>CM070594.1:59311606-64111606 GCA_036346395.1 Hsuehochloa calcarea | reverse complement strand
TCTAAAGGGTGGTTCCGCTCATGACCGGTGAATAGGTTTCTTCGTAATCACCTCCTAGACGTTGAGTGAAATCTTGTGTAACGAGTCTTGCTTTATGTCTTACAATTTTATTATTTTTATTTCTCTTCCGAACAAATACTCACTTATACCCTACGGGGTGCACATGGGGAGGCGTGCGGCTTATAGGCCCAAACACCCCCCTTTTATTCAGAGATAATAATTATACTTCTATTGTCTTCTTCTAATTATCCCAATATGATCTTTTCTTATATTCAACGAGTGATGCAACCTCTTGATCAAGATCGATAATTGTGGCAATCTTCTTTGCAAAATCAATGTTGACATTGGTTGTTATTTTTGTCGGGACCCAAAATTACGATTCAGGACCCTCTGTGTTTAATGCACTAGCCCAGGATCACGCTAGTGCACACAGTGTTAACAAAGATGGAAATCGATCCACACAAGCGAATAGTAACATAAACGAATAACTTTGATTAATAAATAATGGTTTTGACCTTAAGGTCAAGTTACAATTACTGAGCCACGCAGGGCTAACAGAGAAAATAAACAACAGCGGAAACGAAAAAAAAGGGTAGTGGCACCCCATCGATTCACCACAGGCAACCGACTGGGATCAAGACCTCACGATTAAGCACCTTCGATGTACTCGTCCTCGAATGCTGGTGAAGACTCCTCCTCTGCTTGATTCGTCAAAACAAGCGTGAGTACACACCGTACTCACAAGCCACACCACAGAGATGCAAAATATATATATGCTGGCTTTTTACAAGGGAAGGCATTTTATGGCTCTTTTGCATAAATGCAACCTTTGCAATTGAATACAATTAATAGATTTAAAACAGGTAAAACCAATAGGCAATAATAAGCTTAACAAGTTATTTCACAAAGACACACACAGCCTAACAGGTTATTCACATAGCTAGATGATTTAATCACATAGCTCCCTTCCCACACAGTTTTATGAAAACATCTACCCCTAGTGTGAAATCCCCGAGCATTGTCCATGATCGCGGACGCGGCTATTCGAATAGATTACGTTACACTCTGCAGAGGTTTGTACACTTTACCCACAAGATACACTTAGTATAGCTAACACTAAGCATAACAAAGCATTTCAGATACTTTATCTTACTACGCTAGGCCCGTCTCAAAACAGGCATGTGGTCGTACAGGAAGCTCAGTTCAATGACGCACATGGTGAGGTCCTTAATTGACCAAGGCAAGACTTCCAGCTAACCAAACCACATAGACACACATATTAATATTTTTCACACAGTCCACCCTTTCACACAGTATCCACCCCTTGCCTCAGTCCAAATCCTTTTGCCACCCTGGTTGATTTAAGTGCAACATATGCCACAAGGACATATAGTACACACAGTTCGTTCACACAGTTTCATATTCACTTAGTCAAGTTATAACAGCAGTATACATGACAAGTGATTCGTGGCATGGCTAAGCAATCTAATACGCAACTAACCAACCCACGTTGGTGCTACAATATTTACCAACTAAATATCAACTAAGGTGACAAGGAATCAGGACATAGTAATTAACAAGGATGGCATAACAATTTGGGATTAACTACTGCACCCAAAAGCTTTTAAATAAATACTTGAATTAAGATGCAGTAATTTGAATTAAATTACTTTTATAAAACTGGGAAGCAAAATGGTCAAGGGTATAGCTTGCCTTGGAATAGGTTCAGGTGCTGGTCTTGGTCTTGGAAAGCTCCTTCTTCCTCAAACCTTCCAGAAGTATCGTCGAAGTCTACTCGTAACGAAGCAAACAACAAGAATGAATAAATAAATAACAGAAGCAAATAACTCCAATAAAATAATTAAAAATCTCCAATAGATAGATCTTGATTTTATACAAATCTAGAAATTTGAATGGATGGATTTGGAGTTAGGATGCAAAAGTTATGAGGTTTCAAAGTTTGAATCAAAAGAAAAACCCTAAAAATAGGATTTACTGGAATTCCGAATTATTTCTCAATAGAAAAATCGAATTATTGCGCAAGCATGACGTCAGCGAAGGATTTTCCAGGAATTAAAAGAATTAAAGAATTAACTGACATGTGGGACCCACATGTCAGTGACCCGGCTCACGGTGGACCAAGTCCACCGAGCCACTGGACTTGAATCGGTGCTGGCGTGGCGCACCCGTGCGCGTGGCACTGACACGGCGCCTACGTGGCTGCCACGCATGCGCCACGGAGGCAAAAACGGTGAGTGGTGGGTGGCGTGGGCGGCGGCGAGCGGCGCGCGCACGGGAACCAAGGGTCCCGGCGAACAGCAGCTCTCCGGTGAGGGTGGGTGGTACCAGCGGGTAGAGGGCGCCAGTGCGAACCTAGGGGTGTGCTCACCGGTGAGAGAAGACGACAGTGGTGGCCGGCGGCGAGGAAAAGGCGGCGGCGAGTTGCGGTTGACGGTGAAATGGCGCTCGAGGTCCTCCGCGGCGGCGAGGAGCACCGGCCAGCGGCGTCACGGGGAATCCAACGGTGGCGGCGACGACGACGCGGGGACGACGGAGGCGGCGCAATCGAAGCTCCAAGCCTTCGGTGGCCGGCGGCGAAACACACGAATTCCGGCGAAGAGGGAGCACGAGAGAAGGAGTGAGTGGTGGATACGACGTTAGGAGGGCGACGCGATCCCGGGGGTGGCTTTTATAGAGGTTGGGGAGCTCCGAGGCGGCGTGGCGACGTGGAGGTCGTGTGCGAGATCGTGGCGGCGGTTGCGGCTTGGGCGCCCGCGTGCGCGAGGAGAGGGGAGAAGACGTGGAGTCGTGCGGAGGAGGGCGCGAGTCTCGCGTGCACGCCCGCGCGAGTCGTGGGTGGTTGGAGCGGTCCGTTGGCGAGCTCGCCCGCGGCTTCAATGGCGGTCGTGCGCGACGAACGCGCGGAGAAGAAAGCGGCGAAGACGACGTCCCTGTAGCGGGCCCACGCGTCAGGGAGAAAGGGCGAGGTGCTCGCGCGGCTAAGATCTGGTCGTCCGCTCGCGATCCAACGACTGAGGATTAGCGGAGCGCGTGGAGGGAGAGAGACGCGCGCGCGGAGATCCAAGCGTCCAAATCTGATCGGACGGCCACGAAGGATCGGGCTGAGGTGAACAGGACTGGGCCGAGGGAATTCAGCCCAAACACTATTTGGAGATTTAAAATAGCTTTTCTTTTTAAGAAAAACCAGAAAATCAAATAAGCAATGGAAAATAGCAAATGAACTTGGAAAAATTCCAGAAAATTCTAGGAAATATAACCAAGCTCATAGAATCCAAATAAAATAGTCTTGACTATTGTTCATGTTGGAATTATTCATATTAAATTGTTTTGTTACACAAGGTCCATATTTAAGCTTTCAAATTTAATTCAAATAAATCCAAATGGTGAATTTTCTTCCTACTAACTAATCAAAGGATTTTTTTTAAAGCTCTGAAAATTGGGATGTTACCATTTTATTCATAGATTTTTCCGAGGTCACAAAGTGTATAGCTATTTTTTAAGGGGTGATTCCCCTAATGCTTCTACTTGCTCATCGCTTCTTTCAATTACGGGGCAAGTCCTTTTAGTTTTTCAGCTCCGATGTGTGCGCACACATCCATGCTGGTATCTCCCTTCATGCAGATGTTCAGTTCTGGTATTCCTTTTTTGAAGGTGTCATACTGGTGCCAGGTCTCAACTGCCCCCCTTCTGGTTCTGGAAAACTTCAGTGGTCGACTGTGTCAAGTCCTTATCGTTTTTCACCAGGCGTCCTCGATTACTTCGGATTCAAGAGGCCGGAGTTCCCATCCTTTCTGAGGCCTTAGGACGGTATTATGGATAACTTCATCGGTATTTTAACCCTCTCCGGTGCATTGCGTACAGACATGTGTGACTTGGTCATGCTCTTGATTTGCTCCACTAGTGTGCGGTCATGTGCATGAATTTTAATTATCTTCTGGACTTCAATTGTCTTAGACTTCAATTATCTTCTGAACTTTAATTATCTTCTGGATTTCTCTATTTCACGATATTTTTCATCAAGGGGTTGATTTCTTCCCTCTAATGACGGGAAATAATCCTCATCTAATATGCTATCAGTGAAACGAGTTGTATACAAATCTCCAGTCATGGGGTCCAAATACCTGATTATGGATGTAGTCTCATAACCAACGTATATCCCAGACTTTCAGAGAGGGCCCATTGCAGTTCACTGCGATGGTGGTATAGGTACATAAACCTTGTAACTAAATCTACGAAGATGGAAATTTTTTGATTCTGACCCTTACGCTAGTTGCATAGGTGAATGGATGTTATATGCCGACGGTCTAAAATTGATGAGAGTTGTTGCGAGCAGAACTGCGTGTTCCCAACATGTAGTTGGTAAATTACAATTCTTCATAATTCTGTTAATCCATTCTGGGTGTGGACATGCGGTATGGAATGCTCAACTTTAATTTCTATTTTCATCCAATAATCATCAAATGCCTTTGAAGTAAATTCTTCGGCGTTGTCTTTTCTGGTGGACTTCACATGATGATTAAGGAAATTATTCTTAATGTTAATTAGCTACGATATTAGCTTTGCAGAAGCGTGGTTTCTCATAGACAATAAACATATTTGTAACTATTTCGAGGAAGCATCGATGAGCACTATAAAATACTTAAATGGCACTGATAGGGGTTGTATAGGATCGCAAATGTCTCCCTGGATATGATCCAAGAATGCAGCGATTTCATCCTTCACTTTCAGAGCAGAAGGTCTAGTAATTAATTTACCGATGGTACATGCAGGGCACACAAAATCTTCATGATTCGGGAAATTCTTTTTATTGACATTATGTCCCTATGAATTATTACTAATATTTCTCATCATCCTAAGATGTAGGCGGCATAATCTGTCATGCTAGAGAAAGAAAAGTTCATAGTTTCTAAATATGGTTTTCAGGACGGTATAGGCTGCAGTGCCTTAATATTTGTGTAGTATAACCCAGTTTCATATGAAGGAAGTCGTTCTAATACTATTTTCCACTTTCTTCACGCTTTATAATGAGCAGGTATTGCTTACCATACACTTCTTCAGTTTCTACGTGGAAACCGTTAACACGAATATCCTTGAGAGTTCTAGTCGATTCTGAGTACAACAAGGCTTCTTCAATGACCAAAGTTGTGCCCACTGGAAGTATAATTTTGGCCTTTCCTGAGCTGATTATACAAGTATCGCAACCTCCGATTGTCGTAAGACTACCATCATTCTTGCTGATCGACTGAAAAACTTCATCTCTCCTAAGGTGGTATTCATTGTGCCGCTACCTGCTAAGCACACTTTCTCTATAGGGCACCACACACGTTCTAATATAAGGTACTTTATTAATTTGCAGCAGGAAGCAAGCAACATATAAATAAAATACTTCAGATATCAGAACATAACTTGCTATTATAAATACGAGAAAATAAGCCTTGCATGACTCATCATAAAAATTTTAATGCTTAGCTCTCATAGAGCTTAGAACCATTATTCAAAGTTCTATCACAATCACAAACTGCAAGTGACTGTAAAAAGATCTAAGTGTGATGCGTGCACCAGATCGAATCAGCAAAGTATGTAGTAACTTATGTCTGAATATACTCCATGGAAATCTTCTCTTGGGCAACGACGGCTACGGCCGCTACGATGTCCAAATGAGGAGTGATGGGGGCTACTACTGGGTTGTCCACATCCATGAGTGCAACTAATGACTATGAATCATTTGTGCCTCAAGTTGTCCTTTGCCCTTCTTCTTAGACTGAAAAGCATCAATAACGTGATGCGCCTCACGACCTTACCTTCTTGCCTCTCTCCTTTGTGAGGGGCTTCCTCAACTTGTAGCTGCTAGCATCAGCTTTATGTCCAACATTGCTATTAGGTGGCTGTGAGATGTAGTTCTTCCTTAGAACATCATCTTCAGCTTCCGCAACTTGCATGGTGTCAATCAATTTGACAAACTTCTTGTAGCTGTCTTGACGATAGTTGCGTGCGCATTGCACCGCATTGGGTGAAAGGTAGAGAGAGTTTTCTCAGTCTTAAGCTTTTCCGTAATTACCTTACCACAGAGTTGAAAACTGGTATAAATTATGTACAAATCCTGGCTATGCTGGGCCAGCTCTTTCCAACTTCTAGTTCGTGATGCCAGTCATCTACATTTTCATTCAAAAGGTTTATAAGATTATCGTTGGTAATTTGTATAAAATAGTTGCAAAATTCTCATAATGTTCTTTGAACTCTAGGTTCATGATCCTATATTTTTCTATGTATTTTTTATAATTTACTGCTATTTTTAGTGATTAAAAGTAATATAAACAATCATAGATAATCAAAACAGTAAATACAATAAATAAATTGCATAAAAATAATAACAATAAAGTTAAAACATGATTCAAATGCTCAAAACCGATTCAAAATTTGAATTCCTGAGCCCCTTTTCTGCTGGAATATGAATTTTCGGCGAATTCTGCTATTCCTAGGGGCTATACCGCGAATTTTCAATTCTGAGAAAATTATATCGTGTAATTTCATAAAAACGTGAGGGCTTATTTTGCAAACTTCAGGATTTTCATCTTCTCATTCAATTTTTTTTCTTCCTTCGGCCGTTGGCCGGCCACCTGGCCCATTTGGCCCATGCGGGTCGGGGCAAAAAGTATTGGAGGGGTAGGGTTTCCCTACCCTGTTCCCACGCAGTGGCAGCGCGATTCATGTGTGCGAGCAGCACGAGGGGCGCAGCAGGCGACCGGGAACCGGCAGCGTGTATCGCGGACTCGGTAGTTCGCATCTTGGTGCGCGAGCGGCCCTCTTATGGCCGAGGCGGTCGTGTGAAAGGTCTCGCGCGGCTCGATCGCATTCGGCGCACAAACGACACGAGATTATCACGTTCGGGGGCGGCGTCGTCTTTGTGGCGATCGTCTCTAAGCGGCGCGCGCCCGCCGTCGAGGAGGCGGCGGGGGCGCATCGCGCGCCAACGGCATGCAGCGCGCGCTTCCGGCGGCGAGCATGCACGGCACGGCCACGGTGCAAGCGGCCGGCAGTGAAGCGGCGCATGCGGCGCGTGCTCGGCGGTAAGTTCAGCCGGTGTCGCGCGAGCTCGTCTTGGGGCGGCGGCCCATCGGGCGGGAGCCGCATGTGGGTGGCCGGTGCGAGATCGACGTAGAACCAACTCAAGGCGGCAATGTCGTGCGGGATCGGCGCGTGGGAGCTAGCGAGGCACACTCATGTGGTGGCCATCTGGAGCCGGAGAAGCGTGGCACGGCCGTGCGGTGCCGGCGGCACCCCCTTCCCCTTCCTTTTTTTTTCTTTGCTTTATGTGATGCTTGCCCGTGCAATGGCGGCGCTGACCGGCGGTGGCGACGGCTGCTGGTCGGCAGTGAACCGGCAGCGACACGGTCGTACAAGGCTGCGCTGGCCGAGGCTCATTCTCTTTTTTGTGTGTTACTATTCATACACGATTACTGTTTATGCAATCCACATATCGACTTGGGGGGACTTCAAGTCGACTCGCGGTAGATTGGAACGTATTTGGAATCTACAGTGTAATCATCATCTACTCTTTTATGCAATTTGCCGATAGATATTGTGCTGGCGACTTCAAGTCGGCTCACTGTAGATTAAAGTGGATTTGCGTCGTAGAAAAACCAATTTAGAAAACTAAATTTGCAGAATTGAAAGCAATATAGAAAAATAATTTAATCTACAAGTGTCGTGCTATGACGGTTACCTTTCGTTCTGAGGAGAGTCGATCGTACTGATAACGTGTTGAGAAAATATCGCTGGCGAGTCCAATTCGAACGTTAACCTTGTAGACAAACATAGAATTACATCAAACAATGCAAAAACATAATAACAGAATAGTAGATTGAACACAGGGATGTAGAGGTTTTCTTGCTTCTCTTTATTGCTCTTCATACGATCAGCGTTTTACAATAACTAGCACCATCTACTTATAGTCTACAGACTCTGCTAGGGTTTGAGACGGGACGCCTATACATAGGCCGACTGCTAGGCCGAGCCCATAATTTTCCAACATAAGCAAATAGTATACAACCTGATTGAGCTAGGAGGTACTGCCCATTTATTTTGCATGGGTGAGAAGTTTCATCAACAGACTAGAGAGATTTACCCAGGGGCGGACCCACAGGGTATGCCGGGTGGGCCACGGCATACCCTGTGGGTCTGCACCCCCGTTCTGTTTTCTTGGATTCCTCACTGTCACTGCCTCCTCCATCCTCCTATTAACTCTTCTTCTTCTTCCCCATTTGGCCCATCGAAGCAAGCAGAAGCAGTTGCTTCCCCAATGTGCCCTAGAGGCTAGAGCGACGACCCAAAGACGCTGCTGCAATGGCGAGCAAGCACCGCTTCTTCTTTGGTGCGCGTTCGTTTGGGAGGAGGAGTACATCGACTGGATCTCGGTTCTTGCGGGAGTTCGAGTTCGGGTGTCTTGGAGCAGCTGTGGCGGCTCCTGTGGACGAGGTGCTCTGCAGGCAGGTGCACAAGGTCGCGCCGAGGTCGGGGCCAAGCAATGGGAAGCCGACGCCATTGGCGGCGGCGGGAGGAGCGCAGACCACAGTTGCGCCATTGCAGCGATCTCATCTTTGCCGGAGCTCTGAATGCGCAGCAGGGCGAGGCCGCATGCGGAGGGCTCCAATGCGAGAAGGTGGCGAAGACCGTGCACGCTGCTGCAGCGTCGCGGGCCTTCTTCCGGTCCTGTCGCGGGACCTCGTGCTCGACGAAGCGATACCACCGTAGTAATGTTTTGGAAGAAAGTGTATGTGAACAACCTCCTCAACGATGGGTAAAGAGTCGTAATTCTTCCGATATAGCGAAAAGAGAAATAAGAAAAGAGTGGTAATGGAAAGCGAGAGAGGTCGAAGTACCGGTAACAAAATGAAACCTAGTATCGATCACTCCAATGGCGAAGTAGGAAATCGACCTTGGTTGGTGCTTTGTGGGATATTTTTCGCGAGGAAGATGCCGGAAATTGCGAGATTATCCAAAAAGCACTCCGGAATTCAAGCATAACAAATGCGAGCCAGTTGAACAGTTACTAATCCTATTCCTAGGTCTATCTTGGTGTGTGAGAAATGTTTCTTATTCGAATTCTCGGCCTATGTTAATGTGTTGTCTTTGTTGCAGTTATTCATCCTATACATGACGGTGCTTTTACGACAACGAGCACAAAAGACGACTTAACGAGGAATATGGTCGCTTAAAACACTTCCATTGACATCTTTCTTTCAACGCCTTGTCGAATTAATACAATAGCTCATTATTCCTCCGAGTTGAGCCTTGGGCGTTGTGCAAAAGCTTGGCGGGCGGTCTTCATACTGCAGGATGCCCCACCAGTCGAAATTTGAAGGTATGGCAGATGCATGTCTAGTGTTGTTTCTGCATCCATTAATCTTTAGTGGCTTAAATACGAATAAGAAGGCAATCATTTTTGTCTTGACTCTTGAAGTGTTTTAACATTTTTTTTTCTTCACCTCATTTGTAATCTTGCAGTCGTGCTCATTTGAAATTTTTTTTGGCATACCCTGTGGTAAAATCCTAGGTCCGCCACTGGATTTACCAATACTTGGAGGAACTGATTCATAGGATTAGTGAATGGTGGTTATGTGCCTGAAACAGAATCGGTGCTGCATGAGTTGGAAGAAGAGGAGAGGAAGGTTGCATTGAGATATCACAGGGAAAAACTGGCAGTAGTACATGGGCTCATGATGTGCTCTCGGAGCACCACTCCCATCGGGATAATTAAAAAACCTGCGGATATGTGGGGATTGCCATCTCGCCATCAAATTCATGTCAGCTGTGGAGAACAGAGAGATAATTGTTAGGGATAAGCGCCGTTTTCACCATTTCAAAGATGGCAAGTGTTCTTGTCTAGTGTATTGGTGACAAGCTCTCGTCTGTTATTAGGTACACTTTGCAGGTGTTGTATAACTCAGAGCCATTTGGTAATTTTTCATTTAGGAAAAGAGGAAATGAAAAAAGAAAAGAAAAGAATGACGGGCCCACCCATCGGTGAGAGGAGGGAAGAGATAAGATTAGATACCCAGTCTCCAGCCCTATCTTTTGCGCATGCGGCTTGGGCTTCACCCGAGCGTGGCGGCGACGCTGGAGGTGTGAACTGGCTCAGGCGCTGGAGGGCGTCGGCCGTTTGCAGCCATCGCGTCACCCACTCCTCTCCTCTTCATATGGTGGTCGGCGGCTCCCTCTTTCTTGACCCGAGATCAGTGAGTTCTTCCCCCCCCCCCTTTGGTAGTTCTTCTTCCCCTCTAATTATTCTTCAATTTTGGGGCCTTGGAGCTCCTGCGCCGTCGGTGGTGAGCTCCGGACCTTCCTTTGTGCACATCCTGCCGGTTCCCTTCTTGCGCCCTCTCCTCTGTAAGTGTTCTGTTTGGGAAACTAATACCTGCGCATTTAGGGCTCGGTTTGGTTGGCTCTGGCTTGACTTCGTTAAGGAAGAAGGCTTCGGTTTTTCCTGGTGATTGGTGCTCCGTGGTTGCATTCGGGCAGTGCACTGTGATTGGGTCTTGTGCGGCATTCTCTGTACCTCGACTTCGCAAATTGGTGTGTGCCGGTTTGTGAATTGGTATTGTATCTCCGACAATCTCGTTCGTTCATTTGCGGCATAGCGGAACGATTGGTTTTCTGAGACAGCGCGATTCGCGTGCCTTGCCCGATTCTACTTGGTGGCTTCAAGTGCCATCCGCTTCATGAGTTTCTGGTTTACCATTTTTTGCCCATCACTTTGCATGTGTCGTACTAGTCAAAATCTGAAATTGTGATTAATTGGATTGATACTAGTACCGAGAGATGTTGCTTAGTGATACTGTGGGCTCGGTTTGAATGCTCAATGAGGATAATTGTCATATACTGAAATTGGATTGACAACTAATTCATATTTGAGCTCTAATTGTGTTGTTTACTGCTGTCATTTAATCTATAGACATTCAGTCTGTTACTTTCAGTTGATTCCGTGATCCTTTTACATTGATGATCTTCTGTTGGCCGAGAGTATAAGTTGTTGTCTTTTGTTTATGAGATCAATTTTTGACATTTTAGTAAATCATTCTTTAGAGCTCAAAGTCTGATTTGATTGTCATATTTAATTTGTGAAGAGTATAGACATTAGTGGTGAGGAGGCCAGGATCTTATCTTGTGCAGTCCGACATCTGAGAGCAATAAACAATCAAATAAAATCTGAGCATTATGCGGATTTGTTTTGTTGTCAAGTTCTATCTTATGAGCATTTTATCATGTTTAAATGACATGAAGATAATAAATGCTTTTATGTTGTTTTTCTGTCATTTAAATGCTGCTGAAAATATGTTTTAATTACGATATTTGTTGCTAGAATTCATTCTGAATATTTGCTAAAACCGCTAATTTTACAACAGCAGATACTAATAGTCGTTGAAGAAATAGTTTCCTAGGATTTAACAAATACGTCTACATGTGATAATTTACTTTTTTTTTTAAACAAAAAAAATGAACCAGGCTGCCTATTTTCGCATCCACTGCCTATCCAGGAATTCTGTCATCGGCACCAACTTTGTTAATTTTAATCACCAGTAGTAGAATCTAATCACTTCAGTTGTGTACTTCAAGCAGCGGGTTGTTTTTTTATAGATGGTCCTGATGTGATGTTGCATCCAAATACAAATATTCATCTCCATCCACTGATCCACAGTTCCAGCTACCTGCAAAGTTCCAGATCTCCAACAAATTCTCAAGCGTCATGATGCTGAAAGACGAAGAACCAGCTCCGATATTCTTTGATTGCTCCTCCTGAAGAGTGTGTGGTAAGTTACAGTGCACACACCCGAGAGCCTACTGTTTCTTGCATGTGAGGTTAGACTTGTGCTCTGGATGATTCTCCAGTCTCCAATAGTGCCTGGAAGTGAGAGCAGATCAAGTCTAACTCGGTATTCTGATGCTCATCCGTTGCAGATCCATGCTGTGGCCCATTTGCTATGTAAAGATCTTTTCTTGATTTATTGTGCTCGAGGTTCGTTCTTTGAACTGCGGTATAGAATACGGGTTTTCATGTTCACGTAGGAAGGAATTGAACTGCCCACGTGAAATTCATGTATTCCAAACACCACAACTTCTAAATGGAAAGGGTCATGACCTTATAGAGATTACTTTGAGCATCGCCTTCCAAAAGTACAATATCCTTTTAATTCAGATCAAACCATGAGCACCAATCGACACAAAATGGTCCCAATTGTTAGACTCTTCGGTTCCTGTTAGGTCCTGTTTGGCATGACTCCAACTCCCAACTTTATGGTCGAAGTAGGTGGAGTCATGCCAAACGGTACAACTCCAACAAAAAATTGAATCTGGAGTTTGAGAATCTAGAGCAGGCCATAATGTATTTTCTCAGAGCTGTGAGAAGGTTGCTCCCCGCATGGAGCAGTCATCTGATTACAAAAATACCCCTAGAACTAAGATAAAATTACCCACCAAATGCCATCGAACAAAACTCCCCTCGCCATCCCTCCTGATCCTATCCACCATTCGCATCCTCTCTCTCTCTCTCGTTCTCCCTCCCAACTCCCGTCTGCTTCCTCCCGACGCCGGCTACTCCCTGTCCGCCTCTGCACACCACCTCCCCCGCCGCCTCTTCCACCGTCGGTGGCCGACCACACCGACCACACGATGGCCTCGCCGACGCACCAGATAACCGGCGCTCTGCCGCCTCCCGCAGAGCCACAGCCGACTCTCCCCGACGATCTCCTGGAGGACATCTTCCTCCGCCTCCCCGCGGCGGCCAACCTCGCCCGCGCCCGCACCGTCTGCACCTCCTCCCGCCGCGTCATCGTCGACCCCTTCTTCCTCCGCCGCTTCCCCTTCCCCCGCCCCGCCTTCCCTCCTCGGCTTCCTCTGCGCCCGCTTCCACCCGGCCCAGCCGCCCCACCCCTCCGTCTCGCCCGCTAGCGCCCTCACGCACGCCTCGTCATCGCCGACCCCTTTCTTCCTCTGCCACTTCCCCTTCCCCCGCTCGCCTCCCCTCCTCGGCTTCCTCTGCCCTCGCTTCCACCCCGCCCAGCCGCCTCACCCCTCCGCCTCGGCCGCCAGTGCCCTCGCGCACGTCGCCGACTTCACCTTCTCCTTGCTCCCCAACCCCATCACCATTGGTGGGTGATGCGTGAGTGCAAGTGCGACAAATTTCAATCCAATTGATTAGGTTTGTTTTTGTAATTGTTGTAGCTGAGGGAGCGAGTGCTGCAATTGTGCAACTGCTTTGCTGCTAAACCTTTATTAGCTTGTTTAGCATATGTAAGACCGTAGCTACAGTAGAGCAATATTTTTGGCAATGTCGTGTTCCGAATATTTAAATTCTCTAATATGCTATGAATTTCTTGTTATAGGTTATTCTTTTCGTCATATGCAATAATCAAGGGTTGACAAGAGGCTTCGCTCAATTAAGCAATCTGTAAGAAATTTATACCTGTGAGCAACTTGTTTCTTCTTCCACTTATTTGTTCAAAACTGAATTTCACGTAATTACATCCAATTTTACATCCAGTGATTTACAATCAAATTTACAATCCTTGTTTGCAGGAGCTGAAAGGTTGGGGTGGGGTTCTAGTTCATATCCAGCAAACCAGAGCAGCATGTTTTTTTTTTCATGTCAGACGGTTTTGGCCTCTTCTCCCGACAAGCAAAAAAATTAGAAGTAATGAGACCCTTTCTTATCTGCATGGTCATTAGATAATATGGTGAAATTTCCTTAAGAAAGCAATGAAACTAGAGATGTAACCAGTGTTTGCTATTCATATCCATGTATACTATGCAAAATGTGTTGTTACTTTACAATCTAGTTCATGTCTTACGGAAGATGAGATGTAAATATTTTCTTGAGATGGTCACTGTAGGTGAATTGAAGGATGCTCTGCATATTTCAGTAATATCTTCTCTGAAGTGATTTGGCATCCCTGAAGGATGGTCTGGTGCAAAACTAATGTTGTGTGGATGTGCTAAAGTTTGCTGATGCGGCCAAAGTGATCCAGAATATGTATATGCTTGCAGGAAAAATGCAACAATCGGTAAAATCAGCACTACTGCCTAAAACCCAAGGGTCTTAAGCACATAGTTTTTGAGGTTTCTTGTCTGACCTTCAAGGCGATGAGGACCAAACTTACAGAAAGAGCAGACTTCGTGCAGAGTATGTACAAGGAAAGAATATTTTTGTAATAGTTGTAGAAGGTGAATTGGGCGAGCTACCCTTGGATGTTTTTTCTTTTCATTTCGTTGTTTTCGTTTGATGTAGTGGTTTTCAGACCTAGAATATTAGCTTTGATTAATAAAGATGGACTTCGTTGAATTAGAACCTTTGTTATGAATTTTGTATATTTACGTATGTTTTATTTATTTTTTTCAAGTAAATTTTTTGAATGTGGACGAAAAAGATAGCACAACAGGGTACAACATGGCAAAAAAATAGATAAAATAAAAGCACAGTATGACTGAAATCAACTTATTAAACTTTTATAAGTTAAGCAATACAAAAAATATTACAAGTCACAAAACAAGGGTAGTGCAATTTTTTTACGATGATCATTCTTATTTCTGGAGATGGAATCAATTTTCTAACCAAACACCTCCTCAGACTAGTCCAACTTCTCATAAGAGTGGATCCAAGAGTGAAGCTAGAGTTGGAGCTGCAAAAACTTAGAGCAGAGCTATACCAAACAGGCCCTTAGTGTTAGACTCTTTGGTTCCTGATCCACACCGTAACCATTAGTCTATATATGTAACTTTTGACTTATTAATACATGACAGTTTGTGTAATTACCCTAAATATTTCACTCTCTTATAGTATCAGAGCGGATCGCACCTGCAACCGCACCGTTCCGCTAATCCCACTGCCATGGCCGGCGAAGACGACGCCGCAGCCGCCAGACGCCGCGAAAGCAAAGCCGCCGCCGCCGCGCCACGAGCAAAGAAGCCGCGACAGAACCGCCTCTCCGAGGCGCGCCATTGCTTCTCTCCATGCTCAGACATACGACATCTTCAACATCAAGGCCCCCGTCCCTGTCGTCCTCGACCTCGCCTCTCCGAGTTACAACAAATGGCACGACCTCTTGCTCGTCACCCTCGGCAAGTACGTCCTCTCCGACCACGTGCTCTCCGACGACACCTACCCCGACATCGCAGACTGGGTCCGGATGAATTATCTCGTTCTCTCGTGTCTCTATGGCATCATCTCCGCCGAACTTCTCGAGATCATGATGACTCCTACCTCCACAGCGCAGCTCGTATGGTTGGGCCTCGAGCAACAGTTCATCGGCACCAGGAAATGCGTGCCTTGTACCTGGACACGGAGTTTCTCAACTTCGCCAGGGCGACCTCTCCATCTCTGACTACTGCCACAAGCTGAAGAGTATGGTCGACACCCTTGGCGACTTGGGCGAACCGGTGCGCGATCACACCCTTGTTCTGTCCCTTCTACGCAGTCTGAACACAAAGTTCGCATACATGGCAGCTCGGCTGAAGCGGCAAAAGGCGTTCCCCTCGTTCATCGAGGCCCGCTCCGATTTGTTGCTCGAATAAATCACGATGTTGTCGTGCCCCCTCCGCACCCTCCACATCCCTGGCCCCTGGCTCCCTCGGTCTGCGTGCCCCTAACACGCCCACCCAGCCATGCCCCGGTGGTGCGCCCCTGCCGCACGCGCTGCCGGCCGGCCAACTCCAATTCGGCTACACGCTACCCTCGTACCCGCCGTTGTGACCTCCTCGGGTTGATCCGGGTCCTGCGCCTCCCGGTCTTGGTCAATGGGATCAGCAGTCACTAGCAAACTCTTTCAACACCATGACTCTTACTTCCCCGCCGACCACCGATTGGTAGATGGACTCTGGTGCAACCTCCACATGACGTCGGACGCCGGTAACCTCTCCCGTTCCCATCCCCTTCACTCCTTCACTCCTTCCACCATCCTTGTCGGTGACGGGTCACTGTTACCCGTCACCTCCACTAGTTCCACTAGTCTTGGCTTTCTTCATCTTACTAATATTCTTATCACTCCGCACCTTATCAAGAATCTTGTTTTCGTTCGCCAATTTACTATTGACAACAATTGTTCCGTTGAGTTTGACCCTGTTGGTTTTTCTGTTAAGGATCTGAAGGATCTAGACCCGCCATTATGAGTTAATGGAGTGTTTTGGTGATTAATGATAAATCTCTTTGTGAGACTAATATTTTATTGTTATATCTAGTGTGTAGTCTCATTTGGATATAAAGGTGAAATTTAATGAGGTATGCATTCGACTTTATAATCTTATATATTGTTGCATTCCTCGGATCCAAAATATAGGTTGAACCCCACTATAAGTTTAACTTGAATATGTGTATATGTTCCCATTACACATTCGTGTATGCACACATTTAGGGGGAGTTCACTCTATATTTTATGGTTTCATTAATATTGATCCATATTCCGTTCTCCACACATATTTGTGATCTCTACTTTGAAACATATCCTTTTGAGTATATAAAACTTGTGTAGTTCTTGTATACTAATGTTGTGAGTATATAAAACTTGTGTAGTTCATATATACTCATGTTGTGTTACTTTCAATTATCTACATTCAATTTATGTGCAATTGAAGTGGTTATCACCAATTACCAAAGAGGGAAAGATTGAAGTATCTTGTCCCACTATTATGAGTTAATGGTATGGCGTGGTAATTAATGATAATCATATTGTAGAACTAACTTTTATCATGAATTGGATGAATAGGTTATGTTCCAAGGTAAAGAAGACTTGGGACGACATCATGTGTTGATTGTCAACAAGTCAAGGTTGAAGAAGAAGAAGATGCATCATGTGTTGATGCATACGAAGAGCTTGAAGAAATGGGAATCATCATGTGTCGATGATGGTCAAGAAGTAGACCCATCATGTGTTGATAGAGGTCTAGTGAAGGATGCATTATGTGTTGATGCATGTCAAGACTAGGAGTGAAGAAAATCATCATGTGTTGATGATATTAAAGACAAGATCCCGAAGTAGAAGAGATCATCATGTGTTGATGTTTGTCAAAGTCAAGGACCCGAACTTGAATTGATGATGTGCGTCATCAAGCTTCAAGAAGATGCAAGGCAAAGGTATGACTAGCTAGGGCTAAGGATGTGTTCATAGTCTTTTATCGGTCTCAGTGTTTGGTTGGAAGACCGGATTACTAGTATAGGTTGTCGTACTATTAAAAGGGGTCTTGACTAGTAGCATGGGTTAGTCATGTGTTGATATCTCATTATACTTGCTCTAGCTCATATATGCATGCAGCTATTATTTGCGAATGTGTTTTACAAATGACCGAGGCTCGTGCATTTAATCTTTATAGCATGGGACTATAATTTGCAAATGTGTTTTACAAATGGTTGAAGTCCATGCACCTTAACCTTATGGCATGATGCTATTATTTGCGAATGTGTTTTGCAAATAATTGATACTCATACTTGATTTCTTGTAGCATGTGACTTAAGTTTGCAAATATATTTTGCAAATGGTTTGAGTCCATGTATCTTATTCCTTATAGTATGATTCTAAAAGTTGGTACATATGTTTTGCAACTTGTTAGAAATCTTGCATGTGATCCTTGTTGGCATGGCTCATCAATTGGCAAATGTGTTTTGCAATTGAGATTGTTGTGAAGCCAATGTTGTTTTTCTCAGGAAGATCGGTAGTTCCGGTGTTATAACTACGGAACTACCACTGTGCGGTAGTCCCGGTATATTGAGAGCGGAACTACCACATGCCGGTTGGTCCGAAAATCCGACGGTACATTTTTTCTGGAGAGACGCTTTTTTTAGTTTGTTTTGCTCTATTGGAAATGCGGTAATACCGACGTATTGGGAGCGGAACTACCGCAGCTCGGTATTTTCGGAAGTTGGTGCGGTACATTTTTTCCAGTAGGTGCCATGTGTTGGACCTAAGTGGAAGCGGTAGTACCGCCATTCAGAAACAGAACTACCGGAGTGCAGAACTACCGCGAGTTGAACGTCGGTAGTACCACGATTCATTTTTCAACGGCTAGTTTTGCGTCTGATATAGCCGTTACTGTGCTTGTCGTTTAGGTGCGGTAGTACCGGCCATAGAACGGCGGTAGTACTACATGAGCTGATTTTTCAGCAGATTCTTCTCCAACGGCTAGTTTTTGTGTGTGGACTATAAATAATCACCTTGGCTGGTTGGAGGAAGTTGTTGCTGGTGCCCATATTCATTATTTGAGTAAAGAGCAAGCCACTCATCTCTTTTGTGCATGTGTTGCACTTAGTGAGCTTGGAGAGCAAACTCTAAGTGCATGTGTTACCTTAGGTAGTGAATTGTATATTCACTTGAGCTTAGACACTTGATTAGTTCAAGTGGGGGTTGAGACTTATTACTCTTGGTGTTTGCCGACACCTAGACGACGTGGAGGTGTCGTGACCGGTGATCTTCTCAAGAAGCATGTGAGAAGGCCCAGCGTGGTTAGGTTGTGGATTGTATATTCCCAGTGGATCGAGGGGTTAGTTCGTGTTGGAACTGGTCCAAGTGGTTGGACTTACCTCGGAGGTGTTGGCTTAATTCGTGGAACCGGTTAGGTAGTGGATTGTGTATTCCCAGTGGATCGAGGTGTTGGTTCGTGTTGGAACCGGTCCAAGTGTTTGGGCTTACCTCAACGTGGATTAGGGGAGACCAGCAAGTCTCCGAACACTACGGTCAAATATAATTGTGTCTTCTTGGTTTGTTCTTGTGCTTTACTTTGAGTAATTTACATTACTTGCTTTAATTGCTTATATATCTTTGTATGATTGCTCTCATTGAATTGTATTCATATTATTGGTGCACTTAGTGGAGCCTAGTTGATTTAGGTGTTAATTATGAAAAACCAAATTGTTATTAGCTTCCGCATATAAATTAGTTTTAGCCAAAGGGTTTTTTAACCGCCTATTCACCCCCCTCTAGCCGGCCTCCTCGATCTTACAGGATCTTCGTTCCAGGAACGTGATCACCAGGTGCAATAGCTCCGGACCTCTCTACCCGTTGTGTCTGTCGGTGTCTGCCTCCCCTTCGTGTGCACTCGTCGCCGCAGCCTTCGCCTCCCTTTGGCATCATCGTCTCGGGCACATTGGCCCTGAGTCCATGTCTCGCCTTGCTAGTGTGCCCGCATTGCTTGTGATAATAGACTTGCCGACACTATCTGTTATGTGTGTCAACTTGGTCGCCATGTGTGTCTACCTTTTGCTACTTCATAGTCTCATGCTCTCAAGAATTTTGATTTAGTTCATTGTGATATTTGGACCTCGCCTGTCGTCAGTGTGTCCGGTTACAAATACTACTTTGTTATTCTTGATAATTACTCGCATTATCTTTGTATGTTTTCCTTTGCACTAAAATCTGATACTTTTGTCACTATATCTCACCTTTTTTTTTCTAACATTGCAACTCAGTTCAGCGCTAAGATCAAGAGTATTCAGGGCTGGGTACCAGGCTGTGGCCAATGCTGTTGCTGAGGCGTGCTGGCTACGTCACCTTTTTTAGGAGCTTCACAACACTCTACGCCGAGCTACCCTAGTCTACTGCGACAATGTCAGCGTTGTCTATCTCTCAACAAATCCGGTGCAACATTAGTGCACTAAACATGTTGAGATAGACCTTCACTTTGTCCGAGAACGAGTTGGTCTTGGCGATGTCAGCGTTCTTCACGTTCCGACGACATATCAGTATACCGACATCTTCACCAAATGGTACCTACTTCTATCTTCACTGAGTCCCGATCCAGTTTGAACGTCCGTTCCACCGACACTCCAACTGAGGGGGTGTTAGACTCTTCGATTCCTATTAAACTCTTTGGTTACTGACTCTTCGGTTCCTGATCCACACTTAGTGTTAGATTTGATCCATATTATGATATTTGGTCTATATATGTAACATTTGGCTTATTAATACATGACGGTGTGTGTAATATCCCAAAATATTCCACTCTCACCAATAATTTAGACGTTCAAGATATCTACCGCGAAAGATGTATCCAATAACAACATGAGCATCGTATCATTGGGGTTAGTTATCTTTGGGTATGCAACATACTTGTCAATACAATCTCGAATGTCAAACTGATTTGGCTCTTGGAATGATGCATTCCGGTACCGGCCTGTATTATATCGGCGTATCATTCCAAAGTTTAATATAATAATATATATTTACACATATATATTTTTTAAATTGTATGTATACTAAATTTCGCTTGTAATATTAGTTAAAATAATTTAACAAGTTTAATAGATAGTCTTTTTAATTCCACTAGTATGATCAGCATTGTCTGGTATCGAAACCGGTATAACTACTATGTACCATTTCAGATGATGGAATATTATATATTGGTTATATGACTATTATCGAATTGGTATTGATAAGTTTGGTACGCAGGCCGGTGTGACTCTGCCCCCGGATTCTTCACCGTGGTCGTCAGGAGCCGCAGAGACTGCGCGGCGGTCTCGCCCCGGAAGTTGCAAGCGTCGCCGTCGGGGCGAGAAGCCGAGAAACGGAGGAAGTCCCTCTGCCGAAGGATGGGAGGCGCACGCTGTTTCGTTGTATTGTGTAGCGGGTAGTGGGGCTGACGTGGGACGGAAGTAGTGCCGGGTGCTTGGGTCGTGACTCGTGACAGATGTATTTGGCTCGATCGGTTACCGAGGTGAAATCAAAGTATGGCTGGAAGATTATTATCCCAAGTAATTTTCAACCTTTTTTAACACGCGGTTTCACATTGTCCATTAGTTGATTGAGACTTTTACATGAGAGACAACAAAATTAGTGGTGGACACTGAATCGTACTGTGCTGCTCAATCCGACCATCCCATCATGCTGTGTCGATCTATCTCACCTTCAGTCAGGCCTAGGCACTGTTAGACAGGATGGACAGGATGATACCTCGACTTTCTACATGTATGACGCCTTCTCTTCCGATGGATCACACGTTCGCATGATAGCTGTACTATATACATGTGTAACTCATATACTATGATTTCAACAATGAAAGATAGCGTCACTTTTCTCGCTTACATGGTATCAAAGCGGTGCCACTCTTGAACCGCTGCCTCCACAGCTTTCGCCGCGCCGCTCCTAGGAGATGATCTCATTTCTATGATCTCTCCCAGGGGCTGTGCAACCCATAGTTTAAGTCGTGTCACCGATTATCCAATTGGCTACCATTAGAGTTTTCTTTGATCATTTTTAAATCGAGTTTTCTCTATTTTTTTCCCCGATCATAGATCGGTTTGCGTCACCCTGCCGACCCGTCGACGATACTCGGCTTCGGACTTCACTGTCTCGGCTTCGACTTCTCTGGCGTCTCCTCTCTTTCGATGACATCATGGCGTAACACGGCGCACTCGTCAATATGACCCTCCCTCCATGGCCTTCCGAGCGTCCCGCCTACCGTTGTCATCATGTCGAATCATCATCGTCAGACCGTCGTCCGTGAGACTTCTGTTTTTCACCGAATTTAGGTCCAGTCTGAATGTCCGTCTTGGTGACATTCCGACTGCGGGGGCATGTTAGATAGGATAGACAGGATGGTGCCTCGGCTTTCTACATGCATGACGCCTTATCTTCCGAGGGATCACGCGTTCACATGATAGATGTGCGTATTCACATGACAGCTATAGTCTATATATGTGTAACTCATGTACTATGATTTCAACAATCAAAGATAGCGTCACTTTCCTCGCTTACAGGCACAAACTCAAAGCCCGCTGTGCTGGGGCCGTGCCCTGCCGGCTCAAGCCTAGCCTTAAGTAACTATAGACGTCTAGGGAGACGATAGCCGCCGTCTAGAAAGACAAAGAATCCCATGCGCCATTCAAGCATGTTCCCCATCGCCATAGCCTCCTTCTCCTCCTGGACGTCGATGAAGAACTCCACCCACTCGGCCGCGCCGCGCACTTGCGAAGGAGGTGAGAAGGACAGCGACGAGGAGGTGGCTGGAGGGAGGGCGGCGGGCGGTGGCGCGTGGGGAGGGAGAGGGAGAGGGAGGGAGGTGGCTGGAGGGGTGGAGGGAGGGGCGGACAGTGGCGCGTGGGGAGGGAGCGACTAGGGCTGGAGGGAGGAGAATCAGGAAATATGATTAAGGATTGTGAATTTGGGAGCTGGGGTTCGGAAGAAGGGGTTGGAGGTGGGGGTTTGGGGAGGTCGGGAGGGATGTTGGGCTAGACCGGGTGGCAGAGGGGGTGGTTGGTTGGGCCAGTCCAGGGGTGGGGGAGTGATTGAGGCATGGTGGGGGAGGGAGGGGAGGGATTAGGCTAGAACGGGAAGATTGGACCTATTTCATGCTGGGCCGTCCAAACACGACCCAACTAGTCGTGTCGTGCCGCCTAATGAGCCGCATTCTCAGGCCCAGTTTGGCCCGCCATTCGTGCCGTACCGTCTCGACCCACTAGGTGCCGTGTTTAGATCGTGCCGTGCCGACCGAACCAACCCGAAAAAACACAATCCAAATCCCAATTCTTAGCAGAACCATGGACAACTACATGTGTTTTTCTGTCAATACACACAAGCACGTCATATACACTACGCCAACACAAAACACCCTTAGCAAGCACACGCTAACGTACTCCTTTCGGAACATAACCGAACTTTCTCGTACACGAATCTTACAAAATTTCTATGTTCCAAACGTTTTAAACGAAACAAATCCTGCGTTAGATGCCGGGCCCAACTAGTGCTCAGATGGCGTTTCTTCTTGGCCCCCCTCGAAAAGGAAGTACCGGGGCCCCATTTCCGCCTTTTCAACACTTACAGCCATACTGCTACAACGAATACAATTTGGTACTGTAGTAACAAACTATTTTTGTCGACCTAGCATATACGGTAGCTAGATCTGAACTATTAAATTACAATACAGGTTAGAAGATGATCCTAATGTAAAATATATATTTATTCTCTGCAATTAGTTAGATGATCTCGTTCCCACCGTCGCATCCAATTGAAATAAAACCCAAGAACCAAATATGGTGTTCATCTCCACGGGCTCAACAGTAGCGCCCACCGAAACCGACGAATAATTTCTAGTCACTTCTTTAAAAACCCGCACCAGAGATTCAGCGCAATACAAAGTGTACATTGTGTTAACCACTTTCCTACAATGACAGGTGGGCCAAACATTATTTCGACTCCACGTGTCATAGAGATAAACTAGCACGCAACACGTCCCAGCGTTTTCCAAAAAAAAACAACTCCATACATGACAGGACGGATCACATCAAACGATGGCGACACCGCCGCCTCCAGCGACCCATCTGCGCGCGTCACCCCTCCCACTGACTGCTCAGCCCCACCGAAAACTCCACGCCATCGGCCCACACGTCAGAAGCACAGGAGGCGGCGACCGACGCGTGCGCGTCCACCTTGCAAAGAGCTGAAAACTTCAGCCCCCCGGTCGAATCGAACGGCGAGCGGCCCAACACCCTCGCGTCTATGAATTCGAGGCGCAGGATGCGCGTCCGCGGCGTCTCACCGTCCGATTCAGGCCCTCCCCCCGGATCCGGCCGTAGAATATGAATTTGATTTCGAAAGAAAAGAGGGGGAGAGAAAGAAAGGGGAGAGAGAGAGAGAGGGGGAGCAGCAGCAAGAGGGAAAATCCTCTAATCCCCCAACCCTCTCAAAATCCGCCATTCCCCTCCGCCGCAGATACGCGCCGGAGCGCGCGGCAATCCCGCCTCCCCGCTCAAGCCGCGGGGCCTCCTCCCCCTGATCTGGAGCAGGCGTCCGCGATCTCGCCGCGCGTCTCCTCGGCCGCCGCGAATTCGGTGGCGTTTCGAGTAGTGGCGGGGGGCGTTCTGATCTGGTAGCTCCGGGTTGAGTACATGGCGGGGAAGGAGCAGGGCGACGGCGGGGGCGGGCCGCCGGCGCGAGCGCCGGTGCCCTCTGCGTCGACGCAGCCGCCGATTAAGAAGCTGGTGAGGCAGCTCGACTTCACATCGGCGGCGTTGGCGGGGAACCCCGCGATGGCGGCAGCTGCGGCCGCCGTGTCCAGAGCTCTGCAGCCGAGGGCGGTGCCGGTCGGGTTCCCGCAGCCGCACCAACTGAGGGCGGCGGTGCCGGTGGGGGTTCCGCAGCAGCTGCAGCCGCGGGGGCTGCCGGTGATGCGGCCGCATCACGTGGTGCATGTGCCGCTGCCGCGGCCGGCGGTGGCAGTGGCCGTGCCCGTGCCGCAGGTTCGGCCGGCGCAGGCGCAGCCAGTGCCACGGCCACCGGTTGCCGTTCCCTTGTGAGTGCCCCCGTTCTAAGATTTATGCCTAGCGTCAAGTTTTCAAATTTTCGATTCCCCATTTGTTACTTTGGGGGCTCTTGCTTGTGGATGAGTTTGTTTTCTCTTGATTCATATAGTTGGTGGTCTCATGTTTCTTTAGCTTGTAACCCAAGTTTGAAACTTAGTTTCCAAATTTTACTTTGCGCTTCTCTCCGTGGAAACGAAGACAATTGTTTGCATTAGATGTACCTTTTGGTCTTCCACTGGCATTTACAGTTAATTTTATCATACTTCCTAATGGTGAGCTGAATTGATGCGAATTTTCTATTCATAATTTCCCCTTTTAATTTTACGTCATTCTCCGGTGATGTTCTGATTATGTTCTGAGTTTCTGTACTTTTAGGAAGCCAGAGTCACCAAAACCACGTGCACGGCTGTATGAAGGGAAAGATGGCACCCCAACGAAGAAGAAGTGCTGCAATTGTAGGCACTCCAAGTGTTTGAAGTTGTAAGTCAGATTATATGTGTCTTAGCTTGAGAACAGTGCAATATTGCAATGGGATTTTTGTCAATGAAGGCAATGCTCTTTTTTCTAAAGAATGTATGGATCCCTTCACGTACTTCTCTAGAAGTCACCAAATATGCTAAATGCCCACCAGAATGGCTTTTGTATGAATATAGTTGGATCTAGTAAAGTTTATGTGATTTGTTACGGATACTAGGGAATATGTACAGCGGCAATTGCCTTGAGTTTTTTTTTGCACAAAAAGCTTACAAGAACAAATACATGGATTGTAGAACTTCCTTCCTCTTTTTTTGGAAAAAAACTGGATGATAATAGCATGTTCTTGTTAAACTTGACAGATAGCATTCGTGATGTGGCCAAACATTTGATCTTATGGTAAGGTTTTGTAGTTGTTATAGACTAGTAGCTAGTGAAATAATGTCGTTACTTTAAAGGAGCTGAAATAGCAACTTTTGGCTAGTCAAGATAATTATAAAGCGAAAAGCGTTATATATCTTTGGAACCACTTATGCTTGAACTGTGGCTTTATCATTTAAGTTTCTCGATGGCTCCAAAAGGAGCAAGAGCTTGGTCAAATGGGGCATAGTGTTTGAAGGAGTACCTATGCATTGCATTGAAGATGAAAACCACAAACTTTTTTGTGCTATTTCATTCTGTTAGAGGGGTGTACATGTAGGTTAGATGGTTAATAATTATATAGAGAAATTGAAAAAAATATATCCTGGTAACACTCTCATATCTTCTCCAAAAACCTGTTTCTGCTTCTGCTTCTGCCTACATCATAACAAATTTCTCTAGTCTGTTGTTGTTTGGGCCTTCTCATCAGAAGTTAGACAACCTCGCTCCTTTTGGGAAAAAAATATGAAAATAATTTTTTTATGGTTCATTTTTTTCCAGTTTCTAATCCTAATCTCTCATTTGAGTTGTAAGCCTTTGTGTACTGATACTTTATGCTATCAATCTGAGTTCTTATGGTTTTCTATGTTTAGGTACTGTGAATGTTTTGCATCTGGTGTTTATTGCAATGGATGCAACTGCACCAACTGTTTTAATAATGTTGAGAATGAGGCTGCTAGGCGTGAAGCTATTGACGCTACACTGGAGCGCAATCCAGATGCATTCAGGCCTAAGATTGGCAGTAGCCCACATGCAAATCGGAATAATATGGTATGTTTTGAGGTCCATGTATCTTATTCAAATAGTCACTTGTACCTGCTAAGGGCCTTCAATAATTGTTGCCCGTTACTTCTAGAGTATTGATGGCTTATACTAGGAATGTTCATGCACATGGTAGAGATCCATATCTTATTCTAATTAAGAGGAGACAAACTGAAACACCACGCTAACTGAAGGCAAACATAGAACAGGGGAAGGCTTGGGAAGTTTACACATGTTTTCTGAGAAAACTAAATTGTTACCGTTAGCATGCTATATACAGGTAAGGAAATAAAAAAGGCTCCTATTCTAACACCCCCCTCAAACTCATGATGGATCACACACACTGAGTTTGGAGAGAAAATACAAATGTTGCACCTTAGTCTGTGGCTTCGTGAAGAAGTCAGTAACCTGTAACTCTGATAGCACAAACTGTAAAGCAAGTACTCCCTCCTGCACCTGTGAGCGAGTATAGCAAGCATCCACACCAATGTGCTTGGTGAGCTCATACTTCACTGGGTCTCCGGTAATACTGATAGCACTTGTACTGTTAGATAAAAGAGTCGTAGGACCAATCACAGACACTCCAAAATCTGCAAATAACCACCTCAGCAAAGTAACCTCTGTTGCCACTGCTGCTATAGCTCTCAACTCAGCCTTTGCACTCGAACGGGAAACTGCAATTTGCTTTTTTGTCTTCCAGGCAACCAGGGAGGAGCAAAAAAAAGTAAGCAGAAAGAGAACGACGATCAGAAAGATCACTAGCCCAGGTCGCATCGGAGTATGCCTGAAGCTGTAGTGAGGTGGAGTTAGGGAAAAACAAACTGCGAGAGATAGTTCCACGCAAGTAGCGAAGAACACAAAGAAGGTGACTCTAGTGAAGATGGGTAGGACGAGCCATGAACCGACTAAGGGTATGAACAACATAAATAATATCAGGATGGGTATTCATAAGGTACACCAAACTTCCAACAAGATGACGATATCGAGTAGGATCCTCAAGAAGATCACCATCAGTGGCACGAAGCTGGAGGAATAGCTCCATGGGAATCTCAGCAGTGGGAGTATCAGTCAGACCAGACCGGTCAAGAAGATCATGGACATGCTTCTGTTGGGAGAGGTAGTAGCCCTCAGGCATAGAAGAGACCTCAATCCTAAGGAAGTACGTAACAGAACCAAGATCAGTCATCAAGAACTGCCCACTGAGATGTTTCTTCACATACGTGATGAATGAGAAATCATCACCAGTGATGAGCATATCATTAACATACAGAAGAAGCAATGTCCCACCCCGAGATGTGATATCGACAAAAAGAACAAGATTGTGGGAACTGACAGTGAAATCGACAATAATAATCACTGAGGTAAAATGCGCAAACCAGGCACGAGGAGCCTGTTTGAGGCCATAAAGAGTATGACGAAGAGGATAGATGTGCCCATCGGGAACAGAATACCCAGGTGGTGGCTGCATGTAGACCTTCCCATGCAAAACACCATTAAGAAAAGCATTCTTAACATTCAGCTGAGAGCTATGATGCACGGACACGGATACATCGACATGACACGACACCAACACGGGAATTCGCTTTTTTTTTCCCCCAAAAATATCGATACAGTGACATGGCTATATATATTTAAATAATAAGAATAAATTACACATATGTATCATTTTTTATGTTTCTTCATGCTTGTCGAATTGAAATGTTGTAAAGTGTAAAGTAAACTCGTAATATGTACCTCGCAAAGATGACCCTTGCCTCTTCATTCTTCTTGTAGTGAATTCATGAATCATGATATGTTCAATTGGTCATATGAATACCATTTTCAGAAATCATAAT
Source organism: Hsuehochloa calcarea (assembly GCA_036346395.1). Taxonomy (NCBI): domain Eukaryota; kingdom Viridiplantae; phylum Streptophyta; class Magnoliopsida; order Poales; family Poaceae; genus Hsuehochloa; species Hsuehochloa calcarea. The sequence continues at coordinate 64,083,823 of CM070594.1, read as the reverse complement.
TCCATAAACTTGGGAAAAGAAATAGCATGATCAGCAAGAGCTGCAAGACTATAAAGATAACATATATACTTGAATACTTGATTCTTGAACAATCAAAGGCTCAAAGCAATAAAGCAACAACAATTGATAGTTGATAAGCGATAAAAATTAACAAGTTGCCAAGTTCTAACATAGAAACTTAAATGCATGGTTCAACCAAAAGCAAGGTGCCACTAGCCAACAGCCCAACATAGGAGCGATTCAACTTAAGTTACGTAACAAAATCAAATTCCAGTGGCAAGGCTAAATAAAAGACAACATGTGACTCTTAGTCTTCCACTTCATCCTCATTTTCTTCTTGGATCATCACAGTAGAAGACTCATATTCAAACAACACACTCACCAACTCTGGTTCTTCAATAGAGAGTTGAGCAACTTCGATAATGCCAACACCAGTTAGAGATTCAAAGCTATCTCCTCCCACATCTCACATTCTAGTTGCTCCTGTTTTATATGCTTTTGTTCTTCTTGATAGAAGTTTTAAATTGTTATGCACAAATACCAAATCTTCAGCATGCTCAGGAGTTAATTTGTTTCTTTTCATGCCGTTGATGAAGCTATATGTGCTTTAGTTTCTTTCACAACAAGAAGATAAGGCTGGTTGGTTAACCAATTTGAGAGCCAAACTTTGCAACGCAGGAATGGATTGTCCATGATTTGCCCACCAATTCATTGGATCAAGGATCATCTGTCATAAATAGAATCAAAGTCATTGAATTCTCCAGAACAAGTAGAAAATCTTGCATATTCTTCTTTCACTTTCTTCAAATCTTCAAGCACAAGGAAGAACTTTTTGAAGCACTTCATTCTCATTTGTGAAATCTCAAGATCCTTGTGTGGGGGTACACGGCCAACACCAACACCTTCTTGACTGATCCACTTCTCGCTATAATATCTACAAACAAAAATGGATTAGAACTTTGTGAAACTGAAGTGTTAGCAAAAGCAAAAGAAAGATTTGTAGTTCACCTTGGATTAAGTGAATGTGCCAAACAATGGAGTGGAGTGTTGCCTTTTGCCCAGCGATCAAACAATATGCTTTGAACAACCGAGTAAAAAGTGGACGACTCATTGTCTTCCTTACCTTCATGCCTATATATCACTTTCTTTACATTCTCAATCATTGCATCCCACATCTCATAAATTAGATGAAGGCATGGTGTGTCGGTGTTCGCCACACGTATCATTTCATACCATTGGCTCAGTGAATTCAACAATGTAGTTCATCTTGTCCCACCACACATCATTGAGTACTAGTTCTCTAATGGTTTGTGCCATCCCTCTATTGTCATCTCTTTATGTCTCCCATTGGTCACTAATCACCATATTTTGGAGAGCCCTCTTGACCATGCAAAACCACTTCAACATAAACACAACTGAGGCAAACCTCGTTTCAACAACAAGTAACTTCAGCTTGCTAAACTAATTTGCCTCGTTTCAACAGCAGCAAGTAACTTCAGCTTGCTAAACTAATTGAACATTGATAGCCTCATGCCATGGTTCATTATAAAATTCTTGATCATATTAGCATCTTCATAGATCTCAGTTATCCAATGGTACTCATCAAAGATTAATTCTTCACCATCAGTTCTTGGCATTTTAGCAGCACAAATACTCTTGAGAGCAAGATTAAGACTATGCACTACACAAGGAGTCCAAAAAATACAAGTGTACTTCTGTTGAACAATCAAACCCGCACCTTTGCAATTTGCAGCATTGTCAATGTTGACTTGGACAACACTTCTTGCACCCACTTCTTCAATAACATCAATCAAGTTCTCAGAAATGTACTCCTTTGTCTTCACCTTGCCTTCAGCATTGATAGCACGCAAGAACATCGGTGCACGCTCATTAATAGCAAGAAAGCTAATGAGAGGTCGCCTCTGCACATCTGACCATCCATCTGAACAAACAGTGACACCCTTTTTAGGCCACGTGCTCCATGTATGCGCCAATAAGGTCTCAATGTGAGTCCTTTCTTGTTGAAGAAGTGTAATCAGCTTGTTGTACCCAGGTGGGACATAACCAGAAAGTTGGTTATGGCTTGCAGTACAGTTGTACGACTGTTGAAAATATGGATTTCTTGCTAGATTGAAAGACAATCCTGTAAATTTCACATAACCAAAGTTAGTTGAATGCATATGGTAAGTTGGATAAAATTGAAACAATGATTTCAAGTTGATTGCATACCTCTAGAGTAAAACATCTTTGAAATTAATTTATCCAGTTGATTGCGCAAATCCATAGCCCAAGCTTTCTCTAATGGTGAAGGAGGCCTCCTTCGCTTCCTATTCCCCAACATAGCTGAGTCCATACTTGATGAAGAAACACTAGCACTAACAACACTACCGACAGTTGATGGTGGCAAGGGCACATCTCTTGGCCTTGTTTTTGCTTTTTCATCCTCAGCCTTTGCAACTCCCCTTTTAAGCTGAGCAAGAATAGGTACTGTCACCTTAAGATATATCTTGATTCCACCATTAGTAATTTTCAGCAAGTGCGCTTTTGACTATAGAGTAGCTACTAGTGCCAACATAATTGCAATACTTGCATCTCCATTTCACATTTCTTCCCCCTTGACCACCCTTGTCTACAACATCAACATGATTCCACAATGGAGGCTTGAACCTATTGTTGGTGGTTTGCTCCTCTCTAGCACTAGAAATACCGGTTTCTATTTTTCTAAAATGATGAAAAACAAGCAATCAATACCATATTAGCAATTTAACATAAGAACAAGCATTTGCATCAGTGATAGTGTATCATTGCATTCATCTATATTTCTCTACTTCTCTTTGCATGTATGTACTACTACTACACATTCACACTTCTCTCTTCTCTGCAATGAGCCAATGATGCACTTCTCTGCATGTATGATGTATGTGTGTATTACACATTTGGGAGGGCCATCAGCATCTGGGCTCTGGCCAATGGCCATCAGCATCTAGGCTCGCAGTGGCCATCACTCATCAGCATCAACCACTACCAGACACGGCAAACAACAACAATCAAGAAGACAAGAAGTGAAGAAGATAAGAGGGGACTCACGCAGGAGAGGTTGGAGCCACGAGGGAGGTCCGACGAGGCACAGCGAGCCGGCGGCGAGAGGGAGGAGGATCTGGGGCCGGCGGCGCAGCGAGGGAGGTCTGGAGGAGGGTGCTCGATCCGGCGGCGCGTCGAGCAGGCGGTGTAGCAAGGGAGGACCGAAGGAGGGCATTCGATTCGGCAGCGCGGCGAGCCAGCTGCGCGTGGAGGCAGATGGTCGCGAGGGAGGACGAGCTCGAGGGAGGGAGGCAGTCTGCTTTGGCTGGGGTGTGGGATTTGGGATGAGGGTTAGGGCATTAGGTGCTGGGGGCGTGGGCTGTGTCTTGGGCCGTGTCGGACACGCGGTCAACATGTGTCGGGATTTTTCGTAATTAAAATTCAATTTTAAAGTAGCGATACGCCGCTGACACGTGTTCGCGACGTGTCCGACACGTATCCATGTTGGACACGGCGTCCGACACGGATACGACAGTTTACAGTAGTGTTCGTGTTTCAGAGGTTGAGAGATAGACCATCGGCGAACAGAAGCAACCACAACAAGAGGACGAATAGTTGTCATATGGGCAACGGGGGCAAAAGTCTCATCGTAGTCACGACCGTGCTCCTGATGAAAGCCGCGAGCCACAAGGCGAGCGTTGTAGCGCTCGATAGTACCATCATACTGGGTTTTAATCTTGAACACCCACTTGCACATGATCGGATGAGCATGCACGGTGTCAGTACAATATCCCAAGTCTCCGTACTTCGAAGATGACCAGGATGTCGAAGGTATGTCCTGTCACGAAGAACGTAACGAGGAGCATTATCAGGAGGATCAGATGTGGGTGTCGGCAAGATACCAGAAGAGGAGACTGGTGAAGGACGAGTACGTCTGGAGTAGTGAATATCAGAAAAACGAGACGGTAGTGCTGCAGGAACAAGAGGCGGTGTTGCAAGAGCCAGCACCGGAGGCGGAGGTACAGAAGGAACCATTGGTAACAGACCAGGGGAAGACTTTGATATTGGAGAAATGAGTGAAGAGTCAGAAAGAGATAACCATGAAATCGACTCAATGGTGGAAACATGAGGAACCGAATCTTGATAGAAGAAAGGTCGAGATTCGTCAAAGACAACGTCTCGTGAAATCCTGATCCGTCGAGCAGAAGGATCATAGCAGCGATTATCCTTATGCTCAAAACTATAACCAAGAAACACACACTCAACTGACTGAGCCGATAGTTTTGTGCGCTCACGAGACTGCAGCAGAACAAAACATGTACAACTAAAAACACGAAGGTGGGTGTACTGGGGGGCTTGAGAGTAGAGACGCTTTATAGGACTGACACCCTTAAGAGCAGTAGAAAGTTGCATATTGATGAGATATGTAGCCGTAGAAACAGCCTTAGCCCAGAACTGTGGTGGAACTTGAGAGGCAAGGAGAAGAGTGCAGACAGTCTCAGTCAGATGACGATGTTTGTGTTCAGCGACCCCATTCTGAGCATAGGCATTAAGACAAGACTGGTAAAGAGTGTAGTGCTCAGAAAGAAATTGTCTAAAAGTGCCAGAACAATATTCGCCAGCAGAATCACAGCGAAAAGTACGGATCGGAGAATCAAACTGAGTACGAACCATCATTGTAAAGCTATGATAGATCGCAAGAAACTGGCCATGATTAGACATAGGGAAAATCTATGTAAAACGGGAATAATTATCAATGAAGATCACATAAAATTTATGCCTGCCTTTAGAGATAATAGGCGCATATCCCCATACATCTGAATGAACTAAGTCAAAATGACGAGAAGACAAGGACTCACTAGAATGATAAGGAACTTGTAGCTGCTTGCCCAGCTTACAACTTTGACAAAACATGGCTGTGTCAACAGTAACATGTCCAAGAACACTATGATGAACTAATGAAAAAAGAAGGGACCCACACAAGTAACCTAAACGATGATGCCACTGCGCAAAAACTCCAAAGGTGGTGGCAGCAGTGGCGATGGAAGTAGACGTAGAGGTGACAAGAACAACTGAAGTGGATGGAAGATGGAGGCGATCAAGGATGTAGAGACCCTGACGATCTCTACGGCGTCGGCCAGTCCCAAGTACCGTCCTTGTCTGTCGATCCTGGATGAAACAGGTGTGAGAGTCAAAACCAACCCTACAGCCAAGATCGGTGAGCTGACCCATCGAGAGAAGCTGTATGGTAAGCTGGGAAACATGGGAAACAATTGGAATGGAAAAGTCAGTGGACAAAAGAGTGCCCTAACGGCTCATAGGCAAAGTACCGTTAGCTGTCTAAACAGAGATAGGAAAAACAGGAGGTCCTACTGAAGTGAGAGATGTGGAGTTCGGTGTCATGTGGAAAGAGGCACCGAAATCCAGAATCCAAGAAGTACCTGGAGGAGGCGTCTAAGCTAGACTGGCAGAACTTGCTGAGCTGTGAGAGAGCTCTTAAGTAGAGCTTGGCAGAACTACTGGACAGAGTCACCTCATTGAGAAGGTCCTGATGTGCTAGCTTGCCCCTGGATCGTCCACCTCCATGTGCCTTTTTCTGCTTTTTTTTTTGCACTGCACAACGCTGGTAGTCGTGCACGAAGTTCTTGCAATAATTGTACTGAACCCCAGTTGATGCAAAAATAGGAGCAGAAACAGACACCTGAGGAGTAACTATAGTCGAAGCAGAAACCGTCGGTGTAGTCAAAGAAGTGGTAGCAAGCACAGCCGGAACAAATTGTTTTGCTAACCCGCGGCGAAGCTCCTTAGCACGAAGCGTCGAAAGAGCCACGGTGACTGTTGGTCGTGGTGAGCAGCTCAGCCGTTAAGTCCTGACAGGCTCAAACTCTGGGCGAAGTCGGTAGCCGAAGTCATAAAGGCGAAGGCGATTACGATCCGCCTTCTGCACTTTATGATACTCTTGACAGAGCGGAGAAGCCAGCTTGTTCAGCTGGCACCAGAGATTGGCCAAGGCTCGGAAGAAGTCGTCGACGGAGGAGTGCTCCTGGCGAAGTGTCTCCAAATCACGCTGAAGCGAAAAGAACTGAGCATCGATGCTCTGCTGGTATCGCTCGCGCAAGTACTCCTAGATCTGACGAGTGGCACGCAGACCGACAAAGTCTGGCTGGATGGAGTCGTCGACGCTGACCACCAAGATGGGTCGAGCACGGGCCTTATCAGCACACTAGCGTGTAAAAGTGTCTATGACATACTGAAAGGCCTCATCAGCAGCAGCAATAGCGACATCTGCCTCCTTGGCGGCCTCATCTTCTGCAGGAGGTACAGAGGTAGGCCGGCTGGGAGAAGGCCGAATCAGCGACGGCGGACAAGGTCGAGCACCAATAACTTGTCCCCAGAGGCGGATACCATCAAGCGTGATCTCCATGAGTGAAGACCACAACCTGTAGTTTGTTCCATTAAGCTTTGTTCCTGAGAATGAGATCGCAGCTGATGGAACGGAAGCCATTGGTAGGCGGCGCTGGACGGCGCGGTGACCTAGACAAAGAAGTCTAACAGGTGGCGTTGGACGGCGTGGCGGTTAGATCGACATACTGTTTTTTTTGTGGCCGTTTTTTTTTCTTTAGCCGTGCCGCCTTTTTCTTCTTTCTTTATCTGGGCCGGCTCAAAATGGCCCACACAAGCTCATGACGATCCAACACACGCGCGGGGGGACCCTAGTTCCCTTGCTGGAGGCGGCGGTTGGAGCAGCGCGCTCTGGCGTCGAGCAGTGAAGGACTGGGACTTAAAGTCGGGCGTTGGGATCGAGCGCACGGGCAGCGGAGGCGTGATGGTGCTTCATCGGCACAAGCGTCTCCAAGCGGCGGCGCCGGGTTGGTGGCGGCATGCTACGGCCGGCGTCGGGCGATGGTGTCGTCCGACAACAGTTTGTCTTCGGGCAGCGTCCTCGGGCGACGTTAGCAGGCGAGTTGGTGCAGTCGACAGAGGGTACCTGGTGGCGGCGGCGACGCAGGGGGAAGCTAGAGTTCCCCCTGGCGGTGGCGCGAGCGGCAAAGGTGGCGCGATGTGACAGCAAAAAAACTAGGTTAGTACCCTAGCTCTGATATCATGTTATGAATATTATGTGTATATTCAAGAGGCTCAATAAGCAATATATATAGGGAGTACAAGGGGGTATATGCAGATAAGGATACCATATACATATAAGGAAACATAAAAGGCTCCTATTCTAACAGTTACTACCTACAAGTCTACAACTGAGAAAAGTACAGCTTAGAGGCCTTCAAACTTCTCCTGCACTTCAGTTACTCTGTTCAGTTGTCAGAATGCTGCATGGTCTCATAGAATAAAGGGGGAATCAATGATTTGACACTGCAAAGATTGGCACTTGAGGAATGAGGATTTACCACTCAATGTCTCACTGACATGCGGTACAGTGGCAAATCGTGCCATGGTTTCGGATCAAGACCATTACTTGTCTAAAATGCATTTGTCTCCTGTTGTGAAAGACTCAAAAGTTAGCAACTGTGAGCTTGAATTCTCAAATAACAACATACCATCTTCACAATTGTTTATAATGGAAACAAACAGTGTTGGACCGTAGTTGAGCTATAATTTCTTGTCTTAAGGTTTAATTGATATCCACTAGTACATAAATTTATTTCAATATTTCTTTACTAAACCACCACATTGTTGGTAGGCATATTGTCAAAATTTTAATATAAGAAAGTAGGTGAAAGATCCAATATAAGTAGCCTAGGTGAAAGATCCAATTCCAATCCTCCACTAAAATGCTTGCCACTTCTTTCACCAATGGGAAAGAAGTGCAAGTTTCCTTCCACTTACAATATGAAGTATGGCTTAGTTGAAACAAGAATTATGTTTTCCAGAGGAAGCACACATGCATATTTTTGTCTTGTTTGTGATAACTAATAAGCGATAGCCGAAGAGATCTTCATAAAAAGCAAAGATGTTATTCCACTAACCTTAAGTAAATATTTGCTGTCTAAAAAGGAAATGCTTCATTATTGTACTTCTCATCTAGGCCATGTTATCTGATTTGTGCTGCAATGATATGTGTAATTAATACTAGTCCCTGAAAATGCCAGGAGGCAGCTGGTGATCTCCCTTTAGTAGGGAAGCATAATAAAGGGTGCCACTGCAAGAAGTCAGGATGCCTCAAGAAGTACTGCGAGTGCTTCCAAGCTAATATACTATGCTCTGAAAACTGCAAATGTATGGATTGCAAGAATTATGAAGGGAGTGAAGAAAGAAGAACACTTTTCCAAGGGGATCACAAAAATGTCATTCACATGCAACAAGCAGCAAATGCAGCAGTAAATGGTGCTATTGGAGCAACAGGATTCTCTTCTCCTTCCACATCAAGGAAGAGAAAGCACATAGATCCTTCACTTGACCATTCGACCAAGGAACATGTAGCTCACAGGAATGGTCACCTACCTCAGGTAATGACAATTTCTACGATTTCATCATGTTGTGCAGTTTTTGCCCCATTTCTCTCTGTGCATTGCTTTGTGTTTTTTTAATTATTGACTTAAGAGGTAGGCTGAAGTGACCCGTTCCATCACTAGGAAATCTCATGTTATGTTGTGCATACCATGAAGTGAGTTGATGAATGGTAATTCAGGCCTGTGGCACTGGGGGCTAGTTATAGGCATACACTGTTGCTATATGATTGCAAAAGGAAATGGGTTTCTTTTTTTCCACCAACAAACACCAATGCCACAACCATAGGGGTGCACCAGTTACATTACCTTCATTATTGACTTCCCCACCAGCTTAGCATTACCAAAATGAAATCTACCACACTCAGTCTGCACTGACTACCTGGCCAATTTTATGCATTGGAACTAATATTTGAAAGGGGTCAACTTCTGAAATATAATAATTTTATAAGCAAAAGGTGTGAATTGAATGTCAATACCACTTTTCTGACTTCATACTAATCATCAACAAATATTTTTTGTCAATAGTTTTCCATGAAGAAAGAAGTGTTGCTACCTCACGCTTTGCTCCTAGTAGATAGGTATGCAATTAGGATTTTTTTAGTAAAGGTTTAAATCATTTTTTTCTGGAGAGGTCCGAATTCCTCCAGAACAGATTTCAAAGTAATACTAACCAAGGATCATCAAAGGCTACTTATAGCAAAAGTTAGTATGGGATTCAAATAAAGGTTTGTTGTATATACTAATCAGGATATTTATCAGAAGAACACAGTGCCATCCGATGGTTCACTTCCAGTAAGCCAGTCTGCGCATCCTCCTACGTTGGGGCCCTTTAAAGTCACCTACAGGTAACTGTCAACTATATGAATTTTCCTTGAGAAGAGCAATTGTATCTGTCTTCTATTGATGGGTTTATGTCATCCCACTATAGGCCTCTTTTAGCGGATATTGTCCAGCCAGAGGATGTAAAGGAGCTTTGTAAGCTCTTGGTGGTAGTATCAGGAGAGGCTGCTAAAGCACACGCTGGTATTGCTCTTGGCATCATGCTGATTTTGCCTTTTGCAATTTTATTAGTTTGTATCAGCAAATATTCGTGGTGATCCTGCACTGTGCATGACTTATCTTTGTGATAAGTCATTTGATCAACTCGCATAGATTAGGGCCTCTTCATTTCAAATTTTACAATTTAAGGTTGCATCCAAGTTTTTCTTCTCTTTCTTTCTTTTTTTGAAACTTAAGGTTTCATCTAAGCTTTTAATTCAGCTTACATTGTCCCTTGGGCCTGGAATTTGGATGCTGATGCTGATGCTGCAGTGGTGTATGGAATTTTCTTTTCAAAATAACTAAATGATGAGATATAGGGGATCCAAGTGTTGACTCCCCCCTGCATTTTTTTTAAAAAAATAAATTTATGAGATATCTCTTGGAGCTTCAAATGGATATGCAGCTATGTGTACTTTATTTGTTGCGTCTTATCTCCAATATAGTTCTATAATTTACTAGACATTGCACAATGTGGTCAGGGTTTCACTGGTGAGTGGTGGTTGTCGTAATGACACTTGGTGTTTCTGAAATTAAACACCAAGTCTTTTGCAGCATGTTTACAGTTTTGTCCTTCAGTTTGCTATATTTTATTATATTTAGTAATATAAGGTATGTCCACATTCATATGTAGCATAAATTTGATGGTAATACGCTGTCTCATTGGGAAACTTAAAAAACCAGGCAGGAAAGCCCAGGAAGAGATGGTGGCAGAGAAGGAAGATGAGATGGGAAGTTCCCTATCATCATCAAACCATGATAGAGAAGAAAAAAATAAAGATCCGGATCATAAAAAAGCATCAGTTGATGACCGTTCAAGTGGAGGAACTCATATGACCGGCAAAGCTTCTCTAGAAGAATCCAGACCTGATTGTACTGATGATCAGAAATCCAATAGGCCAATGTCTCCTGGAACACTAGCATTAATGTGTGATGAACAAGACACAATGTTTACAAATTCTCAAAATGCTGTTACTCAACAGGCAGTAGATGTCAACCAGAACCGGTCTGAACTGTATGCAGAACAAGAAAGGCGTGTGTTGACAGAATTTCGTGATTGCCTCCGTAAGCTTGTGACATACGGAAGAATGAAAGGTACAGAAAATATTCCTATTCGTCATGCCACTGCAAAATTATTGGACATTCCTTTTCTCTCTTTGTTTTGTAAAACTTGGATGGGTTTGATCCTGGATTTCCCCCCTACAGAGGAAAAGTACTCTATGGCGATCAAATCTGAAGTATCTGGCCATCCAGGGCAGGTAAATGGTGTTTCACGAATACAATATTCAAAAGAAGTAGATGTACCTGTTGTTGTAAAAACATTTCCGCAGAGTTCCAGCAGACATCCTGTCGTTGGAAACCCCGCGAGTGGGCATTTGGACAAAAAACTGAAGCTTGAGAACACATAGGTGTCCCAGGTTTGTATTTGGGGTATAGCAATGATCAAGAGAATCATGTTTGCACCCTCTAACAGGTTGATCAGAGACATGTATCAGTCTTCATCGTTAATTTAGGTTGAAGAAAGTTGCAATTTATTCTCATTGGTCAGAATAAGTGTAATGTTGGATAGTTAGTCTAGTCATAAAAATGCCTTTAGCCTTATCTTGTTGTCTACATTTTCCTTTCTCTTTACTATTCCCCCCGTGAAATTTTACCAATCGCGATACTAATAGCTCAAATGATATTTTACTTCTTACTTGGCATCGTACGATACGTTTGCCATATCATTTAATCGGTAGCAGAACACGTAATCTCATGGGTTTACACCTTGGGTTTGGGTTGCTTCCTGGCCGGTGGTCGGTGGTAAGAGGTAAACTACTAACTAGTTCCAAACCGGGGCAGGGTTGTCAAAAATCTTAAACTGGAGACCTATGACAGTCAGCATTCAGGTGACATCTTATACTGGAGACCTGTGACAAAACAACTGGGCTGACCTGCTTCGAACTGGTTGAAGACCAGCTGAATCGTGTTTTTTTTCTTCTTTCAAATATGCCTTCAATTCATTTTGTTGCACTGTTCTGCAAAACTTCTGATGTAAACATGTACTAACAAACTGGGGCCGTCAGCCTTCATCCTTCAATGCCATGTAGGAGAATACTTGATATCACTCTAATCTGTACATGAAATAATATTGCTTCTAGAACGGACATTGCCGCATTGGGCAATGGTAATACACAGATTTCGCACATTATGAGCATACAGTTAAATATTTCGCCAGGCCTAAAGAGAACATATCACGGAGGCACTGACTGCTTGTACACCATTTTCGTCTCAAAGTTATTGCCCCAAGATTCGAGATACAGAGCTTTTGATGTTCTTCAGAAACTCTTCCCTGAAACAATTAATATTTGGGCTAGTAAATCCACAAAGTACAAGAGAATCTCGAGCTATAGTATTGGTGCACAGAATCACAGAAAATGCCATTACGTTATGTGAACTGTGAAAATGTATCATAAAAATTTCCTCAAAAAATGTCATAGAACAACATGGCGAACTAGCTATGACAATCTTCTCGCCAATGATTAAAAGCGAGGCTCTAACTTCTAGGACTGAACTCCATGGAAGCTCAAAGAGATTTGCTATATTGATAACAAATAATACTGCGTCCTTAGGATGGATCAAATTAAAGTTCAAATCATCAATGTGTGTCAATCTTGCTTATAGTACTAACTTCTCAATCAGTTCAATTTTTTAAAAGTTTAAACCTTTGGGAAATGTGAGGTTGCAATAAACAAGTAATTACCTGTCTGGCTTGAAGAGGAGGTTCCGATAGATGAACCACTGAAAATGTTGACAGGAGTATATAGTGTGGACTTGTGGTAATAAATAGAAAATATTTTGAAAGAAGGAAAAAATTTGTAGTCTGGAGGTTCTGGAGTAAAACTTACCCATGCAACTGATATGCCAATTAATTCAAAGAGGAGAGGGAAAAGAGGGAGCTTATCAATGGCCTGAAGTTGAGATAATATACGAATCAGATTCATCAAATTTTGTTATCTGTCTTGTGGGAGAAAACCTTCTTCTGTTCGAAACTAAACGCTGCATATTTAAAGATAGGCCATTTGGAATTTACCTCAATAAGATTTATGGAAGCCCAGAATGCGGCGATTGCTCCAAAGCCTATACCGATCAGAGCGAAGAGGTCTTCAGGAGTGTTGAACTGTTTCATTTTTTTAAAGAAAAAACTTTGATGAGTTTCTTACATCCATAAACAGGTTCCTCGATGAAATTACAGTTCAGAATAAGTACAAAAGATTAGTTTTGTCTTCAACATACAACTAATAAGTAGTACATTGGATACACTGAACAAAGCATAACACCAAGCTAGAAGCTTTCTGAATTGATGCATCAGGCATCAGGAAGTTATAGTGCTTGTCAAAGTTTTTATTACACAGAAATACAATTTCTATATCTTTAGTATTAATAGGGTGTAGAAAACTACTAAACTAGCAATTATTCAGGCTACTTTCAACACTTGGAGAAATCAAATGTGCTTAGTAAACTGCTATGTAGCTTACACTAAAGACCAACTGGCACTTCAGAAAATACGCCAAATTCAAGCTTTTGCTATTTTCTGTTCTAGAGAATCAAAACTCGAACTTGATTTTTCTAAATTGCAACCTCATAACTCAAGGATAAGAAACTCACTGAGCTCTTGACATATTTTACAATGCTCCCGGAGGAGGACTCTGAACTGTCTTGGACAGCCTTTGCAACAACGCTGCGACTTCTCATCCTACCTGCGGGGAACACATTGCAGAGCACATCACGTGTGAAAACTCCAACGGGCGTCTGTGTGCAAAGAAAACATGAATAAGATGTGCAACAGAGCGTGGGGATCGGCTGGAGGAGATAAATTACCTGAAACCATAACTGGGCTTGGCAGCCGCGGGAGATTCTTGGGCATGTTCTTGCCGCCGCGTGGCGCGAGAGCTGCAGGCTGAGCAATGGCGAGGGCGCAAGCCATCATGCCTAGCTCTCCCTCCTGAGAATTGTTGCAGAGTAAGATGGAATGGAGGGGTGCGAGCGATGGATATGCGGAACGGAAGAGCCGAAGATCTACTACTGTTTGGCATTCGTCTGCTGCAGCAGCGGATGTGAATGGAAGCTCCTAGTCCACTAACACACCATCGTATGTCTGGTTTGCAGATTGCCCCTCGTCTCTAAAGATATTGTGACCCGTAGTGGGTATTGCTATGTGGGAAACTCTACACAGGACCTCCTGAAACTATCTAACTGCATCGGTAACCTGTTACTGTCCTTTAAAATCTTCCTAAGAAACAAGGGTTAGGAAACCTAGGCTTGTCTTGCAGGCCTGGCCCACCAGCCTAAGGTGGGTTTCTAATCCACCAATAAACTAAATATAGGAGGGGTTCTCAATCATTGTACGTACCTTTTGAGATGAGAAATAAAGAAGTTAATCTATATCTCTGTGTTCAATCTACTATTCTTGTATTATTGTGTGTGATTCAACTACGAGTTGTCGATCGGATTGGACTCACCAGCGATGGTTTCTCAACATGTTATCAACACGAATACGCTCTAAGGATTGAAGAGGCAATCGTCGAAGCGTCACTTGTAGATTGAATCGCTTTTCTAGATCACCTTCAATTCCGAAAATTTGGTTTTCTAGATAATTTTTCTACATTACAAATCCACTCTAATCTACCGCGAGCTGACTTGAAGTCGTCAGCCAAGCCGATCGGTAGGTTGCATGAAGGAGTAGATGTCGATTGCACTATAAATTGTAAATTGCATGAACACAGAAAAAAGGAAAAAAAATATGTCGTCGCCCGCACGCAACACCCTCCAGCCTCGGCCGTTGCAGACACGGTCGCCGCCCCATGCCATCTACTGCCGCACCGAAGCCGCTCGCACATGGCCGTGCCGCCACGCCAAGCCAGACGCGACCTCCCACGTCGCCTGCATTCGGCCGACCGCCATGCCACCCGCACGGCGCACCCACAACAGAATTCTTTTTGGGAAACATTGTAGGTAGTCCAAAGTCAATATCTGAAATTTTTTAAAGCTTTTGGACTTAATTTTGAAAAAGATTTGCTTGTTCTTCACTTTAAGCAGAAATCTTGCCTACAAAGCTCAATTTTGCATATATTTTGAATGGAGATTTCTTTTTCAAAAATTCTTTTTGGAAAAGATCACTAGGATTCTAAAGTTTATTTCTGCAAAGTTTCAAAGCATTTAGACTTGATTTGAAAAAGTTTTAACCTTTTCTCTCTTTGATCAAAATGCTGAAAATTCAGACTTTTGAATGTTTTAAGCTGATTTGTGATTTTTGTATCTCTTAATGGGATCATAATTCGAGGAAGATAAAATTTTAAAATTTTATCCTCTATAGATATAATTATGAAATTTTATTCTCTATAGTTGCTCTATGTTGAAAATTTTTATTAGATTTTTTTGAATATTTTTAAACTAGTTTTCCAGCTATCTTTCGAAGCTCAAATAGAATGTAAAATATGAAAAACCTGAAACTTTCAGTTTTCTGAAACGTTGTGATTTTCATATCTTCAAAATGGTTGACATTTGGTTGAGCCTCCCAAAATAAAACTTCATGATTTATCTCATATTTTTCAGAGTTTGTTTTTACACTTTTCCCAATGCATTAAGGAGTTTTGGCTATATCTTTTTGAGCTCCATATGATTTCAAATGCGGACATCTCTTTGAACATTGATAAAATGAGCATAAAATCTTCATGAAAAATTCTTCTTGAGAAGATTTTAAGAATGAAATTATTTGAATGTGTTCCAAATATCGTTTCCTTTAACTAACTCAGAATATGCCTTCATTCAAGTTGTTTCGCTCTTTTCGACCATAAAGGGAGAGTTTGCGACTTATAAACCCCCAAATTGGTCATATGTATTTATTTCATACTCTTTGTAACCATATTAAAATGAATTTATTTCCAAACTCATTGTTTTTTTGCAAAGACTCTATTTTGGCTAAGCTTTATTTTGTATTTTTGGTGATTAATGCTAAAAGGGGAAGAATTTTGGTGAGCCATGATAAATCCACATTTGGATGAGTGATATATTCTCTTGTGATTTTACCTTATTTCGTGCATGTCTTGAAGATGAGCATCTCATTCATACACATAGCCTCCTATATGCATGATGTGCATAAGCTTGGTATTCTCATATGCATAATGCTTGAAGCTTTAAATTGCTTAGTGCTATGCATGTATATAGTTCAATTGCTTAAATTTCTATGATAAGTTAATTTATACCCAAATATTGTTATTAATGATGAATTTGTCATCAATCACTAAAAAGGGGAGATTATAAGTTCAAGCTCCATTAGTTTAGTTTTGGTGATTAATGACAAATATATGTGAGACTAACATGTTTGTTGACTATGATATTATTTAGTCTCATTTGGATAAAAATATGAAAATCATGGAGGTATGCAGTCAATATCATATTCTTATATCTTGTTGGATTCCTCGGATTCAAAATATAGATTAAACTCCACTAAAAGTTTAACTTGAATATGTGCATATATTTTTAATTACACATTCGCGTATGCACACATTTAGGGGGAGTTCACTGTATGTTTTATGGTTTTATTAGTATTGATTCATATTTTCTTTATCGACATATATTGGAGATCTCTACTTTGAAACATATTATTTGAGTATATAAAATTTATGTAGTTCATATATATTCATATTGCTTTATATTCAATTATTTACAATTGTGTCATGAGACTATTGTGTGTGCTAAGTTGTTTTAAAGGTTTAGTCCTGGTTTTTGGATGGCGACATAGAAATGGCATTGCAAAGGCAATAGAGAGATCATGGCTAGTAGCTTGGATGACAATTTATGCACCATCTTGGTCAACTAGGACTCATGCATTGCATTTCCCCTTGCTTCTGGAAACTGTTCAAAAAGATTGGTATGACCGCAGTTGCTGAGTGGTATGGTAATACCAGATTCTAGTTAGCGGCATGTATTTTTCAGGGATCATGTTTTTTAGAAGTTTTTTTTTGAAATCCCAAAATCGGTATAACCACATTTGACAAGCAGTATTACCGTAAGTCGGTAATACCGAAATCTTGTTAGTAGTATATATTTTCCAAAGAGCATGTTTTGGAGTTTCTCTTGAATTCTTAAAACGCTATGATGTGACAATTGGCAATGGCGTTAACGGTTTGTCGTTTCGCGTGTTTCCGACATAGTTACAATACTGTAAGGTCTCAACCGGTCTGATCGGCCAGGGCGGCGGTCAGACCGGTCCAAGATCGATCTGACCGGCCCTAGCGGCGGTCGGACCGGCAATGTCAGAAAATGTTGAATTGAGCTGGGCCAAAAATAGAGGAAGCAGGCAACAGAGTGATTCTATTGCACTTGGTCTCATAATTTTTGGAGTCTCCAGTCAAAAGTTCTATTGGTTTGTAATTTCCAGTAAGTTTCGGTTTTCAGAGGTTGAAAATCGGCTAAGTCATTACTAGCGGTCTGACCGGCCAATAGCTGACGGTCAGATTGGCCAGGGTGGGCGGTCAGACCGGCCCTAGGGGCGTTCTGACCGGTTTTCACTTGGTTCGTCGCCCGTCGTGGCGGCGATATTCGATTGTTAGGTCAAAGTCATGAGTTTCAGGGCATATATGTTGCATGA
This sequence comes from Hsuehochloa calcarea, assembly GCA_036346395.1. Taxonomy (NCBI): domain Eukaryota; kingdom Viridiplantae; phylum Streptophyta; class Magnoliopsida; order Poales; family Poaceae; genus Hsuehochloa; species Hsuehochloa calcarea. The sequence goes on along the minus strand of CM070594.1, from coordinate 64,066,666 downwards.
TGCATGTTTTGACTAACATGGTCAAGTTGTGAAGAATTTGTTCCCAAATTTGGTTTACTTGTCTATTGTTGTGCAGGTTTCTTGGTGGTCAACGGCGAGGATGATCGGGACTAGGCTTGGAGAGCTGAGGTCCAGAACGATCGACGATGCTGGGTGAGGTCAATGTACTCAAGCGTGGTGCAAGATGGACAAGAGTAATCTATTGGCTAATCCAAGGCGCAATATGACGCTAGGTGTAGCTAATTAGGTCATGGGGTGTTAAAGACGACGCATTAAAATACGTGCGTATGTGTCCCGTTTATTTTTGGCCTTAACGAGAGCCTAATTGAGTCAAACTTCTAGAAGGTCTAAGCCTCCACTATGAATAGGAGAGGGGGTGGCTACACCTCCTCTTCGTCTCTTTTGCGATTTTTGTAAACCCTAATTTTCTTAAGGAGAGCTTTTGTGGAGGCTAGGGTTCTTGATAGTTTGATGTGATTTTCATACTCTTGGATTGAATATTGTCATCCATTGATGGAGAGGATGTAAGCCCATATCATATCAATCAATCAAAGGAAAGTTTGATCAATGTTTTGTCTTATTACGTTCTTCCTCTATATTTGATGATTTTGAGTATTTCTTTGATCCGCGAGTTTTTGATTGAATTCATCACGTGATCTAGCTTGCTGTGACGTGTGGGAACATATCTAGGATCATCTTGATCATCAATCACCCACGAGCAAGATCTTGGATCAAGTTTTCGTTTTGACCCAGTTTTGAACACTTCTTTGATCAAAAGGAAAAGGATATTTATTCTTCCAAGAATTATCACAATCTTCGATTGGAATAGCTTCCTGATATCATAGAGAAGGTGTGTTCCAAGTTTCATCAAGTTTGGAGTTGTAGAACAAAAGTTCATCTATTTGCAATTTCGTCGTCGGGCTATTTGATCTGCTCGAGGCGGTGGTCGACCGCCAAGATCACCGGTCGATCGGCAGAAATCGGTCCGACCGCCTTAAGCCGCGGTTCGACCGTGAAGGTAATCGAGATTTGTTATCTTGTGTTTGATATTTTGTAGTATTGCTTAGGGGTTTTTATTGGATTCAATATTAGTCTTCCGCTATACTGATATTCTGATCTTCATAGCTTCCATAGCTACTGGAGTGAAATTTGTGTTGAATCCATTATTTGTGAAAAAGTGAGCGTGCTCCTATTCACCCCCCTCTAGTCGCCTTTTCGGTCCAACAAGTGGTATCAGAGCCCGATTAGTTCAATCTTGATCTTAACCGGTCACTGAACTTGGCGATGGATAGATACTCCACGAAGCCGCATATCTTCGATCGACACGACTATGACTATTGGAAGAATCGCATGCGAGTTTTCCTTGAGAGCGAAGGACACGCTATATGGGAGGTTGTTCGAGTCCCGCTCGTTGTGCCCGAAGTTGCTACGCCGACTTCAGAAGCCCTTTTGGCTAACAACAATAAGGATAAAAACCTCTTGTATGGTTGGCTTGAGAGACAGGAGTATGATCGGGTTTGCAATCTTGAGACTGTGCATGAGATTTGGAACACTCTCGAAACCTATCATGAGGGTTTGTCCCAAGTCAAGAAAGTACGTCAAACAGTCTATAAGCGTAAATATAACAAATTCAAGATGCGTTCTGGAGAGAGCATCGATGACATTTTCAGTCGCTTTAATAAAGTGATTAATCAGATGAAAGCTGTTAGTATTGAATATTCTCAGTCTGAAAATTCCACCCACCTCTTGGCTGCAATCAACACCAAGGAGTGGGAGATAAAGGCCACAGATATTGAGGAGAATGTCAATCTTTCTGATCTGACTTTGGAGCTGCTCTATAGCAAGCTTAAGACTCATGAGATTAAGAGGATTGATCATCCCAAAAAGGAAAATATGGCTTTGGTAGCAGACCCGCTCAAGAGAGTTTCTGATGGGTCTTTTGAGTCTTCTTCTGAATTTTCGCTTGCAGGTTTATCTGCAATTCATGAAGAAGAGTTTGAGAGTCTTCCTGAGGCTGAGTTGGCCCTCATAGTAAAAAAAGGTCACATGGGCCTACAACAATATGAGAAACAGAAATCGAAGAGGTCCCGTGACTTGCTATGAGTGTGGTGAGCTAAATCATATCCGGGTAAATTGTCCCAAGCTGAAAGGTAAGAGCAACCATAAGGAGGGAAAGCCAGCTTGGAAGAAGTCTTGACGAGGATCTGATAATCCTCATTTTATCTTTTATCTATAATTCTTATTATGGGTAAATATGATGTCACGTAGTCCCCAGAAGTACCCTTTATATTCATAAGGGGGAGGCCTACCAAGTGATTGTAAGTTTTCCTACAATCACCCCCATAGTCGTAAGTCTTACTACGACTATGTCATGGTCGTAAGTCCTTCTACGACCACTACCTGGTCGTAAGCCCTTCTACGACCATTACCCAGTCGTAAGTCCTTCTACGACTATTATCCAGTCGTAAGCTCTGCTACGACTTGTACCCAGTCGTAAGTTCTGCTACGACTAAGTCAACCACGACCACCTTATAATCAAACCTACAAGCGAGTGGGTCCAATTGATTAAGGAATCCGGACGGTCCACATGCACTATTATTCCGTGTAGTAATAGTGCTTAAATACCCCATTACCTCTGAGAGATAACTGCCAGACGGCGTGAAGAAGCCAATGCGCCGGTAATTACTGCCATCATGCGCTCATTACTGGATTAATTAGGCGCCTCTTTCGAAGGACAAAATGGCTACTTCGTCACGGCTATATAGAGGAATCAATCAGAGGGTGAAGGAGAGGGCGAAACAGAGCGAGTCAAGGAGAAACACAAGTACTGTTCTTTGTAATAGTCTTAGTTTCTTGCTTGATTGTCAAGAATACAGTCAATACCATACACACACAGGAGTAGGGTTGTTATTCTCCCCGGAGAAGGCCTGAACCTGTATAAAAATCCCGTGTCAATCGCTCTGCGTGATTTCATCTCTAGGAGACCCCCCGAATCAAATAATCTTTACGTAAGATCGGTTCTAATACACCGACAAGTCTCAATGGAACAAATCAATGTTTGATACTGCCAAGCTGACAAAGGCCGCTCACCGGGTGCTTGCCGCTTTTGAGGATCAATCCTTAAGCGATGTTGACTCCGGGAGTGAGGAGGACAAGGAGGAGGAGATCCCTCAAAACAAGAAGAAGGGGAAGGCTAAGGATTTCACCGGCGTGTGCTTCATGGTCGACTCCGTTGACGACGACAACGATGAGGTACCTCCTTCCTATGATGTTCTTTCTGATAGATGTGAATCTATGTTTGAGCAACTCATGAGTCAGGATAAGGCATTAGAGTTTGTCATGGCCAAGAATAAGGACTTTTAGTCACAAGTAGATAATTTCACTTTAGAACTTGAAAATACTAAGACTCTTGAATCTGATGAATGTTCATCCTGCCATGCTTTGCACTCTGAATTTGCTAAACTGCAATCTGCTCATGATATTGCTTTGCAACAACTTGAAAATGCTAGGACTGAGCTTGTTGAGGTTAAATCTGCTCCATGTGAATAATGCTTAAGTCTAGCAAGTTAGTTGTTTCTGGTGTGGTTGATCCTAGCTTTTGCACTTTCTGCTTAGAACGCAAACATGAAGTTAAAGATATCTTAGAAGCAGCTAGAGCTAAATATATCAAGCTTGAGGAAAGTATTGAGTCTTCTACATGTGCTTCATGTCCAACTCTTAAACTTGAAACTGCTTTATATAAGGAAAATATGCTAGAGCCATTAAGGGTAAAACCTGTGAATCGTGTGTTAATCTTAAGGAAGAAAATGCTTATCTTAAGGATACCTTAGAAAAATTCTCTAAAGGTAAGAAACAATTAAACATGATTCTGGACAAGTCTAAAACTCCTTATAAGAAACAAGAATTAGGATACAATCATGTTCAAAATAATTCTAACCCAAAAGTTACTCAAGTCTTGGAAAATGGGTTAATTGAATTCGAAACACAACCTGCAAAAACTATATTTAAATATGCAGGTATTACCCAACCATCTGTTAAGTCTAAGGGTGCTTCTCCTAGTGGTATTAAGTATCATTGCACCTATTGTAAAAAGGATGGACATTTGATTGAGTTCTGTTGGCGTATGTTGAAAAATGATAATAAAAATTTTGCTAGAATTTTATCTAATCAACCTAGAGCTCTTATGATACATGGTATCATAGAAAAGAAGAAACCTGATTTAGCATTTGTGTCACATGCTCATCATCATGTTCCTAGACATGATAACTCTCATGTTACTTTAACCATTGCTCATAACAGAACTTCAAATAAAATCAAGGATAGCACTTCTGCTTTGCACACTACTCGCAGACGTGTGTCTCAGTACTAGGTTCCTAAGTCTTGTTTAACTAACCCCAGTATTGAGATACATCGTTCTTCTGTTGCTTGATTTTCAGGATTACCGCGGAAAGAGGAAGGACACGTGGTTCGTCGACTCCGGTTGTTCACACCACATGACCGGAGACTCAAGATGGTTCACCTCCTTCACGCGGTCGATGGGTGATGATTTTATCACATTTGGAGATGATAAACAAGGGCGGATTGAAGGAACGGGATCGATTAGGGTGAACGACAGTTTCATCCTCAAGGATGTCGCCCTTGTGGACAAGCTAATATTTAATTTGCTTTCTGTCTCTAAACTTCTTAATGATGGATATGAGACTAGATTTAAGAAAAAATGCTTGTCGGGTGCTTGATTCAATTGGTAAGCTTGCTTTTGGAATTACTAGAGTTGCTAGGATATTTGGAGCTGACTTTTCTGAATCTCTTGCTGGCTCTCTCAAATGCTTGATTTCATCATCTTCTTCTGAGTTCTGGCTTTGGCACCGTCGTTTGGGGCACATTGGTTTGGATCATCTGACGCGAGTTAGCAACCTTGAGCTCATGAGAGGTTTGCCCAAACTCAAAGCTGTCAAAGATGTTGTTTGTGCGCCTTGTAGGCATGGCAAGCAAGTTGCCGCTTCACACCCTTCAGTGACTATGATCATGACTGACGGACCGGGACAGTTGCTTCATATAAATACTTTGGTCCTGCTAGGGTTCGGTCAGTTGGTGGAAAATGGTACATTCTTGTCATAGTCGATGATTTTTCTAGATACACTTGGGTGTTCTTTCTTGCTTCAAAGGATGAAGCTGTTGATTTTTATCATGATCTTGTTCTGCGTTTGGCTTCTGAACTTCCGGGTGCCTTGAGAGCGATCCGCAGTGACAATGGCACGGAGTTCAAGAATGTCTCATTTGCTTCAAGGGTAAGGTCGTGAGTCGCAAGGTCAAGCCAAATGTACAAGCCAAGAAGGACGGACAAAAGAAGAGCGATGACAAACCCTATGGCCAGCAGGACCAAGGATGCTACAAATGTGGCATATTGGGGCATTGGTCACAGATTTGCCGTGAGCTGCAGCACGTTATTGATGCTTTCTAGTCTAAAAAGAAGGGCAAAAGACAGCATGATGTACACCTACCATTGCAGGCACGGAGGACCTACAACCATTAGTTGCACTCATGGATGTGGACAACCCGGTAGCAGCCTCCATCACTCATTCTTTGGACATCGCAGCGGCCGTAGCCGTAGTTGCCCAAGAGGAGAATATCACAATAGAACAGATTCCAGCAGAAGTTTCTAAGTACTTCGTTGATTCGATCTAGTGCACACATTGCACTTAGATCTTTTTATAGCCCACTGCCGCCTACTGGCACAGGCGTTAAGCGATGACGGCGCGTCACATGATGCCGCGTTCTCTCGCCATGGAGAACGAGAGGGAGAGGGAGAGGGAGAGGCGGGGAGAGGGAGGGAGCGCACGGTGGCGGGAGCTGGGGGGAGGGCAAGGGAGAGAGTGGCAGTGCCGGAGCGGGGGCCGGAGGCGAAGGCAAGGTCGGAGGCGAGGGCGAAGGCGAGGCCGGAGGCGACGGCAACCGAAGCTCGGGGGAAGGAGGCGACAGCGTCGGAGACAAAGACGAGGGGAGGAGGTGAAGGAGTGGAAGGGGAGGAAGGGAGGCGGCCCGGCTATTTATAGCCGTCGAAGGCGAGGAGCCGTTGGAGGGGGGCTCGGGCGCACGCGCGGTCCCGAGGCGGCGGCATGGGCGCCTGACGTGGAGGTGATCAAGGGAGCAGCGCGCCGGCAGCGCTTCGGACCGGACAGAGGCAGGAGCGGAGTGGGAAGGGACGGCCCGATGGGACCGGGCGAAGGCGGAGGACGGGCAGGGAGGGGACAGTGCGAGGAGGGGGCGCTGAAGTTGCGAAGGTGATGGAAACAGGTGGGAGCCGGTGGCGCAGAGGGGAGGACGGGGCGACGTCGGCAACGTGCACGGGAGCAGGCGGTGGGGCGGCGCCCTGGGCGGGGTCGGGGAAACCCTGAGTCGGAACGGGCCCAACCGAGGTAAGGTTTGAAGATTTTGAATCTTTTGACAAAATTTTGATTTTGAAAATGCTTTGCAAATTGTGAAATCCAAACCAAATCTCTTCTTCAAAATTGAGAATGTTACACTTATAGAGGACTATGCAAGGGCCTAATATACGTACATAGAAATATACCCTGATAACTGACACGTCAACAGAGGAACCCGCACTGTTCTCAAAAAAAGAGAGAAAAAAAAAAGAGAGAGGAGCCGATACTGTCGTCCAAATTTATTTCCCCTTTTACTATGAATTTTTATCATGCGATTTATTGGAATTTTAGTTTTGCTTTCCTGGATTTAATAATAACAGTATTAAGTTGTTGCAAGTTATGTTTTAAGCTTGCTCTGTTCGCATCTCTGCGGTAGATGTACTATATGTCTATTGACGTGGTGTTGTTGATCTATCAACATTCTTTTTAGGGGGAGAACCTACCGTGGCAGCTGCAAACATTCCAACAAGCCCAACGGCCACAAGTAATCCATTTTCCTTTAGAGCAGAGGTATACTATGTTTGCCTCACTTCTGTAGGGAAAAAAAAACTGGGCACTCTTGATTTTTTTTTTTGCAACATTTGTGACTTGTCCATTGTTCAATAACAGAACAGAAAAGGAAAATTGGCCATTGATCATTCTGTATGTTAGATGAAAATATGATACCTTGCGGTCAGACTCTATGCTGTAAAATATATCGCCAGTGAACATAACATGGACGTACGTGTATATCCAGCATCCTTGTCACTTTGTCAGCATGATTTTTGGTGAATTTACTTTCAGTTGATATACTTGATTACTCGATATATACGTATATGTACATATATAGATAGATAGATTGATTGATAACAGCTGGCTACTACATGCAACATTCGTAAGGAGACGCAACCAGAGTTATACAGTGAAGAGGTTAGGTTAGGTTACATGTGAACCAATTCTCGTACTACGAGTTATTGCAGGTTGCCACGCCTACAGGCTACCGTTACTGCAGTTCTACCTAAACTTGGAACTTTTCAGTGACAGGCACTGGCCCGTTAACGCATACTAGCTAGCTAGCATCAGCATGCATGCATGAATGCATGTAAGAAAAAGCGATGTCGAAACTGACAAAAGAAAGAGAGAGAAAAACGAAACGATTTTTCCCTATGCACGACGTACCGAGGAATCGATTGTAGTACGCATATATGGAATTGAATACGCGATCCGTCACTCGGCAGCGCGCATGCATGCAGCAGGTGGCAGAAAATTAACTCACACATTACTAGCGAGAGTACGATGACGGCAAGTTCAGTAGCCAAACAGTGGAGCCAGTGCGTGGGACAGGACGAGACGCGGGCGGTATTCTTCGGGGTAGCTGGGCATGTCCAAGAATACGACGCCTCTCGCGCCCGATCGAGTGGTAGGCTCTGGCCACATGCAAGCTTTTGCCATTTCAGCAACGAGTTCGCATCCAAGAAAAAGCACCGTCCGTTGCACAACGTGCGCGCATAACTACCATTCAATCCCTAACTGCCTACCTGCCTGCCTCCCTCCCTCTGATACCAGTACGTCGTAGTGGTGGCGGTACTCGATCCTCCTGATCTCTCACGTAACTTCTTTGTTCCCTTCCTCTTTATGCCGATCGATCGGCCTTCTCGCCACTGCAAAACTAAGTTCGATCGATCTCTCACTCGGGTTTCATCCATCAGTCTCTCTGCTGCATACACACGCTAGCTCCAGGCCGGCCTCCAGCTAACTATTGGCAGCCCTCTGCAGATAGCTTCAGGGAGGCATATATGGGAAGCAACCGGCCGCACACCAAGGACTTCTTTGCAGCTCCGGCGCTCTCCCTCTCGCTTGTACGTCCCGGCGGATTCTACCCTCTCTTGCAGATTATAAATATATACGCGCCATGCAACATGCATGCGTGCGTGTATATATGAAAGCATGACCTTGCATGATTGCAGTTGCAGCTTCTTTGCTTAAAGAGTTTTTCAACGATATATGATTTGTATATATGTAGGCGGGCGTGTTCGGGCGGAATGCACCGGCGGCAACGACGGGTGGAGAGGAAGCGGAGGAAGGCGACGAGGGCAACGGCGGGATTAGAGGCTTGCGGCTAGGCGAGGCGGTGGAGATCAGCAGCGAGAACACGGGGCCGGGCAGTCGGTCCGGCGATGGCTCCGGGGAAGAAGGCCACGACGACGAGGGTAATAAGAAGAGGAGGAGGAAGAACTACCACAGGCACACCGCTGACCAAATTAGGGTTATGGAAGCGTGAGTTTTTCGAACCTAGCACAGACGTTCGATCACGAGCCGTAAGTCACTGCTCACTAGTTCATCGGTGCGTGTACGCATGCTGAATTCTCATCAGTGCACGCATGCGGTGATGCAGGGCATGAGAATTTCTGCCAGGTGTGTGCCTAGACCAGGGCGCTGCAGCCTAGAAGGCATGAACTTAATATTTTGAGCCCTATAAAATAAACAAAAACAAAAACAAAAGGAGAGTGGCCATACTAGATGCACACGGGTGTGCACCGCTATCCTCACCCTCCATTTTGCTTTGAGATTTGCACCTCTCTTCCTTCCCTCTCTCATCTTTCTCTCCCAGCTCACCTCCGCACAATCGCTCACGTCCTTCGCCGGCCACCGCCGCAGTCGAATTCGAGTCACACCGCCCCGAGCCGTCGAAACCGCGCCGGTGAGCTGTCGTGGCCTAGCCGGCCGGCGGATCCGGGCTCGCCGCCCGCCGGATTCGAGCCGAGCTCAGCACAGCGAGGAAGAGCCACAGGGAGTAAGGAGGGGGTTGTTGGATAGGGCGCACAGATCTTGAGGCAAATGTGGATGAGTGTCATAATGGGTGCTTCATTCTTGCATCCCCCCACACACACACACACACCCAAAAAAAACAGAGAAGGCCTCAAGAATTTAAAGTTGCTTGTTGTTAAGCAAGTGCACACTACTGGTAATTGCTTATTGGTAAGCAAAATACAAGATGAAATCAAAATTGTTCTTGAAAAAAATGTATTTTTGCAAGTGCACCACTCAAAAAAATAAAAGGATCCGTGTATTTTTGCTGCTGAGGTGTCGCAGGCCCAGTGTTTAAAGAACATATCCTACCGACAAAATTGTTTACAAATGCATTTGTACTGAATTGAAATGAATGGCCAGGGTATTCAAAGAGTCCCCACATCCAGATGAGAAGCAGCGGCAGCAGCTCAGCAAGCAGCTAGGCCTCTCTGCACGCCAAGTCAAGTTCTGGTTTCAGAACCGACGAACTCAGATCAAGGTCTGACCATGACTGGCTGATCACTGCTGCACGCTGAATATATTTATCTTGATACTTCTCAATATACAATTACTAGTGTTAAGTGTCATCTACAGTACTTCGTCTCACAGATCAACCCGAACAGCGAATAACTTGCGCTTTAATCTGTTCAGGCAATTCAGGAGCGGCACCAGAACTTGCTGTTCGAGTCCGAGCTGAAGAAGCTCCAGGAGGAGAACCGCGCCATGAGAGAGCTCATGAAGAAACCATCATGCTGTCCAAACTGTGGCGTCGCAGCAGCGTCGAGCGACGACGCCGCGGCGACCGCCCAAGAACAGCAGCTGCGGCTGGAGAACGCCAAGCTCAAAGCCGAGGTTTGCATTCACCGCCGTGCCGATCGAGTCTTTGGTTCGGTCCCGATCTGGTATTCGCAAGCACTGACACAGTACGAGTGGAGCTCATTTCAGATAGAGAAGCTGAGAGGGACGCTAGGAAAAGTCGCCTCCCCGGCCTCGCCGCCGTTCTCCGCGGGCACCGTCAAGACGAGCCCGTTGGACGACTACAACGGCGGATTCTTGGGCCACGACAAGCCTAGATTCTTGAGCCACGACAAGCCTAGGATCTTGGAACTGGCCGGCCGTGCACTGGACGAGCTGACGACGATGTGTTCCTCCGGGGAGCCCCTGTGGGTGCGGAGCGTCGAGACAGGCCGAGACATTCTGAACTACGACGAGTACGTGCGCTTGTTCCGGCGTGATGATGATCCCGGCGATCAGCGGGCCGGGTGGTCGGTTGAGGCGACACGGGAAATTGGGGTTGTTTACCTTGACACAATGCAGCTTGTGCATGCTTTCATGGATGTGGTAAGCACCTATCTTCGCAATCTATGCACATGTTCAGTACATAATTTTTTTTCGCGAACATGTTCGGTAGCATATGCTGAAAATATGAACACCGAGTCTTCGGAATTTTTGTACAGAACCAATGGAAGGACATATTCCCTTCCATGATCTCAAAGGCAGCGACGCTGGATGTGATCCAGACAGGCGAGAACGACAGCCGAGATGGCGCTGTGCAGTTGGTAACGCGAGTCAAACATTAAGAGGTTTTCTCTGCTTCAGAAGAATAACTGGGCTAAATTCTGCTTCTACCGATGGTTTCAGATGTTTGCAGAGCAGCAGATGCTGACGCCCATGGTGCCCACAAGGGAGTTCTACTTCGCCCGCTACTGCAAGAAGCTGACCGCGGAGAAATGGGCCATCGTCGATGTGTCCTTCGACATGGTGGAAGTTGAACCCGATGCCCACGCGTCGTCGCTGGTCAGGTGCTGGAAGAATCCCTCCGGACGCATCATAGAAGAGCAGGCCAATGGCCGCTGCAAGGTACCGTAGTACTAGACTACTAGCACGAACCCAATATGGCTCGTCGAACAGATCTAATGGTCGTTGGGACAGAGTCGTTTCAACCAAACCGCACACCGTGTAAGGATTCCGTTTTGTTGGCCGCCATGCAAACTAGGTGACCTGGGTGGAGCACACCAGATGCCGCAAGTCCACGGTGCCATCCATGTACCGGGCGGCCACCACGAGCGGCCTGGCGTTCGGCGCGAGGCGCTGGGTGGCGACGCTCCAGCTCCAGTGCGAGAGAATGGTCTTCTCGGTGGCGACCAACGTCCCAACAAGGGACTCGATTGGTAAAACCGTCTGATATATGCTGATACAGCGCAGCGGAGCATGGTTGGTGGTCAATCTTGATTACAGATTGCTCGTGCAGGAGTGTCCACACTGGCAGGCAGGAGGAGCGTTATGAAGCTGGCGCACCGGATGGCCTCGAGCTTCTGCCGCAGCATCGGCGGGTCGCGTGACCTGGCATGGAAAGCCTGCAGCGGCGATATCCGGCTGACGTCCAGGAGGAACGTCGGCGACCCCGGCGAGCCGCAAGGGCTGATCGCCTGCGCCGTGCTGTCGACGTGGCTGCCGGTGAATCGGACGGCCCTCTTCGACTTCCTGAGGGACGAGTCACGGCGCCCCGAGGTGAGCCGTGCCTCTCTGCACGTTTGGTTTTAGCTGTATGCTTTGCAATTTGCGTGATGACTCTGAAGGATGCTGCCATGTAATGTTGGGGTGATCTCTTTATCAAACTGCTGCAGTGGGATGTCGTGCTGCCTGGAGGATCTGTTCAAAGTTGCGTGAATCTAGCCAAGGGGAAGGACCGCGGCAACTGCGTCACTGCCTATGTAAGTGTCAGGCTGCGAAATCTGAAGAAGAACAGAGCGGCAAGTTCAGGCTGCGGAATCACTTGGTCACACTGCTGCTTTGCGATTTCAGGCCGCGAAATCTGAAGAAGAACAGAGCGGCAAGTGGATCCTCCAAGACACCTGCACCAACTCCTGTGAGTCGATCATCGCGTACGCGCCGATCGACGCCGCCATCCTGCAGCCGGTCATCAGCGGGCACGACTCGAGCAACGCCGCCGTTCTGCCGTGCGGTTTCTCGGTCATGGCGGACGGGCCGGGGTCCAAGCCCACGGTGATCACGTCGAGGAAGGAAGACAAGACGACGGAAGCGGGCTCGCTGGTCACCGTGGCGTTCCAGGTCCTGGCCAGCTCGTCGCCGACGACCATGCTCTCGCCGGATTCGGTGGACACCGTGAAGAGCCTGGTGTCCTGCACGCTGCGTAACATCAAGAAAGCATTGAGGTGCGAGGATTGCTGATTAACTGGAGGTGTGGGGGCGAAAGACTACTTGTTGTACATAAAATCCGTACTACCACACAAGATTTGGGAACACCACTCAATAAGGCATTCAAATGTTATACATCTTACTACACGACATGATGTTTCCAAGATATTGTACAGCCAAATGGACCTCTTAGTTCATACAGTTGGAACTTGTAGAATCATATGACAGCTCAGTATACTAGTTAAAAACGAACATTGGTTGTTGTTGTTGTTGTTATTGCGTGAAAGATCACACAGCTGCTCCTCGCCACTACGGTTGGAGGATTTGAACAAGTTCTGGTTGTGTAGGCCAATTTTTTTAGAGGGAAAAAAAATATCAAGAAGCAGAGCCGTACTGTGACCGGAACGGGACGCAAAAGTATGTAACGACCAGTCCAATCATCTGGATAAACATCACGTCCCCAGAGGGAAGAGGCTGAGCCGCCTGGGCACCGCCCGCTGCACATCTTGCGCCGCCGCCGAGGCTGTATTGCCCTTTTCTTCTACAAAACCGGCCGCCGCGTCGCCCGTGCTCGGCACGTCGCCGATTCCCAATTTTTTTTTTTTTTTGCTCTCAACAGCGGCAGTAGTAGTACTAATGCGCAGCTCAGAGGTTGGTCAAGGTCTCAACGACATGCACCGGTACACACCACGATAATTTGTTGCAAATTGCTCCACCGACCCACCTCATGGAGCTTTGTCCTTGCCGCCACGTTACGCTTTCCCTGACGGAATCGGCTAAACTGCTGCGGCTACACAAGAATGTACGCGTAACGCGATTGCACTGCACGTGACGGTGCCTATAAAAATACCCGTGTCACGCCACGTCCCCCAGACCACGGCACCCACCGAGCAAGGGACGCAAGGATTTTTTTTTTCCGCGCACGCATTTGCGGCCGCGGGTCCTGCGAAAACAGCTATCCACGTCACTCACCGCGGCGCCCCCCGGCCCGCGCCCGCCGTTTTATACGCGACCCGGCGGCCGCACCCGGGTGCGCACGCTTTTCCCCACGTCCGTCCACCTCGATCACCCCGCGCGCCGCGCACTCTAGCCGAGCCGAGATGCACTCGGCTAACGTGCGCGCGGCGCAGCCTAGGCCCGACCGCAGGTTAAGTACGCTGGTGCGCCACCTGCTGCCTTTCTCCGCACGAACAGCAGCAGCGACCGCCACCTCCGCCGACTCCGCCTCTCTCGAAGCTTTCCCCACCATGGCGTCGTCGCAGGGATCCTCCGTCTTCGCCGGCCTCGCGCAGGCCCCGGAGGACCCCATCCTCGGGGTAAGCCCCTCTCTCGTCACCTCCTCCCCCCCATCGAACTCTACTCACTCTATTCTCTTGTCGGTTGGTCGCGCTTGAGTTCGGCGCGATCGCGAGGTTTCGTGTGTTTTATCGAGCTGATTGGTGCTTGTTTGCGTGCTGCGGTAGGTAACGGTCGCGTTCAACAAGGATCCCAGCCCCGTCAAGGTCAATCTTGGCGTCGGAGCCTACCGGACCGAGGTGAGAGGTGTTTTGGGGATTTTGATTGAAATTTTGCTCTTCTTTTTGGATTGGAGGTGGATTTGACTCTCCGGTTTGCGTTTTGATCGGAGCAGGAAGGGAAGCCCCTGGTGCTGAATGTGGTCAGGCGTGCCGAGAATATGCTGATTAATAATCCGTAAGTCTGATTCGAAATCCAGATGATCTGCATGAGTTCGTGCTTCTTAAGTGATTGAAATTTCAGAGTATTGAAATTTCAGAGTTTGTATCTCCGAAGTGAATTAAATTCGGATTCTACTTGTTACTAGATCTAACCTCTAGATAATACGCCTCTTAGTTTGGAAGTGATGTATTTGTCATCATTTTGTTAATAGATCATGTGGTTGACTTACTTTATTCTCCAATATAATTATTGGCTTGCGGTCTTTTAGTGGCTTTTCCCGTGCTGCCTACTTGTTTATAATATATTTCAGGTCAATCTTGTGGTTTCCCTTTGTTGTACTGTCGTGTAGGATTAGTTGGCGTAGTTGTTCTTGCGGTTCCGGGTAGCGTGCTATTTCGGGTTTTCCTTGTCCCTAGTTACTTATCCCAATATTTCTCTGTATACGATTTAAGCTTTGGAAAAGTTGGTGATAATTTCTATTTTCTGTGAAGTACAGAGCTTGTCTTTCTACAGCGTGTTCCAATTTGTGTATATAGTAGACTATGTTGATATATGGATAGTTTCTTGGATGGTTGTACATAAAAATTACTGTGTGAAAATTTGTCGAAGGTATTTAACCGTGAAAATGTATGATGGCTATGGCTTTATTTTATCTGTGATTGCTTGCTTTGGTTAGGTCACGTGTTAAGGAGTACTTGCCGATCACTGGGTTGGCCGATTTCAATAAGCTGAGTGCTAAGCTTATCTTTGGTGCTGACAGGTGTGTTTCTTCTCATGAATTTTAGGGTCATATGATTCCCTAATCCGCCACCTCTAATTGTTGAGATTTCTGTGTGAAATCTTCATAATGACGAGTAAAATTGTCTCACTAAAGATAACTTCTCCTTTAGTTCCTTGGATACTTGTGGTTTATTCCTGTTTTTGGTGATCCAGCAAACTGATTATGTTCCTTGGAACAGTCCTGCTATCCAGGAGAATAGGGTGGCTACAGTGCAATGCCTATCAGGAACTGGTTCTTTACGGGTCGGGGGTGAATTTCTTGCAAGGCATTATCATGAAGTACACAATCTTTCTTGGCTCCTTTATATTTGCTTCAACGCTTAATTTGCATTGTGGGATTGCTAAATCATAAACTTGTCCTCCAGCGCGCTATTTACATCCCGCAGCCAACCTGGGGGAATCACCCAAAAGTCTTCACCTTAGCTGGCTTGACTGTTAGGAGTTACCGCTACTATGATCCCGCAACCCGTGGACTGGATTTCCAAGGTAATAACTTCAATTTTCCATGCAGGAGCTATTAGACGTGCTTTAATGATATAAGCCTCCTATGAGCTCAGTGGCAATATCACAAGTGCACTAAATATTCCATGTTCTTCTGAAGAATATTAAGTGCACATATTTTGCAGATTGTTTGCATACTTTCATTGGATTTTTGTAGGTGGTCTATGCATCTGTCTTATTTGATCAAGGATGTGTTTTTGTGTTACAGGACTGTTAGAAGACCTCAGTTCAGCTCCTTCAGGTGCAATTGTACTGCTTCATGCATGTGCCCACAACCCTACTGGAGTAGACCCAACCTTGGATCAGTGGGAACAGATCAGACAGCTGATGAGATCAAAAGCATTGCTGCCATTCTTTGACAGTGCTTATCAAGTAAATAATCGACATGCATAATACTGATGCTGCTTAGGAAACACGACACCTGGCCATTTGATGCCACTCTTTCTTTCAGTAGCCACAAAATTTTTAGATTTTTGTTTGACATGACAGATTTTCTTTCCAAATAGCCCGTGAATTCATTATTGTGCCTCAAATGCTTAACTTACAGGGATTTGCAAGTGGAAGTCTGGACAAAGATGCTCAGTCAGTGCGCATGTTTGTTGCTGATGGTGGTGAATTGCTTATGGCTCAGAGCTACGCTAAGAACATGGGATTGTATGGAGAGCGTGTCGGTGCTTTAAGCATTGTAAGATATCTTTACCCTAGCTCTTGTGGCTTGACCATTGACCCTTGGTTCTTAGTGTTATGGGCACGATTTAGCCGCAAGGGACTGGCATACGTAATGTTGCTGCCGGCTAGAATGTCATGGTATATCTATGACACGTCCAAGAGCAACATCAAGTCCATGCGCAGCAACAGATGACAGCTAGCCCTTGCATCGTTGTATTTTCTTTAGAATTATGTTCTTTAGAATAGGAGCATATCTCATATAGTTGGATAGTTAGCTGCATAAGATAGGAACTAATCTCTTAATTGATTAGTTGCATATCTCATGGAATTAGTTAAAGAATATTAAGAAGTCCTTATTTAAGGAGGACGAATCCTTTTGGATGGGGGCAAGCAAAAGAATAATAAAAGAAAGTCTAAGTCTCTCCCTCCTTCCCCGGCCTCAGCGCCTCTCTACCATGGCCAGGGAAGAGCCCTGCTGGCGGCTAAACGAGGGCGAGCGCTCTACCCTTGGTGCTCGGACGCTTACCCAACCAATGCCTACAACACTTAACCTTGAGCTCAAGGCCACAGGAATCTTCCTGTGGTGTTGATGGTAATAAGTACAGTAATATAATTGGGAAACATGTGTCGTACATAGGAAATTTGTTTTTTTTTATTTCATCTCACATTTGTCATTTTCTAAGAGATATATGTTCAGATAGTTCTATGGTAGGCCTACCCAAACGCCTTAATTGTCTTTCTCAGTTTTGTCAATAGGAATAATAAAGATGTATTTTTTATCAGACAAAGGAAACTGGCAATCACTAGTAGTCATTGATGACTACAATTTTAGTATTTATCTAGCATTGATTTCTTGTCTTATCTTCGAAAAGTATTGGAGGAGATGTTTACTGATGTTGAAATGTAGTCTTGGATGATGGAAAGTTTCAGACGAAAGTAGGAGAACAATTGTTTATTTCTGTCAGCTCCAAAGATCTCTTACATGTTAACAACCACATTACAGTGATGCTTTAATTGTTAAAGTAAGATATTGGTTCTAGGTTGATGCGCATTCGGACAAATTTTATGGAGTATCTTTTCTCTCTTATAAAAAGAACTTACTAGTGCATCAGTGCATGAGCCTCAGAAGGTCCTGTTCAGTAAATTGCAATTCATGTTTCAGGTTTGTGGAAGTGCTGATGTAGCTGTTAGGGTTGAAAGTCAACTCAAGCTTGTAATTAGGCCTATGTATTCAAACCCTCCTATTCATGGTGCCTCAATCGTGGCTACCATACTTAAGGACAGGTAAACATTCTTGTCATAATTCTAGCTGATTGTAGAAAAATAGTTATGTTGAAAGGCATGTTTACAGGCAGATCCTGGGGCTATAAAGCAGTGCTTAGTTCTTGTTGTTGATATGTTTCCTTTCTTTATTAGTGATATGTTCAACGAATGGACTATGGAACTGAAGGCCATGGCTGATAGGATAATTAGCATGAGGCAACAGCTTTTTAATGCGCTGAACATCAGAGGTATTAGTTTCTGTGAACTCCTTTATTTCCTCTTTGCTGGCAATATAGTTAATGTTATATACCAAGAAGATTGACTGTTGACCTATCATTTCTTACAAGATCTTTTATCACAACTTGGTGTCATTTCCTTTTTTTTCTTCTTCTAGAATTTGATATGTTTGCTCTGCTCTGAAGTAATGATTCTTTGGCAGCTATATATTATTAATTGCTGTAAACATAATCCTCTTGGCTTGGCAGCAAAATTTATAAAACATTTATTCAGAGCAACCCAAGAGGTTTATGCTTACAACAATTAATACTATCTAGCTGCCAAAGAATCATTAGGTCAAAGCAATCAAACACAGCTGGGCTTCCAATATTTCTTTTCAGTTGATTTATCAAGTTTCTGAGCTAAAAATCCCTGAAGTCTGAACTCCAAATAGTGCAACCAAACCAATCTATGTAAAGTACATTTTTAAAGACTGTCTATATACAGTGGCTTGCACTGATAACATTGACAACAGTGTTTACATAGATTTATCAAAAGTTTGCAGGGCATATTCGGTTTTATGATTATTCAATCTTTTGTTCCATTTTTGTAATCGTTTCTCTATCACCAAAGTGCTGAGCATCGACATCATGCAGAGACACCTGGAGATTGGAGCCACATCATTAAGCAGATTGGAATGTTTACTTTCACTGGGCTCAACAGTGATCAAGTTGCCTTCATGAGGCAGGAATACCACATTTACATGACATCTGATGGGTAATTGTCTAATTCACCCATTTTACATATCTTTTAATCAAATAAATGTATTGGGATGATTTAAGTTCATGTTGTCTCACTTTTAGTAAATTTTGCTGGTTTCTTCTTGGTAGTTTTCTTTTTGGAGTGTTTATTATGACTAGTTCATAGGGACCCCTAGTTCATATTGACAAGTCTTACATAAATCTCTTGCAGGAGGATCAGTATGGCTGGTTTGAGCGCCAGGACTATACCCCATCTCGCAGATGCCATACATGCCGCAGTTACAAAACTGAAGTGAATGATAGCATTACAACCCCCTCCAAGAATAAACCCTTAAAATCACCGACAGCAGTGCCCCAAGGATTCAACAAGTGATATTTACTGGCCGAAGTCCTGTAATTTGCCTTGTAATAGACTCATTAGACTCGGGTTTTGGGGCAGTTTTGTACCAACGTATTAAAATACATGGTGGTTTCGAATCTCCTAATAAGCTCCAGATGTGATGCTTTTTACCCTTCAGCGCCGAAGTATTTTATCCTGCAGCGTTCTGTATAATGTATAGTTTCGGTAAGCTATTGTTTGTCTGTTTGGCAGCTGTAATACTTTGCGATTGTGCTGTTTACTTGTTTTCCTCTTTATTTTTTTGAAGGCGTAGCAGCATGGCTGCTAAATTTCATTAACAGCAGTAAAACTGACAAGTAAGAAAAACAAAGGAAGAAAAAGGAAAGTCTGTACAAGCGGCCTTTATAGCCGACCAAGGCTGAGATAAGGTGGGAGCTGCCCAAGAGCGGATCTCATCGAAAACGAAGGCTTGGAGACCTATTTTCCTGTCAAGCCTCAAGGTATCAGGTTTTACCGTTCGTTAGTTGCAGTTTGGCTCAGGTTATGACTGGAAGATGGGTGCAAGAATTGTCTTGTTCCAGTCTAAATAGATTATTGGTGTGTTTTTTCCTTTCTTGCATAGCTGCATGTTGGAAGTTACTACAGCTTTAAATTTCCCGATTTATACTCGTACACAGGCGACTCGAAGTCCGCAAAGTCAAAAGTCAAAAACTGCGGGCTACTACTCAAGCGACCGCCCGGTTTGATCAAAATATATATTGTACACTACACACGATACATGCAAAATCTCGTGCCACTTCTAATGGCGAGCTGACGGGCTCCTATGCCCTCCGAGGAAGTCCAGTTTCTCCATGTACGTCTGCTTCAAGTTGGTCATGATGTTGGGCAGCTTCATCAGCCTCCCGTCTTCCTGGGCCGGCGGCTCGGCCGGCGCCGGAGGCTTGTCGCCGCTATTCGCCTCGGCGTCGCCGTTCCAGCCCATGGAGTCGAGCAGCGTCCTGCTGTTGGGCGACCCTGCCATGTTGCCGTCGGGATCCTCCTCGCCTGCCTCCTGGGGATCGTGGTGCTCCGCGGCGTCTTCCGCCGTGGACGACGCGTCCTTCCTGTTCTTCTCCCTGGAGAGGCTGTCGGCGCTGAGTACGTCCTCTATCCGGGACATGACGTTGAAGGCTAAGCTACTCCAGGACCCTGGAGTAGCTCTCCAGGATAGCAAACCCAACGTCCTAGTGGCGCCAAGGCAATGTGCATCAGCTCGCTCGCCCAGAAACTAGTACAAATTAACCATCGTCCACGATAACATGCTCGCTCTGACGTGAGCCGACCGAGATCAACATGAGAACATATTGTGTATGCTGATTTTCATTTAAGGTCACTGCTTTCGCATCGCATCGTTGATCAGATAGCTCACGGCAGAGTTAGCGTTAAGAAGTGACACATCATCCCCTGAAGCGAAGCGTTTCACGCCCTTACCCTGTTTTCTTGTATCTTGGCGATGTCCAGGTTGGACTGAGGGATGCCGGGGAACCTGTGCTTGATGATGAGCAGGAGTGTCTGCGCGCGCTCTTCGAACTGCTCCCTCTTCTCCTGGCTGACAGCCGAGCCCCACGCCGACTTGCCGTCCTTGTTGTGCACCTTCCTGTTCCAGATGATCACCGACGCCTCGATGCGGTCCTTGAGGTCCAGGATCTTGTGCTCCGAGGTCAGGTCCACCGTCGACAGGAACACGTCCGGGTCGAACTCCACGTCCGTTATGATCCGGTACAGCGCGTCCCCAAGGCTTGCCCTCCCATTCTGCCATGCCAATAACGAACTTCACGATCAGAGACGAGGTTTTGGGAGGAGTGGTCTTGCGCCGTGGATCATGCGGGCGAGGAGATACGAGTGCTGAACCTTGGGGAGTGATTCTAGGTACGATTCTGGGATCTCCATCTCCATGAGGCAGTTGGCGTTGATGGCCATGGCCGCCTTGAGCACTTGGTTCACCAGCTCCTTCTGGTGCTGGAGCCAGCCTCTGGAGGCCGGGGACAGCCCATTCGGAGGAACCTTAACTATTGGTATCCACCATTTCTCATCTGATCTTTGCGAGCCCTCCGTGTCGCTGTCAGAACACGAGTCGCGCTTGACGTACCAGAGCTCGTTGCGATCCTTGTAGTTGTCGAGGTAATCCTGCTCATGGCGAAGAGGATTAGTCCATTCTTCTTGTGAGTTCAGCAACGACGTGCCATTGAGACATTGCTCGAAAGATGCTGGTTTTTACGAGAAGCATCGTGTCGATTTTGCGCAGAGCTGGTATGTTCGCCTGGAGATCCCTTCGCTGCTGCGTGCCCATTACCTGCGACGAGCAAAGCCAGAGAGACCAGATTATTGGAATTGCAGAGCCAAGGAAGCTCTAGTTGTGGTATCCGAGCTATTGTTCAACCTCCATTTCGGTGCCGTTGTCCAAGACTTGTTTCTTGGCGACGAACTCGAAGATGTCATCGGCGACCGACAGAAGCCAGCCGACTTCTTTCTTCCACCTCGCCTTTCTGTCCGGGGACATGGGCTCCAACCGCCGTTGCTCGCCAAAGACAGAAGCTGGTAAGGTAGTAGAGACGAGAAATTATTGTCATTGCGATTCAGCACTTCTTCACGTGCACAAATTATATTTGGCAAGTAGCGAGTCAGTCACCTGCAAGATTAGTGATGGCGTTGGACACGGCCAGCGCCGACGGCACGCCTTTCCCTGATCCCGACATGTCCTCCCCGAGCAGCAGCTTGGCGAACTTCTCCTTCATTAGCTCCATCTCTGCATATGCAAGCATCTGACGTCTCTTCAAAACCAAAGCCGTGCGTGCGCGCGACGGCGCAATGCGATCGATCTCGCGACGCACCGATCGGACGAAGAACGATGTACGTACACGCGCGCCTGCCGATCGATCGACTGATCTTAACTACTTACCGGAAGGTCCTCCGCCGTGGTCCCCGCCGTCCTGGGCGAGCCGCGACTTGGGCGCGGCGCTGTCCCGGTCGAGCACGGCGCCGATCTTTGGGCGGGCCCCCGCTCGGCTGCTCGTTGGACCCCTGGCTCCTGAACATGAGCTCCTCGTCGGCCGGCGGGCCCCGGTCCTCCTCCAGCACCATGCTCTGCGACCGCCGCACCGAGCTCCGCCGCTCCAGCAGCGCCCCGCCGTTGGCCGCCATCGACCTGCCCTGCCGTAATAACTTCACAATGCCACCGCATTTCCATCACAACGGTATACAACAACAAACAAAAAAGGGATTAGATCGACAGCGAGACGCAGAAAGAGAGACAAGATCACTGCTATGACACCGGTGTACCTGTGAAGGGTACAGCTTTCCGGGGCGTTGAGCGATGTGCGTCGAGCACAAAGGCGAAGGAAAGGATGAGCCGAGAATCAAAATGGGAAGAAAAAAAAAATCGAGATGATTAATTCCGAACGGATGATTCCTGTGGGTCTTTCCAATCCACAGATTGGGTTCGATCGATCGTCTGCATCGTCCTGGCAAGTAGAAGTTAAAGAGAAGACGCCCCGGTGGCGAAGGGAAGAGGGGGAGTATAATTAGGGAGCGGGCACACGCTTTATTATTAGAAAGTGCCTGCCATTGTTAGCCTCCCTTGCTTCCCGTATTGAACGGTCCGGGAGTGCGCGGGAGCTAGAAGAAGAAGAAGCCCTCTCGCTCCAAAATTCTTTACGCCAATGTGGCAATGAACCATGCATTGGGCGAAGTGGCGAACTAGAGCGACATGAAAGCATTTGTCAGTGTTAAATGGACAGGGGATAGTATCAGCCTGGTACTCAAGTATAACCGTGCTTAGCAAGTGTAGTAGCAACAACTCTCTAGGATGAAACCGTACTACCTGAACCTGTATTCATGTGCCGGTATCCAAAATTCCCAACGCTTTCCTTCGGCGTCGCCGGAAGCGACTACTAGGGGGAAAGGTGGGTGCGAAGGCAAGGAGACAATCTGGTCAACTATGCCTTTCTAGAATTGGATCTTCACGTAATATGTCCTGGCTGATATATGTTTGAGATATATTAGAGATATTAATAATTTTGTATTCTTTATCTGTCTTTTATATTACCTTATTTGTATATGGTATGCACCTTTTGCACACCCTATATATATCACCCATTTGGTATTTTCAATATACACACAATATTCATAGAGAGTAAAGGTTAGGGATAGGATTACCGTAGTCGCCGCCGCCGGCTTCTAGCCTCCGCTCATCCTCCACTGCGCGCTGCCCCCGGGAGGACCGATCTTCGCTCCCGGAGGCGGCCTCTTGTCGCTGATCGTAGGCATCGGCATCTCTTCCACGGCTTCGGCGCCTCCGCCATGTGGCAGTGGGCCTCATACCTTCGGCAGCTCCTCACCGCCGGCCTTGACCCCATCGTCCCGGACCTCCTCTTCTTCGACGCATCCTCCTCGCCCGTACCCGACCGGCGTGTGCTTGGAGGAGAGCAACCTCGCCGCGGGGCTCTTCCCCGTCGCCGGCATCGGGGAGGCCGCCGAGCTCCTCATCCCACGCCCAGTCCAACGCCCCACTCAGATCTGCAGCGCCACAACCCCTCATGTCATCCTGCTTCCTCAAGAACTACATAAACGTGATGGGCTCAGGTCATGTCCAGGAGAAGACCGAGCCGCTGCATGCTCTCATCAACGATAGGAAACTTTCGGATCTTCCAAAAATTAGCCAGCCAACACTGATAATTTTGGGGGGAGGGGGGGGGAGCAAGATCAGGTGTTTCCAATGGAGCTGGCTCATAGATTGGAGAGGCATCTTGGGGATAATTCTCTCAAATGTTTCTCCAACTTTAGCAATTGTCTCTTTTGGGACCTGGTGGCCCTCCTTATCAAAGAGAGCGTAACTTTCTAAATCATGATCGTACATAACAGAGTTGTTGCCACTAGTGCGATATAACCTCAGTCCAAGATAGCCAATCAATGGTGCCAATGAATTCTCATTGCACACAGCGTGCAACAGCCATGAGGCTCCCATATCAATTGGGCATCCGAAGGAGTAGTCGGTATATCGTTGTAAAGAACGCTGGGCATGCGGTCAATCTAGAGAAGCACAAAGAGGGCATGCATTCAATCTAGAGAAGCATAAAAATGTTTACAAGAATATCGTCGAGTATTTCTAAGAACCGATTTAGAATGCCTCAAGTGGGGAGAAGGAGGTGCAGATGCATTAATGGTTGAAGTTTTGATGCTTCTTGCGTTGCTGTGGCTTTTCACTGTGGCCTTTTCATTGGGATTTATACTAATATGTGCTGAAGCTGTCGGTAGAGATTGGAATTGGGATGGAGTTTGGTCATTTCTGTTGCGCCACGTCATCTTGTTTCCGCTGATGGTGTTGCTTCAAACTGGTGCTTGCTGGTTGAACGAGGAGATGGGTCTTCTGCTACTGCTAGCTATTATTTGTGTCGTTTCTTTCGTTATGTCCATCCAAGTCCATCATTCTTTATATGTGAGTTCGTCTGAGCTATACGAGTCCGCAAATTTATTGTCAGTCATAGAAGTATAGAAATTTCTTTGGCATGGCAGCAGCCGCTGCTCTTTTCTTCGAGCCGCTGTAGATCCTCCGCCCTAAGCTTTTAAGGCCATCGCACTTTTTTCACACTGCGTTTTCGTTGTATTTCTTGTGTATTGTGTCGTGCTTCTTCTGCACTGCGCCTCTGTTGCACTTCTTGTGCATTGCGTTGCGCTTCTTTTGCACTGTACATTCGTTGCGCTTCTTGTGCACCGCGCTGCCGTCGTCTTGGGCTACGATTTGCGCCACCATGTTTCTATCTATTCCTATTCGATTTGATTTAACAGATTTATCTATTTGTCGGTTTCATCATCTTCTTCGTCATGTTGTCATGGTCGACTTTGCTCCCGCACCTGTGCTTTATGGGCTGTCGCACGACCCCGGATGAAAGGAGATCTTTTATCGACATATTTTGCAAGAGCTGCATGCTACGACGACATTATCAAGACTCGGATTTTGAATTTTTCATATTTTAGTGTCAACCCTTTACAAATGCAATGCTATTACATACACTTTGCATTTGAGGGGGGTGTTAGAGATATATTAGAGATAGGAATCATTTTGTATTCCTTATCTGTCTTTTGTATTGCCTTATCTGCATATGGCATGCACTCTTTGTACATCCTATATATATCTCCCATTAAACTTCTTCAATATACGCACAATATTCATAGCTATAGTCGCTCCAATTAATGTCACAGTTTATTTTGATTGTACATCTTCATTGAGTTGCCTCTGTTTTAGGTACCTCTTCGTCAGTATCTCCTCACTGACTGTCGGTCATTCTACCTGTGCATGCCGCAATCAGTAGCTCAACTCCATGGCTACTTCCATAAACAGATATACTGCAACTGTTGCTGAATGTGTGTCACTAGGAAAAGGGTGTTTCGATCAAAATGCCTGTATGCATAAAACATGTGACGGTGACGCGCGCGTAAAATGGGCGTGATAAAAAGGCGAACTAATGGAAGGCAATTTACATGGCTAAACGTAATATAGAGTTATGTGCTTTCCATTGTAACGAATCCGACCTTAGCTCAGTTGGTAGAGCGGAGGACTGTAGTAGTTGCAGATCAATCCTTAGGTCGCTGGTTCGAATCCGGCAGGTCGGAACTTTTTTTTCCGGAACTGTTTTTTGCGCCTTCCAGTAAAAAGAAGGGACAGCAACGCCACTAACACCACACTTCTCCATATTTGTCTCTGTCTCTAAACGAGACTAGTTAAATCAATTGATCCTACGGAATGTTGTTAAGAAATCCTTAGCATGAGAATTTGATACCAGATAACCTCAACATTTTACACACCAAATTCTGAATCAATTCAGCCGTGTCAATCTGAATCGAGATATGCTCATATGTACAACCAAGTGGAATAGCATGTTTCAGTAGCAATTCCACACTTCAAAATATTCACACCCTACTTGCAATCTTCCACTACGTTACATCTTTATCCTGCGAGTTACATATATTTCACGTTCCCCCTAGCTGCTGCCTCGTCGTCATCAAAAACCAGATATATATTAAAAACGTCTGGCGCAGCTGATCAGTACGGCCGTGGTTGCTAATCAATTGTTACGCAGCTGCGCCTTTGAACACGAGGAACCTGAGAGACTCCAGCTTGAAGTAGATGAAGCTTCCTTTGCTGTGCGTGAAGTAGCAGCCGAAGCTGGAGCCGACCACGCATTGCCATCCTGACCCATGGATCATGTCAAACTCCTGCAGCCATTCAAGTCCCAAGTGTTGAGCCGCGGTTCCATGGTCAATTGATTTGTGATATCTACCGCCTTCTTTCGACAAAGTACATAGTCATCTATCCTTGTTCGCCTAACAGCATCTCGCAAAACAGTTAATTGAGGATGGCATAGCATGTTTACCTTCTTGATGTGGGCCGCGATGCTCCGGCAGTCGAGGACGTCGAAGCGGTCGAGCGCCTTGGACGCCGCCGACATCGCCTGCAGCTGCATCTTCACCGGCATGTCGGTGTCCTCCACCATGGCCTTCCCTTCCAACATTGAGCTCTCTTTCTTCCTGCCCTGCCCTGCTCTGCTCTGCACCGCCGCTCTACGATTGATTCGAAACGCAAGAAGAGATGCGAGCAAATCGGTGCATTTCCTTGCCCCATTTTATAGGCGGATAGAATAGGTGCAGGCTTCACCACTGACATGGATCCACGCCAACGTGACGTGCTAACGACCAGCTCGAGCGAGCGGCGAACAGGGGCGGGTTCCCGGATAAAGCACTAGAGGAGAGGCACGGGCTCTCTGATTGGTTTGTGAAATTGGAAACGGTGGGTGTTGCCGTGTTGGGTATTTTCACGCCCGTTTTTTTGGCTGAGCTGGGCGTGTGGGTTTTGGCGTCTGGATTGATTAATTTGGTAGAATTTGGCTTGTAATTCAAAGAGTAACTTGGGAGATACGAGTGGTTCGATTCGATAAGTTAATTACGTTTGGTGCCTATCCATGTTGAGCTCTCCACGTAAGCGTGAGGCTGGAAAGTCTCCGGGCTGATCTGATCTGGATCTGATCTGATCTGTTGTCCGTGTATATACAGTAATCAGCTGCGTTGTACTTAAAAAAACTCGTACATGTGTTCCTTATGGGAGGTGCTAGGTCCCAATCCACGGGGAGCCGTTGAAGTCTATTGTTCAGTCCATCCTTGTGGTCCTGTAATTCAAATAAAATCCTATTAATCCAAGTTCTTGGATCGGAACAGACGGATAAGACAAGGAGAGCAGTTCTATGTAAAGGTGAAGAACTCTTGCAACTCCCGATTCTGAGATAAAGATTCTTCTGGGAATCTACGGCCCATTTGGAATAGTTTATCTTAGTCGGATAAAGATTCTTCCTTTTCTTATTTTTTGATAGGATTTTTTTTTGAATCCCTTCAAGTAGCCATGTAGGGCTTGTAGGCCACCACTGTCCACGTTCAACGCAGCCTATGTGCTGAAAAAAAATCCGCCAACCGGGCCGAGAACCTCCACGTCCCGCAGCCTAGGCGCGGCGTGCAACCTATGGCCCAGAAGCAGCCCGACCGCGAGCGGAAACGCACGGCTGCACCGCGCGTCCAGCCCGAAACTGCCCGTGGCGCCGTTCTAGCCAACTAGCCCAGCCCCCGCACCTCCCGCAGCCCATGGCCCAAGGGCTGACGACACCTAATAACACGCAGCGGTACGGTCCCTACACCAAACCAAAATGCCCCGCAACGCCGCTACATATTACCTCTCTTCGGTCTATACGTGAGAGAGTCCCTGCCTTCCTAGTGTCTCCACGTCGGTGTTTCGTGGCTCTGGCCAATCGTGTGCTAGGCATTGTTATGACACAAAATAAAATGCATGTGAGCTTATGCCCAATGTCTAAACAGCCAGAATCGACACTTTGGTTTATTGGCAACTCTTCATCATGTATATATACATGTATATGATCAGAATAAAGATGACTTTTGGTTTTCTCTCAATCACTTTACAATACGTTATCAGCACCCTGCTTTCACACAAATAGAAAACAAGAGGTAATGGCACTTTGTGACAATCACAAAAATGCTTTTCTGCAGATCCTCGCTTTAGTTGATTCCAGCGGCCAACCGTCGACCCGGTCTCCGGATCTGCAACCCCATACAAGCATCCTCCGCCGAGGATGAGTTCTCATCCACATAAAAAAAGGAGGCGCGCGCCGTGATGATGCGCGCTGCCGGCGCCGCCTGCCCGTCCCCGGCCTTGGCCGCGCGCATGCAGCGCCTTGCCGCCTTGGCGGCGGCGCGGCCGGCCGCGGCCACATGGCCGGCCCGGATCAGCGCCCGGCCCAACCCAGCGGTCGGCGCCAGCGCGCCCGGCCGGCAGCGCCCGTATGATCAGCAGCATTTACACGGCCGCCGATCACCTTGCCTTCAGCCCAGCCACATGGCGCGGCGTGGCCGGCGGTCGGCGTGCCGGCCAGCGTGGCCGGCGCCGGCCGCCCGGCCAGCCGGGCCGTGATCGCCGCGCCCGGCCCATGGCGGTCAGCGCCGCAGCCGCCCGGCCGGCAGCGCCCGGCCTCGATCGGCAGCCGGCGGCCGGCAAGGCAGCGCCCGGCGAAGCGTTATTTGCCTGGCAGGCCGTATGATCCGCCCCGCCCAGCACGCGATGGCGCTGGCCGGCCGTGACTCAGCGTGATCCGGCCGGTCTTGGCGGCAATGACAATGGCGCCGCCGACCCTCACATGAAGAATGGCGGCCGGGGCTCCTTCAACACATGCGTGGCGGCTCCCGTATGGCTAGGGTTTGGGAGTTAGAAACCCTAACTCCCTTCCATTATATATATGGTCGTCATTAAATGGGCTTGGCCAAATTAATCCCACCTCCCACTGGCCAAAAGGCCAAATGGGCTTCACCAGTTGTCATGATTTTGTATTTTCCCCAGTATTTCATGGAAATGCGGAATCTTTATTTTAAATAAATTCCTATTATAAATTTGCATTTCAGTCCCTACAGGATCTGAAAATTATGTAAATATTTAAATAAATGTGCATTCACATTTATATGTTTTACATATATAGGATTATTATTTTATTGTAATTTATTTGCAATACGCATTGCGACCATATTTAAAATTTGCTATCTTTAGCAAAATTAAAATTCAAAAATTCCCATTTAATGAGTACCATTGTACTTAATAATTTGGAATTTTTTTGCAAAATATTATACCTAACATAAATACCACATTATCACAATTTATGGCCCTTTTTGCTATATTTTTTTTGTACGCTATGCCATACAATAAATTGGTGTTCACCACCAATATTGTGATTATACAGTATTATAAATATAACCACACGTTATATTTAATTTGGGTATATATATTCATTTGGCATACAATACTCATATTGTTTTCCATATATTTTGCATTTTATTACAACAATACCATACACATTAATTTACCTCATGTAAATTAATTATTTATGGTGTACTTTTTATGTAGGTTTTAAATGGCTACCAAAGATTTTGAGCCACTCGCTATCGATGGTACCAATTACCCTACATGGGCTATGGACTTAAAGATCAACCTCACCACACGTGGGTTGGAAAGGGTGATATTTAATCCTCCCGCAGATCAAATTCCTCCAGATATTGTGAAATATTCCGTTTTAAACATAATACTGAATCACATACATCCGCATTTAAAGGCGGAATATCCGTATGAGGAGAATCCACTTACTTTATGGATAGCCCTCAAAATAGATATGAACAATGAAGAAGTCATTATCTTACCAGAGGCTAATCATGAATGGGCACATCTTAGACTCCAAGATTTCAAAACAGTTGGAGACTATAACCATGCCCTTCATACTATTTGCTCCAAATTGCGTTTTTGTGAGAAGGAACCAACAGATGCGGATAAAATAGAGAAGACTCTCTCTACAATGCTCCCATCTGACAGTGGTCCTCTGGCTGAAGAATGGCGTCTTGCAAATTACCAAACTTATTTTGATCTTATGCATACTTTACTTCAGGCAGAAAAACATGCTGAACTTCTTTTAAAGAATAATCAGCAACGTCCCATCGGGGCTGCTCCACTACCTGAAGTTCATGCTAATCAAAATAACAATAAGTTCAATGGTTCAAAAGACCAATCAAAGAACTTTAAAGGTAAACACAAACGCAACATGAAGCAAAAACCAAGCGGATTCAAGAAAGGTAAAGGCAATTTTGGTAAGAAAATTGACAAAAGGAGATTTGTCAAAAGTGTGGTTGCTACAACCATCCTACCAAGAAATGCCGCACCGAAGCATCTTGTGAACCTCTACCTCCGATCTTTGCCTCAAGGCAAGGATGCTCAACAGAAGCGATTTGAAGCACACTTCAATCTCACATCCAACGATGATGAAACCGGATGTTCTCAAAAGTTCATTCAAGAACTCAAAGACACATGTGCCTCTACAAAGAAGGATGATCTCATGTGCACCGAGGACACACTTGAAGAATTTCATTCTCACGACATGCTTGGAGATCTCAATTAGACTCCTAGTTCCATAGCTACTAAGTACTTTTATGTTGTAATATAAATAATGTTGTCATCTATATTGTAAGCTTGTATGCTACAATCATATATCGAACATATCCGATATTGCAAAATAAAGTTTGTATGTATTCTATATATTACTTCAAGAATTTCATTAAATTCTTTTCTTTGTGTATATAGATTTTGGAGTCAATCCAATGGAGGAGGAATTATGCCTTGTGGATAGCGGTACCACAAACTCTATACTTAGGGACACAAAATATTTCCAAACCCTTACAAGGAGAAAAGGAAATATTTTAACAATCGCTGGACGCGATGCAACGATAGTAGGCTCACAGTCGCGCTTCTATCACTCTCCTATGGGTACACAATTGGAGATTGAGGATGCACTCTTGTATCCCGATTCAACACGCACCCTACTTAGTTATAGAGATATCCGTCAGAATGGTTTTCATATTGAAACCCAAAGTGACAACAAAGAGGAATATCTACTCTTAACTAAAAACAACGGATATGGCAAACAAGTACTAGAGAAAATTCCATCTTTAAACTCCGGATTGTACTATACATACATCAAATCCGTTCAACATATTATGCACAAAGTAATTTTCCAAAATACTAATACATTCCAAACATGGCATGATCGCCTTGGCCACCTGCATTGGAATGATGAGGAAAATTATTAGCAATTCTATTGGTCATACATATATCAAAACAAAATTTCCTAATCCTCAGATTTTGTGTGCACTTCCTGTAACCTAAAATTGATTTTAAGACCCTCTTATCTTAAAATCGAGTGAACCATTAAATTCCTTGAACGCATTCAAGGAGATATATGTGGTCCTATACAACCATTGTGTGGCTCATTCAGTACTTCATGGTTCTCATTGATGCATCTACTAGATGGTCACATGTGTGTCTTTATCCACACGAAACCATGCATTTGCTAAGTTAATTGGTCAAATCATCCAATTACGAGCACATCATCCTCGAATATCGAATTCAATCAATTCGAATGGACAATGCTTTGCTGAATTTTCATCCTATGCCTTCAATGATTATTGTATGGCTCTTGGGATACAAGTTCAACACTGCTCCATATGTTCATACACAAAATGGTTTAGCGTAATCTCTTATCAAGAGAATCAAGCTCATTGCACGACCATTACTACAGAATTGCAACTTACCAACATCATGTTGGGGTCATGCAGTCTTACACGCTGCTGACTTAATACAATTGCGTCCAACTGCATATCATAGCACTTCCCCGCTACAATTAGTACGTGGAAATCCACCAGATATTTCCCATCTGCGAAAGTTCGGTTGCGCTACATACGTACCGATCTCACCACCGCAACGTACCTCAATGGGACCGCACAGGAAACTTGGGATCTATGTTGGGTATAAATCACCGTCAATCATAAAATACCTCGAACCCCTAACAGGGACCTGCTTTCTGACGTCTGCGATTGCATATTCAATGAGGAGCATTTCCCGGCATTAGGGGGAGACAATAAATACCAAACTGAATGCCAGGAAATTAATTGGAATGTTCAAGGCATTCCTGCCTCAGACCCACGTACTACAGAGACTGAGCTTCAAGTTCAGAAAATTATTCATTTGCAAAACATTGCAAATAATCTGCCAGATGCATTTACTGATTATAAAGGTGTCACAAAATCCTATAACCCCGCCAAATGTGCCCGAAAGAGTGGAGGTACCAAAAATACCACTCAACTCCCATTCAAAATAAGAGGGGAGAAGTGCGGCACAAATGGCGGATCTGACTTCTAACAAGCGACAAAGGAAACAAAAGAATGTAAATACAGATCAACCTCAAGTTGATAGACACCAAAGGATCCTTGAACCCGGATCAACAAGGCACTCAATTCATCGATCCTGACATCGAATACCCCGACTCAAATGTTTTGGGAAATAACATTGAGTCATCGAGGTCCAAGAAATTTCTACTAACTATAATGATTCCGGAGAATCATACGATCGTAAGACTACAATTGTCGACATTTATTTCTCCACAACAATTGCAAACAACCTTCAAAAT
This sequence comes from Hsuehochloa calcarea, assembly GCA_036346395.1. Classification (NCBI taxonomy): domain Eukaryota; kingdom Viridiplantae; phylum Streptophyta; class Magnoliopsida; order Poales; family Poaceae; genus Hsuehochloa; species Hsuehochloa calcarea. The sequence goes on along the minus strand of CM070594.1, from coordinate 64,034,517 downwards.
GATCCAGATCCTAAGACCATGGCAGAGTGCAAGCACAATCGGACCGGAACCAATGGAAGGATGTCAAGGACCGAAATGGCAACAGAGGGGGTGAATGGTGCAATAAAATTAAGAACTCCCTTTCTCAGATTTAAAGCAAATCTACAAAGCCCTCTCGAATCTCTTAAGAAGAGTGAAGCAAAATCGAGAATCAAAATAAACTTTAGATCGTTCATCGAAATCGGAAGGTCCGATTCTACCGTGATAGTTCCGCACTCCGTAGTTCCGGATCGTGCGGAAGTTCCGCTGCATGCAGAATTCACTGTGGACAATCGGAAGTTCCATTGTCCCGACCAAGAACAAGGCGCTTCGGGTTTTCCCAAAATCCAAAGTGCTCAATCTTGAATGCTCTTCTCTGGTCAAGTTTCACAGGACATCATCCTAAGCAACATCTTGACCTCATGGAGAAGAATCGCAAACAAAGATTTAACAAACAACCCAAAATCGGATTTCTTGAAGAAGGGGCAAGAAAGACCAAAACCCGAAATAGACACGATTCTCTGATTCCTAGTTCATGAAACTTTGAGGATACATTAGCAATATCAAAACGAATCTAGATATCAAGTTTCATGCTATTTCATAAGACGAATCAAAAGATATGCCAAAACCCTAGATATTTAACATGAGAACAGAGAGAAAGAAGAGGACATAAACAAGTAATCAAAACTCAGAGTTTCATTGATAGATATCAAATGTTTACAGATGGAAACACAGAGGAAAGATTACATAAGATTTCAGTTCATCAACTCCACAACTCAAAAAGCAAAACACACCCTTTTGGTGGAGCTAACCCTAATTTTCTCACTCTCAAGGTCTAACCCTAACTCCAGGGTTCTCCCCTATTTATAGCCTTGGCTAATGGGCCTCCAACCCATTAAGCCCGCTACACTCGAACGGAACCGCCTCCACTTTTGCCGCTTTGCGAAAAGACCCTTTCGCCCCTTGCGCACCTTCTGGAAGCCTCCCGTACACCTTGTTGTGCACGACTCGCAATCGCTTCAAGATTCACGCCGTCTTCGACACATCCCGACCGTTCTGACCTCAACGCCTCCTGCGCCTAGTCCGGTCCACGTGTCTCGCCACGACTCCATCTTGATGCCTGCGCATCAACACAGCATAAAACACATCACATAGCATTGCACAATAACATAGCATCAATATTTGTATAAGACTCAAACTCATACAAAATCAAAATCACAATTTAACCTTCTCTCGCATTCTCGACACAATCGGAAGTTCGCGATTTACCACAATGAAGTTCCGATTTCGAACATCCGCACTTGTCGAATTATCGGAAGTTCCGTGCTTACCATCGCGGAACTTCCGATCTTCGTAACATCCGCACGTCCAAAAATTCTATTCGATTTTCGTCTCGGAGGAATCTCAATACCGAGATATCGGACACTCCGCTACCCCATGTGCGGAAGTTCGATTCTCTTCACCAAACCAAAACCCGGATAAATCGGAAGTTCCTCTTTCCAACATCGGTAGTTCGATTAATCGAACTTCCGCTCCATACACATGTAGTTCCGATTTCCTGACTCAACCGAAACACCCAAACCGAAAACCTCAACTCTCAATCTAATCAACACACTTGTCAAATACTCATCACTCAGAGTGGAGGACCTCTCACATGGTCTCTCAATCTCCCCTTGATGAGTATATTGACAATTACCAAAAAGCATAAGATGAGTTTGAGATTCCAACAACCAAGGTCTAAATAAGAGAAATTAAGCACAAGACCAAGTTGACACAAAGAAAAAGACTTGAGATGAGATGAAAGAGCAATTTTCGCACAAAACTCAAGGCTTTTCTTCGTAAGGCTTTTCTCACAATCATTCTCCCCTTTGGCAATAAAATCATCAATATGTAGAAAAGGGAAGAAAAACTATATGATGTTCATTTTAAGCATTAGGAGCCATGTAGATTATCCAAAATGACTATTAGAGTATTACACCAAGCCATAACACGTAAGAATGCTATCAAGATCATGACAATCGATGTATAGAAGAGCTAAGACAGAAAGTCCATAATCGATTAATGATCCAGCTTCTATAGCAGTCAAATAAGTCAAGATTGAAATCTAGCTAAAGATATCCAGGATGATGCAAGCCATGTCAAATAATCTAAGTTGAACCAAGAAGACTCATATCAACATTTTAGAGTGCTACCAGTTGAAGAAGGACTCATTTTATCCAGACTTGATCTCTTTAGAGATAAGCAATTTTAGCACATTTTTCTTTTTCTCAAGACATTTTGTTTTAAGGCTCTTTAAGGTTTTATCTCGATAAAGCAAGCTCGACTAGGTGCCATCCACAACCGCCTCCCGAGCTTCAACCATTTTTTTAGCCATGTGCTAGATCCCAAGCCTTATGCGACCACTCCAAGCAATGACTTAAGGAGGTGATCTTAGGTCATCCAAGGCTCCCCGAGTTCATGCCTAGTGCAATGGCAAGCCGTCTCATGAGAAAGATTTGGTGAGATCGGTTTTTCGCACAAAGAGATCATTTTTGCTTTTGAAGTTTTTAGACCAGTGATTAGAGATAAGTCATGTTTCTTAACAAACTGACATAGCTTACTCAAAAGTTCAAAAGAGATTCAGGACTCAACTCAGCCTACTTGACATGGCGAAAATCATAAAAGGATAGTTTTAACGGACTAGTCTCAAGAGCTATCATGACAAGATTTTAATTCAAGTTTAGCATTTTAAATACCTTAGCATGGCAAAGACTAAACTACACATAAAAGTCATGATAGATCTAGCGCTTTAGCATAAATCATGGCAAGATGTAAAAAGTGAAAACAGATCATAAGGGATAATAAACAAGGCTCCATTTGATTATCATGCAATGCTTGATGAAATACACAAAAAATCCAGATTCCCTTCAGAATGAGATGCATCTTTTAATTCAGGTTGAGTTATGACAAAATTAAGAGTATGGAATAGCCAAGAATAACTCCCCCTGAACCAAAGGAACAAAAACGAGAATCTGATAAGTAAAATGTAAAAGGCAAATTTTTAGAGCATAGAAAAGATATAGAGAAACTATCGCCGCATGATTCTTATCTACCCCATATGATTCTAGGACTATTAGGTGATCTACACAAACACTAAGGAGCAAACACTGCCCCCTGTCTACCCAAGGGTGGCCCGACCCTGCTAGAACCTATAAGAAGTGAGTAAGCTCTACTTAGAGAGGAAGAGACACTAATAAGCAACATCCTAGAAGCACAAGACAAGAAGTAGCAATCAAAGCAATGTGGCAAGAGAAACACTCTAACCTATGCCGGAAGGACTTGACCCAAATATTAAAAGAAATGAAACCGAGAAAGGAGTAAGCGATAATATAATATAGTATAATATAATACAAGAGTAGCACAACGCTCCCCCTCACAAAGATCTGTAAGGACAAACCACCCCAAGCTCTCCCGCAGAAATAAAACCGAGAGTCGCCCTGAGGCTTAGTGAAGATATCATAACCGGTGCTCACTTTCCACAAATCGAGCACAATATCACCCTTCTCTACATGATCTCAAGAAAGTGATATCGATATCTATATGCTTGGTCCGAGAATGTTGCACTTGGGTTCTTGGCAATGCAAATCGCAGACGTGTTATCACGTAAGAGTGGAACGCAATGATAGATAGCCCGAAATCCTCGCAGGTCGAGACCATCCAAAGCACTTGACTACAACAATCGGCCGCAGACAACGTTTCGGCCTCTGCAGTGGATCGCAACACCGGATTGCTTCCTCGACGACCGGAGACGAGAGAAGTGCCAATGAATTGGCAAGTGCGGAAGCTCTTCCTATCTATCCTACACCAAGAAAGTCGCATCGAGAAGGCTCTAAGAGATAGACAAGAAGAGGAAGAGTACCGATGCCATAGTCAATGGTAGCTCAAGGTACCGAAGATGCGCTTCACCGCTTGACGGTGAGATACGCGAGGAGAAGCTCAAACCGAGCACAAAGACACACGTAAAAGTGTATGTCCGGTCTCGAGGTCGTGAGGTACAAGAGAGAGCCAATCATGCTCTGAACTCCTTTTGGTCAACAGTTCGCGCCGTCTTCATCCGGATCCAGCGGTTGTAGATGCCATCGGAGTTGATATCGGCTTTCCATCATTCATGTCGAAACGCTCAGAGGTCTCGAGTGTATTTGCCTTGATGAAGAAAGGTACCTCCCGAGTCTGTTTGATTTGGAAGCCAAGGAAGAAGCTCAACTCGCCCATCATGCTCATTTCAAACTCCGAGCTCATGACATCGGAAAACTGGAAACGAGAGCACGCGAGGAGCCGCCAAAGATAATGTCATCCACATAAATCGGACGAGCGGAAGATCGGTGCCTAGACGGCGGATGAACAAGGTCTTGTCAATTTTACCCATCTCAAAACCATGGCTCGTGAGATAGGACTTAAGCCTTTCATACCAAGCTCGGGAGCTGCTTGAGTCCATACAAAGCTTTGGAAAGCTCAGAGACATGGTTAGGGTATCTGGGGTTCTCGAAACCAGAGGTCAGTCTCACATAGACTTCTTCCTCAATAAGGCCATTGAGGAAGGCACTCTTGACATCCATCTGGTAAAGCTTGAAACCCTTAGAAGTCGCAAAGGCAAGCGAGATTCTAATGGCTTCAAGTCTAGCTACAGGGGCAAAGGTCTCTTCGAAATCTAGACCCTCAACTTGAGAGTAACCCTGAGCTACCAGCCTAGCCTTGTTTCGAATGACTAACCCATCTTCACTTTGCTTGTTCTTGAACACCCATTTGGTCCCAATGATATTGTGACCTTGAGGGGCTCAACAAGGACCGGACCTTGTTCCTTTCAAAGTTTTCCAATTCCTCGTGCATGGCGTTAGTCCATGACTCATCAGAAAGAGCATGACAAACGTCTTTGGGCTCAAACGAGGCAACAAAGGCAGAATGGAGACAGAATAGAGACATGCCAGTTTTTGAACGAGTGACTCGCTCAAAGAGATCTCCAATTATCCGCTCAAGGATGGTCCTTTGAATGTGTCTTGGAGGTCCAGGTGAGATGAAGAAGTGGCCTCTACCTCATTAGCGCATTTAGATAGGGACAGAGCCACTAGCTTCGTAAGAAGCGTAAGGTAAGGGCGATCTCCTCGAGGTGCGGTGGAAGAGGGCACCTCAAGAGGAAGAGAAGGAACTGGATCGGTAAACAACCCTCATCTCCATCCTCCTCATCGCCCACAAAGATGGACTCGATCGCTCTAAGGAACTCGAGATATCGTGGCCTAGTCCTGGGATGGCCTCATCGAAGGTCACCTCACTGAGTTTCTAACAATTTACTAGATTCGCAGCCTGCACTCTATAGGCACGAGAAGAAGTCGAGTAACCCGTAAAGATCCCATCACAAGATCGTGACTCGAACTTATCTAGGTTCCTGCACTTGAGAATAAAACACTTGCAACCAAACACACGAAAATGCGAGACTGGTTTTCGCCCATATCTCAACTCATAAGAAGTGCGATGCAAGAGTGCCCAAGAAAACTCATAGAAACATGACAAGCGAGCAATTCCCTCACCCAAAACTTCCTAGGTGTAGAGTACTCATCAAGCATCGTCCCGCCATCTCGACCAAGGTACGGTTCTTCCTCCACAACGCCATTTTGTTGGGGGCGATGGAGACGAGAACGGTGCTCTACACTGCCTCACCACAAAACTCTCAAAGTAGGAATTCTTGAACTCGGTGCCATTATCGGTCGAATTGCTCGTAATGCACCGGGAGCTCAACAGAAAGCCTACTAAAAAGACCACGAAAAGAGTAAACGTCTCATCCTTCGAGGCTAAGAAAACACCCAAGAATACCTCGAGAAGTCATCGACCACGACAAGTACGTACCACTTCCTCCCATCGATCGCACTCTAGCCGGTCCCATCAGGTCCATATGGAGCGATTGACACAGTGCATCCGTCATAGTCATCAGAATCGGAGGATGTGAAGCGAACCATTTTGCCGTGCTTGGCAAGGAGCACAAACAAGATCCTTGACCATTTTGAGTTTCGCAAACCACGAATGAGATCGTGGCCGCTAACTCGGGTCGATGATCAAATCCTATATGACCAATTCTCCTATGCCGTAAAGTCAAATCACGGATTCGAAGCAATTAAACATCGGAGAGGATCACCGAAGATCCGAAAAATCAGCACGAAAGATCCTCCCATATCGAAATCCCGCAAACTAGACTACAGAAGAATCAAGAATTTTGCAATTGTTTTTCTTAAAGCTCACCTCGAAACCGTCATCGGTGGTCGAGAGATCGAAAGCGATTATCTGCAGCCTTACTTACTAAGGCAACATCTTTTAAAATAAAAGAATCATTAATGCTCACAGTACCTTTAGCGATGACGCGCCCAAATGAAGCATCTCAGAAGGTGATCGTCTCATCACCGGAGCGCGGCTAGGGAAGAAAACCAACGAGACTCACCACCATATGACGTGAACAACCGAGTCTACAATCCGCACCTTTCCTTCCCACCGTGACCACGAGTCAAGCAGAGTAAAGTCTCGATCGGGTGAATCAAGAGAGATTTTGGCACCCAATCTTGAGTAACACGCGAGCAATGATGAAGTAGTCAAGCAAGACCGACCTCTATCTACCCTACGCTCTGTCACTCAACAAGTCAAAGATCTCGACTGTTCTTTGGATCCGATTGCTATGGAAGAGCGAGTCGAAGTGCGATAACATCTTGATCTCGCCATGTAGCTATCTCGAAAGGAAAACGAGATCTACCCTCGGGACGACGGAGATTACGACCAAAGGGAGCATGAGGACGAAACTCGAAAAACTCGGAAAAACCAAGTCCTCGATGTTGCCCAAAATCATCGGATGGAACAAACCTAGACCTCGTGTTGGTCTTAGGTGCACTCAAGATCCGGGTCGACCACGAATGTGCCTAAGAGACTCAACATGGTCTCTACGCGATCTTGGCACGCTGAAGCAATGATCAACTAAATGTCCATCTTTACGACGAAGGTGCAATGATACTTCGCCTTACGAGGGCAAGCTGCAGTGGGATCACCTTGTCGTCAAATCCTTTGAACAAAACCCACGACTTAAAATTTACTTTCTCATCCCCGGGCTTAGTTTTGATCACACCAGTGCTATGGTTTTGAGCACGACGGTGGATGCTTCCTCATATCCTCCCGGATATCATATCCTAGACCACGATTAAATCTGCAAATTTTAGATTTGTCTAGAATGAGATTGAGCTTCTTCTTGCCTCCTACAAACCTCTCGAGAGTGTTCATAAGATACCGACACTCCCAAAGAGAGAGGTGCAAGAAGAGCGAGGGGAAGAAGGGACAAGCAGAAGGTAAGGGAGCGTAAGACTAACCAACAACAGAGGAAAGATTGGCTTGTGCACGCACACCGACTTTGGGGGACACCCCTCGCTAGCGATTGGTTCACGTTACTAGGCGTCTCTACCAAAACCTTAGACTTCTTCCCAAACACACAATACAAGCGGATGATTGTGTCTCTAGAAGGTCCTTAGTTAGCTTCACACATTTTTCATCCAATGCAACCAAATCACATTTTAGTTTATTACAATGATTGCAAGGTGAGCTAACAAGGTCCTTAGAAGCATCTTGAGCCAATTTATTCTTGTGATCAATCATTTCTTGAAACCGCTTGATACTGATTCTAGTTCAAAGATTAACTTAGGACGGTTTAAACAAGAAACAACAGCTCTAGTAGCGCAGACTTGAAATTCACAATTTTGTGATCTCGCCTGCTTTAGGTTCATCTTGAGATTATTACAATTTTCACAAGTTTGAGCGGATCAAGCAAAGATGGTATAAAGGCCTCTAAACGAATTGTCCTTAACCTCACATGAGGTGCAAGCGGAGCCTCAACAAGAGTGGATGAAGGAGGTGCTATCCTACTCATCTCTAATTCACAAGAAGGCTAATGTTCTCTACCTTAATCATGTCAAGTTCAGAGGACACACTATCATGTAAGGTCCTTAGTTTTTCCATATCATCAATCAAAGCACAGCAAGTGTCACAATCATCACGGGAGGGAGCAGATGTAAGTAAAGAAAGCTCCCGTGATAGTCTAGCTACTTCCTTCTCCAACACAGAACACTTAGCCCTAGACTTAGCATGAAATCTACCTAGCTTAAGAAAAGCATCATTAAGCTGGTCGTAAGTGGGACTAACCTCGTCGGAGTCGGAGTACACCTCATTGTCGCTCGATTCGCCCGAGGGCCATGAAGCACATGCCGGAGAAGTTGCCGTCGTCCTTGGGATCATGATCGTCCTTCCCATCATCGTCACTCCACCCCTCCACCTCGCTGGTGTCTAGCTCGTCAAGGGCGGTGAGGACGCGATGGAACAGCTTCTTAGCCTTCCCAAAGTTGCGGAACTTCTTCTTGCCTTGGTCAGGTGCTGAGGGCTTCGTGTTGCGGTTCTTGTCGGTGTAGTCGTTCTTGCTTGGACCGCCATAGTCACCTTTGCCCTTCCCAAGCTTGGGACAGTTTGCTCGGATGTGGTTGGGGCCACCACACTCGAAACAAATCACAGGACCTCCTCTCTTACCATCCCTCCTCCTCTTGTAAGCATGGGAAAACTTTCGAGCTAGGAGGGCTAGTGTGCTCATCCTCAAGTCGCTCTAATCGATCATCGCTTATGTCACGAGAGCGACTAGGGAGAACCCACGTATCGACTCAGAAGAAGATCCAGAAGTGGGATCAGTGACTAAAGCCATCGACTGTGACTTCGACCTTCGAGAGACAATGTCAATCTCGTGAGTCTTGAGACGCGAGTAAAGCGCATCAAGAGTCAGGGTCGAGAGGTCCGTGCTATCTTTGATGGTAGTCACTTTCATCTCCCAAACACGAAGATCAAGTCGTAAAGCATCCGTCGGCGTTATCCGAGTCGGGATATGTAAGACCGACCGCTCGGAGGTTGCTCAAGATTTTGTGAAAACGCGAAAAGCACTCGTCTAAAGATTCACCAACAAGCATTTCAAATTTACTGTACTCACGCTTGAACTGGTCTTGTCGAACCGTCTTAATCTGAGTGGTGCCCTCATGGTATGCATCGAGGGTCACCCAGATGTCGTAAGCAGAAATCAAATGAGAAATACGATCAAACTCACTTCTGCTTAAACCCTGAATGATTATGTTCCTTGCCTTAGCATTTGCCTCAACATCAGCCATGTTTCCAGCATTGATGTTCTCATCGGCAGGAACAGCAAATCTAACCTTCACCTTTCTCCAGATGGCATACCCCTGAGCCTGGATGTAAGTTTCCATTCGGCTCTTCCAGAAGGGGTAATCCAGACCATCAAAAACTGGAGGCTTGGTGGAATACTTGTCCGTTGCCATGGCTCAACCGACCGGTTAAGATCTATCAAGAAGAGCTAACCGGCTCTGATACCAATTGAAGGACCGAAATGGCAACAGAGGGGGTGAATGGTGCAATAAAAATTAAGAACTCCCCTTTACTGTATTTAAAGCAAATCTACAAAGCCCTCTGAATCTCTTAAGAAGAGTGAAGCAAAATCGAGAATCAAAATAAACTTTAGATCATTCATCCGAAATCGGAAGGTCCGATTCTACCCGTGATGAGTTCCGCACTCCGTAGTTCCGGATCGTGCGGAAGTTCCGCTCTGATAATTCACGTGGACAATCGGAAGTTCCATTGTCTGACCAAGAACAATCGCTCGGGTTTTTCCAAAAATCCAAAGTGCTCAATCTTGAATGCTCTTCTCGGTCAAGTTTCACAGACATCATCCTAAGCAACATCTTGACCTCATGGAGAAGAATCGCAAACAAAGATTTAACAAACAACCCAAAATCGGATTTCTTGAAGAAGGGGCAAGAAAGACCAAAACCCGAAATAGACACGATTCTCTGATTCCTAGTTCATGAAACTTTGAGGATACATTAGCAATATCAAAACGAATCTAGATATCAAGTTTCATGCTATTTCATAAGACGAATCAAAAGATATGCCAAAACCCTAGATATTTAACATGAGAACAGAGAGAAAGAAGAGGACATAAACAAGTAATCAAAACTCAGAGTTTCATTGATAGATATCAAATGTTTACAGATGGAAACACAGAGGAAAGATTACATAAGATTTCAGTTCATCAACTCCACAACTCAAAAAGCAAAACACACCCTTTTGGTGGAGCTAACCCTAATTTTCTCTCTCAAGGTCTAACCCTAACTCCAGGGTTCTCCCCTATTTATAGCCTTGGCTAATGGGCCTCCAACCCATTAAGCCCGCTACACCCGAACGGAACCGCCTCCACTTTTGCCGCTGCGAAAAGACCCTTCGCCCCTTGCGCACCTTCGGAAGCCTCCGTACACCTTGTTGTGCACGACTCGCAATCGCTTCAAGATTCACGCCGTCTTCGACACATCCCGACCGTTCTGACCTCAACGCCTCCTGCGCCTAGTCCGGTCCACGTGTCTCGCCACGACTCCATCTTGATGTCCTGCAGTCAACACAGACAAAAACACATCACATAGCATTGCACAATAACATAGCATCAATATTTGTATAAGACTCAAACTCATACAAAATCAAAATCACAATTTAACCTTCTCTGCACAGTTCTGGACACAATCGGAAGTTCCGCACTTACCACAGCGGAAGTTCCGATTTCCGGAACATCCGCACTTGTCAGAATTATCGGAAGTTCCGTGCTTACCACTGCGGAACTTCCGATCTTCGGAACATCCGCACGTCCAAAAATTCTATTCCGATTTTCGTCTCAGAGGAATCTCAATACCAGTATTATCGGACACTCCGCTACCCCATGTGCGGAAGTTCCGATTCTCTTCAGCCGAAACCAAAACCCAGATAAATCGGAAGTTCCTCTTTCCAACATCGGTAGTTCCGATTAATCGGAACTTCCGCTCCATACACAATGTAGTTCCGATTTCCGACTCGGCCGAAAATACCCAAACCGAAAACCTCAACTCTCAATCTAATCAACACACTTGTCAAATACTCATCACTCAGAGTGGAGGACCTCTCACATGGTCTCTCAGATGCAATTCAAGCGGAGTTAGCCTCGCTCAATAAAAGAAATGTATTCACCAATGTGATACATACACCTCCCAAAGTATTCCCTGTCGGTTTCAAATGGGTTTTCGTCCGCAAACGGAATGAAAACAATGAGGTGGTGAGATACAAAGCAAGGCTTGTAGCACAAGGGTTCACGCAGAGACCCGGCATTGATTACAATGAAACATATTCTCCAGTAATGAGTGGAATAACATTCCGATATTTAATCTCATTGGCAGTTAAAAATCATCTAGCTTTTCAGTTGATGGATGTAGTGACTGCATATCTTTATGGGTCACTCGATTCGGACATATACATGAAAGTTCCCGATGGAATTTCAATTCCGAATCCAAACGCAAATCGCAATATGTATTGTGTAAAGTTGAACAAGTCTTTATACGGCTTGAAACAGTCGGGTAGAATGTGGTACAACCGACTAAGTGAGTTCCTAACCAAAAAGGGATACTCCAACAATGATGATTGCCCATGTGTATTCATAAAAAGATCCTCAACAGGATTTTGCATTATATCTGTGTATGTTGATGATCTTAATATCATTGGTAACACACAAGATATAGATGAAGCACGCAATCATCTTAAGACGGAATTTGAAATGAAGGATTTGGGTAAAACCAAATTTGCTTAGGTATACAACTTGAGCACCTTCATACAGGCATTTTAGTGCATCAATCAGCCTATGTCCAGAAAATATTGGAAAAATTCAATATGGACAAAGCATATCCATCGAAAACCCCCATGGTTGTTCGATCTCTAGACAGGGAGAAAGATCCATTTAGACCCCGAGATGTAAATGAAGAGCTATTGGGACCCGAGGTTCCATATCTCAGTGCTATCGGAGCGCTTATGTACCTTGCAAATTGCACCCGACCGGATATTGCATTTGCGGTAAACCTACTTGCTAGATACAGCGCTACTCCAACCAAAAGACATTGGGTAGGAGTGAAGAATATCCTTAGATATCTTCAAGGCACTAAAGATCTCGGTCTATTCTTTCAAAAGAATAAAAATATGGATTTAATAGGATATCTGATCTTGGCTATTTATCAGATCCCCATAATGCCAGATCTCAAACAGGCTTTGTGTTTTTACACGGTGGAACAGCCATCTCTTGGAAGTCTTCGAAACAGACTCTAGTGGCTACATCCACTAATCATTCTGAAATAATTGCATTATATGAAGCATCACGTGAATGTGTATGGCTTCGCAGAATGATTAATCACATACAACAGTCATGTGATATAGGTGCTATTTCATCACCTACTATTATCTACGAAGATAATCTTTGCTATGTTGTTCAAATGCAAGCGGGTTACATAAAGAGTAATATCACAAAACATATTGCACCTAAACTATTTTACCCACATGAATTGCAAGAAAGTGGGGAAATCACTATTCTGCAAACTAAGTCTTGTGATAACCTCGCAGACTTATTTACCAAGTCATTACCAACTTTCGCATTTCAAAAATGTGTTCATGGAATTGGTATCACGAAGACTACGTGATTTGCGGATGTCGGGGAGAAATCTCCTAAGACTCAACCCGTTCGGATAAAATATTGTACTCTTTTCCTTTATGAGTTTCTCATCAAGGTTTTTAATGAGGCAATATGACAACATAATCATTAATACATCTCTTTTCCTCACAGGGGGTTTAGGAAGATATGAACAGATATATGCTATATCAACTTTTCTCCTTAAATTTTCCCACGGGTTTTAAAGGAGTTTTTCATGATATATCCATTCTATCGGTTCTCCTCATATTTTCCCTTACAGGGTTTTTGGAGGAGTTTTTCCAAGATGATGAATTAGAAGATCATATGAAGACACATTGGTCAAGGGGGAGTGTTATGACACAAAATAAAACTGCACAGCAGTTATGCCCAATGTACAAACAGTTTTGTAACTGACACCCTTTGGTTTATTGGCAACTCTTCATCATGTATATATACATGTATATGATCAGAATAAAGATGACTTTTGGTTTTCTCTCAATCACTTTACAATAGGCATTTCGTCGATGTCTGATCGTAGGCAGCGGCACGATCGCAGTCAGCGGCGCAGATCTATTGATTCCTCTCGTCCCTTCCCCAGCTCTCCCAGCTCTTCTCCTCGCCCTGCAGCGCAAACATCTCGATTCCTCCCATCCCTTCCACAGCTTCCCCAGCTCTTCTCCTCGCCCTACGTGCCTAGTGGGAACTGTGAGCAAAACTGAGGGTGATAACTTGATCTAAACATGAATTAACCCTAGCTCGAAGATGAACACCTAAACAAAGGCATTAGGGCGGAAGCGTGAAACATACCCGATCCCGAAGACGACATGCTGAAGTGAAGGTTCGGCTGAAGTCGCGTGCGGACGTGATGGTTGGTCGGGTTCGATGTTGGTGAGGGCACCGGAGTGTCTGTCCTGAGGCAGTGTGACGTCGGGATGGCGACGGTGGTTCGGTCTTCGCTCACCTCAACACCCTTAGCAGATCGGGTTATGTGTTGAACTTTTTTTTGGTAGCCAAGAACTAATCATCTAGCTTGCCGAGTCAAAGTTTCTTTTTATTTTGGCGCCGAGTGAACGGGACCGTAACCAATCTGTTGGTTGAGCCCCCAATCAGGGTGCGAGTGGGGTTGCCCCCTGATTTCTCGCTCGATAGTTAGCCGAGATCAACCCAATATTCTCCCCTTTGATCGTAAGACTAACATCATAAGTCCACCCTCAACGAAAGCAATATACCAAGGTAATGTGTGGCATAACCAATGAAGTGTCATACAACCCCAGTACCTATAGTGTACTATTACATTTTAAAATGGATATTCATTATACTTAATGGGAGTTGGTTTGTTTTAAGGTTATTTTATCTAGAATCATAGGCTTTTCAATAAACCCATGCCGGCAATATAATCACGAAAGATATTGAGTGGTAAGCCTTTAGTAAGCGGATCCGCAAGCATTGACTTAGTACTAATATGCTTGATACTAATGGTTTGATCCTGGATTCTATCTTTCACAACATGATACTTAATGTCAATGTGTTTGGCAGCACCACTTTACTTGTTACTCGCATAAAAGACTGCGGTTTCGTTATCGCAGTATAAGGTGAGTGGTTTAGACATGTTGTCTACCACTCTAAGACCCGGAATAAAGTTCTTAAGCCATACAGCCTGCCCGGTAGCCTCATAACATGCCACAAACTCAGCTTGCATCGTTGAAGATGCCGTAAGGGTTTGTTTGGAGTTTTTCCACGAGATAGCTCCTCCAGCGAGTGTGAAGATATAGCCTGATGTGGATTTCTTAGTATCAACACATCCCGCAAAATCTGAATCTGAATAACCAATAAGTTCAAGATTACCAGAATTCTTATAAGTGAGCATAAGATGTTTAGTAGCTTGCATATAACGCAAGACTTTCTTAACGGCCTTCCAGTGGTCCGATCATGAATTTGACCGATATCTGCCAAGCATTTTGGTTACAAAAGCTAAATCAAGGTGCGTGCTTACTTGAGCATACATAATACTTCCGACAGCTGAAGCATAAGGAACCGACTTCATCTGATCAGTTTCATATTATTTCCTTGTACATTGAAATGTCTCAAACTTATCGCCCTTAACAATAGGAGCAGGCGAGCCAGAGCACCTATGCATATTGTATCTTTTTAGTACTCTGTCAACGTATGCCTTTTGAGATAAACCTAATACTCCTTTGGACCTATCTCGGTGAATCTCAATGCTAAGAACGTAAGAGGCATCACCAAGATCCTTCATATCAAAATTAGATGAAAGACATCTCTTGGTCTCAAACAACATATCCTTATCACTGCTGGCCAATAAGATGTCATCCATATAAAGTACTAAGAAGGTGAATTTACTCCCCTTGAACTTAACATATATGTAGTTATCAATTTCACTCTCCTTAAATCCAAAATTTCTTATGACCTTGTCGAATTTTAGGTACCACTGCCTCGATGCTTGTTTTAAGCCATAAATAGATTTCTTAAGTCGACATCCCATATGCTCCTTGCCCTCCACGACAAAACCTTCCGGTTGAGTCATGAAAATATTTTCTTGCAAATCGTCATTAAAGAATGTCGTCTTAACATCCATCTGATGTAACTCTAAATCATAATGAGCTACAAGTGGCATAACGATTCTGAATGAATCCTTAGTTGAAACAGGAGAAAAAGTGTCATTATAGCCAATCCCCTCTCTTTATGAGAAGTCTTTTGCTACAAGTCTTGCTTTGAACCTTTCGATATTTCCCTTAGAGTCATGATTGGTTTTGTAGACTCATTTACAACCTACTGTTTTGACTCTGTCAGGAATTTCTACTAAGTCCCATACATCATTAGTGCTCATAGACTTTAGTTCATCCCTCATGGCATCAAGCCACTTAAGAGAATATTCACTCATCATGGCCTCCTTACAAGAGGTGGGATCATCTACCTTCCCTATATCATTAATATCCTCATTCATATAAACAACATAATCATTTGGGATGACATATCTTCTCTCCCGCTGTGATCTTCTGATAGGTTCATTAGTTATTGCAGGAGACTGCTGAGGCTCATCATTAGGTACGACATTAGAAATTTTAGAGACCTCAACAGTAGGTGTAACAACAGTATTCGGTACTGGAGGTACAACCTCCTGAAGCATAGGAATAAAGGTCTTTAGGATAAGCGGTGAAGGAACATAAACCACTTCTCTTCAAGATCTATTTTCCTATGTTCCAGGTCCTCGTTATTTTCTAATAACACAGCATGCCTTGTTTCTACAAACTTAGTTATCCTATCAGGACAGTAAAACCGATACCCTTTGGATCTTTCAGGGTACCCAATAAAATAACAACTTACTGTCTTAGGATCTAATTTCCCAATATGTGGATTAAATATCTTAGCTAAGCATGCTCTGTACCATATCCATAAGTGCACGATTGCGTCTCTCAGCTACCCCATTCTGCTGAGGTTCACCTGGTGTAGAATATTGGACAACAATGCTATTTTCCTGAAGGAACTTAGCGAAAGGACCATGAATTTGCCCATAAGGGGCATGTCTCCCATAATATTCTCCCCCATGGTCCGATCTTACCACTTTAATTCTTAGATTGTGCTGATTTTCAACTTCAGCCTTAAAGATATTGAATTTGTTAAGTGACTCAGATCGGTCCTTAATGGAAAAGTTATAACCATAACAGGAGAAATCATCGGTGAATGTGATGAAAGAATCAAAACCATCCACTAATATCACAGGGAAAGGACCACAAATATCAGTATGAATTAATTCTAAGAGTCCTGTGCTGCGAGTGACTCCCTTCTTTATTTGCTTTACATATTTTTCTTTAATGCAATCAATGCAGTGGTCTGAGTCAGAGAAATCTAATGGGTAGAGAATTTCTTCCTTAATGAGACGCTCCATTCTCCCCTTCGAAATGTGGCCTAAATGACAGTGCCACAGTTTCGATGAAGTCTCATTATTCTTTTTACGCTTAGTATCATATACATTCAAAGATACATGAGACTCAATAAGGGAAAGCATATAGAGCTTGTTTTGTCTAAAAGCAAAACCAACATTATTTGAATTAAATATAATAATGCATTTATTGTTACCAAAATTACATTTAAAACCATCATCGTCCAATAAAGAAACCGAAATTAAATTCCTCCTGATGGAAGGAGCATAGACTACATTATTGAGACGAAGTATAACGCCGCTATATAAGACTAATGAAACATATCCAACTGATTCTACTTCGGCTTCTTTTCCATCCGCGACTCTAAGACTTCGCTCTCCCTTTCTTAGTGTTCTCGCAGTAAGGAATCCCGGTAAAGAGTTGGTAACGTGCACAGTTGCACCTGAGTCAATCCACCAAGAATTAAGGGAGAAATCAGCATAAAGAGTTTCATCAATAAACGTTATAGTATCATTACCCTTCTTGGCGTGCCACTTCAGAAAACCAACACAATCTTTCTGAAAATATCCTGGCTCCTTACAGAAGTGACATATATTCCCATTAAGTGCTCCAGCGGGAGCAACATGGGGTTTAGGTGCATTGTGCGCCTTAGGCCCTGACTTATCTGAATTCGGGGATAATTACAACTTTTTTGGATTCGTTTGTTGGACCCGGTAACTTGATGCACAAAATCTTTTTTTTCGGTCCTTATTCTTTCTTCCTCCTGGACACACATGACGATTAAATCGCTCATGCTCTATTTTTCTTTCTGAGTATTGTAATTTATCTTAAATGCAGTGTACTCAGAAGGAAGAGAAGTCATAATAAAATAGACTAAAAAACCATCGGATATTTCCATGTCCATGCCTTTGAGCTTTCCAGCCATATCGGTCATCATCATGATATGTTCTCTTATGCTACTGGACCCATCATACTTAGCGGATAAGAGCATATGGATTAAAGTACTAGCATAAGCTTTAGTGGAGCCTTTGAATTTTTCCTCAACTGAAGCCAAGTATTCCTTAGCATTCTCGGAATCAGGGATTGCTCCCTTGATCCCAACTGAGATAGAGGTCTTCATGATCATTAGTGACAGGCGGTTGGACCGCTCCAATTTTTCAGCATTAGCATCATAAGTTTTCCTTTTCTCATCATAATTATCATCACCGTCGGTGGGGGAAATGGGAGCGCTCACCCTTAATGCATAGTCAAGGTCCAAAACTCCAAGGACGACATGAATTCTTTCTTTCCAAGTGGGAAAGTTGCTCCCCGTAAGCTGCTCAATGTTGTCAATTGTGGCGGCAACATTCGAAACATTTATTGTTGAACATTAAAATAAAGGGGAAAAAATTAGAAATAACATAAAAATGTATTACATGCAATTAATCCTACGTTGGTCTGATTAATAACATGCAAAATTATAGTTCTAATTCATATCACCGTTGGGCAAAAATGAAAAAGAACTTCAACAATTAATATGGCGACACATGATTACAAACAACGTTGGTGAGTATGTAATCATGTGCATACATAATGCCAAATTAAAACATAAAAAATCTCTAATTAAATTATTTTGTTGGTTCAATTTTAACTAGAGACAATAATACACTGTTATTTTAATAATTAACATTAACTAAAATAATGCAAAAGTTAAAGACTTAAATACAAAAAGACTTAAAAAAATACATTGTGCGGCCAAGAAGACAGTCCTCGCTCGCCCACGCCGCTCGGCTTCTTCGCCATGCAAGCCCATCTCAAAGACTGGAGCCCATTTGCATTCCACCGGCCTGACGACCGTTGGATCTGATTTGACGGCCGAGAAACGCCGCGTGTCTCACTTCCGCCGGCCAAAATCGATGCTGTCTGTTGGATTGGATCGAACGGCCGAGAGCGAAAATCGCGCCGCATAAAAGGGGCCGGCGGACGGCGAAAACCTAACCCTAAAAACATTTCCCCGTTCCTATTTGAAAATTCCGCGCTGCAGCTGCGGCGACGCACACGAGGAGAGCAGTGGCTTCGTCGGCGGCGACGCGGGCGAGGAGCGGCGGCTTAAGGCGGCACACGTGTCGGGACCCAAATATGCAAATCTGGACCCTCTGTGTATTCTGCACTAGTCCAGGATCACGCTAGTGCATACAGTGTCAACATTGATGAAATATCACATCCATACAACGAATATAAGAATAAACGAGTACATTTAAATAACAAATAACTGTTGGGACCTTACGGTCGAGTTTTACATTTATTAAGCCATGCAAGGCTGACAATAAAGAAATAAACTGCAATGAAACGAAATAAACTCCGGTGGCTCCCATCAATTTACCACGAACAGCAACCGATCGATCAAGACCCTAACGCTCAACCTTCGAGAATTCCTCTTCAAAAGCAAAGACGACTCCTCCACTTCTGTTGATTTGTTTAGCAAGAGTGAGTACACACCGTACTCGCAAGTCATACCACAGAATGCATTTATACATGATGGCTTATTACAAAGAAATGGCTTCTGTGGTTATTTTGCAGAAATACAATATTTGCAATTGAATACAACTAATAGATTGAAAGCATGATTCAAAACAAATAGACAGTAATAAGTTAACAATTGATTTCACAAAGTACACCTAGTCTAATCAAATTCTTTCACACAGCTGAACAAGTTATCTCACACAGCTGACCCTTCCCATTTGTTTTATGAAAAATCTACCCCTCGTGTGAAATTCCCGAGCATGTCCATAACCGAGGACGCGACTATTCGAATAGATTGGTTTAAACACTCTGCAGAGGTTGTACACTTTACCCACACGATGAAACCAACCGGATCAGACTTGATCACAACAAAACCTTTCAGAGACTTCATCTCAAACAATGACACTCCTGGTGTGCTTTACTGTCGTCCAATTTGTACACACAGCCCTTGGAACGACACACACCATTGGACAGTGATGCAGCGAACCGTCCCGCGATGTGACATATCACACCTCCAGCCCATCACATAGCTTAAATACAACCTGAGTTGTCAATGTCAAGACTCCATAACTTACTAAGTCAGGCCCAGCCCATACTAGGCATGTGGTCGTACAGTAAGGCCCAGTTCAATGGCGCACAAAGTTAAGTCCTTAATTGACCAAGGCAAGACTTCCAGCTTTAACCCAAATCACAAAGTTTAATAAGCACACACTCCACCATTCACACGAGAATCCACCACTTGCCTCGGTCTAAATCTTTTCCCACCTGTTGATTAAGTGCAACACATGCCATCAACGAGTAATAGCACACACACACACAGATTCATCACACGCCCATAATCACTTAGTCAAGTTTATAATTGCAACTCTCACATGAAATGATGACTCGTGGCATGGCTAAGCAGTCTAATCGTATCTAACCAACCCACGTTGGTGCTACAATAATACCAACTAATAATTAATCAACCTAGGGTGACAAAAGATCATGGCATACAATAGACAAGGTGGCATAACAATTTGGATTAATAACTACACCCAAAAGCATTTAAATAAATACTTGAAATAGAATGCAATACATTGAAACAAAGTATTTTGAAAACTGGGTTCAAAATGATCAAAGGTATAACTTGCCTTGGAATAGATCTAGATATTGGTCTTGGTCTTGAGGTGCTCCTTCTTCTGCAAAATTCCCCGAAGTATCGATGTCTACTCGCAAACGAGACAAAAGAAACAAAACAAATAAATAACAGAGGTAAAACAAACTCCAAAAATTAAATAAAATTCACCATTAAATAGATCTTAATTTTATATGAATTTACAAATTTGAATGGGCTCAATTGGACTTCGGATGCAAAAGATATGGGCTTTGGAAGATTGGAAAAATCAATTAAACCCTAAATTGGATTTTCTCGATTTTCCCGAATTAATTTTATAAAGGAAAATCGAATTATTGCGCAATGCTTGCGTCAGCTGAGAATTTCCGGAAAAAGAAATATATTAAAATACCGTCTCGACAGTGGGACCCATCGTCGACCTCTCTACTCACGGTGGTCGGGTCCTCCGAGCCGAGGAAGAGCCGGGCGCGTGAACCGGGGGCGTGGCGCCGATGCGCGACCACGTAGGCGACACGCCAAAGACAGAGGGGATGTGGTCGCACACGGGGCAGCCACGAGGCAAAACGCCGGTGACACTCCGGCGACCATGGATCTGGATGATGGGCGGCTCGGCGGTGGCGAGGTGCGCGACCGAATCGCCGCAACTCGGCGAATCGGTGACGCGGTCGCTACTCGCCGGAGATGACCGAACGGCGGTGACGACAAGAAGAGCGGCGAGCGGTGCGGTGATGGCGGCGACGACGAGCGACGGCTTCCGAGGGCAACGAAGCGTCGCGACGGTAGCCCTTGACGCGACGAACACGGGGGTGGGTGTGGCGGCGGCGGTGCTCACCGACGGCGACGCAATCGGCGAAGAAGCTCACGGCGCGCGGAGGTTGGAGCTCGATTCCGGTGAAACGGCGGCTCGCTAGGGTCGAGACTTTGGGGAAAAGGGGCGGCGGAGGGGCGATCCTCGTGACACGGCGCGGCTTTAAATAGGGCCCGGAACCCTAGAGTCCGTGTCGAGGACGGCGGTGGCGCGCGGAAGAATCGGAGTCGGCGCGAGGAAATCGGAACGAGACGAAGACGACGGCGGTCCCACTGGCAATGACAAGAAGCGCAGCGCGCGCGAGGCGACGGCAACCGATCGACGGGATCCAAGGGTGGGAGCGAAGCGAGCGCGATGCGCGCAACGAGCGTCTTGATCGCGCGAAGGGGACACGCGCGTGATCCAAGGGCTCAAGGCGGGAATGGGTCATGGAGTTGGGCGGATTGGAATAGTGTTGGGCTTGGCCCAAAGATCGTTCAAGGATTTTCATATGATTTTTCTTTTAAATAAATCCGAGAAAATGCAAATAGCAATTAGGAAATAGCAAATGACTTTGGAAAAATTCCAAAAATTCTATAAAATATATCCAAGCATATAGAATCTAAATAAAATAGTTTTGACAATTGTTGATGTTGGGATTAAGCACATTAAATCAATTTGTCCTTAAAGTCCATATTAAGCTTTTTAAATTAATATTCAAATAAATCCAAATGGTGAATTTTCTTACTACCCATATTTAAAAGATTTTGAAGCTCAAAATAGGGATGTTACAAACCTTCCCCTTAAACGAATCTCGTCCCGAGATTCCGCTAGCTAGAGAAAAGGCTAGGGAACTCGCTTTCAACTCTTCTTCACGCTCCCACGTTGCTTCTCCTTCCGAGTGGTTACTCCATTTGGACTTTGCGTAAACGAACGGTCTTGCTTCAGTGCGGCGCTCTGCGACATCCAAAATCTGACAGTCGTTCTTTGTACGTGAGATCTTCCTTGATTCAATTGACTCCAACGGGTCGCTCTTCCGCACACGAAGACACTTCTTCAGCTGAGAGACATGAAAGACATCATGCACTCCTGTTAACGACTGTGGTAGCTCTAACTGGTAAGCAACTTCTCCTCGGCGTTCCAAAATCTTGAACGGACCCACATACCTTGGAGCAAGCTTCCCTTTGGTGTGGAGTCTCTTAACACCTCTGAGCGGAGTAACTCGAAGATACACAAAATCCTCTGGTTCAAAGCTGAGGTCACGACGACGATTATCGGCATAACTCTTTTGCCTGGACTGGGCTATCTTTAACCTCTCTCTGATCATAGCAACTTGTTCTTCGGCTTCCCGAATAATATCTGGCCCGAACACTACACGTTCAGCTGTCTCTGACCAATTCAACGGAGTTCTGCAGGCACGACCATACAAAGCTTCAAATGGTGACATCTGCAAACTGGCTTGATAACTGTTGTTGTATGAGAATTCTGCATACGGTAAACTCTTGTCCCAACTGGTAGCATTTGCTAAGGCACAGGCTCTCAACATATCTTCTAATATCTGGTTGACTCTTTCATCATCCATCATGCTGGGATGATAAGCGATCAAATTCAGATGAGTTCCCAGGGCTTCATGTAGACTCTGCCAGAAACGAGAGGTGAATTGAGATCCTCGATCTGACACTATCTTCTTAGGTACACCGTGCAGACTGACAATTTTTGTCATATACAATTCCGCCAAGCGGTCTCCTGAGTAAGTGGTTTTGACTGGCAAGAAATGGGCAACTTTGGTCAAACGATCCACTATTACCCAAATTGAATCATAACCTGATTGAGTCTTGGGTAAACCGTAATAAAATCCATACCGATTTCTTCCCACTTCCATTCTGGTATCTTCAGCGGTTGTAGCAAACCTGCCGGTCTCTGATGCTCTGCCTTTACTTTCTGACACACGTCGCATAAAGCAACGAACTCTGCGACATCTCGCTTTAAGTTTGGCCACCAAAACTTATTCTTAACATCCTGATACATCTTAGTACTTCCAGGGTGAATCGAATACTTTGAGTCATGGGCTTCCTTCAGGATCAGCTGTCTTAAACCATCAATATCCGGTACACAGATACGTCCATTGATCCACAGTATATCCTGATCATCTATGGTGAAGTCTTTAAATTTTCCTTCTAACATCTTCTTCTTGAGATCAAGAAACTCGTAATCCTTGGGTTGCGCTTCACGAATCTGCTTCTCCGAGTAGATCGCACTTCTATGTCGCCACAAATCCTTCAGGACAACTTCTAGTCAGTAGCTTCGAATTCCTCCCAAGTTACAACACAACTCTTTTACTTCCAGAGCATTGCAGTAGCTCTTACGACTCAGTGCATCTGCAACTACATTAGCCTTACCAGGATGGTAATGGATTCCAAGATTATAATCCTTTATTAATTCCAGCCATCTTCTCTGTCTCATGTTCAAATCAGACTGAGTGAATATGTATTTCAAACTTTTATGATCTGTGTAAACTTCACAGCGATTACCAATGAGATAATGACGCCAAATCTTCAAGGCATGCACTACGGCAGCTAGTTCCAAATCATGGGTATGATAGTTCTCTTCATGATGCCTTAATTGCCTTGACGCATAAGCGACAGCTCTTCCTTCTTGCATAAGGACACATCCTAATCCTTGACGCGAAGCATCATAGTAGATATCAAAATCCTTACTAATATCTGGCAAAACTAGCACTGGGGCTGAAGTCAGACGTTTCTTCAATTCTTGAAAACTCTCTTCACAAGCTGGGGTCCAAATGTACTTCTTCTCTTTCTTCAATAATTGCGTAAGAGGCTTAGCAATCGTTGAGAATCCTTCAATGAAACGGCGATAATATCCTGCCATTCCCAAGAAACTACGAATTTGAGTAACCGTCTTGGGCTGCTCCCAATTCATTACAGCTTTAACCTTTCCGGGGTCAACTGCTACTCCTTCGGCTGTCATCACATGACCGAGAAAATCAACTTTCTTCTTCCAAAAGTCACACTTGCTGAACTTGGCATACAGCTGATGTCCTCTGAGCTTCTCTAGGATTAATCTTAGGTGTTCAGCATGCTCTTCTTCTGACTTTGAGTATACCAAAATATCATCAATGAATACTACTACGAACTTATCCAAATATTCCATGAATACTTTGTTCATCATGTTCATGAAGTAGGCAGGGGCATTAGTCAATCCAAAAGACATGACTAAAAACTCATAATGTCCATACCGGGTGGAGAAAGCGGTCTTTGGTACATCCTTAGGACAAATCTTCAACTGATGGTAACCTGATCGCAGATCGATCTTGGAGAATACTCCGGCTCCTTTCATCTGGTCGAACAAATCATCTATTCTGGGCAATGGGTACTTGTTCTTGATGGTGACTTCGTTGAGAGAACGATAATCGATACACATTCTCATACTTCCATCTTTCTTCTTGACGAACAAAACTGGCGCTCCCCATGGCGACGAACTAGGTCTTACAAAACCTTTCTCCGAGAGTTCTTCTATCTCGCTTCTTCATTTCCACAAGTTCATCGACCGCATCCGATAGGGTCTCTTGGAAATTGGTCTTGTTCTCGCACTAGATCGATGACAAACTCAATGTCACGGTCCGTGGCATTCTGGTAACTCTTCCGAAATACATCCGGTAATCTTTTACTACGGTACATCTTCCAAAGAAACTGTCTTCGATCGTTGACTACCAAATGTCCATCACGCATCGAGGTGGCTAGAAATTCTACTTTCTTTCCTGTGGTATCCTCAATTGTCACGGCTCTTCGGCCACAATCTAGCACTGCTTTATGTTTGGATAACCAATCCATACCAAGGATGACATCTATGGTCTGAGTGTCTAGAACTATTAGGTTGGCTAGAAACTCAACTCCACTATGAGTAGCCTAGCTCCTAAACATCCAACTTTAGAACTTAGCTCTGCTCGGTATCGGACTAACAGAGTATGCTTAAGATGTATAACTTCCAATTTGTTCTTAGTTGCAAAAATTCCAGAAACAAACGAATGCGAAGCTCCAGAATCAAACAGAACTGATGCAGGTACTGAATTTACTAGGAACTTACCCAGTACAACGTCAGGTGCTTCTTGGGCTCCTTCTAGAGTGACGTGGTTGACACGGCCTCTGACCACTGATGGCGGTGCTCCTCCGGATTGACCGGTAGCTTGAGAAGTTCCTTGATGGTTGCCTTGTACTGGTGTCTTGGCTGGTGTGTTCCCAAGGTTGAAGCGTACTGGAGTGATAGTCCCATTCTGCGACATCGGTTGGCGAAATGCCCCGCCGACGGCGAGTAAAGCAAACTCGTTGTATTCGTGGGTTGCTTCTTTGGATTGGGGTTGGTAGTGCGGGGTTGCGGAAATTCGAGCAACTGGGTGAGGTCTTGAAGTTGGTGCGGTGGTCCGCGAGTCGTGGTGGAAAACGGCTAAATCTGCGGTGGAATCATTCTTGCCCTCACCGGGTTGGTGACTTCCTTCTTTGAGCCATTCTGCGCTACGATGATCTTCCAATTCCTTGCGCTTATCCTCTAGAATCAAAGCCTTGTTGATTAACTCTTGAAAATCGTGAAAGGTGTGGGCGATCAAGTTGACTTGAAGTCCAAAGTTCAATCCTTTCGAAAACGACTCGACGAGCCTTGTCGGTGGCGACATCTTCTGCAACATATCGAGCAAGTTGAGAGAATTTGTTGAGGTAGTCGATCATCGACATTCCTCCTTGCTTGAGAGCACGAATTCATCCTTCTTTAGATCCATGATTCCTTCCGTACATGATATTGGCGGCGAGCGCTTGTGAACTCTTCCCAAGTAATATCTTGCGGCGTTCCATGCGCAGCACAAAGTTTTCCCACCATTCGGCGGCAATGCCCTCCATCCGTGAGAGGCGTCTGAAACTTTTCATGATCGCCGCATTGAGTGATCGCAGCTTTCTCGATAACACGAAGCCAATCATCGCCTTCTCTCGGTGAGACATGTCCGAAAAAGGTTGGTGGACGGGTCCTCATAAACTCCGCCAACTTGATGATCCATTGTGACCATGAGCAAGCTGGGCTCCATTGTGATGTTGATTGTTGTTGCTCTGGTTATTCATAGCTTGCATCTGATTCATCATGGTGTACATCAGATGGGTCTGAGCTGTCATGAATGCTCCAAAATTCTGCAGATCGATCAAGGTGCTTGTGGTGGAACCGCTCGCGGGTTTTGCTCCGTCCCTTCGATATTGAGTATCGTAACCACTTGCGCAGACTTGACGAGTCCGAACCATCCGTGAACCTCCGAGGGTTAGATAAGGTAGCAAGCACGAGATAAGTTGTAGAACTAAGCGGGGTAGGTAAAACCCAACAACATATTTTAAGAAAGCTCAATCAAACTCTTATATTGATTAAGATAATAGTATGGCTTGCAACAAATGCCTAAGGGCCTTTGCAGCTAATACTTGCACACAAAAATAACGATGAACTTAAGCACACCAAACTACCGCCTAAAGGGCGACTCAAGACATAAAATCGGCTAAGCTCAAACAACGCGAGCAGACTACTCAATCAAATAGCCTCCGCACCTTGACGGTGCTCCCTTTCTTGTAGACTCAAAGTGAGCCGCATCCTCGCAAACCGATCCCGATGTCCCGGATGGTGCAATAGGAGCAGTGTCCTCGTGCAGTCTTCTTGGTGCTTCGCTCTTGCCTCTGCTGGCTCTTACGGTTCAAATGGTCCATCGCCTTCTTCAGGTCTTCCTCTTGATGTCTTCTTCGTGATCGTGTCGTCCATAAAGAGTTTCTTCTAATATGGCGATCCTTTCTTCACTCTCGAAGAGTCTCATAGGTACACTCCACTCAGAGCGCTAACTCCAACGATTCCTCCCGAGCAATGGCGAATCGGGCGAGATGCACGACGGTGGCGTTGTCTTCTCCTTCCGTGACGGAAAACGTGCGCAAGATCCACGCCGGAAGTGCGGGGATGATAACGAAAACCGTGTCACGAAGCTCTCGAGAGTAGATGTTGCGATCCTCGGATGGCAAGGCGTGAAGACTCTGGATTGCTTCAATCCAAATACTCCTTCGAGAGATGTTCGATGGTTTGCTCGCCTTGGTGTTCTCTGGCGTAGATGGTCAAATGGCGATTACTCCACGATCTCGGCTGCTCACAATCCAAGCACCGCCACGGTACAATGGACGATCGAACCCTCCAAGTACTTGTAGCAACTTCCAAAGCTCGTGGCAAGTCCTCCCTTGCGCTCTCCATAACTCAAGACGAGGCATCCGTCAAGATGGACAAGGATATGAAAACAACTTTAAAACAAATGGGAGAGAAAGAATTTCAGAATAGTTGAGTCAAGAGAGACATGAGATGAGTTAAGGAGTTCAATTAATCTTACAAGTTAATATTTGCTTTAGAAAGTAGTTTTGGACTCACTAAGATCGGCCAATCTAACTAGGGTCAAGACCTACAGTCAATATGGCTCTGATACCACCTCTGTCGGGACCCAAATATGCAAATCTGGACCCTCTGTATTCTCGCACTAGTCCAGATCACGCTAGTGCATACAATGTCAACATTGATGAAATATCACATCCATACAACGAATATAAGAATAAACGAGTACATTTAAATAACAAATAACTGTTGGGACCTTACGGTCGAGTTTTACATTTATTAAGCCATGCAAGGCTGACAATAAAGAAATAAACTGCAGCGGAAACGAAATAAACTCCGGTGGCTCCCATCAATTTACCACAGTAACCGATCGATCAAGACCCTAACGCTCAACCTTCGAGAATTCCTCTTCAAAAGCAAAGACGACTCCTCCACTTCATTGATTTGTTTAGCAAGAGTGAGTACACACCGTACTCGCAAGTCATACCACAGAATGCATTTATACATGATGGCTTATTACAAAGAAATGGCTTCTGTGGTTATTTTGCAGAAATGCAATATTTGCAATTGAATACAACTAATAGATTGAAAGCATGATTCAAAACAAATAGACAGTAATAAGTTAACAATTGATTTCACAAAGTACACCTAGTCTAATCAAATTCTTTCACACAGCTGAACAAGTTATCTCACACAGCTGACCCTTCCCATTTGTTTTATGAAAAATCTACCCCTCGTGTGAAATTCCCGAGCATGTCCATAACCGAGGACGCGACTATTCGAATAGATTGGTTTAAACACTCTGCAGAGGTTGTACACTTTACCCACACGATGAAACCAACCGGATCAGACTTGATCACAACAAAACCTTTCAGAGACTTCATCTCAAACAATGACACTCCTGGTGTGCTTTACTGTCGTCCAATTTGTACACACGACCCTTGGAGCGACACACACCATTGGACGAGGATGCAATAACTGTCCCCGCGATGTGACATATCACACCTCCAGCCCATCACATAGCTTAAATACAACCTGAGTTGTCAATGTCAAGACTCCATAACTTACTAAGTCAGGCCCAGCCCATACTAGGCATGTGGTCGTACAGTAAGGCCCAGTTCAATGGCGCACAAAGTTAAGTCCTTAATTGACCAAGGCAAGACTTCCAGTTTTAACCCAAATCACAAAGTTTAATAAGCACACACCCACCATTCACACAGAATCCACCACTTGCCTCGGTCTAAATCTTTTCCCACCTGTTGATTAAGTGCAACACATGCCATCAACGAGTAATAGCACACAAAGACACACAGATTCATCACACGCCCATAATCACTTAGTCAAGTTTATAATTGCAACTCTCACATGAAATGATGACTCGTGGCATGGCTAAGCGCCTAATCGTATCTAACCAACCCACGTTGGTGCTACAATAATACCAACTAATAATTAATCAACCTAGGGTGACAAAAGATCATGGCATACAATAGACAAGGTGGCATAACAATTTGGATTAATAACTACACCCAAAAGCATTTAAATAAATACTTGAAATAGAATGCAATACATTGAAACAAAGTATTTTGAAAACTGGGTTCAAAATGATCAAAGGTATAACTTGCCTTGGAATAGATCTAGATATTGGTCTTGGTCTTGAGGTGCTCCTTCTTCTGCAAAATTCCCCGAAGTATCGATGTCTACTCGCAAAACGAGACAAAAGAAACAAAACAAATAAATAACAGAGGCAAAACAAACTCCAAAAATTAAATAAAATTCACCATTAAATAGATCTTAATTTTATATGAATTTACAAATTTGAATGGGCTCAATTGGACTTCGGATGCAAAAGATATGGGCTTTGGAAGATTGGAAAAATCAATTAAACCCTAAATTGGATTTTCTCGATTTTCCCGAATTAATTTTATAAAGGAAAATCGAATTATTGCGCAATGCTTGCGTCAGCCGAGAATTTCCGGAAAAAGAAATATATTAAAATACCGTACTGACAGGTGGGACCCACTGTCAGCCTCTCGGCTCACGGTGGACTGGGTCCTCCGAGCCGAGGAAGAGCTGGCGCGGTGAACCGGGAGGCGTGGCGCTGATGCGGCAGCCACGTAGGCGACACGCCAGCACAGAGGGGGATGTGGCTGCACACGTGGGCAGCCACGGAGGCAAAACGCCGGCGACACTCCGGCGACCATGGATACAGCGGATGACGGCGGCTCGGCGGTGGCGGAGGCGCGCGACCGAATCGCCGCAACTGGCAAAATCGGTGACGCGGTCGCTACTCGCGGAGATGACCGAACGCGGCGGCGACAAGAAGAGCGGCGGGCGGTGCGGTGATGGCGGCGACGACGAGCGACGGCTTCCCGAGGGCAACGAAGTCGCGACGGGTAGCCCTTGACGCGACGAACACGGGGTGGGTGTGGCGACAATGGTGCTCACCGACGGCGACGCAATCGGCGAAGAAGCTCACGGCGGCGCGAGGTTGGAGCTCGATTCGTGAAACGGCGGCTCGCTAGGGCCGGAGACTTTGGGGAAAAGGCGGCGGCGGAGGCGATCCTCGTGACACGGACGCGGCTTTAAATAGGGCCCGGAACCCTAGAGTCCGTGTCGAGGACGGCGGTGCGCGCGCGAAGAATCGGAGTCGGCGCGAGGAAATCGGAACGAGAGACGAAGACGACGGCGGTCCCACCCGGCAATGACAAAGAAGAAGGGCGCACGCGAGGCGAATGGCAACCGATCGACGGGATCCAAGGGTGGGGCGAAGCGGCGGCGCGCGCGTGAAGCGTCGCGATCGCGCGAAGGGGACACGCGGCGGTGATCCAAGGGCTCAAGGCGGGAATGGGCTGCGGAGTTGGGCGGATTGGAATAGTGTTGGGCTTGGCCCGAGATCGTTCAAGGATTTTCATATGATTTTTCTTTTAAATAAATCCAGAAAATGCAAATAGCAATTAGGAAATAGCAAATGACTTTGGAAAAATTCCAGAAAATTCTGTAAAATATATCCAAGCATATAGAATCTAAATAAAATAGTTTTGATAATTGTTGATGTTGGGATTAAGCACATTAAATCAATTTGTCCTTAAAGTCCATATTAAACTTTTTAAATTAATATTCAAATAAATCCAAATGGTGAATTTTCTTACTACCCATATTTAAAAGATTTTTGAAGCTCTGAAAATAGGGATGTTACAACACGGCAAGAGATGTCGCGACATGAGGTGTCAGCGCCCCCGCAGCCCTTCTCGCCGGCGTGCTTGTGCGACCGAGGTCACGTGCGCAGCCGTCGAGTAGAGCGACGGTGGTGTCCGAAAACCAGAGGAACTCCGATGTTCTTCAAAAACGTGAGTGTTCCGCCGCCCCTTTTGTTATCGATCTGAGTTTGGAAGTTTGGGATTTTGACCGATTTGCCTTTGAAGGCCCGGGGTCTCGTTAGGGTTTCACAAAAATGTTGAAGTCCCCTTCTTCTAAAGTGCTAAACCGGGCCATTAACATTAGATCCGGGGTTTGATCGGGACTAATCGGGTTCAAAATTGAACTAGGGACGCTCTGATACCATAATGTGAGCAAAATTGAGGGTGATAACTTGATCCAAACATGGATTAACCCTAGCTCGAAGATGACCACCTAAACAAAGGCATTAGGGCGGAAGCGTGAAACATACCCGATCTCGAAGACGACATGCTAAAGTTAAGGCTCGGTTGAAGTCGTGTGCGGACGTGAGGGTTGGTCGGGGTCGGTGCGGGTGAAAGCACCGGAGCGTCTGTCCTGAGGCGGTGTGACGTCGTGATGGCGACGGTGGTTCGGTCTTCGCTCACCTCAACACCCTTAGCAGATCGGGTTATGTGTTGGATTTTTTTGGTAGCCAAGAACTAATCATATAGCTTGTCGAGTCCAAGTTTCTTTTTATTTGGCGCCGGGTGAACGGGACTGTAACCAATCTGTTGGTTGCGCCCCCGATCAGGGCGCGAGTGGGATTGCCCCCCTGACTTCTCGCTCGACAGTTAGCCGAGATCAACCCAACAGAAACCGCTCCATTCCGCCTGTCGCTTCCGCTCCATCGGCCCTTGCAGCTCTCCTCCTCCCCTTTGCATGCACTGCCCCTGTTGCCCCTTCCCCTTCGTCCGTGCCGCCCGTGATACCCCGCCCTCTCCTCCCCTTCCACCCTTGGCCGCCCCGGCAGCCCACATTGGAAGGTCAAATCTGCCGACACCCTTCGTGAGATCAGGACCGGCGCTTGCTTCTTTTCCCCTCCGCCTTCCGTTTCCTTCCTCTCCCTCCTCCGTCGTCCCTCTCCGCTAGCTCTGCCGAGCCTCTACACCTCATTCCCCTCTCCTCTCCTCCTCCGCTATCTCCATCGCCCCCATCCGCTCACTAGGTTTCTAACGACGGAGGGTGGGGATGAGGCGTTGGAGTCGATGAGGGTGTGGGTCGACGTCACCCAAGCGTCATACAACGGCGGTGGGGTTCTGGTCGTCAATGTGATTGTGGATCTCCAGCAGAGGGTAGGTTGTTGCGGCCGCTTTATGGGATCAGTGTTTCGTTGTGGCTTTTGTTTTCATTTTTTAGTTCCTGATCTTTTGGGATTTATTGATGTGTAGAGGGGGTAATTTATTTGATTTTTTCGTTGCTTAATCTTGGCTTCTTTTCTTTCTTGCCTGGAGTCCCGATTGAAAACAAGCTTCTCATTCTTTGGTCAAGAGTTCTGCTGCTTAATGGCATTCTGAAAAATATTGGGCAAAATGACCAAACTTCACGACTATGTATTTGTTACACGAATTTTTTGTTTGTGGCCCTGATGTTCACGAGAGATGTATCATGTACAGGAGTGAGGCTTTCTATTACAGATACATATTGCTAATCTATTTAAGAGGACTCACATGTGTCCCCTGAAGATAATGATAGTGCGACCAACAGGGGTAGGCACTAATCTTCTTAGTCCTGTTGTATTTGAATACAATGGCCTCATGAAGTTTTACAAGATCGATTCCAGTGTGCTCAGTAAGATACCAGAAGGCACTGTGAAGAAAAAATTTCACAGAAATGTATTCTAAGAAGGTGTCAGTGCATACAAATAGTTCCATCAGCAAGAGGATTATCAGTTACTGGAATTGGTTTCAGGGAAAATGAGCTTAGTACTCTAGTTCAGTTTTGGTCTACTGTACCTGTTAGACTGTTAGTGTACATATGACGGATCCATCATAATTCATGAGGGTTCAGCGGTGCTCTTAACGGACCTCTTGGTTCAGTCAATCAGATCAGTTTTTAACAATAGACAATACCACTTTATTGATGCATAATCTGTCTTCTGCTCTGTACATGTCTTTACATGTTTTAGCCCTGTTCGTAGTTTGTTCTGCAACTCTCTGTTATAATTGCTATATTGCCCGGCTACTTGTTAGGCATGTTACAATCCAAAAGGTCATGCACCTTCAGCATCCAAAAGGTCGATTATGAAGAAATTTGTTCCCTGGTTATGGACGGAACTACCTTTAAATATTTAATCTCAATGGTAGTAAACTTGATTTTAGAAATGAAATTGATGAATGTGGTAACTGCATACCTTTATGGGAACTTGGATTTGGGCATTTATATGAGGGTACCTGAAGGTATCCCTGTCCCGAACCAAGACAGAGCAAATAGAAATTTGTACAGTGTGCAACTCAGAAAGTCACTGTATGAACTGAATCAATCAGAATGTGGTATAATCGATTGAGCGACTTTCTCTACAAGAAAAGCTACACGAACAATAAGGATTGTCCCTGTATTTTTATACGACGATCGTACGATGGATTATGTATAATCTCAGTATAAGTAGATGATCTGAATATCATCAGGACTCTGAAAGATATTAAGAAATCAAGCTCTTACCTGGAGTCGGAATTCGAAATAAAAGACTTGGGTAAAACCAAATATTGTCTAAGCTTGTAGCTTGCAGCTTGAGCATACCCCTGAAGGGATTCTAGTACACCAGTCAACCTACACTCAGAAAGTGTTAAAAAGGTTCGTCTTTGAAAATACATACCATTCGAAAGTGCCAATGGTCGGGAGATCCTTGCAACAATATAAAGGACCCATACAGACCTAAAGAAAAGGGGGGGAGGAAGTCCTGTGACCAGAATTCCCGTACTTGAGTGCAGTAGGAGCACTCATATATCTAGCAAACTGTACTAGACCTCACATTGCATTTGCAGTGAACTTGCTAGCAAGGTACAGTGCAGAACCTACCAAATGGTATTGACAGGGAATAAATGATATCTTCCGATACCTCTAAGGAAGCAAAGATCTCGGTCTATTCTATAGAAAGAACTAAGACCTAACTATGACTGGCTACACAAATGTTGTATACCTGTCAGACCCGCATACAGATAAGTCGCAAACATGCTATGTATTTCTATGTAGTGGAATTGCAATTTCATAGAAATCGTCTAAACAAAGTCTTGTATCTACTTCGACGAACCACTTGAAAATCATAGCACTGTACGAGGCCTCACAGAAATATTCTTGGCTTCGGCGGATGATTCACCACATCTAGCAGTCATGTGGATTGAATACCGCGCAAACCCCACTATTATCTATGAAGATAATACAACTTATGTTGCACAAGTACAAATGGGTTATGTGAAGAGTTCTCTCACTAAGCATATCAACCCTAAGTTCTTCTATACTCACGAATTACAAAAGATGGACAAAATTAAAGTACTGCATACTAAGTCATGTAAAAATCTTGCATATCTGTTCACTAAGTCACTCCCAGCATTTAGTTTTGAAAGATGCATACGTGAAATTAGAATGATGAGATTTAGAGAAGTGCAGAATTCAGGAGGAGAATCTTTACGAACTCTTTATTAAAACTTGACCACGAAGATCGAGTACCCAAAGAATAAATCCTAGGGATTTAATGAAATTGGGTGGATTGTACTTTTTTTTCCCTTAACTAGTTTTCCTGAAGTTTCTCGCCTAAGATTTTTAATGAGGCAATTCGTGCAACGCAGTAGAACGTATGTCATGTACTCTTTTCTCAAATTTTTCTCACTGGGTTGTTATAGAGTTTTAACGAGATATGCACATGTGAGAATAGGTGCCCAAAGGGGAGTGTTAGGAAACTCTGGACCCGGCCCATAAGTTGGACCATGTATGAGCACCCCCACCGGAAATCCTAGCATGGTCATGAGACTATATATAGGGGGGCCATCAACCATTGTAACACAATTATTGAAGAGCAATAAAGCGAAGCCTGAAGTTCCCTCATATCTCTGTGTTCAATCTACTGTTATGTTTTTGTTTTGTTCTTACTATTCAGAGTATTATTTATAAGGTAATCGCTCGAATTAAACTCGTTAGCAATGATTCCTCAACACTATTAACCCACACCACGCACCGCGCAAAGCTGGCATGGCCCGCTGGCGCGCCGCTCACGGCATTTCGCGCTCGTGCGAGCGCAGACACACCGCGCAGGTGCGTGCTCCCTCGGCGCGCGCTCGACGTGACCAGCCACTCGATGGTGCCGGTGCGCACGCTCCACTCTGCTCTGCGCCCAGGCCGCTGCACCGCGCGTGCGCCCCTCGGAGTGGATGGAGTGGAGCGTGCGCATGCATTCACCACCGGGTGCAGCTGGCCTCATTCTTTCAGGTGTCATGTCAGCTCCATATGGTTCAGTTGCCACGCGTTATATAGTACTGCATTGGATTGTTGATCCTAAGCATCGAGACAGTAAATTGCACGGTTGCTAGTACTACATATACGAGCCATTGAGCACCCAACCAGACGCTAGGCGATCTTCCTTGCAAGATGGACAAAATACTATCGGGCGGGTTCGGCAAACTAGCACCTAGAGCTGGGATTTGTACCGTGTTTTTTTTTGAGTTAGTTCGAAACCCAATCGACACAGCACAGTCTAAGCACGACACGGCACGGCACGAATAGCGGGCCAGGCCGGGCCTGAGAATGTGGCCCGTTGGGCGGGGCGGCACGACACGATCAGTTGGGCCGTGTTTGGGTCGACACGGTACGAAATAGGCCCAACCTTCCCGTTCTTGCCCAATCCCTCCATCAGCCTGGCCCAATCACTCCCTCACACCGTCCTACCCCAACCAATCATTCCCTTATGCCACTCGGTCTGGCCCACGGGTGTCTTTGTCTTCCTGGACGGTGGAGGCGGCGGTTGTCGTCTTCTCAGGCGTCTATAGTTACTTAGAGCAGGGCTTGGACTGGCATGACACGATCCCGACACGGCGAGCTTTAGGCCGTGCCTGGACCTTACCAGAAGCGAGGCGGGCCGATACGGCACGGTACAGTGGGGTGTTCGGACCGAACTAGTACAGCATGAAACGGCCCGAAACACGACAGACCCGACACGACCAAATACCCACCTCTACTAGCACCTCCCCACCTCGATGTACAAGCATAAACAACAACAAATTAACGAATGAAACAATGACCAGCTAAACCAGCTACTCTGCCTCTGCTCAACATTCCGAGTTCTTTCCGGCAAACACACACGTTAACATCGGTGGAAAAATTATCGTTTTCTTCCATGCGTTTTCTCCACACGATTGCCTGTTTAAGATGGCGGGAAGAAGCGGTCGAGGTTGAAGGGCAAGCTGTAGAACTCCTCGTTCCTGCTGTCCCCCTTGAACGACCGGTACGGCACCCACCACGGCATCCCCCGGTCCTTGGCTGCGTTCTTCACCTCCAGCGTGTTGTCTAGGAAGACGGCCACGGCCAGTCCAACCGCCGGCGGCGACGAGAAGATCGTGTTGATGTAGTCGTTGAACTGCGTTTCAAGCGACACGAAAGTTTACGACATTCTTTAGCGTCCTAACTGGAGTTCAGAAGAACATGTCTTGCTGAAAACTAGTTCTATGTGTTTCATCAAGTTCTCCAAAACATTGCCTGCAGAACTATATACTTAGGTTATAGCCATTTTACATATCTAATGATCAACAAGCCAGTTCGAAATCTTAGGTGTTTGACCACGAGCCATGAGTAAAAATATCGAAGAGAGACAAACCCATTCAGCTTTTGTGCGCGCAGGACCACGTTGAGCAGCCATGCTGTACCGGAAAAAGTATTCGGGCACAGATAAGCCAAGAAAGATGGAGACACCGACGATAAAGAGGTTGCGCATGGAGTTCATGTTAGTGAACTGCAAGAAGGAGAGCCCCACTGCAGCTGAAGTCAGACAAAGCAGATGCGTGAGACTAGAAATAACCAAACCGTGAACTAGTCCAAACATATTACTCATCAGATGGTGCAGGGTAACCAACCAACTAGTCCAAACAAGACGCAGTACACGGCCGCGAAGATTGTGAAAGGGATAGAAGCAAAGATTGCCCCAAATTTTCCTGCACCAGATAAAGGAAGGAGAATTCAGGAATACTGTGTTCTCAGTGCCAGTGGCATGTCCTGTCAACAATAGCTCACCCAGCATGGAGAAAAAGATCATGAAACCAGCCGATATCTGTATAACCCGTCGGCTCCCGATCCTTGTTAACCCTAACAACCCCACATTCTCCCTGCGTTGTTTCTGATAGTATCAAGGCTGGAAGAAATGTTTGTAAAGCCGCATTGATTAAGCTTTTTTGTGTAGTGTACTCACACAGAGACAGTGGAGCCAGTCCCAGTTCCAAATAGCCCGTCGAGGAGGATGCCGATTCCCTGTTGTTATAGAGCATTCGTTCTCAGTTTTGAACAGCATTCGGGTGTAGAAAGGAAGAAAAATCATGGGTCCAAGAAAATATCTACCTGACACCCAATGCCTCTACTCAGGATATGCGCTGGAGGTGGAGTTGCACTTGCAAGCCGGGCCGCAGCTTTGTAAGAAGCTGTGGACTGTCCAAGGGAGCCATTGTTAAGGTCAAGGCTGCCATGCAAAGCGATGAATTCTGCAAACTTGTAACTAGGGGTATCACCTCTATTAGGGAGACCAAAACAGCAGCCACCATACCAAAAGATTGGCCGGCATTGAAGGTTGGTGCCCCCCATTGAAGTGGAAAAGGGATCTTAATCCTATAACAAGTCACTATATCAGTACTCACAAAATTTAACTGAAGAATTCTCCAGAAGAAAAACTGAATAACTATCCTGAGCGGGAGAATTATACTTAGCATATGGGGTCCACCTGTCATTCTTTGTTAGTAAACTTTAATTGTACACATAGCAAAACACCTAAAAGTAGGTAGAAAATCTTGTTTTCCCCTGCTAGAAAAGAGGTTGACAAAATGCAGTATCAAAAGCCAAAACGTAGAGCATCTTCACTTGCAACCCTTTAAATTTACACGAGAGATCAGTCCGTCAGGGAGATCAAAGATCAGATTGGCGAAGGGACTAACCATGGGGCGGAAGAGATCAGATTAGCACGGTCAGTGCGGCAGTTGATCTGAGTGACCTCGGTGCTGTGCTTATACGCGCCACCTGCAGTGAGGATTTGAGCATAGGCCCAGACCAACGCGATACAGATGAACAGGGAGAACCTTTCCAGTATGGGAATATCTTTTATTTGTACAGTCTTCAGATACTGAGAAAGAATGAAAAGGCACTAATTAGAAATGCTTAACTTCTCAGGCTAAATTTGGTCAATATATAGAACAGAGACTTGAATTATCGGAGTTGCTTGTCAAACCTGAGAAAGCACAGCAAAGAGGATTAACATTGGCAAGCCAACCTCAACGCATCTCCCAACCTGACGCAACATCAAAGATCAATGCAATGAGAACTATCCTTTCTAAAATATATGCATACATGTTTTGCTTGTGTGGGCAAATTGAGAAACACCGAGTGAAGTTCGAGACAGAGCAGGCAGTACCACAGGGAATCCTCTTTCGAAAAGGCCAAACCCGAGCAGCGCAACCACCGGCGCCATCCCCAATGGACTGAAGAATCTGAACGTAACACCCATGACCCATCAGTAGAGCCTAGGCATTGTCAAAAACTGAACTAACATGCATATGCAACAAGCAACATATTTGTTCCAATATACTACTACTTGGCAGTGTGAGGTACCTGGAGAAAATACCCCATAGCTGGCTGTAGCCCAGAATGATCTGAATGCTGGAGGACACTATCAGTGCCCCCTGTATTGCCCTCATGGTCCGGAGGAACCTCTACTCACAAATGAACAAGAGATCTCAATGAACAATAGCTGATTTTGATTAGACCACCTCACAAGAAACAGTGTAATGAATGGACACAAAGAATTGCTCACCTCATGGTCATCGGGTATCCCTGCGAGCGACGAGTCTTGTATGATTGCCATTATCGGGATCACGAAAGCGTAGGACCCGCCGATCACCGTCGGCAGGCGCGTCCCGAACAGCGACTGCAGCAGCGTGTTTATGCCGGTCACGAACAGCAGCGTCTGAACCACCCTCACCCTGTCCCCCTGCAACCCATCCAAGATAGATGGGAAGGTCCATGACATCATCAAACGCATACCACCCACCGGTGACGTGAATCAAGAAATGCAAGGGTTGCACTCACATCGCTTCCACCCATCATGGGAACCAGCACCGCCGGGATCATCACCGCTGTGCCAAGCGCTAGTATGTAGTGCTGGAACCCCAGTATAATCGCCTCCCCTGAACAGCAAAACAAACACGCTTCAAAGTGGAATCCCGACCGAAATGTAAAGCTTCTCTATTCTTATGTTAGCTTTGACGCACCCCAGGGAGGGTTGGAGGCTATGCAGTACTCGAAGCCCTGGAGCTGCTCCATGGGCGGATGGCTGATCTCCTCCAGTTTCACCTCAGCCATCTCCCTTTCTTGGCCGTCAGGACTCAGGACTCAGAAGCTTACACCGTCGAGAAAAACACCAAAGAGAACAGGAGAACCCTGCCTCTCTACTTCGCAAACCACACGATTTCCTCACTTATGTACGCGGCCACCGCTTGCTTGATTCTTCTTGGTCTTCCGAGAAGGCGAGAAGAAGCCTGGCAGCCAGATGGGGGCTTGCTCCCACTCTCAATGCCCTTTTCAGGGACCAGGACAAAATTTGTTGGAGAAGAGGTTGCGAGGATGGCTTGTTTGTATCAGAGGACGGCGAGAGAGGGATACTGGGATAGCAGCGCCAAGAGCAATTCGCACTCTCGTCAGCGCTACTGGTACTAGTTGCCAGCGTTTCTTACGTCGTGCTTCTTTTCCTTCCCTTTTCCTTTTATCCTCGGTTTTTCCTCCTGGGTTAATGCTTTCTCATCTTTGAAGTGTTCTTCCCTCCTTTCGGGGAACTGGCCGTTGGCTTTTATGCTACGACCAAATTGCCCTTCTATACACCCCTGATTTTCTTTTCTTTCCGTTTCTTTATCTTTACCGAAGATGTTTAGCATTTCTTTTTGTAATCCAAGGATGCTCGCTCCAAACTTTGAAAATAAGCATGATTCTCTCTTTAACCCAACTATCAATACACTTGTAGGAAAACCTACTTTTACATTACTCTTAAAACCTCTTTGTCCCAAATTCTTTAGTGAAGCATTTACCAAGTTCTGAGCTAGCAGAAAGGATGACTGCAACACAAACGATTGTTTTTTCCCAAGAAAAACACACAAACACTTAATATTATAGACACAAAAAAGTACTTTCACCTTCCTCTGCTATTGCAACCAGCAAAGGGAGAGGTGTACAGTGCTTTCTACCTTAAGTCCCTTCAGTCGTCAAATCGAATATGGACAGACGAGATTGATCGACAGAGCAAATTTGTTGCAGTGGATATTTCACTATTTCTACAGTGTTTATATAGTGATGCTGTCGAGCACTGTTCACACGTCTTGGACCACTGTTCAAATAGTGATTCTTTGTGGTACAACAGAGGATTCAAATTCCACCCTTTCTCACTTGGATGGCGACCTGTAGACAAACGTTTCTACTGTACCATTAACCCCGTCATAATATGCAAAACGTACGGGAAAAGATAGAGCATTGCAAACCAAACCGAATATTGGTAATGTTAATGAAAATTGGTTGTCTTTTGGTTTACTATTAAAATTTGATAATATTTATGAAAACTTGGTAAAATAATAAAATATAATATCATACATAGGAAATCCGAAGACGAGAAAATCACTCACTAAACTTTTGGTAATATTAAAATTTAGTTTGACCACGGTTCAAACAACACTATTTTTACTAGTATTTGACTCTGATTAAGTTTTAACTTTACCAAAATTTTAGCTTGGCTGATTTGGGCCCAACCAAACAGCCCCGTAATCTTCCCGGAGTTTGGAGCAGCACGGAGTACACGATAGAGTATCACTGAGGGATTGACCCCTAGAGACGAATGATTTTTGGACGAAGGGTCAATGCCCGGTAGCCCCACTTGGAACATCTCCTGGATTCCGATTAACCGATGGGACAATTGCTCCAATTAGATACCCACGGCCCCACCTGACGGCCTAGTCCAAGTGCAGGGGATACTCGTAAATTTCTTCCACTTCTGAATGGTGCACGTCAGCACGTGTCCTGTTTTCTGCTCGACTAGCAGTCGAGGGGGAGAGAGATGGAAAGAGAATACTAGTAATATTAAACTGTAGAATGATAGGGGAGGAGACGAAACGAAAGTTACCGTTTGGTGCCGTTCTACGCGTGGGATGATGATTTTATCGTGGGAGGAGAGAAAGAGAGTCACCGCACCGGCGGCTCTTTCCTATTCTTGTTGCGTCGGATTCAGATTTTATAAATCTAAATTCTCTGTGTAAGCACTGTGTTATTCTCTATATTAGTAGATAACACTCGCAGACATATTGCTGAATCATTTTCATACATGGTGTAAAACTATACCATTCATTAATTTATCACATCAGAGTTTACATAGACCGTATCGGGTCAAGTTTTACAATAAGGGCCGAACATACCAAACTGATTACATTACAAAAGTAGCAAAAGCGACAACAGAAGTTAAAGGGGAAGAGCGCATCTCTCCACAGACAAGCGACTGGGGAAACCCGTGTGCGTCCGATATTAACCAAGGACTTGGATAATATTGGATGCACACAATCACTAACGGAATCAGCTGGATTGAGACGATACCACCCCTTCTCATCATCTCCTGAGTCTCCAACTTCTGGATTCTCGTAGTAGTCATAATCTCTAGGATTTTCTACTTCTGAGGGTTTTTAGGGGAAAGAGCGAGGATGAACACAACTTCCGTGCTCGCGAGCCAACACACAAGATGCAGTAGTAATACATGCAAGGTTTAACAATGATGGCTCATGTTCTTTTATTTGCTAAAGTAATATTTTTAAATATCATAATTACAAATTCCTATCACTTAGCATTTTAACCAAATTGTATGTTATTAAAGAGAGTAATTGTGCAATATTTATATCATCAGAGGTTCCCTCCGTTGAAAATTATACAGTATGCTTTTTTTGATTGGAGCTACCTCCACTGGGTTCAAAAACCCAGGAAAATCCAATCTCAGGGCTAGATGAGGCCGACCTGATTTTCATACCACCCACAAAGGTTTTGAAATAGAACCAACTCTAGTGAGTTCTCATGTCCGCCTTTGACTGTAGACATGGTTGTTTGAACAATTTAGACTCTGCATAGGTTGTACACTGTACCCACAGGAGATAATCATCCTCGTTACCCCATATGATTCTGTAGTCATGTAGTTGAACGATCATCACGGTAACCTTTCAAAAATATCTCGTCTCTTCCGTCATCTCACCCATATGGGTTGCCTCCATTTGTGGTGGGTCCCATAAATTGTGCAGGATGTTTACCACCACGACTAGCGTAGCTGACAACTTTACCCTTCCTTGGTGTCCCATTCAAGCTGAATCGTATCCACTACTTGCACCACCTTGCTTGGCCACCAATGAGATGATTTCCAGGGTTCAATAAATTTACTAAGTCAAGTTGCACTTTGCAGATTGGTGGTTGTACTTGTTTTACACGGGATGTCATGACAAGATTAAGTCCTTAGGGGTTACCTGGGCGGTTCATTCCATATACCATCCACAAACCAACATTCCTTGGGTTACATTAGCACCCGCCATCATATCATCCGCCCAGATAGTAACAATAAGTTATTAGGGTTTTGAAGGGCAAAATACATTAACTCAACTGTCTTAGTTATTTACCCACAATGACTGCCCAAAACCACTTTCATGTTTAGAAGATGATGATTAGGATATTTAATGTCCCGGTACTTAAGCAAGACTAGTATGTCGCTTAAGTACAATCTATAACTAGTATTTACCATATAGTTACTAGGGGTGACATAGAATAATGGATTCAAATATCAATGGATGGCATAATAATTAATTAATCATCAAATGAGTATTTAACTACCTTAAGCTTTAACACATATTTGATTAAATATAATTTACATAAAATGTAGGCTCAAAATGATCAAAGTATCGACTTGC
Organism: Hsuehochloa calcarea; assembly: GCA_036346395.1. Lineage (NCBI taxonomy): Eukaryota > Viridiplantae > Streptophyta > Magnoliopsida > Poales > Poaceae > Hsuehochloa > Hsuehochloa calcarea. Next base: position 63,991,844 of record CM070594.1, on the reverse strand, counting down.
CTGGAGTAAAGGTAAGAGAGTCTTGATATTCTTGTACTTGATCAAGTCGGAGATCTCCCGCTTCTTCGAACCCGAATAGGATGAATGTACCAAAAAAAAGAGCAAATAAGCAAAGAGAACAAATAAATACTAAAGAAATAAAAAAATAAACTTCAAATTAAACAAGACCAGTGCCATTAGTAAGATCTTGAATTTAGACAAATTTGGAAAGAAATTTCACTTGAATTGGAGCAATAACGGAGGAGAACGGAGCTTCTGAAGTTTGAATTGGAATTAAATCGAAAAATTAAAAAGGGAGAGAGAATTTGGTCCACTGACATGTGGGGCCCATGAATAGTGCTTGGTCCATATGCACAGTACATGGACCGGTAGGTCAACATGCATTGTGCACCGGTCTACGGTGCACCGGGTGCACACTGCACATGAGGGCTCACCTGTCGGTCAAAGGGGGAGGATGAACCGGGTGCTTAATTAAATGGCAGTCATTACTGTTCGTGGGCCCAAGCGGCAGAGAGACCAAGAGGGTTTTAAGCCAGCAGTTATTAATGCTAATCTTTGATTATGCTTTAAGACAACGATTAGGGTTTTAATCACGCGCACTGTTCCGGTCGAAACATGCCAGCACGGGCTCTTGGCTCTTAGCGGCTCTAGATTGTCAGCGGCGAGGGCGGGCACGGCGGCGGTGGCCAAGCACCAAAATGGAGAGATCTTGGTGAGGGGAAGCCGATGACAGGGGTGGGGTGGCCGGAAGATCACCGAAGCGATGGCGTGGTGGAGGTGAGCGGCGGCGGAGGCACGACCACTATGGCAGGGCGGGCCGGTGGCGTTCTGAGTCGGGGGAGAGGAGCACGGCAAGGCGGACCTACCGGGTCAAGAAGTAGAGCCGAGGAGGGTTGGTGGCCGGAGAAGGGTAGTGAGGAAGGAGGCGGCCAGAGTTGGAGGAGATGGCCGAGTGCGGCGGCGGTGGCGGTTCAAAACCAAATCGGTTTGGGGTGAAATGATCCTGGGCAATGGGGGCGCACGGTGACGGGGGCGGCGCGGTGAAGGCGGCGCTGGAGCGGCTGGTCGGCGGAGGCGGCTCAGCCGAAGAAAAGGGGAGCGGCGGTTTTCGGTGGAGCTTACCAGGAGATGGAGAGGATGAAATGGGGGAGGTCCAGGGGGAGGAGGGGAGCATCTTATAAGAGGGCAAGGAGGCGAGGGAGCTGTTGGATGGGCTCACAGGTGCGTGCAGTCCCAAGGAGCGACATGGGTGGGCTGACAAGTTTGGGCGTGGCGACGACTTTTCGTGGCTCGGGGTGAAGCGATGGGGCGGGAGGTAGGTGACAGAGGCGACATGACGACGCGGCAAGTTGCTGGGTACAGGCGTGCGGACCAGGCACGACAAGACGTGGTGAGGGGAGGCTGGCGACAGCGGTGAAGACCGGGGGGTTGGGGCGGAGTGCTGACGGCAGTAGCGCCGAGCGGGGATGGGACCAGACGAGGGCGTACCACCGGAGTCGCAGGCGGCAGGGGAGCAGGTGGCACATGTGGGTGGCAAAGGAGCCAGGAGGCGCACGAGGTGGCAGGGAGTGGTGTGGGCATGGACTCGGCTGGGAGAGGAAGAAAGGGCAAGGGGGGAGGGAGCCAGGCCAGGATGGCCGAAAGGAGGAGATGACCGGGTGGAGCTGGGCCAGGAGGCCGGGAGGGAGAAATGGGCTAGCCCGAGGAAGGCTACGGGCTGGCTAACGACAACGGCAAAGACTGGGGGTTGGGGCGGAGAGCAGGGATGGGACCAGACAAGGGCGTGCCACCGGAGTCGCAAGCGGCAAGGGTGCAAGTGGCGCACGCGGGTGGCAGAGGAGCCAGGAGGCGCGCGAGGTGGCAGGGAGTGGCGTGGGCATGGACCCAGCTTGGAGAGGAAGAAAGGGCAAGGGGGAAGGGGAGCCAGGCCTGGATGGCCGAAAGGAGGAGATGACTGGGTAGAGTTGGGCCAGGAGGCCGGGAGGGAGAAATGGGCTGGTCCGAGGAAGGCTACGGGCTGAGCCCAAAGAAAGAGGGGAGGCCAATTTGAGAAAAGGCCCAAAATAAAAAAAATGAATTCAAATTCATATTTTGAATTCGGGAATTGCAAAGAGGTTTGAAACACAAACTCGAGCTTAGCTAGAAGCTAGAAGATTTGAGAAAATATGCTAATTTGAATTAAGGTTTGAAAACTGAAAACCAAATGGTAATTACTATTCACCATTTTTGAAAATAGGATGTTACCGGCTGCGAGGTAAGGGATGTTTGGACGGCTTGAGCTTTGTTTTTTTTTTTTTGTAAAAAAAGTCAGAAGTTGTTTCAAATGGGGAGTTTTTTTTACCTGTTTTTAACCGGAAGTCGCGTTTGTTGGAATTAATATCATCATTGTCACTTTATTTCAGTTCATGCATACATTGAGTACGGGTTCATACAGCTGTTACTAGTGTGCCCATGGTAGAAGTAATGTCATGCATACAGTTGTTACTAGTGTGTTAATAGGTGGAGTTACCAGTCACTTATTTGCATGTAGTTAAGTTCTTTTTGCGGTATAAATAAGAGGTGAAGCAAAACAGAAAATGTCGAAGTTGAGCAGCACCAAACTCGTTTATCTGTTTTTCTTGCATTCGTGAGTGTCCGGTGTGTGTGTTCCAGCTAGAGGAAGCGACGTGTGAGTTCTCACTGGGTGCCTGGGCCAGCAATTGGTATCAGAGTTAGGGTTGAAGCGCGACGGTGCGGTATGAAGGGCGGGGCGAGGTGAGCGGGCCGACGGCAGCACGTCCTAGCACTGCAGCGTGGTGCCTTGGGCGCAAGCATAAGCACATGCCTACGAAGGTGCTGTGTGGAGTGGCGTTGGCGAGGTGTGAAGTGTGGAGAAGCTTCTCGGTGATGGTTCACCGAGCGGCAACATGTTAACGCAACTCCATGTGAGGTGTAGCAATAGCTTGGAGTGGCACAGGCGATGCAGCTCGGAGGCCGATTGCACTAGGCAGTAGGCTTGGTGGCGCATTGGGCGCTGCCATGTGCAAGGGCCAACAATGACTGGGCAGCGCAATTTCGTCGGTAAGTGCATGTAGTTGAGTCCATGCATGTTGCATGTGTGTGTGAGCTCTTGTAAGTGTGTATCCAAGTTCTCACATGTGTAAGTTCTGATCCGAGTCCCCGTCGCTGTTGAGTTGTGTCACCAGCGAAGGACAATTGGAGCTGAGATTGAGGTTGGGATCGCCAGCAAGTTGTATCCCTGGCTGCAAATAGGTAGCAATGATGTAGTTGAGTCCATCGTCACAAGAAGAGCTACGTTGTTGAATGCCTAAGTAGTCAAGATCATAGTTGCCAGTAGGTCGTATCACCGGCGGCAAGAGACGATCGCGAAGGGAGGAATAGAAGGGAAATGCACCCCTCCAGTACACTCTGTTCATGGGTAGCAACTATGTGGCGTTGTTAGCAAGAGAAAGGTAATGTTTTTTTGAGATGCGTTGGAAGATCGGCCTTTCAGATGTGAAGCTTGACATAACAAGATTTAGGGGGTAATTGTTGGAATTAATCTTATCATTGTCGCTTTATTTCAGTTCATGTATAGCATTGAGTACGAGTTCATGTAGTTGTTACTAGTGTGCCTATGGTGGAAGTAATATCATGCATGCAGCTGTTACTAGTGTGTTAATATGTGTAGTTACCAATCACTTATTTGTATGTAGTTAATTTTTTTTACAGTATAAATAAGAGGTGATGCAAAATAGAAAATATCGAAATTGAGCAGCACTAAGTTTGTTTATCTGTACTTTTTTGCGTTCTTGAGCGTTCAGTGGGTGTATTCTGGCTGGAACAAGTGATATGTGAATTCTCGCTAGATGCATGAGCCAACAGCGTTTAACATGCTAAAACCAAAAGTCAGAAGCCGCAACGGAGCAGCTTCCCACCACCTTCCAACTTCGCTCATCGAGTCGCGAGCCCTACCGTCTCCTACTACCTCCTCTCCCCCGCGCCTCCTCCTTTCTCCCGCGCCGCCGCCCGGTCCGCCCCCGTCCTTCTCCTCCTCACCCGAGCGGCGCCGCCCAGCTTCCCTTCTCCTCCTCTCCCCCGAGCGGCGCCGCCCCGCTCTCCTTGTCCTCCCAGCCGCCACCCCCCTCCTCCCCCGAGCGACGCCGCCACGCTCCCCTTCTCCTCCTCCCTCCTCCTCCCAGCCACCGCCGCCCACGCCCCCCGAGCCTCCACCCTCCTCCTCCTTCGAGCTGCCGCCGCCCACGCCGTCTAATGCTTACGGTTGGTAGCTTGCTCTAATCTAATGGTAGGAGCTGGTGCGGTCGGAGTGCGAGCAATGGCGGGGCAAGGGGAAGAACATTAAGTACGAGCAGCGGGGCAACCGGGCCGGGTACAAGGCCGGCGCGCTCAGGGAAGGGATGCGCCATGCCTATGTCGCCGCATGCAAGCACATTGCCATATTCGACGTCGACTTACAGCCTGCGCCGGACTTCCTCGCCTGCGTCGTGCCCTTTCTCGCCCTCAACCCCGCCGTCGTGCTCGTCCAGACCTGCTGGCAGTTCGTCAACGCCGGAGTGTGCCTCATGACCAGGATGTAGGAGATGTCCATGGACTACCACTTCAAGATCGAGCAGGAGTCCGGCTCTACCTCCTGCGCCTTCTTTCAGATACAACGGTATCTTGATCTTGATCTCTTTTTTATGTGATGCAAGTTGTGCAATTTTGTGTTGATTAGCTTGAGATCGATGATTTCCAGGGACTGCTGGTGTGTGGAGGATACAGTCAATCACTGAGGCCGGTGGTTGGAAGGACAGGACGACCGTGGTGGACATGGATTTGGCCGTTAGGACTGGCCTTGGAGGATGGAAGTTTGTCTACATGGGCAACATCAAGGTATATGATTACTTGATTAGCTGTTAGTTCTTGTTCTAGATTGCTATTTGGAAAACAATCTATAAATTTGCGATTGTCAAGGTTAATATTGATAATTACTGACTTGTTTCGGTGATGATGTGCCGAATGTTGCTCTAATGAGTTGCTTCTTGGCTTTTTAGGTGAAAAGTGAATTGCCGAGCACCTTCAAAGCTTACCGCTACCAGCACCACCGTTGGTCGTGTGGACCGGCAAATCTATTCAGGAAGATGGCGTGGGATATTATACAGGCTAAGGTTAGCATTGATTCATGTTGTGCAAATTCAATCCGTTTTAACAAGGAAGTATACTGAAATAAACGGGTGTGAACTGGGCAAATCCTGGTATACTGATAAGAATTTGTTAGGCTAAGTACTGTATTTATTGTTCATTGTGCCTTGATTGTGCATTTGCCTAAACTAGCATGTACTTTCATGCTGCAGAGGGTGTCGGTTTGGAAGAAGTTTTACATGATCTACCATTTCTTCTTGGCACGGAGGATTATCTCGCATATGATCACCTTCTACTGAGTGGTGATCCCGGTGACGGAGGATTAGTTTCTATATATCAATTATGGTAATCTGGAAGAGGATGTTATAATATTGTGAAGTAAATGATGTATATAGTGAAGGAGGGTGTCGGTTTGGAAGAAGTTTTACATGATCTACCATTTCTTGGCACGGAGGATTATCTCGCATATGATCACCTTCTACTGAGTGGTGATCCCGGTGATGGAGGATTAGTTTCTATATATCAATTATGGTAATCTGGAAGAGGATGTTATAATATTGTGAAGTAAATGATGTATATAGTGAAGGACAAACTAGGTCAAGATTAGTGATTAGGTCTCAATTCACTGATGTAGTGTTGACCTATGCAAATGCTTCTTTATGTTTGTGCAATATTGCTTTCTTGGGAGGGAACACTAAATATTACCGACTGTACATCTTGGTTTCAGTAATAACTGAGCTCTTCTTTGCTCCTTATTGCTCCTTAAGGGAACACTAAATAAGCACATGGAAAACATGGGCCTCAATTTCATGAGGTTTAAGGTTTCTTTTAATTAATCTTGCCATCCTGCTAAAAAAGAAAGAATCTATGGTGCTTGGTAAGCATTTTTGCGGCAAATGTACATGCTAAGAAGTTGGCATTAACAAATAAAGTCGTACATCTTGGTTAGTTTGTATGTGCAGTTTCAATTTTAATAGAACCACACCTGGTATGTTGAATGAGAAATATTATTTTGGTTGTTAAAACATACAAATTTTGTAAGCCAGTAAGCATGAAAACCAAAATGCGTACTAAGCATTGTGGTTCCTTACTCTTAAAATCTACATAATTCTTTTACACACTGTTACCTCCATAGCCCATGGGTATTTGTGGTGGGTGGGTTGGTTTCATAGTTTTTTTGGATGACGCCACACTATAGGTAATGGATTTTGTTTGTGAAACTTCTTGCAATCCCATGTTTCTTCTGTAAGTCTTGCAATGAGGACAATCACCGATCATTGCTGCGGAGAACAACAATTGGGAATGGTCTGTGATATGACATTGGATGGTCCATCTTTCCATCCATACATTGCTGAGGAGAATAACAATTTGAATTTGGCTTCAGGTCTCCGCATTTTTTAGAGCTCCAAGATGTTGATTACCTGTAAGTTGTTGATAGTTGTAGGTATGAATAATTTTTGGGTACCGTCTTATTACTCTATTATCTTTTGTCTTATTGCTAATAATCTTTTGTGACCATAGGTTGGAAATATCAATGGGTGATATCTTTAAATGGAAGGTGATGTCCACATTTTTAGGAATAAATGTAGTAGTTAAAATTTATCTATTTTGATATTGTAATTTGTATATTTTTTTCTACTCCTGGTGTACTCTAATATTTTAATTGTACCTATGAATATTGCAAAAAATAAAGTTATTTTCTTCGAAGCAAGAATTGCCATATGGTACAAGTTACATTCTCTAATGTTATTTCTTCAATAATTTTCAATTGTAATCGTTGCAAAAATATTGATAAACATGTTTGTCATGGATACAAATGCATAAATGATAGTTACGTAAAGATAAAAGTTTGGTACTATTAATAATTATTTATTGTATTTATTTATTTATGTAATAATTGTTTCCACCCACACATTGCCAAGGAGAACAATTTGAATTTGGCTCAAGGTCTCCGCGTTGTTTAGGAGCTCCAAGATGTTGATTACCTGTAAGTTGTTGATGGTGGTAGGTATGAACAATTTTTTGGTACTGGCTTATTGCTCTATTATTTTCTGTGACCATAGATTGGAAGTATCAATGAACGATATCTTTAAATAGAAGGTGACATGCATATTTCTAAGAATAAATATAGTAGTTAAAATTTATCTCTTTTGATATTGTAGTTTGTACATTTTTTCCTACTCCCAGAGTACTCTAATATTTCGATTGTACCTATGAATATTACAAAGAAATAAGGTTATTTTCTTCGAAGCAAGAATTGCAATGTGGTGCAAGTTACATTCTCTCGAAGCAAGAATTGCAATGTGGTGCAAGTTACATTCTCTCGAAGCTCTAATGTTAATTCTTTAATAATTTTCAATTGTAATTGCTGCAAAAATATTGATAAACATGTTTGTCGTGGATACAAATGCATAAATGATAGTTATGTAAAGATAAAAGTTTAGTACTATTAATAATTATTTATTGTATTTATTTATATATATATAATTATTATTTATTGTTAATTGCAGTTAATTATGGTATATTGTGTTAATTATCGTCAAATGTGTTAATTGCGGTAGTCATTGTTAATTGTAGTCAGTTGCGATTATTGTAGTCAGTTGCGTTAATTGCGGTAATCGTCGTTAATTGCAGTCAATTGCGTTAGTTGTCGTTAAATATCGTTAATTGCATTATTGCTGTTAGATAACATCAAACAAGCTATTACTTGCTTTAAAAGCATTTTAGATATTCCCTATCTTAAAAGTTAGTATCAACCTATCTAACTTTTTAGATAGGTAAACATTAAACCTCTTTATACCGTTTAGCCCTTGCAGTCGTTCAAGCAAAAATATGTTCTTCATAGGAGCTACTGCCGTACCAAACATGGGTTGAAGCAAGACGACGTCTACCGCCGGGCCCGCCGGCCAGTCAGCCCCATCGGAAAGCGATCTGAGCTGGCCTCGCTGCGCTTTGCACGGGCCCCGATGTAACGCATTGCAGTGCGCCGATACACTTCTTCTGCTGCTACTGGTGGTGATAGTAAATCGCACCAACCGCAGCCCATGGCCTTGAATAGGAAGTAGGAGGAAAGTTAAAGGCTCTTTCTCACTCGCAAACAAAGCCATGAGTTGCTGTCCGCCTGTGACTGCTTTTGTCCTGCATGGTCAGGGTCCTCCATCCAATCAACAAGTAATTTATTACACTAACTGCTGGGCCGGGGCCAACGGGAAAGTAGTCCCTTCGCAGCTGCTGCCAGATCTACGGGTGGTGGTGTGCATGTTGCACTGTGGTGAATTGATGGACATGCGTCAAGTTGGTTAGTACTCCAATTAATGGTAGTAGGGACGACGGTTGCCTTGCCGGCTGGTGATTCCAGTATAAAATGTGTACTAGCAGCCTAGCAGGAGAACTGCGCCATCGAGTTCGAACAAGGTTTGCCCGCTTCTGCTCCGTGTTGTGCTGACCGTTTGGGTTGCAAAGAGTGTTCCGAGTGTGCTGGCCCTGGAATGCGCCGCCAAGCTCATGGTGTAGCTGTGCAGGGGCGGGTGACTTGTATAATGCAGTAGCAAAAGAAGACTAATCATGAAGAAAGAAAGATCCCATGTACACTTGGAGGGATTAAAGAGTGATCAGGAGAAAGAACCAGCTGTCAGTAAAATGTGTATTGGTTGTTTCAAAGAACTAGATCTGATCTTTACAGGGGGAGATGCCTATTTATAACCCCCCTAAAACAGGGTACTCACATTACCATTCTAACCCTAAAAAGGTACTGTACACGTAGGGGCTGTATGGACTTTTCCCTATCTACTCGTAGGCTTCGGCTCACGGTGGGGCTCCCTGGGTCTGGTCTATCCGGCTGGTGCACTTGGTTCACTAGCTCCCGAAGTGTTCCATCTACGGACTTCTCCTGGTGTGGTCCCAGAGGACATGCTGCTTCGGAGACCTTTCGGAGGGGCTCCAGGTCTTCTCCGAGGTGGCCCCGGAGGACCCACTGCTTTAGGCCTCGCGGGGTTTCGGAGACCCTTCGGAGGGGCTCCAAGCATTCTCTAAGGTGGCCCCGGAGGACCCACTGCTTCGGGCCTCGCGGGGCTCCGAAGGCCCTTCAGGGAGACTCTTCGTGCTCGTGGGTTGCGGAGTCTGCCCTGCGGGCTTCGCCAGGTCGTTGGGGCTGGTAGGGCCGCCCCTACGACAAGCCCCTCGCAGTCGAGGTCCTGCTTCGTCAAGGCTGAAATCACGCCATTTCCCGGAGGATCTAGGCACACCGTCCTCTTCGACCCGACGAAGCGTGTTTCCACCATTCCCATGGCGGGTGCTCCTTGGGGGCTGTTTTAACGGCGTTTGCTTGGGTGTTGTGTGGTGTAATGGTATATAGCCGTTGCTCTGTTTAGGGCACACGTGTCAATGGCTGATTGGTGTGTGGCTCTTCGGCCTTTGTGCCTTGTTATTTTGCGTGCCTGGTGCGGCTATAAATAGGGGGGTAGTGCCCCCCTCCTAGCACTTTACTCCCTTCTTTGAAAACCCTAACCTCCTTTGTTTGTGTGCACTTCTTCTTTGAGGGTCTTCGGCGCCCTTATCTTGTGCGTGGTCTGATGACGAAGCAACCCCAAGATGGTGGAGGGGCGGTGGCTTACACCAGTGAGCTTAGCCGCTCGTTAGTGACTCCGCAAGTCCTGTGCACGCTGCGGGACGAGGGCAAACTGTCTGATGTTTCGCTGGCGCAAGCCCCTAGCTCGGAGACGGTGCCTGAGCCCCGGGAGGACGAGGCCATCGTGTTCGTGGCTTTCCTTAACGCTGGTCTCCGATTCCCCTATGTGGAGATGGTGGCCTGCGTGCTCCAGTTGTACCAGGTGGAGTTGGCGCAGCTGACACGTAACTCCATTGTGAAGCTCGACGTGTTCGAGTGAGTGATGCAGTCTGCTGGGGTGAGCAGGGAGGGTCGACTTTTCACGTACGTTCACGACGGGAGGTGCCAACCGAAGAAGGACACCGGCGAGACGCTCAACTTTGGTAACGTCAATTTCCATTCGAAGGCGCGTTGTCTTCGGTACTTGCCAGCGCCCGTGTCCTGGATTAGGTGAGAGACAGAGTGGACGCGACGGTGGTTTCATCACAGGTCTCCGCCGGGCGACGGCTTGTGGTCGATCGGAGGGCCAATCCAGCTCACTCCTTCCCCGGAGATTGAGCTGACGTCGAGAGAGGAGGCGCTTCCCCAGCTGTTGCTGACTGCGACGAAATGGCTCTCCACGAGGGATCTTGTGGAAGAATTTTGTGCACTTCGGTTGTGGCAGCTTGCGCAAGGCTGGGATGTGAAGCTCGGTGCGACGAAGGGTGGCGTCCCTTCCTTCGATCTTTTCGACGACGGTGAGGGTAAGCTATACGAATACATACATACATATATATATACACACACACATAGTATATTTCTCTCCTTTTGTTTTTTCATACTTTTTTTGGTGTAAAAGGGGTCGCGCAGTGTTGCCCATCGACGAGGCTGCGGGCTGCGGAGCAGCTTCTAGGTCCCTACACTGGGGAAGAGAATGCGCAGCGGGGGCTAGTGGTGCGCGAGCCCCGTCTGAATCGGGCGTACGCGGACCTGGCTGTCCGCTTGGCGGAGCGGCCTGACCCTGACGAGGGGAGGAAGAAGAGGAACCGGGTGCCGGAGGAGCTGAATGTCGCCGGACTGATTGACACGGTGCCCTTGCAGTGCGTTGGAGTTGCCGATGCCAGCGGCTCGCGCTGCACGAGGGTGTGAGTTCGACGGGCTCTTCCTATGGAGCGCACATGGTCTCATCGGTGACTGCTGCCAAGGCGACGCAGGCGGGGGAAGGGTGGCCTGCTCATTTCACGTGGTGAGCCTGGCCCTCGAAGTGTCTTCCGCTGAGATGCCTTCGCACGTTTATAGTCGAGGGTCCGAAGATGCCCTGGTAGGGGAACCCGCCACTATCCAGGATGCGCTTGGTGAGTTCGTTGTACCTTTCTTTTTTGTTTTTGCCACTGTGCTGACTTTTACGTTGCAGTGGTGAGCGAGGGGGATACCGAGGGTGGCGGCTGTAGTGCTGAGGGGTCCGAAGGTGACCCTGGTGCCGGTGGGGCAGAGGAAGGTTCCGGCTTCAGGGGGTCTGGGGAGGCGTCCCCGGTTGCTAGAGCTTACGGTACCATGGGTACCGCTGATATTGGTCCGTTGTGTACCAACGACTTCAAGATCAGTCCCGGGGCGATCATTGTTTGCGAGCAGGTGGCTCGCTTTGTCGCCCCGTCATGCATGGAGCATCTCTTCGAGACCATGCCCACGCAGCGGATGTTCAGGTCGATCGAGGCGAACGCCGCGAGGGTTAGCTCAGCCGAATGTTTCTTCTTTATATATATATACATATATACATATATATTGGGACCAAGGTGTGCTTCACGTAGACCCTGATGCTATCCCACGCGCTCGAGGGGGATATCCGTCGCGGCTATGCGGAGATCTAAGAGTGGGTCAACTCAGACCATGTGCGAAATGAGTCGCTTTGCTTCGAGCGCCTGGCTCTTATTGAAAGGACGAAGGAGCTGGAGGCGCGGCTTGCTGAGCTGGAAGGAGAGCGCTGTGACCTTGCAAGGAGGTGTAGACGCTTCAGGACGCTCGAGGTGGAGCGTCAATTCTCCGAGACGGTGTCGCGCATTACATGGGAAGCCATAGAGTCGCTGGAAGGCACTGTGACTGAGCTCAGAGCAGTGCCGCCGCCTCGGCAGCATACCGCTGCGCAGGTGGATCTTACGCTTGACCGTCTCCGACGCGCTGGGAGGTATGCCTACCAGCCGCGCGAGCCTACGGTGACCATTGCGTGAAGGCGGCTTGGACGGCGGCCTTTGTGTCACTACAGAGGGCTGGCTGTGGGCATGACGATGGCATCGACGTGTGCTCTTTGCCCGTGGTCTCCGTGGCGTAGATTACTACAGATCATTAGCATGCGCGGAGGGCGGCCAAGGCCTTCGCCTAGGACTTCTGGGTGCCGTATGACCGTGAGGCCGTGATGGACTCCTTGCGCCTAGTGCTGCAGCAGCAGTCGAGGGGCAAGGCTCCGGTAGCGGACGAAGATGCCGACAGGCGGGGGGCTACCACCGGGGACAAGGTGTGACCCTCCGCCCCTCTCCAGCAATTCTAGGTGGGTGGGTGGGGGTTGCTGTTTTTGTAATGACCCCTGATTTTGAACGGAGTTGTTTTTTTTGTAATGATCCCCGATTTTGAATAAAATGACAGTTACAAGCCTTATTGCACTGGAGTCTCTGGTTACGTTGTGTTTATGTGCTTGCTTGTTGGTTTGCTTAAGCCCGGCTAGTTCTGTTCCGTCGCACCGCTCGGCGGGGGCCTCGCCCTCCTGGAGGGCGAATGATGAAAGTCACTGTGCCCCTACGCGATACGAAGGATGAGCATACTCTTCTCTCCATCTGGCCTCTGCAACTGTGCTATCGCGGGGTCGTGTATCACGGCGCGAAGTGGCAACGATGGAAGCTGGCGAACCCGGAGGGGTCGATGGAGCATTTCCGGTTCTTCCAGGAGCGCAAGGCGGCAAAGGCGTGCGATGAGATTCACACTTTCTGGGAGCAACGGGGTGTTGTTTTCGCGATCGGGACACCGGTGGCTTCATCCGCTGACTCGGCCAACTCGCCGCCGGAAGCTACTGCTGAGGAGTCCTCGGGATCCCTATGCGATGCGGAGAGGGAGTATCTGCATCTTGTGGGTACTAGGGCATCCGATGAGGAGCTTCTCGCGTGGACGGTCAGGACGGAGGAGCGAGACTTTGTGCCCTAGCGCCGTGGAGCTGCGATGTGTATTGCGTGTGTGTAAAGTTGTAACATGTGTTGTTGATTGGTGATATTTTATTACGCTAGTTGAGAGGTTTTCATGTAACGTGTAGGAGTCATCTCACCGTTATCCTCTGGCGGCGGCTATGTATGTCTGTTATGTACTTCGGATTTGTTATCAATAAAGCTTATGGTAATACAACACTCATACTTTCTTTAGATAGGGCTCTGGGGGAGCCCTACCTGTTAATTGTTGTGAGCGAGTGTGAAGCCAGCGCCGTCCCCCATACTTTTTAAATAAGGCTCCGAAGAGCTCTACCTGTTAATCGTTGCGAGGGGGAGGCGAAGCCGGCGTCGTCCCCCATACTTTTTTAGATAGGGCCTCGGAGGACACTACCTGTTAATTGTTGCGAGGGGGAGGCGAAGCCGGGGCCATCCCACATGCTTTTTTTAGATAGGGCTTTGGGGGAGCCCTACCTGTTAATTGTCGCGAGGGGGAGGCAAAGCTGGCGTCGCCCCCATATTTTTTTAAATAGGGCTCCAAGGCGAAGCCGGCGCCATCCTCCATACTTTTTTAGATAAGGCTCTGGGGGAGCCCTACCTGTTAATCGTTGCGAGGGGGAGGCGAAGCCGGCGCCATCCCTCATACTTTGTTAGATAGGGCTTCGAGGGAGCCCTACCTGTTAATTGTTGCGAGGGGGAGGCGAAGCCGACGCCATCCCCCATACTTTTTTAGATAGGGCTCCATGGGAGCCCTACCTGTTATTTGTGCCTGCAGAAGGCGACGTTGTGCACCAGGACCGAGGGCCATGCGCGGTGTCCGTTTTATACATCCGTGCTTCCGAAGGGATACGGTGTGCACTAAGACCGAGGGTCATGTGCGGTGTTTGTTTTATACACTCATACCTATGGAGGGCTACGGTGTGCACCGGGGCCGGGGGCCATGTGCTGTGTTTGTTTTACACACTCATGCCTATGGAGGGCTACGGTGTGCACCAGGGTGGGGGGCCATACGCGGTGTCTGTTTTATACACTTATGCTCGCAGAGGGCTACGGTGTGTACCAGGGCCGGGGCCATACGCGGTGTCTATTTTATACACTCGTGTGTGCTCTTGTAATGGATGAGTACCAAAAAGTGTTACATCGTAAATACAGGCTCCCGTCGCGTAAAGCCGACGGGTAGCACTTGTTCGGGCGCAACTGGTGTTTTTAAAGATCATCTACGGGTAGAATTTTCAGAGGCTCTTGAAGTTCCATGTGTGGTCTAGCTGCTACCCTTCAGGAGTTGTGATGTAGTAGGAGCCCGCTCGTGCTTCCCATTTGGACTCTAGCTTTCCTAGAGCCGTGGTGTTTGCCTCTCGCTTGAGCACCATATTGCCTGGTGCTAGTGTGCGGATCCTGACCTTCCTGTTGTACACCCTCGCGACTCCTTCGACGTACTTTGTCATGATTGAAATGACCTGGACGCGGTGCTCCTTCAGGAGGTCAAGCGACGTTTTGCAGTGTGCGGAGTTTCCGCTCTCCGTTGCCCAAAGGGATTTTGCCGCAAACTCGCCTGGGATTATTGCTTCGTCCCCGAATAGGAGTTTGAATGGGGAGAACCCCGTTACCCTTGTTGGTGATGTTCGGAGTGCCCATAGTGCCTTCTGGAGCTCGTCGGGCTAGGGCCCCTTTGGCAAGCCTACGAGACGCTTTGTTAGTCCTGCCAGTAGGTTGTCGTTGGCTCGTTCGACTGCCCCATTCACATTCACAGCTAATTCGTGAACGAATCTCGCAAGAACAAGGGCAACGACCCCGAAATTATCATGTTGATCCTCATTCATAGCTCACGATTCCCAATCTGTGGGCAAATCTAGAGGATTTAACCGTGTGAAAACTATTTCTTGGACCCGTTTCCTCCATACCAACGCTAGTAAAAAATCGCTCTTTTCGCACAAATTGAAGGCCAAACATCTGGGGGGCATATCTTGCCGTAACAGGAACAAAGAATAGGGGAGCAGGGAGGGAGATCGTGGAGGACCTGGAAGACGATGCGGGTGGAGCCGACGAAGGGGGAGGCGAGGGCGGTGTGGGTGGAAGGGGAGGAGGGGGCAGCGGGGGCGGTGCGGGCGAAGGGGAGGACTCGAAGGGGATGGGGATAGCGCGGGTGAAGGGGAGGAGGGGAGCTACGAGGGTGGCGCGAGCGAAGGGGAGGGGGCGGCGAGTGCAGAAGGGAGGAGGGGACAGCGGGGGTGTCGCGCAAAGGGGAGGAGGCGGGCGGCGAGGAGGGGCGCCACGCGAGGGCGATGCGGGAGAACTCATTGCTCTAACAGGGGATGCTTGTGGCCTCAGATATGTGGGAGCCGACCTTGGGCTTGACGCCCCGCATCTCATTTCCCACCTCGCATGGTACGCTCCGCATGTCGTGCGTTGTTGCCTTGCCCTGCACCATGCAAGTGCCACCTCCTCCGTCTTGCCTATGCCCATGCGGCTACCTCCTTCTCCCTATGTGTCATCATGGACGGGGACAACAGGGTGGAGAAAGGGAAGATAGCATCACAGGAAAGGGGAGGTGTCGGGCCGAGAAGGGAACAAATAGCGGCTAGGGAAGAGTAGTGAGGCCTCGATCCAACGGAGACAGTGATAGTAGTTGGGAGGAGAGGCGTCGGCTGACGTTATCAAACGGCCAGGAAGTCCGAAACCTTCTGACGTGCATGATGCGCATACGCTCCATTGGTGTAAAATCGCCCAAAGGCATGCTTAGACGGTCTGGGAGGCCACCTATCTCACGCTACAAAGAGGTCTATATATAGGAGGATTGATTTTGATAACAATGAACTCACGCTTGAGAAATGCCAGCACGCAGTGAACTAGAACAGAGTAAGAACCAAAGTTGAGAAAAACAAAGCAGTGTGCTCGCGGTGTTCTTATAAATGCATGCGCGTTAGCACATATGGATTTTTTAAAGACAATTAACCGGTTTTTAAAAGTGTTTTTTTTTTTGCACATCACAAAGCTAATATGATTGAAAGCCTCCCAATCGTACAGTCATAACTCACAAAACAAAACAGAAGCGCTATGATCTTCTGTCTGACCTATAATCGCTTGTCCTCTTATGTTCTGCTTCTTTTCTCTTTTGTTGCCTGAAAATAGAACATCAGTGTTACAATGGGCATGAAGCCCCCCCCCCCCCCCAAAAAAAACCCTTACAATGGACAAGAGTAAGGGGTGCTGCAATTTATCTCGATACAAGTTGTTCTAATAAAACGATATTCATCTTAAGTAAACGAATCCTCGTGTAGTTGTCGTTTTACATGGTTACAAAATAAGCTGAATTCTTCACCACTAATTTTAGGCATCGTTAACAATATCTGTTTTCAACTTGAGTGTAGTACCACTACCAATGTACCATACAATATGATAGACATTTGTAAGTAGTTTTACTCTAAAATAAAACGAACATATAAAAATAAAACTACAGCAATGAACATTTTCATTGGTTACTCTGATTGACATGTATATTTTGGACCAGCTGCAGAACAGCAAAAAAGAACATTGCTACAGAAAGAAACAATATGTGCTAATGGATTATGTCAATAGAGGGGGAATTGCTGAACCAAGAAGAGAACTTACGCAAAAGCAGCATATCCAGCACCAACATTTGCAGAAGTCAAAAGTGCAGCAGACACACCGGCTGCTGACAAATTGTCATGTCCACTAGGAGCTGCAGGGTTCTTAATATCTCCATCAACCTAGCAAATAACAGAAAAACAGAAGTCAGTCCTAAAGATCAGCACTCCAAAAGAACATAAATGCATTGAGTGAGAGAATTAAAAACCTTATCCCATTTTGACTTCTTGTTTGGTCTAGCCTCTTTCTGCACACCTTCTGCCGATACCGAAACCATTGGCGCACCAGCTGCAGCAGCTGCTGATACGGCAGCTGCAAAACATACAATGAGCATCAGAACATTCAAGATACAAAATTGCCAGATAGGTAACAATAATTTGTCAAAAAAACATGCCACTCGTTCATGTGCACCATACCTGAAATCTTCGATATGGATGCACTAATTGGAGGTTGTACTACCCCAGTAACAAAATCAACTTTTGGATTTCTTTTCTTCTCCTGTTCCTTCCTCTCAAGTTCACGCCTCATATCAGCTTCTGTAGACAAATAGGTGGTACATAAAAGATCATGATTGGAATATCCTTGCATAAGACCAAAGCAGAAAAAATTGAAACACTCGCTGTTGGCAAATGCACAGCACAATGTGCATAAATAACATATTTCTAAGTACAGTTCAAAAGTGATAAACTCCTTTGCAAAGCTATGCAACATCAAGTAACCCATATTAAAATAAAAGCAACCAGTCACCAGATCATTTCATAATTGCCCACGCACCTCATTTGATTTTATATGTACAAATGGCTAACATAGATGATCAGGCCCATTGCAAGGCATTTTATTCAAAAGTTTGAGCCAACCTGTAGAGTCGCATAGAATTAGATGTGCTTAGAAGCATACACGCACCCTTAAAAGCAGTTCGCGTAATGCAACTTTTATTTATTTCGTTTACATGATTAAATAGGTGTTAGTACTTACCAACAAAAGGGAAGCTATATTCTGGTGTTCAATTATCTTTCAAACAACAAGATGGCCAAAGAGATAGCATATTGGATCAAACACAACTATAACATACCAATCTCATCATAGTAGTCGCTTTTATCGTACCCATAAGGATCAAAAACATCTTTACTGAAGCAGGTCCCCATCTGATCTATTTCTTGGTACCGCACAGCATGCTGCAAAAAGTCAGGATTTCTGTAGTCCTTTCTATTGCGAACTTCAGCATTAAAGCTCTTTCCAGCCCTTTTGTATGCAAGGAACTTGTTAATCTTTTGCTGCAGGAAAAGCAGTGGAACATGAACAGGTATGAAGGCTGCAGGCATGCATTCCTAGAATGCATGTCACATCAAAGACCATGATGTACAATGAGTTCACAAAACTTGAAAACATATCCATATGACGGTACAAGAAAGATTCAAAGGGCTTCAACAATATCAAAAGTTTTCAGGAAAAAATACAAACAGGCAAGACTCACTAGCCACATGAACAAATTTACATCTATGTATGCAGAAAAGGCAAGTGTAATAAAAGGTGGTGGATAGCTATGGCATAGCCAGTTCTTGATAACATCATGATTGCATAAAAGAGATGTGAAAAAATATATGAAATGGTTGTCAGGGTGTGCCTTGTATAGCCTTATAGGTTATAACAGCCCGACATAATATTTTTATTATTTCTAAATGTGTCAAACATAAAAGAAAGAAGTATTGTCCAAATAGAACAGCATATTCTGCATGAAAATGTCATTCAAGTTTTTATGCTAAAAAAACGTGTACAAATATTTATTTGGTCAAAAAGATAACCTGTAATGTCGCCGAACACTTTGTAGTCACGGGTGGAGGAAGGAAACGACTCAATGGGTCGTCATTACAAACATTAGTATAAACATCAGCAGCTTCCTCCACCTGAGCATCTTCAGTTTCTGTTCCAGTTACATCCATTGCCACATATGTCCCTGCTTGGTTTTGCTCAGGTACATCGGAATGCTGAGACCTTCCTGATTGGATATTTGGGGTCAGAATATGAACAGTACCTGAGAGAGTTATTTCTTCAACGTTCCCTACAAGAGAGGAAATTTAAATCATATTGGATATTAGATGGAAGTGTAGAAGTTGTAATAATTCAATTTTCCAGAAAGTTAAAGAGAACAGTAACCAAACTTAACATACTTTTTTCTACAAAGGTCAGGACTCAGGAATATGTACATCAAGCATCAACAGAAGTCAAGTCCAACATAATACCAAGAGTTGTCAGTTCCCACTATGTATCAACAATTCTTCTGCTAAAATCCTATTTTAGTACTAATTAATGATCACAATTCATAAATGCAAAATTCCTGAGTCCTGACAAAGGCATTGTGATACCTCTGATGCAGAGTCTGTAGTCAAAGGCCCAAAGCTTTCCAAGTTTGACTTAGCAAATATACCATGGACAAGATTAAAGAACCTACACAGCTGTTGCTCTGATTATTAGTAGTCAACAAAATAGCCAAAACACATGAAAAATAAGAATCTCTCTAACATTTTCTATTTTCGTGTGTTTGGGCTATGCCTTAGGCCTCTTCAGAGCAGGCTTGTCAACAAATGCTTTGTAGGGGGGAAATAACAATTTCAATATTTCACTCATCAAACACTTTACAGAAGAAAAAATCCTTAAAATTTCAAAAAAAATATATCATATTTCATTTGAACAACAGCACAAGGTGTGCCATCTAACTAAAAAAAACATGCAATACAAAGATTTTACATAAGAAAAAGTTGGGTACTAGCAAAAGAGCCTTTAGCCAATGATCTAACTAAATTAGCTCAACTATAGCATAATCCAATATTACCGTATTTATTCTTCCATTGACTCACCACAAAAGGAGATTGTGATATTTCCTGCCTTATGAATAACACCTTTATATAACATTAACCCCATCAAGATCAAGTGGACCAAAGTGTAACGAGCCAAGGATCTAGAATTGCACAAGAACCATCTGAATAAAGAGCACAATCAGCTTAATTAAAACTCTTTGTTTAATTGTTTCACATCATATTACCTACTTTGATAAAGGCTTAGTGTATGGTTCTTTTAAGATAGATCCAACAGCGAAACAGACAAGAAATAAATTAACATATCAAGGTAACAACACCATACACCATTTGGGTTTTTTATAAATCTAGTTGAGTTTCTGAGTTTCATGTTTTCTCACATGCCTTCTGTCATTGAAGGTGTATTCCAACGTAGCTATTATTCATTTTCTTCATGTAGCGGAAAATTGATGCTTGATAGCATAACCATAAGCACAAAGACCATGCCATTATGCCACCGTTTAGCAAGTAAATCTTTGAATATCACAATTTCTTCAAACTAGCTGCACATCTTGATTTATACTAGAAATTAGCGGTGTATACCAAACATAGCACATGGTACCAATTATACAGTGCAGCAAGTTAGGAGCTTACGCTCAGCAACCTGAGCATCCGAACGCAATCTGCATATGCCACGCACGATCTCCCCATCCTGTAACCAAACCGCAACTAACAACATCAATTCAGAAAACCAATAGATTCCAAGAAGCATTACTAAACACATACTTCACCAGCTCTACCTCCTGCTCCGGCGACATGGCCAACTCGTCGTGCGCGTAGTCCACGATAGCAAGCGCGCCATGCCGCGGGGGGCGCAGCAGATCGGTCGGCGGCGCGGCCACCGGGGGCCGGAGCGGGGAGGGGGACGAAGCCGCGAAAGGCGAGGACGAGCGGCGCGAGGGCAGCGGCAGAAGCCCCGGCGAGGGGTGGGGGCTCGCTAGGGTTTTGCGGCCGGCCGGCTCCTCGGGGAGGGGAGGGGACGGAGGCGCCGGGGAAGGGTTGGGGATCGGGTTAGGGTTGGAGCCCTCGCCTCCAGTTCGAGGTGACGCTGGCGAGGAGGTTCCCGCGGCGGCGGGCGGCGGCAAGGAAGGGGGTCTGGGCTCGTCGGCGTCCTCCTCTTCCTCGTCGTCGTTGTACATGGAGAAGAGGGCGGCTATGCCCTCGGTGTCGGACGCCATGGCGAGGGGGAGGTAAGTGAGGGAAGGGTTGGATTTGAGGAAGCGATGCGAGGCCGCGAGGACGGAGCCGGAAGGATTCGCCAAATAGGCAAATGGCGTTTCGCCTGCGGCGGGAGTTTGGGATCTGTGAGTGAGCTGCGAACGGAGCTGATAACTTTCCGACCAACCGATCGAAATAATGCAGAGCCAATATAGAAAAGGTAAATAGTTATTCAGTATAATTTGTGTTCGATTTCAATTAAAAAAATACAGAATGAGTGGTATTTGTCTGTATGCATATGTATATCATGATAACATATATATGGTTTGTTGTATCTGAACAGGTAGGGGATTTTGAGTGTTTTTCTTTCGATGGTTAAACCTAAACTCAACGAAATTCGAGAAAATTAGAGGGGTGTGACCTTCTTATACAGGGAAAGGGAAATCGCACATAGTTAACAAAATAGGAGATGAAACTATTTATACACTATTTATAGATATGGTACTGTTCATGTGAACAGTATGAGCTCCATTAGGTGACCCGCTAGCATATGGTCCAATTTCGGTACGATTATAAGACCTAAATTGACTCAAATAGGTGATGTAGTATCTTTTCTGATGATTCCAAAGTCCACAGAAATATTTTGGAGGTGGGACTAGATCCGTTGAAAATCTCTTGGAATAAGCTTTCCAATAAACCCAAGAACATCTGAATCGGACTTCGTTTGTAAAAGTTATAGCCTTTTTACTATTAGCATGTTGGGATGTCATAGTGTTATATTGTTTTGGATATTCCGACCTGCACAAAATGAATTTAGAGGTGGGGCTGGATCCATTGAAAAGATGACGAGATAATCTTTCCATCAAGTACTCGTGGACCTCCAACGAACTCCGTCTGTGAAAGTTATGCATGTTTGAAGTCGGTGTTGTCTCTGGAGGTCGAATTGGATTCCAAAATAGGCCCAGCTCGAACTCTTGCAAATCAACCACTCTGTCTTTTATTCCTGAAAATAACAACATATTTATTAGACAATACCATATAGTTAATATAATATAAAGGTACTCCTAAAAACGAGCTCACCTGATAATATAAGTGAAGTGTACGAACTCTTGTAATTGGAACAACGATCATAGCAAATATGGTTATATCCATAAGGGTTATGTTCTCATCGCACTCACCCCTTGTAATACCCCGGTCTGCTCGTAGTGTGGCTCATGAGGAGTTATGTGGTGGGATTAGTCCCATATTGCTTATCTCAAGTGAGTTGTATTAGTATATAATGCATGTTTGATCCAAACGTAGCACCTCCGGATTAACCCTTTTACACAAAGCGAGGACGAAAGGGTAAGTGAGGTGCTATGTGTGGGCGGGTCCGCCCCACGGTGGGCTGGGCATTGAGCCGATTTTGTGTCAGGGTGTTATAGATGGTATCAGAGCATCAACCTTGTTGCACGGCGCTCATGGGACAGGCGCGGGCATATGGCGCATGGCACATGTGGGTCCGGAGTGGACACATGGCATGGCATATGTGCTGGCACTGGACGCACGAACGTGTACTGAGGGGTGGTTCTGGGCATTTGCCGCGTATACGGATGCTGCCGAGGGCGTTAGCCCTTAAGGGGGATGAATGTAATACCCTGGCCTGCTCGTAGTGTGGCCCATGAGGAGTTGTGTGGTGGGATTAGTCCCATATTGCTTGTCTCAAGTGAGTTGTAGTAGTATATAATGCATGTTTGATCCAAACGTAGCACCTCCGGGTTAACCCTTTTACACGAAGCGAGGACGAAAGGGTAAGTGTGGATATCGTGAGGATATGTGCATGATCTTAGGATGATGAGTCAATTGGCAATGGCATTGTTGGTTTGCAAAATCTCGCGTTTCGGTTTTGCTTGATCTGTCGGACCACAGCGATCGGCCGGTGGCATCGGCGGTCGATCGCCGTGGGAGGTCCGACCGGCGATCTTACGGTCCAACCGGGTTTGGCTCAAAGTGGATTTTGGAGCTGAGCCGAAAATAGGATGTGTAGGCAAGTGAGGGGAGTCTCCTGGATGTGGTCGTATTATTTTTAGAGTTCCCAGTTGAAAGTTCTATACATTTGAAAATTCCAGAAGGTTTCAGATTTTCAAGATGAAAATTTGGCTAAGTCATTTCGGGCGGTCCGACCGCCGTTATGGAATCGGTCCGACCGGCCTGAAATCGGTCGGACCGGCTGTGTGGGGCGGTCAGACCGCCAATCACTTGGTGGTTAGCATTTTTGGCATTGTTGTGATTTGAATGTGTTTATTGTGTGAATGTCAATGCTTTATTGTTGCATATTGCATTGTTGAACTGACGTGGGTCAAGTTGTGAAGAACTTGTTTCCGGAGACGATTTGTTTGTCTATTGCTATGAAGGTGGCTTGCAGGTCAACGACGTCAACGGTGAGGTGGATCGGGACTACGCTTGGAGAGCTGAGGTCCAGAACGATCATGGATGCCGGGTGAGGTCGTGTGACTCAAGCATGGTGCAGAATGGGCAAGATGGATCGAACGGCTAGTTCGGTGAAGCTGGTTGGATCAGGCGGTGCGGAAGTCGGTGCAAGTCTCTGGGAGGTTCCGATGGGATTCGGACGGGAGAGACTTGGCGACATGATGAGAGCCGCTGATCAACCTACACGTGATGAAGCAGGCGATTGCTTCAACAGATGTGTGAGTGGGTCCCATGTGTGTGTGGGCCTTCATGGAAGCCCATTAGTGGAAACCCTAGCCCTCTCCTATAAATAGAAAGGGGGGAGAGGAAAAACTCCCAAGCACTCATTTAGAAACTCCAAGTCTTTTTCTAGGGTTTGGAGAGAAGAGGAGAGTAAAGGCTAGGGTTTGGAGAGATTGTGTGTGCTCTTTGGTTTGAGCTCTTGTCCTCCTTGAAGGAGTGGCTTTGTAAGAAAAATCTTGAATCAATCAATCCATTGATGTTTGCTCAAGGGTGAAGTCTCTCTTGTGTTCTTCCCTCTTTTGATGATTGTGGTGCTTCCTTGATCCAGTTGATTTTGGTTGGTCTCTTGACCTCATATACTTTGCTTTGATGTGTGGGAATACTCCTAGAACCTTCTAGATCTTCAATCCCCCACAAGCAAGTTTTGGATCAAGTTTTTCATATTTCTAGTGTTTGAGCACTTCTTTGGTAAAACCTAAGGAGATCATTTATTTGAAGTGGATCTGAACGATCATCGCTAGAAATAGGTCTTAGATATTCTCAGGGAGGTGTGCTCCAAATTTGGTCAAGTTTCATTGGTTGAATCAAAAGTTAGACCATTTTTTGTTTTGGATTTGGACTTTGTGTTTTGGTACTGAACTAAATCGGTCGACGCCCGCTTCTTCGAGCCCTGCGAGCGCAGGTCGAACCGATTTCCAACGGTCCGACCGCCAGTTAGCCGCCGGTCCGACCGCTAGTCAACCGTCGGTCTGACCGCCGGTACTCAGACCGATCTTCTGAGATCA
The DNA here is from genome assembly GCA_036346395.1 of Hsuehochloa calcarea. Classification (NCBI taxonomy): domain Eukaryota; kingdom Viridiplantae; phylum Streptophyta; class Magnoliopsida; order Poales; family Poaceae; genus Hsuehochloa; species Hsuehochloa calcarea. The sequence goes on along the minus strand of CM070594.1, from coordinate 63,967,861 downwards.
TATCTCCTGTTTGGGTCTTGTGGTTAAGGGGGTTATCGAATTCAGCACAAGGCTTCTTCTGTGCATTTACTGATCTTCTTAGCTTTCATAGCTAAAGGAGTAAAGTTCGTATTGAATTTGATTAAGGCGAAAATTTTGAGAAAGCGCCTATTCACCCCCCTCTAGTCGCCTTTACGGTCCTACAAGTAGTATCAGAGCCGGTTAGCTCTTCTCATAGATCTTAACCGGTCTTTGGAGCCATGGCGACTAACAAGTACTCAACCAAACCACATATTTTTTATGGAGTTAATTTTGCATATTGGAAGGTCCGAATGCAGGCCTATATCGAGGCTCAAGGGCACGCTATTTGGCTTAAGGTAAAAAACCCTTATGTCGTGCCAGCCGATGACGATATGATCACTCCAGATGTGGAGGCCAACAAAGAAGGCTCGAATTTTTGATCCAAGGCCTTAGTCGATCTGAGTTTGAGCGTGTTGCTCACTTGCGGTCTGTTCATGAGATCTGGCGGACTCTTTGTGACTATCACGAAGGGTCCACTGCGATCAAGGAAGTGAGACAGAACCAGCTGAAGAAAGTATACTCTAAGATCGAGCAAAGGCCTGGTGAGTCTTTGGACGAGCTGTGGGAAGATTTTCTAAGATTCTTCATGATCTCCGCTTGTTGACTGGTCTTTTCGAAGTCGAAAATGCACGCCACTTTTGGGTGCTCTTGATGTGAAGGTCTGGGGAATGAAGATCACTTCCATCAATGACAACACTGTCATGAGTGAGCTTACCATGGATAAGCTATACTCGAGGTTGAAGACGCATGAGATTGATTTTATCTCGCGTCTCCCCAAGACAGAGTCGATGGCGTTAGTAGTCGACAAATCCAAGGGTTGTTCTTCTGATTCTTTCGAGTGTAGCTCATCTGGTTTTTCATTATCTGCCTTGTATTCTTTGAGCGATGAGCAACTTGAGAAACTGCCCGAGGATGATTTAGCCCTCCTATCCACCAAATTCACGAGAGCTTACAACAAGGTGAGGAATAGGAGGAGAAGTGGACCTATCACATGCTTCGAATGTGGTGAGCCAAACCACATTCATTCCAGGTGCCCCAAGCTAAAGGGCAAGGAGGAGAAGGAGACACGAAGACATCCCCAAGAGAGGGATGCAAAACCCAAGAAGACAAACTATCGTAAGTTTGTCAATCGGGTCCTTACTGCTCTAGAAAATGTGAACATGAGCGATGTGGATTCGGAAACGGAGGACGACGAGAGTGACTCCCGTGGCAAGAAGAAGGCTCATGACTTCACAGGCATGTGTTTCATGGCCAAAAAAATTCTGTTTTTGCAAAAAGGCCCCCAGAATTCTAAAAAAAATACAAAAATCTTTTGCGAATAAGGAAATTTTACGGAAAACCCCTTATAAAATCTAAAAATTACACGCAAAATTTTCTCAGAACTGAAAATTCGCTTTTTAACCTCTGGAAATTGCAAAATTCACTGAAAAATCATTTTCCAGCAGAAAAAGGTCTTGGGAATTCAAATTTTGAATCAGTTTTTGCATTTAAAACATGTTTAACTTTGTTATTATTATTTATATGTAATTTATATTTTGTATTTACTATTTTTGATTATTTATGATTGTTTATATTACTTTTAATCACTGAAAATAGCAGTAAATCATGAAAAATACATAAAAATACGAGGACATTATGAGAATTTTACAACCATTTTAGTTATCAGCAGTAATCTTATGCACATTTTGCATGAATATGCAGATGACTGCCATTATGAACCGGGAGTTCGAAGAGTTGGCCCAGCATAGCCACAATTACCTAACTTGGGCATCAGATGTTGAAATCTTACTTGAAACCAAGAAGCTCCGTGCTGCTATTGGACTTGGCACCTCGAAGGACGCCACTCCAACTGCTAAGGAGAATGATCAAGCACTTCATTTCCTCAGAGGCTATCTCTGGCTAACGGTCAAGAATGAGTATATGGCAGAAAAGAACACACTAGCTTTATGAACCGCATTGAAGAAGTGGTTCGAGAAGCTGAAGTACACCATTCTTCCTCGGGCAGAGAAAGAATGGAACTGACTACGTTTTGCTGATTACAAGACCGTGGGGGAGTACAGTTCTGCATTGCACAGAATTTGTACAGGTCTTCAACTCTGTGGTAAAGTAAGCACAGATGAGCAGAAGATCGAGAAAACTCTCTCTACCTTTCACCCAAACGCGGTGCAATTCGCACACAACTATTGTCAGGACGGCTACAAGGAGTATACTGAACTGATTGACATCATGCAAGTTGTGGAAGCCCAAGATGACGTTCTAAGAAAGAACTACATCTCGCATCCGTCTAATAGCAAAGTTGGCCATGAAGTCAATGCAAGCATCTACAAGGTGAGGAAGCCCCACTCAAAAGAAAGAGGTAAGAAGGGTAAGGTTATAGGTCACAAAACCAAGCAGAACGCTCAAGCCAAGCAGGGCAGACAAAAGAAGCGTGATGAGAAGCTTTATGGTCAGCAGGATCAAAGGTGCTATAAATGTGGCACTTGGGGACATTGGTCACGTGTTTGTCGTGAGCCGCGGCACGTGATTGATGCTTTCAAGGCTGATAAGAAGGGCAAAGGACATCATGAGGCACATCTTGCCATTACAGGCACAGAGGATCCACAATAATGGGATGCACCCATGTATATGGATATCTCAGTAGCAGCTCCCATCATACCTTCTTTGGACATCACAGCGACAACAACTATTGTTGTCAAATAAGAGAAGTTGGACATGTAGCAGATTCAGACAGAAGTTTCTTCATACTTCACTCATTCAATCTAGTGCACGCAATGCACTTAGATTTTATAGTCATTTGCAAATTATGGTTGTGAAAGAATATTAATTTTTGAATAATGGTTGTAAGCTCTAGGAGTGCAAAATAATAAATTCTTATGATGAGTCCTGCAAGATTTTTTCCGTATTAATAATAGCAAGTTGTGTTCTGTTTTGAAGTATTTTAGTTATGCGTGTGGATTGCTTCCTACCCTATTTAATAAATACTTTATATATCAGAACGCGCGTGGCGCCCTATGGAGGAAGTGTGCTTAGCAGATAGCAGCACAACGGATACCATATTGAGAGAGACCAAAAGTTTCCAGTCAATCAGCAATAATACTGGTAGTCTTACGACAATCGCTGGCAGCGATACTTGTATAATAGGCTCAGAAAGAGCCACAATTATACTCCCAATGGGCACAACATTGGTCATTGAAGAAGCCTTGTTGTACCCAGAATCGACTATGACTCTCTTAAGCTTTAAAGATATTCGCGCTAACAGTCTCCACGTAGAGACTGAAGAAGAGTATGGTAAAGAATACCTACTCATTATAAAGCGCGAAGAAAATAAAAAGGGTATTAAAACGACTTCCTTCATATGAATCTGGGCTATACTACACTCACACTAAGGCACCTGCAGCCTATAATATCCTGAAAACCACTTTTAGAAGCTCTGAACTTTTCTGTCTCTAGCATGATAGATTAGGTCACCCCAGTTTTAGAATGATGAGAAATATAATTACTCATTCTCAAGGACACAACGTTAATGTAAAGAATTTTCTAAATCAGGAAGATTTTGTGTGCCCCGCATGTGCCACCGAGAAACTGATTACTAGACCCTCTACTCTGAAAGTAAATGATGAAATCCCAGCATTCCTGGACTGTATCCAATGAGACATTTGCGGTCCTATACAGCCCCTGTCAGGGCCATTTAGGTACTTTATGATGCTCATCGATGCTTTCTCGAAATATTCACATGTATGCTTATTATCTACGAAAAATCATGCTTTTGCAAAGCTGATCTCGCAGATAATTAAAATTAAGAATAATTTCCCTGATCATCATGTGAAGTCCATAAGAATGGACAACGCCAGAGAATTTACTTCAAAGGCATTTGATGACTATTGTATGATAATGTGAATTACCGTTGAGCATTCCGTATCACATGTCTACACTTAGAATGGACTAGCAGATACATGAATTAAAAGAATTAAATTTATTGCACGACCGCTCTTGCAGAACTGTAATTTACCAACCATATGTTGGGGACACGCAGTCCTACACGCAACAACTCTCATCAATTTTAGATCGTCGGCATATAACATCAATTCACCTATGCAACTAGCACAAGGGTTAGCACCGAAAATCTCTCATCTACGAAGGTTTGGTTGCAAGGTTTATGTATTTATACCACCACACAGCAAGCTGTAATGGGCCCCCTCCGAAAGTCTGGGATATACGTTGGTTATGAGACAACATCCATAATCTAGTATTTGGACCCCATGACTAGAGATTTGCATACAGCCCGCTTCGCTGACAGCATATTTGATGATGATAGTTTCCCGTTATTAGGGGGAGGAAATCAACCCCTTGATGAAAAATGTCGGAAAATGATGCGGCAAGCCATGGGAATCAATGCACATGACCCACACACTAGTGAAATAATTAGAGAAGTCCAAAAGATAATTGATTTGCAAGCTTTAGTGAATCAACTGCCTGACCACTTTAGTGATTTGAAAAGCGTGAATTCCCGTACTTGAGTGCAATAGGAGCACTCATGTATTTGGCAAACTGTACTAGACCAGACATTGCATTTGTTGTGAACCTACTAGTAAGGTATAGTGCAGAACCTACCAAAAGGCATTAGCAGAGAATAAAAGACATATTCTGATACCTCCAAGAAAGCAAAGATCTTGATCTGTTCTATGGAAAGAACCAAGACCCAACTATAACTGGCTATGCAGATGCTGGGTACCTGTTAGACCCGCATACAGCTAAGCTGCAAACAAGCTATGTATTCCAATGTGGTGGAACTGCAATTTCATAAAAATCGTCTAAACAAAGTCTTGTATTTACTTCGACGAACCACTCGAAAATAATAGCATTGTACGAAGCCTCACGGGAATGTTCTTAGCTTCGGCGGATGATTCACCACATCCAATAGTCATGTGGATTGAATACCGTGTAAACCCCCACTATTATCTATGAAGTAATGCAGCTTGTGTTGCACAAATGCAGATGTGTTATATGAAGAGTCCTATCATAAAGCATATCAATCCCAAGTTCTTCTATGCTCATGAATTACAAAAGATGGATGAAATTAAGGTATTGCATACTAAGTCATGTGAAAAACTTGAATATTTATTCACTAAGTCATTTCCAGCGTCTAGCTTTGAAAGATGCATACGTGGAATTGGAATGACGAGGCTTAGAGAAGTGCAGAATTCAGGGGGGGAATATTCACTAACTCATTATTAAAACTTGATCATGAAGATCGCGTACCCAAAGAATAAATCCAATAGATTAAATGAAATTGGATGGATTGTACTCTTTTTCCCTTGACGAGTTTTTCTGAAGTTTCTCGGTTAAGGTTTTTGACGAGGCAATTCGTGTAATGCAGCGGAACCCATGTCATGTACTCTTTCTTCAAAAAATTTCCACTGGGTTTTTTTATGGAGTTTTGACGAGACATGAGCATATTGGATGAGTGCCCAAGGGGGAGTGTTAAGAAACCGGGCCAAGGACCGGAAAGTCCTGGCCCAGGTGGGCTCCTCATCCACCTGATGCCTATATAAAATGAGGGGGACCCTCAACATTGTACATGATTACAGAAGAGCAATAAAGAGAAGTCTGAAGTTCCTTCATATTTCTGTTTCAATCTACTATTTCGTTCTTACGTTCTTGCACTGTTCTTACGATTCTGAGTTTGTCTACGAGATAATTGCTCGGACTGGACTCGCTAGCGACGGTTCCTCAATAGATTAGATTCCAAATCTTCCATTCTGATCCGCATTATAGTGTGGACAAGTCCAGGTTTGGGCAATGCGGGTCGGTTGTTTGCGGACACCACACGGTCCAAATGACCGGATTAGTTTTTTTCTTCTCGTAAAGAACTCTAATAATAATTTTGGCCTTTTCCTAATATTAATGTCAAAAATAGCACCCTCCACTGTGCTCTAAGGGGCTGAACTCCCCACCGCACACCACGTGGGAAATCTGAACCTCTGTAGCACGGGCCAGGCCGAGATCGGCCCTCAAGACACTGTCGTGCTCTAGAGCCACAGATTTTGTGAGTGTCGTGGCAGGGAGGCACTTTGAAAATCAATAAAAAAAAATTATTTTTAACACTATTTAAAATACAATTTAAAACTTTAAAAAAATTCTTTGAATTTTTTATTCTTGTTTTTTTTTACTTCGCACTCGTAGCTTCAAATGTATTCATATGTACCAAAAAATAAAATTCCACAATTTTTTATATGAAATCACGGTGCGGCACAACACATGCAGGTTCAAACATGTGTGTCAACTGTCGACATCGCCACCTTTCGCAGTCCTTAGTGGCTTGGCGAGTCGATAGACGGTGTATGTGAAATACTATTTGGCGACGCGACGACGGACAGTAGCACATCGTCACCGGGCGCGACGACAGCGACAGTAGTACACCGTCACCGGTCGCGACGGCAGGCAGGACAGTTGACACCCATGTTTGAACCTGTATGTGCCGTGTCGCGCCGTGATTTCACATGAAAAATTTTATGAATTTTTTAATTGTTTATATGATAATACATTTGAAGCTGCGAATTCGAGGTAAAAAAAATAAGAATAAAAAATCAAAAAAAATATTTTTAAAGTTTTAAATAGTATCAAAAATAATTTTTAAATCGATTTTCAAATCTCTCTCACCGCTGTGTGCCTCCCTGGCACAACACTCACGAATTCTATGGCTCCAGAGCACGATAGTATCCTCTGCTGTGCCTCAAATGGTTGGATTCGGCCTGATCCATGCACTAGTACTCGGATTTCAGATTCGGCGGCGGCTCGTGCAAGGCCGTGGGGCCGGCTCGTGACCACGAAAGCGCCGTTCGCGGCTTGGTGCTGGCGGTGCGCGGGCGGGGATAAAGATTGCAGTAATGAATGGGTTGTTGTGTCTTCATCGTATCTGTGACCATTGTTCTTTTTTCTGGATTCGACGATGAGCGCAGGTGTCTTGATTTGCGAGCGCACAAACAGTTTTACTGTATTAAAATATTGTATTTATTGATATAGACAGCTAGATAGTTGTTTAATTTGATGGTAAGTACTTCCGTATTGATATTTTTAAAGTAGATAATCTATTTTCATCGACGACGGAGATAGGAGTATCGGTGGATATGGATCATAATTACGTTCTAATAAAAAATATCCCGCGTCTGCCCTCGTCCGAGGACATCTCATCAGTTTGGTATTGCAGCATGGCTAACCCAACGAAAAGAAGTGCAAACAAATGTAACAGCTTGCATATGATGAAAAATTGTCTGTGCTCCAAAAGTGTTTATTGATGAAGACAAAAGCAAAATTTGCCAAAGAACTTTCAAGTTCTAACAGAGTATACAAATGCTTCTCAACCGCTCAATCAGGTTTTTAACTCCATTAGTGAGACTTACAAAGTTACCATAGTTAGGACTTAGGATCACAACACCGATTGTAGTATTGTGCTATGCCACGAAGATGAGGATTTGAATTTCATAGGATTGATTAGGACCGGGTATTTTCATCAAGGATCATGGTCCTAACAACAAACTATATCAACACACAAATGTGATAATTGTCTATTGTTAATTTAGGTCTAAGTTAACATTTTGGAATAAGTCTTAAGTTATCCTTTCCTTTGCAAAAGAAGTTGTCCTTTATATAGTGGACGTCTAAAATGATTAACTTTTACAAAAATCGAATTATATAAGTTTCATTGAACTAAATACATTTATTTGAAATAAATTTGAATGAGTATACTCAAATTTGTAGCGTCTAATTAATTACATAAAATTTCTATTGCAAATGTATATATCTCAACACATACTGTAACTTTGTCCATGAAAATATGTTATTTTTTTTTTGCCTCAAAGCTGCTAGAACTATGATATTATGATTTGGTCCAATCAAACGAAAATCCGACTACCTTTGTATTAACCTAGGTCAATCGACGGCGCCATTACGCGGCTAGCCGCTTATATATCACAATTATAGGTTTCATAAAGTAGGTAGGCAACGATTTAACAATAAAAGAAATAAACCGATGATGATTTTTAAGTTATTAATTAGGTTCACAAACCTACCATGCATTAAGGAACAAACAAATCCTAAAATTAGCGAAAGGCGCTCCTGATTTTCCTTCCCCCTCCAATACCACTGGCCAATAATCACCTAGCAATTCCTAGCCTCAGATCTCACCGAACATATCAAACCCCAGCAGCTATTGCCAATGATCATCCACCATCTCCACCCCTGCGCAGAGGGGTACAATGTCCGTCCGTCGCCCATGATCACTTGAAACACCCTTACTTCCCATGGCCATGGAGAAGAACCAAGATCCCCAGGTGATCATGGGCCGGTACAGGCTCGGCCGCCTCCTCGGCCGCGGCAGCTTCGCCAAGGTCTACAAGGCCCATAAGGTGGCCACCGGCGAGGCCGTGGCCATCAAGGTGTTCGACAAGGAGGCCGTGCGCCGGTCCGGCACGGTGGAGCAGGTGAAGCGCGAGGTCGACGTCATGCGGCGGGTGCACCACCCGCACGTCGTCCGCCTCCACGAGGTGATGGCCACGCGCTCCAGGATCTACTTCGCCATGGAGTATGCGAGCGGCGGCGAGCTCTTCGCTCGCCTCGCCCGGAGCACACGCTTCCCGGAGCCCGTCGCGCGCCGATACTTCCAGCAGCTGATCACGGCAGTCGAGTTCTGCCACAGCCGCGGCGTGTACCACCGCGACCTCAAGCCCGAGAACCTCCTCCTCGACGCGCGCGGCGACCTCAAGGTCTCGGACTTCGGGCTCAGCGCGCTGTCCGACGGCACCTCCCGCATGCGCGGCGACGGTCTCTTGCACACCACCTGCGGCACGCCGGCGTACGTCGCTCCCGAGGTTAGTTACAATACATTACTGCTGTCCACGAGCTCTTTTAGGTACCTCTAATTACTACCGTCCATTGCCTTCAATTTAACATATTAGATTAGTTAGGATTTAATCGTACTATAACGTTAAGTATGAAATATATAATTCTATCAGAGGTAAAACTGTAATTACACGTGATTTTTCGCATACACATATCACAAACAAGTAATTTCTTTGATAAGATCTTCCCTCCGCGCAACCCTAACCCGTGACCGGAATCGCGTCTTGTTTCATGCAAGGATGGATCTCCGATTTATCCATCAATTCATCGCGGCACAATATCATTCACCGAGCTGCTCGGGAGATTGCGAAAGCCGAATCTTTCGCATGTCACATCAATCATAAGCATCTCTGCACTTTTGTTTTGCCTTTTCTTTCCTAGATTAATTAGTATGTGCCGGACTTCGCATGGATTAGTGCACAACGGCGGTGAGCACGGAAATTTGCGGCGAGGCGTGCGAATTCAAGACCGCCGGCGGCGCACAAAATTACGGCACGAGAATTCAAGGATCATGCACGATCCTTTCAAACATCAAAATGGGGATTGATTGCCACTGGATTAGTCTAATCAAGAGCAACATTATACTAAATAGAAATGTGTTGGACAATTTTGAGAATCATTAATTCAACGTAGCCGATAATAATGTACATTGATAAAGAAGTAGCGATCAAAATACTTACGAAAATGGAGAAACCCACTTATAATATTGGTTAGTTACAGCAAAGTGAAGGAACTAAGGGCGAAACCATAGACAAAAGATGGTCGGCATTGACAGTACACGCCATCTGACAGCAATGCCTATAAAAAAGAGAACAAAATTACTTACAATTTTTTAAGTAAAAAAAAGTAGAATGATCAAATGTAATGCATTACCTTTTAGTATTTTATGTTCTTTCAAGTTCACGAAGCGACGAACCGCATCATCATTATTAACTTTCTTCAATTCCAAGTATTAGTAGCAGTATATGACGCTTTCCTTTTTATAAACCGTGGCATAAATTTACTTGTCCATTAATTGAAAACTCAATTAGATATTGTCATATTGGTATGTTCAACGGTTCAAAAACAATATAACAGAAAATACGTCCAAAAGCTTACTTGCTATTGTAGCCAAATATGCTAAGTCAAATACAAAGCTTGGTCCAATATGAGCACATGGATCACAATCACAGATCACTGCAATCTTGCCTCCAATTTGCACCGAATTATGCTGGTATTCCAAAACTCCAAATTGAAACCCTTAGTCTTAACCCTACAATTCGATAAAAATCAACCAACAATCATCGTATTGAAAATCGAAAGAATTGAGAGAAATTGTCAGACCCGGATTTTCTAATCTCAGATCCTCTGTGAACAATACTGTGCTACTCCCTGGATCAGTAGGTAGCACTCACAGTCTCAATGCTGAATCACATCATACAAGGCGCGAATTAAGATATTTAATTAAACAAACATCAGAGTGACATAGACCACGTCGGGTCAAGTTTTACATAAGGGTCACCAGGCCAAATGGATTACAATACTCAAAAGCAGCGGAAACAAAAGGGAGGATGGGACTCATCTCTCCACAGGCAAGAGACTGGGGTGACCGACGTACGACCGATATTATCCAAAGCATGGGTAATATGGGTTGTACGCAAGTACCAAAGAGTCCACGAGACTGGGGCGAGACCTACACTACAGAATCTACGCTACTCTTCAGGGTTCCCGTGGCCATCGTCCTCAGGCTCCTCGTAGTACGCGTAGTCTCCTTGCTCCGCGTCATCTGGAGGGTTTGGGGGAGGAGCGAGAGTGAGCACAACTACCGTGCTCGCGAGCCAACACACAGTATGCAATAGAATACATGCAAGGCTTAACAAGGATGGCTCAGGTTCTTTTATTTGCTAAAGCAACATTTCAAATTACCATAATTACAAAGTCCTATGACTTAGCATTTTAAACAGATTTCAATTTTCAATTAAAGAGATTAAGTGCAATATTAAATAACAGCGAAGGTTACCTCCACCTTATGCTTAATTTGGATAATGGTTACGTCCACCAATTATCAACACTGGATAAGGCTACCCAGGAAAATCCAAAACAAGGGCTGGATGAGCCCAACACATTTCCATTCCACCCACAAAGATTTTTGAAATAGAACTAACTCAAAGTTAAGTTCCCATGTCCGACTTTGACCAAGGCGCGTACATTTAAACAGCTTTAGACTCGCAGAGGTTGTACACTGTACCCACAAGAGATAATCATACTCGTTTCTCCACATGATTCCTTAGTCATGTAGTTGAGCGATCGTCACAAGAACGCTTCAAACTACCTTGCCCTTCGTCATCTCACCCCTATGGCCAATTCCATAAGTTGTGCGGGATGTTTACCCCAACGACTAGCAAAGCGGCCCCGCCCCGAGAATAGCGTAGCGGGCAACTTCACCGTGTTCGGTGTCCCATTCAAGCCAGCATACGTCCTGCCGCTTGCACACTTCTAACACCGGTTGTGGGATGACATTCAGGGTTCAATAGTTTTACTAGGCCAAGTTGCACTTTGCAGACTTGCGGTTGTACTGGTTTTACACAGGAGGTCATGACAAGATTAAGTCCTTAATTCATCTGGACTGTTCATACCACATACCAATCATTCTCGTGCTACGTCCGCACCCACCATTCTTTCCATCCGTCCAGATGTGGCACTAGCAAGTTGTTTAGGGTTTTGGGGAGGAAAACCAATTAACGCAACACACCAGTCATCTACATCCAATGACTGCCCAAAACCACTTTTCATGTTTAAAGGATGATGATCGGGACATTTATTGTCCCGGTACTTAAGCAAGACTAGCATGTCGCTTAAGTACAACCTATACTAGTATTACCATATAATTACTAGGGTGACAAGGAATACTGGGTTCAATTATCAAAGGATGGTTTAATAAGTAATTAATCAACAAATGGGGATTTAACTACCTTAAGCTTTAACATATCATTGTTTACAAAATTAAAGCATGCAACTTTGCTATTTTAAATAAACATAGTTTGCATAAAATGTAGGTTCGGAATGATCAAAGCATTGACTCGCCTGGGTCAGATTATCGCGGCCTTGATCTTACTCAGGGCCTTCTCTGCCAGGGGTTTTGGAATTCTGGATCCTCGTCTTTATCCGAATCTTGATCCTGCTTGAGTCGCTGCTTCCTCTGGACTCCGACTCCTAATTACGCAATACAAGCAAGGCAACAAATAAATCCGAAGAACTTCCAAAAGACCGAATATAAACAAGCACTTTAAATAAGTTTTGCGAGGAACGAGCTGAAGAGACGAGATTCAGCGAGGAGGAGATGATTGACAAAGTCAAACGATCAGCCGAGTATACGAGGCAAAGGCGGAGATACTCTGCCGAAGGAAAACAAAGGGGAGACAAAAGTCGAATGAACTATCACAGGGATACTTCATTTTGGATACCGCTGAACGGGCAAGATTGGATACACGATAAATTGGACGAACTTCAAAACGACGGTAACACATTTTTAACGAAGACGACTTTTGAACGGGAATAAAAAGAGATAAACAATATTTAGACCGACGAATATTGGAAAGGATTACAAGATCAATAATTAGGTTTTCAAAGTAAGCTGTCGAGATTAACAGGTTAATCTCGAATAGCCTTCCAAAATATTTTGAGAAATGCCAATTTATTTTAAAGCATTTTACACAACGCCGAAAATTTGAATAAACATGTTTTAACGAAAATAGACACGAATGCAGAGACAATTAGGAAGGTCATTTGCATAACCTCGATTTCCCGAGATTTTACAAATTGCGCTCTTAATCGATAGCTCTCAACTAAAATCGAAAATGATAGTTCTACTAGTACTTGGCAATCGGCGAGTTAACCACTAACAACGGTTAATCGATTCATCGCAAGTCGTAGCACAAATCATCGAGAATAAATGTTTTGGAAACGTTTTCGCCAAAATGGATAAACTACTAATCGACCGCGTCAAACAAAATAACACATACAAAATTGCCATACCAACTTTCAATGCTCAACTCTAATACACAAAACAATCTTTCCATAAATCTAAATTTCCACTCCACGATTAGCCTGCACAACAAACACAACATACTCACTATGGACATCCAAATCTCAATACACAACTTAAATACCGATTTTCCAAAAACCAACTCCGCGACGATTCAACTGCAAACAAAAATGTCCATACACAATGTACATTGCATACACACAAATATTCATACACAATATACATTGCATACATTCCAAAAGCAAAAACACACAACACAAGCTGCTGCTCTACTGATGCTCCACTGCCGAAGAGAGGGAGAGAGAGAGAGAGACAGAGAGAGAGCAGAGAGAGACAGAGGGAGCAGAGAGAGAGAGCAGAGGGCAGAGAGAGAGCAGAGAGAGAGCTGGGGGGGGAGGATCGGCCAGAGGGGTGATGGCGGCGGCTGTTTCTGCTGGAGGGCGGCGGTTGCTGCCGGAGGAGCTACGGGGAGGCGGCGGCGTCTGCAGACGGCACCGGAGGGGAGAACGGCGGAGCGCACGGGCACAGAGAGTAGAACCGGGAGAGGAAGAGGCGCCTGACGGGAGGCGCACGCACTGAGGCGGCGCGAGGAAGGGGCTCACCGAGAGGGTGGCGGAAGCACTGAGGTGGCGGCCGCGTCGGGGCGGAGGCGGCGCTGAGGAGGAGCGCTTCGGCGCCGGTGGAGCCGAGGGCGCAGAGGAGGCGAGCTCGAGGCGACGACGGCATGGACGGGCGGAGCCGAGGCGACCTCGGCGGAGCTCCGAGCGAGGAGGCGCTGGGAAGCGGCGGCGACGGCGACACACCGAGAAGAAAAAAAAAGCGAAGAGGGAAGAAGAAGGGGCTCGGCCCTTTATGGCCGGGAGAGAGAGGAAGGGCAAAAGCCGTGGAGGCGGCGGATTGACGGAGGCGGGGAGAAAGCCGTCTGCGCGCGAACGAGGCGCGTCATGGACGGCGCGAGGCGGGTTTGCGCAGCGGCGCCGAGTCATGCAGAGGAGGCGCGCAAGCAAGCGGCGGTGCGCGGAGGGCCGGCGAGAGAGAGAGAGGGGGAGAGAGGAGAGAGGGGCAGCGGCGTTGCCGAGAGAAGAAAAGGAGGAGGGGGAAGAGAAAGAGAAGAGAGGCCGGGGGCGGCGTGGGCTGGGCCGAGAGAAAAACGGAAATGGGCCGGGAGAAACCGGCCCAAAAGAAAAAGGAGAAAGAAATAAAGAAAGAAAATAAAATGGGATTTGAATTTGAAATTCAAATTTTCAAATTTTGATTTTTAAATCCTTAAACGAAAACAGGATGTTACAGAAATTCTGAGCAAAGTATATACCATATGACGATTCGCGATGGTTGGCGAGGGTGGCCGGCAACGGCCGATTTCTCCTGTTGGAAATTGAGAAGAGAGAGGGCTAGATGAATTAGAAAGTGACAGATTGGATGACCTACGGATGGTAGAGATGTTGATCCAACGGTGAGAACTTATCCCATAGGAACAGTAGCCGACTGCTACTAAAATGCATTTTACCTGTATATCTCAACCAAACAAAGTATTCATTTAAACTTGTTTTAGTTTTTCTCATCCAAACAAAGTTTTTTTTTTGTAAACTAACATTAACAGAATGACAACTTAAAATTTGTTTTCCTAAAAATCCTATTAAAACCAGTTTTATGAAAGCTTATTTTTAATTCTTGAGATCCAAACAACCAACCACTTAAGCAATTGATGACCAGATTTGATTTCTACTGTCACCTTTTACTATCAGTAGAACCACTTCTTACCACCAGTGGAATATACCATAAAAATTCTCACATTCCATTCCATGCGTTGTAATTAACGTGTACATATTTTCTACGCGCTCTAACGAATGATAATGTTGGAATGTAGGTGCTCCTGAAGCGCGGCTACGACGGCGCAAAGGCGGACATCTGGTCGTGCGGTGTGATCCTCTTCGTGCTCCTGGCCGGCTACCTCCCTTTCAATGACACCAACCTCGTGCTCTTGTACCGGAAGATCACGCAGAGCAACTACAAGTGCCCGCCGTGGTTCTCCGTCGACGCACGCAAGCTCCTCGCCCGGCTGCTCGACCCGAACCCCAAGACCCGGATCACCATCTCCAAGCTCATGGGCAGGCCCTGGTTCCAGAAGGGCCCTTGCCCCCTCAACGGCAAGCCGCTCGTCACGAGCGAAACCGCGGTGTTGCTCGGAAAGGAAGCCAGAGACCACCACCACGAGGACGAAGAGGAGGACGACGCCCGTAAGAGGAAGAGGTCCAAGGTGACCATGTCGTCGCCGACCATCGACGTGAGGCCGTCGAGCATGAACGCCTTCGACATCATCACGCGGTCGAACGGGCTGGACCTGTCCAAGATGTTCGGCGAGGAGCACAGGTCGGAGGCGCGGTTCTCCACCAAGGAGACCACGACGGCGATCGTCTCCAAGCTGGAGGAGATTGCGGAGGCGAGGAGGTTCAGCTTTAAGCTGAAGGAGAAGGGGAGGGTCGAGCTGGAGGGGAGCCAGGACGGGCGGAAGGGGGCGCTGGCCATCGAGGCGGAGATCTTCGAGGTGGCGCCGTCGGTGCTCGTGGTGGAGATGAGGAAGACGGGTGGCGACTCGCTGGAGTTCCGGGACTTCTACAAGCAGGAGCTGAAGCCGTCGCTGGGAGACATCGTGTGGGCGTGGCAGGGCGGTGACTCGCCGCCGCCGACGCTCGTGCCGGCGGTGGCTAGGAGGCCGATCAAGGAGCGTTCTTGATTTGCTAATGAGCTTGTTGTGGAGGCGTCTCGACCCGTGTCTGTAACTGTAATTGATCGTGCCTCCGATCTCACATCTTTCTGAAAGTTACGGTGATCGCGCGCGGGCCGTTCTGTATGGACTTCCAAACTCCAAAGCGTTAGGTTATGTTTGGAACCGGCAGCGACTTTTCTGAAAAGCGGTTTTTAGCTGTGTTACATGGCTGAACAACTACGGATTGAACGATTAAGCTAAAGAGGTTTGATGTCTGGCTATCTGGCTGGAAATTCGGAGATAAAGAATGTCTGAAATACCCTCGAGGCAAGTAATAGCTTATTTGATGTTATTTAATAACAATTAACAATTTACTATAATTAACGACAACTAATACAATTGACAACAACTACCGCAATTAATAAGAATTATCACAATCGACAACAACCACCGCAATTAACGATAATTAAGTGCAATATACGACTACCGTAATTGACGACGATCACGGCACACGGCAGCAGTTGTTTGAATGCTGCAAGCTTGCAGCAAGGAACAGAACACAATCTCAATCATTTTAGCGAATAATAAATACATGATATCCTCATTAAGATTAATAGTTTACAGAAACTGTTGCACCATTTCTGAATTTTGATGGCATGCGACAACAAAGTATGTATTCAAAGAAACAGCAATAGCTTTATTAAGATAACGTGTCAAGAACTGGTAACAGCGAGAACACAGTCACAATAAAACTCTATTATTCAAAGATAACTGATCACAACGGATCAGGCATAATGCTCTACAACCTGAAACCAATCCCTAATTATATTCCGTTATTTTCAACCAAAAAAATCAATAAGGATAATAACAATGCACTCTCTTATCTGAAACGATATGTAGCCTATTAGTATACAACAGAAGTAACTGAAGTTCTAACGGAGAAGGATCAGTTGTTGCAAAAAGCGTGAAGGGTTTCGTCCAAGGCTTTCCTGTCATAATCGCCAGTAAAAACACAGCTTCCCGGAGGTCCTTTCAGGAGGATGAGCCTCAGCAATCCATCAGCAACCTTCTTGTCGACCTGATGCATCATCCAAGAATCAGTAATGCTGCCTTTTAATACAAAAGAAGCAACCAGAGATATCCAAGTGTGCATGTATGCTATAGCAATGCATAGAATTATCACAGGATAACACAAACTACAAGTCTTGCAAGAACAACAATAATCTGTCACAACCGGAGACAGCTTCTTTGCCGAGTGCCTGAGGCACTCGGCATAGGCCGATATACACTCGGCAAAGGCTTTGCCGAGTGCTACACTCGGCAAAGGGCGCTCGGTAAACAGTTTATCGGCAAAGACCCCTTTGCCGAGTGCACTTTATCGGGCACTCGGCAAAGGCTTTGCCGAGTGCTAACCGAACACTCGGCAAAGAAAAGTGGCCGTGACGGCGAGCGCCACCGTGACGACGTCTTTGCCGAGTGCCAATGAATCAAACACTCGGCAAAGGTGTCGCTCATGCCGAGTGCCACCGAGGACACTCGCAAAGCAGCCATCTTTGCCGAGTGCCCGCCCGTGGCACTTTCGGCAAGCAGTCACTTTGCCGAGTGCAATGGCCATGACACTCGGCAAAGTGACCATGCTTTGCCGAGTGCCTGGCCCGTGGCACTCGGCAAATTGGCGATGTTTGCCGAGTGCAATGCCTTTGCACTCGGCAAAGCATGGTCACTTTGCCGAGTGTCATAGCCATTGCACTCGGCAAAGTGATTTAAACAACCTTTTTAGTTGTTTTTACATCCCATCCAAACAAATGTAAGATACATATATAACAAACATCATCAACATCACATATATATCATCAACGGCACATATATATCACCAACACCACATATATATCACAAACGTCACATGTCTCGTTGTTTTTACATCCCATCCAAACAAACAGAAGATATATATATAACAAACATCATCAACATCACATATATATCATCAACAAAGACATATATATCACCAACACCACATATATATCACAAACGCCACATGTCTCACAATATATCACAAATAACTTCACAAGTAATCCAAGTGCTCCATCATCTACAACCATAATTGCAAATAGAAGTACCATTAACAACCACAAGTAGTATCACTAAGATGGCCAATGAGACTGATTTGGTGAAGGATTCATCAAGCATGAGGATCGCTCGATCCCGCCGATTGATTCTCGCACAAAGGAGAAGAGATTGCATGTGTGAGACAAGATAAATATATACCATACATGAATAAAACTTTCATACTCCACTAGGTTTGACCGTAAGTATGAACATACAAACTAAAATATTTATACTCACAGGAGTAGAGTAGTGAGGAGGTGGAGGTGGAGCGAATAGCGAAGGTGGCGGAGGTACACCCGTAGAAGGCGCCAAGACTTTGCATGTCTCAAGAATCTCCGCCATCCTCCGCCGCTCGGCCTCCCGCTCGGCGTCCCCGCGGCCTCCACCTCTCCATCTTCGCCAGATCTGCTCCGTATCCTCCTCTCTTGTTCCAAATGGGCCTACAATATATTCACCCCAATGTTACAATAATGCAAAGGAAAGGTATGAAAAAACCAATGAACGATTTAATAAACCAGAATAACCTCGAGTGCCTCCACCCGGTGGTGTGAAGTGTCCCGCCGAGGTCGTATGGCGGGCTCGTGCTCGTCCGCTTGCTCGAACTGGGAGAGGCCGGAGAAGCGGCCGAGTCGATTGCGCTTGCCGCCAATGCAAGATCGCCCATGCTTCTTGCCTCCTCCCACCCTCATGACGACTTCTCCATCAAGGTCCTCGGTGCTCGGATCGCACTCGCCCATGGACCTCCCTTGCCATCGATGTGTACTCACTAAGGCGGTTGTGGACGGCCGCATTGTCAGACGCCCTCGGGCGTCCTCCGGGTTGTAGTCGACGTCGGACGTCGCCTTGTCCTTGTGGGCCATAGCAAATGCCTTGAAGATGGAGCAAGGTGGCCACCATGTGACGCCGATCGCGAGAAAACAAAGAAGATGATTAGAAATCATGCGAATTGAGCGTTAGAATAAATAAATGAATTCGCGTACCCATGTTTCTGCGTGATCCGCCGAGGTTGCGGCTACCTTGATGGTGTGCTACACTGCATCATCAAACGCCGCTCCGGCACAAGTTGTGCGTCTCCTCCACTGCGTGAGCACCACTTGTGCACCATCTGCTCCCAAAGATCGGGATGCGCGGCGCACCAATAAGGAATCATCTACGTGCCATCAAGTACATGACATATCGAAGATGAAATTATGCCTACTTAATCTCAAAAGGAATCAAGATAATGTTCAGATTTACCGCAGTATCGTCCCGTCGTCGCCATGGTTCTTGCGTCCCTTTTGGTGACCTTCGCTCCAAGGACGGTCCGTGGTAAGTTACGACGGCACGGATGCGCCTCGTAATGCATGTCCACGACGAGTTTTTGCAAGATTTGGTAGCCACCGCATCCGCCTCGCCTCATGTCCGCCCCGGCATCTAAAGAAATCCCGCATACAAACACGATGTATCCATTCATTATTTCAAGAATGTCCAATGAATACGATGTATTGAGCAATGTAGTGCGAGGAAGACTTACCCACGCCTCTTCCTTCACCCGCCCGCCTTGTTGTTGAATACCTGCGGGCCCGATCCGCGAGATCGGGCGGCGCGAGTGGTCAAACGAGTAGGCCGGCCCCGTCACTCCGACGTACTCAACCAGGCCAGGGAAGTGCTCCTTGCACAGAAGACCGAGGACGCCATTGACTTGGCGTGTGTGAGCACCTCCACTCGCCACAATCGCCCGCCTCTGCCCAAGTGATTAAGAAAAATTATTAATTTCTATTTTGATTTTCAACATATCATATAAAGTAGTGATAACATCTAAAGCTACTTACTTTTCCCCCTCGGGTCGAATCAGCGGGCGTCTCTCACGAGGTATCGGTCGCTGAGGGAGGCTCGCGGGACCTCGCAAGTAGACGCTCGACGAACTAGAGGAAGCGGAACCCCCTGCTGTCGCCTCCTCCTCGCAGTCCTCCTGCGCGTCCTCCTGCGCCTCCTCGTCGTCCTCCTGCGCGTCCTCCTGCGCCTCCTCGGCGTCCTCCTCCTCCTCACGCGACGGGGCGGCAGACGACGACTCCCTCCTGCGGCTGCTCCTCCTCGTACTCTCCCCCGGTTCAGCGGGACGTTAGCTTCCTCATCCCACCACCCACCATCTTTGTTCAATCACCTGCAATTAAAAAGAGTAAACCAATAAGCACAGATAAACAAGAAGTACTTAGAAAGAGATGCAAAATAAACAAAACGTAATTACAAAATAACATAGTATTACATGTATTAGAAATAATCTTCATGATCGGGATTAGCTGGATCATAAGTCTCATCAGCACTATCAATCATGTCGAAATAATCAACACTATCCGAATGAGCAATGTTGCCATTGTCATTGTCTAAATGTAATCGCTCAAGCATTTGAAAGTCCTTCACATTGTGCACCTCATCTCCAGCGTCCTCTTCAATAACCGTTTCATTGTCTACTTCCATTCCGATCGCTTCGGTTAAGTCTATCTCAAACCTCCCTTCTAGTCCCTCTTCTTGAAAGAACTCTCCGTCATATGTGTTTGGGTCTAAGTTGTAATCTTCATCGTTTGGGACAGCACTTTACCGTGTGGCGATACCACATGCACAATATCCCAACCCTTAAGATGCCTTATGGTTTGACACGCATATGGGAGATACTAAACTTGTGTGGCTGTTGGGCCACAATATAGACATCATCTCCTCGGTAAGACGGAATCTCGTCAATTTCGACTAGCCCAAGATTAGAATATGTCCGTCTCGTTACTTGTGATCAAACCAATGGCATTTGAATATGACGGATTAAAAGGTTTTGAACCATGAAACTTGAGTTCGTATATTTCTTCAATTCTTCCATAATACTCGACCTCATCAACGCCGGCGTAAAAACTCCGAACTTGTGGTTCTTCGATTGGGCGACTCGCTCGTAGCTTGTTGTGCGGCGATATCCATTCACGCCATAACCGAAAAATGACGACCCTATAGGCAAAGCCATCGGCAACCTGTCTCAACTCGGCACACATAGACGCATCCTCCGCCCCGCAAGCTCAAGCAGATACATCGTTATATTATTCGCACGCACGAGTAACTTGGAATGTCAAACTAAGTACGAGCTAAATTGACGATACCTTCCGCTTGAACCAAGAAATGAAATCGGGCATTCCATTTCCCGCACTCGCCTAAGAAGGGTATCTACCGTGTGGGGTAGGATCCCTTGATTGACGCTTGAATTCATGAAGAAATTCCTGCACTAACGAAACAAGGGGTTGGATGCGAGAATAGTGACGACGTATTTAACAAGTTCGTTGAGAACTTATCGCATGTACGGTGCCACTTCGTCAAGGTTGGTCAACACGTATAGCATGATATGGCGCCACTCTTCATGATTCAAGGTCTTGGGGTCGATGCACTTGCGCTTAGAAGTTGCCCTCGGAAAAGGCCGAGGTTCGATTCATTTTCGCCAAAGATTGTAACGAGGGGTGGATTATGCACGCTAGGGAGGTTGTTACCATAGTATGTTGTTGTGAAGTTCGCCACCTCCTCCGTAATGTATGCCTCGCAATGGAAGCCTCGATTTTATATTTATTTCTACATTTCTTTCAAGAACCTTTAGACATCTCTCGATTGATAGCACCAACGGCCAGACGGCCCCCATTCGTGCCTCGTGACGGAGGTGCAAAATCAAATGTTTGATCGGATTGAAGAAGCCGGGTGGAAAGATCTTCTCCAACTTACGAGCAACACAGCCATTCTTTCCAAGTCGGCAATCACGGTCCGAGATAACTCCTTGGCACAAAGTCGCGAAAGAAATAGCTCAACTCTGCAAAGACTAGCCGGACATGCTCGGGGACATAGCCTCGAACCATCGCCTAAGAAGCCGCCAATCCATATGTGGTAGTCATGACTCTTCATCCCTAAGACTCGCATAGTAGATAAGTTCACTCCCTCCTCGGATTAGTTGCATACCCATCGTGGAACATTAACGTCTGGATCCATTCTAGTACTTCCCTCCTTTGGGGCTTGCTCAAGACAAAATCGCCTTAGGCCTTCTCCATGTCTTGCCGCGACTAGGAGGCTTCATATGTTGGTTTGGTCTATCGCATATCGTTGCAAGATCCACTCTAGCCTTAACGTTGTCCTTTGACTTGTCAGTAATGTCCATGATTGTTGCCCAAAGTGCCTCGGCAACATTCTTTTCAGTGTGCATTACATCAATGTTGTGTGGAAGGAGAAGGTCATCAAAATAGGGGAGCCGAGTCAAGCCCGACTTATGAGTCCACATATGTTGCTCACCATATCCCACAAAACCACCTTCTGGATTGACCACGAGACCATCTATCTGTTCACGAACCGCGGCACCAGTCATTATCGGTGGTGCAGGGTCTGTCACTACGACACCTTTCGTAAAGTTCTTGATGTCTCGTCTGAATGCATGGTCAAGAGGGAGGAATTGCCGATGTTTGTCGAACGATGAATACTTGCCACCCTTCTGCAACCAAATGAACCTCAGACCTTCCTTGCATACTGGGCATGGGAACTTCCCGTGAACACACCAGGCGCAGAATATCCCATACGCCAAGAAGTCATGCAGGGAGTAGTGGTACCAAACATGCATTTTGAAGTTTTTCTTTGTAGCTCGGTCGTATGTCCATACCCCTTCCTCCCAAGCACGGACCAATTCATCAATCACAGGCTCCATGAACACACCCATATTATTCCCCGGGTGTCCAGGAATTATCAACGACAAGAATACGTTCTGTCGTTGAAAGCATACGCCGGGGGGGAGATTGAGGGGGATAACGAACACGGGCCAACATGTGTATGGGGCAGCCATCATTCCATAAGGATTGAACCCATCTGTTGCCAGCGCAACACGTACATTACGAGCCTCTTTAGCTTTCTCATGATGAATGCCATCAAAGTGGGTCCATGCTTCACCATCGGATGCATGTACCATCCTCGAGATTGTATCGCTTGCCATTTTTGTGCCAAGTCATCTGTTTCGCGGATTCCTCAGTCATGTATAGCCGTTGGATCCTCGGTATGAACGGAAGGTGCCGTAGGATTGTCGCGGGAATGTCAAGCTGCCTCTTCTGGCCATCACCAGAATCTACCTCTAGGAACCTAGATGATTTACACTTTGGACAGTACTTTGCTTCCACGTATTCGTTCCTAAATAGGACGCATCCTTCTGCAAGCATGTATCCGCTCATACGGCATCTTAAGTGCACGGGAGTTTCGTGACTCGTGCATGCTCTTTGGCGTAGTGACCCTCGAAGCGGTGCCAAAAACCGCCAACATACCATCGAAGGCGTCTCGACTCAGGCTATACTGGGACTTTAACGCCATTATGCGTCCAATGGCATCCAGTTGAGAAACCTTTGTCTGGCCGTGAAGGGGTTTCTGTGCCGCGGCAAACATGTCGTAGAACGCTTTGCGGTTGCCTCTGGCTCCTCCTCCGTACGTCCTTCAGCGAACTGTGCCTCGTGATAGTCATTTAACATGTCTGCTACCCCGGCATCAGCATCATAATCCTCGACGCGTGGTCTCACCACCTCCTCTCTCATACGATCGGCTTCACCATGGTAGACCCACCGGGTATAGTCTGCCTTAAATCCACTCTTCCAAAGATGTTCCCCCATGACCTTCTTCGTTTGTCTTTTCCTGTTTGCACATTTGCTGCAGGGACAACAAATTTTACTCGCTCCTTTAGCAGCCACGCCAAATGCCTGTTCCAAGAAAGCATCGGTCTTGTCAATCCATTCATTGGTGACCTGACCCTGACTTGCGCGGCCCGTGTACATCCACTCACGGTCCTCCATCCTCTAACATATATAGCGGTGAGTAATATAAACATCAATTGCATCTACACGACGTTCCTACTATCTAATAGGTGAGGATAGGTCCTAATCCCACACGAGGATCCGTAGATGAGGTTACTTTCCATGCTCTACTCCTATTCGAGAACGAATTTCGGCAGCACCTCCCCGCTGTTCTCCAAATACACGTCCTGCCAGGGAGAGTGTGTATCCGGAGAACAACAGGGAGATGATGCCAAACTCGTCTCGGACGGAGCGAACCATGGAAACTAACCCCACCTACGCATCCGCGGCCGTCCAAAAACGTGGACAATTCAAACAGATACGGTTTTAGATATGGAAATATCTCGCATATTTCCAACCGTATCTCTTCGAACGGAGACGCTTAATCGGGTTACGTGATCTACGACCATGATACGGAAAGAGGGGTTATACCTAGGGTGGCGGTGGAGTCAGGCTAGCGGGGCCGTGGCGGGTCGGTGCAGTGGCGAGGCGACGCGGTTCAGGCAGACCCGCAGCGGCGAGGAAGGCGATCGGGGTCGCCGAGGTACTCCGGCGCCGCTCCGACTGGCTCTTCTCTGCAAAAAAAGAAACATAAAACTGTTTACAAAAGGTGAACATGAAGACACATCATGTCATAGAAGTGACAGCTAAAGAATCAGAATGATCAAACACTTACGAGTGTTGGTAAACAGATGCATACAGAGAATGACATGATATGCCTGGACAAAATGCAAAACTACAGAAAATAGTACCTCGGTGGAATATGCTTGGAAGATAGGCAAAAATCGGTTCCGGCAAACTGATGAATGAAAGTTCACATGAGAATTGCACTATCTAGTCAAAAAAATTGAAGTATTTCTATAACGCATATGTGGTAATAACACTACTTGACTAGCATTAGAAAAAAAGAGCACTTGAGTTGAAGCACTTTGGTTTTCGGTCTAACACATTTATCCAAAGAAGCAAAGACAATCCACTTGTAGAATATGAGGCTTTTGTTTAGCATTTTCAACATAGTGTGATCACTTCTCGAATCTGTGTAACCAGGACATTTGATATACTAATGTCGACTTCCTGTGTTATGAAAGTATTGTCTAATCAAACTACGAATTATTGAAGAGATCCACAATTCCTCTTTTCTTAGCCAAGCATGCATTGAGATTCAAATCGACTCTCATTAAATCATCCCGATATATCCTCGTGTTTTCCACCTAAAAGCTTCAAGACTCATCGAGTTGCATGTGTTTGAGAAAAAAAATGTTACAGAAATTCCATCACTAAATGATCTAAATCATCTATCGGGGAATAACACTTGTGATTATGTGCTAAACATACTAAGAAAATGGCACCATATGCCTTACACCCACATCATCATGATTTCATCGCACACCATGGTATCATTATTGAACACTGCAATCCTAAATTCTCGACAACCAAATTCAAGAATTTCTATGCCAATGTCAAACAATTTGGCGTGTCACTTTCCAAATTTTGAACATATCTACAAATCACCATCCTTTCAAACTTCATGCACAGGAGATGACAAGACATACGTAGCGTGTAAAAAAAGCGCTAAGTTCTCACCGAGCGGCGCGGAGCGGCGGCGCGCGCGCGGCGAAGCGAGGCGGGCGGGCGGGCGGCGCGGAGCGGGCGGCGGCGGCGGCGGGCGCAAGGCTGCTTGGGCGCGGCCGGCGGCGGCGGCGGAGCGGCGGCGGCGCGGCGGGCGCGAGCGGGCGGCGCGGCGCGCGCTACTGCGAGCGGGTGTGCGTGTGTGCGGGCTACCGGGCCGACGCGGTTAAATCCTTGGTCTTTGCCGAGTGCCCCCTATCTGGCACTCGGCAAAGAGGGGTTTTTTTTTAAAAAAATTTAAATTCTTTGCCGAGTGTCTTCTCGACACTCGGCAAAAAGGCTCCTTCTTAAGTGTCATTTTTGACACTCGGCAAACCATATTTTTTCCCACTTTTGACCTCAAACTTTTCTGCCGTCCTCATAGAATACACAGTACTCCATGTTCCAATCCGCATTTTTCGGACTTGTTCTATATTTCTTTAATTTATTTCAATTAATTGAATTTTCTTGGATAATTCAAATTATAAGCGCTAGTCATTCGAATAATGAAAAAAATGAATGGAAAAATGATATTCATGTTATTTAGTATAATGTGAGGCCGTAACGAGAGCAGACCACTAATTTGAACATCTTGTTCACGAAACATGACCACGAACTTGCGGTCGAGTTGTTTTTAAATTGTATAAAAGCAAGCGAAGTCAGAAAATCATGAAACTTGTCAAGATGTCATGATATCATATGTGGAGGTGTGATAAAAATTTGAGAAGGTTTCGCGCAAGTTGTCACGTCACGATGCTTGCAAACCAAGAATCTCAGAAGAAGTTGTCACGTATTCTTCTCGCTTTTCTAAGGTTTGCAAGCATCGTGCGTGACAACTTGCGCGAAACCTACTCAAATTTTTATCACACCTCCACATATGATATCATGATATCTTCCCAAGTTTCATGATTTTCTGACTTCGCTTGCTTTTTATACAATTTAAAAACAACTCGATCGCAAGTTCGTGGTCATGTTTCGTGAACAAGATG
Organism: Hsuehochloa calcarea; assembly: GCA_036346395.1. NCBI lineage: Eukaryota > Viridiplantae > Streptophyta > Magnoliopsida > Poales > Poaceae > Hsuehochloa > Hsuehochloa calcarea. The sequence goes on along the minus strand of CM070594.1, from coordinate 63,941,656 downwards.
TTCAAATTGGTGGTCTGCTCTCGTTACTGATCACATTATACTAAATAACATGAATATCATTTTTCCATTCATTTTTTCATTATTCGAATGACTAGCAGGTTATAATTTGAATTATCCAAGAAAATTCAATTAATTGAAATAAATTAAAGAAATATAGAACAAGTCTGAGAAATGTGCCACATTGGAACATGGAGTACTGTATTGTATGAGGACCGCAGAAAAGTTTGGAGGTCAAAAGTGGAAAAAATATGGTTTGCCGAGTGTCAAAAATAACACTCTAAGAAAGAGGCTACGTTGCCGAGTGTCAACATATGACACTCGGCAAAGTCGCCTCTTTGCCGAGTGTTAGGAGAAGACACTCGGCAAAGGGTTAACGGCGGCTGCCGGCCGTTAACGGCGGTGCCCTTTGCGGAGTGTTTTGGTTTGCCGAGTGCCCGACACTCGGCAAACCATGTCTTTGCCGAGTGTAATTTTTTGCCGAGTGCTCGGCACTCGGCAAACCATGTCTTTGCCGAGTGCCAGATGTTTGCCGAGTTCTTTCTATATGGCACTCGGCAAATAGCCTCTTTGCCGAGTGCCCGATAAAAAGAACTCGGCAAAGTATGAGACACTCGGCAAAGAAGCCGTCTCCGGTAGTGTGTGCAGTCACAAAAGCAGATTTAATTCTAATTCAAGTGCTTCTGCCAATCTCAAGGTACTTACAGACATAATATTTTTGAACTTCTCCACTGTCATGGCCTCTGGTGGTGTAATGGGAAGTTTGGCTTGCTCAAGTATGCCAATTACTCGTCTATCCAGCCTAGGCGGTGAGACATGTCAGCTGCCATCACCTAGGATAATGGTATTCAGAAACGGAAGAAAAGATAAGACAACAAGATAAAATCATTACTACGAGGTGGAATCAAAATGTTGAGTGGTATTACTGTTCCAACTGCAACAGTCTCCCCATGGAACCATGCTCCGCAGCCAGTACCTGTTTCTATAGCCTGGCAATTGAATACAATGATTAGTGCATAAATAGGTGCTCACAAAACAGAAGGTTGCTATGACAATCTGATAAATGCTGTTGAGGTCTGCTCCCCGCATCAGCAACTCCCTTCTGCTTGTCTTTGCAAAATAGCCTACATTTCGATCCTACGACACATGCAGATTCAAACTGACAGTAAACCAAGCAGATTGAAACAAGGAATGCTACATGAAGATGTGTGGATATCGTGAGGATATGTGCATGATCTTAGGGTGATAAGTCAATTAGCAATGATGTTGTTGGTTTGACGAATCTTGCGTTTTCGGAAAAGCTTCAAGCTGTTTTAGACCTCAGACGGTCTGACCGATCGGCAGGCACTGGCGGTGAGACCGCCCGTGGATCGGTTCAACTGGCAGCATCGCCAGTCCGACCGGCCAGAACCTTTGGTGGAGTTTGGGGCTAGACCAAAAATAGAGTATGTAGGCAAGAGAGGGGAGTCTCCTGCACTTGGTCTCATATTTTTTGGAGCTTCCAGTCAAAAGTTCTATTCAATTGAAAATTCCAGAGGGTTTCGGTTTTTCACGATGGAATTTTGGCTAAGTCATTTTGGACGGTCTGACCGGCGTTATAAAATCGATCAGACCGGTTGGAAATCGGTCCGACCGGCCAGGTACGGCCAACTTCTATGATATGACGATGTTTTCTCTCAGTCGAGCTATTTTGTTGATGAATGTATGGACAAGAAACATGATGAGTGATTCCAATTTGTTGGAAAAAGGAATTCAACTTCTGGTATTCGCCTCCCCGGTCGGTTTGCATGTGTAGGATTTTTTATTATCTAGAAAGCCCTCAACATGAGTTTGGAATTGGATGAATATGCGATAGACATCAGTTTTACTCTTGAGACAATACAACTAGGTGAATTTACTAAAATCATCAATAAAACTCACATAGTATTTAAAACCACCAAAGGAGGTGCACGCATGTCCCCAAACATCGGGGAAAATAAGTTCAAGAGGTGATGACGACACACTTTTTGACTGAGGAAAAGGAAGCTGATGACTTTTGCCCTGTTGACAATACAATAGAGGATTTGTTGGACTCATGAAAAAAGGTAAACTGTGACGCTGAAGAATCTGATCCACCACAGGGGACGAGGGATGGTCTAAACGACAATGCCACCGCTCGTGACTGTGTTTGATGATAGAGAGAGCCTTCCTAGATGTAACCGAGCTACTAGGAATGCGGTATAGGCCACCCTCACTAGGACCGTGAAGGAGCACCTTTTTCGAAGTACGATCCTTAACGAGAAAATAATTAGGATGAAATTCAAGATAGACGTTATTGTCCGCCATGAGTTTATGAATAGATAACAAATTTTTATTTGTGTGTGGAACATGAAAAACATTGTTTAGGAACAAGGGTTTGTGTGACGTATGAATTTTAGAAGAACCAATATGAGCAATTGGCATACCTGAACCATTTACGGTGTGAACCTGATCTTTGCCGGAGTACCGCTCGTGTATCGTCAGCTTGTTCAATTCTCCGGTGATATGATCGATCGCCCGACAAAGATCCGTACTGTATGCGTCAAACCTTGATCTTGTGGTGACATTTGCCACCATGCGCTCCTCCTGCTGGAACACGTGATCGAAACACTTGTAGTATTTAAAAGTTACATGGCCGATCTTTCCACATAATTGGCAAACGACCCGATTGTCGGACCCCTTGTTGCCGCCATGATGATTGCTGCTGCCATGATGATTGCTGTAATTGGCGCCCTGGTACTGGTACTGTCCGCGGCCACCACCTCGACCGCGTCCACGTCCACCACCACCGCCTCGCCCACACCCTCCTTGATTGCCTCGAGACACCATGTTCGCGAAGGGCTGTAACATGATATTGCTTTCCTCGTGATGCATATCATAGTCCAGTATGTGTGAGTAAAGATTAGTGAGGGCGATCGGTTCCGTCCGGGTGGTGACGGATGTTATTAGCGCATCATAGGAGTTGTCGAGGCTGGTGAGAAGATAAATGATGACCTCCTCCTCCTCAAGTGGTTTACCAGCGGCGGCGAGTCCATCGGTAAGGCTCTTGACTTTGTTGAAGTAGTCGATCATCGTCATGTCCCGCTTCTGGAGTGTAGCCAACTACCGTCGGATTTGCATAATATGTGCGCTAGATTGAGTCACAAACTTGCGTTCGAGGGCATTCCAGACTGCAGCCGATGATGACAGAAACAACATCTGCACCAACACCTCTGGCGAGAGGGTGGATAGTAGCAGGCTTAGGCACGTCTGATCTCATTGGAGCCAAATGGTATATGCAGGATTAAGAACCTGCGTGGCTCCATCTTCTGTCGATGTCGGGATCAACTGGGGCGGCGTCGGATCGGTTCCTTCTACGAGACCAAGCCACTATACGCCGTGAATTACAGGAAGAACCTACGCCTTCCGCGGTAGGTAGGTGTCGTGAGACAGCTTCACATTGATAGGATTACCAAAGGATACCAGTGGACATCAGGCCGACGGCTTGAGTGCTGAGTGATCCTGAGATTGACGAACTTAGGCTAACAGATGTATTTGTAGAGGTTGTCATTGGATGGGTAGAGTAGGATCTGATACCATGTTAGAAATATATCAAGAGAATGGTTTGCAACTTGCACACCTTATGTCTTCTATTGATCATCTATTTATATACAAGTACATAATTATGAACACTATATAAGTACATGAGTGTGAACACTCTCACATGTTAACACTACACAAGTATATGAGTGGGAACACTCTCACATGTGAATACACGTTTCCTCTGCTCGCCAAGCAGACGTCTAGTTAGATTAGATTAGTATCCGTTTCCTCTCTTATCCTCTTCAGATTTCCAAGAAAGATGGAAGCATCGTATATATTAATATAGCTACGGGGTGCCCGAAAGAACAGAGAACAGTAAAGACGAAACGAACCAGCAGACTAGAGAAGTAGAGAGCAGAGAGTGCACACATGCAAGTACATAGGAAACTAGTTACCGTTAATTGGTCCTTGGAACACATGCATGCAGTTTGTACAGATTAATGGAAGAAACGACGGTACTAGACTAGGCAGATAGTTCAGATTATGTGCACAGGATGCGGCAAGCTAGGTGAGGAATGGGCGAATGGCGAGCCTGTCATGGGCTTGCACGGTTGGACGAGGTGGCCGTCGTCACGGTGCGGGGCAGACGCGCGTGCTGGCCGCCCTCCCTCCTGCGGCTCCAGTCGCGCACCGAGAGGTGCAGCTGCTTGGCCGCCGCCAGCGTCTCCACCGCCTGCCGCGGCGTCAGGATCTCCGTCGCCATCGCCCGCGCCGTCGCCAGGCGCAGCTCGTCAGCCTCCTCCAGCAGCCTGGCCAGCCCGGCCTTGTAGGTCTCCATCGCCGCGTCCACCTCGGCGTCGACGCCTCCTGATCCCGCCGCCGCGAGACTCCCGACCAAGCCGGCACAGCCGGCCCTGCCGCCGGCGCCCATTGCCGCCGCCGTGGCGCGCTCGCGCTCGCGCTCCCGGACGATCGGCAGCAGCGGCCGGTCGGCGATGTCCTCCTGCAGGATGGCGAGCCGCTCCGAGAGGGCATCCTCGTCGCGTAGCGTCCGGCGGTGGAGGTCGTTGATGAGCTCCAGCTGCCTGGCCGTGATCCCCAGGAGGCCCGTGCCCCCAGCGACGCCCCCGCGGCCGCCGATGAGCTCCTCGATGTGCGCCTCCAAGCCCTCGCCAGACAGGGAATACAGCAGCCGGATGGTCAGCGACGGCCGGCAACCCCCGAGCCAGAGCACGGAGTTCTCGAAGGCCGTGCACCACGGCGGAGCGAACAAGGCCGCGCCGTCCTCCCGCGCCATCGCGCGCCGGCTGGTAGCGTACTCCTGGTACCCTCGCATGCACCTCTCCACCACCGCGGTCAGCTCCGCGTCCGTGGCGCGCCCGGAGGCGGCATTGGCCGATGCCGCCGCGAGCTCGCCGAGGCCCGCCTCCTGGCCGTCGATCCACCGCTGGTAGCACGCGACGTACCGTGCCATATCCATCCCGTCGATCTGACTAGCGAGTGACGAGTAAACAAGTACTCTTATACCAGTAAGCATCACTACATGTACCTCGCTTCAGTTTCGTCTGCTCCTAGCTATGTCGTGATCCTTCTATATGGTTCGTCTCGTCCGGCTTGTTTGCTTCCTGTGTATATGTAAGCAGGAGGGAAACCTGGTGCTGGAGAGTTAAAGCTACTGATGTGGCATGCATGGATGCATGTACACTGTAGAGTTGGAGCCCGTGTGGATCTCTGACATCACGACGGTGAATTGGTGAGATGACCAAAAAGGCTGTAACGGAAGTTCAAGATTAGGAAACGGAAGAGTTCCCTACTCTCGCTCGGCCGTTTGTTTCTTCTTTTCTGTGGGGGCTGGCCTCGGGGAAATCACTATCTTTTATACGAACACACGTCATGGTTCGAAGAGAGTTCAAATGAGTCTAAAGGTGTTTGGTTGGGTGAACGGATGTGGATGAAATAAGATGGTACAGAATGGATCCATCCATCCTGGATAGGATGGTCCAAGTATTATGTTTAGTTAGTGAGATGATAAGATACATAAATTTATTTGGTTGGGTGAACATCCTGTGTCTCCTAGTGAACCTACATCCGTCTGTGGCCCACCTGTCAATGAATGCCAAGAGAGAGACTGAGACATTATGTCTCACGGGAGGTGGTCGGGCACCGGTGCTAATGCAGGACGCCAGCAAAAGAGGCAATAGAGGCGGCTGAGGATGGTCAAAATGGATTGCTCATGGGAAGGCGATCACAGGGGTGGTGGAGCGGTGGTCGGGCAAGCACGAGAGTGGGCGGACGGTGGAGCCCGGCTGCCGGTGTTGGGGAAGGAGAAGGGGTGGATCTATGGGAGCATGAGCACTAGGGGGGTATTGGAGACGTACTGGAGCCGGTGGTGGCGGCAGGGAGGAGGCGTGGTGGCTTGGCGACGAAAGCCAAAGGTGGCGCGGCTGTTTACTGAATGAACACCATTCAGTCAGTAGGGATTTTCTTGTGTTTGTGCCTGTTTATGTGGTTTGCTCGGCGCGTCAGACCTGGCTTGTGTTTGGCTTGTTCTTGACTTTTGCTATAAGTTTTTGTTTTCTTTCTCTTTTCCTATATATATTTTGTGTGGGTTTTTGTCAGCATGGAAACTTGGTGTAGTCAAGTTTTTTGTGCTCCACCGTGGGCATGTTTATAAGGTAGGAATTTTACAAGAATTTTGCGGTAATAGCATATAAAACAGAAATAGTGACTGACCAGTTGAGTTGATATGCAATGGTTGATAAAATTATTTATATAAACTAAATAGTCATGTGTGATCTGCCATTGAATAATGCATGCTTCGTCATATATAGTTGTTTTTCAAAACCTTCTATCTATATTGCAGTCGTCGTTGGTTTCTGCTGTCATCAAGCCCCACCCATAGAGATGTCAGCAAAATGGTCTTTTCATGGCCCACTGAACAACATTGTGACGGGAGATAGACCGTAATAATGGCATAAACAATGGCGCATGGAGGAAGCATGCGATATGTGACCGTAGATCACATAATTGGGCTTTATTTGGTGGCATGTAATAATTTTTCTCTTTACGGAGAGTACTGTCTAGGTGTAACTTGGCTAAAAATTTATTATTTTCCGATCACTTTCTTCCATCTTTAGATTTCCATTTAATAGCACAAAAAATATTACAAAAAAATACAATTTTTTTTTTCATAAACTAGACAACAGTAAATCTAGGTGAACCCTATAAATATAAAAATAGGAAAATATATATAAAAACAAATAAAATTAAAAGTTACAATAAAGTTATGTTAAAATTACATATTACTTGATACTACAATTTTAGGTTTAGTATTATGCAACTTTATGTGACTGATAAATAAGAAAAATCTCAGGTAACTGAAAATTAGCAAATCCGTTATGAAAATAGTATAATACAGCGTTGCATAAAAAAAGATAATATTCCTTTTCTTTTACTAATATAACAATGATAATATCCTTGGACATCTGTTATTTGGGAAACTAACGGACGTGTGAAAGCTGAAATGTGATTTTAAATTTTGTTTATATAAATGCCCTAGCGTTACAGCAAAATTGTTACGTTGGTTGGGGCTGTGAGTCTATAGCTCCATTTTTTTTCTTACAACAAAGATACACAGCTCCTTCTTTCTTTTTTTATTCTGATCAAATGTTTTACTTTTGCAACCTTTGTCTATCGTAATACAATCGATCTAGCGTATAGGTAGAAGCGTAGAACAGTCGAACCCGGGTACGCATGTTTTCGTGTTACAAGATGAATGTTTATTTAATCTTTTATAATAATATTTTAAAGATAATTTCTCTCTAAGTTTATTTTCAATTATGATCCCTTCAGCCACACCAAAATATGTGGTGTGTCAAAAGCACTCTGTCATATCACGGATCTCGGTGTGGTCAAATCTACCACGATAGCCCTCGGAGCCAGCGTGGCTAACAGCGTGGGCAGATTGTGTGGCGTGACAAGTCTTGACACACCATAATGCGCAACATGGCAAAAGCACTATGTCACGCCGACTCTCGTGGCGTGATAGCGGTGGTCTTAGGTGCTACACGCGACTGGCCCACCCAGATCTCTCTTTTCTCCTTCTTCCTCCTCACCCTCCCGCGCCCTCTCTCTCCTCCCCACCCCCAACCTTACCAAATCGAACGATTTTGACCCGATTTGAAGCTTGTAAACTCGTGGAGATTATCCTCCAAGGTAATCTTACACATTCCCTCCCTTTATTTTGGATCAATCCAACCTGTAATTGTCGGATCGGTTTGAATTGTTACACTTCGAAGTGAATTAGATAGCATTAGTACGCAATGGAAGTTGAATATGTGCATTTTTTATTCATACGATTTATAGTGATTTGTAGATGGAATTTCGTGTTGTGGCTAGGGTTTGCTTGGGGAAATCCAAAAAGGATATGTAGTTTCATGTAGTTGTGATGGAAATGTGGCTAGTAAATCGTAATTTCGTTATTTGTGTGAGAAAATTTTTATTTGGGTTGCCACGCCTCAGGTGGTGGCGTGGACAAAAAGGTCAGATTCAAAAATAAAGTTGGCTAGTGGTTAGAAATAAAATTTTCTTCAACAAAGGCTTATTCAGTACAAAAATTCAATTGTCAACTTGTAGGTCCTTTTGGCATTTGAATTATGTGTTGGTAGTAGTCCAAGAAATTTGTGTTCATTCTATACCAGTCGACATTAGTCCTCTGAATGGTTAGTACTACTTTGAAATGTTTTATGCACGATTTTGAGGATTCATAGTTGTTCGTCGGTAGTATGTGTGGTAGTTGTGATGAGGACATGGCCCCTATGGATACAACCACATTTGCTATGCTTGCTATTCCAATTACAAGTGCTCGTACGCGTCAACTTATTTATCAGGTAAATTCATTTCGAGGGCCGAGTATATTTTTTGAGAACTCTATGATGCTGTCTAATGGAGATGATTTACTTGTACTTAGGAATCTAGAACTATGACCAGTTTAAGAAGGTCTACAACCAGTTTCGCAGGATCTACGACCACTTCAAGAAGTCCTACGACCAGTGTCACTAGTACTCGGCGAGCCAGGACTCGTTGGGAGCAATCCACGACCAGATAAGCGAGCACAGTACTCGTTGAACACAATCTATGACCAGAGATAGCATGGACTCCTCAAGACCACCCCAGAACCAGTCCTACGACCAGGTCTTCGACATAGATACATGATATAAATAGCGAATAAGGTGTTGTGTCACCGTTTTAGGCCTAATAGAGCCTTGTAAGCGTGTCGAGGTCGGAGTCCAGGTTGAGTACGCCTGTTTCCATGGCCGCACAACCCTAAGTCGACCTCCCCATGTCCCCCTATATATATACATTAGCCGTCATAGTTTAGGGTGGGTTTTTCTTTGAGATTATTCTGCTTAGCAGTCTCGCCGCACGTTCGGTTGAGGAACTCCACATTGTGAGCTTTATCTATATTTGCAATACAATATCAGATTGCACCTTCTACTTTCTTGCTTGTGTTCTCGATTCGCATGCAGGAGATAGCCTTCTTGGCGAGGTCAACCGCGTTCGGCACGGTTGATAACCATCGGAGCAGTGGTGTAGCGATTGCTAGGGGTTTGATCTGTATTGGTCGGAGCCTTCGGATCATCAACGTCGAGTTCTTCACAATCGACTTATCAGTACATTTCGGAAGATCGGGCCACCGTCACATCAGTTGGTATTAGAGCAAAAGTTGCCCGTTAGGTAATCACAATTTTTCCCCTTGTTAGATTAGTTATTTTCCATCGTCCTAAAGCTCCAGAAAATTGCCCTATAAAATATTTTTGTTCGTCGTGTTCTTCCGCTATCCCATCACCCATTGTGCCTTTGCAATTTCCGTTCTTTATTTCGCGTTGTTGAATTAGTGTCCTTTGTCTAAGTCGTGCTGCTGGTTTAGAGTCGTGTTCTTGGTCTCTAGTCAGCACCGTCGCCCACTGTGCCACCATCCACCCTGGCCGCGTCGGCGCCTACTCGAACAACCCCTTTTCGACCACCTCCTCGAGTTGGACCACCTACTCGTGTTCGACCACCTACTCGGGTTTGACCATCTACTCGTTTTCACCCCGACCACCCTATTTATTTCTTGTTGCTCTCGGACACCCCACACACTTATCATATCATGCCTACCACACAAAGTCCGAGAAGAAGTTCCATAGCCGAACAGAGCTAGCCAAAGTTCAGAGAGAGAGAGAGAGAGATGATATCTTTTAATTACCTGTATACCCCTGCCTTCTACAAAAAGTTTGTGACCCATATATATCCATAGACCCAGAAGAGGGTTTTTGAAGAGTTTGAGTCAAGGTCACATTCGCAAAAAGAAAAGAAAAAAAGAGGAACCCTAGGTTGGGTTTCAGCAGCCAAAAAAAGAGAGAAGAAGAAGAATCAAATCGACCACTCCCAGCCGTGCATCCTTTGTATCTAGTCCTTGTTATCGATCAGTGTTGTGCTAGGGCTAGGGACACTTTTTAGACCAGCAACCGTGACAGGTACTTTGGACCCTTATTCAACTTTGCTATTTAGGTTACGGTTTTTGCTACTCATTGCTACATATTGTGCCTTCCGAGCTCCACCTACTCTTGATCAGAACATGTCCCCTCTTGCAATCATACCCACTCTCGACACGGTATCATGAACCAGCCACCGGTCGTACCACCTACTGCGTTGGTAAGAACACTTGTAAGAGTGTGGAAAGACGCTTGAGGGTGTGTGTTTCCATCTTCCATCACCTAGTAGTCGATTCGCATGCAGAAGATAGCCTTCTTGGGGAGGTCAACCGCGTTCGGCACGGTTGATAACCATCGGAGTAGTGGCTGGACTGGGCCACGCAAGCCGTCCACACCAGCACGTTGTGGGGCACACTGTCTTGTGTGGCAGCTTTGGCCACATCGAGGTTTGTGGCGTGATAGAGTGATTTTGCCATGCTGCGCGTTCTGGCGTGGCCAAAGCAGTTGGAATTGAAAATAAAGTTAGGGGGTTATCTTTAAAATATTATTAAAAAATATTAAATAAAAAATCTTACAAGATCGACTTGTACAAACACAGTTTGGATATTCTTTTTGGTATGAAAGTTTTTGAAGAGCTAACTTACTAGAAAATCATCATTATATAGAATGCAACTAGAAGAGTGGCCCATGCATTTGTGCAACTAGATTTTTTTACATATAATTCATATATTCAATATTGGTATTTGTTAGTGTCGGTTGTTTGATTTTCTCTCCAATTATAAGTTAATTTTAGTGACCAATTCTGCTTTTCTGCTTCAACCTCCAATGGTAAGCCCAATTCTTGATCGACCCCTCTCAGTTGCTACTCATTCCAATGCTATACTCCACCACATAGTTATTTTTTTATTTCTCTCCAATTATTGGTTAATGTTGACCATTGCGATATCAAACATGCATACACGTGCAACCCTTATCGATCCCTACTGGGAACACCCGTTACGCTCTCTTCAGTGCCCCCTGAGACTATTCTCTACGGTTGTGTCATCTCTACTTCGAGATCTTTGCTCATATGATTTTGTACACTCGTGCTTCTATTTGGACGGATGCATGCATGATGTTATAAGTGCTTGACGTCCTCTTCTCCAGTGTCCACCGCACCTCTTCTTCAGTGTTGGCCAACTCAACGTTGTTGATTCCTCACTAACCACGGCGACCTTCCAACTTCAGTGATGCTGGTATGCCTCCTTTAGTCGTTGTCTAATGATACGAAGAATCTTCTCGCTATTGCCCAATGACACTGTGACCCTCACCACAGATGACAGACTCCTAGCAACCCGATGACTCCATATCGTCCATAGCTTGTCTTCAATGCAAAGCTTCATCTCCTCTCTACCAGGCATTCTCTATCATCGATTTTCTTTGACCACTGACTTCTTCAATAATGATGTAAACTCACCACTCGTCGTCGTGTCCATAGCTCCTTCGACTATGGGCTTTATCTTGAACGACTCCAATGAGCAGCACAACATTGTCCTCGTCGAACGGCTAAGGTGAGCAGCACGACATTATCATCATCTCCACTACCGCCATCTTGGCTCTTCGCTAATATGTGGGTCAATGTCTTCTTGTATGACAAATTGACGCCACTGCATTCTTTTGTGATCTCCTCCTCGTTATAACTTTTATATTCATTCAAAATTTAGTTATTTTATTGCAGTTCGTATACAAACAAAGTGCTAATTTTATTTCATTTATTCTAAATTTTAGTTATTTTGGGATTTTTACTTCGGAAGTCATATGGATATCAAATTGCCAAATTTTCTAATTTCGAATTTCAATTTTTTGCTGAAATTCATATGCAAAATACAATTGCTATTTTTTTTAAAAATATTCTGAATTACAGTTATTTTGTTATTTTACTTTGGAATTCATATCGAAATCAAATTGCTAATTTTATTTTTATTCCAAATTTCACTTATTTGTTTGTTGGAATTCCTATGCAAATCCAATTGCTAGTTTCTATTTTATTTTTATTCCGAATTGTAGTTATTTATGGATTTTACTTCAAATTCGTATAGAAATCAAATTGCACATTTTATTTTATTTTATTTTTCCTAATTTCATTTATTTTTTGTTGGAATTTGGATACACATCCAATTGTTAATTTTTTGTATAATTTTTATTCTAAATTATATTAATTATTGTTGGAATTTGGATACACATACAATTGTTAGTTTTTGTTTAATTTTTATTCTGAATTATATTTATTTATGGATTTTACTTAGGAATACGGTGATCAATTTGTTTTATTTTATTTTTATTCTTAAATTTAGTAATTTTTTTTGTTTTAATCCATATATAAATCTTATTGCTCATATTTGTTGAATTTTTATTCCAAATTATATTTATTTAGGAATTTTACTTATGAGTTCGTATGAAAATCAAATTTCTACTTTTATTATATTTTTTATTACGAATTTCAGTTATTTTATATTGTACTTGACATGAACTCTTTCGTTTAATCTGGACTGTTATAATATGGATCCGCTACCATCGATAGTGTAGATCTTTCTCTTTTTTCATTGGTTAACATGTGAATTTCTAGCTTTTGAGATAGAATGTTGTGACTTCTTTTTCTATCGCTTTAATAATATAAAAAATAGATAGATTGTTAAAGAGAGAATTAATTTAAGTGTTGTTTCATATATTTTTTCGCACTCTTGGAGGGTACATTTTATTTCTCTATTTTCCACTGGGTTCTGCTTCTTTCATTTATTTTGAAATTTCTAGTACTAGTAACTACTAACTAGGTCTCATAACTCAATTACAGTATCCCAGCCAATGGAAATATAGACATGTGTGACTAACCACGGATGTAGCACAAATACCTTAGAAAATCCGTAAGAAACTTCTAACATTGTTAAAAGAACAAAAATGTTATTATATTTTAGTAATTAAATTGAAGTTTTGTTTGTATATATTGATTTTAGATATTTGCATTTTACTGGGGTTTTCAATCTTAGCGCAACTTCATATGCATGCCCTTTAGTTTCACAAACAGGAATATGATCGGCAATGTTTCTTCCTTTTTATTTGGAGTTTTCCTTTAGATTTGGCAGAGTTGCAGTTGAGGTAAGACGTAAATATTTGTAGATTAAAAATATACCACACTGGTTCCTCGCAAAAACAAACAAACAAACAAGCGGGTAGAGAGAAGATGAATGATCTTAGTGTTCTTTTCTTGGGTATCGTGTGGCTCAAGTGTATATATTTCATTTAAATTTAGTCTTGCATGAGAGGGAGTGGGCACGCCCTACGGTAGCACAGTTTTACCCTTAGTGGTCGATGCCTTTAGAGTATGTACAATGATGTGATGTTAACTCTTTGTAAGTTTTAACACGTAGGATACGAGATTATATGGAGGAGAGAAGAGTATAGAGAATTGAGTCGTCTCTTATGCAGTGTCAACTGTAACATGAGAAATAAAACACATTGTACATGAAGGAATTGTCTATAGAAACATATAAAAAGCCAACACATTGTTAAAGTTGTCTTTAGTGATGTCTATAGATGATATGGAGGTATACTATACACAACAGTTGTATATATCATTGTACAATGATATAGATAACTGTTGTACATAATATCTCTCTATGTCATCTATAGACAATACTAAAGACAACTTCATCAATGTGTTGTCTTTTTACATGTCTCTATAGACAGTTCCCCGATGGTTAGTTTCCTCGGTAGTCTCATACATGCCCCGAGTAGTTAGTTCCCTCAGCAGTCTCGTTAAATAAGCCCCCATGGATTCTTAGGAGGTGGGTCCACGGCCTAACTCTCATGTTTTACTAGACCTGGTCAAACGGGCGACCCGTCCCAGCACGGGCCTAGCTAGGTACAGCCCATTCCGACCTAGCTACTATTTATACTATACTGGACCGACCCACGGGCCGAGGTGACGATCCAAACACGATATGTCGGGCATTCGTGCCATGCCAGACCGACCCGAACCCATTTGACCCGTGTAGCCCGGATCAGAAATTCCCAAATCCAAGTCCCCCTTCACGGGCGGCAGACAAATTTGAAAAATTGCTTGATCCGTGTACTACAAGTGAAGCAAGAGAAGTCTGGGAGATAAACTTGAGCCCGGTGATGTAGAAAAAAATATATACAGCTCTGGTTTACAAGGGGTGTCCTCCATCTTTCAGCAGCGTCCTCATCTGTTTTCCTATCCGGGGATTGTACGGTGGGTCGTCCGGGCGACGTCGATCGACGCCTCTCCCCGGTGGTGCTGCCTCACAGGACGTCGCCGACGTCAACTACTTTCAACTGCCTTAGTGGTTGTCTGGCGGATCACTTTTCAGGTGCCTAATGCCACCCACCGGCATCGGGTCGCAAAGGAGATCATCCACCATACCAACTATACCTCATGCCGGATAGATCGCCCGGAGCCCGGAGGCCGGCCGGCGAGGCATCAACTGGTGCACACTGATGAGGTCCTAGGTGTCCGCCGCGGTTGTTCGCCGGCTATGTCTGCCGTCGACTTCGTCTGTGCCCGGATGGATGTCTGCATTCAAACACGTGTGCAATCAACACTGCATGTTTGACGTGTGTCCAATTGTGCTGTTACACACTGATGTTCAATGTTGTACTTTGGTTCTAAAATCGCCCACAGGCTGTTCTGGGATATGTAATACTGTAATCAACTTTTGAGTCAACGGAATCCATAACTTTTTTTTTTTTTAAAAAAAAGAGGGACATGACCCTTCATGCATCTACTTCTCACTAGTTAGCGTGCGCCGGCTGTGAGCATCTGTTGACGGAGAATGGATCAAGGTCCAAGGAGAAGTAAAAGATGGTCAATTCGGGCAACTGAATATCTCAAGATAGAATTTGTCAACTGAAGCCAACCATCATTGGACCCAGCGCAAAGCATATCGCTCGGGAGATTGCACTACAGGTTACTGTTAAGAAACTCTAAACAGACCCATAAACTGATCTATGTATAGGCACTTTATAGAAAATTCTAGTTGGGTCAATAGCCTATATATAGGGGACCTTCTATCACTGTAATACGATTACTGAAGAGTAATAAAGCGAACACTGAAGTCCTCTTATATCTCTACGTTCAATCTACTATTGTGTTCTTGTGTTCTTGCTTTGTTATTACGATTCTGAGTATTATTTACGAGGCAATCGCTCGAACTGGACTCGCCAGCGACAGTTCCTCAACACGTTACCAGCACGATCGACTCTCCTCGCATCGAAAGGTAACCGTCGAAGAACGACACTCGTAAATTGAATCGTATTTTTCTAGATTGCTTTCAATTCTGCAAATTTGCTTTCTAGATTGATTTTCTACGGTGCAAATCCGTTCTAATCTATCGCGAGTCGACTTGAAGTCACCGACACAATGTCGATCGGTAGATTGCATGAAAGATTGGATGTCGATTGTACCACAGATTGAAAATTACAAATTCGTTCTAATCTACCGTGAGTCGACTTGAAGTCGCCGGCCAAACCGATCGGTAATTGCATGAACGACAATCGCATCGTATGAACAGTAATCGCACAAACACGGTAATCGCATGATCATGAGCGAGAAAAACATTGAGCGCCCAAAGCCATCAGCGACCACGCCCGGTAAGCGCAAGCGCCTCGCCTGCCCGGCCCATCCCCACAAGACGCGGTGCGCGCCTCGGCCGCGCATGGCACCGTCGGTCACCCAAATCAAGGAGAAGGGAAGGGGAGGAGAAGAGCGCCGCCATGGCCTCCGCTTGATCCTCGGCCAGAGTGAACCGCCCGGCCGCCGGTGCCGCATGGTGCACTACCGCACGAAGAGTCGCCGCATCACCGCCTCGGCCCGAAGCCACACCGCCCGCCTTCGATGCGGCCCGGCAGCGTGCCGGGCCTGACGCTGCCAGATACGGCTTCTCCCGACCGCGCCGTCCATCACTCAGACGCAACTCTAGCGCCACGACACCGCGCCGCCGCCTGCCTCGGCGTCGCCGCGCCATGACCGGCGATGGCTCGCCGCTGACCGCGACCGTCGCCACCGCCGCGGCTCCCATGGAGGGAGCCGCCGCCACCCAGGGGCATAGGGGGTAAGGAAACCCTACCCTCGGACCCCCCCTTTTTAGCAGCGGCTAACGGGCCGAGAAGGCCGACCCATTTTCTCAGCTAAAAAAAATGAAAAAAAACAAAAAACCTGAAAGTTTGAAAAAAAACCCCTCGGAATTTCGCAAATTACGAGATTCTTTTGCGAATAAGAATTTTTTGCAAAACCCCCCAATCTTTCTGAAAATTACGCGATTTTTTTTTCTCAGAACTGAAATTTTGCATTTTTAGCCCCTGTAAATTGCAGAATTTGCCAAAATTCATATTCTAATAGAAAAGAGCCTCAGGAATTCAAATTTTGAATCGGTTTTTGCATTTGAAGCATTTTTTACTTTGTTATTGTTATTTCTATGCAATTTACGTATTGTATTTACTATTTTTTATTATTTGTGATTATTTATATTGCTTTTAATCACTAAACAATAGCAGTAAATTATGAAAAATGCATAGAAAATATGGGAATATTATGAGAATTTTTGTAACTATTTTATGCAAGTTACCAGCAGTAATCTTATACAACTTTTTGCATGAATATGCAGATGACTGCCATCACGAACTGGGAGTTCGAAGAGCTGGCCCAGCATGTCGACAATTACATGACTTTGGCATCAGATGTTGAAATCGTACTTGAAGCCAAGAAGCTCCGTGCTGCTATTGGACTTGGCACCTCAAAGGACGCCACTCCAACTGCTGAGGAGAATGATCAAGCACTTCATTTCCTCAGACACCATCTCTACCTAACGAGCAAGAATAAGTATATGGCAGAAAAGAACGCACTAGCTTTATAGAGCGCGCTGAAGAAGCAGTTCGAGAAACTGAAGTACACCATCCTTCCCCGGGCAGAGCAGGATTGGAACTGACTACGTTTTGCTGACTAAAAGACTGTGGGGGAGTACAACTTTGCATTGTACAGAATTTATACAAGTCCTCAACTCTGTGGTAAGGTAACCACAGACGTGTAGAAGATAGAAAAAACTCTCTCTACCTTCCACCCAAACGCGGTGCAATCCGCACGCAACTATCGTCAAGATGGCTACAAGGAGTATGCCTAACTGATTGACATCATGCAAGTTGCGGAAGCTCAAGATGATGTTCTCTGAAAGAACTACATCTCACAGCCGCCTAGTAGCAAAGTTGGCTATGAAGTCAACGCAAGTAGCTACAAGGTAAGGAAGCCTCACTCAACATAAAGAGGTAGGAAGGGTAAGGTCATGGGTCGCAAAACCAAGCAGAATGTCCAACCCAAGAAGAGCGAATAAATGAAGCGCGATGAGAAGCTCTATGGTCAGCAGAACCAAAGTTGCTACAAATGCGGCACTTGAGGACATTGGTAACGTGTTTGCCCTAAGCCGCAGCACGTGATCGATGTCTTCAAGGCTAAGAAGAAGGGCAAAGGACAGCATGATCCACACCTCGCCATTGCAGGCATAGAGGATCCACAGTCATAGGATGCACCCATGGATGTGGATAGCCAAGTAGCAGCCCCCATCACACCTTCTTTGGACATCGCAGTGGCAGCAGCCGTAGTTGTCGAAGAAGAGAAGATGGACATGGTATAGATTCAGGAAGAAGTTTCTTCATACTTTGCTTGTTCGATCTAGTGCACGCATTGCACTTAGATTTTATAATCATTTGCAGTTTATGATTGTGATAGGACATTGATTTTGAATAATGGTTGCAAGCTCTAGGAGTGCAAAGTAATAAATTCTTATTATGAGTCATGCATGACTTTTTCCACTATTACTAGCAAATTGTGTTCTATTTTGAAGTATCCTCTATGCTTGCAATGACGAGGTGTGGCTCATCGTAGCGGCAGCAGCTGTAGTTGTCGAAGAAGAGAAGATGGACATGACATAGATTCAGGAAGAAGTTTCTTCATACTTTGCTGGTTCGATCTAGTGCACGCATTACACTTAGATTTTATAATCATTTGCAGTTTATGATTGTGATAGGACATTGATTTTGAATAATGGTTGTAAGCTCTAGGAGTGCAAAGCAATAAATTCTTATTATGAGTCATGCACGACTTTTTCCAGTATTACTAGCAAATTGTGTTCTGTTTTGAAGTATTTTACTTATATGTGTGGATTGCTTCCTACCCATTTTAATAAATACTATATATATTTATATATCAAAACGCGTGTGGTGCCTTATGGAGGAAGTGTGTTTAGCAGACAGCAGCACAACGAATACCATATTGAGAGAGACAAATAATTTTTCAGTCGATCAACAAGAATGCTGGTAGTCTTACGGCAATCACATGCAGCGATATTTGCGTAATAGGCTCAGGAAGAGCCACAATTATACTCTCGATGGGCACAACATTTGTTATTGAAGAAGCCTTGTTGTACCCAGAATCGACTAGGATCCTCTTAAGCTTTAAAGATATTCGCGCTAACGGTCTCCACGTAGAGACCAAAGAAGAGTATGGTAAGGAGTACCTACTCATTACAAAGCACAAAGAAAATAGAAAAAAAAAGTACTAGAAAGACTTCCTTCATATGAATCTGGGCTATACTACACTCACATTAAGACACCTGCAGCCTATACTGTCCTAAAAATAACTTTTAGAAGCTTTAAACTTTTTTGTCTCTGGCATGATAGATTAAGTCACCCCGGTCTTAAAATGATGAGAAATATAATTACTAATTCTCAAGGACATAATGTCAATGTAAAGAATTTCCTAAATCCAGAAGATTTTGTGTGCCCAACATGTGCTACCGGGAAAATGATTACTAGACGCTCTACTCCGAAAGTAAAGGATGAAATCCCTGCATTCCTGGACCGTATCCAGGAAGACATTTGTGGTCCTATACAACACCTGTCAAGGCTATTTAGGTACTTTATGGTGCTCATCGATGCTTCCTCGAAATGGTCGCACGTATGCATATTGTCTACGAGAAATCACACTTTTGCAAAGCTAATCTTGTAGATAAATAAGATTAAGAATAATTTCTTTGATCATCATGTGAAGTCCATCACGATGGACAACGCCAAAGAATTTACTTCAAAGAAATTTGATGATTATTGTATGGCAATAGGAATTACCGTTGAGCATTTCGTACCACATGTCCACACCCAGGATGGACTAGTAGAGGCTTTAATTAAAAGAATTAAATTTATTGCTCGACCGCTCTTGCAGAATTGTAATTTATCAACTACATGTTGGGGACACGTAGTCCTGCACGCAGCAACTCTCATCAATTTTCGACCATCAGCCTATAACATCCATTCACCTATGCAAGGGTCAGCACCAAAAATATCTCATCTTCGAAGGTTTGGTTGCAAGGTTTATGTATCTATACCACCACCACAGTGAACTGCAATGGGCTCTCTCCGAAAGTCTGGGATATACGTTGGTTATGAGACAAGATCCATAATTAGGTATCTGGACTCCATAACTGGGGATTTGTATACAGCCTGCTTCACTAACAGCATATTTGATGATGATAGTTTCCCATCATTAGGGGGAGGAAATCAACCCCTTGATGAAAAATATCGAGAAATGACATGGCAAGCCACGAGAATCCGTGCACATGACTCGCGCACTAGTGAAACAAAATGAGAAGTCCAGAAGATAATTGATTTGCAAGCATTAGCGAATCTACTGCCTGACCACTTTAATGATTCGAAGAGCGTGACCATGTCGCATGTGCCTGCACGCATTGCTCCAGAGAGGGTTGACATACCAAAGAAAATTAAAGGTATCCCTAATCCTGTCCAAATGCCTCAGAATAAAAGGACAAGAACTTCGACCCCTCGAATCCCAAATAACCGGGGATGCCTGACGAAAAAGGATAAGAAGGACTTGCCACAGCCGATCACTGAAGCTCCCCACAACCAGAAGGGGAAGCAGTTGAGACCTGACATCAGTATGGAACCTTCAGTAAAAGGCATACCTGATTTGAATATTCTCACGGAGGGAGACATTAGCATGGATGTGTGCGCACATATCGGAGCTGAGAAACTAAAGGGACTTGCCCGCGCAATTGAAAGCAACGGTAAGCAAGTAGAAGCACTAGAAGTATCGCAATATGAACAAATAACTATAAATTATGTGACCACGGGAGAATCTATGAATAGAACAACAACCAATGTCGATATTTATTTTGCAAAGAAAATTGCCACAATAACCTATCTTGATCTAGAGCCTGCATCGCTCGCTGAATATAAGAAAAGATCAGATTGGAAAGATTGGAAGAAGGCAATAGAAACCGAATTATTATCTCTGAATAAAAGAGAGGTATTTGGGCCTGTAAGCCGCACGCCTCTTCATGTGCACCCCGTAGGGCATAAGTGGGTATTTATTCGAAAGAGAAATGAAAACAATGAAGTTGTAAGACATAAAGCAAGACTCGTTGCACAAGGTTTCACTCAACGACCAGGAGTCAATTATGAAGAAACTTATTCCCTGGTCATGGGCGGAACTACCTTTAGATATTTAATTTCAATGACAGTAAACTTGAATTTGGAAATGAAATTGATGATGTGGTAACTGCATACCTTTATGGAAACTTGGATTCAGACATTTATATGAAGGTACCTGAAGGTATCCCTGTCCCGAACCAAGACAGAGCAAACAGAAATCTATACAGTGTGCAACTCGGAAAGTCACTGTATAGACTGAAGCAATCAGAAAGAATGTGATATAATCGCTTGAGCGACTTTCTCTGCAAGAAAGGCTACACAAACAATGAGGATTGTCCCCGTGTTTTTATACGGCGATCCTAGGATGGATTCTGTGTAATCTCAGTATAAGTAGATGATATGAATATCATCAGGACTCTGAAAGATATTAAGAAATCAAGCTCTTACCTAGAGTCGGAGTTCGAAATGAAAGACTTGGTTAAAATCAAATATTGTCTAAGCTTGCAGCTTGAGCATACCCCTGAAGAGATTTTACTACATCAGTCAACCTACACTCAGAAAGTGTTAGAATGGTTCGTCTTTGAAAATACATATCCTTCAAAAGTACCGATGGTCGGCAGATGGGTTATGCGAAGAGTCCTCTCACTAAGCATATCAACTCCAAGTTCTTCTATGCTCACGAATTGCAAAAGATGGACGAAATTAAAGTACTGCATACTAAGTCATGTGAAAATCTTGCAGATTTATTCACTAAGTCACTACCAGCGTTTAGCTTTGAAAGATGCATATATGGAATTAGAATGATGAGACTTAGAGAAGTGCAGAATTCATGGTGAGAATCTTCACGAACTCTTTATTAAAACTTGATCACAAAGATCGAGTACCCAAAGAATAAATCCTGGAGATTAAATAAAATTAGGTGGATTGTACTCTTTTTTCCTTGACGAGTTTTTCTGAAGTTTCTCGGCTAAGTTTTTTAATGAGGCAATTCGTGCAACGTTGTAGAATATATATCATGTACTCTTTCTCTAAATTTTTTTCACTGGGTTTTTATGAAGTTTGAACGAGGCATGCACATGTGAGAATAGGTGTCCAAATGGGAGTGTTAAGAAAATCTGGACCGACCCATGCATAGGCACCCTACCGAAAACCTAGCAGGGTCAAGAGGCTATATATAGGGGGGCCTCCTACCATTGTAATACGATTATTGAAGAGCAATAAAACGAAGTTTGTAATCCCCTCATATCTCTGTGTTCAATCTATTATTGTGTTTTTGGTTTGTTCTTACGATTCTAAGTATTATTTACGAGGTAATCACTTGAACTGGGCTCATCAGCGACGGTTCCTCAACAGTTACTCCCTCCCTCCCTTCGTTTCTAAATAAGTGACACTTGATCTTCAAGTTTAACGTTCTCCGTCGATAAATTTCCATTGTTGTCAAAAACCGCATCGACCGATTAAGATTAATCGGCTGCATAACACCACTTTATTACCAAGTCTGTTGTCGCATGTTAAAAATTGATTTCAGATTTGAGTATTCACATGCATTAAGAAAGACAATCAAATGCCAAATCTCCGCTGCACAAATCCATCAGATGGTGGGTCGATCAAAGAAGATTGAGGCAAAACGATTAGAAAAGCAAATTCCAAATCAACTAAAGCCAGATCTTTACTGGATTATGGAAAAAACAACCGACGAATCTACTGTGCTGCAAAAAAAAAAAGGACCGCCACACCTTCCTTTATTGCTATCGAGACCGACATCACTGCCCCGTCCATCAGATCAGCCCCACAGCCACCACTAATGGCTTGAATCCTAGCTTGGTTGAGTACAAAATATGGCAATCTCAGGGCTTAGAGGTGGCAGCATAATAGAAGAGGCAAGGAGGCACAAGTTCGAATAGCCCAGCAAATCCCTCTTTTACCTTTTTCCGTTATTGCCCCTCGACTGTGAACTAAAAAAAAGGAAAAGGTAATGGCTATTTTGGGCCTTCAAAGAAAAACTGATAGGTTCAACCAAAACCACTTGTATGATTGCACAAATGGTCTCTGAAGTAAACCGAACCACCAGATCCAGTTGTTTCTTTTTTTACTGAAGCCACAATCCGTTTTTAGAACTATGGCAGTGAGTCAAACTCTCACTACTAAAAAAAAAAAAGTTAATACTGGACGTCTCATCACAGAAGGTTGACTAAAATCGTCTATATTACAAGCAATCACAGACGGCTTTGGTTTATAGACCGTCTGTGTTACTGACTGCACTAAAAATCGTGTAATATCACAAACGGTTCATGTTGAAAACCGTATGTAAAGTATCACAAACGGTTCTTCCTGTCCTAATCACAGATAGGTTGTATTAAAAATCGTCTGTGATAATCTCATTTATTGCAGACCCGATCCTCACAGATCTGTCTTAAAATTCTAGCTCTGTTATCGCTGCTTCTGCTAGAGGTGGGGCTTTGAGGCGATTTGGTGAAAGAAGATCACGGATTTGGGAAGAGAGTGATTGCATATCTAGCTTGGTAATTTGTTCTTGACTATCGATGGTTAGTAATTTTTTTTTCTTGCATTATATTATAGATCTAGCTTGGTAAAGAGAGAATTGAAGATGGTTTAGATTTAGCTTGTTGTGTTGTTTTGCAAGTATTGGCTTTTTGCCATCTGAAGTTGGGTGGGCTGTCTGTAATGTGTTTGTCATGAACAACTTGACCCTAGGGTGCATGGCCGAAGTTTGAATTTTATTGGTGTTATTGTCATTAATTACACACATATTACTGCACTCCTATTGTAATGCATTGTTGTTTTTTCAGTTCATTAGAAATACATATTTCAAATGATATATCAAAGTTGCATCTATAGTATACTAATTAATTAATTCAATATTTAACACCAAATTATTATATGCGTCGTGTAGATGGACCAAAGCTAGATATACATTGGCAACCGTGTGAGTGAAGAGTACATTAATAGTGTGTCTGCTTTTACAAGAGCTGCCGAGGAGGATATGTTGAATAAGGGGGGTGAAATATATGTATTATCCATGCATTAACTGTGAGGATCTGAAGATGTTTAAGAACTGAGCGCATATTGAAGCACACTTGATTCGAATGAGTTTCAAAAAGGGGTATACACGTTGGACCAGTCACGGTGAAGAACAAATTATACAGGAAGGTAGTAATAATGACATCGCAGACGAAGTCAACGATATGATGTCGGATGATGTCGATTGTGGTTCTGATTCGGATAGGTTGTACGATGACAATTTGGATAAGATGCTTTGCGATGCATAAGGGGGTTATGATGAGAGGGGGTATGTTAAATTCTGGAGCTTGATAGAGGACTCAGAGAAACCTTTATTCCCAGACTGCAAGCTAGAATACACAAGGTTGTCATCCATGCTTGAACTATTGAAATTGAAGGCAAGCAACGGTTGGTCCGACAAGAGTTTCACGGCTCTGTTAGGTCTCTTAGCAAACATGCTTCCAAAGGGAAACGAGTTGGCTAAATCCACCTACAAAGCAAAGAAGGTTATTTGTCCTTTTGTAATAGAAGTAGAAAGAATACATGCATGTACGAATGACTGTATCCTCTACCGTAACGAGTTTGCAAACATGCATGTATGTCCGCTGTGCAACGCATCCCAATACAAGTGTAAGAATCAATCAAATGATGGTAAGAGAATCGAGGTGAAGAAAGGACCTTCTGCTAAGGTAGCGTGGTATCTTCCTATAATTCCCCGTTTGAAATGGTTTTTTGCGAACCCAAATAATGCAAAACTACTGCATTGGCATTCGGAGGAGCGTAAGAATGATGGAAAGCTAAGACACTCTGCTGATTTCACCCAGTGGAGAAACATCGATAGGAGGTTTGCAGACTTCGGTGAGAAACTGAGGAATATAAGGTTTGGATTGAGTATAGATGGAATGAATCCTTTCGGTAACATGAGTAGCCGACATAGCACTTGGCCCATAACTCTCTGTATCTATAACTTTCCTCCTTGGTTGTGTATAAAATGGAAGTATATTTTGCTGTCGATACTTATCCAAGGGCCAAAGCAACCTGGGAATAATATTGATGTGTACCTAGCACCATTGATGGAAGATCTAAAAATACTGTGGATTGAAGGGGTACAGGTATGGGATGTGGACAAACGAGAGAACTTCACTTTACTCTTCTTGCTGTTCTGCACCATAAATGATTATCCTGCCCTTGCTAACTTGTCGAGCTAGAGTACAAAAGGGGCCAAAGAATATACTCACTGCTTAGATGGTACCGAGAGTGTGTGGCTGAAGCACTTGCGTAAAACCGTGTAAATACATCACCGTAGGTTTTTTCGGAGGGCTCATCTCTACCACGAGATGAAGAAATAATTCGACGGAGAGAAGGATGACAGTTCAGCTCCAATGCATTTAAGCAAAAAAGCGGTCTATGATATGGTTAATGATTTAGATGTTGTGCTCGGAAAGGGACGTAAATCGAGGACCCATGAGAAGAACATCTGGAAGAAGAGATCAATATTTTAGGACTTATCTTATTGGAAGCACCTAGAAGTTCGTCACTGCATCGATGTCATCCACGTAGAGAAGAATGTCTGTGGCAGTTTGATTGGTCTCTTATTGAACATTCGTGGCAAAACAAATGATGGTGTCAAAGCACGACTTGACTTGGTTGATATGGACATCAGACCTGAGTTAGCACCGACAAAGACTGATAAAGGACGAACGTACCTCCCCTGCTTATTACACTCTATCCAAGAGCGAGAGAACTGAACTGTGTCAGTGCTTGTATGGTGTGAAAGTTCCGTCCGGTTACTCCGCCAACATAAAGAAACTTGTTTCGATGGAAGATTTGAAGTTAGTTGGCATGAAGTCTCATGATTGTCATGTGATGATGACACAAATGCCCCCTATTGCAATTAGGAGTATTTTATCGATCAAGGTCTGAGAGACAATCATGAGGCTATGTTATTTCTTTAACACAATTGCTCAGAAGGCCATCGATCCCAAAGGACTAGATGCTCTGCAGGACGAGGTTGTGATGACTCTATATAATCTTGAGATGTATTTCCCTCCGTCGTTTTTTGATATCATGGTCCATCTTATGGTTCACATTGTAAGGGAGATAAAGATGTGCGGGCCCATGTTCCTACGTAGCATGTACCTGTTCGTGAGGTTCATGGGAATTCTCAAGTTCTATGTACAAAAACGATCTCGGCCGGACGGTAGCATCGTCAAAGGTTATACAACCGAAGAGGTCATAGAGTTCTGCGTCAATTACATAGCTCAAGTTGAACCGATAGGTGTGCCTCGATCTCGCCATGAGGGAAGGCTCGAGGGTATCTGTTGGACCGAAAAGACGACTAGAGGGGGTTGAATAGGAGCACGCTCACTTTTTCATAAATAATGGATCAATAAAACTTTACTCCAGTAGCTATAGAAGCTATGAAGATCAGTATATCAGTACAGCGGAAGACTAATATTGAATCCAATAAAAACCCCAAAGCAATAGGACAAAATCAACAAAGATTGAAGTGAAACAATCTACTGGCGGTCGGACTGCTGCCTAACTGATGGTCGGACCGATTCCCGACCGGTCTGACCGGTTGCTATGGGCGGTCTGACCGCCGGCCTACAGAACAGATTGAAAAACCCGATGACGAAGATGCAAATAGATGAAAATTTTGATCTACAAATCCAAACTTGATGAAACTTGGAACACACATTCTCTATAATATCAGGGACCTATTCCAATAGAAGATTATGATAATTCTGGGAAGAATCAAGATCCTTTTCCGTTTGATAAAAAAGGGTTCAAAACCAGGTCAAAGCTTTTGCTCGTGGGTGATTGATGATCAAGATGATCCTAGATAGATTCCCACACGTCACAGCAAGCTAGATCACGTGAAGAAACCAAGCAAAAACTCACAGATCAAAGAAAGACCTAAAATTATCAAATAGAGAGAAAGAACACAATGAGACAAAACATTTATCAAAGTTTTCTTTGATTGATTGATATGATCAGGGCTTACAGCCACTCCATCAATGGAGGACAATACTCAATCCAAGAGCACAA
Organism: Hsuehochloa calcarea; assembly: GCA_036346395.1. Taxonomy (NCBI): domain Eukaryota; kingdom Viridiplantae; phylum Streptophyta; class Magnoliopsida; order Poales; family Poaceae; genus Hsuehochloa; species Hsuehochloa calcarea. The sequence continues at coordinate 63,915,083 of CM070594.1, read as the reverse complement.
AAATCACATCAAACATCAAGAACCCTAGCCTCCACAAAAGCTCTCCTTAAGAAAATTAGGGCTTTTAAGAATTGCAAAAGAGGCGAAGAGGAGGTGCATCCACCTCCCTCTCCTATTTATAGTGGAGGCTTAGACCTTCTAGAAGTTTAACTCTATTGGGCTCCTGTTAAGGCACAAAACAAACGGGACACTTACGCATGTATTTTAATGCGCCGTCTTCAACATCCCTTGACCTAACTAGCTACACCTTGCGCCATCTTGCGCCTTGGATTAGCTAATAGGTCACCCTTGTCCATCTTGCACCACGTTTGAGTACATTGACCTCATCCGGCATCGTCGATCGTTCTGGACCTCGGCTCTCCAAGCCTAGTCCCGATCATCCTCACCGTTGACCGTCGTTGACCACCAAGCAACCTGCACAACAATAGATAAGTAAACCAAAATTGGGAACAAGTTCTTCACAACTTGACCCATGTTAGTCAAAACATGCATCATGCACCATATATGCCCTGAAACTCATGACTTTGACCTAACACACGAATATCGCCGCCTCGAAGACCGACGATCAAAGTGAAAACCGGTCAGACCGCCCACCCTGGCCGGTTAGACCGCCAGCTGGGACTTAGCCATTTTTCCTCTCTGGAAAACCGAAACCTACTGAAAATTTCAAACCAATAGAACTTTTGACTATAGACTCCAAAAATTATGAGACCAAGTGCAATAGAATCCCCTCTCTTACCTACACCCTCTATTTTTGGCCCAGCTCAAAATAACACTTTTTAAGTTCACCGGTCCGACCGCAGCCTATGGTCGGTCGAACCGATTTGAGACCAGTCTGACCCCCATGCTACGACCGGTCAGACCGGTTACTACCTGACAGTTCTAAAACTTGTCGAAAACACATGAAATGACAAACCGTAAACGTCATTGCCAATTGTCACATCATCCTAAGATTTGGAGCATATCCCCATGATATCCACAGTATCAGGACCATCGGAAGGAAAGCGATCACTCCAGATATGGATGCATATGTTCAAGCCCATTTCACGGTCTTGCAACACAAGACTGAAGTGTCCCCGTATATCGATCAGCATAAGGACGTGCTTTGGTAACCGATTCTAGAGAGGCCGGATGTTTGGATCACGGGACAACACAATAGTCGGTTCAACCAATGGTTAAAGGAGCGACTCGCTAGGAGCTCGTCAAGTGATATGCTGACATAGTTGGCAAAATGGCCAATATTTACAGTTGTGACATGGCAATGATACAATATAAATGGGTACATATTCTATACACAAGCTTAGGATATAATGAGCACTAACCAGAACAGCGGTGTCTGCATGGATGCTTTTAGTACCGATGGGATGAGAAGTTCCTACTATGGGCTCATAGAGGAAATTTAGGAGCTCGGCTACGTGCTTTTTAAGATCACCCCTATTTCGGTTCCGTTGGGTCCATCTCCCATAGGTGAAGGTCGACAGGTACGGTATTACTATCGTAGACCTCGAACGTGCGGATACAAAGACGAATCATTTGTACTCGCTAACCAAGTTGTTCAAGTATTCTATGTAACCAACAAGGCAAAAAAGAAGCGTCACGTAGTTCTTCATGAAAAAGAAGGATTGTCGGAGTTGAGAATGTAGTGGACGAAAAAGAATTCAATCAATTTGACGAGTTGCCTCCTTTCAGAAATGATATAAGGGTCGAGGAAGAACAACATGACAAAACTAGCTACATAGTCGATCATCATGAGGGGCTAATTTTTAAAGATTGAACAATGTGTGTATTGCATAAGGGTCGGGAATGTGTCATGTGGGGAGTTCCACAATGTATATTGAACTTGATTGGGATAAGATTGAACTTAATGGTACATGTGTGTATATGTTCTGAATGGTTAATTTTAGTTCATTTGAATTAACTGATATGTTGTGTTTCTGCTTGTTTCAGAGGGCATGCCTAGAATTTCTTGAGGCTAGCCAATAAACATAATTAGATTTGTACTCTAGGGTTTTCCTGTGCCCCCACTGAAATGATTAAGTTCTAACTCTCCCTCCTCCCCCGAGCCTATCGCCACCATCCTCGACGCCGCCTCCTCCTCGAGCCCGGTGCGCCTTCTCCCCCGAGCCCGCACCTCCTCCCCGAGCACGAGCCGCCGTCTCGCCGAACTCGGCGCCCCTCCTCCCCTGAGCTCAGCCAGCCTTCTCCCTGAGTCCGCCTCCTCCCCTCTGCTGAGCACACGTCGCCTCCTCCCCTGAGCCCGGCGCGCCTCCCCTTTGACGCCGCGCCCTTCTGCTCTGGTGCTCCCTACTCATCCTTCTCCTTGACGCCCAAAGGTAACTGTTGGACCGAAAATACGACTAGAGGGGGGGGCTAAATAGGAGTATGCTCACTTTTTCACAAATAATTGATTCAATAATATTTTACTCCAATAGCTATGGAAGCTATAAAGATCAGTATATCAGTACAGTGGAAGACTAGTATTGAATCCAATTTAATCCCCTAAACAAAACAACTAAAATCAACAAAGACTAAAGAAATTCAATGCACTGGCGGTCGAACCGCTGGGTCAATGGCGGTCTGACCGGTGGCATTGGGCGGTCTGACCGCCGGCCTGAAGAACAGATCAAAACAGCCCCGATGACGAAGTTGCAAATAGATGAAACTTTTGATCTACAACTCTAAACTTCATGAAACTTGGAACACACCTTCTCTATGATATCAGGAACCTATTCCAATCGAAGATTGTGATAATTCTTGGAAGAATAACGAACCTTTTCCGTTTGATTGAAGAAGTGTTCAAAATCGGGTTAAAACGAAAACTAGATCCAAAATCTTGCTCGTGGGTGATTGATGATCAAGATGATCCTAGATATGTTCCCACATGTCACGGCAAGCTTGATCATGTGAAGAATTCAATCAAAAACTCGCGGATCAAAGAAAGACTCAAAATAATCAAATATAGAGAAAGAACGCAATGAGATAAAATATTGATCAAACTTTCCTTGGGTTGATTTGATCTGATTTTGGTTTACAGTCACTCCATCAATGGAGGACAAAGCTCAATCTATGAGCACGAAAATCACATCAAACTCTCTAGAACCCTAGCATCCACAAAAGCTCTTCCTAAGAAAATTAGGGTTTCAAATAGCAAAAGAGACGAAGAGGAGGTGCAGCCACCTCCCTCCCCTATTTATAGTGGAGGCTTAGAGCTTCTAGAGGTTTGACTCAATTGGGCTCCCGTTAAGGCCCAAAACAAACGGGTCACACACGCACGTATTTTAATGCGTCGTCTTTAACACCTCTTGACCTAGTTAGCTACACCTTGCACCATCTTGCGCCTCAGATTAGCCAATAGGTCACCCTTGTCCATCTTGCGTCACGCTTGAGGTCATTGACCTCACCCGGCATCGTCGATCGTTCTGGACCTCAGCTCTCCAAGCCTAGTTCCGATCATCCTCGCCGTTGACCGTCGTTGACCAACAAGCAACCTGCACAACAATAGACGAGTAAACCGAATTTGGGAACAAGTTCTTCACAACTTGACCCATGTTAGTTAAAACATGCATCATGCAACATATATGCCCTGAAACTCATGACTTTGACCTAACAACCGAACATCGCCGCCACGACGGGCGACGATCCAAGTGAAAACCACCGATCGCCCCGGGCCGGCTCGATCATTACTTCGGCCGGTCCGACCGCCACCTATTGGCAGGTCAGACCGCCAGTTATGACTTAGCCGATTTCAACATCTGAAATTCTGAAACCTACTGAAAATTTCAATCGAATAGAACATTTGACTGGAGACTCCAAAAATTATGAGACCAAGTGCAATAGAATCCCCTCTGTTGCCCGCTACCTCTATTTTTGGCCCAGCTCAAACCACCACATTCTGAAGTTGACCAGTCCGACCGCCGCCCTGGCCGGTCAGACCGGTTATGGCATGACAGCATTGTTTCTTTGCCGAAAACACGCAAAATGATAAACCGTTAACGCCATTGCCAATTGTCACATCATCCTAAGATCTGGAGCATATACCCATGATATCCACGGTAACCGATGCAATAGGGTATAGCTTAATACTATTACTGGAATATATTGTAATGTGGTGTGGTGGGCTTGAGATGAATTCTCTGTCATGATATTAGTCTTGTACTAAAATTGTTTTGATAATTGGGTCAGAACTTGAGCTCTAATTAGAATTCTTACTACTGTTGATTGATCTTTAGCATTTAGTCTGTTACTTTGTGTTGATTAATTGGTTGAACCTCCAGATTCTGTGATCCTTAGCAATTCATAATACATGATATTTTGCTAGTCATTTTGCTTCGATCTTCTGTTGGCCGAAAGTATTATATGTTGTCTCCTGTTGGCATATATGTAAAGCATTATTTTAGAGATCAAAGTTTGTATTAATATTATCAAATTCAATTAATGAAGAGTATATACTAAAGTAGCGAGAAGGTCAAGATTAAATCTTGTGCGACTCTACATCTGAGAGCAATATCAAAATGTTAAATCTTAGCTTTACGCTGATTTCATTTGTTCACATGATGTTTGTGTTGAGCATATTATTCTTTTTAAATGACCTAGAGGATTTACATGTTTATATGTCAATTATGTCATTGCATTGGTCCTAATTTCTTCCCAACATATCTCAATTATTTATTAATTGGTGTGTATACCCTTACATATAGAGATCGAATCTTATGATAATATGTTCATGCGTGTCAGAACTTCTATTTCTTATGAAGATGTCTTCCACTCATTCTTAGTCATCATCGTCTCATGCGTTTGATGCGTCGTCCTCTAGAATATCGAAGCGAGGTAGAAAAAGAGGAATATTGAAAAGGCCCGAAGGCCGATTTACCATCCCGGAGGTTGATGCATCTAGGACCCCTATCAATCCGAGCAACGTCCGCATTACGAATAATGGTTAGTTGCACGAGAACGGGTCAAGATTACCTACGATTCGTGGAAGGAGTTGACTAAAGCTCAGAAAAGTGAGCTACTGACGGATATTTTTCGATCGTTCGAGATCCCAAAACAACACCAGGACTCCGTGCGATGACACGCGTTGCTACAAGCGTGCAAAGCGTGGAAGAACTTCAAGAGCACGCTTGTCAACAAATACTTAGAGAATGATATGACGCCCTTCCAGAAGTATCTGTTCTTGGAAGAGTACTGGCAATACCTTGTGACGAAGAAGACGACAAGTGATTTTAGGAGTGAAAGTGCAACGCACAGGTCCCTTCAGGCAGAAAACACGCACCCCCACAGACTCGACACCACTGGGTATGCATATAAAATCCCGCAATGGAGGGATCAGGACTAGCAGGCAAACCGTTCGGATGCCTCCCTGCCATCTGTCGGCATCCTTGATGTGCGCGCCCGAAACTGGCTATGAGCAAGGTCATCTGCCCTGTCTTCGGGGGCCATCTCCTTTTCAAACCCCACAAACGAGGAAGTGTCCCAACGCCTGGTAAGATATCGAACTACCTAGTTTGTAATTATTCCATAACTTCATAGGATGTGAAATGACATATAGGGCTATTGCAGGAAGCGTTGAGTGCACAATCTTCCCAAGGCTCATTCCAGGTAGTCAGGGAGAGAGATATACTCTCCGCAGCCCTGGGAAACAATGAGCACCTGGGTCGCATGAGAGGCCTTGGTCTTTATATTCCATGAAAATATGGATTCCCAGAGGACTCTGAAGCGTACCGGAGTAGGAAGAGAGACAAAGTTGAGCGTGATGCACGACTACGAGAGGAGATTCATAAATTCCACATAGATGATATCGATGATCACGTCAGAAATGAGACGCAATGGCAGATGGAGTGCCTTGAGGAAAGGCTCTCGGAAAATCAGTTGCAAGCCCCTACCCCTATTGTGCTAGCCAGCCCCCAACCTTCCGAGTAGCTGCACGTCCAACCCTACCCCAAAAGGCAACAATAGATTTCATGTCGATGACATCCTGGTAATAATTATTATCTCTGGAATGCTTGATCCATTGATAGGCCTCTTGGAGTAGCTAATTTTGTATCATTATGAAGATGGCTACGAAGTGCAAGCTCTAAGTGAAATATGCCTCCGTTGCCCTATAGGCTACTTGGGGCCAGGCGTTGCCATCCGGTGCTAGGGCTTTGGTGCACGGTGTAAATCTAGCATTAGGTTTCGCAAAAGTGAATGTTGACGGTGTTCATGCCAATTTTGTGGTCGTCCCGCTGTAGATTCCCCCAAATGACGAGGTCGTGACTTTAGGGCAAGCCATTAGAACATTCATCCAGTGGCCCAAGAGGGGTATCTGTCTGGAGCTACCTGCTCCGGTGTCAACTTCACGGGAATGTCCTGCAATGGTATCAAGTCCACTGGAGCTACCTGCACCAGAGTTACCTGCACCGGAGCTACCTGGACCGATGCGACAAGGGCTCGATTCATCATATACATCTACACCTCATGCTCGGTCGACTCTCATGAAGTCAACCTCTAAAAAGCGAGGCAGCAAAGGAAAATCAAAGACGGTTGACTCCTGTTCTGATATCCCCTTCTTGTCGTTGGCCTAGAAATTCTAGGCGAGCCGTTGGTCGAGAAGGTAGAGCGCCACCCTACCCTAGGATTGGCTTACACGAGATTGCATATATGGTACATGAAACAGGCCAACAAGACGGATGGACAATGACGTTCGGGTGTCAACGTCAAGTTCAAGAAAGATCATCTTAACCGCGTGGTTCAAGATTGTGTCTTCATGGTGACCTTCGAGGACTTGTTCTTTATATTCAACCTCGATGCCCTCGACGCCTCACTCATGCGATGCTGGACACTGTAAATGTGTACAATCACGGTCAACGTTCTTGTAATACCGATAAATGTTATATATAACTCCTTGCTTTTGTGTGTGTGTGTGTACATACATACATGATTTCTGAAGCCGAATTAAGGAATTCACTGGTAGGTTTCCTCGACCCACACTTGGTTTCCCTGCAAACCATCAAGGAGAATGCAAAATTCATCGAGTATTACATGACGGAGTCATTGCTGGCTCACCACGATAAGGAATTCATACTTTTGCCCTACAACAAGGAGTAAGTGCTGCACTAATGGCTATACTTGTTGATTTGTACTTCATAAGCAACACGAACTTAGGTTTAATGACCATAGCGACACACTTATGTAGGTTCCAATGGATTCCAATTGTAATTATACCAAAACAGAACAAGGTAATATACCTAGATTGCCTAAAGAGGGTTGCACACGATTTCACAATTGTCCGATAATTAATCAACGGATAAACACATTTTCTCCATAGATAACTCTATTGTAGTCTTTCCTTCCTTTGCAATGGCTAAGCCTAACTTCTTGGAATCACGTAGGTCGTTCGCCGTGTACTTTGCTAAAGGAGGGAAATGCAAGGGAAGGATCCTGCGACACAATCTAAATTTTCCGATATTCGCTAGTACACATTAATCCTATATAAGTATATAACACTTAGTAGTTATGCTTCTCGAACTAACCAATTCTATTTTTGCAGTGCCACCAGCAGCTGTCGACCTGCAACAGTTGTGGATACTTTGTTTGCCACAACATAGAACTACTTGTCGGTTCCGCGATGACCAATGATCATCAGGATTGTCAATCATGCAATAATTATTTCATAATTATCAATTTATATATGCACGAATTTAATCTTCCTAGCGACATGTTACGAGCATCAATACAACTGCGTTGGAATAGGGTCTGCACATAAACATTCGGGGGTAGTTTGCGGCATTCTTGAACCGTGAGGTCATAAATCCAGATGGGAAGTTCCACAATGTAGATTGAACTTGATTATGATAAAATTGAACTTAATGGTACATGTGTGTAAATGTACATGAATGATTAATTTTAGTTAATTGATTTGTGAATTAGATGTGTTTGTTTCTTAAATGAATGTGACTTGGATGTGCTTGTTTCTTAAATGAATGTGAATTGGATGTATACATGTACTTATTGTGTTTCAGCTTGTTTCAGAGGGTATAGCGAGCATTTCCTGATGCTAGCCAATAAACAGAAATAAATTTAGCAATACAAAAGAATATCACAGACGGTTCCTTGGGACATACCGTTTGTGATAAATTAGCTCTCACAGACGATTTCATTTACAAACCGTCTGTGATACATCAGCTATCATAAACGATTTCATCTACAAACCGTCCGTGATAACGAACTATCACAGACGGTTCTGAGTTAATAACCGTCTGTGATGATCTCATGTCATTACTGACCCATAAACTTAGACGGCTCACGAAACCGTCTGTGATGACCTTTTTTTAATCGTCTGTGAAGATATTTTCTGTAGTAGTGTCTGGCACAACTATAATTGACCACCGATCATTTTTGCTATCTTTTAAGTAGCGATGAATGAAGTCATAGTATAGGTAGAGTGGTACAAATATGTTTAATAATTTTGTCAACATGATGAGTTCATATATCTCTACGGTTCGTTACTCAATTAGATGGTTGAACAAACAAGATCACCTCAACGTTTTGAGGTTGTCTTAGCGTGATACACGCCGCACAACCGCGCAAGCGTGCCGCACCGCAGCAAATGATCCATGAAGCAAATGGGAAAAGCCGTAGAGGGGGGAAAAATCATTTCTACCGTGTAGTTTTAATTCGAAATGAAATTGCATAACAAAATATGATACAATGAGATAAACTCAATGGAAAAAAGTATAACTGACAGATTACCTGCTCATAAGGATCAAATCATTATCATCATTACCACTGTTGCCAGCACGTATTCGATTAGACCTTGTAAGATTGGTCTGACTAACTATGAGCTGATTCAAACACAATACGTCAATTTCTCAGGTCGTGTTGGACCGATCAAGACACGATAAAGCTTGACGAGTTAGAGAAGTCCGATCACCGTTGCACCGGCCACTTGTCGTACCATGCGTGCCGTGTTTGGACTAATACTGTACATGCTGAGCCGGCCCGGTGGACTGTGTTGCCAATTTGTCCCTCGAATTAGACCCGATGCTTACAACTTAAAATGCTGTGACGCCTTTTTCTCATCAAGTTTAAACAAACCAAAAGGTGCCTCAATGGCTCTATGAAAAGATATCGTGCGGCTCGATTCAAATTTAGATTTTAATCCACTATTTTTCTTCGATTCTGTTTTGATTTTTAGTGTCATCCCTTTCACTTCCATTTTATTCCTCCTCCCGCGAAACTTCCGGGTGAGATTGCCGGCGATTCGCGATGGTCCCCTGGCGACGCTCCTCCTCCACCGCTTCCTTAGGGCCCGCGCGGCCTCTCACCGGCGGCGTCGCCGTCGGTAACGCGAGGGTCTCGCCGGATATCTCCGCGGACTCGTCGCCGTTGGCGGGGCTGGAGGAGGGGGTCGACGAGGAGAGGTGGTCGGCGCTGATGCCCGACCTACTCAAGGATATCTTGCGGCGCGTGGATGCCGGCGCCGAGAGGTGGCCGCCACGGCGCGACGTGGTGGCCTGCGCCTGCGTCTGCCGCCGGTGGCGCGACGCAGCCGTCGCCATCGTGCGGTCGCCGCTAGAGTCTGGGAGGATCACTTTCCCCTCCTCGCTGAAGCAGGTGAGGGCCATCGTGGTTGCTGTGGCCGGTCAGTGGCCGCCTCATTTCGGCGAATTCGGTGAAGACGTTAGTTAATTTGCTTTTGATTTGAGAACTTGGGAGGCGAATGGTCAATGTGGTCATGCATTATTTTAGCGTGCGCTTGCTCTGACGTTTTCTACTCTGTTTTCTTAAGTTTAAAAAAAACGCCAGGAATAGTAGTTCTTACTGGATGCAATTTCGTGCCCTTTCGATTATTTTGTGAACTTGCACGCGGTTAAAGAAAGGGTTTTGTGCTCAAATAGTAGGTACATTTTATTCCTATAGGCTATAGATAAAAGTTGATGAATAATCATTAACAAATGTTTTGATTATTGTTTGACCTTTTATTTCTGGGGAGTGTTAGTTTTACTAGGTCAATAGGAGATTTGGAGTAGTTGAATGTTCATTTTCTCATGCATTTCTCAAATAATTATTTGCTTTGGACACTAGGAAGTGGGAAGCAAAAGGTCCGGTTTTGGAGGATGCCACGGATTCAGCTTGTGTATTTGGATTTATGAAAGGATTTTACAAATTCGATAAATAAAGTGACCATTAAAACTTCAGAATTTTAACATTCGAAAGTAGGAAGTGGATGTGTCATGGGCCGGTACGGTTCAAGTGTGAACAGTAATTACTGCAATTATTAGAAAAGATTTATTATTTATGAATCTATCTATTAGTTAGGTAAGTTGTTATTTGATTGAATTGTTAGAGATATGTTTCATTAGAGATTATTTCTTAGGAGTCAAGTCGGGTTATCCCTATAAAAAAGCTAACATGTATCTATTATCAATCAAGTAAGAAAGATGAATTAATCTAGTCTCTCTCCCAAGGTTCTATCATCCTAGTCATAGTCTAATCTCTCATCCCACCAAGCCGACACCGCCGGGTATTCTTCCTGGCGGTGTTTACCCCGTTATGAACTAAGGTTCATGACATTTGGTATCAGAATAGTCGATCTCTTCCCACGACTTCTGCTATCATGGTTATGGTGACAGATCAGACTATCAGACCTACCACCAAGTCGTTGGCTATGATAAAGGCTAACGCCAACAAGATGGCCATGAGTACCAACGACAACGACAAGAAGATTGTGGCCATCTTCATCGACATGCGTGTCACTTTGGAGAAGATGATCGTGGCGACGATAGCGAAACCTCCCACGGCGGCGGCGATGCCTTCTGCAGAGGTGGTGACGCCTTCCATGACGGCGGCGGAACTACCTCCAGCAATTGCGGCGGCGCTACCTTAGGTCGACGTAGAGAAGATGATCGCAGTGGTAGCGATGCTGCCGAAGCCTGCTACGGCAGCTGCCGCACTTCCACGTCTTACCGTTACGCTACCGGAGCCCGCCGTGGTCCTGCCGAAGTCCGTCGTGGCTACCGCAGCGCTGCCAGAGTTGTTGCCATGCCTGCCGCAGCGACCGGTGAGTTTGCCACAACCACGTGTGGAGGCAACGATCTCCAAGGACTTATGTAGTCATCGCAACCTCTCGTCAACATGGGGTCTCTTAGGGCTTCAGCCATGGCCGTTACCACAGCTCGAGGACGAGCTGTTGTGAAAGAAAGAATGTAGTTGTCATGGGCCAGTACTGTTCATGTCTGGTACTGTTCATGTATCAACAGTACTACCGCAATTATTAGGAAAGATTTATTATTTAGAAATCTATCTATTAGTTAGGCAAGTTATTATTGGATTGGATTGTTAGAGATATGTTTCCTTAGAGATTATTTCTTAGGGGTCAAGTCGGGTTATCCCTATAAAAAGGGTAGCATGTATCCATTATCAATCAAGCAAGAAAGATAAATTAATCTAGTCTCTCTTCCAAGGTTCTGTCATCCTAGTCTATAGTCTAATCTTCTATCCCACCAAGCCGACGCCGCCCGGCATACTTCCTGGCGGTGTTTACTCCATTATGAACTAAAGTTCATGACACGATAAGGTGTTTTTCTTTACAACAAGTCATGATGGATTTTGATGAACTGGTGCTGATATTCGGGGCTACCATGGAGGGTTCAGCAGCATGAGATTATGCTTTTTCTTAAACTTGAGTAGATATTACTGGTAGTTTCATTTTGTTTTGAGCTGATAATATGGGCATTATTTGGCCCCTAATATAATATAAGGTGAATGTTTCCATTATTGTACAGCCTGGACCAAGGGATGCACCAATACAGTGTTTCATCAAGAGGAATAAGAAGAACTCGACTTTTTACCTCTATCTTGGCTTAACACAGGGTAAGTCAGCGTGCAGTTTTGTTATCTACTCAACATGAAGCAGAAAAAACCGCTAATAACTTTGCTCATGTTCCTGTTGTATCCATGACGCATGATGTTGCAATGTTCTACCAATTTTAGTAGATCTTGTTTCAGAACTGAGTTAATTGGTGATTTGTAGTTGTGATCACTGGCAACAATGCTATGTCATATTGATACCTACTTTGTAACTCGCAAGTATCACTGGAAGGAGAATTTGTAGTTTCTAATGTTTGTAGACTTAATCTTTCAAAAAAAATGTTTGTGGATGGAATAAGTTCATTTTACTCCCTCAAATTTTCCAAAAAGTTCGCTTAACCCTCTGAACTACAAAACCGGTTTTTTAAACCCCCCCCCCCCCCCGCCCCAATCTTTCAAAATCGGTTTAAAATACACCATGAGGTGGTTTGGCAGGTGGTTTCGCTGATGTGGACACAAATCAGCGTGGTTTTGCTGTGTTGGCTGCCACGTGCACATAGAGGGGTGTGTACCTCATTCTCTCATTCAGAACAGAGAAACAGAAGTAGAAAATAGAGGATGGGAGGCTTAGATGGAGCACGGGCACCAGTGGCAAAGGCGATGGCGGCGACCGGGGAGGACCAAAAATGGGTTGCGGGGGCCTAGGAGAGTACAAAGGTGGTGGCAGAGGAATACGGTGGCGCGCTTGCGGCGGTTCGTGGTGGCCAGAGATGGGGGAGATAGGGGAGACAACGATGGGGACAACGAGAGGCAAAATGAAGGTGAGCATGAGCTTCAGTGGAGTGAAGGGAACTTACCGAAGTGGAGGGGGAGGGGCTACGAGGTGACCCGGCGACGAAGGCCGAGGACGGTGAGTTGAGCTCCACGACGCAGCGGCACTGAAGGGGAAGGAAGCTCAAATAATTAGTTGGGGATGGTAGAGGGAGGTGAGAGGGTCCACTAGTAGGGAGGACTTGGACCTAAGCTCAGTGGATAAAGGATGACGGAGGTGGCGGCGGTATTTGGCCGGAAGCGAGGAAGACGGTGGCGCACGATGTTCCTGTTAGTGAAACCCAAAACTGGCTAAGGAGAATTGATGGGTAGGTCCTAGAACACGTTTTGACGTGAGCCAAAAGCGGAGGAGCTCACCGGGTCGACGGGAACGGGGAGGCAAGGGCAGCAGTCTCGTGAACATGAGCTCAGGAAGGTTGATGGCGCGGTCGCCTCTGGCTCGGGGTGATGCATGCCGATCGGACGTAACGAGGTGAGCAGAGACACGCTGTGGTTGACGTGGGTGTGCAATAGTGGTGGTGAGGACTTGAGGAGCCTTTTCACCCATGCCTTGGCACCCCTCCTTCCCAACTGGCCTTTTCACCTGAGGCTTGTGTCTGCTCAATGGTGGTGAGGACTTGAGGAGCGTCGTTCGCAGACTGAAATGGAGGCGAAGGTTGCGTCGGCAAGGGCCACGGGCTAAGGACCTACTCGGGTGTGGAGCAAGAGGGGGAGAGAGAGATGAAGAAAAAGAAGAGAGGGAGTGCTCGAGGAGGAGGAAGACGTTTGGGCTAAGATCTCATGTGGCTAAATCCAATGGTTGTGGTGACTTTGAGAGTGATTTGATGGATTTTTTGTGGCTGAATCTGTGTATAAAAGTGTGTGGCTAGAGGACGTGGACTACAAATGTGGCAAAATCGGGTAAAGTAGCAGCCATGTGGGCAAAACCACCTCAGGGTGTATTTTAAACCGGTTTTAAAAAGATTAGGGGGGGGGGTGTTAAAAAACTGGTTTTGTAGTTCAGGGGGAACTTTTTGGAAAGTTGGAGAGAGTAAAATGGACTTATTCCTTTGTAGATTGAAACTGAATTCTAGCAAGGGAGAAACAGAGGCTTTGTTTAACAAATATTTTCAGCGTTATGGACTGTTGCGCTGATGAGCTCAGTAGCCCTTCTCTCTCTAATATCTTGTCTTGGTAATTTGCTATAAACATCACGGTAATATGGTTACAAAAACATTTAGTTGGAAGGCTTAAATAAATGGACACATGCAACTTTGTAATTGTATGATTTCACGGCCATTTTCTTCATGGATCGTTTTGCTGTCTAGCAGCACTAGCAGATAAAGGGAAGTTTCTGTTGGCGGCTCGGAGGTTCAGGCGTGGGTTGCACATGGATTATATCATCTCTATTCACTCTGATGGTCTCTCGCAAGGAAGCCATTCATATGTTGGAAAGCTAAAGTGAGGCCTAAATGCTAATAGTTCATTAACTTCAATTTTGATTAGTTTGGTCAGTTGTCACTTGCAAACTAAACTACATGTTTCGGATTCATTTACGAAAAAAAAACTATGTAAAAATTATTATCTCAATCTGCTACTACTGTGAATGCATAACTAGCATCTTTGAGGCTAAGTTCTACAACTTACAAGCATATGCTTAATGCTTCCCATTCTATCTTGTGGCTATTTGCAGTTTGACATCATAACATTGGTGAAACATTGCAGGGAATGACTTTCTTTTGTTTCAACTTTGTCTATCGTATGTTAATATATTCCTCCCATGCTTATGTTTACCTTCATTATACATTATTTCATTTCCAATACAGAAAACATACTACTGTATATATACATGTGTTCTTTAGTTGTGTTAGTGGGCATATGCCATGCGTATATGCACAGGCAAGTGTTGCTACTTGCTACAGTTGCGCGCTAGTTATGTTGCTTTAGCAGGATCTCCTAAAAGATACTCCTCCTGATGTATGTGATTTTCTTTTGTGACTTTTAATGATCCCCACGTATCATGTTGGGGTTCAGCTCTTAATCTATGTAACCACACCTTACATAATAGATAATACAGAGTTCTTTTCCTTCATCTCCCAACTCCGCTTAGTACATAGCAATGCAATCATTCTGAGAATATTGCTTATCTATTTGAATTTATTTGTTCTGTTTGAAAGAGGGCTCACCATGATGCTATATTGATCATGCAAATCTGTGTATGCAGGTCCGACTTCATGGGAACAAAGTTCACCATTTATGACAGGCAGCAACCATATGAGGGTGCTAAGGCGTTAAGCAGCAGATCTGGTCGCTGGTTCGCAAGCAAACAAATAAGCCCACTGGCTTCCACTGGTATTTTTGAAGTTGGACAAGTATCCTATGAGTACAATTTACGCAGCTCAAGAGGACCGAGAAGAATACACTGCAGTATTCAGTGCCCTATCAATGAGGGTACTACAATAGATACACAAGAGGCGAAGCAAATCAGCACCGCAAGCTCATTGGTTCTAAATAATAAAGTGCCACGATGGCATGAGCATCTGCA
This sequence comes from Hsuehochloa calcarea, assembly GCA_036346395.1. Taxonomy (NCBI): domain Eukaryota; kingdom Viridiplantae; phylum Streptophyta; class Magnoliopsida; order Poales; family Poaceae; genus Hsuehochloa; species Hsuehochloa calcarea. The sequence continues at coordinate 63,899,938 of CM070594.1, read as the reverse complement.
GTGCTGGTGCTTGAATTTTCATGGTCGGGTTATGGTTGCTTCTGTGAAGAACTTCCAACTTACTGCTCCAGCTGGCGCCGGTGAGCCATGGGGTGTTCAGGATGACGAGACTGTGATACTGCAGTTTGGAAAGATTGACGATGACGTTTTTACAATGGACTACCGGCAGCCTCTATCAGCATTCCAGGCGTTCGCTATCTGCCTCACCAGTTTTGGCACAAAGTTGGCTTGTGAATAGGTAAACTCGGTGTACTTATTGTCCTCATGATTTCTCCTTTTTACGTCCGAACTAGAATATCTATTTATCATGGGGAGAGGATGGAAGAAATACCGTGATCACCTATCCATCAGTCCATTGTAACCAACGTGTTTCTCTCTTCAGACGAGAGAGTGATCTGAATCATAAGTTTTAATTTAGGAGATGGTGGCGTCTTAAAACTGCATCGTGATGTCATTGTAGCTTGAACTAGTAATATATAGGAAACATCTGTGTGTTTGGAATTCCCCTACCTGGACAACGATTGTGTTTTCAGTACGAGGAGACGATGATTCTGCAGTAGTGCAGTCCCATTCATAAGCTCAAACTAGTCCTCTGCATTTAGACTTGAAATGACTGCGTAGAGCTGACATAATGTTTTGCAAGTTTCTTATGTGCATTCAACTAATGGAAGCTTTTTTCCCCTCTAAGAGCCAATACACAACGGTTTATCAACACTTATTTTTGTATAGTTCTATTTAAATATTCTAAGGCGAAATCATGTGTACATTCTATCCGTTGAAACGATAGTGAAAACAACGTTCGCTCTCAGACTAGAAAATTACCATAGTAATTAGAGAATAAAAAGAGAGAAAAATTTACACCATCGATTACAGTGGATCCTAATTATAACACTCCAGATTTATAATAAGATTCGAAGCCAAAAGTGTCACAGACGGTAAGCGGTAGAGCAAGCATTATCGAAGAATAGTTGAAGTGGTGGGTAGCAGGGGATACGTGAGATGACATCAAAGATAAACAAACTGAATCCGTTTGTTGCCAAAACAGCGCGATCAATGATAAAAGCTTGCCAATGGCTGAACGGCTTCAATTCTATTTCTAAGTTTCTATTTTATGGGTGGATATATCCATAAAAGTATCTGGAATGTCCGTCACTCCGTCTATTCAAATATAAATTTATTTCATATTTATTGATGAGTAGTACATGTGTATGTCCCGTGGACTTCAATCTTATCATGGTTATATTATAGTTCGCATAATCTATTACATAATAGAAGTCGATGATAAATGGTGTACAGTTGTTAAGAAAAAAGATAAAATATTTTAGATATTCTTTAAAAAAAATCCGGACTTTAATTTGGTGGATCCTAATTTCAAAGGCCTAGATCTGTTTTATTGCTTAGAGATTGATTGTAAAATTGTACTTTATATAATTTAGAAGTTTTCATGTGAATCAAAAGAAATATATATATATTCTCACATGCTGTTGGTAAAGAATTAGATAAATTCGTAAACTGGACGGATATTAAAATCCCTTAACATTTTTGTTTTCATGGTAAAAATCAAAGAGGGCAAAATCAATCCTTCCCATTTAAAACATACTGTAATATCTTATTTAAAAAGGTACGTTTGTTATGAATAAAGTACACTAAATCTAGCAACGTAATTGTGCGGTAACCCTACAAGTTACGACTTATCTAATATAAGAGCATGTACAATAGTATGACGTTAGTTGTGGTCACGTAGGACATGATATGATATAGATGAGAGATGGAACATAGAGAATTGAGCCATCTCTCATGCAATAGTCGATTGTAACACGAGAAATAAGACACATTATGCATAGAGAAGTTGTTTATAGAGACATTTAAAAAACAACCTACTGTAGGAGTTGTCTTTAGTACTGTCTATAGATGACATATAAGGGTATTACAGACAACAGTTGTGTTGACGATCGAGTCGCCGATCTTACGAAATAAAATAGAGAAAAATGACAAAGAGTTCTTGGGAGAGAATGTGATTGCTCTTTATTGCTATAAACTGGATCCTTTACAAGGAGTGCCTTCGACAAGGCTGTGGACTAATGCTAATTACACTGAGCGTAATGCTTGCTATGCTATTGAATCAGACCTGAAACATGAATCTAATATCGATTATGATGCTTCAATTCGATACCTTTGTTTCTTCGTGCCCCGTCTTTAAATAACCATCGAAGAGGTAATAGTTACTCCTAAAGAAGACGCCTGTTGGAAGTGGTGCGACTGGTTGGAGGGTCAGTTACAGTTAACGAAATAGCAACTGATCGTCGGTTAGTGTATGTGAGACACCTAACTGTATAGTTGTTATTGTCGGTGTCTTAGGACCATAAAACGTCGCGTTGTATGGAACAAATATGATATGTGTTCTATTCATCACACGGTAAGGAATACACTTGGATTCGGATCCAAGTGTCAGTTCATAGCTCTCACGAGCAGTCATCTGGTCGGGTATTGGGTGTAGGACCTCATCTGACCAAGGTACCCACTATGTAACCTCTAGAATCCTTACGACCACCAAAGTCGTTAGCCTTAGGGGTTACGACCACGAAGACATATGGTCTTTTATTATGTATTTAAAGCAATACATAGATATTTTAATCATTGTCATCTAGGCCATGAACTTTAAAATGAATTGATCGTATGAACCCCCGATGAAAAGTCGTATCGGGCAGACCCTCCTTTAATGCCATGACAAATAAGGTGGTCTGTACTCACTTTAAAGTTGACAAACTGTCTTGGGAATTGAAGAGTTTTTCTGTCCGTTGGACATTGGTTTGTGTCCATTGTACTTTTGGATAACTCCTTTTTGCAGTTAAAGAACTATGGCTATAAAATCCCTTTGGCATGCCGCCTAGAGGATTTTATGCTCTCAGATTTTTTAAAATTTCCTCTTCATCTTCCTACGAAGGATCTCTTCCGACCTCCTTTGTTATGTTTGCCCAAAAACCTTCTCCAACCATTGCTCATCCAATCATGTCGGACTCGATCACCAAATGGTTGGTTTTAGATCTGAGCGGGAAGAAGCTCAAGGTTTTGGAGGAGATCAGGATGCTTCCAGACAAGAATCTGATTAAGTGGAGGCCAGCAGCCAGAGAGTATTACCCGAGCAAAGAAGAAGGGGAAATCCCTATTTTTCTTGCCTACGTCGAGTGCGGACTCAGATTTCCAATACATAAGTTCCTTTCGCAAGTTCTTGAGTACTACGATGTCGAGTTGGTCAATCTACTCAATCGCCAACCTCAGCATCTTCGTCTACCTCTGCGAGGCATACTTGGGGATCCGACCAGATTTGATGGTCTTCATGTATTTTTACAAGATGGCGAGGTCGGGAAAGACGAGGGGAACACCTGGAGAATGCTTGCTGCGCCTCCACGACGAGAAGGCCGATGAGTACATCGGAATGTACTCAAAGTCCTCATGGTCATCGTAGAAGAAAAGCTGGTTCTATATATCGGTCACGAAGGAGGACGACCTTTACTTCGCCAGCAAATTGGCGAGGGAGAGCCCCAACTGGCGGTCGACCGTGAAGAAGGAGGGAATGGTCGGAAGGTGTGTTGAAGCAATCCAAGACCTCAGCGCTAAGGGCTTAACTGCTTGGCATGTGGTTAGGGACTTCTCCATACGTCATATTAGTCCCTTGAGGTTCCGATCACTTTCTCTGCTCTGGTACATTGGTCATGACGAGGTGACCAAGGATACCAGGGAATGTAAGTTCTGAGAATCCCAACCAGTATAGTATATTAGTTGTCTGTTTCTTAACCTTGAAATCCCTTTATTTCTTGAAGCGCTTTTCCCTGATGAGATTAGAGAGCAAATCAAAATGATCTACGCTGGGGAGTCTGATGTCAAGGATGTGTTTCCCAACATCTTGGCGGTTGTCTCTTTAGAAGAGAAAGTGAAGAGACTCTATGCAGATAACAACTTGTTCTTCATCGTTTGTATATTCTCCGACCAGTATATAATTCTGCTCCAATTATGTAGGCGATCGGGCTAAGGCTAAAAAAATCTGATGTGGACTCTCCATCATCAGTTGTTCCAACCGACTCCGCCTCAGCGATCTGCGAAAATGATGATATCCCAAAGGTAAAAGAGCATTCGACAAGGAGTATATACTTTAGATGGAAAAAATCCATCACCTAATTAAAATTGGCTTTTTAATTAAGTGGGAGAAAAGAAGGATCCGCATATCAAGGTGGCGGAGGTCGTAGGCCCTAAAGTAGTCGTTCACGACCTAACAGATGTTACCAAAGCAACTGCCCCAGAAGCCAACGAGGACACCGTCTCCGACCAGCTGGTCAGGGACCTCGACCATCTGATCGAGGCTATCACTTCCAACCGGAGGTCGGAGGATGTGAAGGGTATAACCAACACTACTGGTTTAGAACTAGTAAAATCGGTGGAGAAGAAGAGGAAGGCAAGCACCACGGATCATGCTCCCGGGTGTTTCAAAATCAAGACCAAAAAGACGACTAAGTATGTATACATGAAAGTGACTTATGAAAGTACATACCTGTTCGTAGCTTCTGGTATTCTAAAATCTTGACTTTCTTTTCTTTTTTTTTATAGGTCTTCTGGTGTTCCAGTCGTTTCTAACCAGAACACCGCTCAGGGAAAAATTCTTAAGGAGAAAGAGGTCGAGTCAGCCTCCGAGCAAGTAGTAGCTTTAGATGTTCAAGTCACCCTAACGGCTCCAATCTTGCCTAAGGAGACAAGAGTTGAAGAAGAGCCTCAGCAGGTTCCGCCCCCTGTTGAGATTGCTCAAGGGGAGAGTAGTTCTTCACCAGTTATAAGGTCTCCTCGTCCCAATTTCTTTTCCGGCCACCGTCGAATTCCTTGTAACAAGTTATTCGATGAAGCCTGGAAGAAGATGTTGGATCGTCAGTTAGAGACATATCATAATATTATCTACTCCTAATATGCTAACACGACGGCCGAGGTAAGCGTCTACAACCACTCTCTTTGTCTCTTCTTTAAAGTTTATAAAAAATTAAAGAAGTATGCTATTTTTGGTACCGTTATTCGTGGTAATACGACTGGGTATGCCAAATCGTGTGATCACGTTTTTGTTGAGAAACCTCGTAGCAGTCTCAGTTATTGTTTTAACAACCGACTTGCTTCTATCCATTTTGTAAACATATCAATCATGACGAAAAGGAATTGGAAGCCCCTAGGTGCTCTTGGAAAAGGTTCCAGAATATCAAGTCCCCAAGTCGCAAAAGGCCAAGAAAGCGGAATTGTCTGCAAAGCTTATGCCGGTTGATGTACTTATCGACTATGAAGTTAACATTGTATGCAATTTGTCACGAGCTCTTTTGCATAATGAAGGGCAGTTGGCCAATAGTATCCTTACCTGAAGGCTTTATCGACCAGTGTTCTGTAGGAATGATGTGTTCCACAGACTCCTCTATGAATGTTGGATAGCAACTTAATGACATCCGTTTGAGATATGCATCTTATCAACACTCCGTGAGATCCCTGTTTATAAAGGGTACTTTCGTTCAAAGTGTATAATTTGGATTTTCGAGCTATACAATCAGCTTCTACATCATATTTAGGAATAATGTCATGCTGAAGATACTTATAGATCGACATCATCCAATTTCTACCGGGGTTGAGCTTTATGACCTCCTGTGGAGCATCCATGTTCTCAGGATCGATTTGTACGATCTCTAGCGGAACACCTATGTCCTCGGAATTCTCGACCACCGAGGGTGGATTAAGTTAAGAAAAAATCTGGGCGAGATAGGTGACCTTGTGGAAGCCATCCGTGCCAACAGGTCTGCCAGAAAGTTTTTCTTTCTATGAATATGTTGGATTTGGAAACTGAAGAAGTGCTTTTTGAGTTTCCGTACTTCCGCCAAATAAGATGACATCTTAGTACTTGAGCATTGATATTCTTTCTCGACTTTATTCACTACTAGTTGAGAATCGCCTTTCACTAGTAATATGCGAATCCCGAGTGCTCTGGCTGTTGGAATTTTGCCAGTAAATCTTCATATTCTGCCACATTGTTTGTAGCAAGAAAGTTTAATTAAATGATGTATATGATGTTTTCTCCATTAGGGGATATCAAGACAACTCCAGCCCTCAAGCCTTTTAACATCAAGGAGCCGTCAAAGTGCATTGTCCACTCGTCATGGTGTTCGTACTCGGGCCCTTGGGTGGGTTCAGGGTTTGTCCATTCGGCTATGAATTCTGCTATTGCTCGGGACTTAATTGTTGTTCTTGAGATGAAGTGGTGGTCGAACACCCCAAGCTCGACCGTCCATTTTGCTATTCGTCCTGAAGATTCTCTTTTTCGAGAACTTGACTAAGGGGATATCCGGTAGGTACGACTACTTTGTAGGCCTGGAAGTAATGCATTAGTTTCCTTGAAGCCATAAGGAGATCATATATCAACTTTTGTACTTGTGGGTATCTTTCCTTAGGTCAATGTAAGACTCTGCTTACATAATATACTGATCGTTTGACATTGTCACACTCTACAACCAATACTCCACTGACTACTTGTGGCGTTGTAGCCACGTAAATCAACAATGTTTTCCCGATCTTGGAGATACTAAGATCGGGGTATTCGTAAGGTGCCTCTTGAGTTCTTTATATGCATCGTTTGCTTTTTTTAGTCCACTCGAAACTTTCGTATTTCCGAAGAAGCTTAAAGAAAGGTAGCCTTTTTTCACCTAACCATGCTATGAAACGACTTACCGCTGCCATATAGCCGGTTCATTTTTGGACTTCTTTCTTTGTGGTCGGATGACGCATCTGGTTGATGGCCGATATTTTTGCTGGATTCGCTTCAATCCATCTAGTCGAAACTAGGAAACCAAGAAGCTTTTCAGAAGAAACTCCGAATACTCACTTCTTTGGATTTAACTTAAGGTTTTGCCTTCTTAAGTTGTTGAAAGTCTCGTGTAGGTCGAAAATATGATCACCATCATTGATGCTTTTCACAACTAAGTCATCAACGTAGGCTTATAGATTTTGGTCTATCTATGGATTAAAGGTTTTTTGCATTATCTCTGAAAAGTCGCACCAGCATTCTTGAGACCAAATGACATCTTAACATAGTAGTAAGTGCCATATGGTGTGATGAAGGATGTTTTCTCTTCATCATCTTTATTCATATTAATCTGGTGGTACCCTGAGTATGCATTTAAAAAACTTAACAACTGGCACCCGAAAGTAGAGTCTATAAGTTGATCAATATGTGGAAGGGGAAAGTCGTCATCCGACAAGCTTTATTAAGGTTTGTGAAGTCAATACACATTCGCCATTTTCCATTACTTTTTCTAACCATTACAGGGTTGGCGAGTCACTTTGGGTGGTTGACCTCACGAATAAACCCAGCCTTGAGGATCTTGTCAATCTCTGACTCGATTGCCTCCTTTCGAACAGGTGCGAAACGCCTTAGCTTCTGCTTGACCATTTTTTTTGTCAGGCGGGAGAGTTAGCATGTGCTCGATCACCTCTTTGGGAACTCCGGGCATGTCGGATGCCTGCCAGACGAATACGTTTAGGTTTGCTTGGAGGAAGGAGACGAGCGACTCTTCCTATTTAAGGTCGAGTCCTGCCCCGACCAGTACCTTTTGGGAAGATGCGTTAGTATTTCCCGACCCAGACGACATTTTGACGCTTTTTAGAGAAGCGTCTTTGTCGAGTGGTACCTCCTTGGTCTGGTCAAAAGGCTTTGGGGTCATATTTAGTCTTGAGTGCTTGACCTGCACGAAAGGCGGGTTAGTCTCTCTGGTCGGAAGCTCATCAACCAGTCCTAGGGATTTCCGATCACATGCATAAGCCATTTTCTATCACCTTGAACCGTGATGACTCCTTTTGGTCCAGGCATCTTTAAACTCTGATATCCGTAATACGTAGCTATCAGGAATTTAGCCAATGCCGAACTACCAAGGATCCAATTGTATGCGGTTTCAAAATCCACCACATCAAATGAGTTCTTTTTTGTTTAGAAGTTGTCAGGCCTTCTGAACGTGACCGGTAGGGACAGTTGTCCTATAGGTTTAGCAGTAGAACCAGGAACTATACTATGGAAAAGCATACTTCACAGGTTTTACTTTGACATGGGAATTTGCATTTCTTCCGACGCCCCTGTAAACAAAATATTTAAAGAACTTCCCCCATCTATTAAGACTCGATTAATTTTGCAGTTATTAATAGTAGGATCAACAACAATAGGGAACCTACCTGGTCAAGTCGACGGGATGGGACATTCCTCTTTGCTGAAGGAGATAACTGTTTCCGACCACCTGGATAGCTCGATGGTGATCGGAGACTCGCAACGTTTACTTCTCGTTGCACAGGCCTTCAGATGACGTCTTGACGAGTACGAGGACGATCCGCCAAAGATCATATCCACAGTGTGTTGAGGCTCCTGGTACTCCATTTCTTCAGTGCCATCTTTATCCTTCTTGGAACTTGGTTCTTCGAGTTCTGCTATGGAGGGGAAGGGACCTTTATCTGAGTAGTAATCCTTTAGTTTCTTTTGCTAGGCTCAGCAGGTGCGCAGATCATGCCCTGCTGCCTAGTGAAGTGGACACCACTTTTTGTTCTATTTGTACTCATCGGTCTGAACCTTTGCCTTGTTCCGACCAGAAAAGTCTATTTTGCCATTGGTAAATTTTTCTGAAATCGTAAGGACTTCCTTGATATCAGGCTTACGATTCTTCTTACCCTTTAGAGACTCTTTGTTTTTCTTCTCCTATTTCTCCAAGCCAAGTTGAGGGATTTTGTCTTTTCGATCAATAGCTTTACACAATTCAACCGCTTCACTAGTGGCTGCATATTTGTCAGCTATGTTGAAAAGTTCAACGATCATTCGCAGAGGATTCATTGCAATATCCTCTGTAATCTGCCGATTCCTCAGCCCTGCTTTAAAAGCCTAGATAACAAAAGGCTCTGCAACCTCTGGAAGAGAGTTTCGAACCTGGCTAGACCTCTTGATATATTGTTGAAGAGTTTCATTGGTCTTTTGCCTAATCCGATGGAGATCGTCTTTTTTTCCAGGGTGGTCGTACGTCCCTTGAAAGTTGACGATTTGAGTATCGCATAGCTGCTCCAAAGTGTAGATAGATCCGACCGGCAGGTTGAGTAACCACGATCGGGCATACCCTTCAAGGACCGTGGGCAAGTAATTTGCCATCACGTTGTCACTACCACCAGCAGTTTTGATGACGGTAGTATAGATCTGAAGAAACTCTAATGGGTTCTGAGTCCCATTGAACTTTTCTATGTTGGCTGGTCGGAACTTATCCGGACATCGTACAGCTTGGAGCCCCGCTGAGAAGGCTCGACAACCTATTATGGAGTCGTGACCCCTTCTTTGAAAAGGAGTCGGATTATAGTCGGTTGGGGACTGATTTCTCGGATTAATATATCGCGTCTCTGGTTTTCCAATTCGATCGTGGACGTTAGTGTTACGTCTTTGACTACCTGCTTGGTTCAGATGATGCCGAAGGTCGCCCGGACCAAGAGGTTGTTCCTCTTGACGAGGAGTGGCTGCCGAGGAGAGCTGTCTTCCCTCGTGATTCCCTGGTCGAAACCTATGAGGGGGCCTTGGTATCGTCTGTTACTCCGTCCGACCATGTTGTCCCCTGCTAAGGGAGTAGCGTTGAGAAGAAGTCATGGTTTGACTTTGTGAATTCCTTTGCTTTCGGTACATTTCTGTACGCTAAATGGTTTGTTGGAGGATCTCTGACGCCTGTCCTGCAAGTTGAACGTAACCCGGAGTCTCTGCCAGAGCAGGATATGAATTACTCAAAATGTCATGAACTCGTTGCAAGTTTTGAGTCTTACCGGAGGTCTTGGAGGATTCTAACTAGCAGTGGGCGTTCGATGAGTGGAATGTCCTTCCAACCTTCCGTCTTGTCCTGCGCAACCTGTCACGTGTTGTCAGGTAGGAGTAGGTGGATTAAATGATCAATGTCTATTAGTTCATTTGCCTCCGACAGGTGGTGTTTGAGCGTCCGTACCATCTCCATCAGTATGTGGTGGCGGGTTAAGCCGCGGAGGACTATGCATGGTATCTTGACCGGTATCTCCAGTCGTGTTAACCTCGTGGCGCCGGCAGCGATCTTCCGACGAGCTCTCGTCGGAGCTAAGGGAGAGCCTTCCAGAGCTTCGGCAAGGAGCCTCCACGACGGGGAGCGGTCGAAAATTACAACCTCCGGCGGGCTCTGTGGTGGATTCAGCCTGATCCGACGGATTGCCGATCGAATGCTGAGATTTATAAGTCCCACTCGTCCTTCGACCAGTGGCAATGGTAACTTCATTGACACTCTCACCAAGTGTCGGTTGGCCCCCAGAATATGTAGGAGCCGTTGGCGAATACTGGTTGCCCATGATAACATCGAGAGCATGTTGATTATCTAATGCTAGGCTACTATCGTCGTTCTTGCCGGTCGGATTGACCGGGCTTGTAGAGGCATTTGGATATATCGAACTGGTCAGAACGACCAGTTCCTCTGGAAGCGCCATAGATGGCTGTGTTGAATCCTCATCCATCCGGTTGATCTCGCTGGTTTCAGCGAGTGGCAAGCCAGCGGAGGAGGAGGATGACGACATCCCGTTTTCTTCCATGACGCGGATGCATGCATCCATGTCGAGGTTGGAGTGGTCCGCCAGATCGAACCATTTTTCCTCGTCCCAAGTCTCTGCCATGTTTGTATGAGCGAAGGGAGTGAATAAGGAATGCTAGAGCGAAGTGATATTCAAGAACCCAATGCCTTCTTCCCTAAGGACGATGCTAGCTATCGACGATTGAGTCGTTGATCTTATGAAATAAAATAGAGCAAAATGACAAATAGTTCTTGGGAGAGAATGAGATTGCTCTTTATTGCTATGATCTGGAACCTTTACAAGGGGTGACTTCGACAAGGCGGTATACTAATACCAATTACACTAAACGTAGTGCTTGCTATGCTATTGAATCAGACTTGAAACATGAATCTAATATATATTGTGATGTTTCAATCAGATGTTTTTATTTCTCCGTGCTCTGTTTTTAAATAACCATCGAAGAGGTGGTAGTTATTCCTGGAGAAGACGCCTGTTGGAAGTGGTGCGACCGGTTGGAGGGTTAGTTACAGTTAACGAAATAGCAACTGATCGTCGGTTAGTGTATGTGAGACACCTAAGTGTATAGTGGTTATTGTCAGTGTCTTAGGACCATAAAACGTCACGTTGTATGGAACAAATATGATATGTGTTCCATTCATCACACGGTAATTAATACACTTGAATTCGGATCCAAGTGTCAGTTCATAGCTCTCACAAGCAGTCATCTATCAGGGATTAAGTGCAAAGCTTTATCGAACTAGGGTACCCATTATGTAATCTCTAGAATCCTTACGACCACTGAGCTCGTTAGCCTTAGTGGTTATAACCACGAAAATATATAATCTTTTATTATGTATTTAAAGTAATATATAAAGATTTTAATCCTCAAGTTGTATATACCATGTATATGTTCTCGCATTCCAGAGTGGTACTAGTTCAATAATTCAATTGCTGTTTCTAATTGAACGGACTGGGAAGACCTTAGCGTCATCCATCCAGATTCCAGGAACCGACCGTACGAGCCACGGAGCCCCTCCTAGCGTCAGCCAGCAGGCACGGAAGTGACCGCTGGGGCCAGCATGTTTCATACTGTCCCGTCGAGGTTCAATGAATGAAGCACGTCCGTTCCTTTCCCCTCGAATCTCGATTCCACGAGCTATCGAACCCTCCAGTGCGCCCAAGCTAGTCAAGGACAAGTGATATGTTTTTTTTTTTTAATTTGTAATAGCATCCAGATAGGCCAGGAAGGTACGGTACTACGTTTCCGTTCGGGAACCAACTGCGGACCATAACTGTGAAAACAGCTTGTGCCGTAGCGATGAATACTATTTTTGCTGTTACTACGGTAGTAACAGCAATACATACTACAGTAGAGATGTAAACGGAGGGGATAAAGACTGATATCGTTCATTTTGTATTATTATTTTTATTTATTTTTGGATTTGGAATCAAGCGCAGACAGTACCGAATACGAATACGAATGCAGATAGTCTCTGTAACAAATACGGAGCGAATACACACCGGATCGAATACGGATTGTCTCGATCACGTATACTTATTTGGGTATTACGCAAAAACATAAACCAGATATGCCGCACAAATAAAGATCAATCAACCATACTACATGTCCTAAATAAAACTAGATTGGTAGTTTAACAAACAAATTTAAATACATGACAGAGCTAGGTAAGCAAGTAGTAACTACTAACTAGCAAGTACCAAGTCATAAGTTCACAACTCACACCTCACATGGTCCAAAATTACATCAGAAGTTCACAACAAAGGATAGTAGCATAGCAAGTAGCCAAGTAGTAACTACTAACTAGTAAGACAATAAATGCTAAGTAAGTAAGTAGCAGCTCGTTAGCCGCACAAAGACTTGTCTAGCAGCAGCAAGTAGCGAGCCATCTCTATGACTATGCCTCAGCCGATCTCAGCTCCGATCATCATCTCATCCTACAAAAATAGATTAGTAGAATGTTAGATTTGTACAATTTGTCGAATAAATCTGAAGATGAAGTAATCTTGATGGTGACTGTTAGCCCGATCTTTCGATGAGAATGATAAATTTTGATTGGATAATGATCAACTCTCACGATCTATGCTACGAACGCGGCACGCATGAACCAAGCAATAGCCGAACTAATCACTAAGTCGTTATCAGCTGTGCCAAAGACCCGATTGACCTGATCACGAGGATCAATTCCTACAAGTAATCGAAGAACAAGTAAGAACGATGTAACAAGCAATCTGAATTGCAATATATGATTGAGTTAAAAAGTTTGGGTTCCACAGATGTTCTTTACGGTTAGTGTAGTCGACCCAAGCGAAGAATAAGAGTTTTCCAATAGAGAAACTAAGCAAATGAAATCCACCAAACCTTAAGGGTGGCGTCCACTTTATGAAGGAGGAAGAGAAGGGAGAGGCGGTGGCACTGCTCACGTGAACAGTACGGGTCTAGGGTTACAAGGCCCATGGGCCCAAGTGGAGGTGGGGTAGCACCTTTGCTCTCGGAATCAAAATCAGTGACGGACTGTTTTGGTGATTGCAGCATGCTCAAAAGGAATTTGGAGGTAGAGCCAGATCTGTTGGAAAGAGGGCGACATAAACTTTCCATAAAGTATTTGTGGACTTCCAACAGACTCCGTATGTGAAAATTATACATGTTTGAAGTCGGTGTTGTCCCCGAAGGCCGAATTGGATTGCAAATTCTTCCTTTCATGATCAGCTCCTATGTTCCTGATTGAAAGAACTTCACATGCATTAGGTAGTAGCATATTCTTATTAGAAACAAAATGTACTTCTAGAAACGAAGTTACCTGATAGTTCAATTAACACGTACGAGCTCTAGTGATTGAACCTTCCAAGTGCATAGGTTCATATCTATTATGAGGAGTACTGGGTGCATGCATGGAAGTGATGTCCTCATCATCCCCCTTCTTGCATTTGAGTCATCCTCAACTCAGGCTTATCTTCTTCACCCAACTATGGCATCAAATATGCAATGTTAAATGTGGAACGAACCCCGAACTCTGCAGGCAGATCAAGCTTATATGCATTTTCATTCATCTTAGCTAACACCTTGAATGGACCATCAGCTCTATGCATCAACTTAGACTTTCTCAATTCATAAAATCTATCTTTGCACAAATGTAACCATATGAGATTACCAGGTTAAAAAGTTAAACACTTTCTACTTTGACTAACAACAACATTATATCTAGCATTCATGCACTCTATGTTTTCTTTAGTAGTTTCATGCAGTTTAAGGATAAATTCAGCACGATTCTTAGCATCTAAATTTACTTTTTTAGAAGTAGGAATAGATAATAAATCAATATGAGAACGAGGATAAAAGCTGTATACTACCTAAAAAGGGCACATCTATGTGGTAGAATGCAACGATCTCTTGTATGCAAACACTACATGAGGTAGACATTCTTCCCACATCTTCAATTTCTTCTTCAAAACAACCCTCAACATAATTGATAACGTGCGATTGACAACTTCAGTTTATCCATCCGTTTGGGGGTGACAAGTAGTAGAAAACAGCAGCTTGGTCTCTAATTTCGCCTAAAGGGTGCGCCAAAAGTGACTAAAAAACTTCGCATCCCAATCTGAAACAATGGTATTGGGTACTCCATGTAGTCAGCAACATTTGTAGTATCATCGCTCTTATGACAAGGTATAAAATGTGACATTTCAAAAAATCTATTCACAACAACAAAAACACTATCTCTCCCCTTCTTTGTTCTAGGTAGTTCTAAAACAAAGTCCATTGAAATATCCTCCCAAGGAACACTAGGCACAGGAAGAGGCATATATAAGCCGTGTTGATTAAGTCGGGACTTAGCTTATTGCATGTAGTGCAGCGAGACACGTAGCGCTCAATGTCGCGCCTCATTCGAGGCCAATAGATGTGCTTGGCCAGAACGTCCTCGGTTTTCTTGACACCGAAGTGTCCCATAAATCCTCCGCTATGCGCCTTTTGTAACAACAAAAGTCGAACGGAGCTAGCTGGATTGCATATCTTGTTAGCTCTAAACAAGAATCCATCTTTTAACACAAATTTATTCCAGCCCTTTCCTTCTATACAATTCAACATTACATCTATAAAAGTATCATCTTGAGCATAAAGTTCGACAATCAAGTTGAGATAACATGGTATAACACCTAGACAAAGCATCAGCAATAACATTCTCTTTCCCTTTCTTGTGTTTGATAACATATGAAAATGATTCAATCAACTCTACCCATTTAGCATGTCTAAGGTTCAGTTTACTTTGACTACGAATGTGCTTTAAAGATTCATGATCAGAGTGTATAACAAACTCTTTAGGTCATAAATAATGCTGACATGTTTCTAAAGTTCGAACAAGAGCAAATAATTTATTATCATAAGTAGAATAGTTTAAACTAGGACCACTCATTTTTTCACTAAAATAAGCAACATGTTTACCTTCTTGTAGTAACACACATCCAAGTCCAATTCCACTAGTATTACATTCGAGCTCAAAAGTATTACCAAAATCAGAAAGTTGGAGAAGTGCATTTGTGAGCTTCTCTTTCAGAAGGTTGAATGATTGTTCTTGTGCATGGCCCCAATGGAAAAGAGCATTTTTCTTAGTGAGCTCATTCAATGGTGCGGCAATGGTGCCGAAATCCTTGACGAAGTGTCGATAAAATCCAGCAAGTCCATGAAAACTTCACACTTGTGTGACCGTGTTATGAGTCGGCCTACTCTGTATAGCCTCGAACTTGGGTTGATCAACTTCAATGCCCTGTGGAGTAACAACATAGCCAAGAAACGATACTCGATCGGTGCAAAAGGTGTAGTTCTCAAGATTACCAAATAAACATGCACCGCGTAGAGCATGAAAAACAACATGTAAATGCTCAAGTTGTTCCTCAAGTGATTTACTATATATCAATATGTCATCAAAATATACCACCACAAATTCACCAATGAAAGTACACAAAACTTCGTTCATCAATCTCATGAAAGTACTAGGTGTATTAGTTAAACCGAAAGGCATCACTAACCACTCATATAAACCAAACTTAGTTTTGAACACTGCTTTCCATTCATTTCCTAGTTTCATGCGAATTTGGTATATCCACTACGCAGGTCAACTTTAGAAAACAAATTAGAGCCACTTAATTCATCAAACATGTCGTCTAACCGAGGAATAGGATGACGATATCTAATGGTAAAATTATTGATAGCTCTACAATCAACACACATACGCCATGACCCATCTTTCTTTGGAACCAAAAGTACAGAAACATCACATGGACTAAGGCTCTCGCGTACGTACCATTTGTCAAGCAAGTCTTGCACTTGACGATCAATCTCTTTAGTCTCCTTCGGGTTGGTTCGGTATGGCTCGCAGTTGGGTAGGAAGCTCCTGGGATCAAGTCAATCTGATGTTCAATGCCCCTAATTGGAGGCAGCCCCAGTGGTACCTTACTTGGAAATACATCGTCATGTTCCTGCAAAAGGTGAGCAACAGCAGGAGGCACGGAAAGGGGCATATCCTCAAATGAAAACAATGCTAGTTTGTACACTAAAGCATAGCAAACAGAATCACTAGCTTCCACCTCACTAATATCAGGCTTTGTAGCTAACAAAACATAACATTTCAATCTAATTTTACCTTCACCTTTCTTAGCACTAGGTTCCTTCTTCTTATGTGATGTAAGTTCTTTAGCTACAATCTGATTTTTCACTTTTGTTACTCTCCTTTTCTATATTAGCTCTTTCTAATTCATCTTTTAAAATTGCTTCTGGAGACATGGGCAATAAAGTGATTCACTTTCCTTTAGACATGAGAGTATATTGATTAGTCCTACCATGATGCACAATATCTTTATCACATTGTCATGGTTTACCTAATAGTAATAAACATGCTTGCATTGGTACGACATCGTAATCAGCATAACCATGATATAAACCAATAGAAAAGTGTACTCTCACAATACAAGTTACCTCCATCTTACCACATGAATTAAAACATTGAATGTAGTAAGGACGAGGGTGCTGTTGTGTAGCCAAGACAAGCTTCTCAACCATATCAATGCTAGCCAAATTGTTGCAACTTCGTCCATCAATAATCACACGACAATAATGCTCATTGACCATAAATTTTGTTTGAAACAGCTTGTGGTGTTGATTCTGTTCAGCACGCTCCAATTAAGCACTAAGGTGTTGATTCTGTTCAGCACGCTCCAATTAAGCACTAAGGACACACTTCACAATTATGCTCAAAAACTTATCACTTGTTTAAGCTCCAAAGCATTCTTCGTCATGTTCAGATTCATATTGCTCACCTGCGGGGTAAGTTACAAGCAATGCATGTTTTTCATAAATATCACTAGCTGAAGTATACTCACCACCGTCTCTAACAAGAAGTGCTCGCTGATTTGGTCAATCTCTCATCATGTGCCCGAAGCCTTTGCAGCGATGGCATTGTATGTCTCGCGTTCTCCCGATGGAAGCAACCGAAGTATAACTCTTAGCTTGTTGAACCGAAGTTGATTTGCTTGCGTCGGAGGCTCGGGGAGTGGGAGTGGTGCTCGCTGATCGCCCACGGCCAGAGGGGGGGTTGGGGACAGCTAGGAGTGGCAGGGACAGCTGGGGGTGGTGCCCTGCCCGAGGACTGAGCCTGATTCTGCCTACCTGCAAAAGAAACTCTAAAAGAGCTTCGGGAGCGAGACTGTCTTCTATGCACTTCACGTTCAGCTTTGCAAGCAAGATGGAATAAACATGTGATAGAATTATAGTCTTTATAATCTAGAATGGACTGAATGTCCCAGTTAAGCCCTCTTAAAAATCTAGTCATGTTAGCATCTTCAGTTTCTTCTAAACCACAACGTAACAAACCAGTTTACAATTCTTGATAGTAATCTTCTACGGTGTTACTACCTTGTCTTAAATGTTGTAATTTATTCAGCAAATCACAAGAATAATATGAATGCACAAATCTAGCTCTAATAGCTCCCTTCATAGCATCCCACATTCTAGGTATGTTTTGTTCATTACGGCACAATTCATTCCACCAAATAGATGCAAAGTTAGTGAACTCACTAGTAGCAGCCCCAACCCTTTTTATTTTCAGAAAATTCACGGCATGCAAATTTTTGTTCTACAGCTAACTCCCATATGAGGTAAGCATCAGGATCATATTTACCAGCAAAAGAAGGTATAGTGAATTTAATTTGACCAAGTGCATCATTACGATTACGTACCTCACGTGGTGGGTCTCTTCTCATACCTTATCAATTGAAGTGTCATTGCCGATGATCACGATCATTGTTGGGATTGAAACCACTATCGGACTCCGTACCAGCAAAATATGGGTTCGTTTCATCTTCAACCTCATCGGCGAATGAGCTAGCAACGGATGGGTTACGGTGCGGTTATGCAACGCTGACAGCAGCGTGGGTGGCAGCAGGAGTTGGAGCTCTCTCTAGCTGCTCCCCACGTGTAGCAATCGCAACAAGATCGTTATTGGTGCGATCTAGAACCCCCTCAGTACACTCCGAATGTTGATTCAATAAGCGTGAAAAATGTTGATTCATGCAAGGCGTGAGAGGTGCATTGTCCTCAACGTTGGACCTTCTATTCTCCCCTTGTGACCCTGAACCTGCTATTGTTAGTATCAACAAGAAAAATACATAAGTGTAGAAAATTCCCTATGAACTAGGTTCTGGAGGTTGTTAGTCACACACGTTGAAGCTCTTACTAAGCTCTTGTAAATTCTTACCAAAGCAAACAGGTGGTGTAACTGGTGACTGGTTCGTGATAAGCGTGACACAAATGATGAGCAAAGCGATTGCAGGGGTACAATACCTGTTCAGTTAGTGGAGCTTGGACAGGCGTAATATATGTAGCAAGGATTAGCAGCAATCAAAATCAGTAATGCAAGTTGAATTTTTTTCAAAACACTAGTCAATGTTGCTGATCTTAGCCTAAGCAAAGCTAGCTAATCAAAGCCCTATGAAGAGAACTGTAGGAATGCACACACAAAGATCAATGTGACTTGATGTAAGCAATGGAATACCTCGCACCAAGTGCTAGGAGAGACGCTAGCCAACTACTCAAACTTCTTTATAGGGGCACACGATTGTTCACATGATGTAGAGTACAAAAATAAAATAACGTGCAATGTAAATAACCCTTTAGTTTAAACAAAAACAACAACTAATCTCAAGATATGAAAAAGTAAAGTTTTATATGGCTTATATATGCTCATTTGAAAGGTTTCGATGATATCTACAATTCTGCAGTTGAGGCAAACCCCAAATTCCCAAGGGAAGACAAAATGAAACAGTAAAAACAGAAACAAAAAACTTAAGATGCAAATTCAAGGCTAAAGATGGCCGATTTTGGGGGTCTTAGAGGGCGACTAGAAAAGCTAGTCATTATTTTTGGATGCACCTCATCGTTAGCTTTTGAACGAGTCCAAGAACGTCGAATTCGGACAGCGTATGCAAAAGTTATGCATGTTTTACTGAAAGTGTCTCGAAAACGGAATCCACTTGGACTCGAATTCGTCTCGGCTCAACTTGAAACGGCGATATCTTTCAAACCCATAGGCCAAAATTTCTAAAAAAATTTATGGAAGCTTGTGGATAGATGTAGAAGGACTCCACCAATTTTCACTATTTTTTGCAAAGGTTTGACATGCTTTCAATTTTTGGGAAGGTGGAGACCCTTTTTTTGTCCTCCTTTTTCCCTCTATTTTTCTCTTGTGTCAAAAAACCAAAATCAAACTCTCTCTTTTTCCTTCTTTTTCTTGTCCATCACAAACTGAAACCAATCTACAATTTGGGGTTGTCGCGACAGATGATTGGTAGTGCTTGGTTGCTACGGTAGGAAGCATTAACAGCGCTTGGATGCCACAATAGCGATTTGTGGAGGCGGTGGCAGGGGATGGGGTTGGCGCGACAGAAGTTTGCCACAATGATAAAGCTACGCAAAGAAACACGAAGATCAAGATTAAAACTAGATAATGACGAACTAGACTACAACTAAACTAGAAATCAGCAACTAGACACGACGATGCAACCGAAAATTCAACAAGCAAAATACCAACAAGAAAATTGCAAAGGCCCAGATTGGTTTGGACAATATCAACTATCCTTTTTTTTCGTGGACTGTAGATAGAGGAAAAAATTAATTATCATCGATGAACAAAAGCTCTAATACCACTTGATAATGATTGTTGGCCCGATCTTTCGATGATAAGGATAAATTCCAATTGGATGATGATCAACTCTTACGATCCTGGTTACGAATGTGGCATGCATGAACCAAGTAATCGCTGAACTAACCACCAAGTCGTTATCAACAGTGCCAAAGAACCGGTTGACCTGATCATGAGGATCAATTCTTGCAAGCAATCGAAGAACAAGCAAGAACGAGCTAACAAGCAATCTGAATTGCAAATATATGATTGAGTTCAAAAGTTGAGATTCCGTGGAGGTTCTTTACTGTTGGTCTAGTCGACACAAGCGAAGAACAAGAGTTTTCCAATGGAGAAACTAAGCAAACGAAATCCACCGAACCATGAGGGTGGCGGCCACTATATGAAGGAGGAAGAGGAGAAGTAAGGGGAGACATCACATTTATCGTGAATAGTATGGGCCTAGAGTTCCAAGGCCCATGGGCCCAAGTGGAGGTAGCGCAGCACCTTTGCTCTCGGAATTAGAATTAGCGTCAGACTATTTTGTCGATTGCATCGCTTAGAAGGAATTTGGAGGTACGGCTAGATCCGTTGAAAAAAGGGTGAGATAAGCTTTTCATCAAGTACTCGTGGACCTCCAACGGACTATATGTGGAAGTTATGCATGTTTGAAGTCGATGTTGTCTCCAGGGACTGAATTGGATTACAAATACTTCCCTTCATGATCAGCTTCTAAGTTCCTGATTAAAAGAACATCACATGCATTAGGTAGCAGGATATTCTTATTAGAAATAAAATGTTCTCCTAGAAATGAAGTTACCTGATAGTTCAATTGACGTGCACAAGCTCTAGTGATTGGACCTTGCAAGTGCATAGGTTCATATCTATTATGATGAGTATTGGGTATATGCATGAAAGTGATATCCTCATCAAATATGATGGCTTATGTGAAGATGCAGCACCTAAGAATTCCACAATAGAATAAACATCTTTCAAGTCTCATATTAACAAAAATAGTAGCTTCATTTGGGTACGCAGTTTGTTACAAAGGGTTTCTTTAGTAGACTATTTTAGCATATTTGGTGGTTTGGTCACTTGCAAACATGACCTTAGTATGCATTGTGAGAAATTTTGGCAAGTTCATCTTGGACTTGCAGCACTGTGTGGCACTTTAGGGGGACTGATCGGGCTGGTTTGTTGGATGTGTAGCATATAGCCTCAATAAACTAGCTTATGTTAGCCATAATGTTTGGATAAACTTGTTTATAATCCATTCCAAAGTTATAAACTCTACCCGCTCAGGCCAGTAGAATTTTGATATTTTCTGGCACAAATATAAATGTGCAAAAGGATGAGTAGTCTTTTCAAGCAATTCTTTCCTAATCAGTCCACCTTCAAAATTTAAGAGCCTGCCAAATTTTGGTATATGGCACTAGCCACCATGGTACACATAAAGCTTGAAACTATCAAGAACAAAAGCTAGTTAAACAAAATGTAAAATACATTAGAATAAGGAAATACATTTCATGGTAGCTTTAAGCAAAGTCAACAGCGAATTTCGAGAGTTTGCAAATCTCGTTCTTTGATTGTTCTTCACGCTTTCGTAATTTCATGTTCAAGGAGTTGTTTCTTAGCCTTAAAAAAAGCAATGGCATGTTTCAGTTTGCAAACAAACTAACTATGCTTGTTCTTCCTCTTGTTTCTTCTGGAATTGTCGGTGTTTTAGAACCGATCTTACGTAAAGATTATTTGATTCGGGGGGTCTCCTAGAGATGAAATCAAGCAGAGCGATTGACACGGGATTTTTATACAGGTTCAGGCCTTCTCCGGGGAGAATAACAACCCTACTCCTGTGTGTGTATGGTATTGACTGTATTCTCAACAATCAAGCTAGAAACTAAGACTATTACAAAGAGCAGTACTTGTTTTTCTCCTTGACTGTCCTAGATTGGCTCTCTGTTGCCCTCCCCTTGTCCTTCTGATTGACGCCTTTATATAGTCGTGAAGGAGTAGCCGTTTTCCCCTACTGAAGAGGCGCCTAATTAAGCCAGTAATGGGCGCATGATGGCAATAATTACCGGTGTAGTGGCTCCTTCACGCCGTTGTGCAGTTATCTTTCAGAGGTAATGGGGTATTTAAGCACTATTACTACGCAGAATAATAGTGCATATGGATCGTCTGGATTCCTTAATCAATTGGACCCACTCGCTTGTAGGTTTTATTGATTATAAGGTGGTCATGGTTGACTTGGTCGTAGCAGAACTTACGACTGGGTACAAGTCGTAGAAGGACTTACGACTAGGTACAGGTCGTAGCAGAACTTACGACTGGACAATAGTCGTAGAAGGACTTACGACTGGACAATAGTCGTAGAAGGACTTACGACTGGACACAGGTCGTAGCAGAACTTACGACTGGACAATAGTCGTAGAAGGACTTACGACTGGGTAATGGTCGTAGAAGAGCTTACGACCAGGTAGTGGTCGTAGAAGGACTTACGACCATGACATAGTCGTAGTAAGACTTACGACTATGGGGGTGATTGTAGGAGATCTTACAATCACTTGGTAGGCCTCTCCCTTATGAATATAATGGGTACTTCTGGGGACTACGTGACATCATATTTACACATAATAAGAATTATAGATAAAAGATAAAATAAGGATTACCAGATCCTCGTCATCTAGCCCCCCAGCTTCAAGTGAAAGTAACTTACTTGGTGAAGGATTTGCAAATGGTCCTACGACTATGAAAATGTCGCAGAATAATGGTCGAAGGAAAAACTCTTCGACATTTGAGTGCTATTTTGATCAGGAATTTGCTTGGTCAAGAAAGGTTACTTACGATTATCAAATAGTCGTAAAAACCCCTACGACTGTAAAGTGGTTGTAGTAGGGCGATCGGAGAAAAATCCCTTCCGATTGATACTTCATTCGACCAGAAAAACTTGGTCAAGAAAGTAATTTCGCTTGGAGGTGACAAAACGCACCTAATTTTCTCGAACAGACCATCTAGGGAATTGCAACCGTTGAAGTAGTGGCTGCGACTGTTGAAGTCGCAGCTACGACTACTGAGGTCGTAGAGACAACAGGGGCAGCTGTAGAAGCCTCTGGTCAAGGCGGTGACGAGCCTGTACACCGCACTGGGAAGGAAAATGTGACAGGTGTTCCTCCCAGTATCCAAAGAGAAGCTGCAGCTACAGAATCAGAAGAAGAAAAATACTTCAACTTCTGTGCTGACTTCTTTGGTCCTGCTTCAGTTGTAGGGTCTTCTGCTTTTAGATCTCGCGATCGAGTCCCCCATCCCAACGATATTCCCAATAGAGGGAACACTTTTGACAATGAGCGTCTTGAGAAGGTTTGGTGGGATCAAGTTGCGAGGATAGACAAGCTGAAGACCCCGGAGCTGGTTTATTCGGCATTTGCTAGGTCGACCATGAATGTAAGTATTTTTAGGATACTTATATATGTGGCTTTCCCTTTCTTCTCACTGTCTTCTTTTTGCAGAAAGCTCTAGAGCAAATTGCCGTTGTCGGTGAGTATCATCGACAACTTCTAGAGCTCCGAAAAGAAAAAGAGGAACTCTGCATACAGGCAGAGAGATGGTAAGTCACTGTTATTCATAGTCGTTTTCGACTTGACTACTTATATAGTGCTTACGAGATTTGTCATGGAAATACTTATGACAAGGTATTGGTCGTAAAAAGCTTACGATCAGAGGCTTTGTCGTAGAAAGACTTACGACTAGGTCGATGGTTGTAGAAGAACTTACAACCGATTGACCGATGTTCATATCCACTTTTATCCTTTGTAGGTTAAAAAGTGACACAAAGACCTTAGCTGACTCGCTCGATAATGAAAAAGAGGAGTCGAAAAAGCTAAGGGAGGAAGTAGTAGACCTCTCGAAGAAACTTCGAGAAGCCATCTCTGCAACTAAAAGATTGTAGGAAAAAATAAACAGTAAGTGCTGAACTTAAGACTGCTTTTGACTTTGACCTTTACTCGACTCTCATTTCTTTTCCAGAAAAAGAAGATGAAATGAAGAAGCTCCGGACTGAAGTTGGAGAAAAAGCATTGGTCATTCAGGAGTTTTCTCGTATTTCCAAGAATAAGGATCAGGAACTCGAGGGACTGAAAACTCGAGTAATAGGTAAGCAATTCTTTACCTGTCGTTCTTTTCGAGTATTTTCCCTTTTCTAATGCTAATTTCTTTTTCAGAAATTGCTGTCGAATTGAGAAGCCTCGAGGCTAAAATAAATAAATAAAAACTCTGATCTGTAACGAGTCCGTCCGCATTGCTAAGAAGAATGTAGAGGACGTTAGAACATGGGAGAAAAAGCACGCTGAAACCACTACTTCCCATAAAGAAGAAGTCAAGAAGTTGGATTCTCGATTAGTAGGTAAGAAATGCTTTACCTATAATTATATTTATGTTCTCTTCCTCTAGAAGTTTATTTTTGTTTGACCGGTTTTATTCTTTTCAGAACAAGTGGTCGAGAACAAAAGACTTCGCGAGGCTTCGACTCGTACCCAACAGGAGATGGAATCAATGAAGACTAATCTTCAAGGCAATATCATGCTCCTGAACCATGTACTTTGTGAGCTACATTCTGAGGGAAAAACTCCTCGAGAAGATACGATAGCTGCTCACATAAGTACCATCGGGGAACAAGTCGGAACCTTGCAAGAAATGGTGACCACTCTGAAAGCCAACCAAGCTGAATCCATAAGAGAGGCAGTCGAAGCTGCAGTAAGTTACGCTTTGGTGAAACTTAAAGCTCATGACCCCCGCCTTAATGTGCAACCAATCGAAGCCGACTTGGACGCCTCAATCGAGGCAAGTCGTGCGATTGAGGAAATGCAATCAGTTGGCAAGAAGGTGGCGGAGGAAATGCAATTGGGCTCTCCCTCTTCAGAGTAATTTGTAATAACTTTGTGAGGCAGACAGTTTCTGTTGATGAGAAATATATGATCCATCTTGTTTCCTGCAAATCATCTTGTCGAGTGGTTAGCAACCCGAAGATAACTAACGAATGAAAAACCAAGGACTGAAGTTAAATTAATAACTTTATCCTAGGCCATCTTGTTTCCTGCAAATCATCTTGTCGAGTAGTTAGTAACTCAAAAGATAATAAACGAATGAAAGACTAAGAACTGAAGTCAAGTTAATAACTTTATCCTAGCCCCCGACTATTTGCTTGGCTTGTTTAGACAATCCAAGTAAATAGTGTGTGAAATAGAAAGAGAGGTTTGTTTAACTTATAGTTTTTGTTATGGTTGTCAAGCACTGGTCGAAAGAGTAGAAACGACTCGACACTAAGAAGTTCCTTCTAGTGGGCAGGACCACATGCAGAGAGGAAAGGCTTCGACTAGGTGATGTTACCATTTCCGACTAGTTTAATCAAACCAAAAACAGCAACTTGAGTTAAGCAAACGTCTAGAGGACTTTAATAATTCATTCGCCCTTTTCTGATGGACTCGATAAGTCTTTTCCAGTAGCAAAAGTGGGAGACTGAGCAGCGCTAGGAAGTTCCTTTTAGTGGGCAGGACCACGTGCAGAGAGGAAAGACTTCGACTAGGTGTGTCTCTTCCTTCGACCAGTTAAAACGAAACGAGTACACCAAAGGTGGTCGAATAAATATAAGAAAGTGCACTCTACTTAGAATATTTTTCGAAATTACTGAAAAAATAAACTAAGATGGGAAGAGTTGGCTTTGAGAACATTTCGACTAGATAGAACCCGAGCTCTCTGTATTGGCAACAAAAGTGAGTAACGAGTTGATGCTAGGAAGTTCCTTCTAGTGGGCAGGACCACATGCAGAGAGGAGAGACTTCGACTAGATGATGTTACTTGCCTTTCGACCAGTGTAAAGAAAACTGGGTGTTTTTGGATCATAGTTGAAAGATTATAAAAGCACTACTCAAAAATAAGACAAAAGAGGTAGAAGGAACCTGGACCTTTATTGCCTGAGAAGTTGGTCACACATAGAATTTGCGAATCGGTCGATGTTCCAAGAATTTGAGAGAACTCGTCCATCTTCCATTGCTAGTCGTGCCGACCACGCCGAGTGACTTCGACCATCGTGTAAGGACCTTCCCACTTGGGAGAAAGTTTATTCGATTAGACTTGGATTGGCGAGCCTCAACACCAAGTCACCTACAAGAAAAGGTCATGAGGCCGACCTT
This sequence comes from Hsuehochloa calcarea, assembly GCA_036346395.1. Lineage (NCBI taxonomy): Eukaryota > Viridiplantae > Streptophyta > Magnoliopsida > Poales > Poaceae > Hsuehochloa > Hsuehochloa calcarea. The sequence continues at coordinate 63,873,960 of CM070594.1, read as the reverse complement.
ACGATCGTAGTATCTGCGTAGGGCTTGTTGGTAGGCTCACAACCGATTAAGGCCATGTTTCTCCTTTCTTGAGTAGGTTAATATCATCGCTCGAAGTTGTTTCGGTCGGAGTTGTTGAAGGTTTCAACTCGTGTTGACCGCAATTTTAGCTCGGAGGAAGCATGGCCGACTCGAACACTAGAAAAATGGTGTTTCTCCTGTCGCTCGACTAGTGGTCGTACGAACTGCCCACAATACGGAAGGTAATTCTTGTACCCAAGCCCCCGAGCGCATAACGAGCTGGTCGAAGACTCGGGTTTTAATTCCTCGCATTATTTGGCCGTTTGCACGTTCGACTGCCCCGTTGCTTTGGGGATGTGCAACAGAAGCATAACATAACTTGGTACCCAACTCGTCGCAAAATTCCTGAAATTTTGCACTTGCGAATTGTTTACCATTGTCTGTAATTATCCGACTCGGAACTCCAAATCGGCTAATTACGTATCTCATCATGAACCTTTTTGCTGCTTCCGTTGTTATCCCAGTTACAGGTTCGGCTTCGATCCATTTTGTGAACGTGTCAATAGCCACAAAAAGGAATTTGAAACCTCCTGGAGCTTTGGGAAACGGTCCTAGGATATCGAGACCTCAGGTCGCAAAAGGCCAAGAAAGAGGTATTGTCTGTAATGCTTGAGCTGGTTGGTGTATCTGTTTACCATGAAACTGGCATTGGACACACTTTTTAACCACCTCTTTAGCATCGTGCATGAGTCAAGGCGAGAGAAACCTTGTCGAAAGGCCTTACCGACCAGCGTTCTGTAGGAAGCATGCGTCCCACAAATGACACTGTGTATATCATGAAGGAGTGTTATTCCTTCGTTTTGCGGAATGCATCGCATGAGTATCCCTTGGGTTCCTCGTTTGTAGAGGACTCCTTCGACCAAAGTATACATTTTGGCTTTTCGGGATAAACGATCTGCCTCAAGATCATCCTCGGGTACGGAACCCTTGTGAAGATACTCGTAGATGGGAGTCATCCAGGTATCCTCGTAATCTAGTGAGGCCATCTCAATAGGAGGTGTCTCGGTTCTTCGACCGAGACGGCTTTGGAGTTACTCCAAGAAAACTTCTTTTAGTGCTGCGGATCGGAAGAAGCCATCCGAGCAAGTTGGTCTCATGAGAAATTATCCTTCGAGGGATGAATTGTACCTCGAAACCTAAAAAATGCTTTTCTAACTTACGTACTTCCGATAAGTATCGAGACATTGTCGAGTTAGAGCACTGGTACTCTTTCCCGACTTGATTCACGACTAGTTGAGAGTCTCCTCTCACGAGTTGTCGACGAATCGAGAGTGCTTTCGCAGCTCGTATGCCAGCTAGCAAACCTTCGTACTCTGCCAAGTTGTTAGTGGCCTGAAAGTTTAATTGTATGGTATACTTTAAGGTTTCTCCGGTAGGAGATACCAGGACCACCCCAGCCCCCGAGCCACTTAAAGTAAGTGACCGTCAAAGTACATCATCCACGGTCGTGGAATCGTCTTCGGGATCTGAGCAGTTCGAGATTTGTCCATTCGGCGACAAAGTCTGCCAAGATCTGGGATTTTATGGCCGTTCGGGACACGAAATGGAGGTCGAACTCCCCAAGTTCGACTGACCATTTTGCCATGCGTCCCGCTGTTTCCTTATTATGGAGGATCGCTCCCAAAGGAAACTCGAGGCAGCCGACTATTTTGTGCGCTGAAAATAATCTGCGAGCTTCCTCGAAGACATGAGGAGGGCATATAGAAGTTTTTGGACCTGAGGATAACGCTCCTTAGGCCCGTGTAAAACTTTGCTGACGTAGTAAATCGGTCGTTATGCGTTTTCACGTTCTCGACAAATCATCGCTTCTTGTCGCTGTGGCGTGGCAGCTAGGTAAATTAAGAGCGTCTCTTCTGGCTTTGGAGAAACCAGAACAGAAGCACTCGAAAGGTACCTCTTGACATCCTCGAAGGCAGCGTTTGCCTCGTTCGACCACTCAAAACCTTCGTGTCTCCTAAGAAGTTTAAAGAAATGTAGTCCTTTTTCTCCTAGTCGTGCGATGAAACGACTTAAAGCCGCCATGCACCCAGTGAGTTTTTGGACTTTCTTTTTTGTGGTCGGAGGGCGCATTTGGAGGATGGCCTTTATTTTCTCGGGATTTGCTTCGATTCCTCGTTCAGATACTAGGAATCCAAGCAATTTTCCCGAAGAAATTCCAAACACACACTTCTCGGGATTAAGTTTTAACCAGTGCTTTCTGAGGTTGTCGAATGTGTCTTGTAGGTCAGTGATATGATTAAATTTCTTAATGCTTTTTACAACTAGATCATCAACATTGGCTTCCAGATTCCGGCCTAATTGAGATGAAAAAGTCGATTGCATCAAGCGTTGAAAAGAAGCACCGGCATTCTTTAGACCAAATGGCATTTTGACATAGCAAAAGGTATCAAATGGTGTAATGAATGCGGTCTTTTCTTCATCGTTTAGACACATATTGATGTGGTGGTATCCAGAATATGCATCTAAAAAACTTAATATTTCACAACCTGCAGTAGAATCAACCAACTGATCGATACGAGGTAAAGGAAAATCATCTTTTGGACAAGCTTTATTGAGATCAGTGAAGTCTACGCACATACGCCATTTGCCGTTTGACTTCTTGACCATTACAGGGTTAGCCAACCACTCTGGGTGGTTGACTTCTCTTATAAAGCCTGCTTTAAGTAGCTTATCCAATTCTGATTTAATAGCATCTCGTCGATCAGGGGCAAATCTCTGTAATTTTTGTTTTACGGTACTTTATCGGCCGTAAAGCTAGCTCGGCTCGATCACCTCCACGGGACTCGGGCATGTCGGATGCTTGCCACGCGAAGACATCTGCGTTAGCTCGGAGGAAGGTGATGAGGGTGTCTTCCTATTTGGGGTCGGAAGTCTCCCCGATGCGAATAGTCTTCGAGGGCTCCTCTGCGTCTAGAGGAACCTCTTTGACTTGGTCGTTCGGCTTTGATGCAGCTTTAGGCTTCGACTTGCTAGTCGAAGGCTGACTTTCTTCTCGAGTTGGTATTTGACCAACCATCTCGAGGATCGATTGGTCGCAGATTATCGCCATCTTCTTGTCACAATGAATTGTGATCACTCCTTTGGGACCTGGCATCTTAAGACATTGATACTCATAATGAGTAGCCATTAAGAATTTTGCCAAAGTTGGTCGTCCGAGTATGGCGTTATATGCCGTATCGAAATCGACCACATCAAACGAGATTTTCTCTGTCCTGAAATTACTTGGTGAACCAAATGTTAAAGGATGAGAAACTTGGCCAATGGGTTTGGCCGAAGACCCCGGCACAATTCCATGCAAAGAGTATCGTACCGGTCTTACCTTTGTCCTGGGTACTTGCATCTCGTCCAGGGCATTTGTGAACAGTATGTTCAAGGAACTGCCACCATCAACTAAAACTCGATTGACTCGACAGTTGTTGATGGTGGGTTCGACCACAATCGGATATCGACCTGATCGATTCGAAGTGATCGGGCAGTCACCCTTCTCAAAAGAAATGGTAACTTCCGACCACTTCGGTAAATTATTGACAAGGGGAGCATCTATAGAGTTTACCTCTCGTCCGGTAGCTTTAAGTTGTCGTTTTGACTCGTATGTCGATGATCCTCCGTAGATGTGCTTAACGGTATATTGCGGATCTTGGAACGGCATCTCTTCATCATCTGACGACTTCTGGCCACTCGTATTCCCTACCTGCTCGAGAGTGGGGAGTGGTTCTTTGCCGTTGTAGTAGTCCTCGAGCTTTCTTTGGAAAACTCGGCAGTTACAGAGGTCGTGTCCTTCCTTTTTATGAAAAGGACACCACCTCGGTTTGTCGTTCTTTCGATCAGAGCGCTTACCTTTGCCTTGATCGGGGTACGACTTGGTGGTTCGTGGCTCTTTATCTTTCACAGCCAAGACCTCCTTGAAACCACTGGTTTGTGGTTTTTGACCCTTTATCTTATTCTTGGACTTCTTTGCTTTCTTATCCTTACCAACTTCACCTGGCTCTCGAGGAGTATTTGTTTCTCGATCAATAGTGTTGTTCCACTCGACCGCCTCAGAAGCAGTCGCATATCGATCAGCCATTTCGAAGAGCTCGGCAACGGTGTTGGGAGGATTCAAAGCAATATCCTCTGTTATCCTTCTACTACGGACTCCTTGCTTAAAAGCCCTGATAACAGATGAGTCAGAAATTTCCAGAATTGAATTACGAACCTGACTAAAACGTTTGATGAATTGACGCAAAGTCTCGTCATTGTTCTGTTTTATCCGGTGCAAGTCGTCTTCCTTTCCAGGGCGGTTGTATGTGCCTTGGAAATTCGCCAGTAGAAGGTCGCAGAGGTGTTGCCAAGTGTAGATCGACTCGAGTGGTTGGTTTAATAATCACGATCGAGCGGATCCTTCAAGCACAGTTGGAAGGTAATTTGCCATTACATGCTCTCCTCCTCCTGCTGCTCGGACAGCTGTTGTATAGATTTGAAGAAATTCGATAGGATTTTGAGATCCATCAAACTTCTCCATGTTTACTATGTTTACTGGTCGAAAATGAGGTGGCCAGCGAACAGCTCGAAGGTCAGGCGAAAATGCCCGGCATCCGGTAATAACTTCTTGACGTCTTCTTTGCAGGAAAGAAGGGTTAATGTCACCAGGTGATCGTATACGACGATACCCAGTAATAGGCTGACCTGTCCTATAGTAGGTCTCAATTCTACGAGGGGAATACTCCTCGTATTCCATCCGTTGCGGATTTCCTTATCGAAGTGGCGAACGATCACCTCTACGAGGGGCTTCTTGATCATCAGTCAATCGAAACATATTTCTCCGAGTAGGGGATCGATGCGACTTATGGCCGTGTCGATTTCTACGTGGTGAAATGTTTGATTGACTGGTAGCTGAGGAAGTCGCATTGCTACGACTACCTGAAGGATGTCGACGACGTACTTCCAGTCTTGTCATCACGGTTCGAAGCCTTTGCGTAATTTCTTCAGCGAAGAGATCGTATCCTGGCGTTCTAGCAAGCTCTTGAGTGGGATTTTCGAGCAAGTCTTTGATGTTCTGGAGTTCTTGCACCTCCTTCGACTGATATTGGATGCGCCCAGGCAGGTTCTTCTGGGCTGTAATCTTCCTCCGTCGGATGGCCTCAAAATTCTCTTCATCAGATCCTTGAGGCCTTCACAATGGAGTGCGAGAATGTCGAGGATTTCCCTCGCGCTCATCAGAGTAATGGTCCTGCCCGCCATCGGTGATGCCCTTGCCATTATCACAAGGGGGCGCAGTGCGTGATCTTCGGGGAGTGTTCTTATCTCGGCCTCCATAAGGCTGACCCTGATCTGAGGGAAAGACGAAGACCTCCCGTTGATGATTTTCACTTGCGCTCGAGGCCTCCCCGCTTGAGGAGTACTCGAGAGACACCATCTGGCGACTTGGAGTAATCCCCTCCAGGTAGGGGAACTCTGGGTTATAACTTTCTCCGTCCGCAAATGAGATCTGCGGACAGACGGTCGAATTTGCAGGAAAAGCATGCTTGATCCCACTCCCTCTGGAATTATCCTGAGAGAGAGGATCACCAGATGTTGGTGGAGTCCTGGAATGGTGGCTCTCAGAACTTGTCTCACCAGGTCGGATCGTCTTAGGGGGACTTGGACACTTGGAGGAAAAACTCTCGTCGTGTTGTAAGTCCTCTTGGGTGCGGTTCTGGTCGGATTGACCCTTGTCCTTTGAGGGAATTGGCTCCTCTGTTGGACGTATCGTTGTGGGGGATAAGGATCCCTCCTCAACTCCATCGATGGGATGGTTTCCTGGAGAATGATCTCCGGAGGTAACATCACCATCAGAGGATGCATCGTTCGGCTCGTAGTTGAAACCGGCATCCATGTCGACGTCTGCGTAATCTGCCAAGTCAAACCAGTTCTCCTCGTTCCATTCTCCTGCCATGAGTGCATGAGATTTGGAAAAAGAGAGTATGTTGACAAGAGATTACCGGAAGATCCCCACGAACGGCGCCAACTGTCGGTGTTTTAGAACCGATCTTACGTAAAGATTGTTTGATTCGGGGGGTCTCCTAGAGATGAAATCACGCAAAGCGATTGACACGGGATTTTTATACAGGTTCAGGCCTTCTCCGGGGAGAATAACAACCCTACTCCTGTGTGTGTGTGGTATTGACTGTATTCTCAACAATCAAGCCAGAAACTAAGACTATTACAAAGAGCAGTACTTGTTTTTCTCCTTGACTGTCCTAGATTGGCTCTCTGTTGCCCTCCCCTTGTCCTTCTGATTGACGCCTTTATATAGTCGTGAAGGAGTAGCCGTTTTCCCATGCTGAAGAGACGCCTAATTAAGCCAGTAATGGGCGCATGATGGCAATAATTACCGGTGTAGTGGCTCCTTCACGCCGTTGGGCAGTTATCTTTCAGAGGTAATGGGGTATTTAAGCACTATTACTGCGCAGAATAATAGTGCATATGGACCGTCTAGATTCCTTAATCAATTGGACCCACTCGCTTGTAGGTTTTATTGATTATAAGGTGGTCGTGGTTGACTTGGTCGTAGCAGAACTTACGACTGGGTACAAGTCGTAGAAGGACTTACGACTAGGTACAGGTCGTAGCAGAACTTACGACTGGACAATAGTCGTAGAAGGACTTACGACTGGACAATAGTCGTAGAAGGACTTCTGATCGACACAGTCGTGTGCGTAACTTCTGATGGACAATAGTCGTAGAAGGACTTACGACTGGGTAATGGTCGTAGAAGAGCTTACGACCAGGTAGTGGTCGTAGAAGGACTTACGACCATGACATAGTCGTAGTAAGACTTACGACTATGGGGGTGATTGTAGGAGATCTTACAATCACTTGGTAGGCCTCTCCCTTATGAATATAAGGGGTACTTCTGGGGACTACGTGACATCATATTTACCCATAATAAGAATTATAGATAAAAGATAAAATGAGGATTACCAGATCCTCGTCAGGAATTATGTTATATTTTCATAATTGCCTTATGTAATGAACCCTTTAACTCATAGCAGTTTCTCTTTGGGAGCATAATGACATGCATACATATTGTTGTTCAATCAAACAATAGAATAAGAAATTCTCGTAAAAACAATAGAATAAGAAAGACACATGCAGAATTATGATACACATCCCCTTCCTATTTCTTTCATATATAATTTTGTCTGCAAGAATTAAACATTACTACAATTTGAGAGTGTAAAATTTGTAGGTTTCATTTTGGGCTTGATGGTGTGGGAGAATTTTCGTTTCTATTGACTCGCTTTGTTACAGACTTACAGTGAAAGACATTTACACCATATAATTTGGTAACTTGGAGAAAGTATAGACAACAAAACCCAAATATTTGTGAAATTCTAGTACAATAAGAACCATAATTGAACTGTGCGTGGGAGGCAGCGGGGGAGGGCGTGGGTGGGGGAGGTGGTGATGAGGAGGGAGGTGAGGGAGGGAGGAGAGGACGCGATGCGAGGTTGGGGGAGGCGACGCTGAGGTGGGAGGGGAGGAGGCGGCGACTGGGGAGGGCGTGGGTAGGGGAAGTGAGGGAGGGAGGCGAGGCCGTGACGCGAGGGTTGGGAGTGGCGACACCGAGGGGGGGGGGGACGCGGCGGAGGTGGCGGGGGAGGGCGCGGGTGAAGGGGTGCGGGAGGGGAGGCGACGACGATCGTGGTGGTGGGGGTTAGGGTTCGAGCTCGAGTGTTCTACTATGGAATCTAGATGCTTGGCTCGAGTTAGTGGGTTGCGTCTCGCGTGGTCGTCACTCATCAGTCATCAAGCCACGGACTCGGTGTGTGTAGGGCGTAGGCTTTGTTTTCTCGAATAGTAATCGTATATCATTTCGGATAGCTCAGAAACCATCGGATATATCCTTACCGAATCAAAATCCGCCAAACACTAACCAGATCGGAACAAAAGACATGGATATCCGAAACTACTATTCGAATTTATTCAGTCAGTCTGATGGTCGAAAACTACCCACTCTGTTTGTAGAATGATCATAGTGATCTAGTCCACCACACATCACATCAAACCATTGTGAGGAAACCAGGCTGCAGGTAGTCATGGCCAAATGGGCAGCACAGCCCGGCTCGGCACAGGCATGAATGGGCATAGCCGCACGGCCCAGTCCGACCCGCAAAATTTTCGTGTCATGCCGGGCCGGCCCACATGCCTAGATGGCGGCCTAAGAACGGCCCGAAGGGACTTCGTGCCGTGTCGTGCTGGCATGAGACCGTTTGGCCCGTCGAGCCATTTCCGACCTACTTAGCCCGAATATGCAAAAAAATCAGGAAAACTCGAAAAATTAGGAAAATTAAAAAAAAATCAAGAAAATGTGTAGATTTTATAAATACGTATGAAAGTTATAAAAAATGAGACAAGCATATTAAAATTGTAATAAATAGCTTTTATTAATATTGAAATGGCTACCTTGTTAAAACCTTTGCTAAGTAAAAAAAAACTCAACATGAGAAAACATTGCCGAAGGAAAAAGAGTACAACCTGTAACTCTACATACATATTTCTTTTAAGTGTCATTGTCGAGGTACAGATTTTTGAACACACTCGACAACTATGTATTTTTCACAAAGTGTTGTGTTCGCGAATCAACTTGTTCCCAGTTCTTCACGGTTAGAAGTATCTCCACCATCTCACTCGTGAGACGTGTTCCTATCTCCTCCAATATTATTCCAGAAAGACTCCTCCAATATTATTCCAGAAAGACTGAAAGCAGACTCGGAGGAAACCGTCGAGACAGGAATGGTAAACACATCACGTGTAAGTATGGCTAGCACGAGATATGCTAACTTATGGGTCTGCCACCATTGCAAAATTTTGAAGCCTTTTAAGCTGAAATCAACTATATCGCTGTCTAGATAGGTGGATAGTTTCCCATTCTCTGGGGTTGTTCTTGGTTGAGCAGGTGACGCTGTAGAAGACGACGACCTGGACCAAGAGAAAGAGCCACCGAAGATCTTATCCCACATATTTTTCTTGCTACTTGAGGAGGAGGCTACTGGAGGTCGTTGCAAGCGGACTCCTTAGAACTTATTTTCATACCTTTGGTAAATCTCGTGTGATCGAGAATGAACTTCTGCAAAATAGTTAGAATAGTCTAGCACTGTAGCATCATTAAGAAGATCAAGAACATTAGCAAATGCTTCAATTTTACCTCTAGGATAAAAAAAATGCAAATGCATGTAGGAAATGATGTAAGATTGGTTCCGATCTTTCGGTGGATGGTAATTCAATTTGTAGAGAGTGACATTGACGACGAGGCTACTTGACCGAAACTCGATCAAATCATCTAACAATCACTAAACCACACTCCTGTTGTCATCAACCTCGCCAAGAACGACGGTTGACCTGATCACGAAGATCAATTCCTACAAGCAAACGAAGAACAAGAAAGAATTCAAGTAAAGAGCAATCTAAAAATTGCTAGATATAAAAGTCGCACAATGATAGTCGAGGTTATGTAACATGAATCTGTTGGTCAAACCGACACAAGAAACAACGTGGAGTTTGCACACACGGGCTAAACTGATCTAAAAAAAACCTAAATCTAAAAGTGGCACACACATGGGTACATATGAGAGGGGAAAGGGGTGACAGCTAGGGGGTAGACGCGCACCCCTAAGAGGTACAAGGCCTGTGCCCAAGTGGAGGTTGTGCATCACCTTTCGACTCGAATTCAGAATCGATCCCAAATTGTTTTGGCGATTGCGACGTGTACAAAAGGAATTTAGAGGTGGGGCCAGATCCGTTGGAAAGAGGACAATATAAGCTTTCCATCATGTACTCATACACCTGAAACGGAGTCCGTATGTGAATTCTATGCATGTTTGAAGTCGATGCTATCTCCGAAGGCCGAATTAGATTCTAGAACGTGTCCCGCTGGAACTCTTACTTGACTTGGAACCAAAGAGACGTGGGGACCTTCCTTGTACCATGCTTGCACATGCTCCTCTTCATGTTGTACTCCTCCTTGTGCTTTATCAGCTCCTAAGTTCCTGAGTAAAAGAACAACGCATGCATTAGGTAGTGATTTATTCTCCATTGCACAATTATACATTCCTAGGAACGAGTTCACTTGATAATTTAGTTCTCGTACATGTGCCCTTATAATTGGCCCTTGTATTACATCAAATTGAGGAGTAGCATGTGTAGTAATAGCAGGAGAAGTGGTGTCAAGAGGAGTGGTGTTTGTATCTGTAGAATTGATGTCCGCATCGGGAAAGGTATTTCTCTCCAATATTTGAGGTATTTAGTTTTCATAGCAATAATAGTCTCACGTAAAACTAAGTAATTTTCATACATTTTCAATTGAGTAGCAGTCTGTAAATACTATGCATAATAATAGGAGATGTTGAATAGTAGACAACGGACAAAGCAACAGTGGCCTCATAAAATTTTTTAAAAATTGTAGTATCTTCTCAACAACGAACCAATATTTCTCAGTCAATAGTACACTACCGTCAGTGCTCTGATAGTGTGTTTGAATAAAAACAGAAAAACGCTATTATATGGTAAAAGACTCTTAAGCATCAAGTAAGTAGAGTTCCATCTTACCAGCATGTCCAAACTGAACTTTCGTGGATGAACACCTATTACCCTGCAAAAGTTCTTATATGCTGCTATTCTTACGTTAGAATTATTCAAGAAAGATATCGCATGATGAAAAGATTTAAGATGCACATCCAACCTCTTCAAACCGGATTTGACTATAAGGTTAATAATATGACAAGTGCATCGCTGATGTAGCAAGAAGGAATCGGCGTATGTACTGAAGACTGGAGTAAGAATATCCATGGCCTTAGAGTTCGCAGTGACATTATCTAGAGTAATTGAGAATATTTTATTTGTAAGACCAAAGTCTTCCACGACTTTGATAATACAGTCCACAATATTCTCAGATATGTGTACTACAACAATTAATTTGAAATCTATAATTCATTTCTCCATTACCCAGTCATCATTAATGTAATGAGCAACTACACTAAGATAATCCTCCCTAACGCGACCACTCCATATGTACGAGATCAGGGCCACCGAAAATGTGCACGTAGCAAATTTATCCTTTAATTTATCACGACATTCATTGTAGTATTTTACTAGATCCCTAGTTGTTGTCTGTCTAGAAACAGAAGAGAATCTAGGATTATGCGCAGTTCTTATGTAAGTTTGGAAAGTATTAGACTCTACAAAGCCTAATGGTAAATCCTCGGAAACAATTAAACAACAAAGAGATTGACGGGCTACCTCAAGATCATAGTCCCAACTACGTACCATGCCGTCGGGGTTGCACTGCAGCTGCGTCTGCCTCATCAACAATTCTTGTTTGGCCCGACATAGCATGTCTTTGCAAGTGCCTGGTCCCTCCTGTAGACTTTGTAGACAATTCATGACGATAAATTTTGCAAATAGCATATGGTACCTTATTTCCCCGTACGTCTACCTTGGTTGTCCTGTTGAAATGCTCTCAGACTCCACATATAGACGTCCTCGACCTCTTTGCTCCGATGGTCACCAACGAAGATACTGCCGTAGAGCCTGATGATGGAATTTCGCCTTGCCTTTCTGGTAAAACCTCTGGTTCGTTTGAGGCAGTCGCAACCTCCTCCATGTATGCAACATTCTCCAGTGAAATTCCGTACTCACTGACAATGAAGATATCGTAATTTTCCATTAAAAAAATGCAAAATCGAAACTAACACTATTATTGTTTTCATCTTAGCATAACAAATAAAAAAAAATAGTATTGTACCTCTTTTGACGACTTGCTGCTGGAATTTGAATTTTCAAAATTTGGCATAATTTTTTTGAATTTTGCCAAATTATCTCACAACGAATTTTAATTTGCACAACAGAATCTGAAAGAGAGATCGAGGAATGGATGGGTGCTGAATGAGGGGGTATGATGCCTATTTATAGAATTTTTTGGGGTATCTTTATAATTTTATTTGCTATTTTAAAGCCCCAAATGGTTAAAAAAAGGTCAAGATTTTGAACATTCCGAATGTTATGGGCTAAATGGGTTGTGCCATGCCTGTGTGCCCAAAAAGCCCGCAACGGCTATTTCCCCTCCGGGTCGTGCCGTGCGCAACTCAACGCCCCCATGGGTTTTCCCAGCCGGGCCGTGTCAAGCACGACCCATCGTGCCTCGCGTGCCCAGCGCGGCCCGCCTCCCTGGCTCCCTCTTCTCCCCTGCCGCACGCTACTGCCGCCCCCGCTCACCGCTATCGCTTGCTACCGCTGTTGCACTCCCGTTCTCCCGTGCGACTATGCCTCTTCTCCCTCTACGCCGGCGCCGCCCCGCCGCCTCCCTCTTCCCCGTCTCCCTCTTCTCCCTCGGTCCCTCTCCTCCCCCGTAGCACCGCACGCTGACACCCCTTCGCCTTCCCCATCCGCGTCGCCCCGCTGCCTCCCCCAGTCTTCTCCCTCCTCTCCTTCCGCGCCGGCGCCGCCCCCACCACCTCCTTCCTCTTCTCCCTCCGCACCTGCGCCGCTGCCTCCTCGCTCTTCTTCCTCTGAACCAGCCCCGCGTCCGCACCGTCGCACCGGACTCGCTGCCTTGCCTTCTTCGCACGCGCCTAGGTAGCGGCCCAAGCACGACACAGGGCTTCGCGCCGGTTCGGCATGAACCATGAACAGTATAGGCCATATCGTGCTGGCCCGGCCGGCATAGCTCATCTAACCACCTCTATTTGCAGCTCCTACGGTGGTTCGGGTGGTCTACACACGTGCTGTGTTTCGGGGCCACGACAGGCGCATCTGGGGGTGAGCTCTTCGTCGTCTACGTCACCCAGTTTACGCTCTTGGATTACATTGCCTGTGACACGTTAAACCCACCCTACGGAGGTCCACATGTCATTGAGTACACACGATGATGTGGATATTAACCGAGGGGTTTCTCGCTGCATCCAGAAAACAACTGCTCAGCCCGTGGCCCATGTGTCGCGCCCCCGCCCCACTTGTGTCACCCGTCCCCTCAGCATACGGGGCAGGTTGGGAACAACGGCTTGGTTCCTCTCCCTTCACACTCACGGTTCACAACACTTGCCTGCCCACGGAGGAACAGAGCTCCCCTGTGGGCCCTGCGTGTCATGGCACCGGCGCGCGCATAGTGTGTCGACCTTGGCACTTGGCCGCGCCTTCGCACTGGACCAGTGCACTGCCTAGTCATACTATCTCTACTACTTAAAAATTAGAGTTAGTGGTCCTCCGTCCTCCCCACTCTTTTCAGCATCTGTTGGATCAGTGAACAGGGCACGACAGCCTAGATCAACATTACTGAATATAATAATAGTTAACAGTTAGATATGTTAAGACTATAATTTTTTAATTCGTAGTAAAGCCTGGACAATGAACTTTGGAGCAGCAGAAATGACTTTATAACGGAAGGGAATTTGCTGGGGGAGGGCCCACTGAATTTTTTCCCCTCTATAACTCGTTTTTTTTTTTTTTTTTTTTTTTTTTTAGTTTTGGACCTTGGAGCACCCTTGATTCGCCTCTCCAACTCCTAGCCTAGGCGACGCTTGCTCCAACCATTAAGCCCTCTTCCGCCCTTTCCTTCGCTTCCCGTCGCTGCGGCCCCATGGCGATAAGGGGCTGATGGTTCGCGGCGTCGGATCGGACGCGGCCGCCACGAACCCTAGCCCCGCCCCGGGAGGCGCTCGCCGATCCCCCGTCGCCCCCAATTCGCCGCCGCGGGCTCCCCCGACCCTCCCGAATCGCTGCTCGTAGGGCCCTCCTTGCGCGATTTGGGTCTCGTCTCGTGGTGCGTTGGTGAGGCTCTGGGCGCGTGGATGGATCTGGGTGTCTTTTTAATTGTCGCTTCGCTCCGATGCGATCCTGCCGGTAGGGTGTTTGATGAAATGCCGATCGTGTCGCGGTGATCCCTGTGCTGTGGTTTGATTGGGGATGGATGTGATGTTGGTGGTTGGTCGTGACTGCGATCGCGTCGAGTACGCTTTATGTGAATCCGGGCGGGATGTTTCAAATTAGTGGTTGCTTAATCGCCTTGGATTTTTTTTAAGGCTGATTAGCTGCCCTAGTTCATTTGCTCGTTGAGTTGCCCTTTTTCTTTTTTTATTCTTATATTGGTTTGTTTTTTCCCCATCGATGCTTGGCGACGGTGTTATACTGCTTCGTGTTGAGGTTGCACACGCACACAAAAAAATGCGATTACATGCTGTATCGATTGTGTGCTATTGACCGGAGAACTTAGATTAGCATTTCGCATACCTAGATGTATTCCAGGTTAAAAGTGCGATGGAAGTAAAATCATGTATTAAACGACACTCACTTTTGTGTATGCCCTTCTAAGGGGAAGCGTGGCATCGCTTTATAGGAAAGCAAATATATATGCCGTTCCCTCATCTTGTAACCTTCTATCTAGGCGTGCTTTAGAGTTAGCCATTTAATCTGTTACGAGCTTAGCTTAGGATGATCTTTGGTTCTTCGGATCTCACTTGTACACTGTGAATGCATAGCAACTCCTTCTAATTGCTTTAATTTTTATGGTGTATTCATATCTCATCCAAATTTAACACGAGCTCTGCATTTGCTACACTATGTCTAAACTGAGCTATGTCTCCCCGTGTATCAAATCAATCAATTCATGATGAATGTTGTACTAGGTATCTTGTTACCATAAGCTTTCAAGTCTTTTGAATTGTATGTCCTACTTTCAGCAGACTATTCATGGATAATGTCACAAAAAATACTGTTGTTGCTTTGGTAGGTGCAAGGATTGACAGTCTATGCTCCATCATCACAACTGTGTGGATAAATTGAACACTGTTTCAGTCTTTGGATTGCAATTCAAACAGAACCTTCTGAAGCTAGACAGTTTGTATCTTCTCAATAATACATTGAAGTGCAAGATGCCAAAAATAGAGAACCTGTTGAACGCTTGTAAAGTATCATTTTCTCCAGATGGGCCCATATCTGAAGAAGCACTCGAGAGAGTTCGTGCACTGTTAGGTGAGTCAAATTTATATCATTTAGAATAACTGGTATTATTTACTATTGTTCAAATATACCTTTTCATCTTGAACTCTGCCGGATATCAGATCATGCATTATCGTTACTTCAATGTTTGTTTTGAAAGTAAGTCTTAGTCATCTTGCTGTTGAACCTAAAGTTGAGTCACCTGCTGCTGTCTTGGCAAGTTTTGGCCGGTAACTGTCTAGGTTCTGGTCCTGCAATCTTGATCTTGTCTTCTGTATGCAGTACTCTGTGTAATTAATTTCAGCAACTTTTAGCTGTTTAGTTTGCTTATATGGGTCAGCTAATCAAACAAAAGCAAGTTGAGGGTGATTTAATCTACTAATAAATTATTACGCTGAGAGGATGCTGTTGATGTGGAGCTAGGCTGGTAAGCATCGTTGGCAAGCATAGTGAAGTCCTTGAAGTGCAGGAGATTTTCCAGCAATGGCCAATTACACATCTTTGGAAGCTTGTTTAAATGGAAGGATTATGGGTCTAGGATGCTATTGAAGCAGTCCTTGTTGGTTATGCTCGAAAGCAAGCTTCAATGAAAACTGCAGCTTATTCTTAGGTTCTTGCCTCCTTGCCTAGTCACTGCATACATGTCAAATATTGCTATCAAGGTTGTCACGGCGCTCTGGCAAGTCGCGGCGAGCCCGGGGCGCCAGGACGCCCAGGCGCCCGCCATGGCGAGGGTTAGACGGTGGAAAGAGGCAAAGCAGAGCAGCACAAATACCATGTAGCAACACAAATCAGAGCAGCACAGAAGGAAGGAGCACATAAATAAGAGGCTCAGAGCGTGACAAGATTCCAAACAAGTAGAAGCGTGAAAGCGCAAGAAGCAAAGGAGGAGGAGAGAAGCAGCGTGGGAGGGAGAAGCAGCACCAGCAGCGCAGGAGGGAGGAGAGGGAGGAGCAGCAGCAGGGAGGAGGGGAGGAGCAGCGGCGGCGGTGCAAGAGGGAGAAGCAGCGCGAGGTGAACTGACCTAAGTGAGGTGACCTCAATGGAGGCGGCGGCGGTGGGCTGTGGATGGCGATCAAGAGGGGCGGCGGCGACGGAAGTGAGCTGCTGTTTTCCCCCTCCAAGCCCCCAGATCTGTCTCTCCGCTCCTTCAAGCGTCGCCTAACTCCATTTGCCCTAGGCGAAGGAGCTCGGCGTCCCCCTCCGGCCGACTGGATGCCAAGGCGTCGACTAGGCGACGCCGTGATAACCCTGATTGCAATACTCTTTATAATTGCACTGTTGATGGCATTATTCAGTTCATGCCTCATTGCCTCGTTGCCCATATGATGAATGTGGAGAAATCTCGAGGAGGCTTGATTTTATTTTTCAAGTCTTGCACAATTTTGTATTGATAAACAAGCCATCTGCATCTTCCTTTGTTTTTATATTTGTTACATGCAACTTTGTTGTTTCCTATTTGTTATCTAATACATGGTACCACCCAAGCATAGTGGATGTGAGGATGATGGATGTCATGGGTTGGGCTACTATTCACGTGTGTGAACAGTACCATAGGTACTGTAGCACCAGGATTAGGAAGGGGTTACCTTCCCTAATAAAAATATCTATTTCCTTAAATAGTTGATCAACTTCTTTGTATAGGGATTAGGTAATTGGAAAGGTTGTCTATTAGTTAGGAAGATTATCTGTTAGTTAGGAAGGTCATCTATTAGCAGCTAGGAAGGTCATTATTTAGATTGATTTCATCCATAATTGTTAGAAGAACCCTCTATATAAGGAGGCTTATTATAATTGTTAGCATTAAGCAATGAGAATACAATAGTTTAAGTCCTAATCCTCTTCGTCTTCCCAATCTATAGTCTTCCCTCTCCCCTAGCAGCCGACGCTACCTGGCTATCATCCTGGTGATGTTTACCCTTATGATCTAAGGATCATAACAACTTGGTATCAGAGCCAACACCATGGTTTCTGCTGCCGAGAATTTCAAGGCTATGAGGGCCACCCTCAACGAGATCAGTGCCAGCGTAGATGACATGAAAGCCATCTTGGTAGACATGGCGGTTATGGTGGTCAAGCTGATGGAAAAGGAGGAGAATACACGAGCAGCAGCTACTGTGCGATCTATGCCACTGAAGGTATCTCTGATGTCGCCAGTGACTTCCGCATCATCGACTTAGCTGCCAGTGGTTGCACCAATGGTGCCCTTGCCGAGGAAGATGGCCGCTGCCCAACGACTGTCTTCTCCACACGCTCGGCCGACGTCGTGCCTTCGTAGGTGCAACGTTGCGCTGCTGCCCCATGCAGCTTGTCCATGCCACCGACGCCTCCTGCAACGTCAAGACACGCCAAGGGACCACAGTCCTCGCTGCTGTCTATTGGAGCATTGCGGACTATCTTCCATGCAATGTTCTGCCGGCCCCACGACCTCTCGTCAACATGGGGTCTCCTGGGACTTTAGCCATGGTCGTCACCACAACTCGAGGATGAGCTACCGTGAAAGGAGGGGAGTAGTGTCATGGGCTGGGTACTATTCACGTGTGTGAACAGTATCATAAGTACTGTAGCACCAGGATTAGGAAGGGGTTACCTTCCCCAATAAAAATGTTTATTTCCTTAAATAGTTGATTAGTTTCGTTGTATATGGATTAGGTAATTGGAAAGGTTGTCTGTTAGTTAGCAAGGTCATCAATTAGTTAGGAATGTTATCATTTAGATTACCATAATTGTTAGAAGAGCCCTCTATATAAGGAGGCATATTGTAATCCTTGGTAGAAGGCAAAAAGATGAATAGACAAGTTCCTAGTCCCTAAAGTCCAGTTGTGATCATTCCCTTGACCGGCTATTCTAGATCTACCCCACCCCCACCCCCAATCAGTGCCCTCTTCGTCTAGCGCCGTTCTACCTCAAGTCGCCGTCCGACCTCATGGGCCAGTACTGTTCATGACTGGTACTGTTCATATATGAACAATAACAATTATTAGGAAGGATTTATTATTTAGGAATCTATCTATTAGTTAGGCAAGTTATTATTGGATTGGATTGTTAGAGATATGTTTCCTTAGAGATTATTTCTTAAGGGTCAAGTCGGGGTATCCTATAAAAAGGGTAACATGTATCCATTATTAATCAAGCAAAAAAGATGAACTAATCTAGTCTCTCCTAAGGTTCTATCATCCCAGTCTATAGTCTAATCTCCCATCCCACCAAGCTGACACCGCCCGACATTCTTCCTGGCGGTGTTTATCCCGTTATGAACTAAGATTCATGACAATGGATGCAAGAGTAACTTATAACTAGCTGCAAGGTGGTTGTTTCATTGTAGCTCATTCTTAATTCATATAGTTATCTTTCCATTTGATGTTTCACTTCTAAACTTACCTTTATATAAAAAAAAAACTCGTCCGAGAATGTTCCGAACTTGCCTTTCATTGAATGCTATTGCTAGTAAACATGGCCAAGTACCGCCAAGCATTAAGACGGGAACTTTTGTTTCTATGCTATGTTAATGCACCAGATTTCCATAGGTTCTCTTAATTATTAGAGGTACGACCAGAGATTGAAATACTGCCAAGAGTCGTGATTCGGCTTTTCCCAAATTTCCCGGAAAAAACCAAAGAAATAATTTGAATTCAAATTTGAATTTTTGACTCTATAATGTCCTTTCTCAATTGGTTTAGGTATTGTTATGCTAGATTATGTATGGAAACATTAATTTTTAGTATATTTAGGACTTTTAAAATGTAAAGGAGCATTGGATGCTCCTTGGCAGCAGCATCACATGGGCATTATCTTGGACAGCAGCACATGGGCATTGTCTCCCTCTTGCAGTCTTGTTCTCCCCCTTCTCCCTCCCTCCCTCCCTCCCTCCCTCCCTCAAGCAGCAAGCAAGTAGCAACCAGCAGCATCACCAAGTAGCAGCAAGCAAACAAGTAGCAGCAGCGGCAGCAAGCAAACAAGCTTCAAATGAGGCTTACATTGGTGGGACCAAGGATAGAAATCCCGCCAGAATCACGGTTCACCGCCGATAACGGTTTCTGGGTGGCGGTAGGATTTGAAATCCGTACTGTTTTCTCGAGTTTACAAATTCAAATTTTGAATTTTGAATTTTGGTTGATTTTAAGCAAATTTAAACGAAATTCGACCGAAGTTTTCTCAGAAAACCGTGAATCGCCGATTATCGTTCTCGTCGCCGTAGGATTCCTACGGCTCCGGTTTTCAATCCTCAGGTGGGATGACTCATGATGCAGGACAAGATCAACCATTGGAATTTACCTACGAGAAAAACTTCACGCATGCTACCCAGGATGAAGGCCATGGTTGTCATGCTTCAAGAACAATTCATAAGACCTAACGAGGGCTAAGGGTCGCCAAAAAGATCAATCTCGGCCACAAGACTCTTCTTCCTATGAATCCATGCTAGCTCAAGGCCTACTCGGACTTATGGACGTCGAGATGCCAATCTATTACCTTCTGGTGATGATTCTCATTTGTCAGACATCTCTTTTGATCCTACTAGCCATTACGATCTTGTATCCTTCAATAACAATGCCAGAATGGTTTACCGGTGGGTGGAACCCGAATATTACTAACAAATTTATAATCATTGGCTACAATATGCTCATGAAACACACACTTGGGATCAATACAAAGCTCACATAGCTTAATTTGAAGGACTTGTACTCTATGACAACAATGATTACATTGCACAAACTTTGTGTTTCTCGACAATGTATTGGTATGCATTACTACTCCATTATTGTTTTTAGTATGCTAGTCACGTTATCATTCATTACCATTAACTTATGTTTTTATTATTTTACATGCTTTAGAACACTTGGAGGAGAGTACTGCCTTAGAGAGTGAAGCTAGTAAAGATGACTTTTATGTACAACTTGAAACACTTTCTAAATAATATTTGCATTATTCCAAATTTCAAATTGCTAATTACCAATTTTCTTTATTTTCCGGTATTTCAACCAGTTTTTCCGGTAACCGGTTCCGGAAAAATAGGAATTCAAAATTTGTCTGGTGAAATTTGTCCCAGTATTTTCGAGCTTTTCGATGTAGGACGGTTACGATCGATCACGGCCGTGATTCCTACGGATCCGTTTTGGATCCATGGGTACGACCAGGGATGGAAATCCCGGCCGGTTACCGCCGGTTAACCGACCTTACCGGTGGGCGGCGGGATTTGAAATCCCGGCCGGTTTTTTCCGGAGTTTGCAAATTCAAATTTCAAATTTCGAATTTCGAATTTCGGTTGATTTTTAAGCAAATTTAAACGAAATTCGACCGAGTTTTTCCTGGGAAAACCGGTAACGGTTTTTGAATCCATGGGTACGACCAACAATGAACTACAGCAGTAAAAAAAATTGCATGGCCAAAGCACTGTGTTGATTTTGAAATAACCAGCAGAGTATTTCTTGGCTTGTAATAGAAGTCGATGAAATTAATTTGTTTAATGGCTGGTCTTATGCATTGCTAGTTCCATGTATCCCATTGGAGATGCTCGAAACTGCAGCACATGACTGAGAATGCAATGCATTGATCTATTCTTTCTGTTTTATTTTTCTGGTCTTGATTGTTTAAATTAGGATTCAGGAACAATATATTATTTGCTTAGCTATCGTATCTATCTGCATGTTTGGTATGAGCTTGTGATGTAAGGTAGTTTATCTAGAGTTTATTCCAGTGCCAATGCAGGGCAAAAACTTGCTACTTATCTGATTCAATGAAACCAGAGCATCAGCAGACTGACAGTCTTAATTCTGTTACATTTTCCCAGATGAGATAAAACCTTTAGATGTTGGCCTAGATAATGAAGCACAAATTGCACGTAATTTGAATAATTCTGCACGTCAACCAAACGGAAGACGAGGACGTAACGGGGCTAATCAGTATGCATCTCCGATCAAATATTTGCACATTCATGAATGCGAAAGTTTCTCTGTAAGATCTCTTGTTCATTATTTGAATAATTATGTTAATTATAATGTGTGGCTTTCAGATCAATATATAGAACGTCTGTATTCACTGCATTTGGTAACTGCTGAAATTTTATTATTTATGCAGATGGGTATATTTTGCATGCCACCGTCATCAGTTATTCCCCTTCACAATCATCCGGGAATGACTGTGCTAAGCAAGCTTCTTTATGGCAGACTGCATGCCGAATCTTATGATTGGATCAATACAGTAGATCAAACCGATCAATTACAGGGTGAGTTCTGCCATTTGAATCAATGCTATTCTGCTACACACCAATAGTTGTCCATAACCGCCATCTATTTGTTTAATTCATTCGGGGATAATATTTAGTATGCCACCATCATCTATTGTATTGTCCCTCACTAAATAAATGAATGTGCAAAGTTGGTATGCAAACAGAAAAGAAGGAACATGCTGTAGGCATTTTGAAGATAATTTATTTGTTTCTAGATCCCAATAAGTCGTTACTTCACATCTACGCTGATTTGATCATAAACAAATGTGCAAAGCAGCAAACAGATGTAAAGTGGAGCAATGTCATAATTCATAAAATTTATCTATGTCAAGCGAAGCACAGTGGGCATTGTCTAATACAAATCCACGTTATTGGCCATCCATCATTGGAGAAGCTTCAGATGTTGCTTAGTGGGCTACCCCATATGTGGAGTACTATACTATTTCTAGCCAAGATGAGGTTCTTCACACTTAGAATCTTCCATGTTTGTGATGCATGAGCCTTACTTTGACGTTGAAGGTGAAGCCTTATTTAGCTTGATTCTCTTGGATTTTCGACAATTGGCTTTGATACTTTGGAGTTGGCATCATTATTAATCCCTCTTCTTAACTAAACAAAATATAGATCCTCTCACCTGTTGTCCAAAACGATTGCTGCAACTATCCATTTCTGCTCTACTGTCTTTTCCTTTAGCTTACTCAGCACCTTTTATCAGTGTAAGCAAATTCCTTTTTTTCCAATGACTATTTGAGAAAGTCTTTGCTCTCACCTTACGGATGCTGGCAATTACCTTGACACTAGGTGTGATGTGTTGTAAGCTAAGTTTTGTGGTATGACACATCTATTTTCACACCCCACTCAGTGTCCCCATTATATATGCATATGTAGCTTGCCTCTTGCGACACACCAAGTTGCCCTGAAGTGATTGAATGCTGATGACATTGTTAATCAGGATATGTTAATCCCAGCAAACTTCTGCTATTTAATTAGTTTGATGTTAGATGAGTTCCAAATGTGGCTATGTATCAGAAACTCCACTTCTATGGATCATTTATTAATCATGCAAATGCTCCTAATTCAACCATTTTCCTTGGTTGTGTGAAAATTTATGTGCCAACTGATATCATGATGTAACGCCTGACTCCCTGTGGAACTTGCAGCGAGGCCAGCAAAGCTTCTCAGAGATTGTGAAATGTCTGCGCCAGAGACAACCATTCTTTGTCCTAATAGAGGTGGTAACATCCACACTTTCAGAGCCATCACACCTTGTGCTCTATTTGACGTCCTTTCTCCACCATATTCTGCTGAGAATGGGAGACACTGTTCATACTTCCGGAAGTCTTCAGTGAGGGAACCACCTGGTATATAAGGCTCCTGAAACTTTATTTCTTATTGTTATGCCAGTGCTGAGCTCTTCTAACCTTTTTTCCCCTTGAAAAAAATCTAGCAGTTGTTTTGCCCTGTGAAATAAATAGCTCAGAGGTGGTCTGGTTGGAGGAACTGGAGGACCATCAGCCTCCAGAGGGCTTTGTTATTGCGAGAGGTCTGTATAAAGGCCCTGTAATAAGAGATAATTAGGTTTCGAAGCACGTTTGCCCACGATTCACGAATCAGTTGAG
Source organism: Hsuehochloa calcarea (assembly GCA_036346395.1). Classification (NCBI taxonomy): domain Eukaryota; kingdom Viridiplantae; phylum Streptophyta; class Magnoliopsida; order Poales; family Poaceae; genus Hsuehochloa; species Hsuehochloa calcarea. Next base: position 63,851,103 of record CM070594.1, on the reverse strand, counting down.
GATGCAGGCTCCTCGTATCTGTTGCATGTGGTTTTTGAGCAAGCATCATCGAGTCACCGATCTGCAGCCTGTGATTTACGTTGTACATGTCGAAGTGATCTGTGATGATTTAGCGGCAATTTTACAGAACAAGAATGAAGAACGTTTATGGCTTGACCGCCATTTTGATTGTCTGATCTCGATTGGAGCAATGCTGTTCTATGCTCTATGAGGTGAATGAAGGCCGTGGAGTATTATATACTTTTGGGCATAGCGTAGTCTAGAAGTGCACTTGTCATGCTGTATTGTGTAGGTTGAATGGCAAAAGCTTTTCAACTAATGATATTTCCGAATAGAATTAGTGTGGGGGCACCGTTGTCTATCTCATGATGTAACACTCGCAAAGGTTTTTTTTTTCGCACTTATTGCTGATTGAGGAATGGTGTTAACGGTGGGTTGCAGGAGCCAAGGAGTGGTTCGTTTAGGGGGGGGAACGAGGATTACACGACTCTCAAATTCGAGGAAACGAACCAAGCGTATCATGCAAGCCTGTCATTAGCCATTGCTATATACTGTTCTTTCCTATCGACTATCCGTCAGTCTGTTCAAAGAATCTGGGCATCAACTACATTGGCCTAGCTCAAGTAAATAGATCTAGTACCTTCAAAAAACGAGTAATGGATCTAGTTATGCAGCGGGTTGCTGAATTCTAAAAGGAAAAAGTCTACTTAACCCCTCAAGTACAGTTGTTCGTCAGGTATTGTGTCGTTGATTGAACCTCATCCTTCCTTTGCCACCGATTCAGACAGACACAGAGGTGGACGCCATGGAAGTGGCTCGGCGAGCTCAGGGCTGGTGGGCATCAAAATGGGATGCAATGGCCTCTTCGGGTTCGATGGCGGCGATGGCTTGGCTGGATATGGCCTACGGCGGTAGGCACAATATGCGATGGCGACGGCGACGGCACTGCCACCATGGTGACGCCAAGACAACGATTATCCTCCAAAAGCGGGCGTGTCACAAGCAGCGGCGAGCCGCGGGGGTTCTATTAGCGCTAACCGCGGGCTTGGAGGTGCCCTGTGCGAGTCCGTCCGCGATGACCGTCACCGGGGACGAGGATGGGCTGGTGTGGTGGTGTTACGGCAAGGTATGGGCTCGATTGGTAGCCTATACCGAGTTCATAGTGAAAGGGGGGCACAAAATGACGCAGTTGACACACCATATCGTGGTGTAGATGGCGATATCGGTGTGGCTGCAGCGAGCCGCGCGCAGCGACGTTGCCTGAGTGGAGGAATACGACGTTGTTCGCGGTTATCCTGTGGAGGAGGGCAATGGTATGTGGGGGGAAAAGAGGATGATGAGGCGCATTCAAAGGACATGGCGGCTGTTGACACCAATTCTATACGAATAACTAGTAGGTGCTCGTGTTGCAACAGAATTTTAAAAATAGTGACACATATCAATATATCAATATATGAGGTCCTAAATCGAATAATAAATATTAATTTTCTTTCACACATGAATAAATAAAAACATTAACTCCAACTATTACAACACTTACTACTAATGCTACCTAAAATGAACAAACAGTCACTTTGCGTATAAACTGACAATAAGCACCAAGATGATGAAGCTCTGGTATGTGTTGCACACCTTGACTATAAAAAATTGAACTTCACATTTTATACGAGACACTAAAAGTTTCAAAACAGCCCATATTCTCACATCTCTGACCCGAGCTTAGGCATCAACATGATCACCAAAATTTTTACTCAAGCAATAAAATTTTCTTCAATGAATAAACCTCTCACAAGGAAAAAAGTTATCTAGTATTTACGATTTTGCAAAACAAATTAATGCTTTCGAATGAAACACAAACATTAGGTAAATAAAAAATATGGATGAAGCCATGAAGGTGAAGAGTGATAGGGGACCTAGGAGGGTTCAATCATCCGTATCGTGAGGAACACAGAGAGATGACAAAGAGGTGGCCATAATCCCTCAAATTGTGACCGTTCCAGACTTCCAGTGACCGAGTTCATGTGGGGGAGCTCTCTGCACAACGCAGGAATTATGTACATCATGGTGATTATCTTGGTTAGCAAAGCAAGCATTTTGAAACAATAATAGACAGCTAACCGAGCCTAACAAGGTTAGACTAACTCTTTCCCATGTCAGCAAACCAATCCATCTAGGATCGAACGTATAAATTAATTTGAGACTATGGATGCAATTTTTTTAGTGGAACCATGGATGCAATTAGTAGTAACAAATTAGCTCATACAACAGGTCACACTAATAAAATGAGAATTCTATCAATTAAGTGGCATGGCCTAATTTAGCAAAATACAACATGAGATGACATTATCTTAGACCAAACTCTGTATCACTGAGGAGATTATCTTCAAAATAGTGTAAAAGGTTCAAATTTGAAATCCAGATAAGCATTCCCGTCTATTTTGGATAACTTTCAGCTCATGATAGATAATGATTATTCACGAATTTACTTCTGTAACAATAAAAGGAAGAAAATCACATTTAATCATTTACTTCACATTAAGGGCCAACAGTTTCCCTATTAAAAAATTAGAGCAATAATTCCTTTACCACTATCAGAGACCTAATATGTATGTGTATAAACCAGTATAAACCAGGTCACTCAACAAAATAGATCATGTGTTTCTAAACAAAACTACTTAAGCAAAACTCTTAACATTGTATCTAGCTTCAGGCGCACAACATTCCAGCTACTTGAACTCATGTTACATGTTTCAATCTCAGCTTTAGTCCTAAACTCCTAGGACAATTATCCACCAAAAGAAAACAAAGAAATATAATCCCAACATGCGAAAAATGAATTAAGTCCCAACAAACTACCAATCCATTAGCAATTTCAAACCACAAGCACACAAAGGAAGAGGCTTTTGAACTACAGAGTGCTAGATCTGTCCAATAAATAAAATCCAATGTTATATTTCATGAGAAGTAAAACGATATAATGCCAGAATTGAGAGTCACAACCTCAGATCTCTCAATAACCAACGGATGCAAATCATTGCTCTGCCAGTCAGCTGTGAATGGCGCCAACATGCTATGCACCATAAACCTAGAAAGATCATCATACTTTGCTAATCAAGAATTGCTAGTAAAACATATAGAATCCAACTCTGCATACGTCTCAGTGCATAATAGAGCCAGACTATGTGCCAATTCTACAAATGAAATGAAAATATGTATACCTATTTTCTTCAGTTGAGTTAGACCGAGGAAATGGTACTGAACTAAAATAAATGATTGAGTATTAAGGCTTGTCAAGTAAGATGGACTCAAATAAGATTTATGCCTATTGAAGAACTTAATAAGATGTTTGAGCAGTAGGGCTTAATTCTGAGCTAGAATGTTGATGACACCCAAGCCTCTGCTGTTTAGGACAAAGAATGTTAAAACGTGAGTAACCAGTGATTCTATTCAACTTTGTACTCCACAAATTCAACTTTCTATTAACGAAGAAACTTTCAACTCGGAAAATTCGTCTAATTTCAACTTTGATTTTGACAACTATAGGTCGAATTCAAAGCTTTCAAACCATATTAAAAATATTTCCAATCATTCCTGTATACTTTCAATTCAGACTCTGAAGCTTTCAACTCAAACCCAAAAAATCTGCAAAAATTTGATTAAAAACATTAAAATTGGGGATGAAAATTTACAATTGGGAGAGCTTTCAAGTAGGAATTTACAAAAATTTCAACTACAACTGAGCTCAAAAGGGGGGGAAAAAGAAGTTACAATTACAGCTTTCTACCTTAACACGAGAGAAAGATAAAGAACAATTAGAGGAGATATACCTTTCAGCGTGGACATGTCACATGAGTGGGGGATCTGGCAAGACGCTCTGATGAGCGGATCCTACGTGCCATCACCATGTGCAGTAGTATTAGCCATTGCCGCCGTCGAGAGCCGTCGCCTCGACCCGCACCGCCGGTCGTCCGCGTCACCGGCCATTGATGCGAACAGGAGCTGACTCGGCAGCTGACTCCCTGACTCAGCTCCCGTGGCGCCGAACGACCCCGCCGACGGGTTCCTCCTTATGTCTGGCCGAAAGTCATCGTCCCAGTCATCCCATCCTCCACCGCCGCCACCGTTGCCCATACCGGAGGCGGGAAGTGGTGGCTTTCTGGCGGGCGTAGGCGCGCCAGATCCGGGCATCTCCTTAATGACGGGCGGGTCGGTCCATGACCTGCCTTCGACGAGTGCGGCGATGCGGTCGCGGTATGCGACGGCGGTGTTGGAGTTGTACTTGGCGACGTGGGACATCTCCTTGGGCACACCCCGCACGGTGAGGAAGGCGTTGAGGCGGTCGTTACCCCTGGCCTCCATCTTGCGGAGCTGCACCTCGGTCCACGAGTCTAGGGTGACAGAGCGGACGAAGTTGATGTGCACGCCGAGGCCGCGGTGCTTCTCTCATAGCATCCCCCACCTCGCCTTGACCTCTTCGCTCTCGAATTCCACCACCACCGGCGGCGTAAGGCACGGGGAAGAGGGAGGACGGCGGCGTCGACCAGAGGGAAGAGGGAGAGAGGGCGACATGGCTGGTGGCGGAGGCGGCGAGGGTCAAGGGAGTGAAGTGAGCCGACGGTAGGGAGGATTTGGGCGACGCGGGTGGGGCAGGAGCGATGCGAGGATTCAGGGCGAGCACGAGGGAGGCGCGGGGCGGCAGTTTGGCGTGAGGTGGGAGGGGAAGAGAAGCGAGGTGACGGTTCTTTTTCCATACAGGCGGTGGTTTGGCGTGGGGTGGGATGGGAGGGGAGGGGAAGACAAGCGAGACGACAGTTCTTTTTCCATACGTGCGGCGGTTTGCCGTGGGGTGGGAGGGGTAAACTCAGAATTATAGTAGTTAAGAAAAAAATGAATAAGAATCACTGTCTCCCTTCATAGGCACATACAAGTTCGTTTTTGCATCAAACCTCCAGTAAAATTGATACATGATCCGCTAGGTCACATAGTGTTCTTTTTTTTCGATGATATCTTCTTCATATTGCATCTAACTGCATGACGAGTGACGTCTCCTTTGCCATCAACAAGCTCTCTCAGTTCATCCATTGCCCATCCACACTTCATTGGTGCGCTGTAAAACGCCTCCTTAACTTGCAAATTTCGAACCTTGAAGTTCAGCTAGTAGGAACACAGCATCTGTCTATGGTCTACACACTTCAGAATCTAAAGCAGCAAATGCCATTGATTTTTAATGGGCGCGAGAAAATATCTCAAGACTCAGCCAATAAAATAGCACCAGCTGTGTCTTATTTGAACAGCACATATTCAGTGCAGCAGTTGACTCTCATCCAATAAACAGTTCAGTATCATGGTTTATCCTTAAAAGGGCGAAGAGACATAAGTCAAGACCAAACAAGAGGCCTGACGTGGATTAGCACTTTGCTAAACAAATGTGCGTTCCACTATACCCTTTCTATTCAATAAAAATATACCGCCCATACCCATTATGAGGTTCCTATGTATTACTTGAGATCATGCATCAGTTATCTAGGTTGTTTTGTTCAAGCGTTCATCACAGGACAGCACCTTCTATAGCACCTCTAAAGCTTCACAGGGTTCAAGTTTTCTGCTTGTGATGTACCTTCCATCTAAAAGCCAATCACCGAGAACAACGTGGTAAATGCAATCACTAGACATGAAAGACTCAATAAACTTACGGTCCCATACTCCTATTGCGGCATGACAAAGTCTGTACCAAATCAGAAAAGGCACAAAATGCGGTTCCATGAAATACTAGCATATCATGAAGAACGAATGACAGCATTATTGGAAACAGCTGAGACATGGATCAAGGGGTGGTATATACTTTTACACTGAAAATTTGTCAGGAATGGAAGCCTGACTTGTTTTGGCATTTTATTCTATGAAACATCTCATGCACTTACATTTGAAGATCAACTCAACTTTTTTATGGACTGAATAGTATTACATGATTTATGGACAGTGAGGAAGCAAACAGAAGTGATTCTGTATAGATATATGATTTACAACAGAATTAACCGCCACCAACTTACCTTGAGCAACATAAAGCATATAGTATGCAAACACCGCATGTGCATTGAAATTACCAACGTGCTGGCAACCAGCAGCTGCTCCTAGTCATCACTGCAACAGCAAAAAGAGGAGACACATCTAGGGAACCATTGGGCGCTGGCAGATACAACACCCTAATGTGCTCCAAACTTCACATTGTGAATATATATAGGTCTTGAGGGAAGACTTCATATCTCTGAATCCAACGAATTAGGCCTTTCTACCACCTAAATAAGCAGGGCAATAAGGACATTCAGTAACGGCTTTGTGATGGATGGAAATAGAAGCAAAACATAAGGAAGTTAAGTATTACATCTGCAAATCTTATTTGCTGTGGCCTGGGAGGTTTATGACCATTCTCCTTTGGATGCATCGGGGACCAGGGAGATTGTTTCTTCGACTGTACTTGGATTCCAAGAAAAGATGGCACAGGTTGTTTATTTGTCACAGACGGCAAAGTCCGAGAAAGCCAGGATTCTGAAGGTGAATTTGGGACTGGTAACGGGAGTAGAGATTGCAAAGGCATAATTTCCTTTTTGACAACAGTACTTTCTTGCGATTGTAGCGGACCATCCTGACTAGCATCATGAATGAAAGGTTTTCCATCATCCAACTTCATTGATGCTGTGTTTCCAAAAGGCATTAAAAATGTAGGTTCAGTAATTTTAGAGATCCTTTCTGTCGATGGATTATTGCCTTGACCTTGCCCAATAGGATTCCTTCCACCTATCTGTCGTCCTTCAAGCTGAGAGTCATACCCGCTTGCACTCAAAGATGACTTTGAATCCAGTAGCAGAGTCAAGCGGCTAGTTTCTGAGTCGATATTTTCACGGTGATCCATTGAATCTTCATGCACTATTCTTTCCAGCCCTGAGCTCATGGAGCTTGATCCCTTTAAACTACTGTGATCTGATCCAACCAATGAACCACGATCATGATCTCTTCGAAGTGAACTAGAGTCATTGCTCCTACACATTTTCTCATCTTTATCCCCAATTCCGAATGACTCATTTGCTTTACTTGATGGTGACACCACAACATCCCTGTGGTAGGGGGACACACCACCACCTATGGAGTGGTAGAATGGTGAAGACCCATCCCCGGTCTGCGAGTCACTCCAGAATGTCAGCTGGTTCGACTCGCTTGTCAGCTTACTCCTGCCATCCTCTAATTGACGAAGACACTTCTGCTCCAACTTGTACTTATACACTTCTTCCCAGGATTGCTGCAACAACAAAACCTCAGACGGTTAGAACTAAGAATGATCGTTCCTAACATTAACAGCAAGCAATATAATTCTGAATTCATGAAGCATGTAATGTGCATCCACATCTATACCCCATTGGAATCACACACAGGATGCTTGTTTTGTGAGTTCCGGGCAAGCGGACTCGGTGCCTTTTGGCCCCTGCCTTTGGACATCAACCCCCTGTCTCTCCCTCTCCCTCGCGCCTTGCCACCCATCATCGCAGGCACTGGATTCAGGAGTAACAAGGAGCTTTTCACACACAAACCAGAGAGCAAACCACACCCCTTGGATGCAAAACCCCGGGTACTCTGCACATCGTAGTCATCGTCATCCTCTTCCTCCTCTTCACGCTCCTCACGTCTCGGATAGTTACAAGACAAGTAATTGGGCGGCAGATGCTGGTAGGGGAGTTGGACAGGGACTCTCCTCCCGCGATCATCGCCGCTGCCCATACTCACATTCGCCGCAGCCGCACGTGCAAGCGCGCGGCCAGAGTTGCCCGTGGCACCGGCCTTCCGGAAGGTGTACTGCGGGGAGCCCACGGCCACCGCCTGCGCGGCCGGCAAGAAGCGGTCCATCATGAAGCCGCGTGTGCCTGGCTCGGCGCCGGCGGCCGCACCGGGGGCGGGATCCGGCATGCCGCTGAGGCCGCTGACGCTGCAGTTCACGGTGAAGGACTCCGTCCGGGAGAGCGTGTCGAGCGCGTCGGAGAACCTCTCTTCTTCCTCGTCGTCGTCGTCATCTTCCTTCCGTAGTACTGCAGCCACAGCAACCACATCCTGCGTCATCACTTCCTTCTTCGCCTCAACCACCATCTCCACCCTCTCCTCCTTACGCGCTGCGGCACCAATCGTTCGGGACCCGGCGGCGACGCCATGGAACACCTCGCGACCGCGGTCCCCCAGGGCATCGTGGTAGGGACTCGTGTCGATCACTTCCTCCCCGCCGTTCTCCGACGGCTGGGCTTGAGAAGAAGCGGGCGGGGTCGGAGGCGCGCGGCGGGTGCGGACGCTCTTGGGCTGTCCCGGGCGCTGCTCCCAGACGAAGGGCACGGCGCCGGGGTGCGGAACGGGGCCGGACTTGAGGTCAGCCTTGTGGTAGGGCAGCGCGTCGGCCCGGCGCACCGAGCGGAGCGGCGCGCCCAGGTCGATCCGCTTGCCCCCCTCCGCCATCACGCGATCCGCCCGCATCGCCGAGGCGCAAGTGCCTCTCAAACTATAGAAAAGGTTGCTTGCTTTGGCCGCCGAGAACGAACGGGCGGAGGAAGAGTGGGGAGGGAGGGATCTGCGCCGTGCCGTGCCGCGGTGCGTTGCGGCTAATGGAAAACTGCGGTTTCGGTGCGAGTTTACTACGCGCGAGGCAGGCTCTGGCCAGCCGCCAGCCGGTCCACTCCACTAGTGCGAGTGCGGAATGACTCGGTGGTGGGGCGGCGGGCGGCGGGCGGCGGGGCGGTGCTGATATGCTTCGCTAACACTGTAATGCTACGCGTGCGGCGTGGGAGATGGTGACTTGGGTGTGTCTCATGTGTGGGTGCTCGGCTGCTCGCGTCAAACGACCGGGGGAGTGGGGGAAAAGGTGTGGACTTTCTCTGAGCGGTCTGCCTGAAACGTTGACGCGAACAGCTGTAGTATTATATGGTTCTACCCCGGGGAATTTATTATTTGGGAGCATTTTATATTGAGATAAAAAAATTTCTAAATTAGACAAGTAAATGTAGATAAATCCTACTAATACAAAAAAAAATTTATAAATTAGACAGAAGTAAATATAGGTGAACGCTACAAATACAAAAAAAAATAAATAGAACTAAAAGTTACAGTAGAGCTGTGCTAAAATTGCACATCATTTGGTATTGTAATTTTAGGCTTAGTAATGTATAATTGCAGGTAACTGATCGATAAGATCAGTCAACTGAAAATTAGCAAACTCGTTATTATTTACCCTCACGTTAGTTCTGTATTCAGAAAATACATTTATTTCCGACGTAATGCATTTTTTACCTCCCACATAGTGTGTTGCTTAGTTAAATACACTCTTTGCCTTTTAAAAAAAAATCATTTCTAGTCGTTTTCCAGTTAAAAGCCACGCAAAAATACTATTTTACCCCCTCGGTCGCACCAGGACCTATTCCGTGCTAAAGCATGTTCGCACCTAACCCATTCGGCTCGCGTTAGGGTTCCTCTCGTTCTCCTCACTTCTCCAGTTCCTCCCAACCCCCTTCTCTTTTGTCTCTAGCGATTCGTGTAGCGCTACAGCGACGGCGGGTTGGCAAGGACGGCATGTCGCAGTCGAGCGGTGCCTCCACGCGTTCGAAGGGATGGTCAGAGGTACACTTTCCGGGTTCACCGATGATGAACTTGTCTACACATTCTCTTTGGGGCAAGATCGGACTTCCCCTGGTTGAGTGCTTGAACTGCAAGAAGGTCGCGTTGCTCGATTTGGGTTTACAAGTGCCCTATGAACCAGCATAATATAAGTAGGCTTTCGTGGAACTGTCAATTTGGGTTCTAATTAGGGTTTGGTTTGACCGATTTGGGAGTTGCCTCGTTTGTTCTTGGGATCCCTTTGTTGTTTGGTTTGCTTTAGGACCAAAAAATTTGCTCGTTCTTCATGTGGACAGAAGAATATGTGGAGTTCCTAACTAAGAAAGGGGTGATTCAAGAGGACACCAGTTCCCCTAAAGATGTAATTCCAGATTTAGTTGAAGCGATATCCACTTTGAAGACTGATTTTGAGGCCAAGAAAGCAGAGCTCGCGGAGTTGAAGGCTTGCAATGGTAACACTGGTGCCACCATGTGCAAGGTGCTAAAGCAAGGGAGAGTTTCTATCACAATTGGTGCTCTCAACTTGTTGTTGATTGCTTTAGTTATCATAACTGTCATTGTTGTATTGGAGAAGTAGTTTGCCACGTTTACCTGGTAGTTGGATCATTTTGTCATGAAATGGAAACTTGATGTGTAATAGGTGGCGATCTTAGTTGCTTGTTTCAGCAAGGCGGTGATCATTTTGAATGGAAATGTGAACATTATGTGTAATTTCACATGTTGAAAATGGCAATCATTATGTGGATCATTTCATCCGTGGCATAGTGATTGTTCTCTCTTTTGTATATGTGTGTCGATATGCAATGTCCAGATCAGTTCAATCTGCAGATCAGTTCAGTGTGTGATCAAATTTTTGACATGGTGAATATGGATTATTTTGTATATGTGTATTGATTGAAAATATGTGCTCATAACAAACTAGAGACTTACTACAAATGTTGCATACATACATACATGATCACTTACTACGGATTGTACATATTTTTGATATGCTGACTTTGCACACATACATACATGATCAATTATCAGGACATACATTTTTAGTTGGCATAGGTCTTCCAGTTCGCATACATTTTCAGAACAAGTCCAGAACAAAGACTTGGCAAATGGCATACATGTATTGAATATAAATACAAGTAAAATGACATAACAAATATAGTCCAGAACTTGGCAATTGGCCTACATAGCAAACAAGTCCAGAACACAACATACTGACAGAATACAAGCACATACTGACAAAATACAAGTCCATATATACTGACAAAATGCAAGTCCATACATACTGACATGATCAAGTCCATACATACTGACAAAATACAAGTCCAGAACACAAAATGCTGACTTTTGCTCGTTTCTTCTTCCTGGGAGGTGTCAACTTCTTCCTGGGAGTAGTCTTTGCTGGGATTATTTCTGTGGCTTGGCTGTCAACTCCTCCCATTACCAGTGCTAGCTGTCTGCATACATATTATATCCATTGTGAGATGCTAGCTGCCTGCAAACAAGCAAGGTGTAACTTGTGTACAAACAAAATACATCCTAGTGACAGGCTCAGGGCTGTTGTTTAGAGGTGTTGGCTGCAATGTGACAGGGTTGTACCAATAGACACACCCTATGCAGTTCCTTTCTTAGTAGACTTTCTCTTCCTATTGTACATAATAGTTACACAAGGAAACAAGGAACATATAATGCAAAAAATATACATGCATCCCTCATGATGTTACCTTTTGTGTTTTCATTGAGATGGCAGCCGTCAGCACGATGACCAAGCTCTCCACACATACTGCATTTGCACTGCCTTCTACTTGTACTTGCTTTCCCCTTCTCAAAGAATGATGAAAACCTACTCTTGCGAGGTCTTCCAGCTGATTTCTTCCCAAGTGGTGGAAACAACTTAAAACCCAGATCAACTTTGGGCCATTGGTTTTTACCTGTTATTGGTTGAATAACCCATTCATATGCAGCTTTTAACTTGGTAACTGAATAGTAATTGTGTACATATCCCTCCATATTTGCATTTCTTTCTGTTGCAATAAATGCTAATGCATGAGGGCATGGCTTGTCAGTTAACTGCCACTCCCCACAGGTGCACTCATGTGTAAGGATGTAAACAACATGTCTGTGAACTTCAGGATTGTTGTTAACCTCAGTTACCTCTGCAGATTCATGTGATGATGTACCCACCTTTAAATTCTCTAAATTCATAGTCTTCATATTGAGTTGGTTATTATGGCTGGGATAATTCCCCCCGCGACCTCTCTCCAATTCTCCTCCTCTTATAAAACATTTTCATTATCTTTTCTCTCAGCTTGTCTGCTAGTTCTACAACAGGCAAGTCCTGCAGCCCTTTAATCCAACTACTGAAACTCTCTGCCAGATTGTTTTTGACGTAATCACATTTAAAGTCCTTTGAGAATCTACTCCTCATTCATAGCAAATTGTGGTGCTTCTTCAAGTAGACTCCAACCTCAGGGCTTGCTTCAAGTATTCTGCATGTGTAATGGTTAAATCTATCTGCTTTGTTTGTTTTAGCAGCTGGATACATGTTACTAAAAACAGGACCATGAAATTTCTTCACAAAGTTTTGCATAAGGTGCCTAAAGCACTCTCTCTACTCAGCTATAGGGAATACATTCTACACAACCTTTTCTAGACCTTTATAAGCATTAGAGCATATAGCAAGGGTGGGAGGATTACATATTGCTTTCTTCAACTGTTGCATGAACCAAGTCCAGTTCTCAGTTGTCTCAGATTCTATAAAACCAAATGCAATTGGGAACATCCAATTATGCCCATCTAAAGTAGTCACTACAGCTAGCTGTCCATTTCATTTGCCATTCAAAGTTGTTGAGTCAACACTCAAGTATGGTATGCAGCCTCTTAGAAACCCATCAATGCATGGTTTCATAGCCATGAAAAATATATGAAAATACTACCAGGTGATCTCAGATCAATCTCTGCTTTGAATCTATACAACGCTTCAAAACTGTCCTCCCAGGAACCAAATATCCTATCCACTGATTTCTGCCTACCAGCCCACACTGTCTTATATTGCAAAGTGAATGTGTACTCATCTTGCAACCTCTCTTGGATTTCTTTGGCTCCTAGATGTGGGTTCTTCCTCAAGGTCACCATAACCCTGTCAGCCACCCAACCATGAGATGCCACACTGGTTTTCACCCTACTAGTCGATAAACATTTGTGCTGAAATGGCTTCTTGGTCACCTGCAAATACAAAAAAGATAGTTAGCTACATGATATGTGCATTACTTATTAAATATAGTTAGCAAGGATGGTTAGTACCCTAATGGTTCTGCCTTGCTTGTTTCTATGAGCATTAATTGTCCATGGGCAGCACACATCCCTGCATCTGCCCTTGAATCTTGTTTTGTAATATTTAATGGTGTGGATGTCAAATTGCATATTAATTGTAAACTTTTTGATAGCCAATCTGAATGCTTTCAAGTTTGGAAAGACATCACCAACACTCATTGTTGGTTTATCCTTATCAATCACCTCCCCAATCTCTCCAGGTATGTCATCATCCACTGCAATTGCTACCTCAGCAATATCTTCCTCAATTCTAGTAAGAAGAGGACTTGCCATTGGTGTTGCTGTTCTAGAATTAACCCTAGCATCATCGTCAGCACTCAAGCCAAGTAAGACATACATGTCATCCTCACCCATAGCAACATCTCTATTATCCCCATCAGATAGGGCACCTTGTTGAAGGGATACAGGTAGGCTACGATAGCTGATAATTCAAAAATTCTACCACATAAACCAGAATGCCATGCAAGCAAGAGATCACAGATCGTTACCACCAGACGCGCAGTGCAGCGGAAGAAGAGTTGGAGCAGCCTGGTCCAACGAATAGCACGTTGATGTAGTGGTCGTGGTTCATCGTTCACCGTAGTCGATCGATCATCCAGTGTCATAGTTGCCTATCGTCTCCTCCAGCAACCGATCGCTTTCCTTGTAAAGTCGCAGATCATCCTCGAGCGCAACAACACCTGCAGCAGCTCCTCTACGATATCCATACGTTCAGGGTAGGAACGTCGTACGCTGATGTGCTAGCACCAAGTCGCACGGGAAGACTCTCTCAAGAAGATGGTGGCTAGGGTTTGGTGGAATAACTCACGTATCCTCATCTCCACTTCACATTCCCAATAGCCTCAAGCATCTCCTTATATAGTGCTAGTGACGGATCCTTTCCGAACACATTTGACGAATCGTATCCGTACTGGTTTGTTCTAACCTATTAAGTGTGTGACTCTGTAGGTTCACGTGTAGTTCGGTTGTGACTCGAAAACCTTTTCCGACCATGAGTCGTTAATGGTACCTAGCAGGACATAACGATTCTTGAATACACACAAATTATATCAGACAAACCTTAATACAATAGGATTAACGGCCAGGTCTTGTTTAGTCTCTACTAGTTCGTAACCCCTTATGACCAAGTTTCAACCAGCCTACGACAAGCTCATATTTGGTCTCGACCAGTTTGTAGCTCCTTACGACTGGGTTTCGACCACTTAGTGATCATGTTCGACCAGCCTACAACCAGCTCATATCTCCATACGACTAATCTGTATCTGACAGAACTGAACGACCACCTCGTGTATTCTCCATTTGCCTCACGATGTCTGGTTGAACTCCAGGTGAGATGTTGTGTCATCCATGGAATATTCAATACTTTCTCGATCGAGTGTCACATAACTTCATGTAGTCGAACTCTTCGACCACCAGTGGTATGGCCTTGCACTTTCTTTATCCGACCACATCGAGGGGTCCAGAGACATCTCTCTTGTCATGTTAGGGGGGCAAATCCTATAGCCGATCAGTCACATTCCCCCGCATGTTTTAGAGCATACTCGAAAGCTACCTTTACAATTATCCAGTTACGAGTAGTATTTGGTAACCCCAAAGTGTACTCTTACGCATGTAGAAAACCATACTGATCTCAGGTCTAAGGATTATACATCATCATTGCTTGAAACCAACTGATCACACATGAAATCATAACAATATCAGCAGTGTCTCAAGGTGGGTCAATCCAACACCATGTTCTTTAATATGTGTTCTCATTATTGATTCGATATGTATATATCCATGACCAGTTAAATATGGTCATCAATCAATACATGTGCTGGTCGATAGGATCACTGGTGTTCTGACCAGTGACATCCAACCAGGGATACATTTAGAACGACGTTATCATAAGTTAAAAGAGCTTCACCAATGAGTCACATAGTTGTTAACCTTTTAACAATGATTCATTCAATGAACAGAATAACATTTATTCAATAACTCATAAACATAGACGTGATACAATCATCTCTATGATTGCCTCTATGGCATATCACCAACACTTGTGTAACTTCAATAATCGTCCAATCCACTCTGCCTTCTAATACCCAAATATTGCAGGGATTATTGGAAGTACACTCAACTGGTTGTGATATAGTAATGGGAGTAGGAGAATAAGGTGCATTGGAGGCACAAGGACCATCTGTACTGATATCAACACTTGCTGCAATTCGGTCATTACCTCTAACAACTTCATCAAGGCCGGTAATACTAGATTGACTGCACTAATATCAGGGTTTGTGGATAACCTCTACAAATAAGAACAAGTATTTAAGGTTCTAGTGGTCCATTAATGCCTCCTGCAACTCATGTGTGTATATGAACTTGACAGTTCAATGGTTATCTTGTCAACTCCATGATGTAACAGTGGCTCGATCTTTCGAAAGGTACTGATAAGTCGATTGTGGAGAACTCGACGTTGATGATCCGAAGGCTCCGACCAGAACAGATCAAACCCCTCAAAATCACTACACCACTACTCCGATGGTTATCAACCGTGCCGAACGCGGTTGACCTCGCCAAGAAGGCTATCTCCTGCATGCGAATCGAGAACACAAGCAAGAGAGTAGAAGATGCAATCTGATATTGTATTACGAATATAGATGAAGCTCACAATGTGGGGTTCCTCAACCGAACGTGCGACGAAACTGCTAAGCAGAATAATCTCAAAGAAAAACCCACCAGAAACTATGACGGCTACTGTATATATATAGGGGGACGTGAAGAGGTCAACCTAGGGTAGTGCGGCCACGGGAAGAGGCGTACACAACCTGGACTTCGACCTCGGCACGCTTACAAGGCCCTATTAGGCCAAAACAGTGATGCAACACCTCATTCACTATTCAAGTCTTGTATCTCTGGTCGAAGACCTGGTCATAGGACTGGTCTTGGGGTGGTCTTGAGGAGTCCATGCTATCTCTGGTCACAGATTGTGTCCAACGAGTACTGGGCTCGCCGAGTTCTGGTGACACTGGTCGTATGCCTTCTTGAAGTGGTCGTAGACTCTACGGAACTGGTCGTAGACCTTCTTGAACTGGTCGTAGTCCTAGATTCCTAAGTACAAGTAAATCATCTCCGTTAGGCAGCATCATAGAGTTCTCAAATAATACACTCAGCCCTAGAAACGAATTTACCTGATAAATAAGTTGACGAGCACGTGCCCGAGTAATTGGACCTTGCACATCATTCAAAGTAGTAGGAAGAGGAGTGTTCATATCAGTAGAAGTGATGTCCTCATCACTCTGTATGCAAATGCCTCCTGAGAAGGTCCCCAAATAATCCTTTCGCCAAGATTAGCATAGAACTTGTCAACCGTGTACTCGTTAATATCCAATATCCACTCCAAATCTCTACATTGCATAGCCGTCGTGCTACCATCATTGAACACCGCAATGTAGTCCCCAACTCTAATGTTTATCCTAAATGCCATTTCAGGGTAAATCCTACCGGAATTGCAAGAGAGAAAAAAAATAGAAATTTCAAGTTAGCGCAACTAAATCGTTCCAAACTACGTTGTTTACACACATCAATCAAAACAAAAAAGGATAGATATCAAGGGACCAACAATGGTAAACATACCCGACTTGTATCTCCTTTGGATCCATGGCACGCTACTAGCTTGCTCCGATGCCACACCCAATCCACATACGGTAGTGATGCGCCGCCGCCTTTGAGTGTTGTTGAGAGCGCAGGAGCTGAGAAGAGAATGACGGGGGGGATGGAGTGAGCCCTAGTGCGAGCCAAACTTGGGTGCGAGCAGGGGTTAGGTTAGGTGTGAGCAGGGGCTAGGAACCCCAGCGCGAGTCAGGTGCGAGCACGGAACAGGGCCTGGTGCGACTAAGGGGAAAAAGGGTATTTTCGCGTGGCTTGTAACGGAAAACGGCCAGAAATGATTAAAAATAGGCAAAGAGTGTATTCAACGAAGCAACACACTAAGTGAGAGGTAAAAAATTAATGAGTGTCCATTGTTGGGAAACCATGGACTTGGCCCAACAGCCGGCCCATGTATGGGCTCCCCATCCAAAACACTAGCAGGGTCTCTAGACTATAAATAGGGTGTGCTTGTCACTGTAAAAGGCTGATGGCTTGAAGAGCAATAAAGAGAAGCAAGAAGTCCCCTACATCTCTGTGTTCAATCTACTATTTTGTTCTTGTGTTCTCGTATTGTTTGATGTGATTCTATATTTATCTATGAGGTGATCGTTCGGACTGGACTCGCTAGCGATGGTTCCTCAACATTTTATCAACACAATCGACTCTAGCCTACCTCTAGGCCTACTCTACTCGGATCGAAAGGTAACCATCGTAGCACAACACTCGTAGATTGAATCACATTTTCTAAATCGCTTTCAATTCTACAAATTAGCTTTCTAGAGTTTTTCTACAGTGCAAATCCGCTCTAATCTACTACGACCGACTTGAAGTCGCCGGCCAAGCCGATCGGTGGATTGTATAAAAGAACAGATGACGATTGCATTGTAGAGTATATACATCGGATAAACAGTGCTTGGATGAACAGTACTCAGATGATCAGTGCTCGGATGAACAGTACAAAACAAAAAATGAACGGTGCCGCAATCGGCTAGAAGACGGCCAACTGGCCTCCTCCATCGTCAGCCTGCAGCTGGGCAATCGCCGGCCTGGAGCGGCACCACCACCGGCTGGCAATGTCGTTCGAAGCCGGTGCTGCCCCCGCACGGGCCCTCTCCGATGTGGTGTCGCACGCACCACGCCGCGTGCCGGCCGCCCGCAAGCGACGTGTGTGTTGTCCTGGAGCTGTGCTCCGCCGCCGGCTGTCCCCCGTGGAACCATGCACGGCCACGACACCACCCAAAGCAAGAGTAAAAAGAACAAGGGATGGCGCCGGCCACTACACAGGCGAGCCGCCGTCGCACCCGAACGCACCGTGTATGAAGCCGGCCACCCTCGCCGGCCCTGCACGGCCACCTGCACATGGTTGCGCCACCAAACGCCAACCCGATGCCGTGTCGCCCGCCGTGTTATCATCGAACAGCACGCCGCCCACACACGGCTGCTTCGCAAGCTGCCCGCACGGCTTTGTTGCGTCGGACCCAACAGCCCTCTGGCCAATCTGCATGGCCACGATCGACCTCGCATGGCCGCACCGCTGACCGGTCCCGTGCGAGGCGCCCTGCGCCATGAAGCACCTTTGCACCGCCGGCCCCGCATGGCCACGGTATCACACCGCCTTGCGTGGCCACCGCGCCGCTTGCCGCCGACCCCGTCGGTCCACACCCGTCTGAAAATTACGAGGAAATATTCGGAGAAAGAAATTCTTGCAGAATAACCGCTCTGAAAATTGAAAAATTCTGCAAAAAAATTTCTAAGAACTAAAATCACGGTTTAGCCCCTGAAAATTGCATAATTCACAAAAAAAATCATATTCCAGCAGAAAAGGGCCTCATGAATTCAAATTTTGTATCGGTTTTAGCATTTGAAGCATGTTTAACTTTGTTATTACTATTTTTATGTAATTTATCAATTATATTTACTATTTTGATTATCTGTGATTGTTTATATTGCTTTTAATCACTGAAAATAGCAGTAAATCATCAAAAATGCATAGAAAAATACAGGATCACAAACCGCGAGTTTGAAGAATATTATGAGAATTTTGTAACCATCTTATGCAAATTAACAGCAGTAATATTATGAACAATTTGCATAAAAATGTAGATGACTAGCATCATGAACCGGAAGTTCGAAGAGCTGGCCCAGTATGGCCAGAATTTGTACATAATTTGTACTAGTCTTCAATTTTGTGGTAAGGTAATCATGGATGAGAAGATGATTGAGAAGACTCTATCTACCTTTCACCCGAATGCGGTGCAATCCGCATGCAACTATCGTCAACACGGCTACAAGGACTATGCCGAATTGATTGACATCATGCAAGTTGCGGAAGCTCAAGATGATGTTCTAAGGAAGAACTACATCTCACAGCCGCCTAGTGGCAATATTGGCCATGAAGCCAACACTAGCAGCTACAAGGTGAGGAAGCCTCTCACAAAGGAGAGGGGCAAGAACGGTAAGGTTATGGGTCGCACATTATTGATGCTTTCTAGTCTAAGAAAAAGGGCAAATGACAGCATGAGGCACACCACACCATTGCAGGCACAGGGGATCCACATCCATTAGTTGCACTCATGGACATGGACAGCCCAGTAGCAGCCCCTATCACCCCTCCTTTGGACATCGCAGCGGCCACAGTCGTAGTTGCCCAAGAGGAGAATATCGCCATGAAGCAGATTCAGGCAAAAGTTTCTACATACTTCACTGATTCGATCTAGTGCACGCATTGCACTTAGATCTTTTTACATTCACTTGCAGTTTGTGATTGTGATAGAACTTTGAATAATTGTTGTAAGCTCTAGGAGAGCAAAGCATTAAAATTCTTATGATGAGTCCTGCCAGGCTCATTTATCCCATATTTATAATAGCAAGTTATGTTCTAGCATTTGAAGTATCAGAACGTGTGTGACGCCCTGTGGAGGAAGTGTGCTTAGCAGATAGCAGCACAATGAATACCAACGTGAGAGAGACGATTTTTTTCAGTCATCGGCAAAAATGCTAGTGGACTTACGACAATTGCAACTAGTGATACTTGTATAATAGGCTCAGAAAGGGTCATAATTATACTCCTGATGGGCACAACTTTGGTCATTAAAGAAGCCTCGTTGTACCTAGAATCGACTAGAACTCTAAAGGATATTCGCGCTAACTGTTTCCACGTAAAAATTGAAGAAAAGTATGGTAAGGAATACCTACTCATTACAAAGCGAGAAAAAAAGTAGAAAATGGTATTAGAACGACTTCTTTCATATGAAACCGGGCTATACTACACTAATATTAAGGCACCTGCAGCCTGTACTACTCTGAAAATCGTATTAAGAAGCTCTGAACTTTTCTACATCTGGCATGATAGATTATGTCACCCAGGTCTTAGGATGATGAGAAATATAATTAACAATTTACAGGGGCATAATATCGATGTAAATAATTTTCTGAATCAGAGAGATTTTGTATGCCCTGCATGTGCCACCGGAAAATTAATTACTAGACCTTCTGCTCTGAAAGTTAATGATGAAGTCCCTGCATTCTCAAAACGTATCTAGGAAACTTTTTCGGTCCTATACAGCTGCTGTAAGGGTCATTTAGGTATTTTATGATGTTCATTGATGCTTCCTTGCAATGGTCACACATATGTTGTCTATGAGAAACCACACTTTTGCAAAGCTAATCTCGCAGATAATTAAAATTAAGAATAAATTCCCTGATCATCATGTAAAATCCATCAGAATGGACAATGCCAGAGAATTTACTTCGAATGCATTTGATGATTATTATATGGTAATGGTAATTAACATTGAGCATCCCGTACCGTATGTCCACACCCAGAATGGACTAGCAGACTCTTGCAGAATTATAACTTACCAACTACAAGTTGGGAACATGTAGTCCTGCACGCAGCAGTTCTCATCAATTTTAGAACATCGAAAAATAACATCCATTCAACTATGCAACTAGTGAAGGGAAACGGGTAGGCTACGATAGCAACAATTCAAAAATTTCACCATGTAAACCAGGAAGTCAAGCAAGAAGATGATCCAAAATTGTTACCACCAAACGCGCAGAGTAGCGGGAGAAGAGTTGGAGAAGCTTGGTCCAATATAGAGCGCGTGGATGTAGTGGTCGTGGTCATTCATCCAATGTCGAGCACCTCGATGCAGTGGTCATAGTCGATCGTCTAGCGTCCTCGCGAGTCGATCATCTTCTCTAGCAACCTCTGCAGTTCCTTATGAAGATCGCGGATTGTACTCAAGCGCAACAGCAACCACAGTAGTGCCTCTACGGTATCTACACGTCTAGGGAAGGAACAATTGTACGCTGGTGTGCTAGCACCAAGTCGCACGGCAAAGCTCTCAAAAAGATGGCGGCTAGGGTTTCGGTGGAGCAACTCACGTCTACTCATCCTCCTCCCAATAGCCTCAAGCACCTCCTTATATAGTTCCCATGACGGATCATATCTGAACATATTATGTTCCAACGTTTGAGTGTGTGACTCGTTAGATTTATGCGTATTCAGTTGTGACTTGGAAAGCCTTTCTGATCACGAGTCATAGCGGTTCCTAGTAGGACATAACGATTCCCGAATACACACAAATTATATCGGACGAACCTTAATGCAATATGATCTACAACCAGGTCATCATCAGTTATGACCAGGTCCTATCTCTATACGACCAGTTCGTATTTGGTCACAACCAGTTCATAACTCCTTATGACCAGGTTGCGACCACTCTGTGATTACATTCGACCGGTCTACAACCAGCTCGTATCTCCATACGACCAGTCCGTAACTGAACGAACTTAGTGACCTACTCGTGTATATTCTCTCTTTACCTCACGATATCTGGTTGAACTCCAGGTGAGATAATATGCCATCCATGGATTGTTCAATACTTTCTCGATCGCGTGTCGGATAACCATATGTGGTCGAACTCTTCGACCACATAGTGGCATGGCCATGCATTTTCTTTATCCGACCACTTCGATGGGCCAGATATATCTCTCCTGTTATGTTAGGAGGGGCAAATCTTATATCTGACCGGTCACATTCCTCCACATATTTCATAGCATACCCGAAAGCTACCTTTATAACTACCTAGTTACGAGTAGCGTTTAGCAACCCCTAAGAGTGCTATTACACATGTAAAAAACTATGCTGATATCAGGTCTAAGGATTATACATCATCATTGCTTGAGACCAACTGATGACACATAGAATCATAACAATCTCAACAGTGTCTCAAAGAGGGTCAATCCAACCCCATGTTCTCTAACATGTGTTCATATTATTGATTCGATATCCCTATATCCATGACCGATGAAACATGGTCATCAATCAATACATGTGTTGGTTGTAGATTCACTGGTATTCCGACCAGTGACAATCGACTAGGGATACTTTTAGAATGACATCATATAAGTTAAAGAGTTTCACCAACAAGTCACATACTTGTTGATCCATATAACTGATGATTCATTCAAGGAACATAATAACATTTATCCAATAACTCATAAACATAGATGTGATACAATCATCACTATGATTGCCTCTAGGGTATATCAGCAACAGCAGATTTGGTGGTAAAGTTTATGTACATATACCACCATCGCAGCGAACTGCAACCGGCCCTCTCCAAAAGTCTGGGACATATGTTGTTATGGGACAGCATCCATAATCGGGTATTTGAACCCCATAACTGGAGATTTGCAAGCAGTCCGCTTCTCTGATAGCATATTTGATAATGATTGTTTCCCATCATTAGGGGAAATCAACCCCTTGATAAAAAAATATCAGAAAATAGAGAAGTCCAGAAGATAATTGAAGTTCAAAAGATAATTGTTTCACAAGCTTTAGCGAATCAACTGCATGGCCACTTTAGTGATTTGAAGAGCATGACCAAGTCGCATGTGCCTGCACGCAATGCACCGGAGAAAGTTGAAATACCGATGAAGGTATCCCTAATCCCGTCCTAAGGCCTCAGAAAGGACGAGAACTCCGGCCCCTCGAATCCGAAGTAAGCAGGGATGCCTCGTGAAAAAAGATAAGGACTTGACATAGCTGATCACTGAAGTTCCCCAGAACCAGAAGGGGGTCCAGTTGAGACATGACACTAGTATGGAACCTTCAAAAAAGGCATACCGAATTTGAACAACCTCATGAAGGAACACATCCGCAAGGATGTGTGAGCACACATCGGAGCTGGAAAGCTAAAGGGACTTGCCCCCATAATTGGAAGCAGTGGTGGGCCAGTAGAGGCATTAGAAGCATTAGAGGTATCGCCCTATGAAAAAAATAGCTATAAATTACATGACCACAGGAGAATCTATGAATAAGACAACAGCCAATGTTGGCATTGATTTTGCAAAGAAAATTGCCACAAATCATCAATCTTGATCCGAAGCCTGCATCGCTCGATGAATGTAAGAAAAGATCATATTGGAAAAATTAGAAGAAGGCAATAGGAACATAATTATTATCTCTGAATAAAAGAGAGGTATTTTGGTCCTGTAAGCCGCACGCCTCTCCATATGCACTCCATAGTGCATAAGTGGGTATTTGTTCGAAAGAGAAATAAAAATAAGTAAGGCTTGTTGCACAAGGTTTCACTCAACGTCCAAGACATGATTATGAAGAAACATATTCCTCGGTCATGGCCGAAACCACCCTTTAGATATTTAATCTCAGTGGCAGCTAACTTGAATTTATAAATGAAATTGATGGATGTGGTAACTGCATACCTTTATGAAAATTTGGATTCAGACATTTATATGAAGGTATCTGAATGTATCCCTGTCCCGAACCAAGATAGAGCAATGAAAATCTGTATAGTGTGAAACTCAGAAAGTCACTGTATGGACTTAAGCAATCAGGCAGGATGTGGTATAATCACTTGAAGCAACATTCTATGCAAGAAAGGCTACACGAACAATGAGAATTGTCTCTGTGTATTTATACGACGATCCCAGGATGGATTTTGTATCATCTCAGTGTATGAAGATGATTTGAATATCATCGGAACCTTAGAAGAAATTAAGGAAGCAAGCTCTTACCTGGAGTCGGAGTTCGAAATGAAAGATTTGGGTAAAACCAAATATTGTCTAGGCTTGCAGCTTGAGCATGGTCCTAAAGGGATATTAGTGCACCAGTCAACCTACACTCAGAAGGTGTTAGAAAGGTTTGATTTTGAAAAAGCATACCCTTCGAAAGTGCCGATGGTCGGGAGTTCCTTACAGCAAGACAAGGACTAGTACAGACCTAGAGAAGAGGGGGAGGAAGTCCTGGGGCTGGAATTCTCATACTTAAGTGCAATAGAAGTACTCATGTATTTAACAAACTGTACTAGATCGGATATTACATTTGTCGTGAACCTATTAGCAAGGTATGTGTAACACCCCAACCCATCAGGGGGCCTGGAATGCTACTAAATAAACCTGATAAACAATAAACATAAGGTATAGTTCTAAATTTCGGCAGAACCTCCTTTGTATAACTAGGTATACCGGAGGTTCCAACAGATGCATATATTATTATCAATATCTCAACATCCAAAGTTCATCAAAGCATTCATAAATAATCTATTCAGCTAAAGCATAAGCAAGCATAATTAAAATATATCACTCTCATCATTACAAATAACCCAATGCATTCAGGCATAACCAAAATTAATCCTTAAACAGTTTGCTTATTATTAAGGTACGACCTAAATGATAATCATATTTCAAAGATTGTGTGGTAGTGAGTGCATCCAAAGCAATTCTACTCCCTCCCATGCATGCTGTTCTTGCAAGTGGTACCTAAAAGCACAACAAAAGCAAGAGGTGGGTCGAAAGACTCAGCAAATATAATAAATGGCGTCAACAACATACAAGCATGTAACTCATCAACTATACTTCACAAAATCACATATCAATCACTTTACACATGTATGCTATGCAATATTGTCAACATGGTCTTTCTCTTTCTCTTTCTCTTTCCCTTTTGCATTTTACCGGTAATGCAAAGTGTGCATCCGTCGATGCACACCCATGCCTGTAACATCTGGTACAGGGACCTTTACCTATACTCCACGTGTATGGGGACCTGAGCCCATGCTCTTCAAGCATGAGAACCTTTAGCCCGTCATTAATATGACGGGGACCTCAAGAATTGCTTGGTCCTCACATGACCAACACTTCAGTAAACCAACATAATGCATGTGTATGAATTCTCAAAGTAATACAAATATGCATCCACAACAACTTTGCGTATGAATAACCTATTCTTACTCCAAAATCTCATAACCATAGACCAACAACCATGAATAACACATGATTCATATCTCTAGCAACCATGAACAATACCAATAATGCCATCATCATCACAAACATGAACACACAAGTACTCATAATATATACCAAACATTGCCATTCAATAATACACATTATATTCATCATTATACTTGCCTTAACCATGAGAGAACGAGGGTTGTACAGAAAGTGTTGCCCCCGGTACCAGTCCACCACCTGAATAATAATTATAATACACTCTAAGACACAGCAGCGGACCAAAGCAAACTATTTAACAACAACCATGGACTCGCAAAACATCTAACTCGATCCCGTCCCCAAATTCCTAAATATCGATCTGTCCCCTCAGTGGATAGTCAACTTCAAAAATCCATATCTATTGGTACAGGAGTCCAAATAAGATGTTCTTAGACTTTCTGGAAAGGTAATTAAATTATCCAACTAAGTATAGTTGGTGAGCCTTACTTAATCGGCCAAATAATACCCCTATCAGGCCAGTTAATAAAACATCAATTTCACGCTGGGTTCTCTGGACAGAGCACTAAAACCACCATAACTTTGGGTGGCTTTTTCTAATTCGGCCTCTAAATAATTCATAATGGCCAGACAATACAATCTGCCAAAACTCGTCAGCTCTCCTGGTCAGTCGCGGTAAAACTACCATAACTCCTAAACCGTAAATCCAAATCAGGTGATCTCAGTGCCCAAAGAAAGCTAAAACCGAGATCTACAACTTTCTAAGAGACGATTAGATCAGAAAACGTACGGATCTTACCCAAAACTGATAAGAAACAGCACTGAACAACACCGATCTGCTACATCGTCTTGGCCGGCACTCCAACGGTGGTCTCCTCGCCTTTCCTCCAATGAACCGCAGTAAGGATCTTCGCCGGGGAGGGAGATGGTGCTGCTGGGGAGGTGGTGGCGCAGGGGAGAGAGGGGTGGCGGCTATGGGGGGAAAAGAGGGGAAAGGGGGAGGGTGGCTAGGGTTTAGGGGGGAGATCATCCCCCCTTTGGGCGGCCCCCTCTTGGGCCATATGGGCCGTGGCCCAAAGCCCAGGTTGTCCAAATAATGTGAAAAAACCCCCTTTTAATTTCAGAATTTTTACTCATTTCTTTGCCCTCTCTTCTTACGGCTAATTTTCTAATTACCCGATTTAATTCAGCGACTATTCATCAACATCCGGATCCAACACGAGGGTAAACAATGAATTCCTCCTCCGTGGCTACTCGGCAGCCGGCGCATGCCCAGGGCTGGCAGTGGCTCCCCCTGGTTTACTGCTGCGTTTCAGACGGACAGGGACGTGACCAGATCTGCGTTCTGCACCTTTTCGGACGCCGACGTGCGTGCGCATTGGGTAGAATCTGGTCGGGTCGCTCTCGTATTGTTTGCTCGGTAAATGGAGAATGAATTCAGTCGCCTAATATAGCATTTTATACTAGTTTTGTGGAGCAGGATACTCTTTCTCCCTGAATTTTCATTACTGCTACGTTCTTCCTCAGACAAAAACAAACTGCTCTCTTTGGAATCCAAGCCTTCATTCGTAAATAATAATAGTGGGACAGATGCCCTCGTAAAAAGACGAAATGATGGTGCAGTGGGGAACTCTACTCCATGCCTCCATGGTACCACCTGGGAGCTGGGGCATGAGGCAAAGACAAGACATGCGCCTCCACTGCCAACTGTAGTGTCAAGGAGCAAAAACAGTTGGAACGGCTGGAAATCCACAGGGATACGCTCGCTGTGCATGTCACGTAGGATTATTAGCCGCATTGGGGAATAGGACGCACACTGACACTACTGAGACAGAGAATGAGAAGGTGATGAGTTCAGAAGAAAGAAACACGCAGTATTACCTTGTTAAAGTGCTAAAACAGAAATTAATTGGCGTCCTCAAGGTGTGGTTTGTTGAAATTTGTAGTATCTGACAACCGGGATGCACGTCGTCGATCGCTTGCATGGCCAATAAATCCAGCCTAGGCAGAGGGTGAAGTGATGACTTCAGTAGGTGTTAAGACTGTGGGTGAATGTTTGACATGGAATTGCTGAGACGTGAAGAAAAAGGGAAAAAATCCACATGCATCTAACTTGGCACTTATTAGCACCGGCCACTCCACGGCGATTGGTGACGCAAATGGCGTACATCTTCTGCCGGTCCTCACCACAGAGCAACCCTACAGACAAATGCAAACCGTGAAAGGCATCAGTGTGTGTACGTCGCACCACCAACAGGCAACAGCAGCTAAGCGTACCGTCAGATTCAAGAAAGATACGAATAAGTCTTCAATGCCCTGGGAGCAACTTAAACAAAACCGGTGGTTCATTAGACTGTTTGAGAGACTACAGCCACTGGTGAACCGTGCACATAACCTACCGTTTAGTAGTACAACGCGGCAATCAGTTCTTGCGTTATGCACATTACAGTAGATCTGCAGCGTCACCTGTTCTTGGCCGCTCACACCTGCACGCGCGGTTTAGTAGCCGTTGAGATAGGATTACTCCTGTTTTATTCCTCGATTCAGAGAGATGAGCTGCGTGAATTCCTAGGATTATGATTCTTATTTGTTTTTATAGTAGGATTCCTACTTCACTTTAGAGGAATACTAGGAGAATTATATAAAGTTACGAGATGTGGCCAACTGGCTACAGAGATCCAAGCAAGCAAGAGGAACTCATCCAAAGCAGAAGCACATGAGAAAGGATTATATTGTGGTTTATTTTTCAGTACAAGATTTTCGTGTAGGACAAGAAACCAAGGGTCATAAAAGATTAGAGAGGGTTATGAGAGAGCGACAATATATTATACTCTTTTAAGGTTGTGCTTGAGAAATTTGCGGGCAGCTTCATCAAAACTTTCTTTCATCGTGGTTGTTTCGTTGCCATTATTTTGATTCTCTCTACAAGATTCATTTACTTCGTTCTTGATACCGTATGCATTCATGTCGTAACTCGCAAACTATAATCCGAACCAGGGGCTACTGCATATAAAGAGGGTATCAT
Organism: Hsuehochloa calcarea; assembly: GCA_036346395.1. Classification (NCBI taxonomy): domain Eukaryota; kingdom Viridiplantae; phylum Streptophyta; class Magnoliopsida; order Poales; family Poaceae; genus Hsuehochloa; species Hsuehochloa calcarea. The sequence goes on along the minus strand of CM070594.1, from coordinate 63,823,217 downwards.
AGTACAATAGTAGCATGGCAGCGGAAATGGCCAGGCACAACTGCATGCCTCTAGATCATCGCCGCGTGAGCCGAGCATGTATGCACGGGAAAAGGATCAAAAGAGATATATCGAGGTCCCGTATGAAAGAATTCGAGGCGCGTTTGTTCGTTGGGTTGGGCATCGATCGTATGAAAGCGAAGCGGATTTAAGAGCTCGTTACTCGTGTTGGTTGAGCAGTGTTAGATCCCGATTGAATCTGAGGGAAGAAAATGGGGGAAAGTGTACGGATAAGAACTTCGACTAAGAACTAACTAAAAGTTTGGAATAATAACATTGATTCCTTTCTCATTCTATTTTCAAGGTTTATAAGTGTACAATTTACCCAGAAGGGTGAAAACCAGAATTACAACTCTGGAAGTCCTGGAAGCCATCATTCCGGAGCTTCATCAACACCTGGTGGTACTATCTCTCTGATTAGGCACACAGAGGATGGGGTCGAACATATTTTTCCTGCGAGTTCGACCATCCCATTGTAGGGCTCATTTGCGGACGGAGACGGTTATAACCCAAAATTCTCCTTCCTGGAGGGGTTTGCTTTAAGTCACCAGACGGTGTCTTTTGACTACTCTTCAAGCAAGGAGGCCTCGAGTGCAAGTGGAGGTCATCAACGGGAGGTATTCGTCCTTCCCTTAGGTAATGATCACTCTCTTAGAGACAGGACTGAGGACACTCCCCAACGATCACACATTGCGACCCCTCGTGGCAATGGTAAGAACACCTCCAGTGATGAACAGGATCAACACTCTGATGAGCGTGCAAGAAATCCTCAAGATAATCGCACTTCATTGAGGCAAACTCAAGAATCAAACATGGACGATCCTGAGACAACTTAACAGAGTAGAATAGCAACTCAGAGAAATCTGCCTGGGCACTTTCAATATCAGTCAGAGGAAGCTCAGGAACTCCAACATATCAGCGATCTACTCGAGAACCCAACTCGAGAGCTTGCCCGAGCGCCTGGCTACGACCTCTTCGTGCAAGAGATCGCACGAAGGCTTCGAAGCGCGATGACCAGACTCGAGCACCCTCGTCGTCATCATTCTGGAAGTCGTAGCGGTACAACTCCATCAGCTTCCAGTCGTTCGAACAACTCACCGCACGGAGATCGGCGCGACAACAAGGTATGTCATTCTCCTAACCGTAGAAAGGTTCTTCAAACGCCTGAAGATAAACAAGCTATCAGGAGAGGTGATCGTTCACCACTCTGACACAAAGGACTGCAGCAGTAGACGACATACGAGGAGTATTACCCTCGTAGAATCAAGACTTATCATAAGTCGGGTTCAACCACTGCCGGGTATCGTCGTGTACAATCACCTGATGACGACAACCTTTCTTTTCTGCAAAGGAGGTGTTATGAAGTAATTAGGGATGTAGGGCATTCTCGCCTGACCTCTGAGCAGTTCGCTGGCCACAGCGGTTTCGACCAGTGAACATGGAGAAATTCGATGGGTCTCAGAATCCCATCGAGTTCCTCCAAATCTACACGACCGATGTCCGAGCAGCGGGAGGAGGAGAGTGCATCATGGGGAATTACCTTCCGACTATGCTCGAAGGGTCTGCTTGATCGTTGTTGCTAAACCAACCACTCGAGTCGATCTACTTGTGGCAACACCTTGGTGACCTTCTGCTGACTAACTTCCAGGGTACCTACAATCGCCCTGAAAAGGAGGACGACCTGCACAGGACAAGTCAAAACGACCACGAGACCTTACGCCAATTCATCAAGCTCTTCAGTCAGATTCGAAATTCAATTCCTGAGGTTTCTGACTCATCTGTTATCAGAGCCTTCAAGCAGGGAGTCCGCAGCAGAAAAATTACAAAGGACATCGCTTTAAATCATCTGGCTACCGTCGTTGAACTCTTCGAGATGGTCGATCGATATGTGACTGCTGCAGAAGCAGTCGAGTGAAATAAAACCATCGATCAAGACAACAAGAATCACCAAGAAGCAGGCGGAAATAGCAAGAATGATAAAAAGGCCAAGAAATCCAAGAACAAGGTGAAGGGCCAAAAACCTTAAGCCAGCGGTTCTAAGGATGTCTTGGTCGTAAGCAACAAGGAACCACGAAGTTCCAAACAATATCCCAATCGAGGCAAAGGTAAGCGCCCCGAGCGGAAAAACGACAAGCCTAGGTGGTTCCCTTTCCACAAAAAGGAAGAGCATGACCTTCGCAACTACCGGGTTTTCCAACAAAAACTCGAAGACTACTACAACGGCAAAGAATCACTTTCTACCCTCGAAGAGGTAGGGCAAGCAAGTGGTCGTACGCAGTCAGACGACAATGAGGAGATGTTATTCCAAGATCCTGAGCATACCATTGAGCATATCTATAGGGGTCATCGGCATACGAGTCAAAACAACAGCTTAAGGCAGTCGAACGCGAGGTAAACTCCATTGACCCTCCTCTTATCAATAAGTTGCCAAAGTGGTCGAAAGTCACCATCTCATTCAAGAAGAGTGACTGTCTGATCCCTTCCACTCGACCAGGTCATTTTCCGTTCGTGGTTGAGCCTACCATCAACAACTGTCGAGTAAATCGAGTATTAGTTGATGGTGGAAGCTCGTAAAACATCTTGTTTACGAGTACCCTGGACGAGATGCAAGTACCCAGGACCAAGGTAAGACTGGTACGATACTATTTTCATGGTATTGTACCGGGATCTTCACCCAAACCTATTGGCCAAGTTTCTCTTCCTTTGACATTTGGTTCACCAAGTAATTTCATGACAAAGAAGATCTCCTTTAATGTGGTCAATTTCGATACGACATATAACGCCATACTCGGATGACCAACTTTGGCAAAGTTCTTAATGGCTACTCATTATGGGTATCAATATCTTAAAATGCCATGTCCCAAAGAAGTAATCACAATTCACTGTGATAAGAAAATGACGCATACGTGCGACCGTCGATCCCTCGAGATGGTTAGCCAGATACCAACTCGGGAAGAAAACAAGGAGCCGTCTTCGACTAAGCAGTCGAAGTCGAAAGCTGCACCGAAGCCAAACGACCAGGTCAAAGAGGTTCCTCTAGATCTAGAGGAGCCCTCGAAGACTGTTCGCATCGGGCATACTTCTGACCTCAAATAGGAAGACACCATCATCACTTTCCTCTGAGAAAACGTAGATGTCTTCGCGTGGCAAGCATCTGACATGCCCGGAGTCTCCAGGGAAGTGATCGAGTACAGGCTAGCTTTATGCCCTAACAAAGTACCTGTAAAACAAAAATTACAGAGATTTACCCCTGATCGATGAGATGCTATCAAATCAGAATTGAACAAGCTACTTAAAGCGGACTTTATAAGAGAAGTCGACCACCCAGAGTGGTTGGCCAACCCTGTAATGCTTAGGAAGTCTAACGGCAAGTGGCAGATGTGTGTAGACCTCACTGATCTCAATAAAGCTTGTCCAAAAGATTATTTTCCTCTACCATGTATCGATCAATTGGTTGATTCTACTGCCGGTTACGAAACATTAAGTTTTCTAGATGCATATTCTGGCTACCATCATATTAATATGCGTCTATAAGATGAATAAAAGACTGCATTTATTACTCCATTTAGAATATTTTGCTATGTCAAAATGTCATTTGGTCTAAAAAATGATGGCGCTTCTTTTCAACGCTTGATGCAATCGACTTTTTCACCTTAACTAGGCCGAAATTTGGATGCATATGCTACCGATCTAGTCGTAAAAGGCATCAAGTGGCTTAATCATGTTTCCGACTTGCAAGAAACATTCGACAACCTCATAAAACACCGTCTAAAACTCAATTCTGAGAAGTGTGTATTCGGAGTCTCTTCAGAAAAGTTGCTTAGATTCCTTATCTCTGTACGAGGAAGCGAAGAAAATCCCAAAAATATAAAGGCCATCGTGCAAATGCACCCACCGACCATGAAGAAAGAAGTCCAGAAACTCACAGGATGCATGGTGGCTTTAAGTCGTTTTAGCACACGACTGAGAGAAAAAGCACTACCTTTCTTCAAACTTCTAAGAAAGCACGAGGGTTTCGAGTGGTTAGAAGAGGCAAATGTTGCCTTTGAGGATGTCAAGAGGTATCTTACAAGTGATCCTGTTTTGGTTTTTCTGAAGCCAAAAGGGACGCTCTTAATTTATCTAGCTGCCACGCCACAGGCAATGAGCGCAATACTGGTCGTAGAGTTTGAAAACGCCAAACGACCAGTTTACCACGTAAGTAAAGTTTTACACGGGCCTAAGGAGCGCTACCCTTAGGTCCAAAAACTTCTTTATGCCCTCCTTATGTCTTCGAGGAAACTACGGTATTATTTTCAGGTGCACAAGATAATTATGACGTCTGAGTTTCCCTTATGAGTGGTCCTCCAGAACCGGGAAGCAGCAGGACGCATGTTAAAATGGTCAGTAGAACTTAGAGAGTTCGACCTCTATTTTGTGTCCCGAATAACAATTAAATCCCAGATCTTAGCAAACTTTATCGCCGAATGGACAGATCATGAACCTGTTTAGGATCCCCAGTACGATACCCATGACCAATGGAAGATGTACTTTGACGGGTCACTTACTTTAAGTGGCTCGGGGGCTGGGGTGATCCTGAAATCTCCTACCGGAGAGATCTTAAAGTATGTCATTCAATTAAATTTTCACGCCACTAACAACGTGGCAGAGTACAAAGGTTTGCTGGCTGGTATATAATCTACGAAAGCACTCGCCATTCGACGACTACTCATGAGAGGAGACTCTCAACTAGCAGTGAATCAAGTCAGAAAAGAGTACCAGTGCTCCAATCTGACCATGTCTCGGTACTTATCGGAGGTTCGAAAGCTAGAAAAGTATTTTTTTTCTGTTTCAATGTACAATTTATCCCTCGGGAGGATAATTTCCTCACAGACCAGCTTACTTGTATGACTTCTTCTCGATCGCAAGTACCAAAAGGAGTTTTCTTGGAGCAACTCCAAAAGTCGTCTCTAGTCGAAACACCAGAGACAACTCCTATTGAGACATCCTCTCTAGAATATGAGGATACATGGATAAATCCCATCTAGGAGTATCTTCAGAAGAGTACAATACCACCAACAAGCAACAGTAGCTAAGCGTACCGGCAGATTCAACAAAGATAAGAATAAGTTTCAATGCTGTGGGAACAGCTTAAACAAAATTGGTGGTTCATTAGACTGTTTGAGAGACTACAGCTAATGGTGAACCGTGCACATAACCTACCGTTTAGTAGTACAATGTGACAATCAGTTCTTGCGTTAGCCACATTATAGTAGATCTGTAGCGTCACCTTGTTCTTGGCCGGTCACACCTACACACGCGGTTTAGTAGCTGTTGAGATAGGATTACTCTTGTCTTATTCCTCGATTCAGAGAGATGAGCTGCATGAATTCATAGATAGATAAATCCTAATAGGATTATGATTCTTACTTGTTTTTATAGTACGATTCCTACTTCACTTTGGAGGAATGCTAAGAGAATTATATAAGGTTACGAGATGTGGCAACTGGCTACAGAGACCCAAGCAAGCAAGAGGAACTCATCCAAAAGCAGAAGCACATGAGAGGATTATACGCTAGTTTATTTTTTAAAACTAGATTTTTTGTGTAGGGCAAGAAACCAAGGGTCCTAAAAGATTAGAGAAGGTCATGAGAGAGCGACAATATATTGTACTCTTTTGAGGTTGTGCTTGAGGAATTTGCAGGCAACTTCGTCAAAACTTTCTTTCATTGTGGTTGTTTCGTTGCCGTTATTTTGATTCTCTCTACAAGATTTATTTACTTCGTTCTTGATACCGTATGCATTCATGTCGTATCTCACAAACTATAATCCGAACCAGGGGCTACTACATATAAAGAGGGTATCATAGTACAACAGTAGCATGGCAGCGGAAATGGCCAGGCGCAACTGCATGCCTCTCGATCATCGCCGCGTGAGATGAGCATGTATGCACGGAAAAAGGTTCAAAAGAGGCGTATGAACGAATTCAAGGCGTGTTTGTTCATTGGGTTGGGCATCGATCGTATGAAAGCGGAGTGGATTTAAGCGCTCGTTACTCGTGTTGGTCGAGCAGTGTTAGATCCCGATTGAATCTGAGGGAAGAAAATGGGGAAAAGTGTACGGACAAGAACTTCAACTAAGAACTAACTAAAAGTTTGGAATAATAACATTGATTCCTTTCTCATTCCATTTTTGAGGTTTATAAGCGTACAATTTACCCAGAAGGGCGAAAACCAGAATTACATCTCTGCTTTCAAAGCTATTACTCTGAAAATGAGTGTTCGCGGTAACTTGCAAACATTAAACGAAAACAATAATTACTAAGTACTATTATAGCCGTAGATTTGATGGCCCAACCGGTATGATTCACTCTCGACCGTCAGATCTCACTTAGAGTCATCTTCCTCCTACGATCGTTCTTCTCTGTCACTGAATCTCTTGCTTCTTCTGAACTGAAGGTTCTGACAAGCAGCCCCGACCATCATGTGCCCAGCCCGTGCACACAACAATGTATCGTGCGCCCGAGAGCCCCCGTAACTTGCTCACTCGATTCTGTTGAGGAACTGTCGCTGGCGAATCCAGTCCGAGCGATTACCTCGTATACAAAAATCATAATCGTAAGAACAATACAACAACACAAGAATAGAATAGTAGATTAAATACAAAGATATGAGGTGATTTCAGGCTTCTCTTTATTACTCTTCTGTAAAACTGTAGTACAATGGCTAGGCCCCCCTTTATATAGTCTACTGGGAGGATGAGGAGCGACGGCGGCTCCAAGAAGCGCGGGCGGAGAGGCGCGGTGCTAAGGGCGGCCGGTGTTGGTGACGTGCGGAGGCATATGCGGGCGGCCGAGGCCGTGCAGGGCGGGGCGGCACGGAGGCACAGTGCTACAGACGAGATGGCGCCAGGCGGCCGGGAGCCGGTGGCCTGCAAGCCGGCGCGGTCGGCGACGCGTGCTTGGTCGCGTCGAGGTCCATCACCGGAGGCGGGTGAGGTCGATGGTGGCGTGGCACGCACGTGCGGCGCCGGCGCTACCCACCCCCTTCCCTTTTTTTCTTCTTCTTCTGTGCTTCGGGCGGCGGCGGCTTCAAGCGCGGCATGCCGTGAGGCTAGCGCAGCTTAGGCCGATCTTGGCGCGGGCTCCGCCAATGTGTGCCGGCATCGTGTGAGATGGACCGTGGCTCTGTGCTCGGCGGCAAGCGTAGTCGGGCAACGCGGCGGCGGCGGTGCGGAGGCGTGGTGCTACAAGCGCAGCGGATGTTCAGGTGGTAGCGTGTGCAGTCGACCAGACGACGCGGCGGATGGCCCATGCGGGAGGCCGGCGACTGCATAGCGATGGCGTGCCCGTGCGTGACGCGACGGCTTTGGGTGCGCAAACGACCGGAGTTCAGCATGGGCGTCACCCTGTCCCCTTTTTCCTATTTACTTCACTATGATGCTTACCCGCGGGGTTGGTGGTCATGGGCGGCGGCGCTAGCCGTGGAGGGCCCGTCGGGGGTTAGCACCGCCGCGGATGGCATTGCGACCGCAGTGGCGCGGGCGTCGCCGCACGAGGTCGCCTCTCTCTCTCTCTCTCTTGTTATTGTTCATCCGATGTAGTGCAATCAACAATCCCTCCTTCGAATTAATCATACAATCGGCATTGTACCGGCGACTTCAAGTCGTTTAGCGGTAGGTTAAAGCTGATTTGCACCGTAGGAAAGACTCTAGAAAGCCAAATTTGCAGAATTGAAAACGATATAGAAAATGTGATTCGATCTACGAGTGTCGTGCTACGACGGTTACCTTTTGATCCGAGTAGAGTAGGCCTAGAAGTAGGTTAGAGTCGATCATGCTGATAACGTGCTAAGTAATCGTCGTTAGCGAATTCAGTCCGAGCGATTACCTCGTAGACAAAACTTAGAATCACAAGAACAATATAAGAACATAATAATAAAATAATAGATAGAACAGAGAGATACGATGAAACTTTAGGTCCCTCTTCATTGATCTTTTGTAAAATTACAGTACAATAATTGAAAATCTGCTCTTTGTATAGTCTACTGAGAAAATAGAAAACCACGGTGGACCAAGCCTGACGTGACCCCGACTTAACATATTCCAGTTTCTTAACAGATTCCACTTCCACGCGACTCATTGTACAATTTCGACCGAGGCTGGAACTGCACTTGCCGTTCTCTTCAGCTTGTTTCCTTTGTGTCTTGATTGTTCCATCACGGACGTGCTCCAGTCAAGCAATCCCGCCGACTTGTCGACGGAGGTGTGGTCTGTGTCTCGGATGATACTCCTGTCTCCTACTCTTACCTCTCTTTTGTTCTCGAGCAAGAGGTGGTTGCAAATCTGGAGGAGGGAGGCTATGCTATCACGTACGACCGACGCAAGTTGAGGCCCACGAGCTACTAGTGCTCCAGGCTGTGAGCGAGCTGCAATTAAAGGATCTAAGAGTATGTGCATCACTAGGTGCTAAAGCGACGCTAGAAGTGAGAGAAATTTTCCACATATGGAGAAGTGGGTCCTAAGCCTAGATTGTATAGCACCAAAATAAACTTTGAAAGTAAGTGCTAAGGTTAGAAAAGTTGAACGTTTCTTTGGCTAAACATCTAACTTTAGCATCTATTGGTGGTACTGAGGATTGAAGTAAAAGTAGCTAACAAGTCTTGTGTACAGAGATGTGGTGTGTCTACCATAGCACATGCTTCAGATGATACGGGGTGTGACTCTTCTTTCCCACAGAATAAGTTTTAAAATCCCCCCCAAAAAATTGGAAATAAAACCCAAATTTGGAATCACTTGTCTAACCTTTTTGTTCTTTTTCGGAGATATTGTCTTTCGTTTGCAATTTTGCAAGCATGCATCTTTCTTTGGAAGAAAGAAGATGGCATGATAACAAAAGAAAATTTTGTTGGCTGGGTTGGGTCATGGTATGTGTAACCCATCTTTAATACTAAGAAAGAAGGTTGTGGTGGTGGTGGTGATGTCCCTTCGCTCCCCTCCCTCCCCCTCCCCCTCACAATCCCACCAATATCGCCATGTGAGGCCTTGTCTCAATTCTGCTCTCGCAATTTTTCCTCACCGACCGCGCTGCCAAAGCCTATCTCATACGGCAGGGTGGGCTTCCTCCTAACGGTTCCCCTCCCCAACCCATACCACAAAAACCCTAACAATCCCACACACGCCATATCTTCTTCCACCTGTGTCGCCTCCTTCTCTGCCTCTCCTCCTTCCCAGCTTTCCCTCCTAGCCTCACCTGCACCGATCCCTCACTCCTCGCTGCGTCGACGATAAGGCAACAAAGCAACGGTGAGATGGCTGAGAAGGACAAAGCGAAAGGCACTCAGGCCACGTGTAGCGGCCGTGCTACGGCTAGACAGCCTGAGGAGTCTACTGCCTGATCTGTCATGCCCATCCTCTGCAAGACCTAGCATAGTGTAAAATTTTTTGAACGCTCCTTACACAGTGGACTTGATTGTGTAAATTTTTTTAAATTTTATATGTTATGAAATTATCTCTAAAATTCTGAATTTAGGTTTCCGACATAGTGTACTTCATTATGTAAACCCTTAATTTTTGAGATAATTTCAGAACATATAAATTCTGAAAAAATTACACAATCAAGTTCACTATATAAGGAGCGTTGAAAAAATAGTAATTTTTGGACCTCATTTTATATATTTAGACATTCATACAAATAGTATACTTAAATAAATTTAGTAAAAACATACAGGATGGATAAAATTATATAAAAAAAATTACACAAGCAAGTGCACTGTGTCGGAAGGCTCCACCCAAAAAAAATAATTTTTTGAGCACATTTGCTATATTTAAAATTTTTTAGATTCTTATCGCCAGTTCAACTAGCGACAGGAACTCTGTCGCTAGTTAAAGGAACCTCCCCCACTGTTTATGGTCTCTGTCGCCAGTTGAATTGGCCACAGGAGCTTGTTGCTAGATGAACTGGCGACAGTAACCTAATTTTATAATTTTTTAGAGTTACTTCCTAGTTTTGTAAATCAAAATTAAAAAAAAATATTGTTTTTTTCAAAAAAAAAAATCCAGAATCCGTGGACAATGGAGTCGAGCTGTAAGTTGTCTACGGAACCAACAAATCTACTGCATGGACATAGATGATTTGCATCTTCTGACATAGGAACAAGAAGCTTTTGGACATTGTCAACTCTGACAGCTTTGAGTTGTTAGGGACGTAGTGTTCATGTGTAGGTCTTAAAACATATGGTGAAACAAACTTTTGCTTCATACCCTATATGTAGCAAGCTCATTGACTTTTCATACACTATATGCAGCAGGCTCATTGATTTTTCATTGAGATAGATCCTATTTCCTTAGTTTTCAATCTGTACATGGTTAAGTAATTAATCCGTTGCCGGTTCTTCCTTGCGGTTATACTCCCTCAATTCTTTTTACTTGACACACTACTACAGAAAAGCTCATCACAGACGGTTCGTAATAGTCATTACATACGGTTTTTAAACCGTCTGAAATTTTATGTCTGTGATAACAGGCGGTTATCACAGACGATTGAAAAACCATCTGTGATACTTATTTATCACAGACGGTTAACACAGACAGTTAGTGACATCCTATAATACGTGTTGTCAGACTTTCTAAAGATGGTGTAGACTCTACGTGAATACTATGTGGATTTGGTTCCCCTTATTTGAGTGTCTTCTCGAGAAGAGCATACATGGTCTTGTTTAGCACCAAGGGAAAAAAATAGTGGACTGCAACATATGATTACAGTACATTCAATAGGAATTGATATTTTGCCACGTGTTCAGCTAGCATTTAGAAGATAAAAATTATGGGATAATATTAGAATTTCGATGGTATTGCCAACCGTGTATGCACGACACGGGCTGTAGTGAAGAGCAGTTGCGTGGCGACAGAGCCAAGGGAGCGATGTAGGACGAGGTGGCAGAGACACAACGTGGGCCCAAGGCAGAGCTTAGCTGGTTAGGTTGACGGGGAAATAAATGTGATGGAAGAGGGTCTCATCGTGTGTCCCACCCCCTCAGTCGTTGAATCGGCTTTGAGAGAACCGATTCAACGACTGATGGGGGAGGGTCTGAGGTCCTCTTCCAGCCAATTTCCTTCCGGTTGAGGGAAGCCAAATTTGACAACATGGTCTGATAAGCTGAGTAACATCAAATTTTTTTTATTGGTAGCAGCACACCACAACGTACTCAAAGGCGACGACTGTCCGTGGGCCTATGTGAGGACTGTAGCCCCACGTTTGGAAATGGGCCTTTTAGACGGGCCTTTCTCTAAGTTAGCACCTGTGAAATGGATCAAGAAAGCTACTCGACCCTGAAACTTCAACTTACAATGAAAATTCCTTATTTTCAAACAAAAAAGCCTAGACTTTTTTGTAAGACTAAAAGCCTAGTCTGGAAATCCTAGCTCTACGACGTGCTCTCTCCATCAAAGGTCACAATCATCCTAGTCCTAGTCCTAGTCCCAGTCCCAACATGGGGTGCCATTTGGTACCCATTACTCTTATCCAAATTCATGCCCATACAATTGGGTAGGGTGTAGATAAGAAATAAAATATCCATGTAGATTTGGGTACAGGAGGATAACACCCGCTTACCCATATTTACCTATGTTCATTCAAACCTTGAGATAAGAATGGATTTTGGATTAAATGGGCTTTGACTACCCATACCTAGTTATAGTTTCCTATATAAAGCACGTGGTGCCCACCACTGCATATGGGCCTACTAATTTGCACAAAGTAGCTCCCCCACACGTAAAATCATCTCCAACAAATTTCAATCGATTTCGTGAAACTTTTATATAGTGTGAACGTGAGATTGAAATTCTAATTACCAAAGTTTTACTAAAGTCTTCTATTAAAAAAAAATATGGTAGCCACCTATGCATCTAGGCCCATTAACTTGCACAAAGTAGCTCCCCTACACGCGGAATCATCTCCAACAAATTTCAATTGATTTTGTTGAATTTTTGCCGTGTGAACACGAGGTTAAAATTTCAAATACAAAAGTTCCATACAAAAGCATGTGGGGCCACTTATGCACCTGGGACCGCTAATTTGCACAAAGTAGCACCCCTACACGTAGAATCATCTTGGACAAATTTTATTCGATTTCGTGAAACTTTTTATAATGTGAATGCGAGGTTAAAATTCTAAATACCAAATTTTTACGAAAGCTTCCTATAAAAGCATTTGGGGTCACCTATGCGCCCGAACCCATTAATTTGCACAAAGTAGCATCCGTACACGTAGAATCATCTCGAACAGATTTTATTCGATTTCGTGAAACTTTTATAGTGTGAATGCAAGGTTAAAATTCTAAATACCGAATTTTTACGGAAGCTTCCATAAAAGCATGTGGGTCACCTATCCTGCTAATTTACACAAAGTAGCCCCCAATACGTTGAATTATCTCCAACAAAATATATTCAATTTTGTGAAATTTTTTTATAGTGTGAATGTGATATTAAAATTTTAAATACCAAAATTTTATAAAAATTTCCTTCGCAAGCCTCTTTGACTTAAACTTATCTATAGCCTTCTCCTTTACCCACTGGATTACCTAAACCCATTGGTATACCCGTTTTTATTTTGGAACGGATAAGATCACTTCAGATAGGTACGAATGAAAATAGGTACCTATAAGTTCCAGGTGAGTAGGTGACTGCCCAATATCCTCTACAAAGACAACCATTAGCATGCATCCTGCTGTTCTCTTTAGGAGTGTGCTAAGCCACAAGTCATACATATCCTAATCCTATAGGAGACACAGAAAAACCCGTCTGGAATCTCCTGCTCAGCGAGCACATAAAAGGCAGAGCAAATAAACGACTGGACATAAAGATTCTCGCTACAGATAAAACAATTAATCTTTGATGTCAAAATGGCTACGCTGTTGTGTGTTCAGCTACTGCTTTCACAGAAGTAGTTAAAGTACTTGTCGACACAACACCCTGTAAGCTCGCAATAAGCGACTGGAAAGGATCGAAGAATACAACACACGTCCTGCTGAAAACACCTGAAAAATGACATTTCAGACGCAGCATCCGATTATCCTTCGCGTGACCGTGAAGCAGCTAGCTCTTTGCATGGAGTGTCTAAGCAAGAACAAGATAGCTTTAGTTTAAGCATCCAAACAGTGAATATTATATCGTCTTAGAACATCTTAATAAGGATGCTGTGGCTAGAAATTAACCTTTTCATTTGGGATATGATACCCTGTCGTGTGATTCTGATCACATGGGCTCAGGCAGCTACTAGGAATTCAGAATTCTATCATAACAAACAGTGAAAGATGAGAGGCTACACCATCGCTGGTGACTCGGTAAAAGTTGATATCCAGGTATAGGCAGACATCAAGGACAACCCAGCAACGAAATGGTAGCAAAGATCTAACCTATAGATCGACCGGATACATTTCACAGTGGGACCTTTATGGGGAGACCGATCGATAGCAAGGTGGATTTCTAGAAGGGAAGAAATGGAAATGGAGGAGGATGCTGAGAAGTGGAGAAAAAGGGAGAGAACATGCCTCACTGAAGAAATGATCTTCAGGAGCTCATGACGTGAAAGCAATACTCAAATCAAACTTTACATGGGCACGGATATATTCCTCCCGTCAGGGGAGAATTATTCGAAACCAGCTGTTCATCCTAGTGGGGCAGGCACCAGCTAGCTAGCCGTATATACACGCACTGCTACTAGCTACCACACACAACATAAACACGGTTGCACATAGGATATTTATGTATAGCATTGCATGGCATGGCATGATGGCCCTCGTACAGCAACATCTAACAAATCCCTGATCTGTACTCAACAGTAGTGTACTGGTGCAGTGCATGTCCCACATCTTTATCCTGCTTGAACGGTTCCTCCTACTATATACACAGCTACACCAGACGTACGACAGCTTGGCCCCATGAGAATTCAGAACTAGAAAGCCAAAACTCGCTGCTAATTGTACCGGGTACGTAGCCTCTGCCTCTCCGTGCGGCCGGTACGTCTATCTCGTACACGGGTAGCCACACGCGCGCACGTACGCCCACACCATGATCCTCCTCGCATATCAGAGTGGAATTATGCAGCCTTTAGTGGAATTATGCAGCCTTTAGAGAGAGAAGAAGAGGAAGTATATATCAGCAGCAGCAGATCTGTCTGGTACGGTTTTGGTTTCAACTTTTTGTTAGAAAAAACTGAAAATTATCTCAGATGACTGGTTTTCTCGGGCTATTTTTGGAAAAATCGAAAGCCATTTTCAAAACCGAAAGCCGATCTAGGGCAGCTTCCCACAGGGGGGTTCCGAGTTTGCCTATGGAGCTCAAGAAATTTACCCCCTCCTACCACATATATATTCCCGAACCCCACATATCAGACCCCATTCCCCACCGGCCACCCGCACATTTCGCTCTCACACTCGAACCCTAGTGTCGCCTCCGCCCGCCTACGTCACCGTGCGTCGCCTCCGCCCGCCTACGTCACCGTGCGTCGCCTCCGCCCGCCTACGTCACCGTGCGTCGACTCTGCCAGCCCTACTTCTCCTCCCACCAGCTCCCTCATCCTCCTACCGATCGCCTGCCTCCCCTTCTGACTAGCGTCGCCCCCATTCGGCTCCCTGCACCTCCCGCACCGCCTTCGCCCCGGCTTCCCTCCTCCTCCTGCGTCGTCACCCCGGACTCCCTCCTTCTCCTGCGTCACCACCGCCGCCCCGTCCCCTCCTCCCACGTTGGCACTGATTGCGGTAAATTATCGCTAAGTGCCGTTAATGTCATTGCTGTCAATTGTTGTTAGTTATCGTTAATTACAATTAATTATAGTTAATTGTCTTTAGTTGCCGTTAATTACTGTTATTTGCCTCGGGGGCATTACAATATTTCTAATTTAGAAGCTCCAACTGGCCTATTTAAAAATCAAACCATCAAACGTATTTAACTCGGACCTTCAAACCTTCGACTGGTTTTTAGAAAAGCTGCAAATAAGCCGAGGAACTGGAGTTCCATCACTGCGAGAAAAGCAGCAAGCAAAGAGGCGTGTGGAAGTAAAACTCTCCTTGACATCCTAAAAAGAGGTGCTGCTGCTAGCTCCTTGTATGCAACGTTGGCATTCTCCATGTCGATAACGCATACAGCGATCAGCAGAGAGAGAGAGAGAGAGAGGTGGACCTTGAGTTGATGGAAAGTTAGCCTCCCTTCGATTGCATGCGGAGGCCCGCCTGGGCCTGGCTAGTATTCCAGCATTTGACTGTGACATTGGAGCACTAACACGCTGTCTGCAAAGCTTGGCCATGTTTAGGCATTGACTTTTGTCGGGGTAACCGGCCCCTGAGCGCGCGCCCGGTCCCCCATGATCAAGCGCACTCGCTGCTACATCTTTGTAGCCGCACATAAAGTGAAGCTGCCCTTTCGCCGCAGAGACGATCGAGATGCTGCTAAAAGGCGGTTAAAAATTCGACTCGAGATAAGATCAGATCGATCATGCATGCCATGCGGGTCCTGACCGGTTGCTGGTTGCAGCTAGCTAGCCTGGGCCTCGGGATATGGAATCCATAATTGGCGTGTTACGAGGGAGGGAGGGGCCAATGCATCAACGCATGTTTGATCCGCATCTGCCACACCTGGCGATCGCTCGGGCGGGCGCACGCGGCGTCGCTCCTTCGTGGCTGGAGACAGCGACGGCGGCGCAACAGCAACACTGGGCGCGCGCGCGAGAGAGAGAGAGAGAGAGAGAGAGAGAGAGAGAACGAGACATCGATGGGAATCGGATGGAGCGTGTGCGCGTCGTGTGTACGCGTTCTCAAGTACACACAGCGGGGTTTGTGCAGGAGTGGGATTATTTAGTTCGCTGTTGCCGCGCCCCGTCGATCTAGTCGAAAGCCAGCTAGCCGACACCGCGCGCCTGCTGTGCCGTTCGGTTCCCACAATGCATGTCGCGGCCGTGACAAGTTTCGATCAGGTGCGTGCCGTTCTCCTGCCCTATCCGTTCGGGTTTGTGCAGTGATACTGACGTGAGATATTTCCCGCTATACAGCAACAACTTAACTGGGACTTCTCTACCTTGAATTTCAAGAGGAGGCTAAACATTTTTTTTTCTAAGCTTTTTTATTTTTTTAAAAAAAAAGAGAGAGATTAGATTGCTATTTTTCGGAGAGCGTTCAAAAGCTAAGAATATTTCCAGCTTTTGTCGACGTCAGGAAAAGGAACATATTCAGGATGGTAGATTTAGAGGGTTAATTCGTTTTCAGCTAAAGGCTATCTTATTTGGCTCGTGAATTAAGAGAAACGTTTCACCACACGCTCAAAGTTCGATGGGCCCAAGTGCCATGTATGAAAATGAGCTCCGGTCAGGGACACGACAGAATTAGACCATATACAGGGGGCGAGGAGATATATGAATTTGATAGTGTTTTCTAAGATATTACGGATTAATCATTATGAACAAAAATAGATTGTTTTAATTTTAATGGATCCATGGTTGATAGTTCAAAACATGTTTTGTCATTGATTCCTCCTTCAGGAAGTCCATGGTGGTAAAAACATTGTTTTTCACACAACTAGCAGGGTGGTCCGCGCATTTGCGTTGCTAGATTTATTTCGAAGTTTGGATAAATGCTTGAGAATATATTTATGTATCATGTAGACTATTTAAACTTTTAAGATATCCTAAACATCGAAAATGACAATAGAAACTTGACGGAAATTACAACCTTAGGAAAATAATTGAAGCATGTGCTTTGATGGAAGAAAATCATTGAGCATGATAAGCTGTTGCGGTTTTTAGAAAGTAATCACTCTCCATACATAGATCATGTAGCCGCATAACCATATTCTTACTCTATTAGTTTTTTTTTTCAAATTGTACATACACATGCAACTCTATTTAATCTCAAGCAATACATTGATTATGTGTGCAATAAATTATCTTATTAGTTTACATACGCCAACACCGATGCACCATGGCACGACCTATCTTGAATTTATCTTCCCTCACACGTCAGCTGCCCCACCAAACCGTGTGGCTTCTATCTCTTCTCGTCGTCGCAGCTTTTTTGCTTAAACTCCAATAGTAAGCTCAAATCATAATCGATCCCTCTCAGCTGCTACCCCTTTCAATGCAATATTTTACCATATAGTTATCTTCTACTTCTATCCAATTATTGCTTAATACTATGCATTGTGATATCAACATGCATACACACGCAACCGTCACCGATCCCACCTAGGGACACATGTCACGCTCTCTCCGGTGACCACGAGCATATTTCCTACGGCTACGCCATCTCTACTCCAAGCTTTTTGCTCATCAGCCTCTGTACGCCCGCACTTCTATTCATACGGATGCATGCATGTACATATGCATGCATGATGTTATACATATTTGACATACTCTTCTCATGTCGGTCGCTCGTCTTCTTCGACATTAGCTAACTCAACGTTGTGGCTTTCTCACTAACCGCGGCGACCTCCCGTCTTTACTAATGTCAACATGTCTACTTTACTCGTTGTATAACGATATGAAGAATCTTTTCGCTATCGTCGGCGACAACGTGTCCCTCGCTAGTGATGGGACGCTCCTAGCTACTTGATGCCACATGTCGTCTATAGCTCATCTTCAATGCAAAGCTTCATCTCCTCTCTGCCAGGTCTTCCCCATCGGCGTTCTTCTTTGGCCACTAACATCTTCAATAACGCCAACATTCACCACTTGTAATCACGACCCTTAGCTCCTTCGATACTGGACTTGCTCTTCAATGTCTCCGGTGAGCAGCACGACACATTGTCCTCGTCTCCGTCGTCGTTGCCTCAGCTCTTCGCTTCCCCGCCGGTCAAATGTCTTCGCGCAGGACAGATCGATACCATTGCACTCTTTCGTGAATTCCTCCGACACCATTTGTTCTATCCTCATTATAACTTCTATTTTTAATCATAGTTTTAGTTTTTTTTATTTTTATGCTATAGTAAGCAACAATAGAAACATATGACCTTCAAAGCGAACGTGTTGGCTTCTTTTGTGTATCCCTCGACATCATTTGTGTCATCCTCGTTATAACTTTTATTTTTATTTGACTTTTCAGCTATTTTTATTAGAGTTCGTATACAAATCAAATTGCTAAGCTTGTTTAATTTATTCTAAATTTTAGTTATTTATGGATTTTACTTTGGAATTCGTAAGGTAAGCAAATTAAAAATTTCCTTTCCTTTTTATTTTTTAATTCTGGATTTTAGTTCTTTTTTCTTGGAATTCGTTTATGAATCTAATTTCTATTTCTATTTAATTTTTATTCTGAATTACATTTTTTTTTAGGAAGTGCAAAAGCTTTGCACATCTTTTCATTAAGTAGAAAAAAAATGAGAACATGACCGGATAAAGCAAAAAAAAAAGGTGAAAGCAAAAAACCTCGAAATGACTAGAAGCATGACCCGCCAAAGAAAAAACTAATCGATGGAGACTACAAAAAGACATAGTCATCGCGCCCCGAACAAACACATACGGTAAACAGTGTGCGATTGAAAAATGGGGTAAAAGGTGAAACTACTCATGCTCCACGGGTGTCTGCCGTCCAGTCGCCACCCCATGCCCCAATGGTGGTGTTTGTCATTAATACAAACAAGAAACTGATCGATGGTAGCGGCAATATTCTTAAAAATCCTTTGGTTGCGCTCTTTTCAGATCATCCAAGAGACTAGAATTATGCACGAATCGATGTCCTTCCTGTGATGCTTTGGTTTCAAGTTCCTTACTGCAATCTAATGATCTTGAAGGGTGGTCTGGCCAACAGGAACAACTGCTCGAAAACCGACCTGACTTAGGAACCGCGCCCTAACTTGTGTTGTTAATGCGCACCCAACTAGTATGTGGTCGATGGTTTCCTGCCCATGCCCGCAAAACACAGAAACACCTTGGTTTTCAAGTCCTCGGCGCTAGGCGATCGGCTGTCCAGCAGCGACGATAGATTGCTAGACAAATGAAAATTTTGCATTTGAGTGGAACCCGTGCTTTCTAGATGGCCTCGGCGCAAGGAAATGCAAATGAGCCAATGAAGAACGGTCTGTAAGCCGACTTTGAGGAGTAGTAGCCTTAGGATTCCCACCGCAAAAGCACCGAGTCGACCTCACCCTGATAATTATTTTAGGGCTTTTACTTTGGAATTCATATGGATATCAAATTACTTATGTTATGTTATTTTTATTCCAAATTTTAGCTTTTTTTTGTTGGATTTCGTATACAAATCTAATGTCAATTATTGTTTAATTTTTATTATAAATTATAATTATTGGATTTGGAATTTGTACCAAACCCAAATTGCTAATTTTATTTTAATTTTATTCTAAATTTTAGTTTTTTTTGCTGGATTTCCTATATAAATATAATTTCCCATTTTGTTTATTTTTAATTCAGAATTATAATTATTTATGGATTTTACTTAGGAATTCGTATGAAAATCAAATTGTTAAATTTATTTTAATAACATTGTCCTCATCTCCGTCGTCGTCGTGTCGGCTCTTCGCTCCCCCAAGTGTTGATGTCTTATTGCAAGACAGATCGATGTCATTGCACTATTTAGTGGTCTACTCTGATACCATTCATATTATCCTCGTTATAACTTATGCATTTTTAATCTAAAATTTAGTTATTTTTCTATTTTTATTTTCTATGACACAACAATAGAAACACGTGACCTTGAGAGTAAACGTGGTGGCTTCTTTATGCCTCCTCTGACACCATTCGTGTCTTCCTCATCGTAACTTTTATTTTTATTCAATATTGTAGTTATTTTTATTGGAGTTTGTATAAAATTCAAATTGCTAAATTTATTTAATTTATTTCAAAATTTAGTTATTTTGGGTTTTTATTTTTTAATACGTATGGAAATCAAATTTTAAAAAATATTTTTTTATCTGAATTTTAGTTCTTTTTCCTGTAATTCGTATATGAGTCAAATTGCTAATTTTCTTTAATTTTTATTCCAAAATGCAGTTATTTAGGGATTTTACTATGGAATTTGTATTGGAATAAAATTGTTTATTCTATTTTATTTTTATTCCAAATTTTAGTTATTTTTTGACTGGATTATGTATACAAATCTAATTGTCAATTATTGTTTAATTCTTATTCTAAATTATAATTACTGGAATTCGTATTGAAATAAAATTGATATTTTTATTTAAAAATTCAGCTTGTTTGTTGGATTTCGTATAAAAATTTAATTTCCAATATGTTTATTTTTTTCTGAATTATAGTTATTCGGGTATTTTACTTAGAAATTCTTATGGAAATCAAATTACTTATTTTATTTTACTTTTATTCCGAAAGCGAGCGTGGTGGTTTTTTTTTAAAGTTTGCTTTAATAAGATAATAAATAGATCACACCATCTAGTAATACAACATCATGGTATTAGCTTTTCTAATTTGCTACATCCTGTCATACACGCTGCTACAAAAAAATATCATAAAATAATTAGAGCTCGAACTATACTAAAGAATAGAGCAATGGAATATAAATAATGATCACGAATGATAACACTTTGAGGCCTTATTTGGAGCGTAGATAAAATGATTTTAATTGATCGTGAATTAAACTTTTCAGCTCCGTAAAAACAATGCGATCATACGATAAGTTGATTGACTACTTCTTGACTATTTACTAAAAGAATTGCATAAATCATAGGGGGGCTGGCACCCCCGGCTCCGGTGTCGTGTTACATATTCCGGTAGCACATCAACCGACTAGCTAGTTCGATCGAGGTGACAGCTTATCGTAGCCAACCTAGCTGATCGATCGATCGAATGCGACTGAGCTGTCAGTGTAGAAGTTGGGCCCTGTGACCACAGACACCCAACTGACTGATTAAGCCAACTCTAATACTTGGTCCCCTTTCAAAGGCAGAGGTTGCACTGTAACGTCTTACTCCAGCACAGTACCGTTCCCATGATGGCTACTTTACATGCCAACATGGATCTACAGGTACTCTTCCTGATATACTAAAACCATCAATTAATCCGTGTTATTATCATACAAATACTTGTCAGGTTAGGTGTAAGCAGCAAAAATCTCAGGTATTATTGTCACTGGTAAAGCACCGCGCGTACCTCAGGATCGATGGCTTAGCTATCACGGATGATCCATTGAATCCACAAATGGCCAAAGTGCTTCGACATGGACAACACATTGGATGACACATATACATATGGATTGAAGGGCAAAGTACTTCCGTAATAATAGAGCATTGTTTGCTACTGCTTTCAAAAAATAAATAAAAGGGGGAAACGAATTAAAGTAGACCACTTGCAAAAGAAAAGAAGAAAGAAGAAGAAGAAGAAAACCGTAAGTATCAGGTGAGCTATTTGTCTCAGTAGCTAGCTTAGCCATGGAGTAGTGCAAGTGAAGAAGCTTGGGAACCTTCTCATCTTTCGTCGATCAACAGTCCAATCAATTAATGTGTCTGACCAGTCATACACTTCTATGTGAAGATCGACATGATTAATCAAGAGCATTCTGTCTTTGCTTTGCTTTACCATTTCTGCAAAATTTTGTTTGGAGAGGAAATTAAAGATAGGACATGAGCCTGCACGCTCTAATTGAAGCTGCTGGTACGATCAAATGGGGGAAACATGGACATTGTGGGATCGGGGAGGAGTTGCGATTCGCCACGGCAAATCTAGAGGCTGAAAAGGCACATCGCGCACGCGAAAGAAATCGATATATCGATCGGTTCGGATCCTGTCATTTCAACTTTGTCTCGAGACTAGCTGCTATGAATGAACTGCTTTAATAATCGGGTCATTTAACGGTCCGTGCATGCATGATTAGCGGACTGGCCGACATTTACAACGTAAACTGTCTTCGATCACGGCTCGCGTTTTGGTCTCCGAGTTGGCCGCCAATGCGATCTGCACGTACGTATGTCTTGACCACGATTAGTCGTCGTCCCATGTAATCACGATCATGATCTCTGGCGATCGATCTTGGAGGTGATCAGCCGAAAAGATCGACAGTTTGGAGACACCCATTAATTGCTTATACTTCTTTCTTTTAAGGTCTCATTTCTGTACGTATACTCTCCATCGTTTTCCATAGTGTATCTCGCAATTAACTTTCGAGATAATGTCGTCTCGTGGAGGGATTTGAGTTTGCTGCAGTGCAGTGCAGTGCAGTGCAGTGCAGCTACCAACAACTGAATGCGCGTGCAGACGGTGAAGTCTCGGTGTCATCTATCGCCTTGGATGACGCCCTTTCTATCCCGTATTAGCGGCCACTACTGTACTTATTGTGGCGACTCAAAGACGCATGCATACATGGATCTCTAGCTTTTCAATCCACGCCTTAACGCTCGTAGTGCGTGGCAAACGCGTGAGCCGTACTATGTGGTTGTTTTTCTGGCATGGATCAAACCTTCCTTCTCTACCTTTTTTTAATTTATGTCTTTTTCTGACATCTCGGTGTATTTTATCCACGCCGAATGTGTCAAACGAGCTAGCTAGTGTCATCGATCCCGTCTTCAAAGCGAAATATTCCCTTGGAATTATAACAGCCCTGCCACTGTACAAAGCTTAATTAATTACAAGGACAAATACATCTCGCGGCTAGCTAGACGTTTCCCGATCGACTCCTGCTCGAGATGACAATTTATGCTAGGGTAGTAGCTGATGTGCACTGTGGAGTTGACAACACAGCGTCATGGTAAAAAAAAGTGAGATTTTGGAGAAAAAGAAGGGTGATCGAGTAATCCTCCCTCCCTCCCTCCCTCAGTAAAGTCGGGACGAACGCGAGAGGACAACCGCGGTTTCACGGGTTCCAACGGGGATCCACGCACGCGCGCGCGCGCCTTCGTCTTTGCGGGTTTGTCTTTCTCGCCGACCACACCAGGAGATGCATGTCCCGCGCACCGTCCCAGTTGAACGACACAGGCCCGCATGTACACTGCTAGAGGGTGTTGGTGCACATACTACGAGGCCCGGGCATAGGGCTGCCCAATCCTAATGCGCCACATTTCCAAAAAAGAGATCCTGTTTTCTAAACACTTCGTTAACTCTTCCCACTGTATTTGTACCGGACGCGTGGCATAAGCGGCGCAGCAGGGTGAACAAAAAGGCTTAATTACAAATTATTACCCAGAAAAAGGAACTAATCTACGCCGTTGATTGTGGTGGATTTAGATTATAACAATTTAGATTAAAATAAAGAGTTCATGTTAACTACAATAAAACTGAAATTCGGAATTAAAAAAATCAGCAATTTAATTTTCATACAAATTCCTAAGTAAAACGTCCATGTCAAATACAGTAAAACTAAAATTCGGAATAAAAATAAAATAAAATTAGCAATTCAATTTTGATATGAATTCCAATAAGTATAATTCGGAATAAAAATTAAATAATAATTGGTAATTAAATTTTTATACGAAATCCAACAAAAAAATAACTAAAATTTAGAATAAAAAATAAAATTAGCAATTTCATTTCGATATGAATCCCAAAGTAAAACCCCTAAAAAATGGTATTTCAGAATTAAAAACTAAAGAAAAAATAGCAATTAGATTCGGATCGGATTCCAAGACAAAAGAATTGAAATTCGTAATTAAAAAGAAAAAAGAAAATTTGCAATTTGATTTTCACACGAATTCCAAAGTAAAAGCCCTAAATAACTAAAATTCTGGATAAATTAAATAAAATTAGCAACTTAATTTGTATATGAACTTCAATAAAATAACTGAAATGTCAAATAAAAATAAAAGTTATAACGATGATGACATAAATGGTATCGGAGGAGACACAAAAAAAAAAGTTACCACATTCAATCTCAAGGTCACGTGTTTCTTTTGTTGCTTCCTATGGAATAAAAATAAATAAATAAATAAAATTTTGAGTAAAAAAATATAAGTTATAATGAGAATAACATGAATGGTGTCGCAGGAGGCCACGAAAGAGTGTAATGGCATCGATCTATCATGCAATAAGACATTAACCCTACGGGGAAGCGAAAAAGCCGAAGTGGCGACAACGGAGATAAGGACAATGTCATGCTGCTCGCTGGATCGCTGGAGCCATATTGAAGAGAAAGTCCAGTGTTGAAGATGCCAAGGGCTGTGATGACAAATAGTGAGCGTCGGCGTTGTTAAATAAGTTAGTGGTCAAAGAAGCTCGATAATAGTGAAGTCCTAGCAGAGAGGAGATGAAGCTTTTGCATTGAAGACGAGCTATGGACAATATAGGGCCATCGAGTAGCTAGGAGTGTGCTATCACTTGTGTAGGACACGTCGTTGCCGGTGATGGCAAAAAAATTCTCCATATTGTTAGACAACGACTAAAACAAATATGTCGACATTAGCGAACATAGGAGGTCGTCATGGTTAGTGAGGAGGCCACAACGTTGAGTTGACCAACATTGAAGAAGATGAACGATTGACACAAGAGAAGAGGACGTCATGCATATATAACATTATGTATGTGTATGTACATGCATGCATCCGTACAAATAGAAGCGCGAGCGTACAGAGCAGAGGAGAAAAAAGCTTGGAGTAGAGATAACACAGCCGTACAAAATATGCTCAGGATCATCGGAAGCGTGACACTTGTACCCAGCTGGGATCGGTGACGGTTGCATGTATATGTGTGTTGATGCCGCAATGGTTAGAATTAATAAATAATTTGGGGAGAAGTAGAAGATACTATGTGGCAAAGTATTGCATTAGAAGGGGTAGCAGCTGAGACGTACCGATTAAGATTTGGCCTTATTGTTGGAGGTTAAAGTAAAAAAAGTTGTGATGGCGATAAAAGATAGAAGCCACACGGTTTGGTAGGGAGAGAATATAAGTTCAAGGTAGGCACCCATAGTGCATCAGTGTATGTGTATGTAAACTAATAAGATAATTTACCACACACATAATTAATATATTACTTGAGATTAAATAGGGGTACATATGCATGCATACAATTTTGGGGGGCATAACTAATATAGTAAGAATAGGGGCATGCAGCTATATGATCTATACATGATGGAGAGTGGTTAGTTTTTAAGAACCCCAACAACTTATTATACTCAATGATTTTCTTCTATCAAAGCACATATTTCAATTATGTTTCTCAGGATGTAATTTCCTTCTAGCTTTTGTTGTCTTTTTCAATGTTTAAGATATCTTTAAAAATTCTAAATATATTCTCAAATATTTATACAAATTTTGAAACAAATCTAGTCGTGCAAATGCGCGAACCACCCTACTAGTTTTTCAGATAGTACAAGATCTCAAATCAACAAAAACTTCAATGAAAACAGTATAGTTCTTTTCTGTTTCTTCCAAAAAGCATCCCTGTTTTACAAAACCGTATAGTACAAGAGCCTCAAGTGCAATGCTGCCCTTTGCTGAATCCAAGTCGACCCCACGGAGAGCGCGATCGGGGTCGGGCCTTCGGGGCACTGTGAGCCTGTGCGCGACCTGCAAATTAAGCGAGCACGACTAGACCCGTGGACTCCAACGCAGCCCAACCAACCACGGTGTGCGTCAGGCTCTAGCCGCGTAGTATGGGCCATACATGTGATGATTTTGTGGATGATTTATCAACTTTTTTTTATTGTAATGGCAAAATTTGTGCTGGTTAGTATGAAATTAGAAAAATAGCACCGTGGTGTAAAATTACAAAAATATCACCACAACATGCTATGCGGTCGCAACATGTCACCTGCATTCTTCCCAAACTGCGACAGGAATAGAACAGTGCAGTGGTCACATACCGTGCTTAGAGATCCCTGCAGGTTCCTACCACACTCCCAACCCGCAGAAGGAACTTGCACCAGCGCATAGAAGAATATACGCATGATGTCATGCATTGAACACAGTGCATTCACGCCATTCCACACTAATAAGTGTGCAAATGTAACAAACATGCATGCAAATGTAACAATCATGCAATTGTGCTTGGGAATACCTACCGTGGCATGGCATTTGGGCAGGAACATGTTGCGCTTGAGCACCACATCATGTGTCCTGCCATGGTGGGCCATGGCATCCTACCATGCTCCCACCTTTCAGTCGTGGTATCAGGCCACAACAGTCGCAGCCTCGGTCCAGCCACGGTCCGAGCGCGCTATAAGTGACACGCGGCGTTTGCATAGCCAATCACGGTGCTATTTTTGTGGTTTTGTGCTAGTGAGGGATACTTTTGCTGTTACAAATAAAACGTGCAAAATTAGTCTATCCTTTGAGTGTTAATCTTCAGCAGATTCAGTGTGCTACCGATTACTACTTGTTAAAGGATCTGTAGTTGGGTGATCCGATGATAACCAGTGCTTAATTATTGTGTATTCAATGCATCACTTAATTGGTATACATTCTGAGTTTTTTTAATGTAAAAGTTGTTATACATTCTACTTATGGGTTAAACTAGAACAATTGTAGGGTGGATCCATCACGAGTTCCCTTATAGGGGACGATAACCAGTGGCGGGCCCAGGATTAAATTTTTGGTGGAGCGGAGTGGGCCGATACGAGATACAAATACGGTGATCAACGATGTTTCCGAAGAACAAGAATATATCAAAACGACGAGTACATATGTATTTTTTTTTAAAAAAAAATAGAGAGGTAAGGAGAGTCTGACAAACTGAGATTAAGTACCTCGACACAAACTATTTTTACTGGAAGTACTTCAATTAGTTGGGAAATAGCTATGTAATTGTGAATCTATAAACAAAATAAATCGACAAGTTCACCGAATCTTTCTTCCTGAGAATACGAATGTCATTGCATATGCCACATTGGCATGAGAAATTAAGAACGGGAAATGTGAAATAACCCAAACGGTCAATCAAAGGATGTCCATGTCATTGTGCCCCCTCTGCCTTGTTGTTGTTGTTGTGCAAATTCATCTTGGTGTGCGCATTTGCCTTGTTGTTGCTGTTGTGCACACTGGCCTTGGCCTCGGGCCCTCGGCCGCCGCTCGGCGCCTCACCTTGCCGCGCGTCTGTGATGCCGTCTCCAAGTGTGACACCCCCTGCACCAACGCGCCCTCTCGCACTACTAAAAAACAGGCCATAGAAGACTCCTCATCAAAGACTTTGAAACCGTCTGTGATATGTAGATATCACAGACGGTTCGTGGTTAGAACCGTCTGTGATACTGAGAGAGTATCACAGACGGTTAGCGGTTAGAACCGTTTGTGATTTTAGATTTACCATGGCTTGGATTTTTACCATGGTTTTGCCGCGGCACATAATCCTCTACCGCGGTAACCAATCCTCTGCCCATCCATTGTGTGCAGTGGCAGAGGATTTTACCATGGCAGCCAATACTCTGTCATGGTAGGGTTCGAGCAGCCAATCCTCTGCCGCGGCACACAATTGATGGGCAGAGAATTGGTTACCGCAACAGAGGATTATGTGCCGCGGCAGAGGATTGTGTGCCGCGGAAAAGGATTAGCTGCCGCGGCAGAGGATTGTGTGCCACGGCAGAGGATTGGCTGCCCAAACCCTATACGACAGAGTATTGGCTGCCATGTTAAAATCAGAGAGTAAGGAAAATTCCAAAACCATGGTAAACCATAAAATCACATACGGTTTTATACAAAAACCGTCTGTGATGATTATCTCATCACAGACGGTTCGTATCATGAACCGTCTGTGATAAGACTTATCACAAACGGTTCGTATCTTATCACAGACGGTTTTTGTATAAAACCGTTTGTGATACTTCATGATACGAACCGTCTGTGATGAGATACTCATCACAGACGGTTTTTGTATAAAATCATCTGTGATACTTTTGTTTTGTTGGGCGGGAAAACAAAAATTTGCACTTAATGGGCGGGCTGCCGAAAATCTCTTTATATTAACAGAGTCCTCCATCTCCTCCTTTGCCATCTCCATCTGCCATCTCCGTCTCGCCTTGACCTTGCGCTCCGGCCTCCCCTGAGCTCGTCGCCCACGGCCTCCTCCACCTCGCCCCAACCTCGTCGTCGCCAGCCTCCCACGACCTCGTCGTCCCCGGCCTCCTCTACTTCGTCACCCCGTCCTCCCCTGAGCTCATCGCCCGCGGCCTCCTCCACCTCGCCGCGGCCTCATCGTCACCGGCCTCCCACGACCTCGTCACCCCAGCCTCCCACGACCTCACTCTCTCTACTCTCCCCTTTTGCTTTGTGATGTGGATTACTACTGTGATGTGTTAGTACTCTGTGAATGGATTGAGTTGATGCTACT
This sequence comes from Hsuehochloa calcarea, assembly GCA_036346395.1. Lineage (NCBI taxonomy): Eukaryota > Viridiplantae > Streptophyta > Magnoliopsida > Poales > Poaceae > Hsuehochloa > Hsuehochloa calcarea. The sequence continues at coordinate 63,794,998 of CM070594.1, read as the reverse complement.
GTGATGTGGGTGATGCCGTGTTGTTTTTAGTGCTCTGTGAATGGATTGAGTTGATGTTACTATGATGTTGTGGCTATTGTGGGAAAGCTAACGAAAAGTTCAATCCGAAAATCCATATCAGATTCATTCGCGAGGCTCGGGAGGCTCCAGACGAAGTGAAAATCTGTTTTTTTTTTTGCAATAGAAAAGGCTATCACAGACAGTTCTAAACAAGAACCGTCTGTGATAATTACTATCATAGACGGTTCTTATTCAGAACCGTTTGTGAAAATAGACTATCACAGACGGTTCGTGAATAGAACCGTCTATGATAGCCTTTTTCACAGATGGTTCAAAAACCGTCTGTGATGATCTCATGTCATCACAGACGCATAAATTCAGACGGTTCAAAAACCGTTTGGGATTATGGTTTAGAACCGTCTGTGATGAGGTTTTGTGTAGTAGTGTCGCCTAGTCGCCTGACTCCCTCCTTAGTGCTCTCTCACGTGCTAGCAAGGGTTAGCTATGGACTCTTGTGTGGTCTCCCAGTAGACATGATCGAGACCTGCTAGTTAGTCACACCTTCCTCACTGGTCCACTCACGATTCTGCCTAGCCTAAAAATCCAAACTCCCTATCGCGGCCCATGACTGGCCAACTGGCCTAACACCATGGCCTCTGCCTCCTTACTCATGCGGTCATGTCCGCACTGGATGGTGCTTCTTCTCCATATCCAGTGGGATAGCATGGGGGTAGAGAGTCCCGTTAGTGGGTTACCTTAGACGGTCGTCCAAGCTTACCCTATTGCTAGGTCCGACCCTGGCACCAGCCTAGCTGGTGCATCACAGAAATTCTATTGCAATTTCAATGGGCATTTTTTTTTCTCTGCTATTACAGTTTCGAAAGAGTTTTTTTTAGAGGAGTTTTGAAGGAGGACTTGTGCAGGCTGTCGTATTATTCTTGTCCAAATAGCATGGACTATATTTTAGTATTGCGACCACCCTTTTGTTATATCTACAACGCATGGCACACGCAAGTGCGTATGACTAACTTGACCAATGACGAGGTGTGGAGGGTACACAACAACACATACATATTTGGCCACAGAGGATCTAACTCCGAGTAGTTTTCCCGTCTCATTCCGTGCCGCTTGGCTTCGTCTAACCCGCGGTGCTGTCTGCACGTCCCATGAACTGCACCAGATGAACCGGTCCTGTCGTCCCCAGGGATGCGAACGCTGATAGCGTTGCGTGTGCAGTGTGCTACAGCATCCACGTTGGTATCTGTATCTCTTGTTTGGCCCCAAATAAAACTCATACATGGATGGATGCATTAGCTAGATATCAAATTGTAATTATATTAATTCATTCCTCTCAAAACGATAATTATATTTATTTGTACGTTGATGGATGCATTGGATATATATTAATTGGTTTGTTTTATGGTTCTAGGCAAGGCCCATGCCGTGTGATGATGCCATGGATAGTTTATTTCAGGAAAGGATATATGGTGTAGTCCTTGGGAAATCTTAAGAGTGGTAATACTCATATAGGAAATATGTAACCCCTTGGAATAATGTGCTTGAATTTGCGTTATGCAGTGTGCCCTAACAGACTACAACATGCAACTTTTGCCCAACCCCTACTTTTGCAGAATGATTTAGGCCATATTTTTTTTAGACGAATGAGGGCATGCGCATTTTGGTTCAAATATTTCGATCCGTATAACATATGCATGGATGTGAGACACCATTTCTTGTCCGATGGTATTTGCCCCCTAATTAAATGCGTGCTTAATCCATTAGAGGTCTCTAAATGAGAAACATATTCAACTGGCCGGCCTTCAATCATAACAACAGTGACAGCACAAGCTAATATGCGCTATGCGGTCCATGCCCCAAATTAACAGATATGCATGGTACAACACACGCAAATTAGTACATCCTTTTCTCTCTCTCTCTCTGTTTTTTCCTCTTCTTTCACATATATCCCCACAAGCTAGGTGTGCACCAAACTGAAATTTTACAGACGATCCTCCACTCTCTCACATGGTGAGCCCATGAAAACCAGTCCCCTAGCCCTAACCAAAGTACAAGGTTGAGGAGTAGCAATGATTTAGGCCAGGGGTTCCACTCAAAGGCCCAAATGATATGAGGCAAAAAAAAAAAAAGAAAGAAAAAAGATGAATTGAATTCATAGTCCAACTTCTTCATTCTATATATATCCCATGCCCTTCATTCACTCCATAAAAGCCAACGGGCGAGTAGTAGTATATGGTGGTACAAAATCAAAGGGGAGAGGCCTACTAATGTTGAGAGCTGCATTGATCAGCAGCAAGTTAGTTAAAAAGTTAGCTCACACACAAGAAAGAACAAGAACCAATTCCCTCCATAGCACATACAATACGCGTGTCTACATCCCCAAGCTAAGCTAGTGTCCTAAGGTACCACTATATAAAAAGCTCGAACTACATAGCGGCACCAAAAAAGACCCAAGAAGACAAAGACCAGGTGAGCTCGCTCTCGTCCGCTCGATCGCCCGTCTACTGTACACAACGCCCAGCTCTTCCCCTTGCTGCTACTAACCTTATGAGCTAGCGAGCCAGCTCGATCGGCGCAGCGGCTGGCGGCGAGGCGAGGGAGCGCGCGGGAGTGGGGAGAGAGGGAGGGTGAGAGGTCGATCGGGCGGCATGGACACCATCCGGTGCTGCATCGCGTGCATCCTGCCGTGCGGCGCGCTGGACGTGGTACGCATCGTGCACTCCAACGGCCGCGTGGAGGAGATCAGCGGGCCCGTGCTCGCCGGCGAGATCATGAAGGCCTACCCGAGGCACGTCCTCCGGAAGCCGCCGTCCACGTGCCCCGCCGATGGCGGCGGCGGCATCGTCGTCCAGAAGCCCGTCATCCTGCCGCCCAATGCCGAGCTGCAGAAGGGCAAGATCTATTTCCTTATGCCCGTGATGGCCCCGGCGCCGGAGAAGGCAGCGGCGCACGCGCCTGCAGCCGCGGCGGAGAGGAGGCGGAGGAGGAGGAAGGAGGGCGGGGAGGGCGGCGGCCACGCTGCCGGCAACACGGCGGCGGCAGGGTCCCTGCGCTCCGCGGGCGGCGCCGAGGGCGAGAAGGAGCGGCTGCTGGCCAACGAGAGGTACCTGTCCGAGATCATGAAGGAGAAGGCCTCGACGGGGAGGGACCGGCGGCGAGGGCGCGTGGCCGTGTGGCGGCCGCACCTGGAGAGCATCACCGAGGATGACTTGTAAACAAACAAGGTGTTTGTTTCCACTTTATTTTTCTTCTTCTATTTTTCACTTTATTTTTCTTCCTCGGGTTTATTAGTTTCTTACTTTCTCTTTTGTTAATTCCTTCTGTTTGCCCCTTTGGCTTTTATTTTTGCCCTTCTTTCCCCGGCCCGTCTCCTTTATTAGAGCATCATCCTCTCCCCTGCTCCTTTTACAAGGTGAAATGGTGAATGATGTCTTTGTGAAGAAAAAGATACAATTTTTTGCTATATACGCTCCTTTCTCTTTACAGCAAGATTTAGTTGTGGGCTTCTAAGTTAACTACTATAGTTGCTACAGAAGTTTTGCATTATTATGTACATATTGATTAATTGTGTAAAAATATCTATAGCAAGGAGGTGCAAATCTCACCAACAGATGGATCTTCTTCCCCTCCTTCTCTGTTACACATCCCATGCTCACTCACACTAGCTAGGAACTACATTTCTCCATCTCCCTTTTTTATTCTAGAAAAATACTCCTACCACTACCAACCGTGGCTTTGATACTAGTGCGGACTTGTAAATTCCCCCGGGAATTGAAATGAAATTTTAGTGTTCCGTGCAGCGGCCTACATTCCATATTTCACTCCTCCTTTTGTCCTGCAAGATGGCAGGAGAGAGAGAGAGAGAGAGAGAGAGAGAGCTGCAGAGAGCAGGCCCCTCAGTGCATGTTGTCCTGATGATCATGAGTACATGAAAGTTCTGAGCGCTAGCAATCAATGAGTAGACCAATCATTGCCAGCAAGGCCCCCATTCCTTCTCCTTCTCCACTAGCACCAGCAGCTCCTCCAGCTTTCAGCGCCGTGGTGCCATCGACACATGCTCGTCACCCAACCACCGTCGCAGCAACTACTGCATGCTAAAACTCGAAAAGAAACAGAGGCTGGGGCGGTTAAGGACAGACCCGGCCTCTAATGGAGCTGATGATGCATCCGTGGGTTATATCGATGCGTTAGGAGCTTCGCTTTTCGTTTGATGACTTCTCTCTAGTAGCACGAGTCATATATGGTTTGTTGCTAGCTGATCTAGATAGTAGTAGTAGAGGAGTACTCCTTTTCAGTTTTCGTCACTAGAAGAAAGTAAGCAAAGTAAAGTTTCCTCCTTGTAGCATAATGGATTATTGGATTTGACATAAAGATGGGCGCGTACAATGTGCTCCTTCTCCTCTCCTTTCTTTCAATCAAACGGCAGGAAGACCGCTCGCTAACCTTATCTAAGGATGTCTTATTGGTTCCTCCCACAAATCAGTGAGGCACACGTGGACAGTCGAACAGATCTTTGGTGCGAGTAGTAATCTACAATGAGCATTACTTATTTTTTCCACTTTAATTTGCTCACCGGTTAGTATTTTTAAGAGGATGTTCATGGATTAGTTAGAAGGGGTGTGTGTGTGTAATGCTGAATCATGACCGGTCGCTTGTATATAGTATTAGAGTATGGAAACACATGCTAATTAAATAAATATACTCCTCCGCTACGACTAATACTAGTCTTGCTGGGCTCAAATGGAGTTTGTTTTTGTTGGGGATGTCCACTGCATGATCATTATCTTTCAAGCATCTCCACGCACTCCGTTTGTTTAATCGTTCCTCCCCAGAAGAATGCTGCTTGGGATTTTACTAATGGATTTCTAACCTAAACCTGTAGCCCTAACGGGGCGCATAATTAGTAGTTCAGCCCCTCCAAAAATTCAGCCGTTCCACGCCGTCAATTGGCATATCAAGGAGATTAACCCACGTCGCTGTTTCTTCCTCCCTGAGAATGAAAGCAGACCTCTTCTTCCCCACCCATGGCTTCCCTTTCTTCTACATCGCCATTCTTCTTCTTGTTCCCTACTCATGGCTACATCCAATCTTGGTTCCACGAATCCAACAAACCAAATCCAAATCATCTTCAGTGTAATTGGGAGGGAAATCAAGGAGTTGGTTGCATCTCCAAGATAGGATCTTTATGTGGAGGCAAAAAAAACGACAGCCTGGCTCATCGCCTCATCGGCGTCGTCGCCCCCTGCACCTCCCCTGTCGTATCCCCAGTTCATGACACCCAAGGCTAGTATACAACTTCTCGCGCTCCTGCCACTCGCTTGTTCCGCCGGCTGCGCCCCCTGCGGTTGATCTACCTCCGCACGGTTGCTGGCGCGCACAACGCCGCGGCGATCCCCAGTGGCCTCCTCCTCGCCACTACGCCGCCATCCATCGGCTCACGTCTCGCCGTCGACGACCGTATGCCTCCATTGTCTTCCTCAACGTCTAGCTTCCGAGTTCGTGGGGTTTCTTTACCGGAGAAAAATCTAACGGGGGTAAGGCCGGTTAGGCCGAAAATCGGATTTTTTTTTTTTTTGGGTTAATTTCGGTTGAAATTTTTAATTTATTGAAATGTAAATTTAAAAAAAGTTTGAATAAAATTAAAGCAAATTCAAAAATTCATCCAAATAGATTTTTTGGGGGCGATTTGTATTTCTACCACCCCACCGGTAAATTGATTATCTGCGAGCAATTATCGACTATTTTTGAATCCCCTCGTGTCGCTCCATCGTCTGGTCGTGTGCACGAGCGAGGGTGATGCAGCATCACGCCGGGATTGCGCCGTCGAGACCCTCGGATGAGGCAGGCCAGCCACGCCAGTCTTGCGCCATGCCTCAGCGTGCCGCGGCAGGGTCCAGCTACTGATAGGGAGAAGAAGCATCGACGTGGCTTGATCTAGTCCGTGGAAGATAAACAACGGTGTTGATTTGCTCAAATCTATCTGGTGGAGTTTTGAGGGAAATCCAGGAGACCCGCACCCCATCCAAGCATAACTAAATTGCGGAAATCTTGCATAATCATTGCTTTAGAATTCGCAGAATGATTGTACAATTAATAAACTGATCTGCTCAGTCTGAAGTTACCTTTAGTTTGCTGTAACAGAAATGGAGGTCCATTTCTTTCTTCTGGTTAGTAAGTCCTCAGATTGTTCAGGTGAGCTAGCTAGTAATATGAATCATCCAGTTAAGACACTTAGGTGTTACTACATCACACTGCTAAACCAGGCAATTCCATAATGACTTCAGTTAGCTAGCTCTAGCTCCATGTGTAGCTTATCCAGGCTTGTGAAGTTGTCATGTCTGTCGAAATTTGTAATGGCAAGTGGTGTGGTAGAGCTTTGATGCAGATAAAAGAGACCTTTAAGCATATTGCAAGCTAAAGAAATAACTGACTGCATGCATGTGTGCATGTGTCCCTGAGCTCTTTTCAAGTGGGAGTAGATGTTTAACTCAACAATAGGCGCCCTTTAATTAGTTGTACTACTACCTCACTAGCTAGCTCGTGCCAACGACATGTACCGGAACGTGAAGGTGCCGGCCTAATTAGTACTCATTAGTTGGCTTCCAGGAGATCTTGAGGCTAAGCAAAGAGGCTTTAGCGCGCTTGCCAACTTAAAAGCTTGCGGGTGTGCATGTGTGAGCAAGTGACTTGTACATGTTTACGTGGGATAATCGTGTGTACATGTGTTCGTGTGTGTGATCCCGTTGAGAACATAAAAAAAAAAAAGAATAGACCGGAGAAGGACAGCCTATTTTATTAATAAAAAAGTAGCGCAAATAAACCAAAACGAACAGATTTAGCAAATATACTTAATTACGAGGTATGAAATGCTATAAACATTTGGCTCCCGTGAGCGTCCAAGCTCTAACTTCTTTTTTTATCCTTGCAACCAGGTCCATAAGGGTGGTAGTTCTGTTATGAAATATTTTGTTGTTGCATTCCTTCTAGACTCCTCAGGTGATTAGGATGGCCACCGTGGCCATCGTCTTTCTTGGGAGACCTCCCATACTGTTAATCTTTGCCCATCAATCCCCAATGTTCCAGCTATCTACCCAACGAGATGGCTTAAGAGGTGCCCAACCCAGCCAATTAGTCATCGAATTCCAAACTTGTTGGGAGTATCTACATGCATAAAAAAGGCGCGATGTCGTTCCTGGTGTTTGTCTGCAGAGAGGGTAGGTGTGTTGGTTAGGCCAACCCGTTGCTTGCAGTCAGTCTGAGGTCCAGAGGCGGTTTTGGATGGCTACCTAGGTGAAGAACTTGCATGGGGGTGAGGTTTTCCTAATAACCTTTTTGTAGTTTGTTGTTGAACTGAGGAATTGCTGCCACTACTACAGAGAGGGTCATCACAAACGGTTCCAAACCGTTATCATAGGCGATTTTTGAACCATCTGAATATATATGTCTGTGATAACAGACGGTTATCATAGATGGTTTATGAGCCGTCTGTGAAAGTCAAAACACATATAATTTTTGGTGGAACCCGTCTGTGATAGTAGGTTTTCACAGACAATTTCAACAAATAACTGTCTATGATATCTCACATATCACATACAATTATTTGTTGAAACCATCTGTGAAGGCCTACTATCACAGACGAGTTCCACCAAAAACTGTTGTGATATGTGGAATATCGTAGACGATTATTTGTTGAAACCATCTGTGAAGGCCTACTATCGCAGACGGTTTTAACAAAAAAAACCGTCTGTGGTATGTAGGATATCACAAATGATTTTTGATAGTAGCCGTCTGTGATATGCGACATATCACAGACGATTGTTGGTGGTAACCATCTGTGATTGGATACATGTTACAGACAGGTGTTAGTAGTAGCCGTCTGTGATTGGATACATATCACATACAATTGTTAGTAGTAACCGTCCGTGAGTATCATTCACAGACGGTTTATTCCACAAAACCGTCTGTGATAGTTGTTTCTATACCTAAATATATTTTAATTTTTCGACTAGTTTCAGGTAATGCTAGTCATGCACTCTGAAAACAATCAAGCAGAAAATAGATATATCATAATTGATTTGATATAGAACAACTCAAAGTGATTTATAAACTCAATATCAATTACAAAGTCACTTTAATGATATAATTACAAAGTGATTTGATTACAACTCAAAGTGAATTACAATAAATTAGAGTCACCGGAGTAAAACTCTCCACTCTCTTTAATGATCTCTCCCGTGATGAAGGTGGAGCGCAGTCCTCGAACTTCCATGAGTAACTCCAGATGGAAGCTACTTTTTGGTATTTTCATGCCCTATCGCTAGCAGGAGTAAAGTAGTAAACACACACACACACACACACACACACACACACATATATATATATATATATATATATATATATATATATATATTCATAATTACGAAATAATTATTAAGAGATTGACTGATAAACCTCTGGATCATTTGTCTTAACACTCGTGATTTCCAGTATATCACGACAAACGTAGAATGCACATACGTTGCCTTGACATAGTTGCTGGTAGCACTGCAAAAATAGAAGTGTGATATATGATATAGGTATAGTCGGTTCGAGAGGCCAGGTTACAAAGTGTGATATATGATTATTGTGCTATAGCAGGTACCGAAAATCGCATCCTGTGTCGCAGTGTGGTGGCCGGTTCATTGTGTGTCCCTCCCTCGGCAACATAAGCGCTAAACGACCTACGTGATTCCAAAAAGTTATCCTCGGACATTTCAAACGAAGGAAGACTACAATAGAGTTACATATGAAGGAAATAAGCATACCTATCTAGTATTTTTTTGCACAAGGGTGAAGTCGTAGTTGTTATTGACTAGAGAATCAAGGTATATTACTGTGTTCCACTTTGGTACAATGACTAAAAGGATCTAGTGTCACATACTTATGTATGTCGCTTTAGTCATTAAACCTAAGTTCGTGTTGCGTATAAAGAACAAATGAAAATGTATAGCAAGTAGTGAAGCACTTACCCCTAGTTGTAGGGCACCAGTATGTAGTCCTTGTCACGGTGAGTATGCAATCCCTTCGTTATGTACTTCTCGACGTAGTTTGTGTCTTTGCGGATGAATTGCTTTGAGATCAAATGCGGGTCGAGGAAACCCACCGGTTGTCACGATCGCCGGACTTGTTGCATCATGTATCTATACATAAGCAATGAGTTATGACATCTATCGGTATCACGTGAATGTAGAACTTGATTGTACACACTTACAGTGTCTAGCATCATAGAAGTGGGACGTCGAGGGTATCGAGGTTGAATAGATCAAATAAGTCTTCGAAGCACACTACGAAGTAGCCCAGCTTGTGGTGGAAATGGTTCTCATTGTAGTTAACAGTGAATCCAATAGGCTGGTCTTCCCTCACCTCATCAGTCTACCGCATGTACTAGGCATACAAAGTATGGAAAGCCAAACCAATGCAGCGTAATGCTGTGTTGGAGACCAACGACATTCCGAGGGAGAACGTCCCGGGCTTGTGAGGTGCCTTAATCTTCTTCGATTTGGTCTTAGCGCCTCACGTGCTAGTTGTCTTCATGACATACGACTCGACATGCTTTTCCTGTTTCTTTGGTGCCATCTCCACGATATAGGATACAGAGGCCTTCTGAAGCGAGGGTTGAGGTGGAGTCATCGAGGCATGGCCATGTGGAGATCGCGGTACTACAGAGTCTAGGGCGATGTTCCTCTTGGGCCACTAGATAAAAGTATGGAAGGCATCCCCTAGTGTTATAATGTCTTCGTTCGGGCGCTTTTCCAGCGGGATGGACATCAAATTATCATGTATCATGTCCACCTGGACCTTGGTGTAACCATACGCCAGCTGGGCACTGTGCACCGCTATCTCTTTCTGGCATGGAAACACCGCCCCCCGCCCAGCCTCAACATGAATGAACCCAACCAGCACTTGGAGCCTGCAGTGCGTGGTCACCTACAAAAGGATACATAATTAGCTAAGACGTCCTACATGTTTATCTTTGGAGTATCCCAGAGATGTACATTACCTAGATGAGGTTGATAGGTAATTGGGTGTTGCTAAGTTCAGAAAGTGCAGGCGTGGATGCGGCTACTCCAATGTTGAGGGGGACTGGCTCCCAAAATCACTGGGGTGTTATGCATCTAGTTGATGATTTGATTCATTTATTCCTGCAATGTTGTTATTTGTGCTTAAAATTGTGCAGTAATATGTTCTTTAAACTCTGCTTTCCACTATTCCTCACGTTCGGCCTTGGATCTCTTTTGACTCCGTTACGCCTCGGAGTCGTATGGGAATCCACGCTTCCAAGGTACGTAAACCCTAAGGCCCTGCGTGTGACCTATGTGCTCTTTGTTTCCTAGGGCTATGGATAGTACATCATTCTCCTTGACTGCTTCAAAGGAGCTTTGAGAAGATTGGGTACTCAATGTTTGCTGCAAGAGGCCATCATGCTATTTTAGACCATACGAAGTTATGGATTTATTAAAAATTAGGTAGTTCGACATATCTTACCATACATTTGCACACTCCCTCGTCTGTCGGGTTTGTGAAAGAGATAGAGCCTGACGACGTGGTTGAGGTCCTCGCTCTTAACCCGTTTCGGGCGCGCTCGTCCATGATCTCAGCAAATAGCAGGGAGACCTTCGACTGGATTGCCACATCATCCTCACTCATCCATTTCAGGATTTTACCCGCGTACCCAGTGGTGCCGAGTTTGTGGGGGTGAATATTTTGTGCCTGGATAGCCTTGTGTGCCGCACTTTGTTGCTGAAATTCGTCCGTCGTCTTCATCCGCACAAAGGCATCCCATGTATCTGATAACACGAAACTATACTTCGTACAGGGCGTCCGATTCTTTTTCACGTACCCTGTGACAACTTGCTCTTGAAGGTCTTCCAAGCGTGTGCCACCGCGAGGAACACATGTCGTCGCATGAGTTCATAGAATTCTAGTGGGAATTCAAACGACGTTGTAATTTCAGTCCACAGCTGCGCTTTCTCTACGTCTGTTGGATCCTTCCATTTCTGTGTGCCCGTCATCGGAGTGATTTTTACGCTTGTATGTGGATGCTTTGCACACCGGACATACATGCATGTCTGCATACTCTTTACGGTAGAGGATACAATCATTCGAGCATGCATGTATTCTTTCTACTTCTATTTCTAATGGACAAAGAATCTTCTTGCCTTGGTAGGTGGTTTTGGACAACACGTTTCCCTCTAGAAGGATGTCCGCTAGGAAACCTAGTAACGCCGTGAAACTCTTGTCAGACCAACCATTGCTTGTCTTCAATTTCAGCAGTTCAAGCATGGATGACAACCTTACGTATTCCAGCTTGCAGCCCGGGAACAAGGGTTTTTCCAAGTCCTCCATTAAGCCCTCGAATTTACCAAACTCTCTCTCACTATAGTCCCCTTCTGCATCGCGTAGCATCTGATCTAGATTGTTATCGTGCGACCTACCCTCATCGAAAGCACAGTCCACATCCAGTGGCATATCGTTGTCTCCCTCGACGATGTTACCACCTTTCAGTATAATCTGCTATTCACCATGACTAGTCCAACATGTATACTCATTTTTGAAACCCCTTCGAATCAAGTGCCCTTTGATCTGCGTTAGGTTGGTAAACATCTTCAGATTATCGCAATTAATGCATGGACAATACATAAATTTTATCTCATTGTTCAGCATATCCTGCTCGTCAGCTCTTCTAAAAGCAGACACACCATCAATGTACTCTTCACTCATACGGTTCTCAACGTACATCCAGCTTTGGTCCATCTGCGCTACGCACATAACAAATTAGATTAATGCAAGCAACTACATACTCTTCCTATTGATCAAATATACTACAAATTGAATAGTGATTAACCCAGGGCAAATATAAAGGATTACATATCGTTACCCTTGGAGTTCACCACGAAGATCCCAAATATCCCGCAAGATCTCTTTCTATTGATCAACCTCTCTTTCTTCCTCCTTTTCTTCTCCTCCCTTCCTCCAATTCATTTCATGATATAGTCAGAACTGGGGCTCACTATGATGTAAACAATGTTATTTTACATAATACATGACAAGTTAATGTATATATACATGCCCCTCATTGTTCTATTGTAAATCTTAACCGCTAATAACCTCATTGGATGATAAACCTAGCTATCATCGATCTCTTTAGATTATATAATGCATATAATTAGAAGCAAATACTAACCTTAGATCACCAAGAATAAATAGATATACAAGTACACACTTGCAAATCTACGATATTTAATTCTTTCACCAAATGCCCCAGAGCTGGCCACCTCCTTCAAAGCATCCACACACATATCAGAGACAGATCTCACTGTAAACAGATTTGTCTGGAGTCGGAACGACCATATATTTAATTGCGCATATCACATACGATTTTAAAAAACCACCGTCTGTGGTAATCGTAGGCCTCACTGACGGTTCTTGTTACGAACCGTCTGTGATAAATAACACAGACAGTTCTTAACAATAACCGTATGTGAAACTGTATACGTATCACAGACGGTTCTTAACAAGAACCGTCTGTGATATGGGCTATTAAATATCTGATCGTCCCATCAGATCTAGATCTATTTGTAGTGAGAAATATCTCTGATATATATGCAGCTGCTTTGAAGGAAGCGGCTGGCTCTGGGGCGCGTTTGGTGAAAAAAATAATGTAGATTTTCAAATGTGCTTGTAGATCTATTTGTTCTTGGTGATCTAAGATTAGTATTCCTTTGTCTCTGATGCGGCTGCTTTAAAGAAGACAGCGAGTACGCATAAGAAAACAACCAAGCCCACCACGAAGTATGATCTTTTTTCGGTTGTCGTCCACGCAGCATGAGGTGTTGAGACGGTAGCCACGGCCTACTTCGTCGAACCTGACTTGTAGGGGCTGTTCATACCGTGATTGTATTCCGGCTTGGCACACTCTTACTTCATTAGCATTATCTGGCTGGTCGGTATGACCAGCCCCTACGAGTTCAAGAAGCATGGTTGCCAAGGGAGTGTGTCAGGTTCGATGAGGTTGGCCATGGCTGCTGTCTCACCCTCATGCTGCGTGGACGACCCTAAAAAAAATCATGCTTCGTGATGGGCTTGGTTGCTTTCTTAGGTGTATTCGCCATCTTCTTCAAAGCAACTGCGCTTATAAGAGACGGTTCTTGTTAAAAACCATCTGTGATACACATCATAGACGGTTCTAATTACAAACCGTCTGTGATAAATAAACACCATGGAAGGTTCTTGTTAATAACCATCTGTGAAAATTAAATATCACAGACTGTTGTAATTTATAACTACTTGTGATACATATCACAGACGGTTTATCCCACTAAACCACTTGTGATAGTTCCTTCCATATCTAAAAAACGTTATGTGTTTCTCCTACTAGCATCAGAAGTATCACTAAAAAAGTACTACTAATTTTACAAGTGTCTGGAGCATACTAGAGTTGAAGATGAAGCGTATTTTGGACCATATCAAGTGCCTGGAGAAGATTGTTGTAACACCCCGTTTTTCAGATAGCAAATAGCGCCGATTATTCAATTTCGATTTTCGTTGATTTTCGTCTGCCGCTTAAATTTCCAAAATTTTCGAGCTCCCTTTAAGCTCGGGTTTGTGTTTCAAACCTCCATTTAATTTTCCGAATTCAAAATTTAAAATTTAGTTCACCTATTTCAGATTTTGGACCCTCCCAAAATCTTGCCTCCCTTTTATTTTTTCTGGGCCAACATTTCTTTTTCTGCTAGGCCCGGCCATTGCTTTTTTTCCTGGCTGGCCGCTTGCCCCCATTTTCCCTACCCCACGGCCCGGTCGCGTTCTCTTTCTCTCTCCCGTCTCTCTCTCGCGTCGCTCCCGTCGCCTCCTTCCTTTCTCCCCCGCCGCCTCTGCCGAATCCCTCTCGGCCGCATCGCCTCCCTCTTCTCTCCTCTCTCGCCCGGCCGCTCCGCCCCATCCACCCGACCCTTCATCTCCCGCTCAAGTCGCGCGCCGCCTCCTTCCCTTCACGCTTCCCAGATCCGCCCTCCGCCCGCTTCTCTCCACCAGACGGCCCGACCTCCGCCTCCCTCTCCTCCGCTCGGCCCACCTTCTCTCGGCCCGGCCACTGCAAAGCCTAACCCCACCTCCTTCTCCATCGCAGCGCCGCCCCACCTCGGTCGCCGCCCCACCTCCACTCGCCTCGCTGCGCCCCGCGCAGACGCGCCATACCTCCGTGTCGGCAGCCTCCGCCCCATCGCCCCGCCATGCCGCGCCACGCCGCCGCCCACTCCGTCGCCATGCCGCCAAGATCCTCTCCACCGGCTCCCTTCTCCTCCGGGCTATAAAGGATCCGGTGCCTCCACCTCCTCCCGCTTTGCTCCTCCCTCTCCCAGTGAGTCCTCCAAACGAAAGCGCCGCTTGGTTTCCCTTCGTAAAGCCCTCTCGCTTCGGTGTGCCCTCGTCACCGCCTCGGGCCGGACCAGGCCGCCGTGGCTGGGCGCCAGCGCGACGCACCCGTGCCTCCCGACCTCGGCCACCCCGCGGCGCCCGCCTCCTCGGGACCGCCGTCGCCAAGCTCCTCCCCGCACCGCCCTCCGCTCCGACCTCCACCAACGCTCGGTAAGGCTCCCCTCCTCCCCACTGCCGCTCTGGTCTACGCCCCCAGCTCCTCCTCGGCTGTCGCCGCTCCCTACCCGGCGCCACCATCATTCTTGGCTCAAGTGCCACTCCGGCCTGCGCACCATTCCCCCTTTCTCCCTCAGCCCTCTGTGCTCTCCCCGCTCAGTGCCGCCCCGGCCGCACCACCCCCTCTCTGCCGTGCCGGCCCCAGTACCACCTCCCTTAGCATCCCCTCCTCTCCCCTCCGACCGTCACCCGCCTTCGGCTGCCGCCGCCTGAGCCCGCTCTCTGCTCCCCTGCTCTCTGTGCTCTCTCCCTCAGTGCGCTCTCTGCCATGGCCGAGCATCCCCCCTTGCCCTGTCCCTCTCTGCCGAATGCTCCCTGAGGATCCAAAGCAGAAAGCAATAGCAATGCTCGAATGTGGCTGCCAGTCTTCCCGTCTGTGTTGAGATGAAATTGTCGCCGATTGTGTATTCTCCAGTTTTTGATTGATGATGATATTACTCATTAGTGTCTTGTGGTGGCAGTATTGATTGTTGTTGAATATCGATATTGTAGACATTATTGTGTTTTGTATTTGTTGTATATACGCGACCTGGCAATTCGAAGTATCCATGGCAATATTGAAACTATTAGCAGTAATTATTGTTGAATGTGAGCATAAACCATTTGTATGATAGTGGTTGGAGTAATGTGTCATTGAATCTCGAATGATTAATTTTTGCCATTGAAATATCTGTTTGCACTCTGTCAATTGAAATTCTGCTTAGTAATCTTGCAATTATGAATTGGATTATTAAGTCAATAGTTGTTGATCTAGAATTGAAAGCTGTATGATTGATGTGGCAATAGATTGAGTGTCAGCATTTGAGTCATCTGTCAATTGAGTTGTTATGTTGTAGACGTTGCGATTAATTGTTATTCATATGTTTCGATTGTCAATATTTGATTCGTAATTGCTTCCCCGGATCGTTGCGATAGAAATGAGGTTACCATCGATCCAACAATTAAGAAATGTTGCAATAGGTTAGTAGAATGTTTTGTTGGGTATTGATTAAGTGTCTGAGATTACGGATCCTCCGTATAAGAGTTTTTGGCAGTAAATTGAGTTGTTGGTTGTGATCCGGATTGTTAGAGATAGCTTTACTCTTCATGGCGCTTGTGTCTATTGGATTTGTTAATCAATTGCTAGATGTTGGTTAGTGTTTCACGATGGGTCATGATTGTTGGAAGTGGTGATCTTTAGTGAAAGCTGGAAGTATTGATTTGATTGCTTTGTTTGGAAAGGATTTGTGGTTTGGCAATGATTAATAATCTGGCAATTGTATAAGTTGGTGGTTGGATTTGTATAGTTGGTAGTAAGTTGAGTAGCCAGCAATCGAATCGTTGAATATTATCAGGCAGCTGAGTTTGGTATTGAATTTCTATTGGATTTTGTGTCGATCAAGTATTCTAGATTGGTATAGAACCGGTAGTCGAGTTGCTTTGTCGCCTGTCGAATGATAGTCTTGCAGCCTTCCGAATCCATGAGAGAGCATTCCGGCAAAAGCTACTTTGACCATACCCTCTTTGTATCCTCCCTCATGGCAGAAATTCCATGTCATTCCTCCTTTCGCCCAACTGGACGTTTGACTCTGTCAAACATTCCAGTGTCGCTCAAACCATTCTCTCAAGCCGTCCTCCGCAATCTTTCCGAGGCTCTTGTGTTTTATTTGGTCTCTTGGATTCTTTGTATTTATTTGGTTTTTCAATCGTTATTGCGTAATTAGAAATCGAAGTCCAGAAGAATCGACGGCTCCAGCAGATCCAAGATTCAAGCAAAGACGCTGACCAAGACTTCGAACCTCTGTCTAATCAGCTTTGAGTAAGATCAAGGCCACGGTAAAAATAGCCCAAAGAGTCAACACTTTGATCATATTGATCCCACATTTTATGCAAATTATATTCATTAAAGTATCAAATTGCATGCTTTAATTTTTATGCAAACATATGTCAAACACTCTAAGGTAGTTAAATGCCTACTTGTTGATTAATAAATTAATATGCCATTCCTTGAAAGTTGAACTCCAAATCCTTGTCACCCTAGTAAATATCCGTAACATACTAGTTATAGGTCGTACTTAAATGCCATGCTAGACTTGTTTAAGTACCGGGTATTACTACCCCAAATCATCATCCTTTAATCATCATCAATTGTTTTGGGCGGTCATTGGGAGAATGACCAAATGGTTGGATAATTTGTTTTATACTCCTCCAAAACTCTAAAATTTGCTAATACCCATCCGGCGGATGGTAAGTCGGAGGGTAAATGGTTGGGTGCTAATGTAGCCTGTGATATTTTTGTGAATGGCATGTGGTAAGAACCGCCTGATGATCTTAAGGACTTAATCTG
Organism: Hsuehochloa calcarea; assembly: GCA_036346395.1. Taxonomy (NCBI): domain Eukaryota; kingdom Viridiplantae; phylum Streptophyta; class Magnoliopsida; order Poales; family Poaceae; genus Hsuehochloa; species Hsuehochloa calcarea. Next base: position 63,777,963 of record CM070594.1, on the reverse strand, counting down.
TGATGACCTCTTATTGTAAAACAAGATGACCACAAGTCTATAATGGTGTCGACTGCTAACTAATTGGTGTCCACCGCACGAGCCGCACCATTGAGGGGCTCTCCAATGCCGTGAGCCCAAGAGGCTACGATTGGGAATGTAACTTGCGGGACCCTAGGCGTAAGTTGCATGGCGCAAGAGGGGGTCTGGGCGTAGTGGTTGTCGGGTCCCACGGGAACGAAACCCCGCTCAGGTGAAACCTTAGCGGGTGCGGCAAATATCGAAGGATGCCTTGTAAAGGCCTTGTGGTAATCTCCCCTTGATTCACATGTCTACGGAAACGTGTGTACATATCAAGCTGATTATCTCTTGTGGGTAAAGATGTACGATCTCTGCAGAGAATAAAATCGTTGAATAGTAGTGCCTACGGTCAAGGGCGGGCAAAAGAACTTACAAGATATAGTTCTATTTCAAAAACTTTTGTGGGTGGGATGAAAATGTGCGGGCTCACCTAGCCCTTGATTTGGTTTTTCCCGGTATTCTTACCAAACAGTATTAGGTGGGTATGACCACCGTTGAAAAGAAGCATGAGACAGAGTTTCCGATGGAGGGAACCTCTGCTGTTATCAATTATTGCACAATTAATCTCTTTAAAAATGCAATTTGGTCCAAATGCTAAGTGATAGGATTTTCTAATATCTGTATCTACAAATGCTGCTTTACGCAAATAAAAGAACCCGAGCCCTCCTTGTTACACCTTGCATGTATATTATTGCATCTGTGTGTGTTAGCTCGCGAGCACGGTAGTTGTGCTCATCCTCGCTCTTTTCCCCAAACCCTCGTAAACAGAACCTGGAGTCATCAACGGCATCAAGGATCCAGAAGTCTGAAGACCCGGGAAACGTTGGAGCATAGTTTAGTCCTTAGTTGTTCTAATCTCACCCCAGTCTAGCTGACTCCGTCGGTTCTTGTGTACCTTCTATATTGTCTGAAGTTTTCGGATAATATCGAAGCGACACGGTTCCCAATCACTTGCTGCGGTAAGATGTGCCCTCACCCCTTTGCTTCCGTTGTTGCTTCCGCTATCTTTTGTAATGTATTCATTTGGCCTGTCCGGCCCTTATTGTAAAAATTGGCCCGACGCGGTCTATGTAAACTCTGATGTGTAAATTAATGAATGAAATAAGTTTGCGCCATGTATGGTTCGATTCAGCAATGTACCTGTGGAGTGCTAGCTACTGATTCAGGGAATAGCACAGTGATTTCACAGAGGATCCAGATGCAGAAATCTGGGGTCCGACAGAGCTGGTATCAGAGCATATGACTGTAGGAATCTTAGTTAGACTAGTCGAGCCTAAGGACTTGAGTGCTATTTTCAAAACCTAAGAAAAGCTTTGGCAAAATATAACGTATTAATTGCTATGACTTACCCTTCTTAGTTCTTCACTTTCCTTGATTTCACTTGAGTTTTTACTCAGTCTGACTTCCACTTGTTTCAAAAATTGTAGATGGCGACCCCTTCGTCCGATGGTCCGTGGGACTTGTTTTCTCACGAAGAAGATGGAGATGAGTGTGTGGAATTCCTTCGCCAACTCATGTACCACCTGGACTACAACCGCAAGCCTATCTTCAGAGGCCGAAAGACTCAAACCCAGGACCAAGAGTCATGGACCATGGAGGTTTTCCTCTATGCTAGAGAGGGTGAGTTCATCGCTCACACCTTCAGCTCCGGGACCACTCACAGCAGCTGTGACGATGCAGTTCAAGACGCAGCGTGCTTCGCCTGCAAACGCCTGACCCAGATGCACATCGACCTTCTGCGGGAATCGCCTTTCTACTACCATCTGCCTCTCCTGGAAGGACAATCCAACCCCGAAGTCTGCGTCTTCGTGTGGGAATAGTTAGGCTAGTCTAGGTTGGCTAGCACTACTTGCATTAGCAGTCCCTTGGTTGCAAGTGCTTTTGTTTTCCTCTTTTGTAGACGTTGTGTCTGTATCCTGTGTCATGGCTTAGTGTGGCCTATATGTCAGATCAGAAAAGTCGTGTAACACTTAACCCCTTTAATATAATGCAGCCATTCTAGGCTTTGTATTGTATTTGATTATTTTCCACGTTTGGTTTTGAGTATCTTCTGTGTGCCTTAGAGGGCCAGTGAACCCTCATATAAATCCTCCAAACCTAGGTTGTTCTCTCAGATGACACCAAAGAGACCAGCAGCCAAAGGAAGTGGTGTCAGTTTCCAAAGAAAGAAGTGAGCAATCCAGCCACCAAAGGCTCCAACTTCAACTCCAACTCTGCTTTCCAATGGGAGTAGTTCCACTGACACTGCAGCACGGCAAACCAGCGGCTAGCTCTCACCGCTCGATCATGGAGAAAAAGGGCACTATGCTAATAGATGTCCTCAGAAAAAGCTTCGTCGTGCGAGTGGTGTAGAAGACAACAAAGTAGGCCCTGCTACCCGTCAACCTCAAGAATCACCCAAGGACGATGGTACCGTTACACCAGGAAGAACCCTGAAGGACAACACCTGCTTTCATTGCAAGAATCCGGGGCACTTTGCCAACAGATGCCCCCAAAGAAAGCAAGACCAAGGAATCAAGTGTCACTATTGCGGCAACTCAAGACACCGCAAGAACAGATGCCCCAAACGGAAACATGAAGAGTCAGCGAAGAACATCATCATCACCAACCTCAGCCTTGGCAATGAAGAGTTTCTCAAAGGTCCCAGCAAAAAGCAAGTTGTACTGCCAAGTTCTACCAAGACCGAAGCCCCGCCAACTGTTTGTCTTGAATGTGGCAAGTCAGGACATGTTGCCCAATTATGTCCTCCGTTAAGACAGGATACAAAAGGAGCATGCTTCACATGCGGGCAATATAGACACTATTGCTACTCATGCCCAGTGCCCTTCTGTCCCCGCTGTGAGGAACACCATCAATCAGAAGATTGCCCTGTGAACCAGATAGCCAGCATGCGTTGTGGAGAAAAAGGACATCAGTCAGATCAATATTTCAACTGCCCCAACTGTGGTAAGGATCACCAGTCAGGTGATTGTCCGATGAGTAAAGTCACCTGTTTTCTTTGTGAAGGACAAGACCACTGCCCCAAAGATTGCTTCTTGCGCCCAATTCTGACCAAAGCAATTGAGTTGCAAAGGACAAGTCTTCAAGTTGCCGCGAGACTCGTCATAAGTAAGGATGGCAAGGATAACCAATATCTGACTTCAAAAGAGAATAGTCAGGTTGTGCCCAAGTGTCAGAGTACCTCAGAAGAGATGGAAAGAAGTGAAGACCTTCTTCGCCTTCCCAAGCCTGCAGTGCGAAACCCAATCGCTCATCTTCGTTGTTTCAACTGTGGAGAAAAAGGTCATTTTATCAATAAATGCCCTCAACCAGTCACCCCGGTAAGGTTCAACTTCAGAACTACACCAGCTCGAGGACAGATTTCAGCTTCAAGCAAAAGTCATCAGATTCCACAGACATCCAAAGCCGCATCCATGCCAAGTCAAAACCAAACCAGTGGTGTTGTAAAGGACAAGTTTCCTGACCACTGTGAAGCTCATCATAAATGAAGTTGGCAGAGACAGCTAGTATTGAGCACCTTCCATTTTAAGGTGGGTAGCTGATCCACTCAGAAGTATCAAGGATGTAATGAGTATGCAAAATTTGTACCAGCACATGTTATGCTGGAGCTTTGCTCCCTTTTGTGTCAGAAAAAGCTTATTGTAAGGCTACTTTGCCAACCCCTTAAGTTAAAGGAAATTGTGGTGCCTGGTTTACCCGAAAGACTCTCATTTTGCTATTTCAGTAAATCCCCGAGTAAAGATCGTTATGGAATTTCAGATTCCTAGCCAGCCTCCAAGTGTTGCAATCCAAACTTTGGATATCATCCTAGAGATGGATTGATTGGACGCCAAGAAAAGATTAAGCTATACCAACAGAAAGTGGTACTCACTAAGGACCCGAAAACTATGATAAGGGTTAATACGGACCGCTCTCCGGATTGGATCATGCAAGCCATAACCTCAAAGAGTATCACTGGAATCAACACCTGTAAGTTCAAGATTACCCAGAAAAGATTGCCAGATGTCAACGACATGCTCCATGTCTCTCAGCTCAAGAAAAGCCTCAGAGTGCTTGAAGAAGCAAGCCAGACACCCCGGATCAAGAAGCCACTTGAGAGCCGAAGACCAGTTGAAGACCGACCTCCCTTGTCTGTTTTCTGAGCCACCCGAATCTCGGGGTCGAGATTCATTTTAAGGTGGGTAGGTTTGTAACACCCCGTTTTTCAGATAGCAAATAGCGTCGATTATTCAATTTCGATTTTCGTTGATTTTCGTCTGCCGCTTAAATTTCCAAAATTTTCGAGCTCCCTTTAAGCTCGAGTTTGTGTTTCAAACCTCCATTTAATTTTCCGAATTCAAAATTTAAAATTTAGTTCACCTATTTCAGATTTTGGACCCTCCCAAAATCTTGCCTCCCTTTTATTTTTTCTGGGCCAACATTTCTTTTTCTGTCTTGCCCGCCCATTGCGTTTTCCCTACTGGCCTACCGCCCATTTTCCCGGCCCACGGCCCAGTCGCCGTTTCTCTTTCTCTCTCCCGTCTCTCTCTCGCGTCGCTCCCGTCGCCTCCTTCCTTTCTCCCCCGCCGCCTCTGCCGAATCCCTCTCGGCCGCATCGCCTCCCTCTTCTCTCCTCTCTCGCCCGGCCGCTCCGCCCCATCCACCCGACCCTTCATCTCCCCGCTCAAGTCGCGCCTTCGCCTCCCTTCACCGCTGTTCCCAGATCCGCCGCCTCCCCGCTTTCTCTCCACAGACGCCCGACCTCCGCCTCCCTCTCCTCCGCTCGGCCCACCTTCTCTCGGCCCGGCCCACTGCAGCACCAACCCCACCTCCCCTTCTCCACTGCAGCGTCGCCCCCACCTCGGGTCGCCTCGCCCACACCTCCACCTGCCCCGCCTGCGGCCCCGCGCATCGCCGCCCATACCTCCGTGTCGGCAGCCCGCCCCATCGCCCGCCATGCCGCGCCCACGCGTCGCCGCCCACTCCGTCGCCATGCCGCCAAGATCCTCTCCACCGGCTCCTTCTCCTCCCGGGCTATAAAGGATCCGGTGCCCTCCACCTCCTCCCGCTTTGCTCCTCCCTCTCCCGGTGAGTCCTCCAAACGAAAGCGCCGCCGGTTTCCCTTCGCCGGCCCTCTCGCCTTGGTGTGCCCTCGTCACCGCCTCGGGCCGGACCGGGGCCGCTGGCTGGCCTGCGGCGACGCACCCCGTGCCTCCCGACCTCGGCCCGCCCGCGGCGCCCGCCTCCTCGGGACCGCCGCTCGCTAAGCTCCTCCCGCACCGCCTCCGCTCCGACCTCCACCAACGCCGGTAAGGCTCCTCCTCCCATCGCCGCTCTGGTCTCGCCTAGCTCCTCCTCATTGCCGCCGCTCCTACCCGCGCCACCATCATTCTTGGCTCAAGTGCCACTCCGGCTGCACCATTCCCCTTTCTCCTCGACCCTCTGTGCTCTCCCGCCGGTGCCGCCCGGCCGCACCACCCCTCTCTGCCGTGCTGCCGCCCAGTACCACCTCCCTTAGCATCCTCCTCCTCCTCCGACCGTCACCCGCCTTCGCCGCCGCCGCCGAGCCCGCTCTCTCGCTCCCTCGCTCTCTGGCTCTCTCCCTCGGTCGCTCTGCCATGGCCGAGCATCCCCTTGCCTGTCCTCTCTGCCAATGCTCCTCGAGGATCCAAAGCGTAGCAATAGCAATGCTCGAATGTGGTGCGCCGTCTTCCGTCTGTGTTGAGATGAAATTGTCGCCGATTGTGTATTCTCCAGCTTTTGATTGATGATGATATTACTCATTAGTGTCTTGTGGTGGCGATTTGATTGTTGTTGAATATCGATATTGTAGACATTATTGTGTTTTGTATTTGTTGTATATACGCGACCTGGCAATTCGAAGTATCCATGGCAATATTGAAACTATTAGCAGTAATTATTGTTGAATGTGAGCATAAACCATTTGTATGATAGTGGTTGGAGTAATGTGTCATTGAATCTCGAATGATTAATTTTTGCCATTGAAATATCTGTTTGCACTCTGTCAATTGAAATTCTGCTTAGTAATCTTGCAATTATGAATTGGATTATTAAGTCAATAGTTGTTGATCTAGAATTGAAAGCTGTATGATTGATGTGGCAATAGATTGAGTGTCAGCATTTGAGTCATCTGTCAATTGAGTTGTTATGTTGTAGACGTTGCGATTAATTGTTATTCATATGTTTCGATTGTCAATATTTGATTCGTAATTGCTTCCCCGGATCGTTGCGATAGAAATGAGGTTACCATCGATCCAACGATTAAGAAATGTTGCAATAGGTTAGTAGAATGTTTTGTTGGGTATTGATTAAGTGTCTGAGATTACGGATCCTCCGTATAAGAGTTTTTGGCAGTAAATTGAGTTGTTGGTTGTGATCCTGATTGTTAGAGATAGCTTTACTCTTCAGTAGCAGTTGTGTCTATTGGATTTGTTAATCAATTGCTAGATGTTGGTTAGTGTTTCGTCAGTAGGTCATGATTGTTGGAAGTGGTGATCTTTAGTGAAAGCTGGAAGTATTGATTTGATTGCTTTGTTTGGAAAGGATTTGTGGTTTGGCAATGATTAATAATCTGGCAATTGTATAAGTTGGTGGTTGGATTTGTATAGTTGGTAGTAAGTTGAGTAGCCAGCAATCGAATCGTTGAATATTATCAGGCAGCTGAGTTTGGTATTGAATTTCTATTGGATTTTGTGTCGATCAAGTATTCTAGATTGGTATAGAACCGGTAGTCGAGTTGCTTTGTCGCCTGTCGAATGATAGTCTTGCAGCCTTCCGAATCCGCAGTAGAGCATTCCGGCAAAAGCTACTTTGACCATACCCTCTTTGTATCCTCCCTCATGGCAGAAATTCCATGTCATTCCTCCTTTCGCCCAACTGGACGTTTGACTCTGTCAAACATTCCAGTGTCGCTCAAACCATTCTCTCAAGCCGTCCTCCGCAATCTTTCCGAGGCTCTTGTGTTTTATTTGGTCTCTTGGATTCTTTGTATTTATTTGGTTTTTCAATCGTTATTGCGTAATTAGAAATCGAAGTCCAGAAGAATCGACGGCTCCAGCAGATCCAAGATTCAAGCAAAGACGCTGACCAAGACTTCGAACCTCTGTCTAATCAGGCTTTGAGTAAGATCAAGGCCACGGTAAAAATAGCCCAGGCGAGTCAACACTTTGATCATATTGATCCCACATTTTATGCAAATTATATTCTGTTAAAGTATCAAATTGCATGCTTTAATTTTTATGCAAACATATGTCAAACACTCTAAGGTAGTTAAATGCCTACTTGTTGATTAATAAATTAATATGCCATTCCCTTGAAAGTTGAACTCCCAGTATCCTTGTCACCCTAGTAAATATCTGGTAACATACTAGTTATAGGTCGTACTTAAATGCCATGCTAGACTTGTTTAAGTACCGGGGTATTACTACCCCAAATCATCATCCTTTAATCATCATCAATTATTTTGGGCAGTCATTGGGGAGAATGACTGAAATGGTTGGATAATTTGTTTTATACTCCTCCAAAACTCTAAAAATTTGCTAATACCCATCTGGGCGGATGGTAAGCTGGAGGGTAAATGGTTGGGTGCTAATGTAGCCCAGGATATTTTTGTGAATGGCATGTGGTAAGAACCACCCAGATGATCTTAAGGACTTAATCCTGTGATGACCTCTTATTGTAAAAGTCTGACCACAAGTCTATAATGGTGTCGACTGCTAACTAATTGGTGTCCACCGCATTTAGCCGCACCATTGGGGGCTCTCCAATGCCGTGAGCCCAAGAGGCTACGATTGGGAATGTAACTTGCGGGACCCTAGGCGTAAGTTGCATGGCGCAAGAGGGGGTCTGGGCGTAGTGGTTGTCGGGTCCCACGGGAACGAAACCCCGCTCAGGTGAAACCTTAGCGGGTGCGGCAAATATCGAAGGATGCCTTGTAAAGGCCTTGTGGTAATCTCCCCTTGATTCACATGTCTACGGAAACGTGTGTACATATCAAGCTGATTATCTCTTGTGGGTAAAGATGTACGATCTCTGCAGAGAATAAAAACTGTTCGAACAGCCGTGCCCACGGTCAAGGGCGGGCAAAAGAACTTACAAGATATAGTTCTATTTCAAAAACTTTTGTGGGTGGGATGAAAAATGTGCGGGGCTCACCTAGCCCTTGATTTGGTTTTTCCTGGGTATTCTTACCCAGCGTTGGTATTAGGTGGGTATGACCACCGTTGAAAAGAAGCATGAGACGAGTTTAGATGGAGGAACCTCTCATTATCAATTATTGCACAATTAATCTCTTTAAAAATGCAATTTGGTCCAAATGCTAAGTGATAGGATTTTCTAATATCTGTATCTACAAATGCTGCTTTACGCAAATAAAAGAACCCGAGCCCTCCTTGTTACACCTTGCATGTATATTATTGCATCTGTGTGTGTTAGCTCGCGAGCACGGTAGTTGTGCTCATCCTCGCTCTTTTTCCCCAAACCCTCAGAAACAGGAACCCTGGAGCTGTCAACGGCATCAAGGATCCAAAAGTCTGAAGACCCGGGAAACGTTGGAGCATAGTTTAGTCCTTAGTTGTTCTAATCTCACCCCAGTCTAGCTGACTCCGTCGGTTCTTGTGTACCTTCTATATTGTCTGAAGTTTTCGGATAATATCGAGCGACACGGTTCCCCGATCACTTGCTGCGGTAAGATGTGCCCTCACCCCTTTGCTTCCGTTGTTGCTTCCGCTATCTTTTGTAATGTATTCATTTGGCCTGTCCGGCCCTTATTGTAAAAATTGGCCCGAAGCGGTCTATGTAAACTCTGATGTGTAAATTAATGAATGAAATAAGTTTGCGCCATGTATGGTTCGATTCAGCAATGTACCTGTGGAGTGCTAGCTCTCGATCCAGGAATAGCACGTTGATTTCACGAGGATCCGATGCGTAAACTGGGTCCGACAATTGTGTGTGTGTGTGCATGTATCATTGTTGTAATTTATGACATATTTGTTAAGTAGATATCACAGACGGTTCTTATTAAAAACCATCTATGAAGTGTTCTCTATCACAGACGGTTATTTTTTAGAACCATCTGTGATAATTTACATACGATTTTTAACAATAATTGTCTGTGACGTATGTGATTATCACAAACGATTATTCTTAAGATCCATCTGTGAATTATCACAGACGGTTATATTTACAGACCGTCCGTGATAATTACGTATCACAGATGGTTGTGATGAGTATAACACAGACATTTCTTTTGAAATCGTCTGTAATGAAGCATCCAGAATAGCTTATTTTGTACTAATGCGCGTATAAGCGGATTTCACTGTGTATCTACCCAGGGGCGAATCCACCGGGTGGGCTTCGTCAGGCTGAAGCCCACCCTCCACCGGCGGCAGACCCCGCATGCAACTCCAGTCTCGGACGGGCAAGAAAGAATCAATCAGCAAATGCGTTGGGCCTGGCCCTTGCCGAAGCCCAGGCCCAACTCACATCCATCGGTTCCCCCATCCACATTCAATCGATTCCCCAAATCCACATTCAATCGAGATCGAGCGAGTGAGAGTGTGAGACAAACCTGATCTAGAGGGAGCTGGGGAGGCCGACTGTCGGTGGCTTGGTGCCGCCGTGCCGGAGGAGGCCGACTGGCTGAGGACGAGGAGGGAGACCGTCGGGGCGTCGGGGCGTCGGGCCGAGGCAGGGAGCCGGCGGGCGTTGGTCGGGCGGCCGGGTCGGAGGCGGATCTAGGCGACAAGGAGCCGGTGGCCGGGTTGGGAGGGGAGCTCGGAGCCGAGAGCGGGCAGATCTGGCTGGCCGGTTGGGGGAGGGCCGCCGGAGGTGGAGAGCAGGACGCCGGAGGGGGGCCGGAGGCAGATTTGGACATCTGGTGACTGGGGGACCACCGAGAAAACGGGAGGAGGGAGGAGCTGGACCTGGAGTGCTGGACTGCCGGAGAACGGGCGGAGGGAGGAGGAGCCGGAGGACGGGAGGAGGGAGGAGGAGCCGGAGGACGGAGGACGGGAGGAGAGTGAAGAAGAACTGAAGAACAGAGGGAGGAGTCGTCTGCTGCCGACTGCTTGTATATCGAATCAAGAATGCACTGGCACTGGCGCCGCTGCTGAGTCTTGACTGCTTGATATATCTTGTGAATCTTTGATAATGTGATTCGGCCATTCGGGGGAACGGACGAACAGTGCCGAAGCCGATTGGGATTTGGGGTACAGTACAGACTACTACAGTATACTACGAAGTTGATTGGGATTTACAGGTACAATACACTACCGATTGAGCCTTGAGCTACAGTGCTGAGGCTGAGCTACTGATATTTGAGAATTGGGCTGGTAATTTGGTATATATTCATTACTCATTGCTTAATTATCAATTAATTCGTAGGTTTACAATAATGGAGAAACAAACTTTGCGTAATTATTTTACAAGCAATTCAAGTAGTACTCCCCCAACTGATGAGAGCGCAACTCAACCAAAGAAACCTCGACTAGAATTTAATTTGGATGAAATTATTGCCGATCCGGCGCATCGCATACCAATAGAAGATTTTGCCAATAAAATTAGAGATGAAGTGAGGAGAGCATATTTGTTAAATGGTCCAACTCGAGCAATTGGGCATGCCTTTCCAAAGACATTAGATGGCAAAGTGTGGAGATCCTTTCAAGAATCATGGTATAATAAGTTTGATTGGTTAGAATATAGTATGGAAAAAGATGCCGCTTTTTTGTTTCTATTGTTTTCTTTTCAAGAAACCGTCGCAACCCAACACATTTGGCAATGATGTATTTACAAAAGTTGAGTTCTCTCGTTGGAAGACGGCTATAGATGCTTTCAATAAACATGTTGGTGGTCCAAATAGTTTTCACAACATCGCAAGGGGTGAGTGCGATGACTTCAAGAATCAACGGTCAAGTGTATCTAGTAAAATGAGCACTTCTCGTAAGGAGGCGAAATTGCATACAAAATTCGTTTGACTGCATCTTTAGATTGTGCAAGATATCTCATAGCGCAAGGTGAAGCTTTTCGTGGACATGACGAATCATCCACTTCCATCAACAAAGGTAATTTCAAAGAGTTGTTGGATTGGTACAAGGATAAGAAGGAGGAAGTGAAGTGTGCATTTGATATAGCTCCCGGGCATGCAGTTATGACTTGTGCAGATATTCAAAAAGAGCTTTCCAAAGCTTGCGCACAAGAGGTCACGAAAGTGATTAAGGGTGAGATTGGAGATAGAAATTTTGCAGTGCTTATTGATGAGTCTCGAGATGTATCAATAAAGGAGCAAATGGCTGTGATTGTGAGGTTTGTTGTACATGTTTTTTTAGTCGTACAATTTTTACATTGTTGTATTGTATTATTATTCTAACTTTGCAAAATTTATGGTATGCAGATTTGTGAACAATCAAGGGAAGGTCATGGAAAGGTTTCTTGCTATTAAGCATATCACAAGTTGTACATCTGCGACATTGAAGGATACTTTAGTTGGTTTGCTTGATCATCATGGAACTTATAAGTGAAGATGCTTGTCAAAACACAAGTCATGGTGGAGCAGCAGGTTTAATTAAAAATATAGAATCCTTTCAATTTGTATTCATCATGCATTTTTTGATAACATTGTTGAGCATAACAAATGAGCTATCACTTGCTTTACAAAGAAAGCATCAAGACATCGTTGAAGCTATGGACTTGATACAGGATGTGAAAGAACGTTTGCAAGATATGAGGAATAATGGGTGAGAACCATTGTTCGACCAAGTCAAAAGCTTTTGTGAGGCATATGGGATTTTTGTGCCAAATATGAATGATGTTATTGGGGTTATGGGTAAATCTGTACGTCGGAAGCATACAGTAACTCAACATCACTATTACAAAGTTGACATTTTTAATGCTGCTCTTGATGCAACTATGAATGAGATGAATCATCGCTTCAACGAAGTTTCCTCGGAGTTATTGGTATGCATGTCTTGTCTTGATCCAAGCGACTCGTTCTCTAAATTTAATGTTGATAAGCTTATTCGACTTGCTGAGATTTATGCTGATGATTTCATGGTGGCTGATCGATTCTTGTTAAGAAGTCAACTTCAAACTTTCATTCTCAACATTAGGAGAAGTGAGGAATTTCATGGATGTCGTGATATTTCAAAACTTGCTCAATTGATGGTTGAAACAAAAAAAGATAGAACTTTTCCGTTGGTATATCGCCTCATCGAGCTGATATTGATCCTTCCAGTGGCAACGGCATCTGTTGAGAGAATATTTTCGGCAATGAATATTATCAAAGCAGATTTGCGCAACAAGGTATCGGATGAGTGGCTGAATGATTTGATGGTGTGTTATACCGAGCGAGACATATTTAAATCCATTGATGATGATAGAATCATAAGATCATTTCAAGGCATGAAATCTCGCAGAATGAATTTACCTCGTGAAAGTCGTGATTCAAGCTAGTGTCTTAGTGGTATGGTTCTTTTATTTTGAATTTTCATGATCATTTTAAGTACAATTTGCTATTGTATCATTAATTTTTAAATATTAATGTACAGGTTGTTACCTATTGAAACCATATTTACATATTTTGGGATGTACTTTCCATCAGCGAGGTACATTAATTGTATTTTTTGTTTTTTTTCTCTGCTTTCATTTATGTGTGAATTTGATTGCGTAATAATATAATACTATATTCGTTACAAATTAGTTTAGTCATTTCAAACTTTAAACACACCCTTATTTTTCATTCTGAATTCGTCACTGTATCTACCCATGGGTATTATCTTCCACGTGATCTCACCCGAAACAGTTGGTCTTGGGTCAGAGATTGATAAGCCTGGATCGTGTTGAGAATTTGAGATAGGTAAGAGCAGAAGAAGAGGGTGTGTGGGCCGTGGCTGCAGGACCCGAAAAAGTATATATGTATGCAAAGCCATGGACCACAAGCACCATCATGGCAATCTTCCATTAAGCACAAGCTCACAAGTCACAACCCTCTCTCTCTCTCTCTCTCTCTCTCTCTCGGTCACCTTTCGATGTCAATTCTCAAATTGGAGCTCATGTGCGCGAATGGCCTTTTGGCAAAAAGCTGGAAGGCTCAACTGCTTCCAGGTAAAAGTGGTCACCAAACCAATCTCAAGGAGCAGTTGGACGAGCCTAGTATTACCTACTAGCAGAGTACTGGTTTAGCGATCTATCGATATGACATGATAGTACCGCTAATTAGCGTACGTAATCCTCCCCCGTTCTTTTTATCCATTCTTCTTCTTTTTCCACATGGTATATCATTTGCTATCCAAGTTCTTCTTCTCCTCCTTTTTATCCTTGAGTATTGCTAGTTTTTTTTAAAAAAAATGTTTCCTTTAATTTGTATGTGAGTTCTATGCATTCGTAGAATAGAAGGAAAAACAAATACTAGGAAAAGTGACTAGACTTGAATCTGAGGCTAGCTACTAGTGAAGGATTGGCTAAGAATTGAAAGTACTGACGAGTGATGAAAACACCTCGTGCCTGCATTTCTCTCCCACAGTGTTGGCTTCACCAAGTCGTTTGATTGATCAGTTGTGGTTTCTTTTGGATGAAGCTGTGGTTTAGTATCCATCAAGTAGCATTGTCGGGAGAAAGATGGCTATCTTTCAAGTTTCGATCCAGTCTAATTGAGGAAAAAAAAAATTAGGGCTGTCATTGGGTACCCATTACTAGCACCCAAACCCATATACATGTTATTTGGGTAGGATAGGGGTAAAAGCATGATACCTATTTTAATTTGAGTATAGGAAGGGTTAGGGCATCTCCAATGTATAGGATCCATATAGATCCTAAGATGAGGTGATATGACTTAGTGCTATTTTCTGCAGTGCAGTGTATAGAATTCATATGGATATCACGATTGCATCCACAACTTAATAAAATATCACTCCACCCTCTCCCTCCCTAGTTTCCCAACGTCCCACCCCTCCCGTTCACCCATCTCTTCCCCCCTCTGGATCCAATCCACTGGCCTCCTCTATCGTGCCAACACAACCGTCCTCTAATGGTGCCACCATCAGGCCTGAGCACCCAAGGGAGATGCTGTTCTTGGCGGTGCCGTTGCCGAAGCAGACCACCGTGTCGCCGGTGAGCCGGGCTCTTCCTTTACCCATCCCATGGGTTACCCATTGGGTATTACCCGGTTCAAAACGGGTAAGGAGAATGTTGGTTGAAACGGTATGGGAAATGTTGGGTATGGATACGGGTCACCCCCTAAGAAAAATGCGCTTATATGGTTTGTACCTTCCATTATCCATATATCCACCTGTTCTTTTCAGCGAACTGTCAACCTCGTGGTTTGGTGCCCCCTTCACGCAACAGATCTTCGTCGTCAATTACGGAGAACTTGTAGTTTTTGTCAGAAAAAAAAAACATATATTTGCTAGCATACTATAGCAATATCTCCACGTACGTCGACTGAATATCCCCATATGTTGCTACGAGAACGTATTACAAATGAAGTTCAGGGGCGTCCCTCTGTTTCTCAAAAAAGAAAGGAAGAAAAGAAAACGAAAACGAAAACGAGACAAAATGATTGGCATGTATGCAAATGTTACGTTTTAGCCCAATTTCTCCACTTGTGGCCCATGTAGGCCAGCTGAACAAGTATGGCTCAAGCCTGACAACGAATTGGAGCACAAAACTGCTTTGAGGACGGAGTGATTCAACTGCAACGTGGGCTGGAACTTCCTTTTCTCTTCTGACTTCTCTTTGGCCCCAGCCCGCGTGGGCAGTAGAAGCGTAACGAAGGGTTTTGCTGGTGCGCCATATTCTCGTTGCCTGGGGCTTTCCTTAAGCACCAACCCATAATGCCCAACTTTCGCCCTCCAATATGCATGCTACCGAATTGGGGGGGATACCGAGTGTGATCATCGAAACTGATGCAACAAATTTGATCAATGCATTGCAAAGCTCGGAATTTATCTCGCTGATATATGTTTCTTGTTCAAGGAGGCTCGTTGTCTGCCGCGTGCCCTATAGCAGAGGCTGTAATAAGGTAGTATACGCGCTAGCAAAATTTGGTTCAAGACTTGATCCGGATGATCCAAAGCTTTGGCTGGATCATTTTCCGGACTATGTTCGTTGTCTTGTGGCCAGTGACTTAGCTGAGCCACTGGTCTCATGGAACTTACCTTCCGTCTAAAAAATCTAGCGCGTAAGTTGCGTGGTTTTGCTACAAGCCTCTGTCGTAATTAACGCGCGCGCGGAGGCTCATCGTTCTCGCGCGCCTAGAAAGAATCACGAGCCAGGAACCTTCGCATCTTTGCGCGCGCCAGCGGATAAAAATTCCAAGTGTAGCAACATGTAGTATATGTCAACATGCCATACTACGTAACTACGGCACGACAAAGATCACTCCGTAGCATTATTATAGCAACTTCGTTCGCAACGGTTTCTGGGACTGTTGCATTTTGTGCATTTGCGGAACTCTAAGGCCCTGTTTAAAACATAGATTTTTCTTCTTCTTCTTCTTCTTCTTCTTCTTGTTTCTTGTTTCTTACGCGAATTAATTTGTTTATTGTGAAATTTTTATGGAATTCCTGGTAGAATAACGAGGCATGACATTAACACTACTCTGACAGCCAGAACAGGAGGAGTATAAACAAAAACAAAAGAATATTATCATTTATTTAAAAAGGAGCCATTGGGCCGGTTCCCTGGGCCCCTATCTTAACTAATAAGTGAGTAGTTTGAATTCCTTACATCAAATTTTTTTTTTCCCCATTGATCCGAGCTTTGTTTTCGAAGCCGAGATATAGGCCCTGTTTGGCACAGCTGTGGTTTTTCTAAAAAGCGGCTTCCTTTGTCTTGTAGGTTTTTCCGGTCATGAAAATGAATGGTTTGTCTTTTCGATTTGGTGTTTGGTATGCGGCTTTTAGGTAGGCTGGATGCAGATTCGGAGATATGAAATGTCTGAAATGCCCATGAGGACAGTAATGGCTTATTTGATGTCGTTTAACTGAATTAACAACATTAAACGACATTTGACAACATGTAACGATATTTAACGGTATTTAACAATAAAACTTCAGAAAGCATGTGAAAATAATCTGGACTAGAAGATCAGTCCCTTATACACGGTTTAAATTGGCAAGTACTACATACAAAATACTGCATATATCTTCCATCTATCCTATCGTCATGCTACCAAAGCCATTGCAATAGCGTCACGGAGGCCGTTCATATCAACATCATCCATAACAGCTGTATCATCATGTGCGCTGAGGTTAGTGGACATGTCCCCGTCTACATAATCATCATGCCTGTCTGCACGAGCAAAATCATTATCAATCAAAGCACTATCTCGAATAAAATTATGCAAAGCCATTGTTGCAATGATAATTTTCTTTTGCTTGTGCTCATTGTAACTTGGAATTTTAAGTAGACTCAATCGAATATGCCGTAAGTTTCAGTATAACACTCAATCGAATAAGTTTCAGTAAACTAAACTGAATATGCCATAATGTGTAAACTAAACCAAAATTGTCCATATTGTCATCACATGAATTGTCTGAAATAGCCCTGAGGATAGTAATTACTTGTTTGATGTCGTTTAACGTAATTAACAATATTAAATGACATTTGACAATATATAACGATATTTAACAACATTTAACGGTATTTAACAATAGAATACTTCAGAAAGCATGTCAAAATAATCTGGACAATATTAGAGTACACTAGAAGTAGGGAAAAATGTACAAATTACAATATCAAAAATAAATAAATTTTAACTATAACATTTATTCCTAGAAATGTGCACATCTCCTTCCATTTAGAGAAATCACCCAACGATACTTCCAACCTACAGTCACAGAAGATAATAGAACAATGATACCATAATCGCCCATTAATATATACTTGAATGTGTAATAAAAACTTTAAAGGATCCAAATTTCTACACAGCAGTAAGTTGTTCAACTAGCTCATACTGCAGGACCTTCACCTCACAAAACAAAACTGATATTTCAACAAAACAAGGAAAATTCATAAAGGCAGTCTGATGGTTCTTCATGGACTCACGGATCATGCTGACCGCCCCGGGGTGCTCCCACCTCCCATCGTCGCTGGGGGGCGGATGGTGCAAGGCGTCATGAGGGGCGAAGCGACCGACGGCAAGGCCTGGCGCGGCGCCGGGCGCTCCGTCGGCCATGGCGGTGGCGGGGAGGTGGAGCGACGCGGGTCGTGCACTCGTCCGACGTCTTTGGCGGGAGGATCCGTGGAGGAGTCGGTGGCCCTGGCGGGGGAGTTGGGGACGAGCTCGAGATGGGGAAGGGGAACGGCGTCAGGGGGAGCAGGGAGGAACGAGGTATGAGGTGGGTAATTTCTGCGAAGTCTGGGGGTATTCTTGGAACGCTGGAGGTGGGAAGCGGTAGGAAGCACCTCAACACTGGCTTTTCGCTTTTGGCTTCCATATGTATTGACAGCTTTGAGCTTCCTGTGAAAGCCAGAAAAAAAGCCAACCGTTTGACACAACTTCTGATTTTTCTCACCCAAAAATCAAAGCAGAAGCTGTACCAAACAGGGCCATAAAGGCCGCAAAGCAAAGCAAAGAACCGGAAGGAATTCCCCCACGATAATCACAAAGCGCATGCACCCCAAATCTCTCTCTCTCTCTCTCTCTCCCCTCCTTTCTGGAAGCACGCAGCTGCCTCTCCCCAAACCCCGCTCGGCTCGCGCCTCCTTGCCACCGCCGCCGCCGCCGCGCCGAGTTAGGGTTCTGGCGAGCTCGGGGCCTCGCCGGCGACCGCGCCTTCCTCCTCGAGGGCTCCGTTTACCGGTGAGGATACCCGCCCCTACGCTTCCGTGCTGTTGGAAATTATGCATTTTCGTTTTAGTCTAGGGTGGGTTTGATTATTGGCTCGTGGGAAGGGATTCGTTCGGTGGTGCTTGTACGTGATTCAGGGCTGTGGTTGATGCCTCTCGGAGCTTAGTGATGGCTTTAGATTTTTAATCCGAGGAATATGCCCGGGGTTGCTTGCTTTTTAGCTGGCCAACTGTGCTGCTTTGAGCAAATTTGTTAGTTGGAGGGAGGCTCAATTGTTGATTGAGACGATTTGGGGGCATGACTTGTAGATGAGCGGTTGCGAGAAGCAATAAATAATCGTGAGAGCGATGTGTTTATTTATTGTGGGGACCTTGGATGGTTAGTGTTGTAGGTGTGGGGTGCCACAGGAAGGAAGTTTGGATGGTTGGCTGGTTGTCCTGTAGTCAGTTTCCACACCGGCCACAAATGCTGGTGCTCTGAGTTAGTACTACACTACTCTACTACTACTACTAATTCTTATGGCAGCTTATTGTTAGAATGGGCTTTTCACTGTGCTCTCCGGACTCCAATTAGCTCACAATCTGCTTGTCGGAACCATATGTAAATCAATAATCGGTTCAAAGTTCCATTTCATGTGTCCTTTGTGTTTTAGTTGCTATAGCCTACAATTATCTTTTGTGATTGATTTTGGTGTAACTGACTACTATGGCTTTATAGGTTCAGTAGCAGCGATGCAAAAGGACACAAGCTCTGGCGATGTTTCTGCTTCTCATGTGGGACGTGTTAGACATCGAAGACGTCCTACTGAGGTTAGTTATTTCCTCATCTCATTTTTTTTGGATTTTTGTACCGTACGATTCTTGTTTAGTTTCCATGTTTTTTGCAAACGGACAAGCTCTTTAGTTTCCCAGTATGTGTTGCATTCGCACCCCAAGTGTGCATGTCTGCGGTTGGGCAAGCCGTTGTTGTTGAGAGGAAGTGGTTGATAGTTATTAAATTTGCAAATTTAATTATTTTTTTATTGGGATGGCTATGCTACAAACAAATTTTAATTACATTTTTTTGAAAACCTTCCTCCACTTCGTCAATTTTTAACTTCTCAACACTTGCACGTGTAGGGTGAGTAGTGGATGGTATAAAAGGTGTTTGTAACGTGCATAAAAAATTGATTGTATTGTAGTTACTCTGTTTATTTATCCATTCCATTCATTTATTTTGTTTTCTAATGGAGTATTGGAGTATTTGTCATGTACTAACATGGGAGCATGGTGCAAAGCTAGAGCAGCAACCTGTTTTATGTTGACAACCGGCATGCTTTTTTTTTAGCTAATCATTTTTTTCCCCTTCAGGTTACCACAGATGGGAATAGAGCCAATGGACCGGCTTTGCTTTTCAATGATCAGAACAAGTATAAGTCAATGCTTATCCGTACATATTCTACGGTATGGATGATTGGAGGCTTTGTATCGATTGTTTATATGGGTCATATGTATATCTGGGCCATGGTGGTTGTGATTCAAATATTCATGGCAAGAGAGCTTTTTAACCTACTGAGAAAATCCAGTGAAGAGAAACAACTGCCGGGGTTCAGGATGCTGAATTGGTATGCTTTGGGCCATTTTGACTGTAATATGGTTTGAATAGGAAAATTGTCAATCTTGTAGCTATCGCCAATGAAGTGTTTTTTTAATGAACAATTCTTATCTTTTCTTCACAGGCACTTCTTTTTCACGGCAATGTTGTTTACGTATGGGCGTTTTCTTAGTCGGCAGCTTGTTAACACAGTAACTTCAGATCACTTGTTGTATAAGGTCGTTGGCGGCCTAATAAAGTATCAGATGTTTATTTGCTATTTTCTTTATATTGCAGGTAGGCTCAGTATGTTTTGTGATGTGCAAATAATTTCCAGTAGTAACTGCGCATTTAGAAACTTCATTGTGTATTAAGAATGTTTCAGAGTTGTCAATTGTCATATTTTTTAACATAATCATGTGTAAAAAGCTTAGCCAAAAAGGACTATATCCTATCCATAACATGTATGCTCTGCTCTGCTAGAGTTTAGTTGAAAGGAGGAGTCACATAGCCAATTCAATGTTATCTTTGGGGCGGACGTGGGACTCCGGTCGTTATTTGGTTTTAGTTGATTTAAATGGTAAATTGCTAACATTTCACCTCTAGCATTAACAACTATTCATACGAACTTCTCGAATGGAATTGTTCTATTGTTTAGTACCGAGTATTGGAGATTTCACATTATTCCAACTATTTTGGATGGCCAATAGCGATTTACAAATGTTCAGAGCTCACAGTTTGTGTAGCTCAGGTCTGCCTAAGTGACCAAAACAATGTATGTTGTGCAAAAGCTAGTTTTCTTTGATTTTTTTTAATTCACTTGATTGCATGAGTTGTGCCATAGAGAGTTTTCTAGTTCTTGTGTGGCAAAAAGTATTATATAACTCTCATGATCCAGGATTTGTATGGTTTATTTTGACACTGAAGAAAAAGACATACAAGTATCAGTTCAAACAGTATGCCTGGACGCACATGATTCTTTTAATGGTTTCTGCACAATCTTCTTTCACTGTGGCAAATATATTTGAAGGGATATTCTGGTAAGTGATATATTTCCCTTGTAGCGTCTTTTTGTTTAAAACTTCAACTTACCGAGATGTGTGAAATGTTCAGCCATTTTATTCAGCTCTGACATGTATTTATTTGGTATAATTTCAACATCCAAAAGTTTCCTCATCACCTGAAAGTTGTCAAAGCCTCTAAACTATATGCAAAACTTCGCAAAATTCCATTATAGTAACTTCACGATGCCTAATTTATTGTACAGTTGTAAAAAGGACAGTTGTCTTGAAGATCTTCAACCTAATAGTAATTCCCAATTCCCACAACCACACTATGTGCCTTCTTCACAGAATCTGTAATCTACAGTTCTTACTTCAGTTTACATTACAGGGGTTATTCAGTTACCCCTTTAAGAATATTTGGTTCTCCACCAGAAAGAAAAGCAGAAAAATCTTAGGAGTCTGGTTGCAGCATTACATACACAGTGTGCTATTTGATTTATGTGCCTTGTCGTTTAATTGCACTGTACCAATTATGGGAAGTTAGATTTTTCCTTTTTCGGGCTTAAGTTGAGCCTTTTCATGTCAATGACACATATCAATAAATAATATACTGTAGAAGAAATTGTCCAATTTGTTTATATGAATGCTAATTAAGCGGGTAACTATTGATATTATAGCTCCTTTCCTTCGACAATCTCCATACATCTTCAATGCCATGCTTACACAGGTTTCTTCTGCCCGCTTCGCTCATTGTGATCAATGACATTGCTGCCTATTTATTTGGTTTCTTTCTTGGGAGAACACCATTGATCAAGTTGTCCCCAAAGAAAACTTGGGAAGGTTTTATTGGTGCATCAGTGACAACTATCATCTATGCTTTTGTGGTGAGATGAAAGCTTTTGTTGTTTTTCCTAGCAGTGATCATTGCAATCCTATAGTAATGTCTATCTATGCTATAATCTTATTGTGATCAGTTTGTCTATGTTACCCTGATTTATATACTCATGAGAGTTTTACCTATCATGCTACCTTCAAGGGGTAGATTCTTTAATTTATAATTCGTTTTCATTTTTTAATCATAACATGATTTCAAGACTTCATTTTTAATTCTATATTCACTTCCCTTTTTTTGGCAGTTAGCAAATGTAATGGGTCGTTTCCAATGGTTGACATGCCCAAGAAAGGTGACTTATCATGTCCTTCAGAATGTGATTGTTAGTTGTATGGGCAAATTGCTACTCTGTTGAGTTTGCTCTTAAATTTTTTATGGGATTATTTCAGGACCTGTCGACAGGGTGGCTTCGTTGTGATCCTGGTCCTATGTTTAAGCCAGAGCGTTATTCTTTGGGAGAATGGGTGCCACAGTGGGTAAGACCGTAAGAAGCACATCTTTTGTTCAGCTTATTTATTTTAACACAATTTGTTCTACTATAGGCTGGTGTGCTTACAAAGTTCACAACCATAAAGCTTAGCTGAGAATTACTTTGGTCGCTATAACCTTTTCATCCCTTGTTGTACTAACGTTTTACATGATTATTGATTGTCAAATCCTTGGAACATAAAACGTTTTTGAGGTACTTGAACTGTTTTATAATCCATAATCAAGTCATTCCCAAAGGAGAAAAGTATCTTCTTCCAAATCAAGATGTGGTTGTGGTCTGTTACTTAGAAAGCACTAGCTTTTGTCTTCTATGTTCTGGATCAAGAAATATCGAAACATGCTTTGTTCTCTCAGATCAAGAAATAATGGGGCTACCCCATTATCGATTACTATTTGTGAACTAGTGATCACATTGTAATGACATTTGGCAGAACATTTAGCAGTTTTCTGTTATACAGGAAGAATGGTGTAAAACATGCAGTAGTAGCATTGCATGATTTCATCTAGCTATAAAGTGTTGTATACGGTCAAAGTGTTGGTGATATGCCCTAAGAGGCAATCATGGAGATGATAATACCACGTCTATGTTTATGAATTATAGAATAATTGTTATTATGTTATTTGGATGGATTATCATGTATAAAGATTAACAAGTATGCGATTTGTTGGCGAAACTATTTGATAATTGTATGATGTCATTCTAAAGTATCCCTGATCGGATGTCACTGGCCGGAACACTAGTGACTTATTGACCAACACATGTATTGATTGATGACCATGTTTCGCCGGTCATAGATATGAGGACATCGAATCAATAATATGAAAATATATTAGAGAACATGATGTTGGATTGACCCACCTTGAGACACTATCGAGATTGTTATGATTCTATGTGTCATCAGTTGGTCTCAAGCAATGATGATATATAATCATTAGACCTGATATTAACATGATTTCATACACGTGTAATATTACACTTAAGGGTTACCAAACGCTACTCTGTAACTAGGCAGTTATAAAGGTAACTTTCGGGTATGGTGTGAAACATGCGGAGGAATGTGACTAGTCGTATATGAGATTTGCCACTCTTAACATAAAATGAGAGATATCTCGGGACCCTTCGATGAGGTTGGATAAAGGAAGTGTATAGTTGTGGCACAAGTGGTCGAAGAGTCGACCACACAAAGTTATCCGTCACTAGATCGAGTAAATATTGAACAGTCCATGGATGACAAATATTTCACTTGGACTTTGACCAGGTATAGTGAGGCAAAAGGAGAATACGCTAGACCAGATACGAACTTGCCGTATGGGGATACAGACTGGTCGTGAGTTGGTCGTACATGATTACTAACTGGTCGGCGAATTGGTCGTAAAGTGTTACAAACTGGTCGTGACCAGATGTGAACTGGTTGTAAGTGATAAGGATCTGGTCGTAGATCATATTGCATAAGGTTTGTATGATATAATCTCAGTGTTCACCTAGGCACTTGGCGGAAGGCGGGAGAAGGGTGGCTGCCTAGCGCCTAGCTCGCCTAGGCTTAGGCACCGGTCTATGCTGTTGGAGATCGAACATAAGTCGACAGTGAAGAAGAAAAAGAAAAGAGGGAAAAAAGAAAAGAGAAAGAAAAAATAAAAAGAGAAACCTAGTCCAGCCTAGCCCAATCGAGTCCAGCTCTCGCTCGTGACTCAACCGCAACGCCGTTGCAAGTCGCAACACCGTTGCAAGTCGCAACACCGACCGAAGCAGTCTGCCGCCTTATCCTCTCGCTCTCTACGCTTGCCCTCTCTTGCGCTCTCCGCGTCGCTCTTGCTCTCCCCTCTCCCATCCCGCCGCCGCCTCATCCCTCTCCCAAAAACACAACAATCCGACGGCGGGGAGACAAAATCCAGCGATGGAGAAGCGATAGCGACGTCGATCTGGCCGGGAAGGAGGCGGCGCGTGACGGGGAGCCGGGCGCGGGGGTGTGGGGAGGCGGCGCGACGGGGAGCTGGGGAGGAGGCAAAGAGGAAGAAATCGTTGAGCTAGGGTTCGGGACCACGGTGGGTCCCTCTTCACTTACCTTCTTTTCTCTCTCATGCACGCCCAGTTCCGCCTGACCCCGCCGCACCTTGGCCACCTGGGTCCGCCTTGGACCAGTGTTGACCGCGTAGGCGGACCGAGCGCCTAGGGGGTCGATTGAGCTCGAGCTGCGGCTGGCTTGCGCCCAGCGCTTAGGCAGCCGAGGCGGCCGCCTAGGGGAACATTGTATAATCTTTATGTGTATTCGGAAGTGACTATGTCCTTTTAAGAACCTCTACCGATTTGTGATCGGAAAAGTTTCCCGGTCACAACCGATTACGCATGAACCTACAAGGTCATACACTTAACTGGTTGGAACAAATTTGTTTGGATGGGATCCGTTATGAGCTTTTTATAAGGGGAGGCGCGGTGGCTTTTGGATGTAAGAGTTACACGTCCGAAAACTTAGCTACCAACTCCCCGAAGGCCCTGCCGTGCGCGTCGGTGCTAGCACACCGGCGTAGAGTTCCCCCTGGACCTGTGAATACTATAGAGGTGCTATGCGTTGATCGATGACGATCCGCGATCTACGCAAGGAACACAAGAGGTTGCTGGAGGAGACGATCGATGCCGAGAATGTTGGACGATCGACTGCGACCACTACATTGATGCACTCGACGTTGGACTAAGCTGCTCTAACTCTTCTTCCACTACACTGCGCGTCTAGTTGTATCAATTTATGATCTCTTACTTTCACGACTTCTTGGTTTATGTGGTAGAATTTTGAATTGTGCGCTAGTATAGCCTACCCGTATCTCTACACAAAGCAGTGCTTGAATGACCAATGAAAAAGTATATCCCTTTTTTTGGTCCTTGAAATGTCAAACAACCATAATCATGTCCTTTGTATGTGCTCAAGTGCTCAATTGAAGCAACATATTTTTTTTTTTTTAATATATCCCATCAAATTCCCTTGTTTGGTGAATTAATGTTACTTGATCATGATAAGTGTTCTATTTTAGTTTGTTTGATTATTGGGTTTCTATCATCTTTTCAAAGTTTCTGGATCTTTTAGTTGCTGAACTTTATCTGATTACATGTGTCTCCTGGCAGTTTCCATGGAAAGAAGTTTTCCTTTTACCTGTGCAGTGGCATGCTTTAGCCCTAGGGTTGTTTGCATCAATAATAGCACCATTTGGAGGATTTTTCGCAAGCGGCTTCAAGAGGGCTTTTAAAATAAAGGTGCTTACTGTTTGCTAATTTTCTGAATTTAGGAGTACTATTTAAAGTATGAATATTGTACTGTTTTTACTAACATTGATCTATCTTTAAATTCTGTAGGATTTTGGTGACAGCATACCTGGACATGGTGGAATTACTGACCGAATGGATTGTCAAGTAAGTTACCTCGAAGAGCATTCTAGTTATAGGGATCTGTTGTTGGCTATGGAACATATATATGTCTATATCTTAACATTTTGGCTCTATCGAATTTGTAAGAGGAGGCATGTGGCAAGTAATTTACCTATGAATCAATTAGTTGACGTAAATGTTTAAGCTAATGATTACAGGAGCAGTAGCTCTATTTTAAGGTCTATCCGTCTAGCTATCTTCTATTTACCGAGATGTGTCACATCTTTTAAGCATGATGTTAAACTGCGAACCAACTTATGAAATTGAAATTCTGACGAGCCACGGGGATAGTGGGGGAGAGGAAGAAAAGTTGCATGGTTTTTTGTTTTGTGAAAGATGTGCTATGCATACTTGTATAGTTGTATTATTCCTCTTCTACAAAGCCATTTCTATATTTTAATTTTTGGTTGGGATAGACATCAGATTTTAGTCCCTTCGTTGTTTGTTTTGACTAATGTTGGTAGAAGAATAAGGTAAATAGAAAATAATGCCCTTCGCACTGTGGATTTACTGCAAGATGTAAAAAATCTGGCAGAAACAAGTGTGTTTAGGCCACAAGAGTGACTTTGCAAGAACTTTAATATCTCTCTCTTTCTCTGATTACGTAAAGTTGTAAAGCTGAAGGAACTTCTATATGATTATATATCCTAACCTGTGCATTATAGCTGAACAATAATCGTTCCTGTACATTTTCCCAGATGGTTATGGCAGTTTTTGCATACATATATCACCAATCATTCATTTCGCCACACAATTTCTCTGTTGGGATAATCTTGGATCAGGTCTGGATCATACCTTGGTTTCATTTGACCCTGTTTTCTTGTGTGATTCTCATCCATTTCCTATCTTTTGTCACCAGATCATAAGAAACCTAACCTATGAGGAGCAGAAATTCCTATATCAGCAACTTGGGGAAATCTTCCATGAAAGGCAATTGATGCAAAGCTGAGAATTAATTGGCTTATGAAGCACAATATGTTGTGTATTTAAGAGCTCGGTTCATTATGTAGCTCTAGATTCGTGTATAGCAGCATAGCTCCCCTGTACCGTGATAGAGTGTCGTCCTTTTCCAAACCATTGTATATAATGGAGGTGAATGGGGTTTAGGTACTTGATTCGCTCACCACTTATGTTGCATTCTCCGGTTATTGATTTGTCGTCTACGCTAATTCTTCCCTTTTTTCGTTATCATTTCCGCCCTTGTAAGAAGGGATCTGGAAAAGCTATATTCGTGTGTATCACTTTGTGTCTTGGCCTCGCATCAAATATTTGGAGGATGCGTAGAATAGCAGAAGAAATAAGGGGATTCTATTTTCCTTTTTCTTAACTTTTTTTAAATGATAAGGCTCAGTCCTTATCCTTTAATTTTCTGCAGAGTTATCATAAGTAATATGTTTTAAGATACTGACACAGGTCATGTGCCCATGTGTTACACGTATGTTAAAGGTTTTGTGCATTAGTAATTGCTTGGTCGACATGGATGGAAATTTAGTTACAAGCATATGGAAACTAATCAGGTCCAGTCGGAGACTCGGAGGAGGTCCAATGCCAAGGCGTAGATTACTCCGACTGTGATCCTAATTTCTAACTAATACTGCTCATGTACAATTGGAAACATCGAAGGTAGTAAGTGAAGCATGAGTGCGCATGGCATGGATTTGCGATTGATTTCTTTCTAGTTTCAGTCCTAAGCAAATAAGCATGTCACTGTCTCACTTGTTAGGCAATTGGTAAAGACTCGAATTAATCGTCAAGATGCGCAACAGCAAACGGTTCTCCCTTGGAATATCCGCTCCGGACAAACATTTTTGGAGCCCATGGCATGTTGGTTGTTGCTATCTAGCGCTCATTATCTAAGTAAGCATTTGTTCGCTTCTCCGAAATTCGTGCCACACGGAGACTTACCCACCTATTCTAATGCGATGTATCTAATCTTCTTTAACGATGCGTTTTGCGCTCAATGGACACGGTCCCCCCCCTCTCATTGGGAAATACCACGATATCTTGTTGCGTGATATGCTTTCGATTATGAGGTGTTATTGTGAGCATCATGCTAATTGCCTTCTGATGATTACAATGTCCCGTCTTGCTGCCATTTTGTATAACTATTTAATGCAAATAATCCAAAACATAACCCCCCCTTTTAGAGGATAAATTTGCCGTACTTGACATGTTTACATTATTCGCAAACGAAAATGGATTATTACATATAACATGGAGATATGGTGACATATGGCATGTTTTGTTTATTTTATGATCACCTGAATTTTTGCAGTTTATGGCTATTTTTCTATAGCATTTGAAACATATAGAGAAAATTGTTTTTTTAATGCAACGTGTATATTTGGTGGAAGGTATTAGTTACTGATGCTTTCCAAATGGAGGAAAACAAGAGCTGTCTTCTATAGCCACAGCTCGAGTTAGGGTTAGTTTTTTTTGGTTTGCCAAGCCCTCCAGGTTCTAACCATAATAACCTCTGATGGCAGACAAATGACCACTTTAGGTTGGGCGGGGAGAAGAGTGTTGAGGGTGCCTCCTCGAATATGGGTGGCGAAAGGGGTCAACAACTGCACATAAGACGGCTGCAGTGGATGATGGCATCAACAATTGCATCAGACGGTGGTTTGCTAAGGTATGGAGGCGGAGGTAGATTGTAGAAATTTACGGTGGATAATACAAAAATTTATATGTTAGGACCATTCTCAAGATCAAGTAGGATGATGATTCTACGAAAGTTCGATCCATATATTGATCCGTATCATTAGCTCTGTGGTATTGTAGGATTCATGTTGTGATCCTAACAGCCCTACAGTGACTTATCAGCGTGATCATCGCTGATCGTAGAATATAACTTCTCTGGTGACATATAAACCTTGAACGGTCTTCAACCACTACTCACATCTAAACCAAGGCAAATTACTGGTAAAATAAATAAATTACGCGCTCTAACTATCCATTATTTTCACACACTAAATGAGTAGCAATAAGGCCAACCCTAACCCTCGTTGGCGGACGGAATACGGGTACGAGCCCAACCCCGGCCTGTGCAAGCACGAGCGACAAGTCGCGCCCCTATAAATAGGGCAACCATAGAAAAGACCCTCAATCAAGAACCCCTCTAAAGCATCAAGCAGCGCTTTTCGTCAGGTTGATCTCTCCCCGTCTCGGCGTCGTACGCTTGTTCCAGGAGAGGTGATTTATTTTTTCTTCCCTCTATTTTTTTTCCTTTAGATTTCGATGTTGTGTGTTTCTTCTCAGATTTTTCCGTAGGGTTGGAGTATGTGGTCGATACATTGGCTGGGGGCAGTCTCTGGGGTTTTTGATCGGAATTTGGTTGTTGTATTTGGGAAAAGGCCCGTGCTTTCTTGAAATCTGCGTGATTTTAACATTTAACGTTCGGGTCATCTTGTCGCTGCGACGACTTGTCGGATTGGAGGCGAGATTGGTGTGCCGCTGGGTCGTGGGTTTTTGATCTGTGGTTGCTGTTGCAGGGGGCGAGAAAAGGTGGGGCTTTGGGGGGAAGATGGCGCGCAATGCTGTGGACAAAGCGACGTCCATCGACGCGCAGCTGCGCCTGCTGGCGCCCAAGAAGCTCTCGGAGGACGACAAGTTGGTGGAGTACGACGCGCTGCTCATCGACCGCTTCCTCGACATCCTCCAGGACCTCCACGGGGAGGACATCAGGGAGACGGTAATGCTATCCCGATTGCTTCATGACATGCTGCTGTTTTTCTTCTTTTGAGTACTGCCTACTGATTTAGGTTGTCTCTGTCATCACGGTTGTCTCGGAATCGGTTTATGTGTGCTCCATGCACGGATTGCGCAAGCAGATAAACCCAAGATGGTATTTTGGGCTTTGTGGGTTTCACTGATCCTGTTCTCCACATGTTTTCGTCTTGCGCTCTGATGGTGCTAATGTTGCAGTTAACAAAGCATAGTGCTAAGTCCTTAGTCTTGTAATAAAATGCTACGGTGCTGGGGCTCTGCCCTTTTGTTGTCCAGTTCCACATTACTGGACTACTACTCTCTTTTTCCAATTCATGCTTTAGCCTTTAAGGGAGTAGATTACCATGAAGTTCAAAATTAGTGGGTGTGCCGTGATGTGTGGATCATTTATGCTGTTCTTGTGGCTTTTTGATAATATAATATCTTGTAGAATTTTGCCCCTTTGTTGTAGGTATGAAATCTTGGCTTCACTGACTTTCATTATTTTATTTAACCATTTGTTGTTGCTGATACGAAGTAGTCTGTGAATACTGATTACAATGTGTTGTGTTCTTTTAATAATGGATAGTGTTCCGAACATCTGCCTGTGTGCTGTTCTACATGGTTGTAGTGTTGTACAAGCAGGGACCACCACCCAGTTAGGCAGTGCTATAGGCCTATAACCTGACAGCATTTTTGCTTTTCCCGCAAAGTATTTTGGACATCTCTTAGCTCTCATATTGTGCTGAAAGCTTAGTGAAATGGCTTGATTTCTGTGGATCATTTTGTTGCTACCAGTAGGAGTTAAAATGCACATTTGAGGTTACTGGTGTCTACAGTACTGACCCCCACACATGTAATATTCATGTCCAATTTTTTTGCCTGCTTTGGTTTTTTACATTTGTTTATTCCTGTTTTACCTAGATTATTACAAAGCATTCTTAGTTTGTTCTTTAACTTAGTCACAGTCATTAATGATATTATTTTTGGAATGCTATGCAGTTTCTTTCATTTACTAAAACATAAAAAATGAGACAAAAAATTGCACTTTTGTTGGTGTATGTAGGTTCAAGAATGCTATGAGTTAGCTGCTGAGTATGAAAGTAAGCTTGACCCCAAACAGCTGGATGAGATTGGCAATATGTTGACCCGCTTGGATCCTGGAGACTCCATCATGATAACCAAGTCATTCTCACACATGCTTATCCTGGCAAACTTGGCTGAGGAGGTCCAGATTGCGTATCGTAGGAGGATAAAACTGAAGAAGGGAGATTTTGCTGATGAAAATTCTGCAACAACTGAATCAGACATCGAGGAGACCCTAAAGAGGCTCGTCGGTCAGCTAAAGAAGTCCCCTATGGAGGTATTTGATGCTCTTAAGAATCAAACTGTCGACCTGGTCCTGACAGCACATCCAACTCAGTCAGTCAGGAGGTCGCTGCTCCAAAAGCATGGCAGGTTAGTTTTCAAATTTACACAATTGTTGGAGATAATAAGTTGACATTTGTGAAATGAAAATTGAAACATTGCTTAGCTGCGACCTAGCATTGTCTTAACTCTTAAATGTAATATTTGTGCACTGTGCCAGAGAAATGTAGTTTACTGACATGCATGTTTTATGGATGCGAGGGCTGTTGGATTTGACAGTGTTATCCTATAAATATTGAAGAAAATCTAAGATTTTTTACTTTTCTATGTTTAGGATAAGAAACTGTTTAACACAACTTTGTGCAAAGAATATCACTCCAGATGAGAAGCAGGAACTTGATGAGGCACTTCAGAGAGAGGTATTTTCCTTTGTAGGAACTTACATATGAGTGTCGTAAAACATCTGTAGTGATTATTCATTGCGAAGTAAGACTTTGCATCTTCATTAAAAATTATGTTTATACGATTCTAATTTCCTATATCATTTATTATCTTCAGATTCAAGCTGCCTTTAGAACTGATGAAATCCGGCGGGCACCTCCTACTCCACAGGATGAAATGCGTGCTGGAATGAGTTATTTTCATGAAACAATATGGAAGGGTGTACCCAAGTTCTTACGTAGGGTTGATACTGCTCTTAAGAACATTGGCATAAATGAGCGAGTGCCTTATAATGCCCCTGTTATTCAATTTTCTTCTTGGATGGGTGGAGACCGTGATGGTACATGACATCTATCACATCCTGTTTGCAACATATTGAGTTAATTGTGCAAATATGGTTCTAACATTGATGTGGACGGCAGGGAACCCAAGAGTCACACCAGAGGTTACAAGGGATGTATGCCTATTGGCTAGAATGATGGCTGCTAACTTGTACTATGCACAGATAGAGGATCTGATGTTTGAGGTAAAAAGAAAAGGATCTACCATTAAAAGGAATACTGTATTGATGTTTTAGTCTCACTCACAGGATTTTGACCACTTGCAGTTATCGATGTGGCGCTGCAGTGATGAACTACGTGTAAAAGCTGATCAGTTACACCGTTCCTCAAAGAAAGACACAACAAAACACTACATAGGTACGTATGGCATGATGTAGTTTTTGTTCTACACGTTCGCATGTTCTATTATAAGCAGCCCTTTTTATCATCCCCTGCCAAATATTTGACCAAATTAGTCGTCAACCTGTGGACTACAAAATTTAATATACTTTTATGCATGTTACCATTAATTATCAGTGTGGATCCTCATAAGATTAGGAAACAAAAAACTTTGCACCGTTTAAATCGGAACCTAGATAGGAATTAAAAAAACATAATAAATGTGATTCCTACTCAATTAATTTGGGAGTTCTTGATTTTTTTTATTGATGTGTTTTTATTTCCTCCTTTGTCGGTTAAGGTGGGAATTTCTTTGGAGCCTACTTTCATAAAGATTGGTTCCAACTTCCAACCATTCCTTTGTTAGTTTTATTGTGTTTTTCTTGCCTTTTCTACAGCTTTGATGAATTAGGTGAAGTCAAATGCATGCTGACATGCTTCTCTTGAATGCAGAGTTCTGGAAACAAGTTCCTCCAAGTGAACCCTATCGTGTAATATTGAGTGATGTCAGAGATAAATTGTACAATACACGTGAGCGATCACGCCATTTATTAGCCAGTGAATTTTCTGAAATTCCCGACGAAGCAACCTTCACTGATGTTGAGCAGGTATCCAATGTTAAAGTGTAGAGCTCTTTTAATATGCCAGGATAAGATACAGAAAGTTGCTTACTACCTTATACTTTTAACACTGTATTAAGATAGGATGCTATTGTACATTTGTTACAGGTTCAAATCCGTCCAAGATATGCAACATCAGAGTTGTTTGACATATCTTATATTTTAACTATTTTCTTATTTTGCAGTTCTTGGAGCCTCTCGAGCTCTGTTACAGATCTCTCTGTGCCTGTGGTGATCACTCTATTGCAGATGGCAGTCTTCTTGACTTCCTGCGGCAAGTGTCTACATTTGGACTATCCCTTGTCAGACTTGATATCAGGCAAGAATCTGACCGACACACTGATGTTATGGATGTCATTACTCACTACCTTGGAATTGGATCATATCGTAAATGGCCAGAGGAGAAACGCCAAGAATGGCTACTCTCAGAACTCAATGGAAAAAGGCCATTATTTGGTCCTGACCTTCCCAAGACTGACGAAATTGCTGATGTTTTAGATACTTTTAATGTTCTATCTGAACTTCCCTCTGATAGCTTTGGTGCATATGTAATATCGATGGCAACAGCTCCTTCAGATGTTCTAGCAGTCGAGCTTTTGCAGCGTGAGTGTCATGTGAAAAAGCCACTGAGAGTTGTGCCGTTGTTTGAAAAACTAGCAGATCTTGAAGCAGCACCAGCAGCTCTAGCCCAGCTTTTCTCCGTTGAGTGGTACAGAAACAGGATTAATGGAAAGCAGGAAGTAATGATTGGGTATTCAGATTCTGGGAAGGATGCTGGTCGTTTCTCTGCTGCTTGGCAACTGTACAAAGCTCAGGAGGAGCTTATTAAGGTTGCTAAGTTGTTTGGGGTTAAGTTGACTATGTTTCATGGACGAGGGGGAACTGTTGGAAGAGGTGGGGGTCCTACCCATCTTGCTATACTGTCACAACCTCCAGAGACTATTCATGGATCACTTCGGGTAACTGTTCAAGGTGAAGTCATTGAGCAGTCCTTTGGAGAGGAGCATTTGTGCTTTAGAACGCTTCAACGTTTTACAGCTGCTACTCTTGAACATGGTATGCATCCACCAATTTCACCGAAACCAGAATGGCGCGCTTTGATGGATGAAATGGCTGTTGTTGCCACAGAAGAATACCGATCCATTGTCTTCCAGGAACCACGATTTGTTGAATATTTCCGCCTTGTAAGTCTTCACTCTTCTCTGTGTTCATTTTTTTAACGCCTTCATTATTCTTTTCCTTTTTTTGTAAAATACTGTTCTACAGTTTTTTTTGTTTTTTAAAAGTATCATAGCTCTATTTGGCGCACAAAGTTTTGCTCTTGTTATTGCGAAATGGGAACTCGGCTAGCTGATTGTGAAGGTTAAGATATAATACCATTTCAATCAACATATTTCTCCTGCCTTGTCTTACCATCTTTTGCTACAAAAACCACGGCCCTTATCTGCTCTTGCGAATAGGCGCCAAAAGCCCGAAAACAGGTTTCAAGGCCAAGTCATCATGCCCCTTATGCCCTGGGCGACACACGTGCTACAATGGGCGGGACAAAGGGTCGCGATCTCGCGAGGGTGAGCTAACTCCAAAAACCCGTCTTCAGTTCGGATTGCAGGCTGCAACTCGCCTGCATGAAGCAGGAATCGCTAGTAATCGCCGGTCAGCCATACGGCGGTGAATCCGTTCCCGGGCCTTGTACACACCGCCCGTCACACTATAGGAGCTGGCCATGTTTGAAGTCATTACCCTTAACCGTAAGGAGGGGGATGCCTAAGGCTAGGCTTGCGACTGGAGTGAAGTCGTAACAAGGTAGCCGTACTGGAAGGTGCGGCTGGATCACCTCCTTTTCAGGTAGTGTTCGTTGTCAAGAAGCAACGGCACTAAATAATAGCACATCGGGATGTTTTGGCCTTGCTTGTGTGTCCATAACTCAAAATAGGCAGCTGTTAGAAAGTTAGCTTATTACACTTTGTGGTACTCCTGAAATTTATTCTTTCGCTAATTATTGTTCTAGTGGTGTGCATAAGTAATCCCAATTTTGCAACTTTGCCGTCAAATAGGCAACACCAGAGTTGGAATATGGTAGGATGAATATTGGAAGCAGGCCATCAAAACGAAAGCCAAGTGGAGGCATTGAATCACTACGTGCAATTCCTTGGATCTTTGCTTGGACACAGACTCGATTCCACCTACCAGTGTGGCTTGGTTTTGGTGCAGCATTCAAGCATGTGTTGCAAAAGGATATACGAAATCTTCAAACCCTTCAGGAGATGTACAACGAGTGGCCATTTTTCAGGGTTACAATAGACTTGGTTGAGATGGTGTTTGCCAAGGGTGATCCTGGTATAGCAGCTCTGTATGACAAATTGCTAGTTTCTGATGATTTGTGGCCATTTGGTGAGCGTCTTAGAGCAAACTATGAAGAAACAAAGCAACTTCTTCTACAGGTGATTGTCTAAGACCTGTATGCATTCATTACTAGGTGCTATAATTGCATGTTTGCTTTGTGATGCCTCTAACCATTGACATTTACCAAATTTGTACATGGTGCATTTGTGTGACTAAATGATTAGGTAATTTTCTATCTAATGGCAATAAACTTATCCAACTGTCATTTAGAAAATGTATGCAAAAACATATCTCCGGATATGGTCGATACATAAACTGAATGATACCATCCATACTCATAGCTGGTCCTGATCATAGGATTTTCGTTATATCTTCTCACCCACTGCAATGTGATTGTGAAATTCAGGTTGCTGGCCACAAAGACGTCCTGGAGGGTAATCCTTACTTGAGGCAGAGACTGCGTCTCCGTGATTCTTACATCACAGCACTGAATGTTTGCCAAGCTTACACACTGAGGCGTATCAGGGACCCCAGCTTCGATGTGAGCCCCCGACCTCATCTGTCGAAGGAGATAATGGACTCAGGGAAGTCAGCTGCGGAGCTCGTGAAGCTTAACACAACAAGCGAGTACGCCCCAGGGCTCGAGGATACTCTCATTCTAACCATGAAGGGCATCGCCGCTGGTATGCAGAACACCGGCTGAGGTAGAAGAGTGTGTTATATTATGTGAGTTGGTGTGTTTATACTTTCATATTAGGGGCCGTATGATGCTTTTGGTGCATTGTCTTTTTATGGCCTGAACCAGTTTAACCCAGATGACGGTTTGGCGACATGGCTATTCGCAGTTTGCACCTATGCGTGTAAGCGAAGATAGGTCAATCTATCTATATTATCAAGACTGGTACATCCATGGATATTGCATATTTGGCATTTTATATGTTACTATATCGTACTCTTTATCTTTGCTCGCCCATTTGTCTTGAAACTTGTACCCAACCTGCGTTTTCATGCATTACTTATTTTCATGCCATGCGTGGGCCTCAGCTCGGTACTCTTGCTTGGAACCGCTGATGTTGATGCTTATGTCAAAATTAAGAGTCTCGCTACTACCTGGAAGGCTCTGTCATGGTCTACTCCCCCAGCCGACCTGCGCCACTGCGCTCTCTCCAAGCGGCCGCGTGGGCGCGGCGTGCGCACTCGTGCTATTGCAATCAGCACCTCCTCGCCCGGTCGCGACCCGTGCTTAACTGCCGCAGAGCCTTCCCTTGGGTACGCGCGGCTGATGTAGCCGGTGGAGCGCCTCGGGCGGCAACAAGTGGGCAGCACTCGCCCCGCTCTCCCAGCGCGTGCGGCACCTGCACCTGCTACTGCGCACCGCCGAGGCTGCTCGTTGCCGGCTCGCTCCCTCCAGCGTTCCAATCTCTAGATCGACCGCTCCTCATCTTGAGGTTCCTTCAAGAAGCACTGGAAGGCTCTCTCTTAGCTACAACGGGAGTTCATCGGAAGATTACTACTAGCACCACGAAGTTAACACAATCGAAGATACCAATTCGGATGCCATGCACGATCCTTCATGGGTTAACTCGCTACCACTTGCTGGTGAAAATGGTACAGACGCTCAAGCACCAACTACCGAAGGCAACCGAGTTGATGGACGTGTATCAGTTAATTCACCTGTTCCTACCCCACTGCGAGTAAGGGGTCAGACAGGGCCAACCAGAAGGTCGAGGGAAAACTCGCCTCATCGAACGCCCACTGCAAGCGGGAATCTTCTATGGCCTTCGGTGACAATACAAAACCTGTAACGATTCTGGGATATTCTGAATAATCCAGATCTTGCTTTACCAGGAACTCCAGGTTATGCTCAGCTTACAGGTCAGGTGTCGGAGATCCTCCAACAAACCATGTGACGTACGAAAATGTATCGGGAGCAAAGGAATTCGCAAAGTCACACGATGACTTCATCCCAGTGCTTCTCTCTCAGTAGGGGACAACATGGTCGAGCGGAGGACCGATCAACACCAAGACCCCCTCGTAAGTTCCGACCAGGAAATCACGAGGGAAGATGACTTTTCACAGCAACCACTCCTCCTCATCAAGAGGAACGACCACTTGATTCAGACAATCTCAGGCATCATCTGAACCAAGCAGGTTGTCAAAGACGTTATCATAACGTCCACGACCGAATTGGGACACTTGATCGTAGGTTCGCAAATATGAGGAACCGATCCCCAACTGATTATAATCTGACTCCTTTTCAAAGAAGGTGCCACGATTCTATTACGGGCTGCCGAGCATTTTTGGCAGGTCTTCAAGCAGTTCGTTGGCCGGACAGATTCCGACCAGCCAACATAAACAAGTTCAATGATTTCTTTAAATTTATACTACCGCCATCAAAACTGCTGGTGGTAATGACGACATGATGGCAAATTACTTGCCCACGGTCGACCTAGAACCTATTAGAATTTCTTTAAATTTATACTACCATCATCAAAACTGCTGGTGGTAATGACGACATGATGGCAAATTACTTGCCCATGGTCCTTGAAGGGTCTGCCCGCTCGTGGTTACTTAATCTACCAACCGGATCTATTTATACTTAGGAGCAGCTCTACGATACTCTAATCCCCAACTTTCATGGGACGTATGACCGTCACAGAAAGGAGGATGATCTTCATCGGATGAAGCAGAAAGCCAACAAATTTTTTCAATAATATATCAAGAGATTCAGTCAGATTTGAAACTCTATCCCAGAGATCACAGAATCTTCTGACATTCAGGCTTTTAAAGCAGGGCTGAGAAATCACCGGTTTGTGGAGGATATTACAATATATCCTCCACGGACGACCGTTGAGCTTTTCGACATGGCAGACAAGTATGCAGCCGTTAGTGAAGCGGTCGAATAGTGCGATGCTATTGATTGAAAAGATAAAAATCCCCAGTCAGACCTGGAGAAGCAAGAGAAGAAAAGCAAGAAGTCTATTAAGAATAAGAAGAACCGCAAGCCCGATAACAGAGAAGTCCTTGTGATTCCCGAAAAGTTTACCAAGGGCAAGAGAGACTTCACTGGTCAGAACAAGGCTAAGGCTCCAACCAGCGATTACAAGAAAAGTAAGAAGTGGTGTCCACTTCACCAGGTAGCAGGGCATGATTTGCGCACCTGTCGAGCCTGGCAAAAGAAACTAGAGGATTACTATTCAGGTAAAGATCCCTTTCTGTCCATAACAGAATTCGGAGAATCAAGCTCCAAGAAGCACAAAGATCACAACGAAGAGATGGAGTACCAGGAGCCACAGAACACAGTCGATGTGATTTTTGATGGATCCTCTTCGTATGAGTCAAGACGTCATCTAAAGGCCGTGGAATGGGAGGTGAACCTTGCCGAGTCTCTAATCACCATCAAGCCGTCAAGGTGATTGGAAACCTACCTGACAAAAAACCGATCAAGAAGAAGCTAAGACGTTTCGCATATGATCGGAAGGAGGCAATCCAGTCGGAGATCGACAAGTTCCTCAAGGCTGGATTCATTCACGAAGTCGACCACCCAGAGTGGCTCGCTAACCCTGTAATGGTTAGAAAAAGTAATAGAAAATGACGAATGTGTATTGACTTCACAGATGTTAATAAAGCTTGTCCAAAAGATGATTTTTCCCTTCCATGCATTAATCAATTCATAGACTCTACTTCCGGGTGTGAGTTGTTAAGTTTTTTAGATGCGTACTCAGGATACCACCAGATTAATATGAGTAAATATGATAAAGAGAAAACTTCATTCATCACTCCATATGGCACTTACTGCTATGTTAAGATGCCATTTGGTCTCAAAAACGTTGGTGCAACTTTTCAAAGATTGATGTAAAAAACCTTTAATCCTCAGATAGATCGAAATTTAGAAGCTTACGTTGATAACTTGGTTGTGAAAAATATCAATGCTAGCGACCATATTTCTGACCTGCACAAGACTTTCAATAACTTAAGAAGGCATAACCTTAAGTTAAATCCAGAGAAGTGTGTGTTTGGAGTTTTTCCGGAAAAACTTCTTGGATTCCTAGTTTCGGCTAGAGATATTGAAGCAAACTAAGCAAAAATATCAGCCATCGACCAGATGCGCCCTCCAACCACAAAGAAGAAAGTTTAAAAACTAACCAGGTGTATGGCAGCATTAAGTCGTTTAACTAACCGGGTGTATGGTAGCATTAAGTCGTTTCATAACACAGTTAGGTGAGAAAGAATTACCTTTCTTTAAACTTCTTCGGAAACATGCACGTTTTGAGTGAACTACGGAAGCAGACGATGCCTTTGAAAAACAAAAGAAGTACCTTACGAGTACCCCAATCTTAGTTTCTCCAAAATCGGGAGAAACATTATTGATTTACATGGCTGCAATGCCGCAAATAGTCAGTGGTGTACTGGTCGTAGAACTTGACAATATCCAACGACCGGTGTATTACGTAAGCGAAGTCTTACATGGACCAAAGGAAAGATACCCCTAGGTACAAAAGTTGCTCTATGGTCTCCTTATATCTTTAAGGAAACTAAGATATTACTTTCAACACCACAAGGTGGTCGTACCAACCGAATATCCCCTTGGTCAAATTCTCGAAAACAGGGAATCATCAGAACGAATAGCAAAATGGGCAGTCGAGCTTGGGGCGTTCGACCTCCATTTCATCTCACGAATAGCAATCAAGTCCTAGACAATAGCAGAATTCATTGCCGAATGGACAAACCCTGAACCCACCCAAGGCCCGAGTACGAACACCATGATGAGTGGACAATGTACTTTGACGGTTCCTTGATGATCAAAGGCTCGGGGGATGGAGTCGTCCTAATATCCTCTACTGGAGAACATATCAAATACGCCATTCAGCTAAACTTTCCTGTAACAATCAATGTGGTAGAATACGAAGGTTTACTGGCAGGGCTCCGAGCAGCTAGAGTGCTCAGGATTCGCAGGTTACTAGTGAAAGGTGATTATCAACTAGTAGCGAATCAAGTTGGGTTAATGCTCAAGTACCAAGATGTCATCTTATCTGACGAAAGTACTCAAAAATCACTTCTTCAATTTCTATATCCAACACGTTCCTAGAAAGGAAAAATTTATGGCAGACCAGTTGGCACAGATGACCTCCACAAGGTCACTTGTCCCGCCCGGAGTTTTTCTCGAGCAACTCGATTCACCCTCAGTGGTCGAGTCTTTCGAGGACATAGATGTTCCAATGAAGGTCGTACAAATTGATCCTGCGAACATGGATGCTCCATAGGAGGTCATCAAGCACGACTCTGGTAGAGATTGGATAACGTCGATCTACAATTATCTTCAGCATATTATTATTCCTGAAGATGATGTAGAGACTGATCGTATTGCTCGAAAAGCTAAATCATACACTCTGATCGAACATATCTTATATAAATGAGGATCTCACAGAGTATTGATGAGATGCATATCTCAAATGGATGACATTAAGTTTCTATCCAACATTCATGGAGGAGTCTATAGAGCACATCATTCCTACATAACATTAGTTGGTAAAACCTTCAGGCAAGGATATGTAACATCCTAATTTTCTGAGCTTTAAAAATCTTTTGAATAAGTACTTGTTGGAAAAAATACAATATCATAATTTATATTAATTTTTAGTATTTTTATTTAAAGCTTAATATAGACCTTCATGTCAAAATGATTTAATGTGATTAGTTCCAACATCAACAATTGCCAAAACTATTTTATTTGGATTCTATGTGCTTAGATATATTTTATAGAATTTTTCCAAGTTTATTTGCTATTTTCTAATTGCTATTTGGATTTTCTGTATTTATTAAAAAGAGAAATCTATTTTAATTTTGAATGCGATGGTGGGCGAAACCTCATTACTATTCGATCAAGCCCTACCCGCTGCCCGACTCCTATTCCCGCGTGTGGCCCGCGAAGCGGCCTAGTCGCTCGTTCACGTAGCCCGTCTGCCGCACCGCTTCGCAGTCGCCGCCAGGTGGGACCGCCTTGTCCGCACCGTGCGACCGCTTCGAATCCGCGTGCGCCACATGCTCGGGACCACCTGCCAGCGTCTTCGTCTCCGCTCGCCGTCCCCAATCAGGACTGTAGTGCCGCCGTCGATTTCGTTTTGGAGTCCGTTTAGGGCATGTCTCACGGGGCTATATAAGACCCCGAGGGTCCTCGGAAGGGGTGCCCCGAGACGCGCCGCCCTCGAACCCTAATCTTCACCGTCGAAGTGCCACCAGAAGCTCCAGTCGCCGCCATCGTCTTCAACTCGGGCCGAAGGACCTCATCGCCACCGCCGCCGTTCCAGCTGTCCTCGTCACTGTTGGAGGCCACCGTCAGGATCGTCGCATCACCCACA
The DNA here is from genome assembly GCA_036346395.1 of Hsuehochloa calcarea. Classification (NCBI taxonomy): domain Eukaryota; kingdom Viridiplantae; phylum Streptophyta; class Magnoliopsida; order Poales; family Poaceae; genus Hsuehochloa; species Hsuehochloa calcarea. The sequence continues at coordinate 63,737,191 of CM070594.1, read as the reverse complement.
TCTAAAGTGTTGGTAATATGTCCTAGAAGCAATCATATAGATGATGATATTTCATTTATTTCATGATTTTGATAATATGTTATCGTGTTCCTTGAATGAATCATCAGTTATAGATCAATAAGTATGTGACTTGTTGGTGGAACTCATTAACTTATATGATGTCGTTCTAAATGTATCCTTGGTCGGATGACACTGGTCGGAACACCAGTGACTCTATGACTAGCACATGTATTGATTGATGGCCACGTTTCACCGGTCATAGATATGGGGATATCGAATCAATAATGTGAGCACATGTTAGAGAACATGTGGGTTGGATAGACCCATCATTGAGACACTATTGAGATTGTTATGAATCTATGTGTCATTAGTTGGTCTCAAGTAATGGTGATGTATAATCCTTAGACCTGAGATCAGCATCGTTCCCTACATGTGTAATAGCACTCTTAGGGGTTGCCAAACGCTGCTCGTTACTAGGTAGTTACAAAGGTAGCTTTCGGGTATGCTATGAAACATGCAGAGGGATGTGACTGGTCAAGATGGGATTTGTCCCTCCTATCATAACACGAGAGATGTCGCTGGGCCCCTCGTGGTGATCGGATAAAGAAAGTGCATGGCCATGCCACTAGTGGTCGAAGTGTCGACCACATGAAGTTATCCGACACTCGATCGAGAAAGTATTGAACAGTCCATGGATGCCACATCTTCTCACCTGGAGTTCAACCAGACATCGTGAGGCAAAGGGAGAATGCATGAGTAGGTCGCTTAGTTCGATCAGTTACGGACTAGTCGTATGGAGATACGTGTTGGTCGTAGATTGGTCGAACGTAATCACAGAATGGTAAGAACCTGGTCGTAAGGAGTTACGAACTGGTTGTGACCAAATACAACCTGGTCGTACAGAGGTACGAACTGGTCATAAGTGATGATGACCTTGTCATAGATCATATTACATCAAGGTTCGTCCGATATATTCTATGTGTATTTGGGAATCGTTATGTGCTGCTTGGTACCGCTAACGACTGGTGGTCGGAAAAGAGTTTCCAAATTATAACCGATTATACATGAACCTGTAGGGTCGCACACTTAAAGGGCTAGGATCTGTTTTGGATGGTGATCTGAATTCGTATAGGCCACGAATTCCTAATGGGCCTCATGGTCGAGGCCCATCATGGATGCCTATATAAAGAGGGGCGGTGGCATGGGGTGAGGGCAGAGGATGATCTTTGGAAGAACTCCCGAAACCATAATAGCCACGCCTTCTCAACCACGCTGCCAGTGCTAGCACTCTAGCGCGTGGTGATCCTGCCTCGTACGTGTGGATACCTCGGAGGTGTTGTTGCGAAGCATCAGCACTAGGACGATCTGCAACTCGTGACGATCACCGGAGTCGGAGGAGCAGACACGCGACGAGTACGACCACTCGAAGGAGGAGATGCATCGTGAGTACGACTACGACTGCATCAACTCGCTACAACGACTATACTTCCGCTACGAGTCGGCGCGTCTAGCGGTAATCTCGTGGTCTATTACTAGCGGTGGTTTCTTGGTTGCGCGGTAAATTTTTGTTTGTGCTATCGTAGCATTTCCGCGATCCCTTCACAAAGCTGTCGTCGCCTTCCTCGGAGGACCACTCTAGCGCCGTCGTCGTCAAGCCCGAGATCCCAACTCCGCCTTGACCTCGCCGTCGGCCATCCTTGTCACCCCCGTGCACCCGTGTGTATACCGGCTAGTTCGTCGTCGCGCCCTCTACCCAAAGTGCACCACCCTCCACCTCGTCGTGGCCGCTATCGCCGGTGACCACGGGAACCCGTGCCCTCACTGTCGATGTCGACGTGGCAGTCTGAGTCAGCATCCACCTTAGTACCACGTTGGGCCTCAGCGCTTGCGTGTCGGCCGAGTCATCCGCCATGTCAACGCACACGTCTGCGGTCCAGATCCAAAACCTAGATTGGTTCGGTAGACTCAATTCACCGTGAGCCATGCCTATGCCATATGGGTCCCATTGTCAAATCCATTGTTCCGTAAACCCGTGCACCCGTGGACCGTGAGCCGAGTCTGTGGACCTGGTCTATGGACTATGGCCCCACATGTCAGTCACTGTCACCTTTTCTGAAAATATTTTTATTTCGGAAATTCATCTGCTGATGTCACGACGACGTCATAAATCCCTTTTACAGTAGAAAAATAATTCAAAAATTCTGGAAATTCCAATTTAGGGTATTTTTCTTCAAATTCAAACTTCCAAAGCCCATATCTTTCGCATCCGAATTCTGATTGAGCCCATTCAAATTTCTAATTTTATATAAATTAGAGATGTATTTATTTATGTTTTTTATTTAATTTTTGGAATTGGTTTTGACGATGTTATTATTATTTTTGTTTATTTATTCCGTTTACGCGTAGACGTTAATTCCTCGGGAACTTTTGAAGAATGAGTGCCTCAAGACCAAGACCAGTACCTAGACCTATTCCAAGGAAAGTTATACATTTGATCATATTGAACCCAGTTTTCAAAATACTTTGTTTCAATGTACTGCATTCTATTTCAAGTATTTATTTAAATGGTTTTGGGTTTAGTTATTAATCCAAATTGTTATGTCCACCTTGTCTATTGTTATGGCATGATCTTTTGTCACCCTATGTTGGTTCATTATTAGTTGGTATTATCGTAGCACCAACGTGGGTTGGTTAGATATGAGTAGATTGCTTAGCCATGCCGCGAGTCATCATTTCATATGAGTTGCAATTATAAACTTGACTAAGTGATTATGGAACTGTGTGTGCTATGTGCTATTACTCATTGATGGCTTGTGTTGCACTTAATCAACATGGTGGGAAAAGATTTAGACTGAGGCAAGTGGTGGATTCTGTGTGATTGGTGGAGCTATGTGCCGAGAATGATAATCTGTGTGACTTAGTTAGAAATTGAAAGTCTTGCCTTGGTCAAATAAGGACTTAACTTTGTGCGCCATTGAGCCGAGCCTTCCTGTACAACCACATGCCTGGTATGGGACGGGCCTAACTTAGTAGGTTATGGAATCTTGCCATTGACAACTCAGGTTGTAGCTTAAGATGTGTGATGGGCTGGAGGTGTGTTTATCACATCGCGGGACGGTTCGCCGCATCCCTGTCCAACGGTGTGTGTCGTACCCAAACGCTGTGTGTATCAGTTGGACGACAGGAAAGCACATCGGGAGTGTCAATGCTGAGATGAAGTTTATGAAAGGTTTTGTTATGGTCAGTGCTAGCTACACTGATTGTATCTTTTGGGTAAAGTGTACAATATCTGCATATTGTTAATCAATCTATTCAAATAGTCGCGTCCGCGGTCATAGACATGCTCGGGGATTTCACACGAGGGGTAGATTTTCATAAAAAAAACATTTGGGAAGGGAGTTGTGTGATCTAAGTCATATGGTTGTGTGAATAACTTATTTAGACTGTGTGTCTTTGTGAAATCAAAGGATAAATTATTACAGTTTATTTGTTTTGAATTATGTTTTTCAATCTATTATTTGTATTCAATTGCAAATATTGCATTTCTGCAAAACAACCACAGAAGCCATTCCTTTGGAATAAACCATCATCTATAAATTGTATTATGTGGTATGACTTGCGAGTACGGTTGTGTACTCATACTTGCTATAACAATCAACGGAAGTGGAGGAGTCATCGCCTGCATTTGAGGAGGAGTTCTACGAAGGTGTCGATCGTAGGGTCTTGATCCCAGTCGGTTGCCTGTGGTGAATTGATGAGGTTCCGCTGAAGTTTATTTTCGTTCCGCTGCTGGTATTTTAATTATTGTCAGCCCTGCGTGGCTTAATAAATGCAAACTCGACCATAAGGTTAAAACCAATATTTGCTATTCAAATCAGTCGTTTATTCTATTAATCGTTTTGTGTGGATCGATATTCATCTATGTTGGTACTGTGTGTACTAGCGTGATCCGACAGAGGTGGCATCAGAGCCAGGTTGACTGTAGGACTTGACCTTAGTTAGATCGGCTGTCTTAGAGTGTCCAAACTATTTTCTAAAGTAAAAATTAACTTGGAAGATTAATTGAACTGCTTAACTCTTCTCATATCTCTCTTGACTCAACTATTGTTGAAATTCTTTCTCTCCCTGCTGTTTTTAAAGTTGTTCTTACCCTCTTGTCTGTCTTGTCAGATGCCTCGTCTTCAGAACTATGGTGAGCGCAAGGGAGAACTTACCGCTGAGCTTTGGAAGTTGTTGCAAGTGCTTGGAGGATTCGATCGTCCGATGTACCGTGGTAGCGCTTGGGTCGTGAACGGTCGAGAGCGTGGAGTGATCTGCCGCTTAACCATCTACGTCTGGAAGGACACCAAAGCAAGTTAACCCCTGAACATCTCCGCAAGAACGATGATTTGGAATGACGCGATTCAAGAGTCTTCACGCCTCGCCATCCTCAGGATCTGCAACATCTACGCTCGCGAGCTTCGATATATTGTCTTCCGCTACCACCCTCGTACTTTTGCATTGGATGTTCCTACACGTTACCTGTCTACGGAAGGAGAAGGCAATGCCACCGTCGTGCATCTTGCCTAGTTTGCCGCTGCCCAAGAGGAGTCATTGGAGTTGACCGCCACAGAGCTGGAGTGCGCATACGAGACCCTGCAGAGAGCAGAAGAAAGGATTGCCATTCTGGAAGAGACTCTTTATGGTCAGCACGAGCATGAGGAAGATCCTAAGAAGTAGAGCCAGAAGAAGCCGAGGAACCGGAAGAGTCAGAAGAGCCAGTGGAGCCAGCAGAACCAGACAAGCCAGCTGTGCCTACACCAGGGACGCCTGTTCCTGTTGCACCAGTCCCGGGGCATCAAGATCAGTTTGCAAGGATGCCAGCTCGTTTCCAGGTCTATAGCAGGCGGTAGCACCGTCAGAGCTATCGAGGCTATCTCATCGAGTAGTCCGTCTGAGTTTTAGATTTAGCCCGTCTTAAGATTAGAAGAGTCGCCCTTTTGGCGGTAGTTTGTGTGTTTAAGTTCGTTCTTATTTTCTTGTGTGCAAGTATGAGCTGCAAAGGCACTTAGGCAATTGTTGCAGCCATGCTAATATCTTGAAAGTATTTCAGTTGTTCTTTCTCGAAGTTGTGTTTGTTGAGTTTTACCTACCCGCACCTAATTCCTAACTCATCTTGTGCTTGCTACCTTATCTAACCCATGGAGTTTCATCAGATGGTTCAAACTCGTCAAGCTGCTGCAAGTGGTTCTAGCACCCCCCGCGTCAGAGGAAAATGAGCAGACCCCCGTAGGAGCAGTTCCACCACAAGCACCTTCAGTTGACCTACAGAACTTTGGAGTATTCATGACAGCTCAAACTCAGCTGATGTATACAATGATGAATTAGATATAGACTATGAGCAACCAGAACAACAACAATCATCACCACAATAGAGCCTAAGTCGCTCATGGTCACCACGGGCCATCCAAGCTAGCCGAGTTCATGAGGACTCGTCCGCCAACTTTTTCTGGACATGTCTCACCAGTGGAGGCTGATGACTGGCTTCGTGTTATCGAGAGGAAGCTCCTGATGACCCAATGCAGCGATCATGAAAAAGTCATATACGCCACTCACCAGATGGAAGGCATAGCCGCTGAATGGTAGGAAAACTTCTGTGCAGCGCATGAGACGCCGTAAGACATCACCTAGGAAGAGTTCTCAATTGCTTTTCGCCAGTACCATGTACCGGAAGGGATCATGGATTTGAAGAATGATGAGTTCCGTGCTCTCAAGTAGGGAGGAATGTCAGTGACTAACTACCTCAATAAATTCTCTTAACTTGCCCGCTATGCTGCAGAAGATGTCGCCACCGACAAGGCTCGTCAGAGTCATTTTTTGAAGGGATTGAACACTGGACTGCAAGTCAACTTGATTGCCCACACCTTTTTAGATTTTTAGGAGTTAATCAACAAAGCTTTGATTCTGTAAGATAAGCGCAAGGAATTGGAAGAATGACCCAGCAAGGAAGTCACCAGCCACAGCTGAAAGCAAGAACGGTTCCACCGTAGTTTAACAGTTTTCAAAGCAGAATTCTCTCAAAACGCCTGCACCAACCTCAGTACCTTGTCCAGTTACCCAGAACTTCCACAGTCCTGTACCAGCCAACCCCAATCCAGGGAACAACCCACAGATTGGACCAAGAGTTTGTTTTGCCTGCCGTCAGCCAGAGCATTTCGTCAATCGATGTCCTCATAATGGAACGATAACTCCTGTACGCTTCAACCTTGGAGCTGCACCGGCCAAGGCACCAGCGTAGAGCAATCCTCAAGGGACTTCTCAAGCTACCGGTCAAACCGGAGGAGCACCACAATCAGTGGTCAAAGGCCGTGTCAACCACGTCACTTTGGAAGGAGCTCAGGAAGCACCCGACATCGTACTGGTTAAGTTTCTAGTAAATTCAGTACCTGCATCAGTTCTGTTTGATTCTGGAGCTTCGCATTCATTTGTTTTGGGATTTTTTGCAACTAAGAATAATTTGAAAATTATGCATCTTAAGCATACTCTGTTAGTCCAGTCGCGTGGAGCAGAGCTAAGTTATAAGGTGGAATGTTTAGGACCTAAGTTACTCATAGCTGGAGTCGAGTTTCTAGCCAACCTAATTGTTTTAAACACCCAGACCATAGATATCATCCTTGGCATGGATTGATTGTCCAAGCACAATGCTGTGTTAGATTGTGGCCGAAGAGCCATAACAATCGAGGATACCAATGGGAAGAAAGTGGAGTTTCTAGCCACCTCCGTTCGTGATGGATATCTGTTAGTCAACAGTGTGAAGGTCGTATCTTTGAAATACGTGCCTATTATCGGGGAATACCCAGATGTGTTCCCAGAAGAGTTACCAGGAATGCCACCGGACCGTGACATCGAGTTCGTCATTGATCTAGTAGCAGGAACAACACCAATATCGAAGAGACCCTATCGGATGTCAGTCAATGAGTTGTTAGAAATGAAGAATCAGATTGAAAAACTTCTTGAGAATGGTTTTGTAAGACCCAGTTCGTCGCCATGGGGAGCGCCATCGTTGTTTGTCAAAAAGAAGGATGGAAGCATGAGAATGTGCATTGATTATCGTTCTCTGAATGAAGTCACTATCAAGAACAAGTACCCACTACCCTGAATTGATGATTTGTTCGACCAGATGAAAGGAGCCGGAGTGTTCTCGAAGATCGACCTGCGATCAGGTTACCATCAGTTGAAGATTTGTCTGAAGGACATACCGAAGACCACTTTCTCAACGCGATACGGACATTATGAGTTCCTGGTCATGCCTTTGGTCTAACTAATGCCCCGGCCTATTTCATGAACAAGTTGAACAAGGTATTCATAGAATATTTGGACAAGTTTGTAGTTGTGTTTATTGGTGATATTTTGGTTTATTCCAAGACAGAAGAAGAACATGCTGATCATTTGAGAATAATTTTGGAGAAACTTAGAGAGCATCAATTGTATGCTAAGTTCAGCAAATGTGAATTCTGGAAGAAGAAAGTTGATTTCCTTGGTCATGTGATGACAGCTGAAGGAGTAGCCGTTGACCCCGGAAAGGTTAAGGTAGTGTTACATTAGGTGCAACCTAAGACCGTAACTCAGATTCGCAGTTTCTTGCGAATGGCGACATATTATGGTCGTTTCATCGAAGGATTCTCAACGATTGCTATACCTCTTACGCAATTGTTGACGAAGGAGAAAAAGTTCAATTGGACCTCAGCTTGTGATGAAAGTTTTCAGGAATTAAAGAAGTGTTTGACTTTGTCCCCAATGTTGTTCTTTTCATATATTCATAAGTATTTTGATATCTATTGTGATGCTTCGCGACAATGATTAGGATGCGTCCTAATGCAAGAAGGAAGAGTCGTCGCTTATGCGTCAAGGCAACTGAGACCCCATGAGAAGAATTATCCTACCCATGATCTGGAATTAGCTGCCGTAGTGCATGCTTTGAAAATTTAATGTCATTACCTCATTGGTAGTCATTGTAAGGTATACACCGATCATAAAAGTCTGAAGTATATTTTCACTCAGTTTGACCTGAACATGAGGCGGAGAAGATGGTTGTAGTTAATAAAGGATTATAATATTGGAATCCACTACCATCCTGGTAAAGCCAATGTCGTTGCAGATGCCTTGAGTCGTAAGAGTTACTGCAATGCCTTCGAGGTGAAAGAAATTTGTTCAGAACTCCAAGAGGAATTTCAGAAGCTGAAGCTAGAAGTTGTATCTAAAAGATTTGTGGCTAATCTAGAAGTACAGTCTACTTTGGAGAAACAAATTCGTGAAGCCCAACCAAATGACATGGAAATCTTCGACATCAAGAAGAAGATGGCAGAAGGAAAATTCAAAGATTTCACCAAAGACGATCAAGATGTACTGTGGATTAATCGACGTATCTGTGTACTAGACAATGATGGTTTGAGACAGCTAATCTTGAAGGAAGCCCATGATTCAAAGTATTCAATTCACCCTGGCAGTAAAAAATGTACCAGGATGGTAAGAATAAGTTATGGTGGTCAAATCTGAAGCGAGAAGTCGCTGAGTTCGTTGCCTTGTGTGGCGTGTGCCAGAAGGTAAAGGCAGATCATCAAAGACCAGCAGGTTTGTTACAACCACTGAAGATTCCAGAGTGGAAGTGGGAGGAGATAGGAATGGATTTCATTACCGGTTTACCCAGGACTCATTCGAGTTACGATTCGATTTGGGTAATAGTCGATCATCTAACCAAAGTTGCCCATTTCTTGCCAGTCAAAACCACTTAGTCAGGAGATCGCCTTGTAGAGTTATATATATCAAGAATCGTCTGTCTGCATGGTGTGCCTATGAAGATAGTGTCAGATCGAGGATCTCAGTTCACCTCTCGTTTCTGGCAAAGTCAGCATGAAGCTCGAACTCACGAATTTCATCTTCGCTTATCATCCTCGAGATGGATGGATGATGAAAGAGTCAATCAAATATTGGAAGATATGTTGAGAGCCTGTGCGCTAGCTAATGCTACCAACTGGGATAAGAGTTTACCATATGCAGAATTCTCGTACAACAACAGTTATCAAGCCAGTCTACAAATATCACCATTTGAAGCTTCGTATGGTCGTGCCTGTAGACCCCTTTGAATTGGTCATAAACTATTGAATGTTTGGTATTTGGCCAGATATTATCCAAGAGGCAGATGAACAAGTGGCCATGATCAGAGAGAGGTTGAAGATAGCTCAATCGAGACAGAAAAGTAATGCCGCTAATCGTTGCCGTGATCTTAGCTTTGAGCCTAAAGATTTTGTTTATCTCCGAGTTACTCCACTCAGAGGTGTCAAGCGGTTTCATGCCAAAGGGATAGCACTAGGTTCTTTCTTCTTCGGGTGCACAAGTTCTATAGTTACAATCTGATTTTCACTTTTGCTAATCTTTTTTTTTCTCTATTAGCTCTCTCTAATTCATCCTTTAAAATAGCTTCAGGAGACATGGGCAGCTAAGTGATTTTCTTTTCATTAAACATGAGAGTATACTTATTAGTTCTACCATGATGCACTATATCTCTATCATATTGCCAAGACCTACCTAGTAATAAAGAATATGCTTGCATATGTACTACATCGCAATCAGTATAATCATGATAAGAACCAATAGAAAAATATACTCTCACAATGTGAGTTACCTTCACTTGCCATAATTGTTGAACTATTGAATGTAATATGGGCAAGGGTGTTGTGTGGTCAATGCAAACTTCTCAACCATGTCCATACTCGCCAAATTGTTGCAACTCCTCCCTCAATGATCACTAGACATGAACGCTCTTTGATGATAGGCTTTGTTTGGAATAGATTGTGGCGTTGATTCTACTCAACACGCTCCATTTGTGCACTAAGTACACGCTTCACTATAAGGTTTAAATACTTATCTGAAATTTTAGCACCATATTGTTCCTCGTCGCGCTCAAATTATTGGTCATCACCTGCGAGGTCAGTTGCAAGCATAGCATATTCCTCCTCAATGTCACTAGCTAAAGTATACTCACCATTATCCTTTATCAAGAGAGCCCGCTTGCTCGGGCAATCCCGCATCATGTGTCCATAGTCCTTGCAGTGATGACATTTTGTTTCTCGTGCTCTACCCGTTGAAGCAACTGAAGGTGAACTTTGTGTGGGAGCTTGTACCATGCTCTTACTCGTTTCCGGTGCGCGTGATGGTGTAGTGGAAGTAAATGGTCGCTGGCTGTTGGAGGAGTTCGTAGGAGCAGGCGTTCGGCTGGAGGAAGTAAATGGTGGTCTTGATTGCCCTTGAGTTGTGTGACCTGCAAAAGAATCTGTAAAATTTCTCTTGTTTCTGGATTGACGTCCCTGTACCTCTCTCTCAACTTTACAAGCAGGATGAAACAAGCGAGTGATAGAATTGTATTCTTTATAGTCATGTATGTCCTGAATTTCACGGTGTAAACCTCCCAACAATCTAGCCATCTTAGCATCTTCAATTTCTTCTAAAAAAACACAACAAACTGCTTGCAATTCTTGATAACAATCCTTTACAGAACTACTATCTTGTCTTAAGCGTTGTAATTTATTAAGCAAATAATGAGAATAATATGAAGGTACAAATCTATACCTCATTGCTCTTTTCAAAGTATTCTATATTCTAGGTATGTTCTGATTAGTATGACAATATTCGCTCCACCAAATAGACGCAAAATCGTAAAACTAACTAGTAGCAGCCCGAACTTTCTTATCTTCAGGGAATTCATGATAAGTAAATTTTTGTTATATGGTAAGCTCCCATGTGAGATAAGCATCAGGATCATATTTTCCAGCAAAAGGAGGCATAGTGAATTTAATTTTACCAAATACATCATTATGGTCACATACCTCACGTTGATTTCTTCCCATACCTTGACGATTTTGACGAAGCCGACGATGGTTGTGGAATGTTGCCCAGGTTGGTTAAGGACTGGTCTTCGAGTTGCATCTTGCTAAGCTCCACCGCACTACCAAATGTCCTGTGTGGACAGAACTAGGCTAAATAATTTATAATACTTCTTTGTTGTTTATGCCATATTGATGTATGAGTGTCGGTTATATAGTAATCCCACTTGGCTCAAGAGGGGGCTTCCAGCTAGTGGTTAACCCAATGGAGGTGAAACCTTAGCGTGCATATAACCTTGGAGTGGAGCATTGTAAAGGCCTTGACACGAGCTCTAGACTGTTTACCTAAGGTAGTGAGCAGTGGTATCAACGGATGTCGAACAAACAAGAGAGGTCGTGTTGTGTGGGTAAAGTTGTACAACCTCTGCAGAGTGAAAAACTATTCGAATAGTCGTGTCCACGGTCATGGACATACTGAGCAAAGCCACTCCAAGTTAAAATTTGGTTTTGTTTTTAAAATATTTTAGCAAATGATTTTGAGATGGTTAATCCTTGTGGTAAAACTGGGCGGCTAGCCATGTGATAGGAGGGTATCCTTCACCATTCTTGACTGGAGGTTATCCACTATAAAATTCCAAATTTTAAAATCTGATTTTAGTTATTGATTAAAAGGATTGCCTTGAACTTACTAAAAATATTTAAACAAAAAATGCAGTTTTGTGCAAAATAACCATACACCATTTCCCTTTGACATTATCTAGCATGCATTATACTCTGTTAGTTGGGTGTAACTTGCGAGCACGGTTGTTGTGCTCACTCTTACTGAATAAAATTTATTCACGTGAAGTTTATTATCAAGACAATGAGTATCACGACGACTAGGTTGTGCCCCCAGATGATTGTCTGTGGTGAATCATGTGGCCTACCTATTTGCTTTACTTCCGCTGTTCTTTTATGTTTGTCCTTGTGCCTAATTTTGTAATAAACTTTGATTATCAATGAATAAATACGTGATATGATTTTGCTATCACTTTTGTTTGGCTGTGTACACTAGTTATTTCTGGACTAGTGTATGAAATATAGAAAATCAGGGATCCTTCGTTCCCGGGTTCGACATAGATGCCCATCTTGCTCTAATCTTTTGAGCTCCTCCGCTGACAGCATTGACAATTTATATCCCAACATTGTCTCGGTTCAATGGTGGATTGAGGAATTCTCCCTTTCGAAGGTCTGTAGAGTACGAAGGGCTCTCGGTGAATGGGAAAATTAAAAACCGCTGGGGTAAATCGTGCCTAAGGAAGGACCGTATGTATATATATATATATATATATATATATCTTTGGAGCATTTAAAACAAACTACCTCAAGGATGTAACAACTGTACCTCGACCAATGGAGACATGACAGCTCATATCTGGTCAAGGAAGTTGTTCCGCACGTCAGAGACGTGTGGAAAAAGCTGTTGAAAAGTTTTTCCTTTTTTCTAAAGTTATCTTTTTCCCATAATCACCGCGAGTTAAAAGTATAACACCCTTAAAAAGGAAACTACTTTAACATGTGCTCCGAGAAGTATTCATCTGATCTTCATAATTTTCCTTCTATCAATTTCTTGAAGATATCTTCCATGGATTACAACTTAAAAATTGATCGAAAGGTCGACCAAAAATCAATTTGATCTGTGAAGTGTATCCTTCCCACGATCTTACCCATAGTACTATGAAGAATGATTGTTCCTTCTACCAATTTCTGGAAAACTTCATAGAATAAATTGGCTTCTTGACCACCTTGGAAGAATAAAATCCACTGATCATAACCTCAAGGTGGTCAAAAAGTTAAATTTGTTCTATAAAGTTTGTCTTTTTCCATGATCTTTGCTACCTTGGTACACCATCTACTCGAACTGAAGGAGTTTGAAGATGAGTATTCAAAGATAAAGTGGAGGTCAGAAAGATAGAAAGCTTATGAGGGAATGTTTCTTAAGTTCTGCCCCTCCTAGTGGGTATTTATAGACCAACAAGTTATGGCGAAATTGAAGACGAAAGTCCAAAGGATTAAATTTTATTAGAATCTGTTCCTAATAAATCGCTGAAAGACGAAGCATAACCGTCTCTTCGAGAATTGTATTCACAAATGAAGACGGTTGATGCTCCCCTTTCTATGTTTTCAGGAAAAGTAGTTGTAATTTTACAACTCAAGTGAAATTACTTTCTTGACTAAGTCTATTCTTGGTCAAATAAAGTGTCAGTTGGAAAGACTTAACTTCCGATTATGATTTTATAACCTTCTCAAGTAAGTCATTTTTCACTTGAAATTGAGGGGCTAACTGACGAAGATTGTTGACTAGTCAAATTATTCGAATATACATTTATTCGAAAATAACCTGATCCTCTATTGGTCCCGAATTAGCTTGTTGGGCCCAGTATTAATTACGAAGTTAGAAGGTGGGCCCAAAAACCTTCCCTTCAGACCATTCTAGGACCTTTCCCCTAGAGGTCTCTTTGGACCACTCCAGGACGTCTCTCTTGGAGATCTCTTCGAATTGCTCCAGAACCTCTCCCCAACAAAGGAGGTCCTCAAAGGTGGTTTCCCACGTGTGGTTAATTACAACCCACATGAAGAAGGTATTGTCTGTTATATCCGGAGACACAGCGATCACCATGAAGGGACGCAATGATTGGTTTAAATGGACGTGACCATTGACGTGAAGAGGCGCTACTGCAATTAACTGTCAACGCTTATAGAATTATAAAAGCCTGGCCTATGTGCCATTGTAAATATAGATTCCGATCCAAACCCTAATGCACATGTATTCACAATCATTTTTCCTGTAATCAAAGCATACCCTTTGTAATATACATCACCGCTTTAAGTCATTTGGCGAATAGATAGCAATCCCCATTTCCTTTTTATAATTTTGTTTGTTCGTTCTATGACGAGAGTTCCAGACATCGACAGCTGGCGCCGACCTTGGGGAGCATCGTCATCATCTTCGCTGACTCAGTTCTGGTAATGTGTCCCGTGCTTTATTCATGAGTCAAAACCAACTTGTGTGGAGGAAAGAAAGCATCCTCGATATTTATGACTACGATGATGACATAGAGGAAAACTTTGTCCTCGTATCTAGCAACACCCATGGTTCCTCTGAGGCCATTACTGAGGCATTGTCATCCGCCGGGTCTGCACTCGTTGGCTCTACGCCAGCCGTGCCTTCATCCACAAGCATCACCATGGACGAGTACTATCCCGAGCCTGTCTTCCTTAGAGTAGGAGATTCGGAAGATTCCTGGAGCCTAACGTATCATGATGATCTTACTGGCGGCCTCCACACTGAAGGCCTGGAGAGAACATCTAGGGAGAATCTTCTATTCGCCCTACAATACTGCTCGTTCTCTTCCTCAGAGGACGACAACATGTTCACCCCTTCTACCTGTTCCGGCGGTCGTCAGGTCGCCGCCGTCAGTGACAATAAACCCAATCTCGGCGATAATCCTGAAACATCGGGGCAACGCCAAGAACGGGAAGAGCAGGAACGCCTCCAACGAGAGGAGGAGGCCCGACAAGCCGAGATACGTGGCGCCACACAAGCGCACATTTCGCAGGTTCGCGGCCACTACTACCGAGACGCCCCTGGCTCCTCAGCGAGGGCGCTGCGATAAACGATGTATACGCCACTGTTGCGGGCAACGATGGTAGGAGATCCAAATGACTTGCCAGCCCCCATGCAGGAGGATTCCCCTTCAGAGTGTATTCGCTACTTAGCGATCGCCATCGCACGCCCTCCGAAAGGATTAACTTAGGAGCAAGGAGTGCAAGTGTTGTGTGCTATCACACAAGAGCTATAGGATACTGTGTAGAATATTTTCACTCTATCGCCTTCTGTGCTTTCCCAACGGGCTCACACTTAGAAGGGTCATCGATTGGACGTCGAAGGCAAAACTGAAATTACGGTGTTTCTGGCCGTTACGCTCAAGACCAAGGTGACGGCACCCGTTTTTCAGGACGCGATAGACGTTCTAGATCTCCTGCTGGTCAAAATAATCGTCGCAATGTACGACAATGTGTTGGAGGTCGAAATAGGGCAAAAGCGGAGATGAATAGCCGGAGTATCGTTGGTGGTGGCCATAGCAACAGCGACGACGGCAAAATGGCTTTATCTCTTTCTATTTTTCGGGTTGTTGCTACCTTGCCGGTCGTGACTCGCTGCAGGCAAGCTCTCCGTGTGCCTCTTATGTTTCCCTCTCGCTGACAGGAGGTTCTCCTAGTGCAAAGTGAAACAAAAAGTAAGAAGATGTGGTGCAAAGTAAAAATATTTGCTAAGGATTGTGTAAAGTGAAATCATGGTAAGATTACATGGTTCAAAATAAAATTTACTCTTTTTTTAGATATATTTTTTGGGGAATTAACAGCACTTCACCATGACGCGACAAGTTTCTTCTTTCCAAATTAAAATTCTCTGGTTGTGGCCGGTCGTGCTAAGAAATTATGTCATGTAGAGTGATTAGATCCATCAAGAATCCGCCTAAGAGTGAAAACTATTTGGTATTTGGAGGCGAAAGTGCTGGGGTTGTTCTCTCTTAGTCTCTCGCGTATATGAATCAAAGTGCAAAATTCTAAAGCGTCGCTTTTGGATTACCAACAAAAGGGCAACATGGCTTGGCATTTCCAACCAAAGCTACCAGTACTACTCTATTGTATGGGAAAAAGGTACAAATGCACACCAAAAACGCATCTGTTTCAGGGATAGAGAAAGGGTTAGATTCGTGTTTAGTTGTTTTGGATTGTTTTACGATCCAAAGTTATCAATTGATGGAAAAGTATGGAAGGTGACTTTTGCACTTTTTTAGTTGCTTGGTTTCTTACTAAACAAGTCACGTTCGAGTTGACACTTGAGGCTCGGCGTTTTAGCCAAACGGAGATGGAACGGGTCTTATGAAAATGTTACTAGTACATTACGGTCTTGTTTGGCAAGTTAGGGAACTAATCCATATAAAGGATAATCCAAGAGGGGATTGGGTTAATCCCCCTCCCACCACCCAATCCCCATCCAATCCTCTTCCACCTATCCAAGGGGGTATTGGAGCAAAGATTGATTGTTTGGATCATGGTTTGGATTAGAAGGGATAACACCTATTTAAATTTTTGAATTTAAAAGTTATCATAAAATTCCAAATAAAATCAATATAAATGAATTAAAAAAACCATACATTCTGAAAACATCATAAAAATTCCAAAAAAATCGAAATAAAATCAATAAATTGCAAAAAATAATATAGAAAAATTCAAAAATTAGTTTAGAAAATTCTAATATAACCAAAAATTTCTGGAAAAAATCCAAAAAATTGTAAAATTCAAATGACAAACAAAGAGTTCATCTCAAGATCAAAATATTTTATATTACAAATTGTCTCGTACAAAAAAGATTGCTCATCTATTATCTCAAACTATAATCTCAACTCAGGAACTCCCCTTCAATCAGCGAATTATCAAGCTTTGCATTTAATGTTTTCCTGAAGAAGAATTTTGAAAGATAACAGAATGAGTTGCATACCAAATCCTTCAACAGTAGCATGCAAACTTTAATAGCTAAGTCAAGATATGAAAGCACTATGATATTAAACCAAATTCTTTGTTGGAGGAGGAAAGCAACTATACTGAGCATTGTTTCCTATGCATTGTGGCAATCTGGCGGTGAATCCATCAAAAAATGGTTGAGTGAATCTAAATTATTGTACATCCATTCAGAGCTATGAAAAATTATCACCAGCATTGTCACCTCTCTTGGATGGTATAGAGATGCTTGTACCACTATCTGCACTGGCGTTATCTTCTACCTGCAAAGAAGCATTTACATCACAAGAAGAATCAAAATACCATGGTCCCAAAGAAGAATATAAATACCATGTATATAGATATTGTCAGGATAGGATGTGATCGGCTGTGAATTGATGATCGTACCATGTGCTCATGGTGGATGATTAATTTTTTTAAAGAATATAGAGAAACACATCAGTTAGTTCAACCAACCTCCTGTGAATTTGTACATCCATTCAGATGTGATCATGTGAAGACAGTTATGGATTTATTTGCTGTTATTTGTAACTACTGCCTTTTGCAGTGCAAATGCAATTGCTACAAGACCTGGCTAACCTGACATGGCTAAGCTCTAGAGTGCAATGACAAACAAATATGGACCTCTCGGACAGGATCAACTGGCTTTAAAACTGCTGGTACCAAGGCTTTAAAACTGCTACTCTGCTAGCATGACATCATACTGCTGCAAAAAAACTCCTACAACCCTGAAGCAACCATTGAAATGCTTGACTACATTCCTAGTCTGTTAGTTCAACCAACCTCCTGAAGCATTATGTCTCTGAAGAAATAAACTAGTCAGTCAGTATAAACACAAGTAACCAAGTGCCATGTCCAGTTAATTAACAAGCAGATAATAATAATACATATCAATACTGGAGCAAACCGAGACGTCTTGCTGGACCAAACATCATATCAATACTACTACTTAGATGTCTTGCTGGACCAAACATCATATCAGTACTACTATTTAGACATCTTGCAAACTGGAGCACTAGCTGGACATAACAGAAACTCTTCTACACATGTTCAAACCAAGATAACCTCATCCCTGACCATTGAATGTGGTCCCTAACGCTTGACATGGCATGCATGTTCCTTTCCAGTTTGATATATTAACCTTATCAATCATAATGCAAATACTATTCTCTACCACAAAAGCCAAAAGGCTATATATTGCGTTATCTGTGAAGCAGGACAGGAAGAATGACTGAAGCAAAGTTCTAAAGAGTGGTGATACCTCAAGCTTAGCCAACCGTGCAAGGGCTTCCATTCTAGCTAGTACTGTCATGTCGCTGTTTCTCCATCTCCATAGCTTCCATGGTTTCAATCATACTACTCTGCAACTCTGAAGCCTGAAAATTAAACATGAAAAGTGTTGAAACAAATACTGATAAAGAATCATCACTTTCTGGAAATCAATCTCACAAGATAATTTCTATAAGGCAAAATAACAATGCTTTCACAGAACACTGAATGGTCCAACTCTGCCTGACAACAGAGCATGGGAAGACAAGCTAAGAACCAAAATGGACAGCACTTGTCACAAAATGTGCATCCACTCCCACTCTCAGACCCGACTCCCTTCTCGTCCTTCCGATCCCCCTCCGCCTTGGCCTCGGCCACCCCCATAGGCCCACCACCCTCTCGGTCCTGGTGGAGCTACCTCTGCGGAGACGGAACGGCACAGGGCGGCGGAAAGGGAAAGGGGAGGCAAAGGCGGAGGAGGGGAGGGGCGCTTTGCTGCGAGGCGGAGGCCGAGGGAGGGAGGCTGGGTTGCCGGAGGCTGTCTACACGGGGGGCTGTTGATGAGGGAGTTGGGGGAGGGCGGCAATGTCGGAGGCGGAGGGGGAGAAAGGGGGAGGCGGTACTGTTCGTAGAAGCTGACTCATGAGCGCAGCGACGCGGAAGAAACCACGCAGGCGAGGCGAGTGTAGATACCCCCGTGGATTGGGCTGGAACACGACGGGATTTTCCTATCCCGGGACTCGTCCAAGCAGCGAAATGGATTGGACCGGGAAAAAATACACCACTGGGATGTTCCCCGTGGCTCGATCCTTGATCCCGGTCGATCCCGACCCTTCCAAACAAGGCCTACATGTATGAACAATCTTTTTTTTTTCCAAAAAAATAGTTACTTTTTTCGTAACACTCGTTAGCATTTTGATTTGTATATTTGAAGTTCATTGGAAAATTTACATATATGCATGCTTGGAGTTATAACAAATACTGCTAAGAACTTCTGGGGCACAAATGCACACAAACTAAGAAGATAAGTAGTCATCATATCTTCTCCGATGATCAGTACACAGAGCTTTAACAGTTCTAGACAGCCCCCAAACTAAACATGCACCCACATTGAGATCGTTTCCAAAAGCTTACAAAAACCAAATGTTCGATGGGAATCCATAGACTTTTGTCTAGAATGAATAGGATGCGGTGGAAGTGGGATCGACGAACCCTAGAAAGAAAGAAAAAGAAAAAGAAAAAGAGAAAAAGGCCACTGCCGTGCTTACTCTTTTGCTTTATTCTAACCAAGAGTATTATTAGCAGATTAGTATAAGTCGACGCCCGAAAGTGAACAGCACGTCAGCTCGGATTTCCCCTGCTTTCTCCAGCGTGATTCCGGACCTACCGTTCATCTTCTGTACGGCCACCAATCCTGTGGTAGCATATATGTGTGGAGATGTGCCGACTATAGACTACTCTATCCTAGCAGATCATAAATACTAGTAATGGCATTTGATGGACAATTTGTTAATTCTACATTCTCGTTTCAAAAAAGTTTTTTTTAATGTATGACATGACCTGTCTTTTGCGTGCAACTTCTATGGTCATTTATTTAATTATTATACGGATAAAATCATGCAGATCGTGCGGTGTGTGGCAAATAGTATGAGAACATCATTATAGCGGTCTGGCAATCTGAAGCAACATCTAATTTGGACCAAGTGTCGGCGGTCGTTGATGGGATATGGTCGGAGGACCCAGAGTAAGACACTTATCTTCGTCTAACCATTGGCAAGTTTCTTTCCTGTTGAGAGGTAGCAAGGTATTGAGACCTAATTAGCTAAAGAGATGAGAAATCGATCTCTAAACTCGCCGGGACTCTTCCCGATGAACAAGAAGGTTATGATCTTAAGCCAACCAGTTAGGAATTAACTTTATTTATTTCTTTACTTGATTGGTAATAGATACATGATATCTATTTTGTAGGGACGACTTGACTTACCTCTGAGAAATAATCTATAAAAAAATTCATCTCTAACAATTCAATATAATAATAACTTGTGTAGCTAATAGATAATACCAAATACCAAATAGATATATTCCTAAATAATAAATCCTTCCTAATACGACATTTCTGTTCACGTGTTGCTACAGTACTGCATGCTACAGAACGCGCGCTGTAGCACTCACCTGGATATTGGTGTTGGAAATATGCCCTAGAGTCAATCATAAAGATGATTATATTTCATTATGTTCATAACATTGGATAATATGTTATCTTGTTATTAGAATAATATTAATAATATTTATTATTAAGTATGTGACTTGATTGTGAAACTCTATATTTCTGTGATGATTATTCTTAAACGTTCCTTAGTCGGAAACATACGAGAACACATATAAATAGACTAGTATATGTATTGGTTGATGACTATGTTTCACAAGTAATGGATATGGATATATCAAACTAATAATATGGACACATGTTAGAGAATATGGTGTTGGAAAAGACCCACCTTAAGACACTGTTAAGATTGTTATGATTCTATGTATCATTAGTTGGTCTCAAGCAATGATGATATATAATTCTTAGACCTGATATCAACATGATTTTCTATATGTGTAATAGCACTCTTAGGGTTTGCCAAACACAGCTCGTAACTGGGTAGTTATAAAGATAGCTTTCGGTATGCTATGAACTATGCGGAGGGATGTGACTGGAAGGATATAGGATTTACCCCTCCTAACATAACAGGAGAGATATCTCTATGCCCCTCGTTGTGGTCGAATAGAGAAAGTGCATGGCCATGCCACTAGTGATCAAAGTGTCGACTACATGAAGTTATTCAACACTTGATCGAGAAAGTATTGAACAGTCCATGGATGGTACAACATCTCACCCTGGAGTTTAACTAGATATCGTGAGGCAAAGAGAGAATACACGAGAAGGTCTTTCAGTTCGATCAGATACAGACTAGTCGTATGGATATACGAGCTGGTCGTAGGCTGGTCAAACATGGTCACTAAGTGGTCGAAACTTGGTCGTAAAGAGTTACGAATTGGTCGAGACAAAATATGAACTTGTCGTATAGAGATACGAGCTGATCATTAGTGATATGGACCTGGTCGTATATCATATTGCATTAAGGTTCGTCTGATATATTCTATGTGTGTTTTGGAATCGTTATGTCCTGCTAGGTACCGCTAACGACTAGTGATCGAAAAAGAGTTTTCGAGTCACAACCGATTACACATGAACCTATAGGGTCGCACACTTACAGGGCTAGGATTTGATTTGGATGATGATTCGAATTCTTGTAGGCCACGAGTTCCTAATGGGCCTCAAGTACGAGATCCATCATGGATGCCTATATATATAGGGGTGGTGGCATGGGCTGAGGATTATCTTTTGAAGAACTCTCGAAACCCTAACAGCCACGCCTTCCTCATACCATGCTGCCAACGCTAGCACTCCAGCGCGTGGTATCCCTACCCTGTACGTGTGGATACCTTGGAGGTATTGTTGCTAAGCATCAGCACTAGGACGATCCGCAACTCGAGACGATCACAAGACTCGGAGAAGAAGACGGGCGGCGAGTACGACTACGACTGCATCAACTCGCTACATCGACTCTACCTCTGCTACGAGTTGGCGCGTGGTATCCCTACCCTGTACGTGTGGATACCTTGGAGGTATTGTTGCGAAGCATCAGCACTAGGACAATCCGCAACTCGAGACGATCACAAGACTCAGAGAAGAAGACGGGCGGCAAGTACGACTACGACTGCTTGGAGGTAATCCCATGATTTATTACCAGCAGAGGTTCCTTGGTTGCGCGATAAAATTTTATTTTGTTTTATCGTAGCCTACCCGTAGCTCTTCAATTGGACCATAATATTACACCTCTCGCGGTGAGGCAGCTCATCCTCTAGCTGTGGTGGTGGCCACGGTTGAAGTCTCTGGTGGCCCATGTTGATCAGAGAGTACGATGACAACGTCGCGTCACATGGACGAGGTTGTCGAGTCAGATCTTCTGTTGTTTGTCGTTAGCCTTCAACTTCTCCAAGAGAGATGGTGTGGCACCGGAAGCCATGGTGCGTAGCTCTGATACCAAATGTTGCGATTGTTGGTTGGGTACAGATTCGAGGATAGAGGGTAAGACACTCACCCTCATCTAACCACTAGTAGGGCTCTTCCCTGTCGAGGTAGCGAGGCTCTGAGGCCTGATTAGCCAGGGAGGCGAGGGATCGCTCTCCAAGTTCAGCTGAGACTCTTCCCAACGAACAAGGAGACTCTGATATTTAGCCAACCAGTTAGGGACTAACTTTGTTTATTTCTTTGCTTGATTGATAATAGAAACATATTATCTCTTTTAAAGGGCGACCCGACTTGACCTCTAAGAAATAATCTATAAGGAAACTTATCTCTAACAATACAATCTAATAATAACTTACCTAACTAATAGATGATACCAAACACCTAATAGATAGATGATGTTTTTAAAACAATATATTTTTAAATATAATTACAAAAATAAATAGTCGATTAAAAAATTACACAAATAGACCACTGTCGCCAATTGAAATGGCGACAGGGACCCTGTCGCCCACCGAACAAGAGCGTAAGCCTGCTAATTGAAATGGCGACAGGGGCATGTTGTCATTTCAATTGGAGATTGTATTCTAGCTAGGGGTTAGAATAGAGCTCTGAGTTAATGATGGTACTGAGCACATGGATTTGTGCCAGTAGTATGTATTGCGTAGCTAGCTAGCTGCCCCTCACACGATAAAGAAAAAGAATCTTTCCATCTAGCCCCCCAGACCACATGCATGGCTTGTGGTTCACATGGGTACATGGTATTGGTACGTACATACTTGGCCATGATGGCGTCTTGCGGTAGGAGCTCGAGTGACGAAGCTGGCGACAGAATCTCTATCGTTAATTGAAATAGTGATAGGGTCGTATCGCCAATTCAATTGGCGACAGAGATCTAGTTTTGTAATTTTTTGACTATTTATTTATGTAATTCTATTTAAAAAATATATCTTTTTTAAAAAAAATCATATATAGATTCATAAATAATAACTCCTTCCTAATACGGTATTATAGTTCTCATGTTGTTACAGTGCACGCGCTACAGTACTCGCCTGGATAGCTATGCACTGCATCAGGCGTGTGAACAATACCGTGGTGCTGTGGCGATGCGTGAACAACACCATGTACTGTAGCGGCATATGAATAGTACCCATCAGTACTGTAGCACAGTTATTTTCCACACATGGTTGATGGGTTTCTTAGTGTAAAGAACAACTGGTTATGTATGTTATTTTTATGATTCCTTGTCTTTTAAGTTATTATTAGGGATATGATCTTATCTATTGGCAAGGTTATTTTTAATAGTTGGAAATATTAGATTGGATTGATAGGTTGTCTTGTAGATTATTTCTTAGTCGTCAAGTCGGGTTAACCCTATAAAAGGGATAACATGCATCCATTATCAATCAAGCAATAATAAATAAAGTTTTAGTCTCTCTCCTTCCTCTTCAACTAAGCCTCAAAACCTTGACGGTAGCATGCCCAACCGTTCAAGGGCGAGTACCCTACCATCGGTCATCGGACCCGTACCCAACCAACTCGCACCACAATATTTGATACCAAATCCACCCACCATGGCTTCCGGTGTCGAACTATCTCCCTTCGCCATGTTGAAGGCTAGCAACGACAATATGACAGCATCAATTGACAACAAATGACCACCCTCCAAGAAACGTGGGCATTGATGTTCAACTTGAAGGAGTGGGAGGAAGCGTCGCGTGACATTGCAATGGCGATATTACCATCACCTTCCTCAACGGCGCCACCAACGCCACCCTAGTGGGCACCACTGCCCTTGGTTGCACCCCTGGTGCAGCGCCGCTGGAGGAAGGATGTTGTTGTTCAACGGAGATCTTTTTCACACGACTGGTAGATCCCATGTCATAAGTAATGCATAGCGCAGCGACTAAGGGAGCAGCACCGCCATCGTCGCACTCCATGGCAGTAAGGGCGTAACTGCTCCTCCATGTCGATTGCCCATGCCGCCGACGTCTTCTCAACACCACAATATGCTAAGACGCTTCTTCCTTGGACGCCATACGTTAGAGTGTCGCTGATCTGTTCTCAACCAAACCGACGCCGGTACCGGATACTGTTATCAACATGGGATCACCAAGTACTTTAACCGTGGTCACCACCGCAGCTCGAGGACGAGTTATGGAGCAATATGCGGCGCAATGCAGCAGAAGCACAGACAATACTCTGAGATTGTAGCGATGGTACCGATGCTACTGTTCATGTGCTTACTACATTGCATCACGAATTGCTCCGTAACATCGGGGCAGTAGTGCTCTCTTGTATCCATTCGCCTATTTGCTAATGTTTGATATCCTAGTAAATGATTGGAATGAATTCTTGTTGGCTATACATGAAAAGTTCAGTGATCAAACTCTGCATGTGTTACAAGAAAAGTTCTGTGATCAAAAGCCGCATGTGTCTAGCTTGGGCATTTGCAGTTAATCGAAGAGCGAATGGAAGAGCTAGCATGTGTGCTGCCTGCTCTAGAGAATCTATGCTGCACTCACTTTTCGGGCTAAAGAGGAGAGATGCATAGCCTTTTGAAGCTGCCATTTCCACTGAAGTACCTTTTTTTCCACTGAAGTACCTTTTTTTTTTTCCAGAACGAGGCTTTCTCTAAAGCACTTTTTGGATGTGCTTTTTCTGCACTATTTCTCTGCAGACCTGGCTGCCTTTTGCACGATCGCCGGAAGCTCGAAGCAATCCAAATCCAATGAAAGTTCTTGTTGAAAGGGAGCAAACATGTACCAACCAGCGGTTTATTTCGAGTAATAATTGTACAGCAGTTCTTTGAGCACCTGTGTTTGGGTTAGTCATTGCAGGCGAAATCTGCACTAATCCGATCGAATCCCAAATTGAAGTGATATGTCCTGTACCTCTCAAACCATGTTAAATTACCAAAATTCACCTTAAATATGAGAAAAGTACAAAAGGGTATGGAACATGGCTTTAACAGTGAAATTCTAGTATTAAAAACAGCACAACCATTTATGCATAGGAAGAACCATTCTTTATAATCTTTAGCACGTATGTCCTGCATACATACGCATAGTACTTTTTAAAAAATTTAAAAAGGCATCTTTTCTGACCTTAAAGAAGCAAGAAAAAGCATGAGATATTTATGGATATACACATATACATGTACAGTATATTAGAACAATGCTGGCAAATCTAGGCCTTATTTAAAACAGAGGATTTCATTAAGGATTTTGAAGGACTATACTGAATTACTTTTTTATAGAATTCTTGCGATGGTTGGGGTGAAATCTCAAACATCTTTGTTTTAAATTCACATATGTTTTTTCCATCAATTTATTTGAACAACCCATATAAATTAGTACTATTCAGTGGCAAAACCATTGAATTGGTATGAATCTATTGTCTAATTAAAGCAAAGTCAAAACAAGCCGTCACGTTTACTCTCAAGGGTTAAAAATTCTCACATTAATCGGTAGAAAAAGATAAAAATCTAAACCATCGATTGTGGTGGGTCCAGATTATAACAGTCTAAATTAGCAATTTGATTTCGTTACGAATTACAATAATTATATTTGTGTACGAAGCAAAGTACATCGTCACTGTTGCTCGCCACTGCGACTGGTGCAGGTGTACTACTGCTCGCCGTTGTGCCCGGTGATGGTGCACTACTGCCAGCCACCGCGATTAGTGACATTGTACTACTGCCCACCGTTTCATCATCAAATAGTATTTCACATGCACCGTCCATCGACTCATCGAGCCACTGAGGACTGTGAAGGGTGACGATAGCGACAGTTGACACCTATGTTTGAAGCTGCATGTGCTGTGTTGCGTCGTGATTTTATGTGAAAACATTTGTGAAATTTGTTTTAGTACATGTGATAATACATTTGAAGAAAAAGTCCAAATGATTTTTTAAAAAAGTTTTAAATAGTATCAAATAGTATTCTAAATAATGTTAAATAGTATTTTAAATAGTATTCTAAATAGTATTAAAAATAATTTTTTTAATCTTTTTTCAACTTCCCTCTCACCACTGTCGTGCCCCCTAGGAACCGGACTCGGCCTGGTCTGTGCGTTAGGGCCCCGGATATCACACGTACGTACGGTGCGGAGTCCGGCCCTTAGGGCACAGTAAAAGGTACCATTTTTTGTATTGACGTTGGGAGAGGGTCAAAATTGATATTAGCACCATAAAATAGTGCCATATGAAACAAAAACTCCATATGCATACATACAATTTGGATAAAAATAACTAATAGAGTAATAATATTGGTATGCAACTGCATGATCTATTCGTGATGAAGAGTGATTAGTTTCTAAGAACTCCAGTATAACCTACACGATATGTAAATATATTATTAATTATTTATACAAATTTTGAAATAAATATGTTAACGCAAATGCGTAGGACACCCTGTTAGTTAATAATAAATTAGGCAAATAATTTGCACGTAGGTTCTACTTTTTCCTTAGAAGAAACGAAGTAGGGTCTTCGATTCATCTATATGAGTTATACATCTAGCTCAGTATCTCTCGAAAGAAGACGCAAGTTAAATTTACAGGAATTCCAGATAAATTTCCACTCGGGGAGCACAAAGCATAAAGCCGCAAACTATCACACACATACACGGCAAAGAAGATCAGGAGGGAGCGCCCCCATCCCTTCGCTTTTCCGCAACAAATTTCCACCAAGCGCGCTGTGCTTGATCTCCCACCCGCACAATACAAACAGCCCAGGTTTATATAAACCCGGAGATTGTCCTCGAATCACAAACTCCACATGCAAAATCAAACCATCCGCGAGGCCGCAACTAGAGCCGTAAACGAGCCGGCTCGACTTACGCTCGCTCAACCTCAACTAAAACGTTATCTCGGTTCGTGAGGACAACGAATTGGAAGGTTGGTTCGGCTGGGCTCGCGGGTAGACTCGAGCTGTTCTCACGAGCCAACCTGTCATAAGCTACTTGGCACTCTTGGGACCCACCTGTCATTTACCAAGAGAGTAACATAGAGAGAGAGAGAGTAGAGTAGAGGAAAAAGGGGAGGGGGCAGAGCACACACAGGAGACGCTCGACGACAGCAAAGGAGCAGTGGAGAGGGGCCAGTGACCTCGTAAATGGGTTTCCGCAGGGGAGAGGAGGTTAGAGGTAGCGGTGTCACGGGTAACAACGCCCGACCGAAGGTGAGGGATAAAAGGGGCGGCGATGTTGAAGGGGAGAGGGGAGAAAAGATGGCGCGTAGAAGCATCTATAGGTGATGTGGAGCTCACCGGGGTAGTTGGTGATGACAGGGGTGGACTGAGGTGGGCTGACGGTGGTGACCTGAGGCGGCGCGGCTAGCTCCTCACGACGATGGGGGCCTACAAAGGGATGCTTCAAATCTAATGTTTGGGGAGGAGGGGAGAGGGGTGTGAGCGTGCTCTGTTAGGAGGGAGTTGGAGAGAAGCTCACTAGAGCAAAAATGGCGGCGTCACGGAGGATGGGGGACGGGGCGCCGGCGCGGAGGACTGGGAACGAGCCGTCGGCGCGGATGACAGGGGTGCTACCTGCTGCGGAAGGAGGAGGGGGTGGTGCGATGGATGGGGGACGGGACGAGAGACATGAGTGGATGGATCGGGAATTCGAGATGGATGATTTGAGGGCATAGTGCTCGCCTACTCGGTTATCTCTCCTGGCTGGCTTCTTGGGACAAGAGACTCGCGAGCGGCTCGAGGTCGGCTCGAATTTTTTGCGAGCTGTATAAGATGCTCGGCTCGTCTTGAAAACATCACAAGCCCGAGTCGAGCCGGCTCGAGCTTGATCTAAGCTGAGTTTTCTCGCGAGCCTCGAGCTTTTTTTTCAACCCTAGCCGCAACCCAACTCGGCCCCCTTGCCACGGTGTAAAGTATGTACGCGAAACGAACTCCTCCTGTCCTCTCCGGATCTGTGTCCTACGAGTGTCACTGTGCAACCAGTGGTAATATAGTAATATTGTAGCCACATCGAAATATTTGATGCGTTGATTTTACTGTATCATAAATCACTGTAGTTATTAGTCTGGAAGTTTTTTTTTTTTTATCGGACATGAAAATCTGTTAGCTTCTGTGTATTTTCTCCTTGCATTTTTCTCCCATTCCATCCTCTCCTCGTCCTATACAGCCTCGCCGCCCTGCCCGTCCTGGCGCGGCTGTGCGCGTAACGTTTTGCCCTTTTTTCCGCGGCCCAATACATCCATCCATCTCTAGTCTCTTCTCGGTCCTACGCTTACATAACGGTGTGACCTATCAGCTGATGGCATTTAAGTAGCAACGACCACCTCCCTTCCCTTCATTCCGCCTCCTCCCCCCTGTGTGGGCTCCTGCCCCTCTCTGGTTCTTGCTCCGCCGGCAGCGCATTCATATGCTGTCCCACGTCGAGATGTTCCCCGCGGCCGGCGGGTTCAAGCTCTTTGGCAAGGTCATCACGCAGTGTGTCGAGGGCGGCGCAGCGGCGCCGGCTCACGGGGCGCCCGTCTTCGTCGCGCGGGAGAAGGAGCTGCCGGAGGAGTGGCCCGCTGCGTCCGCGCCGCGGCCGCACGGAGAGCGGGAACGGGCGACGATCAAGCGGGAGGCAGCGGACCACGACGAGAAGCAGCAGCAGGGCGGGGAGACGGAGACCGGCGGAGGGCAACCGCCGCGGCGGACGCAGCAGCAGGAGGCGGCGGAGGCGCGCGCGGCCGCCGCGGCGCCGCTGCCGTGCCCGCGGTGCCGGAGCGGGGACACCAAGTTCTGCTACTTCAACAACTACAACGTCAACCAGCCGCGCCACTTCTGCAAGGCCTGCCACCGCTACTGGACGGCCGGCGGCGCGCTCCGCAACGTCCCCGTCGGCGCCGGCCGCCGCAAGAACCGCCCCCTCGGCCCGGTCGCCACCGTCGCCGGCCACCAACACCACCGCGCCGCGGCCGCCGGCGCCACTGGCACGGGCTTCGTCCTCGGCTTCCCCAACCCTTCCTCCCCCACCTCCCCGTCGCCGTTCTACACCGACCGGTGGCCGGTCTTCTCGGGCCGCCGGTTTTGATCCGATCGACCATTAATCCGTGCCCGGCCGAACCGGCCGGGGTGACGAGAGGGTATGGATAGAGTTTGGTTTGACTTGCCGATGATGAGGTGGGGAGGCAGGAGGCTTGTACGTGAGGCTTACACAACACAGCGATGGAGTGGAGATATCGAATGGGCCTTTTGCTTTCCTCGTAATCTTCTCTTGCTAGCTTTTCCTCTCTCTGCGTACTACTTTTAGTTTGTTTCTTCTTCTTCTTTTGTTGTTTTTCTAAGGTTGCGTCGCGGGTGTAATGTCAGAACGGGACTGGCAAGTTGCGAACTCTGGAAAATATGTGTAATGTGTATTGACTATGCGCTGCCGTTTGCTTTCTTGACTCTGTTGAATGTGATGCGATCCTACGCTTGTCCTTAATCGGATCTTGGAAGTCAGTGCTCATCGGCTCGCCCAATTTTCATTTACTCCTATCCTATCCTATCCTATCCTTTTGTGTCTTCATCTTTCTTCTGCGGACTGGTGGGCTGAAACTGTGAAAGGATTTTGCTCTGTGAATTTGTCCTCCTTGTAGCCTTACATTTTCTTAGCATAGGCAGAGCACTGTTTGGTAGTACCACTACTGCTACTAGCATGGATAAGAGAGAGATACTCAAAATCAAGACCTTTCGCGGTTGCCTCTGCTGCTTTCCTTTTGCTTGCAAAGGTACTCGTGCCAGTTTTTTCCCCCCGATTTGTCACCCGTGCAAGTTCTCTAAATTTTTGGCCGATTTGGCACGGTTGGTAGGGCACACAACAAAAACAAAATCGAGTTTATTACAGTGGTTAATTAGTTAAAATTGAAATGGGTTAATTTGGAATGAAAAAAATATATATTAATGAGGTTTGGCTCGATGGTGACTAATTAGCTCGCTTTTAAAATGACCACTTAAACAATAAATAAAATAATTTTAAGTTGAACTACGTCAATTTCGAATGAAACTCGATAATAACTCGTTAAGCTCGATAGCTAGCCCTAACTGTTTGGTGCATGGATAGCAAAAGTAGCCACCCTTCGAATCAATTGCAAAAATAGCACCGCCGAGCCGTGGGGACGCACCAAGTACCCTAGTATGTGCTCCAGGGAGCTCGAAACCCGTAGTCCGTGCCCTAGGGACACGATCTAGGTACGCCCGATCCCCAGGGGCACGATAATAGCATGTTCGGCACCCAGGGGGCACGGACCACCCCTCCCCCGTGACTTTTTTTAACGTTTCGAACAAAAATATGTGCTTTCAGTTGTCTCTGGAATCTCGTCGTCCCCTGCATGCGCGAAAAACCCGACGCTTCGGGCGTAGGAGGGAATCAGATTCTGTCCTGTCACTTCGCGGTCGACCTTCGCGCGACTATAAAACTCAGCAATATGCTCTCATTCCTCCACACCAAAACCATTTCGCTCTGCGTTGAGAGAGAGGGTCAATCGAGCGAGAGGCAACGCAATCGGCCGAAATTAGTTCCGATTTTGTTGCCGATTTGAGGGTATTTAGGGAAGTGTTTAGCGATTGTTTTAGTAGAGTAAGATCGACATCAAGTAGAGATCTTCTAGACGAGGTAATTTTTCTCGTATGCACTATGTTTATTAACTGTGTAGTTAGTGTTAAATTATTTAGTCCAAATTGATTAGTTGTAGTTAGTCAAAAATATTTAGTCGTAATTAAAATAGTTATAATTAATTAGTCATAATTTATTATACAAATTTGTTAGTCGTAATTTTTTTACTCGTAGTTAGTTAGTCATAATTAATTACTCGCAGGTTGTTAGCCGTAATTAAAATAGTCTTATTTAATTAGCATTAATAAATTAGGATTAATTAAATACTCATAATTTATTAGTCCTAATTGTTTGGTGGCAAATAATTAGTCCTAATTAATTTTTTTGTATTTAGATTAGGCCAGATTAATTATTCATAATCATTTACTCGCAGTTAGTTAGTCGTAATTAAAATAGTCATAATTATTAAACCATAATTAGTTAGTTGTAATTAATTAGGCTTAATTAAATAGTACTAATTACTTAGTTCTAAGTATTTAGTGATAATTATTTAGTTGTAATAAATTAGTCACAATTTATTTGTCCTAACTAATTAACCGTTATTAATTAGTCGTAGTTAGTTAGTCATAATTAAAATATACCTAATTAAATAATCATAATTAATTAGGCTTGACTAAATAGTCATAGTTAGTTAGTCTTAATTATTGAGTCGTAATTAACTCGCCATAACTAATTAGTCGTAACTAATTTTGTAGTTTTTTTACTATGCAGTTAATGACCTAAAGTAGTTATTTTGGTTAGTTTGGGTGGTGTGGGTTTTTTCTAGGTAGCGAAATGTAGACTACGTAGTTTGACTTGTTTATTATATTATGTACAATAAATTAGGTTGTTATGATTTTAGGTAATGTCGAACATACATGACTTGCTAGTGTTTTATAACGACAGTCTCGTACGAGACGGACCCGATGGGTTGGACCTGTCGAGATGATAGTACAAGGTGGTCCGGGCGGATAAGCTCGATGCGATGAATATTCACGAGCTGAGGAGGTGTATCCAGAGATAGTTCAATACGGAGACAACGACGAAGAAGCTTGTTATAGAGGGGATCACCTGCACGAATAGGGGAGGGTAGGACTTATGAGAGCTACTGAAGGTGAACAACAGTGTTGCCTGGGGCCAGTACGTGCATATTGCTTCCCAACTCGAGACGGCGATATACGGGAAGCCGATGTTGTACATGAATTTCATGCACAGGGCGCCAACAAACTTTGATGATGATTGTGCCTCAGGAAGTGGGAAACCGCAGGCGATGCGAGAAGACGGTAGCACAGAATGTGCTCTTTTGGAGGAAGACTATGAGAGAAGACTTGCACATAATTTTGTGCAAAATGAGAGAGTGGAACAATGGTTGTCGGCCCACATTGACTGCCACGAGTTTTTGCCGGACAAACCGATTGGGTCGAAGTCCGACGAGGACACCGTCCCAGGCTCAGATGGTAGCGATGAGGATGCAACCCAGGGTGGTGGTCTGACCGGCGAAATTGTGTCATCACAGGTGCCTTACGTGGTATCCAGACTTGATGACCTCATAGTGCGGTCGCTCGTACTACCACAAGAAGAAGGGTACTAGTGGGAGTTTGATGCTGACACTCTATTTGTTGGGCAGCACTTCCCTAATAAGGCGACCGTGCAGCAAGCTATAGCACGGTACGTCTAGTCCATCAGTCGTGTGTATCGGGTACACCGGTCTAACCCAGGATATTACGCAGTAAATTACCTAGTGGAAGATTGCCCTGGCAAGGTCAGTGATCACAGAGCAAAGTTCTTTGACTCGGTCTTCACAGTTAAGGCGGTGAAAGACCACACCTGCGAGATGAGTGAGTTTGCAACAACATCGGAATGTGACTTCCACGTATATGGCAAGCCTCACCAGCCAACTAGTTGCAGAGGACGTGTCTGTCTCTCCCAAGATGTTGTTGTCAGAAGTCACCAATCTGGTTGGTTATCTAGTTAGCTATAGTAAGGTTCGACGAGCCAAGCAGAAAGTGATCGAGGCCATGTAAGGGACATATGAGGAAGCGTACAACCTTGCGCCAAGGATGCTTCACCGTATTGCTGAAGCAAACTCTGACAAATACATAAACAAGATGAAAAGAGAATATCCTGATGGAGGCCCTAACTGCTACATACTGGACCATGTGTTCTGGGATTTCTTCCATGCTATAGAGGACTTCAAGTGTTGTTGTTCGGTGCTCACGATGGATGACACTTTCCTCACAAGGAGGTACAAGGGAACCATTCTCACCGCAATGACAGCCTACACGAATGACCAGCTTCTTCTGGTTGTTTTTGCCATCGTAGAGAATGAGAGCACATCCAGTCGGTTGTGGTTCCTAGCAAATGTCAAGCAAGCGGTTGTGGGAGACCGGCCCAATGTATTCCTTATCACATACCACATTGTTGGGTTGTTGTCCGCTCTCAACACCATGAAGAATGACAAAGAACACCCGTACCAGTGGAACGACGTGGAAATCCGGTGGTGCATGAGGCATCTTGTATCTAACTTCTTCATGCGATTCCATAGTCAAGAACTAACGAAGATGTTCAAGGTGTTGTGCATGTAAAACCAGAGCCAAAATTTTGAGTCAATCTGGAGAGACCTCGAACTTCGGACTACGAGACATACAAGAGAGTCCCCTCCAGAGGCACAGGAGGGACAACAGGGCACGAGCGGGAAATCTAGGATCCCCATAAGTTTCTCCCAGTGGATTAATCTCTACGCTCCTAAGTTGGAGAAATGGTCCCAGCTGTACAACACCGACGGTGAGAGGTACGATATTATGATGACCAACATGTCCGAGGTGTACAACAGCATACTAAGAGGTGTGCGATACCTCCCTATCATCGCGATCGTTGAGGAGACCTGGACTCATACGGTTAGTTACTTCATCAATAGAGCTGCCACAACGAGGCGATAGCTGAAAGAAGGGAAGCAATGGTCGGAGAATATACAGAGGTATATGGACCTGAAGATGCAGAAAGCTCGTATGCACGGCATCCGGGTGATCGATGGCCCGAGGAGGAAGTAAGAGATCCGGTTGAGGCAAAAATATATCAACAGTAATGATAGGGGGGAAAGAAGCATTCTTGCACCATCGGTGATGTGGCGACATACACCTGCATCAAGCCGAACCTCATGCACAAGTTATGATCGCATGTGTACAAGGCGCGTGCGCAAGTCAAGCAGATACCTACGTCGTACATCTCGAACTACTATGACATGCACCATCTTTTTGGGACATGGAGTGTTGAGTTTCACTCGTATGGCGTGGACATGAACTATAGAGATCTTTGGCCGGACATGGTGAAATGGGGGCTCGAACATAGCCTTGAAGGCAGCTGGGAAGGGACGACGGCACACATGGCGCTTCTGAATCGACATAGATGACAGCCAGCATGGGGGCCTCAACCGCACGAGGAAGTGACGAATATGCAAGACCCTTGGGCACTCCATGAAGGATTGGCCCCCAACAAACCGAGCTCGTGTAGGCGTTATTCTGTGTCGTAATTAATTATACTATTTGCATGTTAGGGGACCATCATTTTATGTAAATGGGTAGTTTTATAATATTTGTACCTTTGTGTAACATTGTAAAATTTCATTTCTGTTAAAAATAAAATTTAGTTAATTTCGTTGAATTTTTGGATTTTTAAAAGTATTTCCCTTTTGATTTAAAGCAAAAATAAATTATTGTAAATCTAGATACCAATTTTGATGTGGAAATAATTTTATTAAGTTCAAAATAATTCAGGGAATTTATTTGAATTTTCCCATAATTTTTTAACTCTATTTGCTATTTTCTAAAAGCCTATTTGAATTCTTTCAATTTCTTTCAATTGAAAGTATTTAAAAAAACCAGACTTTGAATCTCGGGCTGAATTCCTTTCCCGCGGTCCATTTTTCCTCTCCAAACCATCGCCTTTTCTGTTCTTTCCACGGTCACGCGTTGGCCCACGCGGCCCAGCCGCTCGCGCCTGCCTCTCCCTCTCTCCACCTCACTGACAGACAAGCCCGCCATGTCAGCTCCTTCTTCCTCCTCGAGCCGCCCAAGCGCCACCATCATTCCCGCCATTCTCGTACATTCAAGTGGTAGTTTCTACTCCGCGATCGTGGGCATTTACGGCGACAATCTCCCACTACTCACTTGTGTACTCAATCGACCGTTGTCCCTCCTTTTACTCACATTTGCACCTTCATTGCGCCGGCTTAAAATCGCCACACACGTTCTCACCGCCTCGACCATCCCCTCGCCCTATAAGGGGGCATCCCCTTCGCAATCCTCCCTCATGCTCTCAGTGTAGCCCTATCTCCTCAATCCCCCATCACGACTCCAGAATCAGAGTTTGAAGTCGTCGGTGCCCGAGCCTCGCCGCCGTCGTTGGAGCCTAGACTCCATCATCTACATGGGGAGCTTCACCGTCGCACGTTCTACATAGTGCTCGCCTCACCTTCGCTGGAGAACCACCGGAGCACTTTCGCCACCGTCGATCTGAACGTGTCGCCGCCTTTCTTACTTGTCGCCGACATTTCTTCATGTCACGTTGCCGCTTTGGTGTGCACTAGGTCCAAAACCTCCTCCTCTTTATTTTGCACACATGCACACCCATCGCAGGGGCGCGCACCACCGGTGACCTTATGGTTTAGAGCGCCACTGCCGGCATGACAAAGCCGCCACCTAGCAACCACGTGTGCGCCACATTGGCTCCATTTGCCCCGTCAGCACCCGCATGTCACGCAAGCGTGGTGGCCTGCACTGTTTCACATGCCTATGCACTCTCATGGGTCCATGGACCGAGGACCCACATGTCAATAACTGTTTGGATTTTCTGTATAAAAAAAATTCATTCAAAAATGGAAATTCAGCTGCTAACGTCATGCTTGTGCAATATTTAGATTTTTCTTTATAAAAATAATTCATTAATTCTAGAAAATGAATTTAGGGTAATTTCTTTAGAATTCAAAATTCCAAGGACTCGTCCTCCTTCATACGAGCTCCGATTCCAGTGATTAAAATTTCTAAATTCATCTAAAAATATAATCAAATTTCTAAATTAATCTAAAAATATAATCTAGATAAATATATTGAAATTATAAAAATTTAGAGTCTATTTGAATTTTTATTTTGAATTTTATTTGACTTTGGTTTATTTTCATGTATAGACTTCGACAACTCCAGAGAGCTAGAGTTCTTCGACGAGTCCGATCAATAATAATTTGAGCAAGGCAATTTACATTCTTGATCACGTTTGATGCTAATATTTTTTTTAAATAGAAATTATATTTTAAATTATTACTGCATACTTATTTATATTAAGTTTAATTTAACCTTTTGTTTTAAATTTATAGTTATGTCTGAATCCTTTGTATGGACAATATTGACGTTGACGTTGAATCGAATATATCTGCCACCCTAGATAAAGTCTAGTTGATGCAATAGTATAAACTAGGTATATTTGGAAAAATATTGCAAAGACATGCTTAGACCAAAAATATTTAATGTTGGAATTTAGCCAAATATTCAACTTAGTTTTAAAATGTGTATGTGGTATTGTTTTGCTATCGATATTTGCAAATGATTTGTAAAACAAAATAAATTAAAAATAATTTAGACTAGGCTAATTTGGTTAGATGGTTGGTGCAAGTTTATGCACAGGATTAATTCAGCGAATGGTTGAGGCCTAGTGGTTAGTTGGAAGTTGCTCAGTTAAATAAGGACCAGTCTAAGAGCTGCTTGTTGCTAAGCTTCACCGTACTACCACAAGTCTGGTTGTGTCATGTTACTATCATGTTTCACCGTTGTCGTGTCATTTTGAGATGTGGGTGTCGTGAATACCTACTTTTAGTACCTACATGGCGCAAGAGGGGGTTATCGCTTGACGTGAAACCACGCGGTAGCGAAAACTTATTGGACATCATTACGTTGGGATAGTGTAGGGTAAAGGCTTTGTGATAGTCACTTAGTCGCACGCCCACGGAAGCGTGTCTTGGCCAATATATCAAGCAGACTATCTCTTATAGATAAAGTTGTAGAAACTCTACAGAGTAGAAAATTATTCGAATAGTCGTGTCCATGGTCATGGACATGCTGAGCAAAGTCACCCAAAGTTAGATTTAGGATTTGTTTTAAAATAATTAAACCCAATGTTTTTGGTTAGTTTATCAAAATGGGAATTTGGGTAGATAGCCTGGTGTTGAGGGGGTATTCCTTTACCATTCGTGTATGGAGGATTATCCTACACTCAAAATTATGATTAAAAAAAATTAAAATCAATTTCTAGATATAGTATAATTGCCTTGAAACTTTATAAATATATTTAAACTAAAAATATCGCTTTATGCAAACTTAGTCATATAAGCCATCTTTTGTCATACCTTCATTCATTATATCCTGTTATTGGGTGTAACTTTTGGAGTATGGTTCATACTACCTTGCTTAATAAATTGTTGATCAGAGGAGGAGTACTATGTGGCTGGTGAGGACTTAAACGACTAGGCTGTGCCCCACACGATTGCCTATGGCGTATTGTTTGGCCTACTATTACCTTAATTATGCTTTTTGCTGTTCTTTTTTTTTTGGCCTTGTGCCCGTTTGTAATAAAACTTTGATATTATGAATAAAATACATGATATGGATTTGTTATCATTTTTGTTGAACTGTGTACACTAGTTGTTCCTAGACTAGTGTGAAAAACACAGAATCTGGGATCCTGCTACTCCCGGGTTCGACACTCTGTGTACGTTAATTTTTGTTAATGGGTATGTATTTTGGTATTCTATTTGTTCCAAACTGACTCGCCCTTGTTTGTGAGCTCTAGCATAACATTAGGTCGGCCTTGGTGATGTTGGACTTCTATGCGAAGATGTTGTAGAAGCACCAGTGGCTTGCCGAGAGGGCTAAACCCTATCCGAATTATTCTATAAAGAATGCGCCGGTACCACGAGAGTCTCCACGCCCGCAATATGTGTGCGAATAACTAACGAAGATCATTCATTCTATACACCCAGCGACCGCCGTCCAAGCGTACTACACGTGCGGGGACATCATCGTAAGCGAATCTTACGCACACAACGATTTTTCACCTTACGTTGCATACCGCATATCCCTAACTTCATCTGCGCATAATGGCAGTCGGAGATGCGCATGGCGTTCATCGAGCAGAATTACATGTTCAACTACGTGAAGCTAGTCAAGACCTTTGAATGATGTAAATCTTACGTACCAGACCCTATTGAAGAGGTATCGGTCGACAAGGGGAAGGCTCCTGCTAGTAAGACCGACGATCGTCCTTGCACTCCCTGTCACCCTAGCACACTCTAGATGGAAGGGTAAGTGTTGTTCAATTTGCATCCTGATTATTGATTTCGCCTTACGTTATGCTAAAATCATTTAATCTTTTTGCTCGTCTCGTAGAACAGGGCTGACTTCAGGGCTGGCCGCCACCGCGGGCAATCAAGAGACAAGGGGAAGGGACCGATGGGCCGCTAAGACAAATTTCGATCCACCCTAGTTTCGATTCTAAAAAGACACACATGTATCATATGTGGTTTCTGGATTGTCGATTCTTGCATGCTGTCATTTGTAATGCACATAATCAAACCTTGCGCAGCATGTATTCGTAAATTACATTGTGAAGTCTCTCAAATTATATTCTGAAATTTCATCAATTTCAAATTTTAAAATTTTATTCCCTAACTTCACTTGAAATGACAACCGACGACGAACTTTATATGAAATGACGATGGCGCACCCGGGGGGCGTACGTGCCCCTAGAGGCCGAACATGCTATTACCGTGCCCCTGGAGGCCGGACTAGTGCCGTGTCGTGTCCCTAGGGGCTGAACCTGTCTAGACCGTTCCCCTAGGGCACAGACGACTGGTTCCGAGCCCTGAGGTATAGACTAGGATACGTGATGCATACGTGCGACTCTGCAGTTCTATTTTTACAATTAATTCGAAGTAAGAGTTACTTGTCAACTCTAATCCGCCAAAAACTCAAGTTCTCTCGGATTAACACTAGTACTCCTAACTTATCACTCCTACGTGTCAAGACTAGCGTGTCAAGTTGGTTTTAAGTGTCTGTCCTCGCTGCTGTTGTATGCTGCTCGAGTTTGACCGTGCAGTAGAGTAGATGGACAAAAGTGGGTCTTCCTACATTTACATTTCGACAACTGGCCAAGCGCTTTTCACCGACAGCCTTTTGGGAAGTTTCCTGACAATAGGCACGGAGGCAGGCACCTGACTGGTGACTTACTAGCATCATCAATGCACAGCGAAAGATGGTGGAAGCTTTTTCTAAAAGGGCCGGGATATAAATATTCCAACCGTCAACTTGTCAGGTCAAGCAGAGTTTTTGGCTCAGCCTCTTTTTCGAAAGAAAGAGCAAAACTAGTTTAGTGAACGATCAAAATGATACTCTTATGGTACGAAATTGTCGCGAACCCATGTTTCACACACCATAGCGACCTGCCATACATCTGGCAGTGGTTAAGTCAGGATTAATATAAACTTTTCAATTAAAAGAAAGACGCACATGCACACACTCACCATTATACACACACGTACGAGTACATCTTCTTAGCACACATCTAAAAAGATGAAGTCAGGTAATAAATCCATAATCTTGCAAAAAAATTTTTGAAAGTGCACTCGTGCATGTATAAAGATTCGGACTTAAATGACATATTCCAACATAAAAGTTTAAATGACATAGTAAAGGTTTAAATAGAACAAATTATATATTTCTAGTACAACTGCATCACAAAATATAGCTTGTGTTGGTGGACTGCTAACTACTCATTATTGAGAACAACACATAGTGTAATTCATTGTATAGCATGTGTATTATACTAGGTATATATATTGTATAGTTAGTTTACATGCAAAAAAAAAAAATTGGGTGTACAGTTGTACCCCCATGCAGGTCATGTGGCTCCGCCACTGACATCCAGACTGCAACAAGTGGCATGCGCGAGTTCCTGACGTGGACTAAGAGCACGACAGATCGCCTGCTGCGCGACAGAAACGTGTGTATGCCACTTGCTGCGGTTTAGATGCGTGGCAGGTCGTCTGCTACGGTGTAGATGCGTGGCAGGTCGGTTGCGTAGCAGATTTGTTCTGCGGTGATTTTTGCGCTATATTAATGTTATTTTTATTATTTAAATCGTGATGAGATTAGCTTTGCTATTGTAAATAAAAAATGTTATTTTAGTATTAAAAACACGGTCAAAGACTGAGGGGCACTTTTGGTACAGCAGCTCCCATCTTTTGCTAGTTTTTAATTTCGCAGATTTACTACGCTCTCGTCACCCGCATGGTTGGGAGTTGGGACTGCGGCGCTGGGACCTTTTCGCTGCAAATGGGGCAGAGTATCCCCACAGTGCCAGAGCCTGGTGACGTGGGTGTAGCCAACCAAACCTCTGCCTCTCAATTTTGTAAGAGCGGCTAATCAATGGAATGGAATGGAATGGTATGGTATGGTATGGTTTCGAGCAAGAAACATAATGTCATAATCTCGAAATAAGTTGTGGTGTGCTTTCCCCGGTGATCGTGAAAAAGCTTGAACGGTGACACACGTGGAATTCACCCATCAACGTGCGGTACATGCGACACGAGAACCTTCGCTTATGTTACTAGGACAGAAATACCTGAAGTACCAACAAATTTGTGTAAAATCATGCAGTCTTTTGGTTAAGTACGCTGAGAAAACAGAATGATACTCTCCGCTTGAAGGAACCAAGTAGGATGGATGGTCCAAGGCAAGCAGCAACAAGTAGCGTTTCCCGTTGCGCTGCTAGCTTTGGGGAGTAGGGACAGCTAACCCAAAAGTGCAACGTGACGTGCACTTTCTTCCCCCCAGTAAATTCCATGACGTGCCCAAAAGTTGGCGAAACGGGCGGTAAACTCCACCAGCCTGGAGCGAAGTCGGACGTTCTCCTCCGCGCGATCAGGTCATTTGCTTTCGTGGGAAGTGTACGTACACCATGTCACCATGCTGCCGCATATTTGGTGTCCTCTTTTAATCCTTTTCTCGGAAACGACGCAAAAGACAGGAGGAAACCAAGGAAACTGAACTGGAAACGTCTAAAAAAAACGACGTGCGGATCGCTCAGTTTCACAAGTTACATAAGTACACGCCGGTTTCCGTCTCCGTCTCCGTCTCAATCTCCTCGGGGACATGTATGCGCCAGTAGAATGCTATATGCTGGCTACTGCCCATGATGTGGATGGCTTATGCTTGCTGCTCAAGTGGTTAACTCGGATAAGGACATAATACTATGAGAAATTAATGGATCGTTATTAATTTACTAACTAATACGATGAGCTAGCCGGCCATGCAGGGGTTGCTTTCTTCTGCAATTAAGCCAGTTAAAGAGAGAGCCCCAAAAAAGATGATACATGTAGGCATCAACAACACTATGGTTGTGCTCATGTTAACATCTGGTAACATATATTGATGCATGTCAAGTACCATCATATTTCATTTTTGACCAACTAATGGAGTATTGTTGGTGTGGCTACATGCCAAATGGTAGAAAGAGGAGGGCCTCAGGGCCCCTACCCACTGCGAAGGGAGTAGGGGGTCTAGAGGTCCCTGAAGTGTAGTAGGCAGTAAA
Organism: Hsuehochloa calcarea; assembly: GCA_036346395.1. NCBI lineage: Eukaryota > Viridiplantae > Streptophyta > Magnoliopsida > Poales > Poaceae > Hsuehochloa > Hsuehochloa calcarea. The sequence continues at coordinate 63,696,203 of CM070594.1, read as the reverse complement.
GAGGAACAAATAATATTGTATTCGTGACAAAACCCAAAAGATCATTTTCTGCTTGATATGCAGGAGGATCTATTTATAATGTTACAAGTTGGGGGTAGTTGATTACAATAATGCTCCTATAATGGCCCTATGGCTACAGAGACCTTGCCATTTTTACCCTTCGCTAGTAGTTTCGATGCACGGTGGACTCCCGTGGGCGGTGTCCACCACGTCACCCTCCTTGGTCAATGCAAGGTCTCGTCCTACACCTTTCGTCCTACTCGAAGACCGAGGTGGTGGACCGGTTGACCGAGACATTGAGGTGGCGTCTCTCTTGCAACCCTTCGTGTACGTCGAAGGGGCCGATTTCCTTGACTATTTGCCTGGACGTTGGGGGTGGTGGGCCGCCCCTACAACAGTAGCCCCTCGCCGTCGAGGGCTTGCTTCGTCTTGGCTGAAAGCGCACCCTTCTTGTTTCCGAAGGGTTTAGGTGCTCCATCCCCTTCGACCTAGCGATAAATCTAGTAGGTGAAGGTTGTTCCCGAGTGATTTTTGCTACGGTGGTTTGGAAATTGAATGGGCATGACTGTTTTCACGCTCATCTTTTCAAATTTTGAAAGGTCGTTATTGTGCCTCTCATCGTGCGTACTATAGACGGTCATGGGTAGGTTCGCACCAGTTTGTCTCCTGTAGTGGGGCATGTGTCGTGCTAGAATTGGCTCGACTTCCTTCGATTAGTGTACTCGCTCGATGTCGTTACCCTATATTAGGGGACATGTTTTTCCTTTTTGCCCACAAGTTCGTAGTGTTGCTACCGCTCATGTGCTCTTGCTTTGTTTCCCTAGGGGATTGCAGGAAGCTTGTTATCGCCCAGGTTGCTTCGTTTGGTGTGCCAAGACCAAGTGGAACAAGGGTGCAACAGAAGCTTCAAAGGAGGTGCCATATTCCAGCGAGCTCAAGCGGTCGGAAGCGATGGACAGATTTCTTGCAACCCTCGTCATTGAGGGTTGGCTTCCGAGCATGGAGGTCGTCTGTTCTCCTAGCTCGGATATAATGCCAACTCCGCATGACAACGGGGTTGTGGTCTTCTTCGCGTTCTTCGATGCGAGTATTTGCATCCCCTCTGTGCCTCTCTTGGCGGAGGTGTTGGGGATATACCAGGCGGAGCTTCCCTAGTTGACGGCTAACTCCATCTCCCCCTTGAGTATCATTGAGTGGTGCGGAGGGAAGTGGGAGGTTGTTCGCATTTCTTCACGATGCATATCAAGTACCCCATCATATTACATTTTTGGCCAACTAATGGGGTATCGTCGTTTAGCGCTTATGTGGATTAATTATGAATTAGTGGGATGGCCTGCGCATTTGCGCTGCTAGATTTGTTTCGAAGTTTGTATAAATGTTTGAGAATATATTCGGGTATCTTGTAGGCTATTTAGATTTTTATGATACTCTAAACATTGTAAATGACAATAGAAGCTTGATAGAAAAATACAACCTTAGAAACACAATCTAAGTATGAGCTTCGATGGAAGCAAATCATTGAGCATAATAAGTTGTTGGGGTTCTTACCAATGTAACAACTTTGTATCATGCATAGATTGTGTAGCTGCATGCCCCTATTCTTACTCTATTAGTTACTTTTTTTCTCTCTAAATTGTATGCATGCTCTTGTACCTCTATTTAATATCAAACAATATGTTGATTATATTTGTGGCAAATTATCTTATTAGTTTATATGGTATTAGAGTACCTTGCTCACACATACACCGATGCACCATGGGCGACTTACCTTGAACTTATCTTCCTCACATCAGTTTCCCCGCCTAACCGTGTATCTACTATCTCTTCTCGTTGTCACATTTTTTTTGCTTCAACCTCCAGCAATAAGCCCAAATGTTGACCGATCCCTCTTAGCTGCAACCATGTCCAATGTAATACTTTAACACAAAGTTATCTTCTACTTCTCCCTGATTATTGCTTAATGTTAACCATTGCGATATAAACACACATACACACACAACTGTCGTCGATCCCTGTCGGGGACACCTGTCACGCTCTCTCTGGTGGCCCCGAGCCTGTTTCCTACGGGTACACCATCTCTACTCCAAGCTTTTTACTCATCTACTTCAGTATGCCCATGTTTATATTCGTACAGATGCATGTATGTACATACACATGCATGATTTATACATGCTCAGTGTCCTCTTCTCTCGTGTCGGCCCAACCTCTTCTTCAAAGTTGGCCAACTCAACATTGTGGCTTGCTCACTAACTGCGGTGACCTCCCATCTTCACTGATATCGTTATGTCTGCTTTAGTTGCTATCTAACAATATGGAGAATCTTCTCACCATCGCTGGTGACGTCATTCCCCTCACTAGTGATGGCACACTTCTAGCTACTAGATGGCCCCATACCGTCCATAGCTCTTCTTTAATGCAAACCTTTACCTTCTCTCTGTCAGGGCTTTCCCATCACCGAGTCTCTTTGGTCACTAACTTCTATCCTAGGACTTGGCCTTTTACAAATACACCAACCATCTCACACGTCACAAACAATACCCTTTCTTTGTTCTTATGCAACCTGGAGTTTACATATCCTAAGACCATTCCCCAGAGCACCCAGGGGGTTTCAAATTTCTTTTTCTGGCTATTGACACATTCACAACATGGATTGAAGTCGAACCCATTACTGGGATTACAACGGAGCAGCCAAGAAATTTACAATGAAAAGTGTCATCACTCGATTTAGTGTTCCAAATTGTATCTTCACTGATAATGGAACTCAATTTTTGAGCGTAGAATTTCAAGAATTTTGTGAAGAATTGGGTGTTGAATTATGTTATGCCTTTGTTGCCCATCCACAAAGTAAGGCGGCAGTCAAAAGGGCAAATGGTCAAATCATGCAGGGAATCAAAACTCGATTTTTTTTTATCAGCTTATAAAACGCTCTGGGGCTTGGGTGGAATAGTTATCATCAGTGTTATGGGCAATTCGCACGACCGCTAGTCGGGAGACATGTGAAACACCCTTCATTTAAGTCTTTGGTGTCGAAGCCACTCCAATAGAACTAAAAATTTGGTCTACACGGGTCGAAAACTATACTGACATTAACCAAGAACAACTTCAAGCTGACGATATCAATCTACTCGAAGAAATGAGAAATCAAGCCTTAATCTGTTCGGCAGTCTATAAACAAGCCTTACATAAATACTACAATCGTAAGGTCCAACTTTGCAGCCTTACTGTAGGTGACTTAGTTTTGAAGATAATTCAAATTCAGTCTAATCGGAACAAATTCTCCCCCAAGTAGGAAGGTCCTTACACTGTGGTCGAAGTCACGCGGCGAGATTCGGTACGGCTGGCAATGGAAGATGGTGTCATTCTCTCCAATTCATGAAATATTGACCATCTACGAAAATTCTATGTGTAAATTCATATACTCTAAATAAAGTTTATAATTTATTCAATCTTTATTGTGTCAAAAAAATTGATAACAGAGCAAAGTTTTTATGTTCTTTAAATCACTTTTTAATGATTAGTTTTTCTTACACTGGTCGAAGGAGGGTAACATTACCTAGTCGAAGTCTTTTCCGCTCTACACGTGGTCTTGCCCACTAGAAGGAACTTTCTAGTGTCGATCTGTTCCTAACTTTTGTTGCTAACAAAAGAAAACTAAATCTAACAAAACATGGTCAAAGAATTCTTAGGCCAAGTTCTTTTCTCTACTTTTTATTTCTTTCTGAGAGAAGACTTGATCTTTTTCTCCTTCTTCTTTCCCTCCTCTTCAGTAGCTCTTGTCGGCTCTGAGAGAAATATTTGGAATCACATAGGTTGTTTAGCGCCTATATTGCCGAGGGAGGGACACACAAGGAACCGGACGCCACACTGGGACACAGGACGCGATTTCCGGTACCTGCTACAGCACAATAATCATATATCACACTTCGTAACTTGACCTCTCGAACTGACTATACCTATATCCTATATCACACTTCTATTTCTGCAGTGCCACCAGTAACTACTACAAGGCAACGTATGTGCATTCTACGTTTGTCGTCATATACTGGAAATCACGAGTGCTAAGATGAAGGATCCAGATATTTGTCAGTCAATCTCGCAATAATTATTTCATAATTATGAATTTAAATATATATGCTTACTACTTTACTCTTGCTAGCAACAGGGCATAAAAATATCAGAAAGTGCCTTTCATCTAGACTTACTCGCAGACGTTCGAGAACTGCTCGCTCTTTCATCACGGGGGAGATCATTAAACAGAATAGAGAGTTTCACCCTGGCGACACCGATTTATTGTAATTCACTTTGAGTTGTAATCAAATCACTTTGTAATTGATATTGAGTTTTTAAATCACTTTGAGTTGTTCTATATCAATTCAATTATGATATATCTATTTTTTGTTTGCTTATTTTCAGATGGCATGGCTAGCATTACCTGAGACTAGCCAAAAAACTAAAATATTTATGTATAGAACGAACTATCACAGACGATTTTGTGGAATAACCATCTGTGAATGCATACTACCATAGACGGCTATTTTTACTAACCGTCTATGATATATATACAATCACAGACGGCTACTACTAACACCCATCTGTGATATGTATCCAATCACAGACAGCTACTACTAACACTCGTCTGTAATATGTATCCAATCACAGACGGCTACCACCAACAACCGTCTATGATATGTCGGATATCACAGACGGTTACTATAAAAAACCGTCCATGATATTTATGATTTCACAGATGGTTATTTTTACTAACCGTTTGTGTTATGTCCCCAATCACAGACGGTTAGTAAAAATAACCGTCTGTGATATCTAACCGTATGTGATTGGGGACATAATACAAACAGTTAGTGATAGTAGACCTTCACAAACGATTTCAACAAAAAATCATCTGTGTTGTGACTTTTCACAGATGGCTCACAAACCGTCTATGATAACCGTATCACAGACACATAGATTCAGACGGTTCAAAAATCGTCTGTGGTGACGGTTTGGAGCCGTCTGTGATGACCCTCTTTGTAGTAGTGACAAGATCATTCTCATTCATCTTTGTTCTCTCTGCCTTGCGTTCGTTGATGTCATTCTCCTCCGGCGCTGGTATTAGAAGAAGTGCTGAATCAAGAATGCAGAAGAGCTTCATGATCGCGAGGAAAAACTCCAGTTTATCCTGCCAGCGAGTGAATCCGTGCCGTCAAAACAATCAAGTTGCACCATGTCTTGATTCATGAACTTGATGGCGGAAACAGAAGCGTCTGACTCCATAGTAATCACTTTAGATTGTTGGGAATTTTGTGGAGAAAGAGACTTCAAATACGCCAGAAGCACTTTCCTAAAGCAATTATTTGCACCATATTAAAATGCTTCTAGGGACTGTTGTAAATAAGCTAGTAGAATAAAACAAGTCTGAACGAAGTTTGCACTAAAGCAATGTGAAAACTCATCGTGAACAGAATATGAGTGGGGGATTGAAAATGGTAAGTGTTTCTCTTATATAGAGTTTGAAAGAATATGAAACGAAGAGACGTGACTTTTCGAAATAAAAAGACACGACTCTTCGAATACACCCTTTCAATTTTTCTGATAAACAACAACTGTCCGACCAAATTGCCCACGTGCCCCTAAATGTGTCAATGAAAGGCGTCTAAAAGGCGCCAATAGCGCCACACAGCCCACGCCCCACACGCACAAGCGTATGGTGAAAATATAAATGTCAATTTCAGCATATTAGGCACTAGCTCAACATATACCTAATTTTTCTCGAAACCCATATAGAAGGTAGGTATTTAAGTTGATCAAACTCTTCGTAGATTTTTCCATATACAACTAAACTTATTGTTTTACAAACAACTTCCAACACATTCCAGTGAGGCAGCGATTGGTTGCTTAATTCCCGCCTCCGACTTTCAAGTCGGCGTCAGCGTTTTTTTATACACCGGAACGTGGAGGAGGAACGAGGAATCGGTGCAGTTTGCACGTAAAATAATCCGTCAACTCCTGCGTTTGCCGACCTTGCAACTCAACTGTCGCGGACTCGCGGCATGCACAATTCCCGGGCATTCAGCCGTTACACCACATGCGCAACATGTATATATAGCTAGCATGATGCACAATTTGACTTGACACACAACCTGTTATTACTTTGTTGCAATACTCTCAACGGCTGACAAGAAGATTGAAGAATTCGCATAGTACGTGAGCGAAACATAGAGCTAGCTAGCGAAAGATTATGACGGTAAGTTTCCCACCTTCGTGAATTTCCCGCAATTTAACACCACTGTTATCCTAGTTATTCCCCGTGTTATCGATTCCTTCTTTTTCTGATGCCGCGGTGGAGATGAGCGTGCATATGGACTGCGCCGGGTGCGAGAAGAAGATAAGGAAGGCGATCCAAAAGTTGGAAGGCGTGGATGACGTGGAGATCGACATGGAGAGGCAGAGGGCGACGGTGAACGGCGACGTGGAGGTGAAGCAGAAGAAGGTGCTCAAGGCGGCGCGGAGGACGGGGAGGCGCGCCGTGCTGTGGCCGTACCCGTACAGCGCCGGCAACGTCGCGGGCGGCGCCGTCCACGTCCTCACGCAGCAGCAGCACTACAAGCAGTACCACCCCGGTGGGGCCACGCCGCGCGCCCCACGTCGTCGTACAACTACTACAAGCACGGCTACGACGACTCGCGCCTGTGCGGTGCCTACTACCACCACGGCGCCAACTCGGCCGTCGTCGGCGCCAGAGCCACGGATTACTTCAGCGACGAGAACACCCACGGCTGCTCCGTAATGTGATCGGCACGATCACATGCATGGGAGAGCCCGCGGTGCTTCGTTGTATTGTGATCTATAACTCTTTTCCTTATTGCGAAATACAATTTGTTGAAATAAGATTTTTAGAGAGTTCATGTTCATTGAGTGGTTCTTCTGGATGCGGTTATGATCGATCTGAGGACTACAACCAAGGAGCAAGGTTTAATCATTTTAGAAATTAATCGAACTGCTCCGGTCACTACTGGAGACGGCCTCAGGCCCTCGGCAAAGGCCCATTAACCCTCGTGTCGACGATCAAATCGCCGATCTTATGAATATATAAATGAAAAGAGGAAAAGTGTGCGTGACTTCAGGGAATGGATCTGACTTGCTCTTTATTGCTATGAACTCACAATTACAAACACATGGAGTATCTAAAAACACAACACTTTGCTATATCTTGCTTGATGTCTTCGCTTGTTGTGTCTATGCTTGGTACCCCGTGTCCTCTGTCCCTTCGTCCTTCCATGACCCTCCTTAAATAGTTGATGAAGCGGTGGCAGTTATCCCATGAAGAGACGTCCGTTGGGGAGCGACGCGCCCGGTCGGGAAGAGACGGCAGTTTGGCGGTTCCACTAATCAGAAGGCGGTTGGTGAAAACGTCAACTGTTCTGCGGTTAATGATTTAGGAGACGTTAAATCATTAGCCGTAATAGTGTTGTATTATGTGGAATATGAAACACGTGATTCATTCATCACATAGTGAGTGACGTGGTCGGAGACTCGACCCAGATGCCTATTCATAGCTTCACGAGCACCTACCTGGTCGTGGACTATGTTGGAGACTTTGTCCGACCAGGGTATTTATTATATATAACTTCCGTAATACCTACGACCAGTTAGGTTGGTAGTCTTAGAAGTTACGACCATGAAGACGTATGGTCTTTATTAGGATAACATATGAATATTTTAATCCTCAACAGCTAGCCCCCGAACTTTAAAATGAATGTTGGTCGTGCGGACACGTTTTTCGATGCAATCATATCGAACAGACCTCTCATTAAATGCCATGAGACTTGAGGCGGTCCGTATTCATTTTTAAAGTTGAGAAACTGCTTTGGAAAAAAGGAAAAAACCTTTCTGTCCGCCAGTCAAAAAGGTGTTTGCCCGTTGGACTTCTCGCAGAGTCGGTTACAGTGAAATGCCTATAAAATGACCCCGGCTGAGTGCTTTAAACCTTTACGCTTCCATCTCCAAGAAAATCTTCCTTGAGTTCTTCACCCACAAAAGGAAAGCATCATGTCGGACCTCATCGCAAACTGGTCGATCTCTGATCTGAGCGAGAAAAGATTGAAGAGTTTGGAGAAGGTTGGGTTGTTACCCGACAGGAGTTTGATCTTTTGGAGATCGGCTTTTGGAGAGCACTGCCCAAGCGGTGAGGAGGGAGAAATCCCGATGTTCCTCGCGTACGTTGAGTGCGGGCTCAAGCTTCCAGCACATCTTTTTCTTTCTCAAGTGCTGGAGTTTTATGAGGTTGAGTTGATCAACCTTGCTCCCAACGCCATTGCAAACCTAAGCATCTTCGTCTACCTCTGCGCGCATTTGGGGATTCCACCGTCGATGGAACTCTTCAAGTATTACTATCGGATGGCGAACACGAAGAAAACAACCAGCACTCCTGGGGAATGTACCTTAAGGCTTCACGACGGTAAGGCCGACGAGTATATTCAAATGTACTCGAAGTCCTCCTGGTCGTCATGGAAGAAAAGCTGGTTTTATATGAAGGTTACGCGAGAAGACGGCCTGTATTACAGCGGTAAGAAGGCGGTCGAAAATTCGCGCTGGCGTTCCTCTTCGAAGAAGGAGGGAAATGTTGGGAGATGGGTTGAGGCTATCCATCTCTTGAATGTCAGGGGTTTAACTTCCTGGCACGTTGTAAGGGACTTTTCCATTAGGAGGATTAGTCCTTTAAAGACCAGGGCACGCTCGATGCATCCCGACCAGTTTATTTTGCGAGTTGATTATTTTCGCAAAACTAAGATCTTTCATTTGCATTTGCAGTCTTGTCTTCTGAGGACGTCAGAAATAGGATCAAAATGATCTGCGCTGGCGAACCTGACGACAAGGCTAGCTTTCCTTTAATCCTGGCACTTGTGAGTGCCGAGGAGAGGACCGAAAGACTTAGGGTAAGTGTATTAACTTCTTTCCACCTTTACAGTTATTTTCGATCAGTTTTAATCCTCTTTATGTGTAGTTGGTCGGACTTAAGATCAATGAGGCTACGGAGACGTGTGAGCCTATTGATTATCCAACCAGCCTTGTGATCGCTGAGGGCAGCGGTCATGCTGAGGTAAGCAACTGAAAGAAATAACTTCTGCAAGATGAGGTATATTCTTCACCTGATTAACTTTTACTTGTTAAATCAGGCGGCAATCACTGAGTCTCGTATAGTTGTCCATGAGACAGCTATTCCTGAGACCAGTGAAACCACACTTTCTGATCCAGGAGTCAGGGACCGTGTTCTCGACCAGATAGCCGAGGACATCGCTTCTGATCTTCTGATCGGGAATGTGGAAAATGTAATTGAACCTACCAGTCCGAGACTGGTGGGAACAAAGAGAAAAACAGGCGCAACGGACTTTAAACCAGCGCGCTATAAGATCAAGACTAAGAAAACAACCAGGTATGTACAATTTTATATGAAAAACATACCTCGTATATTCCAAGTAAAATTGAACTTTGTGTTTCTCTTGTGTAGATCTGCTTTGAATCCTCGGTCGCCCGACCAATCCCATTCAATGATCGAGCGATCGGAGGTAGTCCCGCCATTGTCTTCCTAAGGTAGGATATCTTGAGGATGATGTGGTTGGAGGAGCCTCGAGCCAACTCTCGATTCTCGAAATCGGGCTAGATCCCGTAATAGTCACTACGCCGGCAACGGAGGTAGAGACCATTGCTGATCTTCCACAGGTTCCAGTACCTGAAGGTCATCCCTCCAAAACTAATAAGTTTCCTTTCTCAACTCGATTTGCCGCGAGTAAGGAACTTGATGATTATTGGGGGAGAATATCGGATGGCCTGACGCAGGCGGAGCCCGATAAAATTTATACCGATTACAACGATGTCGTAATTCGAGTAAGTGTCTTCAATCTCTTTCATAACCTTTCTTGAGGTTTTCAATAAGGTTTATGGAAGAAAATGCTTTTTATGCAGCATATGATCGAAAACCTCGCTACGGTCGGAGGACTAACCAGGAGAGTTAGGATTTTAGAAGAAAAACATTCTGAGATAGAAAGTAAGAGTTTCTCTTCTTTTTTCCTCATTAAGACTTTCCTTTTATTCATTCTCCCTTATCAGAGATTCTTTTGATAGATTTAGAGAAAATAAAAGAAGATGCTTTGGCTGAAAAGGCCAAAAGAATAAAGCTTGAAGAAGATCTTCAGGCTAAAAACCGGTCGATCGAAGTCTTGACGACCAGTAATAAAGAGCTCTTGGATGATTCCAGGAAGAGAGAGGAAGGTAACTGGTCGTAGCCATGACTCAGTATGTTTTCCAATCTTTTTACTTAATACTTGTTTTGTCTATGCAGAACAAAAACAAGCATTGACCAGAGTGAAGAAAGCTCTGGAATTTGAGCAAGATAAAGGGGCAGCTCTCGTGCTTAGCTTGGATGAGAAAATCACATTGCTAAACAAAATGCTCTTTGATATGGGCGCGGGATCAAGCTTGCCCTCTTTGAGCGATCCAGTAGAGAAGGTTAACTACCTAGGCTCTTTGTTGGAGGAACTCAAAGTTTTGCTCAAGACCACTAGGGATAACTATGCCCACTCCGTTAAGGAGTCTATTGCTTGTGGAGTCAGTCTTGCTTTGGCAAAGCTGAAAGCTTCCGACCCATCAACTAACCTTCAAGCCATCGAAGAGGATTTCAACTGCTTACCCGCAGAGGCAAATCAGATCCTCGCAGAGATGAAACCTCTAGCGAAAAGGTCGCAGAAGAGATGGAAGTCTGATCCCCATCTAGCGAGAGTTAGCTTAGGCATTCTCTTAGTAGTTAAGTCTGCGAAAAAAAGGCATACAAATGTAAAGACTTACCTTTCTCTTTATCAAGAATGGAAAAATTCTTTTATTCATCCTGTTAACTTGTGAATTTATGTATTACCTAGCCCCCGACTGTTATATAGTAGAAAATCTTTACTATATAATAGTACGACCTGAGGCCAAGAATATAAATCCAAATTTTAACCATTACTTGTAAGTATGTACTGATCGGTAAAAAACTAATCGTGATAATACTAGGAAACCTTTATGGTCGGAACCGTGTAAGTTTCGACTAGTTGTAAATCTGTTTTTAATGATCGAAGTACTTCACTAAGACAACGTATGGTCGGAAAAAATAAAGAATTCTCCTTGATAAGAGGAAAAAACATGAAGAACATATGTTAAAAAGCAGACAGGTGGTTTTACTTCTATGCGATGCTCAATACTGGTCGGAATGAACCTAGCTAGGAAATAAAGGTATAAACTATATTTCGCAAGACGTGCTCATGCTCTTAGTTCGACCGGCGGCGAGGATCGAGGAAAAGGCCGTCGCTAGGAAGCTCCTTCCATTAGGCGGAACCACGTGCGAAAAGGAGAGACTTCGATTAGGAGGTTTTCTGTGTCCCGACCAGTAGCCAAACAAGAGTAGAACATAATTTTGAAACATAGACTATACACTTTATAATCCAGAGCATACGAACCGCAGTCGACCAGGATTGGGCAACGTTATATAAGTAACATCACTCGCTACTCCGAAATTAATTATTCAATTTAGAGAATTTTAAATGAAATAAAAAGAAATGAAGAAAATTAAACAAAGAACTTACGCAATTGGTCAATGTTCCAGAATTTGACAAAACCACGTAAATCGACATGGCTAATCGTCTCGAGCCAGTCCTGGTAACTTCGACCACGGTGTAAGGACCCTCCCATTTAGGGAAAGCTTATTGCGCCGCTTGGCTCAATTTTTCGAGAACCGATCACCTATAGCTAGGTTGCGGTCGCACCTTACGATTGTAGTACCTTCGCATGGCTTGTTGGTAGATTGCCGAACGATCAAAGCTTGGTTCCGCTGTTCTTCGAGGAAATTGATATCGCCGAAGTCGATGTTCTTCCCGATTGCTTAAGTTAAAACAATCGGTCGAAGGAGCCAATTTTCAATTCCGGAGGAAGCATAGCTTCGGCTCCATAAACCAAAAGAAAGGTGTTTCACGGCCGCACGATCGTCGTGGTCCGGACGACCCATAAAATGTAAGGAAGTTCTTGAACCCAAGCCCTCGACCGCTTTATTAATCGGTCGAATACTCGGCGTTTTATCCTCGTATTAGGATACCATTGGCACGCTCGATCGCTCAATTGCTCGTGGATGAGCCACGAAGCGAAATGGATTTTGATTCCTAGTTCTTCGCACTTCACGAAATTGCCGCTGAGAACTGGTACCGTTATCGATGATAATACGATTGGGTACACCAAATCGTAATCACATTTTTGTTATGAACCTCTTAGCGCTTCGCTTGTAACTTTAACAATCGCTCGGCCGATCCATTTTGTAAACGTGTCAATCATGACGAATGAAATTGAAGCCCCGGGTGCTCTTGGGAATGGTCCTGAATGTCTAGTCCCTGTGTTGCAAAAGGCCAAGAAAGAGGGATTGTTTGCAAAGCTTGTGCCTACCGATGTACTTGTCGGCTATGAAATCGACATTGTACGCTTCGTCACGAGCTCTTTTGCATCATGAAGGGCGCTTGGCGAGAGTATCCTTGCTCAAGGCTTTACCGACTGTGGTTCTCAGAGGAATGATGTGCTCCACAGACTCCTTCATGAATTTCGCTTAGCAACTTAATGCCACCGATTGAGATATGCATCTCATCAACACTCCATGAGATCCTCGCTTATACAAGGTACGCTCGATTAGAGTGTATGATTTGGCCTTCGTGCTATAATCGACCTCGCATCATCTTCGTGAATTAGGTCATGTCAAGATAATTGTAGATCGACGTCATCCAATCTCTACCTTGATCGTCACCGATCCGTGGAGCATCTAAGTTATCGAGTCAATAGGATTGACTGATGTAAACTATCGATGTTCTCGGAATGCTCGACCACCGAGGGTGAATCGAGTTGCTCGAGAAAAACTCCGTGGAGACGGTTGACCTAGTAGAGGCCATCCGAGCTAACCGATCCGCTAGAAAGTTCTCCTTTCTAGGAATATGTTGATCCGGAAACCGAAGAAGTGCTTTTCAATTTCCGCATTTCCACCAGATAGGAAGACATCTTGGTACTCGAGCATTGGTACTCTTTCCCTACTTGATTCGCTACTAGTTGAGAATCACCTTTCACTAGCAATTTGCGAATCCCGAGCGAACGAGCCGCTCAAGTCCCGCCAAAGAAACCTTCGTATCGCCACATTGTTTGTAGCAGGAAAATTAAACTGGACGGCATACTTGATGTGTTCGCCGGTAGGGGATATCAAGACGACTTCATCCCCCGATCCTTTAAGCATTAAGGAACCATCAAAGTACATTGTCCATTCATCGTGGCGCTCGTACTCAAGTCCCTGCTTAGATTCCGGGTTTGTCCACTCGGCAATGAATTCTGCTATTGCCTGAGACTTTATAGCTGTTCGTGAGATAAAATGGAGGTCGAACGTCCCTAGTTCCACCGCCCATTTTGCTATTCGTCCTGATGATTCCCTATTTCCAAGGACTTGACCTAAGGGATATCCAGTAGGTACGACCACTTTGTGGGCCTGAAAGTAATGCCTTAGTTTCCTTGAAGCCATAAGGAGACTATAAAGCAACTTTTGTACCTGTGGATATTTTTCCTTTGGCCCATGTAAGACTTCGTTTACGTAATATACCGGTCGTTGGACGTTTTCACGGTCTACGACCAGTACACCACTGACAGCTTGTGGTGTTGCAGCCACGTAAATCAGTAGTGTTTCCCCTGGTATTGGAGAGACTAGGACTGGGGCACTCGTAAGGTACTCTTTGAGTTTTTCAAAGGCATCGTTCGCTTCTGTCGTCCACTCGAAACTTCCATGTTTTCGAAGAAGTTTAAAGAAAGGTAGTCCTTTTTCCCCTAACCTGGCTATGAAACGACTTAGCGCTGCCATACAACCAGTTAGCTTCTGGACTTCCTTCTTCGTGGTCGGGGGGCGCATCTGATTGATGGCCGATATCTTCGCTGGGTTTGCTTCGATACCTCTAGCCGAAACTAGGAAACCGAGTAGCTTTCAAATGAAACCCGAACACACACTTCTCGGATTCAACTTGAGGTTATGTCTTCTCAAGTTATTGAAGGTCTCTTTAAGGTCAAGCATGTGATCGCGGAGTTGACACTTTTCACTACCAAGTCGTCAACGAGGCTTCCAAATTTTGACCTATTTGTGGGTCAAGGTTTTTGTATTAATCTTTGAAAAGTGGCACCAAAGATTTTTGAGACCAAAGGGCATCTTTACATAACAAGAAGTGCCAAATGGAGTGATGAAGGAAGTCTTCTCTTCATCTTCTTTACTCATGCTAATCTGGTGGTACCACGAGTAGGCATCTAAAAACTTAATAACTCACACCCGAGGTAGAGTCTACAAGTTGATCAATGCGAGGAAGGGAAAATCGTCCTTCTGACAAGCTTTATTAAGATCTGTGAAGTCTATACACATCCTCCATTTCCCATTACTCTTCCTAACCATTACAGGATTAGCGAGCCATTGAGGGTGATGTACTTCACGAATGAATCCGACCTTTAAGAGCTTGTCAATCTCGGTCGATGGCATCCTTCCGGCCGGTGCGAAACGTCCCGAGTTTCGCTGACCGGATTTTTGTTAGGTCGAGCGCTAGCTTTGCTCGATCACCTCCACAGGGACTCGGGCATGTCGGATGGTTGCCATGCGAATACATCCTTGTTTGCTCGGAGGAAGGAGACGAGCGACTCTTCCTATTTAGTATTGAGTCCTCGCTCCGACAAGACCTTTGGTGAGGATCCACCATTATTGCTTGACATGGCGTTTCTGAAGAAGCGCTTTGTCGAGTAGAACCTCCTTGGTCCGACGGATGGTTTGGGCGTTATCTTGGAGTCCGGGTGCTTGACCATGCATGGATGATGAGTCGAAATTTACGGTGGTAACTCATCGACCGATTCTAAGGATCTTCGATCACATGCGTATGCCATTTTGCGATCTCCACGAACCATGATCACACCTTTCGGTCTGGCATTTTCAAACTTTGATACCCGTGAGTGCGTGGCTATCAAGAATTTTGCTAACGCCGACGACCAAGAATTCCATTATATGCGGTTTCAAAATCAACCACGTCAAATGAAATTTTTCCGTTCGGAAGTTATCGAGACTTCCAAACGTAACCGTAAGGATACTTGTCCTATCGGTTTGGCGGTAGAACCGGAACTATGCCATGGAAGGCGATTTCACCGTTTTACTTTTGATCCGGGAACCCGCATGTCTTCTAAAGCTCCGAAAACAATATATTTAAAGAGCTACCACCATCTATCAAGACTCGATTGACTTTGCAATTATTAATAGTAGGTTCTACGATAATAGGGAACCTACCCTGGTCGAGTTGATGAGGCGAGGCAATCTTCTTTCTTTGAAGGAGATTACGGTGTCCACCACCTTGATGGTTTGGTAATGGTCGAAGGTTCCGATAGGTTGACCTCTCGCTCCATGGCTTTCGGTGACGGCGTGAGTCGATGAAGAAGAACCTCAAAGATCATATTGACCGTCTTGTTGAGGCTCCGGTACTCCATCTCTTCGCCGCCATCCTTGTCCTTTTTGGAACTTGTTTCCAACTCTTGGATTGCGGGAGTGGGCCTTTACCGCATAAAATCTTCCACTTCTTTTGCCAAACACGGCAAGTCGCAAGTCATGCCACGCTTATTGGTGAAGTGGACACCACTTCTTACCCTTATTATGGCCATCGGTCGGAACTTTGGCCTTGCCCCTACCAGATAGTCCTTCTTACCCTTGAATGGTTTATCTGGAACCGCTAGGACTTCCTTGGCGCCCATCTTGCGGTGCTTCTTCTTTTTGGAAACCTTCTTGGGATTCTTTTCTGACTTCTCAAGGCCAGGTTGAGGGATTTTATCTTTTCGATCAATGGCTTCAGTCCATTCAACCGCCTCACTAGCGGCTGCATACTTATCAGCCATATCAAAGAGTTCGGCGGTTGTTCGTGGAGGATTCATAGCGATGTCCTCCGTAAACCGCCGATTCCTTAAACCTGCCTTGAATGCCTGAATCACAGAAGATTCTGCAATTTCTGGAATAGAATTTCGAACCTGGCTGAACCTCTTGATGTACTGACGGAGAGTTTCCTTTGGCTCTTGCCGAGTTCGATGGAGATCATCCTCCTTTCCAGGACGATGGTACGTACCCTGGAAATTCACAATCAACAGATCGCAGAGCTGTTCCCAAGTATAAATAGATCCGACCGGTTGGTTAAGCAACCAAGACCGGGCCGATCCTTCCGCAACTGGGCAAATAATTAGCCATCACGTTTTGATCACCACCACCGCTCACGATGGCGGTGGTGTATATCCGAGAAACTCTAATGGATTTTGAGATCCATCAAATTTATCCAAGTTGGCAGGTCGGAACCCATTAGGCCAACGTACAGCTTGGAGCCCTGCAGAAAAGGCTCGACAACCTGTAACTGATTCATAGCGCCTTCTTGGAAAAGGTGCCGGATTAGGATCAGTAGGAGATCGGTTTCTTCTAATTGAACGCCGAGGCTCCGTCGTCCCGATCTGGTCGCGGACGTTATCATGACGTCTTTGACCATTAGCATGGTTCAGATGATGACGGAGATCATCTGGACCAATCAGGTGCTCTCCTTGGCAGGGGGAAGAGGCCGTCGTTCGAAACAACCTTCTTCCTTCATGACCTACTGGTCTAAATCGCCGAGGCGGTCTAGGTATCGGTGGATGACCATGCTGCCCTCTACTGAGGGAGGAGCGTTGAGACGAAGTCACCGTTAGACTTTGGGATATCCCTTGCCCCCTGCACGCTTCCGTGCGCTGCACGGTTCGTTGAAGAATTTCCGATACCTGCTCCACCAATTGGGTAAAGCCCGGAGCTTCAGCCAGAACAGGGTCAGTATTATTAAGAATATTATGGATACGACATAAGTTCTGAACTGTTACCGAAGGTCTCAGAGGATTCATTGAAGATGTTGGCGTTCGGAGACCTGAAGTTCCTCTGGACCTTTGGCCTAACCCCGTCATGCCTGTCATCCTATCCTGAAATTGCGCCACGCGTATTAGCTGATGGACGTCCATCAGCTCCGTTGCCTTCGGTAGGTGGTGCTTGATCGCTCGCGCCATCTCCATTAGCAGGTGGTGGCGAGGCAGGGTGTGCAGGACTGTGAGTGGCATCACGATCAGTATTTCCGATCGCGTTGACCTCATGCTTCCAGCAACGATCTTCCGAGGAGCTTCCGCTGTGATTAGTGGAGAACTTCTCAGTGCTCCTACCAGAGACTTCCACGATGGAGACCGGTCGGAGATAAGAACCTCCTGAGGTCTTTGCGGCGGGCTCAGCCTGATTCGGCGGATTGCCGACCGGATATTGAGTCTTATCCTCCTTACTCGGCCCATTGCCTGTAAAGGTCTCATCGACACCGTTACCAGATGCCGGTTGGTCCCTGGAATTTCCAGAGGCCGTTGGTGAATACCTGTCAGCCATGATTGTGTCAAGGGTATATTGACCCTCAGGTTGTGGGGCTGAGGTATTGTCACCTTTTTCGCCGGTCGGGGAAACCGGGCTTGGAAGAACGTTCGGACGTTCCGAACTGATCGGAACAACCCGTTCCTCAGAAAGCGCCTCTTGGCGCAACGGTGTATCTTCATCCATCCTCTCAAGTTCGCTGTCGCCAGCGACTTGCGAACCATCGGAGGAGGACGAAGATTCCCCATGTTGCATGGCTTGGATGCAGGCTTCCATGTCAAGGTTGGAGTAGTCATCCAAGTCGAACCAGTTTTCCTAATCCCAAGTTCCTGCCATACTCGCATTTACAGAAAAAAATGGAGAAAGCGGATGAGTTGAACAGAGAACCTACTTCCGAAGTTTTGCACTATCTTCCCCACGGACGGCGCCAGCTGTCGACGATCAAATCGCCGATCTTATGAATATATAAATGAAAAGAGGAAAAGTGTGCGTGACTTCAGGGAATGGATCTGACTTGCTCTTTATTGCTATGAACTCACAATTACAAACACAGGGAGTATCTAAAAACACAACACTTTGCTATATCTTGCTTGATGTCTTCTGCTTGTGCTGTCTATGCTGTACCCCGTGTCCTCTGTCCCTTCTGTCCTTCCATGACCCTCCTTAAATAGTTGATGAAGCGGTGGCAGTTATCCCATGAAGAGACGTCCGTTGGGGAGCGACGCGCCCGGTCGGGAAGAGACGGCAGTTTGGCGGTTCCACTAACTGTAAAGGCGGTTGGTGAAAACGTCAACTGTTCTGCGGTTAATGATTTAGGAGACGTTAAATCATTAGCCGTAATAGTGTTGTATTATGTGGAATATGAAACACGTGATTCATTCATCACATAGTGAGTGGCGTGGTCGGAGACTCGACCCAGATGCCTATTCATAGCTTCACGAGCACCTACCTGGTCGTGGACTATGTTGGAGACTTTGTCCGACCAGGGTATTTATTATATATAACTTCCGTAATACCTACGACCAGTTAGGTTGGTAGTCTTAGAAGTTACGACCATGAAGACGTATGGTCTTTATTAGGATAACATATGAATATTTTAATCCTCAACACCTCGGCAAAGGCTTTGCCGAGGGCGGCCCTCGGCAAAGAGCTCTCGGGGAATTTTGAGTCGGCGAAGAGGGTCTTTGCCGAGGGCCCTTGCCGAGGGCTGGACCGGCACTCGGCAAAGAAAAGCAGCCGTCACGGCGCCGGCGCCTGGGACGGAGTCTTTGCCGAGGGCCGTCCCATTGCCATCGGCAAAGAATTATTCTTTTTTTTTGAAAAATCTTTGCCGAGGGCCTCCAACCATGGCCCTCGGCAAAGAAATGTTGCAGAATTTTTCCAAAAAATCTTTGCCGAGGGCAATGGGATGGCCCTCGGCAAAGAATTATTCTTTTTTTTTCAAAAATCTTTGCCGAGGGCTTCCCCGTAGGCCCTCGGCAAAGAAATTTTAATTTTTTTTAAAAAAAAGTCTTTGCCGAGGGCCTTCAACCATGGCCCTCGGCAAAGAAATGTTCCAGAATTTTTCCAATGAATCTTTGCCGAGGGCGGGACGGCCCTCGGCAAAGGGGCAGAAATTTAAATTTATTTTTTGTTTTTTGCATTCCATCGACACAAGCATTTCATATATATACATATATATATCAACCATCACATATATATATCACACAGAACCCATTTTCTCACAATATATCACAACCATAATTGTGAACCACAAATCACAATATATTACAACGACAAGTCACATATTCATCATCATTCACATGTTTATTACGACAAGTTCATGAAATCCAAGCACAAGTCAGAACCATAAACCACAAATATTACAATAAAGTCCAACCACATCACCTAGCACTAGTCCTCATCAAGGTAGCCTATGAGACGGTGGTGAAGGAAAGGCGGGATCACCCGGTGACGCACTACCGGGATGATTGGAACCCATGACGGAGGTCGCACAAAGGAGCGAGATTGCATGTGTGAGTAATCCGGAAAACAGTTTTGGAACTTAGAGATTGCATCTAGTAATCTAGGAATACAAAAGATTAGACTCAATTGAAAATTTGTGACTCCTCCCGCACGGGAGGTTTCCAAACTGCAAGAAACAACGGCACTAACGCCGACATCCACAACAACCGATTTAACGCCGACATACATGCAAAGCACAAGCGAAAAGTGAACTTTCATACTTACAGGAGTAGCTGCAGGAGTAGGAGGTGGAGGAGCTGAAAACTGCACAGGTACACCCGATGCTTGCCCAAGACTTTGCATGATCACCATCATCTCCACTATCTCGTCATTGCGCCGTCGAACGCGACTGGCTGGGCTGCGGTTGCGCGGTCGATTCTGCGTTCGCTCTTGACTTTGCCTTTTGTTTCTTGCAGCTCGGCTGCAATATTTCACTCAATGTATCGATAATGCAAATCTAATTTAGGTGTGTAAATATCAACGTCATGACGAGTAAAACAGAATTACAGGTGCATGGACTGCTGCGATCTTTGGAGAAGGTCGCGTGCGTATGGGCTGGCTGGAGCTCGTGCTCCGTGCTCGGATAGCGTCGAGGGAGGGAAAAGTGGTGGAGTCGATGGCGCCGTCTGCAATCCACAGCCGCCGTGCTTCTTGCCTCCTCCGAGCCTCATGATCGTCTCTGCATCAATGGGCTCAGTGCGCACATTGTAATCTTCCCCATAGATCTCCCTTACCGAGGACGTGTACTCTTGGACTTTAGTGTACACGTTCGGGTCGGAGTACACACAGGGCGGGCAATGGGTCGAAGGAGACAGAGGACGACGCCCTGCCCATGTGGGACATAGCCCACGCAGAGAACTCCGAGACCTCCTCGCCTGGTCGCACCTCCTGCGAGAAAGACAGGAAGATGGTGAGAAATCAAGCAGAATTGAGCATCAAAATAAATGAAAGAAATCACTTACGTATGCTTGTTTGTATCCGGGGAGGCTGCGGCTGCCTTGATGGTGAGTTGGACCTTGCCTCATCAGACGCTGTTCCCGCTGCCTCTCGTGCGTGTCTACAAAGTCCTGTGATAACCACTTGTCCACGATCATGGCCCAGCACTCGGGATACGATCGGCACCACCAGGGAATCACCTACAAGTCATCGAGTATTTGACATATAAGAAGATGAAATTGAACCTACTTAATATCAAAACGAATCATTATGAATGTTATTCGCCTACCTCAAGGTACTGGTCCCGGGTCAGCGTAATCAGTCTTGCTTGAGGCTTGGGGAGGGACTGCTTAAGTACCGACCTGTAGTAGTCCATGTGGGCTTGGACGCGCCCATGGTGGTGCATGTCGGTGACGTACTTCCTACAAGCTGCAGCAGCCGCCCGATTCGCCTGGGCCTCAAGTCCTTCTTCGGCCTTGAAAAATTTCTGCATACAAAACCGATGTATCCATTCATTATTTTAATAAAACATTTAACCAATGAATGAGATGTATTAAGAAATGTTGTGCGAGATAAACTTACCCAAAACTCCGCCAATACCCGCTCCTGCTTGTTGCGGTAAGTGTCATCTGTGACTGAGCGCACTGTCCCAGCTTGGAGGCGGCTCCCTTTGCGGCTCTTGAGACAGTTGCACAATGCCGGGTACCATTTCTGCACAAAACACCAAGGATGCTCGCGAAGTGCGTCTTTGGAGTACCGACAAAACCAACCAGCCCTCGCACAAGTGATTAAGAAAATTTATCAGTTTCTCTTATGATTTCCAACATATCTTATGAAGTAGTTGTGATAACATCTATAGTTACTTACCTCTTTGCCATAGGCCAATCATCAAGGCGGTTGTGAGGAAGCGGAACCGGAGGGAGGCTCGCGGGACCTCGCTCGTAGGGAGTCCGGGTAGCGGTACCCCCTCCCTAGCCCTCGAGCCCCTCGCCTCCCTCACCCTCGAGCGCCTCGCCTCCCTCGCCCATCTGCTGACCCCTCTCGTCCTCCGACGAGGACGTGGCCGTGGCCGTCACGTGCTCCTCCTCCAAGACTCGTCACGTGGCGAGGAGGAGACCACGCCTCTGCGGCCGCGCCTGGTCCTCCTCTCGTCACTCTCCTGCGCCGCCCGGGACGACGACCCTCACCTCGAAGGAGAGGCGGTCTCTCCGTAAACCGAGGGCGTGTCACGGCGTGGACGTCTGCTCGCCATCTTTGTTCAATCACCTGCAATCACAAAGAATGAACAAGACTAATTAGTACATATATTAGAAATAGATTCAAAATATATAAACAAAACACAAATTAAAAAAAACATAGTATTACATGTATTATGAATAATCTTCATGATTGGGATCATAGGTCTCATCATCACTGTCAAAATTGTCCAAATGGGCAACACTATCCGAAGGTTCTATGTTGTCATCGTAGTCATTGCCTAGAAGTAATCGCTCAAGCATTGCTATGTCCTTGGCATTTACCACCACATCTCCATCGACCTCGCCATCAACCATTTCGTTGTCTACTTCCATTTCGATTGCTTCAGGTAAGACTATCTCAAACGTGCCTGGTAGCCCATCTTCTTGATAGAACTGTCCATCATATGTGTTTGCATTGAAGTTGTAATCATCATCGTTTGGGGCAGGTAGTTTACCATGTGGAGATACCTGGTGCACAATAGCCCAACCCTTAAGATCCTCTTTGTCTTGGTTGGCGTATCGAGTATAATACACCTGCACGGCCTGTTGAGCCACAATGTAGACATCTTTTCCAGGATAGACGGAATCTTCTCGAATCTCGACTAGCCCAAGATGAGGGGTTCGTCTCGTTGATCGAGGATTAAACCAGTGGCATTTGAACATGATAGGTTTAAGAGGTTTGTCTCCATGAAATGAGAGTTCATAGATTTCCTCAACTCTACCATGATAGTCGAGGCCATCGGTCTTGCGCGTAAAACTCCGCTATTTGTGGTTTTTCGTTTGGGCCGAATCTGCTCGTAACTTGTTGTGTGGAAGCGATATTCGTTCACGTCATAGCCGGTAAATGACTTCACCCTAACGTCACAGCCGTTTGTAACTTGTTTCAACTCATCACTCATGGACGAACCGGTCTGGGCCTGCAAGGTGAAGCATGATAGATCGTTATATTAATCAAACGTACGATCACCTTGGACGATCGAACGTACGAGCTAAATTGGACATTACCTTTTGTTTGAACCAAGAAATGAAATCAGCCTCCCGCTCCGCACCCCGCGAAACAAGGGTGTCTTGTTCATGCGAGGTAGGATCCCTTGATTGATGCCAGAATTCACGAACAAATTCCCTGTCCGAACGAGAATCAATGGGGTTGGATGCAGAATAGTGACGGCAGATTGAAACAAGTTCGTTGAGAACTTACTTGATGAACAGGCCACCTCGGTAAGGTTATTCAACACATATAGCATGATCTCGCGCCACTCTTCATTTCCCAATAGCTTCGGGTTGATCCACTTGCATCGCCGAGTTGGCCTTGGAAAAGGCCGAGGGTCGATTTATTTTCGCCAAATTGTAACGAGGAGTGGATTATGATTGCTAGGAAGGTTCGCTTGTAGTATTGCGTTGTGAAGTTTGCCACCTCCTCCGAAGGCATGCTTCGCAATGGAAGCCTCAATTCTGGCTTTATTTGTACATTTTTTGCGAAGCGTCTTTAGACATCTCTTGATTGGATAGCACCAACGGGCCTGCACGGGCCCCCCCAAACGTGCCTCGGACGGGAGGTGCACAATCGATCTCAGATCGGCAAGAAGAAGCCGGTGGAAAGATCTTCTCCAGCTTACAGAGCAACACAGGTGCCGCTTTTTCCAAGTCCTGAGCGACGGTCCGAGATATCTCCTTGGCACAAAGCTGGCGGAAGAAAAAGCTCAACTCTGCCAGCACTAGCCAAACATGCTCAGGGACATAGCCTCGGACCATCGCCGGAAGAAGCCGCTCAATCCATATGTGGTAGTCATGACTCTTCATCCCGTTGACTCGCAGAGTGCCTAAGTTCACTCCCCTGCTAAGATTCGCTGCATATCCATCTGGGAACATTAACGTCTGGATCCATTTTAGTACTTCCCTCCTTTGATCGATTTGCAAGACGAAATTGACCTTAGGCCTTTTCCAGTTCTTGTTTCGGCCACTAGGAGGTTGCATCGCTTGATTCGGTCTATCGCACAACGTCGCTACATCCACTCTAGCCTTAACGTTGTCGTTAGACTTGTCAGTGTCCATGAGAGTTCCCCAAAGTGCCTCGACGATATTCTTTTCAGTGTGCATTACATCAATATTATGTGGCAGAAGAAGGTCATCGAAATAGGGGAGCCTCATCAAGCCGGACTTATGAGTCCACATATGTTCCTCACCATATCCCACAAAACCAGCTTCTTCATTGGGTACGAGAGCATCTATCTGAGCACGAACCTCGGCACCAGTCCTCAAGTGCGGTCTAGGGTCTGTCACTTTGACACCTTTCGTAAAGCTCTTGATGTCTTCTCTGAATTCATGGTCTAGAGGAGGAACTCGACGATCTTTGGTCGAACACGAATACTTGCCACCCTTCTTCAACCAAATGAACCTCACGCCTTCCTTGCATATTGGGCATGGGAACTTCCGTGAACACACCAGGCGGGCAAATAACCCATACGCCAGGAAGTCATGCAGGGAGTAGTGGTACCAAACGTGCATTTTGAAGCTTGTCTTTGTAGCTCGGTCGTATGTCCATACCCCCTTCTCCCAAGCGTGGATCAATTCATCAATCACAGGCTCCATGAACACACCCATATTACTCCCCGGTGTCGAGGAATTATCAACGACAAGAATACGTTATGCCGTTGAAAGGAGATGCCGGGAGGGAGATTGAGGGGGATAACAAAATGGGCCAAGATGTGTATGGGGCACCATCATTCCATAAGGATTGAACCCATCAGTTGCCAGCGCGACACGTACATTACGGGCCTCAGCTGCTTTGTCACGATGTTTGTCATTGAAGTACGTCCATGCTTCAACATCAGACGGATGTACCATCTTCCCAGGATTGTACCGTTTGCCATCTTTGTGCCATGTCATCTGTTTCGCGGATTCCTCGATCATGAATAGCCGTTGGATCCTCGGCAGGAAAGGAAGGTGCCGTAGCACTCTCGCGGGATTGGAAGTCGCTTTTCGACCATCACCAGAGTCTACCTCCAGGTACCTGGAGGATTTACACTTCGGACAGTAATTTGCGTCCTTGTGTTCTTTCCTAAATAGGACGCACCCCTTCGGACAAACATGTATCTTGTCATACGGCATCTTAAGCATACGAAGGAGTTTCTCTGCCTCGTACAAGTTCGTCGGCAAAGTGTGCTTCTCCGGTAGCATGGTGCCAAACACGGCCAACATCTTATCGAAGCCTTCTCGACTCAGGTTTAACTCGGCCTTCAACCCCATTACGCATCCAGCTGAGAAATCGTTGTACGCTCGTGAAGGGGTTTCTGTGCCGAGTGCAACATTTTGTAGAAGTCCTTTGCGGATTCCTCCATCTCCTCCTTCTCACGTCGTTCAGCGAAGTGAGCTTGGTGGGCGTCATCTAGCATGTCCGCTACCCCAAAGATCATCATCAAAAGCCTCGAGGCGTGCTCTCACCACCTCCGCTCTTATACGATCCGCTTCACCATGGTAGATCCATCTTTGGTAGCCAGCGATAACCATTGAACACAAGATGTCTACCCATGGTCTTCTCGTCTACCTTTCTCCTGTTGTCACATTTGTCGCGGGACACCAAACTAGAGAATGTCCTCCCGCTCCCGGGCCAAATGCATGTTTCAAGAAACGATCCGTCCCTTCACCCATTCATAGTCGTAGTCACTCCCGCTTCTCCAAATTTCGTACATCCACCGACGGTCCTCCATCCTTTAACATTTACATCACAGTATTGTGATCATCAATTGCATCTACGCGTGTTCCTAATGTCTAATAGGTGAGGATAGGTCCTAATCCACTTCACGGATGCGTAGATGAGGTCGGTTTCAGGCTCGCTCCTCTCGAGACAATTTTGCGAAGACCTCCCATTGTTCTCCCGATACACGTCCCGCAAGGGAGAGTGTATCCGGAGAACAACAGGAGGTGATGCCGAACTCCGCCTCGGGCCGGAGCGGACCATGGAAACTAACCCATCTACGCATCCGCGGCCGTCCAAAAACGTGGACAATCCGAAAGCGAACGGTCGCAGATAAGCAAAGATCCGCATACCTACGACCGTATCTCTTTCGGACGGAGACGCTTAATCGGGTTACGTGCGGGCTCGGCGGATATGCGGAAAAAGAGGTTATTTATACCTAGGGTGTCGGTGAAGTCGGGCTAGCGAGGCGATGTCGAGTCGGCGCTTGATCTGACGAACCGCGACACCTACGAAGACGATCGGGTCCTCCGGTCCCTCCGACGTGCTCTTCTCCCGCATAAAAAGGCAATAGGTTATTGTTTGTTCAAAATTTAACAAAGACTCTCCTGCGGGAGGTTTCCAAACTCGCAAAAACGCAGCGGGATGGCCGACATTCACAACGCACGAAGGCCGACAACCACAACGGCACGAAGGCCCTCATATCAATTTACGGCACGAAGGCCCACACAACCACATACGGCACGAAGGCCGACAACGAGAGTTTTACCTAGGGTTGCGGTGGAGGCCGGCCACGGGGCGGAAGGCCGCGGGGGCCGAGGGCAGCCCGGCGGCGGCGAAGGTCGGGCGCGGGAGGCCGGCGGGGGGCCGCCGAGGCCGGCCGGCGGCGGGAAGGCCGGCGCTGGGTCAGCGGAGGGCCGGCCGGCGGCCGAGCTCCTTGCTCGACCGAGACGGGGAGGAGGCGGCGCGCCCGGCGGCTCTGGGCGGTGGGATCGAGGGCGCGCCAGGGCGGCGCGAGGTCGGCGCGCGGTGGTCGGCATGGCAGCGGCGGGCGACGAGGCGGCGGCGGCATGGCGGCTGGCGGCGCGGGCGGCGGCGGCGCGGCGCGGCGCGGAAGGCGATGGCGACGGGCGGCGGGCAGCGGGCGCGCCTGGCGGCGCAGCGGCCGCCGGGCGGCGTGGCGGTGGGCGGGCGGCGGGCGGCGGGCGGCGGCGCCACATGTAGAGATGTCTGGGTTTTAGGCATCCGACGTCACAACTTGCTCGAAACCTTCTCAATTTTTTACCACAGCCTACACATGCGATAACATGACACCTCGACAAGTTTCGTGATTTTCGGACTTCGTATGGATTTTATATAATTTAAAAACACTTTTCCGACAAGTTCCTCGTCATGTTACGTGAAGAAGATGCCCGAAATTTGATGCGAGTTCGTGGATAGGGACTCAACATACACCAAATACCATGAATAACATTTTTCGAATCACTAAATTGCATTATTCCATCCACCTGCAGTTCAAATTTGAAATATTCGAAAAAAATCAACGAAAAGAAATAAATTAGGGAAATATATCAAAAAAAGTCAAAATTGACCCAAATTTTAAAATTGAGTTTTAAATAATGTATTATAGCATCACAAAAAAACTGGGTTCAAAAAACCAAAAAAAAAAAATCACAGGCCCTCGGCAAAGAAAATTTTTTTAAAAAAATTAAAAATCTTTGCCGAGTGCTTTGACAATGGCGCTTCGGCAAAGATCGACGCCATGGCATGCCGTGGCCCATCCGGCCATATTTGCCGAGGGCTAGACCCTCGGTAAAGATTTTTGCCGATGACCGTTTCTCTTTGCTGAGGGTCTATCTTTGCCGAGGGCTCCTGGGGCTGGCCCTCGGCAAATAGAGCCTTTGCCGAGATGGATTTCCAGTAGTGGGTCTTCGACCAATTACTAACACGACATGGCAGAATGCAGACAAATACGTACGATGGTTTCAAATGTTGAATTCGAAGTTTTCGGACGTATTGCGTAGCCAGATCTCAACATTCTATACTTGGCAGATGCGCTATGACCAGTACATGTGCCGTTGCGTCCGAATGGGACGTTTTTTCTTTATTCGTGTAGCGTATATACCACTGTACAAGCAACTTAATCGTATATTGGTGCTTTAAAAAATGTAATATTCCTTGCTCCGCTAGTTTATTCTACCTGTCTAATAACCGCACGGTGAGCATATCACACACCTCACCGTTCTTAACAAATGCTCTTTTTTTGCGAGTGTTCTTTAACAAATGTGGTACCACGGCTAGTACCGAACCCTTCGAGTATCATGTCGATTCAATTTATCAGTCTCAATTTGACAAAGGTCAATACGTATTTCAGATAAACAATATAATTGATTGTAAGAAAAGGTATTGTACAACGCTCAATCATAATCAATTTAATTTGTTATAACTCTACTGCGATGTTTGAAGTACAGGTGGCATTTTCCTTTAGATAAAAAAAGCACAGGTGACATTTGATCAAGTCCAAAACGTCCAGATCAATGGATGGTATAGCTGTGTAGTACCGATTACTCAACGCCGGCAGTCCGGCGCCGCCGCGGCGTGCACGCGCCGGCGCGCGGCGGTTCGGTTGCAACCACCGCGCCGTCACAGAGAGTAGCCGCGGCGTGCACGCGCCGGCGCGCGGTGACTAGAGCGCGCAAACTCCTGCCGCGGCACACGCCAGTCGGCACGGGACCGCAAAATAAAGCATCCAATTCGGCTCGACCACGCAAATCAACTTACCGCCCGAACCTGACCCGTCGCGCATCCTTGGCAAATGGCCTTCGATTCCCATCCCCTCGTCGTCGGCCTCCTCTTCGTCCCGCCCTTAAATCCCACGCGCCGCCTTTCCTTCCTCTCCAACTCGCCGTGCCGTGCCTTCTTCTCACCTCCGGACTTCATCCATGGCGGCGACGCCCCAGGTCTCGGCCGTGATCTTTGATCTGGACGGCACACTCCTGGACACAGGTACGCGGATCCGTTTACTGTCGCGCTGCCGTTCCTGTGCTGTTCGATGCTCGCCGGGCTGTACGAGCCAGTTGGTTAGATATACATATGCTCGAGTCGTTACACAGGAACCTGCCTTTTTCTGCTTATGGTGGGCGTATTTGGTCCTCTTCTTGGAACGTGCTGCGTCGAAAAATCGGATTCCCAAGATGGAGTTTGTAAAGTGTGGTGTGTCTTGGTGCAGAGAGGGCAACAAGGGACATCCTGAACGAATTCTTGGCGACATATCGGAAGGTCCCAGATACGGAGAAGGAGGAGAGGAGGCTGGGGCAGATGTACAGGGAGTCTGCTACTGGGATCATCGCAGATTATGGGCTACCGCTGACTGTCGAGGAGTACTCGGAGGCAATATTCCCATTGTACATGAAAAGGTTTGTTTCATTTTAGTATGCTGATCAATGCTGTAATGTTCATCACAATTCACAGAAACACTTAACTTGTCTTTACTGTTCTCCAGGTGGCAAAAGGCAAAACCACTTCCAGGAGTTAAAAGGCTTGTGAAGCATCTTCACAAGAACGGGGTACCGCTGGCGCTTGCTTCAAACTCCATCAGGAGAAATATCGACCACAAAATTTTAAAACTAGAAGGTTTACATCATTTTTTCAGATTGGATATACTTAACGAATCATCGGTAGTCCTGATTAACTTAATTCACACGAGTAAAAAGAACCTTGAAGTAGTAGGGATGGTTTTCGTTGCTCATCTATTAAAAACTTCCCTTTATTTTCAGATTGGAAAGACTGCTTTTCTGTGATTCTTGGTGGAGATCAGGTCCCTCATGGAAAACCTTCCCCTGACATGTGCGTACCTTTAGAATCGTTGACCAAATATTAATTGCAATCGCTCCTTGAAATGTTAAGTGTGTACGCATTGTGTGGTTTCCATGCAACAACATAAGTTTCAGGTTTGCAACGAATCTGCCTAATGTCTCTCGGGATATACCATTTAATTCTGGTATCATGTTATTTAAAAATATGGCATAATTAATTGTCACAAGCTGATGCAAACCTATCTTTAGCTTTGTGCATACAATTTTATTGTTGATTCTGTAATATCTCTGCTTTTCTAGATTTCTGGAGTCTGCAAAAAGACTCGATGTTAATCCATCATCGTGCTTGGTCATAGAAGATTCTCTGTAAGTATAGTAAACACTACGCCTGTACAATTTTCCCCAATATCCGGTAGATTAGAAACCCCTGATTTCCTTTAGTGAAGGGAAACAGAGCAGAGTTCAGAGTTCATACAAGATGTAGCATTTCGGCATATCCGACAATAGACAGTTTTGTCGGTGTACCTGAATAGTAGAGGGCAGCCATAAACAGCTAACTGAGATATAACCATGAGAGAGTCCAGGTAAGATAACCAAATATAAAACCCAGTATTTTTTTCTTCAACATTTCAATTTCTTAGTGTTACTTTGCAAGACAAATGCACTTAACACTAGATGTCAATCCAAATCTCTGCAGTCTAAAAATGAAGCTGGCATAGACACATAGAGATTAAATTTGCTTTCATTTGACTAAAACACCTGCACTCATCCATTTTCTATGACATTTGCATCCTCCTCAAATACACGAAGAAAACTACCAATACCAGGTCATCGTAGTATTAGTTGTCATACTTAATCTTTAGCACAGAAGGGAGTATAGATGTGGTGTCCCCTTATGTAGTCAATTGTCTTGATTAGCCAATGGCCAATGTTCATGCACTAAAAAATAGCGCATGCTATTGTTCTGTATTTACTATTTAGTTACATTTTCTGCTTTGTTGGTAAAATTTTCCTAGAGTTGGAGTTCAGGGTGCCAAGGCTTCTGGGGCAAAGGTAGTTGCTGTTCCATCACTCCAAAGTCAAAGGCAACGCTACTCAATTGCTGATGTCATCCTCTATTCACTGCTGGACTTCCATCCTGAGCTGTGGGGTCTTCCTCCGTTTGAAGATCGTAACTCTTTCTCCATTAACCACTGGTTTGATTTTAGTTGATTTCATTTTCATTGTTTTACGTATGATGGATGGCATTTATGTTAACAGGCATTCAAGATGCTTTGCCTATCGAACCATTATTCGCAAATGCTCAGATAGGCGATGCAATTTCAAACAGTCTTTGTATGGTAATAGCAGGTCGGGCACCTTCCTATCACTCTTCTAATACGACAATAACTGACAAAATTACCTTGGATCAAAAAAATAACTGACAAAATTACACTTCTCAGCACATGTTTGTAAAATACTGTAAGTGAACATGTTATTTTTTTACTTACTGTAATTATTTGCAAACAGGTGAACGTACCTATGATTCTATTCCTGACCAGATATCAGGAATTTTCTTTGGTTGGGCCAAGTTAGAAACACATGAAGTCTCTAAGGTGGTGGTCAGCATTGGGTGGGACCTTTCACTGCGGACTGTTGAAAGAGTGATGGTTGGTATCTTAAGTTTAGATCGTCTTATGTCTTGCCTATTTTTTTATTAGAGGGTTAAGTGACTAAGTGCCCATTGTCAAATTACAAATTCAAAGGGTTTTTTATTTGGGAGGCCACTAGTCTGAAGGTTCCTGTGCATGTGCTCAAGATTTGTGAAAATTGATGACAAACTAATCTTTACTAGTGAATTAGCACACAATAAATTTTCTACTGTTTGCTAATTGCTATGTCATTCTTGCCAAATAATAGAAATAAGAAATTATTTGCTTACCTTGATCTGTGGTTGTCCTTTTTCAGCACATATATTTTCTTGACTCCTGCTGCAAGGTCAAAACGGAGGAGTCCCTGGAGCTGCTATTAATTGGTTACATCCGGAAGCTCCAAAGCACGGTAGTGATCTCCTCCTAAACTTAATGTCAAATTAATGAATTTGACTGTAAGGATTTTTAGCATGTATAAGTAGCCCTTTTTTCGAAACGGAATATGTAGCCATTTACAAATGTTTATTTACTACTATTATGGGCCCTCCCTGGTATGCAATGCAGAAGTCCGTCACACATCACCAAGCATATTAAACTATAGCTCTGTCATATGACCACGGCTCAAATCTTCTATGCAAGTCCAAGAATGATTAGCCACTTAAACTTAACCTTTGTTGCAGGAAAATATATCGCAAGCGTTGAGCATAACTGACGAAGACCAAGGCATTGCAATGGCTGCATTGGACCACCCAGCTTTCTCTGAATATGCAAAGGCAAGGGATGCATTGGACCTCCCAGCTTTCTCTGAGTATGCAAGGTCACAAAACGGCCTTCTCGCCTGACATGTTATTACAAGCTATCTCCTTAGGTTATTACATCATTAACAAGCAAACTGGACAGCCGTATCTGCTTCGTCCTTGAAGACGTAGGAATTGTTTGGACTGGAACAAAGGTTAGCTCACATAAAGAGAGAGAATCGCTCGATGCTATCATTGTCTGCGTGTCTTGACAGCCTCAGATCAGTAACAGCTGCGTCTATTTTCGGTTCATTTGATATCACTGCGTGCGCCTTTTAAAGGACAGACTGATCACACGTCTGTACGCGTATATACAATGAAGGGTAGGGTATAAAATAATTAATTGTTCACGAACAAATATTCTGTTGTGAGTATTTGTCAGTCTAAACGCTAGAGGAAGTTTTGTATTTGTGTTGGGATTTGCTGGCACGTGAAATCGTCCAGTTGGATCAACGTGTTGTCGATACCTCTCACCGACTTTGTCGTCGGGCACTCGGGCTGCTGTGGAGTACCACATGCGTGCAGCTGATTGAGCTGCAGCTTATTTATGCATTTCATTTCCGATGTTTCTGGCACCGGTTTCAAGTTGAGGTCGTGTGATTGTTGAGACCAGGGCAACAGGGCAGGCTGTGTTGGGAGTAGCCGGCGGCACTGGCGGTAAATGGTACATGCGCGTGCCGCAGCGCCGGAATTCAGCAGTGGGAGGCGTGGACGGGCAGGCAGCGCGCAGCGCAGCGCAGCTGTTCCACGCTCGGCGGGCGGGCAGCACAAGTCGTCAGGCACCGGGGCGAGAGCGAGCCGGCGAAGACCGCATGCGCAATTGCGTACAGGGCTACAGGTTCATGGCTGTGTCTGAGGGAGGAGAAATTTTACCGTGGTATATCTCCAACCGTACCACTATCCAACAACAGCCCCACACCAGCAACTCAACGTTAAACAGGACAGGCCCCATACTTTCCCCTTGAACTTCCACTTCTCGTGGTACAAAAAAGAGAAGCATCAATTTCCCGCCGTAGAAATACGAGTTATCCTCGAAGCAGTAAAGGGAAATCGAGCTAGCTAATGAACAAAAAAAAAAAGGTAAACGAAGCTCAAGAAGAACTAGAGGGAGAGGATGCGTGTGAGAGAGAAGGAAGGGGAAAGTATGGGCATGTTTTGTTTAATGTTGAGTTCAACGTGTATAGGGGAGGAAGTAGGTGGGTTTACTCGGTGTCACAGAATACCGGGTCCTCTAAAAAAAATAGTAGATATTATCATGTATATACTATATGTGCATCCTTTATCCTAAAAGTTGTGCACCTTGGTTCAGTCCAACCTCTGATCTTTTGCAGTCTTTTGCTGTATAAATTACTATTTAGTATACTGTTATTTAAAAATTATATATGATGTTATATGTATGGTTAAATGGTGAATCTCGATCATTTTTATTCTAGTTCCGCCCCTGGACGTGTGGGGCTGTGGTTAGATAATGGTATGGTTGGAGATATGCCGCGGTGCCGTAGTAAAATTTCTCCTGGGGGAGGGCAAACGCGCGTACTGTGCAATCTGGAGCGGCTTGGAACGGCGCGGTGACGGCCGCCGTATGGCTGCTGGAACGTTGAGCGTCGCATGGGTAGGCCTTTGATTGAGCGTCGGCGGACAGGCGCTTTGCTCAAAAATAGAGATCGGCGGGGAGGGTGGCCGTGCGCGGTCGATGGTAGCGGTACTATCAGGCTTGGGAGTCATTGGGGTCTCGAGCACAGTCGTCCAATTTTGGAGATCCAGGGGCCAGGGTGCAGAAAAAAAAGAAAGCAGCTAAGTCTCGCGTGGAAAATTTTGGGCTTCAAAAAGATTTAGCGTGTCAATTGACTATGAAAAACGATATCTGCCTCAATCTCATCAATCATGAATGAACAATGAAGGGCAAGATTCTGCATACTCCTATGGCCTGAAGTCAACTCTTTTTATCACATACATGAGTAATCGGATCTCCTAGTCGTCCAGCCAAATAAACTCAGAATAAAAATACGATTCACAAGGATGAACACGTTGGACCAGCCCACGTATCGAGCTAACTAGCTGAGAGCCTGTTACAATATAGATGGGGAGAACACTGTCTGGAGAAGAATCGACACGTTAGA
Source organism: Hsuehochloa calcarea (assembly GCA_036346395.1). Lineage (NCBI taxonomy): Eukaryota > Viridiplantae > Streptophyta > Magnoliopsida > Poales > Poaceae > Hsuehochloa > Hsuehochloa calcarea. The sequence continues at coordinate 63,662,504 of CM070594.1, read as the reverse complement.
ATTAGCATCGCATGATCCACCTCTGCTGAGTCATGGACTTCTTGCAGATGGGAAGTAAGAAGAAATGGCAGAACCCCGTTTTCGTGTGACTGCATGCTTTGAAGGACGAACCCACCCCTGTATTTCTCGCTGGATCTCCGGCGGCGGTTCCTCCACCACGGCTGGATCGATATCTTCAACATTAAGCATCCATGTGTTACTGGCAGAGTGACCTCCACCAGTGTTGATATTGTTCCTATCAACAGCCTGTGCAGACCTATATCATGCTTTGCAGCCTTATTTGCTTCTGAAGAACTCTCAGGACCTAAAATGGTAAGTATTTAGCAAACAAAGAAAATTTGACAATTGTTGCGATGTGCAATGGTCAATATTTGCATGTGTAGAAAAACAGTCCTCCAAACCTTGATGACTGCAAACCTTGCATGTGTAGAAAAGCCGTCAAATTTTCGTTTCTCATGGGGGCAGATTGACTTTGTGAAAGAAACTTCAAAATCGAGCAAGTTCTCTGAATGATTGTTATGGAACATCTGGATGAGTACTCAGGTTAAATCAGGTGCAAGTATGTAACATAAACTACAATAAATTAGAAAACAAGACTTGGGCATTGCAAGTAAAGCTCTTGTGGCCTATGAAGTATGAATTTCTCACTCGACTCAAGAATTAGCTCAGCTCATGCCAATCACTCGCTTAGGGTGGAGGGGAACAGGAATGGTGTTAGGATGATGGCTGGTTATGAATTATGAATTTATGACGGGAGGAATGGAAGAGTGGGGGATTGTGTAGTGTGTGCATCTTGTGAAAATGGACAAACTGGCAAGGTGCCAAGGGAGGAGATAGGAGAGTGAGTTGGGAAAAAGAAACTAATAATTAACTTGGAAATTCCAATACCTCTAGTAGATAATAAGTAAATGAGACGAGGAACTGAAATCAAACAGCAGGAATGAACAACTCAGAAATCTTGAGATTCATTTCTGATACTTGGACCTGACATGGTAGTTTAGTGAGTTAAACTTGCTCATTTTTCCAGCATCAATATTGAGCATTCAATGTTACTTTTTTTTTAAAAAAAATGCACGTATAATCTTATTCAAGTCCAGCCTGCGCCTTATGTATAGTTACAGATTTGATAAAAAGTGTCCTAACACATTTGTTCATACAAAAGACTGCAATTTTATAATTGACTGAAAACAAGGCTGCAACAAAAGCAGAATACAGATTTAAGGACGAATTTGTTACACTTTTTTTTTAGTTGTCCTGAATGTCAAAATGCTGACAAACTTCCATAGAACAACAGAACCTCTTTAAATCAGAGAACGATTTGGAACTTTCTGTCAGCAGCAGGCAGCAACTAATGCAATCTCAATATATATTGGGGGAATTAATAATATGCCACCCTTTAGTTGGGCATTTAAGGATATGCCACCACTCTCGATGTAATTAATAATATGCCACCCTTTAGATCAAACAATTCATGATATGGCGCTTTCAGATTATTTTAGTGTTTTTCGAGGAGCAACTTGGTCATTTCACCTATCCTTCTTCCTCCCCTCACTTTCTTCTTCCTAATCCTCTTTCATCCTTGTCTCTGGTCATGGGTGCCACCTAGTGGTGGGCATTAGTCCGTGCTGTGCTAGCACGGTACGGGTCCGTCGTGTTTTGGATCGCGTCGTGTCATGTCGGCTCGGCTTGACCACCCTACCGTGTTGTGCTGGCCCGCCTCGCCTCCGGCCAAGCCCAGGCACGGCCCAAAGCCCGTTGTGCCAGGGCCGTGCCATGCTGGTATAAGCCCAGCCCTAAGTAAATATAAACGCTTGGAAAGACGACAGCCACCGCTACCCAGGAAGACAAAGACACCCATGCCCCTTCTACGCCTGCTCCCCCTCGCCATAGCCTCCTCCTCCTCCTGGACGCCGATGAAAAATTCTGTCCACCTCAGTCGCGCCACGCGCTTGCGAAGGGGTGAGAAGGACGGCGATGGGGGGAACGACTCTCACCTCTTCACACCAAACTTCCCGAAATGTTTTGCTGTATTGACTCATTTTTGTCCCGTATTTGCATCAATGACCGTCGCTGAATTTTTTTTTCAAAAATATCGCCCTACCGCACGCCCACCATGTGGCATGCCCACTCCTCCCACCACGCGCGCCCTACCGCACAACCACAAGGCGGTGGCGACCTCCCGCACGGCCGCCCTACGGCTTCTCTCTTCTCCAAAAATTAGGGTTTCAACTGTGTTTGTAGGATTTTTAAAATATAGCAAATGAGTTCAAAAAATTATAAAATTTTATGTGAATGCTCCGAATACGGTGTGCTTACTTGTGTAATTTGTGCATAATTTTATTAGCTTTGATTTTTTTTTTCTCACAATTTCATTTAAGTGTGTTGTTTCTAGGAATTTGTAAATATAGAAAATGAGCTCAAAAAGTTAGGAATTTTGTCTTGAAGGCTTCTTACATAGTGGACTTAATTGTGTAATATTTGGATAATTTTATATGTGTTCTGTCATTGTCTCGAACATTAAGGATTTAGATCTCAAAAATTTATATTTTAGGTTTCGGAAATTAGGGTTTCATGAATTCCCACACAAAGTACTCATAACAGAATTAGGGTTTCAGAAATTATGGTTTCCAATGGAGTTGCAATGTATGTTTTCATACAGAAAATTATCGACATTTCAAGCGTTACAAGCATTACATGAAACACGTGCGGGTTTATTGCAGTCGGGATAAAGGAGGATGGGGTATTATCACATGTAACCCGATCAAATATGGCACTCTTAGTTAATATATCAGTTTAATGTGGATGATATTATTTAATATTGTATCATACCACATGCTAGATAAGCTTATACATGAACCAACTAAGGGAAATATGTGGCATGTAGATCATATAACAATGTACCGCAGCCTCCGACTTGTGTGCATTTCGAAGGCTACGATTTGTTGTTATATGATCTACATGCCGCACACTTCCCTCAGTTGGTTAATGTACAAACCTATCTAGCTTGTGGTACGATATAGTGTTAAAGAATAGCATCCACATTAAACTGATGAATTAACAAAGAGTATCATATCTATCATCTATGCAATGATGTCTGCCACTAGTCTCCGCGGTGCCATAGCCACTATCATTTGTCTCGGGGCTGCCCATGGTGGCGGCGAGTGTCGAAGTCCTCCATATCCCGCGATTCCATGATGTAAGTTTGTGCATAATTTGAAGGATTTGGAGGAACTTGTGGAAACTTGAACAAAGAGACTGTGATTCCATGATGTAAGTTGATCGTAATGTAACAAACGTAACAAGGATGTAAATTGTATATAACTCACGTCTTCAATACGGAGTGCGCCCAGGCGGCCAGATACTCTACGATATCGGCTGGTCTCAGTCGAAGGAGTCTTCCCCTTCCCCTTGTGGCGGGACTCCCCATGTCGATGTCGTATATCGAAGTCGTCCATATCCTACGATTCCATGATGTAAGTGCATCGTATAGTGAAAAACGTAACAAGGATGTAAATTATGCAAAACTCATGTCGTCGATATGGAGTGCACCCAGGCAACCGGTTACACTATGGCGGGCGAGCTTAGCTACATGAGCCTTCCCCTTAACTTTGTTTCACGACTCCCCATGTCAGTGTCATGTGTCGAAGTCCCCCACGTTGTGCGATACGAGCTGGACGCTTGCATGTTGTTAGAACAACGAAAGGGCAACTACAAAATCAGGACGCGAATTGTACGTAACTCACCTCTTCTATATGGATGGCTCCCGTGCGACGGGAGAAGCTACGACGATCACCGGTCTCAGCAGGAGCAGCCTTCCCCTTCTCCATCTGGCAAGTCCTGAGCTCCTCTGGTGCCTCCTCAATAGGGTCTGGTACGTATAGTTTCCACCGCACGAAGGTCTCGGCCCGCATTGAGTAGTTTAGCATGTACTTCTGCTGGATGAACGTCCTATCATATATCTCTGGGTCATCGATCCACTGAAAGAAGTGGCAGCGCATCTTGGGATGCCATTACATGGGGATGAAGTAAAAAATTTACGAAAATTATCGTAGGGAGAGGAGAATTGTTGTGTGTGACAGAAACGCTTACGAGGTGGTGGCCACGCGTGTAGGACGCCCGGGCGTAGGTGTCTGGGTGTGTGGATTGAATGATCTCCGCCGGCTCGCCACACACACACACTGCGGGACCAAAAATCGTGGTGGTACCAGAGCATCTTTCATTGAATAATCTGGGTATTGTAGATGTTTGGCCTTCTTCGCAAGCCACTTGCGCTTCTGTAAAATCCTCGCGTAGAAGTTTGCTGATGAGTCTAACATATCTGTCTATCGTAGAAGTTTCATTGTTCATAACAAAAATAAGGTGGATAATACATTAAATTATGACACTGAATGACGACCAGACACGCTCGGCCTGTTGGGACAATCCCTCATTGAGTGCCTAGGGGTCTTGCATATCCTGCACTTGAGAAACTTATGGCACTCCTTGGTTGCTCTCCCTCCACTACCTCTGGAGTAGATTCCCTTGTATGCCTCGTAGTCTGGTGTTTGAGGTCCCTCCAGATGGACTCAAACTTCTTTCTCTAGTTCTGCAGACACAGTGCCTTGAATCTGCAAACACAATTCATACATTGCGCCGGTCTCCCACTACCGCCCTCTTCACGTTAGCCAGGAACCACAGCTAACTAGATGTGTTCTCGCTCTCCACAATGGCAAATACCACTGGGAGAAGCTAATCATTCGCGTCGGCTGCCACCGTGGTGAGAATGGTTTCCTTGTATCTCCCCATGAGGAAAGTGTCATCCATCATGAGCACAGGATGACAGAACTTGAAGCCCCCGATGGCCTAGGTGAAAGCCCGGAACACCCGGTCCAATATAAAGCAGTTGGGCCCTCCCTCAGCATCTTCACTCTCAAGCTTGTTTATGTACGTGCCGATATTTGATTCGGTAATCTGGTCAAGCAATGTAAGCACAAGGTTGTACGTCTCTTCATATGTCTCGTACATGGACTCGATGACCTTCTGCTTAGCTCGTCGGACCTTGCTATAGCTGATTGGATAACCAACCTACCTGGGCACAGACATTGCCTGGGCAGCCTTCCACTATGCACTTCACTGCGTACTGCCCTAGGTTGGACCGGTACACTCAGTACACACAGCTGATAGACAAGGTATATTGTGCTATAGCTTGTTGCATGGTCGCCTTGCTAGGGAAGCGTAGCCCAACTAAGAGGGTGCCGGCATCAAAACCCCACTGGGATCCTTCTTCTTATGGTAGTACGAGTGAACGCACCACGATATCATCAAGTCTTGACACCAAATAAGGCATCTCCGATAACACAATTCCACCGGTAGGACCACCGGTTTGGTGTGCGTCCTCATTGTTACCATCCGAGCCTGGGTCGGCGTCCTCGTCGGACTCCAACCTGGGAGGATGGTCCGGTAGATACTCGTGGTAGTCAATGCGGGCCGACCACCACCACTCCGCCCCCTCATTTCGCACATGTACTAGCGCCATGCTACTCTTCCATTCACCTTGACGAGCTCCCACACGGCATTCGTTCATGCGATCCCCTCGATCAAAAGTTTCTTCGCCATTGCCTCCGTGACGAACTCCCTTCGGATGCAGCTTCGAAACTCGTGAATATTCATCGCGTTGAGCCCCTCCGTCTGGACCACCTTGTACTGGCATCTCGACAGATCCAAGTAACAAACAATGACGACAGATGTATGCAAGTGATCGATTACATATGTGTAATTAAATACAAATATTTAATTAATTACCAGTAATATGATTACTACTCCAAAAATTAATTATGAACCACATGTTCATTGCCACTTAATTACTTATGACTATCTATTTTGCACTCAATTACTTATGTCTAACTAATTGCTAATAACTTGATTATGGCTTATTAATTACCACTAAATAAATTACGAGTAGTTAATTTCCACTAATTTAATATACCAGACTGACAACCACTGAACTAAGTACGACTAATTATTTTCTACTAAACTAATTAATTATGTCTGAACTAGCTAATTACAACTAATAAATTAGCATTGAACTAACTAATTATGACTTATTAATTAGCACTGAACTAACTAATTACGACTGATTAATTACCACTAAATAAATTAAGAGTAGTTAATTTCACTAATTTAATATGCCATACAAATAACCACTAAACTAAACACAACTAAATTTTTACCACTAAACTAATTAGCTATGACTAATTAATTACTAGTAAACTAATTAATTACCACTAAACTAATTAATTACCGCTAAACTATTTAATTACGCCTACTAAATTAAGACTGATTAACTACGACTACGGTAATAACGACAAAGGCATCCGACAAATAATTAGCTGCCCTTCAGGGGAAGCAATCAAAATAACCCAAGCGACGAGAAGTAATCAAATTATTACTTTCCAAAAAAAATTATGTTACATTATCTGAGTTCTCAGCGACGAGCGCGGGAATGAGAAGTGAAACGCAACTGAGAAGAGCGAAGAGCGACTGCAAGAGTTCGGTGTTTGTAGCCGAGCGAAGGAGGAGCCGCTGCGTTGGCGCTAGGAATTATGGATGTGTTGTCTACGCGCACCACTATGGGCAAGGGGGCAGCCGCGACGAGGCGACAGATGTCCAGAGGAGAGAGGACGGGCTGTGGGAAAGGACCGGGATTTTTGGGATTTTTCAGACCCACCGCAGGGTGGTCGTGCGGGAGGGGGAAGGGGGGCTGGCGGGACGACTAGTGGCGGCGGCCACCGTAGGGCGGTCGTGCGGCCGTCCACCGTAGGGCGGCCCGCACGGTGTCCGTGCGGCGAGGCACATGTGGCGGGAGGAGAGGGCATGCCACACGGTAGGAGTGCGTCAGGGCGACATTTTTGTAAAAAAAAAACTGGCAACGCTCATTCTTACAAATATGGGGCAAAAATGAGCCAATACAGCAAAAAAAAAAAACTTCCCAGCCTCATAGCTCACGGCAATCAAACCGCTGCCTTTCCAATGGTTGTACTGCACCACGGCGGTCGGTTGTCCCCTGAGCGCTGGGTTCCTCCACTGCTCAACTGCAGCAAGCAAATGCCCACTCTTTCAGTTCGGAGATATCATTCCACGATGCAAAGAGCATGTTTGTTTCAGCTTTAGCTTCCAGCTTCCGCTCGAAAAGGCCAGAAATCGAACCAAATGATCGGCTTTTCGCAGCCGCTTTTCACCAAAGCTGCTTCCTGTCTCAACGCGCGAAAGTCAGAAGCCGAAAGCCACCCACAAGGAACTTCCGCAGCTTCCCGTAACCCCTCTTCCGAAATTACCCCAAAATTCGACGTAATTACTCGCCGTTTCCCGCTCCATAAAACCCAACTCGGCCTCTCTCGTTCCCCCACCCGCACCCCCCGCCCCCACCCCCCACACGCCCCTCCTCCCCCAGCGCCTCTCTCGTTCCCCACCCCGACTGAGCACTGCTTCTGGCTCCCCCAACCCTACCGCCGCTCGGCCGGCGTCTTCGTCCCCTTCTGGCGGCACCGCCGCCCTGCCCGCTCCTCCGCCCTCCTCCTCCTCCTCCCTTCTCCATCCCCCTGTCTCCTCGCCGGATCCCTCCTCTGCGACCCAGGCCCCCACCGCCACTGGATAGATCGCGAAGGCTCGGCAATCTCATCGTCGTCGCAGCCTCGGTCCATCCGTCGTCGTCTCCCCGTTCGGCTTCCGATGGCCCGGCTGCACTGGCTGGAGGCCATCCTGCCACTGGGCATCATCGGTGGCATGCTCTGCATCATGGACATTTGCATGCGCTTCTGGTGGAAATTTGCACATTCCTCGTGGGGATTTCCACAGGGGGTTATCATGGTTAATTGTTAGTATGTTGCAGCTTGCTGGAGACCTTGTGATTTTGTTGGACCACTGTGATGCTTGATTGAATTGGATTGTAATGCGGTAGATTTTGGTCTGGTTGGTTGTTATTCAGTGGCAATTGCTACATTTCTGTAGAAGTGATGCTACGCTAGGGTTCTTGCATTATATGATTAGCCTTGTAGGGCTAGTGTAAAACTGGCAGAATTTGTTGGGATATATTCTAATCTAGTAGAGTAGAAGAACTGTGTATTAAGGAAAATTGGCCATTTGGATTACCTGGAAACAGAATCCGTGATGTGTGGCTTGTAGTTTTGCAGTAACTTATCAATGGATAGTACTTAACTCTGAAAATTGAGCACCTTTTGTTTCTCTTTGTTATGCATCAACATGTTTTCTTTCTTTCTTTTGTAGGATATTGATTTGCATTTATATTTCTTGGATGTTGACGAAACTCTTTAGAGGCTCAGAACTGCTGTTGTTTAATTTCCTTGTATGATGGGAACCAGGGCTTATGTTTTTGTTTACAATTTCGAAGCATTGGATGAATAATGTGTATCAGAATTGTTTAATCAAACAAAGTTGGTTTCCTTGTTTAATCAAACAAAGTTGGTTTCCTTTGTGAATTGTAACCATCCAATTTCTCCCCCGGAGCTGACTCAAAAAGAAAGTGTTGTTTGTTGTTGTTGCTGGCGTTTTATATGTATGTCCGTATCTAACCGTTGGTGCGGTTTAGAGTTCAGATTGGTTTGGTGCAATTGTTATTATCAGATTAAGAGTAGCAATAACTTGTACTTAAGGATGATTTGACTCTACATGGAACAATCCGACGATAAAATTATGAAATTCCAAAGTTGAAGCATCAAGTATGCTTTTGATAGCTGTTTCCTTTCTAAAAATGTTGAATCAATGGACACTATCAGTGGTTGTAGGCTCACCTAAACAATGCGAATTTTGTTTAGTTGTAAAATCTTTTTTTCGGTTGTAAAATTAATGGTTTGTAATGATTATTTATTTAGTTAATTATTTGGTGTATTAATTATTCACTTAATAAATTGTGGAGATTTCATACTGATGGTGGAGATTTATGCTTAATTCTGACCTCCAGGATGTGATGTTTGGCATTGACCAATGCTTGTTGTGTTGTAGTTATTTCAGATGATTCAAATTATGCTTATACTCTTTGGAAGATTGTTTCATCTCTCGTGTAATATTTGTTTATTGTAGTAATTAGGGTAAATTATGTTAATTGTGGTTTATTGCACTAATTGTGCTAAATTGCAGTATATTGTATTAATTATTGACAAATGCGATCAATTGTGTTAATTACGGTAGTTGTTGTCAAATGCGATCAATTGCGTTAAATGCGGTCATTGCGGTAGTCATCGTCAAATGCGATCAATTACGCTCATTGTCTTTAAATGTCGTTAATTGCGTTTAGCATTGTTAATTATTGTTAATTATCGTTAGTTCTCGTTAAATGTTGTTAATTGCGTTAAACGACATCAAACAAATTGTTATTGTCCTTAGGAGTATTTCAGATATTTCACATCTCGAAAGCTGTAGATCTATCTAAAAGCTAGACAGCCAAACACCAAATCCCTTCAGTCTAACTATTCAGCCCGCAATCATTTAACCCTGCAGTACAGTTGAAAGCTGCTTTTCATAAAACTACAACCACTCCAAAAATCCCAAAAAATCACGAGAGTCAAAAGGGTCGTTACAAGAAGGCGCTTGCGGAGAAGTGAGGGGGTCGACATAAGAGAGACAGAGAAAACTGTAGATGACCTTGGATGTAGAAGCAATCCAAGTCGACATGAGCGATCACCCGCGGTTTCTACGGCTCTGGTATCGCTCCGCCGCCTACCACAGCAGCAAAGCTAAGCCTGCCGCACTCTGCCCTTGCTTTCCTATTTCTTCGCCTTTCCCTCTTCTTTTCGGAAAAATCAAAACCACATATACATGGAATTACATACACTATCTACGTCACTCAAAGTGCATCGAGATTTGTACTCTCTTTTTCCGTCCATTTTGCAAAAAAAAAATAAATCCTTCATTCCTTTTTTTTACAAAAAAAAAACCTTATCTTCCTTCCCCTCTCCTTACCACTCTCAACTTCCGCTCTCTTCCCTCACGGCTCCGGCGAGCCACGCTGCCGGTCGTCCTCCGCGCTCGCCTCCTCGCGCCTCTGGCGGCGATCCAAGGTTCCGCGCCGCAAGCCCCCGCCGGCTCCCCCTGCCGCGAATCCGCGCGCGCGCCGCCGTCCTCCGCACCGAGCCGCGCCGCCGAAGAGGAAGTGGGAGGGCGGGGAAAGAGCCGCGCCGCCGAAGAGGAAGTGCGAACCGATTGCTCTCGTTCCCTTTTCTTTTTCCACTTTAAAACCTTCTTGGCCCACTGAACATGAGGCCCATGTTATTATACTGTGATTACCAGGGCCGGGGAGATATTGCCCTGTGCTGCTGTGGAATCGTGTGGTTGCGCGGCGCTCCTCCCGTCTTCATCCTTCGAGAAGAAGCCGCGGCCGGCGGCACTGAAACCGGTAGCGGCGACGACTAACAGCCCGACAACACCTCATCTCTTCTTCCTCTCCTACCAGGTGCGCTTCTGGCTCTTCTTTCCGTATCCAGTGTGAGGGAACGAGAGGAAGTGACAAAGCTAGAATTTTTGCTGTATATATTGTTTCAATTATCCTAGCCTGCTACATGCGAGACCCTTTTTTCAGTTCTGATCTTTTCTTATTTCGTCGAGGAATCATCACTGTCGGTTGCTTATCTGCTTACTGTGATATTTTTTAACTGTCTGCTGCTACAGATTACAGAATGTTTTGCTTGAGATATGGGTCGCCTTCATTTGGTTTAGCATTTGAGAAATCTGCTGTTCCACATCCTCAAAAGTTCAATTCTTTAGTGGTAAGCTTAATCCGCCTGTATAGCATGTGCTTGTTGCAATTTTGCTGGTGCTGCTTATCCTGATCATCATACCTGGTGATTACAATCTGTGGCACAGGTGTGTGGTGCCAGGGGTCCAAGACCAAGATATCCTCGCGTGTGGAAAACTCGTAAGAGAATCGGAACCATTTCCAAGTCACAAAAGCTTGTCCAATGTGTGAGGTTCTTCTACATTTCACTATTGTAACTACAAGTAGAGTCTATACTCCTGTTTGAGATGCTAAATTACCTGATTACTTCATGCCTACTCGTAAAGGATTGTTCTCCAGTTCAGCTTCCTGCAGCAACTCTTCAGCTTTCAATAGTTGTGGTCATTTCAAAGCTTTTAACAAATTTCAAATATGTGTTCTCTATGATGTCTCGCACCAAAAGATTACACAGCCAGTGTTTCATTTTTACCTTTTGGAGGACGCCTTTTGAAGTTACATATTGCTTTTGCCTCGAGTGGTTTCAAACTTTAAGTCTTTTGTCATCTCCTGCAGATCAAAGGTTTGTCTAATGTAAAGGAGGAAGTTTATGGTACACTTGATTCATTTGTTGCATGGGAACTGGAGTTTCCCTTGATAGCAGTAAAGAAGGCACTGAAGACTCTTGAAGATGAAAAGGAATGGAAAAGAATAATTCAGGTATTAAATGGGTGTTCGTACTTTTTGATGTGAACTGTTACATTGGCTTGATTATTTTGAATGATGTGTTTCTATCATGTATTTCTAGTGAAATTCTTGATGAATTTAATTTGTACACTGTAGCCACATGCTAGGATAAGTTAATCCTTGACTACCTAGGATTAGCTCTTCCCTTTTAATAATACATTCTTTTTCTGTATCAAGACAATAACTACATGATCTGTGATTTAGGTTATTAAATGGATGTTCAACAAAGGTCAAGGGAAAACCATGGGAAGCTATTACACTTTGTTAAATGCTTTAATTGAGGATGGACGAGTTGAGGAAGCAGAAGAGCTATTTGGAAAGATATTCTCACGATATTTGGAGGGTTTGCCCCGCACTTTTTTCATGAGAATGATTTCCTTATATTACAGTTTGGGATCGTACCAGAAGATGTTTGAGGTAGGAAAACCAAATATGTCATTTCTTATTTTAATGTGCAATCTTATAGATGTAGATTTGGGACCATTTGGTCTTACTTGCATGGAGGGGCTATAACTATACTTCTGAAAAGTGCCTATCTGCTAATACCATGGTTACTGGATTCGCGGCAACCACCTTTGAACCCCGATCTAGATCACGCGATCTGATTCGGGGTTCGCTCGCGATCTGATTCGCTGGGGAACGCGATCTAATTCGCCAAAAAATGGCGAACCCATAAGTGGAGGGGAGAGGGACGAGAGGAGATGAAGGGGAGAGGGATGGCCACCGCTGTCGCTTCTCGTCACTGCTTTATCTTGCTGCAGATCAGCCACCGCCGCCGTGCCGCGCCAGGAGGGTGCTGCCACCGCAGGCCATCCCTAGCCCCGTCACGCTGCCTCTGCCGCTCATCGCAGCTTGTGGATGAGGTGGAGGATAGGATGAGGCATGGAGGCGGCGGCTTGAGAGGATGAGCCAGAGAAGCTCTCTCGTCTCTCGTCTCTCTCGTCTCTCTCTCTCTGTGTGTGGCTGTGTGTTGTGTTGCGTGAGAAGCCCTAGTGGCTAATGGAGGAGCGGAAGGGATATGGGCTGGCCTGGTTCTCACAGGTTGGGCCGACTCACTCTCATCCCCTTCTCCTTTTTTCCCTTTTCTTTTTTTAAAGTTAGGTATGGATCATTTGCACACAAAATTATGTGGTTTGCATATTGTTTCGACCTTTGTATAGGGAAAATATATTGCGTACTAGAGTTGGCGTACCGGAACAGTTGGGTTCGCGAACCCGTCTCGGATTCACGAACCAAAGAGGTATACCACTTGACGAACCCTACTTTTGTGAAGTGGCGTACCGCGAACACCAAACCCAATGCACCGCGAACCTGGTAACTATGGCTAATACTTATCTAACATAGTAAGATGTGAAAGTTATCTTATGTTTTCTTAATTTTCTTTGCTGATGCTTTTGTTTTCCACCTAACTGTACGCTGGTCTTAGAGATTTGGACTTTTATCAGTAAATTTCTCAGGATCCAGCTTGTGATATATATATATATATATATATATATATATATATATACAGGGAATATATCTGGTACTAATGGATAACTGAGTGCTAAGGTGCTAATGACAATCTTGACCGTTGGATCTGGATTGAACAACCAAGATTAATAGGGCTCCCACCTCCAAACTATTTAATCATCCTGCATACTCCCACCTCCAATGCGCCTTCATTAATGCATCTGCATTAAACACCTTGCATGCTCCTACCACCAATGCTCTGCATTAGACACCCTGCATGATCCAACGGTCAAGATTGTCATTAGCACCTTAGCACTCAATTACCCATTATGTCAGGTATGGTATTACATATCAACGTCGGCATAAGAAGCAGCAGCGGCAACTTCAGAAAATAGAGTTGAATAGGATTCTTTATTGTGTTGTATATGGAAACGTACGCCGTATTGTAATACGAGTAGCCAGAGTTTGCATTAGATTCGGAGTTGAGTTCGGAACGAACTCTATTGTAAGCAGTCTCTATATAATGGGGCTTAACTTATCAATGAAAAAAACAAGAATTAGCTACTTCTTCTCAATCTAATCAATCCCTTCCCTATCTTCTGAGTATCTGCTAGCACTGCTATCTTCGTCTTACGCCACGGCGCCTCAACGTAAGCCTGGGCCAAAGCCACCTATAACACACAATTACCCGATTAGATCAATAGCATGTGGCAACTTGGTATCAGAGCCAGTCGATACATCCTCCACCATGAGTACCAGCGGCGAACAGGCAAACACGCAAGATCAGAAGCTTGATCTGATCTTGTCTCAACTCACTGCTATGTACACCGACATCAGTACGTTGAAAGCAAGGGTGGATGATATTGATCAGCAGATGACCTTGGGTTGGAACGCGAGAGATAAGCCCAACGACGGCATCCTACCATCACCAACAAAGATGTTCACACCACCAGCACCATATCCATCGCAGTACCACCCACCGTCAGTAGCAGGCGAACGATTCAATGCACCACGTTTCCACAAACTGGAGTTTCCAAAATACGACGGTAAGGAGGATCCGCTTCCATGGCTAAATCGTTGCGAACAGTTTTTTAGAGGACAACGAACTCCGGAGGAGGACAAGGTATGGCTAGCCTCATACCATATGCTTGGTTCAACTCAAACTTGGTTTCACAGATTGGAACGTGACACCGGGACACCGTCATGGTGCTATTTTGTTGAGCTCGTCAACAACCGCTTCGGTCCACCCATCCGGAGTAATGCTCTCGGCGAATTGGCATTGTGTAAGCTCACCAGCACGGTGGAAGACTATCAGGAGCGTTTCTTGTCCTTACTTTGCAGAGCCGACCCCCTGTCCGAGCGTCAACAAACTCAATTGTTCACCGTCGGATTGCAAGAACCCTTGCGAACGGATGTGGAGCTCCAAGCCCCACAGAGCTTGGAACTAGCTATGAGCCTTGCGCGCACATATGAAAGGCGACTGCAGTTGACAAATCATCCCTTCCGACCAGCAGCACGACCCACGCCAGCTCGACAGAACCCAACCGCCGCGAGCCAAATAGCTGCCGGCGTCTCTACGACAACTCAATCATCGGGGTCAACAGGAGCATCATCAGGAACCACGAACGTGACCACGCCAACTTGAGGAAACCGCGTTTTCCGTTATCTGTTCGCCGCTGAGATGGAAGAACGTCGCCGCCTCGGTCTCTGTTACAATTGCGGTGAAAATTTTTCTTAACCATCATTGCAAGTAATTATTCTGCCTGTTATGGGATAACGAGGTGCAAGCCGACGATGAGGCACTAGTGGAAACCGACATGGAACCAGAAATCTCCCTACATGCCCTCTCCGGCGCACGAACTAAAGACACCATGCGGTTGTCAGCACAAATCGGCTCCAGCAAGGAGTCACTGCTTGCATTATTAGACTCTGGATCCACTCACAACTTTATCTCTGAGGATGTTGCTCGTCGTTTACAACTCCAGTTATGTCCACGGGAGGGGCTTAGCGTAGCTGTGGCCAATGGTGACCGAATATTATGCACCGGCTTCAGCCCAAATACAATACTTACCATTGACTCAGAGCAATTTGCCATTGATTTCTATGTGATCTCGCTTGGAGGCTATGACGTGGTCCTAGGCACTCAGTGGCTCGCAACGTTGGGACCAATTCTTTGGGATTTTGGTCAGCTCTCAATGTCCTTTTGGAGGAATGATCATCGCGTGACTTGGCATGGCAAAGGCTCTGTTCCAGCTGAATTTGCCCGACTCCATGTTTGTGATGGTGCCAATCTCTTGGACCTGCTTCTTGCCGAATTTGATGATATTTTTGTCGAACCACATGGATTACCACCACGACGATCCAAAGATCATCGGATACACCTTCAGCCGGACGCCTCGCCTGTGGTGGTCAGACCTTATGTTGGCATTACAAAAAAATGAATTGGAGAAACAATGTGCTTCCATGTTGGCACAAGGTATGATCAGATCCAGCACCTCGGAATTCTCTTCGTCGGTGCTCCTAGTGAAGAAACGCGATGGCACTTGGCGATTTTGTGTTGATTACCGCTCCCTTAATAAGTTGACCATTAAGGATAAATTGCCGATTCCAGTAGTCGATGAGCTGCTAGATGAACTCCGGGGTGCTTGCTTCTTTAGCAAATTGGATCTTCGGTCCGGCTATCATTAGGTCCGAATGCATGACGACGATATTCCCAAGACGACATTTCGAACACATGAGGGATTATTTGAATTCCTTGTCATGCCATTCGGTTTAACGAATGCTCCTGCGACATTCCAAGCTTTAATGAATGGGGTTCTTCAATCCTTCCTTCGTCGCTTTGTACTGGTTTTTTTTACGATATACTTATTTACAGCAACTCATGGTCTGAACACCTTCGGCATGTCCGCGCTATACTCGAGATGCTTCGTCTTCACCGGCTATTTCTCAAGCGCTCCAAGTGCTCGTTTGGCCAGCGGTCTGTGGCCTATCTTGGGCATGTCATTTCGGGGGAGGGAGTTGCCATGGATCAAGACAAAGTCCAGTCTGTTCTGCAATGGCCGACACCACGCTCTACTCGGGCTTTGTGAGGATTTTTAGGATTGGCGGGCTATTACCGGAAATTTATCAAAAATTTTGTTACAATTGCCGCACCATTGACACAACTATTGAAGAAGAATGGTTTTATGTGGTCCTCAGCAGCTGATCAATCCTTCCAGTCCCTCAAAGTGGCTTTGACAACAGTGCCAGTTCTTCAGTTACCAGATTTTACTATTCGCTTTATGGTTGAATGTGATGCCTCAAGATCAAGGTTCGGTGCTGTTCTCTATCAAGGAGGAGGGCCGTTAGCTTTCTATAGCCGCCCAATTGCTCCTCGTCACAGCGGTCTTGCAGCATACGAACGAGAACTCATCGGCCTCGTTCAAGCCGTTTGACATTGGCGACCATATTTGTGGGGTAGAGTTTTCACAATTCGCACTGACCACTATAGTCTCAAATTCCTCCTTGATCAACGTCTGGCGACAATTCCCCAACACCAATGGGTTAGTAAATTGATTGGTTATGACTTTTCGGTGGAATACAAACCAGGCCGCTTAAACATTGTTGCAGATGCTCTATCTCGTCGTGAGTCCGATCTTGGAAAGCTCTGTGCATTGACATGTCCGCAATTCAGTTTGTTTGACAATTTGCGGCAAGCAACTGCCACCGAGCCGGCGTTGGTAACCATGAAAGAACAACTCACTCAGGGAGCATTATTGAGTCTGTGGGCTTTGATAGATGGTCTCGTGACCTTCAACAAACGGGTATATATTCCTCCCTCATCACCACTGTTGAATGAAGCTATTACAGTTGCACATGCTCCTAGTCACGAAGGGGTGCAAAAGACTCTCCACAGGTTTCGTCGTGATTTCCATACTCCATTAGCGCGAACTGTGGTTCAAGAGTATGTCCGATCCTGCGCTACATGTCAACGTAACAAGACCGACAATCTTCATCAGGCTGGTCTTTTACAACCCCTAGAAGTTCCGTCGCAGGTTTGGTCAGATATTGCTATGGATTTTATTGAAGGATTGCCAAAGGTGGGAGGCAAATCGGTCATCCTCACAGTGGTAGATCGATTTTCAAAATATGCACATTTTATACCATTGGCTCATCCTTACACTACATCTTCAGTTGCTCGAGCCTTCTTCAATGGCATTGTTCGTTTACATGGTTTTCCGACGTCTATCGTCTCGGATCGTGATCCGGTTTTTACATCCGTATTTTGGCAAGAGTTGTTTCAGGCGGCTGGCACTCGTCAATTTCTGAGTTCCGCTTTCCATCCTTAGTCCGACGGTCAAGCTGAGGCAGTAAACAAGGTCATCGCTATGTACCTTCGTTGTATGACAGGTGATCGTCCTCGACAATGGATACAATGGTTGCCTTGGGCAGAGTACTGTTACAATAGTTCTTATCATACAGCTCTGCAAGATACGCCCTTTCGTGTTGTTTCGGGACCCTCCTTCCCTACGGCTTTATGATTCTTCCGAGCTTCGAAATGCTTCTATTGCTAATACTATTCAGGACCGAGATGAATTCCCGGTTCAAGTTCGTGCAAGATTACTTCAAGCCCAGCAGCATTACAAATTGTATTATGATGCAAAACATCGACATTTGGAGTTTGAAGTTGGCGAGTGGGCTTGGTTACGATTGCATCATCGGCCAGCCGCGTTTCTCGGCTCCAGTGCCAAGGGCAAGCTAGCTCCACGGTATTTTGGGCCATATCAAATCACTGCTAAGATTGATTCTGTGGCGTATCGTTTGGAATTACCTTCCACTGCTCGACTACATAATGTGTTTCATGTGGGGTTGCTAAAAAAGTTCAATGGCACACCACCATCTGGACCTCCTCCATTACCGACTATTCAACACGGGCATGTGGTGCCAACTCCGCCATCGCTATTTGTGCGAGCTCGATCACGGTGTTTGGCAGGTGCTCATTCAGTGGAAGGATCGACCAGCATTAGAAACGACATGGGAAGACGTTGCTCAGTTTAAAATATGTTATCCATTGTTCCAGCTTGAGGACAAGTTGTTCTCCGAGGGAGGGAGAGATGTCAGGTATGGTATTACATATCAACGTCGGCATAAGAAGCAGCAGTTGGCAGCGGCAACTTCAGAAAATTGAGTTGAATAGGATTCTTTATTGTGCCGTATATGGAAACGTACGCCGTATTGTAATACGAGTAGCCAGAGTTTGCATTAGATTCGGAGTTGAGTTCGGAACGAACTCTATTGTAAGCAGTCTCTATATAATGGGGCTTAACTTATCAATGAAAAAAACAAGAATTAGCTACTTCTTCTCAATCTAATCAATCCCTTCCCTGTCTTCTGAGTATCTGCTAGCACTGCTGTCTTCGTCTTACGCCACGGCGCCTCAACGTAAGCCTGGGCCAAAGCCACCTATAACACACAATTACCCGATTAGATCAATAGCACGTGACACATTAGCACTAGATATGTTCCCATATATATATATATATATATCTCGTCAGCCATAATGTTAGAATTGCTATTCATATGGTGGGTAGATCTTTTCTGTAGTTGTATTCTACATGGCATTCAACTTACACTGGATGTTCTTATCTCAACATATTTTGTGGTAGAAAAACTAAGACAAACATAGGTAGAAGAATGATACTTATCTCAAAGGCTGTTCTATTTCTAACCATTTAACGTTTGTTTAATGTATTCCTCGTAACTCATCCAGACTTTTGCTGATATGGAAGAGCTGGGTGTTAGACCTGATGGTTCAATTATCAGGATGCTCGGTGAGGTATTTCAGAAGCTAGATATGTTGGACAAATACGAAAAGTTAAAAAATAAATATCCACCACCAAAATGGGAATACCGATACATCAAAGGCAAGCGCATCAGGATAAGGGTTTACCCAGATAATAGTACTGGAGAGGCAACAAAGGGAGACCCTAACACAGACGAACTGGAAGAGGCAGAAAGCATAAACCTTGACAATGAATTGGAGGAAGCAGCAAGCACAGGCCTGGACAGGAATGTATTGGACGATGTAGCTTGTGGAGACCTAGAATTTGTATAGATCAGAGCTTCCATATGGTGTTTTTGTGTCTGCTTCACCAAAGCAGGTAAGAGCAAAATGAACTGATAAGAAAGTGACTAGTTAGCTTCGTCTAGTTTTGTGTCATGAAGTCATGAAATGCCGAATTAAAGAATGGCTGAGATTACTAATAATAATATCATCAGTACATGACATCATGCTTTTTGAAAGTAAACAAATAATAATATCATAATATCACTGCCGTTTCCCCAGTTCTTTCAAGCAGGTAGGTCATGAAATAGGTTTGAGAATTTGTTCAGAATGCAGGTGGCCAATTGCTTCATCATCAAAATGTAGCGTATAAAAATATTAGCTCATAATTATGTATTTAATCTAAGGTGTTTAACATGGAATGAAATTATGTCATGTTTGTTCTGAACAAAAAGTTACTTCGCAGTTTGGAATCTGCATGGTGGTTTACTAAATCAGCATTCACTCTGCTTGTATAATGCTTCTGGTTTGATTTACATATATATGTAGATATGGTGGGACTACGGGAGCACAAATCTATCTCCTATTTCTGATACGTATAATATGTCAGTCTTTCTGCTTTTTTCATCAACTGCTGCTGGCCTTCTTCTGCTTATGTATATTTCCTCAATCTAGCAAGTTACTCCAGTCTTACCATATTTAGAAATGGAAAAGGCAACTATCCAGTTCAGTTGGCTGTCTGGCAATTTAACCGCATATATTCTCCGAATAATTGCTTCAGAAAGAATACGTACTTAATCTTTAAAGGCGATGTCTTGGACATGATGCAGGACACAATTGATGTCTTTGCCTTCACACATCTAATAAGAGCTCTGCATCTGTGTTATAAAGGGCGAGAAGCTCATCTGAGATCCATGGCAAGCTTTCACCATGTGCTACATTCATCAGTGTGCAATGTTATTAATGTGTTAAGTTGATCTGGTTGGTTGTTGCTGACACCTATGCTGTTGAATTCCCAACTGCCATCACATGCGATGCTGTCTCTCTGAAGGAAGCTTTGAAATTCATGGGTAGGACCGTATTGTTCATCCATTTTCAGGTTGAAAGAGCGTGATTTGTTGACAGAGAAACATGTATTATTATTTGTAGCACTACCAGTAGTATACATCTTTGGACTCGTACTAGAAACCTACACAGATATGGCAGCAAGATGGTTGTGGTGTTCTAGATGATTCTATGTCGCTTTTAGTATCATCTGGCGCAACTGACGGTAGCTCTTTTGTTTACAAAGCGTGAAGACTGGAGACTTCAGAGAATAGCATATCTGTCACATAATTATGGATTTGTAGTGAGTGAGGATTATTGCTCTTGCATTGCATCCTATATTTCAAGTTAAGGTATGTCTGCAGTTTGCACTGTTTCGTCGAGCCTCTGCATTTTTCCAAAATTCTAAAGTTGAGACCTAAATTCTCAACATGACCCAAAATGTATCGAAGGGCTCTTCAGTGCACTCGCTAAAAACTCCATGAACTTTCAGTAGTCGATTATATCGGATGGATGTTATTTATGTTGGCTTCTAACCGAGCAAATGGATTATATCGCTGAAGTAATTGTGCTACTGTTAGAATAGAGTTTTGTGCTTCATTGATTTTTTTTACACGGTAACTTGTTAACAGTTATATGCCTATCTATCTCACACGGTTCTGTTTGGAACATATGATTTTATTAAATGAAAAAAAATACAATCCAAAAAAAGCTCTCCAACGTATTCCAAGCGCGGAGTCTAATTATTTCTAGGTTGACTGTTGGAACAAATAATAGGTTCATTAAGCTACAAGAAATATCCAATGCACTGCAATCGTTAATACGAGTATACAACAACAGTTTATTCTGTTTTGTTTTCTAAATCAATTTGTACCAGTTTTGTTCTTTCTCAGGTGAGTTATCTTAGCCCGATTTTCTTTACCTATGACGGGTTTTATCAGGCCGTCCGACCTATATGATGATGGCAACACTGAGTGTGTTGGTTATAATTAAACATCCTTTTATTTTCTTTCGACGAACAATATTGCTATTGAGGTGTAGTTTCTATACATTAATGGAGATCATCAATATTCTAAGACATGCTGTCATGATTTTCGGCAATCGCGCAAGATATAGAGTTTATGACGAGGAAGATAAAGAAGTTCAGCACGTTTACGGTAACATGTTGTTCATCCAGAATCTTCAATATAAAAGTTAAGTACTAATGTATTCTACCTATGTTTTTAATATAAATCACGGGGGTTCTTTTCTTTTTTTAAAAAATAAAACACCACAGCAACAGTGCAGCCAGCTGCAAGGTACGTACCGGTCCTTATTAGAGCCGTAACACGCCTGCCGCGGATCCAAATCTAGCGCGTCAGCCGGCGAAAAGAAAATGCAAAGTCCCCCGACACGGCATGCGCTGCCGCAACCAGCCATCGCTATTCCAACATGGGCGGACGGCACGCCCGTCCCCTTCCCATGCATGCCATTGCCCGGCGCGGCCGGCCGCACGTGCGAGCGCAGCGTGAGCTCCGGCCGATCGGGTCCCCACCGACCCCCTCGCCGGCGTGATCGGACAAAGATTCGCCTCCCCTCCGTAATCCGTATGCCGCACCCACGTCCACGTGTATGTACTCCACCAAGGGACCAAGGACTAGCCCAGCCCGCCTCTGCTCGGCACGTACGTTCCCACTGACGACGGCCGCAGCCCCCGCGATCTGGACCACGCGTCAGGGACGGTGCGGTGCGTGACCCGCAACACCAACAGCCTTTGCTCCAGGACTCTATAAAGGCTGCTCCTACGGTGCGAGCTACTATTACGACTGTACTAGTTAGTACTACTGCACACTAATTTAATTTTTACTAGCAGTACTCCGTTCTTTTTTAATAAGCATATTTAATTTGTAAGGTTTCTCAGACGACGGTTATTTTTGTATCTTTATATTTAGATATGCTGTGCACTGATCGATACGCACGATAAAATAACCGCACGAATTTCGAGGGAAAGTGGGGGCCTTTTCCGCTTGCTTGATGGTAGCTGGAGAGGCAGGATTTTTGGAGGGACGGGACGGGGCTGCAGGCACAGGCAGGCAGCAGAGTGTATTTTAGAGGAGTATTGGGTCAAAATAGCTTGATTTTGATTTTGCAACAGCAAAATTAGCTTTCAAATAACAAAATACCATTCCTATCGAGTTATTTTTGTAGCGAAAATCACATACCTCGATCTCAGTCTACCGTGGGTGGTCTACGCATATTCCTACCGTACAGCAGGTGGCCTGCTATGCTCCTAATCTACAATAGGAATGTGTGCAAGCCATCTACTGTGGACTACGAGCGTAACAGGTCGTTTGTCGTCATCTAGGAGCGTGTTACGTGGCTTCAACGGTAAAAGAAAAAAAGCACGATAAAAATGTTATTTTTATTATTTATAACAAGAAGAGCTAATTTCATTATTGTATTTGAAAAAGAGGGTAAAAGAGCCAGAAACTCATTGTAGAGCATGAACGAGAGCTAATCCGTTTCTCTTGTTGTCCTGTTTACTCCTACTATACTAGTGTACTACTTTAGTAGGAGTCGTATTAACAAAAACCGCCTTACTGCTTTGTAGTACTGTGCTGTGCTGCAAGCTCTCGTTCCAAGTCCATCGGCACCTTACTTTAATTAGAAAAGTACAGGGAACCAGAGAGATAAAAAAATCCATTTTTTGATACGACATGCATGTGGAAAAAGTTTGCAATGACTGTGTAATCTTAGCGTGGTACAGTCCAATTATTAGGACGAAGTTCGATCGACTGTCCGGCTCGGTTCGACTCTGCTGGGAATGGTGCGGTTCGATCCACTGGTTCATCGCCTCCGACGCGTAGCCGAGCCGCTACCCTTGTCGCCGTCTCAGCATCGGCGAGCTGTCGAACCGTGCGCACCCGTCAATCCGTCATTGGCGAGCTGTCAAACCGAGCGCACCCGGAGACCGACGCGTCAAGGCGGCGAGCGAGGATGTCGTTGAACTGCGACAGCCAGAAATCGTGGGGCTTCTCCCCTCTCTATATAGCACCCCACCACCACGTAGTTGCATGTCTTTTAGGATATTTCTTCCAACAGCAGCATCGTCGAGTAGCTACTGATCAGCACGGAGGAGCTACACCATGTAACCGGAGACGAGGAACACCGTGAGCTACGCCATGTAACCGAAGACGAGGTCGAAGGAGAGCTTGGTGAGCTCAATGAAGTTGGCCCGCTTGTAGAGCTTGGTGACGCTGAAGATCCAGAGGGTGACGAACAAGGACATGACGACGGGACCGTCCACGTACGAGTAGATGGGGTATCTGATCCACACCATGCGGGCGACCTCCTTGATGGCGTCGAAGAAGGAGTAGCGGCCGACGCCGCGCTACATTTTCTTGCGGAGGAGCTCGACCAAGAGCATCCAGAGGAGGATGAGAATAGCGCACGCCGACACGTCCTTGCTGCGCGCCGGCGCATCCTTGTTGCGGGCCTCGGTGAGCACATGAAGCACAAAAAGAGCATGAAGATGGCACGGAGGAAGATGTGCATCGCCGTCGAGCGTGAAATAGCCCTAAAATTTTGAATTTTTTTTGAATCTTTTGGTTCAAATTTGAATTCTTTCCGTTTTCGAAAACTTCCGCCGAAAACACGCTTTCCGTTTTCGGAAATCCGCTTCTCTCAGCCGAAAGCGCCTTTTCTCCCGGGCGCTTCGCCTCCAGCTTCTTCTCCCTTCTCCCTTCTTCCTTCCGCCAGAGCGTCATCCTCCTGACGCCATCGCCGCCTCCCCGCGCTGCCGTCACCGCCACCTCCCGCGCTACCTTGCCACCTGGCCCGCCCCTGCCGCCACCTCTCCCTCTCGACGCCGCCTGAAGCTTCCCCCGTCGCCACCTCACCGCCACTGCTCCCACCGCTCTACTGGCGCCACCGCATCTCCCCGGGCTATAAAAGCCACCCCAGGGCAAGCTCTTCTCTTCATCTCAACTTCCAGCTTCTCCCTTGCCTCCTCTGTTCTCGGCGCCGACCGAATTCGAAGAAACCGCCGCCGCCTCTTTTTCTTCCCCGTCATGCTCTTCGGTAAATTCGTCGCCCTCCCTTTCCCTCCCACCTTCGGTGGTAGCATCCCCTCGCCGCCGCCAATCATTCCCCCACCTCCTCCCTCACCGGAGCTCGCCGACACCAAGCTCCACCGCCGCCATGTCCACGGCCACCATTGCCATGCCGCTTCGGTGCACCTCAGACCACCTCACCACCTCCATTGAGACCCCCTCCACCCACTGATACTCCCCCGCCCTTCGCCCTCGCCGGAGCGACGTCGCATCCCCGCCAACCTCGTCCCCTGCTCCGGCCGTGCGCCTCCGCCGTCGCAGCCCCATCTCCGCAGCCCCTCTGCCCTTACAAATCCCCAAAACGGGTTCATCACACTTCCGTGATGCTCCCGGTACCCCACCGCCCATAAGCCTTGCTCGCCGCCGGCTCGGGTGGCGCCAAGACAGTTTTCCGCGGCTCAAGCCTAAGCACGGGATGGCTAGGCCTTAAAAGGCCTGGCCGAAACGGGCCTCAGGCCGCACAGTAGTTGGGCCAGGCCCGTTACTATTCTTTTCATTTTACATTTTACTGTTCACTGCACAGTAAAAATAGTTACGGTTCATCTACCGAAAAATACTATTTATCTACCGAAAATCCACTTTTTAACCGTTCACTGTCATGAACAGTAATCCTAGTTACTGTTCGCCACTATATTTTCATCCATGAATAGTTTTAAAAAAATTACTATTCATCATCTGGTACTATTCATCCACAAAACCCTAATTCAACATTATATATCCATTCCGTCTGTTTCGAGCCCAGAAATCCATTTCTCCACTCCGTTTAGTCTAATTAAACACCAGATAAATTCCCACCCGCACCACCTTCTTTATGTTTCTTTTCCGATTGTTTTTACTTGCATGTTGTTCCCAGCTCATTCCTTGTCGAGCCAGATTTTACTTGGTTGTTTTATTGTTTTGCTTCTCGTTAGGTCACGATCTTGACGACCAAACTACAGAAGACATCAGACAAGACCAGGATCTAGAGAACTTTGTGCAAGAAAGCAAGCCACATTCTTTGATCATTTTGAATCTACAATTCATATATTTAATATTACTTTCATTATTGTATTTGTGCCAATTACTTTAAATATTGAAATGATATTTTTGAATACCATGATGTTTAGATAATTCCTATTACCCCACATACAAACCCACCTAGCACTTGTAGGCCATATTCACATTGACAAGGTTAAGATTTCTTGTAAGCCATATTCACCTTGACAAGTCCACATAAAATATTATCTAGCTTTGTGACAAAAAAATATGGTTATCAATCAAAAGAGAGTGTTGGCGGTTCGCTAATGGTTTTAGTGTGAAGTTGAGGGTTGTGTCTAGGAAGTTGGGTTGGGTCAAATGTGAGATCAAGCAGGTGGACAGCCACGAGTTGGTGATTAGTCTATTTCCTCACTGGAGACAAGTAAGGACAAGAACCTTGTGCCAAAATAGTAGACACAGAAAATCGTTCAACCACAGGTGTGGTCATTACTCCCTGGCTTAGTACACTGCTCTTCTAATTGAATATATACAGTATCTAGAGTGGGACAGGAGTGGCCCTGCAGGGACACTCGCTGGTCTTCATAACGGTATGGTCCCGTCAGCCTCGGAGTGCGAATTCCACTATTGGCCGGTGGTTTCCCGAGGGCTATATGGAGTCTGAACCTACCGGGTAGAGGCTAGAAAAGTTGAGTAGTGAAAAAACTTTGTTATCTCAGCTCAGTCGCACGCTATCGTGTTGCGTGTATATTGCATGACAGTACGAGCTTGAGATATCTTGTGGGTAAAGCTGAGCAATTCTGCAGAGTATATCAAATGATATTCGAATACATCGTACTTCCAGTTAATGAAGCTGTGTTCATGGGTGATTCCAATACATGAGGCATAAGTAGAGTTTTTGAGATGTGAATCTGGTTTGTGCATTTGTTGAGAAACCCCTGTTGTTATTATTTTATTATTGTTTTACTGTTTTAAAGTTAAACTACTTTAAACTGTAAAATGCATCCACAGATGCCTGTTAAGGTAAACCCTAACCATCCATTGAACTCCTTACATGTAATTATTTAACTTTTTCATATGGCTTGTTGAGTACAGTAGTAATACTCATTCTTGCAAAATCTGCAACCCCTCTACATAAGAAGATTGGGAAAATACTGAGAACCCCAATGAGCAGGGTTTTGGTGGACCCCCAGAAGACAGCGACTACTGTTATTAGATCTCAATCGTGCTCAAGCGTGCCTGTGGTGTGAAGTTCTTTTGTCTTGTATTATATTAGCTTTGGGCTTAGAAGCCCGTGTCTGCGTCAAAACTGACTTTATTCTTATGTAATAAAAGTTTAGTTTTGTTGTAATTAAAAATTTGCTTGAGACACTGTTTACTTCGCAACTGTATATTCTAAACAGTTATAAAGAACTTGACGCCCTGGATTTTAAAACTGTTACAGAGCGCCCCAGTGCCGGTCGGAGTGGCGCGCCAGGCATAGCGCGAACCGGCGAACAGCGTCGCGCCGATGACGGTCATAAGCAAATAGCATTACGTAGAAAAGCGATCGACCCATCAGATCCATAGGGTCCATCTCTGCTGTAGCGACCCCTTGCGTCCACTTGCGTAGCCATCTATACGTTTGCTCAATCTGCGATGGGCCCTCGACGGTTGTCTAGGCGACGGGCGACGGCACCAATCAGACTACACTACGTCACTACATATAGTCAAATCAAATAGGGTTTGACGTCTCACCGACAACATTTGGAGGGAACGTCAAGATTTGTGGATCCAACTATATACTGCTCTATCACTCTATGTGCTTGTACTTTGAAGGAACTTAAGTGCTTGTATTAGGAGGAAACGTATTAAGAACTTATAGAGCAATATTAGGAGGAAACGTATTAATAACTTATAGAGCAACTTCATGATCAAGTCAAAAGATCTGTGCTTACATTGATAAACCAAGGGCGGTTGCCACTTCAATGTATTAGCAATCGAAACTTAGGAACTAAAAAGCTGATTTGATCTAGGAACCCTTTTGACTTTACCAAGTCCTCTGTTATTGAGTCTATTGCAATTTGATACCGTTCTTTTCAAGCGGACGGGTTGACCAGAGCACCTGCCTTGAAGACCAATAAACTAAACAATACTAGTTCATATGTAAAACGAGCAGTGCGATTTGAACACCGCCTAGAGGCGGTCGCGAGTGCTTTAGCCGTTCAGCCACTGATCTTTACTGCTATAAGAGGCATTGTGGTGGTGATGATGATGAGTCGCTATCTACCACCTTCTCTCTCCACATTTTGAGTTGGTACGATCTTTTTATGGATGGATATGTATGGATACATAAATTATTTGAAAGATATTCCGTGGATAATTAAATTATATGTGATTGTAACTTATGGTAAGATTATATGTAGCTTGTCCTCAACCCTCTACGTTTGTGCCCTGCATTGAGCCTTCATGGTCGTCCATTTGCAACCACTACATACCTAGGGGGTGTTTGGGACGGCTTTGGCTTTTCGCCCGAAAAAACCAGAAGCCACCGCGGTGTAGTTTCCTGCAGCTTACCATCACCCTCTTCCGAATGTGCCCCCGAACTTGCGTGGTATTTATTTTATTCGCTTTGCCATTCAACAAACCACCAGCCCTTAGCCCCCCCGCCTCCCTCCTCTGTCTACGCCGCCACCTCCCTCCTTCCCGGCTCCCTCCTCCTCTCTCAGCCCCGGGCAAATTTGGCACCCACGCGTGCGCCGCCCTCCTCCTTCCTCCCGCGCCACCGCCCTCCTCCTCCCTCCTCCACCCACACCGTCGCCTCCCTCCTCCTCCCTCGGCCCAGGCCAGATCTGGATATGGCGCCTCCACTCGCCTCCGGCTCCCTCATCCTCCGCCGGCTTCCTCCCTTGACCCCGCTGTCGGCCTCCTCTATCAACCCCGCCGGCGACCCAAACCCTAGCTGTTGCCGCCTCTTTTTTCCATTTCCCCCTTTTTTTTGTTTGTAAATATATTGTTTTGTAATAATCATTCATTGCAATAATTGTTTTTAATAATTATTTATTGTCATAATTGTTTTTAATAATTATTTATTGTCATAATTGTTTTTAATAATTATTTGTGTTATAATTGTTTGTTGTAATAATTGTTTTTAATTACGTTGATTGTCGTTAATTATGATATATTGCGTTAATTAGGGTATATTATCGTTAATCGTCGTTACATGTGATCAAATGTGGTAGCCATTGTTCATTGCAGTCAATTGCGTTAATCGTCGTTAATTATGGTAGTTAACGTTAATTGCATTAATTATCGTTAATTACGTTATTCGTCGTTAATTATCGTTAGTTCTCGTTAAATGTTGTTAATTGCATTAAATAGCATCAACCAAGTTATTAATGTCCTCGGTGGCATTTCAGATATTTTTCATCTCAAAATCTGCAACCGGTCTACCTAAAAATCAGATAATTAAACATTAAAATTCTTCAACTCAGCTATTTAACCGTGTAACCATACAACATAACCGAAAACCGATTTTTAAAATTTTTGCAACCGTACCAAACGTACCCTAGTTTAGGGACCTCGAGACAAGAGGAACGGTGGGAAGAAAAGTCTAAACCGCTGTAGTGACAACAAAGGAACCAAACCGCACATGTGCGCAAGGAACCAAGCACGCACACATCTTACTTGGTTAGACGTGCATTCCAACAGGATTTTTTTTTTGGGCACCTTTATCTCCTCCTTACCCTTCTCCCATCTTCTCCTCTGTCCTCTCCTACCGCTATCCTGTCTCCAACAACTCAAAAGCTTCCATAGTTCCAAGGGAGACCTGCAGTTCGTGCACCGTTGTATCATACCTTGTGTAACCTTCCGTCTCCTCTTCCGGTCCAGGTATGCTCTTGTATGCTGCATTGCTGCTCATGTCCTGATCATTCATGTGTAGTGTATATCTAGTTTTCTTAGTGATCTTATTGCTCGTGCTGTCCATATGTAATATGTTGTAAGTTGGAGTAGGTGTATCTGTCGCAATCGTATGTGTCCCTTCCTCTTGGATCCATATGCTTGTAGCTGAGCAGGTGATGTCTGCAGACTTACAAGATATGGATCGATACTGACTTCACCACAGTATATGACAATGTTTGTCTTGCGGTAGAAAACATGTCAACAAGGAATGTGATCGATTGCTTTGCAATGTGTGGACTTTTGGTGTGGAAAAAAGTTAGCTTTGCCTTTTTCAAATCGTGTTTGCACCTTTGAAACTTCAGAGGCTATAGATAGGTACAAGATGCTAACTTGTCATGTGCATTTCAGTGCTACCACAGTAACAGTTAGTGCATGCTTAGGTAAGAGGTAAACATCTCACGCAAAATAGGTGGGAAGCAGCATTCGTTCAAGGTTTCAGCCGCCCGAACTGACCTTGACATTGGATTTCCGCTGCATGAACTAACCGATCTCGGCATCCGGTTTCTGACGATCACTTTGTGCATGCTTGACGTTTCCACTTTGCAAATCCAACTTCCCTCGCACCGGCCTGCACAAAAGCAAAGTTCACATTAAGGCTACCGTACTTATTGTTAATGGGGAACGATTGCTCGTCGACCACTTCTCTGACTTACATTGATTTCGCCGGTGCTTTCGAATTTCCCTCATTTGTCTCCATTACTTGTTGTCCTCCTACCGCAATTCTATTCTCACCCTTTTTCTCATCTTGTCGGTTTGCCTAGCTCGAACCGTGGCGGTAGGAGTACTGCAAAAAGAAAGAGAGAATAACGCGAGTAAGAGATAAATATTTGGTAGGAAGCATTCTTCAGGATCAGAGACTAGTGGAGTAGTGTATACTAGGAGCTAAAAGGTTAGTGTACAAACTACTGCAAAAGTGAGTAAAGTAGGGAGCGCCTGAAGCATGTGTTGGTTAGCATTGGTGTAAACCAAAGCCCGTGGATTGCCGCCTGATTGCCCCAAAAGTGGAGCTAAACATCACTTCTCTTCATTACTTGTTGCTCCGTCACGATAGAAGTCCCTCTGTAGCATGCACCACAATTCAACATCTAGTACTGTACACCACACTACTATTTATCCCTTGGCAGCTTCTCAAGCAGTCAAACAGTCACGCAAAAGGCATCTCTGTCACGTACAAGCAAAGCGCTTTTTAGAGCAACAGTGATCACCGATGATCATCAGCTCGTCAGCCTCCCGAGACAGGAACCCAGCCACGCGCGGCGCCACCCGCATTAATACCCGGACTGCACCAACCAAAGCCTGCAAAGGATCCCAACGAGTAACGAGCGCAACGTTCGGTTGGGTGTGTGGCACCGCTGCTCGGGCCGTTCGCGTCGTGTCGCGTTGCTCCAACTCCATTGATTTCAAATTTGAATCACCGGCCCGGTCACCTCACCTCACCTCACCTCACCTCACCTCAGCCGGTGCTTCTCGCAGCCGCGCCCCCGGTTATTAGTACGCAAACAATTCCGTTTCCACTAGAGAGGGGTGGAGTGGAGAGACGGGGTCTCTTTCTTTGCGCCGCCGTGCCGTGCCGTGCCGCTAGCTTCTGCCTGCCTTTCTATGACCCCATCTCTCTCCTTCTTGCACGTCTGAACCTAGGGCGACCGACGCGCCGCGCACGCCGAGACGGGAGGCCGACCGGACGGGGCAACGAGCGACGGCCGCTATTAGCTCGCGGAACGGAACATGCCGAGATCCAGGTGCGTGCCGACATCGAACTACTGAAGTTCACCGTCAAGGTTCGTGAATTTGGTTCCTTGCTTACGTACGTGGTTGGTCCGCATTTAATTCCAGGGGCTCCGAGCCGCCGCAGCGGGCGTCGCCGCGAGCGCCGCTGCACCTCAAGACGACGGCCTGCTCGGAGGCGAATGGCGCGCACCACCGACCCGTCGTCGACCGGAGCAGCCCCAAGCTTGCCGACCGCCACTCCCCGCGCAGCCCGCTGCATGAGGTAAGCTATTTAAGGATTTATTTTTTTTCTCTTTTTGTTAAGGTCAAGGACGTTCACTCTTTCGGCGGTCGTCGGATTTGCAGAAGAAGCGCGCGGGAACGCGGGTGATGGAGCTGGAGGCGAAGCTGGGGAAGGTGCACGACGAGCTCAAGAAGCTGCGGGAGCAGCTCGTGTCAGCCGAAGCCGCCAAGAAGGACGCGCAGGTCGCGCTCGAGGAGGCCAAGAAACGCGTCGGTACTAAGGGGAACCCCGCCGCGGCCGCGGTCGCAGCCTTCTCGCCTCCCTCACCCCCTACTGTGGCGGTAGAAAGCGAGAATAAGCCCGAGGAGGTGAAAGTTGCGGAACCGGCGGCCGAGGAGGAGGAGAATAGCATAAACTCCCCGGCGACCGATGTGTTTGAGGTCGTCCGGACCGAGTCCGGGGACAAGGAGAACCAGAGCGCGGTCATCGCCAAGGATAGCGAGGAGGTGAGCTGCGGCGAGAAGGCGGCGCTGGCGGAGGAGGAGGTGGAGGTGGAGGAGACCAAGAAGATGATTGAGGAGGAGAGCAATGCCACCGCGGCCATTGACGGCGGCGAGGAGAGCCCGGAGGTATCAGAGCTGAAGGCCAAGCTGATGGCTAAGGAGATGGAGGTCGACGTCCTCACAGCCGACAATGCCGAGCTCAAGAAGCAGGTCGGAGAGGCCGCGGAGGCGGCAAAAAAGGCCGAGGAGGAGGTGGTGGCGAAGGCAGCTCTGATCGAGCAGAACCTGAAGGAGAGTGCGGCGCGGGAGGCCCGTACGGGCGAGCAGCTGAGGGCATCCGAGGCCGGGCGAGAGGCGCTGGAGGCCGAGATGCGACGCCTGCGCGTGCAGACCGAGCAGTGGCGCAAGGCGGCCGAGGCAGCCGCCGCGGTGATCGGTGGTGATGCCCATCTCGTCGGTCACCACGGCCTTGCCGGCAATGGCAACGGATGGGGGTCCCCCGCGACGATGCCCGACGACGGCGACGACGAGGGGTTCGGCGGCAAGCGGAAGGGCTCCGGCATCCGGATGCTCGGCGACCTGTGGAAGAAGAAGGGGAACAAGTGAAGGTGGCGTGGCTATGGCTATAATGGCTTGTGGGGGATCACAGTTCACAATCCCGAGCTTGCTCAGCTCCAGCTCCATGCCTCCATGCAACTAGCTAGCACCAATCGTTTACTGCATTTTGGTTCGGATTTCACTTATGATTGTATGATGATGAGATGGTGTTCGTGAGATTAAACTATGTTCGTAGTGCCGGATGATTGATTCTGCATCGCTGCTGCTGCCTACTTGCTACTCACTGTAAGGAGCAACCAAGATGGTTTGGTGTGTTCCTGTAATGCTGTTGATGCTAGAGTGCTGTTCTAGGGGATCTTTTGGGGGTTTTGTTATGAAATTGAGCCATGGATGCTGCAGACTTAAAATTCTCGCTGTTTCGAAGCAATTCCAAGACACTGTAACGAGCGCTGCTAACTTCGGTCAGTTATGTGCGTCAACTCATTGCGAAATTTTCAACCTCAGACATTTTCAATCAGCATTGGCGGATGAATGAACACTGAGGAGCTCGTTATAACGTTGGGTTACTTCGTGATTGTTGGTTGTTCATGATAGCTTCTGAAGAGAGGATTTTTCGGGGGATGCAGCCAAAGATTTGAGCAGCACTCTAGGTGATAATGTATTTTCTGCATTCGTTTTGGAAACCCCAAACGACTGAATAAGGTCGTCTCTTGGACCACCTGATACCACTAATTTGACTGTAAAAAAAGGCCGGCTGAAAACCTGGAGTTACAAAAACAAAAGTGACCCTTTTCCGTTGTGTATTTTGTGCAGCGCCAAACTGCAAAACAATGAAGGGCCGGGCCACACGAGATCTGGAAAAGATATGCATGGTGGGGCACATCCGCACATGAATGATCGAGTAGGTTGTTCAGAAAAAAAAAGTGTCAAACCAAAAAGGCTCGATTAGGACTCACTATCTCAACTTTAGGCACTCTACTCATCTAGCAAATAGGAAAAATCTTACCAAAATCATGGTACAATGAAAAGATGGCACACCTAGCTACCAAGCAGTTTATCGATCTAGATTTGCAGAGTGATAGAAAGGTTCCCAGAGAGGTTCTCAAATCTACCAACGGTTATGTTATCATTTTTTAAGGTTTCTAGAGAGGTTTTTGGGAGTCTAAATTTTTATCGATTTAGATTTTATTGGTAGAGTGATAGTTATAAACAAAAAAAAAGGCTTACTAAATGGAGTTTAGTGTGTACACCCAATGAGCAGAGCAGTTTGGCATTCAAATCTTCAATATCCATAGGTGGCGGTTTAGTCACATGATTTGTAATGATTGAGTTTAACTTTCGGTTATCTTGTGGTTGTAAGGCTGCAAGCCACCTTTAAACTTGTTGGTTTTTTTGGTTCTTCAAAACTCGTTAATAAAATTGGCTGTGTGCATCTTCGATACAGAGGTCGGAAGACCGGAACAATTTTCTATTCCATTATCTAAAAAAAGCTACCAAGCAGTATCAAGCGAAAAGCAAGAACAGAGGGGGCGAGGCCGAGCTAGTGGGTAACAATAACATGTGTGCGTTGGCCTGAGTTCTCTCGCATGGCACGCTGCTACATGTCATGAAAACTGTGGAAACTTGCTGCAGGCACTGTGTGCTCGCAGGGCAAAGGCAAAAGGTTGCGCGAGGCGTGCAGAGGTGTAAAAGGAGAGGACTGCACGCAGCACTCTACTTTGCCCGTTGCATGCAGTGGCGGGCAGAGTGGCATGTCGTTGGCTGTTGGAGCTCTGTTGCCTCCTGGCCCACGCGTCCCTCAATCGCTCGCTCCTCTCTCCCCATGGGCGCGCGCAGGCTGCTCCAATCCTTACGAGTCTGGACCCTGGAGACCCGACCCCCCATCGTCGCTGCCGTTGATGAGGACAGCCTGCGCTGGCGCTGCTCCGGGTGCAGTGCAGGTGGAGGTGGTCGCGTCGCATGCATGTCCTCGGAGTTCAGATCGCGCGCATGCCCGGCGCGCTGCTGCCATCGCCCGCGGATGCGCCGATCCAATGGCTCGGGAAGGTGAGACGCCGCTGATGATCGATCGAGACCGGAGGGGAGGGTATGAACCGTGTGCTGCGTTTTGAGGCTTTTGAGTTTGAGCGCTCGCTTCGATTTATTGTTGGTAGCTGGCCTGGTTCGTCCGAGCTGTTGCGCCCTTTTTACTGGCGTGGCAGCTGCCAGTACGACGGAGGAAATGTGCACTTCCTGCGTGTGACGTGCCCACAGTGAGCTATAAGTGCTAACGGAGTAGATGCTCGGCAAGATCTCCTCTTTAACCAAGCGCATGTTGGTCATGTCCGTATGGATCGTATCGGTGTCACGATGATAAGCTAGCTCTCGCTTCTGCATTTCGTGTTTGTACTATCAGATTATTGTTTTGTGTGTGACAAATGGCAAGGAAGTTGCAACTTGCAACAGGTCGTCACAACAAGTCAACTACGGGGAAGAAAAACAAAACAATGTCTTCGGTTGGAAGTGGTTTTTGCGTATACATGTGGTTCCATGCACTATCTGTATCGTCCAAAATGCACCAAGATACGTGCAAGCAAAGTGAGTAAAAATACCATACGTATTGTGTATCCACCATTACATATCTATATGGTATTGTGTATCTCCTATTATCTCCCTCCCACCGGTCTATCGCTCTCTGCACCGGTCACCACGGTCTCAATGACACGCAGCGACCCTGGGCCCGAGCCACCCCGTCCCTAGCCCCGGCCGTCGCCGTCGTCTTCCTCTCACTACTACAGAAAAGCTCATCACAGACGGTTCGTAACAGTCATCACAGACGATTTTTGAACCTCTGAAATTTTATGTCTGTGATAACAGGTGGTTATCACAGACGGTTCCAACCACGAACCGTCTGTGATACTACATAATCACACACGGTTCGTGGTTGGAACCGTCAGGATTACAGAGTATCACGCAGCGGTTAAATGGTTAGAACCGTCTGTGATAAGTCTTTAGACCTAATTAATTTTTATCGTATTTTCAGCTAGCCTCAGGAATTGCTAGCCATGCCCTCTGAAAACTAGCAAGCAGAAACATATCACAGATAATTGTTGACAACTCAAAGTGATCATTTAACTCAAAATCAATTACAAAAGTATATTGTCGCTAGAGTTACAAATTGAATTACAACCAGTCAAAGTGAATTACAATATTGAATCAATTGTTTCGAGGTCGTTCATCGGTGTCGACGGTGTGAAACTCTCCGGTGGTGTTAACTATGTCTGCCTTGATGAAGCCACAGAGCTCCCCTCGAATGTGCATGACCTGGTCCATCTCGAGTGCATTTAACTCTATGTTCAAGCCCTGTCGCTAGCAGGAGTAAAGTAGTAAGCATATATATTTAAATTTATAATTAGA
This sequence comes from Hsuehochloa calcarea, assembly GCA_036346395.1. Taxonomy (NCBI): domain Eukaryota; kingdom Viridiplantae; phylum Streptophyta; class Magnoliopsida; order Poales; family Poaceae; genus Hsuehochloa; species Hsuehochloa calcarea. The sequence continues at coordinate 63,627,103 of CM070594.1, read as the reverse complement.
AGATAATTATTACGAGATTGACAAACACGGGATCGTCGTCCTAGAAGCAATCAATAGTCGCATATGATGGCATACGTAGAATGCGCATAGGTGATCTCGTTTTTCTTTGGCGCCTTTGCAAAAATAGAATTACATATATATGTATAGTCAGTTCGAGACGCAATATTACAGAGTATGATATATGATTATTGTGTTGTAGCGCGTACCGAAAATCGCATCCTGTGAGTTAGTGTGGCGCTCGTTCCCTTATATAAACCTCCCTCGGCAACATAGCCGATGAACGCCCTACATGATTCAAAAAAGTTATCCTTGTCCATTTCAAACGAAGGAAGACTACAATAGAGTTATGTGCGCAGGAAATGAACATACCTGTCAAGTATTCCTTTAAGAAGGGTGAAGTCGTGATTTTTGTTGAGTAGAGAATCAAGGTACAATACCATGTTCCTCTTTGGCACAAGAATCAGAAGAATCCAGTGGAACCTACTCATGTATGTCGCTATAGTCATAAACCTGTGTTGAAATATAATTTGTATAGCAAATATTGAAGCACTTACTTCTGGTTGTAGGGCACCATTATGTAGTCCTTGTCGTCCAGAGCAAGCAATCCCATTTTTATGTAATTCTCGACGTAGGATGCGTCTTGGTTGATTGTTTGCTCAGAGACCACGTGTGGGTCGAGAAAACCCACCGGTTCTTTGATTCGACGGGCACATTTCATAATGTATATGTAAATAAGCAATGAGTTATGATATTTATTGGTATCACGTGAGTGCAGAAATTGATTGTACACACTTACAGTGTCCAGCATCGTAGAAGTGAGGCGTCGAGGGCAGTTAGGTTGTATAGGTCAAATAAGTCTTCGAAGCCCACGACGAAGTGGCCAGGCTCGTGGAGAAAATGCTCCCTCCCGTATCTGACGGTGATTCCAGTATGACCCCCTCCTCTCGGATCTTGTGCAAGTACCAATCATGCAAAGCTTGACAAGCTAGTCCCGAGCTCTTTATTTCTGCGCTGGAGATCAACGGACTTCCGATGGAGTATTTCACGGGTTTGGGAGGTGCCTTAATGTTTTTCAATTTCGATTTCTCCTTAACGATGCGGCTGAGAGACGTCTTCCCGTGAGACACCTCAGGGACCGATATGGTAACACGATTTTCTTGTCCCTTCGCCGGCTTCTCGACGGGAAGCGATGTGGCGGCCTTCTGAAGTTTTGGTTGATGCGGACTCATCGAGGGTCCTATTGAAGAGGCAGGGTCCTGTCGATATCGCGTCACTAAAGGGTCTAGTGCGATGTCCTTCTTGGGCCACTGGATAAAAGTGTGCGTGGCATCCCCTAGTGTTCTGATTTCTTCGTTCGGGGGAATCTCCAGCGGGATGGCCATGAAATTATCATGTACCATGTCCACCGCACCTGGCGTAACCTGCGCCACCGGGCACCGCCGTCTTTGCGCCCTTCCTAGTATGGATACACCATACCCGCCCACCTCAATAGGAATCGACCCAACCATCCTCACTTGGAGCTTGCGGTATGCCGGCCCTACAAAACGGTACACAATTAGCTAAGGCGTCATATAGGTCTATCTTTGGAGCATTCCAGAGATGTACATTACCTCGATGTCGTCGATCGGTAATTGCATGTCGTCATGTCCAGAATTATGTGTGGACGCGACGCTACTCGATGTCGGCGGGACTTGCTCCCAAATTAACGAGGCGCTTGCGCCGCATGAGTTGATTTACTTGGTTCTGCAAGTTTGTTATTTATTCTTGAAATTTTTCAATAATCACATGTTCCAACCGAGTGTCGTGCTGGTCCTTGGATCTCTTCCTACTCCTATATGTGTCGGAGTTGTGTGGGAATCCATCCCTCCAAGGTACGTAAACGTCAACGCCTCGCATGCGACCCGGGTTCTGATTGTTTCCCAGGGCCGTAGATAGTATATCATTCTCTTTGTCTACTTCGAAGGAACCTTGGGAAGATGCGGAAGTCAATGCTTCCTGCAAGAGGACATCATGTTATTGTAGAGACCATGAAGTTATGGACTTATTAACAATTAAGTGGTTCGAGAAATTTACCAGGCGTTGAGACACTGCCTCGTCTGCCGGGTTTGTGAAAGAGATGGTGCCCGAAGACGTGGCTGATGCCCTCGCTCTTAACGTGCTCGGCGCCTCGTCGAGATCTCGACAAGCGGTCGTCGCGCCGATCTCGTCCTCCGCCGCCCACTGCGTGGCTTTACCCGCGTACCCAGCGGTGCCGAGTCTGTGGGGGTGAGTGTTTTGTGCCTGGATAGCTCTGTGCGCCGCACTTTGCTCCTAAAATTCGGTCGTCGTCTTCATCTGCACGAATGCGTCCCATGTATCCCTCGACAAAATTGATACGTCGTGAAGGGCGTCCGACCCGTGTTCACGTACTACATGAGAAGCAGGCTCTTGAAGGTCCTTCACGCTTGGGACATCGCCAGCAGCGCGTGTCATCGCACACGTGCCTGGTCTGCTTCAGGGAAAATGAACGAGTCAGAAAGTTCAGTCCACAACTGGTCTCTCTGTACATCCGTCAGAGACTTCCAGGTTGGGGTGGTGATGGGGATCCGTTCCCTTGCAAGTACCCCGCAGACGGTCCGAAATCTCGCAGCTACTTTCTTGGGACTCAGCGGGATCCTGACGTCACTGACCTCCGTGATATTCATGCGGCCCGAGGGCAATTTAGAGATTCCTCTGCCTTCTCGCCTGCGTACCACCTTGATCGGAGATCCAGACGCATTTAGCGACGTCGCTGACGGCGGCGAAGACGTTGCCTCTGCCGTGATAAGACGGTTCGTGGTTGGAATCGTCTGTGATAAGACTTATCACAGATGGTTTTTCAACCCTTTGTGATAACCGCCTGTTAGACGGTTCAAAAACCGTCTGTGATGACTGTTACGAACCGTCTATGATGAGCTTTTCTGTAGTAGTGCTCCATGGCTTCCCATCTCCATGTTGCAGGCTCCACGTCTGTGGGTATGGGTCCATGTTTTTTTGCACATTTTTTTTGTATGAATTCTTGCTGATTCAAATGGTGTGATGTCATGGGGATATGTTCATAATCTCATTGTGATGATACAATTGACAATGGTGGAGGTTTGTTGAAACATACGTTTTTGGAAGATTCAGGAGTTCTATCAGGCGTCAGGTAGGTTGATCGGCCTGGGAGGCGGTCTAACCGACCACCCCTAGCGGTCAGACCAGCCGTGAGCAGAACGAAGTCTCGGCAGTTAGACTGGCCTGATGAGCGGTCTAACCAGCCAAAAGGTGAACTTTCAATTTTGGGGTCGGGCTAAAAAATAGAGGGTGTAGGCAATATAGAAGATTCTTCGTCAAAAGTACTATTTAAATTACATTTACACAGGTGTTGCAAATTTTTCGAGGGAAAATTTGGCTAAGTCATGTGGCCTGACGGTCAAACCGACCATGGGTGGTGGTCTAACCGGCTAGGCTCTGATCATTTGCCCACAAGGCGATAATGATCGTGGGTTAGGTCAATTTCATGGGTTTCAGTGTATATGTGCTGCATGATGCATATTTTTGGCTAACGTGGGACAAGTTAGGAAGAACTTATGCTTGGAATTGATTTCTTGGTCTATTGTTGTGAAGGAGGCTTAGAGGTCAACGACGGTCAATTTCGACGATGATCGGGACTAGGTAGGAGAGCAAAGGTACAAAATGATCAAGGATGCCAAGTGAAGTCATTGGACTCAAAAATGACGTAAGATAGGCTAGGATGATCGAACAAGAAGTTCGGTGCGACAGGTGGTATCAAGTAGCACGGGGCTTGGTGCAAGTGTCATGGTTGTTTCGGTAGGAATACTACTACAAAAAGGCTAATATTGGATGTCTCATCATAGACGATTGACCAAAACCATCAGTATTAAATACAATCACAGACGGTTTTGGTTTAGCGACCGTCTGTGTTACTAACTGCGCTAAAAACCGTATACGAAGAGGTAATATAACAGACGGTTCATGTTGAAAACCGTCTCTGAAGTATCACAGACAGTTCGGAACAAGAACCGTATGTGATATTACTAAGTATCACAGACAGTCCATGCATTGACCGTGAGAATCTGCAGATATTTAAGAACTGAACGCAGATCGAAGCACAATTGATTCGAAAGGGTTTCAAAAAGGGGTATACACGCTGGACCAGTCACGATGAAGAACAGCTTACATAGGAAGGTAGAACTGACAAAGTCAACGATATGCCGCTGGATGATGTCGATTGTGGTTCCGATTCAGATAGATTGCACGATGATAATCAGGATCAGATGATTCGCGATGCAGAAAGGAACTGTGATGAGTGAGAGTATGTTAAATTCTGGGGTTTGATGGAGCACTCAGAGAAACCTTTGTTCACATGCTGCAAGTCGAAGTACACAAGGTTGTCATCTGTGCTTGAACTGCTGAAATTGAAGGCAAGCAACGGTTGGTCCGACAAGAGTTTCACAGCGATGTTAGGTCTCTTAGTGGACATACTTCCAGAGGGAAACGAGCTGCCCAAAACCACCAACAAAGCCGAGAAGGTTCTTTGTCCATTGCGAATGAAAGTAAAAATAATACATGCATGTCCGAACGATTGTATCGTCTACCGTAAAGAGTTTGTTAACATGCATGTATGTCCGATGTGGAACGTATCCCGATACAAGCGTAAGAATCAATCAGATGATGGCGATGGAATCGAGGTGAAGAAAGGACCTCCTGCTAAGGTGGTTTGGTATCTTCCTGTAATTCCCCGTTTGAAACGGTTTTTTGTGAGCCCAAAGGAGGCAAAACTGCCGCGTTGGCACTCGGAGGAGCGTAAGAAGGATAGACAGATAAGACACCCTACTGATTCTGCCTAGTGGAGAAACATTGATAGGAGGTTTGCAGACTTCAGTGCGGAACCGAGGAATATAAGGTTTGGATTGAGTATGGATGGAACAAAACCTTTTGGTAACATGAGTAGCCGACATAGCACTTGGCTCGTGACTCTTTGTATCTACAATATTTCTCCTTAGTTGTGTATGAAGCGGAAGTATATTTTATTGTCGATACTTATCCAAGGGCCGAAGTAACTTAGGAATGATATTAATGTGTAGCTAGCACCACTGATGGAAGATCTAAAAATACTGTGGATCGAAGGGGTACAGGTATGGGATGCGTACAAACGAGAGAACTTCACTTTACGCTCCTTGTTGTTTTGCAACATAAATAATTATCCTGCCCTTGCTACCATGTCGGGCTATAGTACAAAAGGGGCCAAAGCTTGTACTCACTACTTAGATGAAACCGAGAGTATGTGGCTGAAGCCCTCATGTAAAACTGTGTACATGTGTCACCGTAGGTTTTTTATGAGGGCTCACCCATATCGCATGATGAACAAACAATTCAACGGAGAGAAGGAGGACAGTTCAGCTCTAAGGCATTTAAGCGAAAAAGAGGTTTATGATATGGTTAAGGATTTAGATATTGTGTTCAGAAAGGGACATAAATCGAGGACCCGTGAGAAGAATATCCAGAAGAATAGATCGATATTTTAGAACTTACCTTATTGGGAGCACCTAGAAGTTCGCCACTGCATCGACGTCATGCACGTAGAGAAGAATGTATGTGACAAGTTGATTGGTCTCTTACTGAATATTCATGACAAAACAAAGGATGGTGTCAACGCACGACTTGACTTGATTGATATGGACATCAGACTTGAGTTAGCACCGACAAAGACCGATAAAGGATGGACGTACCTTCCCCCTACTTGTTACACTTTGTCCAATGCCGAGAAAACTGAACTGTGCTAGTGCTTACATAGTGTGAAAGTTCCATCCGGTTGCTCTGCCAATACGAAGAAACTTGTTTCAATGGAAGATTTGAAGTTAATTGGCATGAAGTCTCATGATTGTCATGTGCTGATGATATAGATGCTTCCTGTTGCAATTAGAAGTATTTTACCGATCAAGGTCTGAGAGACAATCATGAGGCTGTGTTATTTCTTTAACACAATTGCTCAGATGGTCATCGATCCTGAAGGACTAGATGCTCTACAGGACGAGGTGGTGACGAATCTATGTCATCTTGAGATGTATTTCCTTCCGTCGTTTTTCGATATCATAGTCCATATCATTGTTCACATTGTGAGGGAGATAAAGATGTACGGGCCCGTGTTCCTACGTAGCATGTACCCGTTTGAGAGGTTCATGGAAATTCTCAAGTCCTATGTACGGAATCGATCTCGTCCGGAGGGCATCATTGTCGAAGGTTATGGAACCGAAGAGGTTATTGAGTTCTGCGTCGATTACATGGCTCGGGTCGAACCAATAGGTGTGCCTCGATCTCACCATGAGGGGAGACTCGAGGGTATCAGGACCATCGGAAGGAAAGCAATAACTCCAGATATGGATGCGTATGCTCAAGCCTATTTCATGGTCTTGCAACACATGAGTAAAGTGTCCCCGTATATCGACAAACACAAGGACGTGCTTCGTCAAAATAATCCAGAGCGGTCGGGTGTTTGGATCACGAGACAGCATAACAATCGGTCCAACCAATGGTTGAAGGAGCGACTCGCTAGGAGCTCATCAAGTGGTATGCTGACATTGTTGGCAAAAAGGCCAACATTTACAGTTGTGACTTGGCAAGTATACAACATAAATGTGTACATATTCTATACGCAGGCTCAGGATATAAAGAGCACTAACAAGAACATCGGTATCTACATAGATGCATTCAATACCGATGGGTTGAGGTTCATAGAAGATATTTGGGAGCTCGGCTACGTGTTTTTCATGACCCCCTGTTTCGGTGCCGTTGGGTCCATCTCCCACAGGTGAAGATCGACAAGTACGGTGTCACTACCGTGGACCTCGAACGTGTCGGATACAAAGACGAACTATTCGTACTTGCTAACCAAGTTGTTGAAGTCTTCTATGTAACTAACCAAGCAAATAAGAAGCGCCACAAGTTCTTGATGGAAAAAGGAAGTTGTCGGAGTTGAGAATGTAATGCACGAGGAAGAATACAATCAATTTGATGAGTTGCCTCCTTTCAAAAATGGCATAAGGGTCGAGGAAGAACAACGTGACGAAACTAGCTACATATACGTCGATCATCATGAAGGGCTAATTTTTAAAGGAAATAACCAAGTGGAATGATGAATGAAATGTTTATGTGTTATATGTTCTGAATTTGCATTTATGTATATGAGAATGTGCCATATGTTCTGAATTTGTATTTATGTATGTTCTGAATTTGCATTTATGTATATGAGAATGTGTCATATGTTCTGAATTTGCATTTATGCATGTTTTGAATTTGTATTTATGTATATGATGTGTCATATGTTCTGAATTTGTATTTATGTATATCAGAATGTATATTATTACAGACGGTTATTTATTGGATTCGTCTTGTGATGTGTATTTATCACAGACGGTTCTACTTTAGAACCGTCTATGATGTCCAACCCTATTTATATTTGGACTCTGGGGTTTGCCCGCCCCCTACTCAAACGATTAAGTTTCTCCTCACCCGAACCTGTCGTCGCTGTCCTCGACGCCGCCTCCTCCTCGAGCCCGGCGCGCCTCCTCCCCCGAGCTTGCCGCCTCCTCCCCGAGCATTAGCCGCAGCCTCCCCAAACTCGACGCCCTTCCTCCCTGAGCCCGCCTTTCTCCCCTCCACTGAGCACGCGTCGCCTCCTCCCCTGAGCGCCTCGATCCTAAGCACCACCAAGGTAAGTTGCCCCCCCGGCATCCCATTTTTTCATATCACCTTGCTTATGTGCTATGCTATTGGATATATTCAATCTGTGTGATTTGTATGTGCCTAGCACTGGAAGATATTGCAAAGTGATTTTTTGTGGGCTCGGTGAATTGCTCTATGATGAATTGATGTCACAAATGCAATTGAATGTTATATTGTGTATAGATTGTGTCTTGAGTTGTTAAATTACCTGTTGTTATCTATTATTTTGAGCAATTTATACATTCTGATATACTTGCTGTCCTTTGAGCTTTTTTAGTCAACTAATACTTGTTGTCCTGCAGAAGTTTTAGTCTTCCGGTCTATTTTTCTGTGATTATTTACAATCACTGATCTACATCACAATTGCTAGTTTCTTGATAGATTTTGTTCCTGTGTACAACAAAGTTAATTTTGGATGATTTGCCTGAGCTAGTCTGAATAGATTAGCAAGTTTTATTTTGAGCTCAAGACGTAATCTATGAAGTGTCATATGTAATTTGTGATTATATTTGGCATGAGTGCTGTGATGGCCAATTTTAAATCTTGTGCAACTAGCCTTCTGAGAGCAATAATCAATATTCTAAATCTTATCTTATTTGCTGATTTTTATTGTGCATATATATATATATATATATATATATATATATATATATATATATATATATATATATATAATATGTGTGTTGAGCATATTATTCTTTTTAAATGACTTGAAGGATTCATATGCTTATTACCATAATAGTCATTTCTACCAAGCATGTATATTTACTGCAACTATGTCAGTCATTTGAAATAGTTTGCTAGGATGTTGAATTGCTGAACATCGCATACTTATATTTAAGGTATTCTATTTCAAGTATAATAAGTAATTATATAGCTTTACAAATTTATCCACTTCTTATATGTAGTATGCATATATAACACGACTTTAATCTTCCTAGTGACAGATTGCGAGCATCACTACAACTGCGTTGGAACAGACCGTTCTCGAAAAGATTCGAGGAGAGTTTGGGTACTTCTTGTTGTTTGGGGTCATAAACCGAAAAGGGGAGTTCTACAATGTAGATTAAACTTGATTAGGATATGATTGAACTTAATGGTACATGTGTGTATGTGTTCATGAATGGTTAATTTTAGTTCATTTGAGTTAATTGATTTGTGAAATGGATGTGCTTGTTTCTGAAATGAATGTGAATTGGATGTATACATGTACTTGTTGTGTTTCTACTTGTTTCAAAAGGCATGGCTAGCATTTCCTGAGACTAAAAAATAAACAGAAATATATTTAGCAATACAAAATAATATCATAGACGGTTCCTTAGGAAAAACCGTCTGTGATACATCAGCTGTCATAGACGGTTTCTGTTGGAAATATGCCCTAGAGGCAATCATAGAGATTATGATATTTCATTATGTTTGTGATTTTGATAATATGTTATCGTGTTCCATGAATGAATCATTTGTTATAGATCAATAAGTATGTGACTTGTTGGTGAAACTCTTTAACTTATATGATGTCATTCTAAATGTATCCCTGGTCGGAGGTCACTGATCGGAACAACAGTGACTCTATGACTAGCACATGTATTGATTGATGACCTGGTTTCACCGGTCATAGATATGGAGATATCGAATCAATAATGTGAACACATGTTAGAGGACATGGTGTTTGATAGACCCATCATTGAGGCACTATTGAGATTGTTATAAATCTTTATGTTATTAGTTGGTCTCAAGTAATGATGATGTATAATCCTTAGACCTGAGATTAGCATGGTTTCCTACATGTGTAATAGCACTCTTAGGGGTTGCCAAACGCTACTCCGTAACTGGGTAGTTATAAAGGTAGCTTTCCGGGTATGCTATGAAATATGCGGAGGAATGTGACTGGTCGAGATGGGATTTGCCCCTCCTAACATAACGGGAGAGATGTCTCTGGGCCCCTCGTGGTGATCGGATAAAGAAAGTGCATGGCCATGCCACTAGTGGTCGAAGTGTCGAGCACATGATGTTATCCGACACTCGATTGAGAAAGTATTGAACAGTCCATAGATGACACATCATCTCACTTAGAGTTCAACCAGACATCGTGAGGCAAAGGGAGAATGCATGAATAGGTCGCTTAGTTTGATCAGTTACGGACTAGTCGTATGGAGATACGTGCTGGTCGTAGACTGGTCAAACGTAATCACAGAATGGTAAGAACCTGGTCGTAATGAGTTACGAACTGGTCGTGACCAATTACAACCTGGTCGTATAGAGATACGAACTGGTCGTAAGTGATGAGGACCTGATCATAGATCATATTACATCAAGGTTCGTTCGATTTATTCTATGTGTCTTTGGGAATCGTTATGTACTGCTAGGTACCGCTAACGACTAGTGATCGGAAAAGAGTTTTCGAGTCATAATCGATTACACATGAACCTGTGGGGTCGTACACTTAAAGGGCAAGGATCTGTTTTGAATGGTGATCCAAATTCGTATAGGCCACGAGTTCCTAATGGGCCTCAGGTACGAGACCCATCATGGATGCCTATATAAAGAGGGACGGTTGCATGGGGTAAAGAGATGTGAGACGAAGAGGATGATCTTTGGAAGAACTCCTGAAACCCTAATAGCCACGCCTTCTTTACCACGCTGCCGGAGCTAGCACTCCAGTGCTTGGTGATCTTGCCCCGTACGTGTGGATACCTCGGAGGTGTTGTTGCGAGGCATCAGCACTAGAACGATCTGCGACTTGTGTTGATCACCGGAGTCGGGAAAGAAGTCGCATGGTGGGTACGACCACTCGAAGAAGCAGATGCGCATCGAGTACGACTACTCGAAGGAGGAGACGCGTCGTGAGTACGACTACGACTGCATCAACTCGCTACAACGACTCTACTTCCACTACGAGTCGGCGCGTCTAGCGGTAATCTCGTGATCTATTACTTGTGGTGGTTCCTTGGTTGCGCGGAAAATTTTTGTTTGTGCTATTGCCGCGTATCCCTACAGTTTCATCTACAAACCGTCTGTGATACATCAGCTATCATAAATTATTTCATCTATAAACCATCTATGATAGTCAACTATCACAGACGGTTTTGAGTTAATAACCGTCTGTGATAGTATGCATCACAGACGGTTTTGAGTTAATAATCGTCTATGATAGGCTGCATCACAGACGGTTCGAAAACCATCTGTAATGACCTCATATCATTATTGACCCATAAACTTAGACGGCTCACGAAACTGCCTGTGACGACATTTTTGAACCGTCTGTCATCACCTTTTCTATAGTAGTGGAGTCGAATGGGGGAGACTTGCCGACATAAAAGAGTCGTTGATCAACCTACACGTGGCGAATCATAGGATTGCTTTAGGATGATTGGGCTCTGTCTTTGGAGAAGGATCGAGAAGGGGTATTTTGGTATCTTCACTAAAATACCGCCTTGGTGACCTTTGGCAAAACCGCGACACAAGATGACACAAGGAGAGACGATTTAGGTCAAGTAAAGATGGAGTTCACAAAGAGACAAATTCGGGAAGCACAGTTCGCCATCTGATTTGAGAAGCGTAAGTGAGTATACACCCATTTGTGTGTGGGCTTAACGGGTACCTGTTAGGATTTTCACTCTAAACCTAGCCTCCACTATAACAAAGAGAGGTATAGATTTGGAGGTTCTCATGCCTTCCCAGTATAAACCCTAATATGTGATTTGGGGAAAGTGTAGTAGAGGAGGCTAGGGTTTGTGAGAGATGGATTAATTGAGTACTCAAGTATTGAGGTTTTGTCCTCCGTGGCGGAGTGACTGTAAACCAACAATCCTCTCAAAGCAATCCAAGCAGGATTCCCTCAAGACGAGTCTCTTGTTCTTGCTCTTTCTTTGACGTCTTTTGGGATTTTGCTTGTTCCTTTGACTTTCTTGGTATTAATGTTGTGATCTAGATTGCTAGACATGTGAAAATACATCTGGGATCATATTGATCCTCATTCACCTACGGGCAAGTTTTTGGATAAAAGTTTGAATTTTCTCGGTTCTTGTACCCTATTGCCCCATCTAAGAAATTCATGGAACCTTTGTCTCGATCTTCTCGATCGTTAAGTGGAATAAATTCCTAACCTTCTTAATGAGCTATGGTTGAAATTTCAGGGGATTTGGATCACCGTATTAAAAGTTGAGTCATTTTGTGATCTTCTCGGGCTGTTGTCAAGGCACTAGCAGTCATACCTACACCTTGGGCGGCCAGACAGCCAGGGCTTCGGTTAGACTGACCCTCATTGACGGTAAGACCGCAAGGCATCGGCCAGACCAGCCTTTGTGAGGTTCTTGGTTCTTGTCTCGGGGTTCGTCGATTTCAATGCAGGACTTCCGATGTACTTTGTGACATCTGATCTTCATAGCTTCCATAGCTAATAAGGAGAAGAAGTTGAAATCGGTCAATGGTCAAAAAGAGTATAGCTCCTATCCTATCACCCCCTCTTGCTAGTCGTCGTTCTGGTCCAACAAATAGCTATTCATTTTTTCATGATTTTTTTTTTTGTACGGATTTGGTTTTTGAACAAAATAGGTAGATCTGGCTTCATCATCTCACATGGATTCACATGTCAATTCAATTTTTTTGTACGTTGTATGAATTTGGATTTTGTACAAAAATACAGATGTGGATTTTGTAGATATTTGTACACATTCTGTATGTAATCGGAATTTGAATATGAACATGAACCACCATCATGCTGAGTATGACCGGGAACATGAACACATTTGGATTTTTGAATATGAACATGAACCTGATCTTCAAAAAATCAGAACCAAGAAAATGTTAAAAAGAATTTGAATATGAACGTGAACCATCATCATGTTGAACATGAACAAATTCGGAATTTTGAATGTGAACATTGTACCAACAAAATAGCTTTGTATGGATTATTTTGTACCAACAAAATATTTACAATCCGAATTTTGTATAAAATTTGAACATTTTTTTAATGAGAGAGAGAAGGAAGAGAGACATAAGTATTTGACTCTTCAGGAAATTTTTTGGACTGTATTTTCTCTTCCCATGTGTACCAATCTCGACGCAAAACGTACGATGTGGATAGCACATGTGGTCACATGTGCGTATATATATATGGCTTTGTTTATATATATATATATATATATATATATATATATATATATATATATATATATATAGGAAAATGGTTTGGTACTCTTGGGTGTATGTACTCCCGCCTCTCATATACTACTTAAATCGTATGATAATACCTCTTTATCTATTTGAATATACTCCAAGGATGATTATAAGATACTCCAAAGTGAATTCTATGAAAAAAAAATCATGAAAGTCCACTTTTTATAGAAAATTTATGTGTATACTTTTGTTTATATATGAAAAAGGTATATGGTAAAAATAAAGGACTCCAATGAAAAATTTTAAATCAAATTGCACTGGAGTATCTTATAATTGGTATTTAAGTATATTAAAAATGACAAAGAAGTATATTATATTCGTTTAAGTAGTATATTCAAAGTGGGAGTACGTACTCCCGGGAGTACGAAACAGGTGTCACATATATATATATATATATATATATATAAGTGGTAATATCAATCTTGACCGTTGAATCTGAATTGAACAACTAAGATTAATGTGGGCTCTCACCTCTAAACCATTTAATCACTTTGCATACTCCCACCTTCAATGCACCTTCATTAATGTGTCTTCATTAAACATCATGCATGCTCCCACCTCCGACGGTCAAGATCCAAATCAAATAATTAAGATTGGTATTAGCATATTATCACTGAATTACCCATTAACACTTGATACGTTCCTATATATATATATATACACACACATTGTTATCGCATGGGTGTAGTAGCAACAATCAGAAACATGCCACATTACCACGCTAGTTTTACCTCAGGTCAGAATCAAATTCCAGAATGCCAGATATGCGATACGAAATGCCGAACTGCGGGGGATCGGGAGACACCTCTCGACGCCATGCATGCATGCCAAGGTGTTGGTTGATTGTTGGCACGACGAGTAGTTACATTCCTAGCTACCCTGGTGGGTAGTGCGCGCACTGTAACAACTGTAGCGGCGTATAGTGCGCGTGGTCGCGACTGTATGTAGTTGTTAAGTCGTACGGGGCCACACATTTTTTTCAGTTCGTTGAATAGCTTCGTAATTCGTATTGATGTCGCCTTGCGTGGTGTAGGGCACAGCCACACACACAGCGCCCCGCTGCCACGCACAGGCACAGGTGGCTCGCTGGTCTCGCTACAGAGGTACAGATCATGCAAGGTTGCCACATTCAAGTGTGGATCGCCGGTGGGGATCGGATCGGAGGGCATCTTCCTCCTCTCTTCCTGTTTCTGAAACGATTGCTCCATCCATCCATCCATCCATCTTTCTATCTACCTATTGTTTTGCTAGTCCGGAGCTCGCTGCATTTAGGGCATGCAGCCATACATGATAGGTACTGGTAAGTATAACACTAGGCAGTAACCGAGTAAAAATGTACTCTTACATAAACAGAGGAAGTGCAAGACAGGAAAGGCAGAAGAGCACGTGACACAGCAAAACGCTATCATATACCCCCACATTACATTTTTCACTTACAGCTTACAAATGATACTACAACTTCGTATGTCCTCTCACTGGTCACTACACACTTTGTTCTGTAGTTTTTTTTTTCTTGTTAGACACCTTATTTTTTCTTGTTAGATAACTTTTTTTTCTTTCTTCTTCTTTTTTGAGAGCATTGAAGTACCTCTCTTCCAAGTTCCAACATATTCAACTCTCTGACTCCTAATCCACTACACCAAATGCTCTAGCACACATACGAAGAAGAGTAAACAATCTCCTAAGTTCCTAACAGTCAAAAACCATTATTTCCTCCAGTAATAAATAATGGGCCGAATTCAAAGCCACGACAGCCCAGATTTTTCTCCTAAGGCTTACTTACCCCTATAAGCTGGACCCGTAATCTCCGACGAGGCCTGAAACTCGACACATTTTCAGGCTCCGGCCCATCGTTCTTCACGAAACCGTCATCTCCCTGCTGGTCACGTCTCCGCTCCTCTAGAACCTTCTCCTCCCTTCGACCCCAACCTAAACCCTTTATAACCCCGCAAGAACCGAGCCCACCTGCGCATCGGGAAGTAAGGAGAGGAAGAGGGAGAGGAAGAGGAAAAGGAGGAGGAGGAGGAGAGAGAGAGATGTCGGCGGACGATCTGTGGCTGGACCGGGAGGAGTTGCGGCGGCTGGAGGGCCTCGCCAAGCGCCCCCGCGTCCTTTCCCTCCTCGCCAACGAGATCCGCAGCGTCGACGCCAAGGTTTCCTTTCTTTCCTCGCGCGCTTTCCGCCTGTCGATTCCTTTCGGTGCATGGGTGGATTCTGATGTCTTCTTTGCTGATGATTCTCTGTTTACTGATGATAGTTGGCCATAGGGACCGCGCCGGCGGCGGTGGCGGCACCTGCTGGTGTGCCTGCGACGGCGGCACCTGCGGCGGCGGCGGTGACACCTGCTGGTGTGAGTTACGTCACGTTGGGATCGTTCAGCTGGGACCAGGATAATGAGAAGATCAGGGTACGTTGCTGCGAGAAATGAAGCATTTCATTCTTGTAGTTAGTTGGCAATACTGCAGTGCTGATTGATTCCTCTAATCTCCTTATGCTTTATTTAGACTAGTCCATCTGAGCTCAGTATCCCAGAATGTTCGTAAAACAATTGCATTGTTAGAAATCACAATGTTCGACTAGGGGCATATTTTGTTTAGAAAATAGAACCAATAGTTGGAAGATCGCATTGACTAATATACTATAGTGAAACACATAAATAAGGATGTAATATACCTTAATTAGGATTAGTTACCTCGATGGGGGAACAACATATTCTTGTCCACCTTTCTCCAAGAAAAATATCTAGTGTTGCAGAATAACAATTAGGTATATGAAAAAGTGATTTCTTGAATTGGTACTGAACAAATTTATTCATTGTGCCCACCTATTAAAATGCGCCATCTTTTTTAACTATTTTCTTAATAGTGATCCACAACAAGAACAACTTGTGGCATTATGCTGGAACCCACAATGATGTATCCTGGTACACTTTACATGATGTATTCAAATCAGTTATGTCATTCATAAGGTTCATCGTTGACTGGTGAAAACCGAGTACAATAGATGAGTTCAAGTTTTTTTTTCCTTTTATTTGTTAACTCCTATGACATTTACAATTGAAGATTTTTCATGTAGGCATTTACATAACAGTCTTGGTTTGT
Organism: Hsuehochloa calcarea; assembly: GCA_036346395.1. NCBI lineage: Eukaryota > Viridiplantae > Streptophyta > Magnoliopsida > Poales > Poaceae > Hsuehochloa > Hsuehochloa calcarea. The sequence goes on along the minus strand of CM070594.1, from coordinate 63,611,078 downwards.
GTTTTGTCCATATTCAGATTTATGTCTTCCTTGAGGGTGTCGAGCAAGAGAAGGTGGAGACTACTTTTAAAACAATGTCAATAGATATTAAGTTTCATGATGTTAAAGGCAAGAACTACCGGTGTGCCATACCAAGACTGAACAAAGAAATATTTCCTGAGAAATCTAAGGTTGTGGTCAAGCCTACGAAGATTGTTGTTACCCTTTACAAAGCTTCTAAAGGCAACTGGTTGGACCTTCACTTTAAGGAAGACAAGGTAATCACTGTGCAAAGCTATCTATAAGTTTGATTTGTAATGATCAATAATCGACATTTTTTGAATTTATTGAAACATCAAAAGAGCTTTATTTTTCAACCAAAAAAAAAGGTGCCTCTAAGGACCAAAGAGCATGCTTCCAACAGTTATCGGATTCCACTGGGTAAACATTTTATGGTAGTAATAATCTCCCAAGTGATAACCAGAAAATCCATGGGAAGAATTGAATTAACAGGGACATCCTGAAACAACAATCCAAGCAATTTTTTCTACTCCTATATATCAATCCACTGTATTGATTCATCAGAAGGAACTGGGTGCTTACATCCTTCTGTTGCCGGGTGAAATCATATGGTTATATGTTTCAAAATACAGCTAAGACGATTAACATGCTGCTATGCTACTTTAATTCCTTGTCCATCCAGGTTTTGAACCATTGGTACTTCTATACTGTTTTTGCACTTTTTAGATCTTGATCAAGGGGCTGAAAAGGTGACATAGTTAGGAAAAAATTAGCACCTTTATGAATAGATAGCCCCTTTGTAAAATGACATCAGTATCCCAACCAACGAATTGATTCATGTCTGCCAACTTTCACGACACTGTTGCTGATCACAAAAAGGTAAATATTCACTCTTGTGTGGGAAAGAAACGTTGCTGATCTCATTTATAAGCCAGTCTGCAAATCCTAAAACATGGTTAAGATTAATGTACTATAGCACTTGCCCCTAAAGATAGGTTATCTAACACTGATTATGTACTACTGGTAATAAATAGATGGGCTAACTTTACTTTGCTGACAGTTCAAGCCAAGCATGGATAAAGAGAAGGATCCAATGTCAGGAATTATGGATTTAATGAAGGTAAAATATATTTTCATTGTAATGACTGAATCAATAAGTACTGCAATCCTGCTCTGACTCTGCTATTTTCATGTGCAGAACATGTATGAGGAAGGCGACGAAGATATGAAGCGCACAATAGCCAAAGCGTGGTCTGACGCCAGATCTGGGAAGACAGCTGATTCAGTGAGGGGTTTACCTTAAGCTGGCTGTCTGGCTTCAAGAACTGCTTATGTTCTGAGCTAGTCCGTACAGTCAAGAGTGATTTGAGAGCGTTGTGCGTGGTTGAGACAGCACTCAACTCCAGAGTTTCTGTTTGATACAAATGCCTGTCTCCTCTAGGTGCTGGATTGTCTTATTTTGCATGTAACCTACTGAAAATCGTTCACGCTGAATCTATTTCAGTATCTCCTTTTAATTTAAAATACGAATGCCTCTTTGTGTGCTGCGGTGGCCTTTGCATTTGCTGCAGAATTTCGGTTACTACGATGAATGATTTGCTGACCCACTGTAATGCCTTCCTCGATAGAAGACCATCTGCTACAGATTTGCAATTCAAAGCCGACGGCCGCTTGCAGTGCGGCCTGTCGTGCTATGTTTGTACACTCGCTCACCCCACCCTCTGTTACGACTTACGCGATGCATGATGCAGCTGAAAGCCTGAAAATGTGACCCGTCTGTTATGGATTCGGGATGATTTTTTTCTAAAAAAAACAATATATTATTTTAATAGAATTATAGAAATAAATACATATCTAATAAAATTACAAAAATATGGTTCGTCAGTTGGATTGGCAACGGACCTACCAAAAATAATAAATCTTTCTGTCGCCATTTGGAATGTAGTGTGGTATTCGCCTAGGTTGGAATGCTAGTGTAGCAAGAGAATGGTTGCTTTGAGATCCGTGACTATGCAGTGGCGGACTTGGAATTAAATCTTACTTATGGCGATGTGAACCTATGAGTATTATCCAATAGTGAAGAAGCTATACACAAACAATAGTGATGTGAACCTACGAGTATTATCCAATAGCGGAGAAGTCATACACAAACCATATTGTAATCACACTAATAAAAGTATACGACAATCAACCAATCACAATCCATGCCATTTGATTTTGACAAGTGAAGAGTCAAGGTGGGAAGTTTATCACTTACTATTGGAGCCTTTTCTCATTTTCTTGTCGCCGTCAGCCGCCCACGCTCCGGCCGTTGCTTGCCTGGTTGTCCCGTGGGCACAACTGCACCAGTGCGGCAGCGCCTGTGCTCCGTCGCTCACGGCCTCGCCTCGTCCGCGCTCTGTCCACCGCCCACTCGCCCAGCCCGCGCTCCGTCGGCCGTCTGACACCTGCGCCCCGCGCTTGTCGCCTCGCCCCGCCTATGTTTCACCACCACCGCAGCCTAGGGCTATGGTTGGGCGAGAGAGAGCAAATGGGGAATTGGGGAATGGGGATTGGACCGTGATTGAATTGGGCGAGAGAGAGTAAATGGGGATGCCGAATGCGGCTGTCGCAATGTCGCAGCGCCTGTCGGTTACTCGGTTGGGCTGGGTGGGCCGATCGAGATATTTGGAGGCTCAGCCATCAAAATGTCGGAGCAGCCGAGCAGGAAGCCAAGAACGGGGGATTGAGTACAGGAAGCCAAGAACGAAGGATCGAGCGACAGAACCTCTCTTCTCCGATGCCGGTGGTACCAGGAGGCAAGGAGGGAGGAAAGACCGAGGTAGGAGGGTTTCCCGTTTTCGGACCAGAGGAAGCTCTGACAGGTGCCAAAGTTTGCCATAATGGCAGATCCGCCACTGATTACACGTGGCGCAAATCAAGGAAGGGGCCTTAAGAGGATGGGTTCCAGACTGGGGGGAGCGGTTAGTGGCGCGCGCGCCGGCCAGGCGATGGCGAACCGATGCTTGCATGGTGTCCATAAGCACACGGCGCTGGGTGATGAACTGATGGCAACCAGGTCCTGCCGTGATGACTAGCCGAGCGCACTGGAAGCATATGCGGAAGACAGTCTAATTAATGGCCAGCCAACTGGGCCGTTCGGCAAACAGCAGTGAAAAAGAGAAGCGCTGGTCCCCGCGGATGGGAAACAGCGGCAGCGGCAGCGCAGGCGGCAGCCTGGCTTAATTGGCCAGTTAGTGCACGGTGAATCCAAACCATATGAGGCGGGCGATCGGCGACGTGCGACGGTGTGACAGAGATTGGTGCCGATCTTGAAGGCTGTCGGAGTGTCGGGCGGCCGTCATGTGCGAGGTGGAGGGCCGTGCGGCGTGGCTGTCGCCGAGAGCACCGGGAAGACGCGGACCACGGCGTCGTGAGGGAAGTCGTGCCCGTGTTGCCAGATGAGACGGGAGAGGGATTACACGAGTCTCTGCGAGCACCCCGGCGTCGTGGGGTTTGTTTGGACTTGTTCCTCCCCACTTGCTCGTCTTTCTCGTGCAGTACGGCATTATATTGTAGTAGCTCTATAAGAGGATTTCATGTTAAACTTTTTAAATTTTAGCTATTGATATCTTTTTCAATATTTTGATATAACATATAAAAATTGTATGTATAGATTTATCTTTAAAAAGCATTCATAAAAATGTAATTTTATTATGTTTTATAAATCTATTGAAATAAAAATTAGTGATCAAAATTACGTTTTAGACGCCATGTCGATATCCAAAATGACATTTTCCTATGATCAGATGGAGTAGTATATTTCTTAAGAGAGAACCGCGAATAAAAAAACATGTCATCGAACCAGAAGAGCATTTTGTTCAGTCTTCAGTATTTGTGTTTCTTGCAGGTGACCGTTTAGTTACAACAAGCAAGCGTATCTTAAAAAGAAAATAAAGTAGACATGATAACTGGGTAATATCTCTACTATTTAAAAGAAAGAATTCGTGACAGCCCGTCCTCCCTCATGTGATATTAGCTGTTACATCTATCTTTCTTCGTAAGATGTGAGTCGTTGAATCTCGTTCTTTCTCAGTTCCTCCTGTGCGTATAGTTGACCACCCATAGTCTCCTCTCCACTCACCCTACACCCCAACTGCCCAAGCTGGTGCCTAAGAAACCCAAAGAATCGATTTTTCCAAGAATGAATTACTGACGGATCACTTGTATTGTAGGCTGAGCATGACGACGATTGATGAGATATAATTTTTTTAATCCGTAGCAAAGCACGGACATTGGATTAGTTCTATTCAATATGCCAATCGTTTTTTTTTCATCAGTCATCTTAGTCAACGAATCAGTATTGATTATTTCGGTGTAAGATCGTAAGAGTGATAATTTCAGTCTGGCCAAAAGAGCTGCACCAGCAACATCCATGTGCATTGGTCACTTCACAACTTCAATCAATTTAATCTGGTTAAAGATAGCAAACTGCAGCAACAATTTTTGCATCCTGCTTGGGGCCTTATCGGTAGAAGGATAAAAATAACGGTGCGAGCAAGGCAATTTTGATACAATCATAACACCATTTTGATACCATCAGAACTCATCACCGTCTGAACGAACTGATTGCTCTGGAGCAAGATAGCTTTGTTCTAGTTGCATGGTCAAATACACCATCAACATGAATCCTAAAAAAAGCTGCACTGGTAAAAGAAAGTTAATATCTTTTAGCCTCCTCAAAAAGGAAAAATCTCAGTTTTTTGTTAAACACATGTTTGGACTAGGAAGATTTCCATGCAAAGACAACCTGATAAGCTGACCATGCTTGCTCTTAACAAAGAATCTGGCTCCCAAAGTCCTGATTAAACTTTTCATAGCGATGTGCATGGAGATGCGCTGATGGCCTTGTGTTCCTCAGAGCAAGTTCAATGTCTTCAGGTTTGAGGGGGCCAACCTCAGGCAGTTCTGCACCCCAAAATAACATAACACAGAAAAATGTAATATGCTGATTGTCTGTAACGATTTGTGGTTCTCAAAGATATTATGTTTCAGGTTTCAACTCAGGTGATATAATATTTCACAGAAAAGTACAAAGAATTTCAGTACAATCGACAAATCAAAACTAACCTTCCTCTGGCACCAACTCATCACTGGCTTCAAGAACTGACATAAGACGTCTTAGTGGTTGCATGGCAGCTTCTTTGCACACAAGACGAATATCGGAACCAGAGTACCCTTCAGTCTTCTCAATTAGAATATCATATGGGACCTCTAGCTTTGAGGTAGTCGTTGGCAAAAGTTCCTCAAACATGGCATGCCTTGCTTCAGCCTCAGGAAGTGGTACAAGAATCTGATGCACAAAGGTTAAAAAAAACTACACTTAATTTGTCAAATATATAGCAGGCATTTTTCCTAAGTATTACATTTTTTTTTTTTACAAAAACAGTCTCATTCATACAAGTATGTCTTCCTATTCTGTTCCATCCATGGTATGCAGTTGCGAATCAATGTTTAGTGGTTATGATTATTAATGAAGTAAAGGTTAAAATTACCAATTTTAGATTCGAGGTTTTTTTTTTCTCTCTATGCACCTATAACCAGGGATAAAAAACCGGCCGGTAACCGGTTTACCGGTCGGAACCGGTAAAAAAAATACCGGCCTAAATTTTTAAAATTTGAATTTGAATTTTTGACTCCATAATGTCCTTCCCTAGTTGGTTTAGGCATTCTTATGCTAGATTATGTATTGAAATATTAGTTTTTAGTATATTTAGCACTATTAAAACATAAATGAGGACTTTTTATGTACAACTTGAAACACTTTCTCATTAATTGGATTGCATCATTATTTGCTCAGGATTGGATTGATTATTTAATCCTATACTTTCAAATCATTTAGTGACACGATATGATTAATAAGAGATACAAAAAAGTATTTGCTAATAGTTTGTTCAATGACAGTGTTTCATATGTATGATTACTAGTATCAATATACTGGCATTTGTTTGGCCAGGACTGGCCGACCAAGTCCAACTTTCATATTACTGCTAAAAATACTAGCTCCTAAGGGTAACTCATGTAACTAGAAAGCTATCCTTCTAGGAGGTGGAGTCATGTAACTAGAAAGCTATCCTTGGAAAATCAAGCTTTTTATGTACAACTTGAAACACTTTCTCATTAATATTTGCATTATTCCAAATTTAAATTTGCTAATTACCATTTTCACCATTTTCCGGTTTTCCTGTTTTTGGTAGGTTTTTCCGGTTCTGCGCGAATCGTCCGAGAAAATCCAGATTCAAATTTTGAAATTTGAATTCGGGCGATTTTTTTGAATTTATCGTAATCGGCGGTTCTGGTGACGCCATCGGCGGATTTTCCCGCATCGAGATTTCAATCCCTGCCTATAACCATACCTACCATCCAACAAAGAAACTGCAATGAAATACTTCGGATACATCATACATCCATTTTCATAACAGTAAGATATGCACTTCCTTTTATTAGTTGTTCCTTGCAGAAAAGCATACACTGAAGAAAATCCAAATAAAAGGGTTAATCAGCATGTTCTTGCCCTAGAAATAAGGTTCTCTAGATCTTACATATAAGCCCAATAAAAGAAAATTCAACCAAGGCATTGCTCAAATAATATTAGCAAATATGTATTTGTTGAGTTAACAACTTTAATTGGAATGTAAATACAATACTAGACATACTCGCTTCTCAAGCCGGCGGAGCATAGCTGCATCCAATTCCCATGGTAGATTTGTTGCTGCAAGTACAAATACTAAGTCGTTCGTCTTTGTCAAGCCATCCATCTGCAGTACACATTGGCGTAAATATGGAACTATAATTTGAAATCTGAAGCACTGTTTATTGGGCGTGTTTCAAGCTAGAATGCTATACTAGCTAGTTTATATTTGATATTTCCAAACAGTAGAAACCTGAATAAGTAGCTCAGTCTTCAGGCGTCGACTAGCTTCATGCTCACTACGAGCTTCACCACGTTGACTAATAATAGCATCAATCTCATCAAGAAATACCGTGGATGGTGCATAATGTCTAGCAAGCTCAAACAGAACTTTGACTAGCTTCTCAGAATCTCCTGCACTTGCACATACACAAAAAGAACATTTGCATTAGTTTTTCCCTCAGAAAACAAACAATAATAGATTGATTCCATTGTAATAATAAAATATAAGTATGGTAAAATGATCAACTGAACAAATTTCCTAATTGCGCTACAAGCATGCATAAATTCCATGATTGAACTTGGGCAAATTGAACTAGATTGATGGAAAAGAGTTATATAAGAGCATAGGAGGAAAGAAAAGGATGTGGTTGTTGTTTAGGGATGGTGTTCCAAAAACATACCACGCCATTTGCTGACAATTGATGAAGCTGAAATGTTGAAGAATGTAGTTTTGCACTCAGTAGCGACCGCTTTTGCCAGCATTGTCTGAAAATTGAAACTGCTTGAAATTGGCAACCCAAAGCATATGCTAAGAACTACCAGCAAATAAGAGAAATCCATAAGGAAGTAATTACAACAATAGAATGACAAAACAAGTGCAAGTGTTCGTTAAAATGTTAAACTTTTGTACCACAAGGCCATTGCTAAATGTAGTTATTATCAGAATGTTGTCCTATAGGACATCTCTTGCCATAAAATACAGCAGAGCAATGCTTTATAATGTCCCAGGGGGAGATCTAAGAGTTTGAAATAGAATCAATATAGAAAAAGGAAAGAAAATGTGGAAAAGAAAATATGTACATATATACGTTGTATGTGAAGTGCACCAATTTGCAGAATTAGCATCTCAAACAACTTCGCGTGTACAAACCTTCCCTGTTCCTGGGGGACCAAAAAGTAATATGCCTTTCCACGGTGACAGGAGACCAGTGAAGTATCTGAAAATAGTACAAAATATGATTAATGAATAATTGATAGATTGATCATTCATATGCCGTACCACACATCTTTTATATATTTTGAAATCATGCTAGACAACTGGAGCTGGCCCATTCAGAAAACCTAAACCCATACCGTCTGAGCCACCTAAACCCCGAAACCAGCTCAGGTGGAAATTGGACCAGTGACCTCTTTGCATAATAATGAGTGGTCAATAAGGTTCCACTGGATTCTCTTTTATGATTCTATATTTCTATCTTAGATAAAAGTTAGGTATAAAATCCGATAGAAGAGCTCAGTTGTAATTTGATATGATCTCGTATATGTTTAGCTATTTTGAAGATGAAAAACTTAAAAGCTGATAATTGACAGAGTAATCTTTGTCATGGGTAAGGTGAATATACACAAGTGGTCCATACTCTGTAAGAATAAGTAAAATAGTTCTACTTTATCTGAGTCTGATTTGGTTCAAATGACAAATTGGCATTCTGAAACATAAATATTAGTTTATCTTATCTGTGTTCTCAAGGTTTTAAAAGACTTTTTTTAAATGTTGGTTGATCTGTGCCATTCTCAGCCTAGTTTTGTCATACAATCTTTTCATGAAGACATATATTTTTCTAAAGCATTTCTATGTTTCAAAACGTTAAAAGAAACTGAAGACCGTTACAACTCCTTTCGTTTAAATTTTATTAGGACGCACTGAATTTTGTCAGTCTCTTGCACCCTGTTGCATGTTTTTTCTTTGCTATTGAAAGCTGGAACATTGATCACTTTTTCTTGTACGTAGCGGTAAGCAGTTCCAATTTGTAGAGGAACTTGCAAGGAAAGCTCAGATAAGATGTGCAAGCGTGAACTATGAAAATAAGTATTTATTCAATTTAGCAAGCTGTCATGTTGCAGATCCTGGAGTACATGTGATGGTTCTTGGATAATGAATCAAAAAGGGTTAAACAAGAATACCCAAGTTGATACAATACTGGGCATCAATTTATTCAGAAAAACAAAGACCTTCACTATCTTTCTTCCCTAAATTTGTTACTTATTTCGCAAAGAGAAAACCGCCACATGTAGAAGGCAAGAACCTAAATACTCAATGTTACCACTAGCAAAGGGCAAAATTACAGTACAATTGAACACACTATGCGACCATGTCCAAATATAAACTTCTATCTCAGGAAAAATAAAATAGCAAACTTACTTTGGGTACTTTATGGGCATAACAACTGCCTCTTTTAGAAGGCGTTTCGCATTCTCTAGTCCTTTGATGCTTTCCCATTTCACATCTGGGCTCCCACGAATAATATCCCTGAAAAGTAAAAGGAGGGGAATAAATAGTAAACAGCTAGACTATACAATCCCCAATTCTTCGAGCATTTGTGAAGCTTAGATTACCGCAACAATGTCTCTGCTAGATTACGCATTTCAGCTGACTCAAATGAAGGTAGGAGGGGCTTCTGGCTGCAAAAGTTACCTCCAAAATTATAATGTTCAAGAAGATAAAAGCATTCTGAATGAGTCAAAGTTGACCATGGAAAGACATCATTTCAGAAATAGCGAATGTTGAAATTGAAACTCAAGTCAATCAATAGAATAAATCTTTAGAGAGTGGCAACTTAGCGTTTTCCATATGCTAGTTTGTCATGCTTTTTGAACATCTTTGAAGATGACACTTGTTCTTTCCTTTCATATAAATCTACAGTGTGCCGGATAGCACTAGGATATAAATAGAATCGGTCCTGTGTTGGAGAAAGGATAAACTGTGCATAATTCAACTTAATCTAGCCTTGATGAGCAGTAGGGGATATGATGTTTCAGCCAAAGCCCAAAAGTCCTGCCCGAAATTATCCCCTTAAAACCATTTGTGTGTCAGGGTTCGGGATCAATGAAGAAGGGTTGGAGCGCAAGTTATAACCGTGCATGGAAATCGGGCGTCGTCCAGAGCCTCGGTGGCGCGACTGAGGTGCCGTGGTGACAGCAGCCGCGTGGCCAAGACTGGACTCAACGCCGAACAGAGAAGACGCCAAACAGATGATGAACAGAGGAGAGACAGGATTGGGGATTTTCCAATATTTCCCTTGACTCAAATCAAAATGTTTCTCTCCTTCAAATAGAGAGATCCTAACAAGCTGGACTAGGAAACAAATTCGAATATGAAAACTAAACTATTACAAAATTCCATGAAAACTAAACTATTACAAAATTCTGAATTTGACTATGACTGAAAAGGAAACTACAATAAAGACTATTCCTAATCCGACAAAGGTGCGACAATTGTCGAATCAGGTGAACCATACATCCTTAGCGCAACGTCCAGCGTACTCTTCTTCCTTCGCCCATATGTGATACCCCACATGACATCTTTCTCCTCCTTTGAAAACAGCTCGTCCTCGAACTTAAATAAAGGATATAGCTACTGAAATTGCTCTGAATCTTCCCAGGAAGCACTGGTTTCAGGTGCATTCTCCCATTGAACTAAAATCTGAAGACGGTCGCGAGCTTGACGTTCGTACGCGCGAGCTAAACTCATGGCAGATTCCAAAGATTGTGGAGCTTGCAATTCCACGTCCGTTTGCAGTGGCTGACTAAGATCGGCAGTGAACAACTGAATTTGTTGATGTTCCGTCAAGGGGTCAGTGCGACCATGGATGAAAATCCCGGCCCGGCCTTACCGGCCGGGTCCGGTAACGGAAAACCCGTCCGGTTTTTCCCGGTTTAGCAAATTCAAATTCTAGTTTTCAAATTTTGGTTAGTTTTTAAGCAAATTCAAACGAATTTCATCCGGTTTTTTCGTAAATCCGTGAATCGCCGGTTATCATATCGCGATCACCGTAAACTGGCTGGTTCCGAGTTTTTTATCCTTGGGTGCGACACAAAAGAGCCAAAAATTGGTCGGAGAAGTCACGGACAGTGCCTTGCTTGCGGAGAGCGATGAGTTCACCCAAGGAGTTGCTACGTAATGGAGGTCCGAAGCAGGTATTAACCAGCTCGACAAAACGGCGCCAAGAAGGAGTTCCCGTGTCGCGCTCCAAGTGATGATACCACAGTTGTGCCGAGCCAGTCATGTGAAATGTGGCCAACCAGACCTTATCCTCCTCCATCGTGTGCTGACCCCGGAAGAACTGGTCGCAATGATTGAGCCAAGGTAATGGGTCCTCCAGGCCATCGAACAGTGGGAAGTTCAATTTGTAGAAGCGCGAGACACTGCCACGTCCAACATGATGGCCTTCGGCCGGCGAACGGGGGGCTGCGGGTGCATCCCTGTCGGCGTGGCCCAAATCCATCACCGAGGCAGCTGGCGAGGCATGCGGAGGTCGATGAGGACTTGGGAGTATGCCGTCGGTTGCTCGTAGGCGTGCCTCGGTGAGGGTGTCTTGGTCAGCATCGCCAGGCAGATTGATGTGCCCTTGCTCCAGCCGGTTGATCGCCACATGATGTGCTCATTGTTGAAGATCAATGCCGCGAATTGTGCCAGAAAGATTGTCGATCTTATTGTGAAGCTTCAGTCTACCAGCCTCCGTTTGCTGAAATAAAACATCGAGTTTCTTGTTGATCATGTTGATGTTGTCGCCTTATGACATGATGGATGGCGCAGCGTTCACTTATACCAAGTTGTCAGGGTTCGGGATCGATGAAGAAGGGTTGGAGCGCAAGTTATAACCGTGCGTGGAAATCGAACGTCGTCCGGAGCCTCGGTGGTGCGGCTGAGGTGCCGTGGTGACAGCAGCCGTGCGGCCAAGACTAGACTCAACGCTTAATAGACGCTGAACAGAGGAGAGACAAGATTGGGGATTTTTCCTTAACCCAAATCAACTGGACTAGGAAACGAATTCGAGTACGAAAACTAAACTATTACAAAAATCCGAATTTGACTATGACTGAAAAGGAAACTACAATACGAACTATTCCTAATCCGACAAAGGTGCGACAATTGCCAAATTTGGTGAACCAGACATCCTTGGCGCAGCGTCCAGCGTAAATTCTATGACAAAACAATATTTTGAACTACTTTAACAAGTCAATGAGTAAGGTATCCAGCGCGGGATGGCCAGTCAGTAAGGCAAGGGCCCAAAATTCTTAATCCCCAGTTGAAACATGGGTGCCACCTGATGCTACCAACCACCTTAAGAAGAACAGCATTATGCGTTCAACAAACCAGTCGAAACAGCATCAGTTGCCATCCCACTCGATATTTATATTAAGTGGCCATATAATTCCAGCACAAATAGATCTCTCTGCCCATTCCACACCAAACACCTTCCAACAAAAAACAACATCTTTCAGTTAGTCAAATCCCTTTCTTTCCGCACCAAAGCTAATGCCCAAACCTACAGCTCAAGATCTGATAAGCAAACCCCCACCACGTGCTGCCTCAAACAGTCGTGGCTTCAAGACGCCAGCACCTTAAGAATGGACCGAGATAAGTGTGTGAGAGAGAGAAATCCTCACATCGCATCAGCATTCCCATCACGAATCGCCGCCGCGCGCATCACCGTCTGCCTGGCCTGAAACAACGAGACCGATCGGGGATCAAGGGAACATGACCGGCCAACTACACCTCCATGCATGCGTTTTCATCACCAAAGACAGAGGATCACACACAACACTACACAGGGCACAGACCTGCTGCTCGAACTGCTCGTAGACGGCCAAATCGGAGGTCCTCTTGTTGACGCTCCCGTTGGCCTCCCCATTGGCGTGGCCGTTCTGCTCCGGCTCCTTCTTGCCCCCGAATCTGGACTCCCAGAACCCCTTAAAATCCTGAAAAGAACGCGGAGAAAAAAGAGTTGATCCCACGAACTAGGGGCGCGAGGAATGCGGCGCAAAGGAGAGCAAGCGAGGTATCTCCGTGACTCGCCATTGCTTCGCCGGCTATTGTCTCTGCGGGGGAGGGCGAGAGCGAGCGAGTCGAGACGAGTGTGTTGGTGAGCACGCTCGGTGACGTCTCCCGGGAGACTCGGGAGTTGGGAGGGAACAGAGGCTAGTACAGGGGAGATCGGAGGGTGGGGCCCGCATCGCATTGTCGAGATGCCAGCGAGATCGGAGAGGATCCAGATCCGGGGAGATACTGTTGCTCTTTGTTTTGCCCTGCCGCCGTATTGCGTTCGCCACATGGATTAGACCGTATGTAAGACCTCTCTCCCCTTGAACTGATCGAGTAGGTTGTGGGTCGTTCCAAGATAGCTCCATCCAAGTCGGCCCTAATGAGCCCATTGGGCCAGGTTCAGGCCTAGATAGGAGGGCCCAAATGATAAGCTTTTCGCTAATCAAACTCGCCAATTGCTCAGATCTAGCTCCGATCGTTTGCATTGCGTACTACTCCCACTGCGTACAAAACATCGGCTGAGTGGTAGAAATCAGTGTAGCAACGGAGTGAAAGTGAACACAAGGAATTACGGAAGATTGAGATGCATGTGCGGTTAGTGTGCGTCCAAACACTTCCCCTTCCATACTCTTTCCCCTCAACCAGCGCTCAAGCTATTCTTCGTATCAAATTAGTGTCGTATATGTAGGTAGCATTTTAGTCGCAGGCCGCGTGCTTTGATTTTGACGGGAATGCATGGTGATGTTATGGCCAGAATTACAGGGAATGCTGGTGATGTTATCCCAGCGCATTGCATCTTGACACTTGCCGGCGAGCGCACCTTTTGTGGTGATGACGCCATTTCAGCAATGACGCTCTTGACCGCCACATCAGCGACTCAATTCCTTGACTGCAAATCAAGCGTCAGTTTATTCTAGGGCGTGATTAATTAGTGCTTGACGCCGCTAACGATTTAGCAAACGATGAAAATTGAATTGGAGGGCTAGACGAGAGTCGAGATCTCTCCTTGCTAGTATAGTATATTGGTCGTCCAGAATAGTTAAACCACGACCCCAGCTGACAAGGCGTGAATCAGCCAATTGCACGCACTGCAAATTGCGACGCGATTACGATCTTGATCACGATGCATGAGCCTTAAAATCCAGACCGGGGCGAGTGATGAGGCCAAGCCTTTTCCTCCCTTTCCCGTTCCAGCTTGTTCCAGGCCAGGGGGAGAGAACAGCAAGATCTCGCGCTCTGCCAGACTGCCAGTGCACCAGGTTCATAAAACAATCATCGAGAAAAGCTGGTCCGGTCTTTGCTGGATTAATTAACAACTCCAGTTCTGGTACAACGCTGGACCGGCCTAGCCAGGCCCATGCAAAGCCTGGTCACTGGAACATGCAGGACCCAAGTAGCCAACCTGTTCGTGGGGTGGCCCGGACCCAGGCCTGACCGGAGCCACGCGCGGCGCGGCCACCACACCACCGCAGGGAGCAGTAGCACAGGGGCAGCATGCAGAGCTGCTGCATATATGAGGAGTTGGCATGCATGCGCGAACGTTATCCTCCCGTACGCGTACGTGCGACAACTAATGAACCCTCAGACGGGCAGCCACTGCCCGCTGCCCAACAGCAATGTACATATGCGCATCTCGATCGAGACGGCTAGAAAAGCTAGCTAGCTCTCACCGGCCGGCCGGCACGAATGGCCGCCGCGGCTCTGCATTATTGGCACGGCGCCTATGAGCCTATCGATAGGCCAGATCGGTCGCTGATATGTCAACGCTGCTCCACAGTTGCATGCATGCAACTGTGGAGTAGCCTGCTTTCTCTTCATGCAACTGTTGATTAGCATAGCACTGGTTGATCCGTCAACGCCAGAGGGTCAGAAAATAACCTAACATCGGTCGATCGTTGCGACCAATTAATATATGCATGCAATAGCTAGGCCTGGCATGCAGTTAGAATATGAGCACCAGTTAGCTAAAGCTAGAACCAGCGATAGATGTTGGAGCGAGCGAGAGGGAATGATCCAAAAATGTTGCCCGCATCTTTGCTGGAAAGGGAGTTGGAACAGTGGCGCATTAATAGTGGACATAAGAAGACCAGCATGTCACTCGCTCCCAGCCCAGCCCAGCCCAGTAGTATGCTAGCAGCGGCATGCAATAAGTCCCCGTGGCCCCTCCAAATCCAGAACCCCAGAAAGGAAAGAGGTCCCCCGGCCGGCCGAGCTAGAGAAGCAGCAGCATGCAGCAACAGTAGTAATGGCCAACGCTGCCATGCATGCTCGATCTAGGGCGCGTTTTTACCACACTGCGGTTAGCTAATGCCGCACTGCACACATGCGTATAGTAGGATCGTACGAGTACTACGACCTAGCTACGACGTAGTAAAACGATATGCTTGCGTGGTACGCGCGAGCGCGCCAATTAAAAGCGCGGATCGAACTTTGAGTTTTGACCGCGTAGCGGCTAGTACCACCTGCCCACCACATGCGCGCGCTTCATTCGCCTCAGTTCCGATTGGCCGTGCGCGAGCGCGAGCGCGAGCGCGCGGCCCGCTCGCGCAGGCGGGAAATTCCCCTGCCCGGTGGGCGCGAGCGTCCGGGCCCACCGGTCAGACACGGGCGATTAATGTGGGCGTCGCTGTCCAGGCGGTCCCGCCTTTCCAGCTCCTTAATGCATTTACTTGCTCCCCATTTTTATTCCCGTGGAGAATTCCGGGTCGTACAATGTGGTACGCCTCTGGTGCCGCCTTTAATACGCGAATGACAGCCTGTTGCTGTTGCTGACTTGCAAGGGAAAAAGAACACCGCAGGGATGGACTCACCAGAGAGTATCGACTCACCAGACAGTGAAAACTGATAACCGTACCGTCCCAATCTTTATATGGATTGGAATGCAGGAATTCTGAAAAACGTTATCACAGATAATTTTATGGGTCATCTAAATTTATAGTTATAGTTCAATAACAATATAAAGTCATTGCATACAGTTTTTAAACACCACAGCCGTCTGTGATGCAAACTATCAAAGACGGCTATTAACTTAAAATGGTTTATAGATAAAACTGTCTGTGACAACTGATGTATCACAAACAATTTTTCTTAAGGAACCGTCTCTGATATTCTTTTGTATTACTAAATCTATTTCTGTTTATTAGGTAGCCATAAGAAATGCTAGCCATGGCCTCTGAAACAAACAGAAACACAACAAGTACATGTATACATCTAATTCACATTCATTTCAGAAACAATCACATCCATTTCACAAATCAACTAACTCAAACGAACTAAAATTAACAATTCATGAACAAATACACACATCTACCATTAAGTTCAATCTTATCCCACTACTACAAAAAAAAGGCAATAGAAATTCCTTGGGAACCGTCTGTGTTAAAATTATCACCGACGGTTCTTTGTTAACCGTCTGTGATATGGACGTATCACAGACGGTTCTTGTAAAGAACCGTCTGTACTTTCTATACACTATAAATAGATGCTCCCGACAGGCCCGCCTGCCCATTCCATTTGAGGCGCCGCCACCCTGCTGCTGCTGCTGCCTCCTTCCATGCACATTGCTGCCCATTCCGTTTTGAGTTGTCACCCCTGCTGCCTCCTCCCCCATTGCGGCACCTCTGCTGCCTCCTCCCACATTGTGACACCTTGGAGAGAAGGGTAACAATCTGTAACCCTTTATTTTTTTTCTCTAGACTAATCACTAATGTGTAACGATCTGTAACCCTTTATATTTGCTCTAGACTAATCACTAATGTGTTTGGTCATTATGAAGGGTACTTGCGGTTTATTAATATAATTTAACACTAATTAATTTGTTACGTGCGTATACTTGTAGATGAACCGAAACTGGATGTACATTGAGAACCGTGTGAGTGAAGAGTATATTAATAGCGTGTTTGCTTTTAGAAGAGCCGCCGAGCAGGATATGTTGAAGAAGGGGATAAAATTTATGTACTGTCCATGCATTGATTGCGGTAATATGAAAATGTTAAACAACCCGCGCAGATCGAAGCTCACTTAATACTGAAGGGTTTCAAAAAGGATATACATGTTGGAGCGATCACGGTGAAGAGCGATTATACCTAAGTCAAGAATGACGACATCGCCGAGGAAGTCAACGATATGCAGGGTATGAAATGTGCTTTTGATGAGGATAGGTCGCATGATGACAATCTGGATCAGATGCTACGCGATGCAGAAGGGAACTACGGTGAGAGAGAGTTTTGTAAATTCGAGGGCTTAATGGAGGACTCGGGGAAACCTTTGTTCCTCGGTCCGCAGCCGAATACACAAGGTTGTCAACCGTGCTTGAACTGCTGAAATTGAAGGCAAGCAATGGTTGGTCTGACAAGAGTTTTACGGCGTTGTTAGGGGTCTTAGCTGACATCCTTCCGGAGGGAAACGTGTTCCCCAGCACGACCTACCAAGCTAAGAAGGTTATTTGTCCATTAGGAATGGAAATAGAAAGAATACATGCATATCCGAACGATTGTATCCTCTACCGTAAAGAGTATGCAGACATGCATGTATGTCCTGTGTGCAAAGCATCCCGAAACAAGCGTAAGAATACTGCTAAGGCGAAGCAAGGACCTCCTGCTAAGATTTTGTGGTATCTGCCTGTGATCCCACGTTTGAAGTATTTATTTGCGAACCGAAAGGAGGCAAGATTGATACGTTGGCACTCGGAGGAGCGTAAGAAATATGGGAAGCTCAGACACCCTACTGGTTCTGCCCAGTGGAGAAACTTCGATCGGAGCTTCGAAGAGTTCGGTGCGGAACCGAGGAACATAAGGTTAGGGTTGAGTACGGACGGAATGAATCCTTTCGGTAACATGAGCAGCCGACATAGCACCTAGCCCGTGAATCTATGTATGTACAACCTTCCTCCTTGGTTGTGTATGAAGCGGAAATACATTTTCATGTCACTACTTATCCAAGGGCCGAAGCAACCTGGGAACGATATTGATGTGTACCTAGCACCATTGCTGGAAGATCTTGTGACACTTTGGAACGAAGGGGTACAAGTATGGGATGCGTACAAATGAGAGAATTTCACTTTACGCGCCATGTTATTTTGCACCATCAATGATTTTCCTGCCCTTGGTAACCTATCGGGGTTCAGCACAAAAGGAGCCAAAGCCTGTCCGCACTGCTTAGATGGTACTGAGAGTGTATGGCTGAACAACTCACACAAAACTGTGTATATGCGTCACCGTAGGTTCCTTCCCAGGATTCACCTATACCGCAAGATAAAGAAACAATTCGACGAAAATAAGGAGGACGGTTCAGCTCCAAGGGCTTTTAGAGGGAAAGAGGTCTATGATATGGTTAAGGATATCGATGTTGTGCTTGGAAAGGGACGTAAATTAAGGACCCCTCAGAAAAACATATGGAAGAAGCGGTCAATTTTTTGGGACTTGCCTTATTGGGAGCACTTAGAAGTTCGCCACTGCATCGACGTCATGCACGTGGAGAAGAATGTATGTGATAGCTTGATTGATCTCTTACTGAACATTAGTGGCAAAATAAAAGACGGTGTTAATGCACGGCGTGACTTGGTTGATATGAACATAAGAACCGAGTTAGCACCGAAAGAGACCGATAAAGAACGAACGTACCTCCCCCCAGCTTGCTACACTTTGTCCAAGGCCGAGAGAAATGAACTGTGTCAAAGCTTGCATGGTGTGAAAGTTCCGTCCGGTTACTCCGCCAATATTAAGAAACTTATTTCCATGAAAGATTTAAAATTAATTGGTATTAAGTCTCATGATTGTCATGTGCTGATGACACATATGCTTCCTGTTGCAATTAGGAGTATCTTGCCAAACAAGATCCGAGTGGCAATATTTAGGTTGTGTTATTTCTTTAACTCAATTGCTCAGAAGGTCATCGATCCCGAAGGACTCGACGCTCTGTAGGCCGAGGTGGTGACGACTCTATGTCATCTTGAGATGTTTTTCCCTCTGTCATTTTTTGATATCATGGTCCATCTCATTGTTCACCTTATGAAAGAGATAAAGATACGCGGCCATGTGTTTCTACGTCATATGTACCCTTTCGAGAGATACATGGGAATTCTGAAGTCCTACGTACGGAATCTGTAACACCCTGGCTATTCGGAAGCCAAGATGTCACCCAAAACTATCAAACTACTAAGAATAGCATTAAAACTGGATTATACAGATTCAATCAACAATAATTTCTAAAGAATGACAATAAACGATCACCAGATTCATGGAAAAGAATGGATAAACAGATATAATACCACGAACAGTCAAGCAATACCAAAGTTGGATTATTACAAATCTGGAAATTTATTTAACAAGTTGGCTTGACTGAAAGGTAATAATAATTATTCTGATTGGATAAAAGTGAAGTGCGAGCAGTGCGAACTACCCCACCAAATCACCTTGTCTTCTCCTCAATTACCTAATTAAAACATACAAAGCAAGGGTGAGTCGAAGACTCAGCAAGTACATACAAGAATAATCAAACATAGAGTGGACAACACAATCCAGTTGAATTACGAACAAATCTTGGAACACATATATGATTGAATGGAATGAATACATGAATGGATGGAATGAAAGAATGCATTGAAGGAATGGACTAATCACGACTTATCTGGGTATAGCGAGTGATACACCTGTCGGTGTTCACTTAAGCCCGTACTTCACAAAGTACGGGGACCCAATCACCGTATGAAGAACGTTTCATACGGGTGTCCAAGTTGCCACATTGGAATGGTGGTCAATACTACCCACATTGGAATGGTGGGTTTTCAAATGCCCATGCTGGAATTGATGGGTCTTTCAAATGCTCATACTGGAATTGATGGGACTTACCAAAAGAATCCACTCCCGTGGTCATAATGAATTTTATGAATGAATATGATGATTTCTCATGGTATGAATGAATAACACACATTAGTGGAAAAGACACATGGCATTCAACAACACGTGTAAACAAGTATGTGTATGCATTCCCACACAACATAATATATCAAGAATGCCACACAAGTTAGTTGTATGTAATGGAATGCAACAACTGAAATGAATGCTAATTCTTTAATCACAAGAATCATATTCTTAAAATGAAATAAACATCAGGATGGATAGAAAAAGGCATTCACAATTTATCCCAACATCAAGCAAACAATTGAAAACATCACCAAACAGCATAGGGTACTTGCCTTCCGCGATGTGACGTAATAGGAGGACACGAAGATGCCCCTCCACTCACCGCCTCACCGCCTACACAAATGTATAATCGAAATAAGAATAACAAGGTATGACATTGCTACAAGAGCCCTTCCATCCCCTCTATCTCTCCCACCCAAACAACGGAATCAATTTTACCAAGTTTACCCAACAGCCCGATTACCGCTAAACGGGCAGCGATACTAGAAAAATCACCATTAATTATCTGTAACTCCAAAAGACCTGAAACAAGTGCTCACTGAATCTTAACAGATCAGGCTACAAAACATTAGTTGGCGGAATCCCCTGATTCGGCCAAAACAGAGGGCTAATTAACAGTTAAACACAACCCATCTACGTCTGTCCAGAATACAGATCAGAGATAAAGAAAACGGCGTAACTTTCAACCTATTGATCCAATGAGAATGATTCTTATCAGCATGGAAAGATAATTTTAAGAGCTAAAATAACTTATTTGGGTGAAGGTTCTGATTCGGCCCCTAATTTGAACAAAACCGAGGGACAAACCTACTGATCTCAGTTTTCAGACAGACCGGACAGTTCGTAATAAAAAATTCATATCTCCCAAACTACAGATCGGATTTTCCTGATCTCAGTGCCAAAAGAAAGCTAACGTTCCCAGAAATAAAAGAATAGAAGGGCAAAACCCCAGATTCGGCCTCTACAGTAGTCTAAACAATAGATGAAAACACTAACAATTATCTGCCCAAAATTCAGAACAGTGATAAAGAAAATATCATAACTTTCATTATACAGATCCAATGGAGATGATCTTAATCAGCTTTGAAAGATAATTTAAAGGGCTATAATAACTTATTTGGGTGGAGGTTCTGGAAATGCCTCTAACTAAATCAAAACCTAGGATCAAGCCGACAGATCTTTCTCGTCAGACAGACAGAACAGCGCACACTAAAAAAAATCATATCTCCTAAACCGTAATGCGGAATCACGTGATATCGGTGGCTACGGAAAGCTAAGAACAATACCTACAACTTTCTAAGAGATGGATAGGACAGAAAACAAACGCCTCTTACCCAAATTCGATGTACAAGGCGGTGCAAGCAAGGGGGAAGGGGGGCGGCGGCTCCAAAGTGGGGGAGGGGGAGAGAAATGTGGAGTTTAGGGTTTGGGGGGTGGGAACCCCCTCTCTTATGGCCAGCCACCACATGGGCCCCTCCTGGGCCGTGGCCCAGGCCCAGGTTGCCGTGAAATCACAGAAAACCCCCCGGTGAAAAGATGATTCTGGTTTTTCGATTAGCTCCCTCTTCCGAAACTTTTTCTAATAAGCCGAATCACCTTCGGGGTATTACAGAATCGATCTCGGCCGGAGGGCAGTACCATCGAAGGTTATGCAACCAAAGATGTCATTGAGTTCTGCGTCGACTACATGGCTTAGGTGGAACCGATAGGTGTTCCTCTATCTCGTCATGAGGGGAGACTGGAGGGTATTGGGACCATCGGAAGGAAAGCAATCACTCCCGATCTAGATACATACGCGCAGGCCCATTTCACAGTCTTGCAACACATGACCCAAGTGTCAACGTACATCGACGAGCACAAAGACATGGTACGCCAACAGAATCCAGACCGGTCGGAGGTTTGGATAACGGGAGAGCACAACCGTCGGTTCAACGAATGGTTAAAGATACGATTCACTTGGAGGTTATCAAGTGATGAAACGATGCTATGGTTGGCCAAAGGGCCAAAATTTACAATTGTGACATGGCAAGGATACGACATAAATAGGTACACATTTTATACTGCAGCTCAGGATAGGAAGAGCACAGTCCAGAACAGCGGTGTCCGCATAGATGCATTTCACGAGGGGTTCAATACCGCGGGGGCACGCGGGTTGAACTCGTACTATGGGTTCGTAGAGGAGATTTGGGAGCTCGACTATGTGCTTTTCAAGATCCCCCTGTTTCGATGTCATTGGGTTAAACTTCCGCAGGGCGTGAAGGTCGACAAGTATGGCGTCACTACTGTGGACCTCAAACGTGTCGGATACAAGGACGAACCATTCATACTCGCTAAGCAAGTTGTTCAAGTTTTTTATGTAATGGACCCAGCAAATAAGAACCGCCACGTTGAGAATGTCGTGGATGAGGAAGAGTACAATCAATTTGGCGAGTTGCCTCCTTTCGGAGACGGCATCAGACTGGAGGAACAACCTAGTGAGGAAGCTAGCTATATGCGCGTCGATCATCATGAAGGACTATATTTCAATTAAGTATGTATTCCATTGTAATTTGATGTTAACATGGAAACGCGTCACGTGTTATGGACTTGTTCTTCCATTGTAATGTAATGTCAACGTGGAATTGTCATTGTAAAGTTAAAAGTGCATTGCTTCTGTGGCCTAGCGGTCTGACCGGTGCTAAATCGGTCAGACTGCCATGTGTTGGGCGGTTCAACCGATTTCCCTTTGAAATGATGCTCTGTGCGGTAGTTCCGCCGTTTATTCAAGAGAAGCACATTTTTGGTGTTGGTCAATTTGCCTCGGGCGGTCGGACCGGCCACCCTTAGCGGTCTGACCGGCAATTAGTTGGTGGTAATTTGTGCACATCACAGACGGTTCTTTAATGGAACCGTCTGTGATTACTCACATCACAGACGGTTATTTAATGTAACCGTCTGTGATAACTCTAACATCACCGTCTGTGATAACTCTAACCCATAGCAATGTAAGGAAGAGATCTTCATCCATCAGACGAAGTATACTAAGGACCTGTTCAAACGCTTCGACATTAGTGACTGCAAGCCGATCGCCACTCCCATGGCGACTTCGACTGCTTTGGATCCAGATAAGGAAGGAGAAGCCATGGATAAACACGAGTACCGCAGCATGATCGGCTCCCTCCTGTACCTGACAGCCTCAAGACCGGATATCCACTTCACAGTCTGCCTCTGCGCGAGTTTTTAGGCATTTCCGAGAGCTTTCCATCGCCAAGCTGTTAAGCGCATATTCATGTATTTACACTCTACCCTCCAGTATGGTATTTGGTATTCATGTTCTTCATCCTTGTCCATTCGGGGGTTTTCTGATTCTGATTTTGCAGGCTGTCGGCTTGATAGGAAGAGTACCTCGGGCACTTGTCACTTCCTAGGCACTTCTCTTGTTTCTTGGTCTTCTAGGAAGTAGTCCTCTGTTGCCTGATCTCTTCTTGAAGTGAATATGTAGTCAGCGCTAGTTCTTTGTAGTCGATTTTGTGGATGGTATCCACTCTTAAGGACTATGGGTTAAATTTTGCTAGTGTTCCTCTTTTTGTGATAACACTACGCTATTAACATTGCTAAGAACCCATGCAACACTCTAGGACCAAGCACATAGACATTCGCTATCACTTCCTTAGAGACCATGTCGAGAAGGGTGATATTGTCTTTGCTTCGTGGAGTCAGAGGCTCAATGGTGATATCCTCACCAAGCCTTTAGACCCAACTAGGTTTGCCACCTTGAGAAGCGAGTTAGGGGTAATTTATCCCTATGGGTTGGTTTGAGGGGGAGTTCGATCTTTTCTGATCTTATCTTGTTCTTTTGATCTTTTATTGTTCTTTTTCTGAACTTATTGATCTTTTTGAACTTTTTAAGTTTTTAGGCTTTTATTGCATCTCATTGTATCATATTGCATTCATATGAAAAATACAACAAGTGGTATGAAAAATCCAAAAAGATGCATTGTAATATAAGATTTTTTGCTTATCTTTTAAAATTGATGAAGCTTTGCCTATTACCCTTTGGAGCTTTAGTATTTCAATTCTTGCTCAATGCCATGTCTAGTTCTTTGACTTGCTAGAATTATCATGCTTTTACATGTGTAGCTAAGTCTTTGCTATAGGAGCTAGAACTTTAAAAAAATCGAACTAAAAATTGTAATTTGTGGATGTTTTAGCGAGTTACGCAATTAGTGCTCCTTTTGTGACATTGTCACTGTCAGAATTGCTTTGTTAGCTCTTGAATCTAAAATTGACCATTACTTGAGTTTTTTGTGTTCTTGCGATTCTAAAACTGCTCCTGTGAAGAATGAAAAATTAAGATTGTCTTATGCTTAAAATGTGCCAAACTACTCTTACGAGACTGCTTGTCAAAGACATGAACTTGGAGATATTTTGATGATCCAGACGATCTCATGGGGATTACTTGTCAGAAATGACATGACCCTCAAGATTTGTCGCCCTGGTAGAAGCTTAGAAAAAGTTTACGGATTTCTCCTAGTCCAGGATCTTCTTTACTAAGATATACCTTTAATCAACTTCTGGTCGAAGCTTAGGATGAGTTTGTGGATGGCTCTTAGTCCAGGATCTTGTCACTAAGTTAGATCATTAGTCAACTTCAATATTCAATGCATATGAGAAAACTATTGACAAATAGGCTTTTAAGAAATACTAAGCAAAATGATTCAATACAGGACCTGATTGACTCTTAATGTGGTCTTTGTTAGGTTTTTATCTCACTTTGATATTTTGACATGGCCAGTTTCACTCTAGGATCCCTGTTGATGAACTTGCTGAATTTGAAGCTTTGCTTAAATTGATCAAATCTATTGCTTTATTTTTGAGCCTTCGTGCTTAGCTTTGATATATATGTCTTATCATGATCTTGCTAGCGCTGTCAGGCTTGATATGTTGTTTGTGCAATATTAGAAATGCTGGCTTGCTCTTTTGGGTAATTTTCAAAGCTTCTTGTAATCAAAAATTAAAAAAAAAGAAAAGAAAAATGAAGCCACTCCATTACACTTCATGCATACTTCTTCTTTTTGCTTCTCTCTTCATTCTGTATTTGTTATCGCTGGATGAGAGGAAGGCGTGATTCCTGGATGAGAGAGAGGGGGAGAAGATTATACAATGGGGAGAAAGTTGGAGAATTTGAGCTTTTCCGAAATCCGAGGATCATAGTGAGTGGGAGTTTTTGAATTGCATTCTTATTGTCTTATTGACTCTTCTGAACTTGAATTGCATTTATTACTCCTCACAATGATCAAAGGTCAATTGAACAATTGTTCTTTCATATGGACCTTAAGTGAGATTTTTGACCTTTTTCCTGGAAATCAAAGTTTTTATTCTTTCTTTTGCCTTATCTCACATGCCTATGCTATTCTGATGCCAGCTTGGTCATTTCCATTGCTTTCTCTTGTTTATGGACCAAGTTGTTCCTTTATGCGAAAACGAAAGTATTTTACTTTTCAAACCTCCAAATTACATTTTCTGGATTATTGCAAATGTGTTCATCAAGGGGGAGATTGTGGATATCATGGGGATATGCTCCAGATCTTAGGATGATGTGACAATTGGCAACGACGTTAATAGTTTATCGTTTCACGTGTTTTCGACGAAGTTTCAGAACTATCAGGTGACAGGCGGTCTGACCGGCCATAGCATCGCGGTCCGACCGGTACCAAATCGGTCAGACCAGTCATGAGCGGCGGTCGGACCGGCTGTGACCAAATGTGTCAAAATGAGCTGGGCCAAAAATAGAGGGTGTAGGCAAGAGACGGGATTCTATTGCTCTTGGTCCCATAATTTTTAGAGTCTCCAGTCAAAAGTTCTATTGGTTTAAAGTTTCCAGTAGGTTTCGAATTTTCAGGGGTTGAAAGTCGGCTAAGTCCTTTCGGGCGGTCGGACCGGCCCATGGCTGGCGGTTCGACCGGCCCTGAGGGGCGGTCGGACCGATTGTCACTTGAACGTCGACCTTCGTGGCGGCGTTGTTCGTTGGTTAGGTCAAAGTCATGAGTTTCAGTGCATATGTGTTGCATGATACATGTTTTGACTAACGTGGGTCAAGTTGTGAAGAACTTGTTCCCAGATTCAATTTGCTTGTCTATTGTTGTGCAGGTTGCTTGGTCGTCAACGACGGTCAACGACAAGGATGATCGGGACTAGGCTTGGAGAGCTGAGGTCCAGAACGATCGACGATGCCGGGTGAGGTCAATGAACTCAAGTGTGGTGCAGAATAGACAAGAATGACCGAACGGACAGCTCGGTGCGACTGGTTTGATCAAGCGGCGCGGGAGTCGGTGCAAGTGCCATGGTGGTTTCGGTGGGAGCCGGATGGGAGAGACTTGCCGACACGGAAAGAGCTGTTGATCAACCTACACGTGGCAGAGCAGACAAAGTGCTTCGCGCAGATGGACTCGGTCTTCGGAGAAGGACCGAGAAGGGGTATTTTGGTAATCTTACCAAATACCACCTTGGTGACCTTTTGCCAATCCGCAGCGCAAGACAACGCAAAAAGAAGCGGTTTAGGTCAAGAGGTGTTGAAGATGGCGCTTTGTAATACGTGCGTGTGTGACCCGTTTGTGTTGGGCCTTAACGGGAGCCCATTTAAGTTAAACTTCTAGAAGGTCTAAGTCTCCACTATAAATAGAAGAGGGAGGTGGCTGCACCCCCTTCAACCCTTTCATTATTGTTGAAATCCTAGTTTGGCTTAGGGAGAGGATTAGTGGAGGTTAGGGTTCTAGAGAGTTTTGATTTGATTTCGTGCTCTTGGATTGAGCTTTGTCCTCCATTGATGGAGTGGCTGTAAACCCAAACCCTATCAAATCAATCCAAAGAAATTTTGCTCAAAGATGTGTCTCTTTGTCTTTCATATCTTTATTTGGTGATTTTGAGTCTTTCTTTGTTTCGTGAGTTTTTGATTGATTTCTTGACGTGATCTAGCTTGCTGTGACATGTGGGAACACATCTAGGATCATCTTGATCATCAATCACCCACGAGCAAGTTTTTGGATCTAGTTCCCGTTTTGACTCGGTTTTGAACCATCCTCCTCTCAAACTGAAAAAGATCGTAACTTTTCCAAGGATCTCCACGATCTTCAATTGGAATAGGTTCCTGACATCCTAGAGAAGGTGTGTTCCAAGTTTTATCAAGTTTGGAGTTGTAGATCAAAAGTTACATCTACTTGCAACTTCGTTTTTTGGGCTATTTTTACTGTTCATCAGACTGGATGTCAGACCCCCAAGGTGACCGGTCCGACCGCCATTAACATAGAGGTCAGACCGCCCAACACTTAGAATTTTAGTCCATGTTGATTTTGGTTGTTTTGCTTCGGGGTTTAGATTGGATTCAATACTAGTCTTCTGCTGTACTGGTATATTGATCTTCATAGCTTCTATAGCTATTGGGGTAAAATTTGGATTGAATCTGATCTTGGTTGAAAAAGTGAGCGTGCTCCTATTCACCCCCCCTCTAGTCGCCTTTTTGGTCCAACACTTATAAAGTACAAAACAACAAGTATAGCCACTAGTTCAGCACTTACCCCTAGTTGTAGGTCAAAAGTATGAATTCCTTCTTGCGGTGAGCCAGCAATGACGTCGTCATGTAATCCTCGATGAAGGATGCATCCTCCTGGATGTTTTGCATAGAGACCAAGTGTGGGTCGAGGAAACATACAGGTGATTTCCCTGATCTTGTTTCTTCGATCATGTATCTCTCTCTCTTTCTCTCTCTCTCCCCCTCTCTCTCTATACACACACACAAAAGCAAGGAGTTATATATGATATTTATCAGTATTACACGAACGTAGACCGTGATTGTACACACTTACTGTTAGAAATATGCACAAGAGGCAATCATATAGATGATATATTTTTTATGTTCATTACATTGGATAATATGTTATCTTGTTTCTGGAGTAATATCGTTAATATTTATTATCAAGTATGTGACTTGATTGTGAAACTCTGTATTTTTACAATGATTATTTTTAAATGTTCCCTAGTCGAAAACATATGAGGACACATATGAATAGACTAGTATATGCATTGGTTGATGACTATGTTTCACAGGTCATAGATATATAGATATCAAGCATGGAGAACAACATTACAGGAACAAATGAATTAAATCCTCAACCGGTCACAAGTACCCCCCATGATTTTGGTAGCCAGTCCCCCTCAACATCGGAGTAGCGTCGCATCTACACCTGCACTTCTGAACTTGGCGACGCTCAATTACCTATCGACCTCATCCAGGTAACGTAGGACACCTTAACTAATTATGTATCATTTTGTAGGTGCCCGCGCCCTGCAGGCTCAAAGTGCTACTTGGGTCCAGTCATGTTGAGGCTGGGTGGGGGGTGGTGCTTCCATACCACGAAGAGATAGTGGTGCACGGTGCCCAGCTGGCGTAGTGTTACGCCAAGGTCCAGGTGGACATGGTACATGATAATTTGATGTCCATCCCGCTGGAGAAGCGCTTGAACGAATACATCATAACACTAGGGGACGACGTGCGCATTTTTGTCCAGTGGCCCAAGAGGGGCATCGTCCTGGACCCTGTAGTGCCGCTTCAGAAGGCCTCCGTATCCCGTAGTGTGGAGACGACGCCCGAGGAGTTGGCGCCGAAGAAACAAGAAAAGGTTGTCGAGTCGTCTTCCAGGAAGACAATTAGCACGCAAGGCGCTAAGATCAAATCGAAGAAGATTAAGGCGCCTCACAAGCCTGGGATGTTCTCCCTTGGAATGTCATTGGTCTCCGACACAACATTACACATAATTGGTTTGACATGCTAGACTTTGCATGACATGTATATGCGGCAAACCGACGAGGCGAGGAAACACCGGCCTACCGGATTCATTGAGCTACAATGAGAACTATTTCCACCACAAGTCAGGCTACTTCGTCATGTGCTTCGAGGAATTATTTGATCTATTCAACCTCGACGCCCTTGACGCCTCACTTCTACGATGCTGGACACTGTAAGTGTGTACAATAAAGTTCTATATTCACGCAATACCAATAAATATCATAACTCATTGCTTATGTATAGATACATGATGCAACAATACCGACGATGGTGACAACCTGTGGGTTTCCTCGACCCACTTTTGATCTCAGAGCAATGCATCTGCGAATACACAAACTACGTTGAGAAGTACAAAATGAAGGGATTGCATACACATAACGACAACGACTACATATTGGTGTCCTACAACCAGGGGTAAGTGCTTCACTACTTGCTATACAAATTTCTTTGTTCTTTATACGCAACACGAACTTATGCAAAAAGTACTCGACAGGTATGCTCATTTCCTCCATATGTAACTCCATTGTAGTCTTTGTTCGTGTGAAATGTCCGAGGATAACTTTGTGGAATCATGTAGGTCATTTAGCGCCTATGTTGTCGAGGAAGAGACACACAATGAACCGGGCGTCGAATTGTGACACAGGAAGCGATTTTTGGTACCTTCTCACACTTCGTAAGCTAGACTATACCTATATCCTATATCACACTTCTATTTTTGCAATGCCACCAGCAACTACGTCAAGGCAACATATGTGTATTCTATGTTTGTCGTCATATGATGGAAATCACGAGTGCTAAGCAAAGGATCGAGAGGTCAATCTTTTAATAATTATTTCATAACTATCAATTTGTATATATATGCTTACTACTTTACGGTTGCTAGCGACAGGACATGGAAATACGAGAAAGTAGCTTCGATCTGGACTTACTCGTGGAAGTTCGAGGACAGCTTGCCACCTTCATAACGAGGGAGATCATTAAAGAGAATGGAGAGTTTTACCCCGGCGACTCTGATTTATTGTAATTCGCTTTGAGTTGTAATCAAATTACTTTGTAATTAGACCATTCAAGTGATTTTGTAATTGATATTGAGTTTGTAAATCACTTTGAGTTGTTATATATCAAATCAGTTGTGATATATCTATTTTTCACTTGCTTATTTTCAGAGGGCATGGCTAGCATTACCAGAGGATAGCCGAAAAATAAAAATATATTTTGGTATAGAACGAACTATCACAAACGGTTTTGTGAAATAAACCGTCTGTGAATGTTATTGTGAGACGGCTACAGTAACAACTGTTTGTGATATGTATACAATCACAGATGGCTACTACTAACACTCGTCTGTGATATGTAGCCGATCACAGACGGCTACCACCAACAATCGCGTGTGATATGTCGAATATCACAGACGGCTACTATAAAAAATCGTCTATGAAGGCCTACTATCACATACGATTTTTGGTATAAACTGTATGTGACAGTAGGCCTTCACAAATGGTTTCCACACAAAACCATCTGTGATATCCCATATATCACAGATGGTTTTATAGGAAATTGTCTGTAATAGTAGGCCTTCACAGACGATTTCTAGAAAAAACCATCTGTGATATGTGGGATATCACACATGGTTTTTTGTTAAAATCGTCTGTGAAGGCCTACTATCATAGACGGTTTCCACCAAAAACCGTCTGTGATATGACTTTTCACAGATGACTCACAAACCGTATATGATAACCGCCTATTATCACAGACACATAGATTCAGACGGTTCAAAAACAGTCTGTGATGAAGGTTTGGAACCGTCTATGATGACCCTCTTTGCAGTAGTGTAGCCAACTACATAACGATACAAAATTAGCTACTCCAACAGGCCTATAGTGGATCGAGCATGCCAAAGATAATTATTATCCTCAGGATGTCATCGACAGAAAATTTACCATCGATTTTTGAGGTAGGGTTGGACACGCAGCTACTCCGACAGTTGGGGGCTGGCTAGCACAGTAGTGGAGGCGGCTTGCAACAGATTTTTCCTAAGCTTTTCCTCAATGTTGTCTATCTCCGTCGCATCTCATTTCTGACGGCATCAGTGATCTCATCTCTGACGGCATCAATGATCTCTCTTAGGGATTCATGAATCTCATCTTGTATCCATGCATCGCGCTCGGCTTTGGCTCTCTTCCTACTCCGGTATGCTTCGGAATCCTCTGAGAATCTATGTTTCCATAGAACATAAATACCAAGGCCTCTCGTGCGACCCGGGTGCTCCTTGTTTCTCAGGGCCGCGGAGAGTATATCTCTCTCCCTGACTTCCTGAGAAGATTGTGCACTTAGCGCTTTCTGCAAGAGCCCAACATGTTATTTTCAATTCCTATGAAGTTGTGGAGTAATTACAAACTAGGTAGTTCGATATCTTATGTCGGGACCCGAAAATGCATCTCAAGAACCCTCTTTGTATTCTGAACAAGTCCCAGATCAGTAGCTAACTCACATAGGAAACAATGATGAAATACCATCCATTTATTCAATTTAACTAAAAAGATCTCAAAATAACAAATAGTAATAATAACTGAAACTTATGGTCGACGTTTACTTAACTTACTACGCAGGGCTAAAGAAACAAATAAACTCTTGTAGCGGAACAGGAAACTTCAAAAGGCCAATCAACATGCCCACAAGCAATCGAGTGGAGAATGCATCTTAATCCGCAAAACCTTCATAATCCTCATTCTGAAATAACTCTCGAGTAGCTTGGTATTCTTCAACTGATCAACAAAGGTGTAAAGCCATGATTACATAAAACACTCAGTAAGCTGTAGGAAAATGTATGCAAATAGTGTTCATACAAAGCTTGCAAAAGGTTAGTTGTATGATTCTTTTGTAGAAAACAACATTGACGATAAATACAATAAATAAATTAAAATATGTAATTGAAAACAATAATAAATAATTAAACTGTTGTTTTGAACTACCCATTCACTTTCCAAGGTAAACTACCAAGTGAATTACCTATTCACAAAACGAACATTATATTCATCAAGTGAACTTCCCATTCGCCCTATGACTCATTTTATAAAGAAACTCTATCTCTCGTGTGAAATCCTCAGACACGTCCATAACCGCGGACACGGCTATTCGAATAGTTTTTAACACTTTGCAGAGGTTGTACAGCTTTACCCACATAACACGATTTATCTAGTTTGTTTGGCATCCAACGATACCACTGCTCACTACCTTTCGTAAGCAGTCTAGAGTAGGCGTCATGGCCTTTACAAAGTTCTATTTTGACCTGGTTCTGCTCACTAAGGTTTCAACACTGAATGTCTTACCGACCAGACATGGGCCCCCTCTTGCGCCGAACACAACCCAAACAGAACCAAATCAAAACATCGCCAATTAATTAGCCAGATCCGGCCCATACAAGACATGTGGCTGTACGGTTAAGGCCCTGTTCAACGGCGCACAAGATAAAATCTTTGACAAGTTACTCAGATGATCTTACCACAGCCCACAACGTGTTATAATCACACCCTCAACCCGCCATCCACTCCCCCGAGCGAAAACCATTTTGTTTAACTAAAATAAATGACATAACCTGTCATGGTACATGAATTTTAACAAGGGTGGCTAACCACCACAATTACATATATCATTAAATCAAGATTAATCATTATGACAAATATGATAATGAACCCATCGTAACTAAGCTTGACTAAGCATTTGTACGCTGCCCATGTTGGTGATACAAATATATCCAACTACTATTATCCATGCTAGGGTGACAATGATTCATGGCATTCAAATATTCAATGGAGGCATAATGACAATGGGTAATAGCTAATCCCAAAATAATTTATATAAAGATAGCATGCAGTTGCATAAAATAATATACTTTTGAAATCATATGTTCAATATGATCAAAGGACTACAGCTTGCCTTGGAATAAATTGTGGTGCTGGTCTTGATCTTGGTGTACTCCTCCTTGCTCAAAATTCCCCAAAGAATCAACGTTTACTCACAAACAAAGCAAATAAACTAAATAAAAACAATAAATAAATAAAAACAACTTAAAAATATTAAAGATAAATATCAGATAAATAGAGCTAGAATTTAGAAGAATTTAGAAATTTTAATGGGCTCAAACGGAGTTCAAATGAAGAAGATATGGCTTCTGGAAGATTTAAATCACATAAAATGATAAAAATTAGCATTTATGGATTTACTAGAATTGTATTCCTAAGGAAAACAACTTATTGCGTTAGCTGACGTCAGTGGAGAGATTTCAGCTGAAAAGAAAATAAACAAATGGCTGACAAGTGGGACCCAGTTGACATTGAGATGGTGCATGATGGACTGGGTTCATGGCTCCTTGGCTCGGGTGGATTTTTGTTGTGCCATATTTGCTGACAATTTAGCGTTGACGGTATGCCACATAGACAAAGATGAAGACGTGACCCCTGAGGTGGAGGGAGGAGCTGGCTGCCACGTCAGCAAGGAGAGGAAATCAAGAGAGAAAGGAACAGAGCCATGGCCGACGGCTTGGAGGTGATGGCGACGGCGACTAGCGGTGAAGGAGGTCCGACTGAGGAGCAAAACGGGATGCCAAGAACTTGGTGATGCTCTAGGAGGCGATGTTTTAGCACAGGCGGTGGTGTGTCGTCAAAGGTGGCGACATTGGCGGCGGGGTACCTTCGGCTCAAGGTAACTTCGGTGATGGGGTTATGCCCAATGGAAACGAAGAGGAGCACCAGTTTGGCGACAACATGAGTATCACAGAGAGCATCTTGATGTGCACTAAGGATGATCGGAACGTCAAAAGTAAGAAGATGTCCGGAGAACAAGAAGGTGATCGGTGGCAGCAACTCGGCGAAGGAGAAGCAACGAGAGGAGAGGGGGTTAGATGAGAATAGCATTATGCATGAGATGACGCCCTCAGAGGCCAAGGAGCTCACCAGGACAGGTAGATCGGAATGACGACGGCGGCCGGGTCTCAACGACAAAGACAAAAATCGTGGCTCGGCGATCTTTGGGAAAAGATGAAGAGAGCACCGCGAAGCTCGCATTGAGGCGAACCCAACGGCGGTGGAAGCTCAGACGGAGATGCACTGTCGGTGATGAATTTCGATGATGAAGAAACTTCGGTGGCCGACGGTTGATTGCGGCGTGACCTGGACGAAACCAGGAATACCTAATTAGGTTTTCGGTGAGGGTTATTGGGGCGAAGAAATTGACGTGGGAGGCGAGCTTCTATAGGGTTGGATATGAGGAGTATAGGAGGAGAACAGTGCTGCTTCACGAGTCCTGCTCGAAGACAAGATCAAGAAATCGCGAGGTAGACGAAGCTCTACTGGCGACGCGGGGCCACAAGGCAGTGAAACAAAGAAAACGAAAGGAGGGGATTGGGCTTGGTTTCAGCGCACAAGGAAATGGCGAGGCAGTCCAAGGAAAAAGGAACGGGCCGAGAAACTAGGCTGGGTTGAAGGAATAGGAATGGGCTTGGCCGGAGATTCGTCCTAAAGAATAATCTGGGATTTTAAAAATACACAAAATCCAAATAGCAAATAGCAAATAGCAAATGAATTCGAAAAAATTCTATAAAAATTTAGAAAATATATCCAAGTACATATAATCCAAATAAAATAAAGTTGACAATAGTTGATGTTGACATTAATCATATTACATTATTTTTCTTTTGAAAGTCCATATTAAGCTTTATTTTAATTAAAATAAAACTTTGGTTAATTTTTCTACAACACTAAACTACTCAAAAATATTTTTAAACTTTTGAAAATTGGGATGTTACATCGTACCAAGCGCTGGGACACTTTCTTCTTCGTGGGGTTTGGAAGGGAGATGGCCCCCGAAGACACGGTAGATGACCTCGCTCTTATCCCGTTTCGGGCGCGCTCATCAGGGATCTCGATAAAATGGCGGGGAGGCCACCCACAGGGTTGCCTCTCGTCCTCATTCCTCCATTGCGGGATTTTACCCGCATACCCAGCGGTATCGAGTCTGTTGGAGTGCGTGTTTTTTTGCCTAGAGGGCCATGTGTGCCACACTTTTACTCCTAAAATTATATGTCGTCTTCTTCACCACAAAGTCTTGCCAATACGGCCTCACGAACGGATACTTCTGGAAGGGCGTCGGATCCTTCTCCATGTATTGCTTGATAAGCTTGTTCTTGAAGTTCTTCCATGCTTTGCACGTTGCTAGCAACGCGTGCCGTCGCACGGAGGCCTGGTGTTCTTTCGGGATCTCAGAACACTAGAAATTTTTTGTCACCAGCGCTTCTTTATGAGCTTCGGTCAAATCCTTCCACGAAAAGTAGGTGATCTTGACACATTCCTGTGCAAATATTTAGACCATTCTCCAGAATGCGGACGCTGCTCGGCGAGGATTGAGAGGGGACCCAGACGCATCGACATCTGTGATGGTAAATCGGCCACTGGGCCTTTTCGATATTCCAATTCTACCGCGCTTGGATTTTCCAGAGGACGGCGCATCAGACGCACAAGGCGATGTTGACGGAGAATGAGCGGACGACATCTTCACAAGAAATAGAAGTTCTAACATGCATGGACAAATTATCATAAGATTCTCTATGTTATATAATTACTTATTATACACGCATGCTACATATAAGAAGAGGATAAATTTGTAAAGTTATATAATTACTTATTATACTTGTTATAGAATATCTTAAATATAGGTATGTGATGTTCAGCAATTCAACATCCTAGGAAACTATTTCAAATGAATGATATAGTTGCAGTAAATATGCATGCTTTGTAAAAATGACTGTTAGGGTAATAAGCATGTGAATCCTTCGAGCCATTTAAAAGGAATAATATGCTCAACACACACAATATGTGCACCATAAAAGTCAGCATAAAGCTAAGGTTTAGAAGATTGATTATTGCTCTCAGAAGGCTGGCTGCACAAGATTTAAACTTGACCATCACAGCATTCATGCCAAATGTAATCACAAAATTGAATATGACACTTTATAGATTAGGTCTTGAGCTCAAAATAAAACTTGGTAATATATTCAGACTAGTTCAAGCAAATCATACAAAATTAATTTTGTTGTACAAAGGAACAAAATCTATCAAGATACTATCAACTGTGATGCAGATCAGTAATTGTAAATAATCACAGAAAAATAGACAAGAAGACTAAAACTTCTACATGACAACAAGTATTAGTTGACTGAAAAAGCTGAAAGGACAGCAAGTATATCAGAATGCATAAATTGCTCAAAATAATATATAACAACATGTAATCTAATGGCTCAAGGCACAATCTATACACAATATCACATCCAATTGCATTTGTGACATCAATTATTTATACAACAATTCACTGAGCCCACAAAAAATCAATTTGCAATATCTCCCTGTGCTAGGCACATACAAATCACACAGATTGAATATATCCAATAGCACAACACATAAGCAACATGATATAAAAAAAATGGGATGCTTGGGGGAGTGGCCAGCTTACCTTGGTGGTGCTTGGGATCGAGGCGCTCGAGGGAGGAGGCGTGTCGGGCTCGAGGAGGAGGCGACTCGTGCTCGGGGGAGGAGGGGCATCGGGTTCAGGGAGGCGGCGGCTCGTGCTCGGGGAGGAGGCGACAAGCTCAGGGAAGGAGGCATGCCGGGCTCGAGGAGGAGACGACGTCGAGGACGTCTGCTCTTGGCTCTAGGGAGGAGAAACTTAATCGTTTGAGTGGGGACGCGGGCAAACCCTAGAGTCTGATTATAAATAGGGTTGGACAGCACATACGGTTCTAAAGTAGAACCATCAGTGATAATATACATTCTCATATACATAAAATGCAAATTCAGAACAGATGACACATTCTCATATACATAAATGCAAATTGAGAACATACATAAATGCAAATTCAGAACATATGACGCATAAACATTTCGTTTATCATTCCACTTGCTTATTTCCTCTTAAAATTAGCCCTTTATGATGATCAACACGTATGTAGCTAGTTTTATCACGTTGTTTTTGCTCGGCCCTTAAGTTGTTTCTGAAAGGAGATAAATCGTCAAATTGATTGTATTTTTTCTCGTCCATCACATTCTCAACTCCGACAAACCTTCTTTTTCCATGAAGAACTACGAAGTGCTTCTTATTTGTCTGGTCGGTTACATAGAAGACTTGCACAACTTGGTTAGTGAATATGAATGGTTCATCTTTGTATCCGACAAGTTTGAGATCCACGGTAGTGATGTCGTACTTGTCGACCTTCACCTGTAGGAGATGGACCCAACAGCACCGAGACAGGGGGATCTTGAAAAGCACGTAGTCGAGCTCCCAAATATCCTTTATGAACCCATAGTTGGAGCTCCTCAACCCATCGGTACTAAACGCATCTATGCGCATACTGCTATTCTGGTTAGTGCTCTTTATATCCTGAGCCTGCATATAGAATGTGTACCCATTTTTGTCGTATCATTGCCATGTCACAACTATAAATTTTGGCTCTTTTGCCGACCATATCGGCATATCACTTGACAAGCTCCTAGCGAGTCGCACCTTCAACCATTGGTTGAACTGATTGTTGTGCTGTCTCATGATCCAAACATCCGACTGCTCCGGTTTCTGTTGCCGAAGCACATCCTTATGCTGGTCGATATACGGGGACACTTCATTCATGTGTTGCAAGACCGTGAAATAGGCTTGAGCATACGCATCCATATCTAGAGTGATAGCTTTTCTTCAGATGGTCCTAATACCCTCGAGCCTCCCCTCATAGCGAGATCGAGGCACAACTGTTGGTTCGACTTCAGCCATGTAATCGATGTAGAACTCAATGGCCTCTTCGGTTGCATAACCTTCGACGATGCTGCCCTCCGACCGAGATCTATTCCGTACATAGGACTTGAGAATCCCCACGAATCTTTTGAACGGGTACATGATACTAGGAACACGGGTCCGCGCATCTTTATCTCCCTCATAATGTGAACAATGAGATGGATCATGATATCGAAAAACGACAGAGGGAAATATATCTCAAGATGACATGGAGTCGTCACCACCTCGTCCTACAGAACATCTATTCCTTCGGGATCGATGACATTTCGAGCAATTGTGTTAAAGAAATAACACAACCTCATGATTGTCTCTCAAACCTTGATCGGCAAAATAATTCTAATTGCAATAGGGAGCATTTGTGTCATCAGCACATGACAATCATGAGACTTCATACCAATTAAATCTTCCATCGAAACAAGTTTCTCCATATTGGTGGAGTAACGGGACGTAACTTTCACACCATGCAAGTACTGACACAGTTCAGTTCTCTCAGCCTTGGATAGAGTGTAACAAGCAGGGGGAGGTACGTTCGTCCTTTATCGGTGCTAACTCAGGTCTAATGTCCATATCAACAAAGTCAAATAGTGTGTTGACACCGTCCTTTGTATTATCACGAATGTTCAATAAGAGACCAATCAAGTTGTCACATAGATTATTATCTACATGCATGACGTCGGTTGAGTGGTGAACTTCTAGGTGCTCCCAATAAGGTAAGTCTCAAATTATTGATCTCTTCTTCCAGATGTTCTTCTCATAGGTCCTCGATTTGTGTTTCTTTCCAAGCACAACATCAAAATCCTTAACCATATCATGGACCTCTTTTCCGCTTAAATGCCTTGGAGCTGAATTGTCCTCCTCTCCGTCGAATTGTTTCTTCATCCTGCGGTTTGGGTGAGACCTCCGAAGGAATCTACGGTGACAAATGTACATGGTTTTCCATGAGTGCTTCAGCCACACACTCTCGGTATTAGCTAAGTAGTGAGTACAGGCTTTGACCCTTTTTGTACTATAACCTGATTGGTTAGCAAATGCATGATAATCATTTATGGTGGAGAATAACAAGACGTGTAAAGTGAAGTTCTCTTATTTGTACGTATCCCATACCTGTACCCGTTTGATCCACAGTATTTTTAGATCTTCCATCAATGGTGCTAGGTACACATCAATACCATTCCTATGTTATTTTGGCCCTTGGATAAGTATCGATAGCAAAATATACTTCGGCTTCATACACAACAAAAGAGGAAGGTTATTGATATAGATAGTCATGGGCTAAGTGCTATGTCGGCTACTCATGTTACCTAAAGGATTCATTCCATCTGTACTCAATTCAAACCTTATATTCTTCGGTTCCGCATTGAAGTTTGCAAACCTCTATCGATGTTTCTCCACTGAGTGGAATCGGAAGGGTGTCTTAGCTTTCTATTCTTCTTACGCTCCTCCGAGTGCCAACATAGCAGTTTTGCCTCCTTTGGGTTCGCAAGAAAACCGCTTCAAACGGGGAATTACAGGAAGATACAACGCCACCTTAGTAGGAGGTCACTTCTTCACCTCAATTCCCTCGCCGTCATCTGATTTGATTCTTACAGTTGTATCGGGATGCGTTGCGCACCGGACATACATGCATATTTGCATATTTGTTTACGGTAGATTATACAGTCGTTTGGATATGCATGTATTCTTTCTACTTCCATTCCCAATGGAAAAAAGAATCTTCTTGGCTTTGTAGGTAGTTTTGGGCAACTTGTTTTCCTCCGGAAGCATGTCTGCTAAGACACTTAATAGCGTTGTGAAACTCTTGTCGGACCAACCGTTGGTTACCTTCAATTTCAACCGTTCAAACACAGATGACAACCTTATGTACTCCGACTTACAGCACTTGAACAAAGGTTTCTCCGAGTCGTCCATCAAGCCCTGGAATTTAACATACTCTCTCTCATCACAGTTCCCTTCTACATCGCGAAGCATTTGATCCAAATTATCGTCGTGCAGCCTATCCGAATCGGAACCACAATAGACATGATCCGGCGGCACATCGTTGACTTCATCGGCGATGTCGTTATTACTACTTTCTTCTATAATCTGCTTTTCACTGTGACTGGTCCAGCGTGTACCCATTTTTGAAACCCCTTCGAATCAAGTGTGCTTCGATCTGCGCTCGGTTGTTGAACATCTTCAGATTCTCGCAATCAATGCATAGGTAGTACATATATTCCACCCCCCTTATTCAACATATCCTCCTCGGCAGCTCTTGTAAAAGTAGGCACGCCATTAATGTACTCTTCACTCACACAGTTCTCAGCGTACATCCAGCTTTGGTCCAACTGCGCTACACATATAACAATTTAGTGTTAAATAATTAATTTGTATACTATATATGATCTAAAGTAGCTATATGTATCAAGAATTAATTAAATTGAATTAAGTAAAAATAGACTATGAATTGGCTAAACCCTAAACCATGCTATATGGATTGTATATTCTCTCCCCTTTTGCTTGTACATGAACTCCTTTTGTTTTAATGCAAAATTTCTGGAGGGGCTTCCCCTCCTGTGCGTTCTCCTAAAAAAATTTTCACCCCTTATCACTTAGAAAATCATTTGCTTATGTAGACCAATCCTTGTGTACTACCTAAGAAAGTGATGGTATCATATTTTAGATTTTAAATCATCTTCTCTCTATATCAAGCTAGATCTAAACCATCTTCAATTATCACTTTACCAAGCTAGATCTATAATATAATGCAATTAGGAATAAATTACTAACTATAGGTAGTCAAGAACAAATAGATCTGCAATCACTCTTCCCAAATCCGCAGACTCCTTTCACCAAATGGACTCAAAGCCCCACCTCCTCAGAGCAGCAACGCTTGTGAGAACAGATCCGGAATTTAAGACAGGTCTGTGAGGGTTAGGTCTGCAATAAGTGAAATTATCACAGATATTTTTTAATACAAACCGTATGTGATGAGTTAATTATCACAGACGGTTTTAAGAAAAATCTGTCTGATATTTAGTAATATCACAGACAGTTTTTGTTCCCAGCCATCTATGATACTTAACGGACGATTTTCAACATAAACCGTCTGTGGTATTACCTCTTCACAGATGGTTTTTAGCGCAACCAGTAACACAGGCGGTCGCTAAACCAAAACCGTATGTGATTGTATTTAATATTGACGGTTTTGGTAAATCATCTGTGATGAAGCGTCCAGTATTAGCCTTTTTGTGGTAGTGAAATGTATAGTAATTTATACTTGTACTGTTAGTAGACTCTAGCATATGGGCAATGTAACTATATAAGGGCACTTGGAGAGTAATACAAGTATACAAGGGCCCAAACATAGAAGTTAGCCGAGGCTAGAAGATAGGTGATAATATAGAGGGAGCGACTAGTACCCGGGAGTACGATTGGAGCTTTTCTATCGTACGCTCCTCTCCATCGTCCGATCTGGGCACCCATCATCCATCGTCCGACCCCCATGTCAAGCGCAACAAAAAAAGCAACCCCTCTCGCAACAAAAAAAAAGCGCCACACGCAACAACATAATACATCCCTGCAACAAGACGCTAGGAAGCACTGTTTTTCCCCTCAATTTTGTGCATCAAACCAACACTTGAGCGCAACATCACATACAATAGAGAGAGAATACCCTCAGTGTGCAACAAAGCATCTGAGAATGCGTAGTGACGAGGATCTAATAATCCTCATTTTATCTTTTATCTATAATTCTTATTATGGGTAAATATGATGTCACATAGTCCCCAGAAGTACCCCTTATATTTATAAGGGGGAGACCTACCAAGTGATTCTAAGATCTTCTACAATCACCCCCATAGTCGTAAGTCTTACTACGACTATGTCATGGTCGTAAGTCCTTCTACGACCACTACCTGGTCGTAAGTCTTTCTACGACCATTACCCAGTCGTAAGTCCTTCTACGACTATTACCCAGTCGTAAGCTCTACTACGACTTATACCCAGTCGTAAGTCCTACTACGACCAAATAAACCACGACCACCTTATAATCAAACCTACAAGCGAGTGAGTCCAATTGATTAAGGAATCCGAACGGTCCACACGCACTATTATTCCGCATAGTAATAGTGCTTAAATACCCCATTACCTCTGAAAGATAACTGCCAGACGGCGTGAAGAAGCCAATGCGTCGGTAATTACTGCCATCATGCGCCCATTACTGGCTTAATTAGGCGCCTCTTCCGCAGGACAAAACGGCTACTTCTTCACGACTATATAAAGACATCAATCAGAGGGTGAAAGGGAGGGCGAAACAGAGCGAGTCAAGGAGAAACACAAGTACTGTTCTCTGTAATAGTCCTAGTTTCTTGCTTGATCATCGAGAATCTGATCAATACCATACACACACAGGAGTAGGGTTGTTATTCTCCCCGGAGAAGGCCTGAACCTGTCTAAACATCCCGTGTCAACCACTCTGCGTGATTTCATCTCTAAGAGACCCCCCGAATCAAATAATCTTTACGTAAGATCGGTTCTAATACACCGACAGTTGGCGCCGACCGTGGGGATCTTCCGGTAATCTCTTGTCAACATATTCTCTTTTTCCAATCTCATGCAATCATGGTAGGAGAATGGAACGAGGAGAACTGGTTTGACTTGGCAGATTACGCACACGTCGACATGGATGCCGGTTTCGAATACGAGCCGAGTGATGCATGCGCTGATGGTGATGTTGCCTTCGGAGATCATTCTCCGGGAAACTATCCCATCAATGGAGTTGAGGAGGGATCCTTATCCCCCACAACGATACGTCCAACAGAGGAGCCAATTCCCTCAAAGGACAAGGGTCAATCCGACTGAATCAAGCTCGGAGGACTCACGACACGACGAGAGTTTTTCCTCCAAGTGTCCAAGTCACCCTAAGGCGGTCCGACCTGGTGAGACAAGTTCTGAGAGCCACCATTCCAGGACTCCACCAACATCTGGCGATCCTCTCTCTCAGGCTAACTCCAGAGAGGGTGGGATCAAGCATGCTTTTCCTGCAAATTCGACCGTCTCTCCGCAGATCTCATTTGCGGACGGAGACAGTTATAACCCAGAGTTCCCCTACCTGGAGGGGATTGCTCCAAGACGCCAGATGATGTCTCTCGAGTACTCCTCAAGCGGGGAGGCCTCGAGCGCAAGTGAGAATCATCAACGGGAGGTCTTCGTCCTTCTCTCAAATCAGGGTCAGCCTCATGGAGGCCGAGATAAGAACACTCCCCGAAGATCACACACTGCGCCCCCTCGTGGTAATGGCAAGGGCATCATCGATGGCGGGCAAGACCAATACTCTGATGAGCGCGAGGGAAATCCTCGACATTCTCGCACTCCATTGAGAAGGCCTCAAGGATCTGATGAGGAGAATTTTGAGGCCATCCGACGGAAGAAGATTGCAGCCCAGAAGAATCTGCCGGGGCGCATTCAACATCAGTCGAAGGAGGTACAAGAACTCCAGGACATCAACGACTTGCTCGAAAATCCCAATCAAGAGCTTGCTCGAACGCCAGCGTACGATCTCTTTGCTGAAGAGATTGCGCAAAGGCTTCGAACCGTGATGACAAGACTGGAAGTACCTCGTCGACATCATTCAGGTAATCGTAGCAATGCGACTTCCTCAGCTACCAGTCAATCAAATATTTCACCACGTAGAAATCGACACGGCCATAAGTCGCATCGATCCCCTACTCGGAGAAATACATTTCGATTGGCTGATGATCAAGAAGCCCCTCGGAGAGGTGATCATTCACCACTTCGACAAGGAAATCCGCAACGGATGGAGTACGAGGAGTATTCCCCTCGTAGAGCTGAGACCTACTACAGACGTGTCACCGCTGTTCGGGTATCGTCAGATACGATCACTGGTGACATTAACCCTTCTTTCCCGCAAAGAAGGCGCCAAGAAGTTATTACGGATGCCGCATTTTCGCCGACTTTCGAAAGCGAAGACGCCACCTCATTTTCGACCAGTGAACATGGAGAAGTTTGATGGATCTCAAAATCCCATCGAATTTCTTCAGATCTATACAACAGGTGTCCAAGCAGCAGGAGGAGGAGAGCATGTAATGGCAAATTACCTTCCGACTGTGCTTGAAGGATCCGCTCGATCGTGGTTATTAAACCAACCTCTCGAGTCGATCTACTCTTGGCAACACCTCTGCGATCATCTACAGGCGAATTTCCAAGGCACATACAACCGCCCTGGAAAGGAAGATGACTTACACCGGATAAAACAGAACAACAACGAGACTTTGCGTCAATTCATCAAACGCTTTAGTCAGGTTCGTAACTCAATTCTGGAAATTTCTGACTCATCTGTGATCAGGGCTTTTAAGCAAGGAGTCCGTAGTAGAAGGATAACAGATGATATTGCTTTGAATCCTTCCAACACTGTTGCCGAGCTCTTCGAGATGGCTGATCGATATGCGACTGCTTCTGAGGCAGTCGAGTGGAACAACACTATTGATCGAGAAACGTACACTCCTCGAGAGCCAGGTGAAGTTGGTAAGGACAAGAAAGCAAAGAAGTCCAAGAAGAAAATAAAGAGTCAAAAACCACAAACCAGTGGTTTCAAGGAGGTCTTGGCCGTGAAAGATAAAGTGCCCCGAGCCACCAAGTCGTACCCTGATCAAGGCAAAGGTAAGCGCCCTAATCGTAGGAACGACAAACCAAGGTGGTGTCCTTTTCATAAAAAGGAAGGACATGACCTCCGCAACTGCCGAGTTTTCCAAAGAAAGCTCGAGGACTACTACAACGGCAAAGAGCCACTCCCCACTCTCGAGCAAGTAGGGAATACGAGTGGCCAAAAGTCGCTCGGATGATGAAGAGATGCCGCCCAAGATCCGCAACATACCGTAAAGCACATCTACGGAGGATCATCGACATACGAGTCGAAACGACAACTCAAAGCTGCCGGACGAGAGGTAAACTCTATAGATGCTCCTCTTGTCAATAACCTACCGAAGTGGTCGGAAGTTACCATTTCTTTCGAGAAGGGTGATTGCCCGATCACTTGAATCGATCAGTCGATATCCGATTGTGGTCGAACCCACCATCAACAAGCTGTCGGGTCAATCGAGTGTTGGTTGATGGTGGCGCCTCCTGAACATACTATTTACTAATGCCCGGGCGAGATGCAAGTACCGGGACAAAGGTAAGACCGGTATGATACTCTTTTCATGGAATCCTCATCGGTCTTCGCCAAACCCATTGGCCAAGTTTCTCTTCCTTTAACATTTGGCTCACCAAGTAATTTCAGGACAGAGAAAGTCTCCTTTGATGTGGTCGATTTCGATACGGCATATAACG
Source organism: Hsuehochloa calcarea (assembly GCA_036346395.1). Taxonomy (NCBI): domain Eukaryota; kingdom Viridiplantae; phylum Streptophyta; class Magnoliopsida; order Poales; family Poaceae; genus Hsuehochloa; species Hsuehochloa calcarea. The sequence goes on along the minus strand of CM070594.1, from coordinate 63,566,463 downwards.
CCATACTCGGACGACCAACTTTGGCAAAATTCTTAATGGCTACTCATTATGGGTATCAATGTCTTAAGATGCCAGGTCCCAAAGGAGTGATCACAATTCATTGTGACAAGAAGATGGCGATAATCATGACCGTCGATCCTCGAGATGGTTGGTCAAATACCAACTCGAGATTTAAAGTCGACCTTCGACTAGCAAGTCGAAGCCTAAAGCTGCACCAAAGCCGAACGACCAAGTCAAAGAGGTTCCTCTGGACGCAGAGAAACCCTCGAAGACTGTTCGCATCGGGGAGACTTCCGACCCCAAATAGGAAGACACCCTCATTACCTTCCTCCGAGCTAACGCAGATGTCTTCGCGTGGCAAGCATCCGACATGCCCGAGTCCCCAGGGAGGTGATCGAGCACAGGCTAGCTTTACTACCGATAAAGTACCGTAAAACAAAAATTACGAGATTTGCCCCGATCGACGAGATGCTATTAAATCGAATTGATAAGCTACTTAAAGCGGGCTTTATAAGAGAAGTCAACCACCCGAGTGGTTGGCTAACCTGTAATGGTCAAAAAGTCAAACGGCAAATGGCGATGTGCGTGAGACTTTATGATCTTAATAAAGCTTGTCCAAAAGATGATTTTCCTTTACCTCGTACGATCGGTTGGTTGATTCTCTGCGCAGTTGTGAAATATTAAGTTTTTTAGATGCATATTCTGGATATCACCAGATCAATATGTGTCTGAACGATGAAGAAAAGACCGCATTCATTACACCATTTGGTACCTTTTGCTATGTCAAAATGCCATTTGGTCTAAAGAATGCCGGTGCTTCCTTTCAACGCTTAATGCAATCGACTTTTCATCTCAATTAGGCCGAATCGAAGCCTATGTTGATGATCTAGTCGTAAAAGCGTTAAGAAATTTAATCATATCACCGACCTACAAGAAACATTCGACAATCTCAGAAAGCACCGCTTAAAATTTAATCCCGAGAAGTGCGTGTTTGGAATTTCTTCAGGAAAATTGCTTGGATTCCTAGTATCTGAACGAGGAATCGAAGCAAATCCTGAAAAAATAAAGGCCATCCTCCGATCGTCCTCCGACCACAAAAAGGAAGTCCGAAACTCACTTTGGGTGCATGGCGGCTTTAAGTCGCTTAATCGCACGACTAGAAGAAAAGGACTACCTTTCTTTAAACTTCTCGGAGACATGAAGGTTTTGAGTGGTCGAGCGAGGCAAACGCGCCTTCGAGGATGTCAAGAGGTACCTTTCGAGTGCTCTGCTCGGTTTCTCCAAAGCCGTAAGAGACGCTCTTAATTTACCTAGCCGCCACGCCACGCATAAAGAAGCGCGATCGGGTCGTAGAACGTGAAAACGCATAACGACCGGTTTATTACGCCGGCCGGTTTTACACGGCCTAAGGAGCGCTACCCTCGTGTCCAAAACTTCTATATGCCCTCCTCATGTCTTCGAGGAAATGCGGCATTATTTTCAAGCGCACAAAATAGTCAGGTTGTCCGAGTTTCCTTTGGGAGCAATCCTCCATAATAAGGAAACAATGGGGCGCATGGCAAAATGGTCACGAACTTGGGAGTTCGACCTCCATTTCGTGTCCCGAACGGCCATAAAATCCCAGATCTTGGCGGACTTTGTCACCGAATGGACAAACCACGAACTCGCTCAAGATCCCCATCTGATTCCCACGACCGATGGATGATGTACTTTGACGGGTCACTTACTTTAAGTGGCTCGGGGGCTGGGGTGGTCCTGGTATCTCCTACCGGAGAAACCTTAAAGTATGCCATACAATTAAACTTTCAGGCCACTAACAATGTGGCAGAGTACGAAGGTTTGCTAGCTGGCATACGAGCTGCGAAAGCACTCTCGATTCGTCGACTACTCGTGAGAGGAGATTCTCAGCTAGTCGTGAATCAAGTTGGGAAAGAGTACCAGTGCTCTAGCTCGACAATGTCTCGGTACTTATCGGAAGTACGTAAGCTAGAAAAGCATTTTTTAGGTCTCGAGGTACAATTCATCCCTCGAAAGGATAATTTCCTCGCAGACCAACTTGCTCGGATGGCTTCTTCCCGATCTACAGTACCAAAAGGAGTTTTCTTGGAGCAACTCCAAAAGCCGTCTCTGGTCGAAGAACCAGAGACACCTCCTATTGAGATGGCCTCACTAGACTACGAGGATACCTGGATGACTCCCATCTACGAGTATCTTTACAAAGGTTCCGTACCCGAAGATGATCTTGAGGCAGATCGTTTATCCCGAAAAGCCAAAATGTATACTTTGGTCGAAGGAGTCCTCTACAAACGAGGAACCCAAGGGATACTCATGCGATGCATTCCACAAAACGAAGGAATAACACTCCTTCATGATATACACAAGGACATCTGTGGGACGATGCTTCCTCTGTAACATTGGTCGGTAAAGCCTTTCGACAAGGTTTCTACCGGCCTCTGACTCAGACGATGCCAAAGAGGTGGTTAAAAGTGTGTCCAATGCCGCTTTCATGGTAGATGATACACCAACCACTCAAGCATTACGCATAATACCTCTTTCTTGGCCTTTTGGGACTGGGGTCTCGATATCCTAGGATCGTTTCCCAAAGCACCGTAGGTTTCAATTCCTTTTGTGGCCATTGACACGCTCACAAAGTGGATCGGCCGAACTCAGAATCGATAACAACAGGCGAAGAAAAGGTTCATGATGAGATGCGTAATTAGCCGATTTGGAGTTCCAAGTCGGATAATTACAGATAATGGTAAACAATTCGCAAGTGCAAAATTTCAGGAATTTTGCGACGAGTTGGGTACCAAGTTATGCTATGCTTCTGTTGCACATCCCCAAAGCAACGGGGCGGTCGAACGTGCAAACGGCCAAATAATACGAGGAATTAAAACCGAGTCTTGACCAGACTTGTTAAGCGCTCGGGGGCTTGGGTACAAGAATTACCTTCCGTATTATGGGCAGTTCGTATGACCACTAGTCGAGCGACAGGAGAAACACCATTCTTTCTAGTGTTCGGAGCCGAAGCCATGCTTCCTCCGGAGCTAAAATTGCGGTCGACACGAGTTGAAACCTTCAACAACTCCGACCAGAACAACTTCGAGCGATGACATTAACCTACTCAAGAAAGGAGAAACATGGCCTTAATCCGCTCAAAGCCTACCAACAAGCCCTACGCAGATACTACGATCGTAAGGTCCTACCTCATGACCTTCTTGTAGGTGACTTGGTGTTGAGGCTCGCCAAACCAAGTCTAATCGGAATAAACTTTCTCCCAAGTGGGAAGGTCCTTACACGATGGTCGAAGTCACTCGGCCGTGGTCTGATGCGACTAGCAATGGAAGACTGACGAGTTCTCTCAAATTCTTGGAACATCGACCGCCACGCAAATTCTATGTGTGACCAACCTCTCGTGCAATAAAAGTACAGGTTCCTTCTACCTCTTTTGTCTTATTTTTGAGTAGTGCTTTTATAATCTTTCGACTAAGATCCAAAAATGCCCAGTTTTCTTTACACCGGTCGAAAGGCAAGTAACATCATCTAGTCGAAGTCTCTCCTCTCTCGCATGTGGTCCCGCCACTAGAAGGAACTTCCTAGCATCGACTGTTACTCACTTTTGTTGCCAATACAAAGAGCTCGTGTTCTATCTAGTCGAAATGTTCTCAAAGCCAACTCTTCCCATCTTAGTTTATTTTTTCAGTAATTTCGAAAAATATTCTAAGTAGAGTGCACTTTCTTATATTTATTCGACCACCTTTGGTGTACTCGTTTCGTTTTAACTGGTCGAAGGAAGAGATACACCTAGTCGAAGCCTTTCCTCTATGCACGTGGTCCTGCCCACTAGAAGGAACTTCCTAGCGTTGCTCAGTCTCCCACTTTTGCTACTGGAAAAAACTTATCGAGTCCACTAAAAAAGGGCGAACGAATTATTAAAGTCCTCTAAGACGTTTGCTTAACTCAAGTTGTCGTTCTGGTTCGATTAAACTAGTTGGAGGTGGTAACATCACCTAGTCGAAGCCTTTCCTCTCTGCGTGGTCCCGCCCACTAGAAGGAACTTCCTAGTGTCGAAATGCTTCTACTCTTTCGACCAAAGGCTTGACAACCATAACAAAAACTATAAGTTAAACAAACCTCTCTCTGTTTTCAGAAACCCCATTTCAAATACTATTTACTTAGATTGTCTAAACAAGCTAAGCAAATAGTCGGGGGCTAGGATAAAGTTATTAATTTGACTTCAATTCTTAGTATTTCATTCGTTTATTATCTTTTGAGTTACTAACTACTCGACAAGATGATTTTCAGGAAACAAGATGGCCTAGGATAAAGTTATTAATTTAACTTCAGTCCTTGGTTTTTCATTCGTCTATTATCTTTTGAGTTACTAACTACTTGACAAGATGATTTTCAGGAAACAAGTTGGATCATATATTTCTCATCAACAGAAACTATCTGCCTTACAAAGTAATTACAAGATTACTTTGAAGGGGGAGTGCCTAGCTGCATTTCCTCCGCCACCTTTTTGCCAACTGACTGCATTTCCTCAATGAGACGACTTGCCTCTGATTCAGGACAGTCGAAGTCGACTTCGATTGGTTGCACATTAAGGCGGGGGTCTTGAGCTTTAAGTTTCGCCAAAGCGTAACTTACTGCAGCTTCGACTGCCTCCCTTATTGATTCGGCTTGATTAGCCTTCAGAGTGGTCACCATTTCTTGCAAGTTTCTGACTTGTTCCCCAATGGTACTTATGTGAGCAGCTACAGTATCTTCTCGAGGACTTTTTCCCTCAGAGTGTAGCTCACCAAATACATTGTTCAGGAGTGTGATGTTGCCTTGAAGACTAGTCTTCATTGACTCCATCTCCTGTTGGGTACGAGTCGAAGCCTCGCGAAGTTTCTTGTTTTCGACCACTTGTTCTGAAAAGAATAAAACCGGTCAAACAAAAATAAACTTCTAGAGGAAGATAACACAAAGATAATTGTAGGTAAAAGCATTTCTTACCTACTAGTTGAGAGTCCAATTTCTTGACCTCTTCTTCATGGGAAGCAATGGTTTCAGCGTGCTTTTTCTCCCATGATCTGATGTCCTCTGCATTCATCTTAGCAATGCGGACGGACTCATTGTAGATCAGAGTCTTCTCTTGGATTTCAGCCTCGAGGCTTCTCAACTCGGCACAATTTCGAACAAGAAATTAGCATTAGAAAAGGAAAATACTCAAAAGGACAACAGTAAAGAATTGCTTACATTGCTACTCGAGTTCTCGCACCCTCGAGTTCTGATCCTTGTTCTTGGTAATGCGAGAAAACTCTGAATGACCAAAACCTTTTCTTCAACTTCGTCCGAAAGCTTCCAGATCTCATCTTCTTTTTCCGAAAAGAAATGAGAGTTGGGTAAAGGTTAAAGATAAAAGCGATCTTAAGTTCAAGACTTCATCGCTTATTTTTTCCTGCAATCTTCTAGATGCAGAGATGGCTTCTCGAAGTCTATCCGAGAGGACTATTACTTCCTCCCTTAGCTTTCTCGACTCCTCTTTTTCATAATCGAGTGAGTCAGCTAAGGATCTAGACCCGCCATTATGAGTTAATGGATTGTTTTGGTGATTAATGACAAATCCAAATATGAGACTAACTCTTTTATCAAGTATTATCTTTGTGTAGTCTCATTTGGATATAAAGGTGAAACACAACGAGGTATGCAATCGACATCTCCATTTTATATATTGTTGCATTTCTCGGATCCAAAATATAGGATTGAACTCAACCTTAAGTTAAACTTGAATATGTGCATATGACCTCATTACACATTTGTGTATGCACACATTTAGGGGGAGTTTTATCCTATACTTTGTGGTTTCATTAGTATTGATCCATATTCCATTCTCCACATATACTAAGGATCTTTACGTTGAAACAAAACCTTTGAGTATACAAAACTTGTGTAGTTCGTATATACTCATGCTATGAGTATATAGAACTTGTGTAGTTCTTGTATACTCATGTTAGAGTATATATAACTTGTGTAGTCTATATACTCAATTGTTCTCTCATTTATCATCATTAAATTTATGAGAATTTAAGTGGTTATCATCAATTACCAAAGAGGGAAAGATTGAGGTATCTTGTCCCACCATTATGAGTTAATGGTATGGTGTGGTAATTAGTGATGATCACATTGTGGAACTAACATTTTCCATGAGTTGGATATACAGGTTATGTTCCAGGATGATGAAGACTTGGGATGATCATGAGTTGATCATCAAGTCAAGAGAAGACCCATCATGTGTTGATGGAGGTCAAGTGAAGGATTGCATCATGTGTTGATGCATGTGAAGACTCGAGATGGAGAAATCATCATGTGTTGATGATGTTCAAGACAAGATCCCGAAGTGGAGAAATCATCATGTGTTGATGATGTTCAAGACAAGATCCCGAAGTGAAGAAATCATCATGAGTTGATGATTGTCAAAGTCAAGGATCCGGACTTGAAGTGTTGATGTGCGTCATCAATCTTCAAGAAGATGCAAGGCAAAGGTATGACTAGCTAGGGCTAAGGATGTGTTCCTAGTCTTTTACCGGTCTCGGTGTTTGGTTGATAGACCGGATTGCTAGTACAGGTTTGCCGTACTATTAAGAGGGATCTTGACTAGTAGTTTGAGTTAGTCATGTGTTGATAGCTCATTATATTTGCTCTAGCTCAACGAGGCATGACGCTATTTATTTGCGAATGTGTTTTGCAAATAATCGAGGCTCATGCATAACCCTTGTAGCATGTGACTTAAGTTTGCAAATGCGTTTTGCAAATGGTGGAAGTCCATGTACCTTTTTCCTTGTAGCATGTGACTTAAGTTTGCAAATGCGTTTTGCAAATGGTGAAAGTCCATGTACCTTTTTCCTTGTGGTATGATTCCAAAAGTTGGCAAATGTGTTTTGCAACTTGTTGGGAATCTTGCTTGTGACTCTTGTTGGCATGGCTTGTCAATTAGCAAATGTGTTTTGCAATTGAAGTTGTTGAAAAAGTCACTTCTGATTTCTGTCAGGACAATCGGAAGTTCCGGCGGTTTAATGGCGGAAGTTCCGCACCCCGGACTGTCCGATTTTCCGCGGCTTGATTTTTCCAGAGAGCGGCCGGTTTAGTGACTTAGCCGATTTTCCGAGTGCGGAAGTTCCGGAGTGTATCGCGCGGAACTTCCGATTAATCGGTTGCTCCGAAATCCGGCGGTTGGTTTTTTCCAGAGAAGCACCATTTTGGGGACTTAGCCAAAATTCAATGTGCGGTAGTTCCGCTATGTGTTGAGCGGAACTTCCGAAGAATCGGAACGTCCGATGTTTAGTTGGCGGTAGTTCCAAGACTAAAAATCAAACGGCTAGTTTCTCGTCTGACATAGCCGTTGCGGTGCCTTTTCTCTCTCCTGCGGTAGTTCCGGCCTTTGTACGGCGGAACTTCCGATTTCCCTGATTTTTCAGGGGTTTGTCTCCCAACGGCTAGTTTTTGTGTGTGGGCTATATATAGCCACCTTGGCCGGTTGGGGGAGGTTGCTGATGTTGCTAAGAACTATTGTGAACTCTTTGTGAGCCTCTTGAGCTAAGAGCAAACCTCTATTCTCTTTTGTGCATGTGTTGCACTTGGTGAGATTAGAGAGTAAACCCTAAGTGCATGTGTTGCCTTAGGTAGTGGATTGTGTATCCACGTGAGCGTTGACACTTGATTAGTTCAAGTGAAAGTTCGGATTTGTTACTCTTGGTGTTTGCCGACACCTAGACGGCGTGGAGGCGTCGTGCGCGGTGATCTTCTCAAGAAGCTTGTGAGAAGACCCGGCGTGTTTGTGAGTGGTTTGGTGCTCGCCATCTCCGGAGTGGAGGAAGAGCAACCATAGTGGAGCGAGGTGTTGGTTCGGTTTGGAACCGGTCCAAGTGTTGGACTTACCTCGGAGGTGTGTGCTCATTTGAGGAGCCGGTCCAACGCGGGTTGGGCTTACCTCAACGTGGATTAGGGGAGACCGGCAAGTCTCCGAACACCACGGTAAAACATAATCGTGTCATCTTGTGTTTACTTGTGCTTTACTTTGAGCAATTTTCATTACATGCTTCAATTGCTTATATATCATTATATGATTGCTCTCTTGTATTGTCGGTGCACTTAGTTGAGCCTAGTTGATTTAGGTCTTAATTGTGCAAAACCAATTCGCTATTAGCTTCCGCATTTATTTATTGGTTTAGCCCGATAAAGTTTTTAAAACCGCCTATTCACCCCCCTCTAGTCGGCCACCTCGATCTTACATCATTGTCGAAGGTATTTCCTCTATTTGGAATATCCTTGGGATGGGGGACTCGGTCGCGAGATCTGAAAGCGGCAGACCCTATGACAGAAGCAGGTCCAAAGAAATCAGCACAGAAGTCGAAAGGTTCTTCATCCTCTGATTCTGTGGCTGCACTTTCTCTTTGGACACCGGAAGGGATGTCTGCCACGACCTCCTTTCCGGCACGGTGTGCAGAGTCATCATCACCTTGACCGGGGGCTTTTGCAGCTGCCTCTGTGGTCTCTACGACCTCGATGAGTCGCAATGCCCTCTCGAGAGTCGTAGCTATGACTTCAGTAGTTGTAGCTACGACCTCAACAGTTGGAGAAACCACTTCGGGAGCCACCTGGGTCAAGGGAGATCCTTCAACCACTTCCATTGTTACCTCTCCAGCAACTGAAGAAGTGACAATGGGCTTCTCAACTAAGCATCCTCAAAATTTGAGGAGTCGGACTAAAAATAAAGAAAAGCAAATCAGGTTGTGAAAAGGAAAAAGGTAAATGTTGTTCTTACACTTTAGTACATTTCACATACCTCTGCACCCTGGTCTTAACCAGGAATTTAGGAGCAATCCTCCCAACGGAGGACTTCTTCTTCTCCACGACCACGTCTGGTCGAAGTTCAACAATTGGCCCAGCTACGACCACGTCTGGTCATAGAGTTTGAACAGGAACCAGGGCTCTGGTCTCCTAGTTCTCTGGATGGTCGAGATCAGTCTCGACCATTCCAAGAGCAGCACTACCCTCGACTGCAGGTTGTGCTGGAGCAGCATCGTCCTTCATAAAAGACATAAAATCTTTCCAGATCTCCTTTTCCAGTTGCTTAACAAAACTAGGAGTGGCAGCAACTGCGAAAGATTCCTTGTCATAATAGAAGGGTACCTTAGCCTTGCGAGGTTTGCGCTTAAGAGATTCAGCTGCTTCAACCTCCTCGGCCGACAGTGCAACCCTCGGCTTCAGATATGGCTACGGCCGCCGCAGTTTTGTAGAGGGTCCGTCGAAAGACCGAGCTCGAGCTTGCTCCTCCCTTGTCGGCGAGATCTTGCAAGTCGACGCCTCTTAGATGGAGGAGCCGAGCCTTTGTCTTCGACAACCCAATACCAATGGTCATCGGTCGACTTCCTCGTCGTCCCGACGATTTTCCATGCCTACTTTCGTAAAGCAAAATGTAAAAAGAAGAATCACCGATCGATCAGAAATTTTTCTACGACCCGATTGCCAAGTCGTAAGTTTTTCTACGACACTTTCTTGATCGTAAGATATTCTACGATCACCACTAGTTGTAAGTTCTTCTACAACTATAAAGTCCTAAAGAAAAAATCAACTTTTTGATTACCTTTAGGCGCTCTATCTTTTCATCTGCGGGCAAAGCCGCAATGATTCGAGGAACCGCCACTCGAGTGGCGGAGATTTCTCACGATGAGTCCGACTCTAGCGTCAATCTCGCTGTGAAAGATCCGTAAAGCAGATAAGAATATTAGACAATGTTAAGAAAGACTAAACCAAGGCTAAGTCGGAGGTTCACTTATCCTCGTCGTAGTCCCCGGTTGGGTCTCCTCTCCCCGAGTATCTCCACATAGGAGATGCTCGCTTCTTCACAGACTAATTCGGCGTGATGAAATCTTTCACCACATGCCATCCGGTCACCCTTCTTCTTTCAAGTCCTTGATGGCTTGAATATAGGGGCAATCCGGCTGATATCTTCAGGAGTCGAATCCCATGAAGATTTCTTCTCGGCAGCCTTCCCTGCGAAGGAAAGACTGTCTTCTGAGGTGACTTTCCAGTAAAACCACCTCTTTCTCCATCCCGGCCATGAAGACCGAGTAAAGCTCAATGTACTCCCTCGACTTCAAGTCGTGGAGCTTGCATCATGACTTCCGGCGATTCGGTTTGTCGAGCCATTCCATAATAATACCGAAAAGCTCGAGGTTCGCGGAATCCCCAAGCACGCCAGACAGTATACGAAGACACTCAGCATGGTAATGGAATTAGGACCTAGGTTCACTAATTCCACTCCAAAATGCTCGAGTACCATCGTAAGAAAGGGGTGAGCAGGCAGTCGGAGGCCGCACTCACAGTACGCTTGGAAGACAGGGATTTGCCCATTTTCTCCCGACGGCCAGTGCTGCCCAATACCCGGAATCCATTTCACCAGAGCCTTCTCTGGAATCTTCCCGGCGTCGACCAAAACTTTGATCTTCGCTGCATCCATCTCCGACTCTTCCCATTCGGAAACTTTCTTGGCCATTTCTCTCAGAAACAAGAAGTTCTAGATTGGGTTGGCGGCGGAGAAGACGAAGTCAAGTCTGAGGCGGAAAAGGCGAAAACCTAAAGAACGATGAGAACGATTTGGGGAAAAGGTAAAAAACTCTAAGTCTAACTCCCGGTGAGTTTTATAACCGCACGATTGCCGCCTCTTCGGGAATCGTCTCATCGACAGGTCTGGGGGAGTCGTTTACAATTCCCCAGACGGTCTGTTCGAGAAATTTAGGTGCGTATTGTCACCCCCAAGCGAAATTACTTTCTTGACCAAGTCTTTCTGGTCGAAGGAAGTATCAATCGGAAGGGTTTTTTTCTCCGATCCCCCTACTACGACCACTTCACAGTCGTAGGGGTTTTTACGACTTTTTGATAGTCGTAAGCAATCTTCACGATTGCAACCGCTTCGGGAACCGTCTCATCAACAGATCTGTGGGAGTCGTTTGCAATTCCCCAGACGGTCTGTTCGGGAAAATTAGGTTCGTTTTGTCACCTCCAAGCGAAATTACTTTCTTGACCAAGTCTTTCTGGTCGAAGGAAGTATCAATAGGAAGGGTTTTTTCTCCGATCGCCCTACTACGACCACTTCACAGTCGTAGGGGTTTTTATAACTTTTTGATAGTCGTAAGCAACCTTCCTGACCAAGCAAATTCCTGGTCAAAGTAACACTCAAATGTCGAAGAGTTTTTCCTTCGACCATTATTCTACGACATTTTCATAGTCGTAAGTCTATTTGCAAATCCTTCACCAAGTAAGTTACTTTCACTTGAAGCTGGGGGGCTAGATGACGAGGATCTAATAATCCTCATTTTATCTTTTATCTATAATTCTTATTATGGGTAAATATGATGTCACATAGTCCCCAGAAGTACCCCTTATATTTATAAGGGGGAGACCTACCAAGTGATTGTAAGATCTTCTACAATCACCCCTATAGTCGTAAGTCTTACTACGACTATGTCATGGTCGTAAGTCCTTCTACGACCACTACCTGGGTCGTAAGTCTTTCTCGACCATTACCCAGTCGTAAGTCCTTCTACGACTATTACCCAGTCGTAAGCTCTACTACGACTTATACCCAGTCGTAACTCCTACTACGACCAAATAAACCACGACCACCTTATAATCAAACCTACAAGCGAGTGAGTCCAATTGATTAAGGAATCCGAACGGTCCACACGCACTATTATTCCGCGTAGTAATAGTGCTTAAATACCCCATTACCTCTGAAAGATAACTATCAGACGGCGTGAAGAAGCCAATGCGCCGGTAATTACTGCCATCATGCGCCCATTACTGGCTTAATTAGGCGCCTCTTCCGCAGGACAAAACGGCTACTTCTTCACGACTATATAAAGACATCAATCAGAGAGTGAAAAGGAGGGCGAAACAGAGCGAGTCAAGGAGAAACACAAGTACTGTTCTCTGTAATAGTCCTAGTTTCTTGCTTGATCATCGAGAATATAGTCAATACCATACACACACAGGAGTAGGGTTGTTATTCTCCCCGGAGAAGGCCTGAACCTGTCTAAACATCCCGTGTCAACCACTCTGCGTGATTTCATCTCTAGGAGACCCCCCGAATCAAATAATCTTTACGTAAGATCGGTTCTAATACACCGACACGTAGCATTTGAAAATAACTTGTGAAACATTTTGATTTAATATGTGCAACAATCAGCAAAAATAGTTGCAGCATCGAAAATTTTGCAACATTTAAAACTATTTATGAAACATTTTGATTTCATATGTGCAACAATGAACCATAAATAGTAACAACATCTAGAAATTCTCGAGAAAAAATTATTTCAAGAAATTGTTGCAACAATTGCATAATATACACAGCTTCTGGAGAGGCAGCGCGACGTCTAGTAAGGTGATGAACACCTAATCCACATTGGGACAGACTACATCGGGAAGTTTATTATGGGGAATTCACAAGGATAAGCCGCGCTGACGATATACAAAGCCGTCGCCAAGAGAACGGACATCGCCATGCTTACCACCGTGGAGAGGAGCAGGGGAGGAAGCCACCGACAGGGGGGGAGCGGGGGTGATCTACTAGACAGATATGAGCTAATCCAGATCCAGATATGAGGATCCGGAGAAGGTGCTTAAGGCCACGATTTGGCAACTTGTGACGCCGACGAGTAGCTCCTGTGATTTGTAGAGTGGAGGGAGAGAGAAGGGAAGACATAGATGGGATGAGAGAGTAGTGTGTGACATCTTCCTCTATCTGGATTCGGGGAAGAGTGCGAAGGATGAGTGAGAATGTGGGATCGGGGAAGAGTAGCAGCAAGGGAGTGGGTCCCAACCTTCAGTGCGATGCAGAGCCCTTGTTTCGGACGTATGACGCATAGGGTTATCCCAATATAGGAGTACTTGGCTCGATCGCGCGGCATGCGCCTAGCTGGATCGAAGCTTGAGAAGCAATAAAAGGAAGCCCTTAAAGGCGCCATTGAATTCCAACAGAGATCTCTATCAGCGAATTCAGACCGCGCGCTACGTACAAAGCGTGCGTGCATGTAAGTCTATTGCATGGAAGAGAAAGCTTGGAACATTATTTGCAGGTTAAACAGAAGGCCCACATACACACATAACTACGTTACGTACACCACAATACACGAACAGTGTTCAAGAACACAGCAAGAAGAAAGTAGAGAAATGCAGAAAAAAAAAAACAAAACTAATCAAAGGGAGCAAAGAACCCCTTTGCTGTGCTAAATTCGGTTAACATTAACTATTGGAGGCTGTTCATCATTCGTCCAGCATTCCGAAATAGGAAAGGAGCCCACCTCACCACACGTCATTAGCAAGTTGTAGCAACCATGCATCTTGAAATTATCTTGAAAACTAGCTAGCTCCCCAGATGTACATGTACGTGCATCTTGAAATTATCTTCTTCTTCTTCTTCTTCTTCTTCTTGCTCTTTTTCCCCCCTTTTCTTTTATCTTTAGTAGCTTCCTCTTCTTCATGGTGTGTGAGATATAGTATAATTAAGCTAGCTTGCTAGCTGCCTTGTAAAGCTGGTTGCTAGACCGGCTTGTTCTGTTGCTAGGCAGCTAGCTGCTACTTCTCAAACTGGGCCAGCCTATTGTCACCAAGCCTTGATTTGTAGGCAGCCTTCTTGTACTCACCCCATGTGAACTCCTTGTACAGGCTCTGCTCTCCCTCCCCCAGCAGCTGTGGCAATGGTGCAATCCTCTGTGCCAATGGTGGCCCTCCAAAGTAGATCAAGGAAACCCTAGACTTTAGGCTGTTGGCCACCACCCTGTGCTTCACACTCTTGAACCTCCCATTGGTTAGCACCTGTACACATCCAAAATCCACACCCTGTATATCATCAGTATGTCTACCGGTCCACACGCAAAAAATGGATCAGTGTTACCTATCCTATCCACGATCAGATCAAGATATAACTTAGTTCACAGCACTGTGCGCGCGCCGCAATCTGGCTGTGCATGGTGATGTAATTAGATGCCATGCAGCCATCACACCAAGTTCATGCCTAACAAACACTATGTTCACGTGCCGAATCTGCGACTGGCGGCAGTTATTGGGTCTTGAGAAGAAAAAAACCACGGTTTCTGTCGTGGCAATCGTACCATCACGCAGAACAACCATTCCCATTTCCTTTTTCTCGTCTTAAATGTGTTTTATCAGTAGTTCGGGTGATTGAGATGGCGAGCAAATGCTTCTTTTAATATTGATGTGAACTTAATTGATGGGCCGGCATCTGTGTGAACTTCCGGTTAACTCCACCTCTTCATTTTAATCGTAAGCACATCATTTTTTTCTTTTGGGGGTATAATGCAAATTGTTGTAGAAATAATAAATAAATAAGAGTACATGTGCGAGGAGGAAGCGAATAAAAAAGGAGCGCGTCGATCGAATCGGTGTCACGTGTCAGAGACACTGAGTCTGGAACGGACGTACCTGCAACGAATCGCCGACGCTGACGAAGAAAGCGTCGCGGTCGGAGGGCACGGACACCCACTGGCCGTCACGGAGCGCGATCTGCAGGCCGGACGTGCCATTGGAGCGGAGCACGGAGATGAGCTGCGGGTCGGTGTGCTCGCCGAAGCCGGTGGCGCTGCAGCCGAGCCCCTGCAGCGCGTGGCACGGCGGGTAGTGGTTCACCCGGAACACCTGGTCGCTTCCCTCCTCCGTCACCATCGCGCTCAGCGCGTCCACGGGCGCAATGCCCAGCCCCTCCGCCATCGCCTCCATCACCCGCACCGCCACCTTCCGCACCGCCGCGATGTACTCGTTCAGCACGCCCCTGCAACGCCACACCACCACGACCGATCCGTGTCACGTCCAAGGCTAAAGTAAAACCCAAAACGCACGCGCGTCGTAGTAAGGTAGCAGCAGTAACTGCGGCACTAGCGTCGTTGCACGGGCACCACAAGATCGATTAACAAGAAGTATTTGGACTCACCGGAAGACCGCGCAAGACGGGACGGCGCAGGCGTCGGAGAGCGACGCGGAGTCGACGGCGAGAAGGAGGTACTCGAGCCACCCCATGTCGCCATTGAGCCCGATCCGCTTGCTGCCGTACCCGAACGGGTAGGCCGGGCCGGAGCAGACCTTCTCGGCCTGCGTCAGCGAGAAGAACCTGATGGCCTCCGACTCAAGCCCCTCCATGGTGCCCGTGGGCACGCCGTGGCCGACGACCTTGAGGAACCCGAAGCGCTCGCAGGCGTCGACGACGGCCCGCGGCGCGCCGGGCCCGGAGAGGTCGACGACTGGCACGCCGGAGAAGTAGTCCCCGGGGTCGGGGGACCTCAGGAGCGGGATGTGATCGACGGCGGGCGGGCTGGCGAGAACCACCATGGCCGTGCTACCAAATATGGTATGTGCGAGCGAGAGGAGCAGAGCTCCAAAGGAAGAAAGGCAGGCAGGCGAAACAGGGGAGAGAGGTGGTGTGCACGTGGGGGAGAAGAGTTCGTGGGGCATATATATAGAGCGGGGGCACCTGCCGAGAGCGGGGGCGGTGTGGGCCCACCGGCAGTGGGGGAAGAGGGAGGACTGTAGAGAAATGGATCCAGCCGGTTGGATGAATGATGAGTCCGCTCGGTGCTCTGGTTGCTTGGGCCTAGTGACGGCAACCGGGCGTTGCGGATTCGGGTAGTGATCGTTTATATCTATGTTTATTATCTAAAAACTCTTTCACAAGTATATCCACGAAGGGTGACGAGCAGAGAACCTCAGCCATGCCTGTCGCCCTCGGGCATGCCTGTGTGCCCACCACATGCCCACACTCTAGAGGAGTACGGTTGGGCGGGAGGACGAGGGCGGTGAAAGGAACCAGTCAGAAATTGGGAAGAAGACCGTACCAAGAAATCAGTAGAACACAAAAGGAGGAGGAGGAGAAGAAGTCCATCACCGGATCAAGAAGGAACAAGCAGATGCATATGAGCGGCGACGGCGGTGGGAGAAAGATGATGCCGCCGAAGAACTGCTGACCACCATCCTCATCATCTTCTCCACACTCGCCTTCATCATGCTGTTGCTTCCCACAAACTCCTCTGCCGCCACTGCCTCCTCCGCACGCCCTCGCCGCTCCATCATCGTTGTGAGTGCCATGCCGGCTGCTCGTATTCGGCCTCTCCCCGCAACTCCTCGCACTAGTTGTGATCAACTCCGACCAGGGAGCTGCCACCGCCTTCGTCACTAGCAGCCCCGAGGAGCCCAGGAGGATGAGGAGGGCCAACCAGTCGAGGGCATGAGGAGGGGGGTGGTGCGGCCGGGCGGGAGGATGGGGGCGGTGGTGGACGGGGGCTGAGGCCAGGGCGGGTGGATGGGGCGGCGGTCGTCGCGGCCGTCGTCACGACGAGCGGGATGAGGACGGGCAAAGGACGAGGCAGCAGGACGGGGATGAGGATGGGATTAGGACTAAGATGAGATTGGGGATTTAAAGCTGGTGGCGGCTGGGCTGAATCGCGATGGAATGTTGGCTGGCCGAAATGTCGAATGGATATTAGCCTTAGGGTTTCGTCGGGCCCACATGTCAGCGTGGGTTGGCGGGTAAACGAGCGAGACAGGCACGAGTAGAGCTCATCCATGCCCGTACTTATTTACCCGATGGCAGAGGATTGCCCATATTTTCGTACCCGTAGAAAAAAAAACTCCATACCCGACTCCATTAAGCCCAAGGATAATCGGACACCATTGTCATCTGAGTTTCGCCATGGCATGTCCTGCTTACCTCGCTTGGTTTTGGGTGCATGCCCACTTCTATCTGTGGTGGCAATGGAGCCAGACGATCGTGGGCGGGTCGCGACGTGTCCGAATGCGGTCCACCGGTGACCGGCCGGTGCACGGCTCAATGACAACATATATAAGGCGATCGCAAATAGTATTAGTTAGCCATGTCCCACGACAAAAACCCTCCTTGTGTTAGTTAGCCATGTCTCAGATGAGCCTGTGCGCCTCTAACAGCGTAATAACTGTCATGCGTGCATGAGTCTGAATGGCATGCACCGTGATCTCGCCGGACTTTTCTCCCCAGCCCGTTTCCGTGCACCCATTTACTCCGGTTGTCGGTGTTAGTCTCACTCGGTTTGGCTCTGCCAAAGACAACTGAGATCGGCGACGGGGTGTCTGTGAGATCCCCTGGGATTAGACGGTTATGGAGTACGTGGTGATCCCGGCCGGGTCCACTTTAGTCCGCACTTCACACTATATGTACGTGCTTAGTTAGTCAACACTTTCACACCACACCATCCGTGTTAGTTAGGCCAGCATCATGCATGCATCGTTTGTTCTCTTGGCAGATAGGCATCGCTCTCTCCTCCCAGTGGATTAAACGATGGAGTAAATATATGCATGGGCGAGACAAGAGTTGGTGGAGTGATTCGATGATTCGAAGATAGATCACCCGACCATTGTTCAGCTCACCATCTTGTAGTTTCAGCTTTGAGCTCACCTAGTCTAGGCTAGGCCGGCATTGGGAACTGGGAAGCAGTGCTGACGTGCCGAGGGATGAACAGCGGAGTAAATAATAGATGGATCGATGGTCCTATCACGGGGTCACGCCCAAGCAGGCTCGTGAGCTACTCTCGCATATTCCGCTGATTCGGCGCGTAGAAAGCACTGATCATGAGCGGCGCCGCGCCTGACATCGTGTCACATATAGTAGTACTAGTTAATCTTGGCCTGCCCAGTGGTGGCTCGCCGGTTGGCAAATGGGTTCTTCGATCTCATAAACAAATCCCTCCTAGTTAATGTACAGTTCATTTGTAGAGGGATTACTATATCAGTATTTTGATGATACAGAGAAAAGAAGATGAGATTATTTCTAGACAAAGAAACAAATAAGTTGTTAATATCAAGATATAAAAAACAACAAAATAACTATTGGAGACTTACTTGTTACTTAAAAACTAATTTTGTGAGTAGCAATTAAAGTAGGAATTAAAGTTTTAGATACAAACTTAATAAATAATCCATTGAAAAATTTATTTATTTTATTAGATTGAGTATTCTGTCTCTTTTTTAGTAACAAACTAAGAACAAACTATTTTAAATGCCCTAAAGTACTAAGCTTTCTTATGCTTTCAGAACAGCTTTTCAAATTAAAAACGTTGTGCCGGTACTAGATATACATAAAATAGTTCTGGTATGTTTTGTGCGGTTGATAAGTCAAACAGTCGCTACTGCACTATCCTCACTATATTGTACTCCAGTGTACACCTACCTGCCAGAAATGCATGTTTAGGACACATGCAGTACAACCAGACATTCTATGCAAACTAATCCTAAAACTGCCTTCATTTGAGATTCCGATGGTACAGAGGGGGAACTGTCCTTGACCATATCCCATTTCGAATGCCTAAATCTGACCATAGGAGCAAAGAGTTGGGACTGGAAAAGCAGAACTCCTGGGTAGGAGTATATATATACACTACCTTCTCCTGACGTGGAGTTTTTTGAGTCCATGCGATCTCATGTATTTATCCGACTCAACAATCTACTGCTCCCTCCTATCATGAAAACATATTGTTTTAGATGTCCATATGGTCCTTAAAACATAACTTTGGTATTATTTTTGCAGATTTGATATTTTTTAGTTGTTTCAAACTTTTTTAAGTTTAAGTCAATTGTTGTGATCATTGGATTTGTACAGATATTAATGTCCTATATAATTAGATGTTGATCCAATAGATAAAGAAGTATGACTTATGTTTAAAAAAAATTTAATCACCATATGAATAGACAATCCCTTATTTCTAATGTAGTATATTTATAAAATTCAATAAAATTATAATATTATGAAAAAGTATTATATATAAAAAATGGTATGTTACTCCAATAAAATTATAATATTATGACATATATATAATGGTATGTTACCCTTGGGAGTACGTACTCCCACTTCTTATATATCATTTAAATCGTATGATGATACTTCTTTATCAATTCGAGCATACTACAATAATGATTATAAGACACCACAAAGTGAGTTCCATGAATAGTTTTATTTATTTATTAAAGTCTACTTTTTATAGCAAAATTTGTATATATACTTCTTTTATATATGAAAAGGGTATATATAAAAATAATGGACTCCAACGAAAAATTTTCAATCAAGTTGCATTGGAGTATCTTATAATTAGTATTTAAGTATACTTAAACTGATAAAGAAGTGTAATATATATACTTGTTTAAGTGATATACTGGAAGTAAGAGTTTTCCTATATATGTGTGTGAGAGAGAGAGATTTTCGTGTATCCATTGTAAGTACTTATATATATATATATATATATATATAGACAAAGTTTTACAATTTTAACTGCACATGTCTTATAACTTGATATGTTTTTGTGATCAGAGGGAGTAGTACGATGACTTTTTATTTGTGGTTCAATTACTACCCTCTAAAATACTAACTATACTATTAAAGCGTAGTATATGCGACTATTAATGGTGGAGTAATGAAGACTCGTTCGCTTATTCAACATATCCGGTAGGGAAAAAAGTAAATTAAGAAATTAAGAAGGAAGGATGTGACGAAGGTAGCTTGAAACGTGCACACAACATTACGTCCGGGATCCGAGAAAAAGAAGGGCTATTTTACCGCGTTGCAAAGGAAATCGCGGTGTGTATACCGGAGCCGCCGCCGGATATGGGTGGTGGGAGCGCGCGTACTCGTGTAGGCTGGGAATGCTGGTTCTTAGGTCAAACGCGTGGCCGGCCGGTACATTTCTCGAGGAGACACTAAACTAAAACTATACAGCCTAGCTACGATGTTTCCGTGAAGGTGCAGTGCCCCTCAACTCGATCACACGGTGCATGCCAATCACGATCCAGAAACCACTCAAGTTGCTACAGTGCCAAAATCACCAGCTGATTTATTACTACTGGCCAGGAAAGAAAAGCGTCAGGATCGAGACGTGCATGGCGTGTTTCCTTTGAAGACTAAGGTCTATGGATCACTCCAGTATACTAGTTTCAGTGGCGATGATGGACCGATGAGCGAGCTAGCTAGTGACACAATGTACCGTGCCAACTCAGGCTTGCAAGTTCTGATTACTCGAGCAGACGAAACCTGAACGTGCCAGCCATGACATGCATTGGCCAATGCGGCGATATATGTAAAAGTTGCACGCACCAGGCACCAGGCACCAGGCGCTCGAATGGACGGCTGAAAAGTAAAGCTTGGGATTTAAAGGTGCTGCATGCGCCATTGCACGGCGCCCATCTGCACGTCCAAATCATCTAGAGAGCAGTGCGATATGGGATTCGGCAAACCCGTCATTCGCCGGTCAAAGAAACACAGAGAAAGAAAGCGAGGATGGATCGACCAACTTGTTGACGAGCCGTCCAATCAACACCGATCCTCTGAGTTACTGAGTAGACAATTAGAGATTAATTAAGTATAAACATGGCTATTGGGTACAGTGGACAGTGGCATTGGCTTGTCCAATTATCCGAATTAGTTTTTGACTGTTGGTTGCATTGGGTCCCTCGGCCGGTACTACCTGGTTCCTAGATGGGCTAGTCACCCGTCAGATAAGAAGATTACAATAAAAATCACCCTTATTTTGGAAAACTTTGTTCTTTGGGCAAACATTTCTTCCGCGCTTTTTCGCAATCTGCCGCGTAGTCGGTGTGGAACTGTGGATTTACGCCCCTGTCCACGCCCGCAGCATCGTCCGTTTCTGGCACAACCTTTTCCCCTAACGCACGCAACCGGCTACGTGTTGCCGCACTGCAAATACGCGGATCGATCGAGCTTTAGCTGTTCGACTCGTCAAATTTTTTTTTTGTAAAAGTATTGTACTATTTCGTGTATCAGCAAATAGTATTTCATACATAGTGTGCGTATTACTGAATTATTTCATACATAGTGTGAACTAAAACATTCTAATATATTATACACATCAGAGCGAATGTCCGTCTTGGGCCACTGGATAAAACTGTGCACTGCATCCCCTAGTGTTGTGATCTCTTCGTTCGGGCGAATGTCCAGCGGGACGGCCATGAAATGTTGATGTACTATGTCCACCTCCACCCTTGCGTAACCATGCGCGACCTGGACACCGTGCTGCACTGCTTCTTCCTGGTATGGATGCACCATCTCCCGCCCAGCCTCAATAGGAATGGACCCAACTAACCTCAGTTGGAGCTTGCAGGCCGTCGGCTCCTACAAAACGATACGCAATTAGCTAAGGCGTCCTATAGGTCTATCTTTGGTGCATTCCATAGATGTACATTACCTTGATGCGGTCTATCGGTAATTGGTCGTCGTCATGTTCAAAATTATGCGTGGACGCGACACTACTCCGATGTCGAGGACTTGTTCCCGCAATAACAGAGGCGGCTTGCGACTGGTTGCGGAGTACTTGATTCAGTTGATCCTGCAAACTTGCTATCTGTCCTTGAAATTCTGCCTTAAGCAGTTCCAACTGATTGTCGTACTCGGCCTTGGATCTCTTCCTACTTCTATACATGAAGTAGTCGCTCACGAATCCATGTACCCAAGGTACGTTAACCCCTTGCCTCGCGTGCGACCGGGTGCTCCTTGTTTCCTAGGGCCGTAGATAGTATATCCTTCTCCTGTGTTCTTGGAAGGAGCCTTCGAAGTTTGGTCAATCAATTCACGCCGCAAGAGGTCATCATGTTATTATAGTCACTATGAAGTTATGGACTTATAAACAAGTAGGTAGTTCGACATATTTACCACACGTTGGGACACTTCCCGTCCGCGGGTTTGGGAAAGTGACGCCCATCGACGAGACTTTGCCCTCGCTTAACCGTGCACGGAACGCGGTGTGTGATATCGAAATAGATTCTCCTCCGCCTCCCATTGCGCGGATTTAGCCGCGCACCAGTGATGTGCCGAGTCCGTGGGGTGAGTGTTTCGTGCTGGATTGCTTTGTGCGCCGCACTTTGCTCCTTAAATTCATCCGTCGTCTTCATAGCCACAAAGGCGTTCCATGTTTCCCGCGTCAAGAATGGAAACTTCGTGAAGGGCGTCTCACTCTTGTTCACGTACTGCGTGACAAGAACGCTCTTGAAGGTCCTCCACGCGTGACACATGGAGAGCAAGGCATGCCGTTCGACGCGTTTCATGTCTGTTTCTGGGATAGTGAACCTGCTTGAAAGGTCTTCCCACAGCACGCGTCTCTGATCTTTTGTCAGAGACTTCCACTTTGGTGTGGTGATAGGGACCTTTTCCCTTGCAAGTATCCCGCAGATGGTCCGGAATCTCGCCGCTGATGCCGGGGGACTCAGAGGGACCCCAACGTCACTGACCTCCGTGATGGTCAGTCGGCCAGCAGGCAATTTCGATATTCCTCTACCATCTCGCTTATGTATCTGCGGCGTCGGTGACGGCGGCGAAGACGGCGCCTCTGCCATGTCCGGCGTCGGTGACGGCGGCGAAGACGGTGCCTCTGCCATCTCGCTTACTTCCTATCTATATAAGTTACGTACGCAATTATTACATAGTATATAATATATGGGAAATTACACAAAAAATATAAACAAATATAATCAACGTTTGCCATCTCAGAGTAAAATAAAATAAATTGCCGTCAGTGTACCATAAGAATCATCATGGTTCCCAGGTTTACCCAGATTAGTCGGCACCCTAAGTATCGAGACTACCCACACCAACCTAGGTTAACCGGCATCTTGGTTTTTCAAGTCACCTAGGCTAACCTGCATTAGTCAAGACCGGATACCCATGATACCTAGGCCAACCTAGTAAATCGGCACCGTCTTACTTCCATAGGTTTTCATCATTCGGCACTATACCTCAAGTTTCAGATGCGAAAATGTTGATCAAGAACTAACAACTACAAGAGAGATTTTTCTTAATAAATGCAGAAAAGTGAATGAAATGAAATACAACAGTTATAAACTAAAATTGTAAATACATGGGAAACAAACTCATAGTTTCCAGCATTTTGTATTTTAACATACACTTTAGCTGTGGACTGAAACTCTCAGATAGCATTTTGTATTTTTTTAATACATTATTTACAAGCATAGTGTGTGTTAGTACCATTTTGTTCTTTCTCTTCTCTAGACCACCAGAGCATTCTCTTTTCTCGACGAATTGAGTCAGCTTGTGTAAACAAATTGAGGTCCTGTTTGGGGGAGCTGTAGCTTTTATGAAAAATCTGTTTTTGGCTTTCTGAGCTACAAAGTAGCAGTAGCTGATGGCTGTAGCTTTTTATGAAATGTCATTTGACAATTTGGCTTTTTGTTTGGTATTGTTTGCTTGATCATGAAGAAGGATGAAATGTCGGAAATATCCTTAAGGGTTCGAAGACATGTTTGTGTCTTGATTTAGTGTAAATAATTGAGGAACATTTTGCAACATCAAAATCACATATGTGTTTGCTTGTATTCAGATAGTTCATGTTGAGATCATGTTCATGTTCTTTTTTCGGATTTGTAACACACCAACACACAAATTGTAACATTTCGGATCCAACCAAAAAGAAAAGTGTGATTAATCAAACACAAACACAAACACAAACACAAACACAAACACAAACACTGAAAAAAAACTATGATTAGCCAAATTGTAACGACTTGTTGTACTAAGTTTCAAACAATTGAGCAACATTTTGCACCATCCAAAATCACATGTAGATATGTATGTACACGTTTCAATTATTATTTTACAGTGAATTGACGTATAACAAGAATCCATGAGCATAAATCAACCAAATCTAAACTTTGGCTCACAATTTTCATGCTCACACAATACATTTGGGAGTTACATCTCTAATATTTTCAATTTAGGATGCTCAATCAACACTACATATATGAAGAAATTCTTTTGTCAGTCAATGAGTCTTGAATTACTTTTTTTCCTTTAGCATACCATTTATCGGATGATCTACACAAGAACAATGATTTGGATGATCAATTCCCATGTACAAAAAGACTCATGGACATATACAAGGATGAATATCTCTACAGATTATACTATAATTTGCATTACATCTATTTTCTTGATAATTATCCATAAGAAAATGAATTAATCCAACAACTAGTAGTACCCTAAGTCTGTTAAATTCTTGACAATGAACCAACAAAGATATAGCAACTTGAATTCTTTGTTCATCTAATGTATCACGTATGGTCGAATCCACATCAAGACGGTGGGGAGGAGCTCAGGCGGCGGGGAGGAGGAGAACTTACCCGAGCAGTGGCGGTGGCGAGGTGGCGGGCTCGGGAGGCGCCGGTCGGGAGGAGGGCGCCGGGGTCGGGAGGCGTTCGAGACGAGGCGGCCGGGCTCGGGAGGCGCCGGGTCGGGGAGGAGGGGCGCCGGGTCGGGAGGCGTTCGGAGGAGGCGCGCAGAGGGCGACATCGGCCGATAGGGTTAGATCAAAACCCTATCGCCTCGAACCTTATATAATCAACACGCATCACAGACGGTTCTCGAGGGAACCGTCTGTGATATGGAAACATCACAGACGGTTCCCTCAAGAACCGTCTGTGATGCGTAAACATCACAGACGGTTTTTTGAAGAGCCGTCTGTGATGTTTACCTGGTAACCTACATTCTTTCCTAAGGAAGATAGACCTATCTGTAACCTCTTTGCACGTGCAATTCCTCCTAAAATAGACTCCCTTACCAATCTAGAATATTTGGACCTTGCCAGTAATAATCTCACTAGCATCATCCCGGCAACCGTTCCAAACCTCACCCAATATGCTAGGCAACGTATTGCCACCGAACTTTGGCGATGCCCTCCCTAATCTCCAACAGCTATCTTTGTATTCTAACAAGTTTGAAGGTCACATCCCAACTTCCCTAGGCAATGCTTCAAAGTCTGTGGTAGTAGATTTGTCAACAAATAATTTCACTGGGCAAATTCCTACCTCTTTTGGAAAGCTTTCAAGGTTGTCTTCTCTAAACCTTGACCAAAACCAGCTTGAAGCAAGGGACAACCAAGGTTGGGAATTCCTATATGAGTTAAGAAACTGTAGATCTTTAAATACACTCTCACTCACTGGAAATAATCTGCAGGGATCTATACCACATTCAATTAGTAATATATCCATCACTCTTAAAAGTTTTATAAAAGAACCGTCAGGATTCATTATCACGCACGGCTCTATTCTAGATCCGTCTGTGATATCCCCACAACAAAGATGTATGAACTGTTGGATAAGCAGTATGATGACAAGTTTGAGTTCAAAAGTTCATATCTAATTCAACTCAACATTACCATGAATATCCACATTGACATCAATATTAAAGATCACAAGTCCATAACACATTAACACATGAAAATGGAATAAATAAATTAATTACAATGGAGTAATTAAATTCTTAATTAAAATACAGCCCTTCATGATGATCGACGCATATAGCTAGCTTCCTCACCGGGTTCTTCCTCGAGCCTCGATGCCGTCTCCGAAAGGTGGCAACTCGTCAAATTGATTGTATTCTTCCTCGCCCACTACATTCTCAACTCCGACAATCCTCCTTTTCCATGAAGAACTACGTGGCGCTTCTTATTTGCCGGTCGGTTACATAGAAGACTTGAACAACTTGGTTAGCCAAGACGAATGGTTCGTCTTTGTATCCGACACGCTCGAGGTCCACGGTAGTGACGCCGCATTTGTCGACCTTCACCGTGGGAGATGGACCCAACGGCACCAAATAGGGGATCTTGAAAAGCACGTAGTCGATCTCCCATATCTCCTCTATTTGCCCATAGTACGAGCTCCTCAAATTTATCGGTCTCGAATGTATCTATGCGACACCGCTGCTCGCGACTTTGTGCTCTTCCTATCCCGAGTGCCGCCAGATAAAATGTGTACCCATTTATGTCGTATCCTTGCCATGTGACAATTGTAAAATGTGGCCCTCTTGCCAACCATAGCAACAGATCATCACTTGATGACCTCCGAGTGATTCGCACCTTTAACCATTCGTTGAACCGACGGTTGTGCTCTCGTGATCCAAACCTCCGACCGTCCGGATTACGTTGGCGCACCATGTCTTTGTGCTCGTCGATGTACGGGGACACTTGGGTCATGTGTTGCAAGACCGTGAAATGAGCTTGAGCGTGCGTATCCAGATCGGGAGTGATTGATTTCCTTCCGATGGTCCCGATACCATCCAGTCTCCCCTCATGACGAGATAGAGGCACACCAATCGGATCCACCTGAGCCATGTAGTCGACGCAGAACTCAATGACCTCTTCCGTTGCATAACCTTCGATGATGCGCCCTCGGTCGAGATCGATTCCGTGCGTAGGACTTGAGAATTCCATGTACCTCTCGAACGGGTACATATGACGAGAAACACAGGTCAGATATCTTTATCTCTTTCACAAGGTGAACAATGAGATGGACCATGATATCGAAAAATGACGGAGGGAAATACATCTCAAGATGACACAGAGTCGTCACTACCTCGGCCTGCAGAGCATCTAGTCCTTGGGGATCGATGACCTTCTGAGCAATTGAGTTGAAGAAATAACACAGCCTCAAGATTGCTACTCGGACCTTGTTCTAAGATACTCCTAATTGCAACAGAAGCATTTGTGTCATCAAGACACGACAATCATGCGACTTCATACCAATTAATTTCAAATCTTGCATAGAAACAAGTTTCTTAATGTTAGCGGAGTAACCAGACGGGACTTTCACACCGTGCAAGCTCTAGCACAGTTCATTTCTCTCGGCCTTGGACAGAGTGTAGCAAGCTGGGGGAAGGTACGTTCGTCCTATATCGGTCTCTTTCGGTGCTAACTCGGTCCTTATGTTCATATCGACCAAGTCACGCCGTGCGTTAACACCATCCTTTGTTTTGCCACTAATGTTCAAAGAAGAGACCAATCAAGCTATCACATACATTCTTCTCTCGCATAACGCCGATGCAATGGCGAACTTCTAAGTACTCCCAATAAGGCAAGTCACAAAAAATTGACCGCTTTTTCCAGATGTTCTTCTCACGGGTTCTTAATTTACGTCCCTTCCCAAGCACAACATCGACATCCTTAACCATATCATAGACCTCTTTCCCACTAAAAGCCCTTGAAGCTGAACCGTCTTCCTTATTTCCGTCGAATTGTTTCTTCATCTTGCGGTATGGGTGACTCCTCGGAAGGAACCTACGGTGACGCATATACACAGTTTTGCGCGAGTTGTTCAGCCATACACTCTCCGTAGCATCTAAGCAAAGCGGACAAAGCTTTGGCTCCTTTTGTATCGGGTTCGACAGTTACCAAGGGCAAGAAAATCATTGATGGTGCGAACAACATGGCGCGTAAAGTGAAGTTCTCTCGCTTGTATGCATCCCATACCTGCACCTTCGCTCCACAGTGTCACAAGATCTTCCAAAGAATGGTGCTAGGTACACATCAATATCATTCCCAGTTTGCTTGGCCCTTGGATAAGTAGTGACATCAAAATGTACTTCCGCTTCATACAGAGCCAAGGAGGAAGGTTGTACATACATAGATTCACGGCCAAAGCTATGTCGATGCTCATGTTACCAAAGGATTCATTCCATCCGTACTCAACCCTAACCTTATGTTCCTCGGTTCCGCACCGAACTCTTCAAGCTCCGATCGAAGTTTCTCCACCGGCGTAATCAGCAGGTGTCTTAGCTTTCCATCTCTCTTACGCTCCTCACGAGTGCCAACGCAGCAATCTTGCCTCCTTTGGGTTCGCAAATAAACGCTTCAAACGTGGGATTACAGTGCGATACCACAACATCTTAGCAGGAGGTCCTTGCTTCACCTTAGCGAGATTTTGACGCTTGTATCGGGATGCTTTGCACACGGGACAATAATGCATGTCTGCATACTCTTTACGGTAGAGGATACAATCGTTCGGACATGCATGTATTCTTTCTACTTTCATTCCCAATGGGCAAATAACCTTCTTTGCTTGATAGGTGGTGTTTGGGCAACACGCTTCTCCTAAGGATGTCCGCTAGAGACCTAACAACGCCGTGAAACTCTTATCGGACCAACTATTGTTTGCCTTCAATTTCAGCAGTTCAAGCACGGTTGACAACCTTGTGTATTCCAGCTTGCAGCCAGGGAACAAAGGTCTCACCGAGTCCTCCCTTAAGCCCTCGAATTTACAAAACTCTCTCTCACTGTAGTTCTCCTCTGCATCGCGTAGCATCTGATCCAGATTGTCATCGTGCCCCCTATCCTCATCAAAAGCACAGTCCACATCCGGCAAATCGTTGACTTCCTCGGCGATGTCGTCATTATTAACTTCTGGTATAATCTGCTCTTCACCGTGACTGGTCCAACATGTATACCCTTTTTTGAAACCCCTTCGAATCAAGTGCGCTTCGATCTGCGCCGCGTTGTTAAACATCTATAAAGTATGCAATTTTGGTAATTTAAATAAATATAATTTACATAAATTGTAGGCTCAAAATGATCAAAGTGTCAACTCGCCTTGGTTAAAGGGAAGAGAGTCTTTATAGTCTTTTGCTTGATCAATTTGGAGACTTCCCGCGTCTTCGAATCCTATTCGGATGAATGTACCGGAAAAAGGCACAAACAAGAAAAGAGAGGAAATAAATGCTAATAACATAATAAATGAACTCCAAATTAAACAAGACCGGTGTCATTAGCAAGATCTTGAATTTAGACAAATTTAGAGACAAATTTCATAATTTTTGGAGTTATAACGGAGGAGAACGGAGCTTTCGAAGTTTGAATTGGAGTTAAATCAAAAAAAAAAGAGGATAGAGAACAGTAACCAACTGACACGTGGGACCCATGAACATTGTCGAGTTCACATAAACATTGCGTGGATCGAAGGTCATCACTCACTGTGCGAGTTCACGGGTCTACCGGTCCACGGGAACAATACGCGGTGGGCCCACTTGTCAAAGAGAGGGAGAAGGGCTTAGAGCCAATGGCAGGTGGGGCCACTCAAAACACAGTCGATTCAATCCCCACACGATTTCATTCGGCCACAGTGAAAGGGGAGCAGAGGGAGGTGCGGCCAACTCAAGGGCGGTGGCGGCGCTGGCGAGTGGAGGCGCGGGGAGGCGGGTGAGCCAGCAAAAAGGGATCCCATGGGATTGGGGTCCCCGTGAATGGCGGCAGCGGCTCCAAAGAGCGGCGGGTGCGGCGACGGCGAGGCCAAAGGCGGTGGAGGTGGCACTGCCGTGGAGGTCCCGACGGCGCGGTGGCGCGGAGGGGAACGGG
Source organism: Hsuehochloa calcarea (assembly GCA_036346395.1). Lineage (NCBI taxonomy): Eukaryota > Viridiplantae > Streptophyta > Magnoliopsida > Poales > Poaceae > Hsuehochloa > Hsuehochloa calcarea. The sequence goes on along the minus strand of CM070594.1, from coordinate 63,537,241 downwards.
GGCGAGCGCATGAGCCGCGCGAGTGCGGGAAGCCGACGGGTGGTCGGGGCAGCTCGTGTGCAGCCGAGGTGGCCGGGCGGCGGCGGTCGGGCCGAAGAAGAAGGGAGCCACGGCGGTAGTGCATCTCGACGGCGGGCAAGGAGGGTGGTGGTGGGGGATGACTTCCTCGCGTCGCGGGGCAGGCCGTGACGTGGTCGCCGGGCGAGGAGCTCACCAGAGCTGCAGTTTGGCGGTGAGGCACACCGGCGGCTGGGAGCAACGCGAGCGGCGGCTTCGGCTTGCTTCGAAGAAGAAGGAGATGAGGTGGGGAGGTAGGATTAGCACAGGGGCTCCTTTATATCGCCCGGGGAGGATGGAGCCGTTGGGCTCGACGACGGTTGGTCCCGAGGCAACATGGAGGTCTGGATGGCGAGGACGGAGCAGGTGTGCGGTGGTAACCTTGCAGACCGAGGCGGGTATGGCGGCAGAGGAGGTTGTCGTCACGGCGCGACTTGGAGGGCCGAGCAGGTAAGGGAAGCACGGCGGAAGTGAGGGTCGATGGCGAACGGGACATGTCGAGACAGGGCGGTGCTGGCGTCACTACGACAAGACGGGGCAGAGCGGGCTGATGGCCGGGTGATGCGGCGCTCACGCGGACATCGGATCGGGCGCTGGATGACGACACTGACACAACGGGGCGTGCTGGTGATGGGATCCAACGAGGAGGGGATACCAGAGTCAAAGGTGGCAGGGGAGTAGGTGCGGAGCACAGGGGTGCCAGGGATCCAGGGGAGCAGTGTGCTAGGCGCAGGCAGAGGACGAGGCCGCAGGGGGGAGGTCAGAGGAGCGGCGACGGGACTAGGTAGAAGAAAGAAGAAGGCAGGGGGAGCTGGGCCGGGGGAGGAACATGCCGGGTGGAGGCATGGGCCGATATGGAGATGGGGATGTGGGCAAGGCGGGTGGGCTAGCACAAGAAAAACTGAGAAGGGGTCCAAAATCTGAAAACATGAATTCAAACTTGAATTTTGAATTTGAGAATTGCCAAGAGGCTTGAAACACAAACCCGAGCTTGGATAAAAGCTAGAAGTTTTAAGATAAAATGCTAATTTGAAATACGATTTGAAAACCGAAAACCAAATGATAAACAATATTTACCGTTCGAAAACGGGAATATTACGTTAGCAAAAATGCCTCAAGATGAGCTCTCTTCTATTCTTTAGTTGTGCTCGCGCCACAGCTGATGAGTGGCTGGATTTCCAAACTGAGTTACTGTAACCGGCTCTTTTTAAAGATGACTTTAGGGTCAGTTTGGTTCGAGGAACGATCCTGCGCTAGCATATTTCTACTACGGGTCAGTACTCAATACGTCTTCAGTGACCTCGTATCGGCAAAGAAGGTCACAAATTTAACCTTGTTTCTTTACGCTTTACAGAAAGTAAAGTTGAATATGTATCGATCGAACAACTGATAATGATAATGTGCTCGTGTGCACGGATCTTAACAGGAAGTGCGTCATCTGGGACCAGAAGGCAAAGTGGGCGTGTACATGATACGGCTCAGCTTTTGGTGTTGGGTTAGGGGTATAAGATGGAAACGAGAGTCGAGATTGAAACGTAAGGGTATCCTGAAGGGGTAGACTTCAATCTCAAGTATCCATAAGAGGTAATACCTAAAATAAGTAATACCGAAAATAACTGATCCCATCTCGACCTTCCTGGTGCGCAAGGAAAAGTCCTTGCCTCCTACAAGTCATCCACCACGGCCTAGCCCATCGCGGCACGACCAACAATCACATCGGCGTGCTGTTTTACCAAGTCTGGCCGCGAGATAAGTTCTTGACGAGGTGTCGAAGATATCAAAGCGTGAGGCGGAAGTAGCATGTAATGTTGGCCGATCTTCCGTCCGCCGGGAGAGGCCATCGGCCGCGACATTTTGCCAACCCGTTCGGTATTCCACCGTGAACATATACCCGAAAAGTTTGCTCACCTAGTTGTGTTTTCGGGATGGTGGACAACCGCTGGTCAAGCAAACAATTCAGGCTATAGTAACTTGTACGAATTCGAAAAGAACACCTTCATAAGTACGGACGTCGTTGCCGAATAGCTTTGACCAAACAAATGAGTTCACGCTCGTAGGCCACTTGCTTGGCATGTCGTGGTGCAACAACACAGTTGAAGAACGCCAAGGGTTGGTCCCCCTGGTGTACTACCACACCAAACCCAGTGTCGAACGCATCACAATCCATAGTGGGTTGGGTTGTGAAGTCCGGTAGTTGTAATCCTGGTGCGGAGGTGAGTGCCTTCTTGAGGGCTGCATAAGCATCAGGTATGCGACTGAATATTTACCAAAAGGAACTCTTGGAGCGCTTGAGGAACAACTTGTTTTCGCACAAGAGCTGCAGCACGGCCCACACCTGCTGAATGTGTTCTGACCAGGCTGAGCTGCTAATCAAAATATCGTCAAAAAACACCAGGACAAAACGACGAAGAAAAGACATAAGAACATCATTCATAAGAGCCTAAAAAGTCAGCAGTGCATTTGTTAGTCCGAAGGACATAACTAAAAACTCAAAATGGCCTTGATGTGTTCGGAAAAGTCATCTTCTCAATGCCCGGTGGATGCATTCGGGCTTGGTGGTACTGTGGTAGCCATTACGCATGTCTAATTTGGTGAAGAAGCATGTGCCTTTGAGGTAATCCAAGAGCTCGTCGATGACTGGAATTGGAAATTCATCCTTCAATGTCTTGTCATTCAAGGCACGATAGTCAACACAAAACGCCAAGTAGCATCGTGCTTCTTGATCAAGAGTACAACTGAAGAGAACGCCGATGTATTATCACAGATAATACCTTGTTGGAGCATGTCATCACACTGTCGCTCGATCTCATCCTTCAAAGCCTGAGGGTATCGGTACAGCCGAACAACAATTGAAGCCATTCCAGGTAGGAGATGGATGTGGTGATCATGACGGCGTGTCAGAGGAAGCCCGCGCGGCACATCAAAAATGTGTGCGAACTCATGTAGTAAGGCTTCCATCACGTTCTCCTGAGCACATGCATGCACTCGTGGTGCTCCCCGGTCAGTGACCAGGCCCTACCATGTCAGCTGGTGATAGTGCCACCAAAAGGACATGGTGAGGAGTAAGTCCCACAGAATGGGCCCTAGGGTGCGCAGCCACTGGACGCCCAAAACCACGTCAAATCCTTCCAGAGGCAAGGCATAGTAGTCGACGTTGAAAGACCCGTTGTTGATGTCGATGCGTAGGCCGCGGTGCACACCTGAGCTTAATACGCGATCACCACTGGCCACTGTGACCTTCATCCCTGGGAGCACGTGTGAGGCACACACCAATGTGATCGGCCACACCATCCGCCAAAAAATTATGTGAAGAGCCCGAGTACACCAATGTCGTTAGAAGGACACCTTGGATGGACAAACAGAGCTTCATGGTCTGGCTTGTACTCATGCCTGTGATGGCATGCAAGGAAATCTGTATGTCAGTGTCTGCCGTATCATCGCCGGAGTCGTCATCCAGCTCAAGATGATATGTGCCCTTGAACGAGGACTCATGATCGTGAGTAAATTTTGCTGGACAGTTATAGCACAGTCCCTTGAGGCAGCGCTCGTTCATCTCTTCTGGTGTGAGATGTCAAAACCGGGAGTTGGGTGTACACGAAAACATCGTCCGATGCGACATGCTCGTCATCGCAGGGCTGGCCATATTAGCGACTGGCATGGTAGTGGACGACGCAGTACCAGTCGGTTGAGTCTTGTTACTTTGGTTGGTACTGGCGGTGAGAAGCGTGGCGCAAACATCCACCGCTGCGGTGTTGGGGCTTCTGTCGAGTGGCCTTCTCCTCGACGCTCATATACACAGGTGAGGCTCATTGTTGTTAGTAAATTAGACGAATTTTTGGAGTTCCACGTCTGTCTTTAGCGAGTTATGGAGTCTTGTCGTGAAGAGATGTACTTGTTGCTTTGCAGATAGCTGTTCGGTGCAACATAGCAGTGCAAGAAATTATTGCTGGTACTCCTGTACCATCCTAGTCCGTCGAAGGGCTCGCATAGGAGGCCCGAAATGCATGTTCACAAAGTCGACAAAGCGAGGCCAGAATAGAATGCCCTCACCCCGCTTGAGCTGACAGTACCACAATTCAACGTTGTCGTTGAGCTGGTAGGCAAGAAGCCATACCTTTCCTTCTTCTATAATTCTCTAACCTCGAAAGAAAATGCTCGCACCAATTGATCCACGGCAAGGGGTCTTCGTCTCCATCGTAAGTTGGAAATTCCAGCTTATAGAATCATGGCATGCCATGGTCTTCCTCGTCTACTCGGCAGCCTCCCGCTGTGCGCGCTGGCACTGGTGGCCGTAATGGTGGAGCTATCATATCGCTTCTCAGGCTCTCCGTCCGGAAATTCTCCATGCGGGTGATGCGCAGATCATGGTTGTCCAAGTGCCTGTTCAGCACGGCTAGCTGAGCTTGGCTAAATCCTCCTTGGTATTGGCAACAACAGTCGCATGGTTTCAGGATTGTCGAGCATGACGGATGGTGCAGCGTATGACTCTGATACCAAATTGATACAACTCGGATTCTGGTGTTGGTTTAGGGTGGAATAAGTTGGAAACAAGAGTTTAGATTGGAACATAGGGGATATGGAGAACGGTCGAGTTTGCCCTCGTGTGTCGGACGGGGTGTATGGTCGAGGAGGTCGACTAGAGGGGGATAGACGGCTTTAAATTTTCTTTTGGCCAAAACCAAGTTTTATGCCGAATTGTAAATCAATTCAGTTTTGCATAATTTAAAACCTAAATCAACTTGTATCACTATGTGCACTAACAACCTAAGACTAAAACAAGGAATGCAATCCTAAGGTGACAAACAAGCAATTTAATTATACAAATGTAAATTGTAAGTAAGTAAAGCACAAGAAAGCAAATCACAAGGATATTTGATCTTTTTCTCGTGGTGATCGAAAACTTGCCAGTTTCCATGAGTCCACGTTGAGGTAAGCCCAAACGAATTGGACTGGCTCTACAAATTAAGCATACACATCGAATCCACGTAAGGTTGCCCTTCCTCCACTCCGAAGATGACGAGTACCAAGCTAATCACTACCGCCGGGGTCTTCCCACAACCTTGTTTTAGAAGATCACCTGCGCAAATCCTCTAAGCCGTCTAGGTGTCGGCAAACACCAAGAGTAAAAAGTCGAAAACGCTCACTTGAATGAATCAAGTGGCTAAGCTCAATGTATACTAAATCTAACACCTAATGCAATACATGCACTAGAATTTTACTATCTAACCTCACTAACTGCAACACATGCACAAAAGAAAGGAGAAAGCTTACTCTTTCCTCAAGAGGAACGAAAATGGCACCAGCACTCTCGCACAACCGACCATAATGGGTATTTATACACCCACACAAGAAAATTTGCAGAGAAATCTACAGAAAAACAGGAAGCCCGGTCTGACCACCAACTAATGGTCGGTCAAACCACCCTAGCTCCAACAGCTACAAAAACATAGAACATGTGGACAATTAAAATAAGCATAATGCTCAGATATAATATTTTGATTATTACTCTCAGATGTAGAGTTGCAAGATATAATCTTGGCCTTCTCGCTACTTTTTTCTATACTGTTCACTAATTAAATATGAAAATATAAATTCAAACTTTGAGCTCTAAATAATGTTGTACTAATCTGTCAAAAAGATCTCATATAAAAGACAACAATTTATACTTTCGACCAACATGAGATCAATGTAGAATGATCACCAAATAGCACACCAGTCAGCCAACAAAACTTGATTAACTCCCAGTGTAAAAGATCGCAAATTCACAAGTTCAGCAATAATGCCAATTGGCTAATAGAAGAGCATGTATTCTGAATTGCTAGAGATCATTAATCTGAAGGTTCAAACTGACTAAGAACAACTGAAAGTAATAGACTGGAAGACTGAAGATCAAAGTGACAGCAATAAGCGACGCATTAGACCTCAAATCTGAACAATTTATCAATTCAATTTCAATATATGACCATTAACATCATTTAGCTATTAACCGATTCGACAGAATCACCAGCAATATCTCTTAGTACTAGAATCAAGCCAATTTCAGAAGATTGCTAGTACAACACATATATGCAAAGTGATATCCAAAATGGAAAAACATAATACTCAACATCGTCTGTGATAGGCTCACATCAGATATTTCAGGTCAGAACAGACTCAACACAGACGATTCTTTAGAACCGTCTGTAATAGACCATCTGCTATAGTCCTTTTTTTTGTGGTAATACTCGTACATCACGGCTGTGCAGCCGGCGTAAGCTGTCTCCGAAGAAGGAATCTATAACAGTACATCTGTCGCTGTCTCACAGTAATAAGCATGTACTATGCTGTTGTGATCCCTCGCACAGGATACGCCGCAAAGGAGGATGTAGCCAGAGCCCGGGCACGCGCTTTCCAGACAGGACACCTGTCGCCTCGGTTAATGGCCGGCCTCGCGGGTTGCTGCGCTGCGTTGCGTTGCGTTGCGTCGCGTGGCGCACGCCATGCCATATACGCTTCCACCGGAGACAGTGCCGGGAGCGCGTGCAGCAGCAGTAGTCTGATCCGTGGCGCTGGATGGATCGTCGGGAGACAGCGACATTAGCTAAAGTGATGCCGACGATGCTTACTAGCCGCCAGTATAGTAGGGAACAAGCTAGGACGTCTAGGGGTACATAATTTGAATCCCGGCTCATGCAAGCATGGAGATGGAGATTGAGAAACATGGTCACGACAAGACGTCTCACGCGCATGATCCTGGCCATTATTACCTTACCTAGAGCAGCCATCTATCTAATCAAGTATCTCTCTCTTATTATGTGCTGAGATGCACGTAACCCGGCCCCTAACCATCTCGTCCAACTGTTGGAGTTTGATTAGTCCGAGCAAAGCTAGCTTATATAGCTCAAGTGGAAAATTATGCTTATCAAGTGGAGCAGTTGAGCAGTTGAGTGAGCTAGGCGAGTGAGCCGTGAGTTTCTATTTAGCACGGCTGCAGCATTTTTTTTATATTAAAAAAACAGTTTTTGGGTGGGCTGAAAGGTTTAAGGGCTGCACAGTTAAATGGTCGAGCTAAAGAGATTTTATATTTAACATATTGCATTTTAGATCGATTGACTGTAGCTTATGAGTTAGAAAATATCTGAAATATCTCCAAGTCAAATAATGGCTTGTTTGATACCGTTTAACGACAATTAACGGTAATTAATGACAACTACAGACAATTAACGACAATTGACAGCACTTTACGACAACTACCTCAATTAACGATAATTAACACAATAGACGACAACAACTGCAATTAACATGATTAACGACAAATAACGTAACTAACGACAATTAACGCAATTAAAGACAATTAGCACAATTAACACAAAAAAATGACACTTAATAATAAATTATTACATAAATAGTTACAACAAAAAGTTATTTATCAGATCCGGGAGTAACACCCCCAGATCCTACGTATTCTACCCTAGTACCTGGAAGAATAGCTATGTACATAGTAAAAAATATGGTAACAACAACATCTCGCACAATTTTATTAATATTTATGAGAGTTTATTACAAAAATGGCTTACAAGCCAACAATAAAATAATACAGCAAAACACGAAGAAGTAGTAAAGCCCAGCAAATATGTCACACACAATCGACTGGGGTAGCGGCCTAGTCATCGAGATACACACCGGTAGCGAAGCTCTTCTCTTATGAAAAATATTTTATTAAGCAAGCGTGAGTACAAAAATGTACTCCGCAAGTCACACCCATAAAAGAGTTAATGCATGCATGGATATTATCAAAGAAAGGCATATAGGGTTATTTGTGTAAAAGCAATATTTGATATTTTAAATACATTTACTCATGTCCAAAGCAGTTATAGTATATCTAAAATTCTTTGATTTTAAAAATGTCAATTTAGTGCAAGATGCTCTACTGGTGAAGGATCAACCTCCTTACACTACTACAGAAAAGCTCATCACAGACGGTTCTAAACCATCATCACAGACGGTTTTTGAACCGTCTGAATTTTTGTGTCTGTGATGACACGAGGTCATCACAGACGGTTTTTTAATCGTCTATGAAAAATGCTATCACAGACGGTTCTATTCACGAACCGTCTGTGATAGCGACTATCACAGACGGTTCGTGAATAGAACCATCTGTGATATTCTATTTTCACAGACGGTTCTAAACAAGAACTGTCTGTGATAGTTACTATCACATACGGTTCTTGTTTAGAACCGTCTGTGATAGTTTTTTCTATGGCAAAAAAAAAATGAAAACGGATTTTCACTTCGTATGGAGCCTCCCGAGGTCGTGGGAGGCCGGCGGCGACGAGGCTGGGGCGAGGTAGAGGAGGTGGAGGAGGCAGCGGGAGGGGAGGCCAGAGGAGAAATGACAGAGGAGGAGAAATGGCAAAGGAGGAGATGGAGATGGCAAAGGGGGAGATGAATGTCTCTGTTAATATAGAGAGATTTTCGGGAGCCCGCCATTATGTGCAAATTTTTATTTTCCCGCCTAACGAAACCAAAGTATCACAGACGGTTTTATACAAAAACCGTCTGTGATGACATATCACAGACGGTTCGTATCACGAACCGTCTGTGATAAGTGTCTCTGATTTTACCATGGCTTGGATTTTTCCTTACTCTTCGAATTTACCATGGCTTGGATTTTTACCATGGCAACCAATACTCTGCCGTGGTAGGGTTTGGCAGCCAATCCTCTGTCGCGGTAGGGTTTGGCAGCCAATACTCTGCCGTGGTAGGGTTTGGCAGCCAATCCTCTGCCGCGGTAGGGTTTGGTAGCCAATACTCTGCCGTGGTAAAACCCTAAAATCACAGACGGTTCTAACCACGAGCCGTCTGTGATGAGTATCTCATCACAGACGGCTCGTGGTTAGAACCGCTCTGTGATATTTTATATCACGCATTTATTCATTGTTAGAACCGTCAGGATCTTCCTGCACAGCTCTAATCATGAACCGCTCGTGATACTACGATTCGTGGTTAGAACCGTCTGTGATAGTGACATACCACAGATGGTTCGTCTTGGAACCGTCTGTGATTACTTTATCACAGACGGTTTCCAAGAACCGTCTGTGATGAGGCGTCTTCTATGGCCTGTTTTGTAGTAGTGTTACACCAAGGCTTCATGCCCGAATTTTCTAATTGGATAAACTATCCAAAATCATTTGATAAAATATTTTGATATCAAAAATCAAAGTCTAACTCTGAGTGGCTTTACTAAACATGTCCATGACGATGGACACGACTATTCTAATAGTTTTCACTCTGCAGAGGTTGTATAACTTTACCCACAAGAGGTAATCGACTTATAATATCAGCTTTACACACTTTCGTAGGTGTGCAACTAAGTGATTATTACAAGACCTTTACAGTGCGCCATCCCAAAGTAGTCATGGCCGCTAAGGTTTCGCTGCCATAAGGTTTCACGCCAACCGGATGCCCCTCTTGCGCCATGTGGGATAATTAAAAGTATGTCATTATGACACCCACACATCCAGATGGCACAACAACGGTGGAACATTGCAAATTAATTAGTCAAGTCTGTCCCACTCAAGACTTGTGTCAGTACGGTTGAGCTTAGCAAGATGCGGCTCTTAGACCGGTCTTTGGTTGATTGGACAACTTCCAAAAAGAACCCATGGTCCTCAAACATTCACTGAATCGATCACGTGCATATAAACTTGCACCCCCAACTATCCATTTTCGTCTAGGTCCAAACCGGTTTTTATTTTTCTTTTTAAATAATTTGTAAATTTCTATGGCATAATAATGACATAGACTCATTTTAAATCCATAGTTGAATCTTTGGCTAAAATACCTCAAATTGATTTTTTTTATCTAAGCACGACTAGGCATATATTTTTCCCAAAGCGTTATAGTTCGTACTATTGCATATACTAGATTTTCATATGAGGTGTCGAGGAATGTTTAATTCAATGTTAAAGTTGGTTATACAATTGTAATGGGAATAACTATAATTTTAAAACATGAATTTAAATTAATTTGAATACAAATAAGCATGCAATAATGATTTAAAATAGAATTTAAATAATTTGGAATACTAAGACCAAACATGATCAAAGATGTAACTTACCTTGCTAAATTAATTGTTGTTATGAAACGGTGTCGAAATCTAGATCACCGAAGTCGTCGAAATATATACGCGAAAACGAGCCAAATTCAAACAAAATTAAACTAAACTCCAAATTAAATTAAAGCTCAAACGAAGGAGAATGAGCTCTCAGAAGGTTGAATTTCACATGAAATGATAGAAATGGAATTTCTGGAATTTGTTAAATAATTTTTATGAAGGAAAAATCCATTTATTGTGTCATGATGATGTCAGCGAGTGAATTTGATTTTCCAGCAATTATTTTTCTTAAAGATAAAAAAAATGAGTCAATGATAGGTGGGCCCTAGTCTATGGACTGGGTCCGTTATAGTTGCGCCGGTCCATAGTGGATCGGGCGCATGGCATAGCACCAGGCGCCAGTAGCCACACAATCATGACATGTGGGCGGCCACGTGGGCATGAGCGTTGAGGTGGCGCACATGTGGTGGCCACATGGCTTGACTGTGGTAGCAGTGCAAGCGAACCAAGGGCTCTCGGCATTCGACGACGCAGTGGCGCTCGACGATGCGTGGGGAAGAGAGAGGAAGGGACTGAGAGTGTTCCTACCTCACGTGGGCGGCCAAAGGAGGACAGAGGTGCTCGCCAGGGAGGAGAGAGCTGCGGCGTGGTTCGGGTCCATGGAGGAGATGGCACTCCGGCAATGCTACGGCGAGGGCGACACGCGCACATCGTAGAACACGTCGAGGCAAAGCCGATGGTGAGGTCGATGGTGTCAGAGCTCCACGAGAGGCAGCGCAAAAGGCAGTGGAAGAGCGTGCAGCTAGCGGCAAAGAAATGTGGATTCCTACGAGAGGAAAGGAAGAGAGGAGATGAGCTCCGGGTGGATGGATAGGTGGGCTGAGGGGCAACTCATGCTCCCTTTTATAGGGCAAGGGGATGGTCGGAGGTGGAGATTGTGTGGGGAGGTTTTAAGCTGACGCGGGCGGTGGTGCAAATGCACATTAACATGTGTTAAGGCAGTTAAATGGCTGGAATGAAGTGCGGGGAAGAAGTGGATCTTAATGTACTTGAATGCACAAGAAAAGGGGAAGAAACGACCATCTTTAGGAGCTCAGTTGCTTCGGCAATGGCGACGACTGGAGGTTAAAGAAAGGTTGAGGAGGAGGGAGCGAAAGACGATGTAGGTGGCGACGCGGGCAGGCGGAGGGGCCGGGGGAGGAGGAGGACGGAGGACCGGGCTCGGGAGTAGGAGGAGGAGCGAGTGCCAGGGCAGGAGGAGGAGCAGGCGTGGGAGGAGAGGAGGAGAAGCAGGCACCGAGGAGGAGTAGGGAGGGAGGAGCGGGCGGAGGAGCGGTGGGATGGTGGTTTTGTATGGTGGCAAAAGCGGGTAATTACCCCCAACTTTGGGCGTAAAGTGGGAACAAAGGCAGTGGGAAGTCGCTTGAAGCTGCCCCTTGGCAATTTCTGGCCTTCGGCTTTTTCACGTTATACGTGGCTTCTGGCTTGGGGAAAAGCTGCAAAAGTGTTTGGAACGACTTCCGGCTTTTCCGAATAGGCCCTCAGAAGTTCAGATTGACTCACACAAAAATTATGCACCCAGGGGTGCACCATTCACAGGCTAGCTGTGTTGATCCTGTATGGCCTCCTAGTTGCTAAAAAAGTTCTTAATCTGTAGCTATAGGCCTATTTAGCATGGCTGCTGTTTTCTTGAAAAGTAGCTTCCAACTAGGTTGAAGGGCTGTACGGCTGAGCTGAAGATGTTTGGGGTTTGGATGTCTAGCTTTTAGGTATACTGACTACAGATTCTGAGATTGGAAATGTCTAAAATGCCCCTAAGCACAGTAATAGCTTGTTTGATATCGTTTAACGCAATTAACAATATTTAACGACAATTGATGATAATTAACGACAACTAGCGCAATTGACGACAACTACTGTAATTACCAAAAACTACCGCAATGAATAATAATTAACTGCAATTAAAGACGACTATTGCAATTAACGATGATTAACACAATTGACTGTAATTAATGACGACTACCTCAATTATCGCATTTAACGAAGTCATTAACACAATATACTGCAATTAACGATAATCAATTTAATAAAAAAAATAATTAATGACAACTATTACAATAAACAATAAATAAATTATTATTACAACAATCAATTATTACATAGATAATTGCAATAAATAATAATTACATAAATAATTCATTTACAATAGAAAATTAAAAGGAAAAAATGAAAATGAAACAAATAATAAAAAACAAAACGTATTGTTGCGGGCGGCTAGGGCTGTGTCGGTGACGACGATGGGAGGAGGAGAGAACTAGAGCAGGAGAGGAAGAGGGAGGAGGTGCTTGGGCCCAGTCAAAGCCGGAGGAGGGGAGGGAGGAGGCGCTTGGAGCCAGAGGCGGGCAGCGATGCGAGGTAGCAACTCAGGAGGGGAGAGAGGAGGAATGATGAGGGTGGCGACAGATTCGGTCTGGGCCGAGGGAGGAGGAGGGAAGCGGCAGCGCGGGCGAGTGGAGGCAGCGAGGGAGAAGGAGAGAGGTAGGCGGCGGCGTGGGGTAGCAGATCTGGCAGAGAGAGGGAGGGCGACAGCGGCATATCCGGTCGCAGGAGGGAGGAAGGCGGCAACAGATCTGGTCAGGGGAGGAGGCCGATGGGGGAGTGGGAGGGAGGAGGGCTGTGATGGAGGAGATGGCTGGGGTAGATGGCGGTGAGGGAGGAGGAGGAGGGAGCCAGGGAGCGGGGGTAGCCAGTGCTAGGGTTCGGAGGAGGCTTTAATTCAGTGGCAAACGGCGGGTAATTACCCCAACTTCGGGGTAAATGTGGAATAGGGAATGCAGGAAGCCGCAGAAGCTCCCAGCGGGCTGCTTTCGACTTGCACACGTTGTAACGCGAAGCGACTTCGGTGAAAAATAGCTAGGTGTTTGGAATGGCTTCTGAAATTTTCGATAGAAAAGCCAAAGCAGTTCCAAGAAGTGGGAGCTCGCTGTATTAAATCTGAACTACACATGCAACAACAGACACTATGAATCCGGCTACCGAACTGTCATGTTCTAGCCAAGGAAATCATATCCATTGTGCAAACAAAAGCAGAGTTTAGGAGCTATTCCACTTGCTTACACTCAATCCCGATTGATATGTGTAACAACTTGATTTTTGAATAACTTGATACTTGCATAAATTTATGGAATCTCTAAAACTTTTGATGCATTTTGAGGGTTTCCAAAAACTTGGTTTGAAATTCAAAGAATTAACTCATTTATCCTTGGACCAATTTTGAATATAAAAATCCACTAGTTAAATGGTGTGCTAAAACTTATCAGAATATCAATTTCCTGGAAATCCAAATGAAAGGTTTAAACTCCTTTTTACACTCGTTCTCTCCTCCTTGGCCGCATCTAGTCCGCCAATCTAGCGTTCTCCTTCTCCCTCGGCCTGTTCCCATGCACCCCAGCCCAGTTGTGCGCCAGGGCTCGCTGAGAGACCATGTGAGTAGGGTCCCCGTTTGAGTGATGAGTATTTGACGCTGTGGTGAGAAGTTTGTGATTGAAATCATTGCGTTTGCGCTGCTGCTGTTTTGGTTTCTGGAAGTGCGGAACTTCCGGTTCTGGTAATCGGAACTTCCGATAATCGGAACTTCCGCTGTGGTAAATCGGTACTTCCGATTATCCTGACATTTGTGTTCTGGTTGAGATAATCGGAACTTCCGCACCTGGGGAAGCGGTTTGTCCGATAATACTGACGTGAGTATTCCTCTGTGAAGAAAATCGGAATTGAAAATCTGGGAGTGCGGACGTTCCGATAATCGGAACTTCCACAGTGGTAAGCGCGGAACTTCCGATAATCCTGACAAGTGCGGACGTTCCGGAAATCAGAACTTCCGCAAGGTAAAGTGCGGAACTTCCGATTGTGCACAGAACTGTGCAGAGAAGGATAGTTTGTGATTTTGAGTTTGTATGAGTTTGAGTCTTGTACAAATATTGATGCTATGATATTGTGCAATGCTATGTGATGTGTTTTTGTCTGTGTTGACTGCAGGACATCGAGACGAAGTCGTGGCGAGACACGAGGTGATCGGACTAGGCGCAGGTGGCGTTGAGGTCAGAACGGTAGAGATGTGTCGAAGACGGCGTGAATCTTGAGGTGGTTGCGAGTCAAGGACAGAAAGGTGTACGGGAGGCTTCCAGAAGGTGCGCAAGGGGCGAAACGGTCTTTTCGCAAAGTGGCACAAGTGGAGGCGGTTCCGTTCGGGTGTAGCAGGCTTAATGGGTTGGAGACCCGTTAGCCAAGGGCTATAAATAGAGGTGAACCCCTGGTGTTAGGGTTAGAATTTTTTAAAGAGAAAATTAGGGTTAGCTTTAGCTAAAGAGCATTTGGAGAAGTTGTTATGCTTTTTGAGAGTTTGTTGAGTTGGAGAGGATGAACTGAAAACTTGTGTAATTATTCCTCTGTGTTTCCCTCTGTAATCGTTTGATTTCTATCAATGAAACTCTGAGGTTTTGATTACTTGTTTATGCCTCCTTTCTTCTCTCTGTTCTTCTCTTGAATAGCTAGGGTTTTGATGAAACTTTTGATTCGTCTTATGAGATGGCATGAAACTTGATATCTAGAGTCGTATTGCTATTGCTAATATATCCTCAAAGTTTCATGAGCTAAGAATCTGAGAATCTTGTCTATTGTGGTTTTTGGTCTTTCTTGCCCCTTCTTCAAGAAATCCGATTTTACTTTGATTAATGAATCTTTGTTTGCGATTCTTCTCCATGAGGTCAAGATGTTGTTTAGGATGATGTCCTGTGAAACTTGACCTGAGAAGAGCATTCAAGATTTAGTATTTCGGATTTTTGGGAAAAACCCGAGCGCACTGTTCTTTGGTCAGGACAATCGGAACTTCCGATTGTCCAAGGCGGAACTACCGCTTGCGGAACTTCCGCACTGAACTCGGAACTACCGCAGTACGGAACTACCGCTAGGTAGAATCGGAGCTTCCGATTTCTGACAGAACAGCACGAAGCTTGTTTTCGTTCTCTGATTTTGCTTCACTCAAACTTGAGATTTCCAGAGGGCTTTGTAGATTTGTTTAAATACAGTAAAGGGGAGTTCTTATTTTTTAAGGGACCATTCACCCCCCCTGCTGCCATTTCGGTCCTTCACTCGCCACCCGCTATCTCCCTTGTGGCCCAGTCCAGTCGGCCCAACTTCGCCCCGCATGGCAACCCACTCCCTTGCTCGCCGACACATGGGCCCTGGCCCCACCAGTCAGGCCGCCCAGGGGGATGTCTGTTTATCTTCCCTGCATGTGCAAGCTCGCTCTCTCGTTGCGCATTGCACCGAACGCTCAATCCGCGTGCACCAGAGCCGCTTCAGGCCCTGCGTCTCGATCCTCTAGCTCTTTCTCACACCGTCGTGACCTTGTCTCCTCACGAGCGTGCTCTGTTCTCTCGCGTGACGTGCACGAGATTTAGATTGTGTGCCCGAGCCATCATGTCATCGTGTTCGTCTCACCACCACTCCTCTCTATTTAATCCCCGGTCAAGTGCATGACCATGCTTGCCAACCTCTGTGTTGCTTATTCCCCAAAATTTCCCCATCTTCTTCGTCTTCGGTGGTCAAGAACTCAGCTTGTTCCCCAATTCCGTTTGCTTGCTTCGCAGTTGGATTCTGGCTTCCAGGGTGAGTCTTCGTCTTTATCTTCTTACACATTGTGGTCGCCTTGACTCCCTTTTCCTCACGCTTGCCTCCCCTATGCTTATTTGCCACAGAGAAGAAGGAGTCGTCGCCGTCTGCAGTGTCGAACCTAGGAGCGAAGGGTCACAGATTCTCTGTGTTTCATACAGTAGTCTAGGAACAGCTAGTGCACACAGTCAAACAAAAATGATAGCAATACCATAATACACGATTCATTCATAATAATTCAAGTTTGGTACAAAAGAGCATAAGTCGAAAAGCACAGTACAGCGAAAGCAAAAGTAATAAGGTAGACCACACGATTCGTCACAGGCAATCGTCTAGGGGCGTAGCCTAGTCGTCAAAGTTCTCAGCCAGCGCGTAATACTCTTCTCCTAATCAACAATGCATTAAGCAAATGTGAGCACAAACAACCGTACTCAGCTAGTTACACCCAATAACAGAATAATAATGCATGAAGTGATTTATCAAAGGAAGCCTTATATGACTCAATTTGCTTAAAGCGAAGTTTTCCATTTGAATATTCTTACTAAGTTCCAACGTAGTTTATTCTATTACTAAAATCCAGTTTTAAATGATAATTTTATAGTAGATAACCTTCATACAAGTGTTGGTGAAGGATACCTTCCTATCACATAGCATACCCATGACCGTGGACACGGCTATCAAAATCATTTGTCAATATCTTTTAAAATCAAAACTAAATTCTAACTTTAAGTGGTTTTGCTTAGCATGTCCATGACCGTGGACACGGCTATTCAAATAGTTTTACATTCTGCAGAGATTATACGACTTTACCCACAAAAGATAACTGACTTATAATGTCCATTTCACATACTTCTAAAGGTGTGCGATTAAGTGATTATCACAGGGCCTTTACAATACCATACTGTAACACGAGCCCGCCCGATGAGCTTAACCCCAAGTCATGGAGGTCATTTACCATGACCCGGAGCTTACCGTTGTGGGGGGTAACCTACCTAGACATGGATGTTTGTTACCATTGCCCGAAGCAAGCCCCAACAGACATGGAGGTAATTTACCATAGTATGCACAAACATAAAAATAGTATGCAGGCATAATGCTTTCTTGATAAATTATTTAGCCAAGTCCTGTCCATTCAGAACATGTAGTTGTACGATGGGGCTTAGCGATATGCGGCTCTAAGACAGATACTTAACTAACTTGGGCAACCTTCCATAAAACCCTGGTCTCGATCATAGAAATGAATCGATCCGAGCATCAACTTGCACCATCCAAAGATCCATTTAGCCCAAGTCTAAACAAACTTTTATTTATTTTAAATCATTTGCTAAAATTACTATGTTAAAAACAATACCATAGCTTTATTTCAAATCATGATTGAATATTTGGCTAAACTTCCCAAATTCAACATTTTTGGCCTAAGCTTTGTCTAGGCATAAATTTTTTCAACATATTCCAGCTCATACTAATGTTCCAACTAGATTTTAACTATGGTATCAAGGAATGAATAATTTAAAAGCAAGGTTTGGCTATACAATGGAATTGGGAATAACTATAAAGCTTAAAACATAAATTTAAATTACTTGAATTTAAATAAGCATGCAGTAATAATTTACAAAATAATTTAAGTAATTTAAAATATTATGATTAAAATATGACCGAAGATGTAACTTACCTTAGCTCAAAAGCTTGAGGGTCTAACTTTTCAAATAGTCCACGTTCCTCGGAGTGGCTGAAATCTATACGCGAAAATGAGCTAAACCAAATAGTATTCAAATAATTTCAAATTAACTCCAAATTAAATAATTTTAGTATAGATAGCTAGATCTTGATTTTATATGAATTTAGAAATTTGAATTGTCAAAATCAGAGTTCGTACGAAGGAGAACGAACGTCCGAAAGTTTGAAAACACATGAAATGATGAAACTAGGGGAATTTCAGGATTTGTAGAATTGATTTTCTATAGGAAAATTAATTATTGCATCATTCTAACGTCAGCAATTGGAAAAGGATTTTAGTCAAATTAATTTTCAAAAGGAAAAGGTTTGTGCCTCTAACATGTGGGCCCTACGGCCATGGACCAAGTCCACAACAGCACGAGGATCCACCATAGACTCGGCTCGCGCAACTGTTCCAAGGTTGACGCGGCGCTGGCGCAAGTGCTGATGCGGCTGCTACGCGGGCTGAAGGGCTGAGGTGGCGCCTGGTGGTGCTGATGCAGGCGAGCCACGTCGGCCTTAGGACGGCGGCGATCGGGTGCGGAGCTCGCCTGCACTACGCGCCACGGCGAGGCTCGGTTGGGGCACCAAAAGGGTGAGGGAGGCAAGGCAAACCTAGTGCACGCAGCCTCGATGGCGATGCACAAGGAGGTGGCTGGTGGCGAGAGGAAGAGCGGCGGCAGCGGGCGGTCGAAGTTGGCGATGGAGCTCTGGTGGTTCTTGGATGGAGATTGTGCGCGCACGAGAAAGAACGCGGTGTCACGGTGCCGGAGGTGAGGTCAGTGTTGCTAGGGAGTCCTTGCCGGCGACAGAGGAAGCTTCGGTCGCGGAGCTTCAATGACAACGTGCGACGAGGACAGTGGGAGGGGGAAGAGGGGATTAAGGGGGGAAGAAACCGGAAGGAGAGGGGCGCCTGGTTCTTTCATTTATAGGGGCCGAGGAGGAGAGAGGGAGGAGTTCATCGGCATGGGTGTGCGGCGACGCGTCGGGCGCCGGGCATGGGCAGGCCGGAGCGGGGCAGGTGAGGCGCGGGAGCAGGGCATGGGTGCGGGGATGGGTAGCAGCGGGACGGGGGCAGGTGAGGCGCGGACGGGAGCGACATAGCGAGGGTATGGGCATCGCCTGGAGCGGAGGCGGTGGGCGCGACACGAAAGTGCGACAGGGCATGGGCCCCCAACGGGAGGAAGAAGCACATGAGAGGGCAGGCGCCGACAGGTGGGGCCCGGCGTCCAGTGAGAGAAAGAGAGAGGGTGCGGGTGGGCTGGCGCGGTGAGCCGGGCCTCGAAAAAGGGCCACGTGCATAGAAAAGGAGAATGGGCTGAAGAGAGTTTCGACCCAAGGGTGATTTTTGGATTTTGAAGTATTTAACAATTTCAAAAATTGCGACAAATTAATTAGGTTTTTTAGAAAATAGCAAATAAAGTCCAAAAATTATGGAAAAATTCAAAAAAAAATTACAGAGACATTTTGAACTTAAATAAAATATTTCCAACTCAATATTGCTATTTAATTTTTCTAATAAATTATTTTTAATTCTGTAAATTAGAAGAAAAAAAACCCCTTTTTAGAAAATTTTTAAAAATTATTTTGAAGTTTAATTTTCACTTCAATTCCAAGAAAAACCTAGAACTCAATAAACTTTCTTTTTGGCTTTTAGAATCTAGGAAATTCAGAAAAAGCATGAAAACATTTTTAAATCTCAAAAAATCCAATAAGATAATAACAAGAAGATGTTAGTTTAGGCTTCAATTTCCCGTAACGGATCATTTGGGGGTGCCCTGTAACGGTCATTGCCCTAGTCTCCAGTGGTTTCTCACCGGAGCAAGTTGAATGTCGGAACCATGTATTGAAAAAGGCTTGTTATGATTGTCTTTGTCGCACACCTTAGGAAGTGTGTCATGACCGACATTATATGTTGATCATATCTTGTGAGTAAAGTTGTACAACCTTTTGTACAATGTATAATATATTCGAATAGTCTTGCCCCGAGTTATGGGCATTATGTTGAAAGCCACGCTTGGTTAGTTTTAATAAAAAATGTTCACTGTGACATGTTAACGAAAAGCTTGTAGCGATGATGTAGGTGGATGGAACCTTATAATTAACGGTAGGCAGATGGAACTTTATCGAGATAAGAATTTCTTATACATATGAAACTTTGGTTTAAGGTTAAAAAGGCCAAGTCATAGGTTTGGAAAATAATTATAATATTTACGCAAAACATGTTTTGTGCAAAAATAGCCATAAACCCCCTCCTTTGGTAAGTCTTACTGAATACTTTTGTATTCATGGTTGCTCAAATATGTGGATTCAAACTACGAAACAGAAGATCTGGTATATGGATGCTTGTATTCATCTGACTATGAAAACGAGGAGGATGGCAATAATTAGGTCATAGCCCAAGTTGATTGCATATGGCAAATTCATGGAGACCCCTTCTTTTTAGTTTATTTACTTTCCACTGCGGCTCATTCTCTAAACTCGATGGCTCATTAGCCTATTATGTAAACACTTGGCCCTACAGCCTATTCACAATAATTAAGTACTCTTTTATTTATATGCATATATGGATGTGATATTCGCCGATAATTATAAAGTTTACTATTGATTATGAGACTAGCCCGTGCTCTTACGATATGGCATTAGGGCACTTGTTCCCTGAGACCAGGCTACTACCTATATAACCTACCTCGTTTGTACAAGCCGAAGCACTAGGTACTACTTAGCTAGGAGTGACGCACTGGGTGACTTAATTAGGAATCCTGATTCTAATGGTTTGATACGCAGGGAACTGGATTCCTTCAGATATGGGATTTATTTCTCCAAGTGGTCTCTTAGCTAGACTGCTTGTCTGGTTGTAAAAGCAGCGATATTTATTCTGGCTTGACGTGCCATATGCCCATAACTGATAGCACTCCCATATAGTTTGTGTTCTGTGGAGAAACAGCTGGTTGTTCAGCAAATCCGTCCGGAAGAAAAAGAGATCATACATGATCTACTTGATCGACCCATCGCTATTAAGATAAGTATGTTGTTTCTCCTCGCATGCACGCCCTGTGCTGCTCGGAAAAGACACTAACAGTGCTTCTGATTCCAGTCGGATACGTGAGACTGCAAGTGACAGCTGAAAACCGAGATGCCACACGTTCTCTGATGAGAGGTAACCTCACAATACATACCATCTATCAAGGTTCTGTTCTCGGTTGCAGTATCATGTTCCCCTGTCCTGTCTGCAGCTCTGCTTGTTTTGTGCACAGTGGCTTCGATTCCAGCTAGATTTGTTATTCCTTCTTTGATGGAGAGAGCTAGGGTTCATTGGTTCAGACGTACGGGGAATGTAACTTTCTCTAGTTATCATTGTACCCGTGTCTTGTCAAAAGTGGCTGTCAACTTGTTGTCACAGCTTCCTTTTATTTGCCCGAATCACCCGTGACGTTTACGGCGATCGATCGGCTGGTACTGTCAAAGATAAGTTCTATGAAACCGAGGATTTTTTTTATCCTGATATGGCCTCTTTTAAAACCAAATAACAAATGTAGGCTAGCGGGAGACATGCATCCGTATCGTATTCTCAATTAGCAGAAGTTATATACCGTCCTTTCAATCCACGAAAGTTCATCTATCGTGTTTGTCGGTGTTTTAGAATCGAACTTACGTAATGACTGTTTAATTCAGGAGATCTCCAAAAGTCATATCACATAGAGGCAATGACATATGAATTTTTATACAGGTTCTGCTTTCTCCAGAGAGAATAACAACTCTATTCCTGTGTGGGTATATTGAGTATGCTAGTTACAGATCAAAAGAAAGACTAAAATTCAATGTCTTGTGCTCCTGATTATGTCTTTCTTCCTCTCTCCCTCTCCGCTGTCTGGTGATTCCTCCTTTTATAGTGTGCTCGAAGTGGGCAACAATTTCTCCAACCCAAAGGGCGTATCAATGCTTCAGATGATGGCGCAGCTACCGGAGATTCTTGTTGGAGAAGTAACGTTCCCACGTCACCGGACAGTTATCACCAGGACAGAGAGATTAATCGTGCAGTTATTCCGGAGAATAATCGCGTATACTGACTGTTTAGATGCACCAATCAATTGGGCCTACTTCAAGTGAAAGTACCTACTTAGGAAAGGAGCGGTAGATGATCTTACGGCCAGCAGATGGTCGTAGAACGGTGGTCGAAGGAAAGACTCTTCGACTGGTATTTCATTTGATCAGAAACAGACTTGGTCAAGAAGTTTGCAGGAAACCTTACAATTACAAAGAGGTCGTAGAAAATCTTACGACTACAAAGTGGTCATAGTATGCTAATCGAAAGTAAATCCTTTCCGACTGGTATTTCATTTGACCAGAAAAAGACTTTGTCAAGAAGGTAATTTCGCTTGAGGTATAAAGAAAGACTCGGTTTTCTCTAACAGACAAATTTACGAATTTGAATCGACTCTCGTAGACCTGTCTGTTGTAGTGGTTTTCGAAGAGGTGGCAACTGTTGGGTTGCCACCTCTTTAAACCAAGTGCTAGGAGGCTTAAGGAGCGGTAGTGCTCGCTTAAGACAGACAACCAAACGTGGTCGTGGGTGAGAAGAAGTCAAAGAAATCTTTTTTAGAGAATGTTTCTTTCAGATTCAAAATCAGATCTGGCACACGAAGATATATAAAAATATAAAAGTGTAAGAACAACATTTACCTTTTGTTTTTTACCATTTGACGTGTTTTCCTTTTTGTTATCTTAGCCCGACTCCTCTAGCCCTCAAGGACGTTCCTGTGTAGGAATCCACTGTTATTTCTCCGACAGTTGGAGGAATGACAGTGGCGGTGGTCGAAGGGTCGTCCACCATCTGAGTGGTGGAAGAGGTCATTGTTGCCGAAGCAACTATGACCACAGGAGTGGTCTTAGAGGCCGAGGCGAAAACGGCGCATGATGCAGCGGAGGCATCAGGCCAAGGCGATGGATCGTTGGGCCACAGCATCGGGAAGGAAGTCGCCGTAGGCATTTCTCTCGGTCCCCAAGGAGCTGTCGTTACCGAATAAGAAGAAGAAGAATATGTTAACTTCTTTTCTGAATTCGTCGGCCCGGCTTCCGTTGTGGGGTCTTCTGCTTTCAAGTCTCGTACCCGAGTTCCACACCCTAAGGATATTCCTGACAGGGGGAATGTTTTTTATAACGAGCGTCTCTAAAAGGTGTGGTGGAATCGGGTTCAAGAGCTTGATGAACTGAAGAACCCTGCATGCGTACTCTTCATGTTTGCTCGAACGAGCATCAATGTAAGTACTTGTTACTCAATATTTATATATGTGTTTTTTCTCGCCTCTCACTATCATTCTCTATGTAGAGAGCTCTAGAGCAAATTGCCACTGTTGCAGGGTACAACAGACAACTTGTACTGCCGCGACAGGAGAAAATGGAACTCTGCGAGCAGACAAAAAGATGGTAAGTCACTATTACTAGTAGTCGTTTACGTTTCGACCACTAGCAAAGTGCTTATGGGGATTGTCGTAGGAGAACTTACGACTATGTGCTGGTCGTGGAAGAATTTACGACTAGGGAAATATCGTAGAAAAACTTACAACTAGATACTGGTCGTATGAGATCTTACGACCAGAGGATTGTCGTAGAAAAACTTACGACTATGTATTGATCGTAGAAGAACTTACGACTAGGAAAATGTCGTAGAAAAACTTATGACTGGATTATGGTCCTAGGAGAACTTACGACCAGAGAATTATCGTACAAAAACTTACAACTAGGTACCTGTAGTAGAAAGACTTACAACCGCTTGTTCTATGCTCATGTTTACTCATTTCCTCTGTCGGCTCAAGAGTAACTAAAAGTCCTTGGCCGATTCTCTCGACTACGAGAAGGTCAAGATGAAAAAGCTAAGGGAATAGAAAGATGTCATTCTAAAGAAGCTTCAAGAGGCAAACTCCGCAATTCAAAAGTTGTAGGGATAAATAAACGGTAAGTGCTGAACTTAAGACCGCTTATAACCTTTTTTCTTTTTCTAACCCTAATTCCTTTTAAGAAAAAGAGGTCGAAATGGGAACTCTCGAAACCAAGGTCTAAGACAATACCATAGTTGTTCACGAGATTTCTCGTATCGTCAAAGAAAAAAGATCAGGAGGTTAAGTTTTTGGAGAAGCGCTATGCAAAAAGCATTGCCTCTCATGACGATGAAGTCAAGAAGTTAGATTCTAGACTAGCAAGTAAACAAGTATTTTTTTGCGACCAGTTTAGTTTTCCTTTACGGATCACTTTATCCGACTAGCCTTATTCTTTTCATAGCAAGCAGTCGAAATAAAACAACTCTGTAAGGCTTCGACTTGTAATCATGAGGAGATGAAGTTGATGAGGTTGAACCTTTAGGATAATATTTCTCTCCTTAACAATGTACTCAGTGGGCTACATGCCGAGGAGGTCACTCCTCGTGAAGACACAATAATTTCTCACCTGACTACCATTGGAAAACAACTCGGGACGTTGCTAGAGTTGTTGACCACTCTAAAGACCAACCAAACTGATTCGATAAAGGAGGCAGTCGAAGGCGGAATAAGTTTTGTTCTGGAAAAACTTAAAGCTCATGACCCCAACTTTAATCGCAACCATCAAGCGACTTCGATTTGCTCTCAAGCGAATACGCGGTTGATGGAAGATATGCAGTCGATCAGCAAGGAAGTCACGGAGGAGATGCATATATGATCTCCTTGTCAGAGTAGTTTGTAATAGGAACCTGCATAGATAAGTTTTTTGATATATATGATCATTTCTTTTTCCTGAAAAATCATCTTGTCGAGTAGTTAGTAACTCATAAGATAATGAATGAAAAAAGAGATTAGGACTAAGAATTGAAGTCATATTAATAACTTTATCCTAGCCCCCGACTATTTGCTTAGTTTATTTAGATAAACTAAGTAAATAGTGTTAAAAGAGTTTTCTGAAAAAAAGAGAGATTTGACTAACTTATAGTCTGTGATCCCGATTATCATGCACTGGTTGTAAGAGTAGTAACGAGTCGACGCTACGAAGTTGCTTCTAGTGGGCAGGACCACGTGTAGAAAGGAAAGATTACGACTAGTTGATGTTACCATCTCTGACTAGATTAATCAAATCAAGAGCAGCAACTTGAGTTAGACAAACTTCTGAAGTTCCTTTAGAATTCGTTCGACCTTTTCAACTGTACTCAACAGGTTTGCCCTGGTAGCAAGGGTTAAAAACAGGATGACACAAGGAAGTTCCTTCTAGTGGGTAAGACCACGTGCAGAGAGAAAAGACTTCAACTAGGTATTGTGTCTTTCTCCAACCAGTTAGAACCAACTGAGTTTACCAAGAGTGGTCGGATAAATTACCAAAGTGTACTCTGCTTAGAGTATTTTAAAAATGAATGAAGAAATTAACTAAGCTACTAAAATTTAGCTTCAGAAAATTTCGATCATGTTTGTGGAACACGAGCTCTTTGTGTTTGACAGCAAAAGTGAGCAATGAGTCGACACTAGGAAGTTCCTTCTAGTGGGCAGAACCACATGCAGAAAGGAAAGACTTCGACTAGGTGATGTTCCTATCCTTTCAACCAGTGTAAAGAAATGTTGTGTACTGGTCGTAGAAAAACTTACGACCAGAGGATAGTCGAAAAATTATCAAAGCGCTACTCAAAGTAAGACAATAAAGATAGAAAGAATCTGATACTTTATTATCGGGGTGGTTGGTTACACATAAAATTTGCGTAACTGCTCAATGTTCCCAGAGTTCGAGAGAATCCGCTGTCTTCCATTGATAGTCGTACCGAATCTGGTCGCATAACTTCGACCACTGTGTAATGACTTTTCCACCTGGGGGAAAACTTGTTCCGATTAGACTGGGATTGAATTTTCTTCAATACCATATCACCTACAGCAAGGCTGTGAGGTTGGACCTTACGATTGTAATATTTGCGCAGTGCTTGCTAGTAGACTACTGAACGGATTAAGGCTTGATTTCTCTTCTCTTTGAGTATGTTGATGTCATCTGCTCGAAGTTGTTCTTGGGTAAAGTTGTCGAAGATTTCGACTCGTATCGACCTGATGTTTAGTTTTGATGGAAGCATGACTTCGACACCGAAAACTAGGAAAAAAAGGTCTTTCACATGTGGCCCGACTAGCAGTTGTAAGAATTACCCATAATACTTAGGGTAATTCTTATACCCAAGCCCCCGAGAGCTTGACAAGATCGTCGAAGACTCGAGTTTTGATTCTCTACATTATTTGGCCATTCACTCTTTCGACTGCCCCATTGCTTTGAGTATGGGCAACAGAGGCGTAACACACTTTGGTACCAAATTCGTTGTAAAATTCTAGAAATTTTGCACTTGAGAATTACTTACCATTATCTATGATTATTCGACTTGAGACCCCAAACCGAGTAATCACGCATCTCACCATGAAATGTTTTAGTGCTTCTGTTGTTATCCCAGTCACAGGTTCGGCTTCGATCCATTTTTGAACGTATCAATAGCCACAAAAAGGAATCGAAACCTCTTGGAGCTTTTCGGAGCGGTCCAAGGATATCAAGACCCCAGGTCGTAAAAGGCCAAGATAGATGAATTGTTTGCAATGTCTGAGCCGGTAGATGAATTGTTTGCAATGTCTGAGCCGGTTGGTGTATCTGTCTGCTATGAAATTGGCATTGTACACACTTCTTAACTAACTCTTTGGCATCAAAGAGGAATGTTGGCCAGTAAAAACATTGTCAAGAGGCCTTTTCGACCAGCGTTCTGTAGGAAGTATGAGTTTCATAGATGCCCCCATATATGTCGTGAAGGAGGTTTAGTCCTTCCCTATGCGATATGCATCGCGTGAGTACCCCTTGAGTGCCTCGATTGTAGAGGACTCATTGGACCAAAGTATACATTTTGGCCATTTAGAATATGCGATATCCCTCGAGATCATCATCGGGTACTGTACCCTTCTGTTGATACTCGTAGATGGGATTCATCCAGGTATCCTCGTATTATAGAAATGTTGTCTCAACAGGAGTTGTCTTTGGTGTTTCGACCAGAGACGACTTTTGGAGTTGCTCCAAAAAAACTCCTTTTGGTACTTGCGATCGGGAAGAAGTCATACGAGCAAGCTGGTCTGCGAGAAAATTATCCTTTTGAGGGATAAATTGTACCTCGAACCCGAAAAAATGCTTTTCAAGCTTTCGGACCTCCGATAAGTACTGAGACATGGTCGGATTAGAGCACTGGCACTCTTTTTCGACCAGATTCGTGACTAGTTGAGAGTCTCCTCTCACGAGTAGTCGTTGAATCGCGAGTGCTTTCACAGCTCGTATGCCAGCCAGCAAACCTCGTACTCTACCACATTATTAGTGGCCTAAAAGTTTAATTGAATGACGTACTTTACTGTCTCTCCGGTAGGAGATTCTAGGACCACCCCAGCCCCCGAGCTGTTGGAAATAAGCCCTAGAGGCAATCATAGAGATGATGATATTTCATTATGTTCATGATTTTGATAATATGTTATCGTGTTCCTTGATTGAATCATCAGTTATAGATCAATAAGTATGTGACTTGTTGGTGGAACTCTTTAACTTATATGATGTCAGTCTAAATGTTTCCCAGGTCGGATGTCACTAGTCGAAACACCAGTGACTCTACGACCAGCACATGTATTGATTGATGACCATGTTTCACCGGTCATGGATATGAGGATATCGAATCAATAATGTGAGCACATGTTAGAGAACATGGGGTTGGATAGACCCATCATTGAGACACTATTGAGATTGTTATAAATCTATGTGTCATTAGTTGGTCTCAAGTAATGATGATGCATAAATCCTTAGAACTGTGATCAACACGGTTTCCTATATGTATAATAGCACTCTTAGGGGTTGTCAAACGCTACTCCTAACTGGGTAGTTATAATGGTAGCTATGCTATAAAACATGCGGAGGGATGCAACTGGTCGAGATGGGATTTGCCCCTCCTAACATAGCAGGAGAGGTGTCTCTGGGACCCTCGTGGTGATCAGATAAAGAAAGTGCATGGTCATGCCACTAGTGGTCGAAGTGTCGACCATATGAAGTTATCCGACACCCAATCGGGAAAGTATTGAATAGTCCATGGATGACACAACATCTTACCTGGAGTTCAACCAGACATCGTGAGGCAAAGGGAGAATGCATGAGTAGGTGTTACGGACTAGTCGTATGTAGATACGAGCTAGTTGTAGACTGATCGAACATAATCACATAATGGTAAGAACCTGGTTGTAAGGAGTTACGAACTGGTCGGGACCAAATACGATCTGGTCGTATGGAGATACGAACTGATCGTAAGTGATGTGGACATGGTCATAGATCATATTACATCAAGGTTCGTCCGATATATTCTATGTGTATTTGGGAATCATTATGTGCTGCTAGGCACCGCTAACGACTGGTCGTCGAAAAAGAGTTTCCGAGTCAATCGATTACACATGAACCTGTAGGGTCGCACATTTAAAAGGCTAGGATTTGATTGCGATGGTGATCCGAATTCATATAGGCCACGAGTTCCTAATGGGCCTCAAGTTCGAGACCCATCACGGATGCCTATATATAGGGGGGAGGTGGCATAGGGTTGTGATGATTTTTTGGATGATCTTTGGAAGAACTCCTGAAATCCTAATAGCCACGCATTCTCAACCACGCCGCCGGTGCTAGCACTCTAGCATGTGATGATCCTGCCTGTACGTGTGGATACCTCGGAGGTGTTGTTGCGAAGCATCAGCACTAGGACGATCCGCAACTCGTGACGATCTCCGGGATCGGAGGAGAAGTCGTGCAGCGAGTACGACCACTCGGAGGAGCAGACGCATGGCGAGTACGACCACTCGAAGAAGGAGACGCGTCGTGAGTACGATTACGACTGCATCAACTCGCTACAACGACTCTACTTTCGCTACGAGTCGGCGCGTCTAGCGGTAATCTCGTGATCTATTACTAGCGGAGGTTCCTTGGTTGCACGGTAAATTTTGTTTGTGCTATCGTATCCTTGCCCGTAACCCTTCACGAGCCACTTAAAGTACGTGACCCGTCAAAGTTTATCATCCACTAGTCACAGGTTCAGGATTTGTCCATTCGGCGACAAAGTATGCCAAGATCTGGGAGTTAATGGCCGCTCAGGACACGAAATGGAGGTCGAATTCCCAAAGTTCTACTAATCATTTTGCCACGCGTTCCGCTGCTTCCCTATTCTGGAGGACCACTCCTAAGGGAAACTCAAACGATATAATTATCTTGTGCGCCTAAAAATAATACCGCGGTTTCCTCGAAGACATGAGGAGGGCATAAAGTAGTTTTTGAACCTGAGGGTAGTGTTGTTCCGGCCCATGTAAAACTTCACTTAAGTAGTAAATTGGTCATTGGACGTTTTCACGCTCTACGACCAGTACTGCGCTCACTGCATGTGGGGTGACAACTACATAAATTAAGAGCGTCTCTTCTGGTTTCAGAGAAACCAAAACAGGAGCACTCGTAAGATACCTCTTGACATCCTCAAAAACAGCGTTTGCCTCTTCTGACCACTCGAAACCCTCGTGCTTCCTTAGAAGTTTGAAGAAAGGTAATCCTTTTTCTCCGGGTCGTGCAATGAAACGACTTAAAGCCGCTATGCATCTTGTGAGTTTCTGGACTTCTTTCTTCGTAGTTGGAGGGCGCATTTGCACGATAGCCTTTATCTTTTCGGGATTTGCTTCGATTCCTCGTATAGAGACAATGAATCCAAGCAACTTTTCTGAAGAGACTCCGAATACACACTTCTCATGATTGAGTTTCAGACGGTGTTTTCTGTGGTTGTCGAATGTTTCTTGCAAGTCAAAAACATGATTAAGCCACTTGATGCTTTTGACGACTAGATCGTCAACATAGGCTTCCAAATTTTGGTCTAGTTGAGGTGAAAAAGTCGATTGTATCAAGCGTTGAAAAGTTTCAACGCCAGCATTTTTTAGACCAAATTCATCTTCTAGATGCGTATTAATCTGACGATTGCCAGAATATGTATCTAGAAATTTAATGTTTCGCAATCGACAGTAGAATCAACCAACTGATCGACACGAGGTAAAGGAAAATCATCTTTTGGACAATCTTTATTGAGATCAGTGAAGTCTACACAAATTCGCCACTTGCCGTTGGACTTCCTAACCATTACAGGGTTGGCCAACCACTCTGGGTGGTCGACTTCTCTTATAAAGCATGCTTTAAGTAGCTTGTCTAATTCTGATTTGATAGCATCTCGTCGATCAGGGGCAAATCTTCGTAATTTTTGTTTTACGGGTACTTTGTCAGGCTGTAAAGCTAGCCTGTGCTCGATCACTACCCTAGGGACTCTGGGCAAGTCGGATGCTTACCACGCGAAGACATCTGCGTTTGCTCGGAGGAATTTGATGAGGACGTTTTCCTATTTGGGGTCGGAAGTATCCCCGATGCAAATAGTCTTTGAGGGCTCCTCTGGATCCAGAGGAACGTCTTTGACATGGTTGTTCGGCTTCGGTGTAGCTTTTGACTTCGACTGCTTGATCGAGGACTGCTCCTTGTTTTTTCCCGAGTTGGTATCTAGTCAACCATCTTGAGGGATCGGCGGTAGCATGTATGTGCCATCTTCTTATCACAGTGAATTGTAATAACTCCTTTCAGACCTGGCATCTTAAGACATTGATACCCACAATGAGTAGCTATTAAGAATTTTGCCAAAGTTGGTCGTCCGAGTTTGGCATTATATGCTGTATCAAAATTGACCACATCAAAGGAGATATTCTCTGTCCTGAAATTACTTGGTGAACCAAATGTGAAAGGAAGAGAAACTTGGCCAATAGGTTTGGCCGAAGACCCCGGTACAATACCATGAATAGAGTATCGTATCGATCTTACCTTGGTCCTGGGTACTTGCATCCCGTCCAGGGTACTCTCAAACAAGATATTTAACGAGCTTTCACCATCAACTAACACTCAATTTACTCGACAGATGTTGATGATAAGCTTGACCACGATCGGAAAATGACCTAGTCGAGTGGAAGGGATCAGGCAGTCACTCTTCTCGAATGAGATGGTGACTTGCGACCACTTCGGCAACTTATTCACAAGAGGAGGATCAATGGAGTTTACCTCGCGTTGACAGCCTTAAGATGTCGTTCTGACTCGTATGCCGATGACCCCCCACAGATATGCTCGATGGTATGCTCAGAATCTTAGAATGACTCGCTTGCCCTACCTCTTCGAGGGTAGGAAATGGTCCTTTGCCGTTGTAGTAGTATTTGAGTTTTCGTTGGAAAACCCGGCAGTTGCGAAGGTCATGTCCTTCCTTTTTATGGAAAGCGCACCACCTAGCCCTGTTGTGCTTCCGCTCGGGGCACTTACCTTTGCCTCAATCGGGATATTGCTTGAAACTTCGTGGTTCCTTGTCGCTTACGACAAAGACCTCCTGAGAACTATTTGTAGGAAATATGCCATGGAGGCAATCATAAAGATTATTATATTTCATTATGTTCATAACATTGGATAATATATTATCTTGTTCCTAGAATAATATCAATAATATTTATTATCAAGTATGTGACTTGATTGTGAAACTCTATATTTCTGCGATGATTATTCTTAAACATTCCCTGGTCGTAAATATATGAGAACACATATGAATAAACTAGCATATGTATTAGTTGATGACTATGTTTCACAGGTCACGGATATGGAGATATCAAACCAATAATATGGACATATGTTAGAGAACACGGTATTGGAAAAGACGCACCTTGAGACACTGTTGAGATTGTTATGATTCTATGTATCATTAGTTGGTCTCAAGCAATGATGATGTATAATCCTTAGACCTGAGATCAGTATGGTTTTCTACATATGTAATAGCACTCTTAGGGGTTGTCAAACGCTACTCGTAACTAGGTAGTTATAAAGATAGCTTGCGGGTATGCTATGAAATATGCGGTGGGATGTGACTGGTCAGATATGATATTTACCCATCCTAACATAACAGGAGAGATATCTCTGGACCCCTCGTTGTGGTCGGATAAAGAAAGTGCATGGCCATGCCACTAGTGGTCGAAGTGTCGACCACATGAAGTTATTCGACACTTGATCGAGAAAGTATTGAACATTCTATGGATGACACAATATCTCACCTGTAGCTCAACCAGATATCGTGAGGCAAAGAGAGAATACACAAGGAGGTATTTCAGTTCGATCAGATATGGACTAGTCGTATAGAGATACGAGTTGGTCGTAGGCTGGTCGAACATGGTCACTAAGTGGTCAAGACTTGGTCGTAAGGAGTTACGAATTGGTCGAGACCAAATATGAACTTGTCGTATAGAGATACGAGCTGGTCATTAGTGATATGGACCTAGTCGTAGATCATATTACATTAAGGTTCGTCTAATATATTCTATGTGTGTTTGGGAATCGTTATGTGCTCCCAGGTACCGCTAACGACTAGTGGTCATAAATGAGTTTCCGAGTCACAACCGATTACACATGAACCTATAGGGTCGCACACTTAAAGGGTTGGGATTGGATTTGGATGGTGATTCGAATTCTTGTAGGCCACGAGTTCCTAATGGGCCTCAAGTATGAGACCCATCATGGATGCCTATATATATAGAGGGCTGGCGGCATGGGGTGATCATGATCTTTTAAAGAACTCCCAAAACACTAACAGCCACGCCGTTCTCATACCATGCTACTGGCGCTAACACTCCCGCGCATGGTATCCCTGCCCCGTACGTGTGGATACCTTGGAGGTGTTGTTGCGAAGCAAAAGCACAAGGACGATCCGCAACTCGTGATGATCACAAGACTCGGAGAAGAAGACACATGGCGGGTACAACTACGACTGCATCAACTCGCTACATCGACACTACTTCCGCTATGAGTCGGCGCGTCTAGTGGTAATCTATTGATCTATTACTAGCGGCGGTTACTTGGTTGCGCGGTATATTTTTGTTTTGTGTTATCGTAGCCTACTCGTAACCCTTCACTGTAGGTATGAGGTTTTTGGCTATTCACCTTGTTTTTGGATTTCTTGGTCTTTTTGTCTTTCTTGCTACTTCCGCCTGCTTCTTGAGGATTCTTGTCGTCTCGATCGATGGTTTTGTTCCAATCGACTGCTTCTGCAGCAGTCGCATATCGATTGACCATCTCCAAAAGTTCAGCGACGGTAGCCGGAGGATTTAAAGCGGTGTGCTATGTAATTCTTCGATTCGGCCTCCCTGCTTGAAGGCTCTGATAACAAATAAGTCAGAAACCATAGGAATTGAATTCCGAACCTTACTGAAGTGCCTGATGAATTAACGTAAGGTCTCGTGGTCGTTTTGTCTTATCCTGTGCAGGTCGTCCACCTTTCCAGGGCGATTGTAGGTACCCTGGAAGTTAGCCAGCAGAAGTTCACAAAGGTGTTACTACGAGTAGATCGACTCGAGTAGTTGGTCGAGCGAACCCTTCGAGCACAGTCGGAAGGTAATTCATCATGATGCGCTCTCCTCCTCCTCCTGCTCGGACAGCGGTCATGTAAATTTGGAGAAACTCGGTGGGATTCTGAGACCCATCGAATTTCTCCATGTTCTCTAGTCGAAACCGCGGCGTCCAGCGAACTGCTCGGAGGTCAGGCGAGAATGCCCTACATCCGGTAATTACTTTGTAATGCCTCGTTTGTAGAAAAGAAGGGTTGTTGTTATCAGGTGATCATACACGACGATACCCAGCCGTGAGTGAACCCGACTTATGATAAGTCTTGATTCTACGAGGGAAATATTCCTCATATCTCGTCTGCTGCTGTAGACCTCTGTGTCGGAGTGGTGAACGATCACCTCTCCTGAGAACTTGTTTATCTTTAGGCGTTCGAAGAACCTTTCTCCGGTTAGGAGAACAACATACCCTGTTGTCGTGCCGATCTCCGTGCGGTGAGTTGTTCGAACTGTTGGGATACGCGGCAATGCTACGATAGGACAAACAAAAAATTTTCGCGCAACCAAGGAATCTCCGCAAGTAATAGATCACGAGATTACCGCTAGACGCGCCGACTCGTAGCGGAAGTAGAGTCGTTATAGCGAGTTGATGCAGTCGTAGTCGTACTCACGACGCGTTTCCTCGTTCGAGTAGTCGTACTCGGAGCGCGCCTGCTTCTTCGAGTGGTCGTACCCACAACGCAACTTCTTCCCCGACTCTGGTGATCAACACAGGTCGCGGATCATCCTAGTGTTGATGCTTCGCAACAACACCTCCTAGGTATCCACACGTACGGGCCAGGATCACCACGCATTGGAGTGCTAGCTCCGACAGCGTGGTAAAGAAGGCGTGGCTATTAGGGTTTCAGGAGTTCGTCCAAAGATCATCCTCTCGTCCACCCTTTACCCCATGCCACCTCCCCTTTTTATATACGCATCCATGATGGGTCTCGTACCTGAGGCCCATTAGGAACTCGTGGTCTATATGAGTTTGGATCACCATCCAAAACATATCTTTGCCCTTTAAGTGTGCGACCCCACAGGTTCATGTGTAATCAGTTATGACTCGGAAACTCTTTTCCGATCACTAGTCGTTAGCGGTACCTAGCAGCACATAACGATTCCTAAAGACACATAGAATAAATCGGACGAACCTTGATGTAATATGATCTATGATCAGGTCCTCATCTGTTGGACCGAAAAGGCGACTAGAGGGGGGTGAATAGGAGCACACTCACTTTTTCACAAATTATGAATTCAATACAATTTCACTCCAATAGCTATGAGGAAGCTATTAATATCAATATACCAGTACAACGGAAGACTAGTGTTGAATCCAATTTAACCCCCTAAGTAATATGACAAAATCACCAAAGATCAAAATAATTTAATGTGTGTGGCGGTCTGACCTCCGTTATGCTGGCGGTCGGACCTCTGACCAAATCGGTCGGACCGGTGCCCTCGGGCGGTCTGACCGCCAGGCTCCAGAACAGCAAGAACAGCCCCGATGACGAAGTTGCAAATAGATCTAACTTTTGATTCTCAACTCTAAACTTCACGAAACTTGGTATACACCTTGTCTATGATATTAAGGACCTAATCCAATCAACAATTATGATAATTCTTGGACAAACAAAGATCCTTTACGATCTGATTGGAGAAGGGTCTAAAACCGAGCAAAAGTGAAAACTAGATCCAATCGCTTGCTCGTGGGTGATTGATGATCACGATGATCCTAGATGAGTTCTCACACAACACAGCAAGCTAATCCACGTGACGATATCAAGCAAAAAACTCGTGGATAGAAGAAAGCCCTAAAATCACGAAATTGAAAGCAAGAACAAAAAGAGACTTATCTCAAGCAAACCTTGCATAGATTAAAACGTGATTGATGCTGGATTACACCCACTCCATCAAGGATCAGTGGTCAATCCAAGATCATAAAAATCCAATCAAACCTTCAAGACCCCTAGCCTCCACGCCTAGCTCTCCCGAAACAAAATTAGGGTTTTCTAATATAAAAAGGGTTAAGAAGTGGTGTAGCAACCACCCTCTCCTATTTATAGTGGAGGCTTAGACCTTCTAGAAGTTTAAACCTATTGGGCTCCCGTTAAGGCTCAAAATAAACGGGTCACACACACATGCTTCGCAAAGCGTCGTCTTTAACCGTTTGACCTAAACAGTTTCACCTAGCGCCATCTTGCGCCTCAGATTTGCTAATAGGTCACCCTTGTCCATCTTGCGTCACGCCTGAGTCATTGACCTCACCCGGCATCGTCGATCGTTCTAGACCTCAGCTCTCCAAGCCTAGTCCCGATCATCCTCGCCGTTGACCGTCGTTGACCACCAAGCAACCTGCACAACCATAGACAAGTAAACCGATTTTGAGAACAAGTTCTTCACAACTTGACCCATGTTAGTCAAAACATGCATCATGCAATACATATGCCTTGAAACTCATGACTTTGACCTAACCAACGAACAACGCCGCCACGAAGGCTGGCATTCAAGTGATAACCGGTCCGACCGCCCCTCAGGGCCGGTCGGACCTCCCGCCTTGCCGGTCGGACCGCCAGCTATAGGCCAGTCCGACCGCCAAAAAGGATTTAGCCGAATTTCAAGCCCTGAAATTCCGAAACCTTCTGGAAATTTAAAACGAATAGAACTTTTGACAGGAGACTCTAAAAATTATGGGACCAAGTGCAATAGAATCCCCTCTCTTGCCTACACCCTCTATTTTTTGGCCCAGCTCATTTTGACACTTTTTGGTCACGGCCAGTCCGACCGCCGATCATGGCCGGTCCGACCGATTTGGGACCGGTCGGACCGCCATGCTATGGCCGGTCAGACCGCCTGTCACCTGACAGTTCTGAAACTTTATCGAAAATGCGTGAAACGACAAACCATTAACGTCATTGCCAATTGTCACATCATCCTAAGATCTGGAGCATATCCCCATGATATCCACATCATCACTTACGACCAGTTCGTATCTCTATACGACCAGGTTGTAATTGGTCACGACCAGTTCGTAACTCCTTACGATTAGGTTCTTACCATTTTGTGATTATGTTTGACCAGTCTACAACCAGCACGTATCTCCATACGACTAGTCCGTAACTGATCAAACTAAGCGACCTACTCATGCATTCTCCCTTTGCCTCACGATGTCTGGTTGAACTCTAGGTGAGATGATGTGTCATCCATGGACTGTTCAATACTTTCTCGATCGAGTGTCGGATAACATCATGTGGTCGACACTTCGACCACTAGTGGCATAGCCATGCATTTTCTTTATCCGATCACCACGAGGGGCCCAGAGACATCTCTCCTGTTATGTTAGGAAGGGAAAATCCCATCTCGACCAGTCACATTCCTCCGTATATTTCATAGCATACCCGAAAGCTACCTTTATAACTACCCAGTTACGGAGTAGCATTTGGCACCCCCTAAGAGTGCTATTACACATGTAGGAAACCATGTTGATCTCAGGTCTAAGGATTATACATCATCATTACTTGAGACCAACTAATGACACAAAGATTCATAACAATCTCAATAGTGTCTCAATGATGGGTCTATCCAACACCATGTTCTCTAACATGTGTTCACATTATTGATTCGATATCTCCTTATCTATGACCGGTGATACCAGGTCATCAATCAATACAAGTGCTAGTCACATAGTTACTGGTGTTCCGACCAGTGACCTCCGACCAGGGATACATTTAGAATGACATCATATAAGTTAAAGAGTTTCACCAACAAGTCATATACTTATCGCTCTATAACAAATGATTCATTCATGGAACACGATAACATATTATCAAAATCATGAACATAATAAAATATCATCATCTCTATGATTGCCTCTAGGGCATATTTCCAACAGTCTCCCACTTGCACTAGAGTCAATCATTTAAGTATCTAATACCGATAGCTCTTGTGTGCGACTCATGCTTAGGTTGAGGATGAGGCTTAGTCAACGGATCAGCAACATTTGAATCCGTATTTAACTTTGCATATCTTAACATCTCCTCTATCGACCAGATCGCGAAGGAGATGATAACGCCTGAGTATTTGTTTGGACTTCTTATGGGATCTCGGCTCCTTAGCCTGCGCAATGGCTCCATTATTGTCACAATAGAGATCCAATGGGTATAAGACACTCGGAACTACACCCAACTCAGTAAGAAAATTCCTTATCCAAACACCTTCTTTTGCAGCTTCGGAAGCTGCAATGTACTCGGCCTCCGTCGTAGAATCAGCAACCGTTTCTTGCTTGGAACTTTTCCAGCTCACTACTCCTCCATAGAGCACAGTCCAGAACAGCGGTGTCCGCATAGATGCATTTCACGAGGGGTTCAATACCGCGGGGGAATGCGGGTTGAACTCGTACTATGGGTTCGTAGAGGAGATTTGGGAGCTCGACTATGTGCTTTTCAAGATCCCCCTGTTTCGATGTCATTTTGTTAAACTTCCGCAGGGCGTGAAGGTCGACAAGTACGGCGTCACTACTGTGGACCTCAAACGTGTCGGATACAAGGATGAACCATTCGTACTCGCTAAGCAAGTTGTTCAAGTTTATTATGTAACAGACCCAGCAAATAAGAACCGCCACGTAGTTCTTCATGGGAAAAGAAGGATTGTCGGAGTTGAGAATGTCGTGGATGAGGAATAGTACAATCAATTTGACGAGTTGCCTCCTTTCGGAGACGGCATCAGACTGGAGGAAGAACCCAGTGAGGAAGCTAGCTATATGTGCATTGATCATCATGAAGGACTATATTTCAATTAAGCATGTATTCCATTGTAATTTGATGTTAACATGTGTTATGGACTTGTCATCTCTAATGTTGATGTTAATGCAAACTTATTAGAGTTATCAGCTTGTTGAGAATATCATCTTTGAAACCTTGTTGGAAATACACACAAATGGGCAAATGTGTTTTGTCATTTGAGCAAAGTTAAAAGTGCATTGCTTCTGTGGCCTGGCGGTCTGACCGGCAATTAGTTGTGTTTCAAATGTATGAAAATGAGGAAAAATTAAAACTTTTGGATGCATCCTTGTTGTCATTTGAATTCTCTAGAATTTATCTCCTTGAAATGTGGACTTCAAATTCAATTAAGGTTATTGACTCGAAGTGTTGCATTTCAAGGTATTCTAGTCAAACCTTGTGATCATCCTCGGGAAATATTTTTCCTAAATTCTTGATCATCTGGGTAACCTCCCTGAGAAATTTCATAATTTTTAGAAATTATTTTCTATTTCTTAAGGGCTGGTCAAACCTATTGTCTCCCTGGTCAAACCCCCTGTCCAGCAGCTTGTGAATATTCTAGCGGGCAATGCACTGCATGAGAAATTCTGGAAAATCCATACACGGTTGATCTTGAAGTTAGGATCATTCAGTAAAAAGTTTAGAATTTTTGGAGCTGTGGAGCTACCTCTGGAAATTCCCAAATCATCTCAAGCTTTCAATTGATCAACATATCAACATATCACAGACGGGTCTAGTAATGAACCATCTGTGATATCAATATATCACAGACGGTTCAGTTACATAACCGTCTGTGATATTAAAATTAGGGTTTCTCTGTTAAGACATCACAGACGGTTTCATAATAGAACCGTCTGTGATATTAAAATTAGGGTCTGAACGGCCTATCGAATCTCGATCGTTCATTTGGCATCGCAGGGCTAAGATTTGCGGCGCGTTTTGGACGGTCCGAACGGCCCACTAAATTCGAGCCGTCGATTATACATCCAACGGTCTGAAACGATCCAAGTTATATGCGTCTGAAGCGGGCGGTCCGAACGTTTGAATGAAGGTGGGTTGTTGATCTAAAGATAGACGGCTCACAGCGAAAGAACTTTCGAACGGTCCGAACGTTCCAATGCATCTGGCCCGTTCGTTGAGATCTGACGGCTCTACATATGTGTGTGTCTGTTCAAATCACAGACGGTTCTATTAATGAACCGTATGTGATATCAACATATCACAGACGGTTCAGTTACATAACCGTCTGTGATATTAAAATTAGGGTTTCTCTGTTAAGTCATCACACACGGTTTCATAATAGAATCGTCTGTGATATTAAAATTAGGGTCCGAACGGCCTATCGAATCTCGACGGTTCATTTGGCATCGCAGGGCTAAGATTCGCGGCGCGTTTCGAACGTTCCGAACGGCCCACTAAATCCGAGCCGTCGATTATACATCCAACGGTCTGAAATGATCCAAGTTATGCCCGTCTGAAACGAGCGGTCCGAACGTTTGAATGAAGGTGGGCCGTTGATCTAAAGATAGACGACTCACAGCGAAAGAACTTTCGAACGGTCCGAACGTTCCAATGCATCTGGCCCGTTCGTTGAGATCTGACGGCTCTACATATGTGTGTGTCTGTTCACATCACAGACGGTTCTATTAATGAACCGTTTGTGATATCAACATATCACAGACGGTTCAGTTACATAACCGTCTGTGATATTAAAATTAGGGTTTCTCTGTTAACTTATCACAGACGGTTTCATAACAGAACCGTCTGTGATAGTTAACATCACAGACGGTTTGTTTATGGAACCGTCTGTGATTTGTTATCACAGACGGTTCTATGATATCCAGCTATATAAGTGTCCGACTCGAACGGTTGTGCACTCTTCTGCCTAAGTCTATTTCCACCAGCCCGGCGCTGCCCTCGGTCTCCTCCGCTGACGCCACCTCCGACCAGCGCCGCCTCCCTTCGTCCCTGCCTCCGTCCAGTGCCACCTCCCGTCGTCCCTGCCTCCGTCCAGTGCCACCCCCACCCCTGCCGACCACCCGGTGAGTTTCCCCACGCCGCCCCAATGCCTGTGCGCGCTTCCCCCCTTCTCTGCCGTGAGAGCCGAGGGTTTCCCTCGGTGCCGCCCCCGCCCCTGCCGACCACCCGGTGAGAGAATTTCTTGGTGGATTCTTCAGGTTCAGGAAGTTTTTGTGCTACTTGTGATTACATATTTGTGCATGCTTCGATCTCGATATTAATTGATGGATCTGTTAGTGTTAAAAATGAATAGCAAATTGGCTTGAGGAATCCTTATTATTCCCCTATGAGTATGTGCTGAAAGATAGGGACTTGATATTGTAGTATTGTACCTTGAAAACACAAAAAGCCTCTACTTGTATAGCCTTACTTTGTTCCTAGTCATGTGAACATGACAAGTTAAAGAAACTCAATAGCAGCTAGCTATGAAGGTATTCCATAAATGCAAATTCAAGCACTATGATACTACCATCGAGTTACATTTCTGACTGCTAAAAGCACAAACTGAACTTTAGCACATATAGTTGGAAGATGATAGCAGTTTCGAGTTAAATCCGTAGGGACATTGCACTTTTTTTATGTTGGTGATAAAAAGGGTGAAAATGATACATTAATTATGCACAACTTTCAATGTTTGGCTACATGAAAATTAGTTGCTATTTGATAAAAACATCCATAGGGACATTGCACTTTTTTGTAATAGAACATTGTAAATCATAGTTATACCGTGCAACAACTTGGTGGCGTATGCAATCCCTCAATATTGTACTATAATGTATTGCAATGTCCATGTTACCACACCTCCACACAGGTTGCATAAATCTTGTGTGGTTAGTTCCAAATAATAAGCAGCCACATAATTGAAACTATGACAAAATATCATGACGGCTCCTGTTATCTTTCCACAAGACGGCTCCCTTTTACGGGAAGAGGCCATGCCCTCCTATACCTCATCCATATAACCTACGAAGCAAACACGCCCACACAACCCACTAGATTGGTCATAAAACATAATCTATTCATTGCCATCCCTTGATGGTTAACATACCATTTACCTCATTCTGTTTTGATCGGTTTTGGTGTAATGATTTATTCCAGAAATTGTTAGGGTGAGGTGATTATTGCTTCTCTTTGTTTCTTTATGGTATGGCATTACTACAAAACAGGGCTGAGATGGCAAACGTTGATACTTTTGCAACTCGCCTGCTGAGAGCACTCAAAATCATGCAATATTTCAGCTATATGTTAAAACTGCACTGTTTGCAATATTTCCTTCTCCTTTGCAGTTTTTTGTGCAATTTCATATATTTTATTTGCTATGTATCATATATTTAGGTTCAATGGGTAACTTCTATTTGTTTATGTAAGCATTGCATACGTAACTTATATAGATAGCAAGTAAGCGAGATGGCAGAGGCACCGTCTTCGCCGCCGTCAGCGACGTCGCCAAATGCGTCTGGATCTCCGATCAAGGTGGTACGCAGGCGAATCAAAGAACCGGTGGGTTTCCTCGACCCACACGTGGTCTCTGAGCAAACAATCAACCAAGACGCATCCTACGTCGAGAATTACATAAAAATAGGATTGCTTGCTCTGGACGACAAGGACTACGTAATGGTGCCCTACAACCAGAAGTAAGTGCTTCAATATTTGCTATACAAATTACGTTTCAACATAGCTTTATGACTATAGCGACATACACGAGTAGGTTCCACTGGATTCTTCTGATTCTTGTGCTAAAGAGGAACATGGTATTGTACCTTGATTCTCCACTCAACAAAAATCACGACTTCACCCTTCTTAAAGGAATACTCGACAGGTATGTTCATTTCCTCCGCACATAACTCTATTGTAGTCTTCCTTCGTTTGAAATGGACAAGGATAACTTTTTTGAATCATGTAGGGCGTTCATCGGCTATGTTGCTAAGGGAGGTTTATACAAGGGAACGAGCGCCACACTGACTCACAGGATGCGATTTCCGGTACGCGCTACAACATACTCCGTAATATTGCGTTTATATGTAATTCTATTTTTGCAGTGCCGCCAGAAAAAACGAGATCACCTATGCGCATTCTACGTATGCCATCATATGCAGCTATTGATTGCTTCTAGGATGCACGATCCCCAGGTTTGTCAATCTCGTAATAATTATCTCCTAATTATAAATTTAAATATATATGCTTACTACTTTACTCACTAGCTAGCGGTGGCTTGAACATAGAGTTAAATGCACTCGAGATGGACCAGTCATGCACATTCGAGGGAGCTCGTGGCTTCATCAAGGCGATATAGTTAACACCATCGAGAGTTTCACGCCGTCGACACCGATGAGCGACCTCGAAACAATTGATTCAATATTGTAATTCACTTTGGTGGTTGTAATTCAATTTGTAACTCTAGCGACAATATATACTTGAAACATTCTTTTGTAATTGATTTTGAGTTAAATGATCACTTTGAGTTGTCAACAATTATCTGTGACATATTTCTACTTGCTAGTTTTCAGAGGGCATGGCTAGTAATTCCTGAGGTTAGTTGAAAATACGATAAAAATTAATTAGGTCTAAATACTTATCACAGACGGTTCGTGGTTAGAACCGCTGCGTGACTTCTGAATCACGCACGGTTCCAACCACGAACCGCTCGTGATATCTGAATCACGCAGCGGTTCGTGGTTGGAACCGTCTGTGATAAGTACCGTCTGTGATAACCGCCTGTTATCACAAACATAAAATTTCAGACGGTTCAAAAACCGTCTGTGATGACTGTTACGAACCGTCTGTGATGAGCTTTTCTGTAGTAGTGATATCGTAGGCCTCAATGTTCTCAAACTACTTCTGAAGGTCTGAGTTCATCGCAGGAAGCATGAGACAGCTAACATCAAGGGATTCATCACAGGCCCTTTTATAGGCTGTTTTAAGAGCTACAGCAGCATTCTCAGCAGGCACATCAGGAATTCGTTCCTCTAGAACATGTTCCTTTTTATCTTGCCTAAGAACAATTCTCAGGTTGCAGGACCAATCCGCAAAATTTGTTCCATTCGGTTTTTCCTTATCAAGTATCGAACGTAAAGCAAAACTGGATGTAGGTACAGCAGTTGGTGCCATGATCTACAACAGAAATATGCAACACTAAGACATATATTCAAGAAAAGTAACTTCTATTAAACAATTTAATGAAGATACTCCCACTGATTACCATATCCCTCTTATGATATTTAGTGATTCAAGACCCACAAAGAGTTAATCTACTAGTGAGCTTTGACATCACTGCTAGAAGATTAGTGAATATGGTAAGCAACCCTTTGCTAATAATATCTCTATATGACTCTTGTTGTTGGGCAGCATCTCTGTGCTTCGGCACCCAACCATATGCCCCAAGGTCCATAGCCGTTATGATGACCTTGTCAAGTTAAACCAACGCTTGCGTGTAAGTGTCCGACACAAACCCATCTAGTCAAGGAGTATTAATGCCTCTGCTTTGGCAAGACCTACCATTAAACTACATTACTTTGGATGGTGCAGCTAATTGGGAGGGCATCAATTTTACTTAATATTACCTGAAGAAAATTTACTTCTACCATGTTAAAAGCATTTCAAGCAATTAAAACATGCATAGAAATAAATGAACAGGAATATAAGGGCATTCACAGACAATCAAATTGCATCGTGATATAGTATGACCCTTTCTTATGGTGATCTCCATCGCCAAGCATCCTGCTCGCCATGTCTCCAAGTTGCCAAAACACCCAAGTATTCCCACTAAACCATTACACCTAACAGCACTAGGGATAAAATTACATGGAGTAAATTTAGCACCACAAGTCGACACGCAGGCCGTTATACAAATATAGACAGCCTTGGGCTGTAATAAACATGACACACAGGTCATGAACATTACACACGTGCATGCATCTCATACATCATGGGTCATACTATTCACATCAACGTGCAAAAACAAGTTAGGCATAGAATAGCATTCTAACGAGCAACAAGAATACACACTTCATAAGCGCGGTCCGATTACCCAGCACGGCGGTCCCATTCACGAAACCGAGCCTTGGAAATCATCATATTAATCATATTAACCCTATTCCGACCGATCTGATCATTACCTTGATACGACCACACACTGTGGCATACTCCGATGGCGGAACTCCGGCCGGCAGAAGTATCATGCAAGGTGATCGTAAACAAGCACAATAAAACATATGGTACATAATCGATCATAACTCCGATTCGATCAACCACATTGATCTTCGCGTGCTCCA
The DNA here is from genome assembly GCA_036346395.1 of Hsuehochloa calcarea. Taxonomy (NCBI): domain Eukaryota; kingdom Viridiplantae; phylum Streptophyta; class Magnoliopsida; order Poales; family Poaceae; genus Hsuehochloa; species Hsuehochloa calcarea. Next base: position 63,493,173 of record CM070594.1, on the reverse strand, counting down.
ATGGATTTACGATCACTGTCAGCCCCGATGGCGGAAACCGACCGGTAGAGGCAAGTCATGATACGACCATGCAAGCACGATCACGGAATAATGAATAAACACACATCTTACCACCAATGCTCATGGACGATCATATCGACCACCGCCAAAACAGAGATAGATCACATCTATAACTGCCACGTATCACAATATGTGTCCAATCCGAATCTAGAACTAGACGGTATGGCTCTGATACCACTGTTGGGATACGCGGCAATGCTACGATAGCACAAACAAAAAAATTTCGTGCAACCAAGGAACCACCGCAAGTAATAGATCACGAGATTACTGCTAGACGCGCCGACTCGTAGCAGAAGTAGAGTCGTTGTAGCGAGTTGATGCAGTCGTAGTCGTACTCACAACGCGTCTCCTCCTTCGAGTAGTCGTACTCGGAGCGCGCCTGCTTCTTCGAGTGGTTGTACCCACCACGCAACTTCTTCCCCAACTCCGGTGATCAACACAAGTCGCGGATCGTCCTAGTGCTGATGCTTCGCAACAACACCTTCGAGGTATCCACACGTACGGGGCAGGATCACCACGCATTGGAGTGCTAGGTCCGACAGCGTGGTAAAGAAGGCGTGGCTATTAGGGTTTCATGAGTTCTTCCAAAGATCATCCTCTCGTCCACCCTTTACCCTATGCCACCGCCCCTCTTTATATAGGCATCCATGATGGGTCTCGTACCTGAGGCCCATTAGGAACTCGTGGCCTATACGAGTTTGGATCACCATCCAAAACAGATCCTTGCCCTTTAAGTGTGCGACCCCACAGGTTCATGTGTAATCGGTTATGACTCGAAAACTCTTTCCCGATCACTAGTCGTTAGCGGTACCAAGCATCACATAACGATTCCCAAAGACACATAGAATAAATCGGACGAACGTTGATGTAATATGATCTATGATCAGGTCCTCATCACTTACGACCAGTTCGTATCTCTACACGACCAGGTTGTAATTGGTCACGACTAGTTCGTAACTCCTTACGATCAGGTTCTTACCATTCTGTGATTACGTTTGACCAGTCTACGACCAGCATGTATCTCCATACGACTAGTCAGTAACTGATCAAACTAAACGACCTACTCATGCATTCTCCCTTTGCCTCACGATGTCTAGTTGAACTCCAGGTGAGATGATGTGTCATCCATGGACTGTTCAATACTTTCTCGATCGAGTGTCGGATAACATCATGTGGTCGACACTTCGACCACTAGTGGTATGGCCATGCATTTTCTTTATCCGATCACCACGAGGGGCCCAGAGACATCTCTCCTGTTATGTTAGGAAGGGAAAATCACATCTCGACCAGTCACATTTCTCCGTATGTTTCATAGCATACCCGAAAGCTACCTTTATAACTACCTAGTTACGGAGTAGCGTTTGGCAACCCCTAAGGGTGCTATTACACATGTAGGAAACCATGTTGATCTCAGGTCTAAGGATTATACATCATCATTACTTGAGACCAACTAATGACACAAAGATTCATAACAATCTCAATAGTGTCTCAATGATGGGTCTATCCAACACCATGTTCTCTAACATGTGTTCACATTATTGATTCGATATCTCCATATCTATGATCGGTGAAACCAGGTCATCAATCAATACATGTGCTAGTCACATAGTTACTGGTGTTCCGACCAGTGACCTCCTACCAGGGATACATTTAGAATGACATCATATAAGTTAAAGAGTTTCACCAACAAGTCACATACTTATTGATCTATAACAAATGATTCATTCATGGAACACGATAACATATTATCAAAATCATGACCATAATGAAATATCATCATCTCTATGATTGCCTCTAGGGCATATTTCCAACACGAATGACTAGAAGTTGATGGAGTCGTACGGCTACGACTTTCGGAATGATGACGACGAGGGTGCTCGAGTCTGGTCATCGCGCTTCGAAGCCTTTGTGTGATGTCTTGCGTGAAGAGGTCGCAGCCAGGCACTTCGGCAAGCTCTAGAGTGGATCGCTGATATGTTGGAGTTCTTGAGCTTCCTCTGATTGATACTGAAAGCGCTCAGGCATATTTCTCTTGGCTACTATTCTTCTCTATCGAGTTGTCCTGGGATCGACCATGTCCAATCCTTGAGTTTGCTTTAATGAAGCGCGATGATCTCAAGGATTTCTCGCACACTCATCAGAGTGTTGACCCTGTTCATCACCGGAGGTGTCCTTACCATTGCCACGAGGGGTCGCAATGTGTGATCGTCGGGGAGTGTCTTCAGTCCTATCTCTAGGAGAGTGATCATCACCTGAGGGAAGGACGAAGACCTCCTGTTGATGACCTCCACTTGCTCTCAGGCCTCCTCGCTTGAGGGGTAGTCGAAAGACACCGTCTGGCGATTTGGATGAAACCCCTCTAGGAAGGGGAATTCTGGGTTATAACCATCTCCGTCCTCAAATGAGCCTTGCGATGGGATGGTCAAACTCGCAGGAAAAGCATGTTCGACCCCATCCTCTATGGGGCTAACCAGAGAGACAGTACCACCAGGTGTTGATGAATGTCTGGAATGATGGCTTCCAGCACTTGCCGTGCCAGGCCAGACTGCCTTAGGCGGACTTGAACAATTTGGAGGGGGAGGCCTCGTCATGTCCTGGGTCAGCCTCGGAGCAGTCCTGATTTTGGTCGGATTTACCCTTGCCCTTTGAGGAAGTTGGTTCCTCATTTAGGCGTAACGTTGTGGGTGGTAAGGTTCCCTCCTCAACTCCGCCAGTAGTATGATCTCCTGGAGAATGATCTCAAGAGGCGACATCGTCATCGGATGATACAATACTCAGCTCGTGGTCGAAGCCGACATCCATGTCGATATCTGCGTAATCAACCAAGTTGAATCAGTTATCCTCGTTCCACTCTCCTGCCAAGGAAGCATTAGAGTTGGGAGAAAATAAAGGAAACCTGGTGACTAGAAGATCCCCAAAGACGGCGTCAACTATCGGTATTTTAGAACCGAACTTACGTAATGATTGTTTGATTCAGGGGTCTCCAACACACAGAGAGAATAACACAGGGATTTTTATATAGGTTCAGGCCTTTTTCGGATATAATAACAACTCTACTCCTGTGTGGCTATATTGAGTATGCTGGTTATAGATCATGAGAAAGACTGAAATGCAATGTCTTGTGCTCCTGATTGCGTCTTTTTCCTCTCTCTCCCTCGGCCGCCTGGTGATTCCTCTTTTTATAGCGTGCTCGAAGTGGACGACAATTTCTCTAGCCCAAAGGGCGTATCAATGCTCAGATGATGACGCAGTTATCGGAGATTACTGTTAGAGAAGTAACGTTCTCACTTCATCAGGCAGTTATCACGAGGTCAGGGAGATTAATCGTGTAGTTATTCCAGAGAATAATAGTGTATACTGACTGTTTAGATGCCCTAATCAATTGGACCTACTTGTCTGTAAGCTCGATCGATTATAGGGTGGTCGTAACTAACCTGTTCGTAGAAGGACTTACGTCCATGAGGTGATCGTAGAAGAACTTACGATCATGTGCTAGGTGTAAAAGAACTTACGACCATAAGGTGGTCGTAGTTGACCTGGTCGTAGAAGGACTTACGACCTTAAGGTGATCGTAGAAGAACTTACGATCATAAGGTAGTCGTAAAAGATCTTACGACTCCAGCTTCTCCCTTATGAATATTAAGAGGTATACTTAAGAACCATGTAATAGCGTCATTATCCATAATAATGAATACAGATAAATAATTAAATAAAGATTTCTAGATCCTCGTGAGACTTATGTTTATTATGGAATATGTGGGTTGGCCCTTTATAACCATTGAAGGGGTGACAGTTAATGTTGCTAAAGGCGTTTCTAATCTTCAAATATGTTCATCTGTTGAGTCTTAAATCGTCATGTTTCTTAGTCCACTGTCATAAGTTGTTATATGCGCCAATAACCGCTCTCACGTTAGTTGCGTGGGAAACTATCATGTCTCCGTCCAGTTCGCTAGTCGGGGATTGCTCAAAATTGTATAGCTGGTCGGACGGTGTCCATAGCTAGTCGTCACATGACCCGACCAATTTGGCCGTAGTAAAATGTATTAGACTTCATTTAAGTGCTGGTTGTAGGTTCATAACTGTTATAGAGTTGACATCTGGTAAGTGAGCTTATTTTGATAAAGACTATGCCTTTAACCGGAAAGGTTGATATAGTAAAGAATTCTCGTCACATGGTACTCGACTTCCGTGGACTACTCTTTTTATAATTCATGTGACTATTTTTACTATTACAAATAAAAAAACATATCAAATCAGACCAGACTCGGTTTGGTCATCCATCGTATATATCATCCGTGGATCTGCGCCCCTACTAGCATATCAATGATGTGCCAATTCCAATTGCGTTCGCCGTGCCAAATAATAATGCGTTATCAGGACACTGTTAGACTTCCCTGGCAGTAAGTAGTGGTCAAGGTTTAAATAATCACGGACATCTTTAGCGATGGCGATCCATGTTTGCTGTGCCTGCTTGCTGCTTGCTGCTTGCTGCTTGCCATCTGGTTGGTTTGGAGGCAATAATTATATCCATTATGATCGTTTAGAACACTGTGGTCTGGGTAGCTAGCGGTGATGAGGTGATGCACAACTACAGTTAACATATGTAGTAACTATTGGATCACTATATGCCTGATCTGAACAGTGAATATGCCAAAAAAATTAGTTTCTTCTGTAATGTAATCTCCTGATTCGTACAAGTGCAAAAAACTTGCAGCTGTGGACGTACCATTGTAAAGCAGCAAATTATTGGTGTGCCACTAAAGTACGGATTCATCTAAACACCCAAAATATATATTTTTTTTGTAAAATACTCATTATTTATTAGGTGCGTTACATATATATAAGATCAAATACTTCATATTGTAATTTGTCTAAATTATTGAGATGTTATCTTTAATGCGAACAATTTGTACTTTGATATTTCCTATTGTGGACCTTTACTTTTACCATTGAATATATTTTGCTAATTTCAAGTACTTATTCTGAAAATCTTGTGTCCATCACTGGGACCATGCAATTTGTTTGTGCCACTACAAAGTACTAAACGAAAATATATTGTGGTACTGCACAATACCCCTAGCTTTGTTGTGGTTAAAATTACGACACGTCACGCTAAATCTCTTCAAGTATGCAGATGAATGTTCTTACTCTCCAAATCGCTCATGTTCCTCTCTCTAGAGAAAAACTCCGCTTATGCTCAGGAACATGGAATGTGATCGTGCAAATATGTAGACGAATGGAAAAGAGCAAGGACCGATTCGTTCGATCAAGTGCGCAACCTGACACTACTAGTCGTCGTTGGCAGAGGCCGGACCGTACACCGGGGCTCAAGTTGGCAAGTTGCACGCACATCTCAGAATCCTCCGGTGATCGATCGATAGTAGACGGAACAACCGAACAACGCATACACGGACCGCCACTTGCTCGGACCGACAGCCGAATCAGGTACCTGTAAAGCACAACACTCCCTACATGGATAAAACCGCACGAGAACATCGTACGTTTCGAAAAAAGTGAGCGAAGCAGCCGGCCGTAAAAAGGGACAAGAACAGCACGCCACGAGTTTGTACGCATGGGGGTGTTTGTCTCGGCAGCAACTGGCAATAGTGGCAGGGAGAAGACGGAGCAGGCTCTCGGAGAGACGCACCACGCGTCATACTGCTGGGCATGTGTTGCACACTTGCGCTGTAGCTGCGGTCTTCGGCACACGGTTACCAGGCTCGTGCGATATTTTATCTGTTTCGAGCTTTCCCTTCCCCTCCCTCGTGGTGGGCTTGGTCAGTTCGACGGGACACCACCATTCTTTCACCCCGAGAACCGAGAGAGAAAAAAAAAAGCTGCATCTTGTCGCAATTATTAGCGTTCTGTGGTTCGCCTTGTCAAGCGCGGGAATGGATGAATGGACAGCGCAATAATACCCGAAACGAACGCGGGCCACGAATCGGCGCCCGGGTTTCGATGGTTGCGACCATAAGACCAGACCACCTCTGCGTAGCGCGGATGGATGTTGCACGGGCTCGGCGTGGTTCTCCGGTCCGTGAGGGCGTCGTGGGGGGCCTATCAAGGGTGGTCTCTTTATGGGCCAGAAAATTCCTCAACTGATCGGGCAATACGGTTCGGCCGGTCAGAGGCGGCTAACTTTCCACATGGTCCAGAGGCCCGTTAACTGATTAGCTGAATGATCCAAAGTTCCTCCCCCAAATTGTAACAGCCGAGGTGTTCTTCTACGCTCGGATGGCTCGCTCTGCCGTCGGAGCAGGTAGCCCGTCCGGGTTCCAACTCTGGTATCATCGAACTCATGGTAATTTTTCTTGTGTGTGTGCACAGTGATAACGAATGTAGCGTGATCTCAGGTCAGATCTCTGCAGTGTAAATCTTCCGTGTGTTATTGCGAATACTTGATACTGTTGTTTTTTCATCGTCTCCAAGGTTAAATTTGACTGCTAATTTGACACTGATATATTTATAAAATGTTGTGAAAGTACAATATCATGAAAATATTTCTTAATACCAAATTAAAAAGTATAGTTTTAATACGATCAATCTAAATATTTTAAAAAATATTATTGATCGAAGATCACGAGAGGTTCAAATCAAAAGTTACCATGCATAAAGTTACTACGCGCTTGCTTTGCACGAAAGGCCGTAGGGGCACTTGGACAAGACCCGTCAGTTATCAATCAGTCAGTCAGTCACGCGAGTGCAAACACAGTGATTGCTCGTATACTATTGGGTTCGAAGTGACACTGTCAACTTTCCAAATGCCACGTTTCTTTTTCAAATAATTGATACTCGGTGCACATATCGATTGTTCAAAGAGCGGAACGTATCTAATATCACTAGATAATTCAGTGATAAAATACTAATACCAATCTTAATTATTAGATCTGAATCTTAACCGTTGGAGATGGGAGTATGCATGATGTTTAATGAAGATACACCTCTAAACTATTTAATCACTTTGTATGCTTCCACCTTCATTAATGCGTCTTCATTAAATATCATGCATGCTTTCACCTCCAACAATCAAGATTGGTATTAACAACTTAGCACTGAATTACCCATTAGCACTGGTATTTTCCCATATATATATATATATATATATATATATATATATATATATATATATAGTTTGTTTGATGGGGCCATTGTGATGGTGAACTCCGATTTGCTATTTGAGATTGATTATTTTAATGCACACCTCTTGCATGCTCTTTTAGCCGCATTTGATATGTTCATTTTGGCACGAGCAATAATGATCAATGATTATCAAACTAGAGAAAAAAGGGCATAATATTACTAAACTAGTGTGAACAAACTCTTTCGTTAAACTAAATTATGTTGTAGGATATCTGTATCCAATCAAATTAAGCATGTATTCGATTCATATTAGTATTTATTACATTCAATTCATATTTGTATTTGGGTATATTCAAATTCGTAATCATTTCCCTTGTAAAGAGCTTGTAAAGAATAATGAATGGTATTGTTCAAAACATATTTCTCCCTTATACAGGCAAAAGAAGTACACAACTACCACGACCGAATGGATCACTAGTACCAAGCTAAACGACGGAATGGACAGACACAACTCTGCAGCAATCCAAACCACATGATTCGCATCTCTCAAGCTAAGCCCGGCCCCAGGTCCGCAGCGCGAGCACACTCGCCTCAGTGAGCGAGGAAGGCGAGGAGCGAGAACACGGCAGCCACGGCCCACGCCCCCGGCGCGACGGCGCCCGCCGCGCTGGCCATCGCAGGAGCCGGAGCCGGAGCGAGGCTGCCCAGGATGACGTCCTCCTCCCGCACCCTCACGGCCGCCGCCACCGCGACGAGCACGACGAGCACCGCGGCGAGGAGAGCAACAGTCTTGGTCGACACGGCTGCCATGGACACAAGAATGTCGGTAGGTTGGTCGCAGAGAAGAGAAGAGAAGCGAGCAGCAGAGTAATCTGAGTGACCGGCACTTGGAGCAAGCAAAGCTTCTCGCTGCCTTCTCGAACTGTGCGCTCGGAGCGTGTGTGGGAGGTTGGGGGGTGAGTGAAGGCGGACCGGGGGATTTTATAGGAGCGGCGAGAGGAAATGTAGCCGTTGGGTCGCAGGGGGCAGGGGAGGGGAGGCAGCTAGGGAGACCTTCGAATCCGGCTGGCCGGGAGGTGGGGCCTATTGAAAAATCCTTAACGATTGTTTTATTGTATTTACCTTTTTTTTTATAACGTCAATTCGGTTTTTTGTTTTGATACTGTGCATAAATGCTGCATAAAGTGCATTAGTGCGAAGTGAGCGGATCGACAGTTAAGTGAAGTCAATAGTTGTATGCACATACATATGTTATTGGATCAACTATGTGTTAGTGGTTAGTGTATGTAGCTGAGAGGACGTGAGCATGCACACGTTGCAGAGAGTGAGACTAGCTTTAGATGTATTTGAGTTGGTTGAGAAGGTGTGCACGTGAGATGAGTTGGTCCTCCTTCAAAGTAGCCGCATACATCCATTTAGTGGAGATAATGCATAACATGAGTTAGTCTTCTGCATATGGCAATATGTTACGGGCAATCCGCAACGGTGAGTCAGCTACAGCTATAGTGACATGGCCGACGACGTCGACGGGCGTCTGGGCTGCGCCAAGATTAAGAAAGTGTATCAAGGATCAATGGGTGTTTGTTGAATAATCTTTAATGACTGTTTTATTGCATTTATTGTTTTCTTGTAACGTCACTTCGGTTTTTTGTTTTGATGTTATGCATGAAGTGCATTGCTGCAGTGGTGCATTATGAGAGAATTAGTGGTATTGGAAACTACTGCTATTAGTAGCACTTCATGCATGTAACGTAGGGTCTCTAGATCAATATAAAAGGAGAAGAAAAACCAGAAAAACAGTATGTTGTTGAGCTACACAAATCTTTGTCTCTCGCCTTTTGCAATCTCATTTTCCCGTTCCAGGCGTTTGTATGCGTAGATCGGCCTCGTGTGATAACAATAATTTTTTTCCCATCAAAGCACAAGCAGTATCTTAATGCCATGCAAGAAACTGAAAATAGCGTTACAAATAAACACTAATGCTACATACAAAAAAAAAACAATTAAGTCAAGATTACAGCTAATAGGGCCCGGCGGGGACGGGTGGTCTTGCGTCGTCTTCAGTGGAGTAGTCGTTAAAAGTTCAAGGTGGTGGTCTGGCTGGGCGCAGGCGGGGGCAGGTGGTCAGGACTTTCCCGATAGCATTGTACTATAGCTTATTAATATATGAGAGGGAATGACCATTGGAGCATTTCGATACAACCACTCTATTGGCTTATACCTTCAATTTATTACTAAAATTTGCATTTAAACAAGGAAGAATAACTAGTTTGGAGTGGAATGATCCCACTATGTTTTTGGTTTTCAAAAAGGGTAACAAGCTTACTAATTTTTAGTTTCCTGGAATTTTTTTATCCACCAGTCACCTACAATTGCATAATACTAAGTCTAAAATTACACTACCAAGTGATGTGCAATTTTAGAACAATTTTACTGTAATTTATAGTTCTATTTGTTTTTATATATGTAGGGTCCACCTACATTTACTTTTGTCTGATTTATATTTTTTTGTTTGTTTGTTTTTGTATTTAATGGTTCACTTAGATTTATTTTTATCTAGTTTATATATTTTTTATCTCAATACAGAAATTTATAATATTCATTATATCAAAATTATACCTACTTAGACACTCCCAAAAGTAATACTTTTTTAAGGGAAACCAAAGACTAGCGAGGGACCTAGGCTGACCGGGCGGCACAGTCGCCGCACGGGCGAGGTGATGTGAGGTGAGGTGTCGCGTTGAGCTGGGGGCATCATGAGGATTGAGGGCCGTGCCGGGTGTCATTCGAGGGAGTTTCATGATCCAAAAGGGCTTGGTTTGATTTTCAAACCTGTTCCCTCCGGCGCAACTGTTTTACTTATGGTACTGTGCAGCTCTAGTGTCGAGCAAACAAAATGTGTACTCTTTCCTTCAAAAAAAAAGTGCACACTTTCGCATTCAATTTGGCTACGTTTTTTTAGTGGAGAAAAATGTCTAGCTAGGAGCACACGCATTAGGTTGGCCAAAAAAGAAAATAAAAAAGTAGGTAGCCATGGGCCTAAGCCCATCCTCCACAGTATTTCCATGTAGGTGAGCAAAAAGCTAGATCAGATCAGGCCAGTACTAGGCCGAACAGAAGCAGGACAAACTTGATCGGGCAATTTCGCATTGAGGCCAAACCTGTTACCAATGTCTAAAGAACTTTTGATGTACGTCAAAGGGCCGAAAGTAGAGAGAATCCGCTCAACATTGCTACCCTCGTGCTACAGTACCACACCGTTGGAACACTTGGACTAATACCTTTGCTCGCCTTTCAGCAGTCAAAGAGAGAGGAGCCCTCTTGGTAAAACATGTCAGGAAAAAAAATTCGTGCCCCCTCTCAACAGCCATCAGTTATTCAGTCATCTATCTTTTCATACTCACAATAGAGTCACGCGAACGGTACATGCAGAGGTATGCTTACTTGAACACTAATTTTTTTGGTGCTAAATAGCGGGTCTCAATCTTTGACAAGCGAGGCTGTCTCAAGGATTCAGCCCTTGTTCAAATATAGGGGCCAGGTCATATCGATGCGTTCCAACGTACTGTGATATTCTCTCCTCCATTCGTAGTTTCTGTATTGCTTGAAGTACTAAACTATTAGATTTAACTATTCCCATTATGCACTGGGAAGCTAGCTACTTAAGTATTTGCCTGTTGAAGGTTGCTTCCGATTATTTCACCATCTTCTCTGTTTTCTTGGAGAATATCCATCAGCTTGGACCTACTGATCCTTAGAATCTGGGATAGTTTGCTCGTCCGGAAAGTGAACGGCTGTGGCTTGTTACACAGTACTCCAATCTCCCCCAACAGTTCTCCCTCGGCTGCTTTTCCATAAACCTGAAATATGCACCATAGCAGACATTTATTAGGAAGTCGAATGCCTGTCTGAGCTTGATTTGAAGTCAAGACATATTTATTTCTGAAAAGAATAAGTACAGATATCATTAGTTCGTTACCTGTTCTGTTCCATCTAGGGATGCCATAATGTCCTGTGAATGAACACATACATATTTGGTCAGTACTCATGCCCTAAAAGGTTAATTTGCACATTGAATCATATACATGGTAAACCAGTTTCTACATACTACTGCTCCAGATACAAGAAGATATAGTTCTGATGGGTTGTCATTCTGCAATATAATATCTTCCTTTGCGGCGAAGTACTCGGCTTGCATTTCTGTTACCTGCACAGACAGCACCAAATTTTTTAGTATCCTTCCATTACTACATCTTCAATGCGCTAGATAATGGCAGGCTTTACTAATTTAATTTCTCACCAGTTGCTGGATGAAACTTGAGGAAACTCCCTTGAACAGGTAGGCTCCTTGAACAACTGAGAAGAACAGATTAAGAGAAATGCTTGATCGCATCGCCTTCGGGAGAATATCAAGAGTCTCTTGTTGCTTGAGCCCCTCAGTCTTGAACCTTAGGCATACGTGGTTCACCATCTGCAACTCTATCTGCTGCGTCAGCTGGTTTCTTGCCGCGAATTCTGAAGCAGCCTGAACCATATCCCTCTGCGTTTTATGCACAAGCCATTAGTCATATCACAACATGAGAGCAGTATAAACCACTAGCTAGTACTAGTATTTTTTTAGCTGTGAAAGGAGAAAGGAGGGCATACAAAGTCTCTGGTGCGGCTGGTGCTGTGGACTACAAGGTTGGTCATGTTGCCTATGAGATAGGCAGTGAGCCACAAGTTGAAGAGCATGTAGGAGATGCCGAACAGCATCTCCCTAGTGTTCTCGGCATGCAGGTCACCATAGCCCGTGGTGGTCATCGTAGTGATGGACCAGTACAGGGACGTCACGTACCGGATCCACAGCCCGTCTTCCCTGAAGTTGGGCCTGACGGCGCCAATCCAGGTCCTCTTCGGGTCCGGGTACCTGTCGGCGATCAGGTAGTTGATGCACCCGGCGAAGTGTGTCGCGAAGAGGGTGACCTGCATGCAGTATGGTTCAGACTTCAGAATATTGATCATGTAGGAAGAACTCGGTAGAGGGACAGAGAGAGGAAGAGAGTTTGAACGTACTGAGATGAGTTTTGTGCAGCGTATCACTGCGTAGTTGAACCGGATGTCCTTCTCTAGCCTATGAAATAAAGATCAGATTGGGTTACTCACTTACGCCGACCACCGTAATTAACACTTAACAGGGTATGTTTAGCGTAAGATGTTTTACCTTGCAAACAAAGAGCTGACTCTACGCAACCGCCAAAGTCTAAGGACATTGAGAAACTGGAAGCCAAGGCTATGCTCATACTTGTTGAACAGGAGGCTGGTGGAGTGGAATGGAACTGTGGAGCAGACATCAAAGACAAACCACGACGACAGATACCTGCAGAGAACACAAGAAGGGCATGCAGTTACAGAAGTAATTCTGTGCACAACAGCAGATGACGTTGCGCAGAAACTATGCAAACCCTGAAGGGGTGGTATAGTACCTGACTGCTATTTTCTTCGGATCGCCGACAAGAAGGTAAGATTTCTTGTCGACATACGGGACGAAGAAAGTGAGCATGATATCGACAGCGAAAAACCCGTTTACGACGTCGTCCACGACAAAAGGCGCGCTAGGCAGGTACCTCAGGAACGCAAACTCCAGTGGGCATATCCACGCTGAATACACAACTAGGAGGATCAGAAAGGTTTCCCAGACCCTGCAAACAAGGAAGAATCAGTTTGTTGATCCTGCCTAATCCATTTCTGGAGTCTGGACACAGTCATGCAGACATGTAAGAGCAAGCTGCGTACTTATAACGTGGATCATAAGGCGACACAAGGTATTTCCTGAGCTTGGGAGGCTGCTGAGTGGTAGCACCAAGCGATGGAAGGAGATCATTAGAGATGTTGCAGCCACTGAACTTGTTGCTTCTGTCGCCATCGTAGCATGGAAAGCATTGTGCCCATGACCTCGTGCAAGAAGAACGCGCCATTTCGCTGCAGGACGTTACTGAAAGACTTAGTTAAGTGTGCTGAAGTCTGCAGAGGGACGCCGCGGCTGCACTGCGTATTTATAGTTTTATACTGAAGGAGCCCCCCTGCTTCTGTTACTGTACCATTCTGTGTCTCTGACTAAACAGGAACAACTTTAGGAATATGATAACTTACCTTTGGTCTTGTCACGTAGCAAAGACGTGGTGATGGCGCCGTTGGAATCGTCTGATGTCTCTAGATTTGCAGATAAGACCTGTCGATCCCAGGTTGCATCCATGGGCAATGGTGGCACGGCCATTACCGTAGTGGTACTGTGGCAGTGGTGCACACAGGGTGTTAGTTATCAGGTTTCCGGGGTGAGAAGGAGCAGCATAATCTTTCAGTTGCATGCGGTTACGAAATTAAAATCAGATCAGCGGGGCACATCCTGAAATTATTGTCTTTTTTGTAAAGGCTGACGATGCCAATGCATGTGTTCTCGTAAGTGGTGTGAATCATGTCAAGCTAGACATGATCACAAGTCAAGCTAGCATATCTGAAAGTGCGCATAACTGAGTAGTACTTCCTCGTATGATATGGCACCAAACGTATACGAGTGCAGAGAGTAGATGTGTTCCTAATTGTCTTGGATGCAATCATGCATTACACTGAAATTGATGTCTTAAGTCGTTTGAGAGCGAATGTATGCTAGTTTGATATCCTAAAGAATATCATCAATGTTATGTTAGGAGTTGTGGATAAGTATAACCGGTATATAACTTCAAGTGCCAAGACAAGAATCCGATATGTTCACTTTTAGGCTGACACTAGTGAGCTCAAAATATCACTATGTGTTGGATTTGATGAAACTAACGAGATGTATAAAGGCAATGGAATAAATTTAACGGATTTGCTAATTTTTTGTTGCTCGAAATTTTCTTATCCATCAGTCACTTACAATTGTACAGTACTAAGCTTAAAATTACGGTACTAAGTAATGTGCAATTTTAGTATAACTTTACTGTACTTTTAATTCTATTTGTTATTTATTTATTTATGTATTTGTAGGGTTCACCAAGATTTACTTTTATCTATTTTAGACTTTTTTTTGTATTTGTAGGGTTCACCTATATTTACTTTTGTCTATTTTAGAAATAGACAATCTGACCCATAGAATGTTGATCGAACGGTGAGAAAAGACGACTGATAGATAAAAAAAAAATTCAGTCACTTGAAGTATAGACACTACCTTAATTTAAACCCAGATTTGCTAATTTTTAGTTGCCTATTTTTTTTTATCCACAGTCACCAATAGTTGCACAGTACTAAACCTAAAATTGCAAAACCAAGTGATGTGCAATTTATTACAGCGGTAACTTTTAGTTCTATTTATTTTCGTATTTATGGGATCAACTTAGATTTACTTTTGCCTAATTTAGATTTTTTTTTATTTTTTTGTAATGTTTTTTTCCTGCTGTTAGATAAAAATCTAAAGATGAAAATAGGTGACTGAAAAATAATAAATCTTCGGGCAACTTATGTATAAACAGTACCTTTAAACCGGGGTCAGAAATACAAATGGCAAAAGAAATCAAAAGACGAAATATATGCGAAGTGTTGATTAACCAGTGCTTTTATTTTGGCAACCTCAACAAAGACTCATTAATTGGATTGCCTTGTTCTCCCGAAAGTGATCCTCGGTCCTCTCCAGTCATTCCACATGGCAAAGATGCATGGGCGCTTTGTGCTCTCTCTCTCTCTCTCTCTCTCTCTCTCTCTCTCTCTCTCTTCATTTATGGAACTCAACTTTGTAGTGAATAACTGAACTGATCATCACTTTAATGATGATTTTTCTCTACTGGATTAATGAAATAAGAAAAGAGAGAAAAAAAAATCTTGTGATTCCAACGATGCAAGATCTTAGAATTTTTTTTATAAATAATATTATATTAATTAATAATTACAAAATTAAATAGTCATTTTTTATTTACAAAATGGCATCCTGTCGTTATTTCAAATGGCACCAGGAGGGTGAACAGTACCAAATCGTCAAATGAAATGGCGATAGGGGGCGCTTGTTGCCATTTGAAATAGCGACAAAAGGCTACCCTATAAAAACCATGATTTTTCTTTCTCCAGCCTCATTCCACCTAAGAGAAAGAGAGGAGAGAGGGAAAGGAGATGAGGAAAATTAAGTGACGATGCTCTGCCGGTTCGTAGTGGAGGAGAGAAAAGGAGAAGTATATCATGTCACCTACTTCGCAGATAATTTTTTTTGCAACTTTGTAATTTAATTCGAAACCCTAGTAAGCTAGCAATAAAACTTTGTATCACGTCTATATTTATATGTTATTGAATAAGTGTTATTCTGTTCCTTGAATGGATCATCAGTTATAAAGATCAACGATTATGTGACTCGTTGGTGAAGCTCTTTTAACTTATGATGATGTTGTTCTAAATGTTTCCCTGGTCAGATGTCACTAGTCGGAACACCAGTGATCCTATCAACCAGCATATGTATTGATTGATGACCATGTTTCACCGGTCATGAATATAGGGATATCGAATCAATAATATGGATACATGTTAGAGAACATGGTGTTGGATACCGTAGATGCGCTACTGCGGTTGCTATTGCGCTTGAGGACGATCCGCGACCTTGGCGAGGAACTCGATTGGTTGTTGACGAAGACGGTCGACTACGAGGACGATCGACTACAAGGACGATCGACTACGTTGGATGATCGACTACGACCACTACCTTGACGCGCTCTTCGTTGGACCAGTCTGTTCTAACTCTTCTTCCGCTGCACTGCGTGTCTGGTGGTAACGATCTATGATCTCTTGCTTGCATGATATCATGGTTTATGTGGTAGAATTTTTGAATTACCGGCTAGTGTAGCCTGCCAGTATCCCTTCAGTTTACACACATAACATACTATTTCATCATTTACTTCTTGTTTACATGTATAACGTGTTATTCCACAGGTCGTAGACCCCTACCGGACGAGGAGCTGGGGTCGCAGGAGGGAGCAGACTACGAGTTCCGCTGGGAGTTAAAGCTATGGCAAGCGCATGGTGGGCCTTCACACGATGAGAGTAGTTAGGTCTCCGTTGGGGCTTCATAGCTGCACGGTGCGCTAGGAGCGAGTTAGCCAACGCAGCACCTCCTCGAGACACACCCTCTCGGGACACTCTCTCAGGCTACTCGCGTCGGTAGGGTACCTTGGCCGCCAGAGCCATTGACGTACTTGCACCAGCGTCCACAGCGACCCTGGGCGAGGGCAGGGGCTACACGTGGGGTACGGCCCAAAAGGGCCCGTGAGTATATGTACCAGTCTTGTTATGTAAATATTAATTTATGTACGACTTACATTATGCTAGTCTTGTATTTTGATATTATTTATTCTTGTTGTGTGTATAGGTAACTGTGTGAGGGAGTTAGCATTATGACACCCCACACCACCCTAGTTCGTCTTTTCGTACGTGAAATGACTACATCCTGTTCGCAAAGTACGTCACGTATTTTTCATATTGCATCGCTGAACGGGGTTATTTTTTATATTGCGCCGCCGGATAAGGCTATTTATAATATTGTATTGCCGAACAGGCTTATTTTCGATATTGCGCCACCTAAAACACATTCTAAATATATTTAGTCAGATCAAAACTCATAATTTTTCACTACTTCATATTTCCTTATCTTTTCGAAAACTATCGATAGCTCGGACAATTAAAGATATATTAAAATTATAAATTTAATTTAATTTTTTTAAAAATAATCTTATCGCCAATTGAACTAACGTCAGGTTCCCTGTCGCCATTTGAATTGGTGATATATTCTATGTTCACTGTTTGCATTGGCAACAGGTGGTATTTTTTGTACTATTTGTTTTTGTAATTTTAACTAAAATGATATTATTGTTTTTTTTAAAAAAAATCCAAGATCTTACGCATTCTTGATATTGTGAACGCAACCTTGATATGTTCTACGTTTTCTCGCATCCTACGTATGGCCTGGTTAGATGGCAGTAGTATATTAATCTGAACCGTCGATTGCAGGACTGTCTATCCTCATACACTCTAAATCACGTGCAGTGCAGCCTCAAGTCTGGTCTGAACCGTCTATCCTCTTCAGTGGAGGAAGATTGGCCTACTTTCCCCCGTCGTTTTTTTTTTCTGCCACAAAGAAGCGTTAGTCATTGAGAAGGGGACTCCGGCAATCGGTGCACCGCCGCGCACGGATATCAAGCGAGAGACGACATCCATAGCCAGAAGCCGCTATTCGTCTTTTCTTTCTTGGATTCTTAACTTCTAAGCCATCACAGTCCAAACTTATCCTAGGTTTGGACTGTGCTATAACCATTATCACTTGTAGGACCCGAAACCTCTTCTAGAATTAAGTCACCTTCGAACTTCATCATCATCTGTGCATGCAGTGGCGGATCCAGAACGAAAATGATCAGGGGTCCTCACTTCCCATACATATCACATATATTTATTTTTTTGACTTGAGGTGTCCTCTTATCTTATGCTAAGGGTGTCCATACTATATATACCTGACTATATCTAAAGGAAAATAATTTTTTGATCCAGTGTTTTGTGCACCCCGGTAGGTCACTGTAGATCCGCCCCTGTGTGCATGCATGGTAAGCATGCCCATGTTCAATTGACCTGATCTGTCATAAGGAAAAAGAAATAGAACCAGCCTCTGGTTGATTTGTGTTGTAAATAATACACAGTATAATAGGAATGAGAGATATAGATTTTACGTAAAAAAAAAACCTTTTTTGGAAAGAAAAAAAAAACTATAGCAGAAGGAAGTTAATATCACTGTACGGGGAGATATTTATAATAAAGATTTTACTTTTCCCTATGAATTACATGGATATGTTTATACCAGTACATAAAAAGCTCCGTATAAAAGTAGAACCATGAGTGAAAGTAAGTAATAAAATTCGTATCACACTCAAACTCAATTTGTAGCAATCTCAACTCAACAATTTGTACTAGTATAAACTACTGGAACCACGGACCAGTGTCCAGGGTCTCATCGTCGTTTGATAGATGTAGTTCCCAAGTGTCTACTGGAATTGTGCACGACCTGGAACCCATTACGCGCCGAAGGTGCTATTGTGCAAGCTAAGGTTGAATGGTGATCGATCGTGCAGCCCAGCTCGGACCACGTCTTGGGAAATAGCTTAAATCATGCACCTTTTCCCATGCACCATCTCGACTTCCAGCTTAATTTGTCCGTGGGAGCAAAAATCAGTCCAAACCTGTCCGTCCACCAAGCCAGGCATTTGCATCACCAAGATCAATGAGAACCGCTACGAGCGCCAACAATTTCATTTAGTACCGATTTACTGCACCTCTCCAAAACAGTCACCGGCAGGTGAGGCCAGTTTCGTTTACCGATTTACGAAACTTTTGCAGACAATCACGAGCAGGAGGGCCTCGCCGACGAGTGCAGTTCGGCTAGGCCCGTTTGCCGGCGACGGCTGGTAAAAGCTACTACTATTAACCGCGAAACCAGGCCTTGCAACATGCATGTCGATGTTGTGCCGGATGATCTGATCCCGCAGTGGCTAGTGGCAACAGCAGTATATATCTCCACTCCGATTCCACTCGCCTTCCGGCCGGTCCTAGGTTGGTGGTGGCCATCTCTACTGTAACAAGGCATGGGACGGCCGGGCCGGGACATCGATTTGCAGGTGCTGCGATGCCGATCTAGATGACAACACCGACCTTGGTCTCTCTCACGCTTGCAGCCCAACGGAGATCCTGAGAAACTCACGGTGCGGCGCCAACGTTCCTTCGCGAATCCATCCGTGTGATCGACCACGACTCACGCAAGTCGCAGATGGTATCTATTCCAAGTCCCACGCGGTTGCTGTGTGTACCGGATCTACAGCGATGTAACGCTGACAGTGGCGAGTTTTTGGCTAATATAATAGCTTTTGAATCCGTATTTGTATAAATGATCACGCGTGAGATATATTTACAGATTATAACACCATTGCCGTACGGCCACCGTACGGTAATACCTCTCCGCGCACCACATCAGCCGTTGCCGCACGGCCATCATGCAGCAACACCTCTGCCGCCTCCACATGGCCTCCCAAGCCATCCCGCCTGTTCATCGAGTACTGTTCCTCGAGTACTGTTCACCGTTTCGACTGTCTGAGGAGGTTCGACTACACGCCTACCTGGTTGGAAGGTTTCGCCTACTTGTGTAGCAGCCCTATTTTCATTAAATGGAGTTTAGGTGCATTTTAGGAGCATTCTTATGATTTTTGGTACATATGCACAAAATGTTGTTTTGGAAAAATTTCAAAACAAAATAAAACATGGAACTCAAACCAAAGGTACAAAGAAATTTGGAATAAATGTTTGTAAAAACACCAGGGAAATAATTTTAAAAAATATTATAATAATTATCATGAATAAATATTCATTTTCACAGATTTTTAGGACTCCAATCGACATTGAGAAAATTCAATTACCAATTCTAAAAGCCCTACAGTAAATTATTTAAAAACAAGTAATTAAATCATGAACAGTAGTATTAGAAGTTTTATATGAATTCTATTTTGTCCCAGGAACAACTTTGCAAATTTTTAGTTTTTTATAAATTTATTTTATATTTTTAGAGCCCCGATCAAAGTGGTGAGGTTTGGAATTTAAATAAGTCATTTTACTGTTGGACCGACCGAACCCGAACAGACTTCGATCGGACCTAACCCAACCGCTTGAGATTCCGACCGAGCCACTTTGCCTCACCTCACTTACCGTCGGGCCCCCTTCCCTTAGGTCACCTTCTCCCTCACGGCGCCACTCGCCATGCCACGCAGGAGCTTCGCCGCTCAAGCGCAGGAACACGCGCCAAGCGCCTCTGCGTAGTTCCCTATCCTCGTGCCAGCACATCGCCCTTGACGCAGCCGCGTCCTCGCCTCACATTCTTCACCTCATCTCCCTCACTCTTCTGCCATTTCCTCCTCTTCCCCTGGACTCAATCCGATCCATGACCCCAGCTCCAGTTTGCGCCACCCCGCCATTCTGGTCGCTCCGGCGAGTCCCGGCCACCCCGACTGCGTCACGGCTTGTCTTCCACCCCAAGGAGAAATAATCATCCGCCAATTTGGAGAAACCGCCACCAGAGCTCCGCACATCACCTTTCTTCTCTGGTTCTGGCCGCCACCGCCGTTTCCACCGCTACACCTCCTCCGAGGACTCCCTCTTCGATTCCTCCCTCCTTGAGCATCGCCTAGCTTCACTATACCTCCCGCTATCACTAATTTGTGCTCCCATCTCCTCCAGGTCACCGCCATCGAGGACCACCTCGCGCCACCCCAGGTCACCGAGGACATCTCTCTCCGACCACCCTCCGCCTTCGCCGACTACTCGGGTGAGTTCCCTGCACCCCACTCGTGCCTATGCACACCCTAGTTTCCACCCCTTCCTCTCCGGCGCTGGTGCCCCTTTCCACCTCCACGGCCGGCCGCCGCTCGCCATCGCCATGCCGCCACAATGCAGCCGAGCAATGCCGCCGCCACCCCTAGCCTCCTTGTCCTCTGAGCAACCTATTTTGGTGGTTGCCGTCGCCTCCACGCCGCTCCCTCACCAGTGATGATGCCATGCCCGAGCCGCCCGAGCTCTATCCTGTTTCTGCCTTTCTGCGTTCTGTGTTTGAGTCTTCACCTCTGTTAAGTAGGAAATCTAATACAATTACTATTAGACCTTTTGACTAACTGCTAGATTACTCAAACCAAATTAGCAATTTGATAAGTGATTTCAGTAAGGAAATGTGTTTGACAGAACCTCAAATTCAGAAGTCTGCTGTTGTTGGTTGTATAGACAGTACTCTGAAAAAGATCAGAATTGTTAGAAGGCTAGTAACATGACCAAATCTAGTAATTAGAATTATTTTGATTCAATTTGTCCTTGGGCTAATAACTTTGTTAAAGCAGTAGTTAGAGGTGTCTTAACCCAATTAGTCTTTGGGAAACTATCTAATAGAAGTTGCCAAATTTGAAAATCAATTATGGAGATGAATTTTCAGAATAGGTCACTCCATTAAAATAGCTAATCTGAAAGTTGCAATCTAAGTGAATTTGGCTAGTAGTTTTTTAGTTCTAGAGGTATCCTTTTTGTAGGGTTGTATGAACAGTAAAGGCAGATTAGTGCTAAGTGTTGTAATTAGCTACTAGATCAATCAAAACTTTGTTTAGCAAATGACTATTTGAATTAATAATTAGGTCTAGTTAATAGACTCCCTTACTCTGAAAATTTTCCTCTAATAGGATGAATGGACAGAAAAGTCTCAAGATGAAATCTTGCAAATGTCAATAAACTGATGACTTTACTAAATTCAGGTACTTAGAAGGTTATTGTCCAGTTAAGATTTGAACCTTAAATTAACAGAGGCAAATCAACTGAAAAGTAAGCATTTGTAGATTTAACCAAAACAAACAGTAGAATCCTTTTTGCTGAACTATTGTTCAGAGAAGGTATTTAGAGTTCAACTAGGAGCACACTAATAAGAAAATCAGTCGATAAGCATACTAGTTAATGGAGCATTCAAAATTTACAAACCTCTCGATTAAAAGCTAAAACCTTGTTGAATGCATAAGATCAGTAGGTAAACCCCTTAGTGGCTAGCCATTAGTTTTTAGTCTAAAAGAGTAAAGTTATTTAGAAGGCAAGAGTTAAATTATTTACATGTCAAATAACAGTAGACCATTTTGCTATAGTTTCAATTTCATAAATTCATAACTAGTTTTATTCAACTCTATTTTTTGTGAAACCAATTATATTGATTTTCTTTACTAATGTTCTATCATCGGGCATAGGTTTGAACTAGGTTACTGTCTTAGAAAATTTCAGAATTTGAATTAATTTCAAAAAAGGATTATTGTTACCTTAGAATTTGAATTAACTTAAAAAATCCATAGGAAATTCATATGAACTCCAATTGAACTAAAATTTTCACCTAAATACATATAAAATCATAATCTCACTAATATGTAAATATCATGCGTTTTAGAGCATTTTGAATTTTTCAACTTTATCGGTGTTTATTAGCTATCGTGTTTTATCTCTAGATTCAGTATTGCACGAAGTGAACAATTATGCCTCCGAGAGTGAACAAGTGGACTTACAACAAGGCAAGAATCCTCTTGCATCATGTTGATCCCATATTTAAAAAATCTAGTATTTTGAATTGCAATTATACTGCTTGCATGCTATTTTGTTATATCGATAACTTTTGAGTCTAGTTAGCTATGTCTTAACTCTCGCAGGCTATCCTTGATAATTCCATACAGCTATGACTAAGTTAGATGTTATATGATGGTATTTACTCTATATATAAATGCTTAGCTATGAAAGTCTAGTTGTGTTGGACCGAAAAGGCGACTAGAGGGGGTGAATAGGAGCACGCTCACTTTTTCACAAAATATGAATTCAACATAATTTCACTCCAATAGCTATGATGAAGCTATGAAGATCAATATACCAGTACAGCGGAAGACTAGTATTGAATCCAATTAAATCCCTAAGCAATGCGACAAAAATCAGCAAGAATCAAATCTTAACAGGTGGCGGTCGGCCATTGTTATCTGGCGGTCTGACCGGCACCAAAATCGGTCTGACCTCTGGTGT
The DNA here is from genome assembly GCA_036346395.1 of Hsuehochloa calcarea. Lineage (NCBI taxonomy): Eukaryota > Viridiplantae > Streptophyta > Magnoliopsida > Poales > Poaceae > Hsuehochloa > Hsuehochloa calcarea. The sequence goes on along the minus strand of CM070594.1, from coordinate 63,470,433 downwards.
GGGGCGGTCGGACCGGCACCAAAATCGGTCTGACCTCTGGTGTGGGGCGGTCCGACCGGCAGGCTCCAGAACAGTAAAAACAGCTCGATGACGAAGTTGCAATTAGGTCTAACTTTTGATTCTCAACTCCAAACTTCACGAAACTTTGCACACACCTTCTCTATGATATTAAGGACCTATTCCAATCAACAATTATGATAATTCTTGGACGAACAAATATCTTTTACGATCTGATTGAAGAAGGGTGCAAAACCGGGCAAAAGAGAAAACTAGATCCAATCGCTTGCTCGTGGGTGATTGATGATCAAATTGATCCTAGATGGGTTACCACACATCACAGCAAGCTAATCCACGTGAAGGAATCAATCAAAAACTCGTGGATCAAAGAAAGCCCTAAAATCACGAAATTGAAAGCAAGAACGAAAAGAGACTTATCTCAAGCAAACCTTGCATAGATTGATTTCGTGATTGATGCTGGATTACATCCACACCATCATGGATCAGTAGACAATCAAAGACCACGAAATTCACCACAAACCATCAAGAGCCCTAGCCTCCACCTCAACTCCCCTAAGCCAATTAGGGTTTCGCAACAAAAGAGGCGAGAGAGAAAAGAGCTAGATGGTGCAGCCACCACCTCCCCCTATTTATAGTGGAGGCCTAGACTCCTAGGGTTTGACTCCATTGGGCTCCCGTTAAGGCCCACTAACAAACGGGTCACACACGCACGCTTCGCAAAGCGCCGTCTTTAACCTTTGACCTAAACCGCTTCACCATGCGCCATGGATTTGCCAATAGGTCACCCTTGTCCATCTTGTGTCACGCTTGAGTCATTGACCTCACCCGGCATCGTCGATCGTTCTGGACCTCAACTCTCCAAGTCTAGTCCCGATACTCCTCGCCGTTGACCGTCGTTGACCACCAAGCAACTGCACAACCACGCACAAGCAAACACGAATTCGGGAACAAGTTCTTCACAACTTGACCCATGTTAGTCAAAACATGCATCATGCAAATCATATGCCATGAAACCAATGACTTTGACCTAACAAATCAACATCGCCACGGTTGGCCGACGTTCAAGAAACCGGTCGACCGCTCCAGTGAGCGGTCGGACCGCCTTGGCGGTCGGACCGCTCCCTGTGAGCCGGTCGGACCGCCACCAAGGACTTAGCCGAATTTCATACCCTCAAAAACCGAAACCTTCTGGAAACTTAAATCCAATAGAACTTCTTACTCGAGACTCCAAAAATCATGAGACCAAGTGCATTGGGATCCCCTCACTTGCCTACAACACCTATTTTTGGCTCAGCTCATTTTGACCACTTTGGTCATCGCCGGTCCGACCGCCCTACATGGCCGGTCCGACTGATTTGGGACCGGTCGGACCGCCGTGCAAGGACCGGTCGGACCGCCCCTGTCCAGTAAGCCTGTAACTTTGTCGAAAACGCGTGAAACGACAAACCGTAAATGCCATTGCCAATTGTCACATCATCCTAAGATCTGGAACATATCCACATGAAATCCACAAGTTGATATGATATTTTGATTGGCGGGGTTATCTTGTTAATCGTGGGAAACACTGAACAAGATTTACTTTTATGTTTTGGTCCAGATCTTCGAATCTGGTTTTTGAGTCTAAAGGTTGTTTATTTAAAAGTGATTTTGGTCTGGACAAGTGGCTAGTAGTGTGGGTGCCTTCGTGTACGAGAATCGGGTTCAGTGGAAAGACTCGTACGGACAGTTGAGGACCGAACATTGGGATGTCATTCCAAGTACTACTTGTACTTCCACACGCGGGTTGGGAGTCGCTTAGTAAAGTAAGGGGAATGTTGTATTGATTTGAAACACAGGTGGTGTGCAGGCATGGGACTGTGAAATCCTGTGTTCCGTAGGAACCCAATGTAAGAATATAATGTGCATGTGAGCGCTATTTTATTTTGATGTTGGGGGATTGATCCACATGCTAACTTCTTACATTGGCCACTCCAACACAACTTGCATGCCCGGTTAGTTAGCAGGCGGTATAGCTAGCACTAAGCGGGATTTCATCGCACATGGGTGATTCAATTCAATATTTTTTTTTACTGAAAAATATCGAGTCTTGGTTTCCCCGGCCGGCACACCAAAGGAAGTGTGTCATTATCCAAAGGCTTACGGGCTGATCAAGTTGTGTGGGTAAAGTTGTACTCCCCTGTAGTGTTATAAACTATTAGAATAGCCGTGTCCATGGTTACGAACAACACTTGGGTCTTAACTGACATCATTATTAGACTCTAAACTAAAACTGGACATGAGAACAACTTGGTATCGACATGACAGGTATGTCATGAAGTTTAGTTTATCAAAGTGAGCTACCACTTTGGTATTGTTGATCTATGTTTATATCATTGTCATTTAAAATTCTTTTGTCAAAATTGTTTTTGATAAATGGTATTTACAAATTAGTAGGATGAAAACTTGTGCGTTTTATGCAAAACTTAAGCCATTAAAGCCTCTCCTTTGGTCAACCTTTAGCATATATAATTTCTTCTCCTTTGGATAGTGTCTATCATACAATTTCTTTTATTAGTTTGTGTAAGACTTGTGAGTACCTTTTGTACTCAATTAGGATATCTGTTTGTTCAGGTGAGGATGATTACGGCAGGTGCAACAGTTTTAACCCCAGTTGGTTGCTTGTGGGTATGTGCATGACAACCCAGTATTCTCCTTTTATTTCCAAGTTTATCTTCTGCTATGATTTATTTAATTCTGATTAGATTTAGCCGGCCGGCCGTCTTATGAAAAATCGTACCATAAGGCCCTATTTATCGAAATTGTAACATTGATTCTAATAATCTTTGCATATTTGACTATAGTTGTGATCAATGTTGTTTGGATATGTGCATGTTAGTCACTGATCCTTGGGAGCAAATATGAGACGCATATTCGGGAACCTTGAAATCGGTTTCGTTTCATGTTTAGGGTTGTGCCTTCTGTGCAATCACTTGACTTGAAACGGATTCGATTTTGGGATCCCACAACCTGGTCGGAGGAGGTTCAACTACACAACTACCTGGTCGGAAGGTTTCAACTACTTGGTCGGAGGAGCCGTTGCCGTGGCGGCGTGGGAGATGTTGCCGCACGACTATATGTGCAAATATAGCTCGTGTGTGGTCAATTATGCAAACGAGGGTTCGAACGATGCTATATGTGTAAATATAACTCGTGTGTAATTATTTGTGCAAATAAGGGTTCAAAGGGTGCTATATTAACAAAACTCGACAGTGGCCGGCGTGATGGCGTGTAGACTCCAGAAGCAACTTGAGGGCATTATTGGACCAGCCACAAGAGCGAGGACAATGGCTTTCTTTCTCGTCTTGAGCCTCCTGAGCTGGCCTGGCGAAAATTTCATTGTTGCGCTAACCGATAATGAGAGAAATCGCTCACCCTCGATCTTCCATTGGGTATCTGGGTGATTGCTTTGCTATTTACTCCGCAGATGGCTGCAAGCTCTAATGATTGCTCCCCTTTCATGATGTGTTAGACAAACGAAAAGGCTTTGCTTTTAGCCTAAAAGAAAAATGAAGGGCATTATCGATCGTGTGTCTCGACTAGCAAGTATATCGGTTCTGTAAAGCTTGTCGTGCATAGGCTTCTAGTGACGGCTGACCAGCAACGCTAGATAACTTGTGAGCGGTGACACTACAAATGTCAAACGGTAGTGCTCAACTTGTTCTGGTTAATGTATATGACATTGATGCCATGCAGTTTTATTCAAATATGATGACTAGCTACTTCATCAGTGACTGACAGACTGCAGAAACAAAAATGCCGATTTTTTTAATAATATATTTTTAATAGAATTACTGAAATAAATACCTGTTTAATGCGTATGTTGCCAACCAGACAGTGTTAAATATCGGACTCCGGGCTTTAAATACTTGAAGCTCTTGTGTGTGTACCATACTAGTCCACGATCAGTGGCTAATACATGCATCCACTGTTGAAAATGTGGGCAATATTTTAATTCCATATTTTAATAAAAGACATATATTGCAAAAGACTAATGATGCATAAACCAGTACTAACAGCAGGCAACTCATTGTATATATATATATATATATATATATATATATATATATATATATATATATATATATATGAAAACAGAATGTAATAAGTCAATCGATCGCACAAAGGAAAGACTTACGATTTAGTTCGATGAAGAACAAGAAGCGTATGACGCAGCATTTAATTAGCCACACGAGCGGTCGCGCAGTTGTGCGCTGTCCAGAAACCTTATTGCAGCCCCCGTGTAGGTCTTCACGGCAGCAATGGTTCGAAGATACCGATCCCCTTCTTCACGGTGCACGCCGAGAAGAAGAGTCGACGAGGTCCATACTGACGCGATGTGGCAAAGACAGTTTGCGGGAAGAAGAGAAGGAATAGAGGCAGTTTTTTATGCGCGATGCTCTGGACGTCTCCAGGCATATATATAGAGATGACTGGTAACTGACTGATTAAGTAGCTATTTACCCACTGGTAACTGACACCCTTAACCAGCAATTTACCCACTGGTAACTGCCTGTCATCATCACCCAATAAAGCCTCAAATTCAAACGTTTGAATCTCATTCAAACAGAGAGAGAGAGATGCATGGTTCAGCAAAAACAAAGTGGACTTGGTCTGCCAAGTGGCGTGCCACACCACGTCACAAGTCACGCAATTTTTCACACGAAAATACGCGAATGCTCGCGCGCCTGTGTGTTTAGCCAAAGCCCTCCTTGTGCCACCCTCATCCATGTGTCACATGTTTCAAAGAGAGGCAATGACTCCACCTTATATGTTGGTCACCTCCACCTTGCCTTAGCAATATGGTACTAAACCATACATGCTTTGGAATTGTAGAAAATAGGCCTAACTCATATGAGCCTATTTCCAACAATCCCCCACCAATTCCAAAGCAGGAAACAAAAGGATATCAAAGATATTATGCTGAAGTACTGTTAATATACCAGTCTTTTAGTGTAAGTCCCATACGGGTTGAACTTGCACCTAGAATGACAAGATTCATCTCCTCACAGCTGATGAATGGACTATACCTTGAATTCACAGCTTTTCGTGATTAGATTTCACTTGAAATATCAACTGATACTAAGCTGTCGAAGAACCTCACCTAAACGAAGTATTATTTGGTCATGCTCCCTTATCTGCTCATGAGCTTTCTAGAGAATGTCCTATTCTTGTGAACTGCGACCTCACAGTTAAGCTCAAGTAGGTGTATTCATTTTAGGTATCCTGTAGGCTAATACCTTTTCCCTCATTGGACACTATAATACATTAAGGCTTTAAGCCACCCTTCCATACAGTTGAGAGTACTCTGTCTATTAGGACACGGGTACATATATTTTAAAATGTACTCTCTTATTCAAACATCAACTTGTTTTTCCCATTACCTAAGTCACGGGATCTCCGATCAAGTAGGTATGGGATATTGTTGAGTTGTAACTCCAATGGGCCTCATTCCCATGTCCATAGACGCAACGGAAATCACCTTCCGTGCTAGCCCCTTTGTGAAAGGGTCTGCCAGATTTTTCTCAGTGCGTATATAATTCACAGTAATCACTCTGGAGTTTTTCAGTTTTCTGACATATTTAAGCTTACGCTTCACATGTCTGGAGGACTTCATATTATCCTTTGTACTTGTGACTTTAGCCAGCACTGTTTGATTATCACAGTACATCAGGATTACCAGTATTGGTTTCTCAACCAACGGCAAGTCCAACAGAAGCTCTCTTAGCCATTCAGCCTCAACAGTGGTTGTGTCAAGTGCTACAAGTTCTGCTTCCATGGTTGACCTCGTCAATATGGTCTGTTTGAAAGACCTCCATGAAATCTATGACACCGGCTAAAGTAAACACATAGCCACTTGTAGCTTTGATCTCATCCGCATCAGAGATCCAATTGGAATCACTGTATCCTTCTAATACAGAAGGATATCCAATATAAGTAATTCCAAGAGATGTTGTGCCTTTCAAGTAACGCAACACTCTTTCTAGTGCCTCCCAATGATCATCTCCTGGGTTAGATGTAAACCGACTTAATTTGCTCACAGCAAATAAAATGCCAGGTCTAGTGGCACCAGCTAAATACATGAGTGACCCAATAATTTGAGAATATCTTAATTGATCTTTTCCTGGCATCATAGGGCGTTGGAGAAATTTTACAATTCTCATAGCCAAAACGGCTTAAGATTTTCTCAGCATAATGAGATTGGCTTAAAGTGATCCCATCCTCGTTCTTGATCAATTTAATATTCAGAATGACATCTGCCTCTCCTAAGTCTTTCATATCAAAGCATCGAGAAAAGAAAGATTTGACATCGTCAATTACGGCAGTGTTTGTTCCAAATATAAGTATGTCATCCACATACAAGCACAAGATCACTCTTTGACCCGCACCATAACGATAATATACACATTTATCAGTTTCATTCACAACAAAGCCAACAGATGTCAAAGTTTTATCAAACTTCTCGTGCCATTGTTTAGGTGCTTGCTTTAGACCATATAAGGATTTTAATAATCTACATACCTTATTTTCCTGTCCAGAAATCACAAAACCATCCGGTTGATCCATATAGATTTCTTCCTCCAACTCTCCATTAAGAAAATATGTCTTTACATCCATTTGATGGACATGTAGACCATAGGAAGATGCTAACGCAAGGAGCACTCTGATGGTAGTTAGTCTGGCGACATGAGAATAGGTATCAAAGAAATCTTCTCCCTCTTTCTGGGAGTAACCCTTGGCCACAAGTCTTGCCTTGTACTTCTCAATAGTACCATCATGCCTTAGTTTCTTTTTGAAGATCCACTTACATCCTACAGGTTTACACCCGATAGAACGATCAGTGATCTCCCAAGTCCCGTTAGCCATGATAGAGACCATCTCGCTATGGACTGCTTCTTTCCAATACTCAGCATCAGAAGATGCATAAGCCTCTGAAAGAGTCTTTGACATATCATCCACGAGGTATACAATAAAGTCATCACCAAAGGTTTTCTCATCCCTTTGTCTCTTACTCCTGCGAGGAGCTTCTGTGACTAGATTGTTATCCTCCTCAGGGATATCACATATTGGTTCAGAAATGGTGGGAAGTTCAGAAGTTAGATGTAACACCCTGACCCAAAATCGGTTCAATGCCCAACCCACCGTGGGGCGGACCAGCCTACACATATCACCTCACTTACACTTTAGTCCTCGCTTCGTGTAAAAGGGTAAACCCGGAGGTGCTACGTTTGGATCCAACAAGCATTATATACTACTACAACTCACTTGAGACAAGCAATGTGGGACTAATCCCACCACACAACTCCTCATGGGCCACATGGCCACGCTATGAGCAGGTCGGGGTATTACACTCACCCCCCCTTAAGGGCTGACACCCTCGGGAGCATACCGCATACGCGGCAATTGCCCAGAACCACCCCTCGGTACACGTCCGTGCGTCCAGTGTTGGCACATATGTCATGCCATGTGTCCACTCTAGGCCCACATGTGCCATGCACCATATGCCCGCGCCCCTGTCCCGCACGTGTCCATGCAGCGAAGGTTGATGCTCTAATACCATTTGTATCCAACATGCATTATATACTACTACAACTCACTTGAGACAAGCAATGTGGGACTAATCCCACCACACAACTCCTCATGGGCCACATGGGTCACGCTATGAGCAGGCCGGGGTATTACATTAGATTATTCTCACTTTCTAAATTTCCAGTTTGAACATTCTCTGTTCGTGAAGTACTGCATGCAGTTCTCATAGGAAAATAAATCCTCAAAGAATGAAGCATCTCTCGACCTCATTATTGTGTTAGCAATAATCTCAGGAGTTTCTGATTTAACTACTAAAAATCTATAGGCCGTGCTATTATGAGCATATCCTAGAAAAATACAATCGATTGTTTTAGGTCCAAGCTTTATCTTTTTCTGCAATGGTATATTGACCTTTGCCAAACACCTTCAAGTTCGCGGAAAATTGACATTCGGTTTTCTCCCCTTCCATCCCTCATATGGAGTAATCTCACTCTTTTTAGTGATTACTCTATTTAGGACGAAAGTTACTGTCAATATGGCTGCCCCCACCATGACTTAGGCATACCAGCACTCTCTAACATGGCATTAACCAAGTCTGTTAGTGTCCGGTTTTTCCTCTCAGCTACACCATTTGATTGGGGTGAATATGGTGGTGTAAATTCATGGACTATTCCATGCTCAGAACAGAATTGAGAAAATTCATGAGAGATGTACTCTCCTCCACGATCAGACCTTAGTCTTTTTATTTTCTTCTCTAGTTGGTTCTCAACCTCAGCCTTATAAATCTTAAAGTAGTTTAAAGCTTCATCCTTAGTTTTTAGCAAAAACACATAACAATAACGTGTTGCATCATCAATAAAAGTTAAAAAATATCTTTTGCCTCCTTTTATCAACAGTTCATGCATTTCACACAAATCTGAATGAACAAGATCTAATGGTGCCAAGTTCTTTTCGTCCTCTAATCCCTTAAAGGGTTTGCGAGGTTGCTTTGCTTGCACACATGACTGGCACTTTGATCCTTTGACAATTTCATATTTTGGAATTAAATCTAATCTGGACATTCTAACAATACTATCAAAACCAATATGACAGAAACGAGAATGCAAATATTTGCCTCACATTTATTTAAACCAGTTGCAACATTCAGATTATAACAACACTCTAAAGTACTTAGGCGGAACAAGCCTCCGCTCTCATAGCCTTTACCAATAAAATTCCCGAACTTAGACATTGCAATTTTATTTGACTCAAAAACTAACTTATAACTGTCCCTACATAGTACAGAACCACTAACGAGGTTCTTGTTTATTGTAGGAGCATGCTGCACGTTCTTCAAGTGGATAATCTTCCCTAAAGTAAGCTTCAGATCCACCGTGCCAACACCAAGAACAGAAGCATGCGACCTGTTTCCCATTAGGAGGGAGGAAGCCCCTGCTGCCTGGTAAGAAGAAAATAAGAAAATATCAGAACATACGTGAACATTAGCACCGATATCAACCCACCAATCAGTGGATTGATATGCTGAAAAAACAACACGAGAATTACTATACCCTCCTGAAGTTGAGGCCTCGCCTATGATCACGTTAACAACCTTCTTCTTTGGCTGTTCACCATCCCCGCTCTTGCGAAAATGATAATCTTTCGCCATATGACCGTTTTTCCCACACACAAAGCATGTGATGTTCCTCATATCCTTCTTCTCAGTTTTCTTCTTAAAGCTAGTTGTCTTGTTCGGTTTGTTAGATTTGTACTTCTTTGCAACAGCCTTTTTCTCTGTGAAATTTGCATTGTTCTAACCAGAAGTGCTGGGTGCATCTTTTGCTCTTGCCTTTTCTTCCACATCGAGGGCAGCAATGAGATCTTCAACGAAAATCTCTTCCCTCTTGTGTTTCAAGCTAGTGGCAAAATCCCTCCAAGAAACAGGAAGTTTGGCGACAATGCCCGCAGCCACAAACTTAGGAGGCAACACACAGCCCAGGTGCGCAATCTCACCAACCAATAGCTGGAGATCATGAGCTTGTCCAACTATAGACTTAGCCTCATCCATGCTAAAGTCGAAGAATTGCTCACGTATGTAGAGCCAACGACCTGCCTCTGCCTCTACATATTTGTGCTCTAGTGCATCCCACAACTCTGTGGTGGACTTATAGTCCACATACACATCGTAGAGCTGATCTGCCAGAATGGTCAGAATGCAGCCTAGAGCAGTATTGTTCGCATTATCGAACTGCATATACTGATCCATCGTAAATGGATACTGCGGGTGGATTACCCACCACAGCCCCAAAGACATGAGCCAGAATTTGGCTCTAGTCTGCCATCTACGAAAATTCTGACCAGAAACCTCTCAGGTTTCATAGCATCAGAAGCTCTAGCCATAGTTGTGTTGCAACAAAGTTTCCAATAAGGTTTCTGGAATGTTGAAAATGTAGGCAATATTTTAATTCTATATTTTAATAAAAGACATATATTGCAAAAGACTAATGATGCATAAACCATTACTAACAGCAGGCAACTCATTGTACTTCACAATATATATATATATATATATATATATATATATATATATATATATGAAAGCAGAATGTAATAAGTCAATCAGTCGCACGAAAGACTTACAAACGAGTTCGATGAAGAACAAGAAGCAGCGCAGACGCAGACGAATTAGCCAAACGAGCGGTTGTGCAGTTGTGCGCTGCCCAGGAACCTTATTGCCGCCCCCGTGCAGGTCTTCACGGTAGCAATGGTTCGGAGATACCGCTTCCCTTCTTCACGGTGCACGCCGAGAAGAAGAGTCGACGAGGTCCAGACGGCACAGTATGACAGCACAGGTTTGCAGGGGAAGAAGAGAAGGAATAGATGCAGTTTTTTATGCGCGATGCTCTAGACGTCTCCAGGCATATATATAGAGATGACTGGTAACTGACTGATTAAGTAGCCATTTACCCACTGGTAACTGACACCCTTAATCAGCAATTTACCCACTGGTAACTGCTGTCATCATCACCCAATAAAGCCTCAAATTCAAACGTTTGAATCTCATTCAAACAGAGAGAGAGAGATGCATGGTTCAGCAAAAACAAAGTGGACTTGGTCTGCCAAGTGGCGCGCCACGCCACGTGACAAGTCACGCGATTTTTCACGTGAAAATACGCGAATGCTCGCGCGCCTGTGTGTTTAGCCAAAGCCCCCCTTGTGCCACCCTCATCCATGTGTCACATGTTTCAAAGAGAGGCAATGACTCCACCTTATATGTTGGTCACCTCCACCTTGCCTTAGCAATATGGTACTAAACCATACATGCTTTGGAATTGTAGAAAATGGGCCTAACTCATATGGCCCTATTTCCAACATCCACAATATTAATAATCACATCCATACATTCACACATACAGAATAAAACAAAGTATGATACACAACTTAAGCGGTTACATTATTTACAACAGAAAGGCAGACCGGCCAAATAAAAGCTTAAGTATCAGAAGTAGCAAACATAATAGCAGAAGTCAAATATGTAATAAGTCCAAAATTCCAGCGACATGCCCATCCGAACCCACAGGCAACCGACTAGAGACAAGTCCTAGAAAGACTCATCACCAAATCAACCGGTTCCGAGTGCAAAGAAGGCGTCATCTGGCGTAAGCTCATTCTCTAAGTCTGAACAACAAATTAAGTAAGATTGAGTACATTATGTACTCAGCAAGACTTGTAGTATATCACAAAGCTTATATATATGCATGGCTAACAAAAGGTGAGACTCTATACTACAAGTTATTTTCAGCATCAAGCAAGTTTTATTTACAATAACAATATACAGTACTTTGCAACGAAAATTTAAAGAGCGGTTTAATAGATAAAGGACAACAAGTAAGTAACTGAATAAATAACGACTCACAACCCCCCTCGGCTGCGAGTAACATCTCATTTTTGGCCATAGACATGGCACTCAACTCAAATATAAACCAACAATCATTTCCCACATTTTTCCCACAAAACTATTTTTTTTTATGAAAGCTAAGACTATACCTATTAAGTCTGCACTAAGCACGCTCATGACCGCGAGCATGGTTTTTTTAAATAGATTTATACTCTGCGGAGGTATACAATTTTACCCGCAACACATAAATTCTCTAGTTTGTTTAGCATCCGTCGATACCACCGCTTACTACTTTTGGTAAGCAGTCTAGACCACGTGTCGAAGCCTTTACATCATCTAGTCCTATCCTTGCACTGGCCTGGTGAATGAACACCCTAACTTCACCCGGTACACCCTCGTCTCAGTGAGACATTCACTGTTGTGTCAGAAGGCTTTGTGCCTAACACCTCAGTGAAGGGAGCCCCTTCAACATGCCTACACCGGTCATGCTTGCACTACTACGGCCTACCAACATGCAAGGCTAGTTTTCAATGACTTAATTAACTAATATCGTCCTATACCGGCGCATGTGGTTGTGCACTTAGGCTTAAATAGGAGTTGCTGGCGTTTGGTCCTTAATTGACCCAGGCGAGGCTCTTCCCCTATCTACTTGTGAGATACACCTCTAACAATTCTCAAAATATAATATAACTCGCCCGCGTCGCAAACTAAGTTTTTCATTTTTACTTTTACACAAAATAATAGAGGTAAAGCCCTCTGGACCATTATTTCAGAAACTCCCAATTTCCTATCCATCATGTCAACCCTTTTAGCACTTTTTAGTAAACACTATAGCTTGACTAAGCAATCTTGCGGTACTCGCACTCAAATTTCTCAAATTGACATCATCTTTTGTCTAAGCCATAACCTAATAGCTACAACAGTAAGGATATCAATATTTCAAGGAGATTCATACATCAAATAGGATTACGACTACCATTATCCCAAAATTTAGTAATTTTTAATCAAACATAGACACATACATAATATATTTTGCAAAAATAAGCACAATAATTAAAATAGTAGGATCAACATGGTCAAAGGGGTGCTTGCGTTGCTCTGGTTGCTCTGAATACGAGGATGGAGTATCGTCATAAAAATCGCTCGAACAATCGACATCTAATCAAAAGAGAAGGTAGCAAATTACATATAGCCAAATAATTTTAACATCAACAAAATCCAAATATTTTTGTGTATTCAGGTAGAGCATGATTTTAGATGAATTAAAAAAAGATTCATCTTATTTGAAGTTTGTATGCAAAAGTTACTAATGTTTTAATTTGCTTCGGTTTGAAAATTTCAGAAAAATAGAAAAGTGCTGACGTCGAAAGCATATTTTACGAAGTTTACACTTTTCAGTAGAGAAAGCGTACTCTTCTCTGCGTTCTACTGAGGTTTACGCTTTCTAGTAGAGGAAACATATTTTCCTCAGAACTAAAGGCGTCTTTTCTCATTTCTCCTATTTTAATTAACTCACACTTGGGGCTCACATGTCAGTCTCTTGGTTTTAAAACGTGTTTTAAAACTAGGAATAGTGTATGGCCCCACAAGTCAGTGACACATTTACTAAAAACATTAAGAATTAGATCTTTTATTATCTTGTCAGTCGGTCCCACCTGTCATTGACTTGGTACATTTAATTACTGTCATTAAGTGCTAATCAACATTCAAACATGTGGGTGCCACTGGCATAGAGAGAGAGGAAGGGGGAGTTGGGCGTGCGCATGGCCGAGAGGGAGAGGAGCTCGCCGGCGGCGAGGCACGCGCAGAAAATCTCAGGGAACCCGAAAATGGGTAGAGGGCGTCCATGCGATGCCAGGGCAGTTGAAAGTGGCCGGAGAGGTGGACGAAATCAGTGGCACAACGACGACGAGTGGCGGAGCTCCTCGGAATTGCAGCACATTTCACATAGGGGCATTGACTGGGCTAATTGAGTGGCGCACTGGACTCAGTGAGTCACCAGAGGCATGCAACCACGGTGGCACCATGAGAGGCTAGGGGAAATGCACTAGGGACTCGCCCTTGGCAAATCAACATGTGCGTGTGAGGACCAGTGACTCACCACGACCACAAAGGTGCAGAAGATGAGATCAGAGGGGCTCTGGAATGGCTTGTCGACGACGAGCAGCGGTGGCGTAGAGAAGGTCCATGACGGCAGCTCACCACAACAATAGAGGTGCTACAATAAGCGTCGTGTTAGGTTACTGGGGTGCTAAGGATGTGTAGACGCAAGGAATCGGCCCGGGGTTCACTGGGTTTCGAAGAAGATCATAAATGGCAGCGACAGAGGGGTTAGCATCAGTGGAGTGGGGAACACCTTATGACGCAATTGGCTTGAGCTTGAACTCTCCAGAGCGACGGGAATGCGTTGGTGAGCTCGAGTCCGCGCCAGAGCAGAGGACGAAGGCAGTTGAGATCGAGCTACAAGACTTCCGAGGCTGCATTAAGCGTAGGAAAGGAGTGAGTGAGGTAAGAGGATCAAGATGACGCATGTATCGTGGTTGACAAAACTCACCAGAGCAAGAATGGTGCGGAGGCACACTCATCGTCATCGAGAACGACGTAAACATTCTAGCGAAACCACGGAGCGATGAAGCTCAGGTTTGCACGAAATGAAACGCAGGCGAGCTGAGGAAGACGATGTGCACGCTAGGGCCTAAATAGTTAGGACGTTCACGTGAGTAAATAGAGAGACGCCGGCGATAGTGTGAGAAACTCGCGGTCATCTCTGGGTCTGTCCACCAGCGCGGGATATACTCGCCATGAACGGGGTGGCTAGTATGGGTGGAGGTTGGCGAAGGAGATAGGGTAGCTGGGCGAAAAACTGTGGGCAGCGAGAGGAACCAGCGTGCGAGCAACAGAGCTAGCGAGGCGCGCTGGTGAGAGAGGGAGAGAGCGAGGTGGAAGACTAATGCTGACAGGCGCAAGGTAGTTAGAATCGCGATCCTACTCTTAGAGTCTTACTATTCTACGAACCCACGACAACGTGTCGATCCAAATCGCACCGTGAATCAGAATAAGGTAGAATCGTGGTAGAGTTGCGATCCAAAGAGTAGAATCGTGTAGAATCGTGTAGAATCGTGTAGAATCATGTAGAATCACAGAGTAGAATCATGGTAGAGTAGTTTGGGCAAAAAAATTGCAATTTTTTTGATTTTTTAGAGGCCAGGGTTTGTTGATATTTTGTTTTAGAGCAAAATTTATTGACATTAATTTATGATAATGAGACTATAAATAAACAAGGAGCATGCAAAATATTATATCAGTGTGGTAATGCTAGTACAAATATCTGTAGTATGACAAGAGCAGTCTTGAGCTTGATAATGATAAGTTATTTTTATTCCTAGAGTATGTCTAGCTGCTTTCAAGGAACAGGCAAGTGTTGTAATTAGATATTGATTTACAAAAGTTGTTAACATTTCTCATGTAATTGTAGTAAACTAGTCATGGTCATTGACTGTTCTCCTGTAGTTCAGAACTATATCATCCATTTTGTCAGTACCATTACGCTTATCTGTTGTGCGATAAAAAGTGCTTTGCCCCTTTTTCGGTTATAAGTAAGTGGTAAACCATATAAGAACCATACCAACTTATAGTATATGTGTTAAATATGTGTATTTTTATAATTCTGTAGAATCGCCGATTCTACGATTCGATCCTACCGGAGGCAAATCGATCCAACTTAGGATATCAACTCTGACTACCTCACAAGCGGGGCCCACACATCAGCGAGCGCGGGAGCGAGGGTGGCGTGGGATAGAGTTGAGTGCAAGGGAGTTTGGGCCGGCTCAGTTTCGGCCCAAAGGGTGAGAGGGAAATTCGAATTTGTTTTCAGATTTTTCCAAAACTAGCCGATTCTTTGGTGAATTTGTAAACCTACCAAATATGTTCCAAACTTTATAAAAAAATCAAGCATTTTTTACAACTTCTATTTTCATATGTAAATTTTCTAGGATTTTATATGCTCTTCGATTTCCCCGAAAATTCTTACAAGTTGTTGCTTGTATGAAATTTCATTATTTGTTTTATACAAAAAGTCCAAAAATCATGCATAAATAATTTTCCGTATTGAATAATCTCAAAATTAATTTCCTATTAATTTTCAATATGTCTTCCTATCGACGATCAAATCGACGATCTTATGAATGTATGAAGAAAAAAAGGAAAATGACATGTATCTCCTGGAAAGTAATGAGATTGCTCTTTATTGATATGAACTGGCAATTACAATGGGTGTATGTAACCTAGACTGAAGACTAACTTGAGAATACAATGCTCTTCTGAGAGTGTTTCCCAATCTATCTTCACTATTCCAGCCTCCTCCACTTCACACGGTAGAGGAGAGACGCCTGTTGGAGAAGCAGCGCGTCTGGTCGGAGAGGGGCGTCAGTTGTGTCAACTGCTGTACGGTTATATGTCAGTGAGGCACTTAACCGCATTCCTGTGTCTTAGGGTTACGTATCGTCGCGTGGTATGGAATATACAGCACATGTTCCATTCTTCACACGGTAGAGGATATATCTGACGCTAGATCCAGATATCAGTTCGAGGCTTTGTGAGCTTTTGACTGATCGGAGACAATGTTGGGAACCTTCTCCGACCATGTTAGATATTGTGTAACCTCTGGAATCCTCACGACCAGTGAGGTCATTAGCCTTAGGGGTTACGACCACGAAGTCATATGGTCCTTTATCTATTAAATAATAAATAGAGGTTTTAATCCTCGTCAGCTAGCCCCCAAACTTTAAATGAATTGGTCATATAGACGCTTACTCCCGATGCAATCGTATCGGGCAGACCCCTCATTAAATGGTGTGGTATTCGAGGTGGTCCATATTCATTTTTAAAGTTGAGAAATTGCCTTATAAGTTGAAAAGAACTATTTGTCCGTTGGTTAAAAGGGATCTTTGTCCATTGAACTTTTCCCGAAGCAGTTACAGTGTTGCGGCTATAAAAAGCCCCTTAACACTGGGTGTTACGGTTTCTACGCCTTTTTAATTTCCTCTTCATCTTCTAAGAAACCATCTCCGATCACCTTTGAATTCTTCACACGAAAGAAATCATCAACTGGTCGATCTCCGATCTGAGTGAGAAGAAACTTGAAGGTTTGAAAAAGGCTGGGCTACCACCCGACATAAATCTGATCTTATGGAGATCAGCATTTGGGGAACATTCTCCAAGTGGTGAGGATGGAGAAATTCTGGTTTTTCTCGCATATATCGAATGCGGCTTCAGACTTTCAGTTACTCCTTTCTTTCCCAAGTTTTAGAGTATTATGGAGTAGAACTGATCAATCTGGCCCCCAACGCCATAGCCAACCTCAGCATCTTCGTCTACCTCTGCGAAGCGTACCTGGGAATTCCAGCAACTCTGAATCTCTTCAGGTACTACTACAGATTGGTGAATGCGAAGAAGACGACCGGTACACCTGGAGAGTGTACTTTACATCTCCATGACGGGAAGGCTGATCAGTACATTCCAATGTACTCCAAATCTTCGTGGTCATCATGGAAGAAAAGTTGGTTTTACATGAAGATTACGCAGGGTGATGGCCTTTATTACAGCGGTAAGAAGGCTATCGAGAACCCGCAATGGCGTTCCTCCTCGAAGAAAGAGGGAAAAATTGGGAGATGGGTTGAAGCCATCCATCTCCTGAGTGTTAGGGGTTTAACCTCCTAGATGTGGTGAGTGACTTCTCTATGCGGAGAATCAGTCCTTTAAATACCAGAGCTCATTCGATGCTCTGGTATATTGGTCGTTGTCGTAGGGATGGCCCTACCGGCCACAACGCCTAGCCGAAGCACCCCGGAGTAACCCCGAAGCCCCGTGAGGCCCGGGGCAGCAAGACCTTCGGGCAACCCCCGGGGCGGGGCCGAAGCACCCCGGAGGACCCGAAGCCCGCGAGGCCGGGCAACAAGACCTTGGGTCACCCGGGCGGGCGGGCGGGCGGGCCGAGCACCTCGGAGGCCCGGAAGCCCGCGAGGCCGGGCAACAAGACCTTCGTGCCACCGGGCGGGCCAAGCACCACGGAGGACCCGAAGCCCGCGAGGCCCGGAGCAACAAGACCTTCGCCAACCCAGTATGGGCCAAGCACCCAGAGACCCCGAAGCCCGCGATGCAGGAGCGGCAAGACCTTGGGCCACCGGCGGGCAAAGCACCCCGAGGACCCCGAGCCCGTGAGGCCGGGCAACAAGACCTTCGGCCACCCAGGCGGGCCGAGCACCGGAGGGCCAGGCCCAGCGAGGCCGGGTGAGAGGCCCTTAGGGCGAACCCGAGGCCTCTACTACCGCTCCTGGACAGGAGACTCTGTTAGAGTGAACCGAGTCCAGGAGCGCGTACCATGGACCAAAGTCTAGGCGTAGGGGCGAGGAATGTCCCTGCAACCCATATGGATACTGTACCATGGTAGGGTCATAAGGGTAATATACAAAACCCTCACAGGGGGCTATAAATAGGGGATCACCCTCCTTTTTATGGGTGAGAAAAAAAAAAGCAAGCGCGAATTCCCTAGCAATAACCATCTCGTTCTTATCACTGGCTATTCCCCTCTTGAGGATCCCCGGAGCCCTCTTGGGCTTGTCCGGGGTCCCCCCCTCTTTTACTGTATAGCTTGTTTTTTTGCTACTACAGTTGGCGCCGTCCATGGGGACCGACAAGCCGAGCGCGTACCCAGATACAAGAATGGCACCTCGAAGAGCCGCTCCTCGCACACGGGCGTCCGGGGCAGCGGCAGCACCCGAGCCACCCGGCGCCCCGAGGGCCAAGCGAGGTAGGACCTCCCAGGCCGCAGAGCCCGTGGCTCGCCCCAAAGAGGAGATCGAGCACTCCACGCAGGACACCGTGGCTGGCGAGGCACCCCCCAGACCCGGGCGGTCGGCCAACCGCTTGCTCCGGTCCCACCGGGGGCAGCACAGCAAGCTCACGATCTACACCAAGAGTTGGCAGATCTCCACTGGGAACTATTCGATCTCCGACAACGGGGGGGCGGCCCCACCATCGCCCACGGGGGCACCGCGCCGCCTGGAACTGGAGCGCCGGCCGCCCCAGGGTCCTCTGCCGCCGCTCCTGAGCCGATACTTCAGGGAGATCCCAGCTCTCCCTTGAGCGCGGGGCTGGAGGAGGCCCGCTGGCCCCCGGGCTTCAAGATGCCGAAGGTCCGGCCCTTCGAAGGATCGACGGACCCGTTGGAGTTCCTCCGTGTCTACGAAACCACCATAGAGGCCACCGGGGGGGATGACACCACGAAAGCAAAAAGCTTGACCCTGGCTCTAAGGGGGATAGCGCTAACATGGTTCTTTACCATCCCCCTGCACTCCGTGTATGCGTTGGAGCAACTGCGGGACATGGTGCGCAACAGCTTTCAAGGAAACTACGCCGAACCTAAGGACGCAGAAGACTTATTCGCCATGAAGCAGACCCCGGGCGAGCCCCTCCACAACTTCTTCAGAAGGTTTGCAGAGGTCAAATGCCAAGTGAAGGGGGTCAACGAGACGACCATGATCAATGCCGCAACATGCGAGCTCTAGAAGGGGCCCTTGGCAGAGCGCCTCGCCCGCAAACCCGTCCGCTCAGTGGCTGAGCTCGTCGACAAAATGGAAGAGTATGCCAGGGCGGAGGAAGACAGCACACGGCGGGGAGGTACCTCGGGCCGCCTCGCGCCGGAAGTCGCGATGGTCAGATTAGGCCCCCCAAAGGAGCCCCCAACAGCAGCAGCCACCGGGCCAAGGGGGCGGAACGTGTACAACGTTGAAGGACAGCAGTAGCCAGGACCCCGTGCAGGGCGCGGCCGGGGGCGTGGTCACGGCAGACAAGACGGAAGACACACCGAGGCACGGTTGTTTTGTGACCTCCACGGCGAAGGGTCCCACTCAACGCTGCAATAATACGTCCAGATTTGCTCGGAGGAAGGAGACGAGCGACTCTTCCTATTTAAGGCTGAGTCCTCCCCCGACCGGTACCTTTTGGGAAGATGCGTTAGCATTTCCAGACCCATACGCATTTTGACGCTTTCCAGAGAAGCGCCTTTGTCGAGCGGTACCTCCTTAGTCTGGTCAGAAGGCTTTGGGGTCATCTTGGGTCTTCAGAGCTTGAATTGCACAGAATGCGCATTAGTTTCTCTGGTCGGAAGCTCGTCGATTAGTTCTAGGGATTTCCGATCATATGCATAAGCAATTTTTCTATCTCCTTGAACCATGATGACTCCTTTTGGTTCTAGCATCTATAAACTCTGGTAGTCGTAATGCATAGCTATCAAAAATTTAGCCAATGCCGGACGACCAAGGACCCCATTGTATGCGGTTTCAAAATCCACCACATCAAACGAGATCTTTTCTGTTCGATAGTTATCAGGTTTTCTGAACGTGACCTGTAGGGACAGATGTCCTATCGGTTTAGAAATAGAACCAGGAACTATGCTGCGGAAAGCATACTTCACAGGTTTTATTTTCGACTTGGGAATTTGTATTTCTTCCAATGCTCCTGTAAACAGAATATTTAAAGAATTTCCTCCATCTATCAAGACTCGATTAACTTTAAATTGTTAATAGTACATTCAACTACGATAGGGAATCTACCTGTTCGAGTCGACGGGATGGGGCAGTCTTCTTTGCTGAAGGAGATAGTTGTCTCCAACCACCTGGATGGCTTGACGTCGATCGAAGACTCAGCAAGGTCCACTTCCCGCTCCACAACCTTCATATGGTGCCTTGACTCATACAAAGAGGATCCTCCGAAGATCGTATCCACGGTGTGTTGCGGCTCATGTACTCCATTTCTTCGTCGTCATCTTTGTCCTTCTTGGAGCTTAGTTCTCCGAGTTCATGTATAGAGGGGAAGAAACCTTTACCTGAGTAGTAATCCTTCAGTTTCTTTTACCAGGCTCGGCAGGTGCGCAGATCATGCCCCGCTGACTGGTGAAGTGGACACCACTTCTTTTTTTCTTTTAGTTGCCAGTCGGAGCCTTTGCTTTGTTCCGACCGAAAAATTCTTTCTTGCCCTTGGAAATTTTTTCTGGAATCGCAAGGACCTCTTTATTGTCGAGCTTGCGGTTCTTCTTACCCTTGAGAGACTTCTTGCTTTTCTTCACCTATTTCTCCAAGCCAGGTTGAGGGGTTTTATCTTTTCGATCAATAGCTTTGCACCATTCAACCGCCTCGCTAGCGGCTGCATATTTAGCAGCCATGTCGAAAAGCTCAATAGTCGTTCGTAGAGGATTCAAGGCGATATCTTATGTAAACCGTTGATTCCTCAACCCTGCTTTAAAAGCCTGGATAACAGAAGATTCTGCGACCTCTAGGATAGAGTTTCAAACCTAGTTAAGCCTCTTGATATATTAGCAAAGAGTTTCATTAGTCTTTTGCCTGATCCGATAAAGATCGTCTTCTTTTCTGGGGCAATCGTACGTCCCCTGGAAGTTAGCGATCAACATATCACAGAGTTGCTCCCAAGTATAGATAGATCCGACCTACAGGTTAAGCAACCATGGCCGAGCAGACCCTTCAAGGACCGTGGGCAAGTAATTTGCCATCACGTTGTCATTACCACTGGTAGCTTTGATAGCAGTAGTATAGATTTGAAAAAAAATTCTAATGGGTTCTGAGTCCCATTGAACTTCTCTATGTTGCCTGGTCGGAACCTGTCCGGTCAGCGTATAGCTTGGAGCTCTGCTGAGAAGGCTCGACAACCTGTTATGGAGTCGTGGCGTCTTCTTGAAAAGGAGCCGGATTGTAATCGACTGGTGACCGGTTCCTTATATTAGCATATCTAGTATCCGGTGTTCCAACCCAGTCGTGGACGTCAGCATAACGCCTCTGACCACCTGCTTGGTTCAAATGGTGACGAAGGTCATCAGAACCAAGAGGTCGTTCCTCTTAACGAGGAGGAGGAGTGGCTGCTGAGAAGAGCCGTCTTCCCTCGTGATTTCCTGGTTGAAACCTACGAGGGGGTCTTGGTACCATCTGGTCCTCCGTCCGACCATGTTGCCCTCTGCTAAGGGAGGAACGCTGGGACGAAGTCATCGTGTGACTTTGCGAGCCCCTTTGTTCTCGGTACATTTCTGTACGCTGCATCGTTTGCTAGAGGATCACTGATACCTGTCCTGCAAGTTAAACGTAACCTGGAATCTCTGCTAAAGCGGAATCTGGGTTGACCAGAATGTCACGACCTTGTTGCAGGTCTTGAAGTGTTACCGCAGGTCTTGGAGGATTCTGACTAGCATTGGGTGTTAGATGAGTCGAATATCCTTCCGACCTCTCGTCTTGTCTTGTCCGACTTATCACACGTTGTGAGGTAGGAACAGACGAATTAACTGATCGACGTCCATCAGTTCGATTGCCTACGGAAAGTGGTGTTTGAGCGACTGTACCATCTCCATTAGTATGTGAGGGCAGGTTAAGCTGTGGAGGATCGCGCATGGGAACTTGATTGGTATCTCTGATTGCATTAACTTTGTGCCTCCAACAGCGATCTTCCGACGAGCTCTCGTCGTAGCTAAGCGAGAGCCTTATAGAGCTTCAGTAAGGAGCCTCCATGACGAAGAGCGGTCAGAGATTACCACTTCTGGCAGGCTTTGTGGTGGATTCAGCCTGATCTGGTGGATTGTCGATCGTATGCTGAGCTTTATCATTCCCACCTGGCCTTTGACCAGTGGCAATGGTAACTTCATTAACACTCTCACCAAGTGTCGGTTGGCCCCCGAAATACGTAAAAGCTATTGGCGAATACCGGTCGCCTATGATAACATCGAGAGTATGTTGATTCTCTGATGCTGGGCTACTATCTCTGTTCTTGTTGGTAGATTGATCGGGCTTATAGAAGCATTCGGATGTTCCGAACTGGTGGAATGATCGGTTCCTCCGAAAGCGCCACGAGTGGCGGTGGTGAATCCTCATCCATCCGGTCGTTCTCGCTGGTCTCAGCGAGTGGCGAGCCAGCGGAGGAGGATGACGACATCCCGTTTTCTTCCATGGCGCGTATGCATGCATCTATATCGAGGTCGGAGTAGTCCACCAAGTCGAACTAGTTTTTCTCATCCCAAGTCATTGCCATGTTCGCATGAACGATGACAGAGAAAGGAGTGAATGAAGAATGCTTGAGCAAAGTGATCTTCAAGAACCCAACGCCTTCTTCCCCACGGACGGCGCCAGCTGTCGACGATCAAGTCGCCGATCTTACGAAATAAAATAAAGAAAAATGGCAAAGAGTTCTTGGAAGAGAATGAGATTGTTCTTTATTGCTATGAACTGGATCCTTTACAAGGGGTGCCTTCGACAAGGCGGTGGACTACTCCTAATTACACTGAGTGTAGTGCTTGCTATGCTATTAAATCAGAGTTGGAACGTGAATCTAGCGTTGATTGCGATGCTTCAATCTGATGCCTTTGTTCCTCTATGCTCCGTCTTTAAATAACCATCGAAGAGGTGGCAGTTACTCCTGGAGAAGACGCCTGTTAGAAGTGACACATCTGGTCGGAGGGACAATTGCTATTAGTGAAACAGTAATTGGTCATTGGTTAGCGTCTATGAGACACTCAACCGTATGGTAATTATTGTTAGTGTCTTAGGACCATGAATCGTCGCATGGTATGGAACAAATATGACATGTGTTCCATTCTCACACGATAAGAATATACTTGGAGTTAGATTCAGATGCCAGTTCAAGGCTTCTACAAGCAGTCATCTGGTCAGGGACTGGGTACAGGACCTCATCCGACCAGGGTACTCATAAGTAACCTCTAAAATCCTTACGACTACGGGGTCGTTAGCCTTAGGAGTTACGACCATGAAGGTATATGGTCTTTTAATTATGTATTAAAGTGATACATGGATATTTTAATCCTTATCAACTACATAAACCTATTTTGTAATTTTATTAAATGTGCATTTATTTATGTAATTCTATTAAAAATATATTATTTAAAAATAAATCATTAACGATATATCTAGAACTAAACTACACTATAAAACCATACATCTAAAACTATCTAATCTATTCAAGTACTACACCATAAAAAAATATCTATATGACTAACCACATATCTAAAACTAAACCACACACACACCTAAAAGTATGTATTGCAATGAATTATACTACATGACCATACATCTAAAACTATCTAATCCGTTCAATTACTGCACCATAAAAAAATTTCTACACAACTAACCACATATCTAAAACTAAACTACACACCGATAAAGATGTACTACAATGAACTATACTACATAACTATACATCTAAAATTACGGATCTACTAGTTATCTTTGCTAACCTACCAGGGTTTTGAAATTAAATACAAAGCTCCAAAAAAAAAGTGATGTGGGCGACCGGATCTGCTCCTCCCTCCCTCCCCTCCTCCATTACAGACGGACAATGCTTCGCTAGCACCTTTCCTCCTCTACCCTCTTTCTTTTTCTTGGAATAAAAGTGAATGTCAGCCAATTTTTTAGCCTTTTATAACCTAACTTCTGTCGCCGTTTGAAATAGCGACAGGAAGCTGTGTAGTCTTTGTCGTTATTCCAAATGTTAATTTGTGCTATTTTGAAAACAATCGCCATTTGGAATGACGACAAAAGTATTATCTCTTGTTTGTTGGGTGTCATGGTTCCTGTCGCCACTTCAAATAGCGATATAAGCTATTTTTTGTAATTTTATTAAACATACATTTGTTTATGTAATTCATTTTTAAAAAAAATGTTATTTTAGAAAAATTCCAAGAGAGAGAGAGAGAGCAAAAACCGTCCATACTCACATTTAGTAAATTTTGTTGGTTGCTACAAAATTTTGAACTACACAATTGGAACTATCTCTCTTTCGTTGTAAAACTCAGAACTCGCTGGCTTTGTGCTTCTGTGTCGTGCATGGATGCGTTCCACATGTAACATAGCTGCCTAAACTAACATTCACACAAGAAACCAAAGAAAAACAGATGAACTCCTGAAATTTCTAATATATAGAAGAGATGAAATTTGAACAGTTCTAACATCTCACATTACAAGCTCTTGGCACAATAACCACGCAATCCCATAATGGCGTGTTACTTCCTGAATCACAGAAGAAAGTAACAAAAACAACCACATATAGCTTCTGGTAGCTTCAGCCTAAGCTCACATCCTCGTAGAAACTTCAGCACCAAAACCAGTGGCCTCCTCGTACTTACAGAAGAGGTTATATATCCTTAAACCACACCCACTAAGAAATTCAGAACAGCACCATGCCAACGATACTAACAATGCCAAGAAGCAGCCCAATACTCGCCTTCAACCCAGCAGCCCCATTCAAGCCCCAGACGCGCACGTCGTCGATCACCGGCCCGCAGAGCGAGCTGTGGTCGTCACTTCTCGTGTTGTAGTACACGCTGTAGAACGCCACACGTGTGCGCTCAGCACGCGCTGTGAACGTCACGTTTGCAGCCTGGCTAGTGGCGTTGCCCATGGGGGAATAGTGGAAGTTCTGCGCTTGGTCACCTGCGAATGCCATGACGGCCATCGGTGGCTGGCATGAGTCCCCAGCTGATCCCAGGTTGAATGTCAGGCTGTACACTTTCTGAGGGGTTGTCTCGACCATCTGTGAGATGATGCCCTCCTTGCCCGAGAGAAGCTCAATGGCGCGCTTCCCCTGGGGAACGGTGTATTGGTCAGAGTCGACATGGCGGACAGCGCGGTTCGACTCAATCATCCAGCCAGGCAAGGCAGATGTCTGCTCATCGAGGTTAGTTGGGAGCAGCACTCCGAAGCTCGTGTTTGCAAACATCCACGGACCCTCCTCAAAGTCTCCGTTGATCACCACATTATCTGTTGAAAACAAGGCAATACCAAATATACACGTGAGAACTGAGCTAGAGCATCTCTAACCCTTTAAGGCCTACCGAAATGCTAATTCTATAAGGGCTTACTGAAATGATATACACATTACATACCAAAAACATGGACACCGCGGCTGAAATTTCAGTGTCGTACCAAGTACTAACAACTAATAAGTCTAGAGATAGGCAGTAGAATCCTATACCCTTGGGTTTGTCTGGAGTGAAGAGCTTCTTGATGGCAACGTTGTCAAGGATAGGCCCACAAGTCGGATCGTCCTCCATGCCAGGGTTCCTGAATTGAATGTTCGCCTGCTCGTCCATTGCTTGAAAAGCCAATGCATATGCATCCCAGCCTTCTATGTTGTACAATGTCTGCAAGTCCACCGTCTGCGATGCACCACCGAGCACGGACACATTCAGAGACTCCAGCTGCGCACACGTCCGGGCAGCACTGAATGTGATAGCATACTCTGAGCCCTTCTCAACCTGCACCACCTGCCCGATACCTGCGTCATTCCCCAGCCGTATAGCATGATCCCCTGCCATGAAACCCCAAATGTTTAAACACGACCACATGCCAAATCAATTCGGGTGCAACTTGATTATTCAGAGACAAAAGCTTTGTAGGATACCCTGTGGAACGATAAGGATCATGCCACCCTGGTGCTGGCCTGCTGAAATGAGCTCAACTGTGCCATTGATCGTCCAACCTGGGATCAATGCTCCCTCAGCAACAGAAGCAGACTTAACAAAGCCACCAGCTGGTGCTGTCTCGAAATCACCATTGCTGAGCAGGCCTATTGCACAAGAAGATCACTTGCTCATGTAAGTGCCAAGGTCAATTTAATACCATATCTCACTCCTGACGTAATGCTGCTGCAACTCAAGACAGCAAATATATTGGCTTAAGAACTCTACTCAATATCTACTCCATGTGACATGTGTAAGTGATATAGAGTACTACTTTGCAATCAAATAGTGGGGGAAATAGAAATATATTATCTATCATAAGTTTTGTAGCTCTTGCATTTTGCAGGATAGGATGGACCATAATAAGTTTGATCCCCTGTAGAGTCTAGTACACTATGTGCTGGACTCTCTTTATGACATGGATACTGAGAGAACCTACAGTCAAGTGCATGACAGTGAGGAAACCCAATCCACATCTTATCTAGGGTGTTTTTACTGAAATGAACAACCACAGTAGAGTTTGACAAGGTTCATTTCCATGCTTGATTGACCCTCCACCTTAATTACAAAGGATGAGAAAGATACGATTGTACAGAAGTGGGAGGAAATCAGCTACAAACCTAGCCCCACAGACCACAATAGCATCTTTTTTATGCCATGATTTAACAGAGCTAAACCGCTAAACAGTAACTAGACTACCAGTAGGAAAGAAAAAATGTCTAAGTTTTTCCATTGTAGATCCAATGCAGTTCATTGGGCACTACTATTAGGCCACTTTAGTATGCTTCATTGTTCTCACAGGGACAGCCATGTGACTACGCACAGCGATCTTATGTGATGAAAGTGAAACATCCACCAACCCATCAAACCATCCTACTACCATGGAGCCCCATGCAATGGTCCAGACAAAGCACCAGGACCCGTGGCGTAAATTTAGGGAGGTGAAGGTACGGAAATAAAAAAGATAGGATGGACGGTCCCTCACGGCCATCCTTTAAATAAGCCATTTGACCCTTACGAGACGATTCAATAAACACTTTGCAGGACATTGGTTTCTGTTCTTTCTGGATCCGGGTTTACTACTACGCGTGATTTCCTTTTGACTTGTCGTGACTTCGTCCTTGCGGTCATAACTCATAAAATCTTCAGACAAGGTAGGAAAACGTTTCAGATATAAAGTCATGGATTTTTTTTTTCCCATGGCCTGAGTCTGTAAAATTTTCTGAGACTTGCAACGTTTTGTAAAGTTTCTGAATCTTGCAAGTGGTTTTAGCAATGTTTCGCACCCAACAGAACGACCTTCTCGCAAGATAGTACAGCTCACTTGGGGTTATTAGTCATTTTCAAACACAAAAATGCATGATACATCATAATATCGCATGGCATAGCTCCATGTTTCTTCCAAATGTTGAGTACGGTCATTTATATCCTAATCCACTAGGAATTAGATATGTGTGCTACAAACAAAATTAGATGAATCGTAATAGGATTATAACTCCTACTTCTTTTTATAGTAGGACTTCAATTTGGAAGACTGGAATGACTATATAAACCCATAAGGGATGTCCATAAAAACCCCAAAAAAGAAGCAAGCCAAGTCAGAGGAATTTATCCAAAGCAGCCAAGTCAGAGGAATTTATCCAAAGCAGAAGGCACGGGAGGATTAGAGCCTAAGTTATTGTTTAGCACTAAATTCTTGTATAGAACAAAGATTCGAGAGTCCTAAGAGGTCTGAGAGGGTTGTGAGAGAGTAAAAATCTTTTGTACTCCTTTGAGGTTGTACTTAAGAAATTTACGGTCAGCTTCGTCAAATCTCTCTCTCGTCATGGTTGCTTCGTAGCCGTTATTTTAATTCTCTTTACGAGATTCATCCACTTCGTTCTTGATACCGTGCACGCTCGTACCGTATCTCACATGTTGAGTATGTGTGACTCATATCCTAACCTACTAGGACTTAGAGATGTGTTCTGTAAAGATTCCTACTTTCTTTTAAGGAGAACTAAGGGGCACTATATAAAGTCTCACATGTTGAGTATGTGTGACTCATATCCTAACCTACTAGGACTTAGAGATGTGTTCTATAAAGATTCCTACTTTCTTTTAAGGAGAACTAAGGGACACTATATAAAGTCATAAAGGGCGGTCATAGAGAAGACAAACCACAAACCAACTCATTCAAAGCAAGAGATGCACGTGAGGGTTAGAGGCTATGTTATTCTTTAAAATTAGATTATTGTATTGGTCAAGAATCCGAGGGTCCTAAAAGTTTCGAGAGGGTTGTGAGAGTAACAATCTCTTACACTCTTTTGAGGTTGTCCTTAAGGAATTTAAGGTTGACTTCACCAAATATTTCTCACCCGTCGTGATTATTTCGTCGTTGTTATTAGGTTATCTCTACGGGATTCATCTACTTTGTTCTTGATCTGGGGGCTGCTCGTACCATATCTCGCAATTATAATCCAATCTAGAGGCTACTGCACATAAGAAGGGGTATCAGAGTATAACATCACAAACTCTAATCCAATCCGGAGCTGCTGTGCTGGCATAAGGATGCGAATCAGATTATAGCAAGAAAGGCATAGGCAGAGACACACTAAACTAAACAACAGGCGAACACAAGTGAAGCAGGATGAGTATCAAGCAAAGTTGCAAACTTGTGTGCAATTAAGCGTGTGCCTTGAGAAGCGACGGGACTAGAAATAAGCTATATCACAAGAACAAGCTCATGTAGTAGTATAACAACAGTGGATGGAAAGTTTTGTCACAAGATAGGGACAGGTCAGTTTTTGGCTGTTCAGAGGTGATACAGAAGTAACAGGACATGGCCAAATCTTTACAGCTAGGCGCTTCACGTTTCTCTGAATTCTGAAGGATTTGTAGGAGCACGCACACTGCATGTGAAGCTATCTTGTTGATCCTGCCTACCTTTGAGGATCTTTACTTTGCAACATTGGAGTATACTGAACTATACTCTAAAAAGGAGAAACGGCTTCACTTTGTGTATATCCACTCCTTCCTCACGAGTGCAAACACCTATTGATTCCGGATGCGCAAAGTTATCGTATTGTCCTACATCACTCCAAATACTATACTATTTTTCATTGTCCTCCTAGAAATTTCCCATTGGTGTGAATGCTCATAAACTCAGCAGTGCTTAGATCAAGGGGGGAAGGTAAATTTCCCCATTAGTACTGAACCTCGTGTTTTTTTTTTTTTTGGCATTGGTGAGATCTGACGTCGATACAGAGGAAAAACACCTAACTCCAACCAAAGATTGCATGAAGATGCACAAGATTGCCTCAAATGACGAGTTGCAGACAACAAAGCATGCATTAAGAGCCACACTAGTGATCAAGAAAGGGCAAGAAGAGAAAGGGTGTAAGATAGCATACCATCCTCCACTGCAGCGGCTGAGGCCAGATGGGAAGGTGCCAGCAGAAGCAGGGCCAGGCACAGCCCCAGCAATGCGAGCCTGGAGCAGCAGCAGGCCCTCGCCAGATCTTGCTCCATCTCCTCCTAGTCCCTTCAAGCTCCCAGCTCCCTCTCTCTGAAGAACAGTGAGGAGTAAG
Source organism: Hsuehochloa calcarea (assembly GCA_036346395.1). Classification (NCBI taxonomy): domain Eukaryota; kingdom Viridiplantae; phylum Streptophyta; class Magnoliopsida; order Poales; family Poaceae; genus Hsuehochloa; species Hsuehochloa calcarea. The sequence continues at coordinate 63,440,876 of CM070594.1, read as the reverse complement.
GAGAGGTATGGGAGGTGCTAGTGAGGTGAGTGGCGAGAGGTAGGAGACAAGAGGCCACTGTGCTGGGTGTAGCCGAGCGAGTCCTCGCTATGTTGGAGGCAACTCTGCCTCCGCTCGCCCACGCCTTGCTTTTTATGGGACTTTGCCTGATGGCGATTACCTTTTCCTTTGGCACTTTGCTGGCCACTCCCATTATTCTATTTTTCCCAGGCCTGGGGTCTGATGGGAACAGTGGCCACTGGGTGAGAATTGTGGCAATAGGCAATAATACTTCTGCTCTAGTCTCTAGAGGCCACCTGCCTTTTGCTTTTTGCAGCGTTTTCGTACCACTTTGTCGAGCACAAGAAACAGCAGTACCACTACAACTCCCTACTAATAAAACACTCGCTGGTGAGTAGTGAGTGCTCTGCTCCATCTCCATGGTCATACGAGTCAAGGTGAGGTGTGTCCTGTACGAGCAAATCGTTTATTGTTGTCAAATGCCAAGTATCATCAGTCATCAGAGGGTGTAGCTTTATGAGCACATAATTTTACAAGTCTAATCTGCTCATCAGTGAATGTACAGTGAAACAGTGTATATTGGTTAAGATATGAACCGAAGCTAAACTCCAACATGGTGGTCTACAGAAGTCGTAAAAATCAGAATTCAGTCTTTGCTTTTCTCTAGTATACACACCATTTTTCGCAGTACATGATTGTGGTTGTGGAGCACAACGAGCGAAAGGGAGACAAATCAATGAGACTGTATAATATGTATATGCTTTCGCTTTAGGTAGGTGGTTGCAGACAAAGAAGCTCAAAACCATCAACATCTCCAAAAGTGAGACATGTTTGAGTAAACGAGCAAGCATACCCGGTGACACGGCCTTCTATAATCTAATAGTATGTTATCCATAAACCACTATGCTGGTCACTTCTGAACACTAGTGGCAATTCTAAATCGAGCACAAGAAAGTATTGATAGTATTAGATCGGTGATGACTGATCAACTGATGGGCCTGGCCTTAATGAATCTACAAGTTAAATTAGGGCCATGTCCCCTCTCTTTTTTTTAACTCGGGGACGCCATGTCCCCCAAGTAGCGTTCACTTTGAGCTCACACGCACACAGGTGACACAGTGCTAAGTGACAAGTGAAGTTCAGATATCGAAGATGAGACCGGGGGTGGAGCTGCCGCACACCGACACATTTTCCTGGCGTTCACATGGTAAAACTTGGTAACTTCGCAGAGAGCTAGCGTCGTCGATTCACTGGTGTAAATTGAATTTGTGGTTGTTTTTCTCTGACCATTTTGTTTCCACCAAATGCATGAATGCGCATCACGGTATTCACTATTCACCCGTAACTAGTCAGCAATGCATGAATGCGCATGACAGTATTCACTCGCAAGTCAGATTCGTGCAATGAAGTCGTTTTATTACGGTTTTGTGTATTTGTTCATAATAGTAGACCTACCAACAATACTGTGCAGCATTCAGTATCAGATTTCAGAATCTTAGGACATGCGGTAGCAAATACTACTCCACATGCGCGTACTATCATACTTCTACTGCCAGTACAAAACTACTGTAACCGAAGTTCATCAACGGAAACCAAAGTCATCGGCGACAAGAGAAAACTAGATGGCAAAATTTCTTATTCTTCCTGCTGCTACCGGCGCCTAGCGACGTGCGTGGACAAAGTTGGCCAGGGAACTGACAGGTTCACGGAATTAAAGGTCTATCCATACCACCCAAGGGAGCCTCACATGATTTGGAATACGAAACACAAATCCATGCAGCGTCATCCGATTCCCATCTCAGGTACGTGTGCTCGGGTTGGCAAGAGTACCGCTGCGATAAAAGATCACCGGCTGGTTGAACGAGATCTTTTATTCCGCGGCGGAGGATGGCAGGGGCATTTCCGGCTTCCCGTTTTGATGGCAACCGAGATTTCGGTGCTGGTTTCCCTCTCCATTGATTCTCTGCACAGATCTGGTCGAGGTTGGTGGTGCCCGTACGTACCTCCTGTAGCCCCCCAATCCCTTGCCACCCCCTCAACTCATTCTATAATCCACGCACTCAATCATGTATCCACCGCGGCAGTAACAGAACTGGCATATACAGTAGCATCGCAAAGAAGTGCAGAGCCGGGCCAGCACGGTAGGTGGTGGGTCGGACCGACACGGCACAAACGGTTAGATGGGTTAGGCCTGAGAATGCGGCCCGTTGGACGGCACAGCACGGCACGATCAGTTGGACCGTACTTGGACCGGTCTGGCACGACATAGGCTCAACCTTTCCGCTCTAACCCAATCCCCCTCGGTCTGGCCCAATCGCTCCCCCCACACTGATCTGGCCCAACCAATTACCCTCTTCTGCCACCCCACCTGACCCAACATCCCTCCTGGCCTCCCCCAATCCCTTCTCCCGAGCCCCAGCTCCTAAATTCCCAATCCCTAATCACATTCTCTGATTCCTCTCCCTCCAGCTCTAGCCGCCTCCCTCCCCACGCGCCGCCAATCGCCGCCCTCCCTCCCTCTCCCTCTCTTGCCGCCGCCCTCCCTCTCCCTCCCCACACGCCACTGCCCTCTACCCTCCCTCCAGCCACCTCCTCATCGTCGTCCTTCTCACCCCCTTCGCAAAGCGGCCGAGGTGGGCAGAGTTTTTCATCGGCGTCCAGGGGGGGAGGTGGCTATGGCGAGGGGGAGCAGGCGTGGATGGCACGGGTGTCTTTATCTTCTTGGGCGACGACAGCTGTTGTCTTTCCGGACGTCTATAATTACTAAAGATCAGGCTTGGGTCGGTACCGTACGGTCCTGACACGATAAACTTTGGACCGTATATGGGCCATATCGGAAACGAAACGGACTGACACGACACAACACAGCTGAGTGGTCAGGTTGAACCGGCGTAACACGGCGGGCCCAAAGCACAGCAGGCCTGCACCGTGCTAAGGCTCAGTGCCCACCACTATTCCGAGGTGAGGATGATATGTCGTGGCCAGGTCACATATCAATGATGCATTTAATGTTTTTTTTTCCCAACTAGGTAATAACTGCAGTGACATTGATTCCGGTAAGCAAGAGGTTCTTTTTTTCACCTCTCTTAGCAATCACATTATTTGCTTGTTTCATATATACCACTTGATTATGTTTGCTGACTTTCTTATTTTTTCTAGAAAAGACAGGAGCTTCTCCGGTTTGCCCGACACGGAGGTTTCTTCACTTGCAAGACTAGCATACCCTGCTTCAGTCCATAGATTGGTTAACTTTTAGAAACTAGGACAAGACGACTTGTGCAGGGCTTTTGCTGAATTTTCATACCAATGGCATCTCACTTTTGTAGTAAAGCTTGCTAAAATAACTACTCCGGTATTCCTTTAGCGAAAACTAGCAGCTCTTTTGGATGTTGAGACTAATCAACTGCTACGAGAAAAGGTAAATGATACGACAAAACAATTACTACCATGGCAACTTACGGAGGATAAATCGATATAATGGCATGATTGAAGACAATAACCATGTGTGCGTTAGGCAGATCTACAGTGTCCCAAAGGCAATGTCAAAACTGCCATGAAAAGAAGTAAAAAGTTCGCAAAGACGATTGGCATTTAGCGGTGGTCGCGGCCAAATAATTGTTCACGTCTTTTGGCCGACCGGCAAGCTAGGGAGTAGGGACGGAAGGGCGCAAACGTGCTAGGGCGGTAGTAATAAATCTCCTTCCGTGCATTCACTATTAGAGCCGGGTCCATGGGCCATGGCCGCTTCCTTCAATCCAGCGTGTACTTTGTGCATTTCTTCTCGGTGATAATCTCTCTGCAGTGCACAGTCACCGCGTCGGTTTCTCCTCGGTGCTGGTTTGGGAGCGCTGCTAGTTGGAAATGAATTGCTAGAGGCGTGCGCGTAGTTTCCTTAAGTTTCACTAATTTTGTTGCTTTGTTTGATATAGCCACTCGGTCACTCAAATCTCACCGATAATACGCTGCCACATATATGGCTATATGTGATGATTCAGCCATCTCAAAAGACATTGTGATTTACTCAAATCTGACCACAAAAGGACACCGAAATCGATGAGGCCGGCAAATAATAGTGCTTGGGTTTCATTGGGGTGGCTGTGCTAGTTCATGATGATAGAAAAAAAAAGAAGGGAAATTTCATGGCAGTCCAGCCCAATCTACACTGTGAGGTCCGGACCGAACTGTTAATTTTTTAAAATAAGTTCATTTTACCTCATTTGACTTTTCAAAATATCCACTTAACCCCCTCAACTACAAATCAGTTTTTTTACCCTCCTAATCTTTTAAAACCGGGTCAAGTAAACACCCTGAGCTTGTTTGGCCGGACGGTTTTGCATACATGGCATGAATATATCCATTTTGCCCCCTTAAACTTTTGAAAAAGTTCACTTAACCCACTGAACTACAAAACCAGTTTTTTACCCCTAGTATTTCAAACTCGATTCAAATAACATCATGAGGTGGTTTGGCTAATATGGTTCCTAGACACCACCTATCATATATATATAGAGAGAGAGAGAGAGAGAGAGTACGGTCATCTAGATGAATGTGCTCACCTCCTTTTTGTCCATCTCCCTCTCTACTACCTTTCGCCATCGCCCCTCTTCTTCCCTAGCACCGGTCGCCGCTCAGCCTTGCACCCCCGCCGCAAGGGATGGCAATCTTGCTCGATTACCCGCATAACCACAGGCAAAAACCCTAATAGAGGTGGGTATATTCTTCATTTATTGCTCACGAGCATGTCATGGGGGTAAACTCTGCCCTACAGGCAAACGGGCATGGGTACAAGGGAGCTCCACCCGTGCCCGTTCCACCCGTCATCTCCCACTGACAGGTGGGCCCACTGTTGAAAAACCCTAAACCGCCCTGCGCCTCCCCTCCTCAATCCTCATCCACCAGACTAGCCGCCACTCACCAACCCTCCCACATCTGCCTCCCCTCCCACATCTCACTCTCTCCTCGTCTCCTCTGTCTCACTGTCTCTTTCCTCCTTCTACCCTTATCCTCCAGCCCGGTCACCGCCCCCTCCTCACCGTCATCTCATCACGCCCCGCCGCCACCCCTCCTCACCGCCCTTGTCCTCCCGCTCGCCCGCTGCCCCCCTGACGCTGCTGCTCGCGAGGAAGGAGTGGAAGATGAGAACGGCCACCGTCAAGTGCTCCTCACGCTCGGCCCCGTCAAGACGAAGTGACACCCAGCCGTCGCCCCTCCGCACACCCGGCCACACCTCCCCTTCGTGCCTTCTTCAAAATCAGAGGTATGCACCTTTTCCCTCCTCGTATCTCCTCTCTCCTGCTTGCGCTCCATCGTAGTACGACGAGAGGTTTTCCATTGGCTGCGTGGTTTTCCACCGTGTCACGAGCATTTTGTCAAGTAGTTGGTGCGTGACGAGGGGTTTTTGCATTGCCTACGTTGTTCTTTCCCTCATGATCATTTCTTCGAGCAGTCGGTTCCCGCTACGTGGTTTTCCACTGTGTCACGGGCATTTCATCGAGCAGTTGTTTGCGAATCTCTGTCTGTATCCTTTGAGTGCATGCCCATACGTAGCATTAAGGAAATCGATCAAATTATCCCAATACAATGAAAGAGAAACTTCCTAGATCTAGAGAAGCTTATCATAAACCCCGCACAAACATATTGTGCTCGATGACCGTGTCGTGCTAGATTCTGATTGAATTGTGTCGCCATTTGTGGGATAGAGCGTGAATTCTTGGGAAATAATAACTTGCAATTTTATTTTCTCTTTTGCGAATGGTCATTCAATTTGAAACTGGTATCGTTTACATGCTCAATTTCGCTGTAAGCAACTGCCCATTGTGAATGTGAAACTTAGGCCTATTGTCTATAATTTGTATCGAAAATTCAGACATTAGGCCTGCTGATCACAGACATTAGGCCTGCTGGTCATAGACATGATGTTGTAGTACTGACATTGTTCACGGGTACACGGGCATACCCGCGGGTGACGAGCATGGGCGATGTTCTTCGCCCGTCAACCTTCGCGGGCATGCCCGTGGGGGAAAATTGGGGTCGCATGCATGGGTCTGGACGAGCACTACCCTGCCCGCTGCACCCGATTGGCATCGCTACATGCCGCCATGGGCCATATCTAGGAGCACCGCCGGCACCCCTTAACTCCCCACGATCCTATGGACCCATTTTGGCCACCGCTGTCGCCTCCTAGACCGTCGTTCGCTGTCGCCGCCTCCTCCTTTGTTTCTTGTGCTCTATTATCTCATTGTTCTCCCTCTGTTTGTTGCTGCTCTCTATATATATGACAGGTGGGCCCTAGGAACCACATCAGCCAGACCACCTTATGGTGTTTTTTATCCAATTTTGAAATAATATGGGTAAAATACCAGTTTTGTAGTTCATAGGGTTAAGTGGACTTTTTGAAAGTTTGAAAGGGTAAAATAGATTTATTAATGCCACATATGCAAAACCACCTAGCCAAACCACCTTAGGGTATTATTTGACCCGGTTTTGAAATATTAGGTGGGGGGTAAAAAAACCGATTTTTGTAGTTGAGGATGTTAAGTGAACTTTTTGAAAAGTTCAAGGGGTAAAATATACTTATTTCTTTTTTTTTAGAGATGCTACTGTTATTTCAAGCACGGGCCAGATCTATTTTTTTTAGGGCCTCCCACCAGCTACGTCCTCTTAGTTGTCTTGATCTTAAGAGAAAAAATTACCGATTGATTCTACAAGTATATTAACGTCTGGAAATTTTAGTTTTGTAGCATCTAAACATCCAGACTTTAGATTATACCATTGAAGTTCACGCCTTCACGGTATACTTTAATAGCATGGAAAGATCACACCGTTAAATATCTTACCACTCCGTCCAATTCCGTTACCTCTTTTCTCATTTTTCTTTTTTCTGGCTAAAACCGACCAAGTGAAATACCAATTTTACCCATCCACCATCCTTGGTCTAGCCTGACTAAATTCCCTCGTCGCTCTGTTCCTATGCTTCATTCCCGATTGAGTGCTCCTTCCCCATTGCCACCCCTCTCCCTGATCTCCTTCCCATCGCCGCCCCTTCCTCTCGACCCAGGGATGGCAATCGGGCCCGATTACCTATGTACCTGTGGGCGAATGCCCTAATAGAGGTGGGTATGGGCGTCGTTCTTTGCCCACAGGTACAAAAACGGGCATAATAACTTACCCATCGGGTAAACAGGCGTGGGTATGGGTAAGCTCCACCCGTACCCGTTCCGCCCAATTACCCGTCATATACACTAACAAGTGGGACCGTAAATTACTATATAAAACACTGAAAGTCTGAACCCTAGACGTTCCACTCCCACCGCCTCCCACACGTCCCAGACTCCCACCGCCAGACGCCCAGAGGCCCCAGACCGCCTCCCATCGCCATTCTCCAGAGTCCATATTCCCATCGCCATTCATCCCATCGGCCGCCGTGCCTCCCGTCTACCCTCCCGGCCGTCCCCCTCCTCCTGGCCGTCCTCCTCCCGGCCAGCCGTCCCCCCGATCCAGATTTCCAAATCTCCTCCCGGCCGACCCCCTCCCGCCCAGCCGGCTTAGTCCCGACCGTCCTCCTCCCGCCCAGCCGGCCTCCTCCCGGTCGTCCTCCTCCCGGCCAGCCGCTACCCCTGTCCTCGTCCTCCCGCCCGGGCTCCCGGTCAGCCCGGTTGCCTCCTCCTGAACGCCGGTCGCCTCCTGCCGCACAGCCTCGTCAACGCCGGTCGCCTCCTCCCGCCCGGCCTCCTCAACGCCGGCTCGACTCTGTATAATCAACGTAGGTAGAGGTAGGATCACCTTGCCTGTAAGTTTCTACCATTTGCTTGTGAGCGTTAGCATTGTTGTGGCAGGAGTGCTAGTAAAATTAGGTGTCTAGTGGCATATTTTCATCTGACATGTCTTACAATTGCACTGGTTATATTTCAACAAAACCTGCCTATATGTGATGTGTGCACATGACTCAGTTTTCACATAACTTGATTTGGATTTTTGGTTCTATTTTTGGACAAGATGTAGATGGATTAGCTCTAGGCTTCATAACATTTACACAGAACTATGCTAAGCAAATAGACATCTTGTTTGATGAATAGTTAGATATCATATGGGAAAACTGGAAAGCTTTCTGAAGTCGCTTCAATTGCATTATCTCATACCAATACTTTCATATTGTAGATAGTAACCAATAGATATTGTTCCCTTTAGCAAAATGAGGAGCATGATGTATAACTTATAAATCTACTGGAGTTTCTTTTCGTTACTTTGCCTGTAGATTCAGAGATGAAAGCTGGTTAGTACGAGAGGGGCATTCTGTTTGGTGTGTGTGTTTTCATGTGCTGTCATACGAGCTGGTTCTTCATATTGTTGGCTGGCGATTAAGTATGACGAGTTCCGTCTTCCGGCTGCTCCTGTTGTCCTGTCGGTGAGGCGCTTTCATTTGGTTGGAAATTGGTACTCTGGTGGTTCCGTTTGGTGTTAAAAGACAGTTTTGTGTACTAATTAGTGATTTCAGGCATACATTCTGTCTGACCTGCCAATATACTAATTAGTATTTTCACTGCAAGTCTTCGGCGATTGTTTTGTTCTGATCCAATATTTAGTTGGTGGCCCAACAGTTGATCAGGCCAGTTTCTCTTTATTTGTTGAACTTGATTGGTTGTCTTGTCGAACTTGATGTGTGAATTGTGATAAACTTTATTAGTTGTTGAATGTGTGATGCACTATTGATGTGAATTGAAATGAACTTGATGTGTGCATTGTTTGTGTGTGATGAGTATGCTCGCGGACGATGGGTACCCATGGGCGGCGATGCATTGTTCGCGGGTAAACGGGCATGCCCGCGGACGACGGGTACCCGCGGGCGATGGGCATGGGCGAGGTTCTTCGCCCATCGTCCTTCGCAGGCATACCCGTGGGGGGAAATCGGGGTCGCGGGTATGGGTATAGGCGAGCACTACCTGTGCCTGCCGCGCCCGATTGCCATCCCTACCTCGACCTCCCCTTCTCCAACACGACAATGTGCCGCAAATAAGGGTCTCCTAAGCCATCTTGGTTTGCATTTTTTTAATAAATGAAGGAGAAAAAATATCTCTCCCAACCTCTGCATCAGAGATACACACAACCAATTTTATTAAAGAGTTTAAAGTATCAAAATAACCATAACTTTTAAAAGTGGTATGAAGCCTTACCACCAAAAGACGACTGAAAAGTAAACTCAATCATTGCAAATCCTGTGACTAAGCCGCAACCCATGAAAATTGAAGATGTGCTTCGCCACAAACTACAACCTTTGGCTTCCGACCAACATATGCTCCTTCTAGGTCGATTTCTGCAGATTTGCCCAAGCACTCGGCCAATATCCACTCAATGAGATAACCTGCAATCTTTTTGTCAAAAATAACATCATTCCGACATAACCAAATAGACCAACATAAGGCACTAGCTCCCACCAGAAGTTGTGACTTTAAATTTTTTGGAATGCCGGCTAACCAATTCCCAAACATATTTGTTATGCTCGTAGGAGGAGATAAATTAAACATACATTGAACAACCCACCATGCAAAACGTGCAAAGTGGTAGTTGATAAATAAAAAAAAATTGAATGGTTTCCTCTTTAATATAGAAACAACACTTTTTTGCTTCCCCTCCAATTTCTTTTAAGTAGGTTATCTTTAGTTAATGCTACCTCTCTTTTGAGATACCATATGAATATTTTCACTTTTAATAGAATTTTAATTAGCCAAAAAATTTCCTAATGGGGGCTTGATAATTGCCAATTAGAGACATGTATAAAGACTGTACCAAAAAATTCCAGATTTATTCAAATTCCACCTAAAAACATCCTTTTGATAGCTTAATTGTAAGTTAGAAATTCTCAAAAATTAACTCATTCCAAGCATGTAACTTAATCCCAATAACGGATCTTCGAAAAGAAATATTTAAAGGAGTTGATCTCAAAATATTTGCCACTGTATCATTCTTTCTCCTTACCACATTATAAAGGAATGGATATTGTCCTTCAGTGGAGAATCTCCTAACCAAATATCTTCCTAAAACCTAGTTTGCTTCCCATTTTTAATCTGGAATGAACCAAAGCATAAAAAATAATCTTTAATTTTCATAAGACCCGGCAAAAAATGGGAAGTCACAGGCTTATTAACCACCTGCGAAAGACTCTTCTCACCCAAATATTTCATTGTTAGCAAAGATTGCCAAACTCCTTCTTCATTAAGCAACTTGAACAACCATTTCCTTAGTAAGCTTTTATTTTTTGTGTCTAAGTTCTGAACGCCTAGACCGCCATGCTCTTTAGGCGAGTACACTAAACTCCATTTAGCAAGCCTATATTTTCTTTTATGACTGTCACTCTGCTGGTAAAATCTAGATCGATAAAAGTCTAATCTTTTGATAACCTCTCTAGGAACCTCAAAAAAAAACATGAACATTGGCAAACTGCTTACATCGAGTTAATAAGTATTAATCATCCACCAACAAACATATTTTTTCCTTTCCAACTCCTAAGTTTTTTCTCTCAAATCTATCCTCAACCCCTTTCCAATCACGATTCCTTAACTTTCTAAAGTGAATGGGAATTCCTAAGTACTGGAAAGGTAAAGCACCCACTTCACAACCAAATAACTGTGTATACTGAGATACTACTTCTTTGGCAGAACCAAAACAAAAAAATCTCGCTCTTATGAAAATTAATCTTTAAACCCGATAATTATTCAAAGACACATAGAATAAGTTTGAGATTTTTTACTTGTTCTAAATCATTATTCAAGAAGAGAATCGTGTCATCAGCATACTGTAATATTGAGAACCCATCATCAATCGAGTGAGGGACCACTCATTAAAAAATTGCTGCTTTAGCTCGTGAAATAAAGATAACAAGCATGTTCACAACAAAATTAAAAAGAATAGGAGACGTAGGATCACCTTGCCTAAGACCCTTCTGAGTTTGGAAAAAAGATCCAATATCATCATTGACTTTTATTCCCACACTCCCTCTCTTAACTAAAATTTTTCACCTAGGAATACTACTTAGATGAAAAGCCTTTCATTCTCAAAGTTTGGAGTAAAAATGGCTATTTTACTTGGTCATAAGCTTTCTCAAAATAAACCTTGAAAACTATTCCATCCAAATTATGTTTATGTAACTCATGGATGGTTTCATGAAGGATAACAACTCCATCAATAATAAATCTCCCCTGCAAGAAATCTAACTGAGATGGTCTAACAATCTTTTGAGCTACACCCATTAGTCTATTAGTAGCCACTTTAGTAAAAAAAATAATTAAAACTAACATTTAGAAGACAAATAGGCCTATACTGTTGTATTTGCTTAGCCTCCGTTTTGTTTGGAAGCAATGTAATGATCCCAATATTCAAGCTAAAGAGAAGCAAAGAGCAACTATGAAAATCATAAAACATGGCTATCAAATCATTTTTAATGACTTCCCAAAACACCTGATAGAACTCAGCTGGGAAGCCATCTGGCCCAGGTGCTTTGTTATGTTCCATTTGAAAGACTACTTCTTTCACCTCCTTTTCAGTGAAAGGTTCTGTAAGAAAATTATTGTTCACATCCGAAACTTGAGGTATATCATTCGTAAAAACATCAATCATGGATAAATGATTAACTTCGGATGGTCCAAACAATCCTTTATAATAATTGGTGATATACTTTTTTAATTGTAGATCACTCCAAATTATCACTTCCTCTTGTTCGAGCTAAAAAATTCTTTGTCTTCTATACTTCCCATTTGCAATCAAATGATAATAACATATATTTCTATCCCCCTCCAAAAGAAATATCGCTTTGGACCTCTGGTATCACTTAATTTCTTTTTCTCCCAAAAGTTATGCCAATATCTCATTAGCAACTTTTTTAAGATTTAGATCTTGATCAGACAACCTTACAAACTCATCTTTTTTATCTAGCTCATCAATTATCAAGTTAAGTTCTATCTTTTCCTTTTTATAAGTCTTATTGGTATTTTTAGCCCAACCACGAATATATCATCTAAGAGATCTAACCTTGCATTGCCAAATTTGTAAGGCAGAATGATCTTTATTTTCCTTTTTCCACACATCAACCACCATCTCCCTAAATCCCTCCCTACACTACCAGCCTAATTCAAATTTAAATAAAGGCTGACTTCCTCTATAAGGAGTCGTTCTCGTATTTAAAAGCAGCAGCGTGTGATCTAACAAAGACCTTTCAAGAGCATTAACTGTGACCAAAGGAAATTTATGCTCTCATTCTGTATTCATTAAGACTTTATCCAGCTTTTCAAAAGTTGGATTAACTAACGAATTGGCCCAAGTATATTGTCTATCAAATAAAATTATTTCTCTTAAGTCCAAATTATTAATCACAGCATTAAACAAGAAATGTCATCTATACTCAAAGTTATCATTATTTTTTTTCACCTAAATGTCTGAAGATATTAAAATCACCCCAATTAAAACAGGAAGTGATTCTTTCCTACAGGCATGAACAAGTTCATGAAGGAACTTCTCCTTGAATTGAGTTTGAGCTGCACAGTAAACAACCACAAGAACCCAATGGAAATCACCCTCTCTATTTTTTAAATGAAACTTTACATAAAAATCACCAGCATAAATAAAGCCAATATTGTAAACCCGAGGACCCACCCCTAAAAGGATACCCCCCCCCCCCGACCGACCTTGTGGCGGAGAAATATGCCACATAAAATCCCGCCCACCACAAAGATGGTTAAGACTAGCCACTGAAAAGTCTGTTTTACCTGTTTCAAGAATGACCACAAAATTTAAATGATTGTAAGATTGAGGAGGCCGACTAGAGGGGGGTGAATAGGCGGTTTTAAAAACTCTTTGACTAAAACCAATTTTTAATGCAGAAGCTAATAACAATTGGTTTTGCACAATTAAAACCTCAATCAACTAGGCTTAACTAAGTGCACCAACAATATGAATACAATAGAATGAGAGCAATCATACAAAGATATATAAGTAATTAAAGCAAGTAATGTAAATTGCTAAAAGTAAAGCACAAGAACAAATCAAGATGACACAACAATGTTTTACCGTGGTGTTCGAAGACTTGCCGGTCTACCCTAATCCACGTCGAGGTAAGCCCAAACGAATTGGACCGGCTCCATGAATTAAGCCAACACCTCCGAGGTAAGTCCAACCACTTGGACCGGTTCCAACACGAACCAACACCTCGATCCACTCAGGTTTCTCTTCCTCCACTCCCGAGATGGTGAGCACCAAACTACTCACAATCAAGCTGGGCCTTCTCACAAGCTTTTTGAGAAGATCACCGGTCCACGATACCGCCACACCGTCTAGGTGTCGGCAAACACCAAGAATAACAAGACTCATCTTTCACTTGAACTAATCAAGTGTCTAAGATCAAGTTGATACACAATCCACTACCTAAGGCAACACATGCACTTAGGGTTTGCTCTCCAAGCTTACTAAGTGCAATACATGCACATAAGAGATGAGAGGTTTGCTCTTTGCTCAAGGAACTCGATAGAGGAACCAAAGACTTCCAAAGATTATTCCCCAACTGGCAAAGGTGGGTATATATAGCTCACACACAAAAACTAGTCGTTGGAAGAGAATCTGTTGAAAAATCAGCACAAGTGATACTACCGCCGTACAATGACCGGTACTACCGCCCCTACACGATAAGCACAGTAACGGTTATGTCAGACGAGAAACTAGCTGTTGAAAAGTGCATCGCGGTACTACCGACGTTCAACTTGCGGTAATTCCGCACTCCGGTCATTCTGATTCTGAAGAGCAGTACTATCGCTTCCACTTAAGTCCAACACATGGCACCTACTGGAAAAAACGTACCGCACCAACCTCCGAAAATACCGAACTGCGGTAGTTCCGCTCCCAACACGCCGGTACTACCGTATTTCCAAGAGAGCAAAACAAACTCGAAAAAGCGTCTCTGTGGAAAAAATGTACCACCGAATTTCGGACCATCTGGGTTGCGGTAGTTCCGCCACATGAACTCCGGTACTACCGCTGAGTGGTAGTTCCACCAAGTTAGCGCCGGTACTACCGATTTTCCTGAGAAAAACAGCAATGGCTTTCACAACAATCTCAATTGCAAAACACATTTGCCAATTGATGAGCCATACCAACAAGGAACACAGGCAAGATTCCTAACAAGTTGCAAAACACATTTGCCAACTTTAGAATCATACCACAAGGAATAAGATACATGGACTCAAACCATTTGCAAAACATATTTGCAAACTTAAGTCACATGCTACAAAAAACATGCATGAGCATCAACTATTTGTAAAACACATTCATAAATAATAGCATCATACCACAAGGCTAAGGTGCATAGACTTAAACCATTTGCAAATTATAGTCTTATGCTACAAAAGAGTTAATACATGAGCTTTAACTATTTGCAAAACACATTCGCAAATAATAGTATCATGCCACAAGGAGAAGGTGCACGGGCTTCAATCATTTGCAAAATATATTTGCAAATTATAGTCCCATGCTACAAGGATTAAATGCATAAGCATCGGCTATTTGCAAACCACATTCGCAAATAATAGCTCCATGCATAAATGAGCAAGAGCAAGCACAATGAGCTATCAACACATGACTAACTCATGCTACTAGTTAAGACCCCTCTTAATAGTGCGGCAACCTATATTATCAATCTGGTGTTCCAACTAAACACCAAGACCGATAAAAGACTAGGAACACATCCTTAGCCCTATCTAGTCATACCTTTGCCTTGCATCTTCTTGAAGCTTAATGACGCACATCATCACTTCAAGTCCGGGTCTTGACTTGATAATCATCAACACATGTTGATCTTCTTCACTTCGGGATCTTGTTTTGATGCTCATCAACTCATGATGACATCCTCCATCCTGAGTCTTGATATGCATCAACACATGATGCATCCTTCACTAGACATCCATCAACACATGATGGGTCTTTTCTTGACTTGATGATCAACCCATGATCATCTCCTCTTCTTGAATCATCATCGACACACGATGATTCACATTTCTTCAAGCTCTTCATATACAGCAACACATAATGCATCTTCTTCTTACACCTTGACTTGATGACGATCAACTCATGAGATCATCCTAAGTCTTCATTATCCTGGAACATAACCTATTCATCCAACTCATGAAAAATATTAGTTCTACAATATGATTATCATTAATTACCACACCATATCATTAACTCATAATGGTGGGATAAGATACTTCAATCTTTCCCTTTTTGGTAATTGATGATAACCACTTCAATTGCAAATAATTGAATATAAATAAATGAGAGAGCAAATGAGTATATATGAACTACACAAGTTTTATATATACTCAAAAGGATATGTTTCAAAGTGGAGATCCCAACTATATGTGGAGAACGGAATATGGATCAATACTAATAAAATCACAAAATATAGAGTGAACTCCCCTAAATATGTGCATACACAAATGTGTAATAGGAACAAATGCACATATTCAAGTTCGACTTATGGTGGGGTTCAACCTATATTTTGGATCCGAGGAATGCAACAATATAAAATAAATATGATGTCGAATGCATACCTCGTTGAATTTCACCTTTATATCCAAATGAGACTATACACTAGATATAACAATAAAAATATTTGTCTCACAAATATATTTATCATTAATCACCAAAACACTCCATTAACTCATAATAGCGGGTCTAGATCCTTCAATGATGTTCCTTAACCAGTTCACAAATATAATGATGTTTAGCCAAGTCTCCCAGAACTCTGCTATTCCAAAATAGGCCTTTCATTTTAACTTTTATTTGATTGGCCTATTATGATTTTTTTTTTCTTTTTTGACCTCTTTTTATTTGTCACCAATGTAAAATTAGAGTGGTCATCCTCCAAATCACCATCTAAATCACTAAAAATGATTAAGAGTTGAGAGATCACTGCAATCAAGATTCTCATCCTCCATCTCCTCTACATCTACAATTCCTTTATTTTTTAATCTTCCTAATTCCAGAGTCTTAAAATTGTTAATTGAACTACCAATCTCTACACTATCAACTCCTAAACAAATGCCAATGCTAGTAATTTTTTCAACAACTTGCTCATCAGAAAAAGACATAAATGAAATTTTATTACCAGACTTACTTGGATCAAGTTTGAGATTACGAACTTTCGCACGCCGCATAGCCTTTTAGACCAAATCTCCATCACCGGACTGCTGCTTCTTGATGCGCTCACTCTGTCTAAGTTCCACCAGATTGACCATGTGAATCAACGCCGGACAGGAAACCCCCTCTGGTTTTGAAGCTGTAGCAGGCATGACAACCGCGAAACAACCTACTGGTGAGCTTGCCGTGACAACAGAAAGAGCTGACCTGGCAGTGGAATTGCCTAGCGCATCAGCGAAATCTTCTAGCACGGCAGGACCATCTGTCCCATCCTGGACCACCAAGGAAACTTCTGTGACAGAGCAATCACCTAAAACAAATTTTGTATCATTCTTTTGATCTAAGGGTAAACAAACTTTGGCAGCGGCTAAACTTTGACCCTGGATGTTCAAGTTGGATGCACCATCCCCCTGAGCAACAGTCTCAAACTCCTTTCTGACTGCCCTCAGTGTAACCCAGATGGTATCCGATGCCAAGAGCCCTAAGGTAGTCCCCTTAGTAATTAAGGTAGACTGACCCATGTGGTTAATAGGAGCATTTGATTTAGAATCCGAATTATTCTTCAATCTCTTAGCATCTATGTCTTCCATCTCAACATATTTGCCTCTGCTCGATTTGTCCTCCGCCTCATGATCCTCTCTCCGATCAATGTCTTCGTCAACAACATCCACCGTAGCTTCTTCAACTTTGAAAAAAATGTCATAAACATACTCACCAACCACAATCTCTACACTAGAAGGTATGGCCTCTATGTCCAGAACTCGTACCAGCATATGTACCAAATCATTCTTACGTACCTTTTCCATGTCCACTCTCATTGCAGTGCCGATGATTGACCCTATAGCACAAAGGCTCAGAAAGTCACCTACTTCATAAGGCACTCCTATAACCTGAACACATACCTTCTGAAGCTGATACTTACGTGTGGGTTTCAGATTCCATTCTACAAAATATAACACCACCATAAGCTCCTTCACATGCAGTTCACCAATAGCTGTCATACGAAGCGTATCAAGTCTAGTTGGAAAATGCACCAAAAACATATTTTCCCCATGAATATCCACCTTTGGCTGGCAATTCATTGGGATTAGTCTTCTCAGCTCAGTAATCAGAAGATCTTCAGACATATGATCACATGTGACCCGAACCAAACCCGTCTTATTGGTCTCTTTCTTCAACTTAGCAATAGGTCTTGCCAGCAGCGACAATGGATATTTCTTTGCCAAATGATCAGTGCCCTCACAAATATCACACATTAAATTTGCTTTGCAATTGGCAACTCCATGCCCCTTCCCTTTACACCGAAAACAAATAAGGTTGTAATCATCACCTACAGAACCAGCTTTGACATGAGCATGATTTCCCCCACCGAACCGACCACGCCCCCAACCTTTGAAGTTACCATCTCCAAACCTTCCACGGCCAAAACTAGGCGTCCGATCTTGGTGTTGATTAGGGCCAAAGATTGGGACACCTCCCTGCCCACCAATCATACCGTCAGGCCCAACAGCCTGGCCGCCAACACCACCATTGACTGAGAATTGGCCACCACCGCTGATGCCTGAGAACTGCCCACCACCCGCAGCCTGGCCGCCAGTTCCACCAATGCCAGGGACAACACCTCCGTTTCCTAGCAATTGTCCACTACCGAAGCCAACAAAGGGTACATTCTTCTTTCTCTGACCACCTGCACGACCCCAGCCAAAATCCATGTCACCGTCGTGGCAAAGAGCTTCAACAAATGAGTGATGATCTTCGGATGTCGTCCCAGTCTAGCCACCAATAGATTTGTTAGGGATTGGCCTTGCCGCACTCCAGCCACCACGATGAAAAAACCTACGAAACCAAGCAACCCTTTCTTTGGGACCTGATCCAAAGTGTTCAAAGGCGTTGTCGTGCCTAGCCCATTGACTGCAGAACCGGACAGATTTGGAAGGTACAACAACTTCTGCGAGATTGCTGATCCATTCAAAATTTGAATGGACATCCAAGCTGGCGGATTTTGAAAGGGTAACAAATCTGGTGCAACCGGGTCCATCAAAATCTGAGAGGGCAGATGAGCCGGCGCAACTGTCGCGCCATAATCACGACACCTCGGTCAGGTAGATTGGAGTCGGCGAGCTTTAACAATGGCGTCGTTCGCTGTCAACGGAGGCGACATGCACGACGGTGGAACAGGCCCCTTCCAGGGCCGACTGCTACTAGTATCCCGCTCGATCCGGTCCAGCAAAATTCCCACCTCGCGGAGCTCGGCTAGAGAGTACCCTGCAGCAATGGCGTCACCAAAAAGCAAATCCTTTGATTTCATCAATGAAGACCCTTGGCAAGAGCCCCCACTACCTCCAACCTGCAAAAATCTACGAAAGCTAGATGAGATGGAAGATTGAGCTCCAATACCTTTAGAAGATCTCGCAGTGTCCTCGACAGATTCAGTCGACCGATGAACAGCCTTCGATTCCACTGCCACCTCCGCCAAAATGATATTCTCATCATCAGAAGAGCTGTCCTCTTGCAACTGCCAAAACCTTGATCCAATCATTGCAATAACTACACGATTTACCTACGAAAAAGGCACTAGGACCTCACTGGCGTCGACAACTCCGACGCCGGCTTTAGAAAAATCCAACTTCGATTTCAGCTTACCGCTATTGTCGGAATCGCTATAGTCCCCCTCCATCGCAGCTGAAGCCCACTATCAGCTCCCATCGAATGTTGTCATAGATTATTACTTAGTCATCCAGTTATTCGCGTGTTCAAACAGCTAATTAACTATTGTTGTTGTCATGGTCTTTGTCCATCTTGGTTTGCATGCCCCCGGGATTTCACTAACGTTGCCTATTGCCACTGGCCATGCAGAGGAGCACCGCTGAGGATCTCCTCTACTTCCACAACAGCTAGGCGAGGATTGCTAAGCTGTTGCTTCTGTTAGAATTGAGCCCTTATTTGTAAAGGTCCATCCATTCCTAAATTCTAAAGCATGCATGGTTCAGTCTCATACTGCCTAGCCAAGTGGTGGGAGAGCAATTTATAAGGTGGAGTCCTTGCTACCTCTTGATATATGTGATACATGCCATGGAGTGATATGAGGGGGGACTATAGCTAAAGTCACACATACACGCGCGCACACGTTTATTCGCGTGGCAATCTCGAGACTTGTGACTTGCAACGCACGACTGTGAACGTGTCGTGAACCAAGTCCGCCTTTCTTTTGCTGACCGTGCATTTCTCTCTTTCGAAACAAGTGTCTCATATGACCAGTGAGAGTTTTCCTTAGACCTCCTCTTAGACCTCTTCGGGAGATCCTCTTGGACCTCCTTTGAAGATTTCTCTTGGACCTCCAGGAGATTCTCTTGGAGTGTAGAGATCCCCTTGGACCTCCCCTGGAGTGTGGAGATCATCTTGGACCTCCAAGAGATCTTTTGGACCTCCCTTGGATCACTCGAAGAGAGTGTGGTCGGAACACTGTGGTCTCTTTGGACCTCTTCGGGAGATCTTTTGGACTTCCTTTGGATCACTCCAAGAGGGTGTGTTCGAAACACTGTGGTCCCATTGGACCTCTTCGGAAAATCCTCGTGGACATCCCTTAGATATTTCTTTTGGACCTCTTCGGGAGATCCTCTTGAACATCCCTTGGAGAACGTGGTCAAAGTTGTAGACTAGTGGTCAAAACTGAAGACCAACGTGTAATCTGAATATAATAAATATTGCTTAATTACCATTAATTGGTTTTTAATTAGCAATTCCCAGTGTTCTAATGTGTGCTTCATTGAGCAATTAATATAGAGTGATTGACTCAAAAGGTTTTTTGAGAGGTCCAGAACAAATGAGAGATTTTTTTCCATTCCAATTCTTCTTCTTCTTCTTCCTCTTTGTTCTCTTGTGCTGGAGGGTTGTGCTGTTTGAACCAAGTCGTCCCTTCTCCTCGGCGTGCATCGGAAAGGAGCATGAGCAGTATCTCCGAACCATTGTCGTAGAGTTCATCTGCACAGGGCGGTAATAAGGTTTCTAGGCAGCGCATCTACGCGACCGCTTGCTACACTACAACGTCTACGATCTGCACGGCATCAAGTCTGCACTGCTTCCTGTTCTTCATCGACCTATACTATAAGTTGTGTGTATGACCAATATATTCTGTTATAATCATGATATTGAGTACGTTTAGAAGTGCAATGTGTAGCCTGCTGTTAGTATCGATTTATGCATCACTAGTTATTTGTGTTCTTTGACTTATAATAAAATCTGGAATTAAAATGTTGTCCACATTTCAAACAGCACGAGCAACGCGACGGCAAGGGGAGTCCTTCGATGCGGGTGGCGTGATCGGAGATGGCAGGGCGATGATGGCTAGGGGCGGGGATGACCGAATTCAGCGGGTGCGGTGTCGGGACGGCAAGATCCGGTGTTGGCGGAGAGGAAGAAGGTGGGAAGGTTGATGACGGACGGATCTCCTGCGAGTGGCTGAGGCTGACGCCAGAGACCATCGCATAGAGCCCTACCATAGGGAACCTCACGATCACCTCTAGGAGCTTCTCTAGCGCTTGGACCTGGACGTCCATGGTGGAGTGGTCAAAGGCGGTTGTCAATGGAGAGGGAGATGTGGAATTTGGGGATTTTTTTTGGAATTGGGATGAGCCGGAGGTCGGATCTTGGAGCAAGGGCTAATATCAGAGCGATTCCCCTCCACACCAGTAATTTTACAATTAACCCCTGCCGATTAAATTTTGCCCGAAACACTACTGAGCTTCTTATATTCGCAAAACCCCACGCCAGCACATCTTGACGACTCAACCGCCTATGCGGTGAAACCGCCCTAATCCAGTGCCGTGTAAGCAAAACCACCCCCAAAACAACCATGAGGGGTTAAGTAACTTGGTTTTGCAACGCTAGGGGTTTAAATAGCCATTTTTTTAGGTCAGGCAACTAAGTGGCCGCACAACCATATTTCAGCGGGTCATATGGATTTCTTCCAATATTTTTTTAAAAGTTTATTTAATAAAAAAATTCTGATCCGGATGTCATGGAACTAATTTTGCGTTAACGTTTTCAAGACATGCAAAAAATACCGATTGAATGGTCGATTATGTGTACCACCGTGGCAATTTTGTTGAGCGGAAATGATTTGCATACGACGGAAAATCGTTGTACATCGTAAGACGCGCCGATGAGCCCGCCCACACCACCCCGCTACTCGGCGGGCCGCCCACGTCTCCACCGGCCGCACGCCCTCACCGCCACTACCCACCCGCCCGCTTTCGTCCGACCGTGGCCCTACGTGTCTCCTCCTCCGACCGGCCTCACGCGCCGCCTCCCTTCTCTCTGGATATCGGACGTGACGTCGTGTGTATGTTTGTATAGCCATGCTCTTTGTGGAGACCGTGCGTCCGATACACCCATCGTTCCCTTATTAGGTAATGGGCATGTCCAAGCCAATCGGGTCAAATTGGACCATCTTTGGGCACAGGCTTTGGAGTAATTCGGTAAATCTAATTCGCCGAAACTGAAATCGGAGACAAATTGACTGGACCTTATATATTAGCCCACTTGGATCCAACCTTCAACGAAGCTCGCGGCCGAAATGCCTTTTTTTTGCATCGCAATCGCATGCCTCAGCCTTGTGGATCGCAGCAGAAGCCCAGAACCAGGCCCCCACCCCACGTGACAGGAGATGTGACGACAAGAACAGCACCAGACGGCGAGCGCAAGTCGCGGCAGGAACCGCCCTCCGAGCCCAAGCCTTTTATCTAGGGGAGCAGTCCAGAGCCCATGAACTGACGAACGTAAGATTCAAGGCCTGGTAGCATGTAGGCCGTTTCACTATCCCAGAAACCCCTGACTAATTGGCTATATAACCCAACTCGCTACCCAAACCCCGACCTCGAGCCCGCAGTCGCACGCACCCCGCAGCCGCCAGCGACCACGAGCGGCGGCGACCGGGCGGCGGGCGACTCGGCTCCCCTGATCCCTTCCTGTATGGACGGCCAATCTCCACCCATCGACGCCGTGGCGCCTGAGGCACTTACGGTCTCCGACGAGCCGCCGCCTCTTGGGGCGGAGGATGCCCCACTAGTCGCCCCCGACACCGTCGTGCCTGAGGCACTTACGGACTCCGACGAGCCGCCGCCTCCTCCTCCTCTTGGGGTGGAGGATGCTCTCCTCGTCGCCGCCGACACCGTCGCGCCTGAGGCACTTACGGTCTCCGACCAGCCGCCACCGCCGCTTCTTGGGGCGGAGGATGCTCCCCTCGTCGTCCCAGACACCGTCGATGCCTCCTCTTTTGAGGCCTCCGAGGTTGGCGCTGGTGATGTCGTCCTTACCGACGAGCTCCGCGACCAGATCGTCAAGCAGGTACACCGGTGGCCGATCCTTTCCTCTGTAACTATGACTACTCTTGCGCAATTTTTTTTTGTTTGTTGCCGCGACCGTCCGGTTCCTGATTGCTTGTTTCGCGGGCGAATGCTGAGACTTCTGTGGTCTCTTTGGTTAGCACCTTCAGATAGATAAACGCAGGCTTTATGGTTCATATCCATAAGAACCTTCTCACCGTGCATTCGTGCAAGCACAAAGGATATCTTGAATGGTGTGCTTATTCAAACTTGAAATGTTCCTTCTTTGCAGGTGGAGTATTACTTCAGCGACGAGAATCTTCCTACGGACGAGTTCTTGTTGAAATTTGTGAAGAAGAACAAGGAGGGCTTTGGTAAGTAGTGTGCTCTTGTTTTAGGACATACATGTAGCGAAAACACTGCGAATTGTGGTGCTAGCAAGTTGAGATCTTATATATAACGACTGTTAATTTGTCACCAGGATATTTGGACTTAGGGTATTAAAAACAGATTTTTTTTTTCTATGTGCGTAAATTGCATCCTGGAAGGCTAGAACTTGGTGTATTCAATTTGAAGGCCTTTCTTATGTTTATTTTCTTGCGAACTTTTTGTATCTCCTATCCTTCATGGGAGCATGGTGCAGTTCTGTTACATCAGATTTATCTGCATTTAAAATACCGGTGTTTTTTTGGCCCTAGCTATCTTACATGTAGTGGAATGGAGATGGAAATGATGAAATGTGACAGGTACTTATGACGAGGCATTTACATGGGTACTCCTGGTGCAGCTTTCTTTTAGTTGTGCCGAGAAGCTTGTTTAGGCCTCTGTGAATACTAAATATACCGTTGTCTGATTCACTCCATTCTCTTAAGAAAAATAGGGAGGGGGTTCTCATTAAGCAATTACAGGGCTTTGCTATTTATTTATAGCTTTTTAAGACTTTTGCGTATGCATTTTGTTGTCGTTCCCTTTTCATGATTTCTCTACTCAATTTGACCTTTTCATGATTTCTCTACTCAATTTGACTGCCTTGTTTTCAGTTTGATTGTGGGACCGTGAAGATAAATAAATCTGATCCCATAATTGACAGATGTTGCCTGGTCTTCTGCCATGGTAGCTGTGTCAAGTTGATATCACTGGGAAATGATATGTTCCTTACTCATCTGAGTTCATCCCTTACCCCGCCATATAACTGAATGTTGACCACCTTTGTAGGTGGATGGCATTTGTGTGTCATTGCACATAGGAATGAATATTGTGTTTTCAAGATGTTGCTCCGTAATTATAATAAGATGGATTTGTTTTGACTTTTGATCAAGGTTTTAAATAGTGGGTAGTGGAAGCGTAGCGGTGGACTATTTTTTATAGAGGATAGTATATATTGGAGATATAGCGGGTGCTACATGCTCAACTATGAAACATTAAAAATATAAAGATACTTAATCTTAAACTACAAAGTCTCAGGCATAATTTGCATAAAATATCCATAATATCAAATCCCACATGTCTATATCTAAGATAAACATCAAAATCATAAAAGACACATAGTGTTTTGTTCATCAATCTTCATCCTCTGACGAAGAAATGGGAAATCAACATCCCCTTCATTCCTTCTTTTCTGTTCACGTGGAGAATATGTGCTTGATGCTTGTTTTCTCTTTCTCCTTTGATAACTTATGCTTGCTAAGAGATGGAATGTTATTTACTAGCACAGCTGGGATTTGTGGGAATATGAAGGTTAATTAATTGGATTAGGTGGGAATATGGAAGCCCAACCAATGGAATGGTCGGTATTAATGGATATTACCAAATCCAGAGGCGCACCCCTATATCAGAGGTAGTTTGAACGTTCTTGGGCAGTAGCGCTGACATAACTCATAGCGGATAGCATGTGTATCGGCCTGATATATCGGCAATATTGGACTAAACCGCAACAACAACCGATATGTAGCACTCGGGGTACCTTGACCGCTGTAGCACGATATTTAAAACAATGGTTTTGATTGATACTTGTTGTAAGATGGATTGGTTTTGTTTTGAATTGTTTTTCCTCCAGGTTTGTGTGTGTGTGTAATATTGAAAGTGAGGCATAATTTATACATGATCTTTGCTATGGTGAGGACAACCGAATAGTCTCTTTTAAATGAAATAGGAACATATATATGTGCTCTTTTGTCGCCGAACAGAATGGCACAAATATTGCACTTGTTTGGCAAGACTGGGAGCGTGTTCCTTTTGGCTTTCTAACATGCTATAAGTATGATATTCGCTGGAATTTTATATACACGAACTATACTTCATGACACTTATTAAGTAGCCTAAAGCCCTAAAGCCCTAAACGACAATCCATTTGGCACCCATTTTGACGTAAACTATGCTTCTATTCAGGTCATATATTTTGATGGTCTTCTGTTCTACCTCTGTTGTTTTCTATTCTTCTGTATTTCTGCACAATTACTGTAACAGTAAATTGGTAGTATATATAAAATACTTGGATGTAGGGGTGCTCATCCGTTGTAAACCCACCACTATTTGCTATGCAAATGGGAGGGATAAACAAAAGAGAGTTTGAGTAAATTAAGCATTGTTTAGCAATTTTATTGATTTTATTCTATAGTGCATTTATATGCATCAGTTTTTTTCACTGAATATTATGTAATACGTAATAAAAATGTAAATTGATTTCTTCTAATGATGTGTTATCTTTGACAATAGTTCCTATTGGACTTATTGCATCATTTAGAAGAATGAAGAAACTTGTTGAGGACCTCTCTATAATTGAAGCTGCACTTAGGACATCATCAAAGCTGGTAATATTTTGCCATTTCAGTATCTGTCCTGACGCTTTGGAATTCCTACCGATGGAAATATACGATTGCGACCTGATGCTATGGATATTTACGCTATAATTATTGTCTTATCTTTTAGGTTGTGAGTTCAGATGGAAAAAGGATCAGGAGGTTACATCCCTTGCCACAGAGTGAATTGAAAGATGCGAAGGTGAATTGCTGACTCCTTATTGGAATATATCATTTATTATTTATACCTAATTTATCTATGTTTTAACTTTAACCTGTTTGCAGAAAAGGACTGTTGTGGTGGAAAACCTACCTTCAGATTTCTCCGTGGAGAGTATACAAGAGACATTTGGAACTGTTGGGAAGTACGTTATTGGACATGTGCAGTGGTCTTTGCTTGTACTGCACTTAGTAACTGATGTTATAACATTCTCAAAGCACTTAGTAACTGATGCTATAGTATTTTTAAACTGTACTTTATATTTTTATATGCCAGAATTATAAAGATAACCATTCATGATCCACATCCAGTGGGAATATCTGCAACTTCTAAGAAGCTTGACTTCATGTTAAGTAGTAAGGTATGCTCTCAACATCATTGAGTGACTTCATTATGTAAGATCTTCCAGATGTTCTAATATATAACCCTTGATGCATAGCTGTTGATCATGGTGTTTGTATTAACCTGTCTTTACCAATTAACATTCTGTTGTAACCAGTCATTCAATGGAAACTATATTTAATAACATTACTCATCTCTAGATGTTGAAAAATATTTCTTTCTGCTGGTGGATCAAGTTGGTTATATCATTTTCGCTCAACATTCAAGTTGATAACGGATCAGGGTTGCGCAGGTGCATGCCCTTGTTGAGTATGAAGCAGCGGAGGCAGCTGAGAAGGCTGTGAGTTATTCGTCTGATATAATGATCCATTTGGTGCTCAGCATATGAGTTATATGCCTAGAAGGGTTACCTTTCTTATGTGGTTTAATCATATTAGGTTACCACCTTAAATGATGGGAGGAACTGGAGAACTGGGATGAAAGTCAGACTTCTGGCTAAACAAAGTGTAATGGGACCAGGAAAGCATAACCAGTCTTCAAAAGAAAACCAGGGAACAGTTTCAAAAAAGAACAACCAGGGCCAGCCTTTAAAAGAAGAGCAGCAGACAATATCAGAACAGAACGGTGGTGCTGATTCAGGAGAGGGTCCTTTGGACAAGGACAATGTGAACTATGATGTTAACCCTGAGGTCTGAATTATCCCATACACCTATTCAATTCATTTGTTCAATTGTCTGGTTGAAAATCGTTGAGGTTTCATTTTTTTTGTATGCTTGTGCATCACTTTTTATTTGTGCACTTCCGTTCTGATAGTTTGGACCTTTGTTCTTGAACTGTACATATGCTGCAAACTAAAAGTTCAGATGTATTTTCTAGTTAGAATTTTGCTTGTGGGGAGGTTATGATTATCGGCGTCAAGAATGTTGCCATGATTATCCTTTATGTATCTTTTGCTCATAGCCTGTTGTCTATATCCTATAGGAAGTGCGCCAACACCAAAAGACAAATTATAAAGGAGGGCGAAAAGGTCGTTACAGAGGCCAAGGAAAAGGTCAGATTCAGCAAAATACAAGAGGACAAGGTATTCTTTTTATTTAAATTTGTGGATCTGATTATTCTTTGTACTTCTGTAGTGGTAGAACAACGACGGTTAGTTTTGTTTTGAATGAAGTGTATTCTCAGATAGACTCCATTTGCACACATAACTTGAGTTTATTCCCAGATTCATGCATGAGGGAGGCTAGATGGTCAACATGTTATTCTGCTTCTTTCTGAAAAAGGGGAAACTGGAATGATCTTTGTTATCTTTGTCTATTGTGCTGTGATACATATTTATTCACCTAGCATGTGATGGTATCCTTATCTATTTCCCCAGCTAGGTCAGCTTTTCATCTTGAGGATTAACTGGGAATTCTCCGTAGGCTAAATTTCTGCAACATTTGGTAGATAAAACTATATATTTTTTTCCTGCATGGCTATCCTTTGCACCAAGCCGAAGAACCCAATCCTGATTATCCTTCCATGTACACCATTGCTATCGAAGCAAACATGCAAAAGGCTACAAGATAACCGTTTGTAGTTTTCCTTATTTGTTCTCATTCTCAGATATCAAACATTTGAGACTCTATTTTCTCGTGTATATGTTATGTAACGCTACCGCTACAGGATGTGTACACTTCTAAATTTTTTTCTTCGTATTTTCGTATCAGGCCACGGTTCATTCCCTTCTATTTCTGGTACCGACTCTGTAAACAAGCCTGTTCCTGGACCGAGAATGCCAGATGGGACAAGGGGCTTTACAATGGGGCGTGGTAGATGTCTTCCATTTCAGAAGCTCGAGAAGGTTGAAGAATAGAACTTTATCCAGACAAGCCTGGCAAAAATTTAACGGTGCATGAAACATGGTGTTGCTATTATGCTTTAACCTGTTTTTTGCATGCTACAACTACTTTTATACAGAAAAAGCCCTTTCTCTCTCGTTTTGTGTGTGTGGCATCTTTTCTGATTCACTGGTACTTCATTTGGAGCTTTCATGCGTGTTTGGTGTTCTACCACCATTCATTTGCCCACATGTCTGATGATTGCCAAAGCTTTGCTGGCATTTGTGAAGCACTACTACCATATTGCTCGTTCCTGTTTTTTGTTCGGAAATTAAAATGCAAGATAAAATGTCTATCAGGCCTTATTCATGTCGTCCTGACAAAGATGAATGCTGGATGGGGAATTAGGGCAGGAAATAAATGCTTGAAGGGCAAGGCTAAATTATTTGACAACAGACAAAAGAATGAATCAGGTTTTTGGAGCAAACGAATAGTGGAGGGCTTATTTGACGGGCAGTAGATCGCAGACGTCAAATTTTATGAAGAGAATTCATCGGTGCTGCACTGTAAAAAACTGATCATCCATGGATGGAGTAGGAAAGCATGCAATGAGGAAATGAGTGAGAAGGGCTCTGAGCTCTAGACTCTAGTGCCTGGTGCTGTATCATGCTGCTGACTGGATAAGGGATGCACGGACAATGATCAATGGAGGTCAGAAACGCTTTCTGCAGCCTGGACCTGCATAACCTGCGGAAGGGCCTACCACGTTGGGAGCCTGTTCGGCTGCTCATCGTTGTCCCCTTCCTACCTCAAATGCCCTTGCGCATCGTGTCGATATCGTGCTAGTCCTCGGAAGTCAGGAGCCAGTGGTCACTCTTTGGCCTACGTTGCACTGCCTCTGCTTTTTACTTTTACCATCTTCTGAGATCACGCTCTACATCGAAGATCGGTCTGCTGCTGAACGAGATGAAAACCAATTTAGTGACAGCGGCTGTTGTTACACCATATATCCGTATCCCATCTCAATCATGTGGGCTTGTATTGTCTAGTGATGTCAGCTCGTTAGTGTCGTGGATTCAGGTCATCCGACCGTCTGAATTGACCCTAATTTTTGGACCGTCGAACTCTTCGCAACAACTTGGGATAACAGTTCAGAAGGTGCAGTTACGAAGTATGAAATAGCATTACAAACAAGCTTATTATTACAACAAAAGCCAAAATTTTATTATACAAGGATGAGGCTTAACGGCCGGTTTTGACACAGACGTGGCATCTAAGTCCAAAGTTAATATATTACAGAACAAAAGAACTTCCAAACCGCAGGCACGTTTAACCGCGATCGAGACCTGATACAAGTAGTCATTGTCATCCAAAGATCCATCAAAACCTTCCTTATTAAGATCCTCAGAGTTCTCTCAGTTTTCTTTTATAGTTGATTTAACAAGTATTAGTATACAACCATACTCAGTAAGCCACATGGAAAAACTAATTAACTACTGATGAGGATTAAAACCTATATTTATTATTTAGTATATATAGGCCATACGTCTTCATGGTCGTAAACCCTAAAGCTAACGACCTCACTGGTCGTAAGAATTCCAGAGATTACATAGTACCCAATCTGGTCGAACATAGTTCCAAACCAAGTCTTCGACCAGTCAAATGCTCACAAGGTTTTGAACTGATGTCTGGATCTACGACCAGACATATGCTTTACCGTGTGACGAATGGAATATGTGCTATATATTCCATACCACGCGACGTTACGATACTGAAGTACGATTACATGACTCATGGACATATAACCGCACGACAGTTGATACATTATCAACAGATACATCTCTACGACCAGACACGTTGCTTCCCGAACAGGCGTCTCCTCCAGAGACAACTGCCAACCCTTCATCAACTATATAAGGAGGAATGCGGACTGAAGATAGGGGGTCGGAACATTGAAGATCATTTGGGAGACACCCTCAAGAGCCTTGTACTCCTGAATTAGTCTTTAGTCTAAGTTTTATACACCCTTTGTAATAGCCAGTTCAAAGTAATAAAGAGCAGTCTCATTACTTTCTAGAAGATACGCATCATTTTCCTCTTTTCATTTATATATTCATAAGATCGACGATTTGATCGTCGACAGCTGGCGCCGTCCGTGAGGAAGAAGGCGCAAATCTTCTAAAGGAATTCTTTGCTCATCAAATCCTCGCCCATCCTTCTGTTCATGAGATCATGGCAGGAACTTGGAACGAGGAGAATTGGTTCGATCTGGACGACTACTCCAACCTCGACATGGACGCCTGCATCCAGGCCATGCAGGGTGATTGGACGTCGTACTCTTCCTCCTCTGCTGGTTCGCAAGTCGCTGACAATGCCGAAGTCGAGCAGATGGATGAGGACGCACCACTGCAACAAGTGGAGCTTCCCGAGGGACAGGACATTCCGATCAGTTCGGAGTGTCCAAAAACCACTTCAAGCCCGGTCTTTTCGACCGGCAAAAAAGGTGATAAATTTTCAGCCCATGACTTCGTCCCAATGTTCTTCCCTCGGCAGAGGGCAACATGCTTATGTTGGAAATCAATCAATACCACAACCTCCTAGACGTTTCCAACCAATGAGTCACGAGAGAAGGAGATTATTCCGGACAAATACACCTCCCTCTCGTCGAGAGGGTCATTCGCTTGGTCCGAATGATCTTCGACATCGTTTGAACCAGGCAGGTGATCGAGAGCATCATAATGCTCGCGATCAGGTCGGGAAGCCGGAGCCTCAGTTCTCTAATATAAGGAACCGGTCCCCAACCGACCACAATCCGGCTTCTTTCCAAAGAAGGCGTCATGAATCAGTCACAGGCTGCCGAGCTTTCTCTGCAGTGCTCCAGGCTGTGCGTTGGCCTAACCGGTTTCGACCGGCCAACATGGACAAGTTCAATGGGTCTCAGAACCCGTTAGAATTTCTCCAGATCTATACCACCGCCATCGAGCTACGGTGGTGATGAAAACGTAATGGCCAATTACCTACCTACGGTGTTAGAAGGATCTGCCCGGTCATGGTTACTTAACCAGCCGGTCGGATCAATCTACACTTGGGAACAGCTCTGCGATCTCTTAATCGTGAATTTCTAGGGTACGTACGACCGCCCAGGGAAGAAAGATGATCTGCATCGGATCCGGCAGAACCCAAAAGAAACTCTCCGACAGTACATCAAGAGGTTCAGCCAGGTTCGTAATTCCATACCCGAGATTGCAGAATCTTCTGTGATTCAGGCATTCAAGGCAGGATTGAGGAACCGGAGGTTCACAGAGGATATATCTATGAATCCCCCACGAACAACCGCCGGACTATTCGATATGGTGGATAAATATGCAGCTGCTAGTGAGGCAGTCGAATGGAGCGAAGCTATAGATCGAAAAGACAAAACTCCTCAATCTGGTTTAGAAAAGCCTGAGAAGAAGAATAAGAAAGTTCTCAAGAAGAAGAAGCATCGCAAGACGGATGGTAAGGAGGTCTTAGCGGCCCCGGAAAAGCCTACCAAAGGTAAGATGGACTATACCGGTCGAGGTAGAGCATATATTCCGACTGATGTATATAAAAAGGGTAAGAAGTGGTGCCCGCTTCACCAACAGGCTGGACACGATATGCATACCTGCTGTGTCTGGCAAAAGAAATTGGAAGATTACTATGTAGGTAAAGACCCGCTTCCTTCAATACAAGAGTTGGGGGAGGCCAGCTCCAAAAAGGATAAAGATGGCGACGAGGAGATGGAATACCAAGAACCTCAGCACACAGTCAACATGATCTTTGGAGGATCTTCATCGTACGACTCGTGACGTCATCTGAAAGCCGTGGGGCGGGAGGTCAACCTAGCAGAATCTCCGATCAGTATCAAGCCTTCGAGGTGGTCGGACACCGTAATCTCCTTCGGCAAAGAAGACTGCTCCGTTTCATCGACTCGACCGGGTAGGTTCCCTATTATAGTTGAGCCTACCATTAATAATTGTAAGGTCAATAGAGTCTTGATAGATGGAGGTAGTTCTTTAAATATATTATTCTCGGGAGCTTTAGAAGAAATGCAGGTTCCTAAGTCAAAGGTAAAGCCAGTAAAATATGCCTTCCATGGCATAGTCTCTGGCTCTACCGCCAAACCGATAGGATAGGTGTCCTTACCGGTTACGTTCGGAAGTCCTGATAACTTCCGAACGGAAAAGATTTCGTTTGTCGTGGTCGATTTTGAGACCGCATATAACTGGATCCTTGGTCGTCCGGCTCTAGCAAAGTTCCTGATAGCCACACATTACGGTTATCAGAGTTTGAAGATGCCAGGACCAAAATGTGTCATCATGGTTCGGGGAGATCAAAAAATGGCTTATATTTGCGATCGAAGATTTTTAGAACTGGTCGATGAGCTTCCGACTAGAAATACTGACTCTTCTGCGATGCAGGTCAAGCACTCCAGATCAAAGTTGACACCCAAACCCTTCGATCAGACAAAAGAGGTGCCCCTCGACAAAGGCGTTTCTCCGAGAGACGTCAGGTTGGGAGACATCGACAGGTCAGTTCCGAAGTTACTGATCGGAGAAGGACTCAACCCTAAATAGGAAGAGTCGCTCGTCTCTTTCCTCTGAGCAAATCAGGATGTTTTTGCTTGGCAAGCGTCCGACATGCCCAGAGTCCCCAGGGAAGTGATCGAGCACATGTTAGCTCTCCAACCTGATAAAAAGCCGGTCAAGCAGAAGCTAAGGCATTTTGCACCTGACCGGAAGGAAGCAATCCAGTCGGAGATTGACAAACTCCTCGAAGCTGGGTTTATTCATGAAGTCCATCACCCTCAGTGGCTCGCCAATCCTGTAATGGTTAAAAAGAATAATGGGAAATGGCGAATGTGTATTGACTTCACAGATCTTAATAAAGCTTGTCCGAAGGACGATTTTACCCTTCCTCGCATTGATCAGTTTGTAGACTCTACCTCCGGGTGCGAGTTACTAAGCTTTTTAGATGCATATTCAGGGTACCATCAGATAAACATGAGTAAAAATGATGAGGAGAAAACTTCCTTCATCACACCATATGTCACTTACTGTTATGTTAAAATGTCTTTTGGTCTCAAGAATGCTGATGCAACTTTTCAAAGGTTAATGCAAAAAACTTTCAGCCCGCAGGTAGGTCGGAATTTAGAAGCCTATGTAGATGACTTGGTTGTGAAAAGCATCAATGCAGGCGATCATATCCTTGACCTACAAGAAACTTTCAACAACTTGAGAAGACATAACCTCAAGTTAAATTCAGAGAAATGTGTGTTCGGGGTTTCTGCTGGAAAGCTTCTTGGTTTCCTAGTTTCGGCTAGAGGTATTGAAGCAAATCCGGCTAAGATAACAGCCATCAATCAGATGTGTCCCCCGACAACAAAGAAATAAGTACAAAAGCTAACCGGTTGTATGACAGCGCTAAGTCGTTTCATAGCCAGGTTAGACGAGAAGGGATTACCTTTCTTTGAACTTCTTCGGAAGCATGAGAGTTTTGAATGGACGAAAGAAGCCAACGAAGCCTTTGAAAAACTCAAAGAGTACCTTGGAAGCCCCCCGGTCTTAGTCTCTCCAAGACCAGAAGAAACACTGTTGATTTACATAGCTGCGACGCCGCATGCTGTAAGCGGTGTACTGGTTGTAGAGCGTGAAAACGTTCAACGACCAGTATATTACGTAAGCGAATTCTCGCATGGACCAAAGGAAAGATATCAACAGGTACAAAAGTTGACCTATGGTCTCCTTATGTCTTCAAGGAAACTAAGACATTACTTTCAAGCCCACAAAGTGGTCGTACCTACAGGATATCCCTTAGGTCAAGTCCTTGGAAACAGGGAATCATCAGGACGAATAGCAAAATGGGCAGTTGAACTAGGGACGTTCGACCTCCATTTTATCTCACGAACAGCTATAAAGTCTCGGGCAATAGCAGAATTCATTGCCGAATGGACAAACCCAGAACCTAAGCAAGAACTCGAGTACGAGCACCACGACGAGTGGACAATGTACTTTGGCGGTTCATTAATACTTAAAGGATCGGGGGCTGGAGTCGTCTTGATATCCCCTAGTGGCGAACACATTAAGTACGTCATCCAGTTTAACTTCCCTGCTACTAACAATGTAGCAGAATATGAAGATTTGCTGGCAGGACTTCGAGCAGCTCATTCGCTCGGAATTCACAAATTACTAGTGAAAGACGATTCTCAACTAGTAGCGAATCAAGTAGGGAAAGAGTATCAATGCTCAAGTACCAAGATGTCGTCTTATCTGGCGGAAGTATGAAAAATTGAAAAGCACTTCTTTGGTTTTCAGATCCAACATATTCCTAGGAAAGAAAACTTTCTAGCAGATCAGTTGGCACGGATGGCCTCCACAAGGTCCACTGTCCCGCCGGGAGTTTTTCTTCAGCAACTCGATTCACCCTCGGTGGTCGAGCTTTCCGAGAACATCGATGGTTCACATCAGGTCAATCCAATTGATTCTGATAACATGGATGCTCCACAGATCGGTGACGATCATGGTAGAGATTGGATGACATCGATCTACGATTATCTTCAACATGACCTAATTCCAGAAGATAATGTAGAGGCTGATCGTATAGCACGAAAGGCCAAATCATACACTCTAATCGAATGTACCTTGTACAAACGAGGATCTCATGGAGTGTTGATGAGATGCATATCTCGCTCGGATGGCATTAAGTTGCTAACCGAAATTCATGGAGGAGTCTGTGGAGCACATCATTCCTACAGAACACTGGTCGGTAAAGCCTTCAGACAATGATACTATTGGCCAACTGCCCTTCATGATGCAAAAGAGCTTGTGACGAAGTGCGTACAATGTCAGTTTCATAGCCGACAAGTACATCAGCCGTCGCAAGCTTTGCAAACAATTCCTCTTTCTTGGCCTTTTGCAACCTGGGGACTAGACATTCTGGGACCTTTCCCAAGAGCACCCGGGGGCTTCGAATTCCTCTTCGTCATGATTGACACATTTACAAAGTGGATTGAAGCCGAGCCAGTTGTTAAAACTACAACTGAGACTGCTAAGAGGTTACTCACAAAAAACGTGATTACACGATTTGGTGTACCCAGTCGTATAATCACGGACAATGGTACCCAATTTTCCAGCGGTAATTTCCAGGAATTCTGCGACAACCTGGGTATCAGAATCTATTTCGCTTCGGTTGCTCATCTGCAGAGTAATGGAGCAGTTGAGTGTGCCAATGGTATCATAATGCAGGGGGTCAAATGCCGAGTATTCGACCAGTTAATAAAACAGTCAGGAGCTTGGGTTCAAGAACTACCTTCTGTTTTATGGACTGTTCGTACGACGACCAGTCGTGCGACCGGTGAAACACCATTCTTTTTAGTTTATGGGGCCGAAGCCATGCTTCCTCCAGAATTAAAAATTGGTTCTGCTCGCACTGATCGTTTTAATGAAAATGATCAGGAAGAAAGACGACTCGACGATGTCAATTTCCTTGAGGAACGACGAAACCAAGCCTTGTTGCGTTTGGCAATCTATCAACAAGCCATGCGAAGGTACCACAGTCGTAAGGTGCAACCTCGTAATTTAGCTGTAGGTGATTTGGTTCTTAGAAAAATTCAGAACCAAGCAAATCGAAACAAACTTTCTCCCAAGTGGGAAGGTCCTTACACTGTGGTCGAAGTCACCCGACCAGGTTCGGTACGATTAGCCATGTCAGACGGCAGAGTTTTGTCTAATTCTTGGAATATTGACCAATTGCGTAAGTTTTTCGTTTAATTTTCATTTTATTTCCATTCAGTTTAATAAATAATTAATCAATTCAAAAAGTAAGTGATGTTATTTATATGACAGAACTTAGCTCTGGTCGACTGCAGTTCATATGCTTAGGACAATGGAGATTATATGTTTTATTTTCAAAGTTCTGTTCTACTCTTGTTTGGCTACTGGTCGGGACACGGAAAGCCTCCTAGTCGAAGTCTCTCCTTTTTCGCATGTGGTTCCGCCCACTGGAAGGAGCTTCCTAGCGACGACCCTTTTCTTACGATCCTCGTTGCCAGTTGGACTAGAGCACGAACACGTATTGCGAAATACAATCTATATCTTCATTTCTCAGCAAGTTCATTCCGACCAGCGTTGAGCACTGCATAGAAATAAAACCACTTCTCGTTTATTATATCTGTCTTTGCATGTAACTTCTTCTTATCAAGAAAAATCATTTTTTCTTCCGACCATATATTGTCTTAGTAAGTACTTTGATTACGAAAAACAGATTTACAACTAGTCGAAACCTAACACTGGTTCCGACCAAAAAGGTTTCCTAGTATTATCACGATCAGTTTTTTCAACAATCAGTACATACTTTCAAACAATGGTTGAGACTTAAGTTCATATTCTTGGCCTACTGCTTTTATAGTAAAGTTCTTCTACTATAAAACAGTCGGGGCTGGGTAATATATGATAAGTCAACCGGATAAACAAAAATTCTTTTTTCATTGATAAGAGGAAGGTAAGTTTTCACACATTTTTTTTCATACTCTTTCTTTTTTGGAGGATTTAAACTACTAGAGATTGCCCTCCATTAGTCACTTCTGGATGGAGATCCGACCTCTATTTCTTCTGCAACCTTGTCTCCAAGAGTTTTAACTTCCGTGAGAAACTTGGTCGCCTCCTCAGGCAAGCAGTTAAAATCCTCTTCAATAACTTGAAGATTGATAGAGGGGTCAGACGCCTTCAATTTTGCTAAAGCAAGACTAACTCCACTAGCAATAGATTCCTTTACGGACTGGGTGTAATTATCTCTTGTAGTTTTGAGCAAGCCCTTAAGGTCCTCCAAAAGGTGACCATGGTAGTTTACCTTTTCCATTGGGTCACTTAAGGAAGGCAACGTTGATCTTGATCCCATATCAAAGATCATTTTGTTGAGTGCAGTAATTTTTTCATCAAAATTAAACATAACCGCTGCCCCCTTGTCTTGCTCAAATTCCAAAGCTTTCTTTGCTTTGGTTAAAGCTTGATTTTGTTCTGGATAAGTAAAACAAATATTATGCTAAAAAGGATCAGAAGAGATACTAAGTCAAGTCTACGACTAAGTTACCTTCGGCCTTCTTCCTGGATTTTTCCTGGTATTTTTTGTATCTGGTCGTCAAGTTTTCGATCGACCGATTTTTAGCTTGCATTTCCTCTTCTAGCTTTATTCTTCTGGCTTTTTCAGCCAAAGTTTCTTCTTTTATTTTCTCCAAATCTATCAAATTTGATAAGGGAGGATAGTTAAAAGAAGAAAGGAAAGTCTTGGCAAAAGATAAATTAAGAAGAAAGTTCTTACTTTCTAGTTCGGAGTGTTTTTGCTTTAGATTCTTAATCCGATCGGTTAGTCCTCCGATCGCAGCAAAATTTTCAACCATATGCTGCATGAATAGCATTTTTTCTTTAAAGTTTCTTGTGAACTTCAAGAAAACTATAAGGATGGTTGAGGACACTTACTTGAATTGCCACATCATTATAATTGGCAAAAATCTTATCAGGATTCGCCTTAGCAAGACGATCTGATACTCTCCTCCAAGCATCATCTAGCTCCTTATCCACGATAAATCGAGGAGAGAAAGTGGACTTGTTAGTCTGGGAGGAATTTCTTTCATAAGTTGGAATCTCTTGTGGATCTGCAGAGATGCTTAACTCCGCTGACGGAGTAACAATCTCCACAGGATTCAAATCAGATTCCAACACTAAAGTAGGCTCGGGGGCTTCCCCAACCACTTCCTCCTCATGATTGCTTGGCTGAGGAAAGCCCTGATCGGAGGTGCCCTCGATCACCTGACCTGCTGGAATAACCTGATCGGGAACGACTGGAACTCCAACAGGTCTGCGCAAAGAAAAGAAAGTTCAGAGTTCAAGTTCACCAAGAATATAAAAGGTATGTGTTTATGTGATAATTTCATTTACAACATACTCGGTTATCTTTTTTATCTTGACTCTGAAGCGCGCTGGCTTAAAGTCTGTAGCGCTAGCTTTCCTTTTCTTTTCAACCAATATTTCCAGTCTCGAACTGGAAGGGTTGGCTGTACCCTCTGCATCCTTCAATGAACGATCAGATGTAATACTTTCAACCAGCTGGTCGAGAGTAGAATCCCTGATCGTTGGATCGGAAGGTGTAGGTTCATCGATCACCAAAGCAGTTGCTTCAATGACCCTTGGTAAATCTTGAACAACTGTATGGGACTCAATGACTACCGCATGATTCAACAAACAAAGTTAGTCGGGTGATGAACATATCTTTTCATCTAAGCAAAAAATATTTCCTTCGGTTACCTACCCCTACACGATCACAAGTGATTGTAAGGTTGGTCGGTTCGTCAATTGGCTCACAGGTCTCCGTGGCCTCATCAATTCTTAGACCAACCGACTACATATCAAAGAGGATTTTTAGGTAAACACCGATTGGAAACGATTGTAAAGATGGAAAGTAATTATCATGCTTACCCGAAGTCTCTCAGCCCTCTCTTCAGCAGTAGTCACTGCTAAGATCAAAGGGAAACCAGCCTTCTCGTTAGGCTCTCGGCCTGAGATCATTACGATCCGCTTCGATTTCATCGGAAGACAAAGTCAGAAAAAGAGAGGTCTTAGGGTTATAAGAGCATTTGACCAAAAAGATATACTGGTCGGATTATCACTGGAACTTACCTTCCCTAGAATCCTTGGCCGTATCGTCACGACCAATATACCAGAGCATCGAGTGAGCTCTGGCCTTCAAAGGACTAATTCTCCGCATGGAGAAGTCCCTCACCACGTGCCAGGATGTCAAACCCCTGACACTCAGGAGATGGATGGCTTCAACCCATCTCTGATGAGGACATCCCTCCTTCGGATACACGCACGACACAAGACCCTCCAGATCTGGGTGCTGAACTACACGGTCCTATGACAAGAGCTAGAGCACGTCACTTAATCGATCAGGTAAAGTCATTTCTAGGGCTGAGTGTATTATTTGAGAACTCTATGATGCTGCCTAATGGACATGATTTACTTGTACTCAGGAATCTAGGACTACGACCAGTTCAAGAAGGTCTTTGACCACTACAAGAAGATCTACGACTAGTTGACTCGATTGGAGCAATCTACGACCAGAAAAGCGAGCACAGTACTCGTTGGACACAATCTACGACCAAAGATAGCATGGACTCCTCAAGACCACCCTAGGACCAATCCTACGACCAGATCTTCGACCAGAAATACACAACACAAGGTGCTGCGTCACTGTTTTGGAAAATAATAAGACTTTGTAAACGTAACGAGGTCGGAGTCCAGGTTATGTACGCTTCATCCCACGGCCGCACAACCCTAGGTCGACCTCCTCACGTTCCCTTATATATATACAGTAGCCGTCATAGTTTAGAGGTGGGTTTTTCTTAGATTATTCTGCCAATTGCAGTTTCGCCGATTATCGGTTTGAGGAACCCCACTTGTAAACTTCATCCATATCCGCAATACAATTCAGATTGCATCTATCTTGTTCTTGTGAGTTGCTTCGATTGCTTGCAGGAAAAATAACCTTCGTGGTAAGGTCGATCGCGTGCAATCGTGGTCGATAACGACAGGCGTGCGGGTGTAGCGAATTGCGAGGTGACGATCTGTTGGTCGGAAGCCTCAAAGCGTCAACGTCCTCACGACGAACCAAATCGAACCAATCGGAAGATCGGGCCGCCGTGACTCATCAAGTGGTATCAGAGCAAAGGTTGCCCGTTCGGTAATTTCGTTTATCCCCTTTTGTTAGTTGTGTTCCCTCACCTAGAGTCCAGAAAAACTGCCATACAAAAAGTTTTAGATCGTAATTATTCCGCTGTCCAAACCACTTTGTGCCTTTCGCAATTTTGTTTTCGCCGATTGTTGAGTTCGAGTCCATCGTCGGTGTCTTTGTTGCTGGTTTAGAGTAGCATTCTTGGTCTCTAGTCAGCACCGTCGCCCGCCGTGCCACCATCCATTCTGGACGCACGACCTCCTTTTTCGAGCGACACCCATTCGACCACCCGCTCGGGATTTACCATCTGGTCGGAATCGAACATCTACTCGGATCCAACCACCTTTTCGAGCAACACCCATTCTACCATCCACTCAGGAACTACCACCTGGTCAGATTCGATCCCCTGGTCGGAGTCCGTAGCCGCAACAGAACTAGCCAAGTTCAGAGAGAGAGAGAGTATCTTTTAATTACCTATCTACCTCTGCTCTCCGGAAAAAGTTTGTGACCCAATCACCTCATCGGATCCAGAAAAGGTAACAGAAGAATTTTGGACTTGGGTCACGTTTGCAAAAAAAAGAGGAAGCAAAAAGTGCAAAAGAAAAGAAAAGAAGCAAAAAGTGCAAAAGAAAAGAAGAAGAAGCAATTGACCACCCCTAGTTGGTCTACGACCAGTTCCAGCCTTGCATCCTTTGGACTCCTTTGTATCGAGTCCTTGTATTGTGCTAGGGCTAGGAGCACTTTTAGACCAGCAACTGTGACGAGTACTGTGGGCTTTGGTTCAGCTTTGCTAATCTGATTTTATTATTGCTATTCCTTGCTACTAAACATTGCCTGTCCGAGCTCCACATACTTTCGACCCTCAGATTGGATAATCGCATTCGCCTCCGCCGTGATCGTACATCCCACCTTCGCCGATTAGACCACCTGCTGCAATTTGGTAAGAAACTCATAAGAGCTTGGTAAGACGCTTGAGAGTGTGTGATTCCACCCTCCGACCACCTAATAGTGATAGGGATAATACCTTTGTGTTGTCTTTTGTCTCCTACTAACCATGTCAGGTGAAGGATTGGATGCGCAAGAGTGTGTTTTGAGGGAAGAGCTCATGACGCTATTGGATGAACAACGCACTACCGTTAATGAGGACATCGACAGGAAGCTTCAAGCTACCACGATCACATTACAACGCTCAATCAACGATAGTATTGCGGCGCTCACTACACGCCTCGAAAGAATGGTGAACCGACCACCAAACGTTGGTCGTGTGGAACCTCATGGTGCAGCCCATGACCATGAGTTTGATAATGATAATGAGATGCACGACCACGATGCCTTTGATGCACGACAACGGAACCGACCGAACTTCCACCGTCAAGGTATGAGAGGTAATAATGTTCAGCAACATAATGCACGTGTTAATGATGATCCATATGCTAAAGTTAAGTTCTCTATACCATCTTTTGCGGGTGCTTATGATGCTGAAATATATCTAGATTGGGAGATGACGGTAGAACAGAAATTGAATGCTCACTTAGTTCCTGAAGTGCATAGAGTTAGGCAAGCCACAAGTGAATTTAAAAACTTTGCCATCATTTGGTGGAATAGGGTATGCACCGAAGGATTAGCGCCTACTACGTGGGATGGTTTAAAAGTTGCTATGCGTAACAGATTTGTCCCACCTTCTTTTAAACGTGATTTG
Organism: Hsuehochloa calcarea; assembly: GCA_036346395.1. Taxonomy (NCBI): domain Eukaryota; kingdom Viridiplantae; phylum Streptophyta; class Magnoliopsida; order Poales; family Poaceae; genus Hsuehochloa; species Hsuehochloa calcarea. The sequence goes on along the minus strand of CM070594.1, from coordinate 63,399,756 downwards.
CGTAATAAATTGCAGCGCTTAAACCAAGGTAATAAATCCGTAGAAGAATATTATCAGGAGCTACAAATTAGCATGTTGCGTTGTGATATTTATTGAGGATGAAGAAGCCGCAATGGCACATTTTTATGGAGGATTAAGACGTGAAATTCAGGACATAGTGGATTACAAAGAATACGATAGCGTCCCTAGATTGTTCCAACTTGCATGTTTGGCATAAAAGGAATTGCAGGGACGACAACAGAGGCCAAGGAACAACTTTGGGAGCATGTCTACACCACGACCAGTGCCGGGGCAAGCCAAAACAGCCCCACCTTCAGCTACTCGGTCTGCTGCCCCCTCCACGAGTAGGGCGCGTTCAGCAGCACCTCCGCCACATCACATGCACCCGAGGTAAGTAAAGTTACTAGTGTGCAGGCACCAGCCAAGAGTTCTTCGTCGGTTGCTTCCACTGATCGTACCACTGGGATTGTGTGGCACCGTTGCAACGGAATGGGGCACGTCATGAGGGACTGCCCCAGTCAACGAGCATACCTTGCCACCAAAGATGGTGGTTATGTAAGTACTAGTGATATTGAGTACGAATATGTACTTGCAGCTAACATTGCAGGTGGAGAAGATGAGATAGACAGTGATGCTGATGGTGTAGAGGAACAAGTAGCTGCTGTTGACACCGAGTATCATGTGAGCCTTGTTGCGCAACGAGTGCTGAGCGCACAAGTGGAGAGAGCGGAGCAAAATCAACGGCACAACTTGTTTGCACTGATTTCTCGTGAAGGACAGAGCCTGCAGAGTCATCATTGATGGAGGGAGCTGCAACAACCTTGCAAGCTCCGAGATGGTCGAGAAGCTTGGCTTGACCACACAACCACACCCACGTTCCTACTACATCCAATGGTTCAATTCGTGTGGAAAATTAAAGGTACACAAGGTTGTGAAAGTGCAATTTTCAGCAGGTAATTACAAAGATAGTTCTGACTTTGATATCGTGCCTATGCAAGCATGCTCTTTGTTGCTCGGTAGACCTTGGATATATGACAATGATATTTTGCACCATGGTAGAGCTAATACCTACTCATTTTCACATAAGGGTAAGAAGATTAAGTTGTGGCCTTTGACACCAGCTGAGATTCTGAAAGATGAAGAAGAGCGCGCTAAAAATGAAAGAAACACCGATAAGCATGATTCTGAAAATCAGCAAGTAGCAAAACGTGTTTTCTCACCCAAAAGGGAGAAAGTGGTGTCTAGTCCTGAGTCAGAGGGAATTAAATTGAAGAGATGTGTTATGATTGCCACTAAATCTGAACTTGCCGAAATTTGTAATAATGAGCTGCCATGCTATGCTTTGATATGCAAAATGCCTTATATTCGCTTGACGACATAGCTAGCTCTTTGCCTCCTGCTGTTGCTAACCTTTTGCAAGAGTATGTGGATGTATTTCCAACTGAGGTACCCCCGGGATTACCACCTATTCGAGGAATTGAGCATCAAATTGATTTGATCCCTGGAGCGATTTTGCCAAACCGTGCTGCATATAGGACCAATCCAGAGGAGACTAAGGAAATTCAGCGACAAGTCCAAGATCTTTTGGACCGTGGGTACGTAAGAGAAAGCCTTAGTCCTTGTCTTTGTTCGAGTTCTTTTGGTTCCTAAGAAAGACGGTAGTTGGCGTATGTGTGTTGATTGCAGAGCCATTAATAACATTACTATAAGGTATCATCATCCTATCCCAAGGCTAGACGACATGCTAGATGAATTGAGTGGTTCTATTATTTTCACAAAGATCGACTTGCGGAGTGGTTACCACCAGATTAGAATGAAATTAGGAGATGAATGGAAAACTACTTTTAAAACTAAGTTCGGATTATATGAGTGGTTAGTGATGCCTTTCGGTCTAACTAATGCACCTAGTACTTTTATGCGTTTGATGAACGAGGTTTTACGTCCTTTCATTGGAAAATTTGTGGTGGTTTACTTTGATGATATCTTGATTTATAGCAAGTCACATGAGCAACACTTAAATCATATACGTGCTGTTTTTAATGCTTTGAGAGACGCACGTTTGTTTGGTAACCTCGAGAAGTGCACCTTTTGCACCGATCGAGTTGCATTTCTTGGTTATGTTGTGACACCACAGGGCATTGAGGTGGATGAGACAAAGATTGTAGCCATCCAAAGCTGGCCGACGCCTACTACTGTGTCACAAGTGCGGAGCTTCCATGGCCTTGCTGGATTCTATCGGTGCTTTGTGCGGGATTTTAGCACCATTGCCGCACCATTGAATGAATTGACAAAGAAAGGAGTGCCTTTCCAATAGGGACCTACACAAGAGAAGGCATTCAACTTGTTGAAAGAGAAGCTCACCCAAGCACCCCTACTCCAACTCCCTGATTTTAGTAAGACTTTTGAAATTGAATGTGATGCCAGTGGGATTGGGATAGGTGGTGTATTGATTCAAGAAGGTAAACCAGTTGCATATTTCAGCGAAAAACTAAATGGGTCTAGTTTGAATTATTCCACCTATGATAAGGAATTGTATGTTTTAGTTCGAGTGCTTCAAACTTGGCAGTATTATCTATGGCCCAAAGAATTTGTTATACATTCAGATCATGAATCGCTAAAACATATTAGAAGTCAAGCTAAACTGAATAAACGACATGCTAACTGGGTAGAATTTATTGAGTCATTCCCATATGTTATAAAGCATAAGAAAGGTAAGGATAATGTGATTGCTGATGCGCTCTCTAGACGTTATACCATGTTATCTCAACTTGACCATAAGATTTTTTGTTTGGAGGCCATTAAGAGTTTATATGTCACTGATTTGGACTTTAAGGAAGTGCTTGAACATTGTAAAGGAGGGAAGACATGGAATAACTATGTGCTGAATGATGGTTTGGTCTATCGTGCTAACAAGCTATGCGTTCCAGCTAGCTCTGTTCGTCTTTTATTGTTACAGGAGGCACATGGAGGAGGTTTGATGGCGTATTTTGGAGCAAAGAAGACAGAAGATGTGCTGGCCACCCACTTCTTTTAGCCAAAGATGAGGCGTGATGTCGAGTGCTACGTAGCTCGCTGCACTACATGCAATAAAGCTAAGTCCCGTCTCCTTCCACATGGACTTTATATGCCTCTTCCTATTCCTAGCGCCCCTTGGCAGGATATTTCTATGGATTTTGTTTTAGGATTTCCTAGGACAAAGAGGGGGAGAGATAGTATATTTGTAGTAGTGGATCGATTTTCTAAAATGGCACATTTTATATCTTGTCACAAGAGCGATGATGCTACAAACATAGCTGATTTGTTTTTCAGGGAAATCATTCGCTTACATGGAGTGCCCAATACTATTATCTCGGATCGTGATGCGAAGTTTTTGAGCCACTTTTAGAGAACACTTTGGAATAAATTGGGAACAAAGCTGCTGTTCTCTACTACATGCCATCCCCAAACTGATGGACAAACGGAGGTTGTCAACCGCACGTTATTCACCATGTTGCGGGCTGGTTTAAAGAAGAACTTGAAGATGTGGGAAGAGTGTTTACCGCATATTGAGTTTGCTTACAATAGGTCAGTACACTCCACCACCAAGGTAAGTCCATTTCAGGTAGTGTATGGTTTTAACCCCCGTGCTCCTATTGATTTACTACCTTTTACCGACCTCTGAAAAAATTAATCTAGATGCTAAGAAGCGTGCTGCATTTATTCTCAAGTTACATGAAACCACTAAAGAGAATATAGAGCATATGACTGAAAGGTATAAGGTTGCTGGAAGTAAAGGTAGGAAAGTTGTCAAATTTGAACCAGGTGATTTAGTTTGGGTTCATTTGAGAAAGGATAGGTTTCCTAATTAAGAAAATCAAAGTTGATGCCTAGAGTGAAGGACCGTTTAAGATAATTAAGAAGATAAATGATAATGCATATCAATTAGAATTACCTGCAGATTTTGGGGTTAGCCCCACATTTAACATTTCAGATTTGAAACCATACGTGGGAGAAGAAGATGAGCTTGAGTCGAGGACGACTCCAATTCAAGAGGGGGAGTATGATGAGGATATCCCTCCTTCGGATACACGCACGACACAAGACCCTCCAGATCTGGGTGCTGAACTACACGGTCCTATGACAAGAGCTAGAGCACGTCACTTAATCGATCAGGTAAAGTCATTTCTAGGGCTGAGTGTATTATTTGAGAACTCTATGATGCTGCCTAATGGAGATGATTTACTTGTACTCAGGAATCTAGGACTACGACCAGTTCAAGAAGGTCTTCGACCACTACAAGAAGACCTACGACTAGTTGACTCGATTGGAGCAATATACGACCAGAAAAGCGAGCACAGTACTCGTTTGACACAATCTACGACCAAAGATAGCATGGACTCCTCAAGACCACCCTAGGACCAGTCCTACGACCAGATCTTCGACCAGAAATACACAACACAAGGTGCTGCGTCACCGTTTTGGAAAATAATAAGACTTTGTAATCGTAACGAGGTCGAAGTCCAGGTTATGTACGCTTCATCCCACGGCCGCACAACCCTAGGTCGACCTCCTCACGTTCCCCTATATATATACAGTATCCGCCATAGTTTAGAGGTGAGTTTTTCTTAGATTATTCTGCCAATTGCAGTTTCGCCGATGATCGGTTTGAGGAACCCCACTTGTAAAATTCATCCATATCCGCAATACAATTCAGATTGCATCTATCTTGTTCTTGTGAGTTGCTTCGATTGCTTGAAGGAACAATAACCTTCGTGGTAAGGTCGATCGCGTGCAAGTGTGGTCGATAACGACAGGCGTGCGGGTGTAGCGAATTGCGAGGTGACGATCTATTGGTCGGAAGCCTCAAAGCGTCAACGTCCTCACGACGAACCAAATCGAACCTATCGGAAGATCGGGCCGCCGTGACTCATCAATCTCCCAATTTTCCCTTCCTTCTTCAAGGAGGAACGCCATTGCGGGATCCCGATAGCCTTTTTACCGCTGTAATAAAGGCCATCGCCTTGTGTGATCTTCATGTAAAACCAACTCTTCTTCCATGACGACCACGAAGACTTGGAGTACATGGAATGTACTCATCAGTCTTCCTGTCATGGAGACGTATGGTACACTCTCCGGGTGTATCGGTCGTCTTCTTCGCATTCACCAATTTGTAGTAGTACCTGAAGAGGTCCAGGGTTGCTGGAATTCCCAAGTACGCTTCGCAGAGGTAAACGAAGATGCTGAGGTTGGCTATGGCGTTGGGGGCCAGATTAATCAGTTCAACTTCATAATACTCCAAAACTTGAGAAAGAAAGGAGTGAACTGGAAGTCTGAAGCCGCATTCGATATATGCGAGAAAAACGGGAATTTCTCCATCCTCGCCACTTGGAGAATGTTCCCCAAGATCTCCACGCGATCAGATTTCTGTCGGGTAATAGCCCAACCTTTTCCAGACCTTCAAGTTTCTTCTCGCTCAGATCGGAGATCGACCAGTTGGTAATAAGATCCGACATGGTGATTTCTTTCGGGTGAAGAATTCAAAGGTGATCGGAGATGGTTTCTTGGAAAATGAAGAGGAAAGCAAAAGGCGTAGAAGCCCTAACACCCAGTGCTAAGGGGCCTTTTATAGCAACAACATTGTAACCGTTTCTGGGAAAAATCCAACGGACAAAAATCCCTTTTTGACCAGCGGACCAAGAGTTCCTTCAACTTCCAAGGCAATTTCTGAACTTTAAAAATGAATACGGACCGCCTCGAATACCACGACATTTAATGAGGGGTCTGCCCGATACGATTGCATCGGAAGTAAGCGTCTATACGACCAATTCATTTAAATTTCGGGGGCTAGCTGACGAGGATTAAAACCTCTATTTATTATTTAGTTTATAGAGACCATATGTCTTCATGGTCGTAAACCCTAAAGCTAATGACCTCACTGGTCGTAAGAATTCCAGATGTTACATAGTACCCAATCTGGTTGGACATAGTTCCAAACCAAGTCTTCGACCAGTCAAATGCTCACAAGGCTTTGAACTGATGTCTGGATCTACGACCAGACATATGCTTTACCGTGTGACGAATGAAACATGTGCTATATATTCCATACCACGTGACATTACGATACTGAAGTACGGTTACATGACTCATGGACATATAACCGCACGACAGTTGATACATTATCAACAGATACCTCTCTTCAGCCAGACGTGTTGCTTCCCGAACAGGCGTCTCCTCTAGAGACAACTACCAACCCTTCATCAACTATATAAGGAGGAATGCGGACTTAAGATAGAGGGCCAGAATAGTGAAGATCATTTGGGAGACACCCTCAAGAGCCTTGTACTCCCGAATTAGTCTTTAGTCTAAGTTTTATACACCCTTTGTAATAGCTAGTTCAAAGCAATAAAGAGCAGTCTCATTACTTTCTAGAAGATACGCGCCATTTTCCTCTTTTCATTTATATATTCATAAGATCGGCGATTTGATCGTCGACAACTACATACTAGGAGTTCAATGGATTATTTAGGGTTTACCGTATCAGGTATATGTGAATGCATCATTTGAGTTAAAGCAGTTTATCTTTAAAACAATAAAATCATATTAATATAACATCAGGGGTTTACTTAACAATTGTGATTACAATATTAATATCTCAAAATCTCTACTTATGCCTCATGTCCTGGAATCACCCATGAACACAGCTTCATTAACCAAAACCACGACGTATCCGAATACAATTGATTATACTCTGCAGTGTTGCCCAACTTTACCCACATGATACCTCAGACTCACAATGTCAAGCTATAAACCCACAACACGTTAGCATGTGACTGAGCTGAGATAACAAAGGCTTTTAACTGCTCAACCTTTCTAGCATCTACTCGGTAGGTTCTTGGACCATACATCAATCGGGAAACCACCGGCCAACAGTGGAATGCGCGGTCCAATGCTGACGGTACCTACCGTTGTGTAGACCAGCGAGTGTTTCTCCGTTTCCACTCCTGTCCCACTCCTAAACCACGGCTGCTCTATACACAAGAGCAGTTATCATCCTGTATATATTTAATTGGAAGAGCAATGTACTAAGCCATATTGGATATACCAAACTCATGGTTGAGCGAAATCTATGTCTGTTTACTTGGCACAAGGTTCTAATCCTTGCCTGTCTCCAGTGAGGAGGTGAACTAACAACCAACCCGTGGCTACCCACCCTCGACTCACTTTTATCAAGTCTATTGGGTTGTCCAACCTCCTGGTCTCAACCCTCAACTTTCCACCAAAAATCATTGGCGGCTAGCCAATACTCTTTTTTAGTATTTAATGAAATATTGTGTGACAATGCTGAACATTTATTAATATTTATGTGACTTAAACTTGTCAAAGTGAATATGGCCTACAAAGGAATAGATGGATGTGTATGTGGAGTGTTGGGATTTATCTACTCGTCATGGCATTCAAAAGTATTATTTCAATAATAAAATAATTGTCATAAAGATGATAATGAAAGTAATACAATAAACACATGAAATATAGTCTCAAAATGATCAAAGTATACAACTTACCTCCTTGTTCAAAATATTCAGATGGTTCTGCTTCTCCTGCGTATTAACCGTCGTCTTCTGGGACTTGATCTTCGAAGTCGGAGCCTAACGTGCAAAAAGAAAAGAAAAGAAAAAAACAAATAAATAATATAGGTTCGACAAGGAGGGAGCTAGGAACAAAATAAAATAAATAAATTTGAAAATAAAGAATAAAGAAAGGTGGTGTGGGATGGTGGTGATTTATTTGGTGCTTGATTAGGAAAAACAGAGTTGAATATATATATAATGGGTCAGGGGTGAATAGTGATGGTCTGATACTATTCACTAACGGGTTCATGTGGAAATAGTGAAGGGTTTGTTAAATAGTGCCAGGTCAAGGCTATTCAAAGCAGGTCGGGTTTGATGAATAGCAACGGGTTTGGCCTGATTAATGTTGGGTTGCATAGTGTTGGGCCTCGATAAATAGTGTTGGCTTGCTTGGCAAATGGGTTTACATGGTGGCTGATATGGGCATTTAGCCCAAATCAACATTTGGCTGAAGGGAGCCCAACTCCCTTCTTCCCTTTTTTTTTTCTTGTTGGCTTCCTCTGTTTCCCTTCCCCCTCTCTAACCGACAGTGGCAGCAGCGATTGCGCGGCGGCAGCGGTCGGTGGCGGCGAGGGAAGGTGTGGGGAGCACTTACATGATATGGGGGTTCCATTTTGAGATCGGTTGCGGCTAGAGGTGGTTTGGTGGGGGCTCATGGCGGCGGCAGCACACAGCCGAAAGCAGGGGAGTGACACAGCGATGCTTCAGCTAAGCTCTGGCTAAGGCGGGCGATGCTAGTGCACCAGCGGGTCAAGGGGGTCACGATGGTGATGGTAGCAGGGCTAGGTAAGCTTTATAGCTTTGTAGCGGCATGATCTGTGGGCGGCGCGGCCATGGCTCACAGCGACAGCGAGCTAGGGACGACGAGGATGAACTTGGTGGCCGTGGATAGGTTCAGTGGGTTGGGACGAAGGTCATGGCGTCGTCAATTTGACAAGGTCATGGACGAGGTGGTTGATTGGGATGAGGGCTCATCGGGGGAATTTGGGCTTGGCGGTAATTGAGGGAGATGGTCGGGTTTTGGGGAAGATGGAGGTGTCGGTGGGGTCGTGGTGAGGTGGAGGATGAATATGGTGGTGTGGGTGCAGGCCTTTATAGTCGGCGAAGATGGTGGCGTCAGAGACCGAGTAGGGCGAGTGTGGCGCGTGGTTGGCGATGCAAAAATGGCGTGGCGGGAGGGCAAGGTGGCGGTACGGCGTCGTGGGAGTGGTGGCTCCCTACTAGTGTAGTAGCGTGTGCTGGCGCGAAGGACAAAGGCGTGATAGTGTGTTGAGTGGCTGGCAGTGACATCACGGGCGCGACGCAGAGGGGCGACCGAAGTGGTGTGCGACGTTTTCGCTGCAACGTAAATGCGCGGAGGTGATGTGGCGAGGAGAGGTGGCGGTTGCTAGCACGGCTTGGCGTGGGCGAAGCCGACGAGGATGAAGGCGGTGCACGCAGGGCTGATCGGCGACGCGACACGAGCGACGGGGAACAGGCCAGGAAACAGTTTTGGCGCAGGGTGTTTTCGGGCTAGAGGAAGCGGAAAGCCAAAAGAGGAAAACAGGGTTTTGAGGAGAATTTTCGAATTTGGCAAGAAACACAAATTCAAACCATAGACTTAAAAAACATTTTTTTTTCCTGAAATTTTGGGTCATTTCACCGTCAGAAATGAATCGCAGTTGCATGCCCAAAGTCGTAACAATTTACAGCGACCTGTCATGAACTTAATACGATGTTGGATCTCGGTCGACCCCATTCTGGGATGGTAAAAGCCCAAATCTAATCTGGTATGAGCCTAGGGTGCCACGAGGCAAATGATTAGCCGTTGTGGTGTCACAACCCACCATGCAACCCTCTTGGCCATGTCGCGCGCTGGGGCAGGACAGGCACGACCAAGCATGGCAGGGCAGGAGTACTCGATGCCAGCACACAAGTAGGAGCAGGACCATCCAATTTTAGGCGCAAGCGCGCACAGCTGCATAGCCTTACGCCCCAATTACATCCGATGATCTGAGGCAAGGCATGTAGGGTGTGTTTGGAGCTGTTTGGTTCATAACAACAAGCTCTACCAAAAATTGGCACCGCCAAAACTAGGGCAGAACTAAAACGTTGGTAACGCAGAGGGTGTTTGGATTGCAACCATGTTTGTTGCCAAATATTTGGCAAAATAGTTCGGCTCACGTTTGGTTTCGAGCCAATTAGATAGCGAATTTTTTTAGATTATGACTATGACATGTGGGCCCTATATAACACCTATATTTGCAGCGCCAAAATATAGACAATATATGTCTTGATTTTTCAATCTAATCACAACAAATAGGATGGTTTAAACGGGTTATAAATCGAATGTTCAGTTTAAGACATATGATCCTTGGAAGCTTGGTGATCAAGCAAATTCTGTACTTAATGCCACCAACCAGCTCATGACACATGCAAGCATGCCCTGAATCCTGTGCTTGTTGGCGACTTTTGCGTTTGGTATTACCAAAATTTGGTTGGCATGCCAAATGTTGGCAACAATCAAGTGCTAGTTAATTTTTTTGCCATTACTAATCTTGGGAATGGCTTTCGAGGGCTAGCTACCAAACAGCCTCTTGGTTTCATGGCGGAAGAACGAAAATCAAGCCTTTTTTTTTCTCTTTCCCGTCGCAACCGAATGAACTAGCCTAGCCCATGGTTTGGCTACGACTTCTCTACTGGAAAAGTGGCTAGCTAGCCAAATCCTATGGATGTGCCAACCGTAGGCCATATAACGGTGGGTGAATTCTGTTGGCGCGGTCGGCCAACGTTTTCGGCTTGTCCGGTTTGTGGACAAGAACCCAACATGCCGGTGGAGAGCGAAGGCTAGTAGGCTACAGTGCCACACCCATCACGGCCCAAGCAAGCCATGTGCTTCACCGGGAAATTTTGAAGAAGAATTTTTTTTTTTCCTGGTGACACCATCCTCTGTGCCTATCCCATCAGATTTATTTAGGATAACAATCGCACGACGAAGTGCAGCTTTACTACAGTAGAACTAACCCCATACAGGGGAAAAAAAGGTGCGTCTCTACAGTAACGTACGCCGGTAGGATCATGATCCAAGACAACGCAAAATCTCCTAGCCTCCTACGACAATGTACAATCTACAGTGCTGGACCGCAAAGCGACCAAGTTTTCCATGTGCAATCTTACTCCTTACGCCAGTCTTTTATTGCTCTTTTTTTTTAGCTGATTTTTATTGCTCTTCTGGAAAGTGAGCATTTGATTGATGATATAGCCGTAGCTAGTACTAGTGCTAGACTGCTAGTACACCAGTATCCTAGTAGCATGGTACCGGCAGACACATAGCCAAGGACCGTCACTATACTCGGATCTACCATGGAGTGGTGGCCAGCAGCCCAAAGGCAGCTGTTTTTTTTACCATTCCTGCCCCTTGTTTTACCTACAGCACACACTGCTGAAGCAGTCAGTGCCTAGTAGTGCAACTGTGCAATGGATATGGACTGATTTTTTTTCTCTCACCTGTCTGTACCCCTGTCTGTACTGGAAACAGAAGAGCCTGGTCCATGCAGAATCTGTCACAGACCACGGCGATGAAACCAGGGGCGAAGCCAGGATTTTTGAACACTGGGGTCGGGACATAACCAGCTCGTGCAGACTACTGCTGCTGATGGGCCGCTGGGGTCGCAAGAAAATTTTAGTGGGGTCTTAGCCGGCCAAAAACTGATCGCTATAAAGGTTTACGGCAAAATCGTCGGTGTCGTCGGACCCCTATGCTTGAACGTGGCTTCGCCACTGAAACCCGTCATGCTGTTTTGCATCAATGAGAATGCAAAAAAAAAAACAGTTAAAGTTTGAGCATCGTTTGAGCATCTTCTCTTCATCTTGTACCAATTCTCTGTTTGTGCGCTCCTCCTGAATCCGACACCTTGTACTGCCGTGTTTTGGTATCCATTAAGAATTTCGATCCGTTCCCAAAACCTAATTAATTTCCGTACTTCTTCTTGCCCCCCGCAACACTTTCTAGACGCTTTGTATGCCAAGCTGGAGCACTAGTACAAGCATGCGAAGTAGAGCTGAGCGAAGCCGCGCGCATTGAGTGAAATAATTAGGTGTTGCTCCCGCCAAAAGCGATCTCTGATCGATCGGACCAAGCGGCACTAACCATCAATGCTCGCAAGTGGCGCCCGGTCCACATGCCGCTTAGGTGCGAGACCAGCCGGTCACTCGGCCTTCGTGGCCGATTCGGCGCCCGTAGCTGGCACGCCCCCACCTCGCGCTATAAAACGCTTCACACTTCGTCATACAATCCTGCCACGATCATCAAAGCACAACATAGCTTGAACATCACCTCCTCTTATTTCACATTCCTACGAACAAACAGGTTGCATGGGTAGCATGGAGCAGCAGCGGAAGCAAGAAGACGTCATGGAGGTGCCGGAGATCGACGGCGAGCTGCTCGTCGAGCTCCTGGACGCGTCCCTCGCCGCCGAGGAGGGGGCAGGGCACGACAAGCATCATCAGCTCGGCTTCGCGGCCGACGTCTGGGACAGCCAGGAGCTGAACTCGATCCACCCACACCAGGAGGGCTGCGAGGACTGCGGGCTCGACGACATCCTCTCCGACTTCGGGGGGTGCGGGTGCTCGCCGGCGCCGTACGCCGTGAACGACGTCCCCGTCGAGTACTGGACGGAGGAGATGGAGGCCGCCACCGTCGGCCCCTTCACCGGCGAGTGCATGGGGGAGTGGTACATGGACGGCATGCTCATGGAGTGGAACGACGGGAGAAGCTACTACTCGTTTTACCCGGCCTCCTATGGTGGCGAGGCCTGCATGGAGCAACTTTACAGCAGCCCACTGTGGGAGTGAACTTGTGTGTGTGAAGCATTAGTATTTAACAGATGCAGATGCTCTTCGCCTGTAACTAACTAACTAACTACTACAGATTAGAGTTGTTTTCTCGTTTGCTTTGCATCTGTGTCCGTTTTACAAATTTAGCACAAGCTGGATTAGCTGATGTGAGCATTAGTTATGCGAGTCTTTTGTGTGTTTTTTTTCAAGAACTAGAGGTTTTTTTAAGGACGAGTGCTTCACTAATTTTCAGTTGTGTGCAAATCGTCTCGGAGTAGTGTTTAGATGATTTATGTTTTAAAGAAGTATATAACCGTTGTTTGGTTGTGGTTGAACCTAAGTTCCGTTCTTGTTTCTTGAGTATGAAAATGACATAGAGCAGAAAAATAAATAAGTAGAAGTACTAAACTAAACTACCAGTGTCGAGAGAGTGAGAGAGAGAAGCAACCCCCAAGCCGTCGCAATCAGTTCACTGATCTTTAAACCACCTCTTCATAGTTGTCTCAGTTTTGAGTACAAAAGGTACATATACGTACAGCAGTGTACATTTGTACGTTGACGAATAGTGATTCTACGCTCTTCCAAAAAGTGAGAAGCATAATTTCTATAGCATATTAAGGGTATGATTTTCAACCACCCGCTAACACTACTCTAGGATTCATACAGTTTAGTTTTAGGTTCGTAAGTTTTGAGATATATCAGTGTAAAGTTTTTTCTTCTGCAAATACAACTATAGAGTTACGTACCTTTGAAATACGCCATTATAAGCTAAAATGGACCAAATTATTGAGTTACATGCACCAATCAATTCACTAAAAAACTTTAAGCTTATAAGGAAAGACGTATAATTCACTTATACTTCAACACTCCCCCTCACGTATAGTATAGGCTCTCTCAGCCCTAAGATGTGGAATAGAAGTGGGGCTGTAATTAATTTTTTTAAATTGCGCCAACCGAGTCTTGAACTCAAGACCTCTCGGCTCTAATACCATATTGAGTTGCATGCACCAACCAATTCACCAAAAAGCTTAAAGCTTACGAGGAAAGACGTACAATTCACTTATACTTTAACACAAATTATCCTCGTCTCGCGCACAAGGGAAAGCGACATCTTTTACATCCAGGCGAGCCACGCATGAGAAGAGGTGGTACATGGCTCCCATCTCGGCGAGTCACACGAGGGGAGGTGGCCTCATCTTGTCTAAGCGACACTCAGTCTCCATCCAGGCAAGCCACGTGCAGAGGGAGGTGGCCTCATCTTCTTCTCGGCGGAGTTTGAAATTTTCTAATGGATGTGTACACACTCATAATTCTATAGTTTGTACAATGGTTTCATAACATCGTAAATCCAACACATAAATCCTCTTCGTGTCTCTACATGGACATATCATAACAATATTTTTAAATTTCCATTCACAATTAAGCTCATAGAGAGTTGCAAATATAACAAAAGTCATTCTGAGTACCTTGTACGCAGTACGCCTCAAAGTGCACCACTGCACCGAATCGACACGCAGCGGCAGCAAGTAGATCTTCACAATTCACGTAATCATAGTTTGTCTGTTCACGCCCGCTTCCAGAGTCCGGACTACAGCTAGCCTGATCCCAAAACCATTTTTCCCTGTCGAAATCAAAAATTATCTGACAAATATCCTCTCCAGACTCCAATTTCACGAAAAGAATACATAAAAATTATCCACACCTTCTGGCTTCTTCTCGACTACTCCTGGCTCCCGTGACACGCCGCGACGCCACACTGCCGCCCTCCCGCGCCGCGCCGTGCTGGCCGCCAATCGAGCCGCCGTCGTGGAGTGGGGTGGGGTGGGGACTGGGGAGGGGAGCTAGGACAAGGGCACATGGAGGGGGGAGGGGATTAGGGTTAGGGATTCAGGATTGGGGTGGGGGTGGGGGTTGGAGGAGTGGTCGAGTGGAGTTGTGGAGGTTGTGGGATTGGGGTGCGAGTGGGCTTTGGGCTGATGTTGTGGGAAGCATGAGTAGGCCGATGTTTGGGGGAAGCATGAGCTCGACTGGGCTGTATTGGGTGCACACTAAGGCCCGTGTTACAGATATGACCCAACTAAAGAAATGATATATATACGAAATTTAAATTTTTGGGTGTGCTCGGGCATACCGGACACCCCTGCTGGTTCCGCCCCTCTAGGAGGTGTTTGGCCTCCATCCAAGCGAGTTATGCGCGGAGAGAGGCAGCCTCGTCACTGGCAGCCGCGACGCATGAGAAGAGGCGGCATGTGGCCTCCATCCAGGTGAGCTGTGTGCAGAGAGAGGCAGCCTCGTCGCCGACAGCCGCGATGCACAAGAAAAGGCTGCGCTTGGCCTCCATCCAGGCAGCACAAGGCTTCCATCCTAGCGATCTGCGCACTGAGGGGCGCGGCCTTGCCGCCGGCGGGCGTGATGTGTAGGTGGAATAGCTGGTCCTCGACAGTGAGGAGGATGATCCTCGGTGGCAAATATGGTCCTCAGCGGCGTAGGTGGCGGAGCTGGTCCTCGGTGGCTGAGGTAGAGGGAGAATGAGGGAGGAGGAGGGGCATTATGGTCTTAAAAAGTTTATAATGGTATATTTCTATTTTTCACATGTTAGCAATGGCATTTCGCAAATAATCTGTTTTTAGTGATATATCTCAAAACCTGCAACTTTAGAGAGACATGTATCGTAACCCTTAAGGCCAATCGATGAGAGAATATTTAGGCCCTATTTTGAACATATGATTTGTAACCCTCTAGGCCAATCGATTAGAGAATATTTATGCCCCATTTGAACATACGATTTTTAACGGGCAATCGTTCAATTCCAACGGGAATTGAAGAAAAAAATCTCGTGCTCCAAACTAGTCCTTAACATTTGAATCTTTTTTTGTCAAATCACCAAATGGAAAATGTCAAGATTGTAGAAGGGATTAGAATAGTTTTCTTGGGAAGAAAGTAGTGATTCACAATAATGCGTTTCTGAGCAGAGCAATGAACGCGACTCCTCCCCCAAGAAGTGAAGAACTAGAGGAGGTCCTCTCTTTGAAGAGAAAGAACAAGCATACGCACCCAAAAGGGAACATTGACCGTGACGTACAATTACACTTGAAGTATGTTATGAATTGATTGTGTGTATTGAAGAGAGGCTCAAAGGGCGATATATATAGGAGTACAAGAGATATATGCCATATACAGATAAGGCATATAAGAGTCCCTATTCTAACTTATCTCTAACACACCCCCTCAAATGCAAGGCGTATGCAATAGCATTGCATTTGGAAAGGGTTGATACTAAAATATGGAGAATCCAAAGTCCGAGTCTTGATAATATCGTCGTAGTATGCAGCTCTTGGAAAAATATGTCGAGTATCAAAAGATCTCCCATCCGGTGTCATGCGACAGCTCATAAGGCACAAGGTGTAGGAGCGAAGTCGACCGCGGCAACACAACGAAGAAGATGATGAAACCAACAAATATAGAGAGAGCTGTCAAATCAAGTCGAATAGGAATTAGTGGAAGCATGGCGGCGCAGATCGTAGCCCAAGACGGCGGCGACGCAGTGCACAAGAAGTGCAACGAATGCACAGTGCAAAAGAAGCGCAACGCAATGCACAAAAAGCGCAACAGAGGCGCAGTGCAGAAGAAGAGCGACACAATGCACAAGAAGCGCAACAGAGGCGCAGTGTGGAAGAAGCGCGACAGCCTTGAACGCTTGGAGCGGTGGATCTGCAGCTGCTCAAAGAAAAATAGCAGCGGGAGCAGCGGCTGCTGCCATGCATAAGGCAATTTCTATGCTCTATGACTGACAGTAAATTTGTGGACTCGCATGGCTTTAGACGAACTCAAAAATTGAGTACTACGGACTTGGATGAACGCAACGGAAGAAAAACGACACAAAAAGGAAACTCCTAAAGATAACTAGCAGAAACGACAGCTCTTAACAGCGGAAGAAGCTGCAAGAAGCTGGAGCTGAAGAAGCCATTGCAGAAACCAAAGTGGAGCTAAAGAAGCCATTGCAGAAAAACGAAGCCGGAGCCAGGGAAAGCCAGGTTGCTCGATTTGCTCCAGTAGTTTCTTGATATTTTCTTCTAGTACGGAGAGCTGCTCGGATTTGTCAGCAGGGACGGGAATTGTCAAAGTTGATGGTGGCCTTCTGCGTCTTTTTCATCTCTGCACAAAGAGACCTTGAACAGATCTCGCTGTCAGCTAGTTCCAACCTGAACAGTTCCTCAGATATTGTTGGTGGAAGAGAGGAGAATCCTTGCTGGAACCCTTCTGCTAATAGAATTTTACAGCTTACGGAAGGACCTAAGGTATCAATCAGCATGGAGTAAGTCTCTTCTTGCCTTTCCTTTGTGTGCAACAATTCCATGCCATCGGTGATAAAGAAGAGGTCCACAACTTTTCCGTCAGGCGTGGTCGACACCTTCACTCTGTGGATTATAAGCTCTAACTCTGATAGTATGTGCGTCACATCATGCAACAGCCCCTTCCGGTCGGCCGAGAAGAGCTTGAGGAGTTAGAACTGCGAGGGGCCTGGCTGGGTGATGTCAGGGTAGAAAGGGATGGCGTACGATGAAGGGCACATCGACATGAGCCGGTTCTTGAGGTTCCCCCATCGGATGTTGATCGACGGCGAGCGGGGAACGACCCAGAACACCACGTAGCACCAATGCCCGTCCGTGGACACGTCGCCACGCGTGATGCGGAGGCCGAACTCGAGGATGGTGCGGCAGAGGTCGCAGCCGAGGCCCGCCTGGTCGGGGCAGTTGACAGTGATGACGTTGTCCTCCCCCTGGCTTGTGCGCTTCATCTGCAGCAGGATGGTGGAGCGTTCGACGACGATGGTGCGCACGAGCGTGGCGTCCGTTTCGAGCCGCGATATGTTAGAGGCGCAGATCCGACGAGACCATCGGCCAGAGGACGCTCGACGCTCGCCGAATCGTGCTGCTGCTACTTCTAAGAGATCGGCCGCCCCCGGGAGCGGAGATTGCTCCTCCCGGGGGCAGCGGCGGCAGAAGATGAGTAGGTAGTAGCTAGGGTTTCGCAACCCACTCTGATACCATGTTATGAATTGATTGTGTGTATTGAAGAGAGGCCCAAAGGGCGATATATATAGGAGTACAAGAGATATATGCCATATACAGATAAAGCATATAAGAGTCCCTATTCTAACTTATCTGTAACAAAGTAGACTTTTTTTAAGCATGAAGCAGACTAGCATAGCTGTAACTTCAATTTTGCACTAGAGGTGGTGCAACAAGAATTCAGAATTCTGAACCTATGCACAAAACAGAGTTAAACCATTTGAGACATTTGCCTCCCAACAACATGAAAAGAAGTAAGATTTCCCCAGAATTAAGTGAAGGACCCTACTACTTTGAGAAGTACATGGTCAGAACAGTTTCTTGGAACAAAAAGATACGCTACAAACAGAAGCATAAGCACTCTTGCCCCAGATACTGAGATACATACACGACGAAACGCAGGATTCAGAAGAATGCAGACACCAAGTCTGCTAAATCAGCGTGAGGAGACAAAGTAGTGAGCACGCTCCTCTGATGATGCAGTATTGTCCTTGCTGCGGCCTTGTGCTGCAGAGTTTTGCCATTTGCAGACTGCAGTGCGTTACAAGTTTGTCGCCGCCGGCAGGCAAGTTTATGCACCGGGAAGCTGCAAGTGGTTACGGTTATGAATCTCTGTATTCTCTAGTGTTCAAGTGTTAAAAAAATCGAGTTCAGTTCATGTTCCTTTTATTCTTTCTTTCTGAAAATGAAAGAGTAGTGCTTTTTTTTTTTGAAACAAGGGTAGAGCAGTGCTTCTATGATGTCCCAAAAACTAAGTTGAAAACAATCTACATAAGCGGCAATGCTACAGCAAAATTTACAACCGGCACTTTAGTTTTTTATTTACGACTCCTCCACAATTCCCACAGTCAAACCATGACTCAAATTTGACACAAAGAATAATACACAGGTCAAAGAAGAAGAAGAAGAAGAAGACATCCACAATTTCATGATGCAATGTTCCCTCCAAGTTAATGATAAGGCGGACAGGCATTGATCGATCAACTAGCTCAGCTCATGAGCTCTTTCTCTGCGCGCACAGGAGGCGGCCCATGGGCGTGGTCGGAGGTGGGAGCAGCAGACATCTTGAGATTTTGCTGCTGGTACACCTGCCGCAGCCTCTCGATCTCCTTCCTCAACGCCTCTTGATGAGCTGCAAAAGATATTAGTTTGTCACGAGTGATGTTTCTCGAAGCATCATGAGATGAATCCCGCACATGCATATGGGGCCAAATAGCCATTACGTTGATAAAAATCTCCTCTTTCAACTCTAGAACTAGTTAGAATGTAGCATGACACGAAGCTAAGAAGATTGGGGTTTGGGAAAGAAAGCCGCTCACCATCCTTGAAAATCTTGTCCTGTGCTAGAGCTGCGATCCGCTGCTTGAGGTGGCTGTTGCCAACTGTCAGGATCGTCCGCTGTTGATCCAAAAATGCCACCCGAGGAGACAACACGGACACCTCATTCTGCAAAAAAACATAACACCTCGTAGGAAGAAGAAAGAAGAAGAAAAAAAATAATAATCAGAAACACTGCTGGTCTTTTTCTGTTTCCACAGCCAGTTGGGAGTTCAGGGGAAATCTTCTGAATTTTTAGTTACTTCTCCGGATTGAGTCCGTACCATGTTTAATGTAGCTTAGCTTGAGTCGTATGCTAACTTGTGACACGATGAGCCAGCATATATACGGCCGGGACAAGTAAGACAAACTGGACATTTTACATTACCAAATGGGTGCGGGCACGACTAATTTTTGGGCACGAACCAAACGGATGCCAATTCGCTGCCCGCATGCCAATTTCTTTAACAAGCCACGAGCCACACATATGTCATTTTGCACCAGTGACTTCTCGAGGACAATTAACCGCATTGGTGAGATTAATTCCTGGGTTCGACCTTGCCTACATTCACTAACATCTATCTCCATCTCCATGTGCGCTCATGAATAAAAAGCTCGTATTCACTATTGAAATTCTCTTAAGTATAAATTACATTTTGTATTCATTGGATCAACATCCAATCATATGATATATCAATTTTTACATAAATCCAATGACCACAACAATTAACTTAAATCTAAAAAAATTACAAACGATTTAGAAATAGCAAATCCGTTTTACTATTCAAGCGTATATACACACCTTTGGCACTACAATTGTTAAATGCCACTAGTACTAATTAATACATTGCTCAAGACACTAATCAGCTGTCGCGCTAGGAGTAGGATCTAGGAAGGATTGCATGTGTTGTACCGGCTCCATGCAATTGATCGAGCCGGCCGGCCGGGGGACCGCTCCATGCACGCAGAACCATGTGCATTTGGATCGATCATGCCACTACGTGGGTAGGTGTACCGTACGGGGGAAAGACATCGCTGTGCATGCACGAGACAGGGGAGCCTACTACTTCGATCTCATCTCGTCCCGTCTCAGCCTCTTCGCATGTGGATTGTGGTTGAGCGCCAGCCTCTCCACATGGGTTCATCATCCCTTGTATATATGCTAAATAAAATGTCTGATCCATATAAATAAAAAGGATAAAGCGAAAGGGGAAAATTTCTTTCTAATCCATATCTCTGTCATTCCATTTTTTCTTACAAACAAGAGAGTTTTTCTTATTGAAATGAAAGGCGGATTATCATCCATTTTTAGCGATTAAAAATAGCCAGCCTGTGCCGATCGGTCTCCAGTGCTGTGATACACATGTCAGCGTGTGCGTAATGATACCATCGATCTGACAAGTGAGTTCTCGCGCATGCGTGGCAAGAGTTGGTGAGAGATCGAGCTGCCGAATTATGTTTGTAACATGTAATTTTGCGGAGTTGTACCCTCCTTTTTTTATCTTGGAGTTGGACGACAGAATTGAGCTCCATTTTTTTTGTTTGTGTATGCTGAAGCAAGCTAGAGCGGGAGCATGTATGTATGTACCTGCAGGGTGGTGACGCTCCGCTCGAGCTCGGAGATGTACTGCAGCTTCCTCACCCGCGACCTCTGAGCCGACTGCCGATTAGCCAGTATCCTAAAACCATTTCAATGAGGTAAACAGAAGGGCTAATATTAATTCAGTTCACAAATCAAGCTAGCCAGGCTTGGATAGTAATTAACACTATAATTAAGGAGCTGTATGCATTGCATTGCGCACAAGATGGGCGGCGCTCTTACCTCTTGACCCTCTTGGAGTCCTGGATCAGCTCCGACGAGGCCGCGGAGGCTTGCCCTGGCGCCGGCTGATCCTGCGGCGCGGCCTTGTTCTGCTCGTCATCGTACCGATCCTTGCAACCGGTGGCGCCCGCCGAGGTGCCGTGCTTGTCGCCGTCGCTGTCGCTGCTGCCGTTCTCGGACCCCGGGGCCGATCGCCCCTCGTCGGGGAACATGGACATGAGCTGGTCATCGTCGAGCCTGTCGAACTCGCCGCCGCAGTCCACCGGCGCCACCTCGACGAAGGCCACGGAGTCGCTGAGTGACCGGCGGTGCGCGCCCCGGCGCGACGCCGCGAACTCGGCGAACTCCTCCGCCCACGCCGCGGCGCCCCCGTGGTGGTGCCCGTGATCGGCGATGATGCCGCCGCCCCCGGGCCAGCGGTGTCCCCCGGTCGCCATCGGGATCTTGGGCGGGAGCTGCGCCATGCGATCGAGAACACGGCAATGTACGTGCACACAGCAGCTAGCTTGCCTCCCCTAGCGCCACTTGCGTTGGCCGGCGCATGGGGCTTTGTTTTATACCAGTGCTTAGCTAGCCACCTTCATTGTTGGCTCGTGTGGAGCTAGTCGAGATGGAGATGGATGGGAATTGGAGGGTCACATGGGACGAGGCTTTTGGAACATGAGGACAGCCTGAGCCAGCTAGCTTAAGCAGGGACTAGTGGACACAGTGCGCGCGCCAAGGGAAGGATCGAAGCTGGTGATCAACGGTTTCGAGGGTAGAAAAAAGGGGGGCGCCGAGGCAGTTAAGTCGGTGGGCAGGAATCCCCATCCACGTGCCTCTGTCGATCCATCCACCCGTCCATGGATCTCCTCCGGATCATTAGCTCTAACAGTTTGTGCGCAGCGAGAACTGGAATTAGCCGTCGTTGTCACCCAAAAATGGGCGTTTTGGTCACCAAATGCGAGACTTTAAGGAGGCTGATTTACTTGCCATGATAATTAATTAAGCCCCGGATCTTCCATTCCATCCACGACTCTTTTCTGGGTCACCATGAGTGAGCTATCTATACTTGGTATGGATTCGGAATCATAGTCATCTTTCACAGAGAGCTAGCTGCTGCTTCTTTTTCTTTTTTCGACGAAGAGAGCTAGCTGCTTAATTAAGCGCAGCATACTTTTACAGCCTCGTGAGAGAGACAATAAATTGTGGGAGATAATGATTGCCATTCCTGGGAGCGCGATCGTTTGCATCGCATCTTAGTTTGTGCTGCGTCGCCAGAATCGCGTCAGAGATCGATGGAATGGAATAAACAAGGAACCGTATCGGGCACTCTGGATTGCATTGCGTTGCGCCGAAAAACTACTACGCGCGTATCGTTTCGTCAGACACAAGCATGTTCGGAAAGTCCCTCGGGATCGGAGATCTCACCGCGTCTAATTCCACATTACACGGCAATCTTCCGTCCTCTTTATTGTACTAACAGTCTTTACATTTCTCTTTATCTTACTATTATAAAAAAAAGTATTCGACGGTGACGGTGAGTTAATGAGATCTTTTACAGATAAATATGTGCATACATGTATAAGTTTTGTGAAAGATTTTATATGAATAATTAGATTATCTGTGCATGTCTCTTGTGATAATATTCTATATGCCTTGTTGATTTGGATACAAATTATGTATAGAGTTTTTATTTGCAGAGATAATTAATTTATGTATATTAGGTTTCTAAGTTTATAACTTCTATTATGTTATTTTGAAATCCGTTGCAAACACTTTGCTAGTTATATCAGCAAGGGTGGCGGCGGCGCGGCGCCCTCGGGCTTGGGGGCTTCGCGCGGCTCGACCTCCCCGCCGCCCCACCCGACGGGCTCGACCTCACCGCCGCCGTCGGCCTCGCCTCGGGCCTCATTACCGTCTCCCTCGGCGGTGCTTGTGTCTCCGCCTCGCCCGCCGACCTCGCGGCCGCCATCGCGCTTCCGCTGGGTCCGGTTGCTCTCGCCCCCGAGGTGGACGCGGCGGTGTTCTCTTCCGCGCAGGCGATGGCGGCCGTGAGGGGGTTCGTCAACGATCGGGTGCTGCTGGGGATTTGAGGGGATGTCGGCGAGGTGCCGGAGGAGGTCGCTACGGCCTTGCGGCTGGTGGAGGAGGGGAAGGCTCACGCGGTGGACTGGGGCCGGTTGGTTTGGGCGGTGCTGGAGAGGGAGGTGGTGACCGGGGAGCCACGGCGCTACGCGCTGCACCTCCTCCGTTTGATGGAGTGCCAAAGGCCGGAGCTTTTCGCCGAGGTTGATGGGAGGTTGCCGCCCCTTGGGAAGAGAAGGAAAGGCTTGATGTTGCAGCAATGCCAGATGACGGATGAGCAGTTGGTGGATTGCAGTGAGATTGAGGTGGAGGAGGAGAGCTTGCTTTGTGGAAACATCAGCAATAATCAATGCCAGGTAGCAGACGCAGAGGTGGGTCTGGGGTTGGTTTCTGGAGTAAGCCGGAACATTGGCGAGATCTTGATTCGTGGAGACAATCACAATGATCAATGCCGGGCAGCAGAAGCAGAGGTGGAGGGATTGGTTTCTGGGATAAGCCAGAACATTGGGGACTTGGAGGAGATGCCAGTTTTCGGAAAGGACATGGAAGTTACTGGTGTCATTTCTGTGGATTACAAGAGAACAATTGTGGAGGAGGGGAAAGGGATTCAAGGAATGAGCAAGGGAAACTCTGAGCTTGGATCACAGAAGTGCTTGCCCTCAGATGTCAAGGTTTTGGTTTATAAGATGGGAGGCAATGGAGGGAAAGGAGCTGGTGGTTGGAATGCCAACTATCAGAGTTCTACTGATGATTCATCTTTCCTTAGCCTGCTCCGGACAATGGATAAGCAAGATGACTCCCCAAGCCTTCAGAAGGTGATCTTTCGGACCAAGTGCCAACTTGGATCGAATCAACATGTAATTGAAAATGAAGATGAAGAAGTTGACAACAACGACAATGGAGGTGTTGGTCCTCCTAGCCCTCCTGTCATCAGAAATGGGCCTTTTAATTTCATAGCTGACCAATCTACTCCGCACTTCGATGGCTGTGTAAAACAAATCCTAGCTTCTGTCCCTAACATGAAGGATGCAGTCTTGGATAAGGAAAAAGCTTTCATGGACACTCAAGCTGCAGTACAGCGCATGACGGAGATGCTGATGGACAAGGACTATATAATCGCCTCTACCAAGAAGGATATACTGGAGGAACTTCAAGCAAGGCACGCTACAATTTGTCGACTGGAGCAGGATATGATGGCGTTGCTCTGCACTGTTCAACAATACGAAAAGTTGTTTCAGAAATCTTTTGCTGCATTTCTGGATTACAGGAACATAAGGTTGTGCCCGGAAGGTGGTGAGTCAACTTCAGAGGTTATTGGCACGGCTGATGGGCATAATCACATTTGTTGGATGCAGCAACTGCGTATCCATCAAATGATTAATGGGCTTCAGAAACACTGGCTTGCGAAGTATACAGAATGTATTGAGCAGATTACAGGGATGGCAACAAGGATGACAGATCTGAACAATAAAGTGAAAAGACTGAAGGTTCCAGATCTCAACAATGGTAGTCCTCAACTATGAATTCTACATGTCAGGTAATGGCTAACTTCCTCAAATAAACTCATGCTTATTCTGGCCCTAGGTTGGATGACTTGTCTAGTAGTGAAATAGTTTATGTGCAAAAGGACACACGGACGGTGTTTGTACTGAAGCTACCAACTAGCTGTTATTGTTTGTTTTGTGATGGTAAAAATATGCAATTTAGTACTATCATGACTTAGCATTCAATGTTATGTGATGAAAAAAGGCTGTGTTTTATGTGAATCTGTTCTGCAATGGAGGCAGTTGCCTATGAGGTTGTCTTCTTCTTACCTTCTAGTTTGTAATGATTATCAGTTAACACCAAACTACTTAACTGTCCCAACCCTCCTTATGGTAAATTCAATGGCCAATGTTTGTTGGTGTTATGCTTTACATAGTCAGTGGACATGTTGTTTAGGTGTTTAGGTGTAACATCTGTTGATCCCTTGATCATAGATATACTTTTAACTTTTATCACCTTAGAAATCTCTTTGAAACATTTTGTTTTTACTGCTTTGTGCAATCACAGATCAAGTCCTCTTCTAGTGATCAGTTCTGGGGCATGAACTCTCATTTTTCTTGACTATTCAGTTCATGGTAGCCACTGCTAACGATGCTGGATTAGCTAAAATTGTATTTGTGCCTACTTAACTATGCCATCCCTACCTTAATACTACGTCTGATTCCAAATGGAAGTCATGGTTAGATTTATTTCGAAGTTTGTATACATGCTTGATAATATATTTACGTATCTTGTAGTCTATTTAGACTTTTAAAATATCATAAACATTGGAAACAACAATAGAAGTTTAAAAGAAATTACAACACGAAGAATGTAATTGAAGTATGTTGTCGGACCCCGGAAGTTGAATACCCGAAATCCTCATGTGTGTACTGTACTAGTCTCATGCTAGTACACACATCCACAACATTAGCATACACAATTACATACAATATGAAATAAATATGATACATAAACTTAAGCGATTACATAATTTACGATACAGGTGCCGACCGGCCAAATTAAAATACAATCGGCCAAATTAAAATACAAGTATCAGAAGTAACAAGTTAAACAACGGAAACATAATAAATAAAGTCCAAAAGTCCAGTGGTATGCCCATCCAAACACTTAAGCAACCGACAATGATAAGTTCTAGAAAGACTCGTCCCTGTACCCCTGGTACTGGGGCCGAAGAAGGCGTTGCTCAGCATGTGGTCCTCCTCATCCCTTGAACAACAATTTAAGTAAGATTGAATACATTGCGTACTTAGTAAGATTTGTAGTGTATCATGAAATTTATATATATGCATGACTAACAAGGGAGGAGGCTCTATGCTACAAGTTGTTTTCACCATTAAGCAAGTTTTATTTGCAATATCAATACATAATATTTTGTAATGGAAGTTTAAAGAGCAGTTAAAGAGATAAAAAATCAACAAGTAAGTAACTTGATAAATAATAAATCACAACCCTCCTTGACTGTGATCAACATCTTACTTTCAGCCATAGATATGGCACTCAACTCAAATATCAACAAAAATATCCATCCCAACTTTTCCAACGAGACCGTTTTTTACGAAAATAGAGACTATACCCGTTAAGATTGCACTAAGCACTCTCATGACCGCGAGCACGACTATTTAAATAGATTTACACTCTATAAAGATGTATAACTTTACCCACAATATACAATTTTTTTAGTTTATCTGATATCTGTTGATACCACCGCTCATGATCTTTTAGTAAGCAGTTTAGAGCACGTAACGAAGCCTTTATATTACCTAGTCCTAGCCTTGCACTAGACCGGCAATGAAAACCCTTACTTCAATCTTGGGTACCTCCCGTCAAAGTGAGACATTAACTGTTGTGTCGGAAGGCTTTGGTTCCAATGCCTCAGTGAAGGGAGCCCTTTTGAGCAATCATATATGCTCGCACTACTACGGCCTACCAATATGTAAGGCTAGTCTTCGATGATTTAATTAGCTAAGGCTGTCCCATACCAGCACATGTAGTTGTACGCTTAGGCTTAGATAGGATTTATCGGTGTTCGGTCCTTAATTGATCCGGGCGAGGATCTCCCCCTATCTACAAGAGAGAAACACTCTCACATTCATCAATTCATATTATAACTCACTCACGTCACAATCTAGGTTTTTCATTTTTAGTTTTATACAAAATTAACATAGGTAACACCTTTGGACTATCATTTCAAAATCTCCCAAATTCATATTCAATGTTTTGTCTATTTTTCAATTTTAGTAAATCTAGAGTCTGGCTAAGCATTTGTGCGATATTCGCACTCGAAATACTCAAATCGACATCATCTATTGGCTAAACCATAACTTATTGGCTACAATAGTAAGGATACTAATATTTCAAGGAGGATCATGCATTGAATAGGAATATAACAACCGTTATTCCCAAATATAGCAATTGTAAGCAAACATACACACACACACATAATATATTTTACAAAAAGAATTACAATAATTGAAATAGTAGGATCAACATAGTCAAAGGGGGTACTTGTCTTGCTATGGTATCTCAGAGTGTGAGGATGGAGGATCGTCGTAAATTTCGTTCAAAGTATCAACGTCTATTCAAAAAGATCTGATAGCAAATTAATTATAGAAAAATAATTTCAATAGCAACAAAATCTAAATATTTTTTTTGCATATTCACATAAAATATGATTTTAGATGAATTTAGAAAAAAAATCATCCAATTTGGAGTTCGTATGCAAAAGTTATTAACGTTTTAATTTGTTTCGGTTTGAAAATTCCAGAAAATAAGAAAAGGTGACGTCGAAAGCGTATTTTTCACGGTTTACGCTTTCTAACTGAGATAGTGCATTTTCCTCTGAGTTCTTCTGAGATTTACGTTTTCCAACTAGGAAAGCGTATTTTTCTCTGAATTGAAAGCGAATTTTCCCATTTTTTTTGAATTTTATTAACTTACATGTGGGGGCTACTTGTCAATAACTCATATTTTTATTTTCTTGATTTTATCTATAAAAACAGAGATGGTCCCACATGTCATAGACTCGTTATTTATTAACTAATAATTAAACCTCCTTTTGATTTTAATTAACTAACAGTCGGGGTCCACATGTCACTCTCTTGGTTTTTAGAACATGTTTAAAACCAAAAACAGTGGATGGTCCAACATGTTTGTGGCTCATACTAAACGTGTTTTAAATTAGATTTTTGATTAAGTTTTCATCTGGTCCCACATGTCAGTGATTAGTTTCACTTGACCACTGTCATTAGTGTTAAGCTAATACTCACCCCTAGTGGGACCCATTGTCAGCAAGAGATAAGAGAAGGGAGCAGAGCGGAATGAAAAAGAGGGAGTTATTGCGACGCTAGGGGAGATGAAAAGGGCCAGAGAGGTGGACGGAGTCGGCGGCGCGACTGCTTTTCCAGGCGATGCTAACAAAGTAGGCGCGAGGACCTAAGGTCACCGGAGGCGAGTCGACGACATGCAACCACGGTGACATGCAACCGGTGGCTAAGGGGGAATGAGTGCTAGGGACTCGCGCTTGGCAAAATGATGCGCACATGAGGATTAGTGCCTCACCACGATCACGAGGGTGAAGAAGATGAGGCTGGAGAATGAAAGAGGCGGCTTGTTAACGACGAGAAGCAGCGGCGCATAGGGGGTTAACAATGACAACTCACAATAGCAACGGAGAGGCTACAAGGAGTGTCGCGTTAGCTCACTGATTTCCTAGAGATGGTGTAGATTTAAAGAATCAGACCGAGACTCATCGTCTTTGAAGGAGAACAATGTGAGAACCTAAAAATTGAAATTAATCTAAACAACGCTAATCGATAATTGTAAGTAAATAAAATTCATTTAAACAAAACAAAACAAAACAAAACATAAACTCAGTATCGAACACGTCGCCAAATAATTTCATTCAAGGTATATTCTCAAGAGTTCATCAACATAAATTATAATGTGAATTATTACAACATTAATACAACATCAATATAATCAGAGTCAATTACAAAAATCAAGTACAATCAAAGGTAAAGCATTAATGCAAACTCGGAATTCACCACAATAATCCTTTACAACATATCAATATATAAATTACAACTTCAAGTACATTACAAAATAAAATAAAATCTTACGTGCATATCACCGAAGGCTTCCCTTCCCATTGTCCGTCTATAGCCAGCCAGTCGTATCCATTCTTCAGCCAATTCGAAACTCTGTCCACCTTTCCATCGACCGCCAAAATCCAAAAGATCGAAAGCAAACCAAAAGCGACAAATTTGGGTTAGATTAAAGAAGGACTGTCGTTAGATTTCATGAAGCTCATTGAGGTTCCCTGATTGACCTAGGTCAATTGGCACCATCTCACTTCGGTGGGTTTCATCACTCGGCAGTTTTAGAAATCCGACAACCACGTTATACCGACTTACCTTCGCCGCAGAGAATCCAGAAAATAGTATCAGAAACACCATTTGGACCAAAGGTCCATAGCCAAATAGTCCATTGTGAGAGCAAATGAGATAAGGGGAGGGTAATATTGGTATGCACAGGGCAAGAGAGAATGCACAACTGAAAGCCTCTTATCCTTAAGCCTTCTCCATCACAATGCCTCCCTCAGTTCACAACCCAAGCCAACACAAGCCTCTACTGCCATTCACAACCGAACGCCACAAATAGAGTAAGCCAAGCCAACAAAGCCAACACAACTCCATTTCCATCCCATTTCTTTTCCCACTGAAGGAAACCAAGAACAAGCAAGTAAAGCAAGCATCACCATCCTCCCACTGCCAACAGAGAGCAAGCCCAACATCACAACCCACCACTGCGACCACTTACATAACAACCCACAGAGGGTAGTAAAGGAGAAGAGGAGCAAAGGAGTTGGAGAAGACCGACGAAGCAGGGACGACAAGAACCAGCATCGACCACTGAGGACCAAGCCAAGACCAACAAGAACACAGGGAGATCACCACGACCACCACCGCGGTCAAGCATTGTCATCCCATTCCCAACCCGGCCAATCAAGGTAACCCACATCCTTGCCTCCACTCTCATTTTTGGTCCACAAGGAGCCACCCAATAGAAGCTAAGCAGGCACAGATAGTGCACACAACTAACACATTCAGCCATAGCCGTAGCATCACCAACCCATCACATAGAAAGGGAGGATAAGGAGTAGAGAGGGAGTAGACCTGAGTAGTGCCTCGACAACGGCGACAACACCCCCACCGACGTAGCCATGCGCGCCCGATGACCACCGTACTCCTCGACGTGCGGAAAGCCTCGAGCCCCGCCATAGAAAGCAGATAGTAGCCAACCTCCACATTCACCATGCTTGAGCAAGAAATCAACTAATGAGTTAAACCCACACCAAAAACCGAAATCACCAAAATGATAGAAAAAGGGGAAGAGCAAATCCATGGGGTAGTGGCTGGAGTAGGGTGCGGTAGGAAGCGCAAGGCGCGGGCCAAGCCACACTTCCTGAGCCGGAGGCACGGGTGGGCCGAGCCGCAGAAGAGACGCATGGGCGGCGGCGCAGGGAACGCGCGGGCTGTGGCGCAGGCCGAGGAGCTGGCAGGCCAAGGGGAGAGGCGCGGGCACGGGGCACGGGGCATTGGGCCGAGCCGGAGGGAGGCGACGCCGAAGGAGCAAAGCACCAGAGGAAGGAAGGAGAGAAAGTGAATGGGGAAAAGAGTGAGTGGAAAGAAGAGGAATGGGAAAAGGAGCAAGAAGATGGAGCCAGGTTGGTTCGTCCGAATGGATAAGAGAAGAGAGAGAGAGACAAGAGAATAAAATAAAATAAAAATGGGAGAGTGATAATAAAAAATGAGAAGAAATTAGGTAAGGGGGTAGAAAAGTAAATTTTAGTGGGGGGATTAGTAGTAGTAGGGTCAGTTGCGGTATTAAGCACATGTAGTAGTAAATGTCGGTACGGCGTAGCGCAGGCATGACATACCTGTGGAAATACGATGAATTGTAGATTTATAAACCACGTGAAGATAAATAGTAGTAGCCCGGCCGATAGAAAATAAAAGAGGGAAAAATGTGTAAAATTAATCTGAGGCGTGTTAAATAAATTAATCACATGTAGAACTCACTAAATTAGACAAATAATATGACACATTAAAAATAATTTAATCGTGGGAGAATGATTAAAATAAACAACCCCCGTTAAAAATCACCCCTAGAATAGACTGACCAGGGTCTGTTATTAACAAACGTGAGAGTAAGCAACCAACGATTCCAGAGCCAGTAGACTGTAGAACAACCGCAGTTGGGGAGTGCTAACTTAACGGGGGATCCAAAAAAGTTATTAAATTAAAACCTACTAACAAAGAGAATCAACTAATTTATGTATGCCTAGTAGCATAAAAACCAACTAAGTATTTATTTATTTATTATTCGCGTCTGCCATATAATCGCAGAGGATGAACAAGTTCAGACAGAAACATCTGATCCCGATTTCGTTGACGCTGATCTTTTCTACGACTACGAAGGCAAGCATATATCTTGAACACCAACCTAGTTATATTAAATGTAAAAGTTAGTTTGTTGTATGATATATATACATGCATCAAAACTATATCTCAAAATCAAATCAGATAAAAGAGATAAGGAGAAAAGAGATGAGAAATGAGAAATTAGATGAGAGCGGTACAACTGAGATGAGCAGCTGTACTGCAAGAGAAATATTAGGATAGTAAAGGGGCCATTGGCAGGAAAAAGAGGAGGGAAGATGTATGACCCTTTACATATGGATAATATATAAAGACCAACAAAACTCTTACTCGGATAAGAGGACAACTTTAAGTGCCAACCACTTTCCCGGTTCGGCAGGCAGAAAATGCTACTTTTTATGTAATTATGTTCACATCGGGTAAGTAATATGGCATGGGTTGAGTTATGGAGGAACCCAGGACCGATAGGAAAAGTCCGAAAGTGGGGGATCCAAGACGTTATAGTAGCGCAAGGTGGAGTGTTGGATGCGGGAATGTCCGGCCCAACCAACATTACAGGAACTCGGTGGACGATTGGGTGAGCGTCCTAGGACACCAACAGAAAGTAATAGTGGAGACTTAATTACGTAACCTGGAAAACGTTCTGTATTCTAAACTCAATACTGAATCAAAGGAAATGCAGGAGACCTAGCTCGAAGAGAGATTAGAGTAGCTATGGGTAAAGTGATACAAAGCCTGTGCAGTGCTAAATAAAATCATGAATTCATGCCTATCTCTTGGATTGGAGTCTACGGTGTCCGCTAGGATTTATCTTCTTACATAGTGATAAGTAGTCGTTTCAGAATTAAAACTCGTCACGTAAATCTTGGTAAACTATTTTACAGAAAAAGAGATTTACAAAATGTGATAATGAACAGAGAAGAGTCCAGTGCATCTTTGCTAATACATGCTTGCCGAGTACATTAGTACTCATTCTCGCTATTACTCTCCTTTGTTAGATTCCAGTTCGGCCGGGAACTATCCCTAGTGGGATGAGGGATATGCAGGTGCCGAGGAGACCACAGGAGGTGAGGACGCTTATTACGAGGAACAGGGCGAGGTGGATGCCTTCTTCGGCGAGTGGGACAAGTAGACGACCGGTGGAGCAGGGTAGGAAAGCGAGGGGAATTCTTTCCGGTTGTAATTAAATAATTGTATTAAAGACTAGCCTTGCGTGGCTAATTGTGTAATAAAGTATAATTTTTATCTTATTGTTCTGTTATGTTAACTCTGGTAAGGCTTACTATTTGTTAGAGCGGTGTCCTACTGGGTAGATGAATAGTAATTTGTATGCTTAAGTGTGATTACCCTCCGGGGTAATAACACAGGGCGCCGCAGTTAGTATCAGAGCAATCGGTTATGGCCACACTAATAGAATAGAAACTGTTGTAGAACTTAAGTATGCTATTCTCACTTGCAATATGGCACTAAGTACTCTATTAATTCTTATCTCCATGTCAATTTCCATTGCAGTCTCATCTCAAAATTATTATGTTAAAAGCTTATCTCTCTTAAAGGGACACCGTTACTAACTTAGAGCCATCCCTTTCTGTTGGACAACTAGGTTTAGTCTTCCATCCGAGCGAGTGTGGGGGGAGCATGTGCTGCTTCTAGGACAACTACTGCACCACTTGGGGGCACCTTTCCCCGAGTACTTCTAGGAGGTTCGCATGGAGGATGCTACATCGCTAGTTGGAGTCTTAGTGATGGGATCCCCATGAACCTAGCGTATAGTCTAGAGTGTGTACATGGGTGACGTTCAGCTAACGACTACGTACCCTTGCAGGAGGCAGCCTGTAGAGCCATCCATGCCTTTAGAGCCATCCATGCCTTTAGAGCCCATTTTAGTGACTAGTTGAGAGGATCACAGTTCGAGGAGATACCACCCATAGCCCTAGGGAGTTATGGCCTACAGTTCAGCCCCAGCCATACCTCTAGCTACCCCTACTCACCACTCTCCCTAGCCACCTTAGCAGTCCAGAGAGACTATCGACACGATGCTTTTAGCTAGCACCATGCTTCGTAACACCACCCGAAGAGCCTTAGCTAGAGCCTAAGAGAGCTTAGACTTCCGGCGACAGCAATATAGGACCTTAGAGGCTCTCCGAGCGACCCACCATACCCCGACCCTAGATAGTCCTTCTCACCACCCCACCCACCCTACCATTAACCCCCCGAGCCAGTTCTTCTGGAACTCTACCCCTAGATCCACCCCACTACTACCCAGCTGCACCATCTCCTCCTACCCTTGATCCATTTGGAGCTGACGACTTTATCCCAATACCGCCAGCAGATCTCATCCCTTCCCCATATTATGATCCTACTCCCCTATACCCTTATCCCTACCCCACATCCAAAGGGTGACCTAGGAGATATCCCAGCACCTACACCAGATTGCCCACTTCCCCACCATCTAAGGCCCGAGCTCTGTGGTCCTCGTATCATGGTACACTTTAGATGAGCTTTATGCGCTTGTTTCGAAGATCCCAATAGCAGCCATGCAGCCGGAGGGGGAGCTAGTGCTAGTCAGGGACTGGAGGGCGAGGAGGAGAGTGGCCCAGTGGAGAGAGTGCCAGCGAGCCCTTAGTCTGTTTGAGTCTAGAGTAGAGTCGGTATCAGCCAGAGAGTCTCATTTGTTGTGCCTACGACCGTAATGCATCTTGTTTATGTCAGTTTGTGCTATTTCAAGAGTAGTAGTGTTACAAAATTCCTTGGATATGTCAGGTTAACAACTCGACTTAGGATAGATTGCTCAAAAAGTTAAGCGTGGGGGTATCATTATAAGGTTATAGATCATAGTGCCTCGACTAGAGGCATGAAATTAGAATTCTGGTATGGAGACGCTTCTCCACTTCTTGGATAAGTACGGACCATACCCATAAGATTACTTACCTTTTCATCTATATAACAAAAATAAACTGTCAGCATTCCAAATTAATGCAAGTGTAATTAAAGAAAGCAAAGAAAGGCTAACGACATAAAAATGTGACTTATCCCAGTTCTAAATACCAGATTTCCCGAACGAGTGGTTCGTGGCATTTCTAAGCATGTAGCTCTGGCGTACCCAGGAGCGAAGTCCTGGGCGTACTCAGGAATGAACCCTGAGCAGTCCCAAACACGTGGTTTGGGTGGACTCGAGCCAGATCTTGGGCTTGTCTGGGCGCGTGGATCTTGGGCAGTATAGGTTCGCACTCAGGGGCAAGCTCTGAGCGATCCTAAACACGTGGTTTTGGGTGGTCTCGAGAACGAGATCTCGAGCGTGACTGAGCACGAGAGACTCAGCCAGTGTAGGATTTGAATATTTTTGTCTATTATTGTTTTTGGGTGTTATTCGTTCACTGTGTATGACATAACGTAATTCATCCAAGGGATAGCTTCTGTCAGATAAATAGGATACCTTCTTCCCTACAACAAGTCACTGCTGAAGAAGCGAGGAATAAGTATAACCAACAAAAAGACTCGTCAAAATAAAATACTACAGTCTACAAGTATTACCGCTAATATAAATAATTTCTTAACACCTCCCCCACAGGATGGAAGGTCAAGGACATGGCGATCGAAATTTGGGGCTAAGGCTGGGCCTACTGTCGTAGGACAGACCAACCAGAGACACACCAGTAGATCCTCAAGAGACAACACTTAGTCAGTCTAGAGCTACTACAATACCAACAGCCAGCCAACCGCCACCCATAGGGGCAATAGACCCTCTTGGAGTAATGGCTGACATACTTAGATACCTAGAAAGTTCCAGAAAAGATTTCTAGGAAAACCAAAACCGCTTTATGGAAGCTCTATTAA
This sequence comes from Hsuehochloa calcarea, assembly GCA_036346395.1. Taxonomy (NCBI): domain Eukaryota; kingdom Viridiplantae; phylum Streptophyta; class Magnoliopsida; order Poales; family Poaceae; genus Hsuehochloa; species Hsuehochloa calcarea. The sequence continues at coordinate 63,365,231 of CM070594.1, read as the reverse complement.
CCCGTGTAGTACCTACGACCCACAGCTAGCCCGTGGGGTTAGTTTGGGGGATTTTCTCCAGACTTGCCCGCCCACTTTTGCCAAAGCAGCCGATCAACTAGGCGCAAGCGACTGGCTAGTGGAGCCAGAGAAGAAACTGGACACCGTAGGGTGCTTTGGCGTAGATAAGGGAACTATCCCAAGTGGGATGAGGGATACGCAGGTGCCGAGGAGGATGCGGAGGCGATGGCGCTTACTACGAGGAACTGGGTGAGGTGGACACCTTATTCGGAAGTGGGACGAGTAGACGACCGGTGGAGCAGGGAAGACAAGCGAGGAGAATTCTTTTACGACCGGTGGAGCAGGGCAGACAAGCGAGGAGAATTCTTTCCTGTTGTAATTAAATAATTGTATTAAAGACTAGCCTTGTGTGGCTAATTGTGTAATAATTAAAGTGCAATTTCTTTCTTATTGTTCTACTGCGTTAACTCTGGTAAGACTTACTATTCGCTGGAGCGGTGTCTTACCGGGCAGATAAATAGTAATCCGTATGCTTAAGTGTGATCAAGGATCCAAAAACTGGAACCGGAACAAAAACCGCTTGGAGCCCATTATCCCGTTATCGACTGGTAACCGGAAATCTCGGGAAAAAATCGCTCAAAATTCAACTATTGAGATTTGAATTTTGGATCTAACTGTTGTGATTTTGAATTTGAAGAATTCCGGACAGTTTTTTGGATCCCGGTTCCCATCGGGAATTGCGGTAACCGCCGGTTACCGGCAGGATTTTGATCCATGAGTGTGATTACCCTCTGGGGTAATGACGCGGGGCGTCGTAGTTGGTATCAGAGCAATCGGTTAGGGCCACACTAATAAAATAGAAACTGTTGCAGAACTTAAGTATGTCGTTCTCACTTGCTATATGGCACTAATTACTTTATTAATTATTGTCTCCATGTTAATTTCCATTCTAGTATCGTCTCAAAATTATTATGTTAAAAGCTTATCTTTCTTAAAGGGATACTCTTACTAACTTAGAACCAACCCTTTCTACATGATGACTAGGTTCAGTCTTCAGTCCGAGCGACTACGGGGGGAGCACGTGTTGCTTTTAGGATGACTACTGCACCACTTAGGGGAGCCTTTCCCCGAGTACTTCCAGTAGGTCCGCACAGAGGATGCTGCAACGCTAGTTGGAGTCTTAGTGACAGGGATCCCCATGAACCTAGCGTATAGTCTAGAGTGTGTAGAGGAGTGGCGTTCAGCTGACGACTACATACCCTTGTAGGAGGCAGCCCGTAGAGCCATCCATGCCCTTAGAGCCTATTTTAGCGACCAACTGAGAGTATCACAGTTCGGGGAGATAGCATCCATAGTTGTAGGGAGTTGTTGGGGTTCATAGAAACTAATCACTCTTTATCATGCATATAGTTGCATGCCCTTATTCTTACTCTATTAGTTATTTTTTCTAAATTGTGTGCATGCACATGTATATCTATTTAATCTCAAGCAATACGTTGATTGCGTGTGGCAAATTATCTTATTAGTTTGCATGATATAATGTATTAAAGTACTTTTTTCACGCATACACTGATGTACCATGGGCGACCTACCTTAAACTTATATTTCCCCACACGCCCGCTACCCCACCAAACAGTGTGGTTTCTATCTTTTCTCGCCGTTACAATTTTTTTTGCTTCAACATCTAATAGTAAGCCAAATCTTGATCAATCCCTCTGCTACCCCTTCCAATGAAATACTTTACTACATATTTATCTTCTACTTCTCCCCAATTACTGCTTAATGCTAACCATTACGACATGCATACACATGTAATTGTCGCCAATCCTAGCCGAGGACACGTGTCATGCTCTCCGGTGACTTCGAGTATACTCCACTCCAAGTTTTTTTTTGCTCCTTTGCCTCTGTACGCCCGCGCCATCTCTACTCCAAGTTTTTTACTCCCCTGCCTCTGTACGTCTGCACTTCTATTCGTACGGATGCATGTATGTACACACACATGCATGATGTTATACATGCTCGACGTCCTTTTCTCTCGTGTCAATCGCCCCTCTTCTTTGACGTTGACCAACTCAATGTTGTGATTTCCTCACTAACTGTAGCGACCTTTTATCTCCATTAATGTCGGTATATCTGCTTTAGTCGTTGTCTAATGATATGAAGAATCTTTTCGACATCACCAGCGATAATGTGCCTCTCACCAGTGATGACACGCTCCTAGCTACCTGATGGCCCCATATCGTCTATAGCTTGTCTTTAATGTAAAGATTCATCTCCTCTCTGTCAGGGCGTCCTCATCATCGAGCTTCTTTGGTCACTAATTCTTTCAACAACGCCGACGCTCACAACTTGTCATTGCGACCCTTGGCCCCTTCAACGTTGGACCTTCTCTTCGATGGCTCCGGCGAGCAGTACGATATTATCCTCATCTCTGTCATCGCAGAACGATATTTTACTTAAAAATTTGTATAGAAATCAAATTGTTTATTTTATTTTATTTCAAATTTCAATTTTGTTGTACTTGACATGAACTCTTTTACTTAGGAATTCATATGGAAGTCAGATTGCTTATTTTATTTTATTTATTCTGAATTTCAGTTTTATCTTACTTGCGTGGACTTTTTCTTTTAATCTAGACCGTTATAATCTGGACCTACCACGATCGACGGTGTAGATATTTTTCTTTTTTCACCAATTAATGTGAGAATTTCTTGCCTTTGAGAGCGAACGTGGTGACTTCTTTTATTCTGCTTTAATAAGATAATAGATTACCAAGATTGACAACATGAAATTAGTATTGTTAGATCCATCATGAAATATATTTTCATAATGTATAATTATTTTTATTTGAAACAACATATTTTCATAGAAATTAATGGTCAAAGTGTCACATTTGAGACTATGTCAATATCCAAAATGATGTATATTTGGAATCAGAGCGAATATGTCCGCCATCACAGTGCTTCACTCAGCACCGTACTGTGTGTCAAAGTTTCTGTACTTTGGCATAGTTAAGTTATATACATTTGAACATGCTACACTGTAATTTCATTATACTTTCTGGTGTCCCTGGCTTCATGTTGGCAAATAGTTAAATACTTGGAATAGCTGTCGTCTGTTGGTACCGTGGGTATTTTTGATCCTCTATTCCTTAGATGACTATGCACGCGTCAACAAGAGTCAAGAGCTGTAGTCAGCAGCTCAGCACCTCTTCTGTGTTTTTCCTTTAAAAAAAATGAAAACTACTAGTGCATCATAGTAGTAGTATTATCAATTTATCAGACAGTAACCATTACTAACTTTGCTACAATGAACTTGGTATTGTTGTTCAGTAGTGGGGTTTTGGAGATAGACTCGAGTACTTAATCACTTAAATCCCTTTTCTTGATTCTGTGCTGCATCAACTCATTTTACAAAAGGAATTCTATTTTTCCAAGTAACCCGCTCAATTGCGTGGGCCAGTTCGAAAATGCAATTGTTAGTAGTTTCCAATCCACAACAAAATGCGTCATGTGCTGATGCTCCCATCCGTGAGTATTTGAGTGTCAGCAGGAAGCCATCATCGTTCCGTCAGTTTCTGGCCTAGTTACTCTTTGGTACCGGTCGGTCAATCTCGTATTCTCTTTTGTTAGCTGCTAAGTGACCTTGTCAATTTGCAGAGCTGGACCATTCGACATATTAGCACTTCAGACACCTTCAGGTGATATACAACAACACATCGAGTGGTTAACTCCAGCTGCTAAACCTGCATTTTGGTTAAAGGTTGCCCCCAAACGCGGAACTTCACTCAGTTAGCCTCTTCTGATGTCTACTGAGCTACAGCTCTACCTCCAGGATTGTATTTCAATTTATAAGTTGTAGGATCGTTAACGGCAATCAGAAGAGGTGAATGATTGTGTAAGATTTTTCTCACCTCACGTCTACATCACCAAAACTGATGGATCAAATTCTTTAAACAAAGGGCAACAACAAACTAGTAGTAACATATTGAATTCATGTCAAGAATAGTAGCAGAATTCAATATTTAACTCGGCCTATCACGCCACGCAGCGTGCAGTGCGCCCTCGCTCGCCGATCAGTTTGCGCACTTTCGCTCCAAGCTGTCGCTAACACCTCACCTGCAGCCAAAAGATCTCACGTGATAGGACCTCTAAAACAAAGCACGTAATCCTTCCGGCCGCAAGACACAAGCAAAAATCCTACCGCAAGCACTAATCACATGCAGCCACGAGGAGCACTTAACCTCCTCACCAAATCTATCCGGAGATCACGCACGTGCAAAGGCCACCAAGACAAAATACTTGATTCACTCAATGCGAAGAGTTTTTTACTTGTACACACTTGATGACCTAGCAGGAACCATCGACTAGTCATCTGATCACGTCATGCCCAGCAGAAGACAAATCAGAAAATAAATAGCAGCACAAACTAGAAAACAAGACGAACAAGCCGCCGCTAGCACATGACGACGGCAAAAATCCTATCTTGCAAAAGCATGGCTGCACAATCCCTAGATTGGTTTTTCAGGAGATAACCACCAACAGCCGCCAGCCCCTAGTCTAATCTCACATGAATAGCTCTACGACTCCAGAATGTGTTCAACATGTATACGTACAGTCACCGCACAATACATGTACAGCCCAAGCAGTCCTCACGACAAGCCCATATATGTAGCCCAAAATTCTTGTTTTCTAATTTTTCTTAGCCTTCCAATTTTGGACATCCCTAAATTGTCATGTGTCGTATACGTAGTCTCCAATTCGCACCTCCGTAAGTCTAACACGCATCATCCATTAGCTAAATTATTTTAGACCTAACCATATGGTCTCACATAAGTTCCCTTGACTCCTCCGGGTCACATAACCTGAAATGCAAGCACACGCTTAGCTTTGTGTTTTTCATAAATAGCAGTATTGCACTCTTTCCTTACACTATAAGTAATAGCTAGTTGCACTTTGAAACCCCTTCTCATCATAGCCAGGATGCAGCTCCCGTTGCTTTGATACGGTATGTGCAAAAGAGATAATTGGCCCAGTTAACGAACAATGGAAGACTGAACTTTTGTAGCAAGTGTTCTCTGAAGCTGATCTGAGATAGTATCTTGAGTATTTAACCGTTTTCTGAACTTATAACTTGCTATTTCGCTTGACCATTTGCTGTGGAATTTTCGCTGTAGCTCGTCCTTCCATCACCACAATCCGAATCCTGCTTTCGTGTACATGAAGATGCATCAATCAGTTCACTCTATGGTTAATGTGGCGTAGAACTTTTGTGAGGATTTCCTAGTCAGACTTGGTGATTGGTGTGCTATATATGTTCGAGTGGAGTTCTGGTTTCAGATCTGCTGATTTTCTCGTTGTTTAAACTTACAGTGCCATTACATGTTTTTTTTTTGGAGATTTTTTTCCCCTTCGTGATGCTAAAGTTCACTCTATTTGCTTTCCTTCTCGTGCCTCAGTTGTCGTGTACAAAATAGTGTCTCTCAAGAGACGGAGGGTTATCCAGAATTGGATCATCACTAGATTAATAAAAACTCTTTGACCTACTCCCAACGTGATATTATTATCCTCACTACGGTTATCGTTATAGTAGTAGTAGTAGTACTAATCAAGCGAAGCTAGTGAACCTTATCTTGCTTTTGATCTTCAATGTGCGAATCTATTCTTGCGAAAGTACTAGTGCCCTCGATTGCAGCTTCACCTCCATATATAAATAAATATATATATATGAGCATAGACTTTACGTTTGGTAAGGTTCTGTACTACCCTGATGCCTAAAATTTGTTTACTACCCAAGGTCACCACCAGTCATTGAATATCAGGGTAATGTCGAAGTGGAGTGCACTCCGACATGTTTATCTTGCACGAACACAAAGACTGTCTCTGTATACAAGAGATCATTATTCAAAATCAAAGTCAATTGTAGAGGCCATATGCCCAATATGGAACTCGAACCGAATCGCTTCGTCTCTTGTGGATGGATTCCTGGCCCCATCCAGCCACCACTCGATCGGCTCGTATATATTTTTTCCGGCCATCCAACCGAATTTGTCCGGTAAGGCGGACGTAAGCGGCGACTTTCCGAGTCACCGCTCGCAACTTTCGTGCTGGAGAACAAATCAGTGCTCCCCCTTTTCTCAACTTTTGCGTCGGAAGACCACTCCCGTGCCTGCTTTTTCTCCTGCAAATGGTATAGGAGCAGAGAACCGATGCGTTGGAAGTCCATGCATGATGGCTACATAACATAAGGAACATATTTTGTCACCGTGAAGCTGGTTGGTGCTTGCTAGTATTTGACTCGTGTAATTATTTGGGAAATTAATAGGATGCATGTGTGATTGTGCACTACTGTTTTCCATTGATCAGAAGCACCTACGATCGTACTGCGTACTGATAGACTGATACTGTACAGAAGTGGTAAAAATGGTTTTAAAAAAAAGTGTTAGTGAAATTGGCACATTGATCAGCTTGCATATGCATATCGTTCCATGAGTATTGCTTCCATTCTAGTAGTAGTGAGCTTATCCGGTATCACCCGCATTAATTCTCTGTTTTGTTCTTCCCTAGATGAGCACCAGATTGCTGGAGTTAGTATGGGCCACTTTCGCGGGGTTTTGGGTCCACATGCCAATGAGATATAAGAGAGTGGCATATCCTGAAATTCTAATTTCGTGTGGTCATGATCTTGCAATATGTACCCACACAGTTTTGCACCTCATGCAGTTTGTTGCTACAGAAAATTTGCAAAGCTTTCGACCACAACTTCAGAGAACAAGCTATGGATTAACTGAATCCTAGTTGAATCCTCTGTAAACCCATGTGTGATCCTCATGCAAACAAGCACCGAACACAGGACAGTGCTTTGCCTGAGAAATTCTAACAGGCCTTTTACCCACTTTCCCTTCTGTTCACAAATACAAGAGACATATGGGTAAGCTGCATGACTGCATCCGCAGCTACAAGCACCAATACCTAATTAATAACTTATACACGTGAAAAAAAAGAGATTACACACTTTACGAGTGTATTGCTTAATACTGAATCAAGCACCTAAATGCTAGATGTACGAATCAAGCAGAAAATGACAGAGACAGAGGGGAAAAGGAGTAAAGAAAACTAATTATTCACAGCATGCTATTGCTGCGGCTGCTGCCTTTCCAAGTCTTCCATTTCCACGGCGTGGTCGCCCTGCGGCCTCCGCGCCGACGGCCTCTCCCAGCTTAGTATCTTCCTCAGCGACGCGCCGAGACCCCGCGCCGGCGCCGAGGTGCCCGCCTCCTCCTTCTCCATGTCCTGCTTCTCCTGCACCCACCCTGCCGCGGTTGGCGGCGGCTCCACCCCGGTGCGGCAGACCGGGCACGACGAGCTGGACGCGAGCCACGTGTCGACGCAGGCGACGTGGAACACGTGGCGGCAGGCGGGCAGTACGCGCACCGCGTCCCCCTCCTGCATGGCGCCGAGGCAGATTGTGCACTCGCTGCAGCCCGCCTCGCCGACCTTCTCGTAGGCCGAGGTCGGCAGCGCCGCGATGGCCGACGGATCCAGCCCGCCCTTCGGCGCCGCGGCCCCCGAGTCGGCTGCTGTGGCCGGCAGCACTGCCGCGCGCCGACGGTTCCGGCGGCGGACGTGGCAGATGTAGAGGTGCAGGAAGAGGGCGAGGCCGAGCAAGGACACAGAAGCGGCGACGGCGGTGGAGATGAGCCGCACGTTGTGGCTCGACCCGGCCGCAGGGCTCCTCTCCCCCCCGCCGAACCACGCGGACCCCGGGTCGTTCACGTTCCCCGACATGGCCGCGGCTCTCGGTCGATAACTCGATACACGCGCGCTAGCTCCCGTCCTCGGCGTGTTGGTTGGTGAGATGGCGAGGTTTGGGCGTGCTTAGCTAGTGTTTGCCCTTATAAGCTAAAAGCAGATGCGCGCTAATGATTGATTTGGATGGTTTACTAGTGGTTTGCTTAGGTTTGTAGGTTTCAGACGTGTTCGCGTGCGACGCAGCTAGTGGGCAGCGGACGGAGTGCCCGATTCGGATCTGTCAAGTCGTGTGGGGGCAAAGTCGCGGCACGTTGGTGGAAAGCGGTGCAGGTATTCGAGATTCCGATGTGGCCATTCGCGCCCTTCCCCACGATGAGATGTGACGGGATGGCGATGCGAACCGCGGCCAAACACGTCGAGTGGGTGCGGTTTCTCTGAGGTTCCTTAGCCTCCGAGGCAAGCGGGCAGCCAGGTGTTTGCATAGTAGCTTCGCCCTGGAGGCAGACGGGGTAATGAACCGCGTGATGCGGTAATTATGGATCAACTCTGGCCGTAGAACTACGGACATTGCCGTCCGTCCGTCCGGCCGCATCATGGACAGAGACGGGCAGGACGATTTCTGCAAATTTTTGGTTGATTGGTGATGGGTTCTGACACTCGGCAACTGCTTGGTCATTTCGGGAAGGCTTGCCTTCAGGTTGGTTTGGTGGTCACTCGCTCCATTTTCGACGATACTGACGGGAGTAATTGCAGTGACAATCGACTTTTTAAGAGCTGGCTGTCTCTTCCGCTCATTCAGTTTCTCTTTCTAGGTACATATTGAAGTCTAAATGAATTGTTCATTTTTTTCTCATCAAATTAAGTTTTTTTTAGGATAAAACTAATTGGTGCATATAATTTAATATGATATCAGAGATAAGAGGTATTGAGTTTAAGATCTAATTGGCACAATATACTATAATATAATAAAAAGTCAAGAAATACTACAAAACACTGTAACAGTTCTTCTAAAACCAACGATATACGAAACAATCGTCCGATTCAAAGCATTGGAAGCTCCAGATCGTTGCCTCCTTTGTCCTTATCCACAAGATCCTTCTCCAAAGTACATCTTTGGTCAATTCATTGCCTCTCATCTGAGTCCCTTCCCACACACGCATCCACCTCTCTCTCTCTCTCTCTCTCTCTCTCTCTTTCTGGGAGATTTCACCCACCTATGCTCCGCTCTCTCTACATCTGACGAGGATCTACAAATCCTCATTTCATTATTTATCTGTAATCTTTGTTATGGATAATGACGTCATTATATGGTTCTTGATTATACCCCTTAATGTTTATAACGAAGAAGTTGGAGTTGTAAGATCTTCTATGACTACCTCATGATCGTAAGTTTTTCCACGATCACCTCATGATCGTAAGTCCTTCTACATCAGGTCAGCTATGACACCCCATAGTCGTAAGTTCTTCTACGACTAGCACATGATCGTAAGTTCTTCTACGATCATCTCATGGTCGTAAGTCCTTCTACGACTAGGTCAGTTACGACCACCCTATAATTGACCGAGCTTACAGGCAAGTAGATTCAATTGATTAGGGCATCTAAACAACAAGATACACTATTATTCTCCGTAATAATCGCATGCTTAAACTCTCGTCACGGGATAATCATGCGCGACGTGGGAACATTACTTCTCCAACAGTATCTCCAGTAACTGCGCCATCATCCGAAGTATTGATACGCCCTTTGGGCTGGAGAAATGGTCGCCCACTTTGAGCACACTATAAAAGGAGGAATCACCAGATGGCAAATAAAAAGGGGGGAGAAAAAGAGGAAAAAGAAAGAAATAAGAAAGACATAATCAGGAGCACAAGACATTGCATTTCAGTATTTTTCTTGATCTATAACCAGCATACTTAATATAGCTACACAGGAGTAGGGTTGTTATTCTCTCCGGAGAAGGCTCGGACCTGTATAAAAATCTTAGTGTCATTCTCTCTACGTGATTTGAGCCTTGGAGACCCCCCGAATCAAATAATCATTACGTAAGTTCGGTTCTAAAACACCAAGTAATTTCAGAACAGAGAAGATCTCATTTGATGTGGTCGATTTCGATACGGCATATAACGCCATACTCGGATGACCAACTTTGATAAAATTCTTAATGGCTACTCATTATATATGGGTATCAATGTCTTAAGATGCCAAGTCCCAAAGGAGTAATCATAATTCATTGTGATAAGAAGATGGCGCATACGTGTGACCGTTGATCCCTCGAGATGGTTGGCCAGATACCAATTCGGGAAGAAAACACTGAGCAGTCTTCGACCAAGCAGTCGAAGTCAAAATCTGCACCGAAGCTGAACGACTAGGTCAAAGAGGTTCTTCTGAATCCAGAGGAGCCCTCGAAGACTGTTCGCATCGGGGATACTTCCGACCTCAAATAGGAAGACATCATCATCACTTTCCTCCGAGTAAACGCATATGTCTTCGTGTGGCAAGCATCCAGCATGCCCAGAGTCCCCAGGGAAGTGATTGAGCACAGGCTAGCTTTACGGCCTAACAAAGTACCTGTAAAACAAAAATTACGAAGATTTACTCCTGATCGACGAGATTCTATCAAATCATAATTGGACAAGCTGCTTAAAGCAGGCTTTATAAGAGAAGGTAACCACCCAGAATGGTTGGCTGACCATGGGGAGCTTCTGGTCATCATGTTTTCTTCAGGTCAGAACGGGAGGTCTTCGTCCTTCCCTCAGGTGATTATCACTCTCTCAGAGACAGGACTGGCGACACTCCCCAACGATCACACATTGCGACCACTCGTGGCATTGGTAAGGACACCTCCGGTGATGAACAAGGTCAACACTCTGATGAGCATGTGAGAAATCCTCGAGATAATCGCACTTCATTGAGGCAAACTCAAGAATCAGACATGGATGATCCTGAGAGAACTCGATAGAGAAGAATAGCAGCTCAGAGAAATCTGCCTGAACACTTTCAGTATCAGTCAGAGGAAGTTCGGAAACTTCAACATATTAACGATCTATTTGAGAACCCAACTCGAGAGCTTGCCCGAGCGCGTGACTACGACCTCTTCGCACAAGAGATCGCATAAAGGCTTCGAAGCGCGATGACCAGACTCGAGCACCCTCACTATCATCATTCCGGAAGTCGTAGTGGCACGACTCCACCAGCTTCTAGTCGCTCGAACAACTCACCGCACGAAGATCGGCACGACAACAGGGTATGTAGTCGTTCTCCTAACGGGAGAAAGGTTCTTCGAACGTCTGAAGATAAACAAGCTCTCAGGAGAAGTGATCGTTCACCACTCCGACACAGAGGTCTCCAGCAGCAAACGAGATACACGGAGTATTACCCTTGTAGAATCAAGATTTATCATAAGTCGGGTTCACCCACTATCGGGTATCGTCGTGTATGATCACCTGATGACAACAACTCTTCTTTTCTACAAAGGGGGCGTTACAAAGTAATTACTGGATGTAGGACATTCTCACCTGACCTCTGAGCAATTCGCTGGCCGCCGCGGTTTCGACCAGTGAATATGGAGAAATTCGATGGATCTTATAATCCCATCGAGTTCCTCCAAATCTACATGACCGTTGTCCGAGCAGCAGCAGGAGGAGAGCGCGTCATGGCGAATTACCTTCCGACTGTGCTCGAAGGGTCTGCTTGATCGTGGCTGCTAAACCAACCACTCGAGTTGATCTATTCATGGCAACACTTTTGTGACTTTCTGCTGACTAACTTCTAAAATACCTACAATCGCTCTGAAAGGAAGATGACCTTCAAAGGATAAGACAAAACGAATACCAACCCTGCCGCGGTTCCTTATTCTCCGAAGCCAAACACGTCGAGTTGGTGCGGTTTCTCTAAGGTTCCTTAGCCTCTGAGGCAAAGCCAGGTGTTTGCATAGCTTCGCCCTGGAGGGAGACGGGGTAATGAACCGCGTGATGCGGTATTATGGATCAACTCTGGCCGTAGAACTACGGACATTGCCGTCCGTCCGGCCGCATCATGGACAGAGACGGGCAGGACGATTTCTGCAAATTTTTGGTTGATTGGTGATGGGTTCTGACACTCGGCAATTGCTTGGTCGGTTCGGGAAGGCTTGCCTTCAGGTTGGTTTGTGGTCACTCGCTCCATTTTCGACGATACTGACGGGAGTAATTGCAGCGAAAATCGAGTTTTTAAGTGCTGGCTGTCTCTTCCACTTAATTCCAGTTTCTCTTTCTAGATACATGTTGAACTCTAAGTGTCTTTTCTCATCAAATTAAGTTTTTTAGGATAACTAACTGATACATGCTATTTAATATAACATTAGGGACAAAAGATATTGAGTTCAAAATCCAATTGACGCAATATACTATAATATAATGAAGGGTTGAGAAATTCTACAAAACACTATAATATTTCTTCTAAAACCAACAGTATATGAAATAACCGTCCGATTCAAAGCATTGGAAGCTACAATTGCTTCCTTTGTCCTTATCCACAGGATCCTTTTCCAAAGCACACCTTTGGTCAATTCATTGCCTCTCCTCTGAGTCTCTTCCCACACACGCATCCACCCCCCCCTCTCTCTCTCTCTCTCTCTCTGGGAGATTTCACCCACCTATGCTCCGCTCCGCTCCCTCCCTCCCTCTCTCTCTCCATATCTGACGAAGATCTAGAAATCCTCATTTAATTATTTATCTGTAATACTTATTATAGATAATGACGTCATTATATGGTTCTTGATTATACCCCTTAATGTCCATAACGAAGAAGCTGGAGTCGTAAGATCTTCTACGACTACCTCATTGTTCTGCCACTATCACCTATGGTCGTAAGTCCTTCTATGATCAGGTCAGGTACAACCACTCCATAGTTGTAAGTTCTTCTACGACTAGCACATGATCGTAAGTTCTTCTACGATCACCTCATGGTCGTAAGTCCTTTTATGACCAGGTCAGTTACGACCACCCGATAATCGACCGAGCTTATAGGCAAGTAGGCCCAATTGATTAGAGCATCTAAACAGTCAGTATACACTTTTATTCTCCAGAATAACTGCACGATTAAACTCTCTGTCCTGGTGATAACTATCTGGCGACGTGGGAACGTTACTTTTCCAACAGTAATCTCTGATAACTGCGCCATCATCTGAAGCATTGATATGCCCTTTGGACTGGAGAAATGGTCGTCCACTTCGAGCACGCTATAACAGGAGGAATCACCAAACGACAAAGAAAAGGGGGGGGGGGAGAAAAAGAGGAAAAAGGGAGAGAAGAAGAAAGATACAATCAGGAGCACAAGATATTGCATTTTAGTCTTTCTCTTTATCTGTAACCAGTATACTCAATATAGCCACACAGGAGTAGGGTTGTTATTCTCTCCGGAGAAAGCCCGAACCTGTAAAAAAAAATCATTGTGTCATTCCTCTGCGTGATTTGAGCCTTGGAGACCTCCCAAATCAAACAATCATTGCGTAAATTTAGTTCTAAAACACCGACAACATCATATCTCATCTCCAATGTTGTCTAATTTACCACCATCACTGGTGGATTTGATAGTTTTAGACCACCTTGTAGCTGCAGGGAGTTATGGTGAGAGGTTAGCTGCTATGGCAAGTGGGCGGGCCGTGCTGCTGCACAACTTGCATGACGATAGGGCAACAAGTGGTGTTAGCCTCGCAGTGGCAGCTACAGAGCGCATCCGGGGCTGCAGGCGGTGAGCACGGGCTTCCCAAGTGTTGTGATGGATGGATGGTGAGTGCAGGTACGACTACTGAGTGATGAGTGTGGCGGTCATGGGCTGCCCCGAGCGTGGCGGTGGACGGTGAGCGAGGCGGCCATGGCCTCGCTTGAGTAGGGCTACGGACGCCTAATGTGGAGTAGGCAAGCAAGCGGCTTTGGTGCTCATGGCCAGCGAAACTGTCGATGTATGCCCGGATTTGATTCTCGTGGCCAGCGAGCTTGGTGGTAGGCGAGAAGGCCAACGATCGCGACGCGAAGCTGTGGCAGCGAGCAGCCACGTGGCCGCAGGTGAACACATCGGGATTTTTTTGCTCTTGATTATTTTTTATGAAACTTACTGAAACTTCTCGAAACATGTTGAAACTTGTTGAAATATGAGTTCCAAAATCTGAAACTTGTTGAAACTTCTTGAAACATGTTGAAACTTGCTGAAGTTTCTTGAAACTTTTTGTCTAAAACTTGATAAAACTTGAGTTCCAAAATTCAAAACTTGATGAAACTTCTGTAAACTCTTTTTGTTTGAAACTAATTGAAACTTGAGTTCCATAATTTGAAACTTGGGTTTGAAACTTTCTTTGGTTCTCTCGGAAACTTCTAGAAATACACGAAACCCGTTGAAATTAGAAACTTTTAAAATATTTTTCGCGAGACTTCTTGAAACTATTTTATCTAAAACTTGAGTTTTAAAATCTAAAACTTGTTGAAACTTAGGCTTGAAACTTTCTTGGAATCTTCTGGAAACTTCTAGAAACCTAAAATGCGTTGAAATCTAGTCGAAACTTTAAACTCGATATCTAGAACTTTTAGGCAACTGAAACATCATGAAACTACTTGAAACTGATATACCGTTAGAAATGCATTACAATAGTATAGCTTGGGCTAGCAGCACCTTGAAAGCTCATGATTGGCGTTTTACAGTTTTTTTAAAAGATAAATATGCTAGAAATTCTCACAAAAAAGAAAAACATCTCGCCATTAATCTGGTGGACCCTAATTAAAGATTGGCTATATCGACCACTGGATGTTATTAGAAAAAAAAAGACAAAAATGATAGAAATTCTCACAAAAAAGAAAACATCTTGTCCTCAATAGGGTGATATGTAATTAAAGCTGAACTATAAGCGACCATTGGATGTTAATATTGAAAGATATATATACCTGTGTACGTAAGACAACCTACAATGTTACTTCATATTTAAAACGAAAAATAGAAGATATACTTGTGTACATGAGGCAGCCTACATCACGTGGGAGGAAAAAAAGAAGGAAAACAGAAGATATACTTGTGTGCTTGTGTACGTGAGGCAGACAACCAAACGTACCACGCCTGAAAATAAATATATTCACATATACTCACAAATACCATGTACAACACAACTTGATAGGAGACCTACTTATGTATTATTCACATAGTATGGAAGGTGTTGAATATATCAATGGTTACAATATGTTAATCCATTCATCTAGGATATATATTAATATTATAACACAATAGGGAAAGAGTTCTACACCACATATTTTGGTGGGTCAAAACTATAATGGTAGAAATTAATATAATGTATTGGATATCATGTACAATATATTGGTTGATAAAATTAGGGTGTGTACAATGGTGTGATGTCAGTCGTCTATAAGCTTTGCCACGTAAATTTTTTGCTGACATGGGAGAGAGAGAAGGGGGGAGAGAGAGAGAGAGTGTAGCCGTTTCTTTGTGAAGAGACAGGCATACAAACAACACAAAATACCATTATATAAGATTATTAGGTCTCATAGAAACAAACTTAAGAGACAAACCATTGTACAAGTTGTCTTTATTCTTGTCTCTAGGGGGCATGGAGGGGTATACAGACAAGAGTCGTCTCTACTACTATACATGCCCTTATGAGATAGGGTTGTCTCATTTATCGCACAATAATAGTAGGAAACTGATCAGACATTGAAACTAATGTACATGCCCTTATGAGATAGGTTTGTCATTTGCCGCACAATAATAGTAGGATACTAATCAACTATGGAAACAATTGATGGCTACAATAACCTAAAAATAGAAAATATCTCATTAATTTATAGAAACTAATGAGGGCTACAATAACCACGAAAAATCTTATAAATTTTCTCATTATTTGAGAGAGAAATGAAAAGGACAGATTACAATGGTGTAGGTTAATCAAATATAGCTACTAGATACATTACAGTAGTATACCACATACAACTACATTTTTAATCGTAGGTAAACATAATACGAAAAGCATTCTACACATATATCTTGGCGGATCCAAATTATAATGGTGCAAATTAATATAACGTATTGGATATCACATACAATATTGTAACATCCCAAAATTTGAGCTCATTTTCAAAATATGTGAAAATGTGAAAATTTAAAACTTTTTGATACATATTATTGTCATTCATTTTTCCAGAATTTTCATTCAAGGTTTTTTTGCCTAATTATAAAACTTAAGCATAAAATTTTGAAATACAAACCTAATTGATAATTAAAACAAATTGAAATGAAAGATGACAATTAAAAATACAAACTAGGTGTATTTGTACTGTTAATAAAATGGGGAAATATTTCAAACATATTTTGAAACATTTGTACAAATCAAATAACACAAATGCATGCAAACAGAAGCTTAAAAGAATTTTAGAGAAGAATAGAGAAGAAATAAATCCTAGAAAAATTATATAATATTTTACTCTATTTGAGACGCCTTCCCAAAAAATTTCATATTTTTTGGAGCTATATTTCTATATAAAAAATTCCCTAAAATCCCGAGCCTTTTCAGAAAATTCTCGAAACAGAATCTCCTTTTCTACTATCGCTGACCAAATGGGCCCGCCTGTCGGTCTTCTTCTCCCATGCGGTGCAGCACCCACCTCGTCGCCAGCTCGCGCCCATGCCGCGCCAGCAGCTCCGCCCACTGGCTCGGCCAGCCGCCCCCCCGTTTACTCTCCTCCCCATACCTTATGCTCGCGCCCATGCCCTGCTTTGCGCCGCGCCATGCTGCACGTCATCTCCATAGCAAACGCCGCCAGCTTCTCATGGTTTCTCACGATACCTTCACCCCATATAACCTGAGCACCAAGTGCGCCGATTCTCCCTCTCCACTTCCCTCACCACCACTCTCCATTTCTCCCATCCCCGAGCTCAAAGCCGAAAGCCATGCGCCTGCCATGGACGCCGCCATTGTCAACTCTCCATGTCGTACCAAAGGACTCCAACCTATTTCCTCATGTCTCTCTAATCCTCCTTGACTTCCTCTTTCCATCCCTCACCATCTTCCTCTCTCTGCAGCAGAAGCTCCGGGAACGCATGCTTCTTCTTCGCGTCCGACGACATTCGGTTCATAGTCGCCGCCTCCACTTGCCGTCCCGGCCAACCCAGTGAGACCCTTCCCTAATGGACTGCGTCACGTCACGTTCTTGCCCCTAAGGAACATTTCCCCTCACTTGATTTGGTCTTTTTTCCACAGGAGCGTTGGGCCGCCTCCGTCTTCCTTGCGCATGGCCGAAACCGCCGCCGCCGCCGACACCATTTCCCCTCGGGTGAGCTTCGCATCAATTCCTTGTGCCCAGAGCATCTCCACACCACCCTTAGCTATTCCCGCCATTCACTCCAGCTCTATTTCTCTATAGCGTCACCGGAACGACGACCTCGTCGCACCGCCCACAGTTCGCGTAACTGGGCCGCCTCGGAACCACCCCGCCTCCACCGACTACTCCGGTGGGCTCCAAGTACCTCCCTTGTGCTCATTCTCTCTCTAATTTGGACCCTCTACCATCCGAGCGTCATCATCCTGTATCTTCCTCACGGTCGGCCGCCGCGTGCCACCGCCGTCCGAGCCACGACACCACCTCCCGTAGCTTCCTTGTCCCTCTGACAACCTATTTTTTGGGTTAACTCTGCCTCACCGCCGCTCCCTCGCCAGTGACATGCGCAGCCCCGAGCCGCCTCCCACCTCCTCTATTCTGCTCCTTCTCTGTTGCCTCTGTGTGCTTTCTCTCTATGTGTAGCAAGACACTGATTAGGTGGGACCAGCCTGTAAGTACTCCAGCCATAGCTAGTAGGCTAAGTGACCTATAGTGTGTCCAGAGCTAAATCAAATGATTAGGCTTAAGTGAAAATGCTTGGTAGCCATTAACAACCAATGTAAGAGAAAAGCAAATGCAACAAGGAATTTCATCCAAATATAATTGCCTCAGTAACAGTGAACCTCCAACCAACATTTGGATAAAAAAAATGGTTAGTGAAAAAATCAATCAAGAAAATACTTCACTTAGACAAATTCTTAATGAAATTGATGAACAGATAGGAAATTGAATAAGGCAGTGAGCTAATGCCATTTCAAATGCAAGTAACTAGAATTCATGTCGAAGCAGTTAGCCAATAGCATTTAAGCTAAAAAGAACAAACTAGTAGAAGTCAAGGTTATAACATAGATGTGTAAACAACAGTAAGCCCTATGACATGGTTATGATTATGTCAATAGTAGAAATATGTCAATGAGATGGTTAATAAAAATTGCTAAAACGGTTAGATATTAAAAATCATCAGTATGCACTTATAATAAATTCTTAAGATGGTGCTCCAAATTGAAAATCAAGTAAAATTGCTAATATCGCTAATGTCTTAATAATGGTAGTAGGCTCTAGGCTAAAGTCAGTAGTGATGATACAAGTAAATAAGAATTCACCATAATAATGACATCATAGTATAAGAGGGTAGGTTCCACACAAATTCTATTATTAGATTAACCACACCAATAATGCCGAATGAAACTAGATAATAACTAGTAATGGTATCAACTAGTTAAGCACTATCGGTATGACTAAGTTAGCCGTAATTAAATTGATAACATAGTTACAGTACACCTAGAACCCACCTAAATAGATGATTATCTAAAAAACTAGCATCGCATGTTAACCAGGGAAAAACTAGCGTAACATGAAATGATAACAAGTCATAAGACTCTTAAATATAGCGTTAATCTATTTAATCACAAGTCAAAATGAAAATAGTGGTGAACTTTAATTGAAGACTAGTCAGTGTGACAATAATGTCTAGGTTAAAATAGAGGTCAACTCACTACTACAGAAAATGACATCATAGACGGTTCAAAATCGTCTTCATAGATGGTTTTATGAACCGTCTGACTTTATGTGTCTGTGATAATATGAGGTCATCACACATGGTTTTTGAACCGTCTATGAAAAAGGCTATCATAGACGGTTCTATTCACGAACCATCTGTGATAGTCAGTCTATTTTCACAAACGATTCTGAACAAGAACCGTGTGTGATAGTAATTATTACAGATGGTTCTTGTTTAGAACCGTATGTGATAGCTTTTTCTATTGCAAAAAAAAACAAAAACAGGTTTTCACTTCGTCTGGAGCCTCCTGAGCCTCGCGAATGAATCTGATATGGATTTTCGGATTGAACTTTTCGTTAGCTTTCCCACAATAGCCACATCATCACCCACATCATAGTAGCATCAACTCAATCCATTCACAGAGCACTAAAAATAACACATCATCACCCACATCACAGTAGCATCAACTCAATCCATTCACAGAGCACTAACACATCACAGTAGTAATCCACATCACAGAGCAAAAGGGGGAGTAGAGAGAGTGAGGTCGTGGGAGGCCGGCGACGACGAGGCCGGGGCGAGGTGGAGGAGGCCGCGGGCGACGAGCTCAGGGGAGGACGGGGCGACGAAGTGGAGGAGGCCGGGGGCGACGAGGTTGTGGGAGGCCGCCGCCGAGGAGGCTGGGGCGAGGTGTTGGAGGCCGCGGGCGACGAGCTCGGGGGAGGCCGGAGCGTAAGGTCAGGGCGAGACAGAGATGACAGAGGAGAAATGGTAGAGGAGGAGATGGAGATGGCAAAGGAGGAGATGGAGGACTTTGTTAATATAAAGAGATTTTCGGCAGCCCACCCATTAAGTGAAAATTTTCGTTTTCCCACCCAACAAAACAAAAGTATCATAGACGGTTTTATACAAAAACCGTCTGTGATGACATATCACAGACGGTTCGTATCATGAACTGTCTGTGATAAGTATCTCATCACAAACGGTTTGTATTAAGAGTAAGGAAAATTCCAAGCTATGGTAAATCTAAAATCACCCGTCTGTGTTGAGATGCTTATCACAGACGGTTCATAATACGAACCGTCTGTGAAGTATCACAGACGGTTCCTTAACAAGAACCGCTTGTGATGACTTAGATTATCACAGACGATATTCACAGACGGTTCTTAACAAGAACCGTTTGTGATGACTTAGATTATCACAGACGGTCCAAATCACAGACGGTTCCAAGAGAACCGTCTGTCTGTTCCAAGAGAACCGTCTGTGATGAGGCGTCTTCTATAGCCTGTTTTGTAGTAGTGACTAGAAATTGTGTTAACCACAAAATATGACATCTTTATTAAAATATAGCCATGTACGGTTAAGGTGTCTACGTGACCACGGACCCAGACTGTTAATAATTAACTAGATGGAGGGTTATCCTTTCAACGAGCACATTTTGATTAGGACATAACTTGAAACATATGACACGTGCCTAATTAAGCCTAAGATAATGAAAGTAGAATCTAAACTATTAGTTCTTGCATTGTAGGTCCCTCCCATTAGATCTACCAGGTTAAAATAAAAGGTAGCCATGGTGAATTCTATAAATGGCTCTTTGTTGGGAGAATTGATAATCAATCACTAGAATGAATATGTGCTAGGTAAGAACTAGTAGTCAATAACACCTAGGCTTCATGAAATAAAATAAGTAATTAGCTACTCAACTAAAAATAGTCCTTAGTACTTATTCTAGTTAAAGGTTAATCTAGTGTAATAGGTATATATACCTTAGCGTACACTACGGGAAACACGTGATTTGCCGAGTGCAAAAATCTTTGCCGAGTGCCAAATTTCGGGCACTCGGCAAAGACCTGCTTTGTCGAGCGCTGCACTCGGCAAAATATGGCACTCGACAAAGAGGCCTTTGCCGAGTGCCAGGCACTCGGCAAATACCTGCACTCGGCAAATACTGTCTTTGCCAAGTGCCAGGCACTCGGCAAAGGTAGACACTCGGCAAAGATTGGTAGGGGCCTAACGGCATCCAGCGGCGTCCTCTTTGCCGAGTGCCCCCCGTTTGGCACTCGGCAAAGAATTTATTTTGCCGAGTGCCAAAACTTGGTACTCGGCAAACTAATTTTTTTTTTGGTTTTTTGCCACCAATTTTTTTTGAAGCTTTAGTACACTACCACAAACAACATGTTTAAATTTGGGACATTTTCATTGCCTTTTGGCATATTTCTATAGTTTATTTTGTTTTGTTGAATTTTTCCAGAAAATGTAAGTTTGAACTGCAGGTGCATCGAATAATGGATTACATTCGTTCAAAAAATGTTATCCTTGTTTCTTAGTGTAAATTTAGGCTAAATCCAGGAACTGTCTCGAAATTTCGATCAACGTGCTCACGGGGCAACGCCGCCAACTTGCGTGGGAGTGGTTTTGTAATTGTATAAAATGCGAACGAATTCCGAAAATCATGAAACTTGTCGAGTTGTCGCCGTATCATATGCGTATGCCGTGGAAAAAATTTGAAAAAGTTTCGAGCACGCTGTCACGTACGATGCTCACAAACCAGGAGATCTCCACATGTGATCACCGCTAGCCTAACTCCACCGCCACCCTAGGTATAACCCCCTCCTCCTTTGCATGCATGTTTTATATGGTCACGTAGCCCAGTTAGGCGTCTCCCGTTCGAAAGAGATACGGTCGGAGGTATGCAGATCTTTGCATATCTGCAACCGTATCTCTTTCGGATTGTCCACGATTTTGATAGCCGCGGATGCGTAGATGAGGTTAGTTTCCATGGTTCGCTCCGGTCCGAGACAGACTTTCGGCATCACCTCCCTGTTGTTCTCCGGATACACACTCTCCCTTGCAGGACGTGTATCGGGAGAACAACGGGAGGTGCTTCCAAATTGCCTCGGATAGGAGCGGAGCATTGAAACTGACCTCATCTACGCATCCGCGGGTGGGATTAGGACCTATCCTCACCTATTAGATGGTAGGAACGCCGTGCAGATGCAATTGCTGGTTATATTACTCGCTTACATATGTATATGCCAGAGGATGGAGAACCGTGATTGGATGTACACGGGCCACGCAAGTATGACCCCAGAATGGATGACTAAGACTAATGCTTTCTTGGAGCATTCATTTGGCGAGGCTGCTAGAGGGTCGAGTCGGATGCCGTGTCCCTGCAGCAAATGTGACAACCGTGTAAGAAAGAATAGGAAGAACGTGGGGGAAGATCTTTGCAAGTATGGATTCACGCCAAACTATACCTGCTGGATCCACCATGGTGAAGCCGATCGTATTAGAGAGGAGGTGGTGAGACCACGCCTTGAGGCTTTTGATGGAGATGCCGGGGTAGCAGACTGGATGGATGACTTTCAGGAGGCACGGTTCGGTGAAGGATTAGAGGACGAGCCAGAGGAATCCGCAAAGGCGTACTACGATATGCTGTCTTCGGCACAGAAGCCCCTTCACGAAAAGACAATGGTTTCGCAACTGGATGCCATTGGACGCCTAATGGCGTTCAAGTCGCAGTGTAGCATGAGTCGAGACAACTTCGATGGTATGTTGGCAGTTGTTGGATCCCTGCTTCCGGAGGGTCACATTCTGCCGAAGAACTTGTACGAGTCACAGAAACTTCTTCGTGCCCTTAAGATGCCGTATGAGCACATCCATGCTTGTCCGAATGGTTGCGCCCTATTTAGGAAAGATCACGAAAAGCAACGACCGTCCAAAGTGCAAATCCTCTAGGTATCCGGAGGTCGACACTAGTGATGGCAAGAAGGAACGACTTGGTATCCCCGCCAAGGTCCTACGGTACCTTCTGTCATACCGAGGATCCAACGGTCAGACATGACAGAGGAGTCCGCGAAATGTATGACATGGCACAAACATAGCAAAAGATACAATGCTGACAAGATGGTACACCCATCGGATGGCGATGCATGGACCCATTTCGATGGCATACATCATGGTAAAGCCGAGGAGGCTCGTAATGTACGTGTAGCGCCGCAATGATGGGTTCAACCCTATGGATTGTTTGGCGGCCCGTACACTTGTTGGCCCGTGTTCGTGATCCCCCTCAATCTCCCCCCCGGCGTCATGTTTCAACCCAAGAACGTATTCTTGTCACTGATAATTCCTGGACACCCGGGGAACAAGATGGGTTTGTTCATGGAGCCTCTCATTGATGAATTGATCCTTGCTTGGGAAAAGGGGGTACTGACATACGACCGAGCTACAAAGAAGAACTTCACAATGCATGTGTGGTACCACTACTCCCTGCATGACTTCCTGGCGTATGGCATATTCTCAAGATGGTGTGTTCACGGGAAGTTCCCATGCCCAATATGCAAGATACCGTGAGGTTCACTTGGTCAAGAGGGTGGCAAGTTTTCTTCGTTTGACCAACATCGTCAATTCCTCCCTCTTGACCATCCATTCAGACGAGACGTCAAGAACTTCAGGAAAGGGGTTCAAGTCACCGACCCTGCACCTCAGATGATGACCGGTGCCGAGGTCCGTGCTGAGATAGAGGCTCTCAAAGATGATAAAGAGAAAGGTGGTTTTATTGGATATGGTGAGGAACACAGTGGACTCATAAATCGGGCTTGACTAGGCTCCCTATTTCAATGACCTTCTTCTTCCACACAACATTGATGTAATGCACACGAGAAAGAATATCGCCGAGGCGCTTTTTGCAACACTCATAGACATTCCCGATAAGTCAAAGGACAACGTTAAGGCTAGATCGACACGCAACGATGTGCGATAGGCCAAAGCAAGTGATGAAGCCTCCGCGCTACCGCAAGAAATGGAGAAGGACTCGGTCGATTTCGTCTTGAAAAGGACCAAAGGAAGGAAGTACTGCAGTGGATCCAGACGTTAATGTTCCACGATGGGCATGCGCGAATTTGAGTAGGGAGTGAACTTGTCCACTATGCGAGTCTTAGGGATGAAGAGTCATGACTACCACATATGGATTGAGCGGCTCCTTCTGCGATGACCCGGATACGCCCACGAGCATGTGTGGCGCGTCTTTGGCAGAGTTGAGCTATTTCTTCCGCCACTTTGTGCCAAGGAGTTATCTCGGACGTGATTGATGACTTGGAGAAAGTGGCACTGTGTTGCTCGCAAGTTGGAGAAGATCTTCCCACCCGCTTCTTCCCGGCGATGCAAAGATCGATTTTGCACCTACCGTGACGAGGCACGAATGGGGGCCCGTGCAGCCCGTTGGTGCTATACAATTGAGAGATGTCTAAAGATTCTTCAAAAAGTGTAGAAATAAAGCCAAAATTGAGGCTTCGTGGCGAGGCATTCATTCGGAGGAGGTGTCAAACTTCACAACAAAGATACTATAAGGATGGCCTTCCCAACAGGCACAATCGTCCCCCTCGTTACAACGCGGACGAGTTCATCGAACCTCGGCCTTTTCAAAGGGCAACTCGGAAGGCAAGCACATCGGGCACCAAGACCTTGCGGCATGATGAGTGGCGCACTATCATGTTTGTATGTGTTGTTGAACCTTGACGAAGTGAAGCCTTATGTGCGATAAGTTCTCAATGAGCTTGTTACATACGCCCTTGTCACTATCCTCCATCTATCCAACCCCTTATCTCTTGTTTTTTCAGGAATTTCGAATAAATACAGAGAGGAATATGGCTCCTTCCTCAAGAAGAAGATAGTCTTCTCAAAGATGGTGTGCCCGATTTCATATCCTCGGTTCGATCTGAAGGTACCGTCCCAATTTACCTCGCTCAATCTTTGACATCCCACTTTGCTCCTACGAGCGAGTAATGTAACGATCTATCCTACCTCACCTTGCGGCCCGCAAGGATGCGGAAATGGATGCTGAGTTGAAAGGGCTCGCCAAAGGCTTCGCCTACAAGGTCAAGTCATTCACCGTTTATGATGTGAATGGCTATCGCTTTCACACAAGAAACTACGAGCGGAGTCGGCCCAATCGGAAAACCACGAATACCGGAGTTCGTACGCCCGGCACCGATGAGCGCGACTACTACGGCATAGTAGAAGAAATATACGAGCTCAATTTTGAGTGTCGCAAAGCTCCTAATCCAGTCGTATTCAAATGCCATTGGTTCGATCCTAATGTCACGAGAATTTTTCGAGATTGGACAAGTCGAAATTCGACGTGATTCTCGTCTATCAAGGAGAGGATGTCTATATTGTGGCTCAACAGGCCACGCAAGTTTATTATCTCCCATGGGCGTGCCAAAAAGACCCCAATCTTATCGGTTGGTACCTTGTGCAGTTGGTATCGCCGCACGGTAAACTGCCTGTCCCAAACGATGAGGATTACAACTTTGACCCAAACACACGGGAGTTCTATCAACCAGAGGGGCTAGAAGGGAGGTTTGACATAGACATGTTTTCGCTGATGGGCATGGAAGTAGACAATGACATTGATCAGGACGATGGAGATGAGGACGACGGAGAAGAGGTGCAAAATGCTAAGGACTTACAAATGCTTGAGCGATTACAGTTAGGTGATGACAATGATGACAACGATGGAGATGAGCCCGATTTACTCGACAATATTGATAGTGATGATTTACACCTATGATCCAAATACGCCGATCGTGAAGAATATTTCTAATTCATGTAATACTATATTATTATTATTATTATTATTATTGTAATTATGTTTCGTTCATTTTGCATCTCTTTATAAGTACTTGTAATTTAACTGTGCTAATTGGTTTACTCTTTGAAATTGCAGGCACTCGACAAAATGCCGGGCGGAAGGCAGGCCCGTCGGGGGGTCAACTCCCTCTACATGAGGGAGCGCTCACCACCCCACACTGAGGACGACCCCTTGCCGAGCCGCCGACGAGGAGGACGAGGAGCGGCGCCCCTGCGCCGTCCGAGGACGAGGGTGCGCCATGGCCCACCCGTCGGTGGGACGAGGACGACCAGCGGTGGGCTCGCACATAGGAGGGTGGCACTTCCTCCGACTCGTCGGACCACGGGAGGCGGCGATATCGACAAGGGGTTCCACTTGCACCGCCTCTGCTCTACCTCGTCGAGTCTACTTGCGCGGGCCCTCGCGCCTCCGCCGGCCGATCCCACTTCACCGGCGCCCGTGATTCGACCAATGGCGACAAGTAAGTATTATTTCACTACTATTTCATATGACATGTTGAAAATCGAATCGAGACTAACAATTCTTCTTAATGACTCTTGCAAAGAATCGAAGTTGTGTCCGGAACGGGCCGGCACATCAATGCCACCCTGGGCCTTCTGATTCGGCAGCACTACCCTGGCATGGTCACCTACGCCTCGGTGACTTCGCCGCCCTGGACGTGGGACCACTTCTACGCCGCCGAGGACAGCGAGTTCGGCACCGTTGCGGCGCGGATCAAGGCCGAGTTCTGGGTGAGTCTTCATCGCACTAAATTGGTCAATACTACGCATTCATTGGCCGTTCTTGAAATAATGAAACGATACATGATGTCTGTATGCAGGACTTCTTCAGGTGCGACGAAGGGTTTGAGGACCGGGCGGCGCGAGTGCAGGACAAGGTCTGTAGGTCCCGACTCTCGGACCTGTACCACGAGACGCGGCTCCAGTGCATCATCAACTACAGCGCCGACGTCCTTGTTCAGTCCGAGAGAAGGCCGATGCGTGACGGGGCGCCACCAAGGAGCGAGACCTCTCGGTAAGTATGAAACATTAATACTGACTCCTTCCATGAAGAATAGGTAGGCTTCATTTCATCTTCTGACATATCAATAACTTGATGGCATGCAGCAATGTCCTGATTGGTGCGCCAGGCACCGCCTCTGCTGGGAGGCCATTGTGGACAGGTGGCTCTCGGAGGAGTGGGCGAGAAGCACAACATCCGTCGGGGCGCCGCCTCAGATGGGTAGGGCGCCACACCACCAAGGCAACCGAGCCTCAGTAGCACGCCTGCACATGGGTAATCTTCTTTGTGTTTTCATCTTTATTTATTTATTCTAACGCTCAATTCTCATTACTTGTAATCATCTTTGTGTTTTCCTCGCGCCCCAGCGCACTAAGGCCGTGAATGCAACGAGTTCATGGCGTGCGCCACAGCACACAAGGGCAAGGCGGCGGCCGGAAGTCACCTACAACCCGGCGGACGGGCCGAGGCGTACACCAACGCGAAGGCCCACAGAAGCTTAGCGAGTACACCTCGGCGCCCGCGAGTGCCATGGGAGGACTTCGATCCGCCACCCACCCCACAGACACAGACCTCCGGATGAGGTCGGGAGGAGGAAGCGGACGGCCCGTCTTGGATGGCGGACAAGACTGATCGACTCGCCTCTGTTCCCATCCTCGCCGAGATTCGAGCAAGGAGCACGAGCTCCTCCTCCCCATACGCTCTCAGCAGAGCTCACAAAGGCAGCAGATGGCGGAACTCGTGTTAGTCTTGCTTTATTAAATGCTCATTGCTTTTACACATCTACCTTGCCTTTGCATTGTTTAAACATTGCGGGTGGAATGTTGCGGGACGACTTGCGGAGGTTGGAGGCCCAAAGCGCGGCCTAGGCGAGGCCCATCTACCGGAGATGGAGGTCAGACAAGCCCGGAGGGCGGCCGAGGCGCAGAGGCGCAGGACATGTTCGGCCGTGGCGAGCCTTGAGCCTTGCAGTGTGGTCGTGCCCGATCATTGCCGCTCCAATTGTGGCTCCTCCTCCTCCTGTAGGGACTCCGGTGAGTATATATGGTTGTTTATTCCTTTAGCTTTTGCGGCCCTCCTGTAGATACTCATGAATTCGCTTCTCCTTTGTGCGACCACAATCGGCGGGTTCGAACCCGACTCCTCAAGGTGGCCCTTCTCCACAGTAGGGTGGCCAACCGCCCTCCTCAAGGTGGCGCTCACACTCGGGTGGGGAGGTGGCGATGAGGTACCGCTTATTTGTTTCTTTTCATGTTGCATGGACTTGTGTTAGACTTAGCCTTATGTTGGACTACTACTAGAGACATATATATATTGTGATGGATATTGTCATGGATGATGCGAATGTGGCCCTGTTTGGCACAGCTGTGGCTTTCCTAAAAGCGGCTTAACAGATCTTGTAGGCTTTTCCTATGGTGATTTGAATGGTCAGGCTTTTCGATTTGGTGTTTGGTCATCGGCTTTTAGGTAGGCTGGTTGCAGCTTCCGAGATATGAAATGTCTGAAATGCTCATGAGGACAGTAATGATTTATTTGATGTCGTTTAACTAAATTAACAACATTAAACGACATTTAACGACATTTAAGAACATTTAACAGTATTTAACAATAAAACTTGTGAAAGCATGTGAAAATAATGCGAATAGAAGATCACCCTTATACATAGTTTAAATTGGCAAGTACTAC
The DNA here is from genome assembly GCA_036346395.1 of Hsuehochloa calcarea. Classification (NCBI taxonomy): domain Eukaryota; kingdom Viridiplantae; phylum Streptophyta; class Magnoliopsida; order Poales; family Poaceae; genus Hsuehochloa; species Hsuehochloa calcarea. The sequence goes on along the minus strand of CM070594.1, from coordinate 63,337,285 downwards.
ATACAAAATACTGCATATATCTTCCATCTATCCTATCGTCATGCTACCAAAGCTATTGCAATAGCGTCACGGAGGCCGTTCATATCAACATCATCCATAACAGCTGTATCATCATGTGCGCTGAGGTTAGTGGACATGTCCCCGTCTACATAATCATCATTCCTGTCTGCACGAGCAAAATCATTATCAATCAAAGCACTATCTCGAATAAAATTATGCAAAGCCATTGTTGCAATGATAATTTTCTTTTGCTTGTGCTCATTGTAACTTAGAATTTTAAGTAGACTCAATCGAATATGCCAGTGGGAAGGCGAACAGGCAAGATTGCTTTAAATACTAGGTATGAGGTGGGTAATTTCTGCAAGTGCGGGGTATTCTTGGAACATTTGGAGGTGGGAAGTCGTGGGAAGCACCTCAACACCGACTTTTCGCTTTTGGCTTCCATATGTATTAATGACTTTGAGCTTCTGTGAAAGCGGAAAAAAAAACTGCTTTGGCACGACTTTCCGCTTTTCTCACCCAAAAGCCAAAGCAGAAGCTGTACCAAACAGGGCCTGTATGTGATGGATTATGGACAATGGATTTGTATGTGATGTATTATGGATGGTGGATGTGTATGTGATGGGTTATGGATGTGTATGTGATATATCCTGTGCTGTGTGTTGATATATATGTGATTTCTTTGTTTGTGCTGATGGAAAGCAAAAAACCAAAAAAAAAGTATTTTCCCCTCTTTGCCGAGTGCCACACTCGGCAAAGAGGGCTTTGCCGAGTGCCGTGACCATGACACTCGGCAAAGCTGGGAAGCAGAAACCCAATTTCCCAGCTTTGCCGAGTGCCATAGCCATGGCATTCGGCAAAAAAAAAATTAAAAAAAAGAAAAAATTTCTTTGCCGAGTGCAAGAGTATGGCACTCGGCAAAGAATTTTCAAAAAAAAAGAGAAAAAATTCTTTGCCGAGTGCCGCTGAGGTGGCACTCGGCAAAGAGGCCGTCAGAGTTGACGTCGGATTTTTTTTTGCCGAGTGCTGACGTGGCACTCGGCAAAGAAACCTTTACCGACGGGTTCTTTGCCGACTGCTCGTTACCGAGTGCGGCACTCGGCAAAGCCTTTGCCGAGTGCAATAGGGGCTTTGCCGAGTGCCCTAAGCACTCGGCAAAGAGCCCGTCTGCAGTGATGGTAAGCTCAAACCAGGGGCGGGTCCAGCAATCGGGCAAGGCTGGGCGGCGGCCCGAGGTAGCCGACACCGGCGACCCCCCCCCCTCCCTCAGTGATGATTCACCCTCAGGCCTCAGCTCAGACTCACAGATGGCCAGGCTTGGGTAGTTCGGTTGAGGAGGAGGCGGGAGTCGGCAGGCGAAGAAGGCCTACGGCGGTACGGCCCATCACCCATGCCCAGCCCAGCTACATCTCCCTGTACATCTTCCCCGTTGGCCGGTTCCCCTTCCCCAAATCCAAAATCCAAATTGCAAAAACCTCACTCGCACTCACCGACTCGGTGATTGATTTGAAGGTCTACATCTCCTGTACATCTTCCCACGGGCGGTTCCCTTCCCCAAATCCAAAATCCAAATTGAAAAAATCCAAACCTTTGAAGTTTGAAGAACCCTAGCCAGGGGCTCGCGGCACCGGGCGGTCCGGGCCGAAGGCGGCGCCAGGAGCTCGCGGCACCGGGCGGTCGGCCAAGGCGGTGCTTAGGGAACCAGGAGCCCAGAGCGCAGGAGCCAGGAGCCCAGAGCGCAGGAGCCTGTGGAGCCCAGGGAGCCCAGGAACCAGAGAGCCAGAGCGCTGGGCCGGAGGCGGCGCCGGGAGGAGCTCCACCAGCCACCAGGCACCAGGCCGCGCCGCGGCGCCGGGGAACCGCCGAACCGATAGCAGAAGGGAGGAGCCGAGGAGGAACCGTGAGCACTGAGTAGTGAGCTCGTGGAGGCGGAGGCGTGAGCCGTGAGGGGTGGGGACTGGGGAGGCAGGCCGCAGGCGTGAAGACTGAGGATAGAAAGTGAGGGCCTGAGGCAGTGAGCTTTGAGGGCAGAGGGGGCTAGGGGGGGTGTCGGCGTGTCGCCGTGTCGGGGGGTGACCGGGTGAGTAGAAGGGGGAAAAGGGCCGACCGGCTGAGGACCTGAGGTGGTGGGTTTGTGACTTTGTCAGTGCGTGGCTCCGCGTGGGTGTGGTTGCCTACTTGCCTGGCCGACCAGAGTGCCGGCCGGACTAAAGAATTGAAATCTTTGTTTTGTGAATGCTAAGGGTAGAAAATAAAAATCGAGATTCAAGATGACTCCTTCTAAGTCGAAAGGAAAAGGTAATAATTGGATTGTGAATGTCTGAATGGTGATTGGTGAATACTGTGAATTTGTGATGTATCATGCGTGATAGTGATACCCATGGTGATTATTAATGAATTAATATGATGATGTGTGAATTTGATCTTTCAGATTTGAAGAGCTATTTTACCATTACGTCGTCGTCGAGTGGGTCGACCCCAAGAACCGGTGCAAGCAGGAATGTTGTGGTAGCTACGGAAGAGCAAATACTACCGGTTGAAACTGTCAATATTGAAGATGCACAAATAGCACAACAACCAGAACCGCAGGAAGAAACTGAAGGTATTAAGGATTTTAACCCGGATGTTCATATTGTTGCCGATCCAGCACTTCGTATACCAATTGAGGAATTTCATCCGGATATTAGAGATCAAGTGAGAAGAGCTTATTTGTTGAAGGGTCCGACTCAACCTTTTGGTCACAATTTTCCTCGCAAACAATATGGAAAGGGTTTTAGGTGCTTTCGTGAAACATGGTTTAAGAGGCACGACTGGTTGGAATATAGTGTAGAGAAGGATGCTGTTTATTGCTTCTATTGCTTTCTTTTTAGGCAGCAACCCTTAGATGAAAAATTTGGTCATGATGTCTTCACTAAATTAGGGTACAATAACTGGAAGAATGCATATGCATCACTACCTCTTCATGTTGGTGGGGTTAATAGTATTCACAACAATGCAAGGAGATGTAGTGATGTTTTTAAGAATCAACGGGCAAGTGTATCTCATAAGATGGAGTCTCACAGCAAAGATTCTGAAATAAAATATGAAACCCGTTTGACTGCTTCTTTAAATTGTGCAAGATATCTATTAATGCAAGGTCACTCATTCCGTGGACATAACGAATCTTCTTCATCCATAAACAAAGGCAATTTTCTAGAGTTGATTGATTGGTACAAAGAAATGAAGGAAGAAGTGAGGGTTGCATTTGAGGAGTTATGTCCATTAAATGCCCAAATGTGTTCAGCAACGATTCAAAAGGATCTTGTAAGATGTTGTGCACATATGGTCACCAAGGTGATTTTGGATGAGATTGGAGGTAGTCTTTTCTCCATTCTTATCGATGAATCTCGTGATATATCAATCAAAGAGCAAATGGCCGTGATTGTAAGGTTAGTTATTAATTATGTGTTCAATTTTTATCTCAACTAATTGTACCATGTATCTCAACTAGTTGTATCATGATTCCTGCAGTTTGTGAACAACAAAGGAAAGTCATCGAAAGATTTTGGGTCTTGAACATGTCAAAGATACAACTGCAGATGCATTGAAGGGAGCTTTGGTTACTTTGCTTGGTAAGCATAATTTACCTATTGCTAGAATACGAGGACGAGGATACGATGGAGCTTCCAATATGAGAGGTGAATTCAATGGCCTTCAAAGACAGATTCGTGACATCAACCCGTGTGCTTTCTATGTCCATTGCTTTGCCCACCAGCTGCAGTTGGTAGTTGTTCTTTATCACAAGTTGTTGTTCATCTATTAGGATTTTTTCAACTATGTGACTTTGATTGTGACCACAACTAGTGCGTCTTGCAAGAGAAGGGATGTATTGATCGAGAAGCATCGTAAGAATATTTTGGATAGGTTGGAGAGTGGTGAGATCTTTACAGAAGAGGGAAGCATCAAGACACCGCCTTGGCTAGACTCGAGATACTAGATGGGGCTCTCATTACACAACTTTAGTCCGCATTGAGTCAATGTGGGAGGCGGTGGTGGAGGTGCTGAAATTTGTGCATGAAGATGGGCGTCAACTGTGTCCAAAGCAGCAGGATTGATGCAAGATATATGGAGTTTTAACTTTGTGTTCATTATGAAGATGATGTTGAAAGTATTTCGCATTACAAATGAGTTATCTCTTGTATTGCAAAGGAAGGATCAAAATATTATTCGTGCCATGTCATTGCTTGTTGATGTGAAAGCACGTTTGATCGACTTGAGGAACCATGGTTGGGAGCCTCTATTTGCGAAGTCAAAATATTTTGTGATGCAAACAAGATTCGATCGAATATGGATGAAGCGATACCAAGATGGGGCCGATCAAGGCTAGATGGGGTGATATCACTCAAGATCACCATTATCGTATTGATACTTTCTTTCTCACTGTTGATGCTATTAATACGAGATGAATCATCGCTTCAATGAGGTATCTTCGGAGTTGCTTGTTTGCTTTTCTTGTCTTGATCCAAGAGACTCATTCTCTAAGTTTGATATGGATAAGATTGCTAGACTTGCGGAGATCTATGATACGGATTTCACCATTGCTGATCGTGCAACTATAAGGGATCAACTTGAAACCTTCATTCTTCATGTCCGAAGAATTGATGATTTCATTACTTGTCATGATTTTGCAAGTTTGGCCATCAAAATGGTTGAAACAGAAAGACATATTGTTTTTCCATTGGTCTACCGCCTCATTGAATTAGCATTGCTCCTACCGGTGGCAACAGCATCGGTTGAAAGAGTCTTTTCAGCCATGAATATTATTAAAACTGATTTGCGGAATAGACTATCCGATGAGTGGCTCAATGACTTGATGGTATGCTACATCGAGCGGGAGATATTTAAAGGACTTGATCATGATAAAATTAAGAAACAATTTCAATCCATTAAATCTCGGAGAATGAAATTGCCTCGGCCTCCTAGACGTAATTAGTACTTTAATGGTATGTCTTTATGTCTGTTATTTTCGATAATTTTTTAATGATTTATGATGGATTAATCTGAATACTCACTGTCCATCTACTTTTGACAGGTTATTACTAGTAATTCATTAATTTAGTATTTTGGTGGCAAATTATTCTGTAAACTTCATTGATGAGGTACATTTTCTACATTTGTCCTATCTTTGTATGTCCACATGATGTGGATTGTAGTTTTGAGATCAATTTAGTGTTATATACTCTGTTTAGAGTGATTGCAACGTGTATTATATATGCCTTGCTTTGTTATCGGATAACAGTATTATTTTATTCCGCCCAACCTAAATTTCAATCCTGCATCCGCCACTGGCTCAAACCTTTTGTAATTTTAGATATTAGCTTTCTATAAAAGCTAGGAACTTTCATGGATTAAGGGAAAAGGTTTATTTGTTTTGTCACCTCTTCCAGCCAAATCAAGTTGTTCCTCTCGTGGCCTTTACAATCGGATGATCTCAAATGTGAAGTACTGAAAGTTTTGAAAGAGTCAGTGTTCACTTCTTCATATGATTTACCGTTGAGTCACACGTTTAATAGTGCTGATGCCCGATGGGATTCGTATCCCTCTGCCTTTGCTCAGAGAAGCAAAATAATATCTCTACCGTCGGCGATTCCCAACCGATGGATTCCCGATGAATACTGTAGAGCCATTAGCTTTTCTACCGTACAAAACAGCGTTTTTGCTACGGTGCTTTTCCGGCAGTTTTTTGCTACTGGATGAATTAGGTTCGGATCAATAAGTGCTTGCATCGAGTACTAAGGAATCTACCAGTACTCCAGTAGTACGGTCCCCGTGTATTTTTCAGGCTCGGTCGATGCCAACTCCTGCCATCGAGAGCAGTGATGAAGGCTGCTCTCCTGCAGAGTCCCAAGAAAATGAGGCATCAGTTTCAGCAAAGCCTGGAATAGCATGCATGCTACTGTGCAGTCGCAACTCGCAAGGGCCTCTTTTTGTTCAATCATCAGAGAGAGAGAGAGAACAACAATCGTACGTTAAGAATTTTAAGATGGTGTGCACATCGAAGTTGTCGATCGCTGCTTGTACTGGAGAAGATTCGTCCGTTACAAATACTCAGGCTCCTGAATTCAATAAGTTATGGTTGCACCCTTGTCCCTAATTCAAGCTTTGCTTGGACAGGAGGAAAGATCTGAATGAAAGGCGTGTGCACATTCGCACCATTTTCCTTCCCCTGTTCAAGAAGTACAGCTGCTGGGGAAGCATGCATGAACGAAATGCAAACTATTGTGGTTGCATGGTAGTCCGGTACGGTACATGTGTCGTGTGTGCTTCACAAAGAGAAGCGTAATACTTCACGAGTGCATGTACACATGAGAGGTAACAGTGACTAATCAATATCAACGTTTTTTTTTGGCGAAGACAACACAAAATTTTATCCTTTCCCAAATAGCTTTTAATTAGGCAAAATTGGCTATAGAATGTTGCACAACCCTAGCTTATGGACACTATAAATTCGTGATCATTTGCTTAAACACAGGCTAGCATTAAAAAATCTCGATATCCACCATCAAATACACACGATTTGTAGTGTGTTTTGATAGAGAATAGTGCCTGCCAGTAAATAACCACGGATTTGTAGTGCCTATATAGACCTATTCATGGGCCCGATTTTTTATGGGTTCGGGCCTTGCTTTTTTCAGCTTGAAATCCGAAAGCCCAAAATTGGAAATAAAATAATAAAAAGCTATTTTTTATTCTCAAAATTAATTAAATATTATTTTCTATTTCAAAAAAGAACTAAAACAATACTATTTTACGGGGAAAATAATTTTTGGGCCAAGCTAAGCTCAGGCCTGTCCAATTAAGGATAGGCTTTTTCAGGCCTGTCCTGGAGCCCAGCCTGGCCCGGCCCGTGATGTGTCTATGGCCCGATCTTTCGAAAGGTACTGATAAGTCGATTGTGAAGAACTCGACGTTGATGATCCGGAGGCTCCGACCAGAACAGATCAAACCTCCCGCAATCACTACACCACTGCTTCGATGGTTATCAACCGTGCCGAATGCGGTTGACCTTGCCAAGAAGGCTATCTCCTGCATGCGAATCGAGAACACAAGCAAGAGAGTAGAAGATGCAATCTGATATTGTATTGCGAATATAGATGAAGCACACAATGTGGGGTTCCTCAACCGAACGTGCGGCGAGACTGCTAAGCAGAATAATCTCAAAGAAAAACCAACGTTAAACTATGACGGCTACTGTATATATATAGGGGGACGTGAGGAGGTCGACCTAGGGTTGTGCGGCCGCGGGAAGAGGCGTACACAACCTGGACTCCGACCTCGACACGCTTACAAGACCATATTAGGCCAAAACGGTGACGCAGCACCTTATTCACTATTCAGGTCGCGTATATCTGGTCGAAGACTTGGTCGTAGGACTGGTCCTGGGGTGGTCTTGAGGAGTCCATGTTATCTCTGGTCGTAAACCTTCTTGAAGTGGTCGTAGACCCTGCAGAACTGGTAGTAGACCTTCTTACACTGGTCGTAGTCCTAGATTGCTAAGTACAAGTAAATCATCTCCGTTAGGCAGCATCATAGAGTTCTCAAATAATACACTCAGCCCTAGAAACGAATTTACTTGATAAATAAGTTGACGAGCACGTGCTCGAGTAATTGGACCTTGCACATGAGGAGTGTTTGTATCAGTAGAAGTGATGTCCTCATCATCCCCCCTTCTTGAATTGGAGTCGTCCTCGACTCAAGATCATCCTCCGCGCCCAAGAAAGGCCGCAAATCTGCAATGTTAAAATTGGAGCTAACCCCGAAATCTGCAGGCAAGTCTAACTTATATGCATTATCATTAATACGTTCAAGAACTTTAAAAGGACCATCTGCATGTGGCATGAGTTTAGACTTTTTTAATTCAGAAATTCGTTCTTTACGCAAGTGTAACCACACAAGATCACCAGGTTCAAAAGAAACATGCTTGCGTCCCTGACTACCAGCAAATTTATATTTAGCATTCATAATCTCAATATTCTCTTTCGTTGTCTCATGCATTTTTAGTATCAACTCAGCACGCTGTTAAGCATCAAAATTTACTTTCTCCGAAACTGGAAGAGGTAACAAGTCGATAGGTGCACGACCAGAGATAACATTGACAATCTCAAAAGGACACTTCTTTGTGGTAGAATGCAGCAAACGATTATAAGCAAACTCCACATGAGGCAAGCAGTCCTCTCATATTTTTAAGTTCTTTTTAAGCACAGTTCTAAGCATAGTGGATAAAGTTCTATTGACAACCTCAGTTTGTCCATCGGTTTGGGGATGACAAGTAGTGGAAAATAATAGCTTAGTCCCCAACTTATTCCCACAAGGTTCTCCAAAAATGACTAAGAAATTTAGCATCACGATCTGAAACTATCGTATTCGGAATACCATGCAAGCGAACAATTTCCTTAAAGAACAAATCAGCAACATTTGAAGCATCATCACTTTTTTGACATGGTATAAAATGAGCCATCTTAGAGAATCTATTCACGACAACAAAAATACTATCCCTCCCCTTCTTTGTTCTAGGAAGCCCTAAAGCAAAGTCCATAGAAATATCTTCCCAAGGTATGCTTGGAACAGGAAGAGGCATGTATAAACCATGAGGATTAAGTCGTGACTTAGCTTTTTGGCATGCGGTGTAGCGGGTAATGAAGCATTTGACGTCACGCCTCATCTTTGGCCAATAAAAGTGGTGGGTCAGAATGTCCTCGGTCTTCTTCACGCCGAAGTGACCCGTCAATCCTCCTCCATGCGCCTCTTGTAACAACAAAAGGCGAACGGAACTAGCTGGAATGCATAGCTTGTTAGCATGGTACACGAACCCATCATGCACCACAAATTTATTCCAACTCTTTCCCTCTTGACAATTTAGCAACACATTTTTAAAATCAACATCATGCACATATTGCTCCTTTATTGTCTCTAATCCAAAGATTTTGAAGTTAAGTTGTGAAAGCATGGTATATCTCCTAGACAAAGCATCAGCTATCATATTTTCTTTGCCCTTTTTATATCTAATGACATAGGGAAAAGACTCAATAAACTCAACCCACTTAGCATGTCTACGGTTCAGGTTGGTTTGACTTCGAATATGCTTCAAAGATCCATGATCAGAATGTATTACAAACTCTTTGGGCCATAAATAATGTTGCCATGTTTCCAAAGTTCGAACTAGAACATATAAGTCTTTATCATAGGTAGAATAGTTCAAACTAGGACCACTTAATTTTTTACTAAAGTAAGCAACATGTTTTCCTTCTTGAATTAACACACCACCAAGACATATGCCACTAGCATCATATTCTAATTCAAAAGTCTTGATGAAATCGAGAAGTTGAAGCAAAGGGGCGTGTGTTAGCTTATCTTTGGGAGCGTCGAAAGCTTATTGTTGTATGGTGGCCCAAGTAAAAGGAACTCCCTTCTTTGTAAGCTCATTCAGCGGTGCAGCGAGGGTGCTGAAATCTCGAACAAAACGCCGATAGAAACCAGCGAGCCCTAGAAAACTCCGCACTTGTGTGACTGTTTTAGGAGGCGATCAACTCTGGATAGCGACGATTTTGGCTTGATCAACTTCGATGCCCTGTGGAGTAACAACATAGCCAAGAAAAGGGACTTGATCCGTGCAAAAGGTGCACTTCTCAAGGTTACCAAACAAACGTGCGTCTCTCAAAATATTAAAAACAACACGTAAATGATCCATGTGTTCTTCATATGACTTGCTATAGATCAGAATATCATCAAAATAAACCACCATAAATTTTTCAATGAAAACACGCAAAACTTCGTTCATCAAATGCATGAAAGTGCTAGGTGCATTAGTTAAACCAAAAGGCATCACTAACCACTCATATAGTCCGAACTTAGTTTTAAAAATAGTTTTTCATTCATCTCCCAATTTCATTCTAATCTGGTGGTAACCACTCCGCAAGTCAATCTTTGTGAAAATAATAGAACCACTCAACTCATCAAGCATGTCATCTAGCCTGGGGAAAGGATGACGATACCTTATTGTAATATTATTAATGGCCCTGCAATCAACATACATACGCCAACTACCGTCTTTCTTAGGAACCAAAAGGACAGGAACAGCACAAGGACTAAGGCTTTCTCTTACGTACCCACGGTCCAAAAGATCTTGGACTTGTCGTTAAATTTCCTTAGTCTCCTCCGGATTGGTCCTATATGCAGCACGGTTTGGCAAAATCGCTCCTGGGATCAAATGAATTTGATGTTCAATCCCTCGAATAGGTGGTAATCCCAGGGGTACCTCAGCTGGAAATACATCCATATACTCCTGCAAAAGGTTAGCAATAGCAGGAGGCAAAGAGCTAGATATATCCGCAAGTGAATATAAAATATTTTTGCATATCAAAGCATAGCATGGAAGCTCATTATCAAGAATTTCAGCAATATCAGATTTGGTTGTAAGTATGACACAACCCTTTAATTTAATTCCCTCGGTCTTATAACTAGGTGCCAACCGCTCTTTCGTAGGTGGGAAAATATTCTTCACTACTTGCTGATTTTTAGATTCATGTTCAAGTTCTTTCTTCTCATTTTTAGGTAGCTCTTTGTCACCATTCACAATTTAAGTAGGCGTCAAAGGTAGAAAAGTTATTTTGTTTCCTTTGTGCATAAAAAGTATTTATTACTTCTACCATGATGAGTTGCATCGGTATCAAATTCTCATGGACAACCTAATAAAAGAGAACATGCTTGCATAGGTACTACATCGAAATCAGCAACATCATGATAGAAACCAATAGAAAAATGCACTCTCGCAGATTGTGTTACCTTCACCTTACCGCTGTTGTTGAACTACTGAATGTGGTATGGGTGAGGATGCGCGCGTGTGGTCAAGGCAAGCTTCTTGACCAATCCTGAATTCACCAAATTATTGCAGTTTCCGCCATCAATTATGACACGAACACGGCAATCCTTAACGATGAGGAACATCTGAAACAAATTATGACGTTGTAGTGTCTCCTCTTGCTCTATTTGAGAGCTCAATACTCGTTGCACAATTATAGTCCTATAATTTGTCGTAGCAGCGGCACCTAAAATTTACTCACCATCGCTATCTGCCTCATGACCATTATCATTGCCTACAAGGTTAGCTGCAATAGCATATTCATCCTCAACATCACTAGCACTTACATAACCACCATCTTCTGTCGCATTGTACGCTCGTTGACTTGGGCAATCTATCATGAAGTGGTCCATTCCTTTACAACGGTGGCATACAATTCATGTTGTACGACCTGTGGAAGCAACCGATGAAGAGCTCTGCGCTGGAGGCCTACACACTAGTAGATTTGCTCATCTCGAGTGCGTGTGACGGTGGAGATGGTGCTGTTGAACGCGCCCTACTCACAGAGGGAGCAGCAGACCGAAAAGCATGTGGGGCTGTCTTGGCTTGTCCCGGTGTTGATCTCGATGTAGATGTACTACCAAAGTTGCTCCTGATCCTTTGTTGTCTACCCTATAATTCTTTTTCTGCCAAACAAGCAAGCTGAAACAACCTATTAATATCATTATAGTCTTTGTAATCAACTACGTCCTAAATCTCATGCTTTAATCACCATAAAAATGAGCCATCTTATCCTCCTCATCCTCAAGAACATTACAACGCAGCATGCCTATTTGTAGTTCTTGATAATATTCCTCGACAGATTTATTAGCTTGATCTAAGCGTTGTAATTTCTTACACATATCACGTTTATAAGTAGGAGGAACAAATCTAGCACGCATAGCTACTTTCAATCTATCCCATGTATCAGGTGTTAAACCAGAATTAACCACTTGATTCCACCAAATGATAGCAAAATCTTTAAATTCACTAGTAGCTTGTCTGACTCTATGCACTTCAAGAACTAAATGAGCATTAAATTTTTATTCAATCGTCATCTCCTAATCTAGATAAATTTCAGCATCATAAACACCCGCAAAAGATAGTATGGTGAATTTAACCTTAGCAAATGGGTCATCATTAGTACGAGCATGGTGGTGCTGAAAATTATTACCTCCCATACCATGATGGTTGTGTTGTAGGCGGTGTCGTTGACGTGCATCTTGGTCGGCAAACACAACACTGGTATCACAGTTTCTTCTCTCATTATCATCTTCCTCCTCAAGATCTTGGGCTGCATCGTGATCATACCCACGTTCAATGTTTGGTGGTCGGTTCACCATTCTTTCAAAGCGTGTAGTGAGCGCTGCAATACTATCATTGATTGAGCGCTGCAATGTGATTGTGGTAACTTGAAACTTCCTGTCAATGTCCTCATTAATGGTCGTGCGTTGTTCATCCAAGAGCGTCATGAGCTCTCCCTTTATAACACACTCTTTCTCATCAGATGCCTCACCTGACATGGTTAGCAGAAAACAAAAGATAACACAAAGGTATTATCCCTATCAAATTTAGGTGATGGAAGGTGGAAATACACATTCTCAAGCGTCTTACCACACTCTTACAAGTGTTCTTACCAACGCAGTAGGTGTACAACCGGTGGCTGGTTCATGATACCGTGTCGAGAGTGGGTATGATTGCAAGAGGGGGCCTGTTCTGATCAAGAGTAGGTGGAGCTCGGAAGGCACAATATGTAGCAAGGAGTAGCAAAAATCGTAATCTGATTAGCAAAGTTGAATAAAGGTCCAAAATACCTGTCACAGTTGCTGGACTAAAAAGTGTCCCTAGCCCTAGCACAACACTGATCGATGACAAGGACTAGATACAAAGGATTCAAATGATGCAAGACCGTGAGTGGTCGTAGACCAACTGGGGGTGGTCGATTTGATTCTTCTTCACTGCGGGTGGTCGATATGCTTCTCTTTCTTCTCTTTTTTTTGACTGTCGAAACCCAATCTAGGGTTCCCTTTCTTTTTTTTGGCTATCGAAACCCAATCTAGGGTTCCTCTTTTTTTTGCGAATGTGACCTTGACTCAAAACTCTTGAAAACCCTCTTCTGGGTCTATGGATATATATTGGTCACAAAACTTTTGTAGAAGGCAGGGGTATACAGGTAATTAAAATTTTCTCTCTTATAACTTTGGCTATGAAAATTCTTCTCGGACTTTGTGTGGCAGACACGATATGATGAGTGCGTGGGGGTGTCCGAGAGCAACAAGAAACAATAGGGTGGTCTGAGCGGAAACGAGTAGGTGGTCGGCTACGAGTAGGTGGTCGATTCCGACTAGGTGGTCGAAAAAAGGGGTGGCGCGGCCAGGATGGATGGTGGCACGGCGGGCGACGGTGTTGACTAGCGACCAAAAACACGACTCTAAACCAGCAACACGACTAAGACAAAGGACACTAATTCAACAACGCAAAAGAAAGAACAAAAATTGCAAAGGTACAATGGGTGATGGGACAGCGAAAGAACACGACGAACTAAAATATTTTATGGGGAAATTTTCTGGAGTTTTAGGACGATGGCAAACAACTAATCTAGCAGGAAAAAAAAATTGTGATTACCTAACGGGCAACTTTTGCTCTGATACCAACTGATGTGTCTATGGCTCGATCTTCTGAAAGGTACTGATAAGTCGATTGTGGAGAACTCGACGTTGATGATCCGGAGGTTCCGACCAGAATAGATCAAACCTCCCGCAATCACTACACCACTACTCCGATGGTTAACAACCGTGCTGAACGCGGTTGACCTCGCCAAGAAGGCTATCTCCTATATGCGAATCGAGAACACAAGCAAGAGAGTAGAAGATGTAATCTGATATTGTATTACGAATATAGATGAAGCACACAATGTGGGGTTCCTCAACCGAACATGCGGCGAGACTGCTAAGCAGAATAATCTCAAAGAAAAACCCACGTTAAACTATGACGGCTACTATATATATATAGGGGGACGTGAGGAGGTCGACCTAGGGTTGTGCGGCCATGGGAAGAGGCGTACACAACCTGGACTCCGACCCCGACACGCTTACAAGACTATATTAGGCCAAAACGGTGACGCAGCATATTATTCACTATTCAGGTCGCGTATCTCTGGTCGAAGACTTGGTCGTAGGACTGGTCCTGGAGTGGTCTTGAGGAGTCCATGTTATCTCTGGTCGTAAGCCTTCTTGAAGTGGTCGTAGACCCCGCGGAACTGGTCGTTGACCTTCTTGCACTGGTCGTAGTCCTAGATTCCTAAGTACAAGTAAATCATCTCCGTTAGGCAGCATCATAGAGTTCTCAAATAATACACTCAGCTCTAGAAACGAATTTACCTGATAAATAAGTTGACGAGCACGTGCTCGAGTAATTGGACCTTGCACATGAGAAGCGATGTCCTCATCAGCCCGACCCCAATTCGAACAGGTCTATGGCCACAAGGTAAATTACATTTTTCCGACGTGTCTAAGCCAATGGTATCCAGGTGCAGTGTTCTGTACTTCTTTAGCCGATTTTGCTTTTTAATTAACTGGCTGGCGCATGTCTAACCAGCAAATAACCACGCCTAGATTAGGCACATACCAAAATTGTCTGGTCCAAGGCAACTCTATTGTTGGATCATATTGGCTTATCTAGAAACTTCGTCGGGCAGAACCGGTCATGACACGCAATCAATCTACATGGATGATGCTTCGGGTCGTGCGTACGATAGAAAGTGACAAATCGTACATTACGCAGAGCTCACTCGCACACGCAACCTACAGTCCATGCGTGAGACGCAGAGTTCCATTTGCGCACCGGCACATCGTTCAAAGCCTTGCTCCAATTGTCCTGCACTTCTCTGCAGTCTCCATCATTCTTCACCCCCAAAATTCTGAGAAAAATATCACACCAAACATAATTCATAAACTAGTCCTGAGCCTAGCATCCTCTGGTGTGTGCGCACGCGCCGTCACGCTTTGGTAATGCGGCCAGGGCGCCGCCGGCGCGGTGCTTCGGTCCGCTCGAACTCGCCGAGCTAGCGTGGGAGCGTGGCCACACTGGGCGTGCTCTCCACGCTGGTGTTAGCATCGTCCATATCAGCGAAGTAGGAGGGAGAGAACGAGGAGGGCGCCGTCTTGCTTCCTTCTCTCTTTGTCGCCGTTGTGGTGGTGGTGTTGGACATGATGGTAGTAGTACTTGTGCTCGCGTGAAAAAACTATAGAAAGGTACGACGTTAGCAACATTTTCGAGCAACTGTTGCAACCAAATGAACAAACACTTACAACAAATAGTATTTTTCATTGTTACGACGTTGGATCAAATGTTGTGGCAAGAGGTTTTCGGTGTAATGATGTTTTTGATTTGTTGCACAATAGTATTTTTTTTTTGTTACGGTAGAGATGTCTATTTGTTGCAACAAGAAATCGTGCTTGTTGTTTTTGAATTGCGAATTTATTGTATTTTTGTTGCATCGGATAGGGGGTTTGGTTGCAGGCTTACGAAATAATTGTTGCGTCTCACCGATTTTTTTTTGCGCCTAATCGAATGGCTAAAATCGACCATTTTTAACCAGATCTGACAGTGGAGAGGGGCATACAATGGGAAGTCTCCCATCGTACGTCCGAGCGTTAGTTACGCCCTATCTATTTTCGTGCTGCTCTGGTATGCTTCTCCTAGTATTTATTTTCTGCAAACTTCAAAGAATCGGTGTAGTGTCCCGTATATAGATTAGAATCATATATACATGTGTATCCTGAATTTTTTGATAGGTAACCGGCCCATCTAAAGGTGGATGCAGGATCCACCCTATGAGGCTTAAGGGTATTCTCGATAGCTTGATACTAAAGGAGCGAGAATGGTTAAATGAGATTTTAGATACATTTACTTCAATAGTTTGATACTAAAGTTTGTATTTAGATGACAGATAATGACTAGTTTGAAGATAGATGACCACACTAATTTCTTAGTTTCTAAAAAGTCTTAATGCATGAGTATTAGGCTATGTACAATAGGTTTACATCATCTATCTATAGGCTGTGTCACGTAGGATTTAAGCTGATATGGATGAAAGAGAATAAAAAAAAGAGATGTGTTGTCTACAATCCTGTAACCGACTGTATCACCGGAACCAAGGAGGAAATATTTTGGGTACATGAAAGTATTAAAAGACTGTGTTGTCTATAAAAACAAGTGAAAAGATAACTCATTGTATGAGCTGTCTGTAGTTCAGTCTACAAATAACATAAAAAATTACTATAGACAGTTACTATCTGTACCACATATCCTTAAGTTTATCTCTCTCACTTCCAAACACCCCCCCCCCCCCAACACAAAAAACTGACATGATATATACTAATTACCAAGTAAATTTCCTTGTTGGGAGTCCCTGTCGATGTCTTTATTAATTAATTACTTCGATGTCTTTATTAATTACTCCATCCGAGCAGGAGCAGGTCTTGTTTGTCGCTAAACGCGCAACGGGCGACTTTGCAGGCGCACGCACCTCAATTTCACCGAATTAAATGTCGCAAAACCAACCAACATCATTTACCTTTTGAGAGACGATGTGTCACAGGCAGTTAGCATGATCGCAGACAAGCCATCTTTTGGCGCCTTTGGCACGAGCATGAGTACCCATCATCGTCGATGTGGCGACTAGCCCACTCGCCCTGATAAGTAGCCTGTCGAATCTCCAAAGGCTAGCGACGCGATGCAATCTGGTTGCTGCTCGTTACTGATGTGATACCGATACGCCGATGGATGGATGGATCAAATGGGATGCAGAGTCCTTGGAGCAGAGCTGGAGCTGGGGCGAACGAAACTTGATCGAGGTTCATCATCTGATTGATCGATTGGCCGATCGAAAGCGCCACCGCATCTTGTACTACTCGTGAAAAGCGAGGCATCAACGTTCGGTCGTTGGGCATGGGCACGCGGAGGCAGCGGCACCCATGGGAGGATCTAAGTGAGGTTTAGGATACACACGATACCAGATCTAATTTTATTTTATCTTAGCAAAACTCCTGTGTATATAAGTGTGCACCTCGTAACATAAACTCGGCGACTTCATACATATTTGATGATATGTATATGAATACCTAATTATTTTTCTTCTAGATCCACCACTGGCAACACACGCATGGTATGCTACGTGGACATGCGGCAAAGCGACCGGATGCGCACACGGCTGAGATGAGATGAGATGCCACTGCCATCGAAACTAGAGAGTGAAGGAAGCCCTTTCCGCGAGATGTCATTGCATGCTGGACGTAGCTTTTTCTCGCGAGTGCATCCCTCATTTTCGTTTATCAGTGTAGGCAGAGGCGGAAGTAGGTGGGTTCACCCGGTGTCACTGACACCGGGTCCCCTCAAAAAAATAGCAGATATTATCATGTATATACTATGTATGCATCCCCTAGTTCAAAAGTTGTGCACCCTGGTTCAGCCCAACCTCCGGTCTCTTGCAGTCTTTTGCCGTATAAATTACTATTTAGTGTAGTGTTATTTAAAAATTATATATGATATTATATGTATGGTAAAGTGGTGAACCCCGGTCATTTTTATTCTAGTTCCGCCCCTGAGTGTAGGAAAGCAAAGAGCAAAGGAGACCGGGTAAGAAAGATTGCTTTTGAGTCAGCGAAATATGCGGAGCAAAATAGGAAAATCGAGAATACTTTTGGGAAAAGTCACTCTGTCGACGACCAAGTCACCGATCTTACGAAATAAATAGAGACAAATACCAAAGAGTTCTTTGGAGAGAATGAGACTGCTCTTTATTGTTATGAACTGGCTATTACAAGGGATGCTATGATATGTGTTCCATTCATCAAACGGTGAGGAATATACTCGGAGTCAGATCCAGATGCCAGTTCATTGCTTCTACGAGCAGTCATATGGACAGGGACTAGGTACAGGACCTCACCCGACCAGGGTATCCACGATATAATCTCTGGAATCCTTACGACCACGGAGGTCGTGAGCCTTATGGGTTACGGTCATGAAGACATATGGTCTTTTATTATGTATTAATGTAATACATAAAGATTTTAATTCTCGTCAGCTAGCTCTCGAACTTTTAATGAATTGGCTATGTGAACACTTTCTCCCGATGAAGTCGTATTGGGCAGACCCTCATTCAATACCGTGACACACGAGGTGGTCTGTATTCATTTTAAAGTTGAGAAACTGCCTTGGAATCCGAAAAAAATTTCTGTCCGCTGGACAAAAGGTTTTGTCCATTAGACTTTTAGGTAACTCTCGATTGCGGTTCAAGAATAGTGGCTATAAAATCCCTTAGCACGGGGCTTAGGTTTTTAATCCTCTTGCTAACCCTTTTCATCTCCTGAGAGAGAAAAATCGTCTCCGACCTCCTTTTGTCTACAACCTCCTTTCTTCACCCATCCAAAACTCCGCCATGTCGGATCGTATCACCAACTGGTCGGCTTCTGATCTGAGCGAGAAGAAACTTGGAGAAGATCGGGTTGCTGGCTGACAAGAACCTGATTTCTTGGAGATCAGCAGCCGGAGAGCATTCTTCGAGCGGTGAAGATGGAAAAATTCATGTTTTCCTCGCATATATCGAATGCGGATTCAGGCTCCCAGTTCACTCCTTTCTTCCCAAATTTTTGGAGCATTGCGGAGTCGAACTAGTGAATGTTGCTCCCAATGCCATCGGCAACCTCAGTGTCTTCGTCTACCTCTACGAAGCGTACTTGGGGATTCCTGTAACTCTGGATCTCTTCAAGTACTACTGTAGGATGACGGAGTCGGGGAAGACAACCGAGACGCCTGGAGAGTGCACCTTGCGCCTCCACAATGGAAAAACTAATGAGTACATTCCTATGTACTCAAAATATTCTTGGTCGTCATGGAAGAAAAACTGGTTTTACAAGACGACCAGGTATGTATACATGAAATAAAGACTTTGTAAGTAATTACCTCTGGTGTCTTTTTGAGTCTTGAACCTCGTTTTTTTCTTATCGTTTGTAGATCCTCTGGTATTTCGGTTTATGATGACCAGAGCACCCTTCAGGAGAAAACTCCTGAAGAGGTCGAGCAAGCCCCTGAGCAGGTGATAGCACCAGCTCAGGAACCCGTAGTGGCTCCGACCACACCTGGTGAAGTGGTTCCAACCACGCCCGCAGAGGTGGTTCCAACCGCACCTGTGGAAGTGGTGGTTTTTGAGGAGTCTCAGCAGGTTCCGACCCCTGCTGATAGTTCTTCTCGTAATGTCTCTTTTCCTCATCGCTTACAAATCTTCAAAGATGAAGAGCTTAATGAAGCATTAGGAAGAATTTCGGACCATCAAGCAAAGACGAGCGTTGATTCATTTTTCGCCGAATATAATGACATAGCAATTGAGGTAATCTTCCAGACCGCTTTTAATAGACTTTCCCTTAGGAAAATACCTAAAGGAGTTTGCTATTTTGTAGCATTTTGTGGAGAAAATCGCTGTGGTTGGAGGACTGACCCAGCGAATAAAGCTCTTTGAGAAAAGGAACTCTGAATTAGAAAGTAAGTACCCTATAAGTATCTTATTCTCTCCTTCTTTACCATTTGGCTTTTTTTTCATTTTACTGATTCTCCTCTTTATCATGTTTGATAGATTTGGTGAAGTTTAAGGAAGAAGTTATGGCTAAAGAAGCCATAATTGCCAAGCTTCAAGATGATTGCCAGAACAAGGATCGGTCGATCGAATACTTAACAACCAGACAAAAGGAGGTTCTTGAGACTTTTGAGAAGAACTGCCAAGGTAACCGATGTTAACGCAACTAGGATGCTTTGTTTTTCTAGTCGTATGTACTTATCTTTTGGTTTACTCGTGCAGAGCAAACTCAAGTATTGAGGTGAGCAGAAAAGGCTCTTGTGTTCGAGCGTGGCAAGGAGGTAGTATTCAGGCAAAATCTTAAAGAAAAGGTCAAGGCCTTCAACAAGATACTTTTCGACATGGGATTGGGAATGCAACTGCCCAATTTAGAAGATTCTATAGAGAAGATCAACTTCCTTGGCCAACAGCTCGAAGATCTCATGGGTGTTATCAAAACAACTCGGGAGAACCATGAGTAGACCTTGTTTAATGCTGTCAAGAATAGAGTTAGTTTTGCTTTGGCGAAACTAAAAGTCTCCGGCCCTTCCATAAATTTTCAAGTTGTTGAGGAAGACTTCAACTGCTCGGAAGTAGAAGCACCCAGAGTGTTCGAGGAAATGGCGCCTCTCGGACATAAGGTTGCAAAGGAAATGGATGCCGGGTCTCCACGCAATGATCAGTCTAGCGGCTCCAAGAAGTAAAATAATGTAATATTTTGACAGTTGTAAATAAAACTTACCTTTTATCATTAATGAAGTCTTTGTTTTGCATCTTAAATTTATTAAATACTCATATATTTCCAAGCCCCCGACTGCTTATGTTAGTAGAACTTTACTAAAGAAGCAGTAGACCAAGAATATGAGCAATAGCTACGACCACGATGTAAAGCATATGCTGATTATGTTATAAAAATGATCTAAGTGTCACTAGGAAATCAATGTGGTCGGAACCAACGTGTGATTTCGACTAGTCTTAGGTCATTTCCATAATCAAAATACTGTGTAGTACCTTATGTGGATGGAAGATGGACAAGACTTATATTGATTGATAAGAAAATAATGCAAATATGTATGCAAAAAATGACAAGTGAACTTGTTTATATATCATATTCAAAACTGGTCGTAAGGGTTGCAAAAAACTGAAGACATGAAAAGTACCTCGCGAAACGTGTTCTTGTTCAAGTTCCGACTGGCAACGAGGATCGTAAGAAATAGACCATCGCTAGGAAGCTCCTTCCAGTGGGTAGGACCATGTGCGGAGAAGGAGAGACTTCGACTAGGAGGCTTTCCGTGTCTCGACCAGTAGCCAAAACAGGAGTGGAACAGATTGTTGAAGGTAAGAAATGTAGTGTAGTCTCTGAAATCCATAGCATGTAAAATACTATATGAGGTTGCTTGTGCGATGCTCCGGTTACTCGTATATTTCTTTAAGAAAAGAGTGTAGGTCGCGCGTGAGAACTATTATATGAATGGTCATGACTAGGACCCTTATGGTATTTGACTGTTAATTCATAGCCATAGAGTAATAGAGATCCTTAGAAAGGATATCGGAGAGAATTTGTTCTTCTCCGACCAATTAGGCAACGATAGTATAAAACCAGATGATAAGATAGACATATAGACAACATCATTCATCGGAAAGGAAACGAAATGCATCTTTATTAATAAATTGAAATAATGAAAAATACAATTAAACAAAGAACTTACGTAATTGGTCAATATTCCAAGAGTTGGACAAAACACGCCCGTCGGACATGGCTAGTCGTACCGATCCAGGTCGGGTGACTTTGACCACAGTATAAGGACCTTTCCATTTGGGAGAAAGTTATTGCGATTAGCCTGATTCTGAATTCATCATAGAACCAGATAACCTACAGCTAAGATTTGAGGTTGCACCTTACGACTGTGATATCTTTGCATGGCTTGTTGGTAAACCACAGATCGTATGAGGCCTTTGTTTCGTCGTTCTTCAAGGAAATTGATGTCGTCGAGTCTTCATTGAATCTGATCGTTCTCATTGAAACAATCAGTTCAAGCAAAACCTATTTGCAGTTCTAGAGGAAGCATGGCTTCAGCACCATAAACCAGAAAAAATAGAGTTTCACCGGTCGCACTACTGGTCGTGGTTCGAGTGACCCATAACGCAGAAGGAAGTTCTTGAACCCAGGCTCCTGACCATGTTGTTAATTGATCGGATACTCGGTGTTTCATTCCTTGCATTATGATTCCATTGGCCCGCTCAACTGCTCCATTGCTCTGCAGATGAGCGACAAAAGCGAAATGTATCTTGATATATACCTAGATCCTCGCAAAATTTGTAAAAATTTCCGCTAGAGAACTGGGCACCGTTGTCTGTGATTATACGACTGTGTATGCTAAATCGTGTGATCATATTTTTTTTGTGAGGAACCTCTTAGCAGCTTCAGTTGTTGTTTTAACAATTGGCTCGGCTTCTATCCATTTTGTAAACATGTTAATCATGATGAATAGGAATTCAAAGCCTCCGGGTGTTCTTGGGAAAGGTCCCAGAATGTCTAGTCCCTAGGTTGTAAAAGGCCAAGAATGAGGTATGGTTTGCAAAGCTTGTGATGACTGATGTACTTGTCGACTATGAAATTGATATTGTACGCACTTCATCACGAGCTCTTTCGCATCATGAAGGGCTGTTGGCCAGTAGTATCCTTGCCTGAAGGCTTTACCGACCAACGTTCTGTAGGAATGATATGCTCCACAAACTCCTCTATGAATGTCGGATAGCAACTTAATGCCATCCATTTGAGATATGCATCTCATCAACACTCTGTGAGATCCTCGTCTGTACAAGGCACTTTCGATCAGAGTGTATTATTTGGCTTTTCGTCCTATACAATCAACATCTACATAATCGTCAGAAATAATGCCATGCTAAAGATAATTGTAGATCGATGTCATCCAATCTTTATCGTTATCATGACGACGCCAACCATCAACGATCTGTGGAGTATCCATGTTCTTAGGATCGATTTGTACGACCTCTAGTGGAACATCTATGTCCTCGAAAAGCTCTACTACCCAGGGTGAATCGAGTTACTCGAGAAAAACTCCGGGCGGGACAGGTGACCTAGGGAGGCCATCCGTGCCAACTGGTATGCCAGAAAATTTTCCTTTCTAGGAATGTGTTGGATCTGGAAAAAGAAGAAGTGTTTTTTGAGTTTCCGTACTTCCGCTAGGTAAGACGACATCTTGGTACTTGAGCATTGATATTCTTTCCTGACTTGATTCGCTACTAGTTGAGAATCGCCTTTCACTAGTAATCTGCGAATCTCGAGCAAACGAGCTGCTCGGAGTCCTACCAGTAAACATTCGTATTCTGCCACTTGTTTGTAGCGGGAAAGTTTAACTGGATGACGTACTTGATGTGTTCGCTAGTAGGGGATATCAAGACAACTCCAGCCCTGAGCCTTCGAGAATCAAGGAACCGTCAAAATATATTGTCCACTCGTCGTGGTGTTCGTACTTGGGCCCTTAGGTGGGTTCAGGGTTTGTCCATTCGGCAATGAATTCTGCTATTGCCTGAGACTTGATTGCTATTCATGAGATAAAATAGAGGTCGAACGCCCCAAACTCGACTGCCCATTTTGCCATTCGTCTTGATAATTCTATGTTTCCAAGGATTTTACCCAAGGGATATCCGGTTGGTACGACCACTTTGTGGGCCTGAAAGTAATGCCTTTGTTTTCTTGAAGCCATAAGGAGACCATAGAGCATATTTTCTACCTATGGATATCGTTCCTTTGGTCTATGTAAGACTTTGCTTACGTAATAAACCGGCCGTTGGATGTTTTCACGTTCAACGACAAGTACACCACTGACTGTTTGCGACGTTGCAGCCATGTAAATCAGCAATGTCTCCCCTGATCTCTGAGAGACTAAGATCGGGGTACTCGTAAGGTATTTTTTAAGTTCTTCAAAGGCGTCATCTACCTCTTTAGTCCACTCGAAACTTCCGTGTTTTCGAAGGAGTTTAAAGAAAGGGAGTCCCTTCTCACCTAATCGTGCTATGAAATGACTTAGCGTTACCATACAGTCGGTTAGTTTTTGAATTTCTTTATTTGTGGTCAGAGGGCCCATCTGGTCGATGGCCAAATTTTTTGTTGGATTTGCTTCAATTACTCTAGCCGAAACTAGGAAACCAAAAAGCTTTCCAGACGAAACTCTGAACAAACACTTCTCTGGATTTAACTTAAGGTTATGTCTTCTTAAGTTATTAAAATTTTCATGCAGGTCAGAAATATGGTCACCGACGTTGATGCTCTTTATGACCAAGTTATTAACATAGGCTTCCAGATTTTGACCTATCTGAGAATTAAATATATTTTTTGCATCAACCATTGGTAAGTCACACCAGCATTTTTTTGACCAAACAACATCTTAACATAGCTTTAAGTGCCATATGGAGTGATGAAGAAAGTTTTCTCTTCATCTTCTTTACTCATGTTAATCTGGTGGTACCCTAAGTATGCATCTAAAAAACTTAACAACTTACACCTAGAAGTAGAGTCTACAAGTTGATCAATGCGTGGAAGGAGAAAGTCATCCTTCGGACAAGCTTTATTATGGTATGTGAAGTCAATACACATTCGTCATTTTCCATTGATTTTTTTAACCATTACAGGATTGGCGAGCTACTCTGGGTGGTTGACTTCACAAATAAAACCAGTCTTAAGGAGCTTATCGATCTCCGACAGGATTGCTTCCTTCCAATTAGGTAAGAAAAGTTGAAGCTTCTGCTTGATCCATTTTTTGTCAGGCTGGAGAGCTAGCCTGTGCTCGATCAACTCCCTGGGGACTCCGGGCATGTTGGACGCCTGCCAGGAGAGTACGTTCAGATTTGCTCGGAGGAAGGAGACAAGCGACTCTTCCAATTTGAGATTGAGTCATGCTCCGACCAGTACCTTTTGGGCAGAAGCATCAGCGCTTCTGGACCCAGAGGTGTATTGGTGCTTCCCGGAGGAGTGCCTTCGCCGAGTGGTACCTCCTTGTTCTGGTCAGAAGGCTTTGGTGTCATCTTTGGCCTGGAGTGCTTGACCTGCATGATAGATGGATTAATTTCCCTGGTCGAAAGCTCATTGACCAGTTCTAAGAACTTCTGGTTACATGCATAAGCCATTTTGCGGTCTCCTCGAATCGTGATGACACCTTGCGGCCCTGGCATCTTTAGACTTTGATAACCGTAGTGCGTGGCTATCATGAATTTTGCTAGAGCTGGAAAACCGAGGATTCCGTTGTATGTGGTTTCAAAGTTGACCACATCAAACGAAATCTTTTTTGTTCGAAAGTTGTCGGGCATTCCGAACGTAACCGGTAGGGACAACTACCCTATCAGTTTGGCGGTAGAACCAGGAACTATACCGTGGAAGGCATATTTAACAGGTTTCACCTTTGACCTGGGGATTTGCATTTTTTCCAATGCTCTTGCAAACAAAATATTTAAATAAATACCTTCATCTAATAAGACTTGATTAAATTTACAATTGTTAATAGTACGTTCAACTACAATAGAAAGCCTGCCTGGTTGGGTCGACGGGATGAGGCAGTCTTCTTTGCTGAAGGAGATTACTATTTTCGACCACTTTGATGGCTTGATGGAGATCGGGGATTCTGCAAGGTTGACCTGCCGCTCCACGGCCTTTAGGTGACGTCGCGATTCGTACGAGGAGGATCATTCGAAGATCATATCTACTGTGTGTTGTGGCTCCTGGTACTTCATCTCTTTGTCACTGTCTTTATCTTTCTTAGAGCTTGGTTCTCCAAGCTCTGTTACATAAGGGAAGGGTCCTTTACCAGAGTAGTAATCCTCTAGCTTACTTTCTCAAGCCCGGCAGGTGCGCAGATCATGCCCTGCTGCCTGGTGAAGTGGACACCACTTCTTATTTTTCTTGAAATCACTGGTCAGAGCCTTAACTTTGTTCCGACCAGCGAAATATTTCTTGCCCTTGGTGAACTTCTCGGGGACCGCAAGAACTTTTTGTTGGGCTTGCGATTTTTCTTGTTCTTCAGAGACTTCTTGTTCTTCTTCTCCTTCTTCTCCAGATCTGACTGGGGATTTTTGTCTTTCTGATCAATGGCTTCATATCATTTGATCGCCTCACTACCGGCCGCGTACTTGTGCGCCATGTCGAAAAGTTCAACAGTTGTTCCTAGAGGATTTATGACAATATCCTCTGTAAACCGGCGATTCCTCAGCCCTTCTTTGAAGGACTGGATGGCAGAAGATTCTGCGATCTGTCGGATGAAATTTCGAACCTGGCTGAACCTCTTGATATATTATCGAAGAATTTCGTTGGTCTTCTGCTTCATCGGATGCATCTCATCCTCCTTCTTGGGGCGGTCGTACGTCCATTGAAAGTTAGCGATTAGCATATTGCATAGCTGCTCCCAAGTGTAGATAGATCCAGCTGGTAGGTTAAGCAACCATGACCGAGCAGACCCTTCAAGGACCGTGGAAAGTAATTTGCCATCATGTTATCATTACCACTCGCAGCTTTGATGGCGGTAGAATAAATTTGAAGAAATTCCAACAGATTCTGAATCCCGTTGAACTTCTTTACATTGGCCGGTCAGAACTTGTCCGACCAACGAACAGCTTGGAGACCTGCCGAGAACGCTCAGCAGCCTATAATGGGGTCGTGGCGCCTTCTCTGAAAAAGAGCTGGATTATAGTCAGTCGGGGATCGGTTCCTCATATTTGCATATCTAGGATCCGATATCGCAACCCGGTTGTGGACGTTATGATGATGTCCTCGATCGTTTACCTGGTTGAGATGATGCCTAAGGTCACCTGAATCAAGTGGTTGTTCCTCTTGGCGGGGAGGGGGAGTGGTTGCTGTGAAGAGCTGTCTTCCCTCGTAATTCTCTGGTCAGAATCTACGAGGGAGTCTTGGTGTTGCTCGATCCTCTGTACGACCATGTTGTCCTCTACTGAGAGAGGAGCGCTGGGACGAGGTCATCGTGTGACTTTGTGAATTCCTCTGCTCCTGGTATTTTTCTGTACGCTGCATGGTTTGTTGGAGGACCTCCGACACCTGACCTACAAGTTGGACTAACCTGGTGTTTCCGCTAAAGCAGGGTCTGGGTTATTCAAAATATCCCGAACTTTTTGCAGGTTTTGTATCGTTACCAAAGGTCATGGCAAATTTCCACTTTCAGTGGGTGTCCGACGAGTCGAGTTATCCCTCGACCTACCGGATGGCCATGCTTGATTCCTTATCCGCGGCGAGGTAGGAACAGGTAAATTAACTGATGCACGTCCATCAGTTGGGTTGCCTTTGGCAGTTAGTGGTTGAGCGCTTGTACCATTTCCACTAGCAGGTAATGACGGGTTAACCCGTGGAGGATCGTGCATGGCATCTGGATTGGTACCTCTGATGGTGTTAACTTCGTGGTGCCAACAGTGATCTTCTGAGGAACTCCCGTCGTAGCTAAAGAAGTGCCTTCCAGTGCCCATGCAAGGAGCTTCCACGATAGAGAGCGGTCAGAGATTACTCCCTTTGGCGGGCTTTGTGGTGGACTCATCCTGATCCGGCGAACCGCTGATCGTATGCTGCGTTTCACCATGCCTACTTGGCTAGCGATCGGTGATAGCTTCATCGATACCATTACCAGATGTCGCTTGGCCCCCGGAATACATAGGAGCTGTTGACGAATACTGGTCACAACCGACAATATTGAGAGTAATTGGACTCTCTGGTCGCCGCACTGGGCTCCCATTGTCGCTTTTGCCAGGGCTTGCAGAGGTGTTTGGACGTTACGAACTGGTCAGAACGAGCGGTTCTTCAGAGAGTGCCAATGTTGGTGGCGGTGTATCCTCATCCATCCGGTTTATTTCGCTAATGTCAGTGACTGATGAGCCGGCGGAGGAGCAGTATGATGACATCCTATTTTCTTGCATGGCGCAGATGTATGCGTCCATGTCGAGGTTGGAGTAGTCCACCAGGTCGAACCAGTTTTTCTCATCCCAAGTCCCTGCCATGTTCGCATGAGTGATGATTGGGCAAAGGAAATGGATGAGGAATGCTTGAGCGAAGTAATCTTTAAGAACTCAACGCCTTCTTCCCCACGGACAGCGCCAGCTGTCAACGATCAAGTCGCCCATGTTACGAAATAAATAGAGGAAAATGACAAAGAGTTCTTCGGGGAAAATATGGTTGCTTTTTATTGCTATGAACTGGCTATTACAAGGGATACCTTCAACTAGGCAGTAGACTAATCCTAATTAGACTGAAGCGTAATGTTTGTTATGGTGTTGCAATCCAATTGTCTGTTGATCTTCTGGATCCGCCCCTTCGTTCTTCTTTAAGTAGTTGACGAAGTGGTGGTAGTTACTCCTGGAAGTGGCGCCTGTTGGAAGCGTCGCGACTGGTCGGAGCGAGGCAATGGTTGATGAAGTCACAAGCGTTCTACGGTTGTGTGCCCGTGAGGCACTTAATCGTAGGGTAGTTGTTGTCAATGTCTGGATTATGAAATATCGCGTGGAATGGAACAAATATGACATATGTTCCTTTCATCACACGGTGAGGAATATACCTGAAGTCAGTTCTGGATGCCAGTTCATTGCTTCTATGAGCAGTCATCTGGTCGGGGACTAGGTACAGGACCTCATCCGACCAGGGTATCCATGATATAACCTTTGGAATCCTTACGACCACGGAGGTCGTGAGGCTTAGGGGTTACGACCATGAAGACATATGGTCTTTTATTATGTATCAAAGTAATACATAGAGATTTTAATCCTCATCACACTCCAACTTCGTTGATCGAATAATAATAGAGGAGGAGGAAAGGGAGGCGGCCAGAGATGGGAGGGAGGCGACCGACACGGGGAGGGAGTTGGGGGGAGGAGTGGAAGAGGCAGGTGTGGGGAGGGAGGCGGTTGGAGAGGAAAGGGAGTTGGGGTAGCGGAAGAGGCGACTGACGCAGAGAGACGTTGGGACTTTAAAGGAACAAGACACTGACACATAAACGATACCTTTATGAGACCTATTATTGAACCAATGGAGAGAAAATTTTTAAAATATTTTCAAGTTATCCCACACCTCTTCTATTTTGGTACTATTATGGGCCATGGGAGAAAATTAGCAGATCTGAAGGGGGCTTATGAGGGAATTGGGGAGATATTTGATCTTGATTTTTTCTGAGTCTTACACTCACATTCATGACGAGCTTTTTTGAGTTTTTGAGTTGTACAATGAAAACTTTGGCAGCAGAAGTCAATCGAGAACAACTGCTTCAAGAATGTAACAAGGACAGCGCAATGTGAGCACTTCCAACATCCGGAAGAAGCTAAAAGGCTGTGCATCTGGTTCGTCCTCTCGTGCGCTGATCAAGTCTCAATGAAATCCAAGAGTAGAGACCAACCACTACCTCGACACACCTTTTGCGGACACCGAGCTTGACTTCGCAGAGAGCAATGATGTCAACGTCCTCTTGTGGTGGAAGAACCACTGGCGTATTTATCTCGTGCTGTCACATTTTGCACGAGATGTACTTGTAGTTCTGGTGTCGACTGTCTTATCGAAAGTCACTTTCAGTACGGTGGAGAGGATCATCGAGCCAAGGAGGCCGTCTCTCACAGCTAAGATGGTTGAGGCACTCACATGCCACAAAGACTAGGAGAGCGCGGATGAACGGACACAACATCAGCTCGAGGATCCGATGATCGCGGAGGCGATAGCCGACCTATAGAATCTCAACATCAACTAGTCTATCTATGTGTATGTAGTTGCTGCACT
Organism: Hsuehochloa calcarea; assembly: GCA_036346395.1. NCBI lineage: Eukaryota > Viridiplantae > Streptophyta > Magnoliopsida > Poales > Poaceae > Hsuehochloa > Hsuehochloa calcarea. The sequence goes on along the minus strand of CM070594.1, from coordinate 63,308,026 downwards.
CTTTTTCCTTACTAGGGGTACCCACACCGGGGGTAAGGTTTTTAACGAGGCAACAACTTTGTATTTGTACTGTACCGAACAATGAATAAATTTTAGCTGCCCCCTGAATATTTTTGTGTTGCTGCGTTTTTATTTTGTTTTTCATTTCTTGTCGTATTTTTTTTTATTTCCCTCACTTTTCCTAACCTCTTTTCTTTTTTCCCTCCTCTTTTTTCCTTCTCCATCTGATTTTCTCTCCTTCCCCGAGATGAGCAGAGAATCTTCTCGGCTCTCCCCTCTTCTTCCCCGTCCTCCAGACCTCCACTGCTCCTCAGTCCTCTCTCCTCCCTTTCTTCCTCCTCCGCCGCCACGCAGCCCCACGCCCCCACCTCCCCTCTCTATGCTACCACGGCGGTGGCCAGCCTCTCCCGTCCTCGTCCCCCCAGCTCCTCCTCCCATTGGGCTCGGCCCCGCCTCTCCGTCGCCGCCCCTGCAGCTCTCTCACATCATGCAGAGCTGACGCTCCGGCTCCCTCACGCGACCTCCCTCGCGCATGGCACCCTCGCTCCACCGCGCCTCCGTCGGCCTCTGCGCACGTCGAGGATGGGGCGGGAGAGGGAGGCACCCATTGTCGGCTTTGCAGGACGTGGGCGCAAGGAGGACGTGGCTGCGTTCCACATCGCCCTTCGGGTGCGTTGAGGTTGATGGCGACGACGCCCATATCACATGTCCTCCCTCGGTCCCTCCCTCCCTTGTTTCTATAGTGCGATAGGATCGTGCTTGGCTGGCACAGCATGACACGGCAGTGACACGATGTACCTCTGGACCATGGTTTGGCTCGCCAGAGTCGGGCATTGGCCTGGCACGGCCCAGTGCCCAGGTCTACATATGACCATATGGTTGCATGAATGTTAGCTATCGGTCGAACATGCAGGTAAAAGGAAACTACTAGCTAAAACATATTGAGCGCAACCAACATGCAAGAAGATCAGAAAGGAAGGCCAAAGAACACTGTTTTTTCGGAGTAATTTTTATCTGACTTTTCTTACAGTCTGACAGAAGCGTGTCTTCCGAGGAAAGAAAAAGCTAGTAGCCAGTAGGGTCTTTTTTTTTTTCTTGTTTCTAACTCGTCTACAAGCTAGAACTAGAAAGTACATCGGTCTGTGAGCACTATATGCAAAAGAGAGTGGCCATAGCTGGCAACTGGGGATCTGCTCCTATGGCAGTGGAAAATGACCTATCCTCAGCATCTTCAAATGGGAAAGAGAGCCTGCAATCATTGTATGCCATGCTTCATCTATCATGTTCGATGTCTGAGCAAGCTGATGAGGCTGAGCTGAGCTAACAATGCAGTTGAGACGGGAGAGAGAAATATATAGAGAAATATATATACTCCCTAGGTTCTTTCCTACTTTGATCGTTTACTTTTTATAGATTTACATTTTTAACAACAAATTTAATAATATAATTTTTATATAATTACTTTAGATAATTTTAAACCAATAAGTCAAACTTTAAAATGTTTGATGAGGCGGATTCTAAAACGTCCAATAAAAAAGATGAGAGGAAGAATGTAGTAGGCTTATGTATAGCCTTCACCCTTTTGTCCAATGGCAGCTTTCCCATTCGACAGCAAAAGTTGTGTGAAGAAAATTATAAGGATTTTGCTTATGAGTTTATGACATTTAATGGTTTCTGACATGAGATGTTATTCGAAGTCCAGTTAATACTTTCATGATTTTTCAGAGGCTATAACAAGCCAATTAAAGTGGCTTTCTGAATTTTCCTTTTTGTGGGGGTTGCTATAATAAGCCAATCAATTCGGGTATTTATCAGAGGCAGTCGCTATACCAAAGATGTTTTCAGATACGTGTGTAATTGCATTGTGTGATAAAACAACTGCATGATCATTGCATGCAGAATCTGATTTGAAATGTTTGCAACGCATACCACACATATAAATTACTATATCCCTTAGATTGTCTGTGCTAGTTGATACTTAGCAGTGACTAATTTGGCCTGATTTTAAAAAGTAATAGATGGTATTAACTTTTCCTATTGCAATATGAAGAGTACTTCTGCATGCTGCCTATAATTGACTCCAATTTTACTATGATGGATTATTGTGTGTAAATGACAGATGTAAGCGAATATGCAATATATCCATGAACTTGCAAACAATTTCAGAAGAATATTGAGGGTGACATGCAAACAAGGAAGTCCCTGGACTAGAAACAAGCAGAAACAAACACCGACGAGCTACTGCGCTAGCCACTGCCAAGTTAGTAGGATGTTGATATGTTATTGTGTCAAGCCTCTTTCATGCAATTGTCAGAAGTACGGTATGACATACATGCAATTTCAGAAGATTCAGAGTCCGGTGAGCAAAAAGATACCCCCAAACAGTGAAAGGAAAAGAAAGAGGAAAGGTAAGAGGTAAAGATACCACTCACTTCCAATAATAGAGGCATAGGAGAGCAGATCCCCCCTTGTTCCTGCCTGCTCCCTATCATTATCAGCATGGAGCCATGGAGACAGCAGAAGCAAACAGAATAACACTTGCCCTCCTAACTGCTACAGCATACAGTTATTTCTTAATTCAGCCACCATTTTTTTTTTATTTAACTCCCTTTTGCTGCTTTTCTTCCTGCCCCTGCATTGCCTATATATAATTGGAGGCGGCAAAAATTTGGGTGCCTTTATGGAATCAGGATCTAGGGACAACCTTCAAATTGGCTAGAGGTTGGAATCAGGGACAACCTTCAAATTGGCTAAAGGTTCGAATCTTCCTTAGAATAATCAGATAAGAAACATTAAAAGATCCCATTGGGGTGGGGAACCATCAAAATCAGATCAGATTATCGTCACCACAATACCACAGCTTGTCCATGCCGAGAATAATTAAAGGGGAGGAAAATAGCAGTAACTGCTAATGCAACAGTAACAGCTGTCTGGTTCCAAGGGAACGTATTCTTAATTAAGCCTTAGTTTGTACATGCATGAATATAACAGCTAATGAGAAATTTGATCACCCAAACTCCTACATGAAATGACATACAGTTGATCACCAGATTAATGAAGTGTGTTAAAAGAAAGCACACACCTCATGCGCAAAATGCATCAATTCATCAGTCTCTTCTCATCACTTCACTTCCTTGCTCCTCCTCGCCATGCAGCCGCTGCCCTGCCGGCGCGAGGAACCCCATAAACGCGCCGCCGCCGCCGCCTCCAACCAGATGGCCGAATCTGACCTGCCCAGACATCGGTGATGGCTGGTGGATTGCGGCGAGGGGGTCTAGCCAAGTGCGAGCCGACGCCCAGACGCCACTGGACTGAAGGGGTTCCCCATGAGAGAAGAGCTGACTCTGGTCTAGCCCTTGTCGCGGCGGCATGCTGAACATGTAGCTGTCGCCATTGCCGCCGCCGCGGCCCTCTCCCGCGCTGTTCTCCGAGGCATGCCACGACGGCATTCTCTGGCTGTGGTCCGGCCAACCTGGAACGCCTCCACTAGAGATCATACCGTGATGGTTCGAAGCTACATGGCTGAAGATCTGGTGCTGGTTGGACTGGAGGGTGAGGCATAGCTCCTGCGGCTGGTTGCTGGTTGTGCGCGATAAGAGGTCCGGCGGGGAGCCCCGGTACTCGTCGTGGGCGGCAGTGGGGCCTCTGGCCGTGGACGAGGAGGGAAACAAGGACTTGACGTTATCGGAGGCTCGGTCCGGGCCGAGAGAATGTGGAAGGAAGGAGCCGGGCACGCCGGTCATGGCGCCGCCGGGGTTGCCGAACCCGTAGGACGTCGAGGTCACCTGCTCGGACGGCTCGGCGACCTCGGGCTCCGCCGTCGGAGGCACCTCAGGCCGGTCGGGGAGCTCGTCGATGGCGGCCTTGGCATTGCGGATGAGCCAGTCGACGGCCTTGCTGGGGCGGTCGTAGCCAAGGCGGTCCTGCACGTCGTAGAACCGGATGGCGGTGTGCGCGGCGAGGCGGACGCGGCGGTCGCGCAGCCCGCGCGCCGTGCACACCTTGCTGTGCCGGTCCTTGCGCCCGGCAGCCGACCGCACGATGCGCCCGCTCCCGAATGCCGTGGCCATGGCGTCCACGGGCGTCGACTCGCCGCTGCTGCCGCCATCGGCGCCGGCCCCTCCCCTCGCCTGCTGCCTCCGGTGGTGGTGGAGGTAGCTGAACCCTTGCTGGTGATAGATCTGGAGCTGCTCCTGCGCCTGCGCCCTCTCCTTCTCCTGGAGCAGGTAGTGCAGCGTGCTAGTGGTGGCGGTAGGGTTGCTCCAAGGGTCTAAGCCCTTGGACAACTGGTTCTTGTCCTCCTCCAGCTTGAGCTACCTCACTTGCACTCCCCACAATAACCGGAAAGAAAGAGGAGGGAGCTAGGAATCGCAGTAAAGAAGGAAATAAATAAATAAACAAGGACCTAAATACTATTCCTGCATGCGATTGCCATATCTTGACCTGCGCCTAGCTCAGCTCACTCAGCTCGCCATCTCGAGGAAAAAGATTTAATGGCCATGGGAACCCGGCCCACAGCTCCATCGGCAGAACCACACCGGCTTAATAGCTATAGCAAGCGCTGGTGTAACCAGCCGGCCGGCCTCTCTTTTGTGAAAGTGACACGCAAAAGAGGGCAGTGAGTGCAGTGCAGATCTTATCTTGGCAATCTAGCTCTTTGTGTGCAGCTAGCTAGCTAAGCTTACACTGAGATATTGGGAGATGGGGGAAAAGAAGATCTAGGGGGAAAAAAAAGAAGATGACGACCTCTCCCAAAGGTGCGATAATTATTATACCAGTAGTATTTCTTACCTACACCTTGAGAAGGACATGCGTTGTATGTATTGAGCTCTGCTTAGGAGAGCATATCTTTCCAAGTTCTTCTCTCTTCTTTTTCGTTGGGTAAAGTGTGGGGAGGCCAGGGTGGGAGGCTATAGATTGCTAGGATGATCCAGGGAGAGGGGGGAGAGGGTGGCGCGGACAGACTCACAGGACAGGAGAAGTCAGGGTGTAGGACAGAAGCTTTGGTGGGATCACGTCGCTCTCTGCTTCATTTTTCCGGCCTGATTTTAATTGCTTGGGAGAAGCCACATTAAATTCTTCCTCTCACTCTTTCTCGAGAAGACTGTGCTACTCCAATTCCAATAGGAGAGGCCCACGCATAACATCATCCGCTGATTGCGTACTATTGCGTTATGTCTATTCTATTGCCAAGTTGTGCACAACTGTGATGGGGAATACTATAGTGTGACTGTCATGCATGCATCCAGATTTTTTTCTGGGCGCAAGATGGATTTCATCTTCGATAAGTACTCCTTATACTGTAGTCTGTATACAGAGGATCCGACGCACCATGTAGTACGGTAGAATCGCAAATCTTAAGGCAAGCAAATGCTTCTCCTAAGTCCTACCAGATGCAACATCTAGGAAGAAGAGAGAAAACAAAAGAATTTTCCAAAACAAGTCAGCGACCATAGCAAAGGAGGCCATTTGAACGAAGGAGAAAGGCCTTCCACGTGTAGTAATTTGCCATGTCACCCTTTTCAACCGCCTCTTCTTCCAGTGTAATTTAGCCCAGGCCCCAGGGACTTTCCGCCGAGCCGGGCCTTGACCGGTTTGTAACAACCTCTTACTCTCTCCTTCAAATTTCCTCACGTGTAATTTAGCCTAGGGACTTTCCGCCGAGTCGGCCTTGACCGGCTTGTGATAACCTCTTACTCTCTCCTTTAAATGAATACGCAGATCTCCTGTCTCCTTTTCAAAAAGGAAAAAGAAGAAGAAGAAGAAAGAAACTCTACCTTTAAAAAAATTACTTTTGTTTGCATGCAAATTGATCTTTTATGTTTGAGCTGCACAATAATTAAGTACACTGAAGCTGTATATTTCACCAAAAATATTCATGTGGTTAGCAAATATGATGTTGCTAGCAGATAAACGTATGTAAATTTTAATTCAGTCTGCTTCGATCGTGTAATTTTGTCATGAAGAAGATCTCAATTCACAATCACAAAGTTGAACAAAATGAATTTATTTATGTTTCTTTGAATGTATGATTGCTTTAATCTAAATTATACCTAGACCAAAACTTCAAATATACAACTTCTTTATTTTACAACCTAAATAATAAAATGACATGTGCTTTCCTAGATGCGCAAATAGTAGCTAGTTACACCAAAAAAATTATTTTAACATTCGCCTGAAATATATTTTAAACACTACCGGAGACGGCTTCTTTGCCGAGTGTCCCATACTTTGCCGAGTTCTTTTTATCGGGCACTCGGCAAAAAGGCTATTTGCCGAGTGCCATATAGAAAGAACTCGGCAAACATCTGGCACTCGGTAAAAAATTACACTCGGCAAAGAGATGGTTTGCCGAGTGTCGGGCACTCGGCAAACCAGAACACTCGGCAAAGGGCACCGCCGTTAACGGCCGGCAGCCGCCGTTAACCCTTTGCCGAGTGTCTTCTCCTGACACTCGGCAAAGAGGCGACTTTGCCGAGTGTCATATGTTGACACTCGGCAAAGAGGCGACTTTGCCGAGTGTCATTTTTTGACACTCGGCAAACCATATTTTTTTTCCACTTTTGACCTCCAAACTTTTTCTGCAGTCCTCATACAATACCTGGTACTCTATGTTCCAATGTGGCACATTTCTCAGACTTGTTCTATATTTCTTTAATTTATTTCAATTAATTGAATTTTCTTGGATAATTCAAATTATAACTGCTAGTCATTCGAATAATGAAAAAAATGAATGGAAAAATGATATTCATGTTATTTAGTATAATGTGAGTAGTAACGAGGAACAGACCACCAATTTCGAACATCTTGTTCACGAAACATGACCACGAACTTGCGATCGAGTTGTTTTTAAATTGTATAAAAAGCAAACGAAGTCAGAAAATCATGAAACTTGGGAAGATGTCATGATATCATATGTGGAGGTCGTGATAAAAATTTGAGTAGGTTTCGCAAGTTGTCACGTCACGATACTTGCAAACCTTAGAAAAGCGTAAGAATACGTGACAACTTCTTCTGAGATTCTTGGTTTGCAAGCATCGACGTGACAACTTGCGCTAAACCTTCTCAAATTTTTATCACACCTCCACATATGATATCATGACATCTTGACAAGTTTCATGATTTTCTGACTTCGCTTGCTTTTATACAATTTAAAAACAACTCGACCGCAAGTTCGTGGTCATGTTTCGTGAACAAGATGTTCAAATTGGTGGTCTGCTCTCGTTACTACCACATTATACTAAATAACATGAATATCATTTTTCCATTCATTTTTTTTTCATTATTCGAATGACTAGCAGTTATAATTTGAATTATCCAAGAAAATTCAATTAATTGAAATAAATTAAAGAAATATAGAACAAGTCCGAGAAATGTGCCACATTGGAACATGGAGTAACAGGTATTGTATGAGGACTGCAGAAAAAGTTTGGAGGTCAAAAGTGGGAAAAAAAATATGGTTTGCCGAGTCAGGAGAAGACACTCGGCAAAGAATTTTAATTTTTTTTTAAAAAAAAACCCCTCTTTGCCGAGTGCCAGATCGGGGGCACTCGGCAAAGACCAAGGATTTAACCCCACGCCGCCCACCCGCCCGACACACGCACACTGCCGCCATGCAAGGGCCACACACTGGGCGCCAGTGTTCACTCCGCCCGCCGCGCGCCTTCGCCGCCCGCTCACTCCCGCCGCCCGCTTCACCTGCGCCAAAACTGAGCGCCACACACCCTGCGCTCGCCGCGCCAGCTGAAAGCACACGCACACCATGCACACGCCAAGCCAAGCCTGAGCACACACCACATGCCGAAGCAATAGCCACCATTGGGCCACGCCCACAGAGGAGGTAAAACATTTTGCCAAACCTTAGTGTTTATCTTTTCGGTTTCAAACCACCGTGAATGTGTGCATGATCATGAAAAAAAGTTTTTTCGTCGGATCAAGACCTCCATGCATAACTACTGGCAGTACATACTATTATTTAGTACAAATATGTTCTATGCATGCAAGACAAAAGGGCAAGGGTTTTTTAGATACAATCATACAAAAGTGCAAGCTTTCCACCCAAAGCCCGAAACCAGCCAGGTTCTGGTTTTCGCTTTAGAAACGGTTTTCAAAACCATGGTCCATATTCATTTGAGATTGTATACAGAGTAACTTCAATGTTAAGTAGCATGTCACCAATCACAGAACCATACACTAAGGAATTTGGAAGATACATGTTAGACCAGAAGGCGATTTAGTGGGGGTTTTTTTATTATAAAATGTTGAACTGAGCACTATCATTGCCAGATAGGTGAAATCGATTAAAATATGCAAAACCTAGTTAGTAGCACAAATAAAGAAAAAATGCATATTGTTCATGCCCACAAGAGCAATACAATCAAGATATCAACTCAATTTTTATAGGTAAATTCTATAGTAGCTTGATTCTATAGTAAGGCTAAGAGTATGTGATGAGTCTTTCCCTCCATGCATGAGTCTTGTGTAGGTAAATTCTATAGTAGCCATGAAAGCAGTGTATAGTCGGGTCAGGGATCAGATTTTTTTGCTTTACTTGGGACCTTGAATCAAAATGTGTTGATGTATTCCTGCCAATCCTGCATTCCTGCCACTGCCATGCCAATACTACACTACAACACTGCATGCAAAGCATTGACATTGCAAGCTGAGCTAGCAGCTGGACTTTATGGCCATGGAGGCTAGCTTGCTGCAGACTTGCAATCCAATTATCCACTTCAATCTGACAGGCATGTTTTTCTCCTTTCATTTGCATTTTTTTTTGAAGTTGCTAGACTTAATTTGGAAATGCTCTAACAATAGCTATCGGTCATCTTGATTCTTTAATTAATAGTTAGAAGATCAAGCATAATAGGTCGTGGAGGAAGATTAAAACAGTTGTTTATGGAGAGCATCACTTCCATTATCTAACAACGAGAAACACACACACAATGACAGTCACTATTGACCAGCAGAAAAGGATATTCATGTCAAGCATGTTTATCTGGAATATATGCAGGGGATGTGGGGAGAAAAGTAAAAAACATTGCATAAGATATTCACCTAGGTATGCCATACCGCCGTCGTCGTCGTAGTATTACTAGTAGTTGCGGTAGTAGTAGTGGTAGAGTAGCAGTGGTGGTAGTCTAAGTAGTCGTAGGAGTGGTTGTGACATTGTTATATATATGTGGTTGGATATAATCTTGTGCATGTCGGCCATCGTGTCGTTCATATATATGTGCATGTCGGCCATCGTGCCGTTGGTTTTCTTGCAGGTTTTGGAAACCTCACCGTGCAGGGGAGGTGCTGCCGAAATTTTGTATTGACAGTTTTATGTTTCTTTTTGCGAGAGAAGAGCGGTCGGAGCGGTGCGAAGTACCTCGGCGACCCGATCGCCTTCCTCGCGCTGGTTCGCTCGCACCACGTCGCCTCGCCCATCGCACCGACCCGCTTAGCCCGACTCCACCGCCACCCTAGGTATAACCCCTCTTTCCGTATCATGGTCGAGATCACGTAACCCGCTTAGGCGTCTCCGCTCGAAGAGATACGGTTGGAAATATGCGTATATTTCCATATCTAAAACCGTATCTGCTTCAATTGTCCACGTTTTTGGACGACTGCGGATGCGTAGGTGGGGTTAGTTTCATGGTTCGCTCGATCCGAGACAGTTTCGGCATCATCTCCTGTTGTTCTCCGATACACACTCTCCCGGCAGACGTGTATTTGGAGAACAATGGGAGGTGTTCAAAATTGCCTCGAATAGGAGTAGAGCATGGAAAGTAACCTCATCTACGGATCCTCGCGTGGATTAGGACCTATCCTCACCTATTAGATAGTAGGAACGTCGTGTAGATGCAATTGATGTTTATATTACTCGCGCTATATATGTTAGAGGATGGAGGACCGTGAGTGGATGTACACGGGCGCATAAGTCGTGTCAGTCACCAATGAATGGATTGACAAGACCGATGCTTTCTTGGAGCGGGCATTTGGCGTGGTCGCTAAAGGAGCGAGTAAAATTTGATGTCCCCGCAAAGAAATGTGCAAACAGAAAAGACAAATGAAGAAGGTCATGGGGAACATCTTTGAAGAGTGGATTTACTGGCAGACTATACCCGTGGGTCTACCATGGTGAAGCCGATCGATGAGAGAGGAGGTGGTGAGACCACGCGTCGAGGATTATGATGCCGATGCCGGGTAGCGTATATGTTAAATGACTATCACGAGGCACGTCATTTGGACGACGGAGGAGGAGCCAGAGGCAACCGCAAAGGCGTTCTACGACATGTTTGCCGCGGCACAGAAACCCCTTCACGGCCAGACAAAGGTTTCTCAACTGGATGCCATTGGACGCATAATGGCGTTAAAGTCCCATTATAGCCTGAGTCGAGACGCCTTCGATGGTATGTTGATGCTATTGGCGGCGCTCCGGAGGGTCACCTTCGCCAAAGAGCATGCACGAGTCACGAAACTCCTTCGCACTTAAGATGCCGTATGAGCAGATACATGCTTGCCCGAAGAGTGCGCCCTATTTAGGAACGAATACGTGGAAGCAAAGTCTCGTCCAAAGTGTAAATCATCTAGGTTCCTAGAGGTAGATTCGTGATGGCGGAAGAGGCGACTTGACATTCCGTGACAATCCTACGGCTCCTTCCGCTCATACCGAGGATCCAACGGCTATACATGACCGAGGAATCCGCAAATGATGACATGGCACAAAAATGGCAAACGATACAATCTCGACAGATGGTACATGCATCCGATGGTGAAGCATGGACCCACTTTGATGGCATTCATCATGAGAAAGCTAAAGAGGCTCGTAATGTACGTGTTATACCGGCAATGATGGGTTCAATCCTTATGGAATGATGGCGCCCCATACACATGTTGGCCCGTGTTCGTTATCCCCTCAATCTCCCCGCAGATGCTTTCAACGACGTAACGTATTCTTGTCGTTGATAATTCCTGGACACCCGGGGAATAATATGGGTGTGTTCATGGAGCCTGTGATTGATGAATTGGTCCGTGCTTGGGAGGAAGGGGTATGGACATACGACCGAGCTACAAAGAAAAACTTCAAAATGCATGTTTGGTACCACTACTCCCTGCATGACTTCTTGGCGTATGGGATATTCTGCGCCTGGTGTGTTCACGGGAAGTTCCCATGCCTAGTATGCAAGGAAGGTCTGAGGTTCATTTGGTTCCAGAAGGGTGGCAAGTATTCATCGTTCGACAAACATCGGCAATTCCTCCCTCTTGACCATGCATTCAGACGAGACATCAAGAACTTTACGAAAGGTGTCGTAGTGACAGACCCTGCACCACCGATAATGACCGTGCCGCGTTCGTGAATGATAGATGGTCTCGTGGTCAATCCAGAAGGTGGTTTTGTGGGATATGGTGAGCAACATATGTGGACTCATAAGTCGGGCTTGACTCGGCTCCCCTATTTTGATGACCTTCTCCTTCCACACAACATTGATGTAATGCACACTGAAAAGAATGTTGCCGAGGCACTTTGGGCAACAATCATGGACATTACTGACAAGTCAAAGGACAACGTTAAGGCTAGAGTGGATCTGGCAACGATATGCGATAGACCAAACCAACATATGAAGCCTCCTAGTCGCGGCAAGACATGGAGAAGGCCTAAGGCCGATTTTGTCTTGAGCAAGCCCCAAAGGAGGGAAGTACTAGAATGGATCCAGACGTTAATGTTCCCTGATGGGTATGCAGCTAATCTGAGGAGGGGAGTGAACTTATCTACTATGCGAGTCTTAGGGATGAAGAGTCATGACTACCACATATGGATTGAGCGGCTTCTTCCGGCGATGGTTCGAGGCTATGTCCCTGAGCATGTCTGGCTAGTGCTGGCCAGAGTTGAGCTATTTCTTTCGCAACTTTGTGCCAAGGAGTTATCTCGGACCGTGATTGCTGACTTGGAAAGAATGGCACCTGTGTTGCTCTGTAAGTTGGAGAAGATCTTTCCACCCGCTTCTTCAATCCGACATCTGAGATTTGATTTTGCACCTCCGTCACGAGGCACGAATGGGGGGGCGCCGTGCAGGGCCGTTGGTGCTATCCAATCGAGAGATGTCTAAAGGTTCTTCGAAAGAAATGTAGAAATAAATGTAAAATCGAGGCTTCCATTGCAGAGGCATACATTCTGGAGGAGGTGGCGAACTTCACAACAACATACTATGGTAACAACCTCCTAGCGTGCATAATCCACCCCTCGTTACAATGTTGGCAAAATGAATCGAACCTCGGCCTTTTCCGAGGGCAACTCTCGGAGCGCAAGTGCATCGACCCCCAAGACCTTGAATCATGAAGAGTGGCGCCATATCATGCTATACGTGTTGACCAACCTTGACGAAGTGGCACCGTACATGTAGTAAGTTCTCAACGAACTTGTTAAATATGTCGTCACTATTCTGCATCCAACCCCCTTGTTTCTCGTTGGTACAGGGAATTTCTTCATGAATTCTGGCGTCAATCAAGGGATCCTACCCCACAGCAGGTAGATACCCTTCTTAGACAGGGTGCGGGAAATGGAATGCCCGATTTCATTTCTTGGTTCAAACGGAAGGTACCGTCCAATTTAGCTCGTACTTAGTTTGACATTCCAAGTTACTCGTACGTGCGAATAATATAACGATGTATCCTGCTTGAGCTTGCAGGGCCAGAGGGATGCGTCTATGTGTGCCGAGTTGAGACAAGGTTGCCGATGGCTTTGCCTATAGGGTCGTCATTTTCGTTATGACGTGAATGGATATCGCCGCACAACAAGCTACGAGCGTAGTCATTGTCAATCAAGAACCACAAGTTTCGAGTTTTTCGCCCTGTTGATGAGGTCGAGTATTATGGAAGAATTGAAGAAATATACGAACTCAAGTTTCATGGTTCAAAACCTTTAATCCGCCATATTCAAATGCCATTGGTTTGATCCTCAAGTAACGAGACGGACATATTCTAATCTTGGGCTAGTCGAAATTGACAGATTCCGTCTTACCAGAGACGATGTCTATATTGTGGCCCAACAGCCACACAAGTTTATTATCTCCCATATGCGTGTCAAACCATAAGGCATCTTAAGGGTTGGGATATTGTGCATGTGGTATCGCCACACCAGTAAAGTGCCCGTCCCAAACGATGAAGATTACAACTTAGACCCAAACACATATGACGGAGAGTTCTTTCAAGAAGAGGGACTAGAAGGGAGGTTTGAGATAGACTTAACCGAAGCGATCGGAATGGAAGTAGACAATGAAACGGTTATTGAAGAGGACGCTGGAGATGAGGTGCACAATGTGAAGGACTTTCAAATGCTTGAGCGATTACATTTAGACAATGACAATGGCAACATTGCTCATTCGGATAGTGTTGATTATTTCGACATGATTGATAGTGATGATGAGACTTATGATCCAGCTAATCCCGATCATGAAGATTATTTCTAATACATGTAATACTATGTTATTTTGTAATTACATTTTGTTTATTTTGCATCTCTTTCTAAGTACTTCTTGTTTATCTGTGCTTATTGGTTTACTCTTTTTAATTGCAGGTGATTGAACAAAGATGGTGGGCGGTGGGATGAGGAAGCTAACGTCCTTGTACCGAAGGACAAGGACCGCTGAACCGGGGGAGAGTACGAGGAGGAGCAGCCGCAGGAGGGAGTCGTCGCCTGCCGCCTCGTCGCGTGAGGAGGAGGAGGACGCCGAGGAGGCGCAGGAGGACGCACAGGAGGACGACGAGGAGGCGCAGGAGGACGCGCAGGAGGACTGCGAGGAGGAGGCAACAGCAGGGGGTTCCGCTTCCTCTAGTTCGTCGAGCGTCTACTTGCGAGGTCCCGCGAGCCTCCCTCAGCGACCGATACCTCGTGAGAGACGCCCGCTGATTCGACCCGAGGGGGAAAAGTAAGTAGCTTTAGATGTTATCACTACTTTATATGATATGTTGAAAATCAAAATAGAAATTAATAATTTTTCTTAATCACTTGGGCAGGAACTGGACGATTGTGGCGAGTGGAGGTGCTCACACACGCCAAGTCAATGGCGTCCTCGGTCTTCTGTGCAAGGAGCACTTCCCTGGCCTGGTTGAGTACGCCGGAGTGACGGGGCCGGCCTACTCGTTTGACCACTACGCCGCCGCCCCCGATGCTGCAGATCGGGCCCGCAGGGTATTCAACAACAAGGCGGAGCGGGTGAAGCAAGAGCTGTGGGTAAGTCTTCCTCGCACTACATTGCTCAATACATCGTATTCATTGGACATTCTTGAAATAATGAATGGATACATCGTGTTTGTATGCAGGATTTCTTTAGATGCCAGGACGGACATGAGGCCAGGGCGGATGCGGTGGCTACCAAATGCTGCAAAAAACTCGTCGTGGACATGCATTACGAGGCGCGCATCCAGGCCGTCGTAACTTACCACGGGACCGTCCTTGGAACGAAGGTCACCAAAAGGGACGCAAGAACCATGGCGCTGACCCGGGACCAGTACCTGCAGGTAAATACAGAACATTAATACTGATTCCTTTTGAGATTAAGTAGGCATAATTTCATCTTCTGATATGTCATGTACTTGATGGCCTGTAGATGATTCCTTATTGGTGCGCCGCGCATCCCGATCTTTGAGGGAAAGATGGTGCACAAGTGGTGCTCACGCGAGTGGGAGGAGATGCACAACTTGTGCCGGGAGCGGCGTTTGATGATGCCAGGTGTAGCACACCATCAAGGTAGCCGCAACCTCAGCGGATACGCAGAAACATGGGTACGCGAATTCATTTATTTATTCTAACGCTCAATTCTGCATGATTTCTAATCATCTTGCTGTTTTTCTCGCAGTCGGCGTCACATGGTGGCCAGCCTTGCTCCATCTTCAAGGCATTTGCTATGGCCCACAAGGGTAAGGCGACATCCGACGTCGACTACAACCCAGAGGACGGGCCCGAGGTGTACATCAATGCGACCGTCCACAACCGCCTTAGTGAGTACACATCGATGGCAAGGGAGGTCCATGGGCCAGAGTACGATCCGAGCACCGAGGACCTTGATGGAGAAGTCGTCATGAGGGTGGGAGGAGGCAAGAAGCATGGGCGATACTGCATTGGCGACAGCGCAATCGACTCGGCCGCTACTCCCGGGCTCTCCCAGATTCGAGCAAGCGGACGAGCACGAGCCCGCCATACGACCTCGGCGGACACTTCACACCACCGGTGGAGGCACTCGAGGTTATTCTGGTTTATTCGCGCTCATTGGTTTTTCATACCTTTCCTTTGCATTATTGTAACATTGGGGTGAATATATTGTAGGCCCAGCTAGAACAAGAGAGGAGGATACGGGAGCAGATGCAGGCGAAGATGGAGAGGGTGGAGGCCGAGCGGGACGCCGAGCGGGAGGCTGAGCAGCGGAGGATGGCGAGATTCTTCAAGACATGCAAAGTCTTGGCACCGCCACGGTGTACCTCCGCCACCTTCGCTATTCGCTCCACCTCCACCTCCTCACTATTCTACTCCTGTGAGTATAAATGTTTTAGTTTGTATGTTCATGCTTACGGTCAAACCTAGTGGAGTATGAAAGTTTTATTCATGTATGGTATATATTTATCTTGTCTCACACATGCAATCTCTTCTCCTTTGTGCGAGAATCAATCTACGGGATCGAACGATCCTCATGCTTCAGTGAATCCTTCACCAAATCAGTCTCATTGGCCATCTTAGTGATACTACTTGTGGTTGTTAATGGTACTTCTATTTGCAATTATGGTTGTAGATGATGGAGCACTTGGATTACTTGTGAAGTTATTTGTGATATATTGTGAGACATGTGACGTTTGTGATATATATATGGTGTTGGTGATATATATGTGCTGTTGATGATATATATGTGATGTTGATGATGTTTGTTATATATATATCTGCTGTTTGTTTGGATGAGATGTAAAAACAATGAGACATGTGACGTTTGTGATATATATGTGGTGTTGGTGATATATATGTGATGTTGATGATGTTTGTTATATATGTATCTTCTGTTTGTTTGGATGGGATGTAAAAACAACTAAAAAAAGGCTGTTTTCAGTCACTTTGCCGAGTGCAAAGGCATTGCACTCGGCAAACATCGCCAATTTGCCGAGTGCCACGGGCCAGGCACTCGGCAAAGCATGGTCACTTTGCCGAGTGTATTGGCCATTGCACTTGGCAAAGTGACCTGTTTGCCGAGTGCCACGGGCCAGGCACTCGGCAAAGATGGCCTGTTTGCCGAGTGTCCTCCCGGTGGCACTCGGCACAGACGACACCTTTGCCGAGTGTTTGATTCATTGGCACTCGGTAAAGACGTCGTCACGGTGGCGCTCGCCGTCACGGCCACTTTTCTTTGCCGAGTGTTCGGTTAGCACTTGGCAAAGCCTTTGCCGAGTGCCCGATAAAGTGCACTCGGCAAAGGGGTCTTTGCCGATAAACTATTTACCGAGCGCCCTTTGCCGAGTGTAGCACTCGGCAAATCCTTTGCCGAGTGTATATCGGCATGTGCCGAGTGCCTTAGGCACTCGTCAAAGAAGCTGTCTCCGGTTGTGACACTAAGCATAGGACTGCATGCATCCTATATGTTAAAAGAGGCATGTACCATCGCTTACATTTCTAATTGAAGCGCTCATTTCATTTGGCAAATAAATTTCATGATGAACTAACGAGGTGCAGGTCTGGGCATCTCCAGGCTCCAGCCCATTGTCTCTTCCACCTCATCTCGCCTTTAGACACAACCTAATTGCAAAACCACTCCATTGCATTATCTCTTAACTTGCCTCATAAACATTTAGTTTTTACATGGTGGAAAGTATGGATACTTATCTAATGCATCAGTCCATGTCCTTGCCCTTTGTTTCGTCTTCAGCGTGAGACACCACCGCCCCACCCTAGCCAGAATTAATCTAACTTGCAAGGATTTATACATGGCTGAGGTGTAGCACTGGAAATGCCCTCGTGCATGTTAAGTAATTCGAATAAATTCTTGATCTAAGTACCCTTTTTGTACAACACTATAAATTGCATGAGAAAAAAAAATCTACATATACATTTACATGTCCAGGGAGGGAAGCAAAGAGTCTCACCCGGTGTCACAGGACACCAGGTCCAAAAAAACATTTGGTGGGATTAGACTATATATATCACATGTGTACCCCTAACTAAAAAACTATGCACCCGGAGTCGGCCCACGCGGCGACGTGAGCACGTGGCCCATGCGGTGACGCGGCTACTCGGTCCACGCGGCGACGTGGGTACGCGGCCCATGTTCATCGCTAATGTTGATGTGGTTCATCACTAATGATATTGCTAGACCATGTAGCTAAGTCTAATATTTTAGCTGATGAATAATTGACAATGGCATTTACTGATACTATTTTAGGCATGCCGTTGTGTGTGGACTTATGTCGGTCAAGTTGGGAAGAACTTGTGCCTGGAAAATATGTTGCTTTGGTCTTTGCATGTGCAGGGTAACTCGGAGGCGATCGTGGTCTACGGCGATAACTGGGGAATGGCTTGGTGCGAAGTTATGGTCTCGAGGGTCGAGTATACTGGAGGAGACGGTTGAGCTCGAGTTGGAGCGCATGGATATTAAAAATGGATTATCCGGGTTGAGGCTACGGAGGTCACACTACTGGAGACGGCCTCTTTGCCGAGGGCCTGAGGCCCTCGGCAAAGGCCCATTAACCCTCGGCAAAGGCTTTGCCGAGGGCGGCCCTCGGCAAAGAGCTCTCGGGGAATTTTGAGTCGGCGAAGACGGTCTTTGCCGAGGGCTGGACCGGCACTCGGCAAAGAAAGTAGATCCGGCGGCCGGCGCTGGGGCGAGTCTTTGCCGAGGGCCGTCTCCGGGGGCCCTCGGCAAAGAATTATTCTTTTTTTTTTGAAAAATCTTTGCCGAGGGCCTCCAACCATGGCCCTCGGCAAAGAAATGTTGCAGAATTTTTCCAAAAAATCTTTGCCGAGGGCAATAGGATGGCCCTCGGCAAAGAATTATTCTTTTTTTTTTGAAAAATCTTTGCCGAGGGCTTCCCCGCAGGCCCTCGGCAAAGAAATTTTAATTTTTTTTTTAAAAGTCTTTGCCGAGGGCCTCCAACCATGGCCCTCGGCAAAGAAATGTTCCAGAATTTTTCCAATGAATCTTTGCCGAGGGCAATGGGACGGCCCTCGGCAAAGGGGCAGAAATTTAATTTTTTTTTTGTTTTTTGCATTCCATCGACACAAGCATTTCATATATATACATATATATATATATCAACCATCACATATATATCACACAGAACCCATTTTCTCACAATATATCACAACCATAATTGTGAACCACAAATCACAATATATTACAACGACAAGTCACATGTTCACATCATTCACATGTTTATTACGACAAGTTCATGAAATCCAAGCACAAGTCAGAACCATAAACCACAAATATTACAATAAAGTCCAACCACGTCACCTAGCACTAGTCCTCATCGAGGTAGCCTATGAGACGATGGTGAAGGAAAGGCGGGATCACCCGGTGACGCACTACCGGGATGATTGGAACCCGCGGACGGAGGCTGCACAAAGGAGCAGAGATTGCATGTGTGAGTAATCCGAGAAAACAGTTTTGGAACTTAGAGATTGCATCTAGTAATCTAGGAATACAAAAAGATTAGACTCAATTGAAAATTTCGGCAGCACCTCCCCTGCACGGGGAGGTTTCCAAAACCTGCAAGAAACAACGGCACGAAGGCCGACATCCACAACGGCACGAAGGCCGACATACATGCGATTCTGCAGCTACTCCTGTAAGTATGAAAGTTCACTCCTGTAAGTATGAAAGTGACATCACAACTTCGTATGGATCACATGTGGAGATGTCTGGGTTTTAGGCATCCGACGTCACAACTTGCTCGAAACCTTCTCAATTTTTTAACACAGCATACACATGCGATAACATGACACCTCGACAAGTTTCGTGATTTTCGGACTTCGTATGGATTTTATATAATTTAAAAACACTTTTCCGACAAGTTCCTCGTCATGTTACGTGAAGAAGATGCCCGAAATTTGATGCGAGTTCGTGGATAGGGACTCAACATACACCAAATACCATGAATAACATTTTTCGAATCACTAAATTGCATTATTCCATCCACCTGCAGTTCAAATTTGAAATATTCGAAAAAAATCAACAAAAAGAAATAAATTAGGGAAATATATCAAAAAAAGTCAAAATTGGCCCAAATTTTAAAATTGAGTTTTAAATAATGTATTATAGCACTACAAAAAAACTGGGTTCAAAAAACCAAAAAAAAAAAAAATCTTTGCCGAGGGCCTAGCCTGGCCCTTGGCAAAGGGGATCTTTGCCGAGGGCCATTTATTGCCGAGGGCCATTGGCCAGGCCCTCGGCAAAGATTTATTTTGCCGAAGGCCGTTTCTTTGCCGACTCGGCAAAGGCCTCTTTGCCGAGGGCCTATCTTTGCCGAGGGCTCCTGGGGCTGGCCCTCGGCAAATAGAGCCTTTGCCGAGTGCCCGAGCTCTAGCCCTCGGCAAAGATTTTAGCCCTCGGCAAAGGATGGGTTTCCAGTAGTGTCACGTTGGTGGGTCCTAGTCCTAGTCCGAGTTCTACACGTGGAAGACTCTAGACGTTGCCATGAGTTCTGGCGAGGCTATAGCTTCGGCGGAAGTGCCAGGCACGGAAAGAGATAGAATTAGGAAAGAGTATTAGGTAACCAATTCGGTTTAAATACCGATACAGAGTTTTGTTTGTTACGGGTGAATTGGAGATTTGTGCTGGTAGGGGCGGCACACATGCTGTACGAGAGGATTATAGGGCTGTAGGTGCGTGCGGCGATCGACTGGCCGTGCGGCTCCTCCTGCAGTCCCTCAACACGAAGGCCGGTGCACTGCAGGCAGTTAGGGTGATAAAAAGAAGAAACGCATAACGCGGTTGGGTACCAGTTTTTTTGGGTGCTAGTGGCTGTGAAAGATCTGGGAATTTCGGCAATGGTGAAATTTCTGGTTTTAGTTTGTGCAGGCGTCGCAAAAGCTGGTGCATGTAATTGGATCTGCAGGTGTTGGTAAGACCACGCTTGCTAGACAGCTGTACCGTGAACTTGGAGGGCAATTCGAGCACTACGGTTTTGTGCGGCTGTTTGGCTGGCTGGAGTGCTGATTGGTAGCCAGGCGGATCAAACAGATTAGCAGCCATGAGGATCAAGTGCTGACGGCGGAAGGAAGTTAGCTTTGACGCAGTTGCACACGGAGCAAAAATTGGGAGCGAAAAATCTTACACAATCATTCACCCCCCTCTGATTGTCATTAACGGTCCTACAGATATTATAGTTTATCGCTTCGTGAAATTAAAAGAACGTAAGTACTAAAAGAAGGTAATGTATTTCCTTAACTAATTTCATTTGATCATTCTACTATTTTTTTTACTTGACAATTCTAAGACATTTTGTTCTTTTATTTTTGAGGTCATTAGGGTTGGATGATGCTGCGCAACGCTATTGAACCACTAAAGCAGTGTCCTGGCCCCATATCGTTGGGCCACTAACCCGCAGGCCCAACTACAGAGCAACGACCAAGGGGTCTTGAGCCACCCCCCTAAAAAACTAGTTTGATAGGTGGGTACACCTTCCCCCTTATAAATCGTGCTCTGTCTCCTCCCACAACAGATGTGGGACTATCCCAACAAATCTCACCCTCACACATCGGGTGTGCTCCCTGGCAACCATGAGGCCTGAGATGTATCCGGGATACCTGGGCTCTTATATCAATTGTTGCGCAACGCCATCGAACCACTAAACCAGTGTCCGATCCCCGGCCCGCTAAACCAGCATCCCAGCCCAGGTTGTTAGATCGCTAACCCGCAAGCCCAACTACTGAGCAACAACCAAGGGGTCTGATGCCATCTCCCCTTAAAAGACTCGTCTCATAGGTGGATACACCATCACCCTTATAAATTGTGCTATGTCTCCTTCCACAACTGATGTGGGACTATCCTAACAGATGATGTATTTTGCCAATACGACCATCTTTTATTCCTTAATTCCTTCATTTTGGTAAGCATATTGATCGCTACTTCTTTATTATTGTACATTGTCGTCAGTTCTGTCAAATTATTGATGTTAAAAATAGCCGAACACATAACTATTTAGTACAATATTACTTAAAAATTTAATATGTTGTTATATGCATGATGAAGTTGTGAATCCAAATAAAATTCGTTCTAGTTCCGCCCCTATACATATCCATAACAAATGACTAAATTTTATCACCCGAGAGAGATATTATACACATAGCATCCAATCACATTTTGATTCAGATTAATTTGTAATAACTATATACTGGTAAGTGGTTCCACATAGTTGACAAATGATTATTGAAAAATTGAGAAATGTTATAATTTTCAATGTTTTGACTTGTCCAACTAATCAGCTTTTACCACATACTACTCCATGTACAAGCTCTCTGGAGTAGAGGATATACCCTCCTTTTCCACCGTTGTACCAACCAAATGTAGTACCCGACCGCACCATCACACGGGCACAGTCTTTTTCCTTTCCCATTAACTACTGCAACAGGTAGGCTGCAACATGCAAGCTGCTAGGTGCTAGATCCATCAACTCTTGCTCGCATGCACTAAATGCATACGCACCAATAATTTGTACCAGACAATTGGTTTTATTGGGCCGTCCTCTCGTGTTGGGTCACCTCCTGGCTCATTTAGTTGCTTTAGGTTCAGTGGCATGATTGCTAAACTAGGTTAACCTCTCCTTACCTGGAAAAAAATATGTCCCACGAAGTTTCGGATAGATTCCTCTCCTCTCTCCTTATTTATCACCAGTAGAGTAGTTGTGTCTGTTACATTACCTACTCCTACTAGTATCGAGATCTTAAAATTTTGAACTTATATGTTGTTTATCTTTGAAAGTTGAAGTTGATGCTGACTTCCCTCCTCGACGCACTGCCTATCTCCGGCCATTGTCAACCGGCAAGGAAGAGGGCTACACGTCAACGACCACCTTCTTCCACACTGAACCCAAGCTGCGACTCAGTTCTCACGACCATTGGCATCTGCAGCCCTCGCTAGGCACATCGCGGCAAGGAGGTGAGAGGCCGGGGGGAGGAGGCAATGGTGGTGTCGCGGTGGTAAGCGAGGAGTTGGCGGCGATGCTTGCTCGGTCGGCGTGGAGAAGGAGGTGGTGGCGGCGCAGGAGAGGATTAAGATGAAGAATATACGATGCGGTGAACTCGAGACGACAACGCGGCGTTGGAAGGACGTCTTAGTCTCCGCCTCTTCCTTGTGCACCGTCGCTGCCTCCCCGCCCTTCCCCGGTGTCGTTGCTTCGTGTCCAAGATACCACCGCCTCCTCTCCTCTCGTCCTTCCTGGTGCCTTCTCTCGTCCCCGACGCCGCCTTATCGTGCAGTCGCCTCCCTTCCCTTCTACCTGGCGAGCCGTGGTGCGGGGGGACAGGCGCGAGACGGGAAGGAGTGGGACAATGTCTGATTTCAGTGTGTGTGTGCGCGAAGAAGAAGTGAGGTAGTGGAGGTTTGGGCTGTTGAGGAAGAGGTGGGGGCGTGGATGCGCTTGTGAATCACGCCGGGGGCGATTTCCCACTGCGGTTAAACCCCTTCTGTTATTAGTACTGATAAAAGGGTATGAAAAGGGAGTATTCCTGAGATGTCTATGTCGGCAAGATTTCTTGGGCTGTCCGATTCCGCGTGGTTTGTTGGTGGCCGTCCAATCAGATCTACTAAGAACCCTAACGCCATCCTCTCGCAATCCTCCCTCCTCGAGCCCTGCACTGTGCCCTTGTTCATCTTCCCCTCCCTCTCCCTCTTATCCATCATCTCCCACTCCGTCACCACCTCCTCCTTCCCATTATGCCCTCCTCCTCCCTTCCCCCATACATTTGCCTCCCCCGCTGCCCCTCTCCACAGGCGGCAGCATCCTCCCTCCTCCCGCCCTTCGACCCCGCGTGCTCGCTTGTTGCTAGAGGTTTGCTAGAGGTTGGCCCACTAACCGGGCTCTGATACCACTTGTTGGACTGAAACGACGACTAGAGGGAGGGGGTGAATAGGAGTATTATCTCTTTTTCACCATAATTTTAACTTAATTTTCACTCCAATAGCTATGAAACTATGAAGATTAATGTACAAGCATAGCGGAAATCTTATATTGAATCCAATTGAAACCTCGAAGCACAACAACCAAAAACACTGAAAACTCAAAACAAAATGAGTCTGGCGGTCACACCTCGCAGGTTAGGCAGTCTGACCTTTGGCCTAGCGGTCAGACCTCTCATCGGGGGCGGTCTGACCTCAAGGCCGATGAACAGTAAAATTTGCACAAACTCAAAATCATAAATCAGCTCAACTTTTGATTCGGTGATCTAAATCCCCTCAAATTTCAACCATAACTCATCAAGAAGGTCAAGAACCTATTCAAATTGACGACCAGGAAGATCAAAGCCAAGGTTCCATGAATTCCATAGACGAGGGAACAAGGGCGCAAGAACCCTGAAAAATCAAACTTTGATCCTAGAACTTGTTCGTGGGTGAGAGATGATCAAGATGATTCTAGATGTATTCCCACATATCACAGTAAGCAAGATCCCAGTAAGAAACCAAAGGAAAACCAATGGATCATCAAAAACCCAAAAATCACAAAAAAGAGAGCAAGCACAAGAAGAGACTCATCTTGAAGGAATCATGCTTGGATTGATTTTAAATAGAAGTTGGTTTACAACCACTCCACCATGGAGGATGAAAGCTCAACACTTGGGCACAGAATCAATCTATTTCTCACAAATCCTAGCCTCAATTACTCCAAAATCCCCAAAACACAAATGAGAGTTTTTTTTTTAATCTTGGAAGGACTTCGAAACTCCACATTTGGAGATTCCCTTTTATAGTGTTGGCTAGGCTGAGAGAGAAGACCCTATTGGGCATTTGTAAGCCCACATACAAACGGGTCTACACTCACGCACGCTTCTCAAAGCGGATGACGAACCAGGCTTCCCGAATCCGTTTCTTCGTGATCTTTATCTTCATTTAACCTAAATAGTCTCTCCTTGCGTCGTCTTGCACCGCGGTTTAGCAAAAGTTCATGAAGGTGATATTTTGGTGAAGTTACCAAAATACCCCTTCTCGATCATTCTCCAAAAGACCGAGTCTAATCTTCATGAAGCAATCCCATGCTTCACCACGTCTAAGTTGATCAATGGATCTCTTCATGTTGGCAAGTCTCTCCCATCCGGCTCCCATTGAAACCACCATGGAACTTGCACCGACTCCCGCGCTGCTTGATACAACCCGTCGCACCGAACTTCCTGTTCGGTTATCCTTGTCCATTTTGCGATATGCTTGAGTCCACTGACTTCACCCAACATCCTCGATCTCTCTAGACCTCATCTCTCCAAGCATAGTCCCGATCATCCTCGTCATTGACCTCAAAGCCTCTTGCACAATAATATACCAAGAAATCGATCTGAACTTGGCCGCAACTTGACCCATGTTAGTCAAAATATGCATCATGCAACACATATGCACTTAAATCTATGAAATTGACCTAATCTACGAACATCGTCGCCAAGATGGCCAACGAACAGGGCAAAACCGGTCAGACAGCCACCCATGGTCGGTCTGACCGCCCCCTGGCCGGTCAGACTTAGCCAAATTTCCTCCCTAGAAATCTAAAACATCTCTGGAAATTTAGAACAAATAGAACTTTTGGCTCGAAACTCTAAAAATTATGAGACCATGTGTAGAAGAATCTTCTCTTGCTTACACCCTCTATTTTTGGCCTAACTCCAAACTCGAAAGATACCTTTACAAAGGTCGATCTGACTACCGCCCTGGCAGGTCTGATCGTCTATAGCCTAACAATTTCTAAATTTTGCCAAAAATAAGTGTTTCAACAAGGGTTAATTCCTTAATTGCCACTAGAAGTTGGCTAGGACTGTAAAATACTATCGCGAAATAGCTCATCCCTTCATTGCCATTGAATATCAACTTTTATCCCATTTTTGCTACTCCCATCGGTCAACCATGAGTTGATTGTCACGACTTATTTACCCTCTTCATCTTCTTCTTCCTCTCTCCCTCTCACCATCTCTCTCCTCTACCGATAAGATGCCCCCAGATTGAAGCATGCCTTTGGCAGCCGGTAGCACGGCGGCCCAGAACTCTTCGTCACAGCACGGTGGTATAACTTCTATGGCAGCTCTATTGAACTAGATCAAGTAATTTTAGATCATGCAGCATAGCTTGACCGCAAGTTCTTATCTTGCTATGACTATCATTTCCAATTCAGAAGTATACCCCTTACTATGGCAAAGTATATCACACGATTCATTTAACAGGAATCAATAGGTGCTTCGACAGGCTCTTCAACCTAAATCTAGCACATGAATCAATATGCATACCGATTGATTGCAACATAGCAAGTATACCGGACACCCGGTAACCATTCCATTGGATGAACTTGCTTGCCTCGGCTTCAATCCATGCCTGCTCATCCTTCTTGTCAGGCTGAAACAACATGGCATACTCAGATTAACCCAAAAAGATGGATCTTGACACTCAGAAGAACTTTGCTTACCTTATGATCAATTGACAAAGCCATGTGCTCCTTCCCGCGACAGAGCATGATGTGTGAATCCCCACAGTTGGCAACCACAACATGAGAGGAGCACACAACCGCGACAACGGCCGTTGAGCCCACGTTCTCCGCGGCAACCGGCTGACGAGCAGCTGCCCCGGTACGTCGGCGAAGTGCAGTAGGGCGGCGCACGCGTCCTCCATCTCCCCACTGTGGCCATCAGGTACATGCTCCTCTTGCCGCCTCCGGCGATCCCCGCCCTGTCGTTGTTGAGATTTAGCTTCTCGATTGCCGCCGCCACCGCCATCACAATATTAGCTTCCCACATGCGCTTGGCACCCCCGCGTCGGCTCAAAACAGCAGCCGCGTCACCAAAGAAGTAGGATAGGAGCTCGATCTAGAGAGAGATACACGAGTGGCTGCAACTGCAAGAAGGATGTGGTTCAGGTGGGAGAAGGAGACATATAGCTATAGGCTTGGGTTGTGGAGGGATGGGTGGAGAGGAGGAGGAGGGTGGGATGGGGTGGGATGGGGTGGCCTTGTACTGGTGCGCACGCACGTGTCCGGTGAGGGGAAAGGAAGGGGAGGGGAGGGAAGGGAAGTAGGGAGAAGAAAGCGAGGTGGGAAGAGGGGATTGGATGGGATATGCCGTATCGGACAGGTCCTCCTGTCTACTGCTGGAGGGGTCCATGCGGCCTTGATATTGCCAGTTAATGGGAAAGGCGGTAGCTTCACGGTGAAGGCATGGAGAGGAAGAGCGAGAAGAAGGGTAGGATCAACATTTTGACAAGTTTTTAGTGGTTAATGACAACTGGATCTAACGAGGCTAACAGGAGTGGCAAAAACTTGATGAAAGTTGAGATTCAATGGCAATGAAGGGACAAGCAATTTCTCGATGGTATTTTAGGGACCTCGCCAACTTCCAGTGGCAAATAAGAAATTAACCCTTTCAACAAAGCCTCAACACCATTGCCAATTGTATCATCATCCTAAGATCATGAGTATATCCCTATGATATGCACAATCTCTCCCTTGATGAACACATTGGAAATTTCTGAAAAATGCAAGTTTGAGGTTTGAAAACGAAAATACTCAACGTTTTCGTGCAAAGGCACAACTTGGTCCGAAAGCAAGTGCATGCAATAGAAATGACCAAGTTGGGTTTAGAT
This sequence comes from Hsuehochloa calcarea, assembly GCA_036346395.1. Lineage (NCBI taxonomy): Eukaryota > Viridiplantae > Streptophyta > Magnoliopsida > Poales > Poaceae > Hsuehochloa > Hsuehochloa calcarea. The sequence goes on along the minus strand of CM070594.1, from coordinate 63,281,243 downwards.
TAGCATAGGCAAGTGAGATGAGGCAAGAAAGCTTCAATTTCCAGAGAAGGGTAACAAATCTCACTTAGGTTCATATGAAAGAACAATTATTAATTTTGACCTTTGATCATTGTGAGATTCTAAGAATTGCAATTCAAGTGCAGAAATAGCAATAAGATCACAAGAATGCAAATTAGATGCTCCCCCTCACGATGATCATTATTTTTCAAAAAAATTCATTATCTCTCTTTTCCTCCAAATAGCTCCCCCTTTGACAATGGAGTCATCAAGGAATCACGCATTCCTCTCATCCAGAGATGACAAATACAGAAATGAGGAAGAAGCATAAGAAAGAGCATGTATGAAATGCAATGGAGTGGCTTCAGTTTTTATATATTTTTCAAGTTTTAGTGTAAGAAGCTTTGGAGATTACCCAAAAGAACAAGCTAGAATTTATATTATCACTCAAAATACATCAAACATGAAGATGATATCAAGATCATGTTAAAACATATATACCAAAGCTAATCTAGAAAGCTCAAAATGAAGCGATGATTTTTTTCACAATTTAAACAAAGCTTCAAAAATAGCAAGTTCATCAAGAGGTGTCCTAGAGAGATACTAGCCATGTCAGAATGTCAATTATGAGATCAAGAAGCTAACAAAGATCCTTCTAGAGACCAAAAGTTCCAAAAGTAAATCAATTTGCTCAAGGTACCTCTATCACCCAATTCATTCAATATTTTTTAATTTGCAATGAATAACACATGTTGAAGTTGATTAAAGGTCCATATTAGTGAGGAAGATCCTGGACTAGAGGCCTTCCACAAACTCTTCCTAAGCTTCGACCGGGGTGGCAAATCCTAAGGTTCATGTTAATTTTGACAAGCAGTCCCATAAGATCGCTTGGATCATCAAACTATCTCAAAGTTCATATCTTTGATATGTAGTCTTGTGAGAATAATTTAGCATAATCTATTCACATGAGAACCATAGAATGTTATTTTTTTAATTTATTTTATAGAAAAGTAAATTTTAGATTCACAAAAGAACTAAAGGCTCAATTGATGTTCAATTCTAGATTCAAGAGCTAACAAAGTAATTTTGATATAGCAAGTGTCACAAAAGGACCACTAATGGTGAAACTTAACTACAAGATCCAAAAATTATAATTTTTAGTTCTAGTTGTCTTAAAGTTCTAGCTCAATAAGCAAAGACTAAGCTACACATGTGAAGTATGATAATTCTAGCAAGTCAATGAACTAGCTATGGAATTGAGCAAGAATTAAAATACTAAAGCTCAAGAGGGTAATAAGCAGTAAAGCTTATATTACAATACATCTTTTTATGATTTTCATATGAATGCAATATGATACAGTGAGATGCAAGAAAAACTCAAAAGCCTAAAAAGATAAAAAAGGTCAGAAAGTTAAGAAAAAGATCAAGGAAAGATCAGATGGATAAGGAAAGTTAGGAAGAGAACCAACCCATCGGGGTAAATAACCCCTAACTTACTTCTCGAGGTGGCAAACCTAGTTGGGTCTAAATGCTTGGTGAGGATATCAGATAGCTGAGCCTCGAACTCTAGAAATTCTAGCACAATATTACCCTTCTCTACATGGTCTCTAAGGAAATGATAGCGAATGTCAATGTGATTGGTACTAGAATGTTGCAGAGGGTTCTTAACAATATTAATAGCAGAAGTGTTATCACATAGAAGAGGAACACTAACAAAAGCTAACCCATTGTCCTTAAGGGTGGACACCATCCATAGAATCTGACTACAGCAACTACAACTGCTATATATTCAGCTTCTGAAGTGGATTGTGCAATAGAAGACTACTTCCTAGAAGACCAAGAGATGAGAGAAGTGCCTAAGAAGTGACAAGTTCCTGAGGTACACTTCCTATCTAGACGACAACCCACAAAATCAGAATCAGAAAACCCCCCAACAGACAGGGAAGATGAGTACAAATACCAAATGCCATACTAGAGGGTAGAGTGGAGGTACCTGAAGATGCGCTCACTACTACAGAAAAGTATATCACAGACGGTTTGGAACCGTCATCTCAGACAGTTTTTGAACCGTCTTAAGTTTTATGTCTATGATAACAGTTGGTTATCACAGACGGTTTTTGAACCGTCTGTGATAAGGATCAACACAGATAGTTTTTAGTTGAAACCGTTTGTGAAGGGGCACTATCACAGACGGTTTCAACCAAGAACCATCTGTGATATGTAGTGTATCACAGACGGTTCTATTTACAAACCATCTGTGATATGTCGAATATCACAGATGGTTTGTAAATAGAACTGTCTATGATATAAGTGTATCACAGACGGTTGTTGGTTGAAACCATTTGTAATAGTGCCACTTCACAAATGGTTCCAACCAAAAACCGTCTGTGATAGTTCATTTATACCTAATTATTATTTATTATTCTCCGCTAGCCTCAGGAATTGCTAGCCAGGCCCTCTAAAAACTAGCAAGCTAGTAGAAATAAGATACATCACACAGATGAATCAATTGTTGACACAAGTCAAAGTGATCATTTAAAACTCAAAATCAATTACAAAAGATTATGTTCAAGTATATATTATCGCTAGATTTACATTTGAATTACAACTACTCAAAATGATCAATTACAATTGAATCGATATTTTTAAGGTCGTTCAGTGGTGTTGACTGAGTGAAACTCTCCATTGGCGTTAACGATCTCCATCTTGATGAAGGCGCAGAGCGTCCCTCGAACCTCCGAGACCTCTTCCATAGCGAGTGCATCCAAATCTATGGTCATGTCTTGTCGCTAGCATGAGTAAAGTAGTAAGTATATATATTTTTAAATTTATATTTAAGAAATAATTATTGCGAGATTGACAAACCTCGGGATCCTTCAACTTAGCACTAACTAATTGCCACATATGATGGCAAACGTAGAATGCACATATGTGATCTTGTTTTTGTTGGCGGCACTGCAAAAACAGAATTATATATGTAGGTACAGTCAGTTCGAGACTAATTATTACAAAGTATGATATAGCATTATTGTGTTGTAGCGCATACCGAAAATCGCGTCCTGTGTTCTAGTGTGGCGCTAGATCCTTTGTATAGCCCTCCTTGTGCAACATAGTTGATGAACGACCTGCATGATTCCAAAAAGTTATCCTCGGCAATTTTAAAAGAAAGAAGACTACAATAGAGTTATGTATGGAGGAAATGAGCATACATGTCGAGTATTTCTTTCAGAAGGGTGAAGTCGTGGTTTTTGTTTAGTAGGGAATCAAGGTGTATTACCTTGTTACTCTTTGGTATAAGGACTAATAAGATCCAGTGGAAGCTACTCATGTATGTCGCTATAGTCATAAACTAAAGTTCATGTTGCGTATAAAGTACAAATGAAATTTGTATAGCCAGTAGTGAAGCACTTACTTCTGGTTGTACGACACCATTATTTAGTCTTTGTCGTCCTGAGCAAGCAATCCCGTCATTATGTATTTGACGACTTAGGATGCGTCTTCGTTGATGGTTTTCTCAAAGATGACGTGTGGGTCGAGAAAACCCATTGGTTCGTTCCGTCGATGGACATGTTTCATCATGTATCTATACATTAGCAATGAGTTGTGATATTTATCGGTATTACGTGAGTGTAGAACTTGATTGTACACACTTACAGTGTCCAGCATCATAGAAGTGAGACGTCGAGGGCAGCGAGGTTGAATAGGTCGAATAAGTCATGGAAGCTCACGATGAAGTGGCCCGGCTCATGGAAGAAATGCTTCTTCATGTATTTAACAGTTATTCCAGTTTCGCACCCCTCATGTTGGGTCTTTTGCATGTACCAGGAATGCAAAGACTGACAAGCTACTCCAGCGCGTTCTAGCACTGTGTCGGGGGCCAATGGACTTTCGAGGGAGTATTTCCCGGGCTTAGAAGGCGCCTTAATGTTCTTTTATTTTGATTTGGCCTTAAGTTGCATGCGGCACGTCCTCCCATGAGACAACTCAGGAACCGATACGGTGACATATTTTTCTTGTTCCTTCAGCGTGTTCTCCACGGGAACTGATGAGGCCGCCTTCTGAAGCGAAGGATGAGGTGGAGTCATCGAAGGTCCTGATGGAGAGGCATGATCGTGTCGAGATTGCAGCACTACAGGGTCCAGGGCGATGTCCTTCTTGAGCCACTGGATAAAAATATGCATTGCATCCCCTAGTGTTCTGATGTCTTCGTACGGGCGAATCTCCAGCGGGATGGCTATGAAATTATCAAGTACCATGTCCACCTGGACCTTGGCGTAACCCTGCACCAACTAGGAACCGTGCTGCACTGCCCCTTCCTGGTATGGATAGACCATCCCCCGCCCAGTCTCAATAGGAATGGACCCCCATCCTCACTTGGATCTTGTAGAGCGTCGGCTCCTATAAAACGATACGCAATTAGCTATGGCGTCCTATTGGTCTATCTTTGGAGCATTCCAGAGATGTACATTACCTTGATGTCGTCAATGGGTAATTGGATGTGTCATGTCCAGAATTATGTGTGGATGCGACGCTACTCCGATGTTGAGGAGGACTGGCTCCCAAAAAACGGGGGCTGCTTGCGACTGGTTCATGAGTTGATTTATTTGATCCTATAGTCTTGTTATCTGTCCCTGAAATTTTTCAGTAAGCACTTGTTCCAACCGGGCGTCGTGCTCGTCCTTGGATCTCTTCCTACTCCTGTACGTGTCGGAGTCATGTCGGAATCCATCCCTCCAAGGTACGTAAAGCATAACGTCTCGCGTGCAACCCAGGTGCTCCTTGTTTCACAGGGCCGTAGATAGTAGATCCTTCTCCCTGTTCGCTTCAAAGGAACATCGGAACACGCGGAAGTCAATGCTTCCAGCAAGAGGTCATCATGTTATTACAGACACTATGCAAGAGGTCATCATGTTATTATAGACACTATGTAGTTCAACATATTTACCAGACATTGAGACACAGTCTCATATGCCGGGTTTGTGAAAGAGATGCCTCCCGAAGACTTGGCTGATGCCCTCACTCTTAACCAGCTCGAGCGCGCTCATATGAGATCTCTGCAAATGGTCTTGTAACGCTCTCGTCCTCCGCTGCCCATTTCGTGGTTTTACTAGCGTACCCAGCGGTGTCGAGTTTGTGGGGGTGAGTGTTTTGTGCCTGGAGAGCTTTGTACGCCGCACTTTGCTCCTGAAATTTGGTCGTCGTTTTCATTCGCACAAAGGCGTCCCATATATCCCACGACAAGAAATGATACTTCGTGAAGGGTGTCCGACCCGTGTTCACATACTTCGTGACAAGCGTGCTCTTGAAGGTCCTCCACGCGTGTCCCATCGCGAGCAACGCCTGCCATTGCACGCGTGCCTGGTCTGCTTCTGGGATAATGAATGAGCCTGAAATTTCAGTCTACAGCTGGCCTCTTTCTTCATTCGTTAGAGACTTCCAGCTTGGTGTGGTGATGGGGACCCGTTCCCTTCCAAATATCCCGCAGATGGTCCGAAATCTCACCGCTGCATTCTTGGGACTCAAAGGGATCCCAACGTCACTGACCTCTGTGATGGTCATTTGGCCTACGGGCAATTTCGATATTCCACTGCCATCTCGCTTCCGTACCACTTTGATCGGAGATCCATACACATTCGGCGACGTCAATGACGGCGACGAAGACGGTGCCTCTGCCATCTCGCTTACTTGCTATCTATATAAGTTACATACGCAATGAACTAAAATTTCATGGATTGCAAGTTGATATCCATAATATTTAAAGAAAGATACAAACATAATACCAAAAAATAATAATGACTACTTACAATGCCATGGATTGCACATGACAAAGAAGTTTTACTCAGCAAACAACATTAAATTCGAGGTATTTTCTTATAAATATGCCATGTTAGCGTATTTATTAACAAGCACCCTTGAACATCAGTAGTAGGGTTACACAACTTAAAGTCTAATGTTGAGCACATTTTATTCCTACTTTCCAACAAAATAAAAAAAGACAACTCTAAGGTTGCTACATGGGAGCAATCAATAACCATACAAAGGACAAAATAAAATTAATAGAACAATGACAGACAATTATCCCTGCCTTTGCTCACTAGATGATGACAACCTATTGGAAATTTCTAACCAAACCTGTCTTGCTAATCAAATGTATATATATACTCATCTACAATATTAAACATCTTACTCTGTAAAACACTTACTAACAATCCCCATTAGCCCTCAACTTACCTAAGCTAATCCATGCTAACTGGCTTGCTAATCAAATGTATATATATACTCATCTACAATATTGAACATCTTACCACCAACCTAATCCAATGGATCTACTGTCATACACTCATACTTACACAACTTAAAGTCTAACCTTAGGGCGTCAGGGTCGGGGAGAAGGAGCGTCGGGGAGCAGCAGGGGCATCGGGGGCGTCGGGGTCGCGGAGAAGGGGCATCGGGGAGGCGGGGAGTAAAGCAGGGGCATCGGGGTCGGGGAGGCCAGGGGTACTTGGGGCGTCGGTGTCGAGGAGGCGGGGGAGTAGCAGGTCGGCATCGGGGAGAATGCTTCAGCCGCAGAGGAGGTGAAGGGGCGCACGAGAGTAAGGAGAGTGATGTGTTAAGGCCGCTCAAACCCTATCGATTCCTCTTAAATAAAGGAATATCACAGACGGTTCTACTATGGAACCGTCTGTGATAAGTCATCACAGACGGTTCCATAGTAGAATCGTCTGTGATATGTTGTATAGGGTTTCTGTGAGAAGTCATCATAGGCGGTTCCGTAACAGAACCGTCTGTGATATTTTCATATCACAAACGGTTCCATAACAAAACCGTCTGTGATATTTTCATATCACAGACGGTTCTGTTATGGAACCAAGTGAAACCAATTTTGATACTCCACATTACAATGAAGTCCACATTGACATCAATATCAGATATGATAAGTCCATAACACATGATAATTCCACATTAATATCAAATTACAATGGAATAGATATTCTTAATTAAAATATAGCCCTTCATGATGATCGACGCACATATAGCTAGCTTCTTCACTGGATTCTTCCTCGAGCCTGATGTCGTCTCCGAAAGGAGGCAACTCGTCAAATTGATCATACTCCTCCTCATCCACGACATTCTCAACTCCAACAATCCTTCTTTTTCCATAAAGAACTACATGGCGGTTCTTATTTTTCGGTTCCATTACATAAAAAAACTTGAACAACTTGCTTAGCGAGTACAAATGGTTCGTCCTTATATCCGACACGTTTGAGGTCCATAGTAGTGACGCCGTACTTATCGACCTTCACGCCCTGCGGAAGTTTAACCTAATGGCATCGAAACATGGGGATCTTGAAAAGTACGTAGTCGAGCTCCTAGATCTCCTCTACGAAACCATAGTAGGAGTTCAACCCACGTGCCCCGGCGGTATTGAACTGCTCGTCAAACACATCTATGCGGACACCGCTGTTCTGGACTGTGCTCCTCCTATCCTGAGCAGTCATATAAAATGTGTACCCATTTATATCGTATCCTTGCCATGTCACAATTGTAAATTTTGGCCCTTTTGCCTACCATAGCAGCGTATCATCACTTGATGACCTCCCTGTGAATCGCATCTTTAACTATTCATTGAACCGACGGTTGTACTCTCTCGTGATCCTAACCTCCGACTGGTTTGGATTCTGTTGGCGTACAATGTCTTTGTGCACGTCGATGTACGGGGACACTTGGGTCATTAGTTGCAAGACCGTCAAATGGATTTACACGTACGTATCTAGATCGGGAGTGATTGCTTTCCTTCCAATAGTCCCAATACCTTCCAGTCTCCCCTCATGACGAGATAGAGGAACACATATCGGTTCCACCTGAGCCATGTAGTCGACGCAGAACTCAATGACCTCTTCGGTTGCATAACCTTCGATGATGCTGCCCTCCAGCCGAGATCAATTCCGTACGTAGAACTTGAGAATTCCCATGTATCTCTTGAACGGGTACATATGACATAAGAACACAGGGCCGCATATCTTTATCTCTTTCACAAGTTGAACAATGAGATGGACCATGATATCGAAAAATGACAGAAGGAAATACATCTCAAGATGACATAGAGTCGTTACCACCTCAGCCTACAGTGCATCTAGTCCTTTAGGATCGATGACCTTCTGAGCAATTGAGTTAAAGAAATAACACAGCCTAAAGATTACCACTTGGACTTTGTTCGGCAAGATACTCCTAATTGCAACAGGAAGCGTTTGTGTCATCAGCACCTGACAATCATGAGACCTCATACCAAATAATTTCAAAACTTCTATGGAAATAAGTTTCTTAATATTGGCGGAGTAACCGGACGGAACTTTCACACCATGCAAGCTTTCGCATAGTTCATATCTCTCGGCCTTGGACAAAGTGTAGCAAGCCAGGGGAAGGTACATTCGTCCTTTATCGGTCTCTTTTGGTGCTAACTCGGTTGTTATGTTCATATCAAGTAAGTCACGCCGTGCGTTAACACCATCCTTTGTTTTGCCACTAATGTTTAGTAAGAGACCAATTAAGCTATCACATACATTCTTCTCCACGTGCATGACGTCGATGCAGTGGCGAACTTCTAAGTGCTATCAATAAGGCAAGTCCCAAAAAATTGATTGCTTCTTCCAGATGTTCTTCTGACGGGTCCTTAATTTACGTCCCTTCCCAAGCACAACATCGATATCCTAAACCATATCATAGACCTTTTTCCCTATAAAAGCCCTTGGAGCTAAATTGTCCTCCTTATTTCCGTCGAATTGTTTCTTCATCTTGCGGTATAGATGAATCCTGGGAAGGAACCTACGGTGACGCATATACACTGTTTTGCGTGAGTTGTTTAGCCATACACTCTCGGTACCATCTAAGCAATGCTGACAGGCTTTGGCTCCTTTTGTACTGAACCCCGACAGGTTACCAAGGGCAGAAAAATCATTGATGGTGCAGAACAACATAGCGCGTAAAGTGAAGTTCCCTCGTTTGTACGCATCCCATACTTGTACCCCTTCGTTCCACAGTGTCACAAGATCTTCTAGCAATGGTGATAGGTACACATCAATATCGTTCCCAGGTTGCTTCAGCCCTTGGATAAGTAGTGACATCAAAATATATTTCCGCTTCATACACAGCCAATGAGGAAGGTTGTAAATACATAGATTCACAGTCCAGGTGCTATGTCGGCTTCTCATATTACCGAAAAGATTCATTCCATCTGTACTCAACCCTAACCTTATGTTCCTTGGTTCTACTCCGAACTCTTCGAAGCTCCAATCGAAGTTTCTCCACTGGATAGAATCAGCAGGGTGTCTTAGCTTTCCATCCTTCTTACACTCCTCTGAGTGCCAACACATCAATCTTGCCTCCTTTCGATTCACGAATAAATACTTCGAACGTGGGATCACAGACAGATACCACAACATCTTAGCAGCAGGTCCTTGCTTCACTTTCGTAGTATTCTTACGCTTGTATCAGGACGCTTTGCACACAGGACAATAATGCATGTTTGCATACTCTTTACGATAGAGGATACAATCGTTCGAACATGCATGTATTCTTTCTACTTCCATTCCCAATGGACAAAGAACCTTCTTGGCTTGGTAGGTGGTACTGGGCAACATGTTTCCCACAGGAAGGATGTCCGCTAGGAGACCTAACAACGCCGTGAAACTCTTGCCGGACCAACCATTGCCTGCCTTCAATTTCAGCAGTTCAAGCAAGGTTGACAACCTTGTGTATTCCAGCTTGCAGCTAGGGAACAAAGGTTTCACCGAGTCCTCCATTAAGCCCTCGAAGTTGCAAAACTCTCTCTCACTGTAGTTCCCTTCTGCATCGCGTAGCATCTGATACAGATTTTCATCATGCGACCTACCCTCATCAAAAGCACAGTCCACATCTGGTATATTGTTAACTTCCTCGGCGATGTCGTAATTATTAACTTCCTGTATGTATACCCTTTTTTGAAACCCCTTCGAATCAAGTGAGCTTCGATCTTCAGATTACCGCAATCAATGCATGGACAATACATAAATTTTATCCCCTTCTTCAACATATCCTGCTCGGCAGCTCTTCTAAAAGCAAACACGCCAAGTTGGCACAGTGGAGGAGGCAGCAGGGGTGGAGCAATGGGGGAGGAGGCAGCAGGGTGGCCGCTCAAATGGGAATGGGCTGGGTTCTGTCGGGACCAGGTATTATATAATGTCATCATATCACACACGGTTCTTATTACAAACCGTCTGTGATAGGTAATGCGTGATGATGACGGTTGGTAATCGTAACCGCTCGCAGTGATATTTAAGTCATCACTGAGCGGTTCGCTCGTGGTCGTAATCGCTCAGTGATACTCTAAGTCATCACAGACGGTTCGTAGTCATAACCATCTGTGATACTTCACAGACGGTTGTATTTACAAACCGTCTGTGATAGGTTCATATCATAAATGGTTTGTCTTGGAACCATCTGTGATTATTTTATCACAGACGGTTTCAAAAAATCATCTGTGATGAGGCGTCTTCTATGGCCTGTTTGTGTAGAAGTGGCTTGACGGCTTGACGATGGGAAGTCCTCGGAGACGCTTGAAATCTTGCACGGAGGTAGACCACGAAGTGGATATATGGTCTTGAGTCCATTAGGTAGAGGAGGGGTCCGATCATGCTGCAGTACTTGCGTTGATCCACGACTTCTCCTTCCTCGCCTGGATCTAAAGCAGTCGAAGTCACTATGGGAGTGGCGATTGGCTTGCAGTCACCCATCTCGAAGCGTTTGATCAGATCCTTGTTGTACTTCACCTGATGGATGAAGATCTCTTCGTTGTATTGCTTGATTTGAAGTCCTAAAAAGTAGTTGAGTTCTCCCATCATACTCATCTTAAATTCCCTGGACATGGTCTCAGAAAAACTGAAAACAAGAGCGTGAGAGGAACCACCGAAGATAATATGATCTACATAAATATGAACAAGTAGGAAGTCATCGCCATGCTAAATAATGAACAAGCTTTTGTCTATCTTACCCATCTCAAAGTTATTCTTAAGCAAGAAGGTCTTAAGCCTATCATACCAAGCTCTAGGGGCTTCCTTAATACCATACAAGGTTTTGGATGGCTTGAAGATGTGGTGTGGATGCTTAGGATCCTCAAAGTCTGGGGTTGCCTAACATACACTTCCTTCTCTATGTAACCATTCATAAAAGCACTCTTACCATCAATTTGATACAATTTAAAGCTCTTAGATGCAGCAAATACAAACAGAATGCGAATGACTTCTAATCTAGCAACAGGAGCGAATGTCTCATCAAGGTCTGTTGGACCGAAAAGACGACTAGAGGGGGGGTGAATAGGAGCAGGCTCACTTTTTCACAAATAATAGATTCAATAAGATTTTACTCCAATAGCTATAGAAGCTATGAATATCAATATACCAGTACAACGGAAGACTAGTATTGAATCCAATTTAACCCCGAAGCAAAACAATGAAAATCAACACAAGCTAAAGAACTCAGTGTTGGGTGGTCTGACCGCTGGGTCAATGGCGGTCGGACCGTGACCTAATGCGGTCGGCCGATCACCGCATGAAGAATGATCAAATGTTCCAAAGAGCGAAGTTGCAAATAGATGTAACTTTTGATCTACAAGTCCAAACTCAATGAAACTTGGAACACACCTTCTCTATGATGTCAGAAACCTATTCCAATCAAAGATTGTGAAAATTCTTGAAAGAATTATGATCCTTTTTCATTTGACATGAGGATGGTTCAAAACCGAGTCAAAACAAAAACTAGATCCAAAATTTTGCTCGTGGGTGATTGATGATCAAGATGATCCTAGATATGTTCCCACATGTCACAGCAAGCTAGATCACGTGAAGAAATTAAGTAAAAACTCGTGGATCAAAGAAAGACTCAAAATCATCAAGTAGAGAGAAGGAAAGTAAAGAGACAAAACTTTGATCAAACTTTCCTTGGATTGATTTGATATGATTTTGGTTTACAGCCACTCCATCAAAGGAGGACAAAGCTCAATCTATGAGCACGAAATCAAATCAAAACTCTCTAGAACCCTAACCTCCAAAAAATCTCTTCCTAAGCAAATTAGGGTTTCAAAACAATAAAAGGGTTGAGGAGGGGTGCAGCCACCTCCCTCCTCTATTTATAGTGGAGGCTTAGACCTTCTAGAAGTTTGACTCAATTAGACTCCCGTTAAGACCCAAAACAAACGGGTCACACACGCACGTATTTTAAAGCCCCATCTTTATCGCCTCTTGACCTAATCAGCTTCCCCTTGCGCCATCTAGCACCGCGGGTTGGCCAATAGGTCACCCTTATCCATCTTGCACCACGCTTGAGTTCATTGGCCTCACCCGGCATCGTCGATCGTTCTGGACCTCAGCTCTCCAAGCCTAGCCCCGATCATCCTCATCGTTGACCGTCGATGACCACCAAGCAACCTGCACAACAATAGACAAGCAAAACGAATCCGGGAACAAGTTCTTCACAACTTGACCCATGTTAGTCAAAACATGCAGCATGCAACACATATACACTGAAACTCATGACTTTGACCTAACAACCAAAGATCGCCGCCGCGAAGGACGATGATCCAAGTGGAAACCGGTCAGACCGCCAGCATGGCCGGTCAGACCGCTCCCCCTGGCTGGTCTGACCGCCACCTATTGGCCGGTCTGAACGCCAGGTTGGACTTAGCCAAAATCAGCCCTTGAAAATCCAAAACCTATTGGAATTTTCAAACCAATATAACTTTTGACTGGAGACTCCAAAAATTATGAGACCAAGTGCAATAGAATCCCCTCTGTTGCCTGCAACCGCTTTTTTTTGCCCAGCTCAAAACACCACCTTTAGAAATTGGTCGGTCCGACCGCCACTATGGCTTGGCCGGATCGCCATCGCCATCCGACCTCTAGGGATCGCCACTATGGCGGTCGACCGCTTCGCCGATCGACCGCCAATGTCTGACAAAGATCGGTTCTTTTGACGAAAACACATGAAACGACAAACCTTAAACGTCATTGCCAATTGTCACATCATCCTAAGATCAGGAGCATATCCCCATGATATCCACAAAGTCTAACCCTTCAATTTAGCTAAAACCCTGAGCTACCAATCTAGCCTTATTTCTAACCACATAACCATCCTCATTTTGTTTATTTTTGAACACCCAACTGGTTCCTATCATATTCTGACTACTAGGAGGTTCTACTAGGTTGCACACTTTATTCCTCTCAAAGTTCTCTTACTCCTCATGCATGACATTGACCTAGCTTGAATCAGATAAAGTATATGATATATCGCAGGGTTTGAAAGAAGCAACCAAAATGAGAGTAGTGACTCGTATCGTGGTACCTGGAGCGAGTGACTCGCTCATGAAGATGACCAATCATCTGATCCAGAGGATGACGCCTCCGAATGTGAAGTGGAGTGCCCAGGGGAGAGAGCACCTCTTCTACCTCCGCATGTACTTCTGATGATGAAGATACAGCAGAAGCCTCAACAAAAGGTGAAAAGTCGAAGTAGGTTCTTGAGCTGGAACAGGTGCGTCAGCGTAGGCGGGACACCATCATCGACTCCATCATCATCTTCCTCCACAAAGATGATCTCCGCCACCTGTATGTGACCTGAAATGTCTGATCTAGCTTCAGGGTTAGTCTCATCAAAGGTGACATTGCATGTCTCTCGAATAACGTTAGTCTCAACATTAAGAACTCAAAAACCCCTCGAATGTGCATGATAACATAGAAATAAACCAACAGAAGTCATCGACTAAAATTTATCTAGGTTTCGTGTCTTGAGAATGAAACGCTTGGCTCCAAAAACTAGAACATGAGAAAAAGGGGGTTTTCTACCAAACCGAAGCTCATATGATGTGTTGTCCAAAGACGGCCTTAAGAACACACGATTTGCGATATGGCAAGCTATAACAATAGCTTCGGCCCTGAACCTCCTCAAAGTGATATACTCATCTAGCACTGACCTATCCATCTCGACCAAGGTTCAGTTCTTCCTTTCCACAATGCCATTTTGTTGAGGGGCACGCGGAGAGGAGAACTCGTGTTCAATACCACACTCAGTGCAGAAAGAGGCAAATGAGGTATTCTTGAACTCCGTGCCATTGTCACTACGAATCACTCTCGAGGCTCCGGGGAGTTTAGAAGCCAAGCGAAGAACAAGATCATGAAAATAATCAAAAGCTTCATCCTTCGAAGCAAGAAAGAATATCTAAAAATATCTCGAGAAATCATCGACTATGACAAGAATGTACTATTTGCAACTGGCTTCTCGAACCCTACCAGGACCAACAGTATCCATGTTAAGAATCTATCTCGGTCCGCCAGTCATGACTATAGTCAATGACGAGTGTGAGGCGACAACTTGCTTGCCATGCCAGCAGGGCGCACATACTGCATCCCTGGCGGCTTTGAGTTTGGGCATACCTCTAATGAGATTAAGGCTGCTAGCTCACGTCAGATGATCAAAACCAATGTAGCCCAAACGATGGTGCCAAAGCCAAAACTCAGAATAAGATGCAATCAAACAATTGAGAGACCCATCAAGAGACTCATAAAAGTCAGCTTCAAAGATCCTACCAACTCTAAAAATCCCTAAGACAAGCTCACCAACTGAATCAAGCACACGAAAAGTATTTTTCTTAAACCTAGTCTCATAGCCATCATCAAGAAGCTGCAAGACAGAAAACAGATTGTACCATAGCTTATCCACAAGGGCGACGTACTTCAGGATGAACTTGCTGTTCACCCCGATCGATCCCGTTCCTTCGATTTGACCTTGTGCATCATCTTCAAAGGAGATAAAGTCATCACCCGTCGACCACATGAAGGAGGTGAACCATCTTGAGTCTCCGGTCATGTGTCTTGAACAACTGGAGTCGATGAACCACGAGTCCTTCCCCCTTCCGCAGCGATTCTAAAAACCAAGGAACAAAGATCGATGTGTCTCAATACTGAGGATATCTAAACATGACTTGGGAACCCAGTACTGAGACACACGTCTACCAGAAGCATGTGAAATTTTTTTTGCTAGCCTCGATTCTACTTGAGATTCTATCATGTGCAATGGTTACAAGAACATGATATGCATCATGTATAGGAACATGATGATTATGAACACGTGAAACAAATCCTAATCCATGTTTCTTTTTTTTTCTATATGACCATGTCTCATGAAAGCTATAGGTTGATGAGATGAAAATCTAGCAAGATTTTTGTTAGCATTTTTCAACCTACGCCGGCAAAATTCAAGCAAATGCCCATTCCTCTGGCAAATAGGTGCAATAATACTTAATATCACAAGGAGATGCACATTTTGAGTCAGAAAATGGTTGGGTAAAACCTGTAGATTTGAAAAGTGTTTTTGCAGGTTGAGTTCTGAACTCAACTAAGCCATCTTTCAAGACTTGAATGACATTTGGTTTGGACTTTTCTAGGGTAAAGTTGTATCCTAACCCTTGCTTTCCATAAGGAGTTTTGAACTTTTCAATAATCATGTTAAATTATTTATTACCCTTAGAAAATTTTCTAATGTGTAATTGAGATAAATATTTTCTTTCTCAAGTTTAGGATATGATTCACAAGTTTTAGCCTTAACAGCTTTAGCATGCTTCTCCTTACGAATAGCAACTTCAAGCTTATGGGCTTCATATGAAGCACAAGGAGCAGAATCAATTTTGTCCTTAAGCTTGACATACTTAACTCTAACTTATAACATGTCATTCACTTCACGTTCACATTCTGAGCAGAAAGAGCAAGTACTAGACTCAGCCTTATCATAAGCTACTAACTTGCTAGATTCTAAGGATTTTTCACAAGGAGTAGATTTAACCTTAATCAACCCAGTCCTAACATTATCTAGTTGGTGCATGGCAATATCATGAGCATTTTGTAACTTAGCAAGTTCAGAATGTAAAGCATGGCAAGATGAACATTCATCAACATCAAGATTTTTAGCATTCACAGGTTCTAGCATAAGATTATCAACATATGATTCTAAGTCCTTATTTTCTAGCTATTGTGAACTCTAACGCCTTATCCTAACTAAGCAAATGCTCATACATGGTATCACATCTAGCTAAGAGAACTTCATATGATGGAGGCACCTTTTCGATGTCGTCGATGTTGATGGAGTCGGCCATGAAGCACATACTGGTGAAGTCCTTTGCATTCCCTTTCTTCTTCACTTGAGGAAGCTCCCCCTCGCTCCCGGAATCCACATCGCTCATGAATTGCTCTCCAAAAGTGGTAAGGACCCGATGAGCGGCCTTCAAGAGCTTGGCAGCATCAAACTTAGACTTGATCCCTTAAGACTTCCTCCAAGCTGCCTTCTCCTTTTTGTTGCTTTTCCCTTCCAGCTTGAGACAGTTCGTCTGGATGTGGTAGAGCTCTCCACACTCATAGCATGTCACAGGGCCACCTCTCTTCTTTGTTTCTCACATTGTGATAGGCCCGTGTGAACTTTTTGGCTAGGAGGGCTAACTCAGGCTCAAGGATAGTTTCAAGTTCTTCTTCATAGATTGCAGACAAACAAGCAAGTGAAAATCTAGAGGAAGATTCAGAAGAGCCATAAGAAGTAATTTGGAGAGGGTCAGCTACTAAAGTCATGTTCTCTTTCTTAGGATGATCAACCCTCTTGATCTCATGAGTCATGAGCTTGCTATAGAGCAACTCCAAAGTGATATCAGAGAGATTAATATTCTCCTCAATGGCAATAGTTTCATCTCCCACTCCTTGGTGTTGATTGCAGCCAAGAGGTGGGTAACTTTATCAACCTGAGAATACTCAATGTCGACCGCTCTCAACTGAATGAGCACCTTGTTGAAGCGAGTGGATACATCATCGATGCTCTCTCTAGGACGTATCTTGAACTTGTTGTATTCTCACTTGAAGACCGTTTGACATATTTGCTTGATTTGGGACGAACCCTCATGGTAGGTTTCAAGGGTGTGCTAAATATCGTACGTGGTCTCAAGGTGGCAGTTCCCGTCATACTCTTGTTTACCAAGCTCGGTATATAGGAGGTTCTTTGCCTTGTGGTTGTTAGCCAAAAGGGTTGCTGAAGCCGGCGTAGTAATCTTGGGCAAGACGAGCGGGGCTCAGACAAACTCCCATATAGCTTGACCTTCGCTCTGAAGGTAGACATGTATGTGATTCTTTCAATAGACATAATTATGCCCATCGAAGACATGCGGCTTGGTGGAGTACTTCTCCATCGTCAAGTTCAGTGACCGATTAAGATCAAGAATGAACTAACCGGGCTCTGATACCACTTGTTGGACCGAAACGACGACTAGAGGGGGCTGAATAGGAGCACTATCTTTTTTTCACCTTGATCGAATTCAACTCAATTTTCACTCCAATAGCTATGAAAGCTATAAAGGTCAATGTACAAACATAACGGAAGTCTTGTATTTAATCCAATCGAAACCCCGAAGCACAGCAACCAAAAACACCGAAAACTCAAAACAAAATGAGTTGGGCGGTCTGACCTTTGGCCTAGCGGACAGACCTCTCACTAGGGACAATATGACCCCCAGCCTGATGAATAGTGAAATTAACACAAACTCAAAATCACAAATCGGCTCAAGTTTTGATTCGGTGATCCAAATCCCCTCAAATTTTAACCACAAATCATTAAGAAGGCGAGAAACATATTCCAATCAATGATAGGGAAGATCAAAACCAATATTTCATGAATTTCATAGATGAGGGAATGAGGGCACACGAACCTTGAAAAATTAAATTTTGATCCTAGAACTTGCTCGTGGGTAAGAGGTGATCAAGATGATCATATATGCATTCTCACATATCACAGTAAGGAATATCCCAGCAAGAAGCCAAAGGAAAATAAAAGGATCACCAAAAACACAAAAGTCACAAAAGAGAGAGCAAGAACAAGAAGCGACTCAGCTTGAAGGAATATTACTTGGATTGATTTGGGATAGAAGTTGGTTTACAGCCACTCCTCTATGGAGAACAAAAGCTTAACACTTGAGCTGTTGAGCACTGTCATAGCAAAAACGAGCTATACAGTAAGAGAAGGGGGACCCCGGACAGGCCTAGAAGGGCTCCGGGGATCCTCGAAAGAAGGGACTAACCAGTGACAAGAACAAGATGACCGTTATTATTTTGGAAAATTCGTGCTGATTTTCTCTCTCCCTTTACAGGAGGGGGGTGGCCCCCTATTTATAACCTTCTGTGGGGGTCTTGTACATTACCATTCTACCCCTATGATAATACTATGCGCGTAAGGGTTGCAGGGACATTCCCCCCTATGCCTAGGCCTTGGTCCATGGTGAGCGCTCCTGGGACTGGTCCATCCTGTTGGTGCCCCAGGTCCAGCCGCGCTAGTAAGGGCTTTGGGTTCACCCCGAGACGCCCCGAGGGTCACCGCCCGGGCCTCGCGGGCTCGGGACCTTCGGGATGCTTCGGGTCCAACCCGAAAGTGGCCCAGAGGACCTGCTGCTCCGGGCCTCGCGGGGCTCCGGGGACCCTTCGGGGATGCTTCGGGTCCACCCCGAAAGTGGCCCGGAGGACCTGCTCCTCCGGGCCTCGCGGCGCTTCGGGGACCCTTCAGGGATGCTTCGGGTCCACCCCGGAAGTGGCCCAGAGGACCTGCTGCTCCGGACCTTGCGGGGCTTTGAGGATCCTTCGGGGATGCTTCGGGTTCCCCGGAAGTGGCCCGGAGGACCTGCTGCTCCGTGCCCCGCGGGGCTCCAGGGACCATTCGGGGATGCTTCGGGTCCACCCCGGAAGTAGTTCGGAGGACCTGCTGCTCCGGGCCTCACGGGGCTTCGGGGATGCTTCGGTCTACCGGGTGGCCCAAGGACTCGCTGCCCGACCTCGCGGGGCTTGGGGATGCTTCGGTCCCCTAGTGGCCCGAGGACTCCATCTCCGAGCCTCGCGAGTCTTCGAGGACCCTCGGGGATGCGGGTCCACCCCGGAGGAGACCCGAAGGGTTTGCTTCCCAGGGAGGCTTCGCCTGGGGTCTGCCACCCGGGTTTTGACGATTGCTTCGCTTGGGCATTGGGGTCGGTGTGGCCGCCCCTACGACAAGCCCCTAGCGGTCGAGGTCCTGCTTTGCCATGGTTGAAACTGCACCGTTCTTCCCGAAGTGTACAGGCACACCGTACCCTTCGGCCTGGCGAAGCGATCTCTTGCATCGTCTTGTTCCTTGAGCGCTCACGGGGTTGCCCAGTGCTTCTGGCCTTGACCGGTATTGCTTGTGTATTTATTACGCTGCGACGATTCATTAATGGGGCGCGACGCTCCATCAATGTGCCCCGCGCCACGTCATTAATAGTGCACGACTGTTCGCTCTAGGGCACACGTATCGCTTGCTGGACCGTCGCGTCTCTTCGGGTTCCGCAGCCTGTTGTTTCGTGTACACGACGCAACTATAAATAAGGAGGGTTGCGCCCCCCCCCCCCAAGTCATGCTTTCTTTCCTTTTACTCTGCTCCTTTGTCCATTAGCCTTGTTGGTAGATGACAAAGCACCCGCGAGACGAGGGGGTTCCAGCGGCCCACACAGACGAGCTGGGTCGGTCGTTGGTGACCCTGGCGGTGCTGCGGGTGCTTGCGAAGGAGGGCAAGATTGCGGATCTATCCCTCGCGCGAGCCCCTGGGTCGGAGACGGTGCCGGTGCCTCGGGACGATGAAGCCGTTTTGTTCTGTTCTTTTCTTGATGCTGGTCTTCAGCTTCCCTGCGTAGGGTTGGTCAGCTGTGTGTTGCAACTCTACCGGGTGGAGCTAGCCCAGTTGACCCTGAACTCGCTCGTGAAGCTCGGGGTCTTCGAGTGGGTGATGCGCTCCGCCGGGGCCGCTGGGGAGGGCCGGCTCTTTGCTTATCTTCACCACGCTCGCTGTCAACCGAAGAAGAAGGAGACTGGTGAGACGCTCAACTTTGGGAGCGTCAATTTTCAACCGAAGGAGCGCTACCTTCGTACCTGCCAGCTCCCGTCTCCCGCAGTCGGTGGGAGACGGACTGGACCCAGCGATGGTTCTACCATGCGTCCCCCTCGTATGATGGGTTGCGGTCGTCCGGGGGGCCCATTCGGCTCAACCCATCCCTGGAGATCGAGCTAAGCTCGAGGGAGGAGTCACTCCTGCAGCTTCTCCTTACGGTTACACGCAGGCTCTCCACCCGCGATCTTGTGGAGGAGTTCTGTGCGCTCCGGGTATAGCCGCTCGCGCAAGGTTGGGACCTCCGCCTTGGCGCTGAGGCTAACGGGGTCCGCGCGCTTGATTTGCCGGAGGGCCGTAGTGGTAGGTGCCGCTGTGGTGGTACTGTGGGATGGTTAGGTTGCTCGCGTGTGATAGTTTGTTTGGTTTTGTAGAGCTCCCTGTGGACGAAGCGGCCCGTGCTGCGGAACAACTCCTTGGTCCGTATACAGGCGAGGAGCATGCGAAGCGGGGGCTAGTTGTGCGTGAGGCGCGGCTGAACCGTGTGTACTTGGACCCGGCCATCCGTCTTGAGGAGCGGCTGGACCCTGACGATGGCAAGCGACGTAAGGGTCGTGTGCCCGAGGAGCTGAATGCACCAGGGCCCATCGACGCTGTGCCCTTGCAATGCGGCGAGCCGGCGGAGCCTCGTGCTCCACGATTGGCCGATGCCTCGTCGACCTGTCCTTCGAAGGCCGCCCGCGTCCCTTCGGGCGTATCGAGCGGGTGGCCTCTAGTGGTTCGCCGCCACCGGCCCGTACGACGGGCTCGTTTTGCGTGGCGAGCCTGGCCCTCGAGGGGTCCTCTGGTGGGACTCCCTCGGGGGAGTACGGCCGAGGCACCGAGGACACCCTGGTGGGTGTTCTTGGTGACGCCCCGCTGACCCCTGGTGAGTTTTTTTTGACTTGTATCTTACACTTGCACTGTAGGCGGAGGGAGCGAAGGAGCCCTCAATGATGCATCAGGAGGTGGGGATTCTGGTGTGGGCGCCGAGCACTCTGGCGCCGGGGGTGCGATGTTGCTAATGGCGCCAGCGCCTCTGGGGCCGCTCCTACGGCCGATCTTGGGCCGTTGTGTACCAACGACTTCAAGGTCAGCTCTAGTGCGGCCGTCGTGTGCGAGGAGGTGGCCCACTTTGCCGCTGCACCTGTCGTGTCCCGCCTCTTCGATAAGTTGTCGATGGGCGAGATGCTTCGGCTAATTGAGTAGAACTCCGCTAGGGTGAGTCCACATTTGTTTTTGCTTGATGTGGTTGCATATTTCTGACGGTATGTTCTTGTAGACGCTGATGATGTCCCGTGCTCTCGACGCGAACATCACGTGGGAGTATGCGGAGATCCAGGGGCAGGTTGATTCGCACTTCGCGCGCAACCAGGCACTCTCCTCGGAGCGTGACGAGCTTGCGGAGAGGACAAAGGCTCTGGAGGCGCGGGTGGCCGAGCTGGAGGCGGAGTGGCAAGGTCTTTGCGACGAGGTGCAGATGCTTCGTCGTACTAAGGCGGACCTGGACGTTGAGATCGCCGCAAAGCGGGAGTTGTTTGAGTCGTTGTCGCGCCATCCGGCGAGCCATGGAAACGGCGGAAACCATCGTGGATCGCGACTGGGGCCGTGCCCACGAAACGCACCGCGTCCCGGAGGTTGATCGGATGTTGGACCGCCTCCGCCGGGGCGGTGATATTTTCCTGCCCACCGCCCAAGCCTACGGTGATCATTGCGTGAAGGTCGCTTGGACCACGACCTTCCTGTCGCTGCAGAAGGGCGGTTGTGGGCATGTTGACACCATCGGGGCGCGCTCCCTGCCTGTAGCCTCAGCGTCCGATGTCGCCGCCGACGAATGATTGGTGCGAAGGGCGACACATACCTTCGCTCAGGCCTTCTGGGCACCACAGGGACGTGAGGCTGCGATGGCTTCGCTGCGCCGGGTGCTGGAGCGGAAGGCGAAGAGCAAGGTAGCTGATGCTCTTCGCTGCACTGGGGGCTACCACGGGTGACAAGGTGTGACCCTCCGCCCTACTACCCCTCGAGCCGTAGTTTTGATAGGCTAGGGTTATTTTTTGTTGTTCCCGCCTCGCACCGGCTTGCGTGCCCGGGTGGGACAAGTTTGTAACAGGTCCCATTTTTTGAATGAAACGGTTGGTTTTGAATGGCCTTGTTCTACGATTGCATTGGTTTCCTTAGGACCGACCGATGATGGTTCGACGGGCTGCCGGCCGGGCCCCCCGTCCCTCCGAAGGGTGGAACATGAAAGTGACCGCGCCGCCTCACCGTAAGAAGGCCGGGCGCCTCGGTAGCCCCGAGCGCCCCGCTCGCCCCGCCTGGCCCCTACAACTTTGCTATCGTGGGGTCGTGTACCACGGGGCCTGGTGGAAGCAATGGAAACGTCGTAACCCGGAGGGGTCAATGGAGCCCTTTTGGCGTTTCCGCGAGTGCAAGGCCTCCCGAGGACGCGCTGAGATTTGCGCCTTCTAGGCGGGGCGAGGCGTTGCCTTTGCCTCGGAATGCCTGAGCGTGGGTGATGCTGCGGGGCCGCCCCGTTCAGGGTGGGAGGCCGAACAAGCGTACGAGCGCCTTGTGCGCCTCGGTGCTTCCGACGGGGAACTGTTTGCGTGGGCGATGGAGGAATATAACCGTCTCGTTGCCTCCGGGTCTTCCGAAGAGGAACTGGTTGACTAAGTGGCCTAGGTGGAGAACTGGGACCTCGCGTCGTAACTTTGCGAGGCACGCTTTCTTGTATAGAGAGGATTGCGCGGAGAGTTGTATCATTGTACTGTACTATTATTTCTTTTTTGAAGTGTTGTAACGTTGTATTGTACTATTATTTATTTTTCGGAGTGTTGTAACATTTTACTGTACTATTGTCTTGTCTTTGTGGATTGCGGTGGACTGCGAGGGGGGGGGGGGCGGAGCCAACGCCGTGCCCCATATACCCTGTGAATTATTGGGTTGGGCTCCGAGAGTGCCCCTCGTCGAGGGAGCCCCTTGTGAGCTATGCGAGGGGGAGGCGGAGCCTGCGCTGTCCCCCATATTTTTTAGGTTGGGGCTCCGAGGGAGCCCCTAGTGAATTATGCGAGGGGGAGGCGGAGCCTGCGCCGTCCCCCTAGTTTTTAGGTTGGGCTCGGAGGGAGCCCCTTGTGAATTATGCGAGGAGGAGGCGGATCCTGCGCCGTCCCCCGTATTTTTTAGGTTGGGCTCCGAAGGAGCCCCTTGTGAATTATGCGAGGGGGAGGCGGAGCCTACGCCATCCCCATATTTTTTTAGGTTGGGGCTCCGAAGGAGCCCCTTGTGAATTATGCGAGGGGGAGATGGAGCCTGCGCCGTCCCCCATATTTTTTAGGTTGGGGCTCCGAAGGAGCCCCTTGTGAATTATGCGAGGGGAGGCGGAGCCTGCGCCGTCCCCATATTTTTTAGGTTGGGGGCTCCGAGGGAGCCCCTTGTGAATTATGCGAGGGGGAGGCGGAGCCTGCGCCGTCCCCCATATTTTTTAGGTTGGGGCTCCGAAGGCGCCCCTTATGAATTATGCGAGGGGGAGGCGGAACCTGCACCATCCCCATATTTTTTAGGTTGGGGCTCCGAAGGCGCCCCTTGTGAATTATGCGAGGGGGAGGCGGAGCCTGGCCGTCTCCATATTTTTTAGGTTGGGGCTCCGAAGGGGGCCCTTGTGAATTATGCGAGGGGGAGGCGGAGCCTGTGCCGTCCCCCGTATTTTTAAGGTTGGGGCTCCGAGAGAGCCCCTTGTGAATTATGCGAGGGGGAGGCGGAGCCTGATAAGGGCATGACCCCTATGGATACAACCACAATTGCTATGCTTGCTATTCCAATTACAAGAGTCTGTCCAATTACTCGGGAACGTGTTCGTCAACTTACTTATCAGGTAAATTCGTTTCTAGGGCTGAGTGTATTATTTGAGAACTCTATGATGCTGCCTAATGGAGATGATTTACTTGTACTTAGGAATATAGGACTACGACCAATTCAAGAAGGTCTACGACCAGCTCCGCACGGTTTACGACCACTTCAAGAAGACCTACGACCAGTTGGACTCGTTGGACACAATTTACGACCAAACATAGCACGTATTCCTCAAGACCCCCATAGGGCCAATCCTACGACCAAGTCTTCTATCAGAGATACACGACACTAGGTGTTGCGCCACCGCTTTGGAAACTAATAGGACTTTGTAAACGTGACGAGGTCTGAGTCCGTGTTGTGTACGCCTCACCCCACTGGCCGCACAACCCTAGGTCGACCTCCTCACGCCCCCTATATATATCAATGGCGCCATAGTTTAGAGGCGGGTTTTTCTTAGATTATTCGCCAACTGCAGCTACTGATTATCGGTTTGAGGAACCCCACTTGTAAACTTCATCTATATCCGCAATACAATTCAGATTGCATCTACCTTGTTCTTGTGAGTTGCTTCGATTGCTTGCAGGAACAATAACCTTCGTGGTAAGGTCGATCGCGTGCAAGCGTGGTCGATAACGATAGGCGTGCGGGTGTAGCGAATTGCGAGGTGACGATCTGTTGGTCTGAAGCCTCAAAGCGTCAACGTCCTCACGACGAACCAAATCGAACCTATCGGAAGATCGGGCCGCCGTGACTCATCAGAGCCTGCGCCACCGCCCATATTTTTTAGGTTGGGCTCCGAGGGAGCCCCTTGTGAATTATGCGAGGGGGAGGCGGAGCCTGCGCCGTCCCCCATATTTCCCCTTGCCATACCGGGGCAGTGGGCCATGCGTGGTGTTTGGTTTATACACTTCACATATCTGGGGTGAGTTAGTGTGCGCCGGGGCTCGGAGCCCCGTTAGGCGTCTCTTTTTTTGTGCCCGCGACGGACTGCGTTTAGTACCGGGGCCATGGGCCATGCGCAGTGTTGGTTTATAAACTTCACACCTCCGGGGTGAGTTAGTGTGCGCCGGGGCTCGGATCCCCGTTAGGTGTCTTTTTTTGTGTCCGCGACGGACCGCGTTTAGTACCGGGGCCGTGGGCTATGCGCGGTGTTGGTTTATACATTTCACACCTCCAGGGTGAGTTAGTGTGCGCCGGGGCTCGGAGCCCCGTTAGGCGTCTTTTGTTTGTACAAGGTTGTCATAAGTCTTATTACTTTGCCAAAATGTGCTTACATGAGTACAAGGTTCCCCTGCGTACACCCGGGGGAGCCATAATCCGGGCGTAGCTGGTGTTATCTAGGGGTAGTACTTTCAGAGGCTCTTGGCGTTCCACGTGTGGTCCAGCTGCTATCCTTCCGGGGTTGCTATGTAGTACCCCGCCCTTGTGCTCCGGGTGATGACGTAGGGGTCTTTCCACTTTGATTCGAACTTTCCCAGTGCCGTTGTAATACCCCGGCCTGCTCGTAGCGTGGCCCATGTGGCCCATGAGGAGTTGTGTGGTGTGATTAGTCCCACATTGTTTGTCTCAAGTGAGTTGTAGTGGTATATAATGCCTGTTGGATCCAAACGTATCACCTTCGGGTTAGCCCTTTTACACAAAGCGAGGACGAAAGTGTAAGTGGGGTGCTATGTGTGGGCGGGTCCGCCCCACGGTGGGCTGGGCATTGAGCCGATTTTGGGTCAGGGTGTTACAGATGGTATCAGAGCATCAACCTTGTTTGCGGCGCGTCGCGGATAGGGCGCGGGCATATGGCGATGGCACATGTGGGCCGGAGTGGACACATGGCATGGTATATGTCTGCGACCGACGCTGGACGACGTACCGAGGGGTGGTTCTGGGCATTTGCACAGATGCGGTATCGCCGAGGGCGCCACTATAAGGGGGTGAATGTAATACCCCGGCTTGCTCGTAGCGTGGCCCATGTGGCCTATGAGGAGTTGTGTGGTGTGATTAGTCCCACATTGCTTGTCTCAAGTGAGTTGTAGTGGTATATAATGCCTGTTGGATCCAAACATAGCACCTCCGGGTTAGCCCTTTTACACGAAGCGAGGACGAAAGTGTAAGTGGGGTGCTATGTGTGGGCGGGTCCGCCCCACGGTGGGCTGGGCATTGAGCCGATTTTGGGTCAGGGTGTTACAACCGTGGTGTTTGTCGCTCTCTTAAGTACCTTGTCGCCTGGGGCCAAGGTGCGGCTAACCTTCCGGTTGTATGCCCGAGCGACCCCCTCGGCGTACTTTGTCATTGTTGAAATTGCTTCGACGCGGTGCTCTTCTAGGAGATCTATCGACACCGCGCGATCGTCCGTGCTTCATCCTTCGGTTGCCCGGAGGGACTTTCCTGCGATTTCCCCCGGGGTCACTGCCTCGTCCCCGAAAAAGAGTTTGAACGGGGAGAAACCTATGGCCCTTGTTGGGGAAGTGCGGATTGCCCATAAGGCCTTTTGGAGCTCCTCCGGCCTTAACCCCTTTGTGAGTCCCACGAGGCGCATGGTTAATCCGGCCAGCAAGTTGCCATTGGCATGCTCTACCGCCCCGTTAGACTCGGGGTGGCCGACCGATGCGAAGCATATGGTGGTGCCGATGCTCTGGCAGAAGGCTCGGAAGGCCGTGGAATCAAATTGGGTGCCGTTGTCAGTGACGATGTCCCGGGGTACACCGTACTGGCACATGTTGTTCCTCCAGACGAAACGTTGCGCCACCAGGCCGTGATTTTGGCTACTGGTTCGGCCTCCACCCATGTGGAGAAGTACTCAATAGCGACAAATGCGAACCGGAGGCTGCCCTTGGCCGTGGGGAAGGGGTCGATGATGTCGAGCCCCATCGCGCGAAGGGCCATATTGGAGCAAGTGGCTGCAACGGTGTAGGCGGTGCTTTGGAATGATGGCTGGCCCATTGGCAACCCTGGCAGTGCTGCACCAGGTCCTGTGCGTCGCGGAGCGCCATAGGCTAGTACAAACCTTGGCGGAAAGTTTTTACCAGGAGGCTCCAGGGTGCTTGGTGTGCTCCGCAAAGTCCCACGTGTACCTCTCTCAGCATGGATTGCCCTTTGGCCTCGGAGATGCACTGTAGCAACGGGGCGCACAAGCCTCGCTTATACAGCTGGCCGTCGATGATGCGGTAGTTGCGAGCTCGGTGTTTTAGGCGGCTTGCCTCGGCTGCTTCGTCGACTCTTCTCCTCCGAGAGGTAGCTACGAATAGGATCCCGCCAGTCTGTGTGCTGATCTGGAGAATGGGGCGGGATTCTCGGGCTGTTGGCATCTCCGGGGTAGCCCTTGGTGCTTCCGGGGCAGCTCCTGGTGCTTCTGGGGCAATTGATGGCTCATGCAGCCTGGAGTACAGTACGTCTAGCGGGGGGTTCTTGTTGGAGCTGGCTATTTTGGCCAGTCTATCTACCGCGTTATTGCTGGTGCGCGGGATGCTCTGGACGGTGATGCCATGGAAATGCTTTGCTTCACCCAGGACCGCCGCTAAGTACCGGGACATCTCCGTGTCCCTCGCTGTGAATGACTTATCGAAGTGGCCTGCGACGAGGCGTGAGTCACTCTTGATTATTATGCGCTTCACGCCCAGCGTTTTGGCTTTCCGTAGACCGAGCAGTATGGCCTTGTACTCGGAGGTGTTGTTGGTTATTGGTAAGTCTAGGAGCGCCGCGTAGGAAATTATCCAGCCGTCTGGCGCGGTCAAGATGGCAACGGCGCTGGCCCTGCTGCGCACCATGACCCATCAGTGGTAATTACCCAATGTATCTCAACTTTTCCTGGCGCATGGTCCACTGGTTGCGGGGTCCATTTCGCAACGAAGTCGGCTAAAGCCTGCGACTTTATTACTGTGCGCGCAGCGAAGGTCACGTCGAATGGCGCCAACTCGGCCGCCCACTTGCCTATGCGATCCAATGCGTCCTTGTTCATCAGCATCAGCGCCAGCGGATAGGCTGTGGGGATCACAATGGCGTGCGCCATAAAATAGTTTCGGAGCTTGCGGGAGGCCATGAGGAGGGCATAGGCGAGCTTTTCTAGCTCGGTGTACCGGGCTCTGGCGCCCTGCAAAGCTTTAGATACATAGTACACCAGGCGCTGAACCCCTTCGTCTTGGATGAGTATCGCGCTGACGGCGGACGAAGAGGCTGCGAGGTACAGCAAGAGGGTTGCGCCCTGCGCTGGGCTCGCTAAGCTTGGGAGCTTGGCGAGATACTCTTTGAGCTGTTGGAACACCTCCTGGCAATCTTGGGTCCAGCTGAAGGGCTTTGCTCCGCAGAGCGTTGTGAAGAACGGCAAGGCCCGCTATGCCTTGCGAGACAAGAATCTGCTGAGTGCTGTGAGGCGGCCCATGAGTTTCTACACCTCGCGGCCCGTGCGGGGAGGTGCCATCTCCTAGATAGCTTTGATCTTTTCTGGCTTCGCTTCGATGCCCCTATGCGATACCAGGAAGCCGAGGAGCTTTCTGGCTCGGACGCCGAAGGCGTACTTTTTGGGGTTGAGCATTATCCCTTCGCCCTGAGGTTGGCGAATGTCTCGTGGAGATCGGCTACGTGTGAAGCCTGGAGCTTGCTCTTGATCACCACATGGTCGACATACGCCTTGATGTTCCGGCTGAGTTGTTCGACAAGAACCTTGTTGATGAGTAGGCTGAACGTAGCCCCCGCGTTCTTCAGGCCGAAGGGCATCCGACTGTAACAATATGTGCCGGTGGGGGTTATGAATGCCGTCTTGAGGTCGTCCTCCTTTGCCATGAATACCTGGTGGTAACCAGAGTAGGCGTCGAGAAAGCTCATTAGCTCACAGCCCGAGGTGGCGTCTACGAGTTGGTCGATGCACGGTAGGCGGAAATCATCTTTGGGTGTGGCCTTGTTGAGGTCGGTAAAGTCAACGCACATGCGCCAGTCCCCTTCCCCCTTCCGCACGAGGACTGGGTTGGTCAGCCACTATGAGTGCTTAATCTCCCTGATAACGTCGAGTTTTGACGATTGCTTCGCTTGGGCGTTGGGGCCGGTAGGGCCGCCCCTACGACAAGCACACAATCAATCCATGTCTCACAAATCCTAGCATCAACTACTCCAAAATCCCCAAAACATAAATTAGGGTTTTTCTCTTGGAATGACTTGGGAACTCCACATATAGACATTCCCTTTTATAGTAGAGGCTAGGCTGAGAGAGAAGACCCTAATGGGCACCCGTTAAGCCCACACACAAACAAGTCTACACTCACGAATGCTTATCAAAGCGAATGACGAATCGGGCTTTCCGAATCCATTTCTTCGTGGTCTTTATCTTCATTTGACCTAAATCATCTCATATTGCACCGTCTTGCGCCGCGGTTTAGCCAAAGGTCATCAAGGTGGTATTTTGGTGAAGTTACCAAAATACCTCTTCTCGATCCTTCTTCAAAAGACCGATTCCAATCTTCATGAAGCAATCCCATACTTCGCCACGTATAGGTTGATCAATGACTATCTTCATATCGGCAAGTTTCTCCCATCTGACTCTCACCAAAATCACTATGACACTTGCACCGACCCCCGCCTCGCTTGATGTAACCCGTCACATCAAACTTCTCGTTCGGTCATCCTTGTCCATTTTGCGCCATGCTTGAGTCCACTGACTTTACTCGGCATCCTCAATCACTCTGTACCTTAGCTCTCCAAGCTTAGTCTCGATCATCCTCGCCGTTGACCGTTATTGACCTCCAAGCCTCTTGCACAAAAATAGGTCAAGAAATCAATTCCGGGAACAAGTTCTTCGCAACTTAACCCACGTTCGTCAAAACATGCATCATGCAACACATATGCACTTAAATCCATAAAATTTACCTAACCTACGAACATCGCCGCCAAGCCGGCTAGCGAACAGGGCAAAATCGGTTAGACCGCCACCCATGGTCGGTCTGACCGCCAACAAGAACAAATGAGTATGATTATTATTCTCTCCGAAGAAGGTCTAAACTTGTCTAAAAAATCCATTGTCTTTTCTTGCACGATCTCAAATGTCATGTCCTCAGTATTTATTTTATAAGATCGATAGTAAATCATTGATGATTAATTTGAAATGATTGTTAACATAATTGCATCATAGCTAGGATCCTGATCGACGACCTTCTGCTTAAATAAGTGTGCATGAATCATCATCCTAGCTTACCAATCAAATCATAAGTCCTTCGCAACAAAATATTGTCGCCTCCATAGTGTACTATTAGAGTATGCGGTGCTTCCTGAGCGTGTGTCACGAAACAGGCATTGGAAATTGCTGTTGAATGGTCTCTGTCTCTCCGTGCGAGCTATCAGTAAACATAATCAGAGCCGATGCATGAGCATGCATGCCGAAGCTAGCAATCGTCAAAGGAGATTGAAATGCATGCAACTTAAGAGAGACATGGACCTTGCATACATTGTTACCCTTTCAGGGATGAACAAATTAATGTATGCGCATGTGTGTCTCCAATGAGAGCAACGCTTTTAATCTGTTTCTTCCTGACCAACAATTACACCTCTCCATGGTCAACAGTAACCCTCACTTAGCCCTTTGTCTGCATCTCTGTGTCCGTACAAGTAGTCGCTATAGCTGTAAATGCTGATCACATGACTCCCGAGCACAAGCAGATCGATGCCTCCCTTTCATCATTTCGACCTACATACTAATCTGTACACGCCTACAGAATGGATGGTAATATGCTCGAGAGATTAATTAATACCACCGAGGTCGCCTTCTCGTTCGGTTTCTTTTACTTGCTACAACAGTAGTAACAAGCTCTGTGGTCATTACTATATGTGCTGATGGCCTGATGCATGCATGTTTCACCTTCACCATGGCCATGGGTAAGTGCGTACTAGCAAATAGTAACAATTAACCTTTTTGCAGGGTAAAACTATAACGAGGCAGGAACCAACAATAAGCCGAGACGACGACGACGTCGTCCGTCGTGTTCCGTTATGGAGTAGCTAGCGTCGCTGGCCGGCCGCCTCCGCCGCTTTCTCTTCAGCCTTTTTTCCTGCTCTCCAACTGTCCTGCCGGGCGGGGCCCCAAGGCCGCTAGCTGCTGGCACAGCGCGCGCGCTCCCTGCCCTGCCCTGCCGGCCCGTGGCTAGCCATCACCACCACCAACCCAGCAAATCGCTCTAGCTAGCTCCCCCATCGATCGCACGCGTCATGTCACGCGTCACGCGACGCTGTACTGCCCGATCGCTTGGCATGCAGCAGCCTCGGCCTGGAGCTAGCGCGGCCGAGAAAAAAGACACATGCATGTGTCCAATTATATTATTGAGAGAGAGAGAGAGAGAGAGAGAGCGCAGACAGGCGCAGAGGCACGAGCTAGGCCGCGACAATTCGGCAGAAGGAGGTGGCGACGGGTGAGCGCGACGTGCATGGGGGCGGGGCGGGGTCGGGCCCACGCCACGCCACGCCAACGGCGCAATGTTTGGCGCCGCGCGGGGGCGCGATTTGAAGGCAGCCAGGCAGGCAGGGAAAGAGAGAGAGCCATCGCGCCGTCGCGCGCATGAGGCGATCGATCGACACGGAGGGCGACGCGTCGGGGCCGCGCTGCCCCCGCCCGGCCCGGTAGGAGTATTTTTGGATCCGCACGCGGATTTATGGATCTGGCGCGCCTGGGCCCCACCGCGTGCGCGGTTTCGAAGCTTTATAGCGACGCATGAGCGAGTGCATGATCGACCGATCGATCGACGCGCTCGCGGCCAGGCCAGCAACCGTCGTCGTGCGCAGGCGCAAACGGATAAATAATGGGCGGATAGTCGAGCGGCAGTGCTGTGTTGTGTTGTGGTGGTGGTGGTGGTGGTGGATGGATCTCGGTTTCGTACGTATGTCTGGGGGAGTTTCCCCATGCAGACACCACACCTTGGGAGTCCAACAAGAGGCAACAGGGGTGGCTGACCTGTAGTAGTAACCTCACAGCCCCCCATCGCGACGGGGCCCAGCTGCCTGCAGCCTTCGCCATCGTCCTTGCGTGGATCGATCTGATTCTTCGGGTGGGGGGGTTGGCGTACGTATGTTGCTTGCGTGCTGCTGCTGCTGCCGCGCGCGCGATCTGTGCCAGCTGACCATATGGAATTAATAGTGGCGACACCATCGAACGTACCTAGGCGCACTACATTTTTACAATGAGAATGAAATAGTGGCGCCGTGTATTTTGCAACAGTTGGCCTACCTCGTATCTAATGCAAATGGAATTAATACAATTTTGCGAGAAGCCCCTATAATAACAGTTTAATTACTACACATGTGAAAAAAAAAACTCACTGCTCCAGAATTTGTATAGTATACTTTTTTTTTTGGAGCTCCATAAGTTGTGTGCACAGTGCACTATACTTTGACAGTTTGACCCCGAGACAAATCAATTTTCTGGCTCTAGAATTGATGCAGGCAGGTACCTACATCTTTTTGTTGCTGACAAACTCAAGGCAAAAGTAGCTCCCTAATCTCGAAAGTGATTCTAGTTTATCAGGGATTACAAAAATACTGTGATTTAGTCCAGATAAAAGAAACAAGAAACCAGGCTCTAATCCCCTCAGCGAAACAATGCCGAAGAGGCAAAGGCATGAAAGGTCCTCGGCCCACGATTCACCAGGGATTGTAGGGTGATGGGCTAGCTAGGCAGTAGGACAAAATGCTCTCTGGAATCATGGGCTAGATGTGATGTAGGCTTGTAGACCATGGACCAAAACGCCGAACGCCTAGCGTCCGCTTGCGATGTTTCTGAGGGCTGTAACGGGCCACGTCAGGCTACGTCTTATGGGAGTGGACCGTCAGTTCCGGGCTTAATCGATGCCGCACGGCCCAACACGTAGCATCCCTCTGGTGCGCGATCCGTCGTAGAAGCCTCAAAAGGGAGGTGTAAAAAATCCGAAGCTTCCACTCCATTTTATTCCCCCGAAGCAGCAGAAGCAGGCGGGATCGTCGGTGACTACCCGCCGCTGCCACCTCCGCCTTCTGCTCCTCATCTCCGCTACCCTTTTATGAGCGGTTGCCGCCGCCGCCGCCGCCGCCGTCACTGGGAAGCGGTTCGAAGCACCTCGCGTCTCCTCGGCTTCCCCTCTTCTACCGCGCGCCTCTCGGCGACGACGCGACCACCGAGGTGAGCGCTTCGCCCGTCTCACGGTTTCGGATCCGTTGCGTGGATTGTGAGAGGGTTTAGTGCAGGATGTGTCTGGTCTCTAAGCCACCCGTTCCGCGCGCGCGCGCGTGTTGTGAAATTGGAAGTTTCGGTGTGCACGTGATCTAATGTTTCCTTCGCTTTGATTATGGCGTGTAGCAACTAGCAAGCAGTGGCAGAATTGTGGTAATTTTCTGGGTGTTAATATTTAGCTGTTAGCTTCAGTGTTGCAATAGGATTTTTGTTATGCGGAGGAGCTAGAGCTCGGATATTATTCACACTTTATTTTTTGCATGATGCTGTTTGACGATGCATTCTTTGTTCTCGAATATTGGCTGTTATGCTGTTTCGAATATTGTTATTGCTTCATGGGATACTATTATGAGCAGTAGAAAATTTCATTGAAGTAATGTAGTTTTTTACATGTTTCTATTGTAATTTTGGGGAAACTAATTGCTATTTATTTTTTCGATTGGGCACAGTGGTTTCCTATCGGAGGAATTTATAATTTCTTTGGATAATGTGGTGTTTCCTATGTTTCGTTAATGTAACGTGGGGAGCTGAATACTTAGTTCAATGTAAACTGAACAGTGTTCCCCTTGGCGCTGATCCTCACCTAGGCGGGGTTAGGCGACCGTCTAGACAGGATGAATCGGCTAGACGGTCTAGACTGGAGGGCTGCGTGTAGCGCCTAAGCGGGCGCTTAGGGGAACACTAACTGAATACTTAGTTGTTGGCTATAACTTCTGAAGGACATTTGGTGTGCTCCAGGTCTTCATCTTTTTTAAGCAGGGCTCTTCAATTTTTCAGTCCTTATTTTTGTGGAGGTTCTCACGGTTTAAATGGCATCTTAAATATTCTCAATTATGTAGTGTGTAGTCTATAAACAAACTATGATTCTGTACAGACTTGTATTCCAGACTTCATTTGATGGTAGGTCTATTGTCAAAATAGAGCCTCACTTCTTCCAAATTTTGTCCCCAGATGTTAATTATCCTGTCAATAAAAAAGCTGTGTTTTGTTGTCATATTCAAAGTTGTCTTGTATTTTCACTGTCTAACACTATTGGCAATTGAACTTCCAGACAGTTCAGTATTTCACTGCAACCATTTATTGATATATAGTACAAGAGTATGAGTCAAGATTGTCGGTCGAGTTCTAATTAGTTTAAGCATATGCTCTTCTTGCTTACTAGATTTCCCGGTCAATTTATAACTTTGAAGAAATCAGTGGTATGCTCTGAGACGCCGTGATGTTCAGAGCCGCGCGGCCGAGACTACCAAGACAGCAGACAGGGAGGAAGACAGGAATTGGAGTTTTACTCTTGTATATTTCTTAACTGAATTATAAAGTCTCTCTCTGTTTAAATAGAGAACCAAACAATCTTGACTAAGAACTGTAATCGAATTGCATAAATGAAATAGTAAATACTTCCTAATATCAGCTACGAAACAGAATCGGAAAGAGCAACTACGAAAACAGAATCTGAAAAACTGCAGCACCTACTGTTCCTAATCCGACACAGTGTCTAATTCTACCAACGCAACTGATTAGGATGGAGAAGGTGCCCCCGACCGAAAGCTGCTTCTTGCGTCTTCCATACGCGATACCCCACATGACTTCTCTCCCCACCTTTTCAAACAGCTCATCCTCAAGCTTGAAGGAAGGATAGAGTCGTTGAAATTGTTCCAAATCTTCCCAAGATGCACTTATAACGGCTGTATTTTTCCATTGAACCAAATTTTGTAAACGATCATGAGCCCGACGAGACTTAAGCACTTGAGCCAGTTGAGGAAAAACTCGGCCATGCAAAATAGTAGGCAGTGGTGGCAGTACCTGTGGAGATGGACCAAACTAACGTGAAACACGTCATGAATCTTGGCACTAGCCGGTAATTGCAAATGATATGCCACGAGTCCGATTTTATGTAGAATTTGATAATACCCAAAATAACGAGGTCCCAATTTTCCTTTTGATGACAGTGACATTGAGGCCATCGGACGATGATGTAAACGTAGCCAAACCCATTGACCTTCAGAAAAATCCAACTCACGATGCGTTTTGTTGTAATGACGCTTATATGTTTGCTGAGCGAGCAATAAACGGTCATGAATTTCTCACAAAAAATGTCCTAATCCTGAAGCAGTCAATCTATGGCTGGAAGGCAAGTGCTCCCTTGATCATAAGAACGCAAAGAAGGTGGTTCTCGTCCATAAACTACTTTAAAGGGTGACGTACGCAATGATGTCTGGAATGAAGTATTATAGCAATATTCGGCCCACGGTAACCAATGAAGCCATTGTTTAGGACGATCTCCAGTAAGACAGCGAAGATACATTACAATAATCTTATTAACCACTTCATATTGACCATCGGATCGAGGGTGAAAAGCAGAACTAAGATGAAACTTAACTCCTGCCAATCGAAAAAGTTTAGACAAAAAATTACTGGTAAAAACCGGATCACGGTCACTGACAATAGATGTTGGAATGCCATGAACACGAGCGATCTCGCTAAAGAACAATTGAGCCACTGAGTAAGCTGTGTAGGGATGAGCCAATGGAATAAAATGTGCAAAAATTACTGCAACAGACTTGGTCGGGGATCTGGTCATGACAACAGGGCTAGTTGTGACAACTTAAAGTCACTTCCCTTGATCTACCATTGTTCTCCTCCATTGCTTTGACTCCGGCTTCCCTCTCCTCCCTCTCGGTCCCAAAGTCTTCACAATGTTCAAACCTGAGAATGCACAAAGTAGTGACATGAGGTAGTATTTCATTCTCATGAATACATCATTAGGAATAGATAGAAACGAGTTCACCTCAATGTTATGCTTCTTTGCAAAAGTTTTCACCATTTTGGTAAGTTCATGTTGGTATAGTAAAGATTAAACACAACATATGGAACAATGCGAAGGATGTCCTCATCACAACGCATCTTCAGACGGCCATTAGTTTGGCTAGGGCATACGAGCAGCGTCTCGAGGAGACGTCAGGGGATTCGTAGCCTCCACTAAAAACCCCCGCCGGTTCACGTTTCACATCTGGGACATTGGCGCCATAGTCTAGCATGCCAACTTCGACAATTGTGGCGGCGACCACACCAGCTTCCGCCGTACCTTCGGCGACCACCGGCGCTGCGGCCAACCCAGTCTCCCGATTATGACGTCTCTCTATGGAGATGTTTGATCAATGCGCCAAGGAACTTTGCTACAATTGCCCCGAGAAATTCTCTAGGAACCATCGTTGTCCCATGAAGAGAATTTTTCTCCTCAAGCTTGATGACGACGACGATCCAGCCAATGATGGTGATCATGTTGAGATTTCACTTCACGTTCTCACCGGCATACGCACGGGCCGTACGATGCAGTTGAAGATTGCAATTCACAGACAAGAACTGCTCGCACTCGTGGACTCCGGCTCCACCCATACAATTATGGCTGAAGCCGTCGCATAGTGAAGACTTCTTTGCCGACTGTTATGTTATTCCACTCGACGAGTTTGACGTGGTTCTTGTTGTACAGTGGTTTCGCACTTTGGGACCTATTCTTTGGGACTTCACGAAACTTAGCACGTCATTTTGGCAAGATGAACATCGAGTGACTTGGACCGGGTTGGATTCTACACGGACCGGCTAACAGACTTGCGCCATCACTGGCTGCGAGTTGATGATTGATCTTTTGGCCGAGTTCTCTGCTCTCTTTGAGGAATCGCATGGGTTGCCACCACCTCGACGATGTGATCACCATATTCACCTATTGCAGGGTACTGTTCCAATGGCAGTTCGGCCATATCATCATCCGCAATTATTGAAGAATGAAATTGAGAAGCAATGCGATGCAATGTTGGCACAAGGTATTATTCGCAAAAGTACCTCAACCTTTTCATCACCTGTTTTGCTTGTCAAAAAGCAAGACACATCTTGGTGCTTCTGCGTGGATTATCGTGCCCTCAACGACAAGACATAAAAGACAAATTATATTAGCCATCGTCGATGAGCTTTTGGATGAACTCAATGGTGCCCGTTTCTTCACCAATCTCGATTTACGTAGCGGTTACCATCAGATTTTGATGCATGGTCCCGATATTGAGAAGACACGTTTCGTACACATTGTGGTCACTTTGAGTTCTTGGTCATGTTGTTCGGTCTAACGAATGCTCCCGCGACATTCCAGGCGCTTATGAATGATATCATCAAGCCTTTTATTTTTGGTTAGGGCGTGGCGATGGATTCTGACACAGGAGATGCCATTCAAGCATGACCGAAACCGCGGACCCTTCGTGCACTTCGTGGTTTCCTCGGTCTTACAGGGTAGTATCACAAGTTTATCAAAGAATATGGCTCGGTGGCTACTTCCCTCACCAAATTTCTCAAGAAGGAAGCTTTTTTGTGGACTGCAGACACCGATTCAACATTTGCAGCTTTGAAGGCAACACTAGTGACGGCTCCCGTACTTCATCTTCCTGACTTCGTCAAACGTTTTACAGTGGATTGTGATGTGTCCGGTGCAGGGTTTGGTGCGGTTTTGCATCAAGATGGTGGATCTATTGCGTTTTTAGTCGGGTAGTTGCTCCTCACCACGCCAAGTTGGTTGCATATGAGCGCGAATTGATCGAATTAGTCAAAGCTGTCTGTCACTGGCGACCGCGTGTTTTTGTTGTTCGAATAGATGATTATAGCCTCAAATTTTTTGCTTGATCAATGTCTCTCTACTATTCCGCAACATACATGGGTGAGCAAGTTATTTGGTTATGATTTTTCAGTGGAGTTTTATCCTGGCTGCCAGAATGCAGCCGCTGATGCTTTGTCCTGACGAGATGAAGAGACCATGGTAGTTCGGGCCTTGTCCAATCCCAGTTTCATCATATTTGAGGCACTTCGGCAAGAGGTTTCCTCGATTTCCGAATTGGCAGTGCTATGGGATAAGGTGTTGGTCGGCACAGCCGACTTCGGTTGGACCTTCGTCAATGGGCTACTCTTGTATAAGGGGCATATTGTTGTGGCTGATTCATCTATCTTTTGAGTTGATTTACTTGCAGATGCTCACGATACTGGTCATGAAGGCGTCCAGAAAACTTTACATCGCTTTCGGGCTACTTTCTTTAACTCTGGCGCTCACAAAAAGGTACGGGATTATGTCAAAGGTTGTGTGATCTGTCAGAAAAATAAAGCAGAACATTTGCATCCAGTGGGGCTTCTACAACCTTTGACTGTACCATCCGTTGTTTGGGAGGATATATCTATGGACTTTATTGAAGGCTTTCCGAAGGTGGGAGGTAAAACGACTATTCTCACAGTTGTTG
Organism: Hsuehochloa calcarea; assembly: GCA_036346395.1. Lineage (NCBI taxonomy): Eukaryota > Viridiplantae > Streptophyta > Magnoliopsida > Poales > Poaceae > Hsuehochloa > Hsuehochloa calcarea. The sequence goes on along the minus strand of CM070594.1, from coordinate 63,242,981 downwards.
ATTGTTTTTCTAAGTAACTTCGTTTTATTCCGCTTGGCCATCCATACACCGCGAACTCTATCTCTCGCGCATTCTTTGATGACATTGTTTGCCTAAATGGGATTCCCTGTTCTATCGTCAACGATCGTGATCCCGTCTTCATTTCTGTATTTTTGGACCAAACTTTTTCGTCTTGCTGGTGTCAAATTTCATATGAGTTCCACCTTTCATCCACAATCTGATGGTCAATTGGAAGTGGTCAATCGCACCATTGCTATGTATCTGCAGTGTTTGTCCGGTGATCGTCGTAAGTAGTGGCTTCCTTGGGTGGAGTTTTGTTACAATACTTCATATCACTCCTCCCTCCGCACCACCCCTTTTTGTGCTGTCTATGGATGTGATTCTCCAACGTTATTGACCTACCAACCGGGTACGACCAAAGTGGTGGCAGTTGACCGATAGTGGGGCGACCGTGATGAATTTCTTGCTAAGATCCAAGAACATCTCCTTCAAGCCCAAGATTATATGAAGCAAAATTATGACAAACATCATAGTGCGGTTCAGTATGAGGTGGGTGAATGGGCTTGGCTTCATCTTCACCACCGTACGACTATTTCTATCACAGATCAACAGTGTTCCAAGTTGTTTCCACGTTTTTATGGACCTTTTTTGATTGAGGAATGCATTGGAACAGTCGCTTATCGTCTTCGTCTTCCTTCCAAAGCTCGCATCCATAATATCTTCTATGTCACTTTACTCAAGAAGTACGAAGGACCGTTACCTCTTGTTTCGGGCCGACTAGTGGACATTATTCATGGTCGTGTGGTATCTTCACCTTTATCAATTGTCCAGGCTTGCCTCAACCGTGGCAATTGGGAGCTTCTAGTGCAGTGGATGGGTTGTTCTCCGGTCGACGCTATATGGGAGAAATTGGATGATTTTCAGCAGCGTTATCCTCTTTCAACTCGAGGATGAGCTGTTTCGTAGAGAGGGAGGTAATGTTGTGGACGCATTTGTTGGGAAGACATACGAGCGATGCAAGCGCAAGAGCAGCAAGCAGGATTCAGCATGGGAGCCCTCGACTGGCGTTGCTGAATCCGAACCAGATTCGATTCCTGTAGCCATCACGTAACCGACATGGCTACTGTTGCCGGTCAGGCAGTAGCTTGATTTAGGGAAAGAGGTAAGGATAGTTAGGAAGAGATAAGTTAGTATCTCCTTAAGAGATTGAGTTGGATATTGAATTAGAGATTGAATTAGGGTTTGAGTCGTTTCCTTCCCGAATTCGTTGTGTTGTTCTGATTTCGGAAATACCGAAATCCCTTGCGGTTAGGCTATAAAGGCAGCATATGTAATTTAGAGAAGGCAATCAAGAAATAAACTTATCTTTGCTTATTCATCTAGTCGGCAATCAGAGCCTCGATCGCCCAGGAATCCATCCCGCCGAGCTCGAGGGCGACATCGCCTCTGCCAGTTATCCTTCACCTTCCTCATCTTCCATGCCACATCACTTATCAACCTTTTTAATTGATATAGCTTTAGAACTTTACAGTTGGATTTTGGAAAACTTCAGAAGGAGTTTCTCTCAAATTTATCAAACTATGTTTTACTTTCCTAATATTATAATCTTCTGCAAAGTAATAAATGACATTGTCACAAAAGGTGCAGGGTGGATCTTCCCATCCAGCATCAGTAATGTTTTGGTTTCATAAAGATAGATGAATAGCGCAAGACCTGACTAGAATGGTTTATTTGCTTTTTGGATGATGCACTAATCACTAAATTTGTCTTTGAAGCAACTAATATTTGTGTCTTTTTGCTCTGTCTGAACTGTTTTCTTTAGCGTGATGCTTATATACACGTGTTGACACGTAGATGGATCTAAATTAACAGTTACCACTTGCAATGATATGTGAAATATTCTGTGTTTTCATGTCTTACTGTGCAGATATGCATTTTATTGAAAAGGAAACATGCAGAAGCTAAAGAACTAGAAGTCTATCGTTATCGACAATATGATTCTGATGTTAATCCACCCAATGTTTGAGGAGAAAATATCCTATTCCTACTGTTAACTAATTCACATGTTACCATTGTGTATTCACATTTATGGACGTTAAACTTGTGATTCCTTCACCAGAAGAACATTTGTGCACTTCAGAAATTTGCTAACAGCCCGAAATCCAAGAAACACTTAGAGGAAATTAGCGCCATTGACACTGTAATTTAACACTCACAATTCCCAATTTCTGTTTTTGACCGTAGCTTTAGTTCTTTCGACACGAAGATAAAGGGGGGGAAGCAATATCGCTAAGTTAACTGTGTTGGAATTCCCTTTAGATTGGCGGGGATTTCAGTACAATTTCCTTGTCAATCTGAAAGGATTGCACCAAATCCTCGTTCATCCAACCAAGCCCTTAACGATAATTAGCTGGGCAGACGAGCCCATCTTGCATGGTGCAGTCTGAATAACATGGTTGAACTGGATCACTTTGAAATTATCTCTTTTGGGCATCATCTCATCTAGGATCCTCTACTCAATTCAATCTCCTCAACAAGACACTTTATCTCGCACCAGCCCACCATCCAGGGATGGACTCATGTAGAGAACCAATCAGTGTGAAAGTTATTCTATTGTGGGTAAATGACACATTTAGTCCCTCTGCTCTCGCGGGCGGCTCACGTTGGTCCCTCTGCTTTGAAAAGGTCCAATTGGTCCCTATACTTCCATTAGAGCATTTATTGTGATATACTCTTTTGGATGCTTCTTGATGGGATTTAGCACCTTCTCTTTCTGATGCTTCTTGAGCGTAGTATGGATATTTGAAAATGTTTACACTTCTTTGCTCTGAAAAACAGGGCCTTTAAATTCTGACCCAGGTATATTCTGGGCCATGCGCTGTTACTTAGTATTCTTGTTACTAGTCAACCGTATAAAGAAAACTTATGGCCAGTACTGCTGACATCTGGGTCCAACATGTACACAGTTTCTGCATATGGGTCCCTGCAAATAGTAGGCTGCCAGCTGCACAAAATTTACTTGGAAATGCTCACTTCCACACGTTAGTGCTGTATGAGTTACAGGGGCTCAATATATTGCAACTCCTTGCACCGGAGTACCCGCAAAGTGCCAGAGCTTATCCTAGTTCCGCTCTCTCTCTCTCTCTCAAAAGGAACCTTTAAAAATGCTTAACACTGTAATTACTTGGAAGTGATAACTCCAGTGAATGCACGACTTGTCTATATTGTTTGTGTAGTGCTAATTAATATACTTTAACTTTATGATTTGGCATATGAAATTATTTAGCCACCAGGCCAATTTAGAATTGAAAATGAAGGTGGTTGCAGCAGCATCAAGCACTCTGCACTTTCCTGAGTAAAGTATTCTTGTATTTTTGTCTTGGCGGATCTGTTAAGGTAATACAATATACTAGAGCTTCATAGTGTGCTCATTTTTCTTCCATAGTGGCTCATTAAATAAGTCTGGTCAACCGTACGGATTATGGAGCGAGTTGCAACTGACTTCCTCTGTTTTTGTTTTGTTTTCCCATTTGCATGCCCCATTTCTGGCTATTTACAGGGATGTTTAGTGTATTAGTATCTGGTCAATTCTCGATATCAATTATCTTCAGTGTCATCTGTCATTAGTCTCACCGAACTACAGTCACATTTCTCATTGGCGAAATTCTTTTTTTTTTTCCTTTGAAAATGCCAGAGGACAGGTGCAAGAACAGGATGAAAAAGAGTATGGCTATAAAATGCAAAATATTTTTTTCAAGTGCTTCTTCTCAATGTTCAAGAAGGCGCTAGACGCTATTCGGACAGTGGCCCGGCGCCTAGTGCTTATGCGCCAGTTAGCTGAGGGGGCGCGAGGGGGAGCAGGCGAGGCGAAGGTGGTCGGCGGTGAAAACAGGCGATGGCGATAGGGAAGGCTAAATTGAGCGGCTGGGAGCTCGATTCGGCGGAGGCGGAGGCCGATTCAGTACTGGCGACAACACAGGAGCAGAGGTGCGAGTCGAAAAAACCCTAGCATACACACTTGCTTTTATACCCCTCCTCTCCTCAATTTTTTTCCTTTAGTCGCCTTGGACCCTCCCTCGCCTCAGCGGCCGCCCAGCGTTGCCGCGCCTTGTACCGCTTCGGCCACCTTGGAGCGCCTAGGCACCTGACTAGGGCCCTAGTCGCGGCGGTCAGCCGGCGCCGAGAGACTAGGCGCCCGCCTAGGCGGGCGTTTAGATTGATTTCGTAAACACTGTTTCTTTTTATCCTGAAAAACTGCCCTGTAACTAATATCATATTTTTCTAAAAAATAAACTACAGAAGGCACAACAGAATTTTCTAGGTCTAATTTTGAGATTTGGGAAACGCCCACATCGTTACATGATTGTTTCTAGGCTGCCCGCTGATCCTAGTAGTCAATAATTTTTTTGTGATTGTGCAAACGAAAGTTTGATCTGTCGACTTTTAGCCCCATACAAGTTTTGTCAAGGGTAGCATATGTTACGAGGATATATTCTGCAATCGTGCTGCTAATTAGCATACTTCTATATCTAGTTGTGTTCTTTTAGTTTTAGCATTTTAGGATCAGTCCATAAAGAGCACTATGTTATTTAGTAGAATTGTGGGATCCAAATTGAATTTTAAGGTAGTGCCACAAAATGACGTTTGCTTACTTGGCCGTGTTGGACATGTGAATGTGCCTTGCATTGAGTGCACACCTCTATCAGATTACTTTATCTTCTTGTTTAGGCTTGAAAGAGTTTATGTTGATTGGCTGGACAACCCTGTGGTTTCTATGAGCTGTATCAACTAACTTTTTATCGATTTAATCATCAATATTATTTTTACTAGAGTCTCTTATGTCTACTCCTATCCGCTACCACTAAAAATGACAACCATTAGTGGTTAGTGTTATAAATATTATGTGTATATTTAAAAGGGTCCAATGGACAATATAGATAGAGAGTACAAGGGGTTGTCATACACAGATAAGGAACACAAAAGAGAGTCCTATTCTAACACCCATCTTCAAACTCATGGTGGATTGCACATAATGAGTTTGGAGAGAAAATATAAATGTTGTGCTCTAATCTGTGGCTTCATGAAGAAGTCAGTAACCTGTAACTCTGATGGCACAAACTGTAAAGCAAGTACTCGCTCCTACACCTGTGAGCGAGTGTATAAAGTATCCACATCAATGTACTTGGTGAGCTCATACTTCACTAGGTCTCGGGCAATACTGATAGCACCTGTACTGTTAGACAAAAGAGTCGTAGGTCCCACTACAGGCACTCCAAAATCTGCAAGTAGCCACCTCAACCAAGTAATCTTTGATGTCACTGCTGCCATAACTCTCAACTCAGCCTCTGCACTCGAACAGAAAACTGCAGTATGCTTCTTAGTCTTCCAAGTAATTAGGGAGGAGTCAAGAAAAACACAGTAAGCAGAAAGAGAACGGCGATTAGAAGGATCACTAACCCAGGTCGCATCGGAGTACACCTGAAGCTGTAGTGAGGTAGAGCTTGAAAAAAACAAACGACGAGAGATAGTTCCACGCAAGTAGCGAAGAACACGAAGAAGATGACTGTAGTGGAGATGGGTAGAACAAGCCATGAACTGGCTCAAGATATGAACAACATAAGCAATATCAGGACGAGTGCTCACAAGATACACCAAACTCCCAACAAGATGGCGATAACGAATGGGATCCTCAAGAAGATCACCATTAGTGGCACTAAGCTGTAGGGATAGCTCTATGGGAGTCTCAGCAGTGCGAGTGTCAGTCAGATCGGACCGATCAAGGAGATCCTGGACATACTTCTGCTGGGAGAGGTAGTAGCCCTCAAGCATGGAAGAGACCTCAATCCCAAAGAAGTACGTAAGAGAACCAATATCAGTCATCAAAAACTGCTCACTGAGGTGCTTCTTCACATACGTGATGATTGAGGAATCACCACCAGTGATGAGCATATCATCAACGTACAGAAGAAGCAGTGTCCTACCCTGAGATGAGACATGAACAAAAAGAGCAGGATCATGAGAATTGACAGTGAAACCGACATCAATAATCACTGAGGTAAAACGCGTAAACCAGGCATGAGGAGCCTGTTTGAGGCCATAAAGAGCACGAAGAAGAGGACAGACGTACCCATCGGGAACAAAATACCCAGGTGGTGGCTGCATGTAGACCTCCTCATGCAGAACACCATTAAGAAAAGCATTCTTAACATCCAGCTGAGAGATAGTCCACCGGCGAACAGAAGCAACCGCAACAAGAGTGCGAACAGTGGTTATATGGGCAATAGGAGCAAAAGTCTCATCGTAGTCACGACCGTACTCCTGTTGAAAACCGCGAGCCACAAGACGAGCCATGTAGTGTTCAATAGTACCATCAGACTGGGTCTTAATCTTGGACACCCACTTGCACATGATCGGACGAGCATGCATAGGTGTTGGTACAATATCCCAAGTCTCCGTACGCCGAAGAGCATCAAGCTCCTCCGCCATAGCGAGCTGCCACTCAGAATAAGGAGCAGCATCACGATAAGAACTAAACTCAGTGACAGCGAGAGCATGAGCTATTGAAGCAAATCCAAGGCGATCAGGAGGTCGAAGGGATGTCCGATCACGAAGGACGTAACGAGGAGCATCATCAGGAGGATCAGAAGTGGGTGTCAGCAAGATACCAAGAGAAGAGACCATGGAGGACGTCTGGAGTAGTGAATACCAGAAAAACAAGATGATGGTGTTGTAGAAACAAGAGACGGATGTACAGAAGGAACCACTGGAGACAGATCAAGGGAAGACTGTGATAGTGGATAAATGGGTGAAGAGACAGAAAGAGACAACCATGGAATTGACTCAATAGTGGAAACAGGAGGAGTCGAATCTCGATAGAAGAAGGGTCGAGATTCACCAAAGACAACGTCTTATGAAATCCTGATCCGTCGAGCAGAAGGATCCCAACAGCGATAACCCTTATGCTCAGAACCATAACTAAGAAACACACACTCAACTGACTGGTCCGATAGTTTAGTGCGCTCACGAGGCTGCATCAGAACAAAACAAGTACAACAAAAAACATGAAGGCGAGTGTATTAGGGGGTTTGATGAGATATGCAGCCATAGAAATAGTCTCAGCCCAGAACTGTGGTGGAACGTGAGAGGCAAGGAGAAGAGTGCGGGTAGTCTCAATCAGATGACGATGCTTGCGCTCAGCAACCCCATTCTGAGTATGGGCACCAGGACAAAAAGAATGGTAAAGAGTGCCCTGCTCAGAAAGAAACTATCGAAAAGCACCAGAACAGTACTCGCCAGCATAATCACAGCGAAAAGTAAGGATAGTAGAATCAAACTGAGTGCAAACCATCATTGCAAATTTACAATAGATCGTAAGAAACTAACCACGATTAGACATAGGAAAAATCCATGTAAAACGGGAATAATCATCAATGAAGATAACATAATATTTATGCCCACCTTTAGAGATAATAGGTGCAGGTCCCCACACATTTGAATGAACAAAGTCAAAAGGACGAGAAGACAAGGACTCACTAGAATGATAAGAAAGTTGTAGCTGCTTGCCCAGCTTGAAACCCTGACAAAACATGGTCGTGTCAACAGTAATACATCCAAGAACACCTTAACGAACTAATGAAGAAACGTGGGACCCACATAAGTGATCTAAACAGTGATGCCACTGTGCAAACTCCAAAGGTGGTGGCAGCAGTGGCGGTGGAAGTAGACGTAGAGGTGACAGGAGCAACTAAAGTGGACGGAAGGTGGAGGAGATCAAGGATGTTCAGACCCTTACGATCCCTACGGCGTCGGCCAGTCCCAAGTACCATCCCTGTATGTAGATCCTGTATGAAACAGGTGTGAGAGTCAAAACCAACCCTACAGCCAAGATCGGTAAGCTGACCCACCGAGAGAAGCTGCATGGTTAGTTGGGGAACATGGGAAACTGCTGGAACAGAAAAGTCGGTGGACAAAAGAGTTCCATGACAACTGACAGGCACAGGAGTACCGTCAGCTGTCTGAACAGAGGCAGGAAAAACAGGAGGTCCTACTGAAGTAAGAGATGTGGAGTCTGGTGTCATGTGGAAAGAGACACCAGAATCCAGAACACAAGAAGTACCTAGAGGAGACGTTTGAGCTAGACTGGCAGAACCTACTGAGCTGTGAGAGAGCTGCTGAAGTAGAGCCTAGCAGAATTGCTGAATAGAGTCACCTCGCTGAGAAGGTTCTGATGTGCTGGTTTATCCTCCAAAAAGGAAGGGCCTCACTGCCCCCTTTGGATCGTCCGCACGCCTTGTTTGCTTTTTTCGCATCGCACAACGCTGGTAGTCGTGCCTGAAGTTCTTGCAATAATTGAACTGAACCCCAGTTGGTGCAAAAATAGGAGCAGAATAAGACACTTGAGGAGGGACTGTAGTTGAAGCAGAAACTGTTGGTGTAGTCGAAGAAGAAGGGCTAGCAAGCATAGTTGAAATAAACTGTGCTGCTAACTCGCGGCGAAGCTCCTCAGCACGAAGCGTCAAAGAGCCTCGGTGATTGTCGGTCGTGGTGAGCGGCTCAGCAGTTGAGCCCTGACAGGCTCAAACTCCTAGCGTAGACGGCAGACGAAGTCATAAAGGTGAAGGCGACCACGATCCACCTTCTGCACCTTCTGACACTCCTGGCAGAGCGGAGAAGTCAGCTCGTCCAGCTGGCGCTAGAGACTGGCCATGGCTTGGAAGAAGTCGTCTACGGAGGAGTCCTCCTGGCGAAACGTCTCCAACTCACGCTGGTATCGCTCGCGCAAGTAATCCCAGACCTGGCGAGTAGAACGCGGGCCAACAATGTCTAGCTGGATGGAATCGTCGACGCTGACCACCAGGATAACACGAACACGGGCCTCATGAGCACACCAGCGCTCAAAAGCGTATATGGCATACTGAAGGCCTCATTAGCTGCATCAGTAGTAGCTCCTCTGCCTCCTTCTTGGCAGCCTTATCATCTGCAGGAAGTGCAAAAATAGGCTGTCTGAGAGAAGGCTGAAATGGTGATGGTGGACAGGGTCGAGCACCGGTGACATGTCCCTAGAGGCTGTAAGATCGAGGAGGCCGACTAGAGGGGGGTGAATAGGTGGTTTTAAAATGTTTTGACTAAAATCGAGTTTTATGCGGAATTGTAAATCAATTCGGTTTTGTCCAATTTAAAACCTAAATCAACTAGTTTCGATTAAGTGCACTAACAATCAAAGACTATTGATAATTATAGTAATCATACAAATACAAGTAAGCAATTTAATTCTATGAATGTAAATTGCAATATAGTAAAGCACAAGTGGAACAAACCACAAAGACACAATGATGTTTTACTGTGGTGTTCGGAGACTTGTCGGTCTCCCCTAATCCACGTTGAGGTAAGTCCAAACTAATTGGACCGGCTCCACAAATTAAGCAAACACCTCCGTGGTAAGTCCAACCACTTGGACTGGCTCCAATACGAACTAACACCTCGATCCACTCGGGGTTACTCTTCCTCCACTCCGGAGATGGCGAGCACCAAACCACTCACAACCGCTCGGGCCTTCTCACAACCTTCTTTGAGAAGATCACCGACGTAACTCCTCTAAGCCGTATAGGTGTCAGCAAACACCAAGAGTAACCAGTCGAAGACGCTCACTTGAACAAATCAAGTGTCTAAACTCAAGTGGATACGCAATCCACTACCTAATGCAACACATGCACTTAGGGTTTACTCTCTAAGCTCACTTAGTGCATCACATGCATATAAGAGTATAGAGGGTTTGCTCTTTACTCAAGGAATTGGTAATGGCACCAGCCTGCTTCCCCACAACATGCCAAGGTGGGTATTTATAGCCCACACATAAAAACTAGCCGTTGGAGAAAAGATTCTAAAAAAATCAGCAAGAATGGTAGTACCGCTGTTCATCGACCGGTACTACCGCACTTCCTCTAACGCACAGTAATGGCTTTAAAAACCCTATGAAATAACTGTTGGAAATGCGGCGCAATACTACCATAATTGAATATGCGGTAGTTCCGCTCACCGGTAGTTCCGAAACACAAAGGTGGTACTACCGCTTCCCTTAGAGGTCCAAAATCGGCCCTCTCTAGAGAAAACGTACTGCTTCATAAATCTCAGTTATACTGGGTTGCGGTAGTTTCGCGATAAGCACTGCTGTACTACCACACTTCCAAGAGAGCAAAACACGCTCAGAAGGTGTCTCTTTGGAAAACCCGTACTGCCAACTAAACTTCAGTCCGACCGGGTTGCGGTAGTACCACACCACTTTCCTGGTCATACCGCGGTGCGGTAGTACCGCCAACACAACGTCGGTACTATTGATTATCCTGAGAAAAGCTTAGTCGGCTTTCAAAACAAACTCAATTGCAAAACACATTTGCCAATTGATAAGCGATACAAACAAGGGTTAAAGGCAATATTCTCAATAAGTTGAAAAGCACATTTGCTAACTTTTAGAATCAATGCAACAAAGAAATAAGGTACATTGACTTAAACAATTTGCAAAATACATTCACAAACCAAAGTCACATGCTACAAGGATTATGGATGAACCTCGACTATTTGCAAAACACATTCGCAAATATCGGCAACATACCGCAAGGAGTAGTTGCATGGACTTCAACTATTTGTGAAACACCATTACAAATTATAGTCTCATGCTACAAAGAGTTAATGCATGAGTTTCAAATATTTTCAAAACACATCCGAAAACAATGATGAGCTAGAGCAAGCACAATGAGCTATCAACACATGACTAACTTAAGTTACTAGTCAAGGCCCCTCTTAATAGTACATCAACCTATACTAGCAATCCGGTCTCCAACCAAACAACAAGACCGATAAAAGACTAGGAACACATCCTTAGCCTTAGCTAGTCATACCTTTGCCTTAAGCATCTTCTTGAAGCTTGGTGAGCACATCATTACTTCAAGTCTGGGTTTTTGACTTTGATAATAATCAACAACACATGATGATTTCCTTTAGTTCAAGTTCCTAACTTGAATATGCATCAACCCATGACAGACTCTTTTACTTGACCTCCATCAACACATGATGGGTCTTCTCTTGACTTGATGATCAACTCATGATTATCTTCTCTTCGAGATTTTGACACGCATCAACACATGATGCATCCTTTACTCCAAGCTCCTGACTTCAATATCATCAACACATGATGATCTTCTTCACCTCGGGATCTTGACTTGAACATCATCAACACATGATGATTTCCTTCATCCCAAGTCTTGACTTGATGACGATCAACTCATGACGTCATCCAAAGTCTTCATCATCATGAAACATAACCTATTCATCCAACTCATAAAAAATATTAGTTCCATAATATGATTATCATTAATTACCACAACATACCATTAACTCATAATGGTGGGACAAGATACTTCAATCTTTCCCTATTTGGCAATTGATGATAACCTCTTCAATTGCAAATAATTGAATATAGATAAATATGAGTATATATGAACTATACAAGTTTTATATACTCAAGGATATGTTTCAAATTAGATATTCCTAATATATGTGGATAAAGAAATATAGATCAATACTAATGAAACCACAAAACATAGAGTTAACTCCCCCTAAATGTGTGCATACACAAATGTGTAATAAAAACATATGCACGTATTAAGGTTAGACTTTTAGTAGAGTTCAATCTATATTTTGGATCTGAGGAATGCAACAATATATAAGAATATGATGTCGAGTGCGTACCTCTATGATTTTCACCTTTTTATCCAAATAAGACTACACAATAGGTATATCAATAAACGTGTTAGTCTCACATATAGATTTATCATTAATCATCAAAATACTCCATTAACTCATAATGGTGGGTGTAGGACCGTAAAGGCGACTAGGGGGGTGAATAGGCGCTTTCTCAACTTTCTCGACTTAATCAAATTCAACACGAACTCTACTCCTTTAGCTATGAAAGCTAAGAAGATCAGTAAGCGCACAGAGGAAGCCTTGTGCTGAATTCCATAACCCCAACAACCACAAGATACAAATGTGGAGAAATGATCTCACTAGTCTGGTCTGGGCACTGGCGGTCAGACCGGCTGTAGACTGGCGGTCGGACCGACGTTTAACGAGCGGTCGGACCGGCTACAAACTGGCGGTCGGACCGTTAGATATCGGTTCGACCCGGCAGTACTGAGCGGTCTGAAAAGCGGGCGGTCGGACCGCCGTTGTAAAACCGGTCAGACCGATTCAGTCCAGTACTGAAAAGTCAAGCCCAAATCCAAAACGAAATTTGATCCAACTTTTGATTCAACCAATGAAACTTGACCAAATTTCGAGCACACCTCCCTAAGGATATTAGAGACCTATTTCTAGCGACGATCCTTCAGATCCACTTCGTAGAATCGATCTCTCAAGGTTTTACCAAAGAAGTGCACAAACCCTAGAAATATGAAAAACTGTGATTCAAGACTTGCTTGTGGGGGTTGATGGTCTAGATGATTCTAGGAGTATTCCCACACATCAAAGCAAGAGAAAATAGGTCAAGAGACCAAGCTTAACCACTTGAATCAAGGAAGCACCAAATTCATCCAAAAGAGAGAAGAACACAAAGGGAGACAAATGATCTCTCAAGCAAGCATCACAAGATTGATTGATCTCACAAGATGCTTACAAAGCCACTCCAACGAGGAGGACAAGAGCTCACACAAGAGCACACTCACAATCTCTCCAAACCCTAGCTTCTCCTCTCCTCTCCTCCTAACCCTAGAAAAAGAAGAAGGGGGCCAAAATGAATGCTTAAGGGGGTTTTTCCTCTCCCCCTTTCTATTTATAGGAGAGGCCTAGGGTTTCACATTTGGAACCCATACACACATGGGACCCACTCACACATAACTATTGAAGCAATCGCCTGTTCCACCACGTGTAGGTTGATCAGCGGCTCTCATCACGTCGCCAAGTCTCTCCTGTCCGAATCCCATCGGAACCTCCCAGAGACTCGCACCGACTTCCGCACCACCTAATCCAACCAGCTGCACCGAACTACCCGTTCGATCCATCTTGCCCATCCTGCACCATGCTTGAGTCACACGACCTCACCCGGCATCCATGATCGTTCTGGACCTCAGCTCTCCAAGCTTAGTCCCGATCCACATCACCGTTGACGTCGTTGACCTGCAAGCCACCTGCACAGCAATAGACAAACAAATCGTTTCCGGGAACAAGTTCTTCACAACTTGACCCACGTTAGTTCCACAATGCAATATGCAACAATAAGGCATTGAAGTTTATACAATAAACACAATCAATACACAACAATGCCACGAAGGCCAAGCTTCAAGTGATCGGCGGTCTGACCGCCCCACTCCACCGGTCCGACCGATTTCAGGTCGGTCGGACCGATTCCATAACGGCGGTCGGACCGCCCGAAAAGACTTAGCCAAATTTTCAGCTCGAAATTCCGAAACCTTCTGGAAATTTCAACTGAATAGAACTTTTGACTGGGATCTCCAAAAATGATGTGACCACATCCAGGAGACTCCCCTCACTTGCCTACACAACCTATTATTGGCTCAGCCCCAAAAACCACTTTTAGGTCAGGCCGGTCCGACCGGAAACTGCGGCCGGTCCGACCTCTCCACGGGCGGTCTCGATCATTTCACACAAATGGTCGATCACCGTGGTCTGACAGCCTTGGAGCAAACCCGAAAACGCGAGATTTTGCAAACCAACAAAGCCATTGCCAATTGACTCATCATCCTGAGATCGTGCACATATCCTCACGATATCCACAATCTCCCCCTTGATGAACACATTGACAATTTCCCAGAAAATGTGGTTTTTTGAATTGAAAAGTAAAAAATTTGCCGTTTTGGCATAAAGGCACAACTTGATCCAAAAGCAAGAAAAAGCCTAGGAACCGACCAAGCTGGCTTCAGAATAGTATAAGCAAGTGAGATAAGGCAATGAAAGCACAACAGGATTCAATTTCCATAAAGTAGCCAAAAATCTCACTTAGGTCCATATGAAAGACAAATGTTCTATTTGACCTTTGATCATTGTGAGTCTTCTTCAATTGCAAATAAAATCAGAAAAAGGCAATAGAGCCAAGAGACTCAACTCACTATGATCACAAATTTTTAAAAGGTTCATTTTTTTTATGAGAGTTCTTTTATATGAAACCTTATGTATGAAACCAAAAGCTCCAAAATAACATTTTTCTTCACAATCTTTCTCCCCCTTTGACAATGAATTCATCAAGATGCATGGGAAAAGAATGAGTATGAAGGAATGACTTTATTTTTGAACTTTAGTAAAAAGGAGACATGATCATTATACATGTAGACAGTACAAGTATTATACCAAGCCATATAAAGAGTAGACGCTATATTCAATCATGGCAAAAAATGTACTGCAAAGCTAAAACCAAAATAGCAGTCATCTGAGATTAATAGAATTAATACCATGAAAGGTTGCTCAATGTCATAGTTTCACTAAACACAACCAAAAATGAGTCAAGCCATGTCTATAAGTAAAAAGAGACTCAAAACAAGAACTGAGGCATTTTGAGCATTAAGAATACACTTTTGAAGCAAAACTCAAGCACTTAGCATTTTGAGCATTTTCCTAAAAATGATTTTTTTTCACTGTGCTAGATCTCAAGCCTTGCCGCGACCATCTCAAGCGATAAGCTTAAAAGAGTGGTCTAGGTCATCCAAAACTCCCCCTGAGTTCATGCCTAGTGCAATGGCAAGCCGTCTCATGAGAAAGGATTAGTGAGATCAGTTTTTTCGCACAGAAAATCTCATTTTTCATTTGCTTGACTTAAGAAATTAAAAAGCTCATTTTCATCTCAAAATAAGTTCAAGACTCAATTCAACCTATATGACATGGCAAGAATCATAAGAGGATCACTAGAGCAAAACTAGTCACAAGATCCAACAAGACATGATTTGATTCAATTTGCTCACAGATATAAAGCTAGCAAGGCAAAAGCTAAGCTAAACAAGAAGAGCCATAAAAGAAGTCTAGCAGACTATCACTTGATATGACAAGGTATAGAATATGAAATCAAGCCATACAAGGATAATGATCAAAGCTCTACAAATTTTATTATACAATGCAATACAATTGAAATGAAACATGCATTATGATACAATGAGTGCAAAAAGAGCAAATTCCCCCTCAAAACAGCCCAATAGGACTAATAACCCTGTCGGTGTATTAGAACCGATCTTACGTAAAGATTATTTGATTCGGGGGGTCTCCTAAAGATGAAATCACGCAGAGTGGTTGACACGGGATGTTTAGACAGGTTCAGGCCTTCTCCAGAGAGAATAATAACCCTAATCCTGTGTGTGTATGGTATTCTTGATGATCAAGTAAGAAGCTAAGACTATTACAGAGAATAGTACTTGTGTTTCTCCTTGACTCGCTCTATCCTTTTTGTCTGTCCCTCCATCCCTCTGATTGATGCCCTTATATAGTCGTGAAGGAGTAGCCGTTTTGTCCTGCGGAAGATGCGCCTAATTAATCCAGTAACGGGCGCATGATGGCAGTAATTACCGGCGCATTGGCTTCTTCACGCCGTCTGGCAATTATCTTCCAGAGGTAATGGGGTATTTACGCACCATTACTACGCGGAATAATAGTGCGTGTAGACCGTTCGGATTCCTTAATCAATTGGACCCACTTGCCTGTAGGTTTGATTATAAGGTGGTCGTGGTTTACTTGGTCGTAGAAGGACTTACGACCAGGTAGCAGTCGTAGAAGGACTTACGACTATGTAGTGGTCGAGAAGGACTTACGACCATGTAGTGGTCGAGAAAGACTTATTTACCATGACATAGTCGTAGTAAGACTTACGACTATGGGGGTGATTGTAGAAGATCTTACAATCACTTAGTAGGCCTCTCCCTTATAAATATAAGGGTACTTCTGGGGACTATGTGACATCATATTCACCTATAATAAGAATTATAGATAAAAGATAAAATGAGGATTATTAGATCCTCGTCATCTAGCCCCCCAGCTCCAAGTGAAAGTAACTTACTTGGTGAAGGATTCGTAAATGGACTTACGACTATGAAAATGTCGTAGAACTATGGTTGAAGGAAAACTCTTCGACATTTGAATGCTATTTTGACCAGGAATTTGCTTGGTCGAAGGTTGCTTACGACTATCAAAAGTCGTAAAACCCCTACGACCGTCCGGTGGTCGTAGTAGGGAATCGGAGAAAAACCCTTCCGATTGATACTTCCTTCAACCGTAAAGACTTGGTCAAGAAAGTAATTTCGCTTGGGGTGACAATACGCACCTAATTTTTCTCGAACGGACCATCTGGGGAATTGCAACCGGTTCTTCACGGACTTGTCCGATGAAGCGGTTCCCGAAGCGGTGCAACCAACTCCCACGCACCTATAGGCGAGACGGTTTCGGCGGCGGCGGTCGTAAGGTTATAAAACTTACCAGAGGTAGACTTGGGTTTTACCTTTTCCTCAAATCACTCCATTGTTCTTCGAGCTCTTGCTTTCTCCGTCCTCGACTAGGTTTCATCTTCTCTCGCTAACCCAATCAAAAACTTCTTGCTTCGGCGAAATGGCCAAGAGAGTTTCGAATGGGAAGAATCGGAGATGGATGCGCTAAGATCAAAATCTTGGTCGATGTCGGAAGATTCCGAGAAGGCTCGTAAAGTGGATTCCGCCATCGGCAAGATCGCCATCGGGGAAAATGGGCAAATCCGCCTCTTTCAAGCGTATTGTGAGTGCGGCCTCGATCGTCTGCTCACCCCTTTCTTCTGATGGTACTCGAGCACTTTGGGGTGGAATTGGTGAACTTAGGTTCTAATTCCATTACCATGTTAAGTGTGTTCGTGTACCTGTGCGAGGCGTATCTGGGGATTCCGGCGGATCTCGAGCTGTTCCAATATTATTATGGGATGGCTCGACAAACCGGAATCGCCGAAAGCTGCGGTCTGAAGCTCCACGACTCGAAGTCGAAGGAGTATATTCAGAGTTTCACCCGGTCTTCGTGGCCGGGCTGGAGGAAGAGGTGGTTTTATTGGAAGGCCACCTCTGAAGACAGCCTTTCTTTCGCGGGGAAGGCTGCCGAAAAGAAATCTTCATGGGATTCAACTCCTGAAGATATCAGCCGGATTAACCCTTATATTCAAGCCATTAAGGACTTGAAGGAAGAAGGGCTGACCGGATGGCATGTGGTGAAGGATTTCATCACACGCCGAATTAGTCCCTTGAAGAAGCGAGCATCTCCTATGTGGAGATACTCGGGGAGAGGAGACCCAACCAGAGACTACGACGAGGGTAAGTAACTGTCGACTTAGCTCTCGGTTTGGTCCTTCTCAACTTTGTCTAATATTCTTATTTGTTTACACAGATCTTTCACAGGCTGAGGTTGACTCTAGAGTCAGACTCATCTGCGAGAAGTCTCCGCCACTCCGAGTGGCGGTTCCTCAAATTATTGCGGCTTTGTCCGCAGATGAAAGGATAGAGCGCCTAAAGGTAATCGAAAAGTTGATTCTTTCTTTAGGACTTTATAGTCGTAGAAAATACTTACGACTAATGGTGATCGTAGAATATCTTACGATCAAGAAAGTGTCGTAGAAAAACTTACGACTTGGCACTGGTCGTAGAAAAACTTACGATTGATTAGTGATTCTTCTTTTTCTGTTTTGCTTTACAGAAAGTAGGTATGGAAAATCGTCAGGACGACGAAGAAGTCGTACTGATGATTATTGGCGCTGGGTTGTCGAAAGACAAAGGCTTGGCTCCTCCCTCTAAAAGACGTCGACTTGTAAAATCTGCCGACAAGGGAGGAGCAAGCTCGAACTCTGGTCTTTCGACCAGACCCTCTACAAAGCCTTCGGAAGCTATAGCTATATCTGAAGCCGAGGCCGCAGCTATCGAAGCCGAGGAGGTTGAAGCAGCTGAATCTCTTAAGCGCAAACCTCGCAAGGCTAAGGTACCCTTCTATTATGACAAGGAATCTTTCGCAGTTGTTGCCACTCTAGTTTTGTTAAGCAACTAGAAAAGGAGATCTGGAATGATTTTATGTCTTTTATGAAGGACGATCTTTGCACCAAAGACAACTGCGGTGAGGGCGATCTTTGCTCTTGGAATGGTCGAGACTGATCTCGGCCATCCAGAGAATCAGGAAACCAGAGCTCTGGTTCCTGTTCAAACTTTACGACCAGACGTGGTCGTAGCTGGGCCAATTGTTGAACCTCGACCAGACGTGGTCGTGGAGAAGAAGAGGTCCTCCGTTGGGAGGATTGCTCCAAAATTCCTTGTTAAGACCGAGTGCGGGTATGTGAAATGTACTAAAGTGTAAGAACAACATTTACCTTTTTCTTTTTCACAACCTGATTTGCTTTTCTTTATTTCAGTCCGACTCCTTCAGCCCCCGGGAATGCTTCCGTTGAGAAGCCCATTGCCACCCCTTCAGTTATTGGAGAGGTATCAATGGAGGTGGTCGAAGCATCACCCTTGGCCCAGGTGGCCGATGAAGTTGAGACTCCCAGAGTGATTCCTACATCTGCTGAAGTTGTAGCTACGACCCTTGAAGTAGCGGCTATTACTGTTGAAGTGGCAGCTGCGACTACTGAGGTCGTAGAAACAACAGGGGCAGCTGTGGAAGCCTCTGGTCAAGGTGGTGACCAGCTTGTGCACCGTTCTGGGAAGGAAATCGTAGGAGGCGTTCCTTCCCCTACCCAAAGAGAAGTTACAGAACCAGAAGAAGAATATTTCAACTTCTGTGGTGACTTCTTTGGGCCTGCCTCCGTCATAGGGTCTTCTGCTTTCAGATCTCGTGACCGAGTCCCCTATCCCAAAGATATTCCCAACAGGGAGAATACCTTCGATAATGAGCGCCTCGAGAAGGTGTGGTGGGACAAAGTCGCGAGGATAGATAAGCTGCAGAACCCGAATTTTGTATATTCGATCATTGCTAGGTCGACTATAAATGTAAGTATTTTTAGAATACTTATATATGTGGATTTCCTTCACTTCTCACTGTTTTCTTTTTGCAGAAAGCTCTGGAGCAAATTGCCGTTGTCGGTGAGTACCATCGACAACTTTTAGAGCTAAGACAGGAAAAATAAATACTCTGTGCAGAGGCAGAGAGATGGTAAGTCACTATTATTCGTAGTTGTTTTCGACTTAACTACTCGTATAGTGTTTTACGAGAATAGTCATGGAAAAAACTCATGACAAAATACTGGTCGTAAAGAGCTTTTGATTACTTACGACCAGTTGGTGGTCGTAGAAAGAATTACGACCATGACATAGTTGTAGAAAATCTTACGACTAGGTCGGTAGTTGTAGAAGTACTTACAACCAATCGGCTGATGTTTATCTCCGTTTCTGTTCTTTGTAGGTTGAAAAGTGACACGAAGACCTTAGCTGACTCACTCGACTATGAAAAAGAGGAGTCGAGAAAGCTAAGGGAGGAAGTAATAGTTCTCTCGGATAGACTTGAGAGGTCTCTCGCATCTAGAAGATTGCGGGAAAAAATAAGCGATGAAGTCTTGAACTTAAGACCGCTTTTGAGCTTTAACCTTTACCCAACTCTCATTTCTTCTCGGATAAAGAAAATGAGATCACGGAAGCTCCGACCAAGTTCAAGAAAAAGCTTTGGTTATTCGGAGTTTTCGCATTACCAAGGATAAGGATCAAGAACTCGACGGTCTGAGAACTCAAGTAACAGGTAAGTAATTCTTTACCTGTTGTCCTTTTCGAGTATTTTCCCTTTTCTAATGCCAATTTCTTGTTCAGAAATTGCTGCCGAATTGAGAAGCCTCGAGGCTGAAATCCAAGAGAAGACCTTGATCTACAATGAGTCCGTCCGCATTGCTAAGATGAATGCAGAGGACATCAGAGTATGGGAGAAAAAGCATGCTGAAACCGTTGCTTCCCATCAAGAAGAGGTCAAGAAACTGGATTCTCAACTAGTAGGTAAGAAATGCTTTTACCTACAATTATCTTTGTGTTATCTTCCTCTAGAAGTTTATTTTTGTTTGACCGGTTTTATTCTTTTCAGAACAAGTGGTCGAAAACAAGAAACTTCATGAGGCTTCGACTTGTACCCAACAGAGATGGAGTCGATGAAGACTAGTCTTCAAGGCAACATCACACTCTGAACAATGTGCTTAGTGAGCTACATTCGAGGAAAAACTCCTCGAGAAGATCTCGTAGTCTCACATAAGTACCATTGGGGAACAAGTCGGAAACTTGCAAGAAATGGTGACCACTCTGAAGGCTAATCAAGCTGAATCAATAAGGGAGGCAGTCGAAGCCAAAGTAAGTTACGCTTTGACGAAACTTAAAGCTCAAGACCCCCGCCTTAATGTGCAACCAATTGAAGCCGAGTTCGATTGCTCTAAATCAGAGGCAAATCGTCTGATTGAGGAAATGCAATCGGTTGGCAAAAAGGTGGCGGAGGAAATGCAGCTAGGCTCTCCCCCTTCAGAGTAATCTTGTAACTACTTTGTAAGGCAGACAATTTCTGTTGATGAGTAATATACGATTCATCTTGTTTCCTGAAAATCATCTTGTCGAGTAGTTAGTAACTCAAAAGATAATAGACGAATGAAGGACCAAGGATTGACGTTAAATTAATAACTTTATCCTAGGCCATCTTGTTTCCTGAAAATCATCTTGTCGAGTAGTTAGTAACTCAAAAGATAATAAACGAATGAAAGACTAAGAATTGAAGTCAAATTAATAACTTTATCCTAGCCCCCGACTATTTGCTTAGCTTGTTTAGACAATCTAAGTAAATAGTGTTTGAAATGGGGTTTCTGAAAACAAAGAGAGGTTTATTTAACTTATAGTTTTTGTTACGGTTGTCAAGCACTGGTCGAAAGAGTAGAAACGACTCGACACTAGGAAGTTCCTTCTAGTGGGCAGGACCACGTGCAGAGAGGAAAGGCTTCGACTAGGTGATGTTATCATCTTCGATCGTTTAATCGAACCAAAACAAGAACTTGAGTTAAACAAGCGTCTTAGAGGACTTTAGTAATTCATTCGCCCTTTTTGGTGGACTCGATAAGTCTTTTCAAGAGCAAAAGTAGGAGACTGAGAGCGACACTAGGAAGTTCCTTCTAGTGGGCGGGACCACGTGCGAGAGAGGAAAGACTTCGACTAGGTGTGTCTCTTCCTTCGACCGCTTAAAGCGAATCGAGTACACCAAAGGTGGTCGAATAAACATAAGAAAGTGCACTCTACTTAGAATATTTTTGAAATTCTTGAAAAATAAACTAAGATTGAGAGAATTGGCTTTGAGAACATTTCGATGGATAGAACCCGAGCTCTTTGTATTGGCAAAGAAAATGAGTAACAGTCGATGCTAGGAAATTCCTTCTAGTGGCGTAACCACATGCGAGAGGAGAGGTTTCGATTGGATGGCGTTACTCGCCGACCGGTGTAAAGAAAATCTGGGTGTTTTAGGATCATAGTCGAAAGATTAAAAAGCACTACTCAAAAATAAGGCAAGAGAGGTAGAAAGAACTCGGACTTTTATTGCACGAGAAATTGGTCACACATAGAATTTGCGTGGCGGTCGATGTTCCACGAGTTTGAGAGAACTCGTCTGTCTTCCATCGCTAGTCGTCATCGACTTCGCCGAAGTTACTTCGACCATCGTGTAAGGACCTTCCCATTTGGGGAAAGTTTATTCGATTAGACTTGGATTGGCGAGCCTCAAGACCAAGTCACCTCAAAGAAGGCCGTGAGGTTGGACCTTCGATCATAGTATCTGCATTGGGCTTGTTGGTAGACCGCCGAGCGGATTAAGGCTAGGTTTCTCCTTTCTTCGAGTAGGTTAATATCATCCGCTCGAAGTTGTTCTGGTCCGAGTTTTGAAGGTTTCAACTCGTGTCGACCGTAATTTTAGCTCGGAGGAAGCATGGCTTCGACTCAACACTAGAAAAATGGTGTTTCTCTGTTGCTCGATGGTGGTCGTCTGAACCGCCCATAATACGGAAGGTAATTCTTGTACCCAAGCCCCCGAGCGCTTAACAAGCTGGTCGAAGACTCGGGTTTTAATTCCTCGCATTATTTGGCCGTTTGCACGTTCGACCGCCCCGTTGCTTTGGGGATGTGCAATGAAGCATAGCATAACTTGGTACCCAACTCGTCGCAAAATTCACGAAATTTTGCACTTGCGAATGTTTACCATTATGCGTAATTATCCGACTCGAACTCCAAATCGGCTAATTACGCATCTCATCATGAACCTTTTGTTTGCTTCGTTGTTATCCCGCCTGAGTTCACTTCAATCCATTTCGTGAGCGTGTCAATAGCCACAAAAGGAATTGAAACCTCCTTGAGCTTTGGGAAGCGGTCCTAGGATATCAAGACCCAGTGCAAAAGGCCAAGAAAGAGGTATTGTCTCGTAATGCTTGAGCCGGTTGGTGTATCATCTACCATGAAATTGTACATCGACACACTTTTAACCACCTCCTTAGCATCGTGCAGTCAGTAGGCCAAGAAAACCTTGTCGAAAGGCTTTACCAACCAATGTTCTCAGGAAGCATGTGTCCCACAGATGCCACTCGTATATCGTGAAGGAGTGTTATTCCTTCGTTTTGCGGAATGCATCGCATGAGTATCCCTTGGGTTCCTCGTTTATAGAGGACTCCTTCGACCAAAGTATACATTTTGGCTTTTCGGGATAAACGATCTGCCTCAAGATCATCTTCGGGTACGGAACCCTTGCGAAGATACTCGTAGATGGGAGTCATCCAGGTATCCTCGTAGTCTAATGAGGCCATCTCAATAGGAGGTGTCTCGGTTCTTCGACCGAGACGGCTTTGGAGTTGCTCCAAGAAAACTCCTTTTGGTACCGTAGATCGGGAAGAAGCCATCCGAGCAAGTTGGTGCGAGAGAAATTATCCTTTCGAGGGATGAATTGTACCTCAAAACCTAAAAAATGCTTTTCTAGCTTGCGTACCTCCGATAAGTACCGAGACATTTTCGAGTTAGAGCACTGGTACTCTTTCCCGACTTGATTCATGACTAGTTGAGAGTCTCCTCTCACGAGTAGTCGACGAATTGAGAGTGCTTTTCGCACTCGTATGCCGCCTAGCAAACCTTCGTACTCGCCACATTGTTAGTGGTGCGAAAGTTTAATTGTATGGCATACTTTAAGGTTTCTCCTAGGAGATACCAGACCACCCGACCCGAGCCACTTAAAGTAAGTGACCGTCAAAGTACATCATCCATCGGTCGTGGGAATCGTCTTGGGGATCTGAGCAGTTCAGATTTGTCCATTCGGCGACAAAGTCCGCCAAGATCTGGGATTTTATGGCCGTTCGGGACACGAAATGGAGGTCGAACTCCCAAGTTCGACCGACCATTTTGCCATGCGTCCATTGTTTCCTTATTATGGAGGATTGCTCCCAAAGGAAACTCGGGCAACCTGCACTATTTTGTGCGCTGAAAATAATGCCGCAGATTTCCTCGAAGACATGAGGAGGGCATATAGAAGTTTTGGACCCGAGGGTAACGCTCCTTAGGCGATGTAAAACTTCGGACGTAGTAAACCTGGCCGGTCGTTATGCGTTTTCACGTTCTACGACCAAGATCGCGCTTCTTTGCTGTGGCGTGGCGGCTAGGTAAATTAAGGCGTCTCTTCCGGCTTTGGAGAAACGAGCAGGAGCACTCGAAGGTACCTCTTGACATCCTCAAAGGCAGCGTTTGCCTCGTTCGACCACTCAAAACCTTCATGTCTCCTGAGAAGTTTAAAGAAAGGTAGTCCTTTTTCTCCTAGTCGTGCGATGAAACGACTTAAAGCCGCCATGCATCCAGTGAGTTTCTGGACTTCCTTTTTTGTGGTTGGAGGACGCATCTGGAGGATGGCCTTTATTTTTTCAGGATTTGCTTCGATTCCTCGTTCAGATACTAGGAATCCGAGCAATTTTCCTGAAGAAATTCCAAACACACACTTCTCTGGATTAAGTTTTAAGCGGTGCTTTCTGAGGTTGTCGAATGTTTCTTGTAGGTCAGTGATATGATTAAGTCTCTTAATACTTTTTACGACTAGATCATCAACATAGGCTTCCAGATTCCGGCCTAATTGAGATGAAAAAGTCGATTGCATTAGGCGTTGAAAAGAAGCACCGACATTCTTTAGACCAAATGGTATTTTGACATAGCAAAAGGTACCAAATGGAGTAATGAATGCGGTCTTTTCTTCATCGTTTAGACACATATTGATCTGTTGGTATCCAGAATATGCATCTAAAAAACTTAATATCTCACAACCTGCAGTAGAATCAACCAACTGATCGATACGAGGTAAAGGGAAATCATCTTTTGGACAAGCTTTATTAAGATCAATAAAGTCTACGCACATACGCCATTTGCCGTTTGACTTTTTGACCATTACAGGGTTAGCCAACCACTCTGGGTGGTTGACTTCTCTTATAAAGCCTGCTTTAAGTAGCTTATCCAATTTTGATTTAATAGCATCTCGTCGATCAGGGGCAAATCTCCGTAATTTTTGTTTCTGGTACTTTATCGGTAGTAAAGCTAGCCTTTGTGCTCGATCACCTCCACAGGGACTCGGGCATGTCGGATGCTTGCCACGCTAAGACATCTGCGTTAGCTCGGAGGAACGTAATGAGGCGTCTTCCTATTTGGGGTCGGAAGTCTCCCGATCTGAGCAGTCTTGAGGGCTCCTCTGCGTCGGAGGAACCTCTTTGACTTGGTCGTTCGGCTTTGGTGCGACTTTAGGCTTCGACTTGCTAGTCGAAGGCTGACTTTCATCTCGAGTTGGTATTTGACCAACCATCTCGAGGATCGACGGCCGCAGACTATCGCCATCTTTTGTCACATTGAATTGTGATCACTCCTTTGGGACCTGGCATCTTAAGACATTGATACCCATAATGAGTAGCCATTAAGAATTTTGCCAAAGTTGGTCGTCCGAGTATGGCGTTATATGCCGTATCGAAATCGACCACATCAAAGGAGACTTTC
Source organism: Hsuehochloa calcarea (assembly GCA_036346395.1). Taxonomy (NCBI): domain Eukaryota; kingdom Viridiplantae; phylum Streptophyta; class Magnoliopsida; order Poales; family Poaceae; genus Hsuehochloa; species Hsuehochloa calcarea. The sequence continues at coordinate 63,217,992 of CM070594.1, read as the reverse complement.
TCTGTCCTGAAATTACTTGGTGAGCCAAATGTTAAAGGAAGAGAAACTTGGTCAATGGGTTTGGCCGAAGACCCCGGTACGATTCCATGAAAGGAGTATCGTACCGGCCTTACCTTTGTCCTGGGTACTTGCATCTCGTCCAGGGCATTAGTAAATAGTATGTTCAAGGAACTGCCACCATCAACCAACACTCGATTGACCCGACAGTTGTTGATGGTGGGTTCGACCACAATCGGATATCGACCTGATCGACTCGTAGTGATCGGGCAGTCATCCTTCTCAAAAGAGATGGTAACTTCCGACCACTTCGGTAAATTATTGACGAGAGGAGCATGTATGGAATTTACCTCTCGTCCGGCAGCTTTAAGTTGTCGTTTGGAGTCGTATGCCGATGATCCTCCGTAGATGTGCTCAACGGTATGTTGCGGATCTTGGAACGGCATCTCCTCATCATCCGACGACTTTTGGCCACTCGTATGTCCTACCCGCCGAGAGTAGGGAGTGGTGCTTGTCGTTGTAGTAGTCCTCGAGCTTTCTTTGGAAAACTTCGGCGATTCTGAGGTCATGTCCTTCCTTTTTATGAAAAGGACACCACCTTGGTTTGTCGTTCCTACGATCGTAGCGCTTACCTTTGCCTTGATCGAGTGCGACTTGGTGGTTTGGGGCTCTCTATCTTTCACGGCCAAGACCTCCTTGAAACCACCGGTTTGTGGTTTTGACTCTTTATTTTCTTCTTGGACTTTTTGCTTTTTGTCCTTACCAACTTCACCGGCTCTCGAGGAGTGTACGTTTCTCGATCGATAGTGTTGTTCCACTCATTGCCTCGAAGCGATTGCATATCGATCGGCCATCTCGAAGAGCTCGGCAGAACTTGATGTTGGGAGGATTCAAAGCAATATCCTCTGTTATCCTTCTACGGACTCCTTGCTTAAAAGCCCGATCACGAGGAGTCGAAATTTCGAAATTGAGTTACTGAACCCGACTAAAGCGTTTGATGAATTGACGCAAAGTCTCGTTGTTGTTCTGCTTTATCCGGTGCAAGTCGTCTTCCTTTCTAGGCGGTTGTATGTGCCTTGGAAATTCGCTTTGTAGAAGATCGCGAGGTGTTGCCAAGAGTAGATCGACTCGAGTGGTTGGTTTAATAACCACGATCGGCGGATCCTTCGAGCACGATCGGAAGGTAATTTGCCATTACATGCTCTCCTCCTCCTGCTTTGCTCGGACAATGTTGTATAGATCTGAAGAAATTCGATGGGATTTTGAGATCCATGAAATTTCTCCATGTTCACCGGTCGAAAATGAGGTGGCGTGAATCGCTCGAAGGTCGGCGAAAATGCGGCATCCGGTAATCACTTCTTGACGCCTTCTTTGTAAGAAAGAAGGGTTAATATCACCAGTGATCGTATTCGACGATACCCGACAGCGGTGACTCGTCTGTAGTAGGTCTCGATTCTCGAGGGGATACTCCTCGTACTCCACCCGTTAGCGAAGTGGTGAATGATCACCTTCCGAGGGCTTCTTGATCATCGGCCGATCGAAATGTATTTCTCGAATAGGGGATCGATTCGACTTGTGTCGATTCCTCGTGAGAAATATTCGATTGGTCGTAGGTGAGGAAGTCGCATTGCTACGACTACAGAATGTTGTCGACGAGGAACTTCGATCTTGTCATCACGATTCGAAGCCTTTGCGCAATCTCTTGACAAAGAGATCGTACCACAGCGTTCGAGCAAGCTCTTGATTGGGATTCTCGAGCAAGTCGTTGATGTCCCGGAGTTCTTGTACCTCCTCGATCGATGTTGAATGCGCCCGAGCGAGTTCTTACGGGCTGCAATTTTCTTTCTTGGATGACCTCAAAATCCTCCTCATCGGTCTTTGAGGTCTTCTCGATCGGAGTCGAGAATGTCGAGGATTTCCTCGCGTTCATCAAAGTGTTGGTTCTCGTCTGTCACGGTGGTGCCCTTGCTATTACCACGAGGGGCGGTGTGTGATCTTCGGGAGTGTTCTTATCTCGGCCTCCATGAGATTGACCCTGATTTGAGGGAAGGACGAAGACCTCCCGTTGATGATTCTCACTTGCGCTCGAGGCCTCCCCGCTTGAGGAGTGCTCGAGAGACACCATCTGGCGACTTGGAGTAATCCCCTCCAGGTAGGGGAACTCCGGGTTATAACTGTCTCCGTTCGCAAATAAGATCTGCGGAGAGACGGTCGAATTTGCAGGAAAAGCATGCTTGATCCCACCCTCTCTGGAGTTACCCTGAGAGAGAGGATCACTAGATGCTGGTGGAGTCCTGGAATGGTGGCTCCCAGAACTTGTCTCACAAGGTCGGACCGCCTTAGGGGGACTCGAACACTTGGAGGAAAAACTCTCGTCGTGTTGTGAGTCCTCCTGGGTGCAGTTCTGGTCGGATTGACCCTTGTCCTTTGAGGGAATTGGCTCCTCTGTTGGACGTATCGTTGTGGGGGATAAGGATCCCTCCTCAACTCCATTGATGGGATGGTTTCCTGGAGAATGATCTCCGAAGGCAACATCACCATCAGCGGATGCATCACTCGGCTCGTAGTTGAAACCGGCATCCATGTCGACGTCTGCGTAATCTGCCAAGTCAAACCAGTTCTCCTCGTTCCATTCTCCTGCCATGATTGCATGAGATTTGGAAAAAAAGAATATGTTGATAAGAGATTACCGGAAGATCCCCACGGTCGGCGCCAACTGTCGGTGTATTAGAACCGATCTTACGTAAAGATTATTTGATTCGGGGGGTCTCCTAAAGATGAAATCACGCAGAGTTGTTGACACGGGATGTTTAGACAGGTTCAGGCCTTCTCCAGAGAGAATAATAACCCTAATCCTGTGTGTGTATGGTATTCTTGATGATCAAGTAAGAAGCTAAGACTATTACAGAGAATAGTACTTGTGTTTCTCCTTGACTCGCTCTATCCTTTTTGTCTGTCCCTCCATCCCTCTGATTGATGCCCTTATATAGTCGTGAAGGAGTAGCCGTTTTGTCCTGCGGAAGATGCGCCTAATTAATCCGATGAACGGCGCATGATGGCGATGATTACCGCGCATTGGCTTCTTCACGCCGTCGCAATTATCTTCGAGGTAATGGGGTATTTACGCACCATTACTACGCGGAATAATAGTGCGTGTAGACCGTTCGGATTCCTTAATCAATTGGACCCACTTGCCTGTAGGTTTGATTATAAGGTGGTCGTGGTTTACTTGGTCGTAGAAGGACTTACGACCAGGTAGCAGTCGTAGAAGGACTTACGACTATGTAGTGGTCGTAGAAGGACTTACGACCATGTAGTGGTCGTAGAAAGACTTACGACCATGACATAGTCGTAGTAAGACTTACGACTATGGGGGTGATTGTAGAAGATCTTACAATCACTTGGTAGGCCTCTCCCTTATAAATATAAGCAGTACTTCTGGGGACTATGTGACATCATATTCACCTATAATAAGAATTATAGATAAAAGATAAAATGAGGATTATTAGATCCTCGTCAAACCCCTAACTCTCCCCGCAAAGCAGCAAAACGAGAAGAATCAAGAGCTTTAGTGAGAATATCTGCAAGCTGTTGCTCTGACTCTACAAAGCGAAGCACAACATCACCATTCTCAACATGGTCTCTAAGAAAATGAAATCGAATATCAATGTGTTTAGTCCTGGAATGTTGCACTGGGTTTTTGGCAATATTAATTGCAGAAGTGTTGTCACAGAAAAGAGGAACACTTCTCAAGGATAACCCATAGTCTCGCAGCGTGGATAAAATCCAGAGAACCTGAGAGCAACCACTGGCTGCAGCTACATACTCGGCCTCAGCTGTGGACTGTGCAACCGAAGACTGTTTTCTAGAAGACCAAGAAACAAGAGATGTGCCCAAGAAATAACAAGTGCCAGAAGTACTCTTCCTATCCACTCTACACCCCGCAAAATCAGCATCAGAAAATGCTCGAATTGAGAGAGCTGAAGAAGAAGAATACCAGAGTCCAAAATCAAGCGTATCTTGAAGGTACCTAAAGATGCGATGTACTGCTTGACGATGAGAAACACGAGGGGAAGCCTGAAAGCGAGCGCACAGACATGCGGCAAATTGTATGTCCGGCCTCGACGCTGTAAGATAGAGGAGGGAGCCAATCATACTACGGTACTCCTTTTGGTCCACGGGCTCTCCATCCTCATCAGGGTCCAGCACGGTGGTTGTACCAATGGGAGTAGACATTGGCCTACTGCTTCCCATATTGAAGCGCCGAAGAAGGTCCTTTGTATACTTACTCTGATGGACGAAGGTGCCTTCTTTCAGTTGCTTGATTTGTAAACCAAGGAAGAATGTCAACTCTCCCATCATGCTCATCTCGAACTCACTGCTCATAGAATCTGAAAATCTGGACACTAAAGCATGAGAAGAACCACCGAATATAATATCATCCACATAAATCAACCAACAAGAAATCAACGCCATGCACGAGAGTGAACAAGGTTTTATCAACCATTCCCATTTTGAAATCATTTTCAAGCAAGAAACTCTTAAGCTGTCATACCAAGCTCTAGGAGCTTGCTTCAATCCATCTGGGGCTTTGAGAGTTTAAAAATATGGTTTGGGAATTTTTGATTTTCAAAACCAGGAGGTTGCTTGACAAAGACCTCTTCTTCTATGAAACCATTCAAGAAAGCACTTTTAACATCCATTTGAAAAAACTTGAAACCCTTGGATGTTGCAAATGCTAAAAGAATGCGAATGGCTTCCAATCTAGCTACAGGAGCAAAGCCTCTTCAAAGTCTAAGCCTTCTACCTGGGAATAACCTTGAGCTACCAGTCTAGCCTTATTGCGAACAACCAACCCATCCTCACTTTGCTTATTTTTAAAAATCCATTTTGTTCCAAAAACATGAGAATCAGAAGGACGCTCAACTAAAGTCCAGACTTTGTTTCTTTCGAAATTTTCAAGCTCTTCATGCATGGCATTGACCCAAGAGGCATCAGATAAAGCATGGGTGATATCTCGGGGTTCAAAAGAAGCGACAAAAGCAGAATGTGCATGAGAATCAGGAGAAATAAACACAGGCGAGTGACTCTCTTGAAGAACCCCAATCATCCGCTCGGTGGATGTTGTCATTGAATGTGAAGAGGTGCTCACAGTGCGTATGGCCTCTACCCCATGAGTTGTCGAGGTAGGAGCAGAGCCACTCAGTTGTCGGTGGGGATAGGAGGAGGTCTCGGTGGCCCGGAGTAGTAGTGCGTGCTCTCCACCCCTCGAGAGGTAGGTGGAGGATGGTTCGGTTCCTCATCCTCGAGTCATCATCGACGAAGATGCTTCCTTGAATTTCGGGAACACGTGTACACAGAGCATCGGGTCTAGTACTGTGACTAGCCTCATCAAAAGTGACTTGAAGTCTCAACAATTTTGTTAGTGTCAACATTAAAAACACGATAGCCACGAGAATGAGCGGGATATCCAAGAAATATGCCATCAAAACATCTAGACTCAAATTTATCAAGGTTACCATGTTTAAGAAGGAAGCACTTGCAACCAAAAATCTTGAAATGAGAGACTTTGGGAGAATGACCAAATCTAAGCTCATAAGAGGTCTTCCCAACCACAGATCTCAAGAAAACCCTATTGGAGATATAACAAGCGAGAGATCGCCTCATTAAAATCTCCTAGGAGTAGAATGCTCATCTAACATGGTCCGAGCCATCTCTACAAGGGTTCTGTTCTTCCTTTCTACAACACCATTCTGTTTGGGAACTCTAGGAGAAGAAAGCGATGCTCAATTCCCTATCGGTCTGTAAGGTAGAAAAAGAAGAATTCTTGAATTCTGTCCCATTGTCACTCCTAATGGCTCTCAAGGCTCCAGGAATATCAACAGCAAGTCTAAGGACCAAATCTCTAAAGAATCCAAATGCTTCGTCCTTAGAAGCGAGAAAATAAACCCATGAATACCTGGAGAAATTATCTACAACCACCAGCACATACCATTTTCCACCAGCTGACTGAACTCTAGAAGGACGAACTGTGTCTAAGTGAAGAAGCTATCCTGGTCCATCAGTTATTACCAAGGTAAGAGGTGGGTGGAAAGCAGACACCATCTTACCATGACGACAGGGCGAGCACATAAGATCTCTAACAGCCTTCAGCCTAGGCAAACCTCTAATCAAGTCCTTGCAACTGACTCTAGACAAATGATCAAAACCTATATGCCCAAGTCTACGATGCCACAAAACAAGATCATGAGAATCAGGCTACAAGACACCTAGGACTGAAATCAAGAAATACTGAAATTTGCACAAAAGATCTTCTCAAATCTGGAGATCTCAAAAACAAGCTCACCCGAGGAATCTAGAACTCTACACTCACCACTCTTAAACCTCACTTCTAGACCCTCATCAAGCAGCTGAGAAACAGATAGAAGATTATACCTCAGCTTACTTACCAAAGCGACGTCTTTAAGCATGAACTTGTCGTTGGCGCCGCGACAAGCCCTTTGCGATCCACGGTCCCGTAGAAGCATCCCCAAAGGTAATCAATTCGTTGTCGGATGCACGTGAGGAGGAGAACCATCTAGAATCTCCGGTCATATGTCGAGAACACCCGAGTCAACAAGCCATATGTCCTTCTTCCTCGCACGACGGACCTAAAAAGCACAATCAGAAAACATCCGTGCCTCAGTACTGGGGTTAGTGATAAATGATCTAGGAATCCAGTACTGAGAAGCACGATGTCTGGGAGCAGCAGTAGAAGTAGCAGAAACATGATCATGAATAAAATCATAAGGATGGACATGAGAACCACCTAGACCTCTCCGAAACGATCTACCAAAATATCGATACTCCCCCTGTCTAGGTGCTACCCGTGGTCTCTCCTCACGATATCCTAATCCAACATGCTGCCTAGACCCACCAAAAGAGTCTACAAAGTTCTCTACGAATCTAGGCCTATATGTGGTACGATAAACAGGCTGCCTAGCTCTAGAGACTACAGCAGGAGAAGTGACTCCTCTAATGGATCTCAAGGCGCTCATCCTCTCTTTTCTCTCAAGTTTTGCTCTCCAGAAGCAGAACTCAATGGTGTGGCCTTCTTTCTTGCAGAAGGTGCAATGGTACTTGACCTTTTGAGGGGTCTGTACAGAAGGAGTAAAAGCACCTTTCTTACCAGAAAGAGTTTGAGCAAAACCTGCGGATTTGAAAACAACCTTGGAAGGCTTAGGAGGTTCTAGCTCAAACAAACCATTTTTCACAACTCTAGCAATCTTAGGTGGGTTTTTCTTGGAATGCTCTAGGGGATTGAAACCTAGACCACTATTTTTCACGCTCACCTTGGATTGATCAAGAATCATGTTGAGTTTCTTTTTCCCACTTGAAAACTTCTCAAGAGTCACCTTGAGGTAATCATTCTCCTTAATTAGACTCTCACATCTAGTGCACTTTCTAGACTTGATTACCTCACTCTTAAGGAGAGCCACTTCCACTTTGAAAGCCTCACAAGACACACAATAGGATTCCTTAATCCTATTCAACTGCTCCTTAAATTTGACTCTAAATGCCTCTTGAATCTGACCAACCATGGTTTCAACTTCAGCATTCAAAACACAAGAGTTAGAATCAATGACTTTCTTAGAAGCAGTAAGAGACATAGATTTTTTAATTTTAACTTTTTCTTCAAGTGTCTTGTTTAAGGCTTCAATCTCAATTATAAGCTTGGGACAATTTTCACAAGAGGCAGCTCTAGAGTAAACAACCATTTCAGTCATCTCTTGCATCTTAATCCTAATATTCTTACAATGAGAGCATGTGTGACTAGCATCAAATTTTTGCAATTCCTTGAGTATGCTATCAATTTTAATTCAAGTAAAGCACAGTTCGAGCAAGTTAAAGGAATAGCTTCCATGGCAGTCACATCAAGTGAAATGGCATCTAAGCAAACTGAACTATACTTGAGAGATTCTAGTTCATCAAGAGCATCTTTTTGTTGATTAGCAGCAAAGGAATGAGCAGATTTCAAGCTTGTCAATTCTTTAAGCAAGCTAGTGCAGGAATCACAAATATCATCAGGATTAATAGATTTAAGCCTAACAACTTCTAGGTTCAAATTATCAATCATAATGTCACCTTCTTAATCATTTTACTTGCTTATGCAATTTACATTCAAAGAAGCACCAAAGCCCTTTTCATGTCAGCAATTGAGGGGCATACCTCATCAGGATCACTAAAAGGATCCTCATCGTTGGAGGAGTCGCTGTCGTGGCTGTTCTTGGCCATGAAACACATGCCTGTGAATTCATGAGCCTTCTTCTTGCCACGGGAGTCACTCTCGTCATCCTCCGTTTCCGAGTCCACATCGCTCATGTTTACATTCTCTAGAGCGGCAAGGACCCAGCAGACAAACTTGCGATAGTTTGTCTTCTTGAGTTTTGCATCCCTCTCCTGGGAATGTCTTCGTGTCTCCTTCTCCTCCTTGCCCTTTAGCTTGGGGCACCTGGAACGAATGTGGTTTGGCTCACCACATTCGAAGCACGTGATAGGTCCACTTCTCTTCCTATTCCTCACCTTATTGTACGCTCTTGTGAATTTGGTGGATAGGAGGGCTAAGTCATCCTCGGGCAGTTTCTCAAGTTGCTCATCGCTCATAGAATGCAAAGCAGATAATGAAAAATCAGATGAGCTACAATCGGAAGAATCAGAAGAACAACCCTTGGATTTGTCGACCACTAATGCCATCGACTCTATCTTGGGGAGACGCGAGATAAAGTCAATCTCATGCGTCTTCAACCTCGAGTATAGCTTATCCATGGTAAGCTCACTCATGACAGTGTTGTCATTGATGGAAGTGATCTTCATTCCCCAGACCTTCACATCAAGAGCACCCAAAAGCTGGCGTGCATTTTCAGACTCAGAAAAGACTAGGTCAACAGCGCGGAGATCATGAAGAATCTTAGAAAATCTTCCCCACAGCTCGTCTAAAGACTCCCCAGGCCTTTGTTCGATCTTAGAGTATACTTTCTTCAGCTGGTTCTGTCTCACTTCCTTGATCGCAGTGGACCCCTCGTGATAGTCACAAAGAGTCCGCGGATCTCATGAAGCGAGCCGCAAGTGAGCAACACGCTCAAACTCAGATCGACTAAGGCCTTGGATCAAATAATTCCGAGCCTTGCTGTTGGCCTCCACATCTGGAGTGATCATATCGTCATCGGCTGGCACGACATAAGGGTTTTTTACCTTAATACAAATAGTGTGCCCTTGAGCCTCGATATAAGCTTGCATACGAGCCTTCCAATATGCAAAGTCAACTCCATCAAAAATATATGGCTTGGTTGAGTACTTGTCAGTCGCCATGGCTCCAAAGACCGGTTAAGATATATGAGAAGAGCTAACCGGCTCTGATACCACTTGTAGGACCGTAAAGGCGACTAGGGGGGGGGGTGAATAGGTGCTTTCTCAACTTTCTCGCCTTAATCAAATTCAACACGAACTCTACTCGTTTAGCTATGAAAGCTAAGAAGATCAGTAAGCGCACATAGGAAGCCTTGTGCTGAATTCGATAACCCCAACAACCACAAGACACAAATGTGGAGAAATGATCTCACTAGTGCAGTGCAGGCAGGCGGTCGATCGGTTTGTATCGCAGCGATCGGACCGACGTTTAACGAGCGGTCGGACCGGCTACTAACTGGCGGTCGGACCGTTAGATATCGGTTCGACCAGCGATCTTGGCGATGCAGCGGCGGTCGGACCGCCGTTGTAAAACCGGTCAGACCGATTCAGTCCAGTACTGAAAAGTGAAGCCCAAATCCAAAACGAAATTTGATCCAACTTTTGATTCAACCAATGAAACTTGACCAAATTTCGAGCACATCTCCCTAAGGATATTAGAGACCTATTTCTAGCGACGATCCTTCAGATCCACTTCGTAGAATCGATCTCTCAAGGTTTTACCAAAGAAGTGCACAAACCCTAAAAATATGAAAAACTTAGATTCAAGACTTGCTTGTGGGGGTTGATGGTCTAGATGATTCTAGGAGTATTCCCACACATCAAAGCAAGAGAAAATAGGTCAAGAGACCAAGCTTAACCACTTGAATCAAGGAAGCACCAAATTCATTCAAAAGAGAGAAGAACACAAAGGGAGACAAATGATCTCTCAAGCAAGCATCACAAGATTGATTGATCTCATAAGATGCTTACAAAGCCACTCCAACGAGGAGGACAAGAGCTCACACAAGAGCACACTTACAATCTCTCCAAACCCTAGCTTCTCCTCTCCTCTCCTCCTAACCCTAGAAAAAGAAGAAGGGGGCCAAAATGAATGCTTAAGGGGGTTTTTATAGGAGAGGCATAGGGTTTCACATTTGGGACCCATACACACATGGGACCCACTGATGAGGACATCCCTACTATGGATACAGCCGCACCTACACATACAACTCATCCACTACAAGGACCTCTTACCCGAGCTCGTGCTCGCCAACTTAATTATCAGGTGAATTCGTTCCTATGTTTATATATTACTGAGAATAAACCGCTACCTAATGCAAGTGATTTAATTGTACTTAGGAACATGGGAACAGATCAAGGAGAGGCTTTTGGAGTCATGGACATGCATGGAAGACATAATGAAGGTCACCACGTCACTTTGTGTCCGTGTCAAGCAAGAGTTCGAGTTGGGCTCGTTCTGGATTCGAATTCGGACTGCTGCGATAGTACTAAGTTCAAACAGTCGTAACTTCTTCATACGGACTCCGTTTGGGGTGATTCTGGACTTCATGGAAAGCTTATCAAGTCTACTTTCCAACGGATCCAAGATCATCATCAAACTCCATCCGAGTCGGCCACAATCATCAAAAGAGTCCACATCTATTTCTAAGTCCGAGTCAAGCGGTCTGCTGCGTCACCTCCACTTGGGCCCATGGGCCTTGTAACCCTAGGCGTCGCCCACTTCGCTGCCACCACCCCGGCTGTCTCCCTATATAGGAGCCGCCATCTCCTTTTTCTAGAACTTGGATTTCGTTTGATTAGTTTCTCCATTGTGAAAACTCTCGTTCTTCGCTTGTGTCGACTAGACCAACCGTAAAGGACCTCTGCGGAATCCCACCTTACGAACTCAATCTTATATTTGCAATTCAGATTGCTTTTACCTCGTTCTTGCTTGTTCTTGATTGCTTGCGAGAATTGATCCTCGTGATCAGTCAGCGGGTCTTTAGCACGGTTGATAACGACAGTGGTTAGTTCATTGCTTGGTTCGTCGTCTTTGTGTTCGTGCTGGATCGTGAGAGTTGACCATCATCAATCGAATTTACCCTCTCACCGAAAGATCGGGACAACAGAGTATATCAAGTGGTATCGAGCTACAGTTCATCGGTGAGTCTCGATTTTTCATACCTAGAGTCGAAAAATTGCCCAAAAAATCGCATCTACCATCCATCACAGAGCCCTTTGAGCCTCGCAATTTTTTCTTTTCGATTGCATTACATTGTTGAACTTTCGGTTGCATCGTTGTGTCTTTTGCTGGTCTTAGAGTCTAGTTCCTTTAGAGTTTGAGTTACATTCACGTTTGGTCTCACCATTGCGATTGAGTTCGACGGACCATCTAGGAGGCTTTGCCCTTGCCGATCTCGGAAAAGGAAACCTTGCCCAATTCGGAGACAACAAAACAGCGTGGTGATCGCAAAAAAAGAAAAAAAAATAGAGAGAAAAAAAGCAGAGAAAAAAAAAAAAAAGCAGAGAAGACAAAAAAAAAAACGCACATAACTTTTGCATCGACCTCGATTGGAGTGATTTTCGATCCGTCGGGATCATCAAGTATTTTATCAAGCGCGTCGCCCGGACGTCTTGTGCTGAAAACTTCGACCCAGCGTCGTTTAGGGCCTCAAAGCGGGCATAAGCGGTATAAACCGAGAAAAATTCAAGTTTCTGAATTTGCTCAAAATTAATGAGCCCTTTTGCAATTGATTCTAAGGTTCCCGCGAAGGCGGCATCCTTTTCGAGCTTCCAAACTCCGTGTGCGGCGTTCTCGATTCTGTAGCGCGTGTTTTCGTTTGTGTTCTAGGCTCGCGTCTCTAATGCGGTCTAGCCTAGGACCGACAACTAACCAACGTTGAGCGATTTTTCACTTGCATTCAGAGTCGATTATTGCTAATCCTTGCTACCATATTGAAGCCTTCCGAGCTCCACTTCCTACTAACTCGGCGAGTTACATTCCTTGCAATCGTTGTGCTAATCGCAAGTGAGATTACCACGAACCACCACCGGTTGTGCCACCTCCTTGCTGCGTTGGTAAGAGCTTGTAAGAACACAGTAAGGCATTGTGAGAGAGTGACTTGTGAAACTCAAAGAACCTAGTAGTTCATAGAGATATATACACCGTGATTTGTTCTTTTCTTTGATACTAACAATGGCGAGTTCATGGTCACAAGGGAGAATAGCATGCCCAATGTTGAGAATCGCCTCTCACGCCTCGCACGAAAGACATCATGCAGACAATTTGCACACTTATTGAGTCAACATTGAGGCGTCTTGAGGCGGTTCTAGATCGCACCAATGACGGTCTTGCTGCGATTGTTACGTGTGGAGCGCTAGAGAGCTCCACCTCCTGCTGCTTCTTTGTCGGCGTTGCACCACCACGCCAGTAACACATCCGTTGCTAGCTCATTGGCGATGAGATAGAAGATGAAGTGAACCCATATGTTCGCGTCACGAGTCCGATGGTGGTTTCAATCCCAACAATGGTCGAGATCATCGGCAGCGACACGTCAATCGACAAGGTATGCGAAGAGACCCACCACGTGAGGTACATGATCGTAATGATGCACTTGGTAAAATTAAATTCACTATGCCTCCTTTTCTTTGGAAAATATGATCCCGATGCTTACCTCACATGGGAGTTAGTCGTAGACCAAAAATTTGCTTGCCATGAATTTCTGAAAATAAAAGGTTAGAAATGCTACTAGTGAGTTCACCGACTTTGCATCTATATGGTGGAATGAATTGTGCCGAATGAACAAAACATACCTAGAACATGGAATGCTATGAAGAGAGCTATGAGAGCTAGATTTGTGCCTTCATATTATTCTCGTGATTTCTTGAATAAATTACAACGTTTAAGACAAGGTAGTAATCTGATGAAAACTACTATCAAGAATTGCAAACCGGTATGTTACGTTGTGGTTTAGAAGAAATCGAAGATGCTAGAATGGCTAGATTTTTAGGAGGGCTTAACCGGGACATTCGTGACATTCTAGATTATAAGGAGTATAATTCTATCACCCGTCTGTTCCATCTTGCTTGTAAAGTGAGCGTGAAGTGCGGGGAAGACAGTCTCGCTCCGGGGCTCTTTTGGAGTTTCTTTGCGGTAGGCAAAATCGGTGCGATTCATGGGCGGGCACCATCCTGCTGTCCTGCGGTGGCCGTCCTCCCTCCCCTCTCGGTCATGGGCGACTAGCAAGCACCACTCCCGAGCCTCCGCGTAAGGAAATCAACCGGTTCGGCAAGCTCGGGGCTCTACCTCGGTTGCTTCCACCGGCGAGCGAGACATACAATGCCATCATTGCAAAGGCTTGGGCACATAATGAGAGATTGCCCAAATCAGCGGGCACTTCTTGTTAGAGATGATGGTGAGTATACTTCATCGGTGATATTGATGAAGAACATTCATTGCTTGTGACTGACCCCGCAGGTGAGCAATTTGAACCCGAACATGACGAAGAACGTTTTGGAGATGAAACAAGTGATAAATTTTTTAGCATAATTGTGAAGCGTGTCCTCGGTGCTCAAATGGGCGTCTTTGAATGTAATCAACGCCACAATCTGTTTCAAACAAAATTTGTGGTCAATGAGCGTTCTTGTCGTGTGATTATTGATGGAGGAAGTTGCAATAATTTGGCTAGCATTGATATGGTGGACAAGCTTGCCTTGATCACACAACAACACCCTCGTCCTTACCACATTCAATGGTTTAATTCATGTGGTAAGCTGAAGGTAACTCGCATTGTCAGAGTACACTTTTCTATTGGCTCATATCGTGATTTTGCTGATTGCGATGTCGTACCTATGCAAGCATGTTCATTACTGCTAGGTAGACCATGGCAATATGATAATGACACTGTGCATCATGGTAGGACTAATCAATATACTCTCATGTCTAAAGGAAAGCGAATCACATTGCTACCCATGTCTCCAGAAGCAATTTTAAAAGATGAATTAGAAAGAGTGGAGAGAGATAAAGAGAGTAGCAAAGCGAAAATCAGATTGTAGCTAAGGAACTTGCCTTGCATAAGAAGAAGCAACCTCGTGCTAAGGAAGGTGAAATTAGATTGAATGGTTCTGCTTTTTTTAGCTACCAAGTCGATATGAGTGAGGTAGAAGTCGTAATTCAGTTGCTATGCTTTGGTGTGCAAAGCAACTTTGTTTTCATTTGAGGATATGCCCCCTCTTTGCCTCCTATGTTACTCACCTTTTGCGGGAGTATGGCGATGTATTTTCAAGTGAGATACCACCGGCTACCTCCAATTAGGGGCATTGAACATCAGTTGACTTGATCCCGGAGCTTCACTACCCAACCGTGCGCCATACCGTACAAACCGGAGGAGACTAAGGAGATTGGCGTCAAGTGCAAGACTTGCTTGACAAAGTGCGTCGACGCGAGAGCCTTAGTCCATGTCTTTATTCTTGTACTTTTGGTTCCAAAGAAAGATGGTTCGTGGCGTATGTGTGTTGATTGTAGAGCTATCAATAACATTACAATTAGATATCGTCATCCTATTCCTAGGTTAGGCGACATGCTTGATGAATTAAGTGGCTCTATTTTATTTTCTAAAGTTGACTTGCGTAGTGGATATCACCAAATTCGCATGAAATTAGGAGATGAATGGAAAGCAGCGTTCAAAACTAAGTTCGGTTTGTATGAGTGGTTAGTGATGCCTTTTGGTTTAACTAATGCACCTAGTACTTTCATGAGATTGATGAACGAAGTATTGCGTACTTTCATTGGTAAATTTGTGGTGGTTTATTTTGATGATATATTGATATATAGCAAATCGTTAGAGCAACATCGTGACCATTTACGTGCTGTTTTTAATGCTTTACGTGATGCACGTTTATTCGGTAACCTTGAGAAGTGCACCTTTTGCACCGATAGAGTCGCGTTTCTTGGCTATGTTGTTACTCCACAGGGAATTGAAATTGATCAAGCTAAGGTTGAAGCAATACTGAGTTGGCGACTCTAACACGATCACACAGTCTGAAGCTTTTAGGGTAGTGGGATTTTATCGCCGCCGTGAAGGATTTTAGCACAATCATTGCACCATTGAATGAGCTCACTAAGAAGGCGTGCTATTTGTGTGGAGCGCCGCACAGAGAACGCATTCACCACCTTTGAAAGATAAGTTAACACATGCACCCCTACTCCAACTCCTGATTTTAATAAAACTTTTGAACTAGAATGTGATGCTAGCGGAATTGGTTTAGGTGGCGTGTTGTTACAAGAAGGTAAACCGATAGCATACTTGGTGAGAAGTTGAGTGGGCCTAGTCTGAACTATTCTACTTATGATAAGGAATTATATGCACTATTTCGAACTTTAGAAACTTGGCAACACTATTTATGGCCCAAAGAATTTGTTATACATTCTGATCATGAATCTTTAAAGCATATTCGAAGTCAAAGTAAACTAAATCGTGACACGCAAAGGTGGGTTGAGTTTTTGAGTTTTTCCTTATATCATAAAACATAAGAAGGAAAGGAGAATGTTATTCTTGATGCTTTGTCTAGGAGATATACCATGCTTTCACAACTTGACTTTAAAATTTTTGGATTAGAGACCATTAAAGAGCAATATGTGCATGATCTTGATTTCTGAGATGTCTTGTTGAATTGTAAAGAAGGGAAAACGTGGAACAAATTTATCATTAATGATGGGTTTGTGTTTGAGCTAACAAGCTATGCATCGGCTAGCTCTGTTCGTTTGTTGTTATTACTGAGAAGCGTATGGAGGCGGTGATGGGACACTTTGGCGTGAAGAAAACAGAGGATATACTTGCGATCATTTCTTTTGGCCAAAGATGAGGCGGACGTCGGCGCTATGTTGCTCATTGCACTACATGTCAAAGAGCTAAGTCACGACTTAATCCTCATGGTTTATACATGCCTCTACATGCTCCTAGCGTTCCATGGGAAGATATTTCGATGGACTTTGTTTTAGGATTGCCTAGAACACAAAGGGAGAGATAGCATATTAGTGGTTGTTGATCGATTTTCCAAGATGGCTCATTTTATACCATGTCATAAGAGCAATGATCTTGCCCATATTGCTGATTTATTCTTTCGTGAAGTTGTTCGATTACATGGTGTACCTAATACTATAGTTTCAGATCGTGATGCCAAATTTCTTAGCCATTTTGGCGAACTTTATGGGCTAAATTGGGGACTAAGTCGTTATTTTCTACTACTTGTCATCCCCAAGTGATGGACAAGCTGAAGTTGTGAATAGAACATTATCTACAATGCTTAGGGTGTGTTGAAAAAGAATTTAAAAATGTGGGAAGAATGCTTGCCTCATATTGAGTTTGCTTATAATCGTTCCGCATTCTACTACCAAGATGTGCCCTTTTGAGGTTGTTTATGGTTTTATGCCTCGTGCTCCTATTGATTTAATGCTTCTTCCATCTTCGAGAAATTGAATTTTGATGCTAAACAACGTCTTGAATTGATTTTAAAAATGCATGAGACAACCAAGGAGAATATAGGCGCATGAATGCTAAATATAAACTTCTTTGGCGATCGGGGAGGAAACATCTAACTTTTGAACCAGTGATCTTGTTTGGTTGCACTTGAGAAAAGATAGGTTCCTGAATTGAGAAAGTCAAAATTGATGCCTAGAGTGATGGCCCTTTCAAAGTGTTAAAAAGATTAATGATAATGCATACAAGCTTGAACTGCTGCAGATTTTGGGGTTAGTCCCACATTTAACATTGCGATTTGAAGCCATACTTGGGAGAAGAGGGCGTGCTTGAGTCGAGGGCGACTCAAATGCAAGAAGGAGAGGATGATGAGGACATCCCTACTATGGATACAGCCGCACCTACACATACAACTCATCCACTACAAGGACCTCTTACAGAGCTCGTGCTCGCCAACTTAATTATCGGTGAATTCGTTCCTATGTTTATATATTACTGAGAATAAACCGCTACCTAATGCAAGTGATTTAATTGTACTTAGGAACATGGGAACAGATCAAGGAGAGGCTTTTGGAGTCATGGACATGCATGGAAGACATAATGAAGGTCACCACGTCACTTTGTGTCCGTGTCAAGCAAGAGTTCGAGTTGGGCTCGTTCTGGATTCGAATTCGGACTGCTGCGATAGTACTAAGTTCAAACAGTCGTAACTTCTTCATACGGACTCCGTTTGGGGTGATTCTGGACTTCATGGAAAGCTTATCAAGTCTACTTTCCAACGGATCCAAGATCATCATCAAACTCCATCCGAGTCGGCCACAATCATCAAAAGAGTCCACGTCTATTTCTAAGTCCGAGTCAAACAGGTGCTGCGTCACCTCCACTTGGGCCCATGGGCCTTGTAACCCTAGGGCGTGCGCCCACTTGGCTGGCGCCACCCCTGGCCGTCTCCTATATAGGAGCCGCCATCTCCTTTTTTCTAGAACTTGGATTTCGTTTGATTAGTTTCTCCATTGTGAAAACTCTCGTTCTTCGCTTGTGTCGACTAGACCAACCGTAAAGGACCTCTGCGGAATCCCACCTTCTGAACTCAATCTTATATTTGCAATTCAGATTGCTTTTTACCTCGTTCTTGCTTGTTCTTCGATTGCTTGCAGGAATTGATCCTCATGATCGAGTCAGCGGGTCTTTGCACGGTTGATAACGACATGGTGGTTAGTTCAGCGATTGCTTGGTTCGTGCGTGCTGTGTTCGTAGCCTGGATCGTGAGAGTTGACCATCATCCAATCGGAATTTACCCCTCTCACCGAAAGATCGGGACAACAGAGTATATCACCCACTCACACATAACTATTGAAGCAATCGCCTGCTCCACCACGTGTAGGTTGATCAGCGGCTCTCATCACGTCGCCAAGTCTCTCCTGTCCGAATCCCATCGGAACCTCCCAGAGACTCACACCGACTTCCGCACCACCTGATCCAACCAGCTACACTGAACTACCCGTTCGATCCATCTTGCCCATCCTGCACCATGCTTGAGTCACACGACCTCACCCGGCATCCATGATCGTTCTGGACCTCAGCTCTCCAAGCTTAGTCCCGATCCACATCACCGTTGACGTCGTTGACCTGCAAGCCACCTGCACAGCAATAGACAAACAAATCGTTTCCGGGAACAAGTTCTTCACAACTTGACCCACGTTAGTTCCACAATGCAATATGCAACAATAAGACATAGAAGTTTATACAATAAACACAATCAATACACAACAATGCCACGAAGGCCAAGCTTCAAGTGATCGGCGGTCTGACCGCCCCACTCCACCGGTCCGACCGATTTCAGGTCGGTCGGACCGATTCCATAACGGCGGTCGGACCGCCCGAAAAGACTTAGCCAAATTTTCAGCTCGAAATTCCGAAACCTTATGGAAATTTCAACTGAATAGAACTTTTGACTGGGATCTCCAAAAATGATGTGACCACATCCAGGAGACTCCCCTCACTTGCCTACACAATCTATTTTTGGCTCAACCCCAAAAACCACTTTTAGGTCAGTAGGTCATTGAAATCTGCGGCGATCCGACCTCTCCACGGCGGTCGATCGCCCCACCACGGCCGGTCGGACCGCTTTGTGGTGACGACCTTGGAGCAAACCAGCGAGATTTTGCAAACCAACAAAGCCATTGCCAATTGACTCATCATCCTGAGATCGTGCACATATCCTCACGATATCCACAGCGGGTCTAAATTCTTCAAAGGCGGAGACCATCGAGCATGATCACTATGAGGGAAGACCACAACCTGTAGTTTGTCCCATGGTGCTTTGTTCCTGATAATGAGATCACAGCTGATGGAATGGATTCCATCGGTAGGCGGCGCTGGACGGCACGACGACCAAGGCAATGAAGTCTAATAGGCGACGCTAGACGGCGCAGCGGTTAGATCGACATTCTTCTTATGTTTTTTTTGCTTTTTTTTTCTTTCAGCCGGCTATTAATTAGCCCGGCCCGGCTTGCTCACGGCCTGCTCGAAAAGAGTAGGGGGGACTAGGGTTCCCCCCTATGGCGGCGGCCGCCGGGGGTGGCGGCGGCGACTCGATGGTCGGCGATGGCGGCGCGTCGGCGGTCATCAGGCGGACCATCGGCGGTAGCGTCGGGCGGTCGTCGAACATCGTCGGGAGGCCAGCGTCGGGCGCGTCGAGCGGAGACCGGCGTCGGGCGCGTCGGGTGGTCGTTTGATGGAGCATCGGGCGGCACGTCGGGTGGTCGTCGGGAGGCCGGCGTCCACCCGACTCACGTCGTCCACGGGCAGCATCCTTGACGACGGCAAGACAGCGGAATAAGCTAGGTTAGAACCATAGCTCTGATACCATGTTATGAATATTGTACGTATATTCAAGAAGACCCAATAGGTAATATATATAGATAGTACAAAGGGATTGCTATATACAGATAAAGAATACAAAAGAGAGTCATATTCTAACCATTAGTAGTGGCATGCATTCCTAAAAAAGGTTCAAAAGTAGGTTATTTTCCTTTCAGCACTTGTGTTGATTCAATGCTTTCGATTGTAGACCCAAGGATGGATAGCTTTTGATATATTTTATGCATGCACTACCTTGGGAATTACATAGTTTTACAGGCAGTTCTGTTCTCTGTTAGTACAAGTAAAGCATTTCCGTATTCTAGCAGTAATTTTCATAACTGAAGTTTTCTCCATTCTCATCTTTCATAGTTAGCTTCTAATAACACACTGCCTTTGTGTTGTGGCAGCATTGATGCGGGACTACTGTGGTGAGAAGATGCTTCAGCCAGGAGGAACACGGGTAGTGTAAATGCGATGAAAGAACATAGGATCCAGCATACACGTAATCTTGAGGTGATCTTCGAAGATTCTTTGGCTGAAATAGCACGTTTTTGAGTTGCAATAGAAAAACTAGCTATCCGCAAAAGAAATAACAAAAATAACGCTCCTACCGCACGATTTCACTGCAGAAGCTATGTGCCGTGCAGGAATATGCACAGGCCTCCTGCCACACCGGCATGCCGTCTTGCCACGGTCTGGGTGCACGATAGCTGACTTGCTGTGGTCTGGGCCCGCTGTGTTATAAATAACGTTTGTATTCATCATGAAGCCAATGGGCTAATATATATACAAGTACAGACATATCATATATGCAGATAACCCCTTATACAACAGGAAAAATACACATGTAATAATACACATCTAACTACCCCTCAAACTTATGGTGGATCAACAACATGAAGTTTGGAGATAGAAGCTGTGCTGGGCTATGATCTGTGCCTTTGTGAAGAAGTCTGTCAACTGAAGCTTTGAAGACACATATTGAAGAGCAACAACCTGGTCTTGCACCTGTATCCATATGTAGGAAGCATCAACATTAATATACTTGGTAAGCTCATGCTTCACTGGATCTCTAGCAATGTAATGCTAATAGTACCTGTACTATCAGATAAAAGAGGAATTGATGCTAAAACAGAAACACAAAAATTCTCAAGTAACCACCGTAGCCAAGTAACTATAGCAGTCAACAAAGAGAGAGGAGAGGCTGACATGAGGGGGCCGCCTGTCAGAGGAGGCGGGCGCGAGAGAGAGGGAGAGACTTTCATGTGGGGCCCACATGTCAGTCGGAGGCGGGCGCGCGCGGAGAGCGAGCGGGCTGCACAGTGATGGGTCGACGGGAATAGGGTTGGGTTTCGGCCCGATACTGTTCCAAGATTCTAAATTAGTTTTTCTTTTTAGAAATACCAGAAATTCTAAATAGCAATTAGAAAATAGCAAATTAACTCCGAAATATTTTAGAAAATATATCCAAGCACATAGAATCCAAATAAAATAATTTTGACAATTATTGATGTTGGGATTAATCATATTAAATTGATTTCATGCTAAAGTCCATATTAAACTTTAATTAAAAATTCAAATAAAACCAAATGTTGAATTTTCCAACTACTAACTAATAAAAGATTTTTAAAAGCTCAGAAATTTGGGATGTTACATGCGCTCACGAGGTGCAAGAAGAATATAACACACATACCCAAAGAGGCGAAGACTAAAATAATTAGGAGCCTTACCACAGAGACACTCAACTGGGATCCTTCCCTGAAGAGCAGAAGAATGCTGAATATTGATCAGAAAAGTGGCAGTAGAAACAGTTTCAGCCCAGAAGTGTGGTGGAATAATAGAAGCAAGCATAAGAGCACGAGCTGTCTCGAGAAGATGACGATGCTTTCGTTCAGTCACACCGTTCTAGGCATAAGCATCAGGGCAAGAAAACTGAGAGAGAGTGCTCTGCTTAGCAAGAAAACTACGAATAACTCCCGACAAGTATTCCCCAGCAAAATCAACACGAAAGACACGAATAGGAGAGTCAAACTGAGTACAGATCATGGTGGCAACATTCTTGTAAATGGACAGAACCTCACTACGAGATGTCATAAAGTATATCCATATGTGTTGAGAAAAGTCATCAATAAAAAATATATAATATTGATGATCTCTTTTCGAAACGAAAGGAGACGGACCCTATACATTAGAATGAACAAGATCAAAAGAACGTTGTGATACTGACTCACTGGAAGGATATGGGAGTTGAAGTTGTTTACCAAGCTTTCAACCATGACAATTTAGAGAATCATCACTAGACACAGACCCTAAAAGGCTACAGCGAACTAAAGAAGATAGACATGACTTGAAAAGATATCCCAAATGATGATACCACTAAGCAAAAGACGCAATGGAGGATGTAGCAGAAGCGGAGGCGGTGGTGGAGACGACAAGACTGACAGGGGCAGCGGAAGGAGGATGAAGCTAGTCAAGCTCCCAGAAACACTGTGAGTCATGGCGGCGAGGGCCAATACCAACCAGAGTCCCCGTGCCTCAATCCTAAACAAAACAAGAATCAGAATCGAGAATAACACGACAACCATGATCGGTGAGCTGACCGGAAGATATGAGTTGCATGGTTAGTTTAGGAACATAAGAAACAGTAGGAACATGAAAAGAGGAATTCAAAAGAGTGCCTCGTCCCGCGACATAGAGTGAGGTACCATCTGTTGTCTGAATAGTGATAGGAGTAGCTGAATGACCAATGGAAGTGAGACTAGTGGAATCAGATGTCATATGAAAGGAAGCACCAGAGTCAAGAATCCAAGGTGATATACCTGTGGAAGAAGTAGAAGGTGGTCTCTCACTAGAAGACTGTGTAGCAGAATCAAACGGTGCAAAAGCAGCAATACGACACAGTAGTGTGAGAATCTCCTAAGTATCAAAAGCACTAGAGCTCCTCTGATAGGAGGAACCATCAGTGCCCTTTGGAGGACGATCACCACGAGGTAAATCCTTCTTCTTCCTGTAGCAGAACTGCTCCACATGTCCATCCTTGTTGCAATAGGTGCAGCGGAGTCCCTTACCAACAGTAGTTGTCACTAGTAAAGGAGCAGCTGAAGACGTAGCTGGTGTAGAAGCTTGAGGAGCTGCCAGAATCGAAGGAAATGACGGTGGCGACAATAGACCTGCAACACGAAGGCGAATCTCCTCAGCACAAACAGATGCAAGGGCCTCTAACAGAGTCACAAAAGGGTGGCGCGCCAACAACTGAGCATGAGTCTGCTCATACTCATCCTAGAGACCTGTCAAGAAGTCGTAGATGCGACGGAGCTCTAGGTGAGACTGCTGATGTTGACAACATTGACAAGTGTGGTAAACATCCGGTCCCAAAGAATCAATCTGACACCATACCACGGACAACTGGGCATAGAACTCATCCACAATGACATCTCTCTGCTGCAACGATTGCTCTTGACGCACAACAACAAGATACAAGGAATCACTAGACGGCTCGTAGCGGTTGCGCAGATGCACCCACATCAACTGTACTGAAGTCAAGCCAACCACATCCCCAGTCTGATGCACTGTCATGCTAGCAACTAGAATGGTAGAGTTACAGGCATCCTCATCCATCCATATCTCGTAGGTAGCATACTGAGTCTGAAAAGTCTCCATGGCATTCTCAAAAACCTTAGATGTCTCTTTACGAGTGTCTTCAGAAGCATCCTTCGGGAGCAGGTGCTCAGCAGGTGGAACAGGTCGAGGCGGACAAAGCAACTCGCTGGTGAGAAAATCCCAAAGACGCTGACCACGCATGTGAAGGCGCATGTGCTAAAACCAGTCTCGATAATTGAGACCATCGAAAATCACCAGACACTGAGGAACAAAAACAGAGTCCGAAGAGGATGACATTTTTTCTTTTCGGGCCGAGCCGACTCTCACTAAAACAAAACGGCATGCTACGAAGGAAACCCGAAGGCACGGGGCGAACTAGGGTTCCCCCTGGCAGCGGCGTCGTCAACATGAGTGACGGTGGCGGAGGCGACCCGAGCGATGGCGGCGGCTCGTGCAATGGCCTTGGCAGTCTTGCCTAGAAGACGAAGACGAGGATTTGTGTCGGCCTCGGTGTGCACTCACAAGCGACCTCACGGCGGAAGAACTTCGTCGGACGACGAGCTTGAAGGTGCGTCAGCGGCAAGAAGATCTTCGTCGGGCGACGAGCTTGAAGGTACGTTGGTTGCTGCTGGATTCGGAGAGGCGACGAGCTTGGACTCAGATCTGCATCAGCCTCGGCAGTCTCGCCTGGAAGATTAATACGAGGATCTGCGTCGGTGGCGGCGGGGTCGTGAGGAGAAGCAAAGCAGAGGCAACGATGGCAGCAGCGACAACCGAGGGCTGAGGAGGCCGGCATCGGTCATGTGAGAAAACACGTGAGAAAATCCTAACCCTAGCTTAGCTCTGATACCATGTTATGAATAACGCTTGTATTCATCATGAGGCCAATCGGCCAATATATATACAAGTACATGTATGGTATATACGCAGAAAACCCTTTATACAACAGGAAAAACACATATGTAATAATACACATCTAACACACGGCACGTAGCTACCATGGCAAAATTGTGTGGTAATAGTGTTATTTTTATCATTTCATTCAGGGGCTAGTTTTGCTATTTCATTTGAAAAAAAAAGGCTGATGAGTTAAAAACTCATCTTCAAAGACTACTCTGAATAGCAAACTTTGTTACATGATTTGCTGCTATGAATGCGTTTTGATTACGTAGGTTAGCTGTTGTGAAGTGTGCGTACTTTCCTATTCACCTGATAATTTTGGGGAGTACGATGGAATTAGTAGTTGGATTGATTCCACTAGGGTAAATATGCCTTAGGACTCAAAACGGACACAATTCAAGAGGACATATGTACATAGTTTAGTTCAGTTGTTTAGTGTGGATATTGTTCCCGGCCCGTAGCTCATCTTAATTGGGTGGTTGAGTTTTGTGACCTTGTGGACTCACCGACTAGATGCGCACTATGTTAACCCCTGGTGCCATCCGCATGTGGTTCATCCAATGTTAAATGTAACTGAAAAAAAACTACTGTGGCATTGGATTAATGCGAAAGGGTAAAGATTACAAGAATAATGAGCGTGCAACAATTATGGTAGTTGACTAGGCGTCCCATTCCATCTTAAGCCTTGATTTGTTGGGTTAAAAGCCGGTAAATTTTGGTGCTTATACCTTTCAGTAGGCTAGTGTTGTTGGTTATCTAGTTGCAGCACACTCGATAGCTAGCACTGCCAGGCCTGCTTGGGTGACTACTAACGTAGAGCAGTGGGTCTGTGTCAGCAAAAACTTATAATTTTACACACTAAATGTTTCTTTGTTTTGGTTAACCTGTAACTTAGAGCAGCTGAACTAGAGGGGCAAAGATATCTGGGATTCACCTCTACTATACGGCAATGAGTGAACTAGTGCGCACTATGCTTTAGCTGTCCAAGGCTGAACGCAATTGTGATGCTCTCTGCTTAAATGGGTGATATAACGTAAAAGCGGTTGTGCTTTACATCTAGCTTGTTGATCCAGTCAGTCAGCTAATAAGGTAGGGCCCGAAGTAGACGAAGCTGGTGTTTGCGGAGTAATAATCCATGAAGTGAAGCACTGCTTCTGATTATGCTGGAATTAAAAGAAGTTTGCGGACTATTTACGGCTGGACACCTGACACACACTAATACTTTGTTTGAACCCAAGGGCAGGAGCTCTTCCATTTATTTATTTCAAAAAAGAAAAAGAAAAAGAGAATACAACACCGATCCTAGAGGGGAAGCACCAACATCAAGGAAAGGGCTCTAAAACTGGAGCTCCTATGAAGATAGCTACTACACCAACAAAGCCAACACATTGTGGAGCAACGACAGAACATGACCCTCACCCAACGAGCAAAAAGCGAAGACTAGAGCTGGCAATCAACAAGGAGCTGCACAAATCTGAAAAAAAAAAACCGTGATCTTGCAAGGGCTTGAAGTGCAGCTGTCAGAATCAGGGTGCACACCATGACAACATCCACAGCCACGACAACACCACGGCAAAAATATGACGTCGGCACCACCACCACCACCGCCACCACAACGGACGGCAACCACCAGCACCATCAGCCACAACAAGAGCACATAGAAGCCATTAGAGGACTATCGGCAGACCGCTTCGAAAAGAAGAAGAGAACAAGAGGACCCCTAGCCTGTGCCTAGCTCGACAAGCCTAGGGGTTTAACATAAGTGTAAGGTTATGGGATAGCTTTAGCGGACCATTCTATTGCCGTTACACTTGTTTACCATACCTGGTAGTATTAATGTGTCCGTTGTGGTGGGCTCCGAGGACTGTCGGCAGACGGCTTTAGCGGACTATTCTATTGGCGTTACACTTGTAAGGTTAATGTGGACGATTTTATACTTGTGGGTCGATCGAAAGGCATCTCGAGCTGCAATGCTGCGTGACCTTTCATATCCCAGTCCTACTGCCTCAAGTGCTCAGTGCTCCATTCCTAAGCTTCATTGTGGTCGCCGACGCCTATCCTACTTGTTGGTCTGGTCCAACGTTGGACTTCCTTTTCTCCCATTTGGCGGATCAATCCCAAAAAGCCATAAGATCATCTATTATGTTATTAGATAAAACTGAAATTTAGAATAAAAATAAAATAAAAATTAGCTATTTGATTTCCACAAAATCCAAAGTAAAATCCGTAAAAAATTAAAATTTGAATTAAAAAATGGCAATTAGATTTGTATATAAAATCTAACAGAAAAAACAGAATTTTGGAATAAAAAATAAAAAAATTACCAACTTCATTTTGATACGAATTCAAAATAAAAACTAAACAATAATTATCAATTAGATTTGTATACAAAATCCTACCAAAAATAGCAGATATTCAGAGTAAAAAATAAAATGAGCAATTTGATTTCAATACGAATTCCAAAATAAAATCCCTAAATAATGGTAATTCGGAATAATTTTTAAATAGCAGTTGGATTCGTATACAAATTCCAAGCAAAAATATGCTAAATTGGGAATAAAAAATAAAAGAAAATTTGTAATTTTATTTTCATACTAATTCGAACTCAAAAAAATCCTAAATAATCAACATTCATAATAAATTAATTAAATAAATAAATTTGATTTATATACGAACTCCAACAAAAATAACTAAAATGTTAAAATAAAAATAAAAGTTATAACAAGTATAGCACAAATGGTGTAGGGGAGACAAAACAATCGAGCACGTTTGCTCTCAAGTGCTATAAATTCTCATATTAATCGGAGAAAAATGGTAAATATATACACTATTGATCATGGTGAGTCCAAATTATAACGATCTAGATTAAAGGAGTATGTGTCAAGTACAGTACAAATAAAATTCTAAATTTTAAAAATATATTAGCAATTTATTTTCATACTAATTCATAAGTAAAATATCTAAATGATTATAATTTGGAATAAAACTTAAAGAAAAATTGGCTATTAGAATTATATACAAAACCCAACAAAAAAGTAAGCAAAATTCAGAATAAAAAATAAAATAAAATTAGCAATTTGATTCTATACATATTCCAAGGTAAAAATATTTAAATAGTTATAATTGAAAATAAAAATTAGCAATTGTATTTGTATGCATTTTCCAAGAAAAAAATAACAGAAATTGGGAATAAAAAATAAAAGAAGATTAGTAATTTGATTTTCATACGAGTTCCAAAGTAAAAAAAATCCCTATATAAGTAAAATGCAGAAAATATTAAATAAAATTAACAATTTGATTTGTATACGAACTCCAATAAAAAACTAAAATATTAAATAAAAAATATAAGATATAACGAGGATAACATGAATGGTGTCGGAGAAGACAACAAAATAGTGCAATGGTATTGATCTGTCCTGTAAGAAGACATTGACCCATGGAAAATTGAAGAGCCGAGGCGACAATGACGGAGATGAGAAGAATGTTGTGCTGCTCACCTTAGCCGTTCAACATGGACAATGTTGTGCTGCTCGCCAAATCCATTGAAGAGAAAATCCAGAGTTGAAAGAGCCAGAAGAATGTTGTGCTGCTCACCTTAGCCGTTCAACATGGACAATGTTGTGCTGCTCGCCAAATCCATTGAAGAGAAAATCCAGAGTTGAAAGAGCCAAGTGTCGCATTGACAAGTGGTGAGTGTCGGTGTTGTTGAAGAAGTTATTGGACATAGAGGCTCGATGATAGGGAAGCCTTGGCAGAGAGTAGATATAGATTTGCGTTGGAGACGAGCTATGGACGATATGGGGGCCATCCGAAAGCTAGGAGCGTGTCATCATTGGTGAGGGACACGACATCACCGGCGATGGCGAGAAGATTCTCCGTATCGTTAGATAGCGACTAAAGCAGACATGTCGGTATTAGTGAAGATAGGAGCTCACCACAGTTAGTGAGGAAGCCACAACGTTGAGTTAGCTAACGTCGAAGAAGAGGATGGACTGACATGAGAGAAGAGGACATCGAGCATGTATAAATCATGCATGCGTATATACATGCATGTATCTATATGAATATAAACACGTGCGTACTGACGCAGAGAAGCAAAAAGCTAGGAGTAAAGATGGTGCAGGCATAGGGAATTGGCTCGGGGCCACAGGAGAGTGTGACAGGTATTCCCGGCAGGGACCGGTGACGGTTGCATATGTATGCGTGTTTATATTGCAATGGTTAGCATTAAGCAATAATTGAAGAGAAGTAGAAGATAACCATGTGTTAAACTATTACATTGGAAGGGGTAATAACTGAGAGAGATCGATCAAGATTTGGGTTTGCTACTGGAGGTTGAAGTAAAAAAGATGTGACGGTGAGAATAGATAGAAGATACATGGCTCGGCGGGGCAGCCAACGTGAGGGAAGATAAGTTCAAGGTAAGTCGCGCATGATGCTTCGGTGTATGTGTGATCAAGTTACTCTAATATCATGTAAACTAATAAAATAATTTACCGTGTAAATAATCAATGTATTACTTGAGATTAAATAGATGTACATATGCACGCATACAATTTAGAAAAAAAGAGTAAATAATAGAGTCAGAATAGGGCCATACAGCTACATGATCTATGCATGATACAGAGTTGGTACATTTGTAAGAACCCCAACTACTTATTATGCTTAATGATTTTCTTCCATAAAAGCTCATACTTAGCTTATGTTTCTCAGGTTATATTTCCTTCAAACTTCTATTGACATTTTTAATGTTTAGGATATCTTAAAAAATCTCAATAACATACAAGATACGTAAATATATTCTCAAGCATTTATACAAACTTCAAAACAAATCTAGCTGTATAAATACACGGACAATCTTGGTAGTTAAGACGAATTAAGAGGATATACCTAAAACAAATCTAGCTATGCAAATATAGAGACCATCTTGCTAGCTAAGACGAATTAAGAGGATACACCTATCCAGTCAAAAGTTGGAGTTGCTCGGTTCGATTGTGTCTATTCGTTTACCTAAAAGTGAACTGAAGCATATGTTGAAACATGCTGAAACGACAAAGATAAACCTTGGTTGTCAGGGGCGGAGTCAGGGTTAGACCATAAAGGACGGTAGCTCGAGGAGAGATATAGATTTATTATCGTTCAATTTAAGCGCATGCTCGAGGCAGCTGGTGGTATCTGATTGCGTGGGAAGGCGCACAAGAGGCCATGCCGGTTGCGGCTTGCTCTGCGTATCGCCGAGTACAATAGGAATACAGTTTGGCCGCCTCTGAAATATCGAGAAGAAGATGGTCTGGGGTGATCTCTCTCTCTCTCTCTCTCTCTCTCTCTCTCATGCGAGACAGCGAAGCAAATGGGTGCACACACTCTGCAGCGGCTTAGTGGCTGGGCGCCCAACGGAGGCAAAGTTTGTATACTTTTGCCTTTTAGTTTCTTTAAGTCAGCCTGCTGAAACCCACGACGCAACTGCCGTCTAACCGATCATGTCCACCAAATAGACATAGGCCCAGGTTTTGGAGAGCTTTAAGCCGACTTCGGTTTTAGAAAATTCCAAAACACCCTAGAACAACACGGTTTTGAGGCAGCTTACACTACTACAGAGAGAGTTATTACAGACGGTTTCAAACTGTCATCACAGATAGTTTTTGAACCGTCTGAATCTATGTGTCTGTGATAACAGACGGTTTGTGAACCATCTGTGAAAGTTACAACACAGACGGTTTTTGATGAAAACCGTCAGTGATAGTAGAGCTTCATAGATGGTTTCAACAAATAACCGTTTGTGATATCCCACATATCACAAATAGTTTTTTTAAACCGTCTGTGAAGACCTACTATCACATACGGTTTTCACCAAAAAAAACGTCTGTGATATGTGGGATACCACAGACGGTTATTTGTTGAAACCGTCTGTGAAGTCCTACTATCACAGAAAGTTTCCACCAAAAACCGTCTGTGATATATAGGATATCACAGACGATTTTTGATAGTAACCGTCTGTGATATGCGATATATCACAGACGGTTGTCGGTGATAGCCGTCTGTGATTGTATACATATTGCAAATGGGTGTTAGTAGTAGCCGTCAGTGGTTGTATATATATCACAAATGATTGTTAGTAGTAGCAGTCAGTGAGTATCATTCACAAAACCGTCTGTGATAGTTCGTTCTATACCAAAATATATTTTGATTTTTCGGCTAGCCTCAGGTAATGCTAGCCATACCCTCTGAAAACAAGCAAGCAGAAAACAGATATATCACAATTGATTTGATATAGAACAACTCAAAGTGATTTACAAACTCAATATCAATTACAAAGTCACTTTAATGATATAATTACAAAGTGATTTGATTACAACTCAAAGTGAATTACAATAAATCAAAGTCACCAGAGTAAAACTCCCCACTCTCTTTAATGATCTCCCCCGTGATGAAGGTGACGAGCCGTCCTCGAACTTCCACGAGTAAGTCCAAATAGAAGCTACTTTCTGGTTTTTTCAAGCTCTGTTGCTAGTAAGAGTAAAGTAGTAAGCATATATATTTAAATTCATAATCATAAAAAATTATTAAGAGATTGACTGACAAACCTCTGGATCCTTCATCTTAGCACTTGTGATTTCCAGCATATGACGATAAACGTAGAATGCACATATGTTGCCTTAACATATTTATTGGTGGCACTGCAAAAATAGAAGTGTGATATAGAATATAGGTATAGTTAGTTCGAGAGGCCAAATTATAAAGTATTATATATGATTATTGTGTTGTAGCAGGTACCAGAAATCACGTCCTGTGTTGTAGTGTGGCGGCCGGTTCATTGTGTGTCCCTCCCTTGGAAAAATAAGCACTAAACGACTTACGTGATTCCAAAAAGTTATCATTGGATATTTCAAATGAAGGAAGACTACAACAGAGTTATGTAAGGAGGAAATGAGCATGCCTGACAAGTACCTTTTACACAAGGGTGAAGTTGTGATTGTTATTGACTAGGGAATCAAGGTATATCACCTTGTTCCACTTTGGTACAATAACTAAAAGGATCTAGTGTCACCTACTCATGTATGTCGCTTTAGTCATTAAACCTAAGTTTGTGTTGCGTATAAAGAACAAATAAAATTTGTATAGCAAGTAGTGAAGCACTTACCCCTGGTTGTAGGGCACCAGTATGTAGTCCTTGTCGCGGTGAGTATGCATTCCCTTCGTTATGTACTTCTCGACGTAGTTTGCATTCCCATCATTTGTTCTGCAATGTTGTTTTCTGTGCTTAAAATTGTGTAGTAATCTGTTCTTTAAACTCCGCTTTCCACTGTTCCGCGCGCTCAGCCTTGAATCTCTTCTTACTCCTATACTCCTCAGAGTCGTGTGAGAATCCATGCTTCTAAGGTACGTAAACCCCAAGGCTCTGCGTGTGACCCAGGTGCTCCTTGTTTCCCAGGGATGTGGATAGTATATCCTTCTCCTTGACTGTTTCGAAGGAGCCTAGGGAAGATTGGGTATTCAATATTTGCTACAAAAAGCCACTATGTTATTTTAGACCCTACGAAATTATGGACTTATTAAAAACTAGGTAGTTTGATATATCTTACCATGCATTGGCACAGTCCCTCGTTTGTCGAGTTTGTGAAAGAGATGGTGCCCGATGACGTGGTTGAGGCCCTCGCTTTTAACCAATTTTGGGCGCGCTCGTCTGTGATCTTAGCAAATGGTGAGGAGACCTCCGACTGGATTACCACATCGTCCTCACTTGCCCATCACGGTATTTTAACCGCGTACCCAGCGGTGTCGAGTCTGTGGGGGTGAATGCTTTGTGCTTGGATAGCCTTGTGCACCACACTTTACTGCTGAAATTCGTCCGTCGTCTCCATCTGCCCAAAGGCGTCCCATGTATCTGACGACACGAAACTATACTTCGTGCAGGGCGTCCGATCCTTGTTCACGTACTCCGTGGCAAGCTTGCTCTTGAAGGTCTTCCAAGCATGTGCCATCGTGAGGAACACATGCCGTCGCACGAGTTTGAAGAATTCTGGTAGGATCTCAAGCGACGTTGTAATTTCAGTTCACAGCTGCGCTTTCTCTACGTCCGTCAGATCCTTCTATTTCTGTATGGTGATGGGGACCCATTCCCTTGCAAGTATACCGCAGGTGGTCCGGAATGCTGCCACTGCTTTATGGGGAAGCAGAGGGACCCCAGAGGGACTGACGACCATGTTGGTCATTCGGCCCACAGACATTTTCGATATTCGTCTAGCATGTTTCTTAGGTACCACTTTCCTTGAAGATCCAGACGCATTCGGCGACGTTGATGACGGCGGGGAAGACGGTGCGGACGTCATCTCGCTTACTTGCTATCTCGCAAGATTAACAAAGTAATATCTCACGGTGCTAGCTAGAGTCAATCAAAACAACACAATCCAAAGTGGTGATCGTACCTTGACGGAATGGGTGGACGAAGAGGGAGTCGAGGTTGGGGGAGCGAGGCGTCATCGAGGTCAAGGCGGCATCGTCGAGGTTGCAGAGGGATGACACTAGCGAGGGTTGGAGGTCGGGGCTCGCAGAGGGGTGTCGCCGGTGTGGGGAGGAGGTCGGAGGTCGCAAAGGGATGACACCGGTGTCAGGAGGAGGTTGGGGGACCGGAGAGTGTACTTTGAGGAGTAAGGACGCAAACCCGGAGAGTGTGCTCTGAGGAGTAAGGATGCAAACCCTAGCGGGGCCTCTATTTATAAATGTATATCATAGACGGTTCTCTAAGAGAACCATATGTGATATCATATATCATAGACAGTTGTACTAAAGAACCGTTTGTGATAAGCGATCATATCACAGATGTTTCTATTCCAGGACCGTCTGCGATAAGCGATCATATCACAGACGTTTTTATTCTAGAATCGTCTGTGATAAGCTCTATGGTCGTAGGCTTTACTATGACCACTCCTTGGTCGTAAGCATATCATAGACGGTTCTATTACAGGACTGTCTGCGATAAGCGAGCATATCACAAATAGTTATATTTAAGAACCGTGTGTGATAAGAAAACTACGATCATTATCTGGTTGTAAGCATATCACATACGGTTCTATTCTAGGATCGTCTGCGATAAGCGAGCATATCACAGATGGTTATATTTAAAAACCGTGTGTGATACGAAAGTTACGACCACTACCTGGTCGTAAGCACATCACAAACGGTTCTATTCCAGGACCGTCTGCGATAAACGAGCCTATCCTAAACGGTTATATTTAAGGACCGTGTGTAATAAGTATGACAGACAATTATATTACGGAATCGTCTGTAATGCTCAGCGCGGAAATTTTTGGACGCGTGCGTGGGCGGCAAAAATTTTTTGCGCCTTAGGAATCGTTGTGCTACATATATCTCAAACGGTTTGTTCTACTAAACCACATGTGATAGTTTCTTCTATAACTAAAAAATTACTATTATATTTTTTAGCTAGTCTTAGGAAATGCTAGCCATGCCCTCTGAAAACAAGAAAGCAGATACAATCACAGATGGAATAATTTCTTAATTAGTGGATCAATTACAATGGAATAATTCATTAATTACATGCGCCGAGTTTCTTCATTACAATGGAATAATTCATTAATTACATGCGCCGAGTTTCTTCATTACAATGGAATAATTCATTAATTACATGCGCCGAGTTTCTTCATTACAATGGAATAATTTTCCAAATAGGTGTTCATTACACTTAGCTATTTCGTTTTAAAAAAAACAACCCTTCACGTTGATCGAAGCACATATAGCTAGCTTCCTCACCCAGTTCTTCCTCCAGCCTGATGATGTCTCCGAAAGGAGACAACTCGTCAAACTGATTGTACTATTGCCCATCCACGACATTCTCAACTCCAACAATTCTTCTTTTTTCCATGAAGAACTACGTGATGGTTCTTATTTGCCGGGTCCTTTACATAAAAAACTTGAACAACTTGCTTAGCGAGTACGAATGATTCGTCCTTGCATCCGACGCATTCGAGGTCCATAGTAGTGACACCGTACTTATCGACCTTCACACCCTGTGAAAGTTTGACCCAATGGTACCGAAACAGGGGGATCTTGAAAAGTACATAGTCGAGCTCCCAAATATCCTCTACGAACCCATAGTAGGAGCTCAACCCAGCGGTATTGAACTGCTCATGAAACACATCTATGCAGACACCGTCG
Organism: Hsuehochloa calcarea; assembly: GCA_036346395.1. Taxonomy (NCBI): domain Eukaryota; kingdom Viridiplantae; phylum Streptophyta; class Magnoliopsida; order Poales; family Poaceae; genus Hsuehochloa; species Hsuehochloa calcarea. The sequence continues at coordinate 63,183,769 of CM070594.1, read as the reverse complement.
TTTTGGACTGTGCTCTTCCTATCCTGAGCTGTCGTATAAAATGTGTACCCATTTATGTCGTATCCTTGCCATGTCATAATTGTAAATTTTAGACCTTTTGCCAATCATGGCAGCATATCATCACTTGATGATGGCCTCCTAGTGAATCACACCTTTAACCATTCGTTGAACCGGCGATTGTGCTCTCTCGTGATCCAAATCTCCGACTGGCCTGGATTCTATTGGTGTAGCATGTCTTTGTGCTCGTCGATGTACGGGGACACTTGGGTCATGTGTTGCAAGACCGTTAAATGGGCTTGAGCGTACGCATCGAAATTGGGAGTGATTGCTTTCCTTCCGATGGTCCTGATTGTTGGAAATATGCCCTAGAGGCAATCATAGAGATAATGATATTTCATTATGTTCATGATTTTTGATAATATGTTATCGTGTTCCTTGAATGAATCATCAGTTATAGATCAATAAGTATGTGACTTATTGGTGGAGCTCTTTAATTTATATGATGTCATTCTAAATGTATCCCTGGTCGGATGTCACTGGTCGGAACACCAGTGACTCTACGACCAGCACATATATTGATTGATGACCATGTTTCTCCGGTCATGGATATGGGGATATCGAATCAGTAATGTGAGCATATGTTAGAGAACATGGGGTTGGATAGACCCATCATTGAGATACTATTGAGATTGTTATGAATCTTTGTGTCATTAGTTGGTCTCAAGTAATGATGATGTATAATCCTTAGACCTGAGATCAGCATGGTTCCCTATATGTGTAATAGCACTCTTAGGGGTTGCCAAACGCTACTCGTAACTGGGTAGTTATAAAGGTAGCTTTCGGGTATGCTATGAAACATGCGGAGGGATGCGACTGGTCGAGATGGGATTTGCCCCTCCTAACATAACAGGAGAGATGTCTCTAGGCCCCTCGTGGTGATCGGATAAAGAAAGTGCATGGCCATGCCACTAGTGGTCGAAGTGTCGACCACATGATGTTATCCAACACTCGATCGAGAAAGTATTGAACAGTCCATGGTTGACACATAATCTCACCTGGAGTTCAACCAGGCATCGTGAGGCAAAGGGAGAATGCATGAGTAGGTTGCTTAGTTCTATCGATTCTGAGACTAGTCGTATGGAATCTGAGCTGGTCGTAGATTGGTCGAGCGTAATCACGAATGGTAAGAACACAGTTGTAAGGAGTTCTGAATGGTCGTGACCAAATACAACACAGTCGTATAGAATCTGAACTGGTTGTAAGTGATGAGGACCTGATCATAGATCATTTTACATAAAGGTTCGTCCGATATATTCTATGTGTCTTTGGGAATCGTTGTGTGCTGCTAGGTACCGCTGACGACTAGTGGTCGGAAAAGAGTTTCCAAGTCATAACCGATTACACATGAACCTGTGGGGTCGCACACTTAAAGGGCAAGGATCTATTTTGGATGGTGATCCGAATTCGTATAGGCCACGAGTTCCTAATGGGCCTCCAGGTTGAGACCCATCATAGATGCCTATATAAAGAGGGGCGGTGGCATGGGGTGAGGGTGAGGATGATCTTTGGAAGAACTCCTGAAACCCTAATAGCCACGCCTTCTCAACCACGCTGCCGATGCTAGCACTCTAGCACGTGGTGATCCTGCCCCGTACGTGTGGATACCTCGGAGGTGTTGTTGCGAAGCATCAGCACTGGGACGATCCGCAACTTGTGACGTTCATCGGAGTCAGAGGAGAAGTCACGCGACGAGTACAACCACTCGAAGAAGCAGACGCGCGACGAGTACGACCACTCGAAGGAGGAGACGTGTCGTGAGTACGACTACGACTGCATCAACTCGCTACAATGACTCTACTTCCGCTACGAGTCAGCGCGTCTAGTGGTAATCTCGTGATCTATTACTTGTGGTGGTTCCTTGGTTGGGCGGTAAATTTTTGTTTGTGCTATCGTAGCCTTGCCGCGTTACCCTTCACTGATACCATATAGCCTCCCCTCGTGACAAGATAGAGGCGCACCTATCGGTTCCAACTGAGCCATGTAGTCGATGCAGAACTCAATGACCTCTTTGGTTGTATAACCTTCAATGATGCTGTGCTCGGGCTGAGATCGATTTCGTACATAGGACTTGAGAATTCTCATGTACCTCTTAAATCGGTACATATGACGTAGGAACACAGGGCCGCATATCTTTATCTCTTTCACAAGGTGAGCAATGAGATGGGCCATGATATCAAAAAATGATAGAGGGGAATACATCTCAAGATGACATAGAGTCATCACCACCTTGGCCTGAAGAGCATCTAGTCCTTCAGGATCGATGACCTTTTGAGCAATTGAGTTAAAGAAATAACACAACCTCATAATTGCTACTCAGACCTTATTCGGCAAAATATTTCTAATTACATCAGGAAGCATTTGTGTCATCAGTACGTGACAATCGTGAGACATCATAGCAATTAATTTCAAATCTTCTATAGAAACAAGTTTCTTCATGCTAGCGGAGTAACCGGACGTAACTTTCACATCATGTAAGCTCTGGCACAGTTGCTTTCTCTCGACCTTGGATAGAGTGTAGCAAGCTGGGGGAAGATACATTTGTGCTTTATTGGTCTCTTTTGATGCTAACTCGGTCCTTATGTTCATATCAACCAAGTCACGTTGTGCGTTGACACCATTCTTTATTTTATCACGAATGTTCAGTAAGAGACCAATCAAGCTATCACATACATTCTTCTCCACATGCATGACGTCGATGCAGTGGCGAACTTCTAAGTGCCCCCAATAAGGTAAGTCCAAAAAAATTAATCGCTTCTTCCAGATGTTCTTCTAACAGGTCCCCAATTTACGTCCCTTTCCAAGCACAACATCGATATCCTTAACCACATCATAGACCTCTTTCCCTTTAAAAGCCCTTGGAGGTGAACCGTCCTCCTTATTTTCGTCGAATTGTTTCTTCATTTTACCGTATGGGTGATACCTGAGAAGGAATCGATGGTGACGCATGTACATAGTTTTGCGCGAGTTGTTCAGCTACACACTCTCGGTATCATGTAAGCAGTGCGAACTTGCTTTGGATTCTTTTGTACTGAACCCCGACGGGTTACTAAGGGTAGAAAAATCATTGATGGTGCAGAACAACAAAGCGCGTAAAGTGAAGTTCTCTCGTTTGTACGCATCCCATACCTGTATCCCTTCATTCCATAGTGTCACCAGACTTCCAGCAATGGTGCTGGTACACATCAATATCGTTCCCAGGTTGTTTCAGCCCTTGGATAAGTAGTGACATCAAAATGTACTTTCGCTTCATACACAGCCAAGGAGGAAGGTTGTACATACATAGATTCACGGGCCAAGTGCTATGTCGGCTGCTCGTATTGCTGAAAAGATTCATTCCATCTGTACTCAATCCAAACCTTATATTCCTCGGTTCCGCACCGAAGTCTTCGAAGCTCCTATCGAAGTTTCTCCACTGGGCAGAATCAGTAGGGTGTCTTATCTTTCTATCTTTCTTACGCTCCTCCGAGTGCCAACGTAGCAATCTTGCCTCCTTTCGGTTTGCAAATAAATGATTCAAACAGGGAATTATAGGCAGATACCACAACACCTTAGCAGGAGGTACTTGCTTCACCTCGACACCCTCACCGTCATCGGAGTGATTCTTACACTTGTATCGGGATGCTTTGCACACCGGACATACATGCATGTCTGCATACTCTTTACGGTAGAGGATACAATCGTTCCGGTATACATGTATTCTTTCTACTTCTATTCCAAATGGACAAAGAACCTTCTTGGCTTGGTAGGTGGTTCTGGGCAATATGTATTCCTCTAGAAGCATGTCCACTAGAAGACCTAGTAACGCCGTGAAACTTGTCAGACCAACCATTGCTTGTCTTCAATTTTAGCAGTTCAAGCACGGATGACAACCTTGTGTATTCCAGCTTGCAGCCTGAGAAGAAAGGTTTCGCCGAGTACTCCATTAAGCCCTCGAATTTACCAAACTCTCTCTCACTATAGTCCCCTTTTGTATCGCGTAGCATCTAATCTAGATTGTCATCGTGTGACCTACCCTCATCGAAAGCACTGTCCACATCCGACGGCATATCGTTGTCTCCCTCGACGATGTTACTACCTTATGGTATAATTTGCTCTTCCCGTAACTGGTCCAACATGTATACTCCTTTTTGAAACCCCTTCGAATCAAGTGCCCTTCGATCTGCGCTGGGTTAGTAAACATATTCATATTATTGCAATCAATGCATGAACAGTACATAAATTTTATCCTCTTCTTCAACATATCCTGCTCTACAGCTCTTCTAAATGCAGGCACACCATCAATGTATTCTTCAATCACACAGTTCTCAACGTACATCCAGCTTCGGTGCATCTGCGCTACGCACGTAACAAGTTAGATTAATGCACGCAACTATATACTCTTCCTATTGACCAAACATACTACAAATTGAATAGCAGTTAACCTAGGAAAAATTTAAAGGATTACAGATAGTTACCCTTGGAGTTCACCAAGAAGATCCCAAATATCCTGCGAGATCTCTTCCTATTGACCAATCTCTCTTTTTTCCTTCTTTTCTTCTCCTCTCTTCCTCCAATTCATTTCATGACATAGTCAGAACCGAGGCTCACTATGCTGTAAACAGTATTATTTTACACAATATAGGACAAGACAATGTATATATACATGCTCCTCATTGTTCTTTTTGTAAATCTTAACTGCTAATAACCTCCTCGGATGATAAACCTAGCTATCATCGATCTATTTAGATTCTATAATGCATATAATTAGAAGCCAATACTAACCTTAGATCACCAAGAATAAAATAGATCTACAAGCACACACTTGCAAATCTACGGTATTTAATTCTTTCACCAAACGCCCCAGAGCTGGTCGCCTCCTTCAAAGTAGTCGCACGCATATCAGAGACAGATCCTCTATAGACAGATTTGTCTAGAGTCGGGACGATCAGATATTTAATTGCGCATATCACAGACCATTCTTAAAAAGAACTATCTGTGATATGTATCACAGACGATTTTAAATAACCACCGTCTGTGATAATCGTAGGCCTCATAGACGGTTCTTGTTACGAATCGTCTGTGATAAATAGCACAGACGGTTCTTAACAATAATCGTCTATGAAACCGTATATGTATCACAAACGATGTTTAACAAGAACCGTATGTGATATGATCTATTAAATATCTGGTCGGCCTCTTAGATCTAGATCTACATATAGTGAGAAATATCTCTGGTATATATGCGTCTACTTTGAAGGAGGCGGCCAGCTCTGGGGCGCATTTGGTGAAAGAAATACCATAGATTTTTCAGTGTGCGTGTAGATCTATTTGTTCTTGGTGATCCAAGGTTAGTATTCCTTTATCTCTGATGCGGTTACTTTGAAGAAGACGGTGAGTATGCCTAAGAAAGCAACCAAGCCCACCATGAAGTATGATCTTTTTTCGGTTGTCGTCCACGCAGCGTGAGGTGATGGGACGGTAACCACGGCCTACTTCATCGAACCCGACACACTCTCCTGGCAGCCATGCTTCTTGAACTTGCAGGGGCTGGTCATACCGTGATTGTATTCCAGCTTGGTGCACTCTTACTTCATTAGCATTCTCTGGCTGGTCAGTGTGATCAGCCCCTACGAGTTTAAGAAGTATGGTTGCCAGGAGAGTGTCAGGTTTGATGAGGTTGGCCGTGGCTGCTATCTCATCCTCATGCTGCGTGGATGACCCCTGAAAAAAATCATGCTTTGTGGTGGGCTTGGTTGCTTTCTTAGGTGTACTCGCCGTCTTCTTCAAAGCAGTCGCGCTTACCAGAGACGGTTCTTGTTAATAATCGTCTGTGATACATATCACTGACGATTCCAATTACAAACCACATGTGATAAATAAACATCACATACAATTTTTGTTAATAACCGTCTGTGATAATTAAATATCACAGACTATTATAGTTTATAACTGCATGTGATAGTTCCTTCCATATCTAAAAAAACATTATATTTTTCTCGTGCTAGCATCAGAACTATCACTAAAAATACTGCTAATTTTACAAATGTCTGAAGCATGCTAGAGTTGAAGATGGAGCACATTCTGGATCATATCAAGTGGCTGGAGAAGATTGTGTGTTTGTGCATATATCATTGTTGTAATTTATGACATATTTGTTAAGTAGCCAGGTAACTATATCACAGATGGTTCTTATTAAGAACCGTCTGTGAAGTGTCCACTATAATAGACGGTTATTTTTTAGAACCGTCTATGATACTTCATAGACAGTTTTTAACAATAATCGTCTGTGCCGTATGCGATTGTTACAGACGGTTATTCTTAAGAACTATCTGTGACAGTTCCAAAGGAACCGTTTGTGATGAGTACAACATAGAACCGTCTGTAATGAAGCATCCATGATAGCCTATTTTGTACTAGTGTTATCGATTAAGCCAAAGTCAAAGTGAATGAAAAAGCAAAAGAAAGTCCCGGCCAACTTATGGGGCTTTTTGTGGAAGGGGTACATGTATTTACCACTAAAAGTTCAGCACATTTACCCACCAAATACCACCGGTTAAAAGGTTCCCATCCATTCGATCCCTAACCCTGCACCTAAATTCGGCCGCCCCCATCCATTCGCTCCCGCTCCCCGCCCCGTTCGTCCCTAAGTCGGATCGTCGCTCCAAATTGTGCCGCCGCCCCAAATCGCACAGCTGCCCCCCAACATCTGTCCCGCATCCCGAAGCCCCTCTCCGCTACTCCATCTCCCAAATTACGCCGCTGCCCAAAGCTGTGTCTTCCAAATCGCGCTGCTTCCCAAAGCCCCTCCCCGGCACCCAAGACCGAGCAGCCGGTCCCGACTCATGTCGCCACCGCCTGAAGCCCCCTCCCAAGGCACACCACCCTCCATCCAGTTGTACACATCCATTTGTTGGCTTATGTGTTGTAAATGCTATCTTCTTCTTTGGTGTTGCTTAGTTGTGTGGAACGACCTAATGATTGTACTTTACAATACATAATTAGAAGATGCGTCAGTTACTAAGTTTTTGTTTGATGCTTAAAAATGTGGTTATGTGTTGGTTGTGTTCGTTTCAGTCCAGTGACAAGTCAATAAACATTATGCAATCACTTTACATAGTGGAAGATTTCTCTACGTGTGTAATTAGCTGAGTTAATTTCTATGCAACTGTACAATCTCAAATTTTGTCTCGGTAGATGGTGCTTAAAGTCTGAATTTGAATACTAAAGAATCTCCAAATTCAAAATACTAACAATAAAGTGTGACTTATGCACTAGATAGACATAGTTGTTAAGAACCCTATTGCAATGTGGGATTGTTTGGCCAACGAAGCATTTTGTGAGATATGTGCCGATGAGGTTATGACTGGAAATAGGCCAACTGTACATTTGAATGCCAAGGGATACAAAAAAAAAACTAGCTGATAAATTCATTGCAAAGATAGAAAGACTGTACGACAAGAAGAAATTGAAAAAAATCATTGGTACATTTTGAAGACCAGGTTCTCAATATGGAAAGATTTGAAGCATGCAACTACCGGTCTAGAATGGAATGCTGTGAAGAGAACAATTGTGGCTGACGATGATTGGCGGGTTCAATAAATAAATGTAGGATCTTGACAAAGTTTTAAATTATCGTACATTTCAACATAACATTTTGTTGGACCGAAACGACAACTAAAGAGGGCGGGGGTTGAATAGGAGCACGATCTCTTTTTCACTTTGATCGGATTCAACACGTTTTTCACACCAATAGCTATGAGATCTATGAAGATTAATGTGCAAGCATAGCGGGTGACTTGCATTGAATCCATTCGAAACCCCGAAGCAAAACAACCAAAATCACCAAAAACTCAATTCACAATGAATTGGGCGGCCAGACCTCTCAGCCTAGCGGTCTGACCTCTCTATGGGGCGGTCTGACCTCTCTATGGGGCGGTCTGACTTCTCGAATGGGCGGTCTGACCTCCAGCATGATGAACAGTAAAATCAGCCCGAACTCGAAATCATAAATTGGTCTAACTTTTGATCCACGACTCCAAACTTCATAAAACTTGAAACATACATTCTCTAGTATGTCAGAAAACTATTCCAATCAAGGATTGTGAAGATCATTGCCAAAGTTCCAACGTTTTTCCGTTTGAGTGAAGGTTACTTCAAAACCGAGTCAAAACAAAAATATGATCCAAAAACTTGCTCGTGGGTGATAGATGATCAAGATGATCCTAGATGCATTTCCACATGTCACAACAAGCAAGATCAAGGCCAGAAACCAAAGGAAAATGGAAGAATCAAAGTAAGCCTCAAAATCACAAAAGAGAGAGCAAGAACAAGAAGAGACTCATTTTGAGAAATCTTGCATGGATTGATTCGATATTGATGTTGGTTTACAGCCACTCCATCCTGGAGGACAAATGCTCAACACTTGAGTACATAATCAATCCAACTCTCTAGAAGCCTAACCTCTCCACTTTCCTCTCCCTAAACACAAACTAGAGTTTCTTCAATACAAGGGTTGGGAGGTGTACAACCAACACTTTCCCTTATTTATAGTGGAGGCTAGCTTCTAGAAGGACATTCCTAATGGGCACCCGTTAAGCCCACACACAAACGGGTTTAACTCACGCACATATTTCAAAACATCATCTTCATCTTCTCTTAACCTAAACCACTTCTTCTTGCGTCGCGGTTTAGCCAAAAGCCATCAAGGCGGTATTTTGGTGAAGTTACCAAAATACCCCTTCTCGGTCATTCTCCAAAGATTGAGTCCAAACTTCATGAAGCAATCCCATACTTCGCCACGTGTAGGTTGATTAACGGCTCTCTTTATATCGGCAAGTCTCTCCGTATGGTCCCAACAAAACCACCATGGAATTTGCACCGACCTCCGCGCCGCTTGATGCAACCCATCGCACCGAACTTCCTACCGACTCTAGAAATTCCAAAAAGAAGCTCACCAGCTGAATCAAGTACACGATAAGTATTTTCTTATATCTAGTCTCAAGCTATTATCAAGATGCTGCGAGACAGAAAGCAAGTTGTACGTTAGCTTGTCCACAACGGCGACGTCCTTAAGGATGAACTTGTCGTTCACCCTGATTGATCATGTTCCTTCAATCCGCCCTTGTGCATCATCTCCAAAGGTGATGAAATCATCACCAGTCGATCGTGTAAAGGAGATGAACCATCTTGGGTCTCCGGTCATGTGGCGTGAACAGTCGGAGTCGACGAACTACATGTTCTTTCCCCTTCCGCGGTGATCCTGAAAATCAAGGCACAGAAGATCGATATGTCTCAATACTGGGGTTAGTTAAACATGACTTGGGAACCCAGTACTGAGACACATGTCTACGAGTAGTATAGACAGTAGAATTGCTAGCCTTAATCCTACTTGAGGTTCTATCATGAGCAATGGTCACACGAATACGAGAAGCATCATGTTTAGGAATATGATGATGATGAGCATGTGAAACAAATTCTAGTTCAGGTTTCTTCTTTTCTAGATTACCATGTCTCATGAAGGCTCTAGTTTGATGAGATAAAATTCTAGCAAGATTTTTTGTAGCATTTTTTAACCTACGCCAACAGAATTCAAGCAAATGTCCATCCTTCTCGCAATAGGTGCAATAGTACTTGGTACCACTAGGAGAAACACCTTTTGACTCAACAGATGGTTGGGCAAAACCTGCAGATTTAAAAATGGTTTTTGCAGGTTGGGTTTTGAACTCAACTAAGCTACTTTTCAAGACTTGAATGATATTTGGCTTGGACTGGTCTTGGGAAAAGTTGTATCCTAACCCTTGCTTCTTATATGGAGTTTTGAACTTGTCAAAAATCATGTTTAACTCTCTTACCCTTAGAGAAATTTTCTAATGTATCCTTAAGATAAGCATTCTCTTTTCCAAAGTTAAAATATGATTCACAAGTTTTAGCCTTAATGGCTCTAGCATGCTTCTCCTTATGAATAGCAACTTCAAACTTAAGGGCTTCACATGAAGCACAAAGAGCAGAATTAATTTTATCCTTAAGATTGGTATACTTAGCTCTAACTGCTTCTAATATGTCTTTTACTTGATGTTCACGTTCTAAGCAAAAAGAGCAAGTGCTAGACTCAGCCTTACCAGAAGCGACCAACTTGCTAGATTCTAAGTATTTTTCACAAGGGGCATATTTAACTTCAATTAACTTAGTCCTAGCATTTTTTAGTTGGTGCAAGGCAACATCATGAGCATTTTGTAATTTAGCAAGTTCAGAATGTAAAGCATGGAAGGATGAACATTCATCAGCATCAAGGTTCTTAACATTCACAAGTTTTAATGTGAGATTATCAACTTGTGACTCTAAGTCCTTATTCCTAACCATGATCAACTCTAACGTCTTATACTGGCTAAGCAGTTGCTCAAAGATGGTATCACATCTAGCAGAGAGAACGTCATAAGATGGAGGTACCTCATTGATGTCATTGGCGTCGATGGAGTCGAACATGAAACACATGCCGGTGAATTCCTTTGCCTTCCCTTTCTTCTTGTCTTGAGATAACTCCTTCTCCTTGTCCTCCTCGCTCCTAGAGTCCACATTGCCCATGGATTGCTCTACAAAAGCGGCAAGGACCCGGTGAGCAGCCTTCATGAGCTTGGCAGCATCAAACTTGGGCTTGTTCCCTTGAGGCTTCCTCTAAGCTACCTTCTCCTCTTTGTGATTGCCCTTCTCTTTTAGCTTGGGGCAGTTCGTCTGGATATGGTAGAGCTCTCCACACTCATAGCATGTCACATGGCCGCCTCTCTTCTTATTTCTCACATTATTATAGGCCAGTGTGAATTTTTTGGCTAGGAAGGCTAACTCGGCCTCAAGGATACTCTCAAGTTCCTCTTCATGGATTGCAGATAAACAGGCAAGTAAAAATCCAGTGTAAGATTCAGAAGAGCCATCAGAAGTTCTCTTGAGAGGGTCAATGACCAATGCCATATTCTCCTTCTTAGGATGACCAACTATCTTGATCTCATGGGTCTTGTACTTGCTATAAAGCAACTCCAAAGTGAGATCAGAGAGGTTGACATTCTTCTCAACAGCAGTAGCATTCATCTCCCATTCCTTGGTGTTGATTGCAGCCAAGATATGGGTGGCATTCTCAGACTGAGAGTACTCGATGTCGACCGCTCTCAGCTGATTGAGCAACTTGTTGAAGCGAGTGAATACATCATCGATGCTCTCTCCAGGACGCATCTTGAGCTTATTGTATTCTCGCTTAAAAATCGTTTGGCGTACTTTCTTGATTTGGGACAAACCCTCATGGTAGGTTTCGAGGGTGTGCCAAATCTCGTGCGTGGTCTCAAGGTGACAAATTCTGTCATATTCCTGTCTACCAAGCCCGGCAGACAGAAAGTTATTTGCCTTGTGGTTGTTAGCCAAGATGGCTGCTGAAGACGGCGTAGCAACCTCGGGCAAGACAAGCGGGGCTTGAACAACCTACCATACAACCTATCCTTCGCTCTGAAGGAAGACACACATGCGATTCTTCCAATAGGCATAGTCGAGCCAATCGAAGATATGCGGTTTGGTGGAGTACTTCTCCATCGCCAAGTTCAGTGACCGGTTAAGAACAAGATTGAACTAACTGGGCTCTGATACCACTTGTTGGACAGAAATGATGACTAGAAGGGGGTGAATAGGAGCACGATCTCTTTTTTTATCTTGATCAAATTCAACATATTTTTTACTCCAATAACTATAAGAGCTATGAAGATCAATGTACAAGCATAGTGTAAGACTTTTATTGAATCCAATCGAAACGCCGAAGTAAAACAACCAAAATCACCAAAAACTCAATTCACAATGAGTTGGGCGGTCAGACCTCTGAGCCTAGTGGTCTGACCTCTCCATGGGGCGGTCTGACCTCTCCAAGAGGCGTTCTGACCTCCAGCATGATGAACAATAAAATCAGCATAAACTCGAAATCACAAATTAGTCTAACTTTTGATCCACAACTCCAAACTTCACGAAACATGAAACATACCTTCTCTAGGCTGTCAAGAACCTATTCCAATCAAGGATCGTGAAGATCATTGCCAAAGTTCTGACCTTTTTCCGTTTGAGTGAAGGTTGCTTCAAAACAGAGTCAAAACCAAAATATGATCCAAAAACTTGCTCGTGGGTGATAGATGATCAAGATGATCCTATATGCATTCCCACATATCACAACAAGCAAGATCCAGGCCAGAATCCAAAGGAAAACGGAAGAATCAAAGAAAGCCCCAAAATCACAAAAGATATAGGAAGAACAAGAAGAGACTCATTTTGAGGAATCTTACTTGGATTGAATCGAGATTGATATTGGTTTTCAGCAACTCCATCCTGGAGGACAAAGGCTCAACACTTGAATACACAATCAATCCAACTCTCTATAACCCTAACCTCTCCACCTTCCTCTCCCTAAACACAAACTAGGGTTTCTTCAATAGAAGGGTTGGGAGGTGCACAACCAGCACCCTCTCCTATTTATAGTGGAGGCTAGCTTCTAGAAGGACATTCCTAATGGGTACCCGTTAAACCCACACACAAATGGGTTTAACTCACGCACCTATTTTAAAGCGACGTCTTAATCTTCTTTTGATCTAAACCACTTCTCCTTGCGCTATCTTGCGCCGCGGTTTAGCCAAAAGCCATCAAGGTGTTATTTTAGTGAAATTACCAAAATACCCCTTCTCAATCCTTCTCCAAAGACTGAGTACAAACTTTATGAAGTAATCCCATGCTTCGCCATGTGTAGGTTGAGCAACGGCTCTCTTCATGTCGGCAAGTCTCTCCTATCCGTCTCCCACCAAAACCACCATGGCACTTGTACCGACCCCCGCACCGCTTGATGCAACCCGTCGCACCGAACTTCCCATTCAGTCATCCTTGTCCATTTTGTGCCATACTTGAATCCATTGACTTCACCCGACATCCTCGATCGTTCTGAACCTTAGCTCTCCAAGCCTTATCCCAATCATCCTCGCCATTGAACGTCGTTGACCTCCAAGCCTCCTGCACAACAATATACAAAGAAATCGATTATGGGAACAAGTTCTTTACAACTTAACCCACGTTAGTCAAAACATGCATCATGCAACACATATGCACTGAAACCCATGAACTTGATCAAACCAACAAACATCGCCGCCAAGCTGGCCGGCGAACAAGTCAAAACCAGTCAGACTGGCTGGTCTGGCAGCCCAGTAAGGGATTTAGCCAATTTTCCTCCCTGGAAATTCGAAACCTCTCTAGAAATTTAAAACGAATAGAACTTGTGACTCAAAGCTCCAAAAATTATAAGACCAAGTGTAGGAGAATCCTCTCTCTTATCTACACTCTCTATTTTTGGCACAGTTCCAAACTCAAAGCCACTTAATGGCCCATCAGATCACTGCCCATGACCGGTCTGACCGCTAGCCACTACACCCGAGGCTTGGCTGGTCTGACCGCCAGCCACTACACCCGAGGCTTGGCCAATCTGACTTCCAGTGGTGGCCGGTCAGACCGCCATACAGGCCTGTCTGACCGCCTATTGCCTGACAGCATCTGAACTTTTGCCAAAAACACATGATTCCGTAAACGCTCAACACCATTGCCAATTGTAACATCATCCTAAGATTATGAGCATATTCCCATGATATCCACACATTTTTCTTACATAACTTGTCCTTTTTTCAAGGAAATTCGAAGTATGGCCAATTTAAGAAAACACCACTTGAGGACATAGAGCATCTTGAAGTCATGTTTGGGGATATTAATGCGGCATCTCAATCTTCTATTATCCCTGGCATACAAGCTAAAGTAACAGATGTACTTGATGGTTCAGATAATGATGATGATGACGTTGTGGCTATTCTCGAGAGGGTAAGTAAGGCCAGCTGCTGATAAGGAACCAAAGAACCTTGTGAAGCGAAAGGCTACTAGTGTTGGTCGCGGCCCAAAAAAGAACAAGAGGAACTCTATGGTCAGGAAAGTGAAGCGTTTAGTGGACCATATGACAAGTAGCAATTTTGTGACATCTCAAAGGGGTGATCAAGTTGATGATGCGATCATAGAGCGCATGCAGATGGCTGTCCAATCTGGAGTAGCGGAAGGGAGCGATGAACATTTTATTGCTTCAAAATTCTTCATAAAATCTGAATATCTAGCTGTGTTTCGGTCCATAGAGACCAATAATGGAAGGGTTAATTGGCTCAAGAGGATGTATGAAGACTGAAAAAATAACTAGAGGCCTTCTTCATGCTCTTTTTATCAATATTTTATGTAATTCCTCTATTTGCGTTCGTTATGTGAGATTGAACTATTATGTATGTGTGAACTAAGTTCATGTATGTTTATGTTTCAACAAGAATAATTTGTGCTTGTCACCATGTTATGTTTATGCCAATCTTTTCAACTCTATTATGTTTCATATGTGTGCCTTGTTGTTCATATCCAGCTTTTCAACATGCGCTCTTATTATTGTTGCTTATGTCCCCCCCCCCCCTTATCAATGTTCATATACGAGTTTATCAAGTGATAGTGAGAGTATATCAAAGAGCACAACAAGTGAGAGTAGTGATGCTAGTGTGGATGATATTCATGTTGACCAAGAGAACAACAAGAGGAAATCAAGGCGTCTCCATGCTGAACAAGAGAACAAAAGAGGAAACAATGCATCTCCAAGCTGCAGTAGTTGCTGCACTTGTAGGTATGCACTACAGTGATACATACCTAGACAAGAAAAGGAGGGAACCACCAAGAGTTACTAGGTATCAATGGGTTATAGATCAACTACGTGATAATAGAGATTGTTACATAATGTTTTGAATGAATAGTCATGTATTTTTTTTAGTTGCATGAAACTTTGGTGCAAAAATATGGCTTGAACTTGACAAGAGAAATGAATTATATGTAGAAGTTCTAGATATGTTCTTGTGGACATGTGGTGGACCTCAATCATTTAGCTAAGTAGAGAACCGCTTTAAGCAGTCAACTGAAACAATATTTAGGAAGTTCACTAAAGTCTTGGAGTGCATTGAACTCTTAGGTAAAGACATCATAAAACTGAAATATCCCAATTTAGTACAGTTCATCCAAGACTTGAAGATCCTCGTTTTGCACCTCACTTCAATAATTGCATTAGTGCAATAGATGACACACATATAGTTGTCATTGTGCCTAAGGCGGACCAGCTTACCCACATCGGCCTACATGGTTATGCTACTTAGAATGTGATAGTTGTATGTGACTTGGATATGAGGTTCGCATTTGCTGTAGCTGGATGTCCTGGAGCTACACATGATTCTTGCATATTCAACAATACTCTCTCCAATTATTCAAATTGTTTTCCACATCCTCATGAAGGTAATTCTTGTCTTTTATGTGCTCAAATTTTTTTGCCATCCATTCATTCAATGTTTGATACTTAATTCTTATGTGTAGAAAAAATTATCTTGTCGACGCGGGATACCCTAATCGAAAGGGATATTTAGATCCATAAAAAGAGCAAAACTACCATGCCCCGGAATGGCAACGGAATCAAGCTCCAACTGGGAAGGAGTGGTTCAATTTTTTTTTCATTCTTCTCTTCGTAATGTGATTGACCGATCCTTTGGTGTATTGAAGATGAAATGATAAATTTTGTTGAAATTACCAAGTTTTAAAATAAAGAAGCAGAAGAAGATCACAATGACATGTATGGCGCTTTATAACTCTATTCGAGAAAGAGCCTTAGATGATTGTATTTTTTAGAGGTGCGATGAGGATGAGGATTACATGCCACGAGCTGCTCAACGAGCATCATCTTAACAGCTTGGTGAAATGACATGTCAGTGGATGATTCGGACCTGTGTGCTCTTCGTGATTTCATTGCCGATTCATTGATGGCTAATAGAGAGTAGGAATGTGTTTTGCTATACGTCCTTTTGTTGGTAGTGTTCGACTTTTGGATATGATAGTGGATGTTGCACCTAGTGTTTCCTTAGGTGCCAGCCTAGGCTGCCTAGCGCTAGGCGCAGTCCTCCCGTCTAGCCTATCTAACCAATTTATCCCGCCTAGGCCTGCCTAGGTGACGATTACACACTAGGCGCTGGTCCACCGCCCGACTAGTGCCTAACGCCTAGGGGAACACGGCTTGCACCTTTTGTGGCTAGCATTGCTTTGTATAAAGAAAATGGGCATTTGACCTCCTAAATGTGATATTTTATGTTTCAAATTGTTGCTCAGTTATTTATAACTTAGTAAAATTAAGTCGTTTAATCAATATGTCCGCAAAAAGAATAAAAAAGAACCATATTTATGCTAAATTAGCATACAAACATACCTTCGTAACCCTCAAAGGTATTTCAGACATTTCATCATTCATCCGCAGCTACAACAGCCAGTCGGCCCAACAAAATAACAGACTATCAAACAACCTGTCAGAAAAAAAAGCTACAAGCATCACCAATAGCCAGTTTTTAGTCCAGAAAACCAAAAACAACTTTTCAGGAAAGCTATAATTCCCCCAAACAGGATAATATATTGTCACATTGGCTTCAAAAAGATGTAGGAGCACAGTAAACCTTACGTGGACGCCATAACGTCTAGGCCTATATAAGACGACAGGTCTTGTAGCTCCAGAACCCATTACCTTCAGTTTGCATTGTATGATCTTTCGTTGGTAAAGCACCTATTTGCATGTGCGAGCAGCTGCTCGAAAGATAGGGCATATACTGTCGCTGCAGCTCACAGCCTCCGATCAAGTGTTAAGCTCCAGCCTCTCTGAAGCAAGCGATGGCACGCACCAGTCTGGGGCTCCTTTTCTGCGTCATCTTTCTGCTTTCTGCCGTCGTGCACTCCGACTCGGCTCGGGTTTTGAAAGAACGGCCGGAGGCGCTGCCGGCCGGCCGCGCGGACGTGTCCGACGTGAAGGTCCCCGGCGAGGGGCAGACGAACGGGAACGGCAGCGCGGTCGGCACGGCGGCGTACGATTCCAAGCGCTTGAGCCCCGGAGGATCAGATCCTCAGCATCATTAGGTGATCGTTACGACGAGTTCTTCGTCTTCTCCGCGTCTGAGCTGTACTTGGGTGCCCGCCGTGTTGCATGCTTTTGCTTGGCACGTAATGTTAGCGAGAGTACGTACCACTATTTCGTTCTGTGTTAATTGTTCCTGCATGTTTTACAGCTTTTTTTTTTCCCACTGTTTCTTCGTCGGGGTCGCTTTCGTAATATGTATCAAAACCGTCCATCTCACCTTGGATTGGAATCTTTATTTCCAAGAGTTTCCTTTTTGTGATTTTGAAGTAATAAATGTTAAAACCATTATGTCCCATCGTCCGTAACCTAGCAACGAGTGCACTTTCAAATTTTGAATCTTGTAGACCTTATATGAGTTGTGTACTTTAATTTGTGTGGTGCTTGCATGTGTTGCATGTGGGAGAGTTTGAATGTTTGAATTTAATTTTAAGTGGGGTTCTCTTTCCTAGGTTGGTAATGGATGCCTTGGGCTTTGGTGGTGTCACTGTTAGCCACCGTGGGCCAAGGAGAGGGCTGTGGGGGTTCGGCTCGTAAGCTGCAGTAGTCCGTTGGATCCTTTCGCTCTATCCTCTATGTTGGGGTTTTGACGTTTCGTATGGAACTCGCAGTCCGTATTGTTCCGCACGTGTTTGGTTCCTCATGTTTTCGCGCTGCCGGGGCTCGTTCGGCAGGAAAAATATGGTGTTTTCGCAGCGCCTAAGACCCTTTTTGGCCGTTTTGGCGTCCTACGGCAGGCACGTTGGGAAGTGACGGAACGGGCCACTTTGGCCCAGACGCTGCCGCGGCAGTCAAAACGGGTTGTTTTCACGTCATTGGCAGCGCAGACAGGCGGCTGGCACATTAACATTAACGTGGGTCGGCAAGTTAACGGTGGGTCGGCACGTTAACGTCGGTCGACACGTTAACGTCGGTTCGCACCTTAAGGTCGGTCGGCATGTTAACGTCGGTCAGCACGTTAACTTGGTTCGGTACGTTTGCGTCGGTACGCACGGCGGATCCTGCAGAGACTGTGTCGTGGCAGGGAAAACATGGTGTTTTCGCTATGCGCGCGGTCGTTTTTGCCCATTTTGGCTGTTATCCGCGGCCACCCCGTTTGTGTCCCGTTCCCCGTGTTAGAAGAGAAGAGTCTTAGTACTCGATCGGGCTTGGGACTTGGCAGTCCTGGCCGCGTGTTAGAAGAGAAAGTCCTAGTACTCGGTTAGGCTTAGCTCGGCGTCAACGTGATGCTGTCTTAGCATGTGAGGGCACTGGCTGACTTAGCTTGGCATGGTGCCCCTCGCAGCCATGGAGTGGTTAGCTAGCCTTGGGATGGATGGAACCGGGGTGGGTACTTAGTACGTGCCACGGGTACACATGGCCTTAGGCGAATTCAGCAGCGCGCCTTAGGTACGTGCCTTAGGGCGCAGCCTTGGCACGTACCTAAGGCAAGCAAGTCCAAAGTCTTGGCCCTGGCTGGCGTCAGCAGGAGCTCGAACCTCACATGGTGCGGGGGTAGCTGGGTGGGGTTGGTTGGGGGTAACGAATCCGTGGGGCTGGATCTTAGCGGATCGTGGCAGCAAAGCCACTCTGCCATTTACAATGCTCCACCGCGTATTTAAATCATCTGCAAAGGATTCAGCCCGCGCCCGTGGGGAAGAGAACTTCAACACGGCCGAGCCGGCTTGACCAGTGGCACAGGCCATTGGGGGCTCAGAGTGCCCCTGAATTAGCATACAAATATGTCATCTTCTCTCTTTACCCATGTACATTGCTTTTCCCGTGATATAGATCAGAAGGACTTCACACTCCGAGCTACTCCATCCATCCAAATGAGTAAATCCTTATTTCGGTACATCAATTTGATCTTTTTCATATGCTTTGTTGATCGAAAAGTTTTGATGTCAAAACCCATCTAGATTTTCCCTCCCTTCCCCTTTTTCTCAAGCCAAAATGATTCGCGTCTGACCGCTCCAAATCACAAAAGGAAATCTCGAGCAATCACCAAACCTGGCCGCTCCAAATCGTCGCAGGCGTTCAGATCAGAGATGACACCGCGCCAGAACACGCGAGGAAGGAACATCTAGGCCTAGGATCCGTGCTTTCCTTTGTTTGATTGCTCGGTGATTCTTGCGGATTTGGGCGTGGGATTAGCTATACCAAAAAAAAAAATCCCCATCCGGAGGAGATGGGTAGGTCAAAAGGCAATCCTGTATTTTGATGTCTTGCCTTATGAAATGTCGATGTCTTGCCTTCTGAAATAGCTAGGGGGGTAGCGGTGACGATTATGTACTAAGCATTGCCCGCTCACTGGGTTTTTCACATTGATTTGAAAATCTTAGGGAATCATATATGTGCTCATGTACTTTATGTGCGTATGTTCCTAAGACACATGAACACAACAACTTTAGTGGTTAATGTCCTGGCCTAATTTGATTTTCTATATGACCATTAAACTTTGAGATATTGTATCATCGATGTGTAATTTTGTTGCCTCATTTTCTTTCTTTTTGACATCTTCTTTTGATTTATAGCTTTATCAAAGATGTAATCTGTAATTATTGGATATTGTCCATAATTTGTAGATGGACAGCATGGAGAATCCCAACTTACCATTGATGATATCTATTATGGCTTCTTACATGGAATTGATGATAAATTTACTTGCCTTTGTCTTCTATCTAATACAATTAAATGGTAAAAGAAAATTGAGTGGGGGTGGTCACTATGCATTAGATAGGCACTTAACACGACAAATATATATGTACAAGATTATCTACAGCAGCGACCTAGCAAGCATTGAAAATATCCGCATGAATCGTAGAACTCTCACATTACTTTGTAATTTGCTATCTACAAATGGTAGATTAGAAGCCACAAAGAGTTCATCGATAGAGGAGATGGTAGCAAGTTTTTGCATATTATAGCGCACAATGTAAAAAAACAGAGTGATTAAGAGGCAGTTTGCTAGATCTCTTAATCAGTTTGCTAGATCTAGGGAGACGATTAGTAGAAACTTTGGCATAGTCTTAGCTTCCATTTTGCGCTGTCATGAAGTTTTGTTGAAGAAACCCGAACCAGTTAGTGCAAACTCGTCCGACCAAAAATGGAATGGTTTGAGGTACAAACAAATATAAAAAAATACACATTATAAAATGAATAATCCTCATTTGTATCTCCCAATGTGTCTAATTCTGAAAATATTATCTTCATAACATAATTGTCTTGGTGCTCTTGGTTGGACATATATAGATGTTTATGTACATGATATTGATAAGGCTAGATATCGAACACGGAAAGGCAATGTGTACGCAAATATTCTAGGAGTTTGTTCACAGGATGGCCAATTCATTTAAGGTCCTTCCTGGATGGGAGGGTTCAGCGACAGATTCTAGAGTACCTCGTAATGCTATATCTAGAAGGAATGGGTTAAGGATGCCTCGAGATATGACATTAGTATAGAAAACTTGTTGATGGTTTTTATATTAAAAGTTAATTACAATGGTATCTGGAACTTATAGGATACTACTATCTTTGTTATGCTGGATATCAAATGGAGAGGGACTTCTTACACGTTATAGAGGCCAGCGTTACCATCTTAGTTGTAACACTTCCGTTTTAGAACGGTAAATAGTATTTACTATTTGACTTCTGTTTTCAATTTGTAATTTTCATTTACATTATTTTTGAAAAAAAAATTAAACTTCTTTTAGCTCGGGTTTGTGTTTCAATCTTCTCGCATTTTTAAATTTTTAAATTCAAGATATTTGCCCCTTTTCGGTTTTGGAGCTCCTGCCCATTTGGGCAATCTTTGTTTTTCCCCATCTAGGCTCATCCTTTTCTCCCTGTGGGCCAGCCAGCCGGCCTCTCCCTCCCCTTGGCCCAGCCAGCCCTTTTTCCCCTGGCCTGCTACATTTTCTCTCCCTCCTCTCATCTCCCCTGGCTCGGTCTCCTGTTCTCCCCATAGCCGGCCCTCCTTCCCTCTCTCTCAGCCTGCCCCCTCTTTCCCCACTGCTCCCGGCCTGTTGGCTTGCGCCCGCTCCCGTACGACCTGCCCTGGCCTGCTGCGCACCGCTCCTCCTTTCCCTGGCTTCGGCCTGTTTCCCCGACCCCGGCCTCGGCCCAGCGCCATCTCTCCCCTCTCTCGAACCTTCTCCCCCTTCTTCTTCCTCCCTCCAGCCCCCCACCGCTGACCTCCCTCTCTCTCCCCGTGCGGTACAGACGCTAGCTTCCGTCACTCCCTGCCACCACTAGCTCCTTGTCCATGCCGCCGCCACTCCTTGCCCATGTCGATGTACCTGCGTGCCTTCTCTCCGCCCGGTCCTTGCGACGCCACAGTGCAGCGCGCCTCCCTCCACCCGGTCCAAGCGTGGCCACCTGCGCCAGCATCTACCAGCCGTCGTCAGCCTTGCGCCAGCAAGCTCCCGAAGTTGCCTCCGCGCCATACCGCCGCTTACCTGCCCTTGCCAGATTCCCTCCGTGCGCACAAGAGCCCATGCCGCCTCCTCGGGACTCGGCGCCACCCGAGCCCCCTCCAACGTCTACCCCTCCCCCTTCGGCCGCCTATAAAAGCCTAGGAGCTCCTTCCACCTCCCTGCTCTTTCCCCTTCACTCCCACGTAAGTGCCATTGAGAAATTGGCTGGGCACCCTAAGCTCCTCAGTCCAGCCGAGCCACCTCCGTTGCCGACCCTCCCCTCCGGCGATCTTCCGGCGCCGCCACCCCTGTCACCGTGTGCCGCCACCACCCAGGAAGACCCCCTCCAACCCCGTCGCCTCTAGACCACCGCAGCGCCGGGACCACTCCTTCTTCCTTGCTTCCGGCCGGCTCCTTCCTCGTCGCCGTTCTCCCTCAGCCGACCATCTCCAGCGGCCATTTTCGGCCAGGTGAGCTGCGGGGGACTCCACCGACCTCATGCTCCCCCGTTTCTCTGGAGTGCCGCGCCCAGTCGCCTTTTCCCCCTTCAGCCGAGCTCCCACCGCCGCCTCCCATGGCTGCGCCGCCGCTCCGGCCATCCCCTGGCGCCACCGCCGTCGTCACCGGGATTGCCTCGCTGAGGGGAACCCATTTTGGGTGTTCACCGGCGCCACCGCCCCCTTCCCCCGTCGACTACGCTGCGCGCGCCGCCTCTTCCTCGGTCGCGCCGCGTTTTGGATGGCGTGCAATCGTGGCCGGAAATTACCGCGACATCGTGCGTCTTAATGCTTAACCCCCAATTAACTGGCGCTAAGTACCGTGTTGTCTCGCTGACGCGCGGGCCCAAATGCACTGTGACGACGGGTGTTAATTAAGGTTTTCTCCTGCTGAGAATGACAGGTGGGCCCACGTTACTGTGCCGTGGACTGATGAACCGTGGACTCAGGACTGTGCGTATGGCCTTCGGCCCACGCTACAGTGCTCGTGCACCAGCGCCACGTGCAAGCCAGGACATGTGTCAGCACCCGAAAATTCCAGCCTTTTCTGATTTTCAATCCAATTAAAAATCCTGTTAAAAAAATTCAAAAACTCGTATCTTTTTCATTATAGCTCCAAAAATTATGAATCTTTTTCCTAAAATGAAGATCTTGCTAATGACACTGGTCTTGTTTAATTTTGACTTCATTTGATTGGCGATTTATATTTATTTGCTTTCTTTTACTGTTGTGACTTTTTCCGGTACGGCCATCCGATTAGGTTTCGAGGACGCGGGAGACCTCCACCTCGGACAAGCTCAAGAAGACCTAGACCCTCCTAGCTATAACCAAGGCGAGTCAATACTTTGATCATTTTGAGCCTATATTTTATGCAAATTATGTTCGTTTAAATTACCAAAATTGCTTGCTTTAATTTTGTAATCAAATGTATGTTAAAGATTAAGGTAGTTAATTACTCACTTGCTGATAAATTATTTAATATGCCACCCATTGATAAACTTGAACAATTAACCCTTGTCACCCTAGTAACTATATGGTAACTATTAGTTATAGTTGTATTTAAGCGACATGCTAATTTTCTTAAGTACTGGGGCACTAAATGTCCCAAATCATCATCTTTACAACATCAATATTGTTTTGGGCAGTCATTGGGAAAAATGACTGGTACGGTTGAATAATTTGTTTTCTACTCCCAAACCCTAAAAATTTGCTAATACCCATCTGGGTGGACGGTATGACTGGAGGGTGAATGGTTGTGTACTAATGTAACCCAAGACATGTTGTGGATGGAATGTGGTAAGAACCGGCCAGATGATCTTAAGGACTTAATCCTGTGATGACCTTCTATTGTAAAACAGTACAACCACAAGTCTATAATGGTGTCGACCTGGCTAACTAATTGGTGTCCACCGGTACGAGCCGCACCATTGGGGGACTCCCCTTCGCCGTGAGCCCACGGGACTACGGGTTGGGGTATGTGACTTGCGGGACCCTAGGCGTAAGTCGCATGGCACAAGAGGGGGTCTGGGTAAGTGGTTGTCGGGTCCCAAGGGAGCAAAACTCTACTCAGGTGAAATCTTAGCGGGTGTGGCAAATACCGAGGGATGACTTGTAAAGACCTTGTGATAATCGCCCCTTGATTCACATGTCTAAGGAAACGTGTGACCATATCAAGATGATTATCTCTTGTGGGTAAAAATGTACAATCTCTGCAGAGAATAAAACTGTTCGAACAGCCGTGCCTACGGTCACGGGCGGGCATAGGAACTTACAAGATATAGTTATATTTCAAAAACTTGGGTGGGTTGAAAAATGTGCGGGGCTCACCTAGCCCTTGATTTGGATTTTCCCTGGGTATTCTTACCCAGTGGTGGTAATAGGTGGGTATGACCATCAAAAAGAAGCATGAGTCAGAGTTTCCGACGGAGGGAGCCTCTGCTGTTATTAATTATTGCACAATTAATCTCATTAAAAATGAATTTTGGTTAAAATGCTAAGTGATAGGACTTTCTAATATATGTATTTATAAATGTGGCTTTATGCAAATAAAAGAACCCGAGCCATCTTTGTTAAGCCGTGCATGTATATTATTGCATCTGTGGTGTTGGCTCGCGAGCACGGTTGTTGTGCTCACCCTCGCTCTTCCCCAAACCCTACAGATGATCTGGACCAGGGAGACTACGCCTATTACGAGGATCCCGAAGTCGACGGACCCGGGTGCGAATTAGAGTAGTGTAGTTCTGTAGTATAGGTCTCACCTCAGTCTAAAGACTTGTCGGTGCTTGCGTACAACCGATATTATCCAAGCCCTTGGATAATATTAGTTGTACAGAAGGTACCCAGTCGTTGCCTGTGGAGAGACAAGCCTCATTCCCTTTTGCTTCCGCTGTAGCTACGTGCTTTTGTAATGTAATATATTTGGCCTGACAGCCCTGCTGTAAAATCTGACCCGACGTGGTCTATGTTACTCTGTTGTTTGTAATATATGTGTTGGTCTTAATTCACGTTTGTATGAGATGAACCAGTAATGTACCTGTGAGTGCTACCTACTGATTCAGTGAGTAGCACAGTGTTTCACAGAGGATTCGGATTTACAAAATCCGGGTCTAACATTAGTGAGTGGAGATCTGGACGGCATCCTGAAACACCCCAGGAGGTTTTTAATTACAAGCACTCTTTTGCTCGTAATGTCATCAAGAGATGTTTTGGAATACTAAAAGGAAGATGGGGAATTCTTAGAGGACACTCTTATTATCCTATGAAAGTTATGTGTACAATTATTTCTGCATGTGCTCTTCTTCACAATCATATAAAAAGAGAGATGTGTTTTGATCCTTTTGAGAAAATTACCATCTGCAGGCCAAAATGTTTTAGATAGTGAAGCCATCACCCACCTTGAAAGTAGCACTGAATGGACAAATAAGAGAGATGCTATGACAGAGCATATGCTTGCTCATGCACGGCGAAATTAGTGTCATGTTTGTACTTTCTCCATAATGTACTCCATTCTTGTTTTATTATGATGAGTTCTGAGGAGCTTGTAAGTGTTGGTTTGTTGTTTATTTTGGTTGCTGCTGTGATTGTTAGATGTCTTCCCTTTTGGGTTGGTGTTTGTATTCTCCTCTATTAATGAAATGAGTTCTATTTCAATTTTTGTCGTAGTGCAAATTAGTAATCTGTATATATACTAACCAATGGCATAACATAGATGGGAGATTCATCCAGCGCACAAGCTCTAGGAATGAACAGAAACCAGATGAACATTGAGTGTACTGCTTGCTACGGTTGGTCCAAGAGGGGAGTTGGAAGGCTGACAATGGCTTTCGTACTGGATACCTTGCTCAGTTAGAAAATTGGTTACAAGAAAGAATTCCAAACTGTGAGCTCGAAGGAAATCCACATATTGAAACAAGATTAAATACATTGAAGCGTCAATTTCATGCAATTATTGATATGCTTGGAACCAGTGCTAGTGGTTTTGGTTGGAGCAAAAAGGATAAATGTGTTGTATATGAGAAAGATATATACGACAATTGGGTGAAGGTACGTACATATAAACCATTTTTGCTTACGAGAGGTACTATATTTGTGATTGATTATTTATCAATTAATTTGTAGAGCCATCCAATGCTTGCAGAACAAACCTTTTCCATTCTTAGAAGAACTCTCAGTTGTTTTTGGGAAAGATCGTGCAACTGGAGCAAATTTTGAATCTCCAGCGGATGCAGTCGAAAGAAATACAGATGAGGAAATGAATGCAAATGATGCTAATCCTGATGACACGAACACCGTAATGGATGAACAGAGCCCTGGTAATAATTCAACTGAGAGCCAACGCAATACACGAACTGTACCACAATCCCATCCTAGCAACGAGGAAGTAGATAATACTCGAGGGTCCAAGAGGAGAAGAACTGGAGCTAACGAAGATCCGGTAGACTCGGTCAGTTCGTGCATGCTGTCTATGCAGGCAATGTTTGCCAGTGCTAATGATAATGTTGCCAAATTAGCAAGCTGTTTTCGGTTCATGCAAGATGATGCAGCCAGAGAGCAAAAGGTCTTGGAAGAATTGCAAAAAATATTAGTCCATTCCATTCGAGGATCGCATGAGGGCTGGTGTCGTTATGCGGTGCCGTTATTTGTTCAGACCAACAAGTCAATTACTTCTCTCTTCCGGATGAGTATAGACAATCTTGTGTGTCATTGATGGCACCATTTGATTTAAGTTGAACCGTAAGTAAGTCTTTATATTTGGAATAAACTAGAATTAGAGGATTTGTTATATTTAATAAATCTTGGATGTACAATAATCCAATTTATGTTTGAAGTTGAGGAACTATTTAGGATTTTTTTATTCATTATACTGTAGAAAGCCTCGAATGGCCATGAACAAGCTCCAAGTTATTGTTTCATGAATTTGTTCTAACTAAAATTTATTTCTTGGAAGTTTTATGAATGTTATTTCTAGCTTGTTGTTTTCTTAACGTTATTTCAGTCCAATCTATGTCTGTGCATGACAGAATAATGTACATGTATAGCCAGGCATACTACGTATGTACTGTTGGTGGCGAGCATGCCCCAGTAATGGTCGGTATCTATATGCATGCTACAGGAGAGCCTACTGTACAAAGCGTATTTATGTTGAAAATTTTCTTCCAATGTTACACCCCAAATAACTTAATCTAATATTCCTAGTAATGTTCTGGGAATCTTAATCAACCAAACGTAGGAATGTCATATTCCCTGCTATCTCATTCCTATGGTTAGGATTACAGGGAATCCTGAAATTCTCATCAATCTATTTTTCTTGAAACCAAACGCACCTTTAGTGAAGTTATTACGTGGAAGTGCTAATGTGGGCTAATCCACCTTGTGCTAGTGTGGGCCAATCCACTTTGAATCGTTTGTATAGTTTACATGAAAAAGAAAGGAGTTAGAAACTTTTTGAGATTTATGGTTAAAGGAAAAAAGAAGAAGAAGAAAACAGGGATCCTGTTGCATTTCAAGTTTTCGTTTTCACTAATAAGATACGGAAATTTGTTTCACATTTGTTGAATTTCAAGTATCCAGTTTCACCAATAAGATACAGAGATTTGTTTCACATTTAGAATTACACGGAAAAGATTTTTCATTGGAAAGAGATCACGGAGACCTTTAGAAAAACTTCAACGTTTGCTGACTTATATGGAAACAAAAATAGAGTATGTTATAAGACATTAATGAGTCAGTAATTTAATCGTTCGAATGATGGGTCAGTTGTACCAGGAGCAAGTGGAAATGTGGACTATTTTAGCCCCGTTGCGCAACAAAAATGTCAAAAATAGCCTCTATAATTTTCAAATTCCAAAAATGACCTCCTTGTTGTACGAGCTACCGCCCGGGACGGAAGCAACCAAGTTGCTGCAGTCCCGAGGGCAAGACTGCTTGGGCCCACACGTGGCGGCCGGCGCGCCGGCCCGGGCGTCTTGACCACGTGGCCGCGGAGATGGCCGGGCGCGCTGCCTGGCGGCGGCCACGCAGCGTGGCACCGCCTTACGTGTCCATAAAAGGGAGCCAGTGAGGGAGCCCTCACTGGCTCCTGCGACGCGATTAGGGGGAAAAATTTGTGTGCAAAAAATTCTACGAGTGGGAAAAAAATTCAGGCGCGAGAGCGAAGGAAAAATCACGAGCACCTAGAAAATAAGTTGTGTGGCCTACTGCGAGCACCTAGAAAAGGTAAGTGTCATTCGCATCCGGTTATTATTATTGGTAGTTTTAGCAATGTGATTAGGATGCAATTAGATGAATTGTAGCAACAGAGTAGTTATAGTTGTGTAGTTAGTTTATTTTGAAGACTCGGTAGTTAACAATGTCATTAGGCCGTAATTAGTTGACTTAACAGACCTGTTGCTAATAGTGTTGTAAATTTTATCTCGGCTATTTGCATAGTTTCATGAACTTGGTCATAAAATAGCAAAATATTTAGAGGTCGTTAAGCAAAATAGAAATAGCCCCACTGAACGCTTTGTATATGTACTCTTGATTGGGCATATTGCCTTCGGTGTATGCACTACGCAGTACACCGCTATAATGAGAAACTTGACGCACCTCTCAGTAAGTTTTTATATCCGAAATTTAATGAAAAAGAATACTGTGTCGTAGACC
Organism: Hsuehochloa calcarea; assembly: GCA_036346395.1. Lineage (NCBI taxonomy): Eukaryota > Viridiplantae > Streptophyta > Magnoliopsida > Poales > Poaceae > Hsuehochloa > Hsuehochloa calcarea. Next base: position 63,155,690 of record CM070594.1, on the reverse strand, counting down.
TTGCATGTCTTTGGTGTAAGCTAGGTCTAACTCGGGTATGAAAACGTAGAAATGCAATAAGAATTTCTGAAGTGAATTATTTTTGCACTGTAATATCGAACTAGTTAAAAAATTCATAACTATATAAAAATTTAGGGAAATCAGTTTTGTTGGTTTTCTTTTTGATTTAGTACCACATGAAATTTCTGAAGTGTAACATAGAAATTTCTATGGATTATTTATACTACAAATAATATTAGCTTGGACATTTCATTGATAGAAAAATCATACGAACTCCAATCGGGATTGAAAACTCATGCGACAAAACGCTGCGTGTATGCAAGTGGGCATAACCAAATTTGTAGAAGCATTCATTCGGAAAAAATCCCACAAATAATTCGATGGTTTCATATGCACATGTGTTAGGTACTTTATGGCGAAAATTCAAGATCTGTTCGTATTCCACGGGGACGCTCTCGTACGCGACGAACCGTACGGTGCGGACCTGTCAAATTGTCACCGCACCGTGATCCGGGCGCCGGCTCTGAAGGACATGAGCCTCTCGGAGCTAAGGCGGTACGTGCGTTCCGCGTTCGATCGCGCCACTGGAAGGAAGAAGCTGCGCATCGAGGCGTTGTATGCCTCGGTGGTGGGTGGTGCAGGCGAGACCGTTTGGCAACTTATGAAGGTTACATGTGATGCTTCATGGGCCAACTACATGGGGGTTGTTTGCAATCCCGTTACTGCGATATATGCGCGGCCGATGGTCTACGTTCAGTTCTTGGAGAGGACGGGGACATCCGGCGCGGGTGGTTCCGGTGAAGGTGAAGCTGCTGGTGAGGAGGAGCCTGCGTTGGTCTCCGGTGTTGGAGGAGACGTGGGCGATGGAGACCTGAGGAGGCGTGCGGTCAATTTTAAGCCTAACGAAGGAGCGGAGAGATGGTGGTCAGCCCGTATTGATTGTCACGTGTACCTGCCCGACCAGGTGGATGAGGTGGAAAGCGAGGAGAACGTGGAAACAACTAGTTCGGAAGACGACGAAGACGGAGAAACTGCTGCGGGAGGAGGTGCAGTTGGTGGTTTTGTGACCACTGACATTGCTTACGTCCCCTCACGATTGGACGATGTTGCGATGACATCGTTGGTTCTGCCACGTCCGGAGGGTGCTGAGTGGGGGTTCAATGAGGACACCCTGCTCCTATGTCAGCGCTTTTCTAACAAGAGCGTCGCAGAGCATGCTATTGCTAGATACGCCGTTAACATCGGTAGGACGTATCGGGTGCAAAGGTCCAACCCCGACACGTACATCGTCAGGTGTGTTCATGAATCCTGTGCTGGCAAGGTCTGTGCGCAGAGGTTCACGGCCGCTGCCATGGGCTTCCGGATAACGGTGCTGAAGGACCGCACATGCGAGTTAGCTGAGCCGCTTCACAGGCACCGCAACATGACGTCCTCGTATGTTGCCAGCTTGATAAGCCACCTCGTCACTGCAGATGTGTCCATTTCGCCAAAGCTCCTGCTGGCGGATGTTGCTAATATGGTGGGGTTCCCTGTCAGCTATAAGATAGCATGGCGTGCGAAACGCAGGGTTCTGGAGCGAATATTCGGCACATTCAAAGAGGCTTACAACCTTGTACCAAGATTACTGCATCAAATCGCGAAATCTAATCCCGGGGACGTACGTAAACAAGCTTGAGCGGGTGCATCTGACTGAGGGGCCCAATTGTTTTGTTCTTGAAAGGGTCTTCTGGTCTTTCCGTCAGGCGATCGAAGGGTTCAAGCATTGTCGTCCCGTGCTCACGATGGATGGCACCTTCCTATGTGGGAAGTACAGGGGTACCATCCTCACCGCCGTTGCGACCGATGCGAATGACCAGTTAGTCCCCGTGGCATTCGCAATTGTTGAGAGCGAGAACACCGAGAGCTGGTTGTGGTTCCTATGCAATGTGAAGCAGGCGGTGGTCCAAGATCGGCCAGATGTGTGTGTCATCTGCAAAGTAAGACGTGACAACACACTACCTTACCAGCTTTTCAGACCGAAATGACACCACTTTGCGGAGTAAGACGTGACTTCTCTCTGCAAACCAGGACGAGAGAGGACTCTGTGAAGCAAAACGTGACAACACTCTGCCTCCCGAGCTTTTCCTACCGAAAATACATCACTCCAAAAAATAGGACATGACTTCTCTCTGCAGAAAAATTAGACAACACTCTGCTAACCACACCATGCCAACCCTCTGGCTTATAAAAGAAGGTGCAAGTCATCTACGAGAGAAAACCACACAACCAAACCCAATGCTACACCAGAGCTTGCTTCACCACGCTGGGATGGACAACCTCAAGAAGCAATGGGACGAGATCCGTGATCTAGCAAGGGCTTCAACGGCACGGGCCGAACAAGCTAGGGCTGCTGAGGCCCAGGTCCGGCAAGAGCAGCTTGCCAAGATGGCAGCTCTCCGCAATGAAGCCCCCCGTAGCAGCAACCCCTGCCAGAACGTTCCAACAGAGCCTTCGCCGCAACACCCGCCAGAGGGGGAGACGCCGCCCCTTTGTTGGTGCAGGGACACATGCAAGTTCTTCAAATCCAAGCACCAGCTCTGTCTCGGCATGCGTTACTGGGGTTGTCCTAACTACTCCTCTAACTATCCCGGCTGCCGTTGGGATATGAGCAGTTATCGGCAGCTGGTAAGGAGTACTTACAGTAATCTATAGTACCAATTCTCTTTCAGAATACGCACTAACAATCTCTCCCGTCTACCCGTAGTCCCCGGAGCCGCTATGTGGCTTCCGCAAGTGGATCGACCTAGAGATCCACCCACACGACCAGTGGCAGCTCGACTTCGAGGAGTGGAATGCCGAAAGGGGACGTGAGATCCGGGAGGAGGATCGTCGGACTGAAGAGCACAACGAGTGTATCCGCCGGGAGACTCAGGCCCATCTCGAGACGTGCAGGCGCAGGGAGCGCGAGGCACGCGAGAGGAAGCGCAAGAAAAAGCGGGAAATGGCGGCCGAGGCCAGGGCGGCAGGTGAGGAGTACAACACCGAGCTCGCAAGAAAGGGAAAATGGCCCCGGTCCACGCAGTAGGTCGGGCCAGTCCGTAGTAGTCCTCCCTCCTATTCGCCATGTTTTAACTATCCCCTAAAAGCATACGTACTTACATGGTCTGGAAGCTCGTGTCGCAAGTTACCGTAGTAGTAGCGTCCATGGTAAAGTAATTAGCCGAACCATCATGCCATGTGACCACATGTAACGTGCTTCTGTCCACGCGCGGACTGCAATATAGTTCTGGCTCTGTGCCTCCGCTGAGCCATCAAAGTATGCCTCTTCTGGTGGAATTCCAGCGATAACCATTCACATCGGCATCGATTCTTCTATGTTTCAGGGCTTCTCTGTAATCGCAACGTTCTCAGCCCCTTCAGTTAAGTTAATTTCTGTACTCTGCTTTAACTCCACCGTACAGAAGAAATTTGATCGAGAACCATAGCGACCAAGAGTAGTCATGTCGTACCAAACTTCGCACATTTCAAGTCACATGAAATCATGAAACTCTAATTTTCGAAACATCTTGTCCTAATTTTTGAGACCTAAACCCTGAATTTGTCGAGACAATTTCAAAGCATGTAAAATTATGTAAAATTTACACAATCAAATCCACTGTATAGGGAGCCTGGAAAAAAAAATCATAATGTTTGGACCTCATTTGCTATATTAGAAAATTCCTACAAACATTAGATTTTAAAGAATTTTAGAGAAAAAAAAGAATGCATAAAATTTCAAAAAAATTACACAAGCAGACAAACTATGCCAGGAGGCTCCACAAAAAATTTCATAGTTGTTTGAGCTCATTTTTTTATATTTAAAAAATCATCCAACAAATATTATTAATTTGTTTTTTTAAAAAATAATTTTTTTTTTGCCCATGTGGGGCAGCACCTGGGGACGGCAGCAACAAGTTGCTGCCGTCCCCGACGGCAGTTAGTACGGTAGGAGGCTATTTTTGGTATTTTAAAATTTTAAAATTATAGAGGCTATTTCTAGAATTTTTGTTGCGCAGCGGGGCTAAATTAGTCCAGAATTCGAGCGAGTGTAGTAGGGACGTGGGGCGCCGCGCTATAGACGTCGTAGGCCCGTTCGTTGTCCAGGCGACGTCTTATCATGGTAGTAGTTATTAGGACGGATAAAACTGTGTAGCATTATCTCACCGCGAGGTATAAAAAAGTTTTATGGACATTACCCGCTACATGCTACAGTTTGCGCTAACGCATAGAACCATCGCGGTGCTGTAATGAAACGAGTGAGCAAATGTCTTGCCTGTTATGTTAAAATCTATTGTTTTGAAGTCTACCAAGCACACAAGATGGATGCGATTTTTGTATTGTCAAATCTATCTATTTATCTATATCTATAGTAAGTAGAGACTCTTCTAGAAGACTCCATATTAATTCTAGGAAGTAAAAAGCCTAGAAATTTCCATATTAATCGGAGAAAAAGAAAACAGTTAGAAATTCCCATGTTAATCAGAGAAAAATAAAAAATCCTAACTATTTATAAGAATTTGTACTAAAAATAGAACCTTGTGATGGCTTGGATCCTTCTAAACACATCTATCTATCTATATCTATCTATCTATCTATCTATCTATCTATCTATATCTATCTATCTATCTATCTATCTATATCTATCTATCTATCTATCTATTTATATCTATACTAATTAGAGGCTCTCCTATAAGCCTCTATATTAATCATAGGAGGTAAAAAGCCTAGAAATTCTCACATTAATCATAGAAAAAGAAAAATACTAGAAATTCCCACGTTAATCAGAAAAAAAGGAAAAATCATAACCATCCATAAGCTATCTATCTATCTATATCTATACTAATTAGAGGCTCTCCTAGAAGCCTCTATATTAATCCTAGGAGGTAAAAAGCCTAGAAATTTTTACATTAATCGGAGAAAAAGAAAAAGGCTAAAAATTCCCACGTTAATCAGAGAAAAAGGAAAAATCCTAACCATCCATAAGAGTTTGTACTAGAAATAAAACTTTGTGATGGCTTGGATCCTTCTAAACACATCTATCTATATCTATCTATCTATATCTATACTAATTAGAGGCTCTCCTAGAAGCCTTCATATTAATTCTAGGTGGTAAAAAGCCTAGAAATTCTCACATTAATCGGAGAAAAGGAAAAAGGCTAGAAATTCCCACGTTAATCAGAGAAAAAGGAAAAAAATCGTAACCATCCATAAGAGTTTGTACTAGAAATAGAACTTTGTGATGGCTTGTATCCTTCTAAACACATCTATCTATCTATATATATATCTATCTATATATATATATATATATATATATATATATATATATATATATATATATATCTATACTAATTAGAGGCTCTCCTAGAAGCCTCCATATTAATCCTATGAGATAAAAAGCCAAGAAATTCCCACATTAACCGAAGAAAAAGAAAAAATGCTAGAAATTCCCACGTTAATCAGAGAAAAAGGAAAAATCCTAACCATCCATAAGCTATATGTATACTAATTAGAGGTTCTCCTAGAAGCCTCAATATTAATCATAGAATGTAAAAAGCCTAGAAATTTCCACATTAATCAGGGAAAAAGAAAAAGGCTATAAATTCCCATGTTAATCAGAGAAAAGGGAAAAATCCTAACCATCCATAAGAGTTTGTACTAGAAATAGAACTTTGTGATGGCTTGGATTCTTCTAAACACATCTATCTATCTATCTATCTATCTATCTATCTATATCTATACTAATTAGAGGCTCTCCTAGAAGCCTCCATATTAATCATACGAGGTAAAAAGGAGTATGTCTAAAAAATTGTACATACCACCCCTGAAAATATGTGAATACCACCTAGGTGGTCTTATAAACTCATATACTACACATACATACTCTCAGTTGCGAAAGATACTCTCTATGTTGTGAGATACAGAATAGGGAGTAACTACTCCCGGGAATAGGAAAAAAGACTTCCTATATATGATTAATACTTTCTACTCCCAGGTGTAGTTACTCCCACCTTTGATATTCCACCTAAAAGAACTTGACATACTCCTTTATCACTTTGGGTATACTCATATACTAATTATACACACACACTATCTTGTATCCGAGAGTAGAATAGTTATTCTATGCCTAGCCAGCCCATCGCACGACACACAGGCTAGGTGTGATGCGCGGGCGCAGAACCACCATACAATTGGCCCACCAACTACAGTCGATGGGCCAGAAACGCCTACACCCGCGTGGCACTCGATTTTGACCGTAAATAATACGAGACGTGACAGTAATTCATGGACCATTTTACGACCTTTTTTTGGCACACAGTTTTTCTTCGAGCTCGTATGTTTGATAGTAAACATAACGGTAAGACAACAAAGTTGTTATGTGTTTTACTACCTTCTCTTTTTATGTGTCCCTTTTTACTATATGTTTTAAGGAATGTGATATTCGGAGCTCCTATGTCAGCTAGTAAAACATAACGGCGTACACAGTAATCGGCTTCCTGTTTTTACCACCATTTTTTGCATCTTTTTTTTGGTTAGTAAAAGTTCATATTAGGACAGTAAACCTTTAGATACATGTAAGGTATGTGCGTTAGGTTTCCGAGTAGGTCCAACGAAGTAAACTGGAGTTTTGTAGTTCAGCAAATCGTGAATGCAGTAATATAAAACTTGTCATTCAGTAAACGCTTTCAACATAGATAGTAAATACAAATTCAATCTGGATTTTTGATTTTATATTGATATATGGCCAAATAGTGTGGCCAGTCGCTTCCTACAAAGTTTAAAATAAAAAAAGTAGAAACCTAACTAAGCAAAGTTTTGTAGTGGTGGAGTAGCATGCTATCTCCATCTTCAAAAATTCATAGGCGACGTTGTCGGCATCTGAGGGTTCGGGATCAGAGTACAAAGCCCGAAACTCGTCTACCCATTGACGTGCTCGTTCGAGAGCCACCCAAAGATGTTCTGACTGAAGAATCAAGTCGAATTACGCCCCCATAGACTCTCTTCTCTTGCTCAAGGGGTCTCAGCAAGGTAGACTTAGTCGCCCGCCGCCTCGATATAGTAGTCGAAGTAATGGTAATCTTCCAGGAGATGTGCAACATCGTTTTGGAGGACTACGTCGATGGCGAGGTTAGCTCGTCGGAAGCTGGAGACCACCTGGAAGACGCGGTGGAGAAGCACGTTCAAATGACGGAACGTCGCCGACATATGCCCCGGCACAACATCTAACGAAGTAGGGAGGACATTGTTAACACAGCGCCCTTTCGCAGCATCCGCCAGCGTACGAGCAGAGAGGTGCTCAAACAGAATGACAAGGTTGGCCATCAACGTCAGCGTAAGGGGAGAAGAGTAGGGAGCCATTTTTGTTATTTGTATTCATTTTTTATGAAGTGCGCGGATGAGAGTAGAGTGATGTGATAATCCATCTTCCAGTGGTGGATGATAATAATTATAAAACAAGGAGTAACGTCGACGTGTGATACGAAGAGACGCATCGGGGAGCCGAAACGGCATTGATGCGCATAAGGCATTGCTTGGGCGAGCTTAATTGAACCTCCGCTCACACAAAATTTTCACAGTAAAGACGTACTCAAAATATGGTAAACCTAGTCGGACATATAGTAAAAAAGAAACCATATGGGGTAATAGAAAAGTAATCGGCACCCTATAGTAAACGCATTCAACAATTTAAGTAAAACTTATATGGAGTAATTTTTAACATAAGATGCAGTAATTGGTACTTGTGTTTACTACACATAAACGCTTAGGTTTTTTCTCCTTTTTTTGAACGGGCTCAGAAGTCGACTATATTACGTGCATGGGGGCCACATCGTCCGGGGGTGTTTGCCCGCACTACATCAAATCATATTTTCTCTTTTCGGCGGCGTGCTCAACCCTCAAAGGAACGAAAAAAGTAAGATCTCTGGCAAGATATACCGGCCTTCATTCCCGGTAGGAGCAGAGGTGATCTTCATATTCAACACCCTCCCCACCACCCACACCCCACAAGATTAGAGAATGCAGTTGTTTCTTTTAGATTGGAGTTGTTACTCTCTAGCGATGTGGCTTTTTCTATGGTTTTGCACAGTAATTTAACCCAAAAAACTTTCATAATTTCTTGATATACTAGGGCGATTTCTCCCTCCCTAATTTGGAGCATTTTGGGGACAATTTTTCTTCTTCGGATTTTTAGTAAAACAACTCCTCATATGCAGTAAGTCATAGGATCTGCTTTATCATTTTTTTCTTCACTTTTTTGTATCCACACTCCGAGAGTAAATGAGGACATCTAGCGAAGTACCCTCCAAGGTGTCGAACCTGGGAACGAAGGATCCGGATTCTCTATGTTTTATACACTAGTCCAGGAATAGTAAGTGTACACAGTCAAACAAAAGTGATAGCCAAATCATATCACGTCTTTATTGATTAATATTCAGAGTTTTATTACAAATTGGCCACAAGGCCAAATAAAAGGTACAGAAGAAAGCAAAATAAATAAGTAGACCACACGATTCGCCACAGGCAATCGTTTGGGGATGCGGCCTAGTTCTCCAAGTCCTCACCGTCCTGATAATACTCTTCTCCTAGATAATTGCATTAAGCAAGAGTGAGCACAAACAACCGTACTCCGCAAGTTACACCCAATTAACAGAATATAATGCATGCTAGGTAATATCAACGGAAAAGGGTTGTATAGTTGTTTTGCACAAAGCTATATTTTTAAGTTTAAATACTTTTACTAAGTTTCAAGGCAATTCTATAATCCATAACTAAAATTAGATTTTTAAATTAGCAATTTTATAGTGGATAACCTCCAGAATGGTGAAGAATACCCTCCTATTACATGGCTGAACGCCCAAATTTTACCACAAGGATTAACCATCCTAAAATTATTTGATAAATTAGTTTTAAAATCAAAATCAAATTCTAACTTGGAGTGGCTTTGCTCAGCATATCCATGACCGTGAACATGGCTATTTGAATAGTTTTACACTCTGAAGAGGTTGTACAACTTTACCTACAAGAGATAATTTTCTTAACATGTCGGCCAATACACGCTTCCGTAGGTGCTTGACTAAGCAATTATCACTAAGCTTGATCACTAAGCTTTTACAATGCTCTACCCTAAGGTTATTATGCCCACTAAGGTTTCACCTCTATTGGGTTAACAAACTGTCAGAAGCCCCCTCTTGCGCCAAGTGGGACTACTGTCTAATCGACACCCACATATTAATATGACATAAACAATAATAAGGTATTACAAATTGTTTAGCCTAGTCCTGCCCACACAGGACATGTGGTAGTACGGTACAGCTTAGCAAGATGCAGTTCAAAGACTGGTTCTTAACCAACCTGGGTAACATTCCACAACCCTAGACTCGATCATGAAAATCGATCGATCCTGTGCTTTGAGTTACACCATACCGATCATCCATTTTTCTTAAGCCTAAACCATTTAAATTTATTTTGCAATTAAAAGCATTTTCTAAATTTTCTATGGTAAGACAATACCATAGACTCAATTTGAATCAAATTTGAATAATTTGTCTAAACTCCCCAAATTCAAGATTTGGTCTAAGCATTGTCTAAGCATATCATTTTCAAATTGTATATTATATATGGTGACAAGGAAATGACGATTCCAACATCAATATTGGTCATACAAAGGAAATAGTGTAACTATAAATTTAAAATAGGAATTTAAAATAACTGAATAGAAATATACATGCAATAATAATTTAAAACAAAATTAAATAATTTAAATTAATAGGGTCAACATGGTCAAAGGTATAATTTTCTTTACTTGAAGGACTCTTCTTCTCCTAATTCAAATTCCTCGGAGTCGTCAAAACTTATACACGAAAATAAGACAAAAACAAATAAATACAAATAAACTCCAAATTAAATAATTTTAGTTCTGGGGAATAGATATTGATTTTATATGGATTTAGGAACAAGAATCAACGGATTTGGAGTTCATATGAAGGAGAACGAGCATCCGAAAGTTTGGATATAACAAGAAATGATAGAATTCCGAGCATTGTTCACCTCCGAGTACTGTTCATCTTTTGAATATTGTTCACCTTCTGAGTGTTGTTCATCTTTCGAGTACTATTCACCTTTCGAGTGTTGTTCATCTTCTAAGTACTGTTCACCCTCGAGTACTGTCTACGTACCTTCCTAGTACTGTTCACCTTCGAGTACTGTTCGTTTTCCTAGTACTGTTCACCTCTTTGACTTCACGTGGTCAGTAGGAGTTACGACTAACTGATCAAAGGAGATTTCGACTACACTGGTCCAAGAAGTTTTTGACTACACAGGTCGAAAGAAGTTTTGGACTACACTGGTTGAAAGATGGTTTTGACTACAAAGGGCAACAATGGCGGTGCTCAGCTATAAGCTCGTCGGCGCTACGCGCCACAGCAAGCTATGCGAAGGTGCGCAAAAAGAAGAGGAGATGATGTTGAACCTTATGCGATACCTTGCAGTGGCCGAGCACAACGAAGTGACCGGTGGTAGCGATATTCGGGTGATTGCAACAATGGTGCTCCAATGGTCCTCCGACGAAGAAGAGGTGCGCCTAAGGTAGATCATGACGTAGCGAAGTGTAACACCCCAGCCCAACACTGAGCCTAGAATGCCACCACACTACTCTTTAAACTAATAATTATCGACACACTATAAAAATTACAGCAAGGAAACAATGATAATCATATCAATGGACCACAAAAAAGACATGCCTAATTATGGATCAAGCGACAATAAATAAGCAATGGGAATTATAACCAGGTAAATAATCCAAAATAGCATCAACCAATGAATCCAAATTAATAAAGCAAATAGTCTAGTCCAAACGATGTCCTAAACTTTAGTCAACCTCTAACATGTCCAAGTATAAACCAATATTGAATGAAAAGATTATTATGGCGAATGATCATGTGTTGTCCATGTGCTCTACTCGCTCTCAGTTACGGCATCCTCGAAGATCACCTAAAGACAACAATAGAGCAAGGGTGAGTCCACGACTCAGCAAACACATCCATAAACAACGAACAATAATAAATCAACAGCATTCAATAACTCCATTATCATCACAGGTACTTCTATTAATATTCTCATCCATTAATCTCATGTATCAATGCAAATATAATCTACATGTCCACATGCACTTCTTTCGCGTATACCGGTATAGCATGAGTGAATGCTCGCGACAACATTCACTCTCAAGCCCGTTCCTCCATAAGGATCGGGGACCTCCTCCACTCCCGTGGAGTTGTGATCATTCATGATCACCTGCTCATATGCAAAGATGCTTATGTATGCAAATATGCAAACTCCATCATAAACATCATATCCAACTTTCCATCATGCTTGTCAACAAAGATATAAACATACCAATTATTTGTTTGCAATTAAACAGAATAAAAGCACAACAATAATGGTAATAGAAGATAAAGAAAACAGTGATCGATCAATGATCGCTGTCTACCATGCACTTGCCTTTACTAGTTGCGACGCACGATTTGACTAGAAGACGGCAACAAACACGACGCCTCTCCTACATTAAATATTCAAATTTCAATACAAGCTACAGCAACAAGAATAGCAATCAATATACTTCGCTCCTACCCATCCCCAAATATACCACGTTACTCCAGTACCGAAAAGTTACCCATTGCGGTCTTAGTACTAAACGAACGTAACTTTTGACTCGAAAGTCCGATCACCACAAACCACCCCATTCTGGATTCTTCATAAAATTATCCACATTTTCTTAGATTACAAAGACTTCTAATTAAATCATCTAACCCTCCGTTTTTAGCCCAGAAAGCCGGTCTGTCCGCTTTGGAACAGCAGTCTTACTAAATTCATAACTTTTGTTTTACGCAACCAAAATTCGCGTTCTCAGATTCTACAGAACCATTGGACAATTATCTACAACTTTCATGTAGATCAAAAACTCTAATTAAGCTATTTACTATTTTTAATCTACAGTCTACCAAAACAGCGCTGAAAGACGACAACCGCAAAAACAGCGGTCTTCCGAAAATCACAACTCGAATTCTACTTGTCCGATCGACATGTTTAAATATGCTATAGAAAGATATCAAAAATATCTACAATTAACTAGTAGATGAGATTTCCAAAATTCGCCATTAAGGTACCCGAATAAATCGTACAACGGACAGCAGGCTAAACAGATTCATTAGTCGGCCCTTTTACTAAAAATTCTAAAACCTCTAATTAATCTAAATTCTAATCTCTAACTAACTTAGTAAAATAGAGGGAAATAAAAATACAGATCGTTACCCACAAGAACGCCGAAAATATATATATATTTTTTTCTCTCTCATCCTTCCTTGACTTAATCTCCTATTGTGCCTTTGCTTGCAATTAGCTAACTCATCAGCATGTAGATGTGGCCACACTATGGCATGCAGTAGACGTGGACACGCTATGGCATGCAGACCAACTAGGACATGGCCGAGCTATCACCGTGTGCATTGGACGACCGAAGCGGCGAGGAAAAGAAACCACGCAAACCTCCAAGAAACGGCTACACCGCGGCGCGCAGGTCGCCACGTGGCGGGCGCTCACCGCCGTAGCAATGGGCTTCACGCTGGCCGAGACAACGCAGCAGCAGCCAAGACATGCGGCGAGCTCGCGCTCGGCGAGTCTGGCGTCCCACGCCAGCGAGTTCGCTCGGCTCTGCGTGAAGGTCCACGCTATGACGCCTGCTTCGGCTTTGGCGACAATAACAATAAGTCAAGGCGTGGCGGAAAAAACAAAAGAAAGAAAATGGGACTAGGGTTTTCTAGAATTCCCACACCTATTTATATAGCTCTTAAAAATTCGAAATTCTATTTTTATATGTACTATTTTATTTAATTGCACACAGCCCTTAAAAACGTTAATAATATTTATTTATTATTACCATTTATTTTTCGAATATTACATTCTACCCCTTAACGAATTCGACCCGAATTCTACTCGCGTCTACTCAAATAAAAACTACACCGCTGAAATTAAACAACAAAATAACACGTGCAGACGTGAACAACTCGGTATAGCTCGCGCATGCGAGACTCCAACTCCCAAGTCGCCTCTCTCTGGTGATCGTCCACAACCTTAACGTATACCAACGTCTTGTGCCTCAAAGACTCGCTCCGACCTCTCCGAGTCGCGCCGGGACGCGACTCAACTGTAAGATCTTGCTCAATAGTCGGTGGCTCCAATGAAATCTTATGCTCGGGTCTCTCAAAACTTTCTCAAAGATCGAGACATGAAACACATTATGAACTCCACGCATGGACTCAGTGAGTCCAGCGGTAAGCTAACTTCCCAATTCTTGCAATAATCGGGACGGTCCAACGTACCTCGGGCTAAGCTTCCCTTTGGTACCGAATCGGACAATGCCTTTAGTGGGAGACACTCTCAAGAGCACCTGGTCACCCACCGCAAACTCCAAGTCACGCCTCCTCAAATCGGCATAACTTTTCATGCGCTCTCGAGCCGCTAATGATTACGCCTCACCATGGCCACACGCTCAACGGTCTTGAATCCAATCCGGACCCAAAGCGCCTTCTCTCCAATCGCATCCCAACAAAGCGGCGATCGCACTTCCGCCCATAGAGAACCTCAAATGGCGCGCTCTAATCTTCGAATGGTAACTATTATTATAAGCAAACTCGCAAGTGGCAATCGGTCCTCCCAACTACCATTCCAAGACAAAACGCAAGATCGCAACATGTCCTCCAAAGTCCGAATAGTACGCTCTGACGCCATCATGCAATGGGTGAAACATTTGTACTAAGGCGGAGCTGTGTGCCCAATGCACTCTGCAGACTTTCCCGAACTTGGAGACAAACTTGGCGTCCTGCGAAATGATGGTCTTTGGCACACCATGCGCCTTACTATTTCACGCACATAAATAGGAGCTAGATCACTCATTTGAATTTGTCGTGCGAATAGGAATGAAGTCTTGCAGACTTCTTGAATCGATCCACCACTACCCAAATCGCATCCTTCCTCGCGGCGAACGAGGCAACGCCACCACAAAGTCCATAGAGATATCATCCCAAGGCCACTGGGAACCTCCAAAGGTCGCAACAACCTCAGAGGACGCTTGTGCTCGGCTTTCACTTGTCGACAAACACCACAAGAAGCCACATAATTAGCAATGTCCACTTTCATTCTTTTCCACCAAAATTTCATTTGGATCTCGATACATCTTAGTCTCACCAGGATGAATAGTGTACGGAGTGCGATGTGCTTCCCTCAAAATATCATCTTTGACCTCCGCCTTTTGTGGTACGCAAAGGCGGCCTTTAAACCTCAAAGTACCAAAATCATCCATGCTAAAATCACCCTCTTTGCCTTCATCCAGACGCTTCCTAACCTCCTGTAATAACCGGTCACTCTGTTGTGCTTCCACTTTACGGCCCGAATAGCTGACTCAAGAATCAACTGTGTCTCAACATGTGTTGTGCCCGCATAACAATAAGATATACCCATGCGATCAAAATCAGCAATGAGGCAATCTAGAGTAGCAGGAGTCGCCTTGCGACTAAGGGCATCAGCAACTACATTGGCCTTGCCTGGATGATACTGAATAGTAAGATCGTAGTCCTTGATCAATTCCAACCACCTCCTTTGCCTCAAATTCAAATCCTTCTGAGTGAAGATATATTTGAGACTCTTGTGATCTGTGAAAATATCACAAGGCTCGCCGTATAGATAATGCCTCCAAATCTTGAGAGCAAAAACAACCGCAGCCAACTCCAAATCATGAGTGGGATAATTCTGCTCGTGCTTCTTTAACTGCCTCGACGCATAAGTAATCACCTTACCGTCTTGCATGAGAACATAGCCAAGACCCACTCGAGACGCATCTGAAAAGACTGTGAATCGCTTCCCTGGCTCGGGAAGAGTGAGAATAGGAGAGGTCACCAACCTGTCCTTCAAAATGCGTAAATGCGCTCACACTCATCACCCACCGAATCTCACCCCTTTACGAGTAAGTGAGACATCGGCTTGGCAATGATAGAGAAATCCTGCACAAAACGCCGATAATATCCAGCCAATCCCAAGAAACTCCTCACCTCCTTCACATTAGTCGGCCTCTTCCAATCCACCACTGTGGAGACCTTGCTAGGATCAACAAAGAATACCACGAGGGTTAATCACATGACCCGAAAACCCACTTCAAATCCGAACTCACACTTCTTCAACTTAGCATAGAACTTGTGCTCTCTCAAAGTATCTAAAACCGACCTCAAATGACGCTCATGATCCTCATTGGTCTTGGAATAGATAAGAATATCATCAATGAACACCACCACGAAGTCATCTAGATACTCGTGCAACATGTTGTTCATGGTCTCCATAAAATGGCAGTGCATTAGTCAATCCAAAAGACATAACTTTATACTCATAATGCCCATACCGTGGAGAAAGTCGTCTTCTCTACATCCTCGCTCACGCACACGGATTTGATTATACCACGATCGAGATCGATCTTGGAGAATACTTGAGCTCCATTCAACCGATCAAACAAATCCTCAATGCGGGCAATGGATATTTGTTCTTGATTGTGACCGCATTAAGCGCCGCGATAATCAATACACATCGCCAACTCCCATCCTTCTTCTCTGTGAATGTAGCAGAGCCCCCACGGCGATACACTACGCTGATCAAACCTTTAGCCAACAAATCATCCAATTGCTTCTTCAACTCGTCACGAAGCGGACGTGCTAATCGATATGGAGACATCGAGATGGGACGAGTACCGGAACAAGATCAATGCGAAACTCCACGCCTCGCGCGGTGGCAAACCCGAAGCTCACCGGGAACACATCCGGTAATCACTAACCACCGGAATCTCCTCAATCTGCGGCCACGCTCGGTTTCTCGAAGAGCTAAAAGAAGCCCGATTTTCATCGCGCCGCGACGACCGGAACATCCGGTAATATCGAAAGAGAGCGCGGGGCGCACTCCTGAAAGGTCAAAGTCTCCCGGGCGAGGTGCGCATGCACATCGCTCTCTGTAAATGAGATATCACGGCTCGATAAGAGTGCAACCAATCCATACCCAAGATAACGTCGAACGGCTCCATTTGTATAACTATCAAATTCGCGTGAACTTCTCTTCATCAATAATAATAGAACACCCGGGACAAGCAGAGAACTAGCAATAATACCCCGGAGAACTAACTAACACCGATCGAAATCCATCAGCATACTCAAGTTCGCTCTCCTAGCAAACGCCGTCGAGACAAACGAAAAGGTAGCCCCGAATCAAAAAGGACTAAAGCATCAAACGAATCCACAAGCAAAGTACTGCCACCACGTCAGACGCGACCGCGGACTCATTGTGGGCATGGCGTACACTCGGTGGCGCCATGGCGAAGAAGACGACGGCGGGCGGCGAGCCCCAACAATCTGCGGTGGCGGTGCGGTAAAGCGGTCGTGCAACTGAAGCGGTGTCGAAGGTGGCGGTGCCAGAGTACCCTCTGGGCGCCCAAGTCAAGGAAATGGCATCGCCGGAGGAGCGATCATCATCCGGAAAGATCCTCGGCGGACCCATCAAGAAGAAGATGGCACAGCTCCCACTTGATCACGCTTAGCGGGTTACGGCGACACACCCGCTCCTTGTGACCCGGTCGGCCACACCGACGGCAATCTCCGTCCAAGTGCACTCGGCAGCAGCGGTGTCCATCTCCGCACTTAAAGCAAAGCATGCCCCGCCTCGAACAGACGAAGAGCCGGAGTACCGCAAAAGGACGAGGCGAAGAAGGAAACGGCCTCGATCGCTAGACTTGAAAGATCATGGTCCTCCTTGAATTTCTTGAAAGCGGGTCGAAGCACCCACTTCCCTCACTAGAGCTCCTCTTGATCACCACCGAAACTACCACCCACCGAGGCTTGTCGCCTTTGTGAGTCAGATCTCCAACTCCATGCCCCTAGCTTGCTCCACAACAGAGTCAGTAGTCACGGAGTGGAGTAGCTCCCAACACATGTCGGTACTCGAATTGAGACCCGACGGAACCTCTTGGCCTTCGAAGATCATCGTCACATCAAGGGACGGCGAACCAAGTTGTTGAACTCGGCCTCATACTCGGCAATAGACCTCTTCCCCGAGCAAAGGTCGTCAAGGCAACCTCCATCTTCTCAACAAAAGAGTAGGGTAGAACTTCCCTTGAACCGATCTACAAAATCCTCCCAAGTGATCGGACCTTGAGTGGCGGTCCTCGAAGACAACACGCCCTCCCACCAAATATCTGCTGCCTTTCAAATGAAAGGCTACAAAGCGGACCCTCGATGTGAAGACATCTCTAAAGCTCCAAACCGCCTCTCCATGTAGCGCAACCACCACGCTCGACCGGTGTGCCCGACCACAAACGGATCCAACCTCAACCCCATCCACTCTCGAAGTGTCATCCGCGCCAGAACCGGTGGATGTGCGACAGAGCAACAACAGATGCCGCGACAGAATAGGGCCGGCGCTGTTGACGAAGAACACGGATCTCTCCCACTAACTCTCTCAAAGAAGGCGGGGTCTCATCTTGGACACCAACCGAGGCGGGTCAACAAAGAACCCCTCGACCATCGACTCAATCACTACAGAGGTGGCTCCACGGAACCTCGCCGCGCCCCGACCTCCACGATCATGGCCACCACGACCACGCCCTCTACCCCTCGGCATAGCTATCAACCACAATCAACAATACACAATGAGCTCAAAGGTCAAAATAAAATCATCCATCAATGAACAACATAACGGAAGCGTAAAAACTATATTCGTACCTCTCTCTAACCTACTGTGCACTAGTGTGTCAAATTTTAGGTTAGTTATCCATTAGCAAATTTTAGTTGATTTACTAATACTAAAACAAATTTTAAAAATTTTAGTTTGCCTAAGTTGTTAATCTATTCACCACGGACCTAAAGCCCGCTCTGATACCAACTGTAACACCCCAGCCCAACACTGAGCCTAGAATGCCACCACACTACTCTTTAAACTAATAATTATCGACACACTATAAAAATTACAGCAAGGAAACAATGATAATCATATCAATGGACCACAAAAAAGACATGCCTAATTATGGATCAAGCGACAATAAATAAGCAATGGGAATTATAACCAGGTAAATAATCCAAAATAGCATCAACCAATGAATCCAAATTAATAAAGCAAATAGTCTAGTCCAAACGATGTCCTAAACTTTAGTCAACCTCTAACATGTCCAAGTATAAACCAATATTGAATGAAAAGATTATTATGGCGAATGATCATGTGTTGTCCATGTGCTCTACTCGCTCTCAGTTACGGCATCCTCGAAGATCACCTAAAGACAACAATAGAGCAAGGGTGAGTCCACGACTCAGCAAACACATCCATAAACAACGAACAATAATAAATCAACAACATTCAATAACTCCATTATCATCACAGGTACATCTATTAATATTCTCATCCATTAATCTCATGTATCAATGCAAATCTAATCTACATGTCCACATGCACTTCTTTCGCGTATACCGGTATAGCATGAGTGAATGCTCGCGACAACATTCACTTTCAAGCCCGTTCCTCCATAAGGATCGGGGACCTCCTCCACTCCCGTGGAGTTGTGATCATTCATGATCACCTGCTCATATGCAAAGATGCTTATGTATGCAAATATGCAAACTCCATCATAAACATCATATCCAACTTTCCATCATGCTTGTCAACAAAGATATAAACATACCAATTATTTGTTTGCAATTAAACAGAATAAAAGCACAACAATAATGGTAATAGAAGATAAAGAAAACAGTGATCGATCAATGATCGCTGTCTACCATGCACTTGCCTTTACTAGTTGCGACGCACGATTTGACTAGAAGACGGCAACAAACACGACGCCTCTCCTACATTAAATATTCAAATTTCAATACAAGCTACAGCAACAAGAATAGCAATCAATATACTTCGCTCCTACCCGTCCCCAAATATACCACGTTACTCCAGTACCGAAAAGTTACCCATTGCGGTCTTAGTACTAAACGAACGTAACTTTTGACTCGAAATTCTGATCACCACAAACCACCCCATTCTGGATTCTTCATAAAATTATCCACATTTTCTTAGATTACAAAGACTTCTAATTAAATCATCTAACCCTCCGTTTTTAGCCCAGAAAGCCGGTCTGTCCGCTTCGGAACAGCAGTCTTACTAAATTCATAACTTTTGTTTTACTCAACTAAAATTCGTGTTCTCAGATTCTACAGAACCATTGGACAATTATCTATAACTTTCATGTAGATCAAAAACTCTAATTAAGCTATTTACTATTTTTAATCTACAGTCTACCAAAACAGCGCCGAAAGACGACAACCGCAAAAACAGCGGTCTTCCGAAAATCACAACTCGAATTCTACTTGTCCGATCGACATGTTTAAATATGCTATAGAAAGATATCGAAAATATCTACAATTAACTAGTAGATGAGATTTCCAAAATTCGCCATTAAGGTACCCGAATAAATCGTACAACGGACAGCAGGCTAAACAGATTCATTAGTCGGCCCTTTTACTAAAAATTCTAAAACCTCTAATTAATCTAAATTCTAATCTCTAACTAACTTAGTAAAATAGAGGGAAATAAAAATACAGATCGTTACCCACAAGAACGCCGAAAATATATATATATTTTTTTTTCTCTCCAGATCCTTCCTTGACTTAATCTCCTATTGTGCCTTTGCTTGCAATTAGCTAACTCATCAGCATGTAGATGTGGCCACACTATGGCATGCAGTAGACGTGGACACGCTATGGCATGCAGACCAACTAGGACATGGCCGAGCTATCACCGTGTGCATTCGGACGAACTGGAAGCAGCAGGGAAAAGAAACCACGCAAACCTCCAAGAAACGGCTACACCGGCGGCCGTCAGGTCGCCACGCTCGGGCGCGGCCGGTGGGCTTCACGCTGCCGAGACAACGCAGCAGCATAGCACACATGCGCAGCTCACTTCGGCGAGTCAGCGCCCACGCTGCAGCAGTTCGCTCGCTCTGCTGCAGAAGAGGCCCACGCCACGCCGCTCGCTCGGCCTCGAAGAATAAAGAATAGGTCAAGGCGGCGGCGGAAAAAAACAAAAGAAAGAAAATGGGACTAGGGTTTTCTAGAATTCCCACAGTCTATTTATATAGCTCTTAAAAATTCTGAAATTCTATTTTTATATGTACTATTTTATTTAATTGCACACAGGCCCTTAAAAACGTTAATAATATTTATTTATTATTACCATTTATTTTTCAGAATATTACACGAAGCTCCCAGAGATCGACGGACGGCGGCGCAATCGGCGGTGCTAGGGTTGGCGGCAGAGGAGCTTCAAGATTCGATTCCGTCAGATAGAGACGAGCAGAGCGGTCGTGGTTGCGGGGAATGGAGTGAGGGGAGAAATGTGAAGGCCATGCCCCCTTTTATAGGGCAAGTAATGTGGCTGTGACCCGAGCTTCCGAAAGGTAGTGATATGTCGATTATGGAGATCACGACGTTGATGATCCAAAGGCTCCAACCAAAACGGATCGAACCCCTCGCAATCACTACACCACTGCTCCAATGGTTATCAACCGTGCCGAACACTGTTGACCTCGCCAACAAGGCTATCTCCTGTATGCAAATCGAGAACACAAGCAAGAAAGTAGAAGATGCAATCTGAAATTGTATTGTGAATAGTGATGAAGCTCACAAAGTTAGGGTTCCTCAAACAGACGAGCGGTGAAACTTCTATGCAGAATAATCTAAAAAGAAAAATAATGTGAAACTAAGAGATGACGGTCACTATGTAAAGGAGGAAGAGGGAGAGGCGGTGGCACTGTTCATGCATGAATAGTGCTATGTGAATAGTACCCCAAACACTAGGTGATCGACCATATGGGCTACATGGGCCAAATAAGTCTATTACAAAGTTTGACTCAAACTAACCCTTAAGGGGATTCGGATACAAGCCTTGTAGGCTAAGGAAAGGTGGCGCAGCACCAAGTAGAGGGTGGCCAAAACTTTTTGAGTTGGAGGCTGCAAATTCTTCATCTCCTTTAGGGTGGCTTTAAAGTCATAAAGTCCTTGCTGGAATTGTGACCATTGTTATTGCCTTCTCCTTCCTTGATGCACATCAACTCCTTGGTGTACATTCCTAGATTCCTCAGCACAAGCAAATCATCTCCATTAGGCAGCATCATAGAATTCTTAAATAATACACTCAATCCTAGAAACGAATTTACCTGATAATTAAGTTGACGAGCACGTACCCGAGTAATTGGACCTTGCACATCATTCATGGCATCAGGAAGAGGAGTGCTCATATCAGTAGAAATGATGTCCTCATCGGCAAGGGCGTAGCTGGAACGTCGGGAACGTGCGTGAGCGTTTTCGGTCGACGCGGCGGCGATGAGCAATTGAGTAAATGATGAAGAAATGGCCGATTGAGTGCAGCAGTGTGGGGAAGGTGATCGTGGCAATAATTGCGCACGATCTTGAGTAGGAATAGATACATCAATGCGGTTTTAAACGACCGGAATAGGCGGTGCTTTGGCTCTGCGAGAGGAAGACGAAGGTGAGGTCTGAGATGACAGGTGGGGTCGGGCGGGAGAGAGAGAGAGAGAGAGAGAGAGAGAGAGAGAGAGAGAAGGACGGAGTAGGCTGCACGCGAGAGGACCAGCCCGAAAGATTGGGCCGCATACGGGAAATAGGAATGGGCCGAAGGAAGGATTCGGCCCGAAAATTTCAATTATTGAGTTAATTCATTTAGGCTTTATAAAATAGCAAATAAAGTCCAAAAATTATGGAAAAATTCATAGAAATTTCCAAGAGTCATTTTGGACTTAAATAAAGTATTTTCAACTCATAATTGGCAATTAATTTTTGTAATTAATTAATTTTGGCTTTTAAAATAATTAGGGAAAAGTTTTTAAAATTTTAAAAAATTCCAGAAAAATAATTAAATTTTATTTTTAACTGGAAAAAGAAATTTATGCTGTTACACAAGGTGAGCAAGATCACTATCGAGGAAAGTCAGCCGGCGATGGAGATTTACTATGACCCCTCCCAACTCGAACCCATCGCCTCTAGAGTAGCGGGTGCACCTATCGCAGACACTTGCGCGGGTGTTTCTTGGAAGAAACAATATAACAAGAAGAGGAAGGCAGCAGTGCCCATGACAGAGGGCGTCGTTGCCTTCTCGCCTCGCAATGAGACCACCCACGAGATTGCAACGGTAAGTTCTGCACATATATCAGTAAATATGCGTCCTTTTTACAGTAATTCGATAATATCATAGAATGCTGTCCTTTTTTCATATCAACAGTAAACCAAAGTCATATCAACCGCAAACCAAAGTCATGAATGCAGTAGTTAGTAAGCATGTCGTCAGCAAGACCAATGTTACGTCTAATTCAAGCTCCGCACGATAGGAGGAAGGGACCTTGGACGACGTGCATCAAGTGCGCCCCTGCCTTGGTCGTCGCAACCATCGGCGAGCTTACGATAGAGCAAGGGAATGAGGTCAAGAGGATGGGGTTCGGCGGTCTACTGAAGTTCGACCTCGAGGGTTTGGAGAAGAGGGACATGTTGTGCTTCCTAATAGACAGGATTGGCTCGGTCGAGATGGTCATCAGCACCTGTGGTGGAAGGAGCATCCCAATCACGCTTCACGCATTAGGTGTGTCCTCGAGATCCCTTGCGGCAGTGGCAACACGTCGATGGGGACCCAGGTCACAAGGACCTCAAAGCTGGTCATGCTGAAGCGTCTGCTCAAGGTACAGCAGAACTCAAACATCAAGAATGTGACGCTGATCTCACGGATAAAGACTGGAGGCACAGACACACTAACGATTAGGTGTTTTTCCTCCTTGTATTCAGCAAGCTCCTTTTCCCAACCACCAACATCAACATAACCAGGAAAGACGCTCTGCTGATGAAGGATCTTGGCAAATTCAGCAGCGTCAACTGGTGCAAGGCCGTCATGGATGACCTCTGGGAGTTCGTCCACAACAGAAACAAGAAAAAGGATAACACCACCAAGTCTATCGACGGATGCGCCGCCTTCATGCTTGTAAGTTACACAGTAAACTTATTCGTTGCATTTAGTAGTTTGCACATGGACAAGCAGTAAAATGTGTAGAATAGGATCATAGTAATTATTAGTCTTAGATCCCAGTAAAACAGATTGCACACACCAGTATTTTCTCGCACATAAAATGCAGTCCAACGCATGTAGTAACAATATGTTCCAACTTTAGTAAAACGAACACTAACAAGTAGTAAAACAAGCAGGCCATGACCACAACAAATAGAAATCATCACATGCCAGTAAAATGGTAAATGCAGTACTAACTTTTAGTAATACATATATTTAACAAGTAGTAAATTTGTACGTGACAGATCTACTACCTCGATAACCTGAGGTGCGTCCACAGCATCGACGTCGTCCAGACACCATGCGCGGCATACTTCACGGTCACTTTCATCAACAAGATAGTCGCGCCCAACAAGACAAAGGACAAAGGATGGCGTTGACACATTCGGCAAGCTCAGCGTGAGTTACTGATGTTTTGCCTGTATGTAATAAAATATGATGTTCATTACAGTAATTGTGGTTAATATATATCAATAATTTATTTCATGTCATTTGAATGGTCAGTTTAGGAATAGAGAGGGGATATGTTACTGGCACAGGGCGACGACAATGTCGCACTTGCCGGAGTTACCCACATAACCGGTCACAAGGCATTTCCTGAGCCTGCACGCTCTGCTTGGCGATGCGGTTGGATCGTTAGGGTAGGGGAAGCGGCGCTTGGCGATGGAGGCGTTGGAGAAGTTTGACGATGAGGTCGGTAGGGCGATGAGGCAAGCAGAGAAGGCTATGGCGTAGGCAGGAAGGGCACATTAGAAAGTCGAGATGACGCAAACAAAGGTAATTAGCGTCATCAGGAAACTACTCGGTGAGGCATATGCCCCCGGATCGGCATCCCGCGCGGGTGAGGCGAAAAAGATGAGGAGCGGTAGGAAGGCGCAGGCGTCGGAGCGTGCGAGCACAACCCCCACACCGATACATGTTGTACTGTCCGCAGCCATGTCAATCGAGGTGATGGTAGCCCCCACGCCCGTCGATAATGTCATCCAGGTAGCAACATTGCCATCCGCCCTGGCTTTGGAGACGGCCGACTCCGCCCCAGCGTGTACAGAATTGCTTGCAACCCAAACGTCGGTACCAGCATCGCTGCCTCCCCCGGTGCATCCAGGAGGTTCCGTGTACGTCCTAGCGTCGTCGTTGTTCCATCCGACTCAAAAAAGGGAGAGGATGATGGATCTCAAGGTATGCACCTCATCACAGTAAAACATTGTAATATATGTAGTAAATAGGCACATTATACATAGTAAACAACACCAAACACAGTAAATAGACAAAGTGAACACAACAGAGCGAGTAAGGTGCATGTAGTAATTTGCTTTTCATAATACAGTAACCATTAAAGCAGCATAAGTAATTTACTAATTAAGCGTATCTGTTCTCATGTAGGTCAGGTGAGGATGCTTAAGCCAGCCACCCCCCTCCCAGGGTGCATCCAAGAGGTGTTGTCTACGTCCGAGCGTCGTCGTTGTTCCATCCGACTCAAGAAGAGGGGGAGGGCGACCAACCTCAAAGTACGCACCGCATCGCAGAAAAACAATATAACATGAGCATTAAATATATACATTATACAGAGTAAACAACATCATACACAGTAAACTAACAAAGTGAACACAATAGTAAAAGCAAAGCGCACGTAGTAATTGTGTTTTCTCAACATAGTAATCCTTAAAGCAACACACAACAATTTACTGATTAAGTGCATATGTTCTCGTGGAGGACAGGTGAGAGGCGGCGATGTCGAGTCAAGCATTGAAAACATAATAGACTCGATCGAAGTCGACGCAATCCCCGGGTTGCACCCTGCCGCATACACTACATAGGCCCTAATCGAACCGGTGGTTGTGGCGGACCACGGATTACTGCCCACCATCCCGGAGCAAACCAAGGCACTGAATGCAGTAAAATGAGTACGTATGGTCAAGTAAGGTTGGTTGTTCTTGCCGTAATTCTTACATGATTCTTTTTTATCGCAGGAGATAGTAAAAAAGGGATCCATCGATGTTCCGTTAGAGCCTCAGACAATAAAGGAGCTCACAGAGGTAAAGAAGACCGAAACCACCCTGACAGTAAAGGAGGGAGAGGAGGCCCCTACTGCCACGAGCAAAGTCAAGGAGGCGCAACTGGCTTGCATCAGCATGCCAGAGGTACATACTGGGACCATTGACAATATTATGCGACATCATATAAAGTAATTTGGTGGAGACATGACAATATAACGTTGTTCATTTCCCATCACAGGAACTAGTGAAAGAGGCCGCAACGGACGCCCCTGAGGGGCCTCTCCCAACAAAGGAGGTAGTGAAAGGGGCTACCGATGCGCGCAAAGACCCGTCAGGTAGACCCAGCGTGCTAAAGGTACAGGGTTCATAGCAATAACTGATCATGATCTTTTTTTAAGTAAAGACAAATACAATATGACAGTAAAATAAGAGACACGAGTCTATTTTCTGCAGGACACCGCCGCGAAGCCAAAGCTCAAGATAAAACTCGTGGATCCCAGGCCGGCAAAGACAACAGGCACAACTATGACAAATAAGGGGGCACCTATGGAGAAGACTACTACAGGAAAGACAGTTCCCCCTCAGCCCAGAGGGGAATCGTCGACGCCAGTGCATTGGGGAAGAGACTGACAAAATCTCCCAACAAGCTAGTGTCATTGTTCAAGCCGTACAAAAGGCATCCGAAAGTGCCCATGGCCACGGCCATAGAGGTGATGGAGCTGATATGCAACAACAAGAGCCTCAAAAGGTAGGAGAATATCATCCCACTTTTACCGATACGTGAGTTTTTTTTACTGAGTTTACTGGATCGACAAACATTTATTTTACTGAGGATTCACTTATGTTTTATCGAGGGATCACTTATGTTTTACTATTAACACGCGCGACCTTCCTAGTACAGCCTTGCTCTGCTTCAGTCCAGCGACGGATTCATAGCGGCCACTGGAAAAGACATGGTGGAGTCATTCAAGGACAGACAGATGACTAAGGATATGTTCATCTCTCAGTTCATCGAGTGTTTGCACCAAGACGACGCTGACCTAGGGCCACAAAGCAATGGGTACAAGGAGTTCCTCCCCATCAAATTGTCAGCAAGATGTTTTTTCTCGCAAAGACTCTTTTTACTGTAAGTGGTCACTTGCATAGTAGTAAATCCTATCCTATCATCGCCCTCGGTAAGTTTCACACTACTCTATTTTGCCCGCCGACAGAAAC
Organism: Hsuehochloa calcarea; assembly: GCA_036346395.1. NCBI lineage: Eukaryota > Viridiplantae > Streptophyta > Magnoliopsida > Poales > Poaceae > Hsuehochloa > Hsuehochloa calcarea. The sequence goes on along the minus strand of CM070594.1, from coordinate 63,129,276 downwards.
TACTAAACCTAGAGGAGTAAGTTAAAAATGAGTAGTACAACAGTGAACAGGTTGTGAACATGCTGAAGGAGCACATGGCGGCGGTAGACATCACGTGTGTAAAGCTGGTAAGTAATTTGCGTCTATCTGACGCACATCTAGTAAAAAATCGTTCATGATCCAGTAAATTATATATTGCATTACAATAAAGCTGGTAAGTATTTTTATGAGTTTTTATTCCATTTGCAGCTCTTCTCCTAGTTTTACACAATCAGCATTGGTCCGTTTACTACTTCGATATAGCGCAGAAGCGCATGGAAGTATTGGACTCCAACGATTACAAGAAGAAGGGCACAAAAGTAACAGACCACCATGACCTAGTCAGGAAGATGATCATCCCTCGTCTACGTGCAACCTTGCAGGTCGTGACCAGTGGGAAATTCTCGATCATCGCGAACTAGAGGGTGAACAGCATGGGGACGCCGAATCAGGTCCTAGAGAGCGACAGTGCCATCTTCGTATTGAAGTACTTGGGGTTCTGGGACTGTGAAAGATCGACTCTGACAACATTGATAGAGCTGATAATAATTCCCCACTACCCGCAACACACAACATTTTTTCACTACTGTATAGTGTCTGGCACGCTGCCCTTTTTATCATACGTATGCAGGAGAAGGTGAACGAGTACAGGGCCTAGATGATGTTCTATCTGTTGTCCCACAAGGTCAATAGTGTCAAGTCTCTCCCTGAAGCACTGTAGAAGTATAGGCCACTCAGCAAACCAGAGTAGTTTTTTTTTGTTTTAAGTCTAATATCAAGTAATTCATTTTTGTAAATGACAGTAATATGTGTTACATTTTTACAGTAAAACGTACGTATGATTACCGGAAGAACTTGCCTAACATCCAGTAAATACTTGCTTCCAGTGGGGTATACGAGTAACGTCGTTCTCAAACATCAGTAAAATGTTATCAAACTCACAATAACTATAAAAAAACACAACGCGCAAGCGGTTTGACAACAGCAACATGACATGCCTTTCGAAGTAATAATAGATATCATTTACGGTAAATGATAACATTTACCGAATCAACAACGTGTTGTCATTTTCCACAGTAAAACCGAGTACCCAAATATCACGATCACATCTTCCTCACCTAAATGGCAGTAAAACATTTTTTTCATAACAAGATGGGGGTGTGACACGTGATCATACTACTAATAAATTTTCACCGTTATTTTTTGTGTGTTGGTAGCTACAGCCTACGCGCGGAATAAGCTATTGCCAATGCGCGAGCGCTATACATAGCAGCCCCATGCAGAGAACCATATCAATGATGAGTCTAAACAATTGCTGCATGCGACGTGCGTCGTCACGATGTTTACACGCTATAGGTTCTTAACGAAAGGGTAAATAGATCAAAAGCTCCGCCCTATAAAAGAAAACTTGCAAAAAGACAAAGAAACTTTTCGTTATACCTTCAGAAAATAGTTGGTACTGGCTCTTCGTTTATGAGTCATGACGCCGTCGCTGTGGAGTTGCTTTGCCAAGTCTTAACCAAATCGATCGTTCGAGTTGGTGCCGTGCCGTCACGACCATTCCTTTTAGCTGTATTTATGTTTTCCATGACCTTTTTTTGCAAGCTTTTTGGATGGCCTATCGACGAACAGGTTCGTCGGTTAGTTCGGCCGGTACGAATATATATGCGGTCGCGGCAGCGGTAGGGCGCCTCTTCAAAATGCGTAGTCCTATTTAACTCTATTTTTATGACGTACTCTAGAACTTCAGTAGCTGCAAAGAGGACGTCCATATAAAAATTCAGCAGTCCTCGTCAGACTCTGTGTTTATATCGACTAAGTGATTGGCGTTAATTTCTTAATTTTTCTCCATCTTACTTGTCGGCAAGGGACAGTTGCGGAGTCTTGTCTTGCTAGTTATATGGTTGGACCGCATGTAAGAATGTAAGATGAGTGCGCAATTCGGATTCTATTGTACTATGGTACCCTATCTAAAAGCAAAATAGTATATTTTTTTTAATCAGGGAAAGATAAGGTTGAAATCTATCCCGCGGTGGAGGCTATTGTATATCGGTCCGTATTCGAATGGCCTGCTTATATGGATACTTTGCCTAAACTAGACATATGTGGCCTATAAGGTCCAAGTTTTAATAGAAATAATGTAGTATCATATGGTTTATTATTCGTTTAGTGACCTCTATCCTCCCACCGTATAAAAGGGGGCAGTGGGGCTGATTTTGGTTTATTATTCGATTGTGACCCCTATCCTCCCACTATATAAAAGTAGGGGGTAGGGAGTTGATTTTGTACTATACATCCTATTAATCCATGACCAATATACAACAGAGAACTCTGGACTCATTTGGCCGTATAGCGTTAGAAAATTTTAAAATTAGCTCCTATATCTCAGAAATTCCTAATCTGACCCCCGGACCCACCTGCTGCCATCGGTGGCCGCAGCAGGCGACCTGCTGCCGTCGCCGACCGCAGCAAGGCACCTGCTGCCGTGGGCGACGGTAGCAGTGGCTCCACCCCAACAGTGCTAAAAAATGCTGAAAATTCTGTTTAATAATATTTTTTTGAGGAATTTTTAAATATACTAAATGAGCTCGAAAAATTATGAAATGTTTAGTAGAGCCTCCTGGCATAGTGTGTTTGCTTCTGTAATTTTTTCAAAAAAATTTCAATTTTTATTTTCTCTGTAAAATTCTTTTAAGTATAATGTTTGTATGAATTTTCTAATATAGAAACTGAGGTCCAAACATTATGAATTTTTTTTTTCAAACTCCCTACACAGAGGACTTGATTGTGTAAATTTGACGTAATTTTATATGCTCCGAAATTATCGCGACAAATTCAGGGTTTAGGTTTGAAAAATTAGGACGAGACGTTTCGGAAATTAGGGTTTCATTATTTCATGTGAGTCAAAATGTGTGAAGTTTAGTACCACATGACTACTCTTAGTCGCTATGGTTCTTGATCACATTTTCGAAGATGCTGAGAACTTAACTAAAGGGGCTGAGAACATTGTGATTACGAAGATGCCCTAAAACATAGAAGAATCGATGTCAATGTGAATGATTATTTCTGGAATTCCACCAGAAGAGGCATACTTGCAATATAGTATTGTTTTGATGGCTCAACGGAAGTACAGAATCAGAACTACATTGCAATCCGCGGACAGAAGCACGTTACATGTGGTCACATGGCATGTTGGATCGGCGAATTGGTTTAGTCACACATGCTACTACTACGGTACATTGCGACACAAGCCTCCGGACTATGTAAGTACGCATGCCTTTAGGGGATAGTAAAAAACATGACGAGTAGGAGGGGGACTACTACAGAATGGCTCGACCTACTGCGTGGACCGGGGTCATTTGCCCTTCCTTCCGAGCTCGGCGTTGTACTCCTCGCCGGTCGCCCTGGCCTCGGCCGCCAGCCATTTCCCGCTTTTTTCACGCTCCCTCTCGCGTGCCTCGCGCTCCCTGCGCCTGCACGCCTCGAGATGGGCCTGCGTCTCCTGGCGGATATGCTCGTTGTGCTCTTCAGTCTGACGATCCTCTTCCCGGATCTCGTGTCCCCTTTCGGCATTCCACTCCTCGAAATCGAGCTGCCACTGGTCGTGTGGGTGGATCTCTAGGTCGATCCACTTGCGGAAGCCACACAGAGGCTCCGGAGACTACGGGTAGACGGGAGAGATTGTAAGTGCATATTCTGAAAAGAGAGTTGGTACGAGAACTTGCTGTAAGTACTCCTTACCGGCTGCCGAAAGGTTTTCGTATCCCAACGACGGTCAGGATAGTTAGAGGAGTAGTTGGGACAACCCTGAGTAACGCATGCCGAGGCTGAGCCGGTGCTTGGATTTAAAGAACTTGCATATGTCCCTGCACCAACAGAGGGGCGGCGTCTCCCCCTCGGTTGGGACGTTCTGGCAGGGGTTGCTGCTATGGGGGGCTTCATTGCGGAGAGCTTTCATCCTGGCACGCTGCTCTTGCTAGTCCCGAGCCGCAGCATCCCTAGCTTGTTCAGCCTGTGCCGTAGAAGCCCGAGCTAACTCGCAGATCTCGTCCCATTGCTTCTGCCTCTTATCTATCCCGGCGTGGCGAAGCAAGCTCTGGTGTAGCGTTGGGTTTGGTTGTGTAGTAGATATCTTCCACCTCCTTTTATAGGCCACAGGGTTGGCTTGGTGTGGTTAAATTGACATGAGTAGTCGGCGTGGCAGAGTGTTGTCACGTCCTACCTTGCAGAGTGCGGTCATTTCGGTCTGAAAAGCTGGCGAGGCAGAGTGTTGTCACGTCCTACTTTGCAGAGTGCGGTCATTTCAGTCTGAAAAGCGGGCGAGGCATAGTGTTGTCACGTCCTACTTTGCAGAGTGCGGTCATTTCGGTCTAAAAAGCTGGCGAGACAGAGTGTTGTCACATCCTACCTTGTAGAGTGCGGTCATTTCGGTCTGAAAAGCTAGCGAGGCAGAGCGTTGTCACGTCCTACTTTGCAGAGTGCGGTCATTTCGGTCTGAAAAGCTGAAGAGGCAGAGTGTTGTCACGTCCTACCTTGCAGAGTGCGGTCATTTCGGTCTGAAAAGCTGGCGAGGTAAAGTGTTTTCACGTCCTACTTTGCAGAGTGCGGTCATTTCGGTCTGAAAAGCAGAGTGTTGTCATTGCGTGGGTGTAAGTATTATGAAATTGTCTGCAACCGGACAGATTTAGGTCTACAAAATTTGGAATGTAGGATTTCGAAATTAGGGTTTGATTAATTCGCACACAAAGTATTCATAACGGAATTAGACAGATGCATACATCATTACAAAGGAGTACAACAACGTCGCAAAGGCATGCATCATGTAGTGTAGGGATGCATAGATAAAGAGTAGATATTACAATCTACTTGGCAAGAACAAGAAATAATAGAAGCAAAACAGCAAAACTAGCTATATTAACTAATTTCTGAAGCGATTTCTCAACCCTTTCCATCCTTTCATCCAGTCTTTTAAGAACATTATCTGTATTTTCCATCGGTTGATCCGATGGTCGAGGCACTTGACGAAATGCAGCCACACGACGGGTGTCCTCTTGCAAGGCTGCAATTTGGATTACAATGTCTCGAACCTCCGGCACTGCTTCATCAGCCCACAGCCAGAACCGACATATTGTGTTCTGTAGAAAGAATTACAACTGCAAGTGAAAAAAATATACTGTCTAGAAAGAAATTCATTGGGAATGATCAGGCACAAGTTACCATAAGATTTGAACACTTCATGAACACTCGGGACGGATTGGTTGGGGTTTGGGAGGTGAACATATTCACCGGATCCGTGCAACGAGGGCAAGCCAAGTGCTGCCGTAGTGTTTCTAATTGCCTGCTCAGTCGGAAGTTTGACGAGACCGTAGACATCCCGTGTATAGGCAAACGATGGCAAACCAAGACTGCAAGAAAGGAGAAGAGGAAGTGAAGAGTGAGGGGAATCGTAGCCAAAACATCTATATATATAGCCTACGGGTAAATTGCAATTGTGTTAAACAAAATTCGCGTCCGCGAGGCAGCAGGGCCGAGGATGTATCGCGAGGCAGCATTGCGTTATGTCTTTACAGTTTAGTAAGTTAAAATCGGGAGGTACAGTTGTGGTTTGTACTGAATATTTCGAAGAACATTTTGTGTACATAAATCACAATATCGTAATGCACACGGATATTACATAAATCACAAAGGCAGAATGAACAATGACATTAAATAACACGTTTTTCACGGCCATGACATTAGCTAGGGTGCATCGTCGTGTCGCTTGCCCGGACGGCGTAGTCGATCCTCAGGGAAGGTGAACCTGTTCGGGGAGTGGCGCACGTCTCGAAGGCCGTAGTAGGGGCTCGCCTGTGAGGCGAATTTGGGGTGATCTCAGCATGGGGGTCGAGCTCAGGCCTGAGCATCTCGTCAACCCACTGGTGCTCTTCCTGCGGGAAGGCTACTGGGTGAGTTATTCCTTGGTTTTGTGCACTGAGAAAATAGTTGTAACTACGTTCACGCGTACCTGAGTAGGTTATTGTGCCGAGGAGGATCCTCCTGGTCAGTCTGAGCTGTAGTGTTGCACGGTGTACCCTCCGTACGTATCGCCGAACCACGGGTCGCGCTCCCGCAATTGGGACTGAACGTCGTGCGTCAATGAGCCAACCACTTGTCTCCGCGCTGCGGCGAGTCAGGGTCAGTCTGTGCAGTGGGAAACTGTCGCACCAGTGAGGAAGTCCTCTGCTGCTCCTCCATCTGTGATGACGATGGTTGCATCAGAGTGCTGTCCCCTCGTACTTGCTGCAAGAAGAAAGGGTAATATCGGATACATCCGAAAATGAGTGCATGCAAAGGTATTGACGACAAGAATCGACTGAGAGATGACATACCTATGGCCCGAGGCGGGTCGGGGCCGACCGACCGTAGCTCTGACGACTCCCGGAGTGTGACGGGCGTGCGGAGGGTGGTGCCGACGGAGGTGCCGAGGGCGGAGGGGGTGGAGGGTGCCCTCCGCGTCCACGGTGCTGTGCGTGCATGTCGCTGTGACGACCACAAGTCATGGCTCTAATCGCAACCCTCGCGTCGTCGGTCATGGCGCGCACCGCAGCTAGGAGACAATTGAAGGTGTTGCTGGTCCCACGCCGTAGAATTTTAGCACCCTCGCGCTGTATACGATCCATGCAGTAGTACTGTAAGAAAACGCAGAGTAAGTGCGAAACGTGTTGCCTGCCGGAAATTGCATGAAGAATGGTTTACTGCCTCGTCGTGGCGTGCCGCCCGGTGAGGGTCTGGGCCAGCTAGTACGATGTCCTCGTGCATGGTGATCACTGGACGCTGCGGCGCTGGCTCAGTAAGTGCGCACCTGGTGCATGAAATATACCACTGCAAGTACGCAGCATACGTCTGGATGGAGTAGGCGCGTGCCTCGTGCACCACGTCCGTCGCAACCCTCTCGCTCCACAGTTCCGTCCACGGCTGCTATGTCTGCCTCCAGTCGTCGCTTTTGCGCCCTTTCCTCGTTTGCCTGCAAATGAATTTTAATATCAGAAAATGTAACGTAGGCATGCAGCTAAAATGACACCCAAAAATGACATACTGGTGGGGCTTCACTGTGAGAGGTCGTCCCGCGGGCGGTGGCACTTCCTGGTACAGGCTGAACTGTCTCATGACCCGCTGTGGATTGTACGGCTCGACCATGTGCGAGAAGACCAGGTGGCAGGTCGTCATTCAGCGTGGATCGTCCTCAATGCACTGCGTCGATAATCCGTAGGGGGCCGTGTCTGCAAGGAACTGTCCTGTCCATGGCCACCAGATGATCTCGGTCTCGTGTAGAGTCTCGAAAAGTTTATGGAACTCTGCGTACGCACGCCTCGGTCTCTCCCTGGCCCACCCTAGGGTACCACGTGTCCAACATGTTCCCATTGTAGGCCCGTCGTGGGGGTGGTCGCGAGAGCGCTGCTGTAATCTTTGGGGCGGTCAACGGGTAAGGGTGCATGGTCTCATGAAAATAAGGACGGCTAAGCTGGAAAGTGCTCTGTAATGTTCCAAAATTTCAATTTCATTTAAAAATAAGATTTATTAATTTTTGTGGATTTTCTGGAATTTTTAAAAGCTTTTCAATAAAGTATATTAAGGCTAAAAGAATTTATGTGCAAAATCTATTACCAACTAAAAGTTGGAATTATTTTATTTAAGTCCAGAATGCCTCATAGAATTTATGTGAATTTTCTCAAAATTTTTGGACTTCATTTACTATTTTCTAAAGCTTATTTGAATTTCTGGAATTAAATCAATTGAAAAAGGTTTAAAATTTCTCACATGATCTTGGGCGAAGCCCGAGATCAGGCGCTTCTCGACCCTCTCTCCCCGCGCGCGATTAACGCGGACCGTCCGATCAAAATCGGACGGCCAACGCTAATCCGCCCGCGCCCTCTCTCCCGCTCCTGTCTCGCTGACTGGTGGGCCCGCTGCACTGTGCTTCTTCCCCGCCCCTTTCTTCTCCGCAGCATCGCTCTCCTGCCGCCATTGATGCCGCACGCGCAGAGCTTCGTCTCCTCCGTGATTCCCTCCGCTTAACCCCGCATTCACGCGCATTAGCATCGCCGATTAACGCCGTTCACCCCGACATTACCCCTTCTTAAACCCCAGTGCGCCCGCGCCTCTCGCCTCCGCCATTACCGCCGCACACGATCTCCCGCACCCGGCCTCCCCTCGCCCTATAAAAGCACCCCGAGCTGCGCCTCTCCTCTCTCATTCTATTCCCCCACCTCCTGTCCCCTCGATCGCCCTCAATCGCGCATTTCGCAAATCCGCCGTGGCGAGCTCGTTCTTCTCCGATTCCGGCGCCACGAGCTTCCCGGCTACCTCGATTGCACCTTCGGCATCGGCATCCTCCGCGATCCTCTGGCGCACCTTGGCTTCGCTGAAGACCCCGAGCACCTTCACCGCCAACAACGAACCGCCGCCGCCGCCTCGCCGTCGCCGACCATCTTCCGCCACGCCTCGCGTCGCCGGTAGCGATCACACTCAAAGATCGCTCGTTCCACTCGCTATGCGCACCTCACCGAGCTCGCCAGACCGCTGCTCACGAACCTTGGTTCCGAGCGCCGCCTCCCCGTCTTGATGTGGCGGCCAAGTCGGTGCCACTGGCGCCACATGGGCATTTTGGTGACGTAGCGACCACATAGGCGCCAGCGTGGGCGGCCAAGCCCGCCAGCGCCCGCGCCTCACATCACTTGTTGCGTCTTGCCGAGTCCACCGTGGATTCGGTGTGGCCGTGGACTCGATCCATCTTGTTTGGGCCCACATGTCGGTCTCTGTGAGCAGATTGTTGACGTCACCGGTGGCGCAATAAATAGATTTTCCTTTAGAAATTTAATTCGGAAATTCGAAATTCGATTTTGAATTAAAATTAGATTTAAACTTCCAGAGCTCGTATTTCTTCATACAAACTCCGATTTAGGTGATTCAAATTTCTAAATTTGTATAAAATCAAGATCTAGCTAACCAAACCAAAATTATTTAATTTGGAGTTAATTTGAATTTTCATTTAAATTTATTTGTGTTCATTTGAATTTTGTTTGAATTTGGAATATTTTCGCGTATAGATTTTGACGACTCCGGAGAGCTTGACCCTATTGAAGAAGTAGAATACCAGGAATTTGAGCAAGGCAAGTTACACCATTGACCATTTTGCCCCAATATTTAAAATTATTTAATTCTGTTTTAAATTATTATTGCATGCATAATTGTATTTAATTATTTTAAATTCCTGTTTTAAATATTTAATTATTCCAATTCCTTTGTATAGCCAAATTTGATTGTTGTATTATCAATTCCTTGTAACCTTAGTCAAAGGAATTTAAAAATAAATGTATGCTTAGCAAATGCTTAGACCATGAAATATTTGACTTTGGGAGAATTTGGCCAAAATTTCATAAATTGATAAAAGCCTATGACATTGCCTTGTCATGGTGGACTTTTGCAAATGTCTTTGAAAATCTAAAATAAAAGAAAATGGTTTGTACTTGGGCAAACATGGACCGTTAGTGGGTGCAAGTTTATGCACGGGCACTGTCTGTTAGGGTCGAGACCTGTGGTTATTATTGAAAGTTGCCCAAGTAGATTAAGGACCGGCCTTTGAGCCGCATCTTGCAAAAGCTCCACCGTACTACCACATGTTCGTATGGGCGTAACCGTGCTTAATAATTTGTATTACCTCGGTATTGTTTATGCCATTTTTGTTGTGTGGGTGTCGGTTAGACTTTATTCCCACTTGGCGCAAGAGGGGTTTCCAGGTGGTTAGCCTAATGGAAGTGAAACCTTAGCGGGCATATTGGTATTGAGGTAATGCATTGAAACGCCTTGTGATAATTGCCTAGTCACACACCTAAGGAAGTGTGTATTGGCCACATAACTGCAAATTATCTCGTGTGGGTAAAGTTGTACCACCTCTGCAGAGTGTAAATCTATTCAATAGCCGTGTCCACGGTCATGGACATGCCGAGCAAAGCCACTCTAAGTTAGATTTGTTTTGGTTTTAAAATAACTTTGGACATGATTTGAGGATGGTTAATCCTTGTGGTAAATTTAGCGGGTAGCCTTGTGATAGGAGGGTATCCATCACCATGTTTCATATGGAGGTTATCCACTATAAAATGATCAATTTTAAATCTGATTTTAGTTATGTAATAAAAATGTGCCTTGAAACTTAGTATAACTATTTAAACCAAAAGGTGATTTATGCAAATAAACCCTACAACCTTCCTTTGAATAACTTATGCATGCATTCTAAATTACAGATTGGGAGTAATTTGCGAGCACGCTTGTAGTGCTCACTCTTGTCAATATTATTATTCAGAGAAGACTGCTATCCGTAAGGTGAGGAGCGGGGCGATTAGGTCGATCTCCGCATTTATTGCCTATGGCGTATCGTGTGGCTTACCATTATTATTTTGCTTCCGCTTAATGTTTTATTTGGCCTCGGCCCCAGCTTGTAATAAACTCTATGATTATTAATATACACGCTGGATATGTTTGTGATAACATTTTTGTGATTGTACACCGGAAATCTGGACTAGTGTATGAACACGAGAATTCGGATCCTTCGCTCCGGGTTCGACAAAAGTGGTATCGAGCCATATCGATCGTAGGTCGTGACCTAGAAGGAAATCAAACCCTTAAGGACTTATTTTGAAAATTTAAAAATACCTTGGTCTTCTGGAGTCATTCCTCAACTTTTCTCTTGAAAAATTATTTACTAACTCATCTCTTGTTCAAAAATTGTAGATGGCTGAAGTTCCGACTGCCATTTCCCATGGAGTCTTTGTTTGGTCATTGGGCGCCATTCTCGGAAGATGATGCAAAGACTTGGACTTTGAAGAAAGACCGACGTATCAAGGATACAAGTATAAAGTGGGAAATCAGGAACGATGGAGAGTAGAGGTGATCCTTTACTCCAATCTATCGCCAAACACGGACTTCCACGTCTTCGATGCCCCAATGCGACGAGACACCTTCACCGAAGGCATCCAGGATACAGCCAGGGAAGCAACCCGCAGACTTCGCTACATCTACGATCATCGCCTCAACGGCACTGGGTTCCACTATTACCCAATGCACATTCCAACCCGGCATGACAGTGCTTTCCGCTCAACTAGAGATGAAGACTGTCCCGATCTCACTCATCAGGTGGATCTGGCCAGAGCTATGGATTATGCCTACGGGAATACACTAGATGAGCTGTCTCTTCTGCAAGTGAAGTTACAAGATGCAGAAGAAAAGTTGAAGAGTGCAGAAAAAGAACTGGTCTCTTACAAGGAAGGCGAGGCTAGTTCTAGTGAGCCAGGTTATACCCCAATAACACCATAGATTTGACCTTAAATTTTTCCCTTAGTTGCGAATTATGAGCTACCAAATCTTTGTAGTAGCCATAATGAATTAATAAAATAAAAATAAATTATTTTGCTGAAATGTTCTTGTCTTGTGTTTGTTGAATTTGGGCTATTTTAGATCTATACTCTTATAATTCCTATCTCTCTTATCTAACTGTGAAAAGTTCATCGATGGTGACCACCCGCACCGAAATGTCGCTAGAGGGCAAGGAAATGAGAATGCCAATATCAAGAAAATCCAGTTCAATGACCACCACCTCCTCCAATCAAGCTCCCGATTGGCGCCAAATGATGGCCAATCGACTCATCTGATTGAGTTGCTAGCCCACCCCTTCACAAAGAATCGAGAATACCCAAGCGCCGTGACCTATCATGCTCCTCCACCTCCCGCAAGAGTAACTTTGTCTGAGTTCATGAGGATGCGTCCGCCAACATTTTCTAGTAGCACAGAACCCATGGACGCAGATGATTGGCTCAGGGCCATTGGAAAGAAACCGGATATTGCTCGATTATACGATCGTGAGAGAGTTTTGTTTGCCTCTCATCAATTGATTGGTCCCGCATCGTAATGGTGGGATAATTTCAAAGATGTCTCATGCTAATGCCCAAGAAATCACTTGGGATGAGTTCATGCAAGCTTTCACGATCTCACATTCCATCCGCATGATTACTTTGAAAAGAAGGAGTTTCGCCGCCCGCCAAGGAAACCGCTCGGTTGGCGAGTATCGCATAAGTTTAACCAACTTGCTCGCTATGCCCCGAGGATGTAGCCAGAGACGAAGACAGCAAGAGCGGTTTCGAAGGGTTGAACGACGAACTCTCTGCTCGCTTGATTTCTCGTGATTTTACCGACTTTCAAAGTAGCTTGGTAAATAAGGCCATACGCCAGAAGGCAAACATCGAAATGGAGAATCGCAAGCGGAGGATGGCAAATGAAATTTAACTCAGAGGAGGGCGCCCAAGCCTCGCTTCTCTCGATCTCACCACCTCGGCGTGGGAGATTCCGAACTACTACACCATGAGTTCCAGCCCGCCTCGCGCCCAAATACTTCCGGATTCCGTAGTAGTTCATCCGAGGACGCCAGCAGGCTGCTTATTTCCACAAAGAGAATCACATGCTTTCACCGCAACGAGTTGGGTCATTATGCCAATAAGTGTCCCAAGAAGCGCAGATCGTCACCCCGTCAAGCCAACTCCCGAGTTTCAATCTCCGCGGTCCCTCAAGACCACCGGTCGATTCATGAAGGGACGTGTGAATCACGCCACCGCAGAGGAAGCCCATGCAAGACGGATGTTGTTCTTGGTACGCCCTTGTCAACTCAAGATCAAAGATCGCTTTATTTGATTCCGAGCTTCGCATTCTTTTGTGTCAAATAAGTTTGTGGAAAAATATGGGTTATCTACCTCCCTTAGTTAAGCCCATGTTAATCCATTCCCGGGCTCGTAAATGAGGGCTAGTTTATTCTGTCCAATCTTACCTTTGAAATCTCTGGAGTAACTTTCTACCAACTTAATAGTCCTGCGTCGCAAGGATTGGGCGTAATTTTGGAATGGACTGCTTGCCAAAAATCGGGCATGATAGATTGTGCTAGTAGATCTATCAACCTCACCAATGAGCAAGGGATTTCAAGAGAGTTCCAACCCAAGACTTCTACGGAAGAAGTCCTATCTTGACCAGCTTTAAAGGAAGTGAAACTAGAAGATATACCGTGGTACAAGAATATCCGATGTTTTTCCGAGGACTTACAGTATGCCACCGACCGACATAATGTTCTTAATTGACTTAGTCCTGTGGATCGCTCCAATTTCGAAGCGACCCTACTGAATCGCCAAACGATCTAGCAGAGTTGAAGAAGCGATCAAGAACTACAGAGTAAAGGTTACATTCAACCAAGTTCATCACCTTGGGAGCTCCAAAGACTATTTGTCAAAAAGAAAGACAATAGTATGAGAATGTGTGTGGACTATAGATCACTCAACGAGGTAACAATCAAAAACAAGTACCGTTACCTAGGATAGATGATCTGCTTGATCAACTTAAAGGAGCCAAGTTTTCTCCAAGATTGATTTGAGGTCGCTACCATCGCTTAAAAATCGACCTAAGATATTCAAGACAACCTTTACCACCGGATATGGATCAGACGAGTTCACAAAGTGATGTCATTTGACTAACAAATGCCCTCGCTTATTTCATGAATATGATGAACAAAGTGTTCATGGAATTCTTGGATAAGTTTGTGGTGGTATTCATAGATGATATTCTCATCTATTCAAGAGATATGGAAGAGCATGAAAAACATCTCGTAATTATTTTGGGCAAACTTGAGAACACCAACTTTATGCCAAACTCAAAGAAAAGTGAATTTTGGCTCACCAAGTGGCATTTCTTGGACACATTGTGTCGGCAGGAGGAGTTGCAGAGACCCTCAAAGGTTGAAGTCAGAATGGATTGAAGCAACCCAAGTCTCACGCAGTATGAGAAGTTTTCTGATTAGCTGGGTACTACCGCAGATTCATTGAAAGTTTCTCCAAGATCGCCAAACCCATGACTCAACTTCTGAAGAAGGAAAAGAAATTTGAATGGACAAATGCTTGTGAACAAAGTTTTCAAGAGTCAAGAAAAGACTAGTCTCTGCACGGTGCTAGTTTTACGGATATACGTAAGGATTTTGAAGTTTTCAGGACGATCACTGCCAGGCTAGGATGTGTTGACCGATGCAGAAGGAAAAGTTGTGGCTTATGCATCTCGCCGCTTAAGACCACATGAAGGAAATTATCCAACTCATGATTTGGAGTTAGCAAGAATTGTGCATGCTTTGAAAATCAAGCGGCATTACCTCATTGGTAACCGCTGTGAAATTTTCACAGATCATAAGAGTTTGAAGTATATCTTCACCCAATGATCTTAATCTCGTGCAAAGAAGATGGTTAGAGCTGATAAAGGATTATGACCTTGGAATTCATTATCACCCGTAAAGCTAATGTGGTAGCGATGCTCGAGTAGGAAAGCATACTTGCAACACGGTGTTAGTTCAAGAAAATCAACCCGAATTGTATGAAGAACTAAAGCATCCGAACTGAAATTGTCACCAAGGTCAGATCAACGCAAAGGGAAGTCCAACCAACCATACAAAGTCGATCGAGAAAAACAAATAGAAGACGAAGATATCAAAGAAATCATGAAGAATATGAGAAGAGGCAAAGCCTCGAGATTTTCTCAAGACGAGCAGGGCACAGATGGTTTGGCAACCGCATCGTGTACCTAAACACCATGAAACCGCATAACCGATTCGAAAGAAGCTCATGAATCACCTTACTCTATCCATCCCGGAGTACCAAGATGTACCAGATCCAAGGAAAAGTATTGGTGGGTTAGTATGAAGCGAGAGATCGCTGAGTTTGTTGCACGCTGTGATGTATGTCGTGTTAAGGCAGAGCATCGAGACTCGCGGATTGTTACAACCATTACCAATTCCCGAGTGGAAATGGGAGGAGATTGGTATGGATTTTATCACCGGATTACCTAGGACCCAATCAGTTGTGATTCCATTTGGGTGATAATTGACCGATTAACAAAAGTGGCTCATTTTATTCCACCAAGACCACTTACGTAGCAATAAGTTAGCGAAATTGTATATGGCCGGATCGTCTGTCTACATGGTATACCCAAGAAAATTGTGTCTGATAGAGGTTCGCAGTTCACTTCAAAATTTTGGCAGAGTCTACATGAAGCTTTGGGAACCAGACTCAACTTCAAAGACAAAGATATCATCCCCAAACAGATGGCCGACCGAACGTAAATCAGTCCTAGAAGACATGCTTCGAGCTTGTGCTATAGATTATGGAAGAAGTCGATAAGAATTTGCCCTATGCGAATTTTCCTATAACAACAGACTTTCAAGCCACCGCAGATGTCGCCATTCAAGCATTGTATGGTAGAAAGTGTAGAACCCTCTTCTTTGGGATCAAGTAGGAGAACACCAATTCTTCTGGACTGAATTGATAAAAGAAGTGAAAGTAAGGTAAAAGCAATAAGAGAACGTCTGAAAGTAGCTCAAACCCGACAAAAGAGTTATGCCGATAACCGTCGGAGAGAACTATCCTTCGAGATGGGAGATTTTGTCTATCTCGGGGTAACTCCACTCCGAGGAGTGAAGAGATTTCGAGACTAAAGGAAAACTCGCACCTGCATTTGTCGGACCTTATAAGATTTTGTCAAAGAGAGGTGAAGTTGCTTATCAATTGAACTACCAAAGATCTTTGTCACTGCTCACAATGTCTTCCATGTATCCCGCTTAAAGAAATGTCTCAGAGTACCAACGGAAGAAACACTGCTGAGAGCATCGATCTTCGTGAAGATCTCACCTATGTGGAACAACCAATCAAGATTCTCGATGTGGCGTAACGCGTCACCGTAAGCAAAGTCATTCGCTCTTGTAAGGTTCAATGGAGCAATCATTCAAGAAGAAGCTACCCGGGAGCGAGAAGAAGTTTTGAGAGCCGAGTATCCCTACCTTTTGTCGACTAAGTCCAATCTCGGTCGAGATTCCCTTTAAGGGGGTAGGTTTGTAATGCCCAAAATTTCAATTTCATTTAAAAATAAGATTTATTAATTTTTGTGGATTTTCCGAATTTTTAAAAGCTTTTCAATAAAGTATATTAAGGCTAAAAGAATTTATGTGCAAAATCTATTACCAACTAAAAGTTGGAATTATTTTATTTAAGTCCGTAATGCCTCATAGAATTTATGTGAATTTTCTCAAAATTTTGGACTTCATTTACTATTTTCTAAAGCTTATTTGAATTTCTCGAATTAAATCAATTGAAAAAGGTTTAAAATTTCTTCACATAAAGATCGGGCGAAGCTCAAAGATCAGGCGCTTCTCGCCCACTTTCTCCTCTCATGAGATTAACGCGACCGTCCGATCAAAATCGGACGGCCAACGCTAATCCGCCTGCGCCTCTCTCCGCGCCTCCTCGCTCTCATTGGTGGGCCCACAGACTGCGGCTTCTTCCCGCCCCTTTCTTCTCCGCAAAGACGCTTCTCCTGCCGCCATTGATGCCGCACGCGAGCTTCGTCTCCTCCGTGATTCCTCCGCCTTAACCCCGTGATTTACGCGCAAGATTAGCATCGCCGCTAACGCCGCTCACCCCGACATTACCCCTTCTTAAACCCGTGCGCCCGCGCCTCGCCTCCGCCATTACCGCCGCACACGATCTCCCGCACCGGCCTCCTCGCCTATAAAGCACCCCGAGCCGCGCTCTCTCTCTCATTCTATTCCCCACCTCCCGCCCCTCGACGCTCTCAATCGCCGCATTTGCAAATCTCGCCGGCCGGCTCGTTTTTCTCCGATTCGGCGCCACCAAGCTTCCCGGCCACCTCGATCGCACCTTCAGATCAAGATCCTCCGCGATCCTCTGGCGCACCTTGCTTCGCCAAGACCCCGAGCACCTTCACCGCCAACAATCGAACCGCACCGCCGCCTCTCGCCGTCGCCGACCATCTTCCGCCACGCTCGCGCCGCCAGTAGCGATCACACTCAAGATCGCTCCACGAACTCGCTTGCGCACTCACCGAGCTCGCCGCACCGCTGTCACGGAACTTGGTTCCCGAGCCGCCTCTTCCCGTCTTGATGTGGCTGCCAAGTCGGTGCCACTGGCGCCACATGGGCATTTTGGTGACGAGCGACCACATAGGCGCCAGCGTGGACGGCCACAACAAGGCCTCGCCTCACATCTGCATTGCGCCGAGTCCACTGTGGATTCGGTGACGCCGTGGACTCACCCATACTGCTTGGGCCCACATGTCGGTCTCTGTGAACAAGATTCTTGACGCCACCGGCGCAATAAATAGATTTTCCTTTAGAAATTTAATTCGAAATTTCAAATTCGATTTTTGAATTAAAATTAGATTTAAACTTCCAGGAGCTCGTATTTCTTCATACAAACTCCGATTTAGGTGATTCAAATTTCTAAATTTGTATAAAATCAAGATCTAGCTAACCAAACCAAAATTATTTAATTTGGAGTTAATTTGAATTTTCATTTAAATTTATTTGTGTTCATTTGAATTTTGTTTGAATTTGGAATATTTTCGCGTATAGATTTTGACGACTCCGGAGAGCTTGACCCTATTGAAGAAGTAGAATACCAGGAATTTGAGCAAGGCAAGTTACACCATTGACCATTTTGCCCCCAATATTTAAAATTATTTAATTCTGCTTTAAATTATTTTTGCATGCATAATTGTATTTAATTATTTTAAATTCCTGTTTTAAATATTTAATTATTCCAATTCCTTTGTATAGCCAAATTTGATTGTTGTATTATCAATTCCTTGTAACCTTAGTCAAAGGAATTTAAAAATAAATGTATGCTTAGCAAATGCTTAGACCATGAAATATTTGACTTTGGGAGAATTTGGCCAAAATTTCATAAATTGATAAAAAGCCTATGACATTGCCTTGTCATGGTGGACTTTTGCAAATGTCTTTGAAAATCTAAAATAAAAGAAAATGGTTTGTACTTGGGCAAACATGGACCGTTGGTGGGTGCAAGTTTATGCACGGGCCTGTCTGGTTAGGACTGAGACCCAGGGTTATTATTGAAAGTTGCCCAAGTAGATTAAGGACCGGCCTTTGAGCCGCATCTTGCAAAAGCTCCACCAGACTACCACATGTTCTCAGTATGGGCGTAACTGTGCTTAATAATTTGTATTACCTCGATATTGTTTATGCCATTTTTGTTGTGTGGGTGTCGGCTAGACTTTATTCCCACTTGGCGCAAGAGGGGTTTCCGCAGTGGTTAGCCTAATGGAAGTGAAACCTTAGCGCATATTGGTATTGAGGTAATGCATTGAAACGCCTTGTGATAATTGCCTAGTCACACACCTAAGGAAGTGTGTATTGGCCACATAACTGCAAATTATCTCGTGTGGGTAAAGTTGTACCACCTCTGCAGAGTGTAAATCTATTCAATAGCCGTGTCCACGGTCATGGACATGCCGAGCAAAGCCACTCTAAGTTAGATTTGTTTTTGGTTTTAAAATAACTTTGGACATGATTTGAGGATGGTTAATCCTTGTGGTAAATTTATGGGTAGCCTTGTGATAGGAGGGTATCCATCACCATGTTTCATATGGAGGTTATCCACTATAAAATGATCAATTTTAAATCTGATTTTAGTTATGTAATAAAAATGTGCCTTGAAACTTAGTATAACTATTTAAACCAAAAGGTCGATTTATGCAAATAAACCCTACAACCTTCCTTTGAATAACTTATGCATGCATTCTAAATTACAGATTGGGAGTAATTTATGAGCACGGTTGTAGTGCTCACTCTTCTCAATATTATTATTCAGAGAGGACTGCTATCCGTAAGGTGAGGAGCAGGGCGATTAGGTCGCGATCTCCGCATTTACTGTGGCGATCGTGTGGCTTACCATTATTATTTTGCTTCCGCTAATGTTTTATTTGGCCTCGGCCCCAGCTTGTAATAAACTCTATGATTATTAATATACACGCTGGATATGTTTGTGATAACATTTTTGTGACTGTGTACACTGGAAATCCTGGACTAGTGTATGAACACAGAGAATTCGGGATCCTTCGTTCCCGGGTTCGACAGCTCCCATGACCACAACTGTAGCAGGGTGTAGCAAACGGCCAGGACTGGCTCCCCGCCCGTAGTGCGCTGAGTGGCATCGCACAACCCTCGGTAAGTGGCGCAGAGCACCGCGGAAGCCCAACTGTACTGTGGAACCTCGTCGGGCCAGGCGTCCGCCAGAGACTCTGCCAGATGGATATAGCTGGGGTACACGCAGTCTCCCTGTGTCGTAGGGAACAAGATCCATCCGAACAGGAATAGAAGGTACGCGATGAGGTGTGTCCTGACTGCCTCCGCTATCGCGTCCACGGGGCAGGTCATGTACTCCCGCAGCCAGGAATGTGGGACACCGGACACGTTTGCAGGAATCGGGAGGCCGAATCTGTCGGCCAAACGCACCTTCCAGTCTACTACCCTGGGAGGTGGTACTACTGGAAGGCCATGCACCGACAGACCTGTAAGCATTTCTACATCCTCGAGAGTAATGGTCATATCCCTCCACCAGAAGTGGAATGTATGAGTCTCCGGTCTCCACCGGTCCACAAGCGTAGAGAGGAGTGACGCGTCAAACTGCAACGCGTGCGGGATATCCAACATGCGGGCAAGGGGCAGGAGGCCGGTGTCCCGCAGCCGCGGGACGTACCGCTCGTCAAGGGGCCACCTCTCTCAGGGCGCCAGACCAGACGGAGGGTCCGCCGGGCGTGACCACGCCCGCAACTGTGTGCCCCATCCCAGCGTGGGTCGAGTAGCTCGTACGCGTCATCAACTAGAGCCTGCGCCATCTCCTACCGATAGGGAAAAATATGTTAGTACGCATGTAAAACATATTGTGTGGCACAGGAAAACAAGACAAAACATACGACAAAAAAAGGAAACAACACCATATGATCATAATGAGTTAACAAAAGACCAAGACAACATAACATTCCATCCGTACATAAAGACATAGATTAACAGCAACACATCCCATCCAAGGCATTAAAATAAATAAGCGACATCACGACTTAGTAATTATATCTTGCTCGCTACGGTGCACTGCTTGCGCCGGTCCGCTTGGGCAAGTGGTCGATGGAGTGCCCTCTTGTCTTGCATACCGCAACGGGCCGACGAACCCGCTGTTCGCTACCGCTATCGCCCATGTCGCTCGATTCATCGTGGTCGACGCCTTCCACGGCCGGGTGTTTCAAGGCCGTTGGGCACCCACTTCACCGCCTTACCGGAGGTCTCAGTAGTGCGTGTCCACCTGCATTTAATGGAACTCGGCACCCTAAGTTGCATAGAGGTGGTGGATGTCATAGTACTCGGAGATGTAACACTCCGAGGCCTGCCGCCACACCGCGCACGCCGCGTACACATGGGAGCATGGTTTGTGCAGAAGCCGCGGCTTGTTGCAGGTGCACAACGCTTCTTCACCAATCGTGCAGACCTGCTTACGATCCCCTCTAGCGTGGCCCATCACATACTTCTCCCTGAGCCGGATCTCGAACTTCTGCCTGACGCCATCCATGGTACGAGTGGCATGCGATCGCGCCTTGCTGATCTTTTTCTCCATGTAGGCATGCATTACTTCGGAGAATTGCTTACCATCCTCCAGATACTTCTTGGCCGTCATGGCCCTGTTAACGAAGTATCCGATGGTACGGTTCCAGCTCTCCTCCACGATCGCGGTGATCAGCAGGGAGCGGACACCCTTGAGGACACCGTTGTACACCTCTGACATGTTGGTCGTCATGATCCCGTACCTCGCACCATCGGTGTTGTGCAGCAGGGACTATTTCTCCAAGTCAGGTGCGTGCGAGTTAAACCACTGTGTGAACTCCCCAACTCTCACGGACCCTCCAGCCGCTGCCCCTGCCTCGGTATTCGCCGAGTCCCTTACATGATTCGCGGTCTCCTCATCGAGCTGTCTCCACACCGCTTCGAACTTCCTCCTTTGGTTCTGCATGCAGAGCTTCTTGAACATTTTTATGAGGTCCTTGCTCCGAAACCTTGTGTGGAAGTTAACCGCGAGATGCCTCATGCACCAACGGCTCCTTACATCGTCCATTGGAACGGCGGCTGCGTCCCACTTTGGATCGTGCTCAACGCGGACATCAAGCCAGCATTGCGGTCCGAGATGACACACACACCTGGTCGATCATGGACCACCGCCTGCTTCACATTGCACAAGAACCACAACCAGTTATCCGTGTTCTCACTCTCAACAATTGCGAAGGCCACAGAGACTAACTGGTCATTCGCATCGGCTGCAACGGCGGTGAGGATGGTACCCTTGTACTTCCCACATAAGAAAGGTGACATCCATCGTCAGCACATGACGACAATGCTTGAAGGCTTCGATCGCCTGACGGAAGGCCCAGAAGACCCTATCAAAAACAAGACAATTGGGCCCCTCCGTCGGATGCACCCACTCAAGCTTGTTTATGTATGTCCCGGGATTACATTCTGCGATTTGATGTAGTAATCTTGGTACTAGGTTGTAGGCCTCTTCGAATGTGCCGAACATTCGCTCCACGACCTTGCGTTTCGCCCACCATGCCGTTTTGTAGCTGACCGGGAACCCCACCATATTGGCAACATCTGCCAGCAGGAGCTTTGGCGAAATGGACACATCTGCAGTGACGAGGTGGCTTATCAGGCTGGCGACATACGAGGACGTCATGTTGCGGTGCCTGTGAAGTGGCTCAGCTAACTCGCATGTGTGGTTCTTCAGCACCGTTATCCGGAAGCCCATGCCAGCAGCCATGAACCGCTGCGCACGGACCTTGCCAGCGCAGGATTCATCAGCACACCTGACGATGTAGGTGTCTGGGTTAGACCTCTGCACCCAATACGTCCGACCGATGTTAACAGCGTATCTAGCAATAGCATGCTTGGCGGCGCTCTTGTCAGGGAAGCACTGCCCTAGGAGCAGGGTGTCCTCGTTGAACCCCCACTCAGCCCCCTCCCGATGTGGCAGAACCAGCGATGTCATTGCAACGTCGTCCAATCGTGAGGGGACGTAAGCAATGTCAGTGGTCACAAAACCACCAACTGCACCTCTTCCCGAACCAGCTTCTCCGTCTTCGTCGTCTTCCGAACTAGTTGTTTCCACGTCCTCCACGCTTTCCACCTCATCCACCTGGTCGGTCAGATACCCGTGACAATCAATACGGGCTGCCCACCATCTCTCCACTCCTTTGTTGGGCTCGAAATTGACGGCACGCCTCCTCAGGTCTCCATCACCCACGTCTTTGCCCGCGTCTCCTCCAACACCGGGGACCAACGCAGGCTCCTCCCCACTAGCATCTTCACCGGAACAACCCACGCCGGATGTCCCCGTCCTGTCCACGAACTGAACGTAGACCATCGGGCGCGCATATATCGTAGCAGCGGGTTTGCAAACAACCCCCATGTAATTGGCCCATGAAGCGTCACATGTAACCTTCATAAGTTGCCAAACGGTCTCGCCTACACCACCCGCCACCGAGGCATACGCCGCCTCGATGCACAGCTTCTTCCTTCCAGTGGCGCGATCGAACGTGGAACGCACGCACCGCCTTAGCTCCGAGAGGCCCATGTCCTTCAGAGACGGCGCCCGGATGACAGTGCGGTGGCAACTTGACAGGTCCGCACCGTACGGTCCATCGCGTACGAGACCGTCCCTGTGGAACACGAACAGATCTTGAATCTCCGCCATGAAGTACCTAACATAGGTGCATATGAAACCGCTTATATCTTCTATTCTATTTCCGTTGCACCTCATGCACATTTCGCTTATACATCGGAATATTTCCAAAATTTCTTCATATTTTCACGTACTACAGGACATAAAAATTGAATTTGCGTTTAAAAATTTCGCAAAAAATTGCATAATACTAGTGGACCTAAAAATTAAATGGTTTGCTAGGGAATATAATTTACAGACCAACAAAATTTTATTCATCCCAATTTGAGTTCATATTATTTTTTCATCTACAAAATTTAGAAGTTAATTCATTTGTACTACAAAAAAATTCCTAACCAATTTTTTATTCCACTTCCAAAATTTCCTGTTGTACTACATAGTTTCAAACATGGGCCAAGATAAAGTAAAATAAAAAGGCTACATTTCGGGTTCATTTCAAATAGTTATGATTTTTTTAAACTAGGTCCAATTTACACTGCAAAAAAAAACACTTCAGAATTACCTAATACATTTATAAGTTTCCATAACCGAGCTAGACCTTGCCTACACCAATGACATGCGTGGTCTACTACATAGAATTCTTTGTCATTTCATTTCTAAAATAAAAACTTGCTGACAGCTGGGGCCAGTTTGTCATTCTCGCCATCTACTGCATAGTGCATGGACCGAAGGTCAACATGCCTGGTCAAGAGTACATAGACCACGCGCTCTGTGGGTCCCGACTGTCAGATCGCCCATATTTTGATATTTTATGCTAAAGTTCGTGACAGCATACGAATCACCGAGATAACATTTCCAACACTAGCAACAATAAATCTGCTAGGTCAACTAGCTACAGCCTAATCACATTGCTAACTAGTGAGTCTTCTAATCACGTGCTAATAACACTAAGTCCAAATACACCGACTACAAAACTAAGTCTTCTAATTACAACACTAACACACAACATTGCTAACTCACTTGCTAGAATAACAAGAAACAATTCATCTAATTACATCCTAATCACTATAGCCAGATGCGAATGCCACTAACCTTTTGTAGATACTCACAACAGGATGCACAACTCGTTAACGTCTCCCTTCTCTTCCTCTCTTCCGACGACTGATTTTCTCTCCTCCTCTCGCTATCTCCTAACTTCTCTATCGCGCGCTCGCTTCGTTTTACAAAAATTTCTGCGCTGCGCTCTTCTCTGCTGTGCTCTTCTTATGGACGCCATGCACTCACGGGCCTCTAACCGCAGCTCTACGCCGCGCGCGCGGAGAGGCAATGGCCGGCCGGTCGGCAGCGCAATGCGCCAGCGTGGGGAGGCCACTGCCGCCGCCCCCGACGGCAGAAGGTGGGCTTCACTTGCACCGCCGGCCGGGAGACGGAGGACGACGGTGGGCGGGGCGGCACTCGCCGCCGTCGGGGGCGGCAGCAGTGCGCTCCATCAGGCGCCGCACCGGGCCGGGAGAGGCGCGAGTGCGACGGGTGGTGGCGGCTTTTCTTGCCGTCGGCCGATCAAGAAGAGTGCTCGCTGCCGCTGCCCACGGCAAAGAAGTCGCCATCGTGGCCACCGACGGCAGCAGGTGGGTACGGCCGCCGATTAGGAATTTCACGCTAGGGGGCCGAACGGAATTTCCTCATGCGGCACGGCCAAAACAGTCCAGGATTCTACAACAGAGGCATTCTATTTTTGGGGACTACATCTTGTGTTCTTCTTGTTTGCGCATTTTGTACTTGATCGTTGGCAACATGACCAATATACAACAGAGGCATTCTTTTTTTTGAAACTTTGAAATGTAGTCTGCAGATACATCAACCAAAGACCAATAGTATATCCTATTATATATAGAGAAATTTTGTATATACCATTGTAAAGTGTCGCCTTCTAAAAATGTCGTTGCAATCTTCACTTGCTCACAAAAATGTCATTGGTATACGTATTTTGCACATGCCTCCATCAACAAAGTTTGTGGCGGTGCTACCGAGGGAGGATGGGTCCAAGATGGAGGAAGGGAGGGAAAACGGAGATGTGCGGTCGACCAAAAGAGTCACGGGTGGCTGGCAACGGTGGACTTGAGGAGTTGAGGGTGACAGCCATCACCAATCCACGATCTTCTGCGACGGTTAACCATTTTTCTGAGGGCCCGCAACCAACCGTCAGGAATTTTAATTTCAATGACGAGTTTATAGTGCCACCAGGAAAAACACAGAATTTCCCTGGCAGTGATGCAGGATTGTTTGGTTAACTGCCAGAATTGTTGTATATCCCAGGCATGAACCGACAGGAAAATTGCTTTCACTCCTTCCACACATAACTTGGTAAACACTAACTCAAAAAAAACCCCTAATCCTTCAAATCCCTAACTCCTCCACAGCGAAGCCGCCACCGCCGCTCCTCCGACAACCACTGTTTCCTCATCCCCTAACAATTGCCCTCCGTTCCGAGCTCCCCCCCCGCCACCTCATCCCCTACCGACCACCCATGCATCGCCGCCACCTCATCCACCACCATCGCCCTTTGCCTCAAGGACCCGGTGCCACCACCTCGGTGCACCCTCCTCCCCACCCACCTCCTCCTCAAATACCCTCTTGTTTCTTCCTCCACCCCCTCCCGGCCACTGCCTCAAACAGATCTGGAGCCGCATTGAGCAGATATGGACAATGAGTCGCCGCCCCCACAGATCTGGAGTGGCCACCCTTCGCCTGCTCACTCCAGAGCCGCCACCCTCGGCTTCTCCCCAGCTGTGCGCCCTCCTCTCCTTCGCGGCAGTTGCATATATGGTTCTCTTCTCCTTCACACGGTACAGATCTGACTGACCCCGCACCAATTTGGGTGCCTCACGCCGTGGCTAGGGTTCGAGAATGAGGCAGCGGCTATGGTGGCAGAGCTGGTTGCCAATAGGGCCACCGACGCCCAATGAAGGTGGAAGAGGAAGAACCCACTGTGGTGGTGGAGATGGTCCGGACGTGGTGACGTCGGTGGTCTCCGACTGGCCGTGCCCTTCAACAACATAGTAATGTATGGATACAACAGTAATGTGTTTTAAATATTGCTTTCAGATATTACTAAGAAAATATTCTATATGTCTAGTTTAGATTGCAAGATTCTTCAAAAGTACAGCTTAGTTTTACTACATTGGATATATCTTTCACCTGATCATAGGTGTAGTGAAGCCATGTAGAGCACTCAGATATATGTTTCACCTGAAAATATATGCTTTTTTTATGTAATTAAGAATTGGCATGATGTCTTAATTAAGATAGATCCTGGTCTGTTCCTGTAGTACATGGTCATATACAGGGAACCCAAAACCAGTACCAACCCATTTCCCGCCGGTCGGGAACCGTAACCGGCTGGTTACCGTTCAAACCAGAAAAAAAACCGGATAAAAATGATTTGAATTTGATTAAAAACCAGCCTAATTTCAAAATTTAAATTTTAAATTTACAAAACCCGAAAAACCGTAGGATTTCTAATCCGGCCCCATGGTAAATCACGGCACGTACGGATTTTATTCCCTGGTCATATATTATAACTGATATGCGTCATGGCATTGACCTGTAAGATATAGTTTAACTGACACAAGGTGATATGGTTTAACTGAAACATTTTTGTAAATTGATATATGTCACTGCCATTAAAACTTAAAGAAGATGGCCTGTTGGTCAAATAAATTTATTTGTCATGTTGTCTACATGATACATGAAGTTTCTATTAGATTGAATCAGGAAACATGCCAACATAGGAGAGTTTATATTTCTGTTGATATAAGTGGCTCTATCCAGAAAGATTACATTAAGTATACAAGTTGTTGACATTAATAATGCATGGAGATACAAGATGCCCACTGTGTAATTCTATATGATATTTGGTTAGTTTTAGACCAAGTGGTTGTATGCTTACATATAATTGCTCTTCATAATTAAGAGCCTAACTTTGACAGTGAAATCGTCTAAATTCCTTATTGGCACTACTACAAAAGAGGCAATAGCAGACGGCCCATCACAGACGGTTCCTTTGGAACCGTCTGTGTTGGGTCTGTCTGGGCTTTCTCAGTCTATCACAGACGGTTCTTATTGTGAACCGTGCGCGATAGTAATTATCGCGCATTTGCTCTTAATAAGAACCGTCAGGATTATCACGCATTTCTATTTAAGAACCGCTCGCGATTTCTGATTATCGCTGCACGGTTCTTAAATAGAATCGCTCAGGATATTCCTGACGATTCTTATTCGTAACCGCTCGTGATAATTTACTATCACAGACGGTTCACAATAAGAACCGTCTGTGATTTTCTGGGCTTCATATAAATTGAGCCGACACATCCTCGCCCACAGACCGCCACGCCAAGATCGCCATCGCCAAGATCGCCTTTGCCATCGCCATCGCCTCTACCGCTCCAGCGCCACTTCCTCGCCTCTAGCTCCTCCAACCTGCGGCTCCTCCTCTAATACTGGTATGAGCTTGGAGATGTTTGTGGACTTGGCATTTTATTGTGTGTTAATGCATTGACTAAAAGAAAAGAGAAAAGATAGTGTAGATGCTAACTGTGAATATTGAGAATGGTGTTGTTACTATTGATTTATTACATACTTGCTGAGTCACCGCGTGTGGTACATAACTAGTGAAGAGTATGAGATGATGCCTATATTTGGGTTGCATGATTGTTCAATTGAGATAGATATCGGTGTCGAGAGGTAAGGATCATGGTTGTGGCCGTAGGCATGGCTACGCTATGCCACCGCGTGTGGTACATAACTAGTGAAGAGTTTTCTTTCAATAACCTTAGATGCAAATGTTGGAGAATGAGTTTATATTGCACATTTTCGTTCTATTAGGGAGTTATTGTTTCTCCTTGTACATAACTATTTAAGTATGTTTGGTAAATAGGAAGCCCATTGTGCCGCCAGAGAGAGGAAGGGAGGAGAAGGTGAGGATTATCGAGAGATATTAGATATTTTCTTCGTGAGCTCCGAGGGTAATGATCTATAACCCTTTATGTTTGCTATAAATTAATCGCTAATCAATTTGACACTAATTTGTTACATGCGTAGTGTAGATGGATCGAATCGGATGTACAGTGTGAACCGTGTGAGTCAAGAGTACATTAATGGCGTGGTTGCTTTTAGAAGAGCCACGAAAGGTGTAATGTTGAAGAAGGGATAAATTTTATGTAATCGTCCGTGAATTGATTGCGTAATCAAGATGTTTAACAACGCGCGAGATCAAGCGCACTTGATTCAAGGGTTTCAAAAAGGGTATACATGTTGGACCATCCACGGTGAAGAGCAGATTATACCGTGGTTAATAATGACGACATCACCGAGGAAGTCAACGATTTGCGGATGTGGATCGTGCTTTTGATGTGGATAGGGGCACGATGACAACTGGATCGGATGCTACGCGATGCGTAAGAGAACTACAATGGGAGAGAGTTTTGTAAATTCGAGGGCTTAAGGGAGGACTCGGTGAGACCTTTGTTCCCCGGCCGCAAGCCGATACACAAGGTTGTCAACCGTGCTTGAACCGCTGAAATTGAAGGCAAGCAATAGTTGGTCCGATAAGAGTTTCACGGCGTTGTTAGGTCTCCTAGCGGACATCCTTCCGGAGGGAAACGTGTTGCCCAAAGACCACCTATCAAGCAAAGAAGGTTATTTGCCCATTGGGAATGGAAGTAGAAAGAATACATGCATGTCCGAACGATTGTATCCTCTACCGTAAAGAGTATGCGAGACATGCATGTATGTCCGTGTGCAAAGCATCCCAATACAAGCGCCAAAATATCGCTAAGGTGAAGCAAGGACCTCCTGCTAAGATGTTGTGGTATCTCATCAGTAATCCCACGCTTGAAGCGCTTATTTGCGAACCCAAAGGAGGCAAGATTGCTGCGTTGGCACTCGAGAGAGCGTAAGAGAGATGGAAAGCTAAGACACCTGCCGATTCTCGCGGTGGAGAAACTTCGATCGAGCTTGAAGAGTTCGGTCTTGAACCGAGGAACATAAGGTTAGGGTTGAGTACGGATGGAATGAATCCTTTCGTAACATGAGCACCGACATAGCACTGGCCCGTGAATCTATGTATGTACAACCTTCCTCCTTGGCTGTGTATGAAGCGGAGGTACATTTTGATGTCACTACTTATCCAAGGGCCAAAGCAACCTGGGAACGATATTGATGTGTACCTAGCACCATTGCTGGAAGATCTTGTGACACTTTGGACCAAAGGGGTACAAGTATGGGATGCGTACAAACGAGAGAACTTCACTTTACGCGCCATGTTATTCTCGCACCATCAATGATTTTCCGCCTTGGTAACTGTCGGGGTTCAAGACAAAGGGAGCCAAAGCCCGTCTCAACCGCTTAGATGGTACCGAGAGTGTATGGTCGAACAACTCGCAAAAATCGTATATATCGCCACCGTGGGTTCCTTCCCAGGAGTCACCCATACCGCAAGATGAAGAAACAATTCGATAGAAATAAGGAGAACGGTTCAGCTCCAAGGGCTTTTAGAGGGAAAGAGGTCTATGATATGGTTAAGGATATTGATGTTGTGTTTGGAAAGGGATGTAAATTAAGAACCCCTCAGAAAAACATCCGAAGAAGCGGTCAATTTTTGGGACTTGCCTTATTGGGAGCACTTAGAAGTTCGCCATCGCATCGACGCCATGCACGTGGAGAAGAATGTATGTGATAGCTTGATTGGTCTCTTCTCAACATCGCTGGCAAAACAAAAGACGGTGTTAACGCACGACGTGACTTGGTTGATATGAACATAAGAACCGAGTTAGCACCGAAAGAGACCGATAAAGGACGTAACGCATCTTCCCCGCTTGCTACACTTTGTCCAAGGCCGAGAGAAATGAACTGTCAAAGCTTGCATGGTGTGAAAGTTCCGTCTCGTTACTCCGCCAATATTAAGAAACTTGTTTCCATGATGATTTGAAATTAATTGGTATGAAGTCTCATGATTGTCATGTGTCGATGACACAAATGCTTCTGTTGCGCTTAGGAGTATCTTGCCAACAAGGTCCGAGTGGTAATCTTTAGGTCGTGTTATTTCTTTAATTCAATTGCTCGTAAGGTCATCGATCCCGGGACTCGACGCTCTGCAGGCCGAGGTGGTGACGACTCTATGTCATCTTGAGATGTATTTCCCTCCGTCATTTTTCGATATCATGGTCCATCTCATTGTTCACCTTGTGAAAGAGATAAAGATATACGGCCCTGTGTTCCTACGTCATATGTACCCATTTGAGAGATACATGGGAATTCTCAAGTCCTACGACGGAATCAATCTCGTAGGAGGGCGATATCGAAGGTTATGCAACCAAGAGGTCATTGAGTTCTGCGCCGACTACATGGCTCGTGGAACCGATAGGTGTGCCTCTATCTCGTCATGAGGGGAGACTGGAGGGTATCGGGACCATCGGAAGGAAAGAAATCACTCCCGATCTAAATACGTACGCGCAAGCCCATTTCACGGTCTTGCAAGATTCCGGACCGTCTGCGGGGTACTTGTAAGGGAACGGGTCCCCATAACCACCCCAACCTGGAAGTGTCTGACGGATGTACAGAGAGACCAATTGTGGACTGAGCTTTCTGCCTCGTTCACTTTCCCTGAAGCAGACCAGACACGTGTGCGATGGCACGCGCTTCTCGCGATGTGCCACGCGTGGAGGACCTTCAAGAGCCTGCTTGTCACGCAGTACGTGAACACGGGTCGGACGCCCTTCACGAAGTATCCTTTCTTGTCGCGCGATACATGGGATGCCTTCGTGCAGATGAAGACGACGGTCGAATTTCAGGAGCAAAGTGCGCGCACGAGCTCTCGTGCCCAAAACACTCACCCCACAAACTCGGCATCACTGGTGCGGTACGTTGAGGACGAGACCGCTGCCCGACCGTTTGCTGGGATCTCAGACGAGCGCGCTCAAGCCTGGTTAAGAGCGAGGGCATCGACCACGCCTTCGGCAAGATCTCTTTCGCAAACCAGCGACGCAGGCGGTGTCCCAACGCTCGTAAATATGTCGAACCACTTAGTTGTTAATAAGTCCATAACTTCATGGTGTCTATAATAACATGATGTCCTCTTGCGAGAAGCATTGACTTCGCATCTTCCCAAGGTTCCTCGAAGTGGATAGGAGAAGGATGTACTATCTACGCCCTGGGAAACAAGGAGCACCTGGTCGCACGCGAGGCGTTGGGGTTTACGTACCTTGGAGGATGGATTCCCACACGACTCCGCCACATATAGGAGTAGGAAGAGATCCAAGGACCAAGACGACGCTCGGTGAACATGTCATTATTGAAAATTTCAAGGACAAATAACAAGTTTACGTAACCAAGTAAATGAACTCATGAAGGCGCAAGCCGCCTCGTTAATTTGGGAGCAAGTCCTCCTCAACATCGAAGTAGCGTCGCGTCCACACATAATTACGACATGACGACGCAATTACCGATCGACGACATCGAGGTAATGTACATCTCGGAATGCTCCAAATATAGACATATAGGACGCCTTAGCTAATTGTGTACCGCTTTGTAGGAGCCGACGCCGCAAGCTCCAAGTGAGGATGGTTGGGTCGATTGCTATTGAGGTCAAGCGGGTATGGTGTATCCATACCAGAAGAGGCAATCAGAAGACGGTGCCCGGTGGCGCAGGTTACACCAGTGCAGTGGATATGGTACATGACAATTTCATGGCCATCCTACCGGATATTCCCGAACGAAGAAATCACAACACTAGGGGATGCCGTGCACACTTTTATCCAAAGGCCCAAGAAGGACATCGCTCGACCTGCAGTGACGCGATATCGCCACGACCGCCGCCTCTCCAATAGGACCCTCGATGAGTCCGCCCGACCTTCGCTTCGAAGCCCGCCTCATCGGTTCCGTCGAGAAGACGCCAAGGACAAGACAAGCGTGTCACCATATCGATCCCTCGAGTCATCTCTAGAGAAGACGCACCGCAGCGCCTCGTTACGTAAATCGTTATCGAAGAAGATTCAGCGCCGCCAAGCCCGCAATACTCCCTTGATATCCGCTGGTCTCGACAAAGAACTAACCGCTCGGGACTAGCTTGTCAATCTTTGCATGAGTGGTACATGCGCAAGACACAAGAGGAAGGGAGCCATACCGAATCGCCGACGACGGAGCGAGCATTTTCATCACGAGGCGGGCCACTTCGTCGTGGGCTTCGAGGACTTATTCGACCTATACAACCTAAGCGCCTCGACGCCACTTCTACGATGTTGGACATCGTAAGTGTGTACAATCAATTTCTACACTCGCGTGATAGCGATAAATATCACAACTCATTCCTTACGTGCGGATACATTATGAAATGTGCCCGTCGAATCAACGAACCTGGGTTTCCTCGACCATACGTGATCTCGAGCAAACAATAAACCAAGACGCATCCTACGCCGAGAATTACATAAAATGGGATTGCTTGCTCGAACGGCAAGGAGTACATAATGGTGCCGCATAACCGTAAGTAAGTGCTTCACTACTTGCTACACAAAATTCGTTTGAACATATATAGGTTTATGACTATAGCGACATACATGAGTAGGTTCCACTGGATTCTTGTGATTATTGTGCCAAAGAGGAACATGGTATTGTACCTTGATTCTCTACTCAACAAAAACTATGACTTCACCCTTCTTAAAGGAATACTCGAAAGGTACGATCATTTCCTCCGCACATAATTGTATTGTAGTCTTCCTTCGTTTGAAATGGACGAGGATAACTTTTTGGAATCATGTAGGGCGTTCATTGGCTATGTTGCCGAGGGAGGTTTATACAAGGGAACGAGCGCCACACTAACCCACAAGATGCGATTTCCGGTACGCGATACAACACAATAATAATATATCATACTCCGTAAATATTGCGTCTCAAACTGACTGTACCTATATATGTATATCCATTTTTGCAAAGTCTGCCAAAAAAACAAGATCACCTATGCGCATTCTACGTATGCCATCATATGCGCTATTGATTAATTCCACGACACACCATCCCCGTAGGTCAATCTCGCTATAGTTATTTTCTAATTATAAATTTAAATATATATTCTTACTACTTTACTCTTGCTAGCGACAGGACTTGAACCTAGAGTTAAAAGCACTCCAGAAGAACGAGGTCACACACGTTCGAGGGTTGCTCTGCAGCTTCATCAAGTCGGAAATCGTTAACCCCGACGGAGAGTTTCACGTCGTCGACTAGTTGTAATTGATTCAATATTGTAACTCACTTTGACTAGTTGTAATTCAATTTGTAACTCTAGCGACAATACTTAAAACATTCTTTTGTAATTGATTTTGAGTTAAATGAACACTTTGAGTTGTCAACAATAATCTGTGATGTAGCTGTTTCTACTTATTCGTTTGTAATTGATTTTGAGTTAAATGATCACTTTGAGTTGTCAACAATAATCTGTGATGTCATTGCTTACGCTTGTTTGTTTTCGAGGGCATGGCTAGCAATTCCCGAGGCTAGTGAAAATACGACAAAAACTAGTTAGTGGAAGGACATATCACAGACGGTTTTGTTCAAAACCGTGTGTGATACTAGGTAATCACATACGGTTTAAACCAAGAACCGTCTGTGATATGCAAGCCTCACAGACGGTTCTTAGATCAAACCGTCTGTGATTATGTAGTATCACAGATGGTTTTTTATTAGAGCCGTCTCTGATTATGAAGTATCACAGACGGTTTTTTAATAGAACCGTCTATGATACTGAAGTATCACAGACGGTTTTGTAATAGAACTGCTCGTGATACTTGATTCACGCACGGTTTTGGTAATAGAACCGCTCGTGATATTTCAGATTCACAGACGGTTTGGTAATAGAACCGTCGTGATACTTTCATATCACGCATGCTTCTATTAAAAACCGTCTGTGTTAAACTTATCACAGACGGTTGAAAAACCGTCTGTGATAACCGCCTGTTATCACAGACATAAAAATTCAGACGGTTCAAAAACCGTCTATGATGACGGTTCTGAACCGTCTGTGATAAGGTTTTCTGTAGTAGTGTGGCCTAACTCTCACTCTAGTAATTAAGACCATACTGCTAGTACAGATCTGCAACGTATAATGGATGATCCTCTTCAGTTTGTACCTCCATTATACATCTTAGATCTTCCAAATGGTTATGATCTCTTCTTTACAGAACATGGTTTCATTTCTTGTTAAATCTTACTTGCAGATGTTAAGTGTTAGAGTGTTGGCACTTTGACACATTCTAACGTACACCCCAATAGCTCTTTTCGATGTAGGCTATCTGTAACTGAAGTTTAATAATCCAGGATAACTGCTATTGTTGTCGAATCCTGAAGGTATGGTAAATTATTACTGGTCATGTTAAACTGCTATTGTTGTTTTGTTTTGAGTGGTACTCCATATGTGAAATTATAGCTGCATACAAGTATAGATGAAGTAGCCTCTATGGACTTTCTGCAGGACACTAGTAGAAAATATATTTGCGTTAATACTACAATTGTTGCATACTTTTTTATTTAGAAAACAAAGAGACTAATAGAAGTACATGTGCTTGTAGAAATTTTATTAAGTGGATGATGATACGTAGATCCTTCGGTACAAGCTAGTTTGCAATCGCAAGAGGAGGTACATGTCAACTCGCTTTCTAATCGGGTCATATCAGTTTGGTTCGAATAGGATATTCTTTATTGGTTTCTCATAACAAGTGGTTTGTTTAGTGAACTGACATTTTTTAGCTCAATATATGAAGTATATATGACATGACTTGGTAGGAGCCCCACTAGTCTTAGCAATCTGTTGCACAAATAAAACAATTCAGTTTTTATATATATAAAGTATGGGATTGGTTTCCGTCTTCAAATACCAAAGTTGGTTGCTTCCATTTTATTACTGATTTTGGGAGCTTTTTGAGTGAACAATGTATCATTCATTTGCTGGTTGGATTCAGCTGTGTGCAATTTAATATTTTTGTTGCTCAACAAAAAAATTATTCCCGACGGTAATCTGTTTTTTCCTGACAGTTTTTCCATCGCGAAAGATGCCAATTCTGGTGGTGCATGGATAAGCTTGAGAGGTGGGGATGGGAACAAAACAGGGGCAATATTGTCCAATATATGTGAAAGATGTAGAGGAGTGACGGTTTTTTTAGAAAGAGATCTTTGGAATGGAATTTCTAGGTGTCACTTTGCAGTGGTATTTCTGTCACTTTGTAGTAGTGGAAGAAATACTTAATACTTGATTTGACACCAATTCTTTAATTAGGGGATGTGACATTAATCCTCTATACCTCTATGACATCTCCGAACCAAAATTTTATAGGATCGGTAAAGCATGGGAAGTGCTGGGTATGCTGTCCAGGAGGACACTTCCCTTTTCCAATGTTGCAAAGATACTAATTTTTCTTAAACAATGCAGAGAAATTGCAATGATTTTTTTCACGAAAGATATTGGAATGATATTACTCCATGATGTTAAATATCTAGCTATTCTAATGCCTTTTTTTTACGCTTGAGTTAGCTAGCTAGCTGGTCCCTTCTACCTATATGTAAGGTCGGTGCAGCACAAGCAGAAGTCGAACAGTCGAGGTCGAGGTGAGAAGATTGTTACAAAAGACGGCGGAGGAACGACGAAGTAAAGCAAGATCAATTGCAGAGAGATACGAGATTTAACGTGGAAAACCCTCCCAATGCGAGAGGGAAAAACCACGGGCGCCAGCCAACAACAATCTTCACTATATCGGGGTGAGGTTACAACACCGGGGATTTACAACTCTCATATCTTATCCCAAACGGCGGCGGCTTACAGGAAATATATATATCTCAGGGAAACCCTAATTCGACTAGCCTCCGGCGACGGACCTCCGCTACGCTTCGTCCAGAAACTGGCCTAATTGATGTATAGAATTTGGATCACAAATCAACAAAGATAAGCAAGACGTACGTGCACCGCCACACCGGCCAAACGCAGGCCGGCCAGAAAGAAGATATCAATATATAGTACCTATCTAACGCTAACGATCGAGTATATGACCCAAGTTAAGATGAGTCCAACACATTGCATGCATATGAGGAGTAGCAATGCCAATGTATAATCAACTACCTGATGCTAATCAAGGTTGTCAGTATCGCGATCCTAAATCGGATCGGATATTGTTCAGCGGGATCGCAAATCGTAGGATCGACTTAGAATTTAAGATCATAACTGATTATACCAAAGAAACATTTTTAGATTCTACCTTGTATTTTAACACAACATTTTTAAAACTATACTTTTAGAACTTTTATTTACCAAAATATAGCGCAAAGGAAAGATCACTTGTTATTTATGCAAATTATAATGGACACGCGGAAATAAAAAAGAAAAAAATTACAATGAAATAGACATATGTAAATAATTATTTATAATAAATCACTAGAATCGGGTAGGATCTTATGAAAATTTTGATCATGATTCTATAAATTTTTTTGTTAGAATCATAATAATATAAAGATTCTACCAAATTAAGACTCTGTTAGAGAATCGGTCCAGTCAAGATGGATCGTAGAAACACATGATCATACGACGAATTGAGATTCTAACAACCTTAGTGCTAACGTTTCCAACATTGCACGGCTTGTACCTCCAGGTCGACAAAAAGAACACTAGTACATCAGCAAAAGATTGGTCAGTGGCTATATGTTAATTTGCGAACAGCTATTTTATTAGAAGATGCATGGGTGCATCTTACACGGCTGGCTAACGGATAACGGTCGGTGCGATCAACCATTCAAAATCTTCCCTTTTCTGTCATCTACTCGCACCTAATCGATCGATCATATCGTTGTGAATATTCTGCCATGCATGAAGATAGCTATACACACACACTAAGTTGTCGCCAGCCGTGTAAGATATGCACTCATGCATCTTCTAATAAAATAGCTAGCTGTTCCGGCAAATCAACATAGCCACTGACCAATATTCCAAGACGAACGGATAATGGTCGGTGCGATCAACCATTCAAAATCTTCCCTTTTCTGTCATCTACTCGCACCTAATCGATCGATCATATCGTTGTGAATATTCTGCCATGCATGAAGATAGCTATATATATACACACACAGTTGTTGCCAGCCTTGTAAGATGCACTCATGCATCTGCTAATAAAATAGCTGTTTCGGTATATCAACATAGCCATTGACCAATCTTTTGCTGATATACTAGTGTTCTTTTTGTCGACCTGGAGGTACAAGCCGTGCAATGTTGGAATCGTTAGCATCAAGGTTATCAGAATCTCGATTCGTCATCTGATCATACATGTCTACAACCAAGATTGACTAGACCGATATGATCCTATGGTAGAGTTTTAATTTGGTAGAATCTTTATATTATTACGATTCTAACAAAAAAAAAATTCATACGATTCTAACCGGTTCTAGTGATTTATTATAAATAATTATTTACATATGTCCTTTTCATTGTAAATTTTTACTTTTTATTTCCTCATGTCCATTATAATTTGTATAAATAACAAATGATCATAAATGCAAGTTTTTCTGTCCCTTTGTAGCATTTATTCAAAGTTAGCAAAGACGACGAGGCAGAAGCAGATCGAGTGCTTGAAAATTATGCTTTGGACCGTGTGAAGCAAATGATGTATAATGCTTGTGCTGATGCTATCAAGGAGTACTACAAAAAACAAATGGATGAGATTGATGACACGCTGGCATGAGATTGATGACACGCTGGCACATCCAAGAGAATTAGAGTATGAGCAATAATTGATTGGTAGGATTTGGTGGTGTAATGAGCAAGTATGGCCACATCTTTGTCATAACTGGTGTAGCGACCAGTTCTTGACAAAACGAAAGAGAGGTTAGGAGGCACGTGTATCAATTTTTGAATAGTAATTGCTTTTGTTAGTGGTTTAAAAAAACTTATTTCAAATTAATCAAGTAATTGCAAAATTCTTAGCTTCTACCTTAATTCAAAATTTTGTTTTGGACCTCATTTCAAATTTCAGATTCAAATTTGAATTTAAATATCAGTTTCAAAATTTCTTTCTCTCCCTCTTGGGCCGGCCCGTCTTTCCTCCTGAGCTTAACCCACTCCTTCTTGGCCTTTTTCCCAGGCCCATCTCCCCTCTTTCGGCCCAGCTAGCCCATCTCTCCTGTCCCTCTCTTTTCCCCTCCAAGCCAGCTGAGCCATGCGCCGCCCTTCCTCACAAGCCTCAGCTCGCGCGCCGTGCCGCGTGCTCGCTCCCTCCACCGGTGCTCGCCATCCTCGTGGCGCCACTGCCGCACTGCAGCCGTCGCTACCCCACCTGCTCTCACCTCATCGCCTCCCACCTGCTCCCCTCTACCTACTCCCCTCCACCTGCCCTTGACTCTGGTGCCCCTTCCTCTCGCCTGGTCCCATCGTCTGTGCGTCACCGCCACGGCAAGCACCCTGGCCGCGCGCTGCTCCACGCACGCGTGTGCCTACGAGCCCGCATCTGCTCGCCGCCTCGTCCCATCGCCAGCGATGCTCCCACCTGCCCGTGGACTCTAGCGCCCTCCCCCTCGCCCGGTCTTGTTGCTCAGGATGCCAGCGCTACGCCTGGAGCAGCCTGGTCCTAGCTTCGGCTGTGCACGAGCACCTGAACGACTACGCCACCTGACGTGTCGTCTTGTCACCTCCGTCACCTACTTTGGCCCGCTTGAGTCATCGCTCCCGTCACCTCCCCACGCTGCGCACATACCTGCCCCATCCTCACCGCCCAGAGCTCCCATGACCGCCTCGGAACCCGCGCACCTCTGAATCTCCCAACGGCTCTCCCCTCCTCTCCTTCGAGCTATAAAGAACCCGAGCAGCCCCCCATCATCTCTTTCCCCCAACTCTCCCTCTGTCGCTCGTATTGCTGTTGTTTGCCCGAAGCCCTGAGCCCCGAGTTCAAGCTGCTGCGCACCTCCTTTCGGTTCTCACCCCACCAGTGCATCCCCCACTTCTACTCACGCGATTCATGCCCCAGAGCTCCTTGAAGCAATCCCCTCACTTAATTTTAGTTTTGTGTCATAGGAGTCGCCGCATTTCCTCTTCTCCTTCAGTCTCGGCCAACCCCTTCAATGTCGTCATCCTTCGCCTCCGACTGCGAGCTTCCCCACCGCCGTTCGCTGTCCACCGACCTCCTCTGGCCTCTCTCTTGGTCTTAGTAAGCCTCCTTCCCCGTGCCCTATTCTACCTCATGTCCTTTCGACCACGCCGCGTTGTCGAACCTCCTTCCGACCACGTGTAGTCGAACCTCCTTCCGACCATGTGTTGTCGAAACTCCTTCCAACTACGTCGTGTAGTCGAAATTCCTTTCGACTACGTTATGTAGTCAAAACTCCTTCCGACCACATCAAGTCAGATGATCAGTACTCGAAGCCAAGAGTACTCAAAGTGAGCAATGCTAAAGCCAACGAGACTCGGCTTAACAATACTCAAACCATCGATTACTCGGCCAACAAGACTCAAGTGATAAGTACTCAAAGCGAATAGTACTCGAAGCCAACAGTACTTGAAACCAGTACTGCTCAAAACCAAAACTTCAGAAGCTCCGTTCTCCTCCATTATAACTCCGATTCTAGTGATTTTTGTTTATAAATTTGTCTAAATTCAAGATCTTGTTAATGGGAGTGGTCTTGTATAATTTGGAGTTTATTTACTATTTCTTGTGTATTTATTTGTTCTCTTTGCTTATGGATCATCTTTCTGGTACATTCGTCCGATTAGAGTTCGAAGAAGCAAGAGATCTCCACTTTGATCAAGCACAAGACTTCCAAGACTCTCTTACCTTCAATCCAAGAGAGTCAATACTTTGATCATTTTGGGTCTACATTTTATGCAAATCCAAGACTTCCAAGAAAGTTAGGGTTGATGCCAATGAGTTTACTGATTTTGCCTCTATTTTGTGGAGTGAGTATAGTCGTACTCATCAGAATATACCTACAACATGGAATGCTTTGAAGAGAGCAATGAGGCATAGATTTGTACCTTCATATTATTATCGTGGTTTGCTTAATAAATTACAACGTTTAAGACAAGGTAGCGGTTTTGTGGAGGTTTATTATGAAGAATTACAAACTGATTTGTTGCGTTGTGGTTTAGATGAGACTGAAGATGCTAAGATGGCTAGATTTTTTGGGGGCTTAAACTGTGAAATTCAGAACATTTTATATTATAAAGAATATAATTATATGACACGTTTGTTCCATCTTACTTGCAAAGCTGAAAGAGAAATGCGGGGTCGACAAACTTGCTCTAGGGGTAATATTATAGGATCTTTTGTAGGTCGGCCAATTCAGCAACAACACATGGCACCTTCCTCCACTTCTGGCCAAGATGCACCCTCCTCAAGCTGTGCACCCCTCCTGCTCCTTCCACTCCTGAACATGCCCTTGATGCAAGCAAATCAGAAAAGTACAAGTCCCTACAAAAAGTGCTTCTTCCATTGCTTCTACAGGGAGATCTAGAGATGTATAATGTCACTGTTGCAAAGGATTTGGGCACTTGATACGTGATTGCCCAAGTCAGTGAGCTTTACTTATGAAAGACAATGGTGAGTACACTTCAGCTAGCGATATTAAGGAAGAATATGTTTTGGTTGCAACTAACAATGCAGGTGATGAAACTGAGGAAGAACAATTAGCCCATGAGACATCTGACAAGTACCAAAGCCTAGTTGTACAGCGTGTGCTAAGTGCTCAAATGAAGCTTGCTGAACAAAATCAACACCACACATTGTTTCAATCAAAGTTCGTCATCAAGGAACGTTCATACAAAGTCGTCATCGATGGAGGAAGTTGCAACAATCTTGCTAGCACCGACATGGTCGAGAAGCTTGGCTTGACCACAACTCAACACCCTCATCCTTAGTACATTCAATGACTAAATTTTTGTGGTAAGTTGAAGGTGACTAAACTTGTGCGCATATATTTTTATTGGACCATATCATGAC
This sequence comes from Hsuehochloa calcarea, assembly GCA_036346395.1. NCBI lineage: Eukaryota > Viridiplantae > Streptophyta > Magnoliopsida > Poales > Poaceae > Hsuehochloa > Hsuehochloa calcarea. The sequence goes on along the minus strand of CM070594.1, from coordinate 63,088,661 downwards.
TATGTTGATTGTGATGTCGTATATATGCAAGCATGCTCGTTATTATTAGGTAGACCTTGGCAATATGATAGATATACTAAACATAATGGTAGATCTAATCATTATACTTTCACTTATAAAGAAAAGAAAATCAATTTGCTTCTAATGTCTCCTGCTGCCATATTAAATGATAAATTAGAAAGAACTAAGAGAACAAGTCAGGAGAAGAGGAGAGATGATCATGAGATTATAGCTTCAAGTGAAATTAAATTGAAAGCTCCTGTTATGTTACCTACAAAATCTAATTGCATTGACTTAGAAAAATATGAATCTGGATGCTATACTATGGTTTGCAAAAAATCTTTGTGACCGTTAGAAGATATGCATGTTTTTTTGCCTCCTGTTGCTACTAATGTTTTGCAGGAAAATGATGACTTGGAGAAAATGATTGAGTCAAGGACGACTCAAGTTCAAGAAAGGGAAGATCATGAGGACATCAACCCTAAAGATGCAACCAATGCTTCGACCCACTGCACGACATCCTCTACGTCAACCACATCTTCTCTAATAGAACTTTCGGCTACTATAATGTTATATTCCCCAATTGGACCGAGCTACTTCTACTCTTACGAGCCGAACTACGTCTACATGCCATTGTACTACGTCTACATGCCCTAATCTTGCGTCGCCTCTTGTTGGCCTATGGGCTATGTAATGAATGGGCTGACTCATGTCATGAATGGGCTGACTTGGCCCATATGGCCCATAGGGCCGGCCAGCTAGGGTTTCTGGGCACTGTTCATATGGTACTGTTCACACATGAATAGTATCACCGCCCCTCCCTTCCCCTTTATTTGAGATGGTCGTCCCCTCTAGTCTTCATGAGTTTTGTTGATTGAAGTTTAGCTTTGCTACTTTATACTTTATCCTCTTGTTCAGCGAGATCAACAGTGACATTGTCTTCGAAACCCCACTTATCAATACCATTTTTATTCATATTTGCAATACATCATATTGTGTTTTACCTTGTTCTTGCGTGCTTCTTCAGTGTATGCAGGAGTTGATCTTCGTGATCAGGTCATCCAGGTATTCGTGCACAGTTGATAACGACTTGTCAAGTAGTTCAACGATTACGTGGTTTCGAGCCTCGCGAGTTCGTAGACAGGATCATGAGAGTTGAGAAACTTTTACCGAATTTATCTTCTCATTGAAAGATCGGGCCTACTCAGGGCCTCTGTGGTTCATCAATTTTGCCTTGATAGCATGGCCCATTTGGCCCCTTTAGCCCATAACATTTAGATTTTCAAAAAATCCAATCGTTTTTTTTGTCCGTTGGGGGTTTTAAAAATGGCAAAAAAAAATCTCAAAATTGTTTTCTATAAATAGCTACCATTACCCCCCCCCCCCTTCAGCACACATCCATTTCTCAATCTCTCTTTGAAAATCTATTGTAAAACATTCAAATTCGTTGTGAGATAATTTGGCAAAATTCAACAAAATTATGCCAAATTTTGACAAATTCAATTTCTGGCAACAAGACATCAAAAGAGGTATAATATTTTTTTGAATAATTTTATTTTTATTATTTGTTAGGCTAAGATGAAAGTAATAATATTGTTAGCTTCGATTTACAATTTTTGTTATGGAAAATTACGATAGCATTGTTCCTGGTGATTATGGATTTTCACCGGCGGAAGTTACATCCATGGAGGTTGTGGCTGCCTCAAACCAACCACAGTTGTTACCGGAAGGGCAAGGTAGACTTCCATCATTAGGCACTATGGCAGCATCTTCGTCGGCGGCCACTAGAGCAAGGAGATCGAGGCCGTCTACATCCGGAGTCTGGGAGAATTTCGACAGGATAACCAAGCCAAACGCACATGGAAATGAGGTATCATATGCTATTTGCAAAATTTATCACGATGAATTGTCTGCAAGATCTATAGGTGGAATGGGGCACTTGCTTGGACATGCTACAAGATGTAAAGCCAAACAAGGATTGATGATAAGGCAGACACAGCTGTAGTACAACCCCGACGCTACGGTACGTAGCTGGGACTATGATCCAGAGGTAGCCCGTCAATCTCTCTATCGTTTAATTGCTTCTGAGGATTTATCGTTAAGCTTTGGGGAGTCTACTACTTTCCAAACTTACATTAGGACTACGCATAATCCTAGATTTTCCACCGTTTCTAGACGGGCAACAACTAGGGGTCAAGGAAAATACTACAATGAACTTATATGAACTATTTAGTACGTGCACATTTTCGGTGGCCCTTATTTCAGACATATAGAGTGGTCAGGCTAGGAAGGATTATCTTAGTGTAGTTGTTCATTATATTAATGAAAACTCAGTAGTGGAGAAAAGAATTATAGATTTCAAATTAATTATTGTAGCACACATGGGTGAGAATATTGCGGACTGTATTATCAAAGTCGTGGAAAACTTTGGTCTTACAGATAAAATATTCTCAACTACTTTAAACAATGCCTCTTTGAACTCTAGGGACATGGATATTCCTACTCTAGTGTTGAGTACATACGTCAATTCCTTCTTGCTACATCAGCGATGAGCTTCTCATATTATTAACATTATAGTCAAATGTGGTTTCAAGAGGTTGAATTCGTATATGCAATATCTTACTTGAATAATTCTACAGGGCGATGGATGTACGTCCAAGAAAGTTCGGTTTGGATATGTCGGTAAGATAGAACTCTACTTACCTTGTGCTTAAAAGTCTTTTTCTATATAAGAGAATTTTTTATGTTTTTATTCAAATGCACTATCAGAGCACTGATAGTAGTATACTATTTACTAAGCAACATTGGTTCGTTGTTGAGACGATACTTCAGTTTTTAGAAGAAAAAAAATATGAAACCACTGTTGCTTTGTCCATTGTCTATTATTCGACATCTCTTATTATTGTACATAGTATTTTATAGATCGCTAGTCAATTAAAAACTATGAAAATGACATAGTTTTAAGAGATGTTGTTTTTGCTATGAAAGCTAAATACCTTAAATATTGGAAAGAAATTTCTTTTCTATATGCATTTGCATTTATTTTAGATCCTAGAACTAAAATTAATGGATTTGCTAATGTTCTTGATCTTCTTAGTGATGCTATAGGGCTAGACTATTCTAACTATTTCGCAGATATTCGTTCTCGATTACATGAGGTTTTCCAAAAGTACGAAAATAAGTTCCAATGAATCCGCTTGCAACGACCTCCAGTAACACCCACCTCAAGTAACAAGATACATCTGTAGGGAAAGATCTGGGGTACGGGCTCTTCCTCCAAGTTTAGGTCTTCTTCTTCTACATCAGCACCTTCTCAACAAAGTTTAAGACCAACGTCTCACCCAAGGAGTAGGGAACTATCCGTCTATCTAGACAGCGATACGGTGGATCTCAACTCAGAAAACTTCAAAATTTTGCACTAGTGGCACTACTACAAAAGAGGCTATAGCAGACGGCCCATCACAGACGGTTCCTTTGGAACCGTCTGTGTTGGGTCTGTCTGGGCTATCTTTGCGCGGCGGGCCCATCACGCACGGCGGTTACAAATAGAACCGTGCTCGTGATGGGAATTATCACGCACGGTTCTCAAATCGAACCGTCAGGATGTTACATGCACGGTTCTATTTGAGAACCGTCGCGATATCGCTGCACGGTTCTTCAAATAGAACCGTCGTGATGTTACACGCACGGTTCTATTTGAGAACGTCAGTATTTATCCTGCACGCTTACGAAATAGAACCGTCAGGATGTTACGACGCACGCTCTATTTTCGTAATCGTCAGGATAATACGACGGTTACGAAATAGAACCGCGTAGTAACATCCTGCACGGTTCTATTTCGTAACCGCTCGTGATATTGCCCATCACGCACGGTTCAAATAGAACCGCTCAGCGATTTCTGTCTTCATATAAATTGAGCCGAGACATCCTCTCTCGCGCATCAAGCTACTGTGTCTACCACTTCCCTTCCTCGCCTAGCTCCTCACTGCTGTGTATACCGCTCCAGCGCCACTTCCTCGCCCTAGCTCCTCCAACTGCGCCACTTCCTGCCTCTAGCTCCTCATCACACTTGTGTCTACCGCTCCAGCGCCACTTCCTGCCCTAGCTCCTCCAACTGCGCCACTTCCCGCCTAGCTCCTCATCTGCCTGTGTGTCTACCGCTCCAGCGCCACTTCCTGCCCTAGCTCCTCCAACTGCGCCACTTCCTCGCCTAGCTCCTCATCACTGTGTGTGTCACGCTCCAGCGCCACTTCCTGCCCTAGCTCCTCCACCTGCGGCTCCTCCTCTAATACGGTATGAGCACATGATCTTGCACCGTCAATGTTGGAATAAATAATATTAGCCTGCAAATCTTAGTTTTGAAACCTTATAACTAATGAACTAAAATTTGACTTAGGAGTGGTAACTTTATAAAATTGAATTAGGTCTAATAATCACTAAAATTTGAGTTAGGATAATTAATTGGCTTAAAAATAAATTTACACACCTGTACTTCACAAGACGGTGGGATTTGGGTCAAGCAATATTGCATTTACTGGTTCCGGTATTTTAGGTTAATAAGTGTTGTATGAGGTGATGCCTATATTTGGGTTGCATGATTGTTCAATTGAGATAGATATCGGTGTCGAGAGGTAGGGATCATGGTTGTGGCCGTAGGCATGGCTACGCTATGCCACCGCGTGTGGTACATAACTAGTGAAGAGTTTTCTTTCAATAACCTTAGATACAAATGTTGGAGAATGAGTTTATATTGCACATTTTCGTTTGCTATAAATTAATCGCTAATCAATTTGACACTAATTTGTTACATGCGTATTGTAGATGGATCGAAACTGGATGTACGGTGTGAACCGTGTGAGTCAAGATTACATTAATGGCGTGGTTGCTTTTAGAAGAGCCACGAGCGGGATATGTTGAAGAAGGGATAAATTTTATGTAATTGTCTGTGCATTGATTGCGGTAATCTGAAGATGTTTAACAACGCGTCGCAGATCGAAGCGCACTTGATTCGAAGGGGTTTCAAAAAAGGGTATACATGTTGGACCAGTCACGGTGAAGAGCAGATTATACCAGAAGTTAATAATGACGACGTCGCAGATCGAAGCGCACTTGCATGCCTGGTACTTGCGGAATACCGCAAAGAAGGGGTGCGATACTGGAATCACCGTCGCATACAAGGATGAGCATTTCTTCAACGGGCCGGGCAACTTCGTGGTGGGGTTCAACGACTTATTCAACCTATTCAATCTCGAAGCCCTCGACGCCTCGCTTCTACGATGTTGGACACTGTAAGTGTGTACAATCAAGTTCTACATTCATGTAATACCGATAAATATCGCAACTCATTGCTTATGTATCGATACATGATGAAAAATGCCCGGGAAGGGCGAGAACCGGTGGGTTTCCTCGACCCACACGTGGTATCTATGCAAACCATCCAAGCGCACGCGACCGTCGCCCGTAACTATATAACGACGCCATTGCTTCTTCGTAATCGCAAGGACTACATATCGTGCCCTACAACCGGGGGTAAGTGCTTCACTATTTGCTATTCAAATTTCATTTGTACTTAGGTTTAATAGTTATAGCGACATACATGAGTAGGTACCATCGATCCTTTTAGTCATTATACCCAAGAGGAACACTGTGATATATCTTGATTCCTAGTCGAAACGATCACGACTTCAAAGATTCTCGCAAGGAATACTCGACAAGTATGATCATTTCCTCCATACATAACTCTATTGTAGTCTTCCTTCGCTTGAAATGCCCGAGGATAACTTTTTCAATTATGTAGTTCGCTCATCTCCTATGTTAGCCAACAAGGAAGATACATGGATCCAAATACCAACTAACACACAGACGAAATTTCCAGACGCGCTACAACACAATAATCCTATATATATCATACTTCATAAAAATTTGTCTTCAATGACTATACGTACATATGTAATTCTATTTTTGCGGTGCTTGACAAAAAAAATGATGAGCTATGTGCATTCTACGCTTGCCATCATATGCAAACAAATCATTAGTGCTAAGATGAAGAATCCGGAGGTTTGTCAATCTCGAAATAATTTTTTGTAATTGTAAATTCAAATATATATCCTTACCATTTTTTCTTGACCTAGCGGCAGGGTTTGATAATAGATTTATATGGACTCGCTATGCAAGAGCTCGTGGAAGTTCGAGGCGACTATGCACCTTTATCATGACGAAATAGTTAACAAAGGAGAGTTTCACTCCATCGCCACCCGTAGATTCACGCAAACAATTGATTTAATTGTAATCCAATTGTACAACTATAGCAAAAATACTTCAACAAATTCGATCTTTATTAATTTATTTTGAGTAATGGTAAATTTGAGTTGTCAACAATTGATTCTCTGCGATGTATCTGTTTTTTGTACATGCTTGTTTTCGAGGGCATGGCTAGCAATTCCCGAGGTGGCCAAAAACAAAGAAACAATGTAGCTAGGGTCGCCAAGGTACCACAGACGGTTTTATGTTGAAACCGTGCAGTGAAAATATTACCACGAGCGGTTTCAACATAAAACCGCTCGTGGTAATAGCCTTCACAGACGATTTTAAAGAAACCGCTGTGATACTAAACATATCACGACGGTTTCTTTAAAAACCGCTCGTGATAAGTGATTATCACGAGCGGTTTTAAAGAAAACCGCTCGTGATACTAGACATATCACGAGCGGTTTCTTTAAAAACCGTGCGTGATAAGTGATTATCACAGACGGTTTTAACTTAAACCGTGCGTGATCATCACTTATCACAGCAGTTTAAGTTAAAAACCGCTCGTGATAAGTGTTATCACAGACGGTTTTGAACCGTCTGTGGTAACTGCTTGTTATCACAGACGTATAAATATAGACGGTTCGGAAACCGTCTGTGATGACGGTTCCGAACCGTCTGTGATGACGTGTTCTGTAGTAGTGTGGCATGACCATAAGTTAGCATATCCCGTGTTATACATACTTACACGTGATGTGTTAACTGTTCATGTCTCGAAAGTTTCTTCCGAGTCTGCTTTCAGTCTTTCTGGAAGAATATTGAAGGAGATGAGAGAAGAACACATCTCATAAGTGAGATGGTGAAGATACTTCTAACAGTGAAGAACTCGGAACAAGCTGATTCCTGTAGAAAATCCAGAATTATCGAAAGTGTTCGAAAATCTATACCTAGACGACGGCACATAGAACAATGATGTATATAGAACTATAGGTTGTACTCTTTTTCCTTAGCTAAATTTTTCTTATGTTTAGTTTTATTTGGTAAAGGTTTTAACGAGACAGTCATTTGAACATTAATAAATCTCTTTATTACATTTTCAATATGTTTGTATATTTTTTACAATTTTCATATATATTTCTGATTTTTTCTGATTTTGTGACTTTTTTTTTTCAAATCCACGCTGCCCTCGACGACGCCAACACGCTAAAAGGCCACGACATCTAATTCTAAGCCAAGTCCCTCGTGCTCCTGCTATCATATTATCATCGCAGCCGTACATTCTCCCGAAACCACGCTATTCAACGGCTTCGCGAACCTCTTCATGCCGTGCCCACCGCCTACCCGACGGAATGCTGCGCCCGAACCCGCCTCTGCACCTGGAACTGTCTCATCTCTTCGTTTGTGCAGTATGGGCGCGTCCACGCGCGATGCCGTGTTCTGGTTCAGGGAACTCGTAAGAAGCGGAGATGGCTTGTCCGATGGCTCTCTTGTTGCAGTATTGCCTGCATTTGGGTCACCAGAGTAAACTCATGGGCTTGTGAAGAAAACTGCAATGGATTCCTTCTCAGCAGTTGCTAATTCATTGCTGAATTCGTACTGTACTTGCTGTGCTATGTGTGTGGCAGAAAAGCTGTTTGATGAGTTGATGTTCAGAGGTATGCATGGTTTCTTGGAATACAATGATAACTGCTTTTGCTAGGAGTAACTCGCCAGAAAGAGCTTTTGAGCTTTTCTTGACTATGCAAGGTCAGGGTGTTTTGCCCAATGAAACTACATTCAGCAGTGTTCTTTATGCTTGCACCAGTACAAATGGACATGAGCAGGGCAGTTTGTTCACGCCAAAGCTATCAAACGCAATCTCAATACAAGTGTGTTTGTGAACACTTCACTGGTTGATTTCTATTCAAAGCGTGTTGGTAGGAGGGATGCTCATAAAGTGCTTGAAGAGATTCCTGAGAATAGCACTGCATGTTGGAATGCTCTGATTTCTTGTCACTCAGATAGTGATGTTCCTACTCTGTTTGTAATTCCGAGAGATATGCTACGATCAGGTATTAGACCAAATGAAGTTAGTTTTTCTTCATTGCTTAAGGATCCATCACTGTTGGATCTGTTGCAGATTCACTCATTGGTCACAAGATTGGGTTATGGCAGTAATGACTATGTTTCAAGTGCTCTTATATCTTCCTATGCTTCACATGGCATTGTTTCTGATGCCTTGGCTTATGGAGTTACGTTGGATCCTGACTTCTCTAATGTCTCCATGAATGTTTTAGCTGGGGTATGTAATAGAGCTCGCATGTACCAAGAAACCAAGGAGCTACTTTTACGTCAGCAAAGTAGTGATACTGCTTCATGGAGCGTACTTATTACTGCTTCTGCATGGAATGGTGATTATGCTGAAGCTTTTGAATTTTTCAAACAGAAGAGAATTTTGGGGCATCATTTTGATAACTATGTATTTGTGAGCTTGCTGAGTATTTGTACAAAAAATAACAGCCTTGTTCTTGGTAGGTTGGTTCATGGGCTTTATCATCAAGACGAATTCTGGGTGCTCTGATACTTATGTTCATAATATGTTGCTAGATATGTATGCTCAATGTGGTAGAGTTGAAGACTGTCTGAAAGCCTTTGGGAAATGTGCAATATCTCGTTTACTTAAATAAGTTATTAAAGAAATAGAAAGGTGATTAAGGATTAAAGGAGGCCTTCCTGTCGCCGTTACCGTGCCACCTCCAGGCCATAGCTGTTGTTGCTGCTGCCGCCATCGAGGAGGTACAAGGAGGAGAAGGAAGTCTAGCAAGGGAGAAGCAAGAAGGAAGGAAGAAGGAAAGAGAAGATGAGGAAAAGCTAGGGTTTCGCGCTCTGTCCGTGATCGTCGTCTAATTTCCTGGGCAATGAGCTAATCAACCCTAGTTTTATTTTATAGTAATGTTTATTCATGATTTAGATTGGTTTGGTTGTGGGAATCGCATTATTCGTTATGCCCTAGTTCAATAAGTTGTACTACAGAACCTTACGGGGGTTTTAGGATATCCCCATCTAGAATCATGATTTTTCCTGGTTAGGAAAGTTGTAGATAATTTACGTGGCTTTCCAGAGAGTCAAAGACCATTAAATTTGGATTAGCGACTAAAAATTTATGGCCTTGGGAGTACTATTGTCTAGAACTCTGTCGCCAATGGCTACAGTTGTGAACACTACTACAAAACAGGCTATAAAAGACACCTCATCATAGACGGTTCTCTTAGAACCGTCTGTGATGACTTAGATTATCACACACAGTTCTTAAGAAGAACCGTCTGTGATACTTCACAGACGGTTCGTATCATGAACCGTCTGTGATAAGCATCTCATCACATACGGTTCTTAATACAAACCGTCTGTGATGAGACAGACGGTTTGTATTAAGAACCGTCTGTGATTTTAAATTTTACCATGGCTTGGATTTTTCCTTACTCTAGATTTTCCTTACATAAGGCTATCACCCTGGAGATCTTAGTATCTAAAGATCTCATGGGACTCTACTTGTCCCATGACAACGACTTCGATTATCTGTCATGTCGAATGAATGTTATCTTACTACAAGAAACAATTTTTGATCATTTTCTCTTTCACACAGAGATGTTCATGTTATCTACCTGTCCCCGCAACGTTTCTAGCTAGAACTGCGACGATTCTGAGGGGTTCTACTTCGACAACTCTCATCAAACCACAGAGCAAGGGGAGGACCACTGCTCTTCTAGTATCTCTCGACAACTCTCATCAAACCAGAGACTAGCCAAGGCTCGAAAAAAGTCACCGACAGAGAAGTCCTCATGGTGAAAAGAACTGAGCATCGCTGCTCTTCTAGTATCTCTCGCACAAATACTCCCAGATATAATGAGTGGAACATAGACCAAAAATGTCTGGCCGAATCGATTCGTCGACGCTGACCACCAGGATCGCTCAAACACAGGCCTCATTAGCACAACAATGCTCAAATACATCTATGGCATACTAAAAGGTCTCATCAACAACGTTAGCAGTAGCGGCCTCTGTCTCCTTCTTGTAGGCCTTATCTTCTGCAGGAGGTGCAGAAATGGGCTGTCTGGGAGTAGGCTGAACTGGCAACGGCGGACAAGGTCGAGCACCAGTGACATGCCCCCAGAGGTGAAGACCATCGAGCGTGATCTCCATGAGTGAAAACCACAACCTGTAGTTCGTCCCATGGAGCTTTGTTCCCGAAAATGGAATCACAGCTGATGGAACAAAAGCCATCAGTAGGCGGTGCTGGACGGCGCGGTGACCAAGGTAACAAAATCTAACAAGTGGCGTTGGACAACGCGGCGGTTAGATCCGTGTTCTTATTCTTTCTTTCTTTTTTGAAACAAACTCTTCTAAAGGAAACCGTCCACGGTTTCCTTAAACCAGAACATCAGGACGGTCTCGCCCAGCGAAGCCCAAGGCGAAGGTCGCTCCCAAGCCGAAGGCCGCAGTCGTGGCCAAGACGAAGGCGACCACCGACGACGGGCGGTGATGGCCGCTTGCTCGTCCTACGAGCGTCGGGCGCGGCGTCGGGTCTTCCCAACGATTCAGGCGATGGGTCTTCTCCGATGACGGAAGGAAGGAAGCAATCGACATCGCACCGGGGGCGACGCGCTGATTCCGGCGGCGACGACCCGATTCGAGCGACTATCGGCCCGATTCGGACGAGGCGACGTCGGGCGGCGTCACAACGGTGGCCTCCGGCGGCTTCGACGATGGCGACAGTGATGGTGGGATGGTAATGGAAGAGCTAGGTTAGTGTGCTAGCTCTAATACCATGTTATAGATATTGTATGTATATTCAAGAGGCCCAATGAGCAATATATATAGAGAGTACAAGGGGATATATATATATATAAGGAAATACAAAAGGCATATAAGAAAATACAAAAGAATTCCTATTTCATGTTGTAGAAAAATAGTTACAAAATTGTGAAGTCTACTGTGTTGCTAAATTCCATAATAATATTCGGGTTGGAAACAAGGACCTAGATGGAAAAAGTAGAGAATTTTCATAACTAAGATATTATGGGGAATTTCATGGAGATTTCAGAAAATATAGAGTTTGCTATGTTTAGAGTTTAGAAGCAAAAGTTATTGACAGTTGATCTGTAACACCCTGACTATAAGGAAGTCAAGATGTCACCTACAACCACTACTCTTTAGAAGAATAACATCAAATCACATGACCAGGTTAATCAAGTAGGAAGATTATACGGAAACAAGAATTCATCATCATGTTTAATCAATGGAATAGAAATAAACAATTCTGAGAGATAAGGTAGTTATGACCAAACTGGCTTATTACAATTCAACACAAGTCATAATTAACGACATTAAAAGTCCTCAAAATGTTTGGTTTATGGTAGTGAGTGCATCGTGATGAACTACCCTCCACAAGATCATTCTTCCTTGTCATTTACCTAAATAAAACAACAAAGCAAGTGTAACACCCCAGCCCAACACTGAGCCTAGAATGCCACCACACTACTCTTCCAACTAATAATTATCGACACACTATAAAATTACAGCAAGAACACAACAATAAACATATCCATAGATCACAAAAGAACATGCATAATTATGGAACAAACGGCAATAAATAAGCAAGGGGAATATAACCACTAAATACCCAAGATAGCATCAACCAATGAATCCAAATTATTGAAATAAATATTCTAGTCCAAACTGTTGTCCTAAAATTTATTCAATAACTAACATGTCCAAGAGTAAACCAATATTGAATGAAAAGATTATCATGACGAATGATCATGTGATGTCCATGTGCTCTACTCGCTCTCAATTACGGCATCCTCGAAGATCACCTAAAGACAACAATAGAGCAAGGGTGAGTCCACGACTCAGCAAACACATTCATAAACAACGAACAATAATGAATCAACAAAGATTCAATAACTTCATTATCATCACAGTACTTCCATTAATATTCTCACCATTAATCTCATTTATGAATGCAACTCTATTCTACATGTCCACATGCACTTCTTTCACAGATACGGTATAGCGTGAGTGAATGCTCGCGACAACATTCACTCTCAAGCCCGTTCCTCCTCAAGGATCGGGGACCTCCTCCACTCCCGTGGAGTTGTGATCAATCATGATCACCTTCTCTTATGCAAAGATGCTTATGTATGCAAACATGCAAACTCCATCATAAACATCATGTCCAACTTTTCATCATGCTTGTCAACAAAGATATAAACATATCAATTATTTGTTTGCAATTAAACAGAATAAAAGCACAACAATAATGGTAATAGAAGATAAAGAAAACAGTGATCGATCATTGATCGCTGTCTACCATGCACTTGCCTTTACTAGTTGCGACGCACGATCTGGCTAGCAGATGGCAACAAGTACGACGCCTCTCCTACATTAAATACATAAATCTCAATACAAGCTACAGCATCATAAGAACAACAATCAATATACATCGCTCCTACACGTCCCCAAATATACCACGTTACGCCGGTACCGAATAGTTACCCATAGCTGCCCGGTTACTAAAAAGAGCGTAACTTTTGACTCAAAAGTCCGATCACCACAAACCACCCCATTCTGGATTCTTTATAAAATTATCCACATTTTCTTAGATTACACCGTCTTCTAATTAAATCATCTAACCCTCCGTATTTAGCCCAGAAAGTCGGTCTGCCCGCTTCGGAACAGCAGGTCTTCCTAAATTCATAACTTTTGTTTTACTCAACCAAAATGCGCGTTCTCAGATTCTACAGAACCATTGGACAATTATATACAACTTTCATGTAGATCAAAAACTCTAATTAAGCTATTTACTATTTTTAATTTACAGTCTACCAAAACAGCGCCGGAAGACGATAATCCCTAAAAACAGCGGTCTTCCGAAAATCATATCTCGAAATCTACTTGTCCGATTGACATGATAAAATATGCTGTAGAAAGATATCGAAATTATCTACAATTAACTAGTAGATGCGATTTCCAAAATTCGCCATTACGATAACCGAATAAATCGTTCAACAGAACAGCATTCTAAATAGATTTATTAATCGGCACTTTGACTAAAAACTATAGAACCTTCTCTAATTACAACACCAATTCGGCTACCACTAATCACTAACATGCTGGCACCTCAAAACGTTAATCTCAAAGTTTGCTAACCAAGGCATTAATTGAATCTAAAGAAACCGATTACCTAACCAAGGTTCAAGCCCAGAGGACGTTCGGCCACGGAAATCAGCAGTAGTCGCAGCCTCCACGTGCAAAGAATCGCCATCGCGAGGCTTCACTTGGCGCCAGAAGAACGCACGTGAGCGGCGGCAGATCGGCTCCACCGGATCGCGCAGAAGCCGCCTTCGGCCGGCTTCGGCGATCGCAAAGACACAAATGACTCAAAGAATAAGCAGAAGGAAAAAACGCAGCAGCAAGCAAAGATCGCGACGGTTCCCACGCGGCACACAGAGCAAAGACAAGAAGCCAAGAACGCACGCAGCAGCTGCGCGCGCGGCGCCGGCAATCGCGTAAACAATGCAGAGCACCGCAGAGCAACGCCGGCAAAGAATAAAGGCGCAGGGTTGCTCGGCTACAGGCGACGGCGTTCCAGCTGCTCCACGCGCAGATCAGTCGGCAAAAGCAGCAGCACGCGCAGAGAAAAGCAATTTGGTTGGCGGCGGCTACGGAGAAATTGGCTGGCGGCTGAGGGAAAGAAAAACAAAGAAAAGCTAGGGTTTCTAGAAAACCCACCACTATTTATACAGCTCTTAAAAAATTCTGAATATTCTATTTTTCACAAATTCTTTTTATTTAATTACGCACAAGCCCTTAAGACGCTTTTATTAATATTAATATTATTTTTCAGATTATTACATTCTACCCCCCTTAACGGAATTCGACCCCGAATTCTACTCGCCGCTCTACTCAATTAAAAACCACACTGCTGAAATTAAACAACAAAACAACACGTACCCGACGTGAACAACTCCGGATAATGCTCGCGCATGCGAGACTCCAACTCCCAAGTCGCCTCTCTCTCGGTCGATCGGCCCACAAAGCACCTTGACGTATACCAACGTCTTGTGCCTCAGCACTCGCTCCGACCTCTCCAGAATGCGCGCCGGACGCGACTCCACTGTGAGGTCTTGCTCAATAGACAACGGCTCTAATGAAATCTTATGCTCGATCTCTCAAAACTTTCTCAAAGATCGAGACGTGAAACACATTATGAACTCCACGCATGGACTCGGGAAGGTCCAGCGGTAGGCTAACTTCCCAATTCTTGCAATAATCGAACGGTCCAACGTACCTCGGGCTAAGCTTCCTCCGTACCAAACCGAACAATGCCTTTAGTGGGAGACACTCTCAAGAGCACTGGTCACCCACCGCAAACTCCAAGTCACGCCTCCTCAAATCAAGATAACTTTTCATGCGCTCGCCGAGCCGCTAATGATTCTCGCCTCACCATGGCCACACGCTCAACGGTCTTCTCAATCCACCCGACCCAAAATTGCCTTCTCTCCAATCGCATCCCAACAAAGCGGCGATCCGCACTTCCGCCCATAGAGAACCTCAAATGGCGCGGCTCTAATCTCGAATGGTAACTATTATTATAAGCAAACTCGCAAGTGGCAATGGTCCTCCCAACTACCCTTCCAAGATAGAACACAAGATCGCAACATATCCTCCAAAGTCCGAATAGTCCGCTCTGATCGCCCATCATGCTGTGGGTGAAATGTCAGACTCAAGTGAGCTGTGTGCCCAATGCACTCGCAGACTCTCCCGAACTTGGAGACAAACTTGGCGTCCTCGCGAAATGATGGTCTTTGGCACACCATGCGCCTCACTATTTCACGCACATAAATAGGAGCTAAATCACTCATTGAATTTGTCGTGCGAATAGGAATGAAGTGTGCGATTTTTTTCAATCGATCCACCACTACCCAAATCGCATCCTTCCTCGCGCGAACGAGGCAACGCCACCACAAAGTCCATAGAGATATCATCCCAAGGCCACTGGGAACCTCCAAAGGTCAGAATAACCTGCAGGGCGCTTGTGCCCGGCTTTCACTTGTCGACAAACACCACAAGAAGCCACATAGTTAGCAATGTCCACCTTCATTCTTTTCCACCAAAATTACATTTTAGATCTCGATACATCTTAGTCTCACCAGATGAGCGATTATGCGGGTGCGATGTGCCTCCCTCAAAATATCATCTTTGACCTCCGCCTTTTGCGGCACGCAAAGACGTCCTTTAAACCTCAAAGTACCAGAATCGTCCATGCTAAAATCACCCTCTTTACCCTCATCCAGACGCTTCCTAACCTCCTGTAATAACCGGTCACTCCGTTGTGCTTCCCGCACACGGTCTGGAATAGCTGACTCAAGAATCAACTGTGTCTCAACATGTGATGTGCCCGCATAACAATAGGATATACCCATGCGATCAAAATCAGCAATGAGGCAATCTAGAGTAGCAGGAGTCGCCTTGCGACTAAGAGCATCAGCAACTACATTGGCCTTGCCTGGATGATACTGGATAGTAAGATCGTAGTCCTTGATCAATTCCAACCATCTCCTTTGCCTCAAATTCAGATCCTTCTGAGTGAAGATATACTTGAGACTCTTGTGATCTGTGAAAATATCACAAGGCTCGCCGTATAGATAATGCCTCCAAATCTTGAGAGCAAAAACAACCGCAGCCAACTCCAAATCATGAGTGGGATAATTCTGCTCGTGCTTCTTTAACTGCCTCGACGCATAAGCAATTACCTTACCGTCTTGCATGAGAACACAGCCAAGACCCACTCGAGACGCATCGGAAAAGACTGTGAACCGCTTTCCCGGCTCGGGAAGAGTGAGAATAGGAGAGGTCACCAACCTGTCCTTCAAAATGCGTAAACTAGCGCTCCACACTCATCACCCACTGAATCTCACACCTTTCTGAGTAAGCTGAGACATCGGCTTGGCAATGATAGAGAAATCCTGCACAAAACGCCGATAATATCCAGCCAAACCCAAGAAACTCCTCACCTCCTTCACATTAGTCGGCCTCTTCCAATCCACCACTGTGGAGACCTTACTAGGATCAACAGCAATACCCTGAGGGTTAATCACATGACCCAGAAAACCCACTTCTGAAATCCAGAACTCACACTTCTTCAACTTAGCATAGAACTTGTGCTCTCTCAAAGTATCTAAAACCAACCTCAAATGTCGCTCATGGTCCTCATTGGTCTTGGAATAGATAAGAATATCATCAATGAACACCACCACGAAGTCATCTAGATACTCGTGCAACATGTTGTTCATGGTTTCCATAAAAATGGCAGGTGCATTAGTCAATCCAAAAGACATAACTTTATACTCATAATGCCCATACCGTGGAGAAAGCGCCTTCTCTACATCCTCGCTCACGCACACGGATTTGATTATACCCTGACTGGAGATCGATCTTGGAGAACACTTGAGCTCCATTCAACCGATCAAACAAGTCCTCAATGCGGGGCAATGGATATTTGTTCTTGATTGTGACCGCATTAAGCGCACGATAATCAATACACATGCGCCAACTCCCATCCTTCTTCTCAGTGAATAGAACAGGAGCTCCCCACGGTGATACACTACGCCTGATCAAACCTTTAGCCAACAACTCATCCAATTGCTTCTTCAACTCGTCCTGAAACGGACGTGCTAATCGATATGGAGACATCGAGATGGGACGAGTACCCGGAACAAGATCAATGCGAAACTCCACGTCTCGCACAGGTGGCAAACCCGGAAGCTCAGCCGGAAACACATCGGCATAGTCACTAACCACTGGAATCTCCTCAATCTGCGAAGCCACACTCGGTTTCAAAGAAGAGCTAAAAGAAGTCCAGCCATCGCACCGCGATCCGGAACACCCCAACCGGTATCGAAAGAGAGCGCGGGCGCACCTGAAAAGTCAACGTCTCCCGCACGGGTCCGCACAGAGATTCTACAGAAACAGGATATCACGGCTCGATAAGAGTGCAACCAATCCATACCCAAGATAACGTCGAACGGCTCCATTTGAATAACTATCAAATTCGCCGTGAACCTCTCTCCATCAATAATAATAGAGCACCGGGACAAACAAGAGAGCTAGCAATAATACCCCGGAGAACTAACTAACACCGATCGAGAAATCCATCAGATACTCAAGTTCGCTCTCCTAGCAAACGCCGTCGAGACAAACGAAAAGGTAGCTCCCGAATCAAAAGGACTAAAGCATCAAACGAATCCACAAGCAAAGTACTGCCACCACGTCAGACGCCCCGCGGACTCACTGTGGGCATGGCGTACACTCGGTGGCGCCATGGCGAAGAAGACGACGGCGGGCGGCGAGAGCCCCGACAACTCTTTGTGGCGGTGCGAGTAAAGCCGGTCGTGCACCACGAAGCGGTGCGAAGGTGGCGGCCGCCGATGAGTACCGCCGAGGCGCCTAAGTCAAGGAAATGGCATCGCTGGAGGAGCGATCATCATCCGAAAGATCCTCGAGCAGACCCATCAAGAAGAAGATGGCACAGCTCCCACTTGATCACGCTTAGCGGGTTCTCGCGACACACCCGCTCCTTGTGACCGGCCGGCCACACCGACGGCAATCACCCGTCCAAGTGCACTCAGCAGTCAGGTGTCCATCACCGCACTTAAAGCAAAGCATGCCCCGCTCGGGACAGACGAAGAGCCGGAGTACCGCAAAGGACGAGGCGCCAAGAAGGAACGGCCTCGATCGCTAGACTCGAAAGATCGCGGTCCTCCTTGAATTTCTTGAAAGTGTCGAATGCACCCACTTCCCTCACTAGAGCTCCTCTTGGTCACCACGAAACTACGATCCACCGAGGCTTGTCGCCTTTGTGAGTGCATCTCCAACTCCATGCCCTCGGCTTGCTCCACAACAGAGCAGAGTCACAGAGTGGAGTAGCTCCCAACACATGCCGCAGACTCGCACTGAGACCCCGACGGAACCTCTTGGCTTTCGAAGGTCATCGTCACATCAAGGGACGGCGAACCAAGTTGTTGAACTCGGCCTCATACTCAAGAATAGACCTCTTCCCCGAGCAAAGGTCGTCAAGGCAACCTCCATCTTCTCAACAAAAGAGTAGGGTAGAACTTCCCTTGAACTGATATACAAAATCCTCCCAAGTGATCGGACCTTGAGTGGCGGTCCTCGAAGACAACACGACCTCCCACCAAATATCCGCTTTGTTGACGAAGAGCACGGATCTCTCCCACCAACTCTCTCAAAGAAAGCGGGGTCTCATCTTGGGCCCCAACCGAGGCGGGTCAACAAAGAACCCCTCGACCATCGACTAATCACACAGAGGTGGCTCCACGGAACCTCGCCGTGGCCACGACCTCCACGATCGCGCCACCACGACCACGCCCTCTACCCTCAAAGATAGCTATCAACCACAATCAACAATACACAATGAGCTCAAAGCTCAAAATAAACTCATCCATCAATAAACAACATAACGGAAGCGTAAAACTATATTCGTACCTCTCTCTAACTACTGTGCACTAGTGTGTCAAATTTTAGATTGTTTAACCATTAGCAAATTTTAGTTGATTTACTAATACTAAAACAAATTTTTTAACAATTTTAGTTTGCCTAAGTTGTTAATCTATTCACCACGGACCTAAAGCCCGCTCTGATACCAACCAGAACACCCATTAACACTGAGCCTAGAATGCCACCACACTACTCTTCCAACTAATAATTATCGACACACTATAAAATTACAGCAAGAACACAACAATAAACATATCCATAGATCACAAAAGAACATGCATAATTATGGAACAAACGGCAATAAATAAGCAAGGGGAATATAACCAGCTAAACAGTCCAAGATAGCATCAACCAATGAATCCAAATTATTGAAATAAATATTCTAGTCCAAACTGTTGTCCTAAAATTTATTCAATAACTAACATGTCCAAGAGTAAACCAATATTGAATGAAAAGATTATCATGACGAATGATCATGTGATGTCCATGTGCTCTACTCGCTCTCAATTACGGCATCCTCGAAGATCACCTAAAGACAACAATAGAGCAAGGGTGAGTCCACGACTCAGCAAACACATTCATAAACAACGAACAATAATGAATCAACAGCATTCAATAACTTCATTATCATCACAGGTACTTCCATTAATATT
Source organism: Hsuehochloa calcarea (assembly GCA_036346395.1). Lineage (NCBI taxonomy): Eukaryota > Viridiplantae > Streptophyta > Magnoliopsida > Poales > Poaceae > Hsuehochloa > Hsuehochloa calcarea. Next base: position 63,069,204 of record CM070594.1, on the reverse strand, counting down.
CTCAGTCATTAATCTCATTTATGAATGCAACTCTATTCTACATGTCCACATGCACTTCTTTCGCGTATACCGGTATAGCGTGAGTGAATGCTCGCGACAACATTCACTCTCAAGCCCGTTCCTCCTCAAGGATCGGGGACCTCCTCCACTCCCGTGGAGTTGTGATCAATCATGATCACCTTCTCTTATGCAAAGATGCTTATGTATGCAAACATGCAAACTCCATCATAAACATCATGTCCAACTTTTCATCATGCTTGTCAACAAAGATATAAACATATCAATTATTTGTTTGCAATTAAACAGAATAAAAGCACAACAATAATGGTAATAGAAGATAAAGAAAACAGTGATCGATCATTGATCGCTGTCTACCATGCACTTGCCTTTACTAGTTGCGACGCACGATCTGGCTAGCAGATGGCAACAAGTACGACGCCTCTCCTACATTAAATACACAAATCTCAATACAAGCTACAGCATCATAAGAACAACAATCAATATACATCGCTCCTACACGTCCCCAAATATACCACGTTACGCCGGTACCGAATAGTTACCCATAGCTGCCCGGTTACTAAAAAGAGCGTAACTTTTGACTCAAAAGTCCGATCACCACAAACCACCCCATTCTGGATTTTTTATAAAATTATCCACATTTTCTTAGATTACACCGTCTTCTAATTAAATCATCTAACCCTCCGTATTTAGCCCAGAAAGTCGGTCTGCCCGCTTCGGAACAGCAGGTCTTCCTAAATTCATAACTTTTGTTTTACTCAACCACAATGCGCGTTCTCAGATTCTACAGAACCATTGGACAATTATATACAACTTTCATGTAGATCAAAAACTCTAATTAAGCTATTTACTATTTTTAATTTACAGTCTACCAAAACAGCGCCGGAAGACGATAATCCCTAAAAACAGCGGTCTTCCGAAAATCATATCTCGAAATCTACTTGTCTGATTGACATGATAAAATATGCTGTAGAAAGATATCGAAATTATCTACAATTAACTAGTAGATGCGATTTCCAAAATTCGCCATTACGATAACCAATAAATCGCTCAACGAACAGCATTCTAAATAGATTTATTAATCGGCACTTTGACTAAAAACTATAGAACCTTCTCTAATTACAACACCAATTCGGCTACCACTAATCACTAACATGCTGGCACCTCAAAACGTTAATCTCAAAGTTTGCTAACCAAGGCATTAATTGAATCTAAAGAAACCGATTACCTAACCAAGGTTCAAGCCCGAGGGGCGCTCGCCACGGAAATCGCGAGTCGCGACCTCCATGTGCGGCAATCGCGATCGCAGGGCTTCACTTGGCGCCAAGAACGCCGCAGAGAGCGGCAGCAGATCGGCTCCGTGGATCGGCGGCGATGGCCGTCTTCGCCGGCTCGGCGATCTGCGCAACCAGCACTTCAAAGAGCGCGCAGAAGGAAAAAAGCAGCAGCAATAAAAGATCGCGTCGGTTCCCACGCGGCACACAGAGAGCGGCCGAAAGAAAAGAACGCGACGCGCGCGCAGCGCCGCAGCTGCGGCGTCGGCGACAATGCAGAAACAATGAGAGCACCGCAGAGCAACAAGACGGCGATAACGGTAGCAGGTTGCTCTCGGCTCTGACGACGGCGTTCCACCGCTCCACGCAGATCAATCGGTCGGCGAAGAAGACGCGCAGAGAAAAGCAATTTGGTTGGCGGCGGCTACGGAGAAATTGGCTGGCGGCTGAGGGAAAGAAAAACAAAGAAAAGCTAGGGTTTCTAGAAAACCCACCACTATTTATACAGCTCTTAAAAAATTCTGAATATTCTATTTTTCACAAATTCTTTTTATTTAATTACGCACAAGCCCTTAAGACGCTTTTATTAATATTAATATTATTTTTCAGAGTATTACAGCAAGAATGAGCCAAAGACTCAGCAAGTAACTGACAAGGAAGAATGACAAGGAAGAATGACAAGTCATAATTAACGACAGTAAAAGTCCTCAAAATGTTTGGTTTATGGTAGTGAGTGCATCGTGATGAACTACCCTCCACAAGATCATTCTTCCTTGTCATTCTTGCTTTGTTGTTTTATTTAGGTAAATGACAAGGAAGAATGATCTTGTGGAGGGTAGTTCATCACGATGCACTCACTACCATAAACCAAACATTTTGAGGACTTTTACTGTCGTTAATTATGACTTGTGTTGAATTGTAATAAGCCAGTTTGGTCATAACTACCTTATCTCTCAGAATTGTTTATTTCTATTCCATTGATTAAACATGATGATGAATTCTTGTTTCCGTATAATCTTCCTACTTGATTAACCTGGTCATGTGATTTGATGTTATTCTTCTAAAGAGTAGTGGTTGTAGGTGACATCTTGACTTCCTTATAGTCAGGGTGTTACATGATCACCGGGAAAATATAGAGTTTGCTAATGTATTATTGATGTTTGTCTAGGGAGTGTTACTTCGAGTTCGGTGTCACCTTTGCATCGTCCCGACTTTCGTGGCTAAAAGGCAAGTGCATGGTAGAGTGGTAGACATCGGTTTATCGGCTATTGTCTTTATAAATTAATTGACATGACATTTACTTATGCTTTACTTATACTTATTTAAATGCCATGCTATGATGATGATGATGATTTAATGAGGTTATGACATGATACATTGATGACATGAGAAATTGAGGACATGATATTGTAATAATGATGATGGATTATGTTAATGAACAATTAACAGATGTTGCATCATTTACATTCATCATGACAGGAGTTGCATGAGCCAGGTCTGTGAGAAAGTTGCATGACTAATTCGGAGTGCTCTACATAAAAACCTACTTGGTAGGAACTTCACGGGAGTGGAGGATAGAGTGGTTCACCGATAGGTGATCACTCTGCTATACCGGTATCAGCTGATGGAGTTGCATATGTGCATGTTCATAATGGAGCATTGCATGCATGGGATGATATGATTATTTGAGTAAAGAATGACAACGACATTGATAATGATAATGACCATGATAATGATTAAATTGAATGATAAGTTGTATGGTTATTGTTTTATTATATACTTGCTGGGTTTTAGACTCACACTTGCTTTGTTATTGCTTTTAGGTGATTGTTAAAGGTGACATGCTTGGGATGGAGTGGCACATGAGTAGCATAACATGCAACTATCACACAGACATTATCAATTAGTTTGCTTTAATTAAATCTAATGACATGATTATTCCCTTTAGGAGTTATTCAATATTAGACTTAGCTATTATTGGTTTGTTATTTAGAGTTGTGGTTGATTTAATAATAGTTTGATTTGTTTGATTTAATTGATTTCTTATTATTAAGTGCTATCATCCTATGTATTGGGAGCATGGTCCTGGCGTTCCTTGGGTGCGTGTATCCCAAGCGTTTCCCGGGTGCGGGTATCTCGGGTGTAACAACCTGGCTATTCGGAAGCCAATTTGTCACACAAATCTAACAAAGATACTAATAGTATACAACATTACCAGGTTAATCAGGCTCAATCATCAATATCCCATAAGGAACGACGATAAACGATTAACAGTTTCATGGGAAGGAATGGAAAATAGATCATAAACGACGTCTGATAAACATTACCAAAATTGGATTATTACAATCTGGAAATTTATCAAATAGTTGACATGACTGAAAGATAACATTAGTTATTATGGTTTGATAAAGGTGTTGTGCAGCGTGCTGGACTACCCCACAAAAGGTCTTGCCTTCTTCCTCATTTACCTAAATAAAACAAACAAAGCAAGAATGAGCCAAAGACTTAGCAAGTACATTTAACGAATAACCGAAACATCAAGAGAACAAGGTAATCACAATCCACTTGTAAACACTTCTCTAAACATTTATGAAAATGCATGGAATGGAATAATGCAATGAAGGAATGGACTGCTCACAACTTATACCGGTATAGTGAGTGACACACCCGTCGGTGTTCACTTAAGCCCGTACTTAACAAAGTACGGGGACCTCAAATACCGTATGAAGAACGTTTCATACGGGTGTCCAACATTGCCCATATTGGAATGGTGGGTCTTACGTGCCCATTCTGGAATTGATGGGACTTAATCAAATTTCCACTCCCGTGGACGGAAACGAAGCATGCATGAATGGAATGAATCATGTATCACAAGAAACATAAATATTGAAATCTATCCACATCATGAGCACAACGCAAGAACAATCATATTGAAGGACCGAAATGGCAACAGAGGGGGGGTGAATGGTGCCTTAAAAATTAAGATCCTCCCCTCTCAAGTGCCCACACAGCAATCCAAAACCGTACTATTAAACAAAAACTTGATGTGAATCAAAACCACAGAGTTAAACAAAAATGGGCATTACATCCGATATCGAAGCTCGATTCTACCTTATGTAGTTCCAAGATCGCGGTAGTTCCGCATCGCGGTAGTTCCGCTTTGAGCGGAAGTTCGCATCGCGATAGTTCCGCTTTCGGCGGAAGTTCCGCCAGTATACAAATAAGAAGTTCGATTGTCTCGACCAAGAACATCAGCTCGGATTTTGCCAAAAATCCAAAATACTCAAAGATTGTTGCTCTTCTCCGGTCAAGTCTCACAGGACATCATCCTAAACAACATCTTGACCCCATGGAGAAGAATCGCAGACAAAGATCCATTAATCAAAGTAAAATCGAATTTCTTGAATATTTGGCAAGAAAGATCAAAAACCACAATAGGCAAGATTCTTAGATTCTAAGCTTATGAAACTTTGAGAATATATGTGGATATCATGGGGATAGGTTCCAGATCTTAGGATGATGTGACAATTGGCAATGGTGTTTACGGTTTGTCGTTTCACGAGTTTTCGACAAAGTGTCAGGCATTCTGGACAGGGGCGGTCCGACCGGTCCTTGCACGGTGGTCCGACCGGTCCCAAATCGGTCGGACCGGCCATGTGGGGCGGTCGGACCGGCGGTGACCTAAAAGTGGTCAAAACGAGCTGGGCCAAAAATAGGTGTTGTAGGCAAGTGAGGGGATCCCAATGCACTTGGTCTCATGATTTTTGGAGTCTCCAGTAAGAAGTTCTATTCGTTTTAAGTTTCCAGAAGGTTTGAATTTGAGGGTATGAATTTCGCTAAGTCCCTAGGGGCGGTCCGACCGCTCACGAGAGCGGTCCGACCGCCAGGTATGGTGCGACCGGCTCACATGGAGCGGTCAGACCGGTATTGACTTGAACGTCGGCCAACTTCGTGGCGATGTTGTTTTGTTAGGTCAAAGTCATTGGTTTCATGGCATATGATTTGCATGATGCATGTTTTGACTAACATGGGTCAAGTTGTGAAGAACTTGTTCCCGAATTCGTGTTTGCTTGTCTATGGTTGTGCAGGTAGATTGGTGGTCAACGACGGTCAACGGCGAGGAGGATCGGGACTAGACTTGGAGAGTTGAGGTCCAGAACGATCGACGATGCCGGGTGAGGTCAATGACTCAAGCGTGACGCAAGATGGACAAGGGTGACCTATTAGCAAATCTGAGGCGCAAGATGGCGCTAGGTGAAGCTGTTTAGGTCAAAGGTTAAAGACGGCGCTTTGCGAAGCGTGCGTGTGTGACCCGTTTGTTAGTGGGCCTTAACGGGAGCCCAATGGAGTCAAACCCTAGGAGTTCTAGGCTTCCACTATAAATAAGAGGAGGTGGTGGCTGCACCATCTAGCTCTTTTATCTCTCGCCTCTTTATGTTTCGAAACCCTAATTGGCTTAGGGGGAGTTGAGGTGGAGGCTAGGGCTCTTTATGGTTTGAGGTGAATGTTGTGATCTTGGATTGACCACTGATCCATGATGGTGTGGGTGTAATCCAGCAACGATCACGTTCTTAATCTATGCAAGGTTTGCTTGAGATAAATCTCTTTTCGTTCTTGCTTTCAATTTCGTGATTTTAGGGCTTTCTTTGATCCGCGAGTTTGTGATTGATTCTTTCATGTGAATTTGCTTGCTGTGATTTGTGTGAATCTATCTAGCATCATCTTGATCATCAATCTCTCACGAACAAGCTTTAGGATCAAGTTTTCGTTCTTGCCCGGTTTTAGACCTTCTGTTAATCAATTGGCAATTGTTCAGGATCTATCTAAGAATTATCATTATATTCGATTGGAATAGGTCCTCAATAGCATAGAGAAGGTGTGTGCAAAGTTTCATAAAGTTTGGAGTTGAGAATCAAAAGTTTGACCTAATTGCAACTTCGTCATCGGGCTGATTTTATCGCTTTGGATCGGTTCGAGTCGGCGGTCGAGACGCCGTCATCACCGGTCAGACCGATTTTGGAGCGGTCCGACCGCCAGTACAACAGCGGTCAGACCGCCCGACAATCGGTCCAACCGGCTGGGTCCAGAGGTCAGACCGCTTGTGCTTTGAGTTTTTGCAATCTTAGTTGATTTTGTTATTTTGTTTAGGGGATTTAATTGGATTCAATACTAGTCTTCCGCTGTACTGGTATATTGATCTTCATAGCTTCCTAATAGCTATTGGAGTGAAATTATGTTGAATTCATTATTTGGGAAAAAGTGAGCGTGCTCTATTCACCCCCTCTAGTCGCCTTTTCGGTCCAACAAGTGGTATCAGAGCCCGGTTAGTTCAATCTTGATCTTAACCAGTCACTGAACTTTGGCGATGGATAGGTTCTCTACAAAATTGTATATCTTTAATGGGCATGACTATGCCTATTGGAAGAATCGTATGCGAGTATTCCTTGAGAGCGAGGGACAAGCTATATGGGACGTTGTTCGATCCCCGCTCATTATTCCTGAGGTTGAAACCCCTGCTTCTGTGGTTCTTTTGGCTAACAACAACAAGGCCAAGAATCTCTTATATGGTGCGCTTGGTAGACAAGAATATGATAGGATTTGCAATTTTGCGACTGCGCACGAGATTTGAAACACCCTTGAAACCTATCATGAGGGTTCGTCCCAAATTAAGAAAGTGCGCCAAACAATCTATAAGCGTGATTATAACAAATTTGAGATGCGTCCTGGAGAGAGCATCGATGACATTTTCAGTCGCTTTAATAAAGTGATTAATCAGATAAAAGCTGTTGATATTGAATATTCTCAATCTGAAAATGCCACCCATCTCTTGGCTGCAATCAACACCAAGGAGTGGGAGATGAAGGCTACTGCTATAGAAGAAAATGTTGATCTTTCAAGTCTTACTTTAGAATTGCTTTATAGTAAACTCAAGACTCATGAAATTAAAAGAGTTGAACATCCCAAGAAAGATAATTTAGCTTTGGTAGCAGGTCCTCTCAAAAAGGCTTTTGATGACTCTTTTGAATCTTCTTCTGGATTTTTATTTGCTTTCTTATCTGCTATTCATGAAGAGGAGCTTGAGAGTATCCCTGAGGTTGAGTTAGCCCTTTTAGCTAAAAATTCACACGGGCTTACAACAATGTGAGAAATAAAAAGAGAGGTGGTCCTGTTACTTGCTATGAGTGTGGAGAGCTCTACCACATCCGGGCCAATTGCCCCAAGCTAAAAGGTAAGGGCAAACACAGGGAGGAGAAGACAGCCTGGAAGAAGCCTCATGAGAACAACTCTGAGTATGATGCTTTCAAGCTCATAAAGGCCGCTCACCGGGTCCTTGCCGCTTTTGGAGAGCAATCCATGAGCGATGTGGACTCCGGGAGCGAGGAGGAGAAGACCCCTCAAGACAAGAAGAAAGGGAAGGCCAAAGACTTCACCGGCATGTGCTTCATGGCTGACACTGACGACATTGATGATAATGAGGTATCCCTCTCTTATGATGAGCTTTCTGCTAGATATGATTCCATATATGAGCAACCGCTTAGTCAAGATGAAGCGCTAGAATTTGTCATGACTAAAAATAAGAAACTAGAGTCAAAAATTGGTAAACTGAAACTAGAACTTGCAAATGTTAAGACTCTTGAACCTGATGAATGTTTATCTTGTCATGACATGCACTCAGAATTGGCTAAACTGCAATCTGCTCACAATATTGCTTTGCAACAACTTGAAAATGCTAGAACTGAGCTAATTGAAATTAAATCTGCTCCTTGTAAAAAATATTTAGAGTCTAGCAAGTTGATTGCTTCTGATGTGATTGATTCTAGCCCTTGCACTTCATGCTTAGAAAAAGAACGTGAAATCAAAGATATCTTAGAAGCTGCTAGAGTCAAATATGCTAAGCTTAAGGACAATATTGAAACTACTATTTGTGCTTCTTGTTCCGCTCTTAAGCTTGAAATTGCTTTATATAAGGAGAAATCTATGGATAAAACTTGTGATGCTTGTGTTAATTTGAGAAAAGAAAATGCTTACCTTCATGATACATTAGAGAAATTTTCTAAAGGTAAGAAACAGTTAAACATGATTCTTGACAAGTCTAAAACTCCTTATAAGAAACAAGGTTTAGGATTCAATTCTTTTCAAGACAATTCCAAGCCAAAAGTCATTCAAGTCTTGGAAAAAGGTTTAATTGAATTCAAAACCCAACCTGCAAAAACCTCTTTTAAATCTGCAGGTTTTGCCCAACCGTGTGTTAATTCAAAGGGTGCTTCTTCTAGTGGCACCAAGTACCATTGCACTTATTGCAAGAAAAGTGGGCATTTGATTGAGTTTTGTTGGCGTAGGTTGAAAAATAATAAGAAAAATTTTGCTAGTATTTCATGCACTCAACCTAAAGCTTTTATGAGACTTGGTCATTTTGAAAAGAATAAACCTGGGTTAGGATTTGTTTCACATGCTTATCATCATGCTCCTAGACAGGATAATTCTCATATTCTTGTGACCATTACTCATGATAGGAATGCAAATATAATCAAGGATAACACTTCTGCTTTGCATACTACTCGCAGACGTGTGTCTCAGTACTGGGTTCCCATGTCTTGTTTAACTAACCCCAGTATCGAGACACATCGTTCTTCTGTGCCTTGATTTTTCAGGATTGCCGCGGAAAGAGGAAGAGCACGTGCTTTGTTGACTCCGGCTGTTCACGTCATATGACCGGAGACTCAAGATGGTTCACCTCCTTCACGCGGTCGACGGGTTTCAGGCATCTCCGAGAACTTCCCATCGCCAGGCCTTTAAGCTCATATTCAGGTATTTACACTCTACTCTCTTTGTATGGCATTTGATATTCATGTTCTTTATCTTTGTCCATTCGGGGGTTTTTCTTATCCTGATTGTGCGGGCTGTCGGCTAGATAGGAAGAGTACCTCAGGCGCTTGTCACCCACTAGGCACTTCTCTTGTCTTTTGATTTTATCCTCACTAAATCTTTAGACCCAACTAGGTTTGCCACCTTGAGAAGCGAGTTAGGCGTAATTTATCCCTATGGGTTGGTTTGAGGGGGAGTTTGATCTTTTCTGATCTTTCCTTGTTCTTTTGATCTTTTATTGTTATTTTTCTGAACTTAGTGATCTTTTTGAACTTTTTAGGTTTTTAGGCTTTTTATTGCATCTCATTGTATCATATTGCATTCATATGAAAAATACAATAAGTGGTATGAAAAATCCAAAAAGATGCATTATAATATAAGTCTTTCAGCTTATCTTTTAAAATTGATGAAGCTTTGCCTATTACCCTTTGGAGCTTTAGTATTTCAATTCGTGCTCAATGTCATGTCCAGTTCTTTGACTTGCTAGAATTATCATGCTTTTACATGTGTAGCTAAGTCTTTGCTATATGAGCTAGAACTTTAAAACAACTCGAACTAAGAAATTGCAATTTGTGGATGTTTTAGCGAGTTGCGCAATTAGTGCTCCTCTTGTGACATTGGCCCTGTCAGAATTGCTTTGTTAGCTCTTTGATCTAAAATTGACCATTACTTGAGCTTTTGTGTTCTTGAGATTCTAAAACTGCTGATGTGAAAAATGAAAATCAAGATTGTCTTATGCTTAAATTGTGCCAAACTTTTCTTACGAGACTGCTTGTCAAATGACATGAACTTGGAGATAGTTTGATGAACCAGACGATCTCATGGGGACTGCTTGTCAGAAATGACATGAACCTCAAGATTTGTCGCCTGGTAGAAACTTAGAAAGAGTTTGTGGATGGCTCCTACCCGTGATCTTCTTTACTAAGATATACCTTTAATCAACTTCTGGTCGAAGCTTAGGATGAGTTTGTGGATGGCTCCTAGTCCAGGATCTTGTCACTAAGTTAGATCATTAGTCAACTTCAATATTCAATGCATATGAGAAAAATATTGACAAATGGGCGTTTACAAAATATTGAGCAAAATGATTCAATACAGGACCTGATTGACTCTTAATGTGGTCTTTGTTAGATTTTTGATCTCACTTTGATATTTTGACATGGCCAATTTCACTTTAGGATCCCTGTTGATGAACTTGCTGAATTTGAAGCGTTGCTTAAATTGATCAAATCTAATGCTTTACTTTTGAGCCTTTGTGCTTAGCTTTGATATATATGTCTTACCATGATCTTGCTAGCGCTGTCAGGCTTGATATGCTGTTTGTGCAATATTAGAGATACTAGCTCTTTTGGGTAATCTCCAAAGCTTCTTGTAATCAAAAATTGAAAAATACAAATATGAAGCCACTCCATTGCACTTCATGCATACTCCTGTTTATGCTTCTTTTGTTTTTGCTTCTTTCTTTATCATCTATTTGTTATCTCTGGATGAGAAGGCGTGATTCCTTGATGAATCCATTGTCAAAGGGGGAGAAGATGTGTTAATGAGAAGATATTTCATTGTTGGGGGAGAAGATTATACAAAGGGGGAGAAACTGAAAATTTGAAAGTTTTTGAAAATTGAGGATAATAGTGAGGGGGAGTTCTTGAGTTGCATTCTTATTGTCTTATTGTATATTCTGAACTTGAATTGCATTCTTTTATCCTCACAATGATCATAGGTCAATTGAACAATTGTTCTTTCATATGGACCTTATGTGAGAATTTTGACCCTTTTCTGGAAATCAAAGTTTTTATGCTTTCTTTTGCCTTATCTCACATGCATATACTATTCTGATGCCAGCTTGGTCATTTACATTGCTTTTTCTTACTTATGGACCAAGTTGTGCCTTTGTGCGAAAACTGCGAGTAAACTCGTTTTCAAACCTCTTACTTACATTTTCTGGATAATTGCCAATGTGTTCATCAAGGGGGAGATTGTGGATATCATGGGGATAGGTTCCAGATCTTAGGATGATGTGACAATTGGCAATGGTGTTTACGGTTTATCGTTTCACGAGTTTTCGACAAAGTGTCAGGCATTCTGGACAGGGGCGGTCCGACCGGTCCCAAATCGGTCGGACCGGCCATGTGGGGCGGTCGGACTGGCGGTGACCTAAAAGTGGTCAAAACGAGCTGGGTCAAAAATAGGTGTTGTAGGCAAGTGAGGGGATCCCAATGCACTTGGTCTCATGATTTTTGGAGTCTCCAGTAAGAAGTTCTATTCGTTTTAAGTTTCCAGAAGGTTTCAGAATCTCAGGGTATGAATTTCGGCTAAGTCCCTAGGGGCGGTCCGACCGGCTCACAGGGAGCGGTCCGACCGGCCAAGGGGCGGTGCGACCGGCTCACATGGAGCGGTCAGACCGGTATTGACTTGAACGTCGGCCAACTTCGTGGCGATGTTGTTTTGTTAGGTCAAAGTCATTGGTTTCATGGCATATGATTTGCATGATGCATGTTTTGACTAACATGGGTCAAGTTGTGAAGAACTTGTTCCCGAATTCGTGTTTGCTTGTCTATGGTTGTGCAGGTAGCTTGGTGGTCAACGACGGTCAACGGCGAGGAGGATCGGGACTAGACTTGGAGAGTTGAGGTCCAGAACGATCGACGATGCCGGGTGAGGTCAATGACTCAAGCGTGACGCAAGATGGACAAGGGTAACCTATTAGCAAATCTGAGGCGCAAGATGGCGCTAGGTGAAGCTGTTTAGGTCAAAGGTTAAAGACGGCGCTTTGCGAAGCGTGCGTGTGTGACCCGTTTGTTAGTGGGCCTTAACGGGAGCCCAATGGAGTCAAACCCTAGGAGTTCTAGGCCTCCACTATAAATAGGAGGAGGTGGTGGCTGCACCATCTAGCTCTTTTCTCTCTCGCCTCTTTATGTTTCGAAACCCTAATTGGCTTAGGGGGAGTTGAGGTGGAGGCTAGGGCTCTTTATGGTTTGAGGTGAATTTCGTGATCTTGGATTGACCACTGATCCATGATGGTGTGGGTGTAATCCAGCAACGATCACGTTCTTAATCTATGCAAGGTTTGCTTGAGATAAGTCTCTTTTCGTTCTTGCTTTCAATTTCGTGATTTTAGGGCTTTCTTTGATCCGCGAGTTTGTGATTGATTTTTTCATGTGAATTTGCTTGCTGTGATTTGTGTGAATCTATCTAGCATCATCTTGATCATCAATCTCTCACGAACAAGCTTTAGGATCAAGTTTTCGTTCTTGCCCGGTTTTAGACCTTCTGTTAATCAATTGGCAATTGTTCAGGATCTATCCAAGAATTATCATTATATTCGATTGGAATAGGTCCTCAATAGCATAGAGAAGGTGTGTGCAAAGTTTCATAAAGTTTGGAGTTGAGAATCAAAGTTTGACCTAATTGCAACTTCACATCGGTGATTTTCTTGTTTTCATCGGTTCGAGTCGGCGGTCAGACCGCCCGTCATCACCGGTCAGACCGATTTTGGAGCGGTCCTACCGCCAGTACAACAGCGGTCAGACCGCCCGGCAATCGGTCCAACCGGCTGGGTCCAGAGGTCAGACCGCTCGTGCTTTGAGTTTTTGCAATCTTAGTTGATTTTGTTATTTTGTTTAGGGGATTTAATTGGATTCAATACTAGTCTTCCGCTGTACTGGTATATTGATCTTCATAGCTTCCTAATAGCTATTGGAGTGAAATTGTGTTGAATTCATTATTTGGGAAAAAGTGAGCGTGCTCCTATTCACCCCCCCCCTCTAGTCGCCTTTTCGGTCCAACAATATATTAGCAATATCAATAAGACTCTAGATATCAAGTTTCATGCCATCTCATAAGACGAATCAAAAGTTTCATCTAAACCCTAGATATTCAACATGAACAGAGAGAATAGAAGAGGCATAAACAAAGAACCAAAACCTCAGGATTTCATTGATAGGAATCACAAGATTACAGAGGAAAACACAGAGGAATGATTACACAAATTTCAGTTCATCCTCTCCAACTCAACAACCTCTCAAAAAGCAAAACAACCTCTCCAAAGGCTCTTTAGCTAAAGCTAACCCTAATTTTGTCTCACAAAAAGTCCCACCCAACAACCAGGGGTTCACCTCTATTTATAGCCCTTGGCTAACGGGTCTCCAACCCGTTATGCCGGCTAAACCCTAACGGAGCCCGCTTCCACTTGTGCCGCTTTGCGAAATTACCCTTTCGCCCCTCGCACACCTTCTGGAAGCTCCCGCGTTCCTTGTTGTTCACGACTCGCAACCACCTCGAGTGCACGCCGTCTTCGACACGTCTTTACCGTTCTGACCTCAACGCCGCCTGCGTCTAGTCCGGTCTCCACGTGTCTCGCCACGACTCCACCTCGATGCCCTGCAACCAGTACAAACAAGAAACACATCACATAGCATTGCTCAAGATATTAGAATCATCATTTGCATTAAAAACAAACTCATTCACAACTCAAAATTAAAACTATGCTCTCTCTGCACAGTTCTGTGCACAATCGGAAGTTCCGCACTTACCATTGCGGAAGTTCCGATTATCGGAAGTACCGCACTTACCATTGCGGAAGTTCCGATTATCGGATCGTCCGCACTCCCAGGTTTGAAGATCCGATTATCGTCACAGCAGAATACTCTTGTCAGTATTATCGGACATACCGCGTTCCCAGGTGCGGAAGTTCCGATTAACTCAACCAGAACACAAACGTCAGGATAATAGGAAGTTCCGTTTTACCAGAGCGGAAGTTCCGATTATCGGAACTTCCGTTTTCCAGAACCGAAAGTTCCACACTTACAGAAACAAACCAGCAGCAGCGCAAACGCAGAGATTTCAATCACAAACTTCTCACCACAGCGTCAAATACTCATCACTCAAACGAGGACCCTACTCCCATGGTCTCTCACATATATTCGACACATCATCATGCATTCCTTTGAAAACAACACAAATTAACAAACAGTACTTGCCTTTCGCGTTGCGACGCGTTAGTAGGTAACGAAGGTGTTCCCACACGCGATATTACACAAATATGTTCCCAAAATAAGAACAACGATATTACATTGCTACCGGTGTTCTACAATATCTTCTAACTACCCAATATACCGCACAGACCCGACTTGAAAACAAACTATTCAGCCAGATTTCAGCCCTTCTGATCAGCGGTACGAGAAAAATTGTAATTAAATATCCGTAACTCATAATTAATTGAAACCAGTGCTCAAATAATCTTAACGCACCAGGCTACAAAACTCTAGTTGGTGGAATCCTTTGATTCGGCCAAATCAGTGGCCTAAACAACAGTTGAAAACACTAACATATATCTGCCCAGATTTCAGAACAGTGGTAAAGAAAATGACGTAACTTTTATTCTACTGATCCAATAGAGGTTATCTTTATCAACTTAGAAATCTAATTTAAAGGGCTACAATAACCTATTTGGGTGGGAGTTCTGAATATGACTGTAACTAGATCAAAACCGACGAGCAACCGACAGTCTCCAAAATCTCTGACAGACAGAGTAGTGTGCGGTTAAAAATTCATATCTCCTAAACCACAGGGTGGAATCTCGTGCTCTAGGTGCCAAAAGAAAGCTAAGGAAACCAGGAACATAACTCTAGGAGACGAAAACCCGAGATTAGTCCTCTAAGTAATTCATAATAGCCCGACAAGAAAATCTGCCAAAACACGTCAGCTGTCCTGGACAGTCGCGGTAAAACTACTATATCTCCTAAACCGTATCTCCAAATCAGATGATCTCGGTGCCTAAAGAAAGCTAATATCACGGGCTACAACTTTCTAAGAGGTGGGAAGATCAGAAAACGTATGGAACTTACCCAAATCTGATGAACAAATCTGGCGCACGACAGGGAGGAGGGTTGCGGCCGGTTGGAGAGGGGGAGGAGGGGGTGGCGGCTTGGGTAGGGGAGTGGGGAGAGAGGGGATAGGCTAGGGTTTGGGGATGAGGAAAAAACCCCCCCTTGGCTGGCCCCTCTCATGGGCCCCTCCTGGGCTGCGGCCTAGGCCCAGGTTGTCGGAAGATCGCTGAAAACCCCCAGTCGATTCAGGAAATTTCAGTTCTTGTCTATATTTTCCCTCCCCAGCTGTTTTTCTAATTACCTGATCCGAATCCGGGGTATTACATCGGGTGTTTCTCGAGTGTATGTATCTCGAGTGTTCTTGGCGTGTGTGACTAAGTAGTGAATGTTTATCCTTTATGTATTTACTTTTGTCTTAATTGATTCTCCTATGACCTATGGATGGGTTTTTATTCCATCCATGTGTGCTGGAATTATTGTTTAATTAAGGTTGAAATTAATATCTAGAATAGTTTATGTAGCATTCTGGACTCAGTGTTGGACCGGAATGTTACAAAATGGAAGATGGGAATGTTATCTCATGGACAGCTGTGATTTCTGGCCTTGCACATAATGGTTTTTCTCGTAAGACCCTGGCATGGTTCAAAGCCATGGAAAAGGATGGCTTCAAACCTGACAAGGTAGCAATTCTGGAAGTCCTTTCAGCTTGTAGACAAGGTGGACTTGTGCAGGAGGGAATGGAGATATTCAAACATATGAAAGCTGACTATGCAGCTGAAGCTGAGATGGAGCATTACATTTGTGTGGTGGACATGCTATGCAAGTGTGGTCACGTAAAGGAAGCCGACGCTGTGATTAGAGGCATGCCTTTCCGTCCAAGTACTGCATATGGCGCACATTCCTCCAAGGATGCAAGACATATGGCATGACAGATACACAAGTCTTTAGCTAGTGATTGTCTTGGTAAACAATGGAGGTGTGTGTTCTCACATTACTTTGTCAAACTACTTGCTGCTAATTTAGTGACCTGGAGAACCGTGGCACTTAAAGATCGAGCACTCCATGTCCTCAATGACAATGCTCCCTTTAGCAGTTGAAACTTGAAACTGGCCTTCGTAAGCTGCAAGGGAGGTGTTCAGATCCGCAAAGCAAAATGGAAATGAGAACCAAGTTGGAAATATCCCAAAACATACTGTACCGTCACTGAGATTCAGGTAAGAGATGGAATGTAAAGAAACAAAGAATGGCGTCATGGCTTAAAGTTTTAGTGAGCATCAAGTATCTACTATTGTCTGTGGCCCATTTTGTTTACCTAAAAAGAGGTACTTTCAGTAGACAGCCAAAAGGAGGGTAAAATGACTTCAGTAAGTTACCCTTTATTACCATGCTTGACTCGAATCTAATTGGTGGTGGCCTGCATCCAATAAGACCAATGCGTTTAAAATGTTTGGTACTTTGAGGATACCTGTTGACAGGTGTGTTTTCCACTCAATGAGTATCTGAAAGTGGATTCCGTTTGTTAAACAAGTGGTTCTTATTTATTATCTCTTGGTTTGATTTGAAATGATTATCACGTAAAATTCTGCAAGTTGCCTTTTTGCATTATGAGAAGGTCAGCCAAGGCTGTCTTTTTTCTAGGGTGTGGCAAATCGGTTGCAAAGATGATAAAGCACAAGTCTGGGACAGAGAGATCTGTTAGAGATAAGTTAGAGATATAGTTAGAGATATGTTTGATTTGGTTTCCTTATCTGTAACATGTTTGTGTATATATACTGGCCAATTGGCCCCTGGTAATATATGTCGCATATTCCAACATGGTATCAGAGCGCTAGGGTTACCTCTCTCCTGACCTAGCCGCCACCGTCACCGCTTCAGTCGGCCTCTCCCGTTGGCCGGCTTCCTCCGGGCGACCGCCTGCCATCGCCGCACGCCGGCTCCCTCTTCTGCGCCGCACGCCGGCCTCGCATCACCGAATCCGCCGCCGCCCGCTTGACGACGCGCGCCGCCTCCCACGCCGGATCCCTCCGCCGTGCGGATCTGTCCCGCGAGCCCTCCACGTTCGCCGCCGCCGGTGCCGTCGCTGGCACCGCGCCGCCACCGACGCGCTTCGGTGCGCCCGCTGTCCCTCCGCCGTGCGGATCTGCTCCCAGCGGAGAGGACGCCGCCGTCTCCCACGCCGGATCCGCGCCGGTGTTGCCGCTGGCGCGCGTTGCCGCGAAGCACCGCGCCGCCACTCGACGCGCTTCGGTGCCGCCGCCCCCCTCCGCCGTCGCGGATCGCTCCAGCGAGCCTCTCCACGTTCGCCCGCCGCCGTGTTGCCGCCGGCACCGCGCCGCCACCGACGCGCTCGGAGCACTCGGAGCCGCCGCCGCCACCGACAGCGATGGCGGGGAACCCTAGTTCCCATTTTTTTTGGGCTTTTGGGCGAAAAATGCGTTCGGCGGTTTAAGTAAAGCCGCCCAAAAAAAAACGTTGTTCTAACCGCCGCGCCGTCCAGCGCCGCCTGTTAGCCATCGTTGTCTTGGTCGCCGCGCCGTCCAGCGCCGCCTACCAATGGGCACCGTTTCCCTCCCTCGCTGCCCGGTGATCTTCGACGGTGTTAACTACACCGACTTCGTGTCTCACATGCGCATCCATATGCGTGGTCTTCGTCTCTGGGGCGTTCTATCTGGCGATGTCACCTGTCCGCCATGCCCTACTCCTCCGAAGAACCTCGCTGTTGCGCTTCCCAAACGGTGACAAAGTCGCTATTGAGGTCGCGGCCTTATCGATGAGAAGATCGCCTCGCCTACCAAGAGGCTCTGGACTCCTACATGGATCGCTTGACTACCTACACTCAGTGGTGCGACGACGACGCCGGTCTTCTTTGTCTTCATCGCCAGATGTCCACCTCGCCTCTCTTACGAGATTGTGGGATTTTCTTGGTGTCGGATGTGGAGTCATCTTCGACGCGCTCGAACCCTCCGAGATGCCCTATACCGTCCGTAGTTCGCCAGAGCACTCTCTTGGCAGGTGATGCTATCGTTGACGCCTTCTACGCCGAGTTCGCGATGCAAGCGCCAATCGACTCTCTTCGCCGCTTGGCCGCTGCGTTCCTATTCATCTTTGCTTGGTCGCTCGTGGCCGACACAGGTTTCAGCGTGTCTCACGAGTTCCTTACTCGCCGTCCCGAGTTCGAGCGGCGGCGCGGCTACCACTTGCACGCCACCCTCGTGTCACTCTTCCGAGGTCCTTACCGAGATACGTGCGAGAGAGACTCGTCCCGAGTGGTGCCGGTCGATGTCACTCCTCCGTGCTCGCCGCGTACACACTGCTACACCGATCGCTTCACGCTTGATCTGCTGCCTCCTCGGCGGCTCCCACAGTGGTGGTGGCCGCCCTCCTTCGGCGAAGGTCGTCCTCGCCGCTCCTCTTCGCGACAAGATCGGCCACATTGAGTCTCGGTGCTACAAGAAACAATGCATATTTCACGCCGCTCTTCTCCTAGCGGCACAGGTACTTCTACAACGACGTCGCATCGACTACTTCCGTTTTCTCACCGAGTAGGAGATAGCGGACTTCGACGACTACTTGCCGCCTGTGTTCTTCCTCGGCAGTTCTGCGGAGTTCTGCGATCGACTCTTCTGCACCGAGAAACCACCTCCTACACGCATGTACCTCCCGTGGATCCTTGATTCGGAGCATCCTTCCACATGACTTCCGATTCTTCCACCCTATCTTTTGTTACACCTCTTGATTCCCCTGTCGGTGTTCTTCTGCGATGGTACCTCTCTTTCTCGTCTGCAGTCGAGGACCTCTTAGCAACTCATCTTTTCATGTTCCTTCATTGCTCATGTTCCTCGCCTAACCATGCACTTTTTTCTCACGGATGACATCGACCTTGGTTATCGGATCATTCTCGACTCTGACTCTTGTTGTGTTCAGGACCGCCACACGGGAGCTCTGGTTGGTTCTGGCCCTCGGCGCCTTGACTCGTAGCGTCTCTGGGAGCTTGACTGGCTTCACCTTCCTTCCGCTGCCACCGTTGCCGCCAGTCTCTCCGCCTCTGCCACTCCATCTACCGGCTCTTTCCAACAATGGCATCACCGTCTTGGTCATCTGTGTGGCTCTCGTCTGTCGTCTTTAGTTCGTCGTGGTCTTACGGGTCTCCTCGGAGACGTGTCTCTTCATTGTCAGGGCTGTAAGTTAGGCAAACAGCTTCAGCTTCCTTATCCTCATAGTGAGTCAGTGTCTCAACGTCCTTTTGATCTGGTTCATTCAGATGTTTGGGGTCCGGCTCCCTTCGTTTCGAAAGGGGGTCATCGATACTATATCATATTTATAGATGATTTCTCTCGCCATTCTTGGATATATTTCATGTCTTCTCGTAGTGAGGTCTTGTCTATCTATAAACAGTTTGCCACTATGGTTCACACACAGTTCTCCACTCCTATTCGTGTTTTTCGTGCTGATTCTGCTGGCGAGTACCTCTCTCATCACTGCGCGCTTTCCTTCTTTGGCGAGGCACTCTCGCTTCGATTCTCTTGTCCTGGTGCTCATGCCCAGAATGGTGTTGCTGAGCGCAAGCATCGTCACCTCCTTGAGTCGGCTCGCGCACTGATGATTGCCGCCTCTATTCCACCTCACTTTTGGGCGGAGGCTGTTTCCACTGCCACCTATCTCGTCAACATTCAGCCTTCTTCTGCTCTTCAGGGCGCCATCCCTATTGAGCGTCTCTGTGGTCTCCTTCCTGACTACTCTGCCCTTCGTCTGTTTGGCTGCGTTTGCTACGTTCTCCTCGCCCCTCGAGAACGCACCAAACTGACTGCTCAGTCCATTGAGTGTGTCTTTCTGGGGTACAGTGCCGAGCACAAGGGCTATCGGTGCTGGGATCCTATTGGTCGACGGATGCGGATTTCTCGGGATGTGACTTTCGACGAGTCTCGTCCCTTCTACCCACGTCCTGTCTCTCCTTCGACTTCCTCTGTGGAGTCTCTGTCTTTTTTGACCTTTCCAGATACACCTATCTCGTCTCCATATATTTCTCCTGTGGCCTCTCCGCCATTGTCGCCGCCTGTTTCGTCTCCTGTGGCTCCTCAGGCTCCCCCCACTACACTTGTCTACACTCGTCGACCTCGTATTGAGGATCTTCCAGTTGAGCCCACTTCTCCTGATGTTTCATCTTCTTCTGATGCTTCATCTTCCCCTGATGGGCCATCTTCTCCTCGCTACGCTCTCCGCGATCGCCAGTCGATTCGGCCTCCTGCCCGTTTTTCCTTTGCTGGCGCAGCTACTTGTGAGCCTCGCCTCCTTTGGGATCTTTGTTACTCATCCTGAGTGGCAGCATGCCATGGCCGAGGAGATTGCTGCCCTCGAGCGTACTGGTACTTGGGATCTTGTTCCTTTTCCATCTCACTCTCGTCCCATCACATGTAAGTGGGTCTATAAGATTAAGACTCGCTCTGATGGCTCTCTTGAGCGCTATAAGGCCCGTCTTGTTGCTCGTGGCTTCCAGCAGGAGCATGGTCGTGACTACGACGAGACTTTTGCTCCTGTGGCCCATATGACCACTGTCCGCACTCTTCTTTCGGTGGCGATCGCTCGCCATCGGGTGCATTCTCAACTTGATGTCAAGAATGCCTTTCTTAATGGCGAGTTGCGTGAGGAGGTCTACATGCATCCGCCACAGGGTATTCTGTCCCGAGGGCATGGTCCGCCGCCTTCGCCGCTCTCTATGGCCTTAAGCAAGCCCCTCGTGCTGGTTTGGCGTTTCTCCTCGTGGTCACTTCTTCTGGTTTTTCACAAGTGATCATGATCCTGCGCTCTTTGTCCACACTTCGTCTCGTGGTCGGACTCTTCTTCTTCTGTATGTTGATGATATGATCATTACCGAGATGACTCGAGTACATTGCCTTTGTCAAGGCTCGTCTTAGTGAGCGATTCCTTATGTCGGATCTTGGTCCTCTTCGTTACTTCCTTGGGATTGAGGTTACTTCCACTTGGATGGTTTCTTTATGTCCCAATAGAAGTATATTCAGGATCTTCTTGATCGCGCCTCCCTCACTGATCAGCGTCCTGTTGAGACTCCTATGGAGCTCAATGTTCACCTCCGACCCTCTGATGGCGAGCCTCTTTCTGATCCGACTCGCTATCGCCATCTTGTTGGGAGTCTTGTCTACCTTGTCATTACTCGTCCGGATATCACTTATCCAGATTCACATTACGAGTCGGTTTGTTTCGCTCCCACTCGAGTCCACTACTGACCATCTTCTTGAGTTTTGCGATACCTTCGTGGGACTATCTCCGCCGTCTCTTCTTTCCACGCTCCACTCGTTACGACTTCAGCTTATTCGGATGCTACTTGGGCGTGATCCTCTCGATCGCGGTCTATCTCTGCTTACTGTGTTTTTCTTGGTGGTTCGCTTATTGCCTGGAAGACGAAGAAACAGACTGCAGTGTCTCGTTCGAGTGCAGAGGCTGAGTTGCGAGCTATGGCTCTCTTGACAGCAGAGATTACTTGGCTACGGTGGTTACTTGAGGATTTTGGTGTTTACATTACACCGACTCCTCTCTTGTCGAACGATCAAGTGCTATCGGATTGCCCGTGACCCTGTGAAGCATGAGCTCACCAAGCATATTGGTGTTGATACTTCCTTCATGAGGTCTTGTGTGCATGATCGGTGATTGCTCTTGATATGTGCCTTGAGCTTGGATAGCGGATTTCTTCACGAAGGCCTGACTCGAGCACAAAGACGGCTTACCTCTCCAAACTCGGTGTTGTTGATCCACCATGAGTTTGAGGGGGGGTGTTAGAGATAAGTTAGAGATATAGTTAGAGATATGTTTGATTTGGTTTCCTTATCTGTAACATGTTTGTGTATATATACTGGCCAATTGGCCCCTGGTAATATATGTCGCATATTCCAACAAGATCAACTAATTCTCCGACGTATTTCAGGCTTTTGACGAAGCATGCACATTAGTAGAGAAATATGGCTTATATAGCATCCAAGCGTTGGTTTTATTGGCTGTTGCTTTCATTTCCACTAGGCACTGTTTACATAACTACAAAGGTTCTCATTTAACTAATGGCTGGTGATCAGGCACTCTTGTCCTGATACTGGAAAGGTGCTTTGATCAAAGAATTCAAAGCATTTTGTATTATAAACAATTGCAAATTATCTAATGTAATGGCTGGTGGCCTTAAAAGGCATACATATCACGAGTTTCGTATCAAGTTGAGATTGCAAAGATTGACAGTTCCAGAACACTCCAATTTACTGAATGTATAGTCTTGCAACTAAGAACCCTGGTCAATTTTGGTTGCTTTCTTCTCATGCTGTTACAAGGCTCCTATTGTGTCTGAATTTTAAGCAGGAAAGTGCCATTGTCCCTGGTGTGACACCGTGCTACGGAATGGCAAGGTGGCAACTATGATTTTTATCTCTACCAGCTTACTGGCGCCATTTGCACTCCGTGGCTACCTGGAAAATGCTCCATGAGTGCGGGCAGGACAAGATTAGCACTACTCCCTCCGAAGGACAGACTGAATTCGCCGATGAATATTAGATTCAGTTCTACTACACTATTATGTCTTGTCATTGGTTTAGCTTTCACTCAATTTGCAGTGTTTTTTTCCCGGAATGCTCAGCCGTTCTTGAACATGTTATTTCATACATATATACAATCTGTACAAGACACATATTTGTAAAATTTTGTAACACTCCATTTTTGGATTGTAAATAATATTTACTTTCGTTAGTTGGTTTTAAAATTTTATTTCAACATATGTTGTATTTTTAAAATATGTAGCTTCTACCTCCATTTCAAAACCTCTCTCTTTGGGCCCAGCCCATCTCCTCCCCTCTTGGGCCGGCCGACCACCTACTCTCCCTTTCTCCCCGGCCCAACCTCCCTCTTTCCCCTTCTGGCCCAGCCAGGCCAGTGCCCCTCCCCTGGACCTCTGCTGCCATGTCCCATCGACCAGCCTCTACGGGTCTGTCATCTCCGTCACCTACTCGTGATTCCGGCACTCCGTACCCTCCTCATCGACCGGCGCCTGCGACGCCCACCTGCTTTCGTTGCCTCCGCCACCTGCTTGGCACCCGAAGTCACCGTCTCCATCGTCCCATCTCGACGCCTGCGCCTACTCATGTTGGCCCCGCCACTTGCGTCGCCCGCCCAAGTCGTCACCTCCCCGTTGTGTGCGCCTGCCCCGTCCTCTCTGACCCGCGCGCCTCCGAGTCTCCAACGGCTCTGTCTTCCCCCCCCCCTTCGGCTATAAGAAGCACTGAACCCATCTCACTCCTCCCCTCAGCTTCTGGTAAGTGCCACCCGAGAAGAACCCGAGCAGCCCTTTTCTTTGCCGAGCTTCTCCACTCTTGCTCGTGTTGTTGAGGTTGCCCAAAGCCCCGAGCTCCGAGTTCGAGCCGCTACGCTCCTCCTCCTGGTTCTCGCCGCACCAGTGCAATCCCTCTTCTACCCACGTCAATTCATGCCCAAAGCTCCTTGGAGCGATCCCCTCACTCGATTTCAGTTTTGTGTCGCAGGAAACGTCATCTTTCCTCTTCTCCTTCAGTCCCGGCCGACCCCTTCACCGCCGTCTTCCTTCGTCACCGACCGTGAGCTCTCCCCCCGATCGCCGTTCGACCTCCTCCGACCTCTCTATCGGTCTTCGTAAGCCCCTTTCCCCATGCCCGGTTCTCCCTCTTGTCTTTCTGGCCACGCCGAGCGGTCGAAACTCCTTTTCGACCAAGTATTCTGGCTACATCCACGACCAGGTAGCACGTTGTCGAACCTCCTTCAAACCACACCGCGTTGTCGAACTCCCTCCGACCACATCGCGTTGTCGAACCTCCTTCAGATCACACTGCATTGTCGAACTCCCTCCAACCACGCCGCGTTGTCGAACCTACTTCAGAATACACTGCGTTGTCGAACTCGCTCCGACCACGTCGAGTTGTTGAACCTCCTTCAGATCACATTGCGTTGTCGAACTCCTTCCGACCACGTCGCGTTGTCGAACCTCCTTCAGACCACACCGCGTTGTCGAACTTCTTCCGACCACGCCGTTTTGTGGAAACTCCTTCAGACCACGCCACGTTGTCGAAACTCCATCCGGTCGCGCCCTTTTGTCGAAACTCCTTCCGACCACATGTAGTCGATAGCCTTTTCGACCACATGTAGTCGATATCCTTTATGACCACGTGTAGTCGCTACCGTTTTACGACCACATGTAGTAGCTACCATTTACGACCACATGTAGTTGCTACCCTTTACGACCACATGTAGTCACTACCCTTTATGACCACCTGTAGTTGATCGCCTTCCGACTATGCCGTGTAGTCGAACCTCCCTCCGACCGCGTCAACTGGAAGCCAGCTGTACTTGACATGAACAGTACTCGAAGCCACAGTACTCAACACGAATAGTACCAGAAGCCAGCGGTACTCAAAACGATGAGTACATGAAACAAACAGTACTCGAAGCCAATAGTACTCGAAACGAACGATACTTAGAAACGACAGAACTCGAATTCAGAACTTCAGATGATCCGTTCTCCTTCATTGTAACTCAGATTCTTTTGATATTTGTTTCTAAATTTGTCTAAATTCAAGACCTTGCTAATGAAAGTATTTTTATTTAAATTGGAGTTCATTGTCTATTTCTTGTGTATTTATTTGTTTTCTTTTCCTGTTTATTCTTTTTCTGTTGCGTTCATCCGAATAGAGTTCGAAGACACAAGAGATCTCCAGTTTGATCAACCACAGAACATTCAATACTCTCTCACCTGCACTCCAGGCGAGTCAATACTTTGATCATTTTGAACCTACATTTTACGCAAATTATATTCATTCAAATTAAATTACTAAAATTACATGCTTTAATTCTTTAAGCAAATGTATGTTAAATCTCAAGGTAATTAAATACCCATTCGATGATTAATTAATTAATTATATCATCCTTAGGTAATTGAACCATTATTCTATGTTACCCTAGTAACTATGTGGTAATTACTAGTTATAAGTTGTACTTAAGCGATATGCTAGTCTTTCTTAAGTGCTGGTGCATTAAATGCCCCAATCATCATCATTAAATCATGAAAGTGGTTTTAGGTAGTCATTGTGGGTAAATGACTAGAATATTATGGTAATGTATTTTGTGCCCCAAAATCCCTATTAAATTGTTGTTAACTCATCTAGGCGGATGGCATGGTGATAGGTGCCGTCGGAGCACGAGAGTGGCTGGTATGTGGTATGAACCGCCCAGATGGATTAAGGAATTAATCTTGTCATGATCTCCCGTGTAAAAACAAGTATAACCACAGTTCTGCGAAGTACAACTTGGCTTAGTAAATTTGTTGGACCCTGAAAGTCATCTCACTAGTGGAGGGGTGAAGTAGCACAAGCGTAGGCTTGAATGGGACACCGATGATGAAGTTGTCAGCTGCGCTAGACGTTGTGGAAAGCCGTGGTCCATCTGTGTTAGTGTCTGTGGTGAACATTCCGCACAACTTATGGGGCCCACCGCAAGTGGGAGCGACCCATATAGGTGAGATGGTGGAAGGGACAAGATAATTTGAAAGGTTACTGTGACGACCATTCAACTACATGACTAAGGAATCATGTGGGGTAATGATTATGGTTGTCTCTTGTGAGTACATTGTACAATCTCTGCAGAGTCTAAATCGTTTAAACAACCATGCTTACGGTCAAAGGTGGACATGTGAACTTAACTTGAGTTAGTTCTATTTATAAAACCTTGTGGGTGGGATGATTATAGTGTCGGCTCACCTAGCCTGAGGTTTGGATTTTTTCTGGGTCATCGTACTCAGTGATGTTAATATATGGAGGTGCCTCTAATCAAAATTTAAGCATAGGTAGAGATAACCTTCGCCGTTATAAATATTGCATAATATCTTTTTAAGAAAATGAGATTCGGACAAACTACCAAGTCATAGGAATTTCTAAATACTATATTTAAAAATATTGCTTTAAGCAAATAAAAGAACCCGAGCCATCCTTATTGAAACCTTGCATGTATTATTACTGCATTCTGTGTGTTGGCTCGCGAGCACCGAAGTCGTGCTCATCCTTGCTATTTCCCCCAAACCCTCAGAAGTAGGAACTCATGGAGGCTATGAATACTGCGAGGATCTCGAAGTTGGAGACCCCGGAGATGATGAAGAGTAGTGTAGTTCGTATGTTCTGGGTCTCACCTCAGTCTAGTTGACTTCGTTGGTGCTTGCGTGCATCTAATATTATCCAAGTATTTGGATAATATCTGACGCACACAGATTTCCCCAGTCGCTTGCATATGGAGAGATTTTCTTTACCATTTGCTTCCGCTACCGCTTTGCTACATTTGTAATGTAATCATTTGGTCTGTTCGGCCTTTAGTGTAAAACTCAACCCGATGTGGTCCATGTCACTCTGTTGTCTGTAATATATTGTTTGGTTTAGTTTACATCGTGAATGAAATGATTCATTGATGTATCTGTGAGTGCTATCTACTGATCCAGGGAATAGCACAACATTTTCACAAAGGATTTGGATTTGTGAAATTCGGGTCCGACAGAGCTGGTATCAGAGCATACGACTGTAGGAGCCTTAGTTATACTAGGCGTGCCTAAGTACTTTAGTCTTATTTGCAAAAACTAAGAAAAGCTTTGTCCAAAATATAGCGTACTTATTTGCTTTTACTCATCACTCTTAGTTCTAAAACTTGCACTTTCCTTTCATCGAGCTTACTGACCTTCTCTTGTTTCAAAGATGTAGATGGTTACCCCATCATCCGAAGGCCCGTGGGACCATCACTCTCACAGAGAGAACGCCATGAGTTCATGGGCATTCTCCACCAACTCATGCAACACCTGAGCTACCACTGCATGCCTATCTTCAGAGGCTGGAAGACCCAGATTCTGGACCAAGAATCCTGTACCATAGAGGTTTACCTCTATGCTAGGGAGGGTGAGTTCGCCGCTCACACCTTCAGAGCTGAGCATCCTAAGAGCAACTGTGATGAAGCAGTCTAAGACGCATCACGCTTCACCTGCACCCACCTGAGCTGGATGCACGAGGATCTTCTGCTGTAATCGCCTTTCTGCTACATCCCACCCCTCCAGGAAGGAGAGTCCAACCCCGAGGTCTTCATCATCGTGTTGGAATAGTCAAGCTAGTCTATGTTAGTTAGCACTGCTTGCTAGGCAGTCTTTTGGGTTACAAGCACTCTCTGTGTTCCTTCTTTTGTAGGCGTTGTGGTTTGTACTCTGTGTCGTGGCTTAGCATGGCCTATATGCTATGTTTTAGGAGTCATGTAACACGTAACCCTCTTAATGTAATGTAGCCATTATAGGCTTTGTATTGTACTTGATTCTTTCTCCTTGTCGGTTTGAAGTTCTTCTGTTGTGCTCTAGAGGGCCAGTAAACCCTCATATATCTACTCTAAGTTCTAAGCTGAGTTGTTCCCTTAGATGATACCAAAGAGAGCAGTAGCCCAAGGAAGTGGTGCCAGTTGCAAAAGGAAGATGGCAGCGCAGAGGCCACAAGACAGCTAGCCCCAGCAGGCAGTATTTCATGACAGCTCGTCATCCAGGCAGTCAGCAGCCCAACCTCCAAGAGCTCCAACTTTAACTCCGCGTCCTAGTGGGAATATTTTTTGCACTCCCCGCCCCACCAGATAACATGTAGTAATCAACCCAGCAATTCACCTTCGCTGTTATAGCTGTGGAGAAAAAGGGCACTTCGCCAATAAATGCCCCCACAAGAAACTTCATATTGCACATGGTGCAGAGGACGACAAAGTGGACCTTGCCACCCCTCAACTTAAAGGATTACCCGAAAGAATCTATCACATTAAAGACCACTATGTCGTTACACCAGGAAGACCCTTGAAGGCTATCGCTTGCTTCCATTGCGGAAACCCAGGGCACTTCGCTAACAAATACCCCAAGAGGAAGCAAGGCCAAGAAATCAAATATTTCTATTGCGGCAACCTAGAGCAGCATGTGCCCAGAGGTCCCCAACAGAATCTTAAAGAATTAGCAAGGAATACCATCACCACCAACCTTAGTTTCGGCAAAGAAGAACTTGTTAAGAGCCCCAGCAAGAAGCAAGTTGTGCCTACTTAAGTTCTATTATCAGATCTGGAGGCTTCACCAAATGCTCTATGCTCTGAATGTCGCAAGATAGGACATGTCGCCCAATTATGTCCTCCAATACGACAAGTTGCAAGACGAGCATGCATCACATGTGGGCAATACGGGCACTATTGCTACACATACCTAGTTCCCTACTATCTCTACTGTGAGGAACACCATCAATCAGAAGATTGCCATATGAACCAAGTAGCATGCACACGTTGTGGAGAAAAAGGACATCAGGCATACTAATGTTGCGTAAACTGCCCCAACTGCAATGAGGACCACCAGCTGGGTGAATGCCTGATAAGTAAAGTTATGTGCTTTGTCTGCGAAGGACAAAATCACTACCCCCAAAGACTGCTCCCTACGCCTGTTGGTGACCAAGGTAGCCGAGTTGCAAAGAACAAGTTTTCAAGCTGCTGTGAGACTCGTCATGAATGGAGTTGGCAAAAGCGACTAGTATTGGGCACCCTTCGTTTTAAGGAGGGTAGCTAGACCGCACAGAAGTGTCAGGAATACTAATGAGTATGTTTCCTATTGAATCAGCACCGGCGCATGTTTTGCTAGAGCTTCGCACTCTTTTGTATCAAAGAAGCTTGTTGTAAGGCTGAATTGCCAACCACCTAAGTTAAAGAAACCCGTTGTATTTAGTTCACCTGAGAAACCCTTGTTTGCTACCTCACTAAGACCCATAGTAAAGATTGCCTTGGAAAATTTTAGATTCCTAGCAAACCTCCTAGTGCTAGAGTCCTAAACTCAGAACATCTGCATTTGGTTCTAGAAAAGCTTAAAGAGTATCAGCTTTATGACAAGTACAACAAATGTGAATTTTGGCTTCATGAGATCAGTTTCATCAGACACATTGTATTCGCTGGAGGAGGCGCAGTGGATCCATCCAAAGTAGAAGTTGTATCGGATTGGAAGCAGCCTACCTTAGTAACCGAAGTACGTAGTTTCCTCGGCTTAGCCGGATACTACCAACGCTTCATAGAAGGATCCTCCAAGCTGCCAGGTCAATGACCCATCTGCTTAAAAATGAAAAGAAGTATGAATGGATAGAAGCTTGTGAAAAGAGTTTCCAAGAACTGAAGAAGAAATTAACCTTTGCACCTGTGTTAATCATGCCGAACATACATCAAGACTTTGAACTCTATTGTGATGTTTCGCGTCAAGGTCTTGGCAGCGTACTTATGCAAGGAGGAAAAGTTATAGCTTATGCATCAAGACAACTCTGTCCCCATGAAGACAAATTTCCAACCCATGACTTGGAGCTAGCGGCAGTAGTGTGTGCCCTAAAGATTTGGCGGTATTACCTGATTGGAAATCATTTTAATATCCACAAAGACCACAAGAGTCTCATGTACATTTTCACAAAAACGGATCTCAACCTCTCACAAAGAAGATGGCTAGAGCTAATTAAATACTACAATTTGGATGTTCATTATCATCCTAGAAAGGCTAATGTAGTTGCTGATGCATTGAGCCGTAAATCCTACTGCAGTCATGTCATAACTCAAGAACACCAACCTGAGCTCTACAAGGAATTTGAGACCCTCAACCTTGGGATAATAGAGCAAGGCACCATAGCCGCTGTGGAAGTACATCCAACTTTAGAAGAGCAAATCAAGACTGCTCAAGAGGGACACTCGGGAGTCTAGAGATTTAAACACCTCATGGTCAAAGGAAAAGCCTCAAAGATGATTGAAGATCTGCAAGGAATCTTATGGTATGGGAAACGTCTCTTTGTTCCCCACCAGAAGGAACTCAAGGATTCGATACTGAAGAAATCCCATAGCTCGGCTTACACACTGCACCCAGGCAGCACCAAGATGTATCAAGACATGAAGATTCTGTATTGGTGGCCGCGAATGAAAAGAGACATCGCTAAGTTTGTGGCTTGCTGCGATGTGTTCTAGCGAATCAAAGCGGAACATCAGAGACCAACAAGATTGCTTCAACCGCTTCAAATCCCGGAAATGTGAAGAAATTGGAATGGATTTTATTACAGGTCTACCAAGAACTAAGTCCGGATGTGAGTCGATATGGGTCATAGTTGACAGATTAACAAAGGTCGCATATTTCATTCCAGTAAAGACGACCTAAAAGGAAGACAAATTGGCTGAGTTATATATAGATCGTATTGTGTGTCTACATGAAGTACCCAAGAGGATAGTCCCGGATCGAGGTTCTCAGTTCACCTTGCATTTCTGGAATAGTTTGCATGACACACTTAGAACACACCTTGCTTTCAGCACCGCATATCATCCTTAGACCGATGGTCATATGGAGAAAGTAAACCAGATTCTGGAGGACATGCTTCGAGCTTGTGTCTTGGAATTTACCATAAACAGGGAGAAATGTCTACCGTATGCAGAATTCACCTACAACAACAGCTTTCAGTCAAGTATGAAGATATCACCTTTTGAAGCACTTTATAGAAGAAAATATAGAACTCCTGTGCATTGGTCACAGTCGGGAGAAGGTTATGTCTTCAGACCGGATACAATCAAGTGAGAGGAAGAAAAAGTTCGACTGATCAGAGAACGCCTTCAAGCAGTGCAGTCCAGATAAAAGAGTTATGCCAATAATCGTCGAAGGGAGTTAACTTTGAAGTTGGGGATAATGTGTATTTCAAGGAATCACCGCTTCGTTGGACCCAAAGATTCAAAGTGAAAGGCAAGCTAAAGCCAAGATACATCGGCCCATTTCCAATCACCGCCAAGTGTGGAGAAGTAGCCTATCAACTGGAGTTGCCAAAAAGCTTGTCAGATGTCCACAACGTGTTCCATGTCTCTCAACACAAGAAATATCTTAGAGTACCTGAAGAGCAGACTCCAGTTGAAGCCAGCGCACTTCATAAAGATCTGACTTATCCAAAGCACCCGATCAAGATTCTTGACGTCGTGGAGAAGCGAACCAGATGCCAGATCATCTGCTTTTGCAAGGTTCAATGGAGCAACCACTTGAAAAGTGAAATCACCTGAGAGCGCGAAAACCACCTGAAGTCGGATTTCCCATCCCTGTTCCAAGTAGATCAAATCTCAGGGTCGAGATTCCGTTTAAGGTGGGTAGGTTTATAACAGCCTATTTTCGGATTGTAAATAGTATTTACTTTTGTCAGTTGGTTTCAAAAATTTATTTCAACATATGTTGTATTTTCAAAATATGTATCTTCTTCCTCCATTTCAAAACCTCTCTCTCTTTGGGCCCAGCCCATCTCCTCTCCCTCTTGGGCCGGTCGACCACCTCCTCTCCCTTTCTCCCCAGCCCATCCTTCCCATTTACCCTTTCGGCCCAGCCAGGCCAGTGCCCCTCCCCTGGACCTCTCCTGTCCTGTCCCATCGACCAGCCTCTACGGCTCCGTCCCCTCCGTCACCTGCTCGTGACTTCGGCACCCCGCCCCCTCCTCATCATCCGCTACCTACGACACCCACCTGCTCCCATCGCCTCCACCATCTGCTTGGCCCCCGAAGTAGCCGCCTCCGTCGCCCATCTCGTCGCCAGCGCCTACTCATGTTGGCCCCGCCACCTGCGTAGCTCACCTGAGTCGTTGCTCCCGTAACCCCCCCTCCCCCCCCGCTGCACGCGCCTACCCCGTCCTCTTTGACGAGGGCACCCATGCCACGACCGCCTTGGGAACCCGCGCTCCTCCGAGTCTCCAACGGCTTTGTCTTCCCTCCCCTTTGGCTATAAGAAGCACTGAACCCCTCTCGTTCCTCCCCTCATCTCCCCTTCGCTTCTGGTAAGTGCCACCTGAGGAGCCCAGCAGCCCCTTCCTTTGCCGAGCTCCCCCACTCTCGCTCATGTTGCTGAGGTTGCTCGAAGCCCTGAGCTCCGAGTTCGAGCCGCGGCGCTCCTCCTCCTGGTTCTCACCGCACCAGTGCGGCCCCTCTTCTACCCGTGTCAATTCGTGCCCAGAGCTCCTTGGAGCGATCCCCTCACTCGATTTCAGTTTTGTGTCGCAGGAAACGTCGTCTTTCCTCTTCTCCGTCAATCCCTGCTGACCCCTTCACCACCATCTTCCTTCGTCGCCAACCGCGAGCTCCCCCCATCGTCATTCGACCTCCTCCGACCTCTCTATCAGTCTTGGTAAGCCCCCTTTCCTCATGCCCAGTTCTCCCTCTTGTCTTTCCGGCCACGCTGAGCGGTCAAAACTACATTCGACCAAGTCTTCCAACTACGTCCACGACCAGGTAGCCACGTTGTTGAACCTCCTTCAAACCACACTGTGTTGTCGAACTCCCTCCGACCACGCCGCGTTGTCGAACCTCCTTTAGACCACACTGCGTTGTCGAACTCCTGCCGACCATGCCGCGTTGTCGAACCTCCTTCCGACCACGCTGTGTTGTTGAAACTCCTTCAGATCACCCACGTTGTCGAACCTCCTTCTGACCCGTGTAGTCGAAACTCCTTCCGACCATATGTAGTCGATAGCCTTTTCAACCACATGTAGTCAATATCCTTTACGACCACGTGTAGTCTCACCCTTTTACGACCACAAGTAGTTGATACCCTTTACGACCACATGTAGTCCCTACCCTTTACGACCACCTGTAGTCGATCCCCTTCCGACTACATCATGTAGTCGAACCCTTTCCGACTACGTCGTGTAGTCGAAGCTCCTTTCGACTACGTCCTATAGTCGAACCTCCCTCCGACTACATCAACTCGAAGCCATCTATACTCGACACGAACAATACTCGAAACCACAGTACTCGAAATGAACAATACTCAACACGAACAGTGCCCGAAGCCAGTGGTATTTGAAACGATGAGTACTCGAAACAAACGGTACTCGAAACAAACAGTACTCGGATCTGGCAGCACTCGAAGCAAGAATTTCAGAAGCTCTATTCTCCTCCATTATAACTCCAATTCTAGTGATTTTTATTTCTAAATTTGTCTAAATTCAAGACTTAGCTAATGGCACTGGTCCTATTTAAATTGGATTTCATTTGCTATTTCTTATATATTTATTTATTCTCTTTGCTTGTTTATTCTTTTTCCAGTGCATTCATCCGAATAGAGTTCGAAGATGCGGGAGATCTCCAGTTTGATCAAGCATAGGACTTTCAAGACTCTCTCACCTGCACTCCAGGCGAGTCAATACTTTGATCATTTTGAACCTACATTTTATGAAAATTATATTCTTTTAAATTACTAAAATTGCATACTTTAATTCTTTAAGCAAATGTATGTTAAATCTTTAGGTAGTTAAATACCTATTTGATGATTAATTAATTATTATACCATCTTTTGGCAATTGAATCCATTATTCTATATCACCCTAGTAACTATGTGGTAATTACTAGCTATAGGTTGTACTTAAGCGACATGCTAGTCCTGCTTAAGTACCGAGGCATTAGATGCCCTAATCATCATATTTTAATCATGAAAGTGGTTATGTGCAGTCATTGTAGGTAAATAACTGGAATATTATGGTAATGTATTTTGTGCCCCAAAAACCCTATTAAATTATTGTTAACCTATCTAGGTGGATGGTACAGTGGTGGGTGCTGTTGGAACACGAGAGTGGTTGGTATGTGGTATGAACCATCCGGATGGATTCAGCACTTAATCTTGTCATGACCTCTCATATAAAAACAAGTACAACTATATGTAAAGTACAACTTGGCTTAGTAAATTTGTTGGACCCTGAAAGTCATCTCACCAGTGGAGGGGTGAAGTAGTGCAAGCGTAGGCTTGAATGGGACACCGATGGTGAAGTTGCCAGCTGCGCTGGATGTTGTGGAAAGCTATGGTTCATCTCCGTTAACTTCTGTGGTGAACATCCCGTACAACTTATAGGGCCCACCGCAAGTGGGAGCGACCCATATGAGTGAGATGGTGGAAGGGGCGAGATAATTTGAAAGGTTACTGTGATGATCGCTCAACTACATGACTAAGGAATCATATGGGGAAATGAGTATTATTGTCTCTTGTGGGTACAGTGTATAATCTCTGCAGAGTCTAAACTGTTTAAACGGTCGTGCTTACGGTCAAAGGCGGACATGAGAACTTAACTTGAGTTAGTTCTATTTATAAAACCTTGTGGGTGGGATGATTATAGTGTTGGTTCACCTAGCCTGAGGTTTGGATTTTTTTCCTAGGTCGTCGTACCCAGTGATGTTAATATATGGAGGTGCCTCCAATCAAAATTTAAGCATAGGTGGAGGTTACCTTCGCTGTTATAAATATTGCACAACATCTCTTTAATAAAAAAATTAAGATTTGGTCAAACTGCTAAGTCATATGAATTTCTAAATACTATAGTTGAAAATACTGCTTTAAGCAAATAAAAGAACCCGAGCCATCCTTGTTGAAGCCTTACATGTATTATTACTGCATTCTGTGTGTTGGCTCACGAGCACGGAAGTTGTGCTCATCCTCGCTCTTTTCCTCAAAATCCTCAGAAGCAGGAACTCATGGAGGCTATACATACTACGAGGATCCCGAAGTTAGAGGCCCAGGAGATGATAAAAAGTAGTGTAGTTTGTATAGTATGGGTCTCACCTCAGTCTAGCTGACTCCGTTGGTACTTGCGTGCATCCAATATTATCCAAGTCTTGGATAATACCGGACGTACACGGGTTTCCCCAATCGCTTGCCTGTGGAGAGATGCACTCTTTCCTTCTGCTTTCACTACCGCTTTGCTGCCTTTGTAATGTAATCATTTTGCCTGTTCGGCCCTTAGTGTAAAACTCGATCTGATGCAGTCTATGTCACTCTGATGTCTGTAATATATTGTTTGGTTCAGTTTACATCGTGTATGAAATAATTTAGTGATGTAGCTGTGAGTGTTATCTACTGATCTAGCGAATAACACAGTATTTTCACAGATAATTTAAATTTGTGAAATCTAGATCCACCAAATTCCTACCAGCGCTCATTGTCCAGCGGACCCTGCCTATTTTAATCACGGGGCTGCAAGGGTCCACCTACCATTGTTCTTAATAATTTCAATAGTTCACATGATCACATCCGTCTCATGTATTTGGCACACAAACAGTACCTCTTACTTCTTAAGGGCTCGTTTGGCACGCACGAATAAGCCGTAGTTTTGTAGCGCAGCATGCACAGACAGCGCAGTGTACGGAGTAAGGCAGCGGCTGCCAGATCCACATCCTTGAGATCCCTCTGGCGCACGATGTGAGCAACTGTGCAAGGCGAACATAGGAGCAGAACATTGCACTACTACAGAAAAGCTCATCACGAATGGTTCGTAACAGTCATCACAGACGGTTTTTGAACCGTTTGAAATTTTATGTCTGTGATAACAGGCGGTTATCATAGACGGTTGAAAACCCATCTGTGATAACTCTTATCACAGACGGTTCCAACCACGAACCGTCTGTGATGGAACCGTCTGTGATTCTGTAGTATCACAGACGGTTCGTAATTAGAACCGTCTGTGATAAGTATTTAGACCTAATTAATTTTTATCGTATTTTCAGCTAGCCTCAGGAATTGCTAACCATGCCCTCTGAAAACTAGCAAGTAGAAACATGTCACATATAATTGTTGACAACTCAAAGTGATCATTTAACTCAAAATCAATTACAAAAGAATGTTTCAAGTATATATTGTCGCTAGAGTTACAAATTGAATTACAACCAGTCAAAGTGAATTACAATATTGAATCAATTGTTTCGAGGTCGTTCATCGGTGTCGACGGTGTGAAACTCTCCGGTGGTGTTAACTATGTCTACCTTGATGAAGCCACAGAGCTCCCCTCGAATGTGCCCGACCTGGTCCATCTCGAGTGCATTTAACTCTATGTTCAAGCCCTGTCGCTAGCAGGAGTAAAGTAGTAAGCATATATATTTAAATTTATAATTAGGAGATAATTATTACGAGATTGACAAACCTCGGGATCGTAAGGCCCTAGAAGCAATCAATAGTCGCATATGATGGCATACGAGAATGCGCATAGGTGATCTCGTTTTTCTTTGGCGGCCTTCGCAAAAATAGAATTACATATATATGTACAAGAAGTTCGAGACGCAATATTACGGAGTATGATATATGATTATTGTGTTGTAGCGCTGTCTCGAAATCGCATCCCGTGAGTCGCTGTGGCGCTGCTTCCTTGTATAAACCTCCATCGGCAACATAGCCCATGAACGCCCTACATGATTCAAAAAAGTTATCCTTGTCCATTTCAAACGAAGGAAGACTACAATAGAGTTATGTGCGGAGGAAATGAACATACCTGTCGAGTATTCCTTTAAGAAGGGTGAAGTCGTGATTTTTTTTGGGTAGAGAATCAAGGTACAATACCATGTTCCTCTTTGGCACAAGAATCAAAAGAATCCAGTGGAACCTACTCGTGTATGTCGCTATAGTCATAAACCTATGTTGAAACGTAATTTGTATAGCAAATATTGAAGCACTTACTTCTGCTTGTAGGGCACCATTATGTAGTCCTTGTCGTCCAGAGCAAGTAATTCCATTTTTATGTAATTCTCGACGTAGGATGCGTCTTGGTTGATTGTTTGCTCAGAGACCACGTGTGGGTCGAGAAAACCCACCGGTTCTTTGATTCGACGGGCACATTTCATAATGTATCTGTACATAAGCAATGAGTTATGATATTTATCGGTATCACGTGAGTGTAGAAATTGATTGTACACACTTATAGTGTCCAAAGATCGTAGAAGTGAGGCGCCGAGGCGCTTAGGTTGTATAAGTCAAATAAGTCTTCAAACCCACGACGGTGGCGTGCTCGTGGAGAAAATGCTCCCTCCCGTATCTGATGGTGATTCCAGTATGACCCCCCTTCTCTCGGGTCTTGCGCAAGTACCAATCATGCAAAGCTTGATAAGCTACTCCTGAGCTCTTTATTTCTGCGCCGGAGACCAACGGACTTCCGAGTGAGTATTTCACGGGTTTAGGAGGTGCCTTAATGTTCTTCGATTTTGATTTCACCTTAACGAGGCCGCTGAGGGACGTCTTCCCGTGAGACGCCTCAGGGACCGATATGGTGACACGCTTTTCTTGTCCCTTCGCCGTCTTCTCGACGGGAAGCGATGTGGCGGCCTTCTGAAGCTTTGGTTGAGGCAGACTCATCGAGGGTCCTATTGGAGAGGCAGGGTCCTGTCGATATCGCGTCACTGAAAGGTCCAGTGCGATGTCCTTCTTGGGTCACTGGATAAAAGTGTGTGCGGCATCCCCTAGTGTTCTGATTTCTTCGTTCGGGGGAATCTCTAGTGGGATGGCCATAAAATTGTCATGTACCATGTCCACATGCACCCTGGCGTAACCCTGCGCCAGCTGGGCACCGTGCTGCACTGCCCTTTCCTGGTATGGATACACCATACCCCGCCCAGCCTCAATAGGAATCGACCCAACCATCCTCACTTGGAGCTTGCAGGGCGTCGGCTCCTACAAAATGGTACACAATTAGCTAAGGCGTCCTGTAGGTCTATCTTTGGAGCATTCCAGAGATGTACATTACCTCGATGTGGTCGATCGGTAATTGCACGTCGCCATGTCCAGAATTATGTGTGGACGCGACGCTACTCCGATGTCGAGGAGGACTTGCTCCCAAATTAACAGGGGTGGCTTGCGCCTGCATGAGTTGATTTACTTGGTTTTGCAAGTTTGTTATTTGTTCTTGAAATTTTTCAATAATCACATGTTCCAACCGAGCGTCGTGCTGGTCCTTGGATCTCTTCCTACTCCTATATGTGTCGGAGTTGTGTGGGAATCCATCCCTCCAAGGTACGTAAACCCCTACGCCTCGCGTGCGACCCGGGTGCTCTTTGTTTCCCAAGGCCGTAGATAGTACATCCTTCTCCCTGTCTACTTCGAAGGAACCTTGGGAAGATGCGGAAGTCAATGCTTCCTGCAAGAGGACATCATGTTATTGTAGACACCATGAAGTTATGGACTTATTGACAATTAAGTGGTTCGAGGAATTTACCAGGCGTTGAGATACTGCCTCGTCTGCCGGGTTTGTGAAAGAGATGTCGCCGAAGACGTGGCCGATGCCCTCGCTCTAACTGTGCTCGAGCGCTTCGTCGAGATCTCGACAACGGTCGTGCAATGGTCCGTCCTCCGCCGCCATCGCGGGCTTTACCTGCACCAGCCGTGCCGAGTCCGTGGGGTGAGTGTTTTGTGCTGGATAGCTCATGCGCGCACTTTGCTCCCAAATTCGGCCGTCGTCTTTATCTCGCACGGCGCCCCATGTATCCCGCGACAACAATTGATACGTCGTGAAGGGCGTCCACCCGTGTTCACGTCTTCGCGTAATAAGTCGGCTCTTGAAGGTCCTCCACGCGTGGGACATCGCCAGGCAGCCGCGTGCCATCGCACACGTGCTCGGTCCGCTTCGTGGAAAGTGAATGAGGCGAAAGTTCATCCACAACCGTCTCTCTGACATCCGCCGAGACTTCCGTGTTGGGGTGGTGATGGGGACCCGCCTTGCAAGTACCCGCAGACGGTCCGGAATCTCGCCGCTTTCTTGGGACTCGGCGAGATCCCGACGCCATCGACCTCCGTGATCGCTATGCGCCCGAGGGCAATTTGGAGATTCCTCTGCCTTCTCGCCTGCGTACCACCTTGATCGGAGATCCAGACGCATTTGGCGACGTCGCTGACGGCGGTGAAGATGGTGCCTCTGCTATCTCGCTTACTTGCTATCTATATAAGTTACGTATGCAATGATTACATAAACAAATAGAAGTTACCCATTGAACCTAAATATATGATACGTAGTAAATAAAATATATGAAATTGCACAAAAAAACTGCAAAGGAGAAGGAAATATTGCAAACAGTGCAGTTTTAACATATAGCTGAAATATTGCATGATTTTGAGTGCTCTCAGCAGACGAGTTGCAAAAGAATCAACGTTTGCCATCTCAGCCCTGTTTTGTAGTAGTGCCATACCATAAAGAAACAAAGAGAAGCAATAATCACCTCACCCTAACAATTTTTGGAATAAATCATTACACCAAAACTGATCAAAACAGAATGAGGTAAATGGTATGTTAACCATCAAGGGATGGCAATGAATAGATTATGTCTTATTACCAATCTAGTGGGTTGTGTGGGCATGTTTGCTTCGTAGGTTATATGGATGAGGTACAGGAGGGCATGGCCTCTACCTGTGTGCTGGAGCCGTCTTGACGGAAAGATAACAGGAGTCATCATGATATTTTGTCATAGTTTCAATTATGTGGCTGCTTATTATTTGGAACTAACCACACAAGATTTATGCAACCTGTGTGCAGGTGTGATAACATGGACATTGCAATACATTATAGTACAATATTGAGGGATTGCATACACCACCAAGTTGTTGCACGGTATAACTATGATTTACAATGTTCTATTATAAAAAAAGTGCAATGTCCCTATGGATGTTTTTATCAAATAGCAACTAATTTTCATGTAGCCAAACATTGAAAGTTGTGCATAATTAATGTATTATTTTCACCCTTTTTATCACAAACATAAAAAAAATTGCAATGTCCCTATGGATTTAACTCGAAACTGCTATCATCTTCCAACTATATGTGCTAAAGTTCAGTTTGTGCTTTTAGCAGTCAGAAATGTAACTCGATGGTAGTATCATGGTGCTTGAATTTGCATTTATTGAATACCTTCGTAGCTAGCTGCTATTGAGTTTCTTTAACTTGTCATGTTCACATGACCAGGAACAAAGCAAGGCTATACAAGTAGAGGTTTTTTGTGTTTTCAAGGTACAATACTACAATATCAAGTCCCTATCTTTCAAAGACATACTCATAGGGAATAATAAGGATTCCTCAAGCCAATTTGCAATTCATTTTAACACTAACAGATCCATCAATTAATATCGAGATCAAGCATGCACAAATATGTAATCACAAGTAGCACAAAACTTCCGTAACTCAAGAATCCACCAAGGAATTCTCTCACCGGGTGGTCGGCAGGGGCGGGGGCGGCACCGAGGGAAACCCTCGGCTCTCACGGCAGAGAAGGGGGGAAGCGCGCACAAGCATTGGGGCTGCTCGGGGAAACTCACCGTGTGGTCGGCAGGCGGCGGCCGGACGGAGGCGAGGGCGAAGGGCGGCGGCACCGACAGGGCGAGGACAAAGGGAGGCGGCGCTGGTCGAAGGTGGCGTCAGCAGAGGAGACCGAGGGCAGCGCCGGGCTGGTGGAAATAGACTAAGACAGAAGAGTGCACAACCGTTCGAGTCGGGCCCTTATATAGCTGGATATCACAGACGGTTCCATAAACAAACCGTCTGTGATATTAACTATCACATACGGTTCTGTTATGAAACCGTCTGTGATGAGTTAACAGAGAAACCCTAATTTTAATATCACGAGCGGTTATGTAATCAACCGCTCGTGATATATTGATATCACAGACGGTTCATTAATAGAACCGTCTGTGATGTGAACACACACACATATGTAGAGCCATCAGATCTCAACGAACGGGCCAGATGCATTGGAACGTTCGGACCGTTCGAAAGTAATGAAATTTCTCAGGGAGGTTACCCAGATGATCAAGAATTTAGGAAAAATATTTTCCGAGGATGATCACAAGGTTTGACTAGAAGACCTTGAATTGCAACACTTCGAGTCAATAACCTTAATTGAATTTGAAGTCCACATTTCAAGGAGATAAATTCTAGATAATTCAAATGACAACAAGGATGCATCCAAAAGTTTTAATTTATCCTCATTTTCATACATTTGAAACACAACTAATTGCGGTCGCCGACCACCAGCCACGTATAATGCATTTTTAACTTTGCTCAAATGACAAAACACATTTGCCCATTTGTGTGTATTTCCAACAAGGTTTCAAAGATGATATGCTCAACAAGCTGATAACTCTAACAAGCTGATAACTCTAACAAGTCCGCATTAACATCAACATTAGAGATGACAAGTCCATAACACATGTTAACATCAAATTACAATGGAATACATGCTTAATTGAAATATAGTCCTTCATGATGATCGACGCGCATATAGCTAGCTTCCTCACTGGGTTCTTCCTCCAGTCTGATGCCGTCTCTAAAACGAGGCAACTCGTCAAATTGATTGTACTCTTCCTCATCCACGACATTCTCAACTCCGACAATCCTTCTTTTCCCGTGAAGAACTATGTGGCGGTTCTTATTTGCTGGGTCCGTTACATAAAAAACTTGAACAACTTGCTTAGCGAGTACGAATGGTTCGTCCTTGTATCCGACACATTTGAGGTCCACAGTAGTGACGCCGTACTTGTCGACCTTCACGCCCTGCAGAAGTTTAACCCAATGACATCGAAACAGGGGGATCTTGAAAAGTACATAGTCGAGCTCCCAAATCTTCTCTACGAACCCATAGTACGAGTTCAACCCCCGTGCCCCTGCGGTATTGAACCCCTCGTGAAATGCATCTATGCGGACACCGCTGTTCTGGACTGTGCTCTTCCTATCCTGAGCTGCCGTATAAAACGTGTACCCATTTATGTCGTATCCTTACCATGTCACAATTGTAAATTTTGGTCCTTTGGCCAACCATAGCAGTGTTTCATCACTTGATGGCCTCTGAGTGAATCGCATCTTTAACCATTCGTTGAACCGACGGTTGTGCTTTCTCGTTATCCAAACCTCCGACCGGTCTGGATTATGTTGGCGTACCATGTCTTTGTGCTCGTCGATGTATGAGGACACTTGGGTCATGTGTTGCAAGACCGTGAAATGGGCCTGCGCGTATGTTTCTAGATCGGGGGTGATTGCTTTCCTCCCGATGGTCCCGATACCCTCCAGTCTCCCCTCGTGACGAGATAGATGCACACCTATCGGTTCCACCTGAGCCATGTAGTCCACGTAGAATTCAATGACCTCTTCGTTTGCATAATCTTCGATGATACTGCCCTCCGGC
Organism: Hsuehochloa calcarea; assembly: GCA_036346395.1. Lineage (NCBI taxonomy): Eukaryota > Viridiplantae > Streptophyta > Magnoliopsida > Poales > Poaceae > Hsuehochloa > Hsuehochloa calcarea. Next base: position 63,027,224 of record CM070594.1, on the reverse strand, counting down.
CGAGATCGATTCCGTACGTAGGACTTCAGAATTCCCATGTATCTCTCGAAATGGTACATATGACGTAGGAACACATGGCCGCATATCTTTATCTTTTTCACAAGGTGAACAATGAGATGGACCATGATATCAAAAAATGACGGAGGGAAATACATCTCAAGATGACATAGAGTCGTCGCCACCTCGGCCGGCAGAGCTTCGAGTCCTTCGGGATCGATGACCTTCTGAGCAATTGAGTTAAAGAAATAACACAGCCTAAAGATTGCCACTCGGGCCTTGTTTGGCAAGATACTCTTAATTGCAACAAGAAGCATCTGTGTCATCAGCACATGACAATCATGAGACTTCATACCTATTAATTTCAAATCTTTAATGGAAACAAGTTTCTTAATATTGGCAGAGTAACCGGACGGAACTTTCACACCATGCAAACTTTGACACAGTTCATTTCTCTCGGCCTTGGACAGAGTGTAGCAAGCTGGGGGAAGGCACGTTCGTCCTTTATCGATCTCTTTCGGTGCTAACTCGGTTTTTATGTTCATATCAACAAAGTCACGTCGTGCGTTAACACCGTCTTTTGTTTTGCCACTAATGTTCAGTAAGAGACCAATCAAGCTATCACATACATTCTTTTCCACGTGCATGACGTCGATGCAGTGGCGAACTTCTAAGTACTCCCAATAAGGCAAGTTCCAAAAAATTGACCGCTTCTTCCAGATGTTTTTCTGAGGGGTCCTTAATTTACGTCCCTTTCCAAGCACAACATCGATATCCTTAACCATATCATAGACCTCTTTCCCTCTAAAAGCCCTTGGAGCTGAACCGTCCTCCTTATTTTCGTCGAATTGTTTCTTCATCTTGCGGTATGGGTGAATCCTGGGAAGGAACCTACGGTGACGCATATACACAGTTTTGCGTGAGTTGTTCAGCCATACACTCTCGGTACCATCTAAGCAGTGTGGACAGGCTTTGGCTCCTTTTATACTGAACCCCGACAGGTTACCAAGGGAAGGAAAATCATTGATGGTGCAGAATAACATGGCGCGTAAAGTGAAGTTCTCTCGTTTGTACGCATCCCATACTTGTACCCCTTCGTTCCAAAGTGTCACAAGATCTTCCAGCAATGGTGCCAGGAACACATCAATATCGTTCCCAGGTTGCTTCGGCCCTTGGATAAGTAGTGACATCAAAATGTATTTTCGCTTCATACACAGTCAAGGAGGAAGGTTGTACATACATAGATTCACGGGTCAGGTGCTATGTCGGCTACTCATGTTACCGAAAGGATTCATTCCGTCCGTACTCAACCCTAACCTTATGTTCCTCGATTCCGTACCGAACTTTTCGAAGTTCCGATCGAAGTTTCTCCACTAGGCAGAATCAGCAGGGTGTTTGAGCTTCCCATCTTACTTACGCTCCTCCGAGTGCCAACGCATCAATCTTACCTCCTTTTGGTTCGCAAATAAACGCTTCAAACGTGGGATCATAGGCAGATACCACAACATCTTAGCAGGAGGTCCTTGCTTCGCCTTAGAAGTATTCTTACACTTGTATCGGGATGCTTTGCACACGGGACATACATGCATGTCTGCATACTATTTACGGTAGAGGATACAATCGTTCGGACATGCATGTATTCTTTCTACTTCCATTCTCAATGGACAAATAACCTTCTTAGCTTGGTAGGTCATGCTGGGCAACACGTTTCCCTCCGGAAGGATGTCAGCTAAGAGACCTAACAACGCCGTAAAACTCTTGTCGGACCAACCATTGCTTGCCTTCAATTTCAGCAGTTCAAGCACGGTTGACAACCTTGTGTATTCCGGCTTGTAGCCAGGGAACAAAGGTTTCCCCGAGTTCTACATTAAGCCCTCGAATTTACAAAACTCTCTCTCACTGTAGTTCCCTTCTGCATCGCGTAGCATCTGATCCAGATTGTCATCATGCGACCTATCCTCATCAAAAGCACATTCCATACCCTGCATATCGTTGACTTCCTCGGCGATGTCGTCATTACTGACTTCCGGTATAATCTGCTCTTCACCGTGACTGCTCCAACATGTATATTCTTTTTTGAAACCCCTTCGTATTAAGTGAGCTTCGATCTGCGCCGGGTTGTTAAACATTTTCATATTACCGCAATCAATGTATGGACAGTACATAAATTTTATCACTTTCTTCAACATATCCTGCTCGGCGGCTCTTCTAAAAGCAAAAACGCCATTAATATACTCTTCACTCACACGGTTCTCAATCTACATTCAGTTTCGGTCCATCTACACGTATAAGCACGTAACAAATTAATTAGTGTTAAATTATATTAATAAACCGCAAGTACCTTTCATAATGACCAAACACATTAGTGATTAGTCTAGAGCAAAAATAAAGGGTTACAGATCGTTACCCTTCTCTCCAAGGTGGCGCAATGTGGGAGGAGGCAACAGAGGTGCCGCAATGGGGGAGAGGAGGCGGTGGTAACAGCTCAAAACGGGGGAGTAAGCAGCAGCAGCACGGTGGCCAATGGGGAGGAAGGAGGAGGCAGCAGCAGCAGCAGGGTGGCGGCGCCTCAAATGGAATGGAAATGGGGCCTGTCGGGAGCATCTACTTATCGTGCTTGTATCACAGACGGTTTTTGTAAAGAACCGTCTGTGATAAATAAGTATCACAGACGGTTCTTTATACGAACCGTCTGTGAAATATAAAGAACCGTCTGTGATAACACTTAGAATCACAGACGGTCCGTATAAAGAACCGTCTGTAATGAGCACCAGAACCGTCTGTGATACTTATTTATCACAGACGGTTCTGATCGTTAACCGTCTGTGATAATTTTAGTATAGCATATTTTGTAGTAGTGTTGGCTCAAGCATGGCTCATATGGTAATGCAAAAGGCGGTGGCCGTTGCAAGATCAGATCACGCATCCTCGCAAAAAGCGGGGGGAAATCACGCATCATGCATTATCTACTACCCAGCAGTGGTGGCCACGGGGACGAGGGCTTCATCCACCGGCACGCTGCGTGGTCTGTTTTGTCATTGGCACACAATGCGGTGGTGGATTGCTGAATCAACCACCCACCAATTATCCACAACGCCCGGCCCCCGTCCGGTCCCCCAATATATGCTTCTTTTGTAACTGTTCGTCCGTCCCATTGGCCCTATAAATAGCGCGCGGCACCTGGGCAATGGAAGGATACAGCTCTCGAGTCTCGGCACAGACCTTGTATTGTATAAAAACTAGTAGGTACGCGCGGGCACCTCATCTCACAACGCGTTCTATGGCTGCTCGCATCGGCATTGTGCTCTGCCTGGTCCTGATCGTCAGCGCGGGGCTCGCAGCCACGCCGACCGAAGCTCGCGCTGTGGTGGACTATGTTGCCGCGAACATCAATGTGGCCGGCGGCGCGGCCACCGGCGGTGGCAAATGGGGCCGCATTCGTCGGGGGAGGTGGAACGTGCGGAGCCTGCACGGAGGCGACCACAAACGGGAGGTGCCCGGCGGCCCAGACCCGCAGCACCATTACTAGAGACGGGGGTGAATAAGGATGCCGCGACGCCATAGAGCATGTTCGCATACATATATAGTGCTAGCTTCGAATGGCACGTTAGACCATACGAAATCACTGGATCCCCGCGCGGTTCGCGTCGCTATTGTTTCGGTGTTGTGTCGGAAAGGTAAGTATAATTTGCAGTTGGTTCAAGCTGATGTGTTTAGAGTTATGCATCCTATATGTGCATGCGACAATATAATCTGAGGCTAGGTACTAAGCGCAAGCTTGAAGAAGATTTTTGTAGCTACATCATCTATCGGTGAAAGAGTCCTTATCTTGGCTAGGCCATGTACGTAGTTGCGGAATATGTGGTACGTTGTCGTTTAATTTGTGTTACCACATATTGTTGTGAAGAATTCTTTTAAAATAATACTAATTTAAAAGATAATTATTAAAAAAAATTAGTAAATTTTTTTTTTACAAAACTAGCTCATGTCGTCGTTCCAATCGGCCACAGGGAGCTTAACAATACCCAGAGCTCTCTGACGTCAGTTGAATTAACAACAAGGATCCTTAATTTTTAAATTTTAAGATTTGAAAAACCACATTTTTAAATTTCTCTCCACTCCTTTTTGTACTGAGTATTTCCAAGTACATATTTAATTGACAAATCACACTGATATTATATAACATTCAGCACAACATCATAACATCTTTTGTCGATAAATCAAAATTTGTATTGACTATTTCGGAGCATATTTTTTATCAACAAATCACAATGACATTACATAACATTCAGCACAACGTCATAACATCTTTTGTCAATAAATCGCAATGACATTACATAACATTCAGCACAATATTGTCACATACTTTGGGGACAAATCACATTGATATTACATAACATTTAGCACAACGTTATAACCCCTAGTTTTTTTACAAATCAAAGTGATATTACCACATCTATGCACTCCAGGTTTGCATCACCTCCTCTATGTTGAAATAGTTATAGAGGTACTGACCGGGATGCTGTGACACCGTTGAACATGCGGCCATGACATAGGAGCAGGGCCTATGCAAAATAAGAGACTTGTTGCAAGTGCATACGCCACTAGCGCGGTGTAGCGTACACTCGTGGGTGATCCTCTTGCGGTTCATCATGCGACCCCTTTAACCCTTCGCATTATCTCGAAGCGAAGCTCCCTTGTGTCCATCTTGAATACCTGGTGCATCTCACCCTTATTGCTCTTCTCCTCCATATACTTGGTGATCATGGCGGAGTAGAGTACTCTGTCATTTGCCATGATGAGCGACGCGTTGTTGCTTCTGTCAAAAAAGTAATTTATGCTACTGCGGAGAATTGCCTCCACAATACCAACCAAAGGGAGGCAGTTTGCACCATGTATGACCAGTTGTACACCTCGGTTAGATTGGTTATCATGATACCATATCGAGCACCACCCCTGTCATGTAGCAGCAACCACTTCTCCTTTAACTCATGCTCAATCCAGTCTGAGAAGTATTTTACCTGCGCTCCCGTCTTCCTCAACACACTGGGACCATCTGAGGGTAGCTGTGGTAATACTTCGGGGGCCTGGTCAGCGATTGGGGTGGCCCTTTTTGCTGCCTCCCTTCTGTGTGTCTGGGTCCGCTCATCTAGAATCTTCTAGAGTGCTTCAAACTTTCGATGGTGGTTCTGGTTGCACAGCCTCTTGAACAGGTTTATCAAGTCCTTGTTATGGAACCTCTTGTAGAAGTTTGCACCCAAGTGCCTCATGCACCACCTGCTCTGCAGATCTGCCCATGAAAGTGGTTTGCTCTCTCCTTGTTGTAACTGAGTTATTGCACTCAGCAGACACGCATACCGATCATGTATGACGCATACGTTAGGACGGCCATCTATAACAAAAAAATCCTTAAATTCCTCAAGAAACACAACTAGTTGTCCATGTTCTCGCTTTCAACGAAGCGAATACCACATGAAGAACTTGATTGTTCCCGTCTGTCGCTATTGCAGTCAGTATCTGGCCCTTATAATTTGCAGTCAGGAATGTGCTATCCACGCACAAGATTGGTCAGTAGTGCCAGAATGTGTTGATGCATAGACCAAGAGTGAAGAATGGTCACTTCAATATCCCCTTATTGGCCCACTTTGGATGCATGGAATCTTAAATGTCGATATGAGTGCCAAGATTATTTTCTTGTATGACTCGGAGTAGCCCGGGGAGGTTGTGGTAGGAGTCCTCGAACATACCAAACCTTGATTCAAATGCCTTCTGTTTTGCCCTCCACGGCTTGGTGTGGCTGACTATGTACTGGAACCTTGCCTCAATCGCCCGAATGATGGATCGTGGCTCAAAATCTAGATTATACATTATCTCATCGTACATGAGGTTGGCGATGAAACCCGATGACAGGTTCCTGTGAGACAGCACTGACTCGACGACAACACATATGTGAGGGGCCACTATAGAGCATTTCTAGTAGGTGTCCCACTTAGGTTGAAATACATGCACTCGTCAGGGGCAACCCTACATATCGCACTTCACGTCGTAGTATCTTGGGTTAGACTTGACAACTGTGAATGTACGCCGCACCGACAAGGTCCAGAATTTGACTGTCTCCTGCATAGCCTCCTTGTATTTGTACATAGCTCCTTACCTGACCTCACTCTGATCGAACTCCCATAGCACACGGGAGCCCTCGTTAACGATGAGGTTGTCGAACTGGTATGTGTTCCACTCGGATGGAACCGCCTGTTGGTCCACATCATCCTCGTCATCAGATCATTCATCTTCTAACAATGCCGTGTAGTCCCGATCTTCGAGATCCTTCCTTTGCAGTAGGGCTTCCAGCTCCTCACCCTCGTCAGCAAGGTCTTTGATATCCTTCCTTTGTACTAGGGCTTCCAGCTCCTCACCCTCGTCAGCAAGACCACTTGCTTGCCTAACTGAAGGAGTTACTTCTACAGGGTCTTCATCGACAGCATCAGCAACTCCAGGGGCTTTGGCCATTGTGTGTGCCACGCTATGGCTGAAGTCCCCGACTTCTTCTTCGGCATCACTACCCCCTTCTTATTCAGCCTCCGATGGAGGAGTGGACTTGGCATAAGCCTGGGCGAGAAGAACCAAATCCCACCCTTCCTCCCTCACCATGCGTACATATGACTGCTGTGACCTTGTTCCCTTAGGCTGCGCCAACTTTCAATGTGTGCATTGTGTTGCGGGGGCAAGGCAACTCAATATCACATCGTACACAACAAGGTCCAAATCGAATGAGTGAAACAACCACCGCATCACAGTGCCCCATGAACGCTGCTCTGGTCTTGGCAGGGGCACAATCACCGATTAAAAATAATGCAAATTAATCCCCTCGGGACGCTCAAGAATAGTCCCCTAACCGTAGTAAATTTTGAAGTTGGTGGCGTCCGATATATTTGACATACTGCACTGTAAATAATATTTTCACAATTAACCATATCTCTAAAACTAGACTACCCACCGAAAAGGATTATGTACAAGATACAACACTACGTAACCGTACATCCAAAACTATGTAATCCATTCGGTTTAAAAAATTACCTGAAAGGTGGGCGACCGGACGAACAGTGCTTCGCTAGCTTCTCTCCTCCCCCTCTACTCCTCTCCCTTCCCTCCCCTCTTTCTTTTTTCTGAATAAAAGTGAGTTTTCCCCGAATTTTAGGGTTTAGAGGGACTTTTATAGGGGAGATTGTGTCTCGATCGCCATTTGAATTAGCGACAGATCCCTGTTGCCAATTCAAATGGTGAAAGGGAGCTCTGGATACTGTTGAGCCCCCTGTCACCAAAGGATAGGCACCTATCGCCAATTGGAATGGCGACAAGAGCCTATTGTCATTCCAATTGACGACAGTGACTAGTTTTTTATATTAAAAATCAACTATTGATTTTTGTAATTATCTTTTAAATTAATATTATTTAAAAAATTCTTGTTGTGAAGAGTTCACTTGGGTTATCACTATGAACATCTGCCAATCGTTTCTTTACGTTATTATTTTGGCACTCATGATTTGCAGTACATACATGACATATTAACATCGACCATAAGATCACAGAAAAGATTCCCTTAAATAATAATAACTCAAGGTGGCCGCGCATTTGCGCGGCTAAATTTTGTTTTGGAGTTTGTATAAATGATTTGGAATATATTTATTTAACTTGTAGACTATTTAGATTTTTAATATATCCTAAACATTCAAAATGACAATAGAGGCTTGAAGAAATAAACAACCCGAGGAACGTAATGGAAGTACGAGCTTTGATGGAAGAAAACCATTAAGCATAATAAGTTATACGGGTTCTTAGAAACTAACCACTCTCTTTCATGCATAGATCATGTCCCTATTCTTACTATATTAGTCTTTTTCAAATTGTATGCATGCACATGTACTTCTATTTAATCTCAAGCAATACGCTTGATTATGTGTGCGACAAATTATCTTATTAGTTTATATGGTATTAAAGTACCTTGCTCACGTATACATCGATGCACCATGGGCGACCTACTTTGAACTTATCTTCCTTCACACGTTAGCTTCCCTACCATACCGTGTGTCTTCTATCTCTTCTTGTCGTCACAACTTTTTTTGCTTCAACCTCTAACAATAAGCACAAATATTGATTGATCCCTCTCAGCTGCAACTACTTCCAATGCAATAATTTACCACATAGTTATATTCTTCTTCTCCCCAATTATTGCTTAATACTAACCATTGATACATCAACATGCATACATATGAAATCGTCACTGATCCTAGCTAGGGACACGTGGCACGCTCTCTCTGGTGACCCTGAGCCTATTCCCTAAAACTACATCATCTCTACTCCAAATTTTTTGCTCCTATACTTCTGTACACCGTGCTTCTATTCGTACAAATACATGCATGATGTTATACACGCTCGATGTCCTCTTCTCTTGTGTCGATCGCTTCTTTTCTTCGACGTTGGCCAACTCAACATTGTGCCTTCCTCATCAATTGTAGAAACCTCCCATCTTCACTGATGTTGACATGTCTGCTTTTGGCGTTGTGTAACGATATAGAGAATCTTTTCGCCATCGCCAGCGATGACATACCCCTCACCAATGATGGTTTGCTCCTAGCTACACGACAACCCTATATCGTCCATAGTTCATCATCAATGCAAAGCTTCATCTTCTCTTTGCCAGGGCTTTACCATCATCGAGCTTCTTTGGCCACAAACTTCTTCAACAACGCCGATGCTCACCACTTGTCATCGTTGCCCTTTGTTCCTTCAATGTTAGACTATCTCTTCAATGGCACTGTCGAGCAGCACGACATTATCCTTCTTGAACGACTAAGGTGGGTGTCGATGATTGGAATACGGGGTTCCCTATCGAGTTTATCTGGGAAAATGATATGAGAACGCTATCAAAACGAATACTCTTTATTGCTATGAACACATTGAGTGTTTGTATGTGAATATAATGAGGATGTTATAGAATCGAGTACTCTTAACTTGACAAGTCAATATTGATGGTGCTTATTACAGAATACGTAGGCTACCCCCTTTATAGTATTTGAATGGATGACAGTTAATGCCACTAAAGGCACCTCTAATCTTCACGCACATTGTCGACGATCGAGTCGTCAATCTTATGAAATAAAATAGAGAAAAATAGCAAAGAGTTCTTGGAAGAGAATGAGATTACTCTTTATTGCTATGAACTGGATCCTTTACAGGAGGCTCCTTCGATAAGGCAGTGAACTAATCCTAATTACACTGAGCGTTGTGTTTTCTATGCTATTGAATCAGAGTTGAAACATGAATCTAATGTCGATTGTGATGCTTCAATCCGATGCCATTGTTCCTCCGTGCTCCATCTTTAAATAACCAACGAAGAGGTGTCAGTTACTCCAGGAGAAAACGCCTGTTGGAAGTGATGTGCCCGGTCGGAGGGTCAATTACAGTTAAAGAAATAGTAACTGGTCGTTAGTTAGTGCCTGTGAGACACTCAACCATGTAGTGGTTATTGTCAGTATCTTTGGACCATAAAACGTCGCATGGTATGGAACAAATATGCCATGTGTTTCATTCGTCATACGGTAAGCAATATACTTGGATTTGAATCTAAGTGTCATTTCATAGCTTTCACGAGTAGTCGTCTAGTCAGGGATTAGGAGTAGGACCTCATCCGACCAGGGTACCCTTTATGTAATCTCTAGAATCTTTACGACCACAGGGGTCGTTAGCCTTAGGGGTTACGACCACGAAGACACATGGTCTTCTATTATGTATTAAAGTAACACATAGAGATTTTAATCCTCGTCAGCTTGCCCCCGAACTTTAAAATGAATTGGTTGTGTGAACCCCCGATGAAAAGTCATATCGGGCAGACCCTCATTTAAAGCTGTGACAAACGAGGTGGTCTGTATTCACTTTAAAGTTGAAAAACTGTCTTGGGAATCGGAGAGTTTTCTGTCCGTTGTACATTAGTTTGTGTCCGTTGGACTTTTGGGTAACTCCTTATTGCAGTTAAGGAACTGTGGCTATAAAATCCCATCGGCCCACCGTCTAGAGGACTCTATGCTCTCATATTTTTCTTAAATTTTCTCTTCATCTGAAGGGAATGCGGCAATGGTACGATAGCACAAACAAAAATTTACCGCGCAACCAAGGAACCACCGCTAGCAATAGATCACGAGATTATCGCTAGACGAGCCAACTCGTAGCAGAAGTAGAGTCGTTGTAGCGAGTTGATGCAGTCGTAGTCGTACTCACGACGCGTCTCCTCCTTCAAGTGGTTGTACTCGCAGCACGTCTGTTCCTCCGAGTGGTCGTACTCACCACGCGACTTCTCCTCCGACTCCTGTGATCGACACGAGTCGCGGATCGTCCTAGTGCTAATGCTTCACAACAACACCTCCGAGGTATCCACACGTACGGGCCAGGATCACCACGCACTGGAGTGCTAGCACCGGCAGCATGGTTGAGAAGGCGTGGCTATTAGGGTTTCGGGAGTTCTTCCAAAGATTATCCCCTCCCTCACCCTATGCCACCGCCCCTCTTTATATAGGCATCCATGATGGGTCTCGAACTTGAGGCCCATTAGGAACTCATGACCTATACGAATTCAGATCAACATCCAAAACAGATCCTAGCCCTTTAAGTGTGCGACCCTACAGGTTCATGTGTAATTGGTTATGACTCAGAAACTCTTTTCTGACCACCAGTCGTTAGCGGTACCTAGCAGCACATAACGATTCCCAAATACACATAGAATATATCGGACGAACGTTGATATAATATGATCTATGATCAGGTCCTCATCACTTATGATTAGTTCGTATCTCCATATGACCATATCGAATTTGGTGCCAACCAGTTCGTAACTCCTTACGACCAGGTTCTTACCATTCTATGATTACGTTCGACTAGTCTACGTACGACCAGCACGTATCTCCATACGACTAGTCTGTAATTGATCGAACTAAGCGACCTACTCATGCATTCTCCCTTTGCCTCACGATGTCTGGTTGAACTCCAGGTGAGATGATGTGTCATCCATGGACTGTTCAATACTTTCTCGATCGAGTGTCGGATAACTTCATGTGGTCGACACTTCGACCACTAGTGGCATGGCCATGCACTTTCTTTATCCGGTCACCACGAGGGGCCCAGAGACATCTCTCCTGTTAAGTTAGGAGGGGTAAATCCTATCTCGACCAGTCACATCCCTCCACATGTTTCATAGCATACCCGAAAGCTACCTTTATAACTACCCAGTTACGAGTAGCGTTTAGCAACCCCTAAGAGTGCTATTACACATGTAGGGAACCATGCTGATCTCAGGTCTAAGGATTATACATCATCATTACTTGAGACCAACTAATGACACAAAGATTCATAATAATCTCAATAGTGTCTCAACGATGGGTCTATCCAGCCCTATGTTCTCTAACATGAGCTCACATTATTGATTCGATATCCCTATATCCATGACCGGTGAAACAAGGTTATCAATCAATACATGTGCTAGTCATAGAGTCACTGGTGTTCCGACCAGTGACCTCCGACCAGGGATACATTTAGAATGACATCATATAAGTTAAAATGTTCCACCAACAAGTCACATACTTATTGATATATAAAAAATGATTCATTCAAGGAACACGATAACATATTATCAAAATTATGAATATAATGAAATATCAGCATCTCTATGATTGCCTCTAGGGCATATTTCCAACATCATCTTCCTACAAAGGATCTCTTTCGACCTCCTTTGTTCTTTTCACTCAAAAATCTTCTCTGACCACTGCTCATCCAATCATGTCGGACTTGATCACCAAGTGGTTGGTTTCAGATCTGAACAGGAAGAAACTCAAGGCTTTGGAGGAAATCGGGATGATTTCAAACAAGAATCTGATTAAGTGGAGGTCAGCAGCCGGAGAGCATTACCCGAGCAAAGAAGAAGGGGAAATCCCGATTTTTCTTGCCAACATTGAGTGCCGGCTCAGATTTTCGATACATAAGTTCCTTTTATAAGTTCTTGAATATTACAATGTCGAGCTGGTCAATCTAGCCCCCAACTCAATCGCCAACCTCAGCATCTTCGTCAACCTCTGCGAGGCATACTTGGGGATCCGACCAGATTTGAGGGTCTTCAAGTATTTTTTCAAGATGGCGATGTCGAGGAAGACGATAGGAACTCCAGGGGAATGCTCGCTACGCCTCCATGACCGGAAGGCCGATGAGTACATCAAAATATAGTTGAAATCCTCGTGGCCGTCAAGGAAGAAAAGCTGGTTCTATATAACGGTCATGAAGGAGGACAGCCTTTACTTTGTTGGCAAATTGGCGAGAGAGAACCCCAACCGGCGGTCGACCATAAAGAAAGAGGGAAGGGTCGGAAGGTGTGTTTAAGAAATCCAAGACCTCAGCGCCAAGGCTTAACTACTTGGCATGTGGTTAGTGACTTCTCCATGCATCGGATTAGTCCCTTGAGGCTCTGATCACTTTCCCTGCTCTTGTACATTGGTCATGACAAAGCGACCAAGGATACCAAGGAAGGTAAGTTCTGATAATCCCGTCTAGTATAGTTTATTAGTTGTTTGTTTCTTAACCTTCAAATCTCTTTATTTCTTGAAGCGCTTTCCCCTAATGAGATTAGAGAGCGGACCAAAATGATGTACGCTTTGGGGCCCTGATGTGAAGGCTGTGTTTCCAAATATCTTGGCACTTGTCTCTTTAGAAGAGAAACTGATCAGACTCAAGGTAGATAGCAGCTTGTTCTTTATCATTTATATATTCTCCGATTAGTATATAATTGTGCTCTAATTATGTAGGCGGTCGGGCCAAAGCTGAAAGAACCCGATGTGGACTCTCCATCATTAGTTGTTCCGACCGACTCCGCCTCAGCGATCAGCAAAGATGATGATCTCCCAGAGGTAAAAGTGCGTTTGATAAGGAGTATATACTTTAGATGGAAAAAATCATCACCTAATTAAAATTAGTTTTTTAATTAGGTGAGAGAAAAGAAGGACCCGCAAATCAAGGCGGCAGAGGTCGTAGACCCTATAGTGGTCGTTCACGACTTGACAATTGCTACCAAAGCAACTGTGCCATAAGCCAATGAGGACACCATCTTCGACCAGCTGGTTAGGGACCTCGACCATCTGGTCGAGGTTGTCACTTCCGACCAGAGGTCGGAGGACGTGAAGGGTTTAACCAACCCTACTGGTTCAGAACCGGTAAAATCGATGGAGATGAAGAGGAAGGCAAGCGTCATGGATTACGCTCCCGGGTGTTTCAAGATGAAGACCAAAAAATGACCAAATATGTATACATGAAATAGACTTATGAAAATACAAACATGTTCGTAGCTTCTGGTATTCTAAAATCTTAACTTTCCTTTCTTTTATTCTGATAGGTCTTCTGGTGTTCCGATCATTTCTGACCAGAACACCCGTTAGAAAAAAATTCTTAAGGAGAAAGAGGTTGAGCCAGAATCTGAGCAGGTGGCAACTCTAGATGCTCAAGTCTCAGTAACTACTCCAATCATGCCTAAAGTGACAAGAGTAGAAAAAGAGCCTCAACAGGTTCCGCCCCCTGTTGAGATCGCTCAAGGGGAGAGGAGTTTTTTACCAGTTGTAAGGTCTCCTCCTCCGAGTTTCTTCTCCGGCCACCGTCGAATTCCTGATAACAAGTTGTTCGAGAAAGCCTGGAAGAGGATCTCGGATCGTCAGTTGGAGACAGATCCTAACATTATCTACTCCCAATATGCTGACACGGCAGGTGCGCAGATCATGCCCTGCTGTCTAGTGAAGTGGGCACCATTTTTTGTTCTTTTTATACTCACTGGTCAGGATCTTTGCCTTGTTCTGACCAGAAAAGTCTTTTTTACCCTTAGTAAATTTTTCTGGAATCGCAAGGACTTCCTTGTTATCGGGCTTGCGATTTTTCTTACCCTTGAGAGACTTTTTACTTTTCTTCCCTTGTTTCTCCAAGCCAGGTTGAGGGATTTTGTCTTTTTGATCAATAGCTTCATACCATTAAACCGCTTCGCAAGCGGCTGCATACTTGTCAGCCATGTCGAAAAGTTCGACGGTCGTTCGGGGAGGATTCATTGCAATATCCTCTGTAAACTGTTGATTCCTCAACCCTACTTTAGAGTTCCTGAGGACAAAGAGGTCGAGCCAGCCTCTAAGCAGGTGGTAGCTCTAGACTCCAATCGTGCTTAAAGAGACGAGTAGAAAAAGAGCCTCAACATGTTCCCCCCTATTGAGATCGCCCAATGGGAGAGGAGTTCTTTATCAGTTGTAAGGTCTCCTCGTCCTAGTTTCTTCTCCGGCCACCGTCGAATTCCTAATAACAAGTTGTTTGAGGAAGCCTGGAAGAGGATGTCGGATCGTTAGTTGGAGACAGATCCTAACATTATCTACTCCCAATATGCTGACACGGTGGTCGAGGTAAGCGTCTACGACCACTCCCTTTGTCTCTTCTTTAAAGTATATAAAAAATTTAGAAAAGTATGCTATCTTTCATAGCATATGATTGAGAATATTGCTATGGTCAAAGGACTGACCCAACGAATAATTTACTTGGAAAAAAGAAAATTTTGAGTTAAAAAGTAAGCATGTCTTCCTAACTCTCTTCTCCTCTTTTTGTTACCTCCTTATTATTTCTTAACTCTCCTCTTATCATGATTGACATAATTGGAGGCACATAAGAAAGTGATTATGGCAAAAGAAGCCAAAATAACAAAGCTTGGAGAAGAAGGCCAAGCTAAGGACCGGTCGATCGAATACTTGACGACTAGGCAGAAAGAAATTCTTGAATTTTGTGAGAAGAAAATTCAAGGTAACAGGTCAAAAAACCTAACCAATTTACTATTCATTAAAGTTTAATTTCTTTAACTTTGATCTGTTCGTGTAGAGCAAAATCAGAAGTTAAAAAGAGTGAAAAAAGCACTTGCGTTTGAGCATGACAAGGAGGCAGCTCTTGGGTAGAGTCTTGGTGAACAAGTCACTGCTTTTAAGAAGATTTTTTTTATATGGGGTTAGGATCAAGTATGCCTACCTTAGAGAGATCTAGCAGAGAAGATCCATTATCTTGGTCAACTCCTCGAAGATCTCAAAGGTTTGCTTGCATCTACTCGGAAAAATGATGCACGGATAATGAAAGACGTCGTTGCCAACGGAGTCAGCCTTGTTTTGGCAAAGCTGAAGGCTTCCGACCCCTGCGTTCATCTCCACTCTGTTGAAGAAGACTTCAACTGTTCGGAGGATGAAGTAGCCAAGGTAATGGAGGAAATTTTGCCTCTCGAAAACAAGGTTGCAGAGGAAATAGAGGTCGGATCTCCATCACGCAGCGATCGGTCTAATAATCCCGTGAAGTAGATGGTTGTAATGTTAATTTTGTAAATAAAAACTTTCCTTTTGTCATCAAATCAAGCCTATCTATATTTTTGTCTTGCTGAATTCTCATATATTTTATAGCCCCAACTGCTTGTGTTAGTAGAAGAACTTACTAAAGAAGCAGTAGACCAAGACAAAGAGCAAAAGCTACGACCATAGTACAAAGTATGTCTTGATTATGTTTAAAAATGATCTAAAATCAATTTGGTCAAAACTAGTGTATGATTTTGACTAGCTATAGATCATTTCCATAATCAAAATACCATATAGCACATTGTCTGGATAGAAGATATGTACAAGACTTGTCCTTTGATGAAAAAAAAGAAACCATACAAAGATGTATGCATAAATGATAAGTGGTATTTTTATACACATTATCCAAAACTGGTCGTAAAGGTTGCAACGATTTAAAGACATAATAGACACTTCGCAAAACGTGCTAATGCTAAAGCTCGACTAGCAGCGAGGATCGTGAGAAAAAGGTCGTCGCTAGGAAACTCCTTCTAGTGGCCAGGACCACGTGTAGAAATGAGAGATTTCGACTAAGAGGTTTTTCATGTCCTAAGCAATAGCCAAACAAGAGTAGAACATAATGTTGAAATGGATAAAGTTAGTCTTCAAATTCTTAAGTATGTAAGTAACCATATCATGTTGTCTATGTTATGCTCTTTTACTTGTTTCTTTTAATAAAAGAGTTTATGGTCACGCATGAGAACAATAACTGAGATGGTCACGACTAGGAACCTTATGGCTTGCGACGATGATATCAATGCCAAAAAAGTAAAAGATATCCCTTTGGAAGGATATCAGAGGGAATTAGATCTTCTCTTAGTAGTTAGATAACAATAGTATGCAGCCAAATAATGGATGACAGATATATAAACAATATCGCTCATCAGAAAAAAGAAATGAATATATGTTAAAATTGAAATAATGTAAAAACTATACAAATAACTTACGTATTTGATCAATGTTCCAAGAATTTGACAAAACATGCCCGTCTGACATTGCAAGTCGTACTGAGCCAGGTCGGGTGACTTCGACCATAGTGTAAGGGTCTTCCCATTTGGGAGAAAGTTTATTGCGATTTGCTTGCTTCTGAATTTTTCTGAGAACCAGATCACCTACAGCTAGGCTGCAAGGTTACACCTTACGACTATGGTACCTTCTCATGGCTTGCTGGTAAACTGTTGATCGTACGAGGGCTTGGTTTCGTCTTTCTTCAAGGAAATCAATGTCGTGGAGTCTTCGTTCGTTTTGATCATTTTGAACAAAACGATCGGTTCTAGCAGTGCCGATTTTCAGTTTCGGAGGAACCATTGCTTCAGCACCATAAACTAGAAAGAATGGTGTTTCACTAGTCACGCGACTAGCCCTAGTTCGAGCGACCCATAATATAGAGAGAAGTTCTTGAACCCAACCTCCTGACCGTTTTGTTAATTGGTCGAAAACTCATCGTTTCACTCTTGCATTATTATATCATTAGCTCGCTCAATGGCTCCATTGCTCTGCGGATGAGCGACAAAAGCTAAATGTATTGTGATAGCTAGATCCTAGCATAATTTCTAGAAATTTTCGCTAGAGAACTGGGTACCGTTATCCGTGATTATACGACTGGGTATGCCAAATCGTGTGATCATGTATTTGGTGAGAAACCTCTTAGCAGCCTCAGTTGTTGTTATAACAACTGGCTCGACTTCTATTCATTTTGTAAACGTGTCAATCATGATAAAAAAGAATTTGAAGCCCCCGGATGCTCTAAGAAAAGGTCCCAGTATGTTGAGTCCCAAAGTCGCAAAAGGCCAAGAAAGAGGAATTGTTTGCAAAGTTTGTGACGACTGACGTACTTTTTGACTATAAAATTGACATTGTACGCACTTCGTCATGAGCTCTTTTGTATCATGAATGACAGCTGGCCAGTACTATCCTTGCCTGAAGGCTTTACCGACCGGTGTTCTATAGTAATAATGTGCTCCATAGACTCCTCTATGAATGTTGGATTGCAACTTAATGCTATCCGTTTGAGATATGCATCTCATCGACACAACGTGATATCCCCGTTTACAAAGGGTACTTTCGATCAAAGTGCATGATTTGGCTTTTCGAGCTATACGATCAACCTCTACATCATCTTTAGGAATAATACCATTTTGAAAATAATTGTAAATCGACATCATCCAATTTCTACCGGGGTCGAACTTTACGACCTCCTGTGGAGCATCCATGTTCTCAAAATTGATTTCTACGATCTCTAGCGGAACACCTATGTCCTCGGAATGCTCGACCACCGAGGGTGAATCGAGTTGCTCTAGAAAAACTCCGTGCAGGATACGTGACCTTGTCGAGGCCATCCGTGCCAACTGGTCCACCATAAAGTTTTCCTTTCTAGGAATATATTGGATTTGAAAACCGAAGAAGTGTTTTTCGAGTTTCCATACTAACGCCAAATAAGAGGACATATTGGTTCTTGAGCTTTGATACACTTTCCCGACTTGATTCACTACTAGTTGAGAATCACCTTTCACTAGTAATCTGCAAATGCCGAGCGCTCTGGCTACTCGGAGTCCTGCCAGTAAACCTTCATATTTTGCCACATTGTTTGTGGTAGAAAAGTTTAACTAAATGGTGTATATAGTGTGTCTCCAATAGGGGATATTAAGACAACTCCAGCCCCCGAGCTGTCAAAGTACATTGTACGCACATCGTGGTGTTCGTATTCGGCCCCTTGGGTGGGTTTAGGGTTTGTCCATTCGGCATTGAATTCTGCTATTGCTTGGGACTTAATTGTTGTTCGTGAGATGAAGTCGAGGTCGAACTCCCCAAGCTCGACCGCCCATTTTGATATTCGTCCTGAAGATTCTCTGATTATGAGAACTTGACCAAGGGGATATCCGATAGGTATGACCACTTTGCGGACCTGAAAGTAATGCTTTAGTTTCCTTGAAGCCATAAGGAGACCATAGAACAACTTTTATGTCTGTGGGTATCTTTTGTTAGGTCCATGTAAGACTTCGCTTACATAATATACCAGTCGTTGGACATTGTCACGCTCTACGACCAGTGCACCACTGACTACTTCTGGTGTTGCAGCCACATAACTCAGCAATGTTTCTCCCGATCTTAGAGATACTAAGATCGGAGCATTCGTAAGGTACCTCTTGAGTTCTTCAAAGGCATCGTTTGCTTCTTTAGTCCACTCGAAACTTCTATGTTTTTAAAAAACCTAAAAGAAAGGTAACCCTTTTTCACTTAGCCGTGCTATAAAACGATTTAACGCTGCCATATAGTCTGTTAGTTTTTGGACTTATTTCTTTGTGGTCGGAGGGCGCATCTAGTCCATGGCCAATTTTTTTGCTGGATTTGCTTCAATCCCTCTAGCCGAAACTAGAAAACCAAAAAGCTTTCCAGAAGAAACTCCAAACACACACTTCTTTGGATTCAACTTAAGGTTTTGCCTTCTTAAGTTGTTAAAAGTCTTGTGTAGGTCAGAAATGTGAACACCAGCGTTGATACTTTTCACAACCAAGTCATCAACGTAGGTTTCTAGATTTCGACCTATCTGAGGATTAAAGGTTTTTTGCATTAACCTTTGAAAAATCGTACCAGCATTCTTGAGACCAAATGGCATCTCAACGTAGCAGTAAGTGCCATATGGCATGATGAAGGATGTTTTCTCTTCCTCGTCTTCACTCATATTAATCTAGTGGTACTCTGAGTACGCATCTAAAAAACTTAACAACTAACACCTAGAAGTAGAGTCTACAAGTTGATCAATGTGTGGAAGGGGAAAGTCATCCTTCAGACAAGCTTTATTAAGATCCGTGAAGTCAATACACATTAGTTATTTTCCATTGCTTCTTCTAACCATTACAGGGTTGGCGAGCCACTCTGGGTAGTCGACCTCACGAATAAACCCAGCCTTGAGGAGCTTTTCAATCTCTGACTAGATTGCCTCCTTCCGATTAGGTGCGAAGCGTCTTAGCTTTTGTTTGACCGATTTTTTGTCGGGCTGGAGAGATAGCTTGTACTCGATCACCTCCCTAGGGACTCCGGGCATGTCAAACGCCTGCCAGGTGAATACGCCCAGGTTTTCTCGAAGGAAGGAGACGAGCGACGCTTCCTATTTAAGGTCAAGTCCTGCCCCCGACTAGACATTTTGGGAAGATGCGTTAGTATTTCCTGACCCAGATGACATTTTGACACTTTCTGGAGAAGCACCTTTGTTGAGTGGTACCTCCTTGGTCTAGTCGAAAGGCTTTGGGGTCATCTATGGTCTTGAGTGCTTGATCTACACAGAAGTCGCATTAGTCTCTCTGGTCGGAAGTTCGTCGACCAGTTCTAGGGATTTCCGATCACATGCATAAGCTATTTTTCTATCTCCTCGAATTGTGATGACTCATTTTGGTCCTGGCATCTTTAAACTCTGATAGCCATAATGCATAGTTATCAGGAATTTAGCCAATGCCGAAAGACCAAGGATCCCATTGTATGCGGTTTCAAAATCCATCACATCAAAGGGATCTTTTCTGTTCGGAAGTTGTCAGGCATTCTGAACGTGACTAGTAGGGACAGTTCTCCTATCGGTTTAGCAGTAAAACCAAGAACTATGCTATGGAAAGCATACTTCACAGGTTTTAACTTCGACCTGGGAATTTGTATTTCTTCCAATGCCCCCGTAAACATAATATTTAAAGAACTACCTCCATCTATCAAGACTCCATTAACTTTGGAGTTATTAATAGTAGGTTCAATAACAATAGAAAACCTACCTGGTCGAGCCGACGGGATGGGGAAGTCTTCTATAATGAAGGAGACAACTGTTTTCGACCACCTAGATGGCTTGATGGAGATCGGGGACTCGGCAAGGTTTACTTCGCACTCCATGACCTTCAGATGACGTCTTGACTCATACAAGCAGGATCCGCCGAAGATCATATCCATAGTGTGTTGAGGCTCCTGGTACTCCATTTATTCGTCACTATCTTTATCCTTCTTGGAACCTGGTTCTTCGAGTTCTGTTATGGAGGGGAAGGGACCTTTACCTCAGTAGTAATCCTCCAGTTTATTTTTCCAAGCTCGGTACGTGCGCAGATCATGCCCTACTGCCTAGTGAAGTGGACACCATTTTTTGTACTTTTTGTACTCACTGATCTGAATCTTTGCCTTGTTCTAACCAGAAAAGTCTTTTTTGGCTTTGGTAAATTTTTCTGGAATCGCAAGGACTTCCTTGTTATCGGGCTTGCGATTCTTCTTACACTGGCGAGCCTTTTTCCTTTTCTTCCCTTGTTTCTTCGAGTCAGGTTGAAGGATTTTATCTTTTTGATCAATAGCTTCGTACCATTCAACCGCTTCGCTAGCGGCTGCCTACTTGTCAACCATGACGAAAAGTTCGACGGTCGTTCAGGGAGGATTCAGTGCAATATCCTCTGTAAACCGCCGATTCCTCAACCCTACTTTAAAAACCTAGATAACGGAAGACTCTGCGACCTCTAGAATAGAGTTTTGAACCTGGCTAAACCTCTTAATATATTGTCGAAGAGTTTCATTTGTGTTTTGCCTGATCCGATGGAGATTGCCTTCTTTTCCGGGGCGATTGTACGTCCCTTGAAAGTTGGTGATCAACATATCCAAGAGCTGCTCCCAAGTGTAGATAGATCTGACTGGCAAGTTGAGCAACCACGACCGGACAAACCCTTCAAGTACCGTATGCAAGTAATTTGCCATCATGTTATTGTAACATCCCAACTTTTTGGCCTTTGAAAATATTTTAAATAGTTGCTAGTTGAAAATCTCACCATCTTCATTTTATTTGAATTTAAATTAAAAGCTTAATATAGACTTTCATGATAAAATAATTTACTAGGGTTAATCCCAACTTTAACAATTGTCAAAATTATTTTATTTGGATTCTATGAGCTTGGATATATTTTCTAGAATTTTTCCAAGTTCATTTGCTATTTTCTATTTGCTATTTGTATTTTCTGGATTTTCTCAAAAGAGAAATCAATTTAAAATCCCCGAGAACAGTGTTGGGCCACACACTATGCAGCCCAACACCGCACCTCAGCCCAGCCCGCGCGCTCGCCGCCTACCCCAATTGGATGTGCTACGCGTGCCCCTTCCTTCTATCGGACGCCCGCGCTCAGCCCCGCCTCCCTCCGTTCGATTGCTGACGTGTGGCCTTTTCTGCCAATCCTGTCGTTCGCTCGCCCGCACCTTGCTGCCGCTGCCAAGTGGGGCCGCCACCGAGTCATCGTCTCCGCGAACTCTTCTTCCTCCTCGCGCCCGCGCCCTCGCCCGCCATTGTCGCTCACGGAAGCTTCGTCCGACAAAACAGATTCCGTTGAGATTTCTTTGCGCCGACCCCACCAAATCGTATCTCTGTTTATTCCGCATCTACCCCCAACCAAATCAAACTCTGGATCGGCTTCAATCTCCTAAAATCAAGAAAATCCAATCGTGGCCATTTCGGGTGTGATTTGGGGATTTCCAATCCCGACGTTCTCCAGTCCTATAAATACCCCCTAGGATCGCTAGGTCCCCCGCAACCCAGAACCGCCACCCTCTTCTCCCCGATCGCTCTAGCGCCGCCGCAATTCAAGTTATAGGGTTTTCAGCCTAGCTCCTTCTCCGGTGAATTGTGCCGCTGTTGTCATCGCCCTTGCCCCGCCATCTACACCATTGTGACCAGCAAGGTCCGAGCCACCTCGTGCGTCCCTACTCGTCGCCGAAGCACTACCGGAGCGCACTTCCGACAAAAACCCAAAGCTCCACCGCTGCTTCTTCCTCGTCACCGGTCGCCGTCGTTGTTGCCAGCCGCTGGTAAGGGCACCAATAGGTGCGCAATAACCTGGGGAAGCTCCTAGTACCTTCCATCGCTGGTGAGTCGCCACCAATCGCCGGCGACCATCGGGTCCCGAGCGCCGCCCTCGCCGCCGTGTTTCCGTCAGCACCACCTCAGCTGCCGCGTCAGCCTCTGTGCTTGTGTGGCATCCGCGTGGCGCCCGATCAGCGCCAGCACACGCGCACGTGGCCCGGTCCACCATGCAAGCTCTCTCTCGGCTCGGTACACTCAGTCCACCGTGAGCCCAGAGACTGACATGTGGGGCCCACATGTCAGATTTCTTTTTAATTCATTTCTTTTTGTGGAAATTCTCGACTGATGCAAGCATTGCGCAATAATCCAATTTCCTTTATAAAAATAATTCAGGAAATTTAATTAAAATCTAAATTAGGGTTTTAATTGATTTTCAAACTTCAAAAGCCCATATCTTTTGCATCCAAACTCCGATTGAGCCTATTATAATTTGTAAATTCATATAAAATTAAGATCTATTTAATGGTGAATTGTGTTTGATTTTTGGAGTTTATTTTGCCTCTGTTACTTATTTATTTTTGTTTCTTTTGCTTCGTTGCGAGTAGACGTCGATACTTCGGGAAATTTTAGAGAAAAAGGAGCACATCAAGATCAAGACCAGTACCTAGACCTATTGCAAGGCAAGTTATACCTTTGACCATATTGCACCCAGTTTTCAAATTACTTTGATTCAAATTATTGCATCTTAATTCAAGTATGTATTTAAATGATTTTGGTTGTAGTTAATAACCCAATTTGTTATATCCACCTTATCTATTGTATGCCATGATTTTTTGTCACCCTAGATTGGTTCATTACTAGTTGGTATTATCTTAGCACCGACGTGGGTTGGTTAGATACGAGTAGATTGCTTAGCCATGCCACGAGACATCATTTCATGTGAGTTGCAAATATAAACTTGACTAAGTTATTATGGAACTGTGTGATGAAACTATATGTGTTGTGTGCTGTTACTCATGATGGCATGTGTTGCACTTAATCAACAGGGTGGAAAAAGATTTGGACTGAGGCAAGTGGTGGATTCTGTGTGATTGGTGGAGCTGTGTGCTTTAA
Organism: Hsuehochloa calcarea; assembly: GCA_036346395.1. NCBI lineage: Eukaryota > Viridiplantae > Streptophyta > Magnoliopsida > Poales > Poaceae > Hsuehochloa > Hsuehochloa calcarea. The sequence goes on along the minus strand of CM070594.1, from coordinate 63,003,887 downwards.
AACTATGTGATTTAGGTTAAAACTGGAAGTCTTGCCTTAGTCACTTAAGGACTTCACTTTGTGCGCCATTGAGCTGGGCCTTACTGTACAACCACATGCCTAGTATGGGCTGGGCCTAACTTAGCAAGTTATGGAGTCTTGACATTGACAACTCATGTTGTATTTTAAGCTGTGTGATGGGTTGGAGGTGTGATATATCACATCGCGGAACGGTTCGCTGCATCCCTGCCTAACAATGTGTGCCGTAACCAAACGCTGTGTTTATCGGTTGGTCGGCAGGAAAGCACATCCTGAGTGTCATTGCTTGAGATGAAGTCTCTGAAAGATTTTGTTATGGTCACTGCTAGCTACACTAATTGTATCGTGTGGGTAAAGTGTACAACCTCTGCAGAGTGTTAAACCAATCTATTCGAATAGCCGCGTCCGCGGTCATGGACGTGCTTAGGGATTTCACACGAGGGGTAGATTTTCATAAAGACAATTGGGAAAGGTGAGCTGTGTGAGATAACTTGTGCATCTGTGTGAATAACTTGATTAGACTGTGTGTCCTTTGTGAAATCAAACGTTTAATTAATATTCTTTATTTGTTTTCAATTATGTTTTTAATCTATTATTTGTATTCAATTACGAAAGTTGCATTTCTGCAAAATAACCACAGAAGCCAACTCCTTTGGAATAAGCTATCATGTATAATTGCATTCTGTGGTATGACTTGCGAGTACGGTTGTGTACTCACTCTTGCTAAACAAATCAACAGAAGTGGAGGAGTCGTCACTAGCTTTTGAAGAGGAATTCTGATGAGTCACGGCGGCCCGATCTTCCGATAGGTTCGATTTGGTTCGTCATGAGGACGTTGACGCTTTGAGGCTTCCGACCAACAGATCGTCACCTCGCAATTCGCTACACCCTTGCTCTGTCGTTATCGACCACGCTTGCACGCGATCGACCTTACCACGAAGGTTATTGTTCCTACAAGCAATCGAAGCAACTCACAAGAACAAGGTAGATGCAATCTGAATTGTATTGCAGATATGGATGAAGTTTACAAGTGGGGTTCCTCAAACCGATAATCGGCGAAACTGCAATTGGCAGAATAATCTAAGAAAAACCCACCTCTAAACTATGGCGGCTACTGTATATATATAGGGGAACGTGAGGAGGTCGACCTAGGGTTGTGCGGCCGTGGGATGAAGCGTACACAACCTGGACTCCGACCTCGTTACGTTTACAAAGTCTTATTTAGTTTCCAAAACGGTGACGCAGCTCCTTGTGTTGCGTATTTCTGGTCGAAGATCTGGTCGTAGGACTGGTCCTAGGGTGGTCTTGAGGAGTCCATGCTATCTTTGGTCGTAGATTGAGTCCAACGAGTACTGTGCTCGCTTTTCTGGTCGTAGATTGTTCCATTCGAATCAACTAGTCGTAGGTCTTCTTGTAGTGGTCGTAGATCTTCTTGCAGTGGTCGTAGACCTTCTTGAACTGGTCGTAGTCCTAGATTCCTGAGTACAAGTAAATCATCTCCATTAGGCAGCATCATAGAGTTCTCAAATAATACACTCAGCCCTAGAAACGACTTTACCTGATCGATTAAGTGACGTGCTGTAGCTCTTGTCATAGGACCGTGTAGTTCAGCACCCAGATCTGGAGGGTCTTGTGTCATGCGTGTATCCGAAGGAGGGATGTCCTCATCAAAATCTACGAAGGACGATCGTTAAGGTCTCGATCCTAGTCAGTTGCATGTGGTGTATTGATGGGAGTCCGCTGGAGTTTACTTTGTTTTCGTTGTAGTTTATTTCATTATTGTCAGCCTTGCATGGCTTAATAATTGTAAAACTCGACCTTAAGGTCATAACAGTTATTTGTTATTCAAATTACTCGCTTATTTAATATTTTGTTGTATGGAGTTGATATTTCATTAATGTTGACACTATGTGCACTAGCGTGATCCTGGACTAGTGCAGAATACACAAAGGATCCAGATTTGCATATTTGGGTCCCGACAGTTACCATTACCACCGACAGCTTTGATGCCACGATCTGAAGAAATTCTAATGGATTCTGAGTCCCATTGAATTTTTCTATGTTGGCTGGTCAAAATCTGTCCGGCCAACGTACAACTTGGAGCCCTACTGAGAAGGCTCGATAGCCTATTATGGAGTTGTGGCGCCTTCTTTGAAAAGAAACCAGATTGTAATCGGTTGGGGACCAATTCCTCATATTAATATACCGAGTCTCTGGTGTCCTAATCCAGTCGTCGACGTTACTGTGACGTCTTTCACAACCTACTTGGTTCAGATGATGCTGAAGGTCGCCAAAACTGTAACGTCCCGTTTTTCGGAGTTTTTGAAAATTTTAAAAGAGAACCATTTGCTTCTATTTGCCAAAAGCTTAAATTTGGAATTTCAGAATTCAATTGCAGTTTAATATGAATTAATCAAACTTCAATTAAATTAAAGTTGGTTTGATTGATTTTTCTGGAATTTAAAATCAAAATTATTATTTTGAGAATTTTCTTGGATTTATTGGATTTTAGAAATTGATTTTTGTTTTATCCGAAATGGAAAAATTATTTGATTTGTAAAAGAAAAAGAAAATTTAAAGTTAAAAGTATTTTTATTAAGTCTAGAATAATTCAAGTAATTTCTGTGAATTTTTCCAGAATTTTTGGAGTCTATTTGCTATTTTCTAAATTGCCTTTTGATTTATTTGAATTTCTGATTTGAAAAAGGTATTTAAAATCTATTTTCTGTGCGTGGGCCGAAACCCTAGCCGGCCCAGCACTATTCCCCGCCCGCCCACTCCGCTCGCTCGCGCGCGCCTCGCCCTCCGCCGTCGGATCTTCATCCGAGCGCCCTCGCTTCGCCGCGTCGCCCTTGCTCTTGGCCGTTGGATCGAAATCCGGCCGCATCCGCTCGCTCGCGCCCCCTTTTCTTCGCGACCGTCCGATCGCCATCGCACGGCTCGTGATCGCCGCGCTTTCCGCTTCCCACCGTCCGATCGGAATCGGACGGCGCCCGCTTCATCTCCCTCCCCGCGCCCTTTGGACTCCCCACCGTCCGATCGGAATCGGACGGCTCTCGTTCACCCGCGCCTCCCTCGCTCCGCACCGTCCGATCGGAATCGGACGGCGCCTGTTCATCGTCCCCGACGCGCCGCCGTTCTCTCTCCCACGTCGCCGCGCAAATCCCGCCGCTCCTCGCCCGCGAATCTCGCCTCTCCCTCTCGCCTCTGCGCGCCGCGAATCTCGCTGTTGTCCGTCGCCTCGCCGGCGCCTCCGCCGCGTCGCCACGCGCGCCGTGCCTCTCCTCGCCTTTAAATCCGCGCGCGTTCGCTTTGCTCTCTCTCTCTCTCTCTCTCTCTCTCGCTCGGTCGTTTCGCCCGCTCCTCCGTCTTCTTCCCGCCTCGGCCGCCTCCGCCGCTGCCGTCTCCGTAGCGCCACCGCCTTCTCCAGCGCCAGACGCCACCGTCTTCCCAGCTCGGCCGCCGCCACCGCGCCCGCTCTCTCTCTCTCTCTCTCTGACCCGTGGGCCCGAGCCCACGTGGCCACCCACGTGGCGCCACGTCGGCGCCAGCGTCGGCTCGTCACTGCGTGTACGCCACGTAAGCGCGCGTGTCGCTATGCTTGGCGCCGACGTCAAAATCCGGTTTTCGGTTGGAAAATAAATCCGAAAATCCGAAAAACCCTAATTCCATCATTTTATGTGATTTAAAACTTCTTTTGGCTATAACTTTCACATCCGAACTCCGATTTGGGTGATCCAAATTTCTAAATTCATATAAATTCATCCTCTTTCATTTGGTACTGGTTTTGTAATTTTTGGAGTTTATTTGGTGCTGTTTTATTTATTTGTTGCTATTCTCGCGTGTAGATTAGGCGTTTGGAAGATTTCTTCGACCCGACGACCGAAGACCCTCTCCTCGTCAACGAAGGCAAGTCGTAGGCCTTTGACCATGTTGAACCCATTTTACAAATGTATATTGCTTTAAATTATCATGCATGGCTAGTTTTATTAAAAATGGTTTTGGGAGTAGCTGATTACCAAATTGCCATTATGCCTCCTTGATGAATTGAAAATGAAATGTCTCCTTGAATGACATATATCCTTGGACACCTTAGGATGGTTAATACTAGTTGGACATAATTGTATTACCAACTTGGGAGCGTATTATTGCTTAGACATGCTTTAGTTACCCGCGAGACTTTCGATCACATGTTCAATGATTATTGAAATTTGACTAATGGAACTATGTAACAGTGGTGTGAGGCCACTTTTATTAAAAGATGTTGTGCCATGGCAGGGATTGCCATTTGGTTGGGAATGAACAAAAATGATTTATGCTCGGGCTTGAGGTAGGGAGCTAGAGTGGGTGCGTAATGCACATTGGGTTGTGGTAGACTTGTCTGAGCAGCCAACTAAGGACTTAACTTTGCAAGTCATTGATCTGGGTCACCTCGTGCAACCATAAGTCCGGTATGGGACGGACCTGGCCAATTAATTAGGAAAGTTTTGAGTCGGTTCTGTTGTGGCTGTTCTTGGCGCAAGAGGGGGCTGTGATGGCGAAACCTTAGCGAAGCGTAACCGAGGCAAAATGGAACTTTGTAAAGCCTTGTCACGTGCTCTAGACTACTCACCAAAGGAAGTGGCGGTGGTATCGACGGATGCCAAACAAACTAGAGAATTCGTGTCTTGTGGGTAAAGTCGTACAACCTCTGCAGAGTGTTAAAATCTATTCGAATAGCCGTGTCCCGATTCACGGACATGCACAGTGATTTCGCGCAAGGGTAGTATTTTCAAAAATGTGGTTTGGTTCGATGGAAGCGTTTGGTTGGAATGGTTGGGAAGTGAGCGGGATGTTCACCGTTTGATTCAAAAGAACTTGGTTATCTATGTATTATTCTTTTAAAATCACTTTGCCATCTAATTATTGTATTTATCGTTAAACTTGCTTTACGCAAATTAACCATAAAGCCATCATTGTTTAAACTCGCATGAATACTATGTGCATACATTTCTCTCACGACTTCTTGAGTACTTTATGTACTCACGGCTTTATGCCCTTTGTTGATCACCCCAATGAAGAACCGGGAATTGTTGAGTACTATGAAGAAGGCTACTTTGAAGACTTGCGAACTAGGTCACGTCCACCACTCGATTGCTGTGGGCATGTCGATTGGGCTCCACGTATTTTGAGATTTCATTTGCCGGATACTCTGTTGTTGCTAAGCCCTGTGAGGCGACTTTTGTAAGAACCTTGACCATAAGGTCTTTGCTGTTTTAATTAATATTACTTTGTCTGCCTCATTAGTTCGTTGTGAATGGTCATGATTACATCATTGTTGCAACTGTGCCAGCTAGCTACTGATCATGGGACTAGCTTGGTATGCACAGAGGGTCTCGGGGTTGTGTGAATCCCCGGGGTCCGACAAGAGATGGTATCAGAGCCATATCGACTGTAGGACGTAGCCTTTAGTTAGACTGGTCGTCTTAGTCAAAAATTCAAAATATATTTTCTAAATCAAACCAAGCAATTAACTTGACTAGATATTCTTCTCTCATCTTATTCTGCTCTTTCTTACCTTGTTCTATTCTTTTCTTATCGTCTTACCCTCTTATATCATTCTTGAGTTCTTTTATCTTATCTTTTCTGGAACTTGGTTTTCAAATTTAAATTTGACTCCCTCATCTCTGGATTATCCCTAGGATCGAGCCCTTCAAGATCTAGCAATGGAAGTTTTGGAAGTTCGAGATCCGCAGTCTGTTCCAAGTTAACCCTCCGTAAAGATTAGATTGGTAGCGGCCTCCCTAGTTTTAGAGTTGTTTAGTCTGCGTAATAGTGCTTTTGTGCTTAAGTGTCCCTTTTGGTTTGCTTCTTGATAGCTTTCCGGCTATCCGTTGGTTGGGTAAAACCAACTTTGTCCGCATTAGGTTGATCCATCTATCTCCCTTGTTCCTCGCTCATCTCCGTGCTTTCCCTCTCATCTAAATTGCTTTCTTCTTCCCGTCTATTAAACCTGTGAAGCTTTGTCGCAGATGGTTCAGACCCGCAACTCCGCAAGCCAGGATGAGACTCCAAGCGCCAGTGCCCCGTCTTCCCAGGCCGCCAGTGCAGATCCGGGTTTGAGTCAGTTCATGGCAGCCCAGACGCAGCTGATGAGCTCTTTGATGCAGAATATGACTCAGATGATGAATCGTGAGAACTGCATCACGCCGCCTCGCTCGCAATGATGAATCGAGCAGATCAAGCGGTTGCCACGCCCACGCCGCTCCACCCCGCTTTTTCCTCGATCCAGTGGCGAGTTTTGAGGACCCATCCGCCCACTTTCTCTAGCTCCTCCGAGCCATTGGGCGCAATGACCGGTTACGTTCCATGGAAAGAAGCTCGCTATCACCCGTTGTGATGATCGCGAGAAGGTTACAGATGCCACTCACCACCTTGAAGGTACCGCTTGCGAATGGTGGGAGAACTATTGTGCCGCCATGGAAACCCCGAGAGTATCACTTGGGCCGAGTTTTGGAGCTTTCCGCCACTCCCATATCCCCGATGGAAAGGTGGAAATGAAGAAGAATGAGTTCCGTGAGCCGCGGCAAGGCAACATGTCGCTGAGTGAATACCTCAGCGATTCACTCGCTTATCCGTTATGCCCGAGAGGACGTTGCCACGAGATGATGCCCGCGAAGCGCTTCAAGAGAGGACTCAACCCGGTTTGAAGGTGCAAGTCATTGGGAATGACTATGCGATTTCCAAAGACTTGGTGAACAAGGCCATGCTCATCGAGGAATCCCGCCGTGAACTTGAAGAATCCCGCAAGAGAAAGATGATGCGACCACGGTGCCCATCGGTCTCACTCCCAGAGAGTCGAATGAATGTGCCGCCTCCGCCGTGTTGCTCCACTGTCACCTTGAGCCCTGAGCGAAGACCTCGCCCGGCGGCTCCGGTGACCGCGGCTTCAACGGCTCCGGCAACGGCAGCCAAGGAATGTCAACCTGCGCCACGGGATCACACCTTTAAGTGTCATCACCGGGGCACTTCGCTATGATTGCCGCAGAGGCAAGGCCCTTCTCCTGTTCGTTTCAACATGGGAGCCACTCCGACCAGGACCCCCACTCCAGGAGTCGCACGTGGAGCCCCTCAGACTCCATCCGCACTACCAAGTCCCTCGGCCTTTTGGAAGAGGTCGTGTGAACCACACCATCTGTGGAGGAAGCCTGCACGGCCGGACGTCGTCTTTGGGTAAGTTTCTTGTCAATTCAAAGACTGCCATTTGTTTTGTTTGATTACGAGCTTCGCATTCGTTTGTTTCTCGGAGTTTTGCTGAAAGGCACCAGTTGGAAGTTTTGCCTCTTAAAAGTGTTTTGTTGGTTCAATCTCCTGTTCGGGCGAGTACGAACCAAGGTTGCCCTAAGGTTAAAGTGACCATAGAAGGGGTAGAATTCCTTGCTAATCTCATCATCATAGACACCAAGTCTCTTGATGTGATTTTGGGAATGGATTGGCTTGCCAATCACCAAGCCCTCTTGGATTGTGGTGGTAGAAGCATCACTTTGGACAGTCCGGATGGAACCAAGGTAAAGTTTGAAGCCTCCCCAGAGAAGCTAGCTGGATCTTTAGTCTGCAGTGCCAGTGTTGTGTCTTTGGAAGAAGTGCCAGTAGTCAGAGAGTTTTCAGATGTCTTTCCTGATGACCTACGGAATGCCGCTGGGCCAGAGACTTGGGTTTGTCATCAATCTTGTTCGAGAACTGCACCTATTTTCAAGAGACCCTACAGGTTGCTGTCAATGATTTGGTTGAATGAAGAAGCAAATTGAAGAAATGCAAGAGAAAGGTTTTGTCAGGCCAAGTTCTTCACCTTGGGAGCCCAGTGATCTTTGTTGCAAAGAAGGATGGTACCCAACGGATGTGTGTGGATTCCGAGCCCTCAATGAGGTCACCATCAAGAACAAGTACCCTCTGCCCAGGATCGATGATTTGTTTGACCAGTTGAAAGGAGCCGGTGTGTTCTCCAAAATAGACTTGAGGTCAGGATACCACCAGTTGAAGATTCGTCCAGAAGACATCCCCAAGACGACTTTCTCAACCGGTATGGGTGTATGAGTTCACGGTCATGTCATTTGGATTGACCAATGCCCCTGCTTACTTTATGAATTTGATGAATAAAGTATTCATGGAGTATTTGGATAAGTTCGTCATTGTCTTCATTGACGATATTTTGGTGTATTCCAAGAGTGAAGAAGAGCATGAAGAGCACCTCCGTTTGGTCTGAATAAGCTTAGAGATCATCAACTCTATGCTAAATTCAGCAAGTGTGAGTTTTGGATGAAAGAAGTTACTTTCTTGGGACATGTCATGTCCGCAGAAGGAGTATCTGTTAACCCCACAAGGTTAAGGATGTGCTTAATTGGGAGTCACCCAAGTCGATTGCCTCAGTCGAAGTTTTCTCGGAATGGCGAGGATACTACCGTCGATTCATAGAAGGATTCTCCAAGATAGCAAGACCCTCACTCATTTGTTGAAGAAAGAAAAGAAATTTGCTTGGACAGCAGATTGTGAGCAAAGTTTTCAAGAGTTGAAGAAGCGTTTGACCTCGGCTCGGTGTTGATTTTGCGGATGTCCTAAGGATTTTGAGATTTTACGTGATGCATCCGGCAAGGACTTGGTTGTGTCTGATGCAAGAAAGGAAGGTTGTAGCTTATGCTTCCGTCAATTGAGGCCTCATGAAGTGAATTACCCCACTCATGACTTGGAGTTAGTGCAGTAGTGCATGCTCTAAAGATATGGCGTCATTACCTTATTGGTAATCATTGCGAAGTCTACGGACCATAAGAGCTTGAAGTACATTTTCACTCGGTGATCTTAATATGAGGCAAAGAAGGTGGTTAGAATTAATCAAGGATTATGATATTGGAATCCATTACCACCTGAGCAAAGCTAATGTTGTGGCGGATGCCTTGAGCGAGAAAAGTCTCTTGCAATACCACATCGATCAAGGAAAATCGATCACCGCATGAAGAATTCGAAGCTCAAGTTAGACTTGGTTGAAGAAGGTTACCTAGCGCCTAGAAGTTCAACCCACTTTGCGGAATCGGATCAAGGAAGCTCAAGTTGAAGATGCCAATATTAAGGAAATCAAGAGCAACATGAAGAAAGGTAAAGCCACGAGATTTTGAGAAGATGAGCAAGGCACCATTTGGTTTGACAAGCGAATTTGTGTTCCAGATCGAAAAGAACTTAGCGGTGATACTCAAGGAAGCCCATGAAACTTTGTACTCCATTCATCCCGAAGCACAAAGATGTACCAAGATCTTAAAGAAATGTATTGGTGGCCTAGCATGAAGCGTGAGATTGCCGAGTTTGTAGCTCGGTGTGATGTCATCGGTGAGTTAAAGCCGAGCATCAAAGACTCTTTGGACTCCTGCAACCCTTGAACGTGCCCGAATGGAAGTGGGAAGAAATTGGCATGGATTTTATCCTTTGGTTTGCCAAGGACAAGGTCGCTATGATTCTATCTCGGTAATTGTGGATCGTCTAACCAAAGTTGCTCACTTTCTCCCGATCAAGACTACTTACTCGTGATAGATCGCGAATCTGTACATGGCAAAGATAGTGTGCCAAATGGAGTGCCAAGAAGATCGTGTCGGATCGAGGATCCCGATTCACCTCAAGATTTTGGCGAAGTTGCACGTTGTTTTGGGTACTAATCTAAATTTGATCTGACTTATCATCCCAGACATGATGGATGACGAGAAAGAGTAAATCAAATCCTAGAAGATATGTTAAGGGCTTGTGCCTTAGCAAATCGAGACGATTGGGATCAAATGCTACCTTATGCGAGTTTTCCTATAACAACGATTACAGTCAAGCCTCGGATGTCTCCATTTGAAGCTCTTTATGGAAGAAAATGCAGACACCCTTGTATTGGAATGAAGTAGGCGAAAGACAAGTGTTTGGGCGGATATTTTGGAAAAAGCCAAGAGCAAGTTCGATCAATCGAGAAAGGTTGAAAACAAAGACGCACTGAGCGAGAAGAGTTATGCCGATAACAACGCCGAGATCTAGCTTTTGCACTGGTGATCTTGTGTACTGAAGGTGTCGCCTCTCAAAGGGATGCGTCGTTTGAGTAAGTGGAAAGCTTGCACCAAGGTACATCGGACCTTTCCCGCTTCTAGCAGAAGAGGAGAAGTCGCTACGCTGGAGCTCCCCTCGGTATCGGATGTGCATAATGTCTTCCACGTGTCGCGATTGAAGAAGTGTTTGCGTGTGCAAAGAGCGGATGCCAATGGAAGCAATTGCCTGCAAGAAGACCTCACCTACAAGGAGCATCCCATCAAGATCTTGGAAGTAGCGAGCGAGTGACAAGAAGCAAGATCATCCGTTTACGCAAGGTCGATGGAGCAACCACACCAAGAAGAAGCCACTTGGGAACGAGAAGATGACCTGAAGGCTGAGTTTCCCCACCTATTCTCTAGTCAGCCTGAATCTCGGGGTCGAGATTCCCTTTAAGAGGGGTAGGTTTGTAACGTCCCGTTTTTCGGAGTTTTTGAAAATTTTAAAAGAGAACCATTTGCTTCTATTTGCCAAAAGCTTAAATTTGGAATTTCAGAATTCAATTGCAGTTTAATATGAATTAATCAAACTTCAATTAAATTAAAGTTGGTTTGATTGATTTTTCTGGAATTTAAAATCAAAATTATTATTTTGAGAATTTTCTTGGATTTATTGGATTTTAGAAATTGATTTTTGTTTTATCCGAAATGGAAAAATTATTTGATTTGTAAAAGAAAAAGAAAATTTAAAGTTAAAAGTATTTTTATTAAGTCTAGAATAATTCAAGTAATTTCTGTGAATTTTTCCAGAATTTTTGGAGTCTATTTGCTATTTTCTAAATTGCCTTTTGATTTATTTGAATTTCTGATTTGAAAAAGGTATTTAAAATCTATTTTACGTGCGTGGGCGAAACCTAGCCGCCCCAGATTATTCCGCCTCCGCCCACTCCGTGACCGCTCGCTCAAGCCTCGCGCCCCCGCTGTCGGATCTTCATCCGAGCGCCCTCGCTTCGCCGCGTCGCCCTTGCTCTTGGCCGTTGGATCGAAATCCGGCGCATCCGCTCGCTCGCGCTTTTTCTTCGCGACCGTCCGTCGCCATCGCCGCGGCTCGCATCGCTTCGCGCTTCTTCCGCTTCCCACCGTCCGTCGGAATCGGACGGCGCCGCTTCATCTCCTCCGCGCGCTTTGGACTCCCACCGTCCGTCGAATCGGACGGCTCTCGCTCACCGCGCCTCCCTCGCTCCGCACCGTCCGTCGGAATCGGACGGCGCTGTTCATCGTCCCCGACGCCGCCGTTCTCTCTCCCACGCGCGCGCGAATCCCGCCGTCTCCTCGCGCGCGAATCTCGCCTCTCCTCTCGCCTCTGCCGCGCGCGAATCTCGCGTTGTCCGTCGCCTCGCCGCGCGCCTCGCCCGCGCGCCACGCCACGCGCCCGTGCCTCTCCTCGCCTTTAAATCCGCGCGCGCGTTCGCCTCCTCTCTCTTCTCTCTTCTCTCTCTCTCTCGCTCGGTGCGTTTCGCCGCCTCCTCCTCCGTCTTCTTCCATCTCCGGCGCCTCCATGCTGCCGTCTCCGTCGCGCCACCGCTTTCTCCGCCAGCGCCACCGTCTTCCCAGCTCGGCCGCCGCGCCGCCGCGCCTCTCTCTCTCTCTCTCTCTCTCTCTCTGACCCGTGGGCCCGAGCCCACGTGGCCACCCACGTGGCGCCACGTCGGCGCCGCGTCGGCCACAGAAACGCGTGTACGCCACGTACGCGCGCTATGCGCTGCTTGCGACGTCAAAATCCGGTTTTCAGTTGGAAAATAAATCCGAAAATCCGAAAACCCTAATTCCATCATTTTATGTGATTTAAAACTTCTTTTGGCTATAACTTTCACATCCGAACTCCGATTTGGGTGATCCAAATTTCTAAATTCATATAAATTCATCCTCTTTCATTTGGTACTGGTTTTGTAATTTTTGGAGTTTATTTGGTGCTGTTTTATTTATTTGTTGCTATTCTCGCACGTGTAGATTCCGGCGTTTCGGAAGATTTCTTCGACCCGACGACCGAAGACCCTCTCCTCGTCAACGAAGGCAAGTCGTAGGCCTTTGACCATGTTGAACCCATTTTACAAATGTATATTGCTTTAAATTATCATGCATGGCTAGTTTTATTAAAAATGGTTTTGGGAGTAGCTAATTACCAAATTGCCATTATGCCTCCTTGATGAATTGAAAATGAAATGTCTCCTTGAATGACATATATCCTTGGACACCTTAGGATGGTTAATACTAGTTGGACATAATTGTATTACCAACTTGGGAGCGTATTATTGCTTAGACATGCTTTAGTTACCCGCGAGACTTTCGATCACATGTTCAATGATTATTGAAATTTGACTAATGGAACTATGTAACAGTGGTGTGAGGCCACTTTTATTAAAAGATGTTGTGCCATGGCAGGGATTGCCATTTGGTTGGGAATGAACAAAAATGATTTATGCTCGGGCTTGAGGTAGGGAGCTAGAGTGGGTGCGTAATGCACATTGGGTTGTGGTAGACTTGTCTGAGCAGCCAACTAAGGACTTAACTTTGCAAGTCATTGATCTGGGTCACCTCGTGCAACCATAAGTCCGGTATGGGACGGACCTGGCCAATTAATTAGGAAAGTTTTGAGTCGGTTCTGTTGTGGCTGTTCTTGGCGCAAGAGGGGGCTGTGATGGCGAAACCTTAGCGGGCAGAACCGAGGCAAAATGGAACTTTGTAAAAGCCTTGTCACGTGCTCTAGACTACTCACCAAAGGAAGTGAGCGGTGGTATCGACGGATGCCAAACAAACTAGAGAATTCGTGTCTTGTGGGTAAAGCTGTACAACCTCTGCAGAGTGTTAAAAATCTATTCGAATAGCCGTGTCCCCGGTTACGGACATGCCTGGTGATTTCGCGCAAGGGGTAGTATTTTCAAAAATGTGGTTTGGTTCGATGGAAACGTTTGGTTGGAATGGTTGGGAAGTGAACGGGATGTTCACTGTTTGATTCAAAAGAACTTGGTTATCTATGTATTATTCTTTTAAAATCCTGCTTTGCCATCTAATTATTGTATTTACTGTTAAACTTGCTTTCTGCAAATTAACCATAAAGCCATCATTGTTTAAACCTGGCATGAATACTATGTGCATACATTTCTCTACGACTTGCTGAGTACTTTATGTACTCACGGCTTTATGCCCTTTGTTGATCAGTCCCAGCAGAAGAACCAGGAATTGTTGAGTACTATGAAGAAGGCTACTTTGAAGACTTCGCGAACTAGGTCACGTCCACCACTCGATTGCATGTGGGCATGTCGATTGGGCTCCACGTATTTTTGAGATTTCCGCTGCCAGATACTCTGTTGTTGCTAAGCCCTGTGAGGCGACTTTTGTAAGAACCTTGACCATAAGGTCTTTGCTGTTTTAATTAATATTACTTTGTCTGCCTCATTAGTTCGTTGTGAATGGTCATGATTACATCATTGTTGCAACTGTGCCAGCTAGCTACTGATCATGGGACTAGCTTGGTATGCACAGAGGGTCTCGGGGTTGTGTGAATCCCCGGGGTCCGACAAAAACCAAGAGGTCATTCCTCTTGACAAGGAGGAGAAGTGGCTGCTGAGAATAGCTAGCTGTCTTCCCTCGTGATTCCCTGGTCGGAATCTATGAGGGGTCTTAGTATTATCCGGTCCTTTGTCCGACCATATTGTCCCCTGCTGAGCGAGGAGTGGTGGGAAGAAGTCATAGTTTGACTTTGTGAATTCCTTTGCTCCAGTACATTTCTGTACACTGTATGGTTTGCTGGAGGATCTCCAACACTTGTCCTGTAAGTTGAACGTAACCCGGAGTCTCTGTCAGAACAGGATCTAGGTTATTCAAGATATCACGAACTCGTTGCAAATTTTGCAAGGTTATCGAAGGTCTTGGAGGACTGTTGTAGCAGTGGGCGTTCGATGAGTCGAAGGTCCTTCCGACTTTTTGTCTTGTCCTGCCCGACCTATCATATGTTATGGGATAGGAACAGGCGGATTAAACGATCAATGTCCATTAGTTCGTTTGCCTTCGACAAGTGGTGTTTGCGTGGTTGTGCCATCTCCATCAGTATGTGGTGGTGGGTTAAGCCATGGAGGACTGAGCATGGCATCCTGACCGGTATCTCCGATCGCGTTAACCTCGTGGCGCTAGAGCGATCTTTCGATGAGCTCCCGTCGTAGCTAAGGAAGAGCCTTCCAAAGCTTTGGCAAGGAGCCTCCACGACGGAGAGCGGGGGGAGATTACCACCTTCGGCAATCTTTGTGGTGGATTCAGCCTGATCCGATGGATTGTCGATCGTATGCTGTTTTATCATTCCCACTTGGCATTCGACCAGTGGTAATGGTAACTTCATTGACACTCTCACCAAGTTACGTAGGAGCCGTTGGCGAATACTGGTCCCCCATGATAACATCGAGAGTACGTTGATTCTCTAATGTTGGGCTACTGTCACCGTTCTTACGATCGGATTGACCGGGTTTGTAGAGGCATTCGGATGTTCTAAACTGGTCAGAACGACCGGTTCCTTCAGAACCACCATGGATGGTAGTGGTGAATTCTCATCCATCCGGTCGATCTCGCTGGTTTCAACGAGTGGCAAGACAGCAGAGGAGGATAACGACAACATCCTATTTTCTTCTATGGCGCGGATGCATGTGTCCATGTCGAGATCGGAGTAGTCCGCCAAATCGAACCAGTTTTCCTCATCCCAAATCAGTGCCATGTTCGCATGAGTGATGATGGAGCGAAAGGAGTGAATAAGGAATGCTTGAGCAAAGTGATCTTCAAGAACCCAACGCCTTCTTCCCCACGGACGGTGCCAGCTGTCGACGATCGAGTCGCCGATCTCATGAAATAAAATAGAGGAAAATGACAAAGAGTTCTTGGAAGAGAATGTCATTGCTCTTTATTGTTATGAACTGGACACTTTACAGGGGATGACTTCGACAAAGCGGTGAACTAATCCTAATTACAATGAGCGCAGTACATGATATGCTATTGAATTAGAGTTGAAACATGAATCTAATGTCGATTGTGATTCTTCAATCCAATGCCCTTGTTCCTCCATGCTCTATCTTTAAATAACCAATGAAGAGGTGGCAGTTACTCCTAGAGAAGACGCCTGTTGGAAGTGACGCATAGTCGTTGGTTAGTGTCTGTGAGACACTCAACCATATAGTGGTTATTGTCAGTGTCTTAGGACCATGAAACGTCGCATAGTATGGAACAAATATGTCATGTGTTTCATTCATCACACGGCAAGGAATATACTTGGATTCGGATCCAAGTGTCAATTCATAGCTATCACAAACAGCCATCTGGTCGGGGATTGAGTGAGGGACCTAATCCGACCAGGGTTCCCTTTATGTAACCTCTAGAATCCTTACAATCACAGGGGTCGTTAGCCTTAAAGGTTACGACCACGAAGACATATGGTCTTCTATTATGTATAAAAGTAATACATAGAGATTTTAATCATCTTCACACGTTCGCTAGGAGAGTCTTGAACCGCTGCGTCCTTTAGTCAACTATCGTAAATTGCCAGATGCACCAATAGCCACCTTCCCGCTAGTCACGTGGGTAACTGTCATGTCTCCCGACCAGTTAGTTGGTTGGGGATTGTCCAAACCTGTATAGCTGGTCAGACAGTGTACATAGCTGGTCGTTTTATGACTCAAACTGGTCGTCGACTAGTTTAGCTATAATAAAGGGAATTAGACATCCTTTATACACTGGAAGTATGTTCATAACCGTTATAAAGTGGGACTCTATTAATGGGCCTCCTTTGATAGGAACTATGACTTTCATAGATAAAGGATTGACCTAGTCAAGAATCCTCGTAAGTGACCAGCACGACGTTGTACTCATGTCCGTCGTCACCGCCTCAGCTCTTCGCTTCCCTGTTGATCAATGTCTTCTTGTAGGATATATCGATGGTATTACACTCTTTCGTGGTCTCCTCCAACACCATTCATACTATTATCGTTATAACTTTTATTTTTTATTCAAGAAGTTTTTTTTATTCCATATAAAGCAACAATAGAAACACACGACATTGAGAGCAAACGTGGTGGCTTCTTTTGTTCTCCTCCGACATTATACGTGACATCCTTCTTGTACCTTTTCTTTTTATTCAATAATTTAGCCCTACTTACTGGAGTTCGTATACAAATCAAATTGCTAAATCAAATTAATTTATTCTGAATTTTAGTTTTTTTAGGGGTTTTACTTTGGAATTTCTATGGAAATTTCTTTTATTTTTTATTCCCAATTTCATTTCTTTTTCTTGGAATTCGTATCTGAATCCAATTGCTATTTTTTTCTTTAATTTTTATTTCAAATTATAGTTATTTAGGCATTTTACTTTGTAATTTGTATTGAAATCAAATTGCTAATTTATTTTGTTTTTATTTTGAATTTTAGTTTTTTTGGATTTCATATACAAGTATAATTGTCAATTATGGTTTAGTTTATATTTTGAAATATAATTTTTTGAATTCATATCAAAATCAAATATTACATATACAAAGATAATTAGGTGCTAATTTTTGTTTATTTTTTATTTCAAATTATAATTATTTAGGTATTTCACTTACGAATTCGTATGGAAATCAAATTGATAATTTTGTTTTATTTTTGTTCTGAAATTCAGTTTTATTGTACCTGATATGGATTAGTATGAAAATCAAATTGCTGGTTTTATGTTATTTTATTATTCCAAATTTTAGTTTTATTGTACTTGATATAGACTATTTTTTTAAAATTTAGACCGTTATAATCTTGACCCACCATGAACGGTGATGTAGACTTTTCTCTTTTCCACCTATAACGTGATATTTCTAACTCTTAAGAACAAATGTGGTGGTTTTTTACTCTACTTTAATAAAATAATAGATAACTTAATAAAATTACAGTAATTTGCAACTTCTCATTGATTGTGATCGTAAGCCGGCCACGATTACGAATAAAAAATACGGGATAATCACATTATGGATCTGGCCCAGACGTGGTTGCCTCTAAAATGACATTGCATAAAGGTCTTATCAAGGTCAGATGAAAGTCGAGGCAGGGAAAAGTAGTTCAGAACTCGGAAGGTACTCGGCATGCACGGTGATTCTGACGAACCGTGCAAACAAAAACGAGGCACCTTCCGTTACGTACCTCGGGGAACAAAAACGAGGCACCTTCCAACTTTGAGCCGTAGAGGTCAAGCCGCGGAGGTTAGGAAAACGTAACGGATAATGGTTATACTATATTTATTTTTATATTTTTTTGGATCTGGATACGAATACGAATACTCCGGATACGAATGTAGATATAAATAATATTGAATACGAATACGGAGTGAATACGAATTGAAACGAATACGATCGCGGATATTTTTCAGAACATAAAAACCCCTTAAATTGTATGCCAAAAATTAACGAAAACATATAATTAGTTTATTTGATAAAACATTCATGAATTTTTCATATTTTTAGCAACCACGCATAATATTGGCACTAGCAAGCTGCATTAACTAGTTCATCACAAACATAACACATAATTTGTCATATTTAGATCATAAGTCATAACTCACAAAATCACAAGTCATTACACATTCACACTTAGCTCACCACATACATAAAACTTAGTTCACACTAACATTGATCAGGCTGGATGGTTAACCTATACACAAATAATTGTAACATCCCAGAGTGTGTTACCAAAAATAAAATTAATAAAGTTATCATTTTATTGGATTTTTATGAGATTTAAAAAAGTTTTCAATGTCAAAAATAAAATTTATTGAGATTTATGGGATTTTATTGGATTTAAAGTGAAATAAAAACAATTCTTGAATTTTTCTAGTTTTTAAAAAGGTTTTTCCTATTTTTTAGAAAATAAAAATAATTTATATGCAAAAAATAAAAATCAAATTTAACTTGAAATTAATTTTATTAAGTTCAAAATAATTCAAGGATTTTTTGTGATTATCTCTAGATTTTTTTAATTGTATTTGCTATTTTCTAAAAGGCTATTTGATTTGTTGTATTTTCTGAAATTCAGAAATCAATTAAAATCTTATTTTCTCTTTTGGCTGAAATCCTCTTCTTTTTGGGCCGAAATCCGAATATCCGAATTTGATCTTATTCGGATTATCTGTATTCGTATCCGTATCCGTCGGATAGCATGCCTGCTATATTCGTTTTCGTTTCCGACAACAACAAAAATAAAATTCGTTTCTGATCCGAAAATTATCAGAAAAAAAATCCAATCCGAAATAATCTAAATCTATTTTCGTCCGAATCAATCGAAAACCATCCGATATATTTTCATCCCTAATGGAGGCGCCTGCACCCACGCCCTGCTTGTGCCGGAGGTGCAGACTTGCAGTGGTACTCGGTGGCACATCCGTACGTTACCCCCGCCATCTCGTGGCCGCGCATCCTTGTGCCGTTCCCGTCGCGTGCCCGCCCGGTGCCGGTGCGATGGTGCCGTCCTTTCTACAATTCTACCCGAATTCCCCCGGTGGCATGGCATCACTGGCTGCGCGCGCACGCAAGTCGCCGGTCCGCGTGCATATAGCACGGTGCCACCTGCTGCGCTAGCTGGCTGGCTCAGAGGCTCAGTCAAGTCTTGCTTCCCATTCTCATACCGCGGGTTTGCCCTGCCTGCGGGTTTCGTTAATTCGCAAGAAATTATCATAGTTTGAACTATTCGAGTGACCTCGTTTCGAACTTTTAATACCATGCAAAACTTTGTTTGGCCCAACGAACAAATGATCCAAAATTCCAAATAGCCCATAGACCACAGGTAGTACTATGATAAACAAAAGGGATGTATTCACGGATTCACGATGGGCTGATGGCGAGATCACTGGAAATTCCGGGAGCATCAGGATTTTTTTTTTCCACTGTTGAATTGTGCGCTCGCAGCCCCTCTCTTTTTCCACTGTTGAATTGTGCGCTCGCAGCCCCTCTCTCCCCCTTCACTCCCCCCCCCTCTCTCTCTCTCTCTTTCTCTCTCTCTCCCCGCCGTTCCGTCCTCGAGTAGGGAGGAGTCACGTCGCTCGAAGGCTCGCAAGCAAGCGGATTTTTTTATAATAATAAATTTTTAATTAGAGTTATAAAAATAAATACTTATTTAATAAAATTATAAAAATAGGACTACGATGACATTCCAAATGGTGAAATCGTCTTGTCGCTATTTGAATTGGCAACAGGAGCCATGTCGCCGACCAACCTGTCGTAGATACGCGTCTAATCAGTAGATTTGTAGGTACCATCGGTCGGCTACTTCGACCTCCAGGAATACGCGAGCGGGGGACGAAGCGCAAGCATGCATGTGGATCACTCAACTTGTATTGCTCAAGTGTGAAGTGATGCACAAGTGCCATCATCCTCCTATATTACAATGGAGTCCTATTTATAGGGTGGGAGGGGGAGGTGAAGTTACATAAATGACCTTAGTTCTAGGGCAACCCTAGGGGTAGCCTCATCCTTTCCAGTCATGTGGGCCGCTCGTACTGGGCCACCGGCTGACGTTACACTTGCCAGCTGCATAGAGGGGTCTTACTCTTGCCAACTGCGTAGAGGGGCTTGATTAGGAAACCGATGTCACATTTTGTGTCGTTGTCCTGCGTAACCGACATGCTTCACTGGTAGCCCTTCATTGACGTTTGTTGGACTGACTCAACACAATCCAAAGTAAATATCACTGTCGCCATTACAAATGGCGATTGGCATCCAAATCACCATTATGAATGGCGACAGTGGCCTACAGAGTCTTTGTCATCATTCCCATTGACGACAGAGAACAGGCTATAAAAGTGCCAAAAAATAGGGCATAATTCACTTTTAATCCGTTAAAAAGAAAAAGGGGGAGGGGAGAAGAGAATAGGTATCAAAGCCCTGTCCGTATATAGCCGAGAATGGAGAGAGGGAGCAGATTCAGTCGCCCACATTGCAGGTAGTTTTTGTAACTTTATATTTCAATTCGAAACCCTGGTAGGTTAGCAACTAAAACTAGTAGATCCGTAATTTAATGGATTATTAGTTTTATATGTATGGTTATGTAGTGTGGTTCATTATAGTATATTTTTTAGGCGTGTGTGGTTTAGTTATGAAAATATGGTTAGTCGTGGAGATTTTATTTATGGTTTAGTAATTGAATGATTTAGATAGTTTTAGATGTATGGTTACGTAGTTTAGCTTTTTGTAGTAAATCTTTTTAGGTGTGTGTAGTTTAGTTGTAGATATGTCATTAATTATGTAGATATTTTTTATGGTGCAGTAATTGAATGGATTAGATAATTTGAGATGTATGATTTTGTATTGTAGTAAATATTTTTAGGTGTGTGTAGTTTAGTTGTAGATATGTTGATAATGTTTCAATTTTAATAATACTTTTTAATAGGACCACAGAAATAAATGCATGTTTCATAAAATTAGAAAAAAAAAATGGACTTATGTCGTCGTCGCCAGTTGGATTGGCGATAGGAGCCCTGTCGCGGGTTGGATCAGCAACAGCAGCCTTGTTGCCACTAATTGCCTCTATTGGCACCAATTGCCTCTATCGCCATTTGGAATGTCGATTGGCTTGAGAATACCATTAATATTATTTTTTATTTATGTTTCTTATTAATAATAATGTAAGCACTCCTTACTGTTTCACACTATTTCAGATATGGTGTTCGCAGGAGGTTCTGCGTAGTGGCCCTTCGAGCTATTGGACCCGACCGTTGAAGCGGGCCACCGTAGCTGCCTTAGTAACATATAGCCCTAGCTTGGCGAGGCACCCATCGAACTTGGCGTGCTGCGCTTGCACACATCCATAAAGGCATGGAGGGTCGACCCACGTTGGGTTCCCAGATACGTGCATTTGTGACCTTTATGTACTAACTTTAAATCCGACTTGTGTGGGTGCACTAACGGTAGGAGTTCTGGGTCCCCTAGGGAGAGCCATTGGCGCCGAACATCCATAGGTAACTTTATCATAAAAATAATATATTAATTGTTTTCCCTGTGTACTAACATTTTGGTTTTGTTGCTTTCCACAGGCACACTAGGAAGGGTGTCCGAGCTACCACATCATGGGCAATACACATGGAGTCATGTGCGCAGCGATGGGCAAATGCATTGGAGGACATGGTCCAAGAGGCTGCCCCGTATGACCACCGGACGTACCACGACTACATCGAGTGGTACAACACAAACGAGAGTGTGTTGTGTCCGGGTCGTGGACGACCCACTGCTACACGTCGTCGTGATGAGTAGGGATGAAAACAGATCGAATAGTTTCCGACCGATCCGGACGGAAATGGATTTGTGTTGTCCCGGATCGGATTATTCTCGGATAATTTTTGGATCGTCGGATATTTTTGTCGGAAACGGAAACGAATACGGTAGGCATGCTATCCCGCGGATACGGATACGTATTATCCGGATAAGATGAAGTCTGGATATCCGGATTTTGGCTCAAAAGAAGAGGATTTCAGCCCAAAAGAGAAAATGGGATTTTAATTGATTTTTGAATTTCAGAAAATGCAACAAATCAAATAGCCTTTTAGAAAATAGCAAATAGAGTGAAAAAAATTTAGAAAAAATCACAAAAATTCCTTCAATTATTTTGAACTTAATAAAATTAAGTTCAAGTTAAATTTGATTTTTATTTTTGCACATAAATTATTATTTTTTTCCATTTTCACTTTAAATCCAATAAAATCATAGAAATATCAATAAATTTTATTTTTGACATTGAAAACTAGGAAATTAAATAATTTACTTTATTTTATTATTATTGTCTTTTTAACCAAGAAAACTCTTTTAAATATCAAAAAATCCAATAAAATAATAACTTTATTAATTTTATTTTTGGTAACATACTTTGGGATGTTACAGTCATTTCTGTATAGATTAACCATCTAGCCTGATCAATGTTAGTGTGAACTAACTTTTATGTGTGTGATGACCTAAGTGTGAATGTGTGATGACTTGTGACTTTGTGAGTTATGACTTATGAGCTAAATATGGTAAACTAAGTGTTATATTTGTGATGAACTAGTTAATGCAATTTGTTAATTCCAATGTTTTGTGTGGTTGCTGAAAATATGAACAATTCATGAATGTTTGCATCAAATAAACTAGTTATATGTTTTTGTTAATTTCTAGCATACAATTTAGGGGGTTTTCATGTTCCGAAAAATATCCACGACCGTATTCGTTTCAATTTGCATTCGCTCTGTATTCGTATTCAATATTATTCGTATCCGTATTCGTATCCAGAGTATTCGTATTCGTATCTGAATCTGAAAAAATAAATATGGCAGAGTCATTATCCGTCCGTATCTGATCCGTTTTCACCCCTAGTGATGAGCGATACCTACCCCACGTAGCCGGACTCTGCATCCCACCTCGTGGTACAAAGTGAAAGGTATGTGCTATTTATTTACTTGTCATGTTTTTCTTTCTAACTAGTTCTTCATGCCTTACAGACTGATCTCGGATGGGCGGTGCACTCAGAAGCAAGCTCTGTTCTGTCCTGGATCAGAGACCGCCTCAACATGACATTGCAGAAGCTAAGAGAGGCCATGGTCTGGCTCAGGGACTATGGGAGGCGTGTTAGCGAGCTCACATCCTGTCGGAGGCCGAGTGACATGGTGGATGCACCTTCACGTGCCGACAGAGTACGTGGACAGGGGGTAGGCCACAATGCATCACGCCTGACATACGCAATGGCGGCTCTGCACCCAGACATCCCGGGCGGGTCCTCGTGGCACCATGCAAGTAGTACCCCTACCGAGTTCATAGGTACAACTCTATAAATCACTTGAGCTTGTTCATTTCTAACTATTTTTTTTTACTAAGGCAAATTTGTTTCAACGGGATCTCAATTCCATGCATACACGAGGCCAGAGCACAGGGGACATCCCTCCCGATGCAACAACTAGGATGGTTACTACTCCCTTCTCATGTATCTGTTTTGCATTTGCATTACATTACATTTAAATGTATGTCTCACTATTTGATAAGGCATCATCACGATTGGGACGAGGGACACCAAGCCTTGCAGGAGAGGTCTCGGACTACGACGTCGACGAGTACCTGTATCCGCGAGACGACAGTGTGCCTTCGCAGCATGAGGGCACTCCCAGGCTCTCTGTTGGGGCTTCACAATTCAATGGTGCACCTCCACCGTCCCAGCCACTAACACTGTCGGGATTCGCCACACCCGTGGAGGTTCCTCGCCCCTCTAGGGTAGTTCCCGCACCGGAGCCCTTGACGTACTCGCACCAGCAGCGGGTCCACTGGACGAGGATAGGGCCCACCGTGGAGTACGCCCAAGGATGGGTCGCGACTAGATGTATCACTGATATCGTGTAAATATTAATTTTTATACGACTAACATTTTGCTTCTATCTAGTTTTCGATCTCATTTGTTGGCGTGTGTACGTACAAGGCCAGCTTTATAAAAGCCCATCCAACCAACTGAACTTCATACCATTCTCTTCTCATCTACTTGCACTTGTCCCACTACTCTCCTCAGCGCTATGTCTTAGTCGTCTAGTTCATTGAGTCGAAGAGTTGTGGTGCTGGTGAATGCAAGGGGCGTCAACTGCCCAAACTGTGGGGTCCAAGAAAATATCATGTACTCCAACATCGAAAGAACAGGGGGCGTGTGTTCTACAAGTGTCTGTATTTCTCAATGAGTTTCATTTATGCGAATGTTTGTTTTTCAACATTTCTTGTTTGCTGTCACTTTCATTTTGACTATTCGATGTGGATTTCAGGCCTGCGGATGCCAATACTTTCAGTGGGTGGACTTTGCTGATGTCGTGGTCGATATAGAAGTTGAACGCCCACCTATAGCTCCATTTGGTCCAATGGTGAACATGTGTAACATATAGACGATCGCCTGAACATGATTCTTGACCACCTGAGATGACTCGAGAAACTTATGTGTGTGTGTACCCTAGTATGTGCAATATGTATGAAGTAGATTTTGTTGTTTGCATAAGGGATTCATGTATCCAGGATGTTGTATACTTGTTTTATGAATTGCAAAATATATTTAACTTTTGCCTACTGATTTGTATGAATGTAACATGATAAGGGACAATTGCATTACAACATTCATAATATATACATAACATCATAAGGCTAAGTACCATATGTTGCATACAATTACAGTACCAAAATGAAACTAAGTTATGAAGTCATGTTCAATTCACATTACAATAACGCAATGAAATTAAACTATGTAGCCAAGTTCATTTCATACTGAATTGATCACACACTGCCACACCACCTTTTGAGACAGAAAATACCACACCCTGCCACGCCACACACTACCACCTTTTCAGTTAGAAATAACCATACACTCCAAGCAACCTTTTCACACTGAACTGATCACGCACTCTACAATGCCATTTTTTAGACTAAAAAAGACCACACCCTGTCATATTTTAGACCGATATGACCACACTCTGTCACACCACCTTTTAAGACCGAAAACACGACACGTTGTCATGCCACATTTTCAGACTAAAAAGACAATACCCTATCACGCCACACAATACCACCTTTTCACACAGAAACGACTACACAGTCACGCCACACGCTATCACCTTTTCATACCGAAATGATCACACTTTGTCACGCCACACCTGTCACCTTTTCAGACCGAAATGACCACACTCTACCACACCACACACGGCCACCTTTTCAGACCGAAATAATCACTCTGTCACGACACTTTTCAGACCGAAATGACCAAACACCGTCAGGCCGCCTTTTCAGAGTGAAACAACAACCAGGACTAGCCCACCAGACATCATAACTACACCGAATTGTTCAATGAAGGATGCGTCCGTACCACCGGAGTTTCCACGCAAGCAGTGTGACTGCAAAAAACTAGCTTGGATCATTCAGTCCATACACCCCGGTGACCACCGTCTGGGTATACTACATGTACGGGAATATCCTCGTAAGAGAATCTTACACATACATCGATTTTTCACATCTTACATTGCATTCCACATATCGCTGACATCATCCATGAATAATGGCAGCAGGAGATGCGTTGCTACTTCTTCCATTGGATCAACTGTCCGGATAAGTACGACATGACGTTCATCGAGCAGAAGTACATATTCAACTACACGCTGCCACCCAAGTAATACAAACGTTGGAAACCTTATGTACCCAAGAGCGGGGAAGACAAGAGAAACGCGACAATGGAGCCAAAGAGCTTCGAACAGCAAGCTGAGAACGACTGAGTTGGACAAGTGGAATGCTCTTACTAGTGAGACCGGTGGTCGTCCTAGCGCTCCCTGTCGCCCGGGCGCACTTCGGATCGAAGAGGTAGGTTATGTTCAATTTGCGTCCTTATTATTCATTTGGTCGTACATTTTGCTAACATCATTCCATTTTTCAGCCCGTCTCGCGGTACAGGACTGCCTTGGGATTGGCCGCGCTCGCAGGTTTGCAATAGACAAGGGGAAGACGCCGAAGGACCGTCAAGACTGACTCCATTCCTATCCACTATTTTTCCTGATTCTAAAAGGCGCACATGTATCCTAGGTATAGATCGGGTTGTTGATTCGTGCATATTATCATTTGTAATGCACATAAACAAACCGTATGTGCCATGTAATTAGCAAGTACATTACAAAGTCTTATTGCCGCAGTTGAAGTCTCATCTTCTAAATTTAACTCGTAAATTGTTTTATATTTAATATTTCATTCTATTTTTTAAAAAATAATTGGTTGGACACACACTTAAAAATATTACAAAAAAAACTGAGTCAAATCCTGTAAAATTTAAAGATGCATTTTCTGCCAACAAAAATAAATAAAAAATAGTTTCTGTCGTTATTTGAGTTGACGATATGAACTTGTCGCCATTTCAAGTGGTGATTTGATCTCTGTCGTCATTTCAAATGGCTACAGAGACATTTAACACTATTTTGTTGGCGGCAGGGGCATGTCACCAATTGAATTAGCTACAGAAGTATGTTTTTATTATTTTATTAAATGGATATTTATTTCTATAATTCTATTTTTAAAATTTATTATTTGAAAAAAACTGAGAAATGAGAGGACAAAAGGGGGAGAGAGGAAGGCATTACTAAAGTTAACTCCTGCAAGAAAGGGCCAGCTTCGGCCAGGGCCATGTCGCCCCAAAATATGTTGTCCGTCGGATGCGCAGCGAACATACGCGATGGTGTCATATCCTGCGCTTCAGCCAAACCGCCGCCTGCGCTTGCACGCGAGGCTACGCGTCACATGTGAGGATCAATGAGATGCGCTTGCACGCGAGGCTACGCGTCGCATGTGAGGATCAATGAGATGCCACATTGCGTTGCCTGTGTCACCGAGAGCCACGTTTCACATGTATTAATGTGTTTGCTGTTGCCGTCTCTTCAGTCAATGTTTTCAGTTAGTTCCGTGAACTCAGTCCAGTGCTTGCTCTTTGTTCTGTACCTAGCTTCTCGACGCATCTTTCAAAGACCAGTTGTTGGGTGCTTTGCCTGTGTTGCTTTTTGACCGAATATTACGGCGATAGACTCGGTTGCACAGCTCATACCATCATTCCCATCTTGCAGTGCCTAACTCTCAGCTCTTAGCTATTGAACTCTCTTGAGCTTTTGCAGCTTCATCGTTTTTCAGCTCTTAGCTATTGAACTCTCTTGAGCTTTTGCAGCTTCATCATTTTTCTTGCCATCGTCGAATCTTGCTTCTTTTGTATCTATTCCGGTCCCTTCGCCTGTATCTGTTCCGATCTCTTCGTCTCCCGTTTGTTTTTTTCTAACATTATTCGCGCATTATGTTTGCATTCGTCTATACCTTCGTAACTTGCTAATTTGCCTTTGTTCTTGCATCTTGCAGATCCGCAGCGCACGCTTTTAGAGATCTGTAATCTCATTGGAGTAGCTAAACACGTGCACCCATCAGGTACATTACTACCATCTGCTATGTTTTTTTCTTAGAGCGCTTTGATCCGTCTTGCTTGGACGCCTTTTTTTGGATCCTATTTTTCACGCCTCTGAGATCGTGCTAATTTAGGTAGTTTATGTTCCTTTTTTCCCCTTTTTTGCTTTCGTTTTGGCCGTTCCAGTTCAGTACTGTCGGTTATGTTTTTTTCTTCGACCGTCTTCATCATTCTTTCTTCCACGCCTTTTTTGTATCCTATTTTACACGCGTATGAGATCGTGCTGTTTAGGTAGCTTCCATCTGATACTTATGTTCCTTTTGCTTTTTCTGTTCCAATTCAGTTTCATGCAACGCAGACTGTTTTTATAGTTATGCATTCCTTTCCTATCATGCCTGTGTTTACTTCGTGATACAAGTTAGCTCGCTGTTCATTTATTACCTATATACCTTTAGTATTTAAAGCTTATTATTGCTTTCGCTCAGGCTAAGAATCTGCTTACTGCTTCAACACTGCCTGCGTTCGCTGGGTTTCGCAGTGATTCCATCGCTCTTTACTTCGCAGCTAAAATCTTCGGCTATCCTCTTCTGGTACGTCTTATTCTCACCTTTCATTGTAATTTTTCCTATTTATTCATCTTTTATGTATTATTCTGAAAGTTTTCGTTGCGGCCCTTATAGTACATCACTTTATATAGCGTATTTTATATTGTTTCTGTTAACGCTCATCACTAGAAGATGTAACTGATTCCTTTTTTAAGAACGTCTTACCTATTATTACGTCTGTTGCTAATCGTGTATCAAATATTCTACTTATTAGTACCATTTAATCATCTGAATCAGGCGTATATTCCATTACATCTACATAACAGTTATTCTCATTAAGCTATATGTTTTAGCTCCTTTCTCTAGATGTCTTTACCTCGCCCTACTAACTCTCTAGCATACCTACTTTATTTGTCAGACCTAAATCGAACAACCATACACCATATTTTTTTCTTACAAATTAACCATTTTTAACGCGCTTCTCACCCTTGGTATCTAACTGCGTCTATATATCTTATACTTAAACTATATTTTTAACGCGCTTCTCACCCTTGGTATCTAACTGCGTCTGTATATGTTATATTTAAACTATATTTTTAACGCGCTTCTCGCCCTTATCTTTCATTTTTTTTCATACGCACAGATGTATCCACTTATTTAGTCTGATACTCCTTTTTATCCTGATATATCTTCCCTCATTTTACAGCCCTTTTGCCCTTAGTTGATGTAATGGAAACCTCCTTATCCATACTACCATGCAAGCGAAAAAGTATGCTCTCTTTACATTACACTACGGTATCTTACATTTTCCTTTTTTTAGAAGCGCCAAAAAAAATATAAATAAAATCTCCTATAAACAGGAGATGGATACTTCCCTATTATAGACCCTTCTGATGCAATGAGGAACCGTGCACATCGCCATCACATAATAACCTCACGCCGCACCAGCCATTTAGGTAATTGCTTTCTCTTCTTTTCTGTATATTGTTTAGCTAGAACAATATCCTTTCCTTTTTCGCCTCTCCCGTTTCTGTTTGCTTACTTCGCTAATTATATATTTTAACTTCTTACCTACATTCTCAGAGCCTACAAATGATCTGCTTTTGTCGCTTGACTCCTCGCTCTTGCCAAATGACTATGTGTCTTCTCTAAAAGGTGTTCTCATTTTTTCCTTATACATGCTTTCATTTCTTTTTTTAATATTGTTTCTTATCTTACATTTATCTCTATTTCCTTCTATCTTTAGCATCTTACTCAGGAAGATCGTACTACGGTTCACCAGACTACAAATGTTCAAACTGCCGTGCTATTTTTTGGTTCCAGGAAAGAGTCTGTTCTCTTTCATCAACTACGCAAAGACGCATGATCTATAATCTTTGTTGTAAGGGTGATAGGATCTGAATTCCTCCTTTCAAAAAACCTCCACCCGTTCTAGCTTCTTTAACGAACTTATCTACTAATCATCATTCAAATTCATTCCGCCGTAAGATCAGACAGTATAACTGCCTTTTTGCTTTCACTTCTATGGGAGCCTCTATTGATCGTTCATACAATACGGGTGGTGGCCCACCAATCGTTAGAATAAATGGTCAAGTACACCATCAAATAGGAACTTTGTTACCTGAACCAGGCCAGCCACCAAAATTCGCCGAACTTTATATTTATGATACTGACAACGAGGTCGCAAATAGAATCCGTGCCTTAGACACACATGATAGCAGCAACGAAGACCTTGATCCCGACATAGTAGCCTCTCTCATAGACATGCTCGATGAACATAATCCTCTGGTCAAACAGTTTAGACTAGCAAGAGATCGCTTACTCGGTTATGAAAATGAACGACTATATATTCGCATTATTGCTCCTGTTGAAGGCGATACCCCTCAATATGATCTACCATCGGTTGATCAGCTAGCGGCACTGATAGTCACCGATTTTTCTCCAGCTAACCCATCACGTGATATTATTATTCATGATAGATCTTCAGGCCTCCAACGCATCTCATCGTTGCACCCTGCTTTTATGGCATTACAATATCCTATTTTATTTCCATAAGGTGAGCGTGGATTTCAGCTAGGCGTCGCACATAGTTCTGGATCCCATCATCGTTCTAAGAAGCATGATAAGATGACTATGCAGGAGTACTATTGCTTCTTATGTCACTACCGAAAAAAAGACCATAATCCATATCTATCCTACGGTTTACTATCTGCACAAATAAAGATCGATGCTCGTGCATCCATTGATGAATGTCGTTTAAATTTTATTAGGCGCTCTCAAGACCAGTTTAGATCAGAAAATTTACAAAGTATTACAGATGCAATTAGCTCCGGCTGTATAGACGCAAATGCTCTAGGAAAAAAACTATTTTGCCTTCCAGCTTTACTGGTGGCCGTCGATATATGCAAGAAAACTACCAGGTTGCTATAGTTATCTGCCGGGTTCATGGCCCACCTGATTTATTTACAACTTTTACATGCAATCCTAAGTGGCCTGAAATTAATGCAGCACTTTTGCTAGAACCTGGTCAAAAAACTATTGACAGACCTGATATCGTTGTTAGAGTCTATAACATGAAACTCAATGAATAACTCTCTGACATAACAGAAGGTCGTGCATTTGGTCCAGTTAAAGCAGGTTAGTCTCTCATACTAAACTTACACATCCCTTTTACATTTAACGTCACATCTTTCTTACTATAATATTATTAACTATATAATATGTCTTCCTTCATATTTGGCTTATATTTCTTGGCCAGTTATCCATACTGTGGAGTTCCAAAAGAGAGGCTTACCACATGCACATATCCTTGTGTGGCTAACAGGTGACCATAAAGAGATTAGCCCAACTCTTATTGATTCGTTTATAAGTGCTGAAATTCCAGATCCGTCTTTAGACCCTTTAGGCTATGCCTTACTGGCCGAATTTATGACACATGGTCCATGTGGAGTCATTAACGAAAAATGCCCTTGCATGAAAAAAGGAATCTGTTCGAAGAACTATCCAAAAAAACATCAAGAACAGACCAGTATTGACTCTAATGGTTTTCCAATCTATAAATGATCAGATAACGGCCGCTATGTTATAAAAAATGGATGCAAACTTGACAACAGATGGATAGTACCTTACAATATGTCTATACTTAAGAAGTTCCAAGCTCATATAAATGTTGAGTGGTGCAACAAAACAAAGATCTTGAAATACTTATTTAAATACGTCACAAAAAGTCCTGATCAATCAAAGATTCTCTTCAAAAAAATCCATCCAAGTGATACCAATGATACATCTACTATTAGTCCTATATACGAAATCAAAGAGTATCTAGACTGTCGCTACATATGTGAACAAGATGCCTTGTGGAGAATATATGGATATGACATTCATACTAAAACTCCTGCTGTAGAACGCTTACCAGTACATATGCCAAACATGAATCTAGTACAGTTTCGTTCCAATTCAAATTTAGCAAGTATTGTATCCAATGATTTCTCTAAACAAACGATGCTCACTGAATGGTTCATAACAAATCAAAATAATCCACAGTCTCGATCTTTAACTTATTGTGAGTTTCCAACTAAATGGTCTTGGGATACCAATTCTAGATCATGGTCGCCACGGAAAAGAGGACGTAAGATTGGTAGAATTTACTACGTTCACCCTTCAAGTGGAGAGCTCTACTACTTAAGAATGCTTCTTATGATTGTTAAAGGGGCCACATGCTATGCTGATATTAGAACACATGATTCAAAGATTTTACCTACCTTTAAACAAGCATGTGCTTCACGAGGATTAATAGGTGATGACATTGAATGGTATCATGCTTTTGACGAATCTTTATGTTCGGCCAGTGGCCCACATCTTAGACATCTATTCGTCACTATATTTATCTTTTGTCGTGTTAGAGATGAAAGAAAGTTTTTTAACACATATTGGAAAGAGCTAGCAGATGACTTCCAATACTGCACTAGGCTTGCATTACATAATCCAGATTATATCATTCCTGAACCAGTACTTCAAAACATGCTTATTGAAGAACTTGCTACCGCTTTTGCTAAAAATGGATCGAACATAACTAACTTTGATCTACCTTCTGCAGCATATAACGCAGAAAGACTATCTGAAAATAGACTCATTCAAGAAGAGCTATCTTATGATACAGATTATCTTACGATAGAAGTATCGCAGTTATTTACTCAACTTAATGGCGATAAAAAAAAGGCATATACATCCATTGTTAATTCTGTTCTAAGTAATTTGCCATGTTTTTTACTTTGTCTTTGGTTTTGGCGGAACTGGCAAAACTTTTCTTTGGACCGCAATTACTAACACTTTACGAGCTCAAAAAAAATTGTTTTAGCTGTTGCATCTTCAGGTGTTGCTTCACTTCTTTTACCAGGAGGCCGAACTGCCCATTCAAGATTCAAAATACCTCTACAACTTCATGATAACACCCTCTGTGATATAAAACGAGGCACAATACTAGCCGAACTAATTACACGTACAAACTTCTTTAGTTATTTGGGATGAAGCCTTGATGATGAATAGGAAATGTGTAGAGGCTTTAGATGCCACTTTCAGAGATATCTTATCCATTAATAACCCTTCTCTTGCATATATTCCCTTTGGTGGTAAAATTGTCGTCCTAGGAGGTGACCTTAGGCAAATTCTACCAGTTATTGAAGGAGGGACTCGGGCACAGGTTATAGAAACTACAATCATGCATTCACCTCTATGGCATTATGTAAAAATCTTACATCTAACAATAAACATGTGCCTTAATAATGACTCCTCGGAAATAAACAATACGAACAGTAGATCACTATTCAGCCAGTGGCTACTAGATCTTGGAAATGGTACACTACCAACAACTACTCGTGACAACGAACGTGATAGCACTTGGATTGAAATTCCAGAAGACCTTCTTATCAAAACCACTGATGACAAGATTGCGACAATTGTATATGCTATATACCCAAATTTTATAGCAAACTATAAAAAACCCTATATATCTAGGTGAACGCGCTATTTTAGCACCTACAAATGAGGTTGCAGATGAGATCAATTCTTATGTTCTTTCTATGGCTCCAGGTGCTATCATTGAATATTTAAGCTGTGATTCAATAGAAACCTCTAGTGATACAGTAAATGAGGCAAATATGTTCTATCCGATCGAGTTTCTCAATACGATCTCTATTAACAATTTCCCTCAACATAAGTTATCACTCAAAATAGGTTCTCCTATTATACTTCTTAGAAATCTTAGTCAAACCAATGGCCTATGTAATGGTACACGCTTGATTATACGCCAACTACTAGAACATGTTATTGAAGATGTTGTTATGACCGGCTCACATGCTAAAAACATCGTGTATATTCCTAGGATTGTCCTAACAAATCGAGACCAAAAATGGCCTTTTGTTCTTAAAAGACGCCAGTTCCCGGTTCGCCTATCTTACGCGATGACCATAAATAAAAGCCAAGGTCAAACACTAGCCTTAGTTGGTCTATACCTTAAAAAGCCTGTTTTCACCCATGGTCAATTATATGTTGTTGTTTCCCGCGCCACCTCCAGAGAGTCCCTAAAAATCTTAATTGAAAATGATGATGGAGAGTGTCAGTCACATACTAAAAATATCGTGTTCAAAGAGATATTCCAATCACTATTATAGGTATAAATCATCTATACTTCCCTTACTGCTTTGTTTACCCTTTCAACATTGCACGGCACTGCATCATAATAGTACACTACATTTTTTTTCATATCAGCAATCTTACCTATTAGTACACGTTATATATTAGTACAGTGTTCAAAATAAAAATACACTTATCTTCAATTCCGTGTATATTATTACTCCTTAAACTCGTGCCTATACTTAATCTATTTAGTATATCTTCTATCATACCACAGCTCTCCAAGTAACTATTGCCCAAACAAACATTTGTTAACTCATTCTTTCATTATTCTTTTAGCAGCTACAGATGGCACATGCTCTGCTCTCCCAGGTAAATCCAACCAGCCGTCAATGGACTGTCTATGTAAGAATCTCACGGCTCTAGAACTATCGTCGAGGCAGTGACACAGGCCCAATTGATCATACTGACTTGGTCCTCATTGATGAACAGGTACTGTTACCATCTTTATGCCCTCAAAACTCTTTCTTACATGACTCTCAGTTTTTTTAACTCATTCAATACAGTCAAATAAAATAGCTAATTAAAGTGCCTAATTACTATGCAGGGAAATCACATCTATGCTGAGATTCCAATGGACCATGTGGAAAGATTCAAAGACTGCCTACAAGAAGGGAAAGTATATGTACTTGGGAAATTCATCGTTAATCAGCCCACAAAAGCATTCAAACCAGTTCGAGCATCGTTTATGATCTGGTTTACAAGACATACCTCTGTTGAAGAAAAAACAGATGTGCCAGACAATTTCCCAAAATGGACATATAATCCAGTTCCAATCACACAAATTCCACCCCCTAACAATACACCTGAATACTTTGTTGGTAAGTACTTCTAATATTGTATAGTTTCTTTACCCCTATTCAACCAAACCAGTTTTACATATTTAATGACTACGAAATAATATACAAACTTAATAGATCATACCCATTTTTTTTAACCATTTCACACTGCCAATCCATATTATTACATTCTAATATACCTTATTGCTGCATAATAGGAATTTTAGGAGTTATCTCTGCGATTACTGATATAGAACATATCCAAACTGCATCACGACCAGAACCTTCATTAAAAAGAACAATCTACATTCATGATGCCAGGTATATATGTCTCCACAGCTAAAAAAATTTCTAACAGCTTACCCCTTTCAGTATATAACTTGAGCTTTTTTCTATCTGCACGAACAGTGGCCATGAAATCAAACTAGATATGTGGGGTGAATGCGCCACAAGATTCGAGCCCGAAGACATACAATCAATCGGTCAAAAAGAACCAATCATCACAATATTTGTTGGTACTTTAGCTAAAACATTTAAAGGTAAAATAAAAAGAAAAAAAACATGCTCTATACTTACAGTAATACTGTCATTTTTTCCTCCTTAACATATGCTTACAATAATGCTGTCATTTTACTCCTTATCAAGATCTTACAGAAAAACAATACTATCTCTTTGACACATACACAGGTCAGCCAACATTAAGCGGAAGCACTGCTTGCAGATGGTACATAAACGAAGACATACCAGAAATTAATACACTGCGTAACAGGTGTTGTTTCTCACCCTTAACAAATAACAAAATATCCCCTATTCTACATCTGCTCTTCCACATATAGATAATCACTTCCATCAATTACGTTTTCCCATTACAGTATTCAGTCCAGGTTCACTCCACTAAAAACTATAGCAACCTCTACACAAGAAATTTCTGGATCAACCAAACAGATTGCTATAGAAGACAAAACTATTCAAGAACTCCTTGACCTTGACCTCTTTGAATGCGAGGTATACCGTTTACAGTTCTATAGACTTAGGTCCCTCATTTTTTCATACACAATAAACAGTCTTACTCTTCAGCAAATACATTCTATTACAGAGCATGTCCTTTGCGTGTACTGTTACCGTTACACGGTTATCACCAGGCCAACGATGGTGGTTTCCTTCATGCCTCCTCTGTCACAAAACATCAATACCAACTGGCCCAATCTCTGACCCAAACTGTGCATCAACCGATGCAGAACCCAAGTAAATTCCACTATTTTCAGTTATATTAATTACTTTGTTCCTACACAGTATTTATTACAATGTATTCGTGCCTAACATGCACCTATTCTATAACAGATATCGCATCTCTCTATTAGCTTCAGATGGCACTGCTGAAGCAGAGTTTGTCCTCTTTGGAAAAATTGGTCAACAACTCATCCAAAAACACCTTCTTCAATTACTCCGTGCAGACCGCCCTATACATGAGCCTATGCATGAAATGGTCACTACTGCTCGTGCAACACAGGAAACACCAAGTGCAATTGCCGCGGTTGTAACACAAAATACAGATTCGTTGTATCCATAACCGAAAAAAGCTTCCTACGCAAGCAACCTTCTTTCCAAGTCCATAGAATCACTACTTACTTCGGCAAATAGCTCCATTCACCCCTTTTTGACACTACCTACACACCCTCGCATCCAATGAGCTCAAGATATTTAACCTATCCTCAACAGCCCCTTACAACAGATTTGCAGACACCATCATTCCAAGACTACAGGCAGCACTCATCTATATCAGCAAAACACCAAGAACCTCAAGTCACTACCTTAGAGGTAACAATATATTTATTCTTTTCTTACCCTGACAGCAATCAAATGCACTCAATTTTTTACTATTCCTACCTCTCTAACTAATAAATAGTGTCTACAATACACACAAACAGAGAATACCATTTACTACAAAAGAAAAAAAAAACAGATGCTTCTCTTCTGCTACATTAATTACTTCAAACACACAAAAAATTAAATAACATAATATAGACTCCATATTTACCTAACTAGGTTTTTTCAACAGAATCACCTGCATGCTTTTTCCCTAACAAATAGTTTTCGTATATCAAGATTTTTTTTTGCCTTCGACCTAATCCTACAAAGTTTAATATTCTCATCTATAAGATTGATGATGGCCATCCCCAAACAACTCCAGTTTCAGCACTTAAACAAACAGCATCAACGATCGTTTCTTTCATGTATTATAATTTACCACATTACGTTCAAATTTACCACTCACGTTCTCAGAATCTAACCAATATTCTTTTACAAACTACAACTGCTAATTCAGTTCAAATTTTATGCAGTGATAACGACAGTGCTCCAACACAAAATATTCGAAGAAACCTTTCTACTGATTATGAAGCTTCAGCCAGCCCCATTACTACAGAGGTATGTGCAAAAAAAAAATTACACGAAGTTGCGCTTTATATTATCTAGATGACACCATTCTTCGTAATTTCATAATAATATATACCTTTGATATCTGTTTCCACCCACAAAATTTTCGGGCTCTAACAACTACAACCATTCACTTAAAACATCCATGTAACGCAAAAAAAGATATTTTACATCGTATCTGTTCATTATACGTACCTACACACACCTATACAACAGTCTACCAATCTACTACCACATACTTTACATATTATACATGTACTAACAAAACAAACTTCAAAAAAAAATGTATCCATACTATGCTTATACAGATACCTATTATACACTCAATAACAGCAAAACCTTTCAACTACTTACATATGCTCGATTATCGCTGTCTTTTACATTTTTACATGTACCTCTTAAGCCTCTTCTATTTACAACTACAGCGCCACAAAAAAAAATTGATACAAGATCTGTCAAGATCTGTACCAGTACCAGATCAACCTCCAGCTTCTCCAGCTAAAAGGTATGTTAGTACTGTCTCAATCACATATTGCTAATAAAAACAGATACAACTTAAACTATATATATCGTTCCAGATTTTTGTTGCTTAGTATAGTATATCATATTACTACACCATCACCAACAGCATCTCAGATCAAGTTAACAGACATCTCCCACAACGCTTTATATTATCCACAAGATTTCATAAGATTCACTCATCATTTCTTGCCCCACGAGAAATTAACATGTTTGCCTTCCTAGACCTTTGTCACCACCTGCGCAAAGCGGAAATGAACCACCAATAAAGAAAACTCGCTCATCTACCAAAAAAATTACTGAATGATCTCCCAGCTCTACTCGCCAGCACCACAACAGGTATACTTCTGACACATTCACAGATAAAAAATATATTTCGAGCTAACTGCTACTTCATACAGGTTTTACATAAAGCTTTTGGAGCCACCACAACAAACGCTGCTTCCAGACGACAGATTGTGCTTTTGTCCGTCCTTCTAAACACTTCTCTATCAGTATTGTAAATTACGCCGACCACCTGAACTAGCTTACTACTTTGCAGACCCTATTTTGTAGACAGTGTCGTCTCACCTACATCCATCACTATTTGTGTATACAGAAACTTTCACTACTTAACTACTGTGCTCTGTAAACGTTTGTAACTCACGTGAATCCACAAGTAACTCCAGTTTCTAAAAGCATTTGCACTCACTTCTTCCCGCCTGTGTTTTACAACTATTTACAACTCACCTAAATGCATACATATATATAAATGCTTTTCATATCAACCCTGCAACTAACACTATCTTTTTTTGTCATCTGCTGCGCTTATCTGCGTAAACACACAGTCATTCTTCTATAACTCACTACACAGTGCTTCTTAAATATCCTAACACCCCATTAACACCCGCGCCATTATCTTCTAGTGTACATAAATCTTGAAGCCGGTTCAGCGGATAGACGCCCATCTATGGGCCGTATTAATTTTTCGGAGCACCATTCCACCACTTTAAAAAAAGTTGGCAAATACAGAGGTGAACTTGTTTTGTATCTCTGAACAACTTCAAGGAAAAATTCTACATAAAACATCCCTATCTTGCAATTGCAAATGCAAATGAGTTTGATGTTTAAAATTTGTATGGCTATAGAATATAACCTCGCTCGCTTAAGTCCGGTAATTATTTTAAAAACTTCCATGATTACACTTTCATGGACTGGGATCATCTGTGGTTAACTACAGCACAAACTGAACAGTGGTTGCTACAGTATTTTACCCATGATTTGCTACAGTGAAATACTACGTGCACCACCAAAATATTATTGGCATAACTAAATCCGCTGTTCGTACTGTTAACTTCTACAGTACACACAGAGAATTGAAATCCCGTTGTCACGGGTAAATTTAACAATCTTCTCTCTCATAACAAAGGTAAAAAAAAATGGACAACCCGAAGTAGAGAGATCGAGACGCACTCGTCGCTATAGAAAAGGAGTCTTATCGTCTCAACCGTGACGGCGAGACCTTTGCTTAATTAACACACCAGCGGGCATAGACCAAACCGACCAAGTCCTTCACACTAATCTTTCCTCCTCCCCACCGGTGCCAATCAACCGCCCCCTCTCTCCCCTTCCCTTCTCCTCCAAGCAAGCTACCCATCTCACCAAAACCCTAGCCCCGCGATGTCCGGCTCCGGCGCCCCCTCCGGCCGCGGCTCCGGCGCCCCCTCCCGCAGCTTCGACTTCGGCGCCGACGACGTGCTCTGCTCCTACGACGACTTCGCCGCCGCCTCCGAGCCCAAGCGCCCCGATCCGGCCGACAAGGTATCCGTTCGCCCCCTGGCTCCTCCCCCTCTTCGATACCTTCTGCGAACAGTAGTGATTGGTGTGCGAAGCTTGGGGCTCGATTTTGGTTCGATGGTGCCCTGAATCCCTTCATTGTATTGGAAGAATTTGGAACCAGGGAAAATGAAATTCGGTTTAAAAGTTTCGGCTTCTTCATTAATTGATAGAGTCCACATGGAAATATGGAATAAATGTCTAGGTTCATTGTTACTATGCATCAATAGTGTTTCTGACTTAGGTATTATTCTAGCTACGTTAGTACGTTTACACAATGTGTAACTGTTTGATCTACCACGATTGAGGGAAACTCGTGAAATTCTTGTACTTTGTATAGCAAGTTTTACATCCGCAATGCTTTTGAATTTTTTGGGTCTTATTGATTTAACCCCTGTAGGTAATAGATAGTCAACCGACAATTCACGTCAGGTTATAAACTGAAGTTACTGAACTACCGAGTTGATTATTTCTGTGTGGAGCACCGCATGAGAATGGTGCTGTTGAACAGGAGTTGTTAGCTCGATATGCCCTTTTGCTGTTATTATATCAAATATTGTCCTGTCAAATAAGGTTTGATGTAGGCCATGATTTCACTTCTAGTTTGTATGCTTCAGTAACTGACTACGTCTTTTACATACACTAGTGATCACAGTGTTTTTTTAGGAAACCGGACATATGTTGAGCAATTTTTATTATTTAATTTATATTTATTAATAACCCTCGCCTAACTTATTTTGAAATTTGACCCTTTTGACTATACCAACACCCGTGGCGTGTTGTTTGCCACGCCACAGGGTAAGTTAGTTGTGAGCCAAAAAATGGCCCTTTTGGCCACACCATCGGTCGTGGTGTGGCCAAACAATATTGTCACGCCAGTGACCGATGGTGTGGCCAAACAATATTGTCACGCCAGTTAGCATAGTGTGGCAAGATTTGGTCACGCCATGATGACTAGCTGTAATACCCCGGCCTGCTCGTAGCGTGGCCCATGTGGCCCATGAGGAGTTGTGTGGTGGGATTAGTCCCATATTGCTTGTCTCAAGTGAGTTGTAGTGGTATATAATGCCTGTTGGATCCAAACGTAGCACCTCCGGGTTAACCCTTTTACACGGCGAGGGCGAAAGTGTAAGTGAGGTGCTATGTGTGCGCTGGTCCGCCCACGATGGGTTTGGGCATTGAGCCGATTTTGGGTCGTGTGTTACAAATGGTATCGAGCATCAACCTTGCCGCGACGCGCGCGCGGGGATGTGGCGCGGCATATGGCGCGTGGCGCATGTGGGCCCGGAGTGGACACATGGCATGGCATATGTGCCAAGACCGACGCACTGAGCGTGTCCGAGGGTGGTTACAGGCATTTGCAGCGTATGCGGTATCTTTGAGGGCGTCGACCCTTGAGGGGTGAGTGTAATACCCCGGCCTGCTCGTAGCGTGGCCCATGTGGCCCATGAGGAGTTGTGTGGTGGGATTAGTCCCATATTGCTTGTCTCAAGTGAGTTGTAGTGGTATATAATGCCTGTTGGATCCAAACGTAGCACCTCCGGGTTAACCCTTTTACACGAAGCGAGGACGAAAGTGTAAGTGAGGTGCTATGTGTGCGCGGGTCCGCCCCACGGTGGGCTGGGCATTGAGCCGAATTTGGGTCAGGGTGTTACACTAGCGTGGCAGTGTTGTTTGGCCACGTCACGACCAGCAACGTGGGCAAAAGGGTCAGATTTGGTAATAAGTTAGGTGAGGGGTCATCAATAAAAATAAGTTAAGAAAAGGGTTAAATAAAAAAAATGTATGTCCCTAGTGCCTTGGAGCCCAGCAAATCAATACTGGTTGAGGAAAAAAAAGTCTAAACTTTAGAAATAGTGACTGGACAGTTTGATTAATAGGTGCATTGCATTGTGTTGGAACTTTTCTTGCCATACCTATTTGTTCAACCCTGAAGAGATTCTGTTTTCATGATGTTAGATAGGAATTAGGAAATTTAAGAGAGAAGGTCGAAAACCAATTGAACCGTGCTGAACATTTATAGTAATACAAATATCCTTTGTATTGCTGGATTCTGGAGTTCTAACTGGTGGAATATAAATCATCAAATGTTGCCATAATTGATGAACTTGGAAAGATCAGTCTGAAAATTTTGATGAGACTTTGCATTTTAAAAGATAACTTTGATCCAATCTACACAAGATTTCACCGGTGAACTAGTTTTAGGATGGTTGTAGGAAAAAAAAAGCTTGCCTTAAATTCAGTATTTGCAGCCCTCATTCTTTTACTTTTGCAACAGGATTTTCATGACAGCAGATTGGGGAGACCATTTGTGAAAGTTTATGAACAAGAAAGTTACGGCAAAGAGGATGTACTTTCTGCTGTTGAGAAATGCATGAAAAAATATGCTGATAATTTGCTACGATCTCTTGAGGGAATCACTAGTCGGCTTTCACAACTGGAGATCTATTGCTATAAACTTGAGAGGTCCATAGGTGAACTTCGAGGTGATGTGCTTCGTGATGAGACTGATCTAAGATTGAAGTCTCTTGAGAAACATCTACATGAAGTAAGTAAACCAATATTCAACGCAAGATTCTGTTGAGAAGATAACTCTTTTAGATGTAGTTTTAGTATAATCGTGCCATATGTCCATCCATATGTTATCAGCATTTTGAATTGCTTGATATGTATACATTATTTACCAAAGATGAGACCATCTCAGTAAGATATTTATTACGTCGGAACATTTTTTGTCACTTACACATCTTAGTAGGGTATTTATTACATCGGAACATTTTTTGTCATTTACACGTGATGTTGCTGTTTTGCTTGTAAATGTTTGCTCCAATTTGTTGCTCTGGTATATTTATGCATGCCATTGATCATCTAGTAAATTGTGACTTCGGACTAAGTAGTGAAAGGCATCAATGTAGAAAGTGTTAGGTTTAGTTATATTTAACCCAGACTGCGTCTCTTGATGTTCCATTGATGTTTTTGTGGGTTATGTTTCTCTAGATTTTTTTTTTTTTTTTTTTGCTTTTGTCCCATTTCAACCAGCCTTTCTTGGTCAGTTGAAACAAATTACACATCATGTTCAATCTTAAAACAATGCTATGGTGATATGCCACGCTTTAATGCAGAGGTACTTGTACAGATGGTGTGAAATAGTTATGGTCTTAGCCTTATTGATGGGATCTACAAAGCACTGTCACGTCTGAAAATTTGAATATTTCTGTTCCATTGATTGTTGAGCACTGACAAGGTTCTAACATGGCTCCAACACATAAAAGATTGTCATATAATTCCTTTTAATAATTAAATTCAATTTCACACAGTTTCAATATGACCTCGTAATGTTTTGGACTAGGCATGATGTGTCTGTCACGTTTTTGCACATGTTGAGGTTTTGACCCTTTTAAATTAATGTGTTGTGATGTTTGTGTGGCTTGTTGAATGTAGAAGTTCATATTTTGTTTTTTTTTATTTAAGAGTAATGTAGATGAAAAAAAAACTTTTGCGCATTATTTGAATAGTGGTTCATTATGCTTGTGTTTATTGCGCACAAGTTTCTCAGTGAATAATAAAGTATATATGTAGATGTTGCATCTTTGTTATTTAAAAGTACTGTCTACAGTTTATTGTGTTTTGCATAAATGACCCAAAATGTAGCTACTTAGTCAACTTGTCATGTCAATTTTTAGAGCCTATCATTGGCAACACACCTGTAAAGTATTGTATCTATGTTGTGATGTCATGCATCGATGAAGGTGCCACACAGGTTCGAGTGTACTTGCTAGTAAGCAGCCCATATGACAACCCAATGGCCAGAGACTCTTTAACAGTTAAATGTTGAAATGCTTCATACTAGACCTGAGCGCATTTTGACTAGCCTGGCCTGCCTGAGCCTGAGCTTGAGCCCAATCGGGCCTAGCCCAAAGCTCAGGGTTGGGCTGGGCCTAACCTACGATGGCCTGAGGTTCCCAAAATTTAAAAAATCCCAAGCTGAGCCAAACTTGAATTTTTAACATGCTTCACTCAAACCTGTTAAACCCAACCCGTGATGACTTTGTGTGTACCATGGCTTGGTTCTTTGCTTAGATGGCTGATCTTGTAGGAATATGCCACATTCAGAAATCTGAATTAACGTAATGAGTATGCAATTTTAATCACTAATTCGCTACAGAAATGCTGAGAGAAGTGTTAAGGGTCACTTTGGCCTCCTGCTTGGGGAGCTTCCCGCATTTTCCAGTCTTTTTCTCTCTCCTAGCACAATGGCCGTAGAGTTTCTAGATGTAACTATGAGGCGTGCCAAGGATGCTATGCTTGGGTAGCTACTCTAATCTAATGTCCTTGAACCATCCATCCGGTTCTCAAGACATTGTTATAGGCTTATAGCAAGGCAGCAAGCACACTGCAAGGATCAGTCATTTTCAGGGGAGGACAATTATCAGCTAGGGACTTGACTGGCTTTGCCCTTTATCTTAATGTGGCTTGTCCATGGG
The DNA here is from genome assembly GCA_036346395.1 of Hsuehochloa calcarea. Lineage (NCBI taxonomy): Eukaryota > Viridiplantae > Streptophyta > Magnoliopsida > Poales > Poaceae > Hsuehochloa > Hsuehochloa calcarea. Next base: position 62,960,625 of record CM070594.1, on the reverse strand, counting down.
CTGGGCCTTACATAAGTCTCATTTGAGGAGACAACTATCAACCTGTATATGCCGAATCTGTACCTTCAAAATTCTAAACATTCATACCTCAACATTTTTCTGCCACAGCCGATGATCTTTCTTTCTAGGAAACATTGCTAAGCCAATCCATGGACAGCGATGCACCGGCAGGATATAGGTTCCCTCCCTGTCCCTGAGAGCTGAATGAATATGAACATTCTATTTTTGTAGTTTCCTCTGAATCTCTGATAAACCAGACCAGTCTCATTGCCTGTTGTGCGCTTCACTCCTCTCTTGTATGTACTTATGTTTAATGTATGCTCCCTGACTCAACCATGGTTAACAATCTCCTCTGTTTACAAATTGACATCTGTGGTTGAAGCACCAATAAATAGCAACTGTGGTGGTTTTGTTCTAATATTTATCTTTTTTATTTAGAAACTCTGTAACAAAACCTGCTTGTATCTAAATTCAGAAGATTCTGACCATCTTTTTTGAGCCAAACATCCTATTTTAATTGTTTAATTTCTACATGTGCATCACATTATTGTTTATGTAATTATATATTTTATAGATCTTGAGCATTGACTCTCTGTTCAGGAGTTTTCAACTCTATTTCAAACTTTAAATGATGCAGGTGCACAGGTCTATTCAAATTCTTAGGGACAAGCAAGAGTTAGCTGAAACTCAGAAGGAGTTAGCCAAATTTCAACTTACACAAGATACATCTAAAAAGAAGGAAGATGTACCAACACCATCTTTCACGGAGCCAAAGAAGCTTGAAGAAAGGCTAGATGCAGCAGGTCAGCAGCTGGCCCTTGTTTTGCCTCAGCAGGTGAACTCACCGTCACTTGCACCTAGAGCTTCTGAACCAGTTCAACAGTACAAGGATCAATTTGTGCAGCAGCCACCTCCTAGCTCTCTTGTACCACAGCAGGACCGTTATGTTCTTAGACAAGCCATTGTTTACTACCCACAACGCCAAGCTTCAGGCATCCAGGACACACAGGGGCAGCAAGTACAACCAGAGGTGCAGTACCTGCCAGCAAGGCCTCCAGCTCAAGATATTCCGGTCCATGCTTCATCTCAACAGCCTCAGGCAGCAAATCAAACCCAGCCCCAGTCTTTCCCTCCTTACCAGCAGCAGTGGCACCAGCAATCCTCCCAGCCGGCTCCTGCACCAGTGGTCCAGCCACAGCAGACTTTCTCGCAGCCATTTCCTCCACCTGTGCAGCAGCCCCAACCATCTAATGCTCAACAGTTTCCTCCACAACCAGTGCATCAACCCCAATTATCTAATGCTCAACAGTTTCCTCCACCGCCAGTGCAACCACAGCAATCTAACCCTCAGCTTCCTCAGGCAATGCAACCACAACATCCTCCTGTGCAAACTCAGGTGAGACCTCAAACTCCACCAAACTACCCACATTATCCACCCCACCAGCCCTTGAACCCTGCCCCTGAAACTCTGCCTGGCAGTGTGGCTATGCAAGGACCATACAACACTGTTGCTCCATCAGGTGGTTGCCGTTCTGAAGTGTCATATTCATACGGAGGACCTGGCATCCCGCCATCTCAGCCACCACCACAGCACAACATGCAAAGGCAGCAGCTACCTCCTCCAAGTCAGGGCTCTTTCGGGCCACCTCCAAGTAAGGGGGTCTATGCCGGCCCTCCACAATATGCCCCACAGGGCAATTCACAAGGTTACAACACAGGGTACGGCTACCCGCCGAGTGGTCCTTCAGCGGCCCAGGCGCCGCATATGCCTCCAGGTGGTGTTGGTTTGAATCATCCAGGGTCGCATATGATGCGCGGCCATCCATATGGGGAAATGATTGAGAAGGCAATCACCATGGGATATCCAAGGGACCAGGTGCTGAATGTGATCCAGAGGATGACGGAGTGCGGCCAGCCAGTGGATTTCAATACATTGCTCGATAGGCTGAACGAAGCAGGGTCCAGAGCACACCCTCGTGTGTGGTGATTTCATTTAATCCAGGTTGTGGCCTGTTTATCTGCGCGTGGTGATCAGACGTGTGCTGTGATTGGTATCGTGTAGCTAAATAAATAAGATTTGAAGTGATGCCGTCTTTTGCTTATCTGCACAAATGTACATATAAACGTTGAGCTGAAGTTTCGTGTGATTCCTGCACATGTACAATCAACGTATTTGCACTTGGACCATTTAGAACTGTTCTAAATCAAATTATTGTGTGGCATCTTGTCGTTTTGTGGTCAGTGGTGATTGCTACGCTCCGTGCCGTGGCTCTGCTTTTTTGGAGTCAAGTTGAGCTAGCTCTCAGCCTCTCAGCCTCTCACCGTGGTACGACGTTACGGTGTGGAACAGTAAATTTAGTTCTCTCTATATCTCAAAACCAACAATGATACCGTAGAGTCATAGGTATGAGCAGAGGTAAAAAACCGGTTGGTAACGGGTTTACCGGCGGGCGGTGGTAAAAAAAACCGGCTTAAAAATTTTTTATTTCAAATTTGAATTTTTTTGATTTCATAATGTCCTTCTCCAGTTGGTTTAGGCATTGTTATGCTAGATTATCTATTGAAACATTGGTTTTTAGTATATTTAGCACTTATAATATACAAAAAGAGTCTTTGATACTCTTTGGATGCTTCATCTTGTCATGGTGGTTTTGGACAGCAGCATATGCCATTGCCTCCCTCTTGCATAGTGAATTGCTAATAAATAGACCAAAATGTCCATAGCCAAAAATATCTTGAGAGCCTTAGAGATAAGGCAAGGGCATAGTGGTCATTAACCAGCTATAAGGGAAGTCAACTCTAGAGAGTGAAACTACCGAGGACTTTTTATGTACAACTTGAAACACTTTCTGATTAATATTTGCATTATTCTAAATTTCAGTTTACTAATTATCGTTTTTCTATATTTTTGGAATTTTCGGTTTTTCCACCGGTTTTTCCGGTTACCGGCCGGTAACCGCCCCCCGGGAAAGACGAAGTTCAAAATTTGAAATCCAAATTCGTCTGATTTTTTTTTGAGTTTTTCGGTGGCCGGTTACCGGTACCAGTCGTCCTCCGGGAATTTCCTCGGGACCGGGATTTGGATCCATGGGTATGAGACATCATGGTCTCGTTTGTGCCCCAGGAGGCTGGAGCCGCCTCGTCCGCGCCTCAGGGGTCGGACCACCTCCGCGCCATAGGAGCCGACCCCTCCCCCCTCCACGCCCCAGGGGCCGTACTCCCCCTCGTTTGCGCCCCAGGGTCGGACACCCCACGTCCGCGGACCCGAGGGCCGAGTGAACCCTAAAATTTTATAGTGTAATTTGAATTTTCAGAAATAAAAATAATTTAATATAATGAACCAAACTTCAATTAAATTTGAAATTGGTTTATCTGAGTTCCTCTGGTTCCAAGGTATTTTTTGGAGAAAAAGATTAGTTTTTTTTAGTTCATTTACTATTTATTTGAGCCAAATTCCTTTCTCCCTCGCTAACTTAATCAGTAAAAAAGGGAGTACTTTACACAACAATAAATATGGTGCAAATTTGTCTATTTTTGGTATATGTGATAATAATACATCGAAAGTCAGGCACACGGAGAAAACGCATTATTTCATGCGCCCTTTACAGATTTTGTGCATATAAATAGTGTATAAATAGAGATACAATGTGTACAAGCTATATAGGGAAATACACAATGAATAGGATGCGGTTTTGACCCTTTTTGTACATGTGATAATACATAGATCGTCGGGCATCCAAGGAAAGCGCATGTTTCATGCAAATGCGAGTTTTTGTCATGATTGTAGTGTTTGCATAACCCATTCCTTCCGAAAAAGAGAATGAAATTTGAAATAGACAAAATATTTGGGAATTAAATTTGATAGACGTCATAATGTAGTTGTGAATTACATAGCGAGTAGGGCTTGTTTACTTTCATTAGAAACGACAGCATACACGAATCAACAAACCGAAGAACCTAGGATACATGTGCACTTTTTTGGAATCGAAAATAAAAGTGGATCGAAACGAAGTTACTTAGTCTTGGCAGCTCATCGATGCCTTCCCCTTGTCTCCTGTGGACCCGCGGACTCGGCCAGTCCCGCCCGCAGTCCTGTAATGCGGACGGGCTAGAAGATGGTATGATGTTAGCATAGCGTAATGTACAATCAATAATCAGGACACAAAGTGAACATAACTCACCTCTTCGATTCTAAGTGCGCCCGGGCGACGGGGAGCGCTAGGAAAGCCTCAGGACTCAATAGCAAGAGCCTTCCCCTTGTCCGTCGTGCGCATGACCCGGCCCTCCTCTGCAAGATGTTCGGGGGTCAACCACCACCACCCTAGTTTCTTGGGCTCCACTGGTGCATTTTCAATGGGGTCGAGTATGTAAGGTTTCCAGCGGATGAGATCTTGGGTCGCTTTGCGTAGTGGAACATGTACTTCTGCTCGATGAATGCTCTGTCGTACATGTCCAGCCTATTGATCCATTGGGAGAAGTTGCAACGCATTTTCGGCTGTCATTATGCACGGATGAAGTTAGCGATATGTGGAATGAAACATCAGACATGAAAAAAATCAATGTGTGTGTAAGATTCTCTTACAAGGATATTCTCGCACGTGTAGTACGCCCAGGCGACGGTCACTGGGTGTATGGACAGAATGATCCAAGTTGGTTCTTCGCACACACACTCTGGGCATGAAAACTCCGGTGATACCGACACATCCTTCATAGAACAATCCATGTAGGTTTTAGCCTTCTAAGCAAGCCGCTTGTGCTTCCGTAGCATCTTTGCATAGTAGTCCAATATCTCCAAGGTCGACCTAATGTTCTCCGCCTTCCTCTCTGTTGTGCAAAACATGTTGGAGTGAAGTGTTGGTTGTGGTGTTGTAGTGTTCTCCTACAGCTCTCTTCTCCCTCTTTTTATAAGCGGATATGGTGTAGTGCTGAGGGTGGTACGCGTGATAGCTGGTGAGTGGTATCTACTCACTGCAAAAGGCCGGTACGTGTTATCATTTCAGTCTGAAAAGGTGTCGTGGCAGGGTGTGGTCAATTCATTCTGAAAAGGTGGTATTACTGGTGAGTGGTGTCTACTCACTGCAAAAGGCTAAGGTGGGTTGTCATTTCGGTCTGAAAAAGGTGTACTCGCAGGGTGTGGTCAATTCGTTATGAAAAGGTGGGATTGTTGGTGAGTGGTGTCGACTCACTGCAAAAGGCTGGGGCGTGTTGTCATTTCAGTCTAAAAACGTGTAGTCGCAGGGTGTGGTCAACTCGGTCTGAGATGGTGGGACGGCTGGTTAGTGTTGTCCACTCACTGAGAAAAAATGGTCTGAGTTGTCCATTGGATCCGAAAAGGTGACCTGGCAGTGTGCGGTCAATTCGGTGTGAAGAGGTGGCGTGGTAGGGTTTGGTCTGTTCATTCTGAAAAGGTGGGATGACTAGTTAGTGATATGTACTCATTGCAAAAAGCTCGTCTGGCTTGTCATTTCGGTCTGAAAAGGTGTCATGACAGGGTGTGGTCAATTCTTTCTGAGAAAGGTGGCGTGGAAATGTGTAATGGCATTGTCTTGCGAATTTAGGCATTGCAATGTTATGGAAAATATGGTACGTACACTCATGTTTTTGTTTTTTTTTAGTGTGATGTTATGTGCATAAAAATCTAGTTGCTGGAATTTAAAGACCTTTGATTACCACATACACAAATAAGTGTACAACATCCTGGATACATACACACATAATATATAAAATCCGATTACACACTGGCTGGTATGAAGCAAGTACATGCGCAATGCAAAGAAGTACAATGGTACACTATGAGTTACAATATGGCTCACTTGTCTGAGTCACTCTATGCTTGTTGTGTTTGCGTCCGTGTCCTAGTCTTGCATTGAGCATGTCCTGTGGGGTACATCAACTAGTCCGGAGAGCGCATCTCTATGCGGAGAACGTAGGGAGATCGTTGAGTTGGCTGAAATACACCAGCAAGCTGACTCTGGCCAAGTTGAGTATGTCCAAGCTGAAACATGCTAAACTGGCTACCACCTGCAATCATATCAACAATGAACAAGTCGAAGAATCCGCCCCCGGAGCCACGGTCCCCCCAAGTACGATGTACGAACGACCGTCGGTGCGGCAAAGCTCTGTCCGTGCTGGTACCCAGTAGTTGTGTGCTCGTCGTGGTCCCACGATGTCACCTTGGTACGCTACTAAATATTTTTGACCGTAAACAAGGGGGGCACCCTGGGTGGTATGGTCCAAATCCGGGCGTCGAGTAGCCCTGGATGGCAATAGCTGGGATGGCCACATCTTCATCGGTCGATCTGTCATCACCCCCATGCCCAACTGAAGGCTACAAGATGGAATGATGTTAACACAACATAAGGTGAAATCAACAATCAGGATGTAAATTGAACATAACTTACCTCCTCAATCAGTAGGACGGCCGTCGGTCCGACTAGGCTGTTCAGTGTCTCCTGCATCAGCATGCGGTCATACGGACATTGATCGCAGCAGTGATGCATCCTGACGGATGTGCGGCTAGAAGATGGTATGATGTTAGCACGACCTAAGACAAAAAAAAAACTAAAAATGATATAAATTGCATATAACTTACCTCTTCAATCCGTAGTGCAAATGACCGACGGGGAGCGCTAGGACGGGCGCCGATCTCACTAGGCTGTGCCAACCTAGGGGGAGCTAGGTCGGTCCACTCGGTGAGCAACTAGAAGCACATCGTCCCTCGTGGGACCATAGCTCAAGTTCTTAACGATCCACTTGGCATCGTCGTAGACGGACTTAATCACCTAGAGAAGCCCCCCAACGGTGTGACCACTCCCGCTGAGGGTGGATTGGGATGCGCGTTTGATCCGTTGGGCCCAGTCTAGTTAAAGTTACACATAAAAGCTGTTGAGTCATGGCGAGGATATAATGATCCTCGATTAATGAAACTATTTATTTGTCCCTTGTCGTTAGAGTCTACAATAACCAGGGGAGATTACGATCACTTTATAGTTGTAAGGCCTATCCTGACCACCCTATGGTCGTAAGTTCTGCTACAACCACCTTATGGTCATAAGATCTACTACGACCATCTCAAAGTCGTAAGGTTTGCTACAACCAGGTCCACAAATGACCACCTTATAATTGATAAAACCCACAAACATGTGGACCATATCGACTAAGGACTCTATACACTACGCTCATTCACACAAGGTAGTTAATACAAATGTTGTTTGTCTCCGACATAACCACATATAGTTCTCTTTATCTCTGGCGTAACCATATGACAAGCGTGCTAGAGAGTGTCTTTCTAACAATAACCATTGCCAATATGCACACTCGGCCAACCGTCAAGACGTCTCCTGATGCACAGCAAATGACACCCCTTCAAGAGTTATATAAGAGGTGACGTCGGTGGATAAAGAGAAACATAATCAGAGAAAGACGCCATTTGCCTTAGTTTTCGGTGGCTTTTTTCACTCTGTAAATACATTCAATATAAGAACACAAAAGTAGGATTATTATTCTCTCCAGAGAAGGCCTGAACCTGTCTAAAAAAGCCCACGTCTCCTCTTGCATGATCTCGATTATAGTGTCCCTAGCATTTATTTTATAAGATCGATATTAAAACATCAACAAGTCACAAACAGTAAAAAAACACCATGTTTGAAGCGAGCACAAGTTGTTAGTGTTTTACATAGTCGTCACGCTGCCAAACTCCGTGTTGATCGAAGGAGTGTTGAAGCATTTTCTGGTGCGTAACAAGCTCCGGATGCTCCGACGGAGGACGAGTGAGTCTGGTGCGTGTTCGTGGTACGTACCACTCCATATACTCATGGTAAGTCTACACGGCGTACAACAGATTCTCGTGTAGAACCTCAACGTGTGTGGTCTCCGCCACGCTGTAGTCCATTCTTGCTGTATTACCAGCCAATTCTCATTATGTCTGCCTAGCCTGCATTGGAGAAGGATATATGTGAGAAGAACGGATGTACGAGGCAATGGTAAATGTTACTAGGATGGAGTTGCATTCACAGGTGGGCATCTCACTCGAGCATCCTCCCATCGGGGGGACCACCTGGAATAGACCGAACCATCACATTACATGCTACAGCGCATAAGGCTCCACCATATGGGAAAAATGAGGTAGCATGTCGTCGCTCACTGTCGGGACCCTGAATATACAACTCCGGGACCCTCTGTGCATTTTGAATTAGTCCCAACATCAGTAGCTAGTCCACACAGTTGCAATATAGATGAAATCATATCCATACAACAAGATAGCTAAGAAGCAGGCAACACAATATTACTTAGCGTCTAAAGGACCTTATGGTCAAGTCTTACAAAGGTTTCCACGCAGGTCTAAAGACACAAAGTACACTCGCAGTGAAAAAGAAACAACTCGTGGAAGCCATACGACATGCCTACATGCAATCGAGTGGAGAACGCAGCCTAGTTCGCATGGTCTTCGAAGTACTCTTCCTCGTCGAACTCGGTGCTCCCGGGGTCTTCTTCGGCGACTAATCAACAAATGGCACAAAGCCGTGAGCACTTAGAGTACTTAGCAAGTCGTGGGGAACAGTATGCAAGTAGTATTCATGCAAGGCTTGACAAGGATAGCTTTATGGCTATTTTGCGGAAAACAACATTGATAGTAAATACAGTAAGTAGATTGAAAGCATGATTTAAAAGATTAATAAATAAGTAAACAAGTTTCTTTGAAATAAGTCATGAACACCTTGTTCACTTCCCAACCAACAACCATTCCAACAACTCGTAACCAACCAAGACAATATTTTTTAGAAAATCTACCCCTCGTATGAAATCACCAGGCATTGTCCATAACCGGGAACACAGCTATTCGAATAGTTTTACACTCTGCAGAGGTTGTACAACTTTACTCACATCACACGACTTCTCTACTTTATTTGGAATCTGTCGATACCACCGCTCACTATCTTAGGTAAGTAGTCTAGAGTATGCGTCAAGACCTTTACAAAGTTCTGTTTTGACTCGGTTTTGCCCGCTAAGGTTTCGTCATTCTAGACCCCCTCTTGCGCCAATTCATCCACCAAAATAGAACCAAATCAAAACATTGCTAATTAGTTGGTCAGATCTATCCCAGTTTAGATATGTGGTGGTACGGTAAGGCCCAGATCAATGGCGTATAAAGTTAAGTCCTTAGTGTCTACTGAGGCAAGACAACTACGCCCCAAAATTCTCCCCCTTTACTGCACGATCACCCACCCAAGTGTGAAATTATTTTTGGTTCAATCTAACCAAATGGTAACCCTTACCATAACACAATAAATTTTAATAACAGTGGCCGCGCTACAATTCCATATTTCATTTAGTCAAATTTAACATCATTGAATCATGTGATCGAGAGACCATTGCATAACTAAAGCATGACACTACTATAGAAAAGTACATCACAGACGGTTCAGAACCGTCATCACAAACGGTTTTTGAACCGTCTGAATTTTTTGTATGTGATAACAGTTGGTTATCACAGACGGTTTTTGAACCGTTTGTTATAAGGCTCCACACAGACGGTTTTTAGTTGAAACCATCTGTGAAGAGACACTATCACAGACGGTTTCAACCAAGTACTGTCTGTGATACGTAGTGTATCACAGACGGTTCTATTTACAAACCGTCTATGATATGTCAGATATCACAGACGGTTTGTAAATAGAACCGTCTGTGATATACGCGTATCACAGACGGTTGTTGGTTGAAATTGTTTGTGATAGTGCCCTTTCACGGACGGTTCCCACCAAAAACCATCTATGATAGTTCATTTATACCAAATTATTATTATTTATTTTCAGCTAGCCTCAGGAATTGCTAGCCATGCCCTCTGAAAACTAGCAAGCTAGCAGAAATCAGATACATCACAGAGATGAATCAACTGTTGACACAACTCAAAGTGATCATTTAAAACTCAAAATCAATTACAAAAGATTATGTTCAAGTATATATTGTCGCTAGATTTACAATTGAATTACAACTACTCAAAATGGTCAATTACAATTGAATCAATATTTTTAAGGTCATTCAGCGGTGCCGACGGAGTGAAACTCTCCATTGGCGTTAACGATCTCCATCTTGATGAACGCGCAGAGTGTCCCTTGAATCTCCGAGACCTCTTTCATAGCAAGTGCATCTAAATCTATGGTCATGTCCTGTCGCTAGCATGAGTAAAGTAGTAAGTATATATATTTTAAAATTTATATTTAGGAAATAATTATTGCGAGATTGACAAACATCGGGATCCTTCATCTTAGCACTAACCAATTGTCGCATATGATAGCAAACGTAGAATGCACATAGGTGATCTTGTTTTTGCCGGCGGCACTGCAAAAATAGAATTACATGTGTAGGTACAGTTAGTTCAAGACGCATTATTACGAAGTATGATATGGCATTATTGTGTTGTAGCATGTACCGAAAATCGCGTCCTGTGTTGTAGTGTGGTGCTAGATCCTTTGTATAGCTCTCCCTTTGCAACATAGTTGATGAACGACTTGCATGATTCCAAAAAGTTATCCTCGGCCATTTTAAAAGAAAGAAGACTACAATAGATTTATGTACGGAGGAAATGAGCATATCTGTCGAGTATTTCTTTCAGAATGGTGAAGTCGTGGTTTTTGTTTAGTAGGGAATCAAGGTATATTACATTGTTCCTCTTTGGTATAAGGACTAATAAGATCCAGTGGAACCTACTCATGTATGTCGCTATAGTCATAAACCAAAGTTTGTGCTGCGTATAAAGTACAAATAAAATTTGTATAGCAAGTAGTGAAGCACTTACTTCTGGTTGTACGACAACATTATGTAGTCTTTGTCGTCCTAAGCAAGCAATCACGTCGTTATGTATTTGACGACACATGATGTGTCATCGTTGATGGTTTGCTCAGAGATGATGTGTGGGTCGAGGAAACCCATCAGTTGGTTCCGTTGATGGACATGTTTCATCATGTATCTATACATAAGCAATGAGTTGTGATATTTATCGGTATTACGTCAGTGTAGAACTTGATTATACACACTTACAGTGTCCAGTATCGTAAAAGTGAGGCGTCGAGGGCAGCGAGGTTGAATAGGTCGAATAAGTTGTCGAACCCCACGACGAAGTGGCCCGGCTCATGAAAGAAATGCTCCTTCGTGTATATCACGATTATTCCAGTATCGCACCCCTTCTGTTGGGTCTTCAACATGTACCAGACATGCAAAGACTGACAAGCTACTCCAGCGCTTGCTAGCACTGTGTCGGGGGCCAATGGACTTCCCAGGGAGTATTTCCTAGGCTTAGAAGGCGCCTTAATGTTCTTCGATTTTTGATTTGGCCTTAACAAGTTGCCTGCGGCACGTCTTCCCATGAGATGACTCAGGAATCGATACTGTGACACGCTTTTCTTGTTCCTTCACCGTCTTCTCCACGGGAACTGGTGAGGTGACCTTCTGAAGCGAAGGATGAGGTGGAGTCATCGAGAGTCGTGTTAGAGAGGCATGATCGTGTCGAGATTGCGACACTGCAGGGTCTAGGGCGATGTCCTTCGTGGGCCATTGGATAAAAGTGTGCATGGCATCTTCTGGTGTTCTGATGTCTTTGTTCAGGCGAATCTATAGTAGGATGGCCATGAAATTGTCATGTACCATGTCCACCTGGACCCTGCCATAACCCGGCGCCAGCTGGGCACCGTGCTGCACTACCCCTTTCTGGTATGGATACACCATCCCCCACCCAGCCTCAATAGGAATGGATCCAACCATCCTCACTTAGAGCTTGCAGGGTGTCGGCTCCTACAAAACGATACGCAATTAGCTAAGGCGTCCTATAGGTCTATCTTTAGAGCATTACAGAGACGTACATTACCTTGATGTCGTCGATAGGTAATTGGACGTTGTCATATCCAGAATTATGTGTGGACGCGACGCTACTCCGATGTTGAGGAGGACTGGCTCCCAAAATAATGGGGGCGGCTTGCGACTGGTTCAGGAGTTGATTTATTTGATCCTGCATTCTTGTTATGTGTCCTTGAACTTTTTCAGTAAGCACTTGTTCCAACCGGGCGTCGTGCTCGTCCTTGAATCTCTTCCTACTCCTGTACGTGTCAGAGTCGTGTCGGAATCCATCCCTCCAAGGTACGCTACTCCGATTTTCATATCACAGACGATTCTGTTATGGAACCATCTGTGATGACTTAGCACAGAAACCCTAAACCCTCATATCACAGACAGTTCCATAACACAACCGTCTGTGATATAGTCATATCACAAACATTTTCAAAATGGAATCATCTATGATGTGTCATATAATAGACGGTTATGTTACGGAACCGTTTGTGATGACTTATCACAGACGGTTCCATAAACGAACCGTCTGTGATAACTTCCTAACACAATTCCAAATCATTTGACTGGAAATTTATTTATCTTAAAAAATTCATATCTAATACAACTCAACTCCAAATCAAGTGAAACCAATTTTGATACTCCACATTACAGTGAAGTCCACATTGACATCAATATCAGATATGACAAGTCCATAACACATGACAATTCTACGTTAACATCAAATTATAATGGAATAAATTCTTAATTAAAATATAGTCATTCGTGATGATCGACGCGCATATAGCTAGCTTCTTCACTGGGTTCTTCCTCGAGCCTAATGCCGTCTCCGAAAGGAGGCAACTCGTCAAATTGATTATACTCTTCCTCATCCACGACATTCTCAACTCCGACAATCCTTCTTTTTTCCATGAAGAACTACGTGGCGGTTCTTATTTGCCGGGTCTGTTACATAAAAAACTTGAACAACTTGCTTAGCGAGTACGAATGGTTCGTCCTTATATCCGACACGTTTGAGGTCCACAGTAGCGACGCCGTACTTGTCAACGTTCACGCCCTGCGGAAGTTTAACCCAATGGCATCGAAACAGGGGGATCTTGAAAAGCATGTAGTCGAGCTCCCAGATCTCCTCTACAAACCGATAGTAGGAGTCCAACCCACGCGCCCCGGCGGTACTGAACTATCCTGATCTTGAAACGCACCTATACGGACACCGCTGTTCTGGACTGTGCTCCTCCTATCCTGAGATGCCGCATAAAATGTGTACCGATTTATGTCGTATCCTTGCCATATCATAATTGTAAGAAGCGTATCATCACTTGATGACCTCCCTGTGAATCACACCTTTAACCATTCGTTGAACCGACGGTTGTGCTCTCTCGTGATCCAAACCTCCAGCTGGTTTGGATTCTGTTGGTGTACCATGTCTTTGTGCTCGTCGATATACAGGAACACTTGGGTCATATGTTGCAAGACCGTCAAATGGGCTTGCACGTACGTATCTAGATCGGGAGCGATTGCATTCCTTCCAATGGTCCCGATACCCTCCAGTCTCCCCTCATGATGAAATAGAAGCACACCTATCGGTTCCACCTGAGCCATGTAGTCGACGCAGAACTCAATAACCTCTTCGGTTGCATAACCTTCGATGATGCTGCCCTCTGGCCGAGATCGATTCCGTACGTAGGACTTGAGAATTCCGATGTATCTCCCAAACGAGTACATATGACATAGGAACACAGGGCTGTATATCTTTATCTCTTTCACAAGGTGAACAATGAGATGGATCATGATATCGAAAAATGACGGAGGGAAATACATCTCAAGATGACATAGAGTCGTCACCACCTCAGCCTGCAAAACATCTAGTCCTTCAGGATCGATGACCTTCCGAGCAATTGAGTTAAAGAAATAACACAGCCTAAAGATTGCCACTCGGACCTTGTTCGACAAGATACTCCTAATTGCAACAGGAAGTATTTGTGTCATCAGTACATGACAATCATGAGACTTCATACAAATTAATTTTAAATCTTCCATGGAAACAAGTTTCTTAATATTGGCGGAGTAACTGGATGGAACTTTCACACCATGCAAGCTTTCGCACAGTTCATATCTCTCAGCCTTAGACAAAGTGTAGCAAGCTGGAGGAAGGTACGTTCGTCCTTTATCGGTCTCTTTTGGTGCTAATTCGTTCCTTATGTTCATATCAACCAAGTCACGCCGTGCGTTAACACCATCCTTTGTTTTGCCACTAATGTTCAGTAAGAGATCAATCAAGCTATCACATAGATTCTTCTCTATGCGCATGATGTCGATACAGTGGCGAACTTCTAAGTGCTCCCAATAAGGCAAGTCCTAAAAAATTGACTGGTTCTTCCAGATGTTTTTTTGATGGGTCCTTAATTTACGTCTCTTCCCAAGCACAACATCGATATCCTTAATCATATCATAGAACTCTTTCCCTCTAAAAGCCCTTGGAGCTAAACCGTCCGCCTTATTTTCGTCGAATTGTTTCTTCATCTTGTGGTATAGGTGAATACTGGAAATGAACCTACGGTAACGCATGTACACAATATTACGTGAGTTTTTCAGACATACACTCTCGGAACCATTTAAGCAGTGCGGATAGGCTTTGGCTCCTTTTGTACTGAACCCCGACAGGTTACCAAGGGCAAGAAAATCATTGATAGTGCAGAACAACATGGCACATAAAGTGAAGTTCTCTTATTGCATCCCATACTTGTACCCCTTCGTTCCACAATGTCACAAGATCTTCCAGCAATGGTGCTAGGTACACATCAATATCGTTCCCAAGTTGCTTCGGCCATTGGATAAGTAGTGACATCAAAATGTATTTCCGCTTCATACACAACCAAGGAGGAAGGTTGTAAATACATAGACTCACGGGCCAGGTGCTATGTCGGCTGCTCATGTTACCGAAAGGATTCATTCCATCTGTACTCAACCCTAACCTTATGTTCCTTGGTTCTGCACCGAACTCTTCGAAGCTCCGATCGAAGTTTCTCCACTGGGCAGAATCAGTAGGGTGTCTTAGCTTTCCATCCTTCTTACGCACCTCTGAGTGCCAACACATCAATCTTGCCTCCTTTCTTTTCGTAAATAAATGCTTCAAATGTGGGATCTCAGGCAGGTACCACAACATCTTAGCAGGAGGTCCTTTTTTCACCTAATCAGTATTCTTACACTTGTATCGAAATGCTTTGCACACAGGACATAATGCATGTCTGCATACTCTTTACGGTAGAGGATACAATCGTTCGGACATGCATGTATTGTTTCCACTTCCATTCCCAATGGACAAAAAACCTTCTTGGCTTGATAGGTGGTGCCGGGCAACACGTTTCCCTTCGGAAGGATGTCCGCTAGGAGACCTAACAACGTCATGAAACTCTTGTCGGACTAACCATTGCTTGCCTTCAATTTCAGCAGTTCAAGTACGGTTGACAACCTTGTGTATTCCGACTTACAGGCAGGGAACAAAGGTTTCCCCGAGTCCTCTATTAAGCCCTCGAATTTACAAAATTCTCTCTCACTGTAGTTCCCTTCTGCATCACGTAGCATCTGATCCAGATTGTCATCATGCGACCTATCATCATCAAAAGCACAGTCCACATCTGGCATATCGTTGACTTCCTCGGCGATGTCGTCATTACTAACTTCTTGTATGATCTGCTCTTCACTGTGACTGGTCCAATATGTATACCATTTTTTTTAAACCACTTCGAATCAAGTGAGCTTCGATCTGCGCCGGGTTGTGAAACATTTTTAGATTATCGCAATCAATGCATGGACAACACATCCTGCTCAGCGGCTCTTCTAAAAGCAAACACGTCATTAATGTACTCTTCACTCACACGGTTCTCAACGTACATCCAATTTCGGTCCATCTACACTACACACGTAACAGATTAGTATTAAATTATATTAATAAACCGCAAGTACTCTAACTATTAACCAAACATACTAAAATTTATTAGCAATTAACCTAGAGCAAATATAAAGGGTTATGTACAGATCGTTACCCTTAGAACTCACGTCGAATATACTACGAGATCTCCTCCCTTTCTTCCTCCTCTCCTCCCTTCCTTTTCCTCCCTGCCTCCTTTCTTCCCTTCCTTCTCTCCAAGTTGGCACAGTGGAGGAGACAGCAATAGGGGTGGAGCAATGGGGGGGGGGGGAGGGTGGCGGCTCAAATGGGAATGGGCAGGCGTTCTGTCGGGACCAGGTATT
The DNA here is from genome assembly GCA_036346395.1 of Hsuehochloa calcarea. NCBI lineage: Eukaryota > Viridiplantae > Streptophyta > Magnoliopsida > Poales > Poaceae > Hsuehochloa > Hsuehochloa calcarea. The sequence continues at coordinate 62,944,533 of CM070594.1, read as the reverse complement.
ATATATATAAGTCAGCTTATCACAGACGGTTCTTATTACAAACCGTCTGTGATATGTACCTATCACAGACGGTTTCTAAATACAACTGTCTGTGAAGTATCACAGACGGTTCTTGCTCAGAACCGTCTGTGATGACTTATAGCATCACAGACGGTTCTACGCAAGAACCGTCTGTGATACTCTGACCATGAACCGTCTGCGATGACTTAGAGTATCACAGACGGTTCTTGCGCAGAACCGTCTGTGATACTTCACAGAGGGTTGTATTTACAAACCGTTTGTGCTAGGTTTATACCACAGACTATTCTAAGAGAACCGTCTATGATAGGTCTATATCATAGACGGTTCGTCTTGGAACTGTTTGTGATTATTTTATCACAGACGGTTTCAAAGAATCGTGTGTGATGAGGCGTCTTCTATAGCCTATTTTGTAGTAGTGTGACAAAGCATAATACGCACCCATATTGGTATTCCAATAATGTCCTAATAAGATTAGCAAACCTATGGTGTCCAAGGTTACAAACCTATGGTGTCTAAGGGTACATGTCAACATGTCATTCACAGTGATCCAAGGAGGCTTAATGGCAATTAGGTAATTAACTACTCTCAAATTATTTGTATACGACTAGCCATGCATGTTTATATCAAACAATATAATTTTATAAATTGGGTACGACATGATCAAAGGTCTACGACTTGCCTTCGTTAAAGAGTTGAGATGCTTCAGTCGTCGGGTCCAAGAACTCTTCGGAAACGCTAGAATCTATACGTGCAAAAAGAGCTAAACGAATAAACAATTCCAAATAAAATAAAAAAAAATTACCAAACTAGAACCCAAAATAAAGGTACTAAAATTATAAGAAGCTAAAATTTTGAATCACTCTAATCAGAGCTCGACCGAAGGAGAACGAGCCCTTGGAGGGAGGTTTAACTAGTCAAAAGACTTCGACTACCTGGTCAAAGCAGGTTTGACTACAGGTGGTCAATTGGAGGTTCGACTACCTGGTCAGAAGGATGTTCGACTGGTTAAAGAAAGTTCGTCTGCTCGACACGGTCGAAAGAAGGATTCAACTTCTCGACGCGTTAAAAAAAACAAGAGAGAGAACAAGCCTCGGGGAGCTCACCAAGACTGAGAGAGAGGCCAGAGGAGGAGGGTGGATGGCGAACGGTGGAGAGGAAAGCTCGTGGTCGAAGGCGAAGAAGGACGGCGATGAAGAGGTCGGTCGGGACAGAAGGAGAAGAGGGAATACGGAGGCTCCTACGAAACAAAACTGGAATTGAGTGAGGGGATTGCGGCTCGAATTGACGCGGGTAGGAGAGGAGGGAGCTGAACCGGTGCGGCGAGGAGGTTCACACTGGGTAGGCTGCGATATTGTGAAGTCAACGGCGAAGACCAAGTCGGCAGAGAAGCTTTGACGGTGGCGCTAGAGGTCGTGGCACGAGCTCCTGCCGACGGCGGTGAAATTCAAAGCGCGGGGAAACGAGGGCGGGAGAGAGAGGGAGAGTTTAGGGGAAAATAATAGGAGGGCAAAAGGGCTCCCTGTTACTCCATTTATAAAGGAAGGAGGGAGGCCGGGCGACAAAATGGAGCGACAGGATTCGCGGTAGCGCGACGGAGACGTCAGTATTTAATGCGCACGTCGTGGCAGAGACAAGGGCATTTAATGCGCACATCACGACGGTGGCAACAACATTTAATGCACACGTCACTGCAGAAAAAGAGGGGGAAACACGCCAAGGCGAGGGTGGTCGAAATCGAGAGGGTGGTCGCAACTGAGAGGGTGGTCACCGAAAGGGTGGTCGCAACTAAGAGGATAGTCGGAACAGAAAGGCTGGTCGCAATGAGAGGATGGTCGACAATGAGAAGGTGATCGAAACCAAGAGGATGGTCATAACCAAGAGAATGGTCGAAACCGAGAGGGTGGTCAAAACCGAAAGGATGATCGAAACTAAGAGGATGGTCGAAACCGAAAGGATGGTCAAAACCGGAAGGATGGTCGAAACCGAAAAGATGGTCGAAACCGAGAGGAGGATCGAAACCAAGAGGATGGTCGTAACCAAGAGAATGGTCGAAACCGAGAGGGTGGTCAAAACCGAAAGGATGGTCAAAATCAAGAGGATGGTCGAAACCGAAAGGATGGTCAAAACCGGAAGGATGGTCGAAACCGAAAAGATGGTCGAAACCGAGAGGAGGATCGAAACCGAGAGGTTGGTCGAAACCGAAAGGATGGTCGAATCCTAGAGGATGGTCGAAACCGAGATGTTGGTCGAAACTGAAAGGATGGTTGAAACCAAGAGGATGGTCAAAATCTGAAGGATGGTTGAAACCAAGAGGATGGTCTAAACCGAAAGGATGGTCGAAACCAAGAGGAGCGTCGAAACCAAGGGGATGGTCGAAACCGAAAGGATGGTCGAAACCAACAGGGTGGTCAAAACCGAAAGGATGATCGAAACCGAAAGGATGATCGAAACCGAAAGGATGGTCAAAACCGAAAAGATGGTTGAAACTAAAAGGATGGTCGAAACCGGAAGGATGGTTGAAACCAAGAGGAGTGTCGAAACCAAGAGGATGCTAACCCTTTTATAGCTGAGAATGGTAGGGGGAGAGGGAGCAGCTCGGGGAAGGTGGTGCCAGGGCGCGGTAATGGGGCGCATAGGGAGGCAGCAAGGTCAAGGGGCGGGTGCGGGAGGAGGCAGGAGCAGGAACGACCGACGGGAATTCGGCCAAAACAGAGAAATGAGATTTTAAGTACTACAGAACTCCAATAAACTCAAAATAAACCAAATTTTGAATTAGTTAAAGTTTGATTAATTCATATTAAATCGCTTTTAATTTCAAAAGTTTCCAAGTTAAAATTAAAAAAATTCAACAAAACTGAATGGTCATTTTTATTTTGAAAAATTTCCAAAAAGCCCTAAAAATTGGGATGTTACACTCACAACCCCGCGTCCTGTGTGCACTGCACGAATAGTCCGTGGGGCGCTACCATGTGCACAAACTCTGGGCTCCATGGAGACCAGATAAGGTTATCATCGTGTAACATCACGAACTCGTTGTGATACACGGGGTAGCACGTTGCCGGTCTGTCTCTGGCCCAATGTAACTTGCCAGCAGTCCGTCGGATGCCCATGGTGGGACCATCTACCAGGTCGTGGTGCTCGACGTACGGGTGTGCTGGAACGTTGAAGGAGGGCCGCCCAACAGGGAAGTGCTCCCAACTCCACAATTGTAGCAGACGGCAAGGATCAGTTTCTCATCGGTGTTGCGCTGCAATACGTCACACAACCCTCACAAAGGACAACTGATCCAAAGTTGTAACAGGGCATCTACCCAGGCTGGGCATCAACCAAAGATTCGGCAATGTGGATGCAGTTAGGGTACACCCAATCACCCTGTGTGCTGGGAAACAAGGCTCAACCGAAAAGAAACAAAAGGTATGCAAGGAGGTGCGTCCTAACAAGTCCACCTCCCATGATCGGCAAACCGGTCAAGAAGGACACATTTTGCAGAGTGATTGTCATCTCTCCCCACCAAAAGTGGAAAGTGTGTATCTCGGGTCTCCATCTGTCAACAAGTGTGGACATGAGAGACTCGTCCAATGTGAAGTAGTGGGCGACATGGAGTATCCTCGCAAAGGTCAACAAGCCCGTGTCCCGAAGGAGTGGAACGTAGCGAGGGTCAAGGGGTCAGCAATGCCTAGCTGACCTAAGGATAAAGGGTGGAGTACCATCCCCAGTTACCCACAACTTGTTGTTGTGATGTTCATCATAAAATAGTTCGAGTAGCTCCGGTTGAGAAGGCTCAGCTTTGGTCCCTCCCACCATGGCCCACAATATATGAAATGTCGAGTCAGTTCATAATAAATAGAATACCAAAATACATGGAAACGAGGCAGTAAAACAAAATGAAGTAAATAACGATTGTGTGCCATATTACATCCAATAGTGCAAACTTTACAATTACGACATGCAAACAATGCAACAAAAATGACATAAATGTGCACCGAGGTGAAGTCCTCCATGGCAACGGATTGCAGACGCCTAAACTAGCCTGGTCTATTGGGGCAATCATTCATGGACTAATTAATTATGACTAAATAATTTAAAGTAATTAATTATGTCTAATTAACTATGATTAGCAACTACGTTATGACTACCTACGACTAATTATTTATGACTAATTAACTACAACTAATAAGTTTGGACTAACTAACAATGACTAATTAATTATGACTATATTAATTACAACAAAATAATTACAGCTAAATTAGTTACGACTAATTAATTACAACTACATTACTTACGACTAAATAATTACTACATTAATTACAATTAAATAATTAGGATTAATTAATTATGACTAAATAATTAGGACTAATTAATTATGGCTAAATGAATTAAAATATTAATTATGACTAAACAATTAGGACTAATTTATTATACCTAATTAATTAATTACGACTAACTAACTATGACTAATTAATTACAAATAATTAATTACGAAAAAAATCACCTCTTCTCATTGATCTTGCATTGATGGAGATATTTTTCTACTAATGCAATTGCTAAACAACGCTCTAAACACTCCAATCGGCAATGCAAAATGAAAAACTTCGGGCGAAACATTTATCTCCATTCACTCCATCCTCTGTCTCTTTGCTCTCGGGCTTGCGAGTGTTTGAGAACTGGGAGCGACGACAGCAGGATGGAGTGTTTCCGGATGGGTGGAGGGAGCAACGATGGGACGTGGTGCTGGCACATGGGAATCCGATTCCAGCACGTTGCGAAAAAGTGGGAGCCCAATGGGACAGGTGCGGGCGCGGAGCACGGGATAGGAGGCATATGTGCCACAGATGAGCGGACTCGGGTGCAGACAAGAGGGGGTCTGGGCCCCTGTGGTGTGGACTAGGCGGCTCTGGCCCCGTGGGGTGTGGACAAGAACACGCGTCACGTACTGGCGGCTCTGTAGTGTCATTTTTTTGCTTTGATGTGCGGAGGATGCTAGATTTACTATTCCGCGTGCCAAAGAATAGCACGTTAATAGTGCTATTGTAGCAAAAAAACTCCTCTTCCCGGTTCTAGCTTGAGCATCTTTTACCTGACAATGTGGTATTACGTCTCGGTTCGTTAATTTCTCGCACATGTGTTTTCTCCTCTTCAAATTTTGTTCAATCAAGTTGCTTGATTTTTTGATAAAAATAAAAGAAAAATAATGAAGTGATGTAACATCAATTTTTAATAAAATAATTATTTTTATTCTAAAATACAGTAATATACCTCTATTTTTTATTTTACATAAATAATCCCATGTCGCTCCACTGTTGGGTGACCTGGCTCTAGTCGCTCAACCATTGGGCAACTGATCCAAGTTGCCCAACAGTAAGGCAACACGTGGTGTAGTCGCCCATTGGTGGAGCAACGGTCCCTTCAGCTACTAGTCGCTGAACCGTTGAGCGACTGACTAGCCCCTAGTCGCTCAACCGTTGGGCGACTAGGGGCTTATATACCCCGCGCACTCCGGTCGTCGCCATTCCGAGATTCATTCAGCTCGCTCGTAGTCGTGAGGTTCAAGAGAGGTAGAGAAAGAAAAGGAGAAGAGGGGGAGAGAAAGAGGGGAGAAGGGGAGGGAGAGGGAGAACTCCGCGCATCGACAACAATGAGTCCCTTCACTTCCTTGTAGATTTACTTTTGAAACCATGGTAGGTTACAACTGAAATCATTAGATGTGTAGTTTTGTCAGGTACATCGTATATTGTTAATAGTTGTAAAGAGTGTAGTCATAGAAGTAACACCAATTTAATGTCGACCCTCCACCCCCGCTCACGTACAAGACAGATCGACACGCACTGCATAATTCATGCGGAACGTGCACCTCGTGGTACGTACTCTCGTGTTTCCAAATATTTGAGTACAGTTACGACAACTACAAGTTTGACACTTTCATGTACTCCTTGAAGACGGACATCACCACCGGGATTGCGAGGGACTCCTGGTCGATCCTAGACAGGATCACCCACGGTGCGGAGGTGACGCGCGACGAGCTGGTGCAGATGGCCCGTCGGGTCTACAGTGCGGCGAGGCGTGCTGTGACCCTAACGTCGTGCATGATGGTCCCGGAGGTGGCCACATCGACACGTACGCTGAGGCTGCCGCATCCTGCAGCCCAGCTAGGAGGCTCCAGAGGGGCACGTGCATGTGCCCCGCCAGCGCTTGACTAGGCTGGAGGGCCAGGCTGGGCATGTGGCTACCCACCCCCGCCGCCGCCAGGCCGGGCTAGAGGGTTAGGGTTGGCATGTCGCTACCCGCCGTCATCTTTTCTAGACCCCTACCCGACAGTGTCAGGGCAGTATCCGTTCTTCCCCAGCCTGTTCGGGCAGGGCGGGTACGACACTTGGGCGCGCGCCATGGCCCACGTCGAAGGTACATTTCGTCTCTTCAGGTTCATTTCACGCCGATATATTGCACGAAATAAACAATATTTATCATATAGGTTTCGTGCCCCAGCCGGGAGTTGAGCTCTCCCTGCACGAGGACCCCCCGCAGGACGTGGACGTCTTCTTTACGGAGGACGCGGGGGAGGTCATGGAAGCACTGTAAGATCGAGTAGGCCAACCAGAGGGGGGGGTAAATAGGCGGATCTAAAATCTTTTGACTAAAATCAAGTTTTATGTGGGATTGTAAATCAATTCGGTTTAATCAATTAAAACCTAAATCAACTAGTCTTGACTAAGTGCACCAACAAGCTAATACTATTGACAATGATAGCAAACATAAAAATATATGTAAGTAATTTAATTCTACGAATGTAAATAGCACAAAGTAAAGCACAAGAGAATAAACCACAATGACACAACAATGTTTTACTTAGTTGTTCGGAGGCTTGCCAGTCACCCATAATCCACGTTGAGGTAAGCCCAAACAAATTGGACCGGCTCCATGAATTAAGATAAACACCTCAATTCCACTAGTGATAGCTCTTTCCCGCTTCGGGTAGGTGAGCTCTAACTTTCACAACACTCCGGACCTCTTCACAGTCTTCTTTGAAGAGATCACCGGACACGACGCCTTCAACACCGTCTATGTGTTGGCAAACATTAAGAGTAATAAGTCAAGCCCCTTGCTTGACTCTCACCACGTGCAACGAATGTACAAGCTCAAGTGGATACAAAATCTAACTCTAGATGCAACACATGCAACTAAAGACATCTCTCCTTGCTCACAAGGTGTAACACATGCACAATTGAGAGAAGAATCTCACACTAGTTCAATAGAATCAAATGGGATGCCAAAGGTTATCTCTCAATCGGCCAAGGGGGTATTTATAGCCTCCACCACAGAAACTAGTCGTTAGGAATAGAAATCCCCAAAAATTAGTATTTGCGGTAGTACCGTTGTACAAACTCGGAATTACCGATTTTACTATTTAACGATTGGAAAGGATGCATTAAATTCTCAAAAACTAGCAGTTGAAAGTTTGGTGCGGTACTACCGCACTTACAGAGGTCGGTACTATCACAGTCCAATTTCAGCACAGACGGCACTCGGTAAAATGATCATAACATTTGACTTCGAAGTCAGAATTGAGTGATCTTGAACTCTATGGAAAGCTTATTTATAGGGCTACAATCCATCTATTTGCATGATCTCAAACACATTAGATAAATACAGAGAGCACAAGAGCTTCCAAAGAGTCACTACCATGGTCTAAGTCCAAGAAAATACCAACAAACAATATTAGAACATGCCAAAGCAAGATGCATGAGTCCCAAAAAATTGCAAAACACATTTGCAAACATAGATCATGCCATAAGGAGTAGGTATATGGACTTCAACCATTTGCAAAACACATTTGCAAAGTATAGTCACATACTACAAGGATTAAATGCATGTGCCCCAACTATTTGCAAAACACATTCGCAAATAATAGCATCATGCCACGGAGAGCTAGAGCAAGTGAGATTGAGCTATCAACACATGATGAAACTCAATCTAGTAGACAAGACCCCTCTTAATAATACGACAACCTATACTAGCAATACTATTTTCCAACCAAACACTAAGACCGATAAAAGACTATGAACATATCCTTAGCCCTAGCTAGTCATACCTTGTCGAACCCGGGAACGAAGGATCCCGAATTCTCTGTGTTCATACACTAGTCCAGGATTTCCAGTGTACACAGTCACAAAAATGTTATCACAAACATATCCAACGTGTATATTTAATAAGCATAGAGTTTATTACAACTGGGGCCGGAGGCCAAATAAAACATTAAGCGGAAGCAAATAATAATGGTAAGCCACACGATACGCCACAGGCAATCGTCTGGAGGTCGCTGCCTAATCGTCCTGCTCCTCACCTTCTGGATAGCAGTCTTCTCCTGAATAATAATATTCAGCAAGAGTGAGCACTACAACTGTGCTCGCAAATTACACCCAATACAGAATTTAGAATGCATGCATAAGTTATTCAAAGGAAGGTTGTAGGGTTTATTTGCGTAAATCAGCCTTTTTGGTTTAAATATTTATACTAAGTTTCAAGGCATAATTTTATTCCATAGCTAAAATCAGATTTAAAATTCATCATTTTATAGTGGATAACCTCCATATGAAACATGGTGAAGGATACCCTCCTATCACAAGGCTACCCGCCAAATTTACCACAAGGATTAACCATCCTCAAATCATGTCCAAAGTTATTTTTAAACCAAAAACAAATCTAACTTAGAGTGGCTTTGCTCAGCATGTCCATGACCGTGGACACGGCTATTCGAATAGATTTACACTCTGCAGAGGTGGTACAACTTTACCCACACGAGATAATTTGCCCGTTATGTCGGCCAATACACGCTTCCTTAGGCGTGTGACTAGGCAATTATCACAAGACGTTTCCAATGTACTACCTCAATACCAATATGCCCGCTAAGGTTTCACTTCCGTTAGGCTAACCACCTACCGGAAGCCCCCTCTTGCGCCAAGTGGGAATAAAGTCTAACCGACACCCACACAACAAAATGGCATAAACAATAATGAGGTAATACAAATTATTAAGCCTGGTTCTGCCCATACAGAACATGTGGTAGTACGGTGGAGCTTTTGCAAGATGCGGCTCAAAGGCCGGTCCTTAATCTACTTGGGCAACTTTCAATAAAAACCACTGGTCTCGATCCCAACTGACAGGCCGCATAAACTGCACCCACCAACGCTCCATGTTTGCCCAAGTATAAACCATTTTCTTTTATTTTTATAATTTTCAAAGACATTTGCAAAAGTCCACCATGACAAAGCAATGTCATAGGCTTTTTATCAATTTATGAAATTTTGGCTAAATTCTCCCAAAGTCAAATATTTCATGGTCTAAGCATTTGCTATGCATATATTTATTTTTAAATTCATTTGACTAAGGTTACAAGGAATTGATAATACAACAATCAAATTTGGCTATACAAAGGAATTGGAATAATTAAATATTTAAAAACAGGAATTTAAAATAATTAAATACAATTATGCATGCAATAATAATTTAAAATGAAATTAAATAATTTTAAATATTGGGGCAAAATGGTCAATGGTGTAACTTGCCTTGCTCAAATTCCTGTATTCTACTTCTTCAATAGGGTCAAGCTCTCCTGAGTCGCCAAAATCTATACGCTAAAATATTCCAAATTCAAACAGAATTCAAATGAACACAAATAAATTCAAATGAAAATTCAAATTAACTCTAAATTAAATAATTTTGGTTTAGTTAGCTAGATCTTGATTTTATACAAATTTAGAAATTTGAATCACCTAAATCGGAGTTTGTATGAAGAAATACGAGCTCCTGGAAGTTTAAAACCTAAATTAAATCCTAAAATCAGAATTTCCGATTTTCCCGAATTAAATTTCTAAAGGAAATTCCAATTATTGCGCAAGCATGCGTCACACGACTGCTCACGAGATCGACATGTGGGCCCGCACAAGATGGATCGAGTCCACAATGAGGCGCAAGTCCACGGTGGACTCGGCACGCAATAAAGGCGGCGGGGTAGTCTGTCTTGGCGCTGCAAGGCTACCGGGCGCCCACGTGGCGCTAACTTGGCTGCCACGCACGCGAAAACGGTGAGGTGGCGCTGAGGTGGTCGACCACGTCGGCCGCCGAGAGGCCTTCGCCGGAACCGAGGGTACCGGCGATTAGCGGCGGGCGAGCTCCGGTGAGGTGCGCAATGATAGAGGGGAGGACGCTGGTTCTAGGGCGCTACCTGGCGACGGCGAGGCGAGGTCGGAAGGTTGTCGGCGATGTGAAGAAGCGGCGTGCTTGGCCGACGGCGGCGAAGGGGCTCCGGAATCTTCAGTAACGTGGAGGCGCGACGAGGATCGTGGCGATGCAATCGGTTGATGGTGCAATGGTTGTCGAGGAGGCTTTGCTTGCCACGGCACGACGATTCTTGGAGCTTCGCCACGAAGAAACTTCAATTATGGGTGATCTAGGGGCTTAGAGGCGCAATGGACTGGGGAAAAGAGTGAGGAGGTGAGAGCGGTGCTAGTGCCTGCTTTTATAGAGCGAGGGCGAGGCCGGGAGATGGAGATCGTGGGCGGCAGTAATGGCGGTGGCGAGAGAGGTGGGGCGCACGGGCGAAATGACGGGGTAAAGCCGGGATGAACGCGGCAGAACGGTGACTTGAACGCGCGCAAATGCGGGAGTAATGGGGAAGGGAATCACGGAATTGAAGAGATCCCGAGGTGTGGTAATGGCGGCGCTGCGGAAGAAGGAGGCGAGGAAGACGACATCAGGCGTGGGCCCCACCGACAAATGAGACAGAGAGGGAGAGGGCGCGGGCGGATTGATTGTCGGCCGTCCGATTTTGATCGGACGGCCCGCGTTACTCGCGCGCGGGGAGAGTTGGGCCGAGACGCGTATAGTACTGGGCAGAAGATTTTTAAACCTTTTTCAATTGATTTAATTCCAGAAATTCGAATAGGCTTTAGAAAATAGTAAATGAAGTCCAAAAATTTTGAGAAAATTCACAGAAATTATATGAGGCATTCTGGACTTAAATAAAATAATTCCAACTTTTAGTTGGTAATAGATTTTGCACATAAATTCTTTTAGCCTTAATATACTTTAGTGAAAAGCTTTTAAAAATTCCAGAAAATCCACAAAAATTAATAAAGTCTTATTTTTAACTGAAATTGAAATTTTGGGCTGTTACATACCTTTGCCTTGAGCATCCTCTTGAAGCTTGATAACACACATCTTCACTTCAAGTCTGGGTCATTATCTTGATATGCATCGACTCATGATGCATCCTTTATGTGCCCTCCATCAACACATCATGGGTCTTCTCTTGACTTGATGATCAACTCATGATCATCTCCTTTTCGAGATCTTGATATGCATCAACACATGATACATCCTCTTCTTGAACCTTAACTTTATGGTATTCGACTCGTGATGTCATCCGAAATCTCCATCATCATGGAATATAACATATTCATCCAACTCATGGACAATGCTAGTCACACAATGTGATTATCATTAATTACCAAGATATACCTGCATAAATGCTTCTGAACAAGCCATTACTGCCAGGTGTGGTACTACCGACAACTAGAATCCGGTAATACCACTCTTCAGTAGTACTGTTTCTCAGATGTGGTACTATCGATTTCTAGAGGATCAGAGAATCAAGAAAAACACATTCTCTGGAAACAACGTACCGCCAAATAAAACTCGGTACCACTGCATTGCGATGATACCGCTTAGGAGATGCGGTCATACCATTTTCATGTTTCAAGAAAAACCCCAAAAAAACATCTCTGTTAAAAACATACCGCCAACTAGAATTTGGTACTACCGACTTGCGATAATACCGCTCATCAAATGCGGTCGTACCGATTTTGGGATTTCAAGAAAAGCTTCTAAAAACAAGCTCTCTGGAAAATACATATCGCCATGTAGGTTTCGGTATTACTGACTTGCGGTAATACTGCTTAACATGTGCGGTCATACCAAAATTGTTGAACAGATTTCCAGAGGGAAAACAAATGCAATGCATAACACTTGGTTGATCAAAATGGCACAAAATAAATCTCACACTATTAGCCATAATCCCTCTATTGTCTTTGCATTGCCTTTTCCATATTGTCACCCATAATCCGGACTAAGCCTTAAAACATCTTAGCATGCACGTTAGTCCCATAATACAATTACAAATAATTGGATATAAAGCAATATGAGTATATATGGGCTACACAAGTTTTATATACTCAAGGGATATGTTTCAAAATAGAGAACTCGAATATATGTGGATAAAGAAATATAGGTCAATACTAATGAAACAACAAAATATAGAGTGAACTCCCCCTAAATGTGTGCATACACGTATATGTAATAAAGACATATGCATATATTCAAGTTAGACTTTTAGTGGAGTTCAGCCTATATTTTGGATCCGATGAATGTAATAAGATATAAGAATATGATGTCAAATGCATACCTCCATGATTTTCACCATTTCATCTAAATAAAACTACACAATAGGTATATCGATAAAAGTATTAGCCTCACATATAGATTTGACATTAATTACTAAAATACTCCATTAACTCATAATGACAGGTCTAGATTCTTCAAGCACCTCGGCCCGCACCCGTCGAGGTTCTTTTCGCGTCGTAGCTCAACGATGCCCCAGTGGGCACACAGGCACCAGTGGAGTTGACCCCACAGGCCTTGGGAGCACAGGGTCAGTAGGGCTCCTGACCGCTTCACCCTGTCGGGGCCCCGACACCCCACGCTGAGGAGGTTTAAGCGGGGTCGTACGAGCGGGCACGGACCGGGGGTGGGACGTGGCGGTGACGGAGGAGGTGTTGCAGGTGGTGTAGCGGGCGGCTAGTAGGGGGTCTTCGTTGTGGTTGGTGCACTTGTATTCTTTGTGTGCGTATTTTACTTCATAGTTACTGTGACATGGTTGTGTATGAATTCCCTCGTGTATCGTAATTTCAAACTTTAACTTCATTGTGAGTGTCAATCTGTCATCATTACCTATCTCTGCAAAACAGGACGTGGCCTCTCTCTACAAAGCAGGAAACGACTTCTCTCTGCAAAGCAGGACGTGATCACTCTCTGTAAAGCAGGACGTGACTACTTTCTGCAAAGCACGAAGAGACCACTCGACTGCCCCTATAGAGCCACTACAGTTGCGTCCTCTCCTACTATAAATACAATGCTACTCGGCCAAGAACTCCACACCAACAACACTACCTAGATAACATGAACAAGGAGAAAGAATGGGAGCACATCCACGAGATTTTGAAGGACTGGGAGGTTCCCCAGCAGACTGTCGCTCGCCACAGGACGTTTAGTCAACAACCTTACACTCACCACCCACCTCCGAAACTCGTCGATCTAAGGAGACTGTCTCGCAGTACTCCTAAAGATTCTGGGTCGAGTCGCACCCCTGAAAGATCTAGACCAGCCATTATGAGTTAATGGATTATTTTGGTGATTAATGACAAATCCAAATATGAGACTAACTCTTTGTCCAAGTATTATCTTTGTGTAGTCTCATTTGGATATAAAGGTGAAACACAACGAGGTATGCAATCGACATCTAAATATTATATATTGTTGCATTTCTCGGATCCAAAATATAGGATTGAACTCAACCTTAAGTCAAACTTGAATATGTGCATATGATCTTATTACACATTTGTGTATGCACACATTTAGGGGGAGTTTTATCCTATACTTTGTGGTTTCATTAGTATTGATCCATATGCCATTTTCCACATATACTAAGGATCTTTACGTTGAAACAAAACCTTTGAGTATACAAAACTTGTGTAGTTCGTATATACTCATGTTATGAGTATATAGAACTTGTGTAGTTCTTGTATACTCATGTTAGAGTATATATAACTTGTGTAGTTTATATATACTCATTTGTTCTCTCATTTATCATCATTAAATTTATGAGAATTTAAGTGATTATCATCAATTACCAAAGAGGGAAAGATTGAGATATCTTGTCCCACCATTATGAGTTAATGGTATGGTGTGGTAATTAATGATGATCACATTGTGGAACTAACATTTTTCATGAGTTGGATATATAGGTTATGTTCCAGGATGATGAAGACTTGGGATGATCATGAGTTGATCATCAAGTCAAGAGCTTGGTATAAATGATGCATCATGAGTTGATGCTTATCAAGAAAAGATGATCATGGGTTGATCATCAAGACAAGAGAAGACCCATTGTGTGTTGATGGAGGTCAAGTGAAGGAATGCATCATGCGTTGATGCATGTGAAGATTCGGGATGAAGAAATCATCATGTGTTGATGATGATCAAGACAATATCCCGAAGTGAAGAAATCATCATGAGTTGATGATTGTCAAAGTCAAGGACCCGGACTTGAAGTGTTGATGTGCGTCATCAAGCTTCAAGAAGATGCAAGGCAAAGGTATGACTAGCTAGGGCTAAGGATGTGTTCCTAGTCTTTTACCGGTCTCGGTGTTTGGTTGATAGACCGGATTGCTAGTATAGGATTGCCGTACTATTAAGAGGGATCTTGACTAGTAGTTTGAGTTAGTCATGTGTTGATAGCTCATTATAATTGCTCTAAGCTCAACGAGGCATGACGCTATTTATTTGCGAATGTGTTTTGTAAATAATCGAGGCTCATGCATAACCCTTGTAGCATGTGACTTAAGTTTGCAAATGCGTTTTGCAAATGGAGTAAGCCCATGTACCTTTTTCCTTGTGGTATGATTCCAAAAGTTGGCAAATGTGTTTTGCAACTTGTTGGGAATCTTGCTTGTGACCTTTGTTGGCATGGCTTGTCAATTAGCAAATGTGTTTTGCAATTGAAGTTGTTGTAAAAGCCATTTCTGATTTCTGTCAGGAAAATCGGAAGTTCCGGCGGCTTAACGGCGGAAGTTCCGCACCCCGGACTGTCCGATTTTCCGCGGCTTGAATTTTCCAGAGAGCGGCCGGTTTAGGGACTTAGCCGATTTTCGAAGTGCGGAAGTTCCGGAGTGTAACTAGCGGAACTTCCGATTATCGGTGCTCAAATCCAATGGTTGGTTTTTTCCAGAGAAGCACCATTTTGGGGACTTAGCCAAAATTCAATGTGCGATAGTTCCGCTATGTGTTGAGCGGAACTTCCGATATTTAGTTGGCGGTAGTTCCGCACTAAAGATCAAATGGCTAGTTTCTCGTCTGACATAGCCGTTGCGGTGCCTTTTCTCTCTCATGCGGTAGTTCCGGCCTTTGCATGGCGGAACTTCCGATTTCCCTGATTTTTCAGGGGTTTGTCTCCCAACGGCTAGTTTTTGTGTGTGGGCTATATATAGCCACCTTGGCCGGTTGGGAGAGGTCGCTGGTGCTATTGTTAAGTGATACACTCATTCTTTGAGCTAAGAGCAAACCTCTATTCTCTTTTGTGCATGTGTTGCACTTGGTGAGATTAGAGAGCAAACCCTAAGTGCATGTGTTGCCTTAGGTAGTGGATTGTGTATCCACGTGAGCGTTGACACTTGATTAGTTCAAGTGAAAGTTTGGATTTGTTACTCTTGGTGTTTGCCGACACCTAGACGGCGTGGAGGCGTCGTGCTCGGTGACCTTCTCAAGAAGCTTGTGAGAAGGCCCGACGGTTGTGAGTGGTTTGGTGCTCGCCATCTCCGGAGTGGAGGAAGAGCAACCATAGTTGAGCGAGGTGTTGGTTCGGTTTGGAACCGGTCCAAGTGTTGGACTTACCTCGGAGGTGTGTGCTCATTTGAGGAGCCGGTCCAACGCGGGTTGGGCTTACCTCAACGTGGATTAGGGGAGACCGGCAAGTCTCCGAACACCACGGTAAAACATAATCGTGTCATCTTGTGTTTACTTGTGCTTTACTTTGAGCAATTTACATTCTTGCTTTAATTGCTTATATATCTTGTATGATTGCTCATATTGTATTGTGTTCATTTTGTCGGTGCACTTAGTTGAGCCTAGTTGATTTAGGTTTTAATTGTGCAAAACCAATTCGCTATTAGCTTCCGCATTAATTTATTGGTTTAGCCCGATAAAGTTTTTAAAACCGCCTATTCACCCCCCTCTAGTCGGCCACCTCGATCTTACAACCCCCCTCCTATGCCCGCTGAACGCCCTCCGAAAGGGCCCCCGACGGGGGTGGCGTCACCCCTTTGCTGGTGTCGAGACACCTGCAAGTGTGTCAAATCAACCGACTAGTGGACCATTGGGTAGCGCTATTGGTGCTACCCGAACTTCTGCGCGGACTACCCCAACCGCAGGTTTGACACGCTGAGCCACAGGCAGCCGGTAATGAAATCGCATTTCAGTGCACACCACTATTTTGCTTCATGTTACGCCGTAACCACGTATCTCTTCCCACTGCAGTCTCCGTCGCGCCTATGCGACTTCAGCCAGTGGATCGACAATAAGATCCACCCGTATGACATGTGGATGCCACTGACACTGAAGAGCTGGGCCAGGGAGGACTGCGAGGGTCGTGAAAGGCGTCTCGAAGAGCTGTAGGTTGAGATGGAGGAGAAGAAGAGGCGGGAGAAGCTGCACAGGGCCGAGAGGACGCGAAAGAGGGCTATCATAGCGAAAGCTAAGGCACAAGGTGAGGAGTACAATGCCGAGCTGGGCCGCAAAGGCAAATGGTCACGTTCCACGTAGTAGTTCGACCCTCTTCGTACATATACACCATGTATTTCAAATTCCCTAAAGGCATGCGTGTACCGTCCTTGGTTCGTTAGCCTACATGCCATGTAACCCCCTTGACAGATCAACTGTCGTGTTGTTATCGTTGCGTCATTTCTCCAAAGTTCTCAACCGTGTATGAATTCCCCAGCGCATCGTAAGAATCATTAACCTTCCTACTTATGACTCATTGCTACCTCAATCGTCGTCACAAAATTCTTCAGAAATTTACCACACTATAACAACATACGACGATCACAAAAAGTTATTGTGAGTCTAACAGATTTCGTACCGTTTAAAATATACGAAAATCACAAACGGACCAACCAACCTTGTCACCCCTTTTATTTCCAGAAAATTTAATAACCTACAAACAAAATTTGCTAAATGTATTACCTACAAAAATTATCATTTATTCCTCCACAATTATTTCCATCGAATTATTAAAATAATCATGTTATTATTTTAAATTGCTCATCGGTTGAGCGACAAGTGGAGTAGTCGCCCAACTGTTAAGCGACTACTCCACGTGTCGTTCGATCGTTGGACTACTTGGATCAATGATTCAATGGTTGAGGTAGAGCGATATAGTATTATTTCGGTAAAAAAAAATTACTGTATTATCACAAAAAAATAATCATTTTTTTTAAAAAAATCTGATAACATCGGAGTATGGGTGCCTGTCTTTACAGCTTTTTGGCACGTCAGCAAGCGTGCGGAAGCACTGCGCAGATTGGAATCGGAGCGAGAGGAGAGCATGCACGCGTGGCGTATTTGTTGGGACCTGCGTGGTAGGAGACAATAAACGAGGGTCCCGAATCACGGCCCCACACGAGAGCACCACCGAAGTATCTTTGGTTAGCTCCTCCGCAGCGAAACGGTCTCAAATGCGCTAACAGCAGGGGAGGCCGAGCGAGCGGCGAGGTGGTGCCAGAAAAACGAACAAGAGGAAAGGACACAATTAAAAGCGAAGAAGAAATCGATAGGAGTGAGACCGCGAGAGGAACGGCAGGGAGGCACCGTGGCACGCAGCAGAAGCCCAAACGCCTCTCGGAAAAGAGGTAAATGAGTCCATTTGGATCCCTCTGTCGATATCTTCTTCCCTGTATCTTCGTGTCAAAAGGGGGAGGGGTAAAAATCTCCCTCCATATACAGACGTTTCTCACTTATCAGATTCCCCTTTCTCTTTCTAATCAGATGTGAAAGGAAAGAAGATCGAGCAGCAGCCGAGCCGAGGCTCTTAACGGAGACGGAGGCCCGCTCCTCGCCGCCGGTCGATTAATCTGGTGAGAGTTCTAACTCCTCTTCCCCTTGATGCCAAATTTTACCGCTGCTGTAGGGCAGATCGTTCGTTAGCTCAAGGTTCTCCCGTTCGGAATTCTGTTCGGGATGACGGGTCTCTGGCGTCCGAGCCGAGAGGGCTCAGTGGCAGTTCCGTTATTAGCTCCACTCGCTCGCGAAGCGGCGGCTGGCGAGTTCACCCCCAGCCCCAGGATGTCGCCAGCTTTTGCTGCCGTTTCCGGTGTTGCTCCGTGCCTACCGGAATAGCCCGCTGACTAGCGGGCCCCACGCCCTCCGTACTTTCTCGGCCCACGTTTCATTCTCCCGAGTATAGTTTCTACGTTGTTGACTTGGCATACAGCCACTCATGTGCCCATGTGCCGAGAGGTGGGCCCGGGCGTCAGTGGCAGGCGGCGTCGCGACAGGGGGAGAGGAGGGGAGGCGGGTCCGGTCAAGTGGTGCGTCTGGCCGCGGCGGGTCCACCCACGAGGGGGTGCGCGGACCCACTTGCCATTGCGGTATTCCTCGAGCCGTGCGGCTGCCTGCCTGGCGCCTCTGTTCCAAGTGGAGTAAACCCCCCATTCTTTATTGCTGTGGATCTCGTCTGCTTGCGGCCAGCGTGTGCCTTGCTTACACCTTTTGCTCCCCTGGCGTCAAGCTAGCGAGAGGACGCGAGCATTAGCGTACGGGGAATTGCTTTAAAAAATATTCTATCGCTAGCAACGTATCGTTTACGGATCATGGAATCCAAATCTACAAGCATGACAGCGTGAGATTATGAGAGCACCCTGTACCTGTAGGTTTTTGTGGTAGCTTATTGTTTGCGATTTTCTTTATCTGAAAGAAAATCGGCCTTTATCTGAAATCCCCTTTCCCGTTGGCAGAAATGTAGTGAGGCTGCGCTCTCTGATTAGCTTTCTAGTGCGGCACAAATCACTGACAGTGGAAGGTCAGTAAAAGCGATCAAAAGCGTTTAGGAGCTTGAAACAGAAGGAATTAGCGCCATTCATGCCCCTCTGAAACAAGTGTCCCTCCCTCGGTCACGAGGACAGGTTCCCCCAAAGCAGTCGCTATCTATCCAGTGATACGTCACGAAGTCTCGGATTTTTTGTGCTGATTTTTTATCTTGAATTTTGTAGGGTCTTGTGACTTGTAGCGTCATTCTAGCATTTATATTCAGTTTTCACAGCTGATCCAATCCCGTTTGAGGTTTAAGATGTGGTGTGATGCTCACCACTTTCAAACTTCTAGTAGTTCTGACGTCTGGTTCTTTCAGTTTTAAGGGGGGGACACCGCACCTGAATAGCATGTAGACAAATGCTTCCAATTGTAGAAAAGTATAGTATAGTAAACAAAAGCGAGGGATTCTTATGCCGTATGACTCTCTCAAATCTCAGTTTGCCGTCCTTAATTCAAAAGTTTTTACTTTTTGCGGGCTCACCAAAAGTTCTCTACACGAATTCCCTGTGACTTGCAATTTCCAAGCATAACACCAACCATGAAGTGCCATTTCTACCGCTCGCCTAGATTTCATAGCTTGAGCACTTTGTGCCCCACTTTAATTTTCTTATCTTTCATCAGCTCCCTCCTAGTCTCCTACCTACCACATCAGTGAAGCAAACAAACCTAGCATTAGAACCTGCTCGAAAATAGGGTGAAATTCCACACACAGAAATCCGTTCACTTGCGGGCTCCTTTTCTAAAGTAGATCACCCCCATGCTCATCATCATCATCCAACTGGAAAATACAGCGCACGGAAACACTAGCATGGTTAGAAATCCCAGAAGCAAAGCAACCCGCCCCTCGAAACAAACCAAACGAAACCCCACACCAAAGGAGACAAACGAATCAAGCAAGCAAACAAAAAGCACCGGATCGAATAAACGAGCAGCTCATCGTATGATTCCCACACCCTCGCCCCCTTAGTCGCATGTACTAGTCCCACTCCTTAGCTGATAAGCGGGGTTAACTCGCTCTTGAGACTGTTGGGTACTAACGCCTCCGGTTTTGCAGCTGTGTGAGGGATGAGCGTCCTCCGCAACCGCCGCCGCCCGGCGGAGGCGGGGTCGGGGTCGGGGTCGGCGGAGCACGCCGTGCCGGCGGCGTACAACATCATCCCGATTCAGGACGTGATGATGCACGGGGACCACCCGTCGCTGCGGTTCCTGGAGGTGCGCATGGCGGTGGAGGCGCTGGCGCACGCGTCGGACCTCCCGGCGCCGCCGCTCTCCCGGGCCTGGGACACCTCCCGCGCCGACCTCTTCGACTGGCTCGGCGCCACCTTCGGCTTCCAGCCCCACAACGTCCGCAACCAGCGGGAGCACCTGGTACTCCTCCTCGCCAATGCCCAGCTCCGAGCGGCCGGAACCCTCCCCCACGACCACCCCTCCGACGCCCTCCACTACTCCGTCGCCCGGGGCATCCGAAAGAAGCTCCTCAAGAATTACACCTCCTGGTGCAAATACCTCGGCCAGAGACCGCATGTGCATGTGCACGGCGGCGGCGGCCGCCGTGCTGGTGCCGCTCCGGGCGTCGGCCCTGACACCCGCCGGGACCTCCTGTACACGGCGCTGTACCTGCTCACATGGGGGGAGGCTGCCAATTTGAGGTTCATGCCCGAATGCCTCTGCTACATCTTCCACTACATGGCCCTCGACCTCAGCCATGTCATCGACCTGTCCATTGATGTCGAGACAGGGCGGCCTGCAATTCCTGCGGTGTGCGGTGAGGATGCTTTCCTGAACCGTGTGGTGACGCCGATTTATAACGTGCTCAAGGCAGAGGTGGAGGCCAGCCGGAATGGGACCAAGCCGCACTCGGCATGGAGAAACTATGATGATGTGAATGAGTACTTCTGGAGCCGGCGAGTTTTCAGCCGGCTCCGGTGGCCACTGGAACTGGATACATCAAAAGGCTTCTTTGTGCAACCGGGACAGCCTGGCCGTGTTGGCAAGACTGGTTTTGTCGAGCAGCGGTCATTCTGGAATGTGTATCGCAGCTTTGATCGTTTATGGGTGATGCTTATTCTGTTCTTTCAGGCTGCGATGATCGTTGCATGGGATGGTCGCACTCCGTGGGATAGCCTCAGCCACCGTGATATCCAGGTCCGGGTGCTGTCTGTGTTCATCACCTGGGGTGGGTTGCGCTTTGTGCAGGCGGTGCTTGATGCGGGTACTCAGTACAGTCTTGTGTCGAGGGAGACTACAATGCTTGCTGTCCGGATGGTGCTCAAGGTGCTTGTTGCTGCAGGGTGGACTATCACATTCAGTGTGCTCTACGTGCGAATGTGGGATCAGCGGTGGCGAGATCGAAGGTGGTCCTTTGCTGCCAACACCAGGGTGTTAAATTACCTTGAGGCAGCTGCAGTGTTTGTCATTCCGCAGGTGCTTGCGCTTGTGCTCTTCATCATCCCCTGGATTCGAAATTTTCTGGAGAAAACCAATTGGCGG
The DNA here is from genome assembly GCA_036346395.1 of Hsuehochloa calcarea. Taxonomy (NCBI): domain Eukaryota; kingdom Viridiplantae; phylum Streptophyta; class Magnoliopsida; order Poales; family Poaceae; genus Hsuehochloa; species Hsuehochloa calcarea. Next base: position 62,923,110 of record CM070594.1, on the reverse strand, counting down.
ATTCTATATGTGCTCACCTGGTGGTTCCAGACTCGCACATTTGTTGGCCGTGGTCTGAGGGAGGGGCTTATTGATAACATCAAGTATTCCACATTCTGGGTGTGCCTTCTTGCTGCTAAGTTTAGCTTCAGCTACTTCCTCCAGATTAAGCCAATGGTGGGGCCAACAAAGACAATCTTCAGCCTCCGTGACATCCGGCGTAACTGGTTTGAGTTCATGCCTCACACGGAGCGGCTTGCTATAATCATCCTATGGGTCCCAGTTATCCTCATTTACCTCATGGATATCCAGATATGGTATGCAGTCTTCTCTTCACTTACGGGGGCACTAATCGGGCTTTTCTCACATCTGGGGGAGATTCGCAGTGTTGAGCAGCTGCGCTTGAGGTTCCATTTTTTTGCAAGTGCGATGCAGTTCAATTTGATGCCAGAGGAGCATCCGGATGCTGTTCTTGGTGGCATCCGCAACAGACTGAATGATGCAATTCACCGACTCAAGCTGAGGTATGGGTTTGGTCGCCCATATAGGAAGATCGAAGCAAATGAGGTGGAAGCTAAGAGGTTTGCACTGATATGGAATGAGATCATTCAGACATTTAGGGAGGAGGACATCATTAGTGACAAGGAAGTTGAGCTTCTTGAGCTGCCACCACTTGCGTGGAAAATTCGTGTGGTGCGGTGGCCATGCTTGCTGCTAAATAATGAGCTTCTCCTTGCTCTCGGTCAAGCAAAAGAGCTGGTGGCTGATGACAAGACACACTGGAGGAGGATATGTAACATTGAGTACAGGCGATGTGCTGTGGTTGAAGCTTATGATAGCATAAAACAGTTGCTGCTGGAGATCATTGATGAGAGGACTGTCGAGAGCAGTATTGTCAATCAGCTGTTCCTTGCATTTGATAATGCGCTGGCATGTGGGAAATTCGCTGAAGATTATAGGCTATCCCTGTTACCTCAAATCCATTCATCTGTAATCACCTTAGTGGAACTGCTACTGAAGGAAAACAAGGATCAAACCAAGATAGTTAATACCTTGCAGACTCTCTATGTTCTTGCAGTTCATGATTTTCCGAAGAACAAGAAGGACATAGAACTGCTGAGGCGAGAGGGGCTAGCACCATCAAGGCCGACTGAATCTGGGCTGCTCTTTGAGGGTGCCATAAAATGCCCAGGTGAGGATGATCTTAGCTTCTATAAGCAGGTGAGACGCCTCCATACAATTCTCACATCCAGGGATTCTATGAACAATGTCCCAAAGAACCCTGAGGCTCGACGGCGTATAACTTTCTTCAGCAACTCCTTATTCATGAACATGCCTCGAGCTCCTCCAGTTGAGAAGATGACGGCGTTCAGTGTTTTGACCCCATACTACAATGAAGACGTGCTGTACAACAAGGACCAGCTTCGTCGTGAGAATGAAGATGGTATCTCAACCTTGTTTTATCTTCAAAAGATTTATGAAGATGATTGGGTGAACTTTTTAGAACGTATGCGGAGGGAGGGAATGGTTAATGACGAAGATATTTGGGCTGGAAAATTTCAGGAGCTCCGACTTTGGTCCTCGTATAGGGGCCAGACCTTAGCACGGACTGTTAGGGGAATGATGTACTATTACAGGGCTCTCAAGATGCTTGCTTTTCTTGATACTGCCTCTGAGGTGGCCATTACAGAGGGAACAAGACATCTGGCTTCCTTTGGTTCGATTAGGCATGAGAATGATGTGTATCCCATGAACGGTGGTTTCCAACAACGACCTCAAAGGAGGTTAAACAGAGCAACCAGTACTGTAAGTCAATTGTTTGAAGGCCAGGAAGATGGTGCTGCTCTCATGAAGTACACCTATGTGGTCACCTGCCAGATATATGGCAACCAGAAAAAGGCAAAAGATCAACGTGCTGAAGATATCCTGACTCTCATGAAGAAAAATGAGACCCTCCGTGTTGCTTATGTTGATGAGGTCCGTCCCGAGATGGGTGATATGCAATACTATTCTGTCCTCGTAAAATTTGACCAGGACTTACAGAAAGAGGTTGAGATATACCGGATTAGGTTGCCAGGTCCACTGAAACTTGGGGAGGGTAAACCTGAAAACCAGAACCATGCCATCATATTCACAAGAGGCGATGCAGTGCAAACAATTGACATGAACCAGGATAATTATTTTGAAGAGGCTCTCAAGATGCGTAACCTATTAGAACAGTACAACTATTATCATGGGAGCCGGAAACCAACACTTTTGGGAGTTCGAGAACATGTTTTCACTGGATCTGTCTCTTCACTTGCTTGGTTCATGTCTGCACAAGAGACAAGCTTTGTTACTCTTGGGCAGCGGGTTCTAGCTAATCCATTGAAGGTTCGGATGCATTATGGGCATCCTGATGTATTTGATCGCCTTTGGTTTTTGACTCGGGGTGGTATAAGTAAAGCGTCCAGAGTCATCAATATCAGCGAGGACATATTCGCAGGTTTCAACTGCACACTACGTGGTGGCAATGTTTCTCACCATGAGTACATCCAGGTTGGTAAGGGGCGTGATGTTGGGCTCAATCAGATATCAATGTTTGAAGCTAAGGTTTCCAGTGGCAATGGTGAACAGACCCTAAGTAGGGATATCTACAGGCTTGGTCATAGACTGGATTTTTTTCGGATGCTTTCTGTGTTTTATACTACAGTAGGATTCTACTTCAACACAATGCTGGTGGTCTTGACAGTTTACACATTTGTTTGGGGACGCCTGTATCTAGCTCTGAGCGGTCTTGAGGCTGGAATTCAGGGCAGTGCTAATACTACTAACAATAAAGCCTTGGGTGCCGTGTTAAATCAGCAGTTTATCATACAACTCGGCCTCTTCACTGCCTTGCCAATGATTATAGAGAACACTCTTGAACAGGGTTTTCTACCTGCTGTCTGGGATTTTTTCACAATGCAAATGATGTTTGCATCTACGTTCTACACATTTTCCATGGGAACTAAAAGCCATTACTATGGCCGGACGATTCTTCATGGTGGTGCAAAGTATCGTGCTACTGGTCGTGGTTTTGTTGTGCAGCATAAGAGTTTTGCTGAAAATTACAGGCTATATGCTAGGAGCCACTTCATAAAGGCGATAGAACTCGGAATAATATTGACTGTGTATGCTGCTCACAGTGTGATTGCCAGGAATACACTTGTTTACATAATCATGATGATATCTAGCTGGTTTCTAGTTGTGTCGTGGATCATGGCTCCATTTGCTTTTAATCCATCTGGCTTTGATTGGTTGAAAACCGTGTATGACTTTGAGGATTTCATGAACTGGATCTGGTTTCCTGGTGGTATATTTTCTAAGGCTGAGCACAGCTGGGAAGTGTGGTGGTACGAGGAGCAAGATCATCTACGGACAACTGGTCTTTGGGGAAAGATTTTGGAAATACTGTTGGATCTCAGGTACTTCTTTTTTCAGTTCGGGGTTGTATACCAGCTGAAGATCGCAAACAGAAGCAGAAGTATTGCTGTTTATCTGCTTTCCTGGATATGTGTGGCTGTGATTTTTGGTGTGTTTGTCCTAATGTCCTATGCTCGAGACAAGTATGCTGCAAAGCAGCACCTTTACTACCGGCTTGTCCAATCTGCTGTCATCATTCTTGCAGTGCTAGTGCTGATATTATTCCTGGAGTTTACTGAATTTCAAATCATTGACATCTTCACTAGCCTTTTGGCATTCATTCCTACTGGTTGGGGCTTGATTTCCATTGCTCAAGTGATTAGGCCATTCATCGAATCTACTGTGGTGTGGGGCAGTGTTCTTTCTGTGGCACGTTTGTATGAGATACTGCTTGGGGTGTTTGTTCTGGCACCAGTTGCGTTGCTGTCCTGGTTGCCAGGGTTTCAAGAAATGCAGACAAGGGTACTTTTCAATGAAGCTTTCAGCAGAGGCCTCCAGATATCCCGCATTCTCGCTGGCAAGAAAACAAATGCAGTTTGAGGTACTTTATACTCCCTCTGTTCAAAAATATATGATGTTTTGGATATCGACACACCTCCAATTGCTGATCTCCAATATCCAACTTTGACCATTACTTTTGATACGATTGTGTTAGTTAAAAAATACAAAATCATTATATTATGAAAATATTTATCATGACAAATCTAGTGATACTATTCTCTCATGACCAATCTAAATAGTTTTTCATATATTATTAGTCAAAGTTAGAGAAGTTTGATTGCATACTTTCTAAAATATCATTAATTTCTGAACGGAGGGAGTGATAAACTTTCATGATTTATCTGGCCTATTTACATGTTACCAGTATCCACTTATATTAGTAGACTTATCTGCAGATTTTGTAATTATTGGCATTTGATGCTTCTGCTAGTAATGAAACTTACGTCTTCCTCTCTTTAGAGATAGGACAATCTCCTTTAATCAAGTTACTTGATGAGTCTAAAAAGGAAACACGATGGTTCTATTTGTCCAGTCAGCGCTTTGGATGAATAGCTCTATTTATGCTTTATCACCATGGATGAGTGACGACACCACCCCCAAAAAAATGTGATTGGGTTGCTTTTAGGTCGATTCCTAATCATTCTAAGATATTTTAGATTACTGTGGTGGCATTGATGAGCTTGACTTTTTTTATAAAAAAATGCTGTTTATATATAGTTATATAAGTGATCTAATGTTTTATTCTTTATTGTTTTGTTATGTATTTTGTCTTTAGCTAAGGGAACCTTCTGGTGCATCAGTAGTCCCTTGTGCTTTCATTTATTAGTCACAGTCTGCATCACAATACCACACTAGTTGCAGATAGCATGACAGTCATTAATTTAGCACTCAGTGTACTAATACAAATCAAAGCTGGGTGGTGCCTTTGTATGAAAATAAAAAATAGTCCCTCGCAAAAAAAAATGTAAAACTTAAAACTAAATCCCTGATTTATGGCAGCAGAGTATCCGTCCGTACTGTATGCTTAATAACCCCATCGATAGCAGGGCCCAAACTTGTTATATTCTTGCAATGGAAAATACCAAACTGCACACTTTCAGTTTCAGACGTGTAACAGTTGTAACTGCTGAGTTTTCTTTGACAGGTTCTGAGGTTCTTAACCAGGTGGTCGCAGTTAGGCAGTGTTCCGTCATCTCTGTACAGCTTCCTATTCAATGTGGAAGGCTTTTGCTGTTTACTGATGTAGCTTAGAACTATATTAAACTCTTTTGATGGCTATTAGCTATCTAGTTTAGATGTTCAGATTTGTAATCCGGTAACTGAGCTCTTCAGTTTTGCACCTTCTTAGAGCTAGTTGTGTAGATGATTCTGATGCAGCAGCACCCGTAAGCTCTAATGAATTATTTGCTGGCCTGGCTAGAAGTCCCATAGCTTGTACTGGGAAAAGTTGTGCATTTGCTCCGCCGAAGGTTTACATGATGGCTGGAATTTCCCCGGATGTGGCTGATCAAATTAGTGCTCCATCTGTTTTGAGAAACCAGTGCCAATTTAACGACTGCCCTGTTTTCCCTTTTCGTTTCGAGGGAAATGCTGCTGATGACTGTTGCAGCCTTTGTCTTGCCGAGACAGCTGAATCGAGAGCTTCGCACTCCGCCGCGCCTGTCTTGCCGGCCCCTGCCACGCGCACACCTCGGCCTTCGCGGCCGGCGCCGCACCTCTCGAGCCACCCACCCTGCCGGGCACGCCCGCACAACCCCGTCGCGGCATCGCCCGGCGACGCAAGCTGTCTCTGGCTGCTCCTTGCCCGGCACGGCCGCACACCCACGCCGTAGCGTCCCCACCACAGGAGCTCATGTCGTCCCATAAAGCGTAGGCGTCGCGCGGTTCACGACCCCTCCGCGCGTTTCTCCCGCCCACGCGCTTGCCCTCTCCACCGCCCGCTGCAACCAGCCAGAAGGCGCTTGCCCGCACCACGCGCCACGTGCGGCACCACTCTCTAGTCTCTACCGCTCGATTAGCCGGTGGTTACCCCTGCGGCCAACGGTGTCGCTCCCAGTCCCAGCCGCGCGCACGCGGCGGCTCTGGAGTTGAGCAAGTGTTTGCAACTTCGGGTTCCGCAGTCCGCCGCACTGGTCTTCGCGTTGGCTAACGTTGGTGCGTGTTGCTTGAATTGCCTCCGCGGCCCACGGTAAATTCCGGGGAAATGTGTAGTTTGCCACACGGATGCAAGATTGTAGGTCTTTGTCTGTTATTTGGCGGTTTGACCTACTCAGTTGCTCATGTGTGTAATGCTATGTATGGGTTCGATTGGCTAGTGATTCGTGTGCCGCGGGCAGCCGTGCGTAGTGCGATCAGTTTTTTTTTTTTTACTGTTTCTGTGAAGTTTGGTCAAGATCACACCTCAAATACGGGTTTCTTTTGGACAGAGTAAAAGAAAGGCTGAATGCCTTCTCCTTACACGTCAAGTGTGATCGAAGCACTTTGTCAAAAGTTTATCATATCCATCTCGGATCAAATCATCCTATCTTCTTCTCCTTAACATTTCAAGACTAGACGGTAGGTATATAATATCATTTGTTGTGAGAGAGCCGAATAATGGATGGATCGAAGGCCGTAGTGAGTGTGTTGTATTATGAATGAGGAGACCTCTCGGGTCGTATATAAGGAGAGGGAGAAGAGATATTTCCCTTCTTACTCCTACCTTACAATGATATAGAAAGAGATATTTTAGTATATTCCTACGGGGTATAGTTATATATCTAACCTATATACATGTCTACGGGGTATAGTTATATATCTGTACAGCTTCCTATTCAACACCTCGTCTTTAAGATCAAAGAAGACATTCAACTACTAAACAAAGCCATTCTTAACTTGCGTCCCTCTAACCGTTGCTTTGGTTATTGAGAAATCATTTTTCTCGGTGTTGGGTTGTTGTGTTCCTCTATTCGTTTGTGGATCTCAGTAGATTAGTTTCTAACAGTAAAATATTTTATCTATTTTAACTTCCTCTTTTAGTGAAATGGTAGAGCTCCTGTCTTACCGTTCAAAATAAATAAATAAAATCCATTTGCATTTGCTTCACTTTGTCCTCTGTGCCCTTTATGATAGTGTTGAGCGTCAAAAATACTTTAGAAGGAACTTCCTATTAAATAACATACAGAATTGGTGCATGTGTTTTATAAACTATCGTATCTTTTTGTTAAATTTTATAGCATGTTATACGACATAGAAAACATATTTTGCGATAAAAGCATCATCTCGTCCATCATGTTTGAAGAATAATAAACCCCTAAAAAAAACTAAACCCATGCATTTGAATCTAATGCATCCAAACTTCTAGAAGAAGAGGGATTTCTCAACGGGGGAGAGCTGGTAGCATAGTCACTCATGGCCTAAGATAGGCCATATTCCCCCACTGATGAGCCTCCCTTTTGACCTTTTTGTAAAGGAGAAACGGACAATAGTCCTTGATCTATATCCTATAATCCTATTGGCCCTGGTAATGATAACGCCTAATTTAACAACTCCGCATCGCTGGTGGCCTCCTCGATCACAATTCACAACCCCTCTCCCCCGTCGCCTCCACTTCCCATATTAAATTCTCCCCCATCCCATCTAGGGTTTGGCCCTCCCACCTCCACTTTCCTATTCTTATCCCTTATCTATCCTTGGTTTTATTTTTCTCTCTCTTATCGTGTGACGCCCCGTGTCATTACCCCTAGGGTAATCACACTTAGGCATACGGATTACTATTCGTCTGCCCGGTAGAACACCGCTCCGACGAATAGCAAGCCATTTTATCAGAGTTGCGCAGCAGAACAATAAAATAGAAACTGTACATCTTTATTACAGTAGTAGCCACATAAGACTAGGGTTCTTAATAAAGCTATTACACAGATACAAAAGGGAGCTTCTCCTCGAGTCTGCTCAACTACGCCTCCTACTCGTCCCACGAGTCAAAGATGGCTTCCATCTCGCTCAGGTCCTCGCCGCTGGTGCCTTCTCCTCCTGCTGCTGCATCGGTACCTGCAAGTCCTTTGTCCCACTCGGGATAGCTCCCGGCCGGACTAGGATCTAACAAAGGAGAATACTAACAAGGTTGAGTACAGAAGTACTCAGCAAGCATTATTAGCAAACAATGCACTGCATGACTGATCTCTGGTCTTTATCACAAATTCTAAAATCATCTCATTCTGAAAATAAACATTAAAACATTAAGTTGCAATTTTAATTCTGAAAATACTACTAGTCACTCGGAAAGAAGAAAGACCCCCAGTGGTTCCCGTAGACTCCAATCCAAGAGACTGGCATGAATTCATGATTTGTATAGCACTGCGCAGGCTTGCGCCACTTTACCCATAACTATTCTGAGCTCTCTGTGAACTGGGTCCATCGCATTTCCTTTGATGCGACTTCGAGTTCAGAATACAGATCGTTTTCCAGGTTACGTGATTAAGTCTCCACCCATTGTTTTCCGTCGGTGTCCTGAGCGCACCTAGTCCTCCACCGAGTTCCAACAATGTTGGTTGGGGCGGCTATCCTCCGAGCCCAACACTCCACCTTGGACCGGCTATCCTCCGTGTCCAACATTCCCGTTGTGGAGAACGTAATTACGTAAACAGTAGCATTTTCTCGCTACAAACGGAAATGGTTGGCACCGATTTTACTGATCCGACCGAGTAAGAGTTTTGTTAGTCCTTATATTATAGCCAGAGGTAAAGGGTCCCATCTCTTACCATCATCATCATCATCATCATCATCATCATCTCTTTTCTCAACCAAGGCCCCCTTTACCCACATAGTAATTCTCATCTCATCTCATCTCAGTTTTCTTATCTTTCTCATCATCTCAGTCCAATTTGTTTTTGAGAAATAGTTTTGATGCAGTACATATATGATAGAGCAATATACGGTTTACATTTAAATTAGCTATATTGATGTTCAAGAGGATCGCTTGCCTTTAGAATGTTTGGAAAGGTCGACGATGACGAATCTCTTATCGCCTTCTCCGCTTCAGACCGGTTCGCCTCTGAGCAAAGCGGTAGCACGAATAATATATAAATAAATACTTAGTTAAGTTTTGGTGATAGTAGATGAATAAAATGCTAATACGACTCCTACGTTAGCCAATTTTTAATTTAACAAAACTTTTTGGAACTGAATCCGGTTAGCACCCTCCCGCTAAAAATCGTTCTACGACTAACTCGCTTAACCGCCGTGACGGCCTAGCTCACACCCTACACTCAACAAACACTACCACTACGCTAAACTGGTTTCTATACTCAAAAACCACACAACAAAGCTCTAACTCTAATCTCTAATCACCTAATTACTAAACCCTAATCACTAATTAACCAACTAACACCAAACCGGCTAAACTCACCCAACCGGCTAATCTAACCAAACCGGTTAATCTACCCGACTAATCCTAACAAAACCAACTAAACCTCTAATCTAATCACCTTCCTTAATCTACCTACCCGGCTAATCACTTCTAATCCTAAACTAACCTCTTCCTTAATCACTCTCTAACCTATTCGGCTAATCACCCTCCCTCCTAATCTAACCCTCTTTCCTAATCTACCCCTACACCGCCGCCTAAACCACCCCCTTCCCCCTCTGCCGACACAAACACCCCGCCGCCTCCCTCTCTCTAACCCTACTCCCTCGACGCCGACTCCTCACTTCCCTCTCTCGACTCCTTTCCACCGCCGCTAACCCTCGCTCTCCCTTTCTCACCTCTCGCGCTCCTCACACCGACGCCCTTCCCTCTCTCTCGCTTCCCTGCTCCCCCTCTTGGGATCCTCCGCCGCCATCGCCTCCGGCTCCGGGCGCTGTCTCCCTCAGCTACGGCTCGGCATCCTCCTTCGCCACATGGCGGCCAGAAGGCCAGCGCCCGCTGCGCTAGCTCCTCCGCTCTCACGGCCGCTCCGCTCCTCGGCTCGGCTCGACTGCTCGGCTCGGCCGCCATGGCTCCTGTAAGGCCCGCCCGCTTCATGGAACCCTAGGTAATCCAACTCCCTCCTAACCCTATTGCTCTGTGATGGAAAGGATTGAAATCTATTGATGCTATTTGGACCTGGTGATGTGTGGATGATGATTGAAGCCGATTGATTTGTGCTAGGGTTTACCTTGTGATGGATCTAGGTTGGGGAGAAGGGATGGCAGTGCTGGCTTGGCTGGTGCTCTCCCTTCTCTGCTCCTGGTTCCTGGTTGCCTGGGTTGCTGCTGCTGGGTTGGGCTGGTCGCTGCTGCTGCCTGGGGGCTCCTCCTCTGCCCCTGGCTGCTGCTGCTCTTCGGCTGGGGAGATGCAGAGTTGAACCTCCTTCGGTTCTTTGCCTCTACTGGCTGTGAAATGGAATGTAATGGCTTGGCTTTGCTTGTTTGCTAAATCTGGGAAGTGGCTTCAGGGGGAATGTATATGGTGCTGGCTCTTGCAAGGGGGATGCACTTGTTGCTGGGGAAAATGCATTTGGGTTGCTGGCTTGAGGGGGGGTGAACTGGGACTGCTGGCTGCGGCTGAGAGGAATGCATTTGCTGCTGGGAGGGGATGCATTGCTGCTGGCTTCTAGAATGGGGAATGCATTTGCTATTCTTTGGTTGTTGGTGCTTCGGGAATGCATTTGCTTGGGAGGTGTATTGTTCTTGTCGGGAGATGCACCGGTTGGTCATTGCTTTTCTGGGGATGCACTTGCTGGCTTGTGGTTTTGCTGAGGGGAAATGCATTGCTGGCTTGTTGCTGCTCTCTGTGGTTTCGGCCAGGGAGCCGACCGTAATGTTGTTGGGTTTGGGCTCGGCCAGGAGCCGCACTTGTCTTCTTGGTCTCTGTCGTGATATTTTGGTACCGGCTTACTCTGTGAGAGAGGCTTGGAAAATGGTTGCTGCACCCGGTGAAGTTTGGCTGAGGGTGTGGTTACCGGGGGTATACCCTGAGGGTTTGCCTTTGTGGTTTTGGCAAATGCAAATAGTGGGTGTTTGGGTTTTAATAGTGCCGGATGATGAGGCCCACAGAAGTGACAGATGTCGAAGGATCTTGGGTGGTCTGGATATCTCGGCGATCAAGGGGCCGACTAACTCCGGTTGGTCTGGGAATCTTGATTGCCAAGGGACCGACTACTCAGGGTACTCCGGATATTCTACTGCACTTCGAAAAATCTGACGGCCACTTTCTACGCTTTAAATTTTATACACTACTGCTCACAAGAATACTCTCGACTACGATTACTAACCGATTGCTGCTTTTCTTGCGAGCGAGGAAAACGGGTTGCGAGGTGGCTCTACGGGCAAGCTCTCAAAGACAAGGCGACGAGAAAGAATGCTACCACAGAGGACAAGAAGAGAAGAACTAGGGTTTTGGTTACTTGCTGCCAAAAATATTGTAAATGCTTGTAAAACAAATGTTGTAAAATCTTTTTGATGCAATGAAATTAAAATGTTTTATGTTAAGAAATATGCAAATGGTGCGGGTTGTCACATCCTCCCCCCCTTGGAAAAATTTCGTCCCCGAAATTGCAATCACTGCGGAGGGGGTTTTTGGGCTAGACTCGCGTAGTGCTTCCTCCTTTTTCCACGAAGCTTTGTTGACGGGGTGATCCTTCCACTGTATTTCTTTTGGTCAAAACTCCGGGTTCCTTAACTGACGGGTTTCTGTAGCCAGAGTCTTCACAGGGGTCCTTTGAAAGTTGAATGTCTTGCAGAGAAGGGTCGAGATTTGTGTAGAAAGGTGAGGGTCACCTCAAATGGTTCCTTTGAGAGTAGATGACTATTCCAATCAGTGGGTTCACTCCCAGGGATTTTTCCAAAAATTCAGAATTTGCAAAGCTCTACGCTAGCAATATAGAAGATACAAAGGAGTGGGTTCTTCCAACGTTTTAAAGAGTAATACCCGGGGAGAGTGGAAGTAATAACGTACCCGTTATTACACCTGATGCTTCTCCAACCGGTTTGGCGATGATGGGTGATAGGCGTGCCGGCTCTCCTTTTCCAGCTTCCTTCGTGACGAGTTGGTTGTCTTCAGTCTGCTTCATATAGGTGAGTTGTGGTGGTGCTGGAGCAGGTGGCTTTGGCCTAAATGCTAGTTGTGGTGGGGTTCCAAATGTCCTTCGGGGATTTGGACAATCAATCTTACGATGTCCAAACTGTCCACAATTGAAGCATGCACCTGTATCCTTCAGACAATCCTTTGTCATGTGGCTTCCTCTACACTTCCCACATTTAATTGCTAGGGGTACTGGTTGCTGTTGGTTTGCTGGGGTCTGAAAAGGTGGGTTGAAGGGTCGCTGCTGAGGTGGTCCATATCTTGGTGGCGGTTGCTGAGACACAAGGGAATGACGTCTAGGAGCAGATGAAGAGTGGTGATCGGTTTTGGCCTTCTTCCTTCGCTCTTCGGTGAGGTTGGAGTATTCATTCTCCAGAATTATGGCTCTGTTGACTAGATCTTGGAATTCAGTGATTTTGTGGATGGATAGGAGCATTTTCAGATATGGATGCATTCCATCCAGGAATTTCTCTATTTTCTTCTCCTCGGTGTCAACGTCAGCTGGAGCGTAGCGGGAAAGATCATTGAACTGACTCAAATATTCCACCATCTTTTTCCCGCCTTGGGTTAGAGCTCTGAATTCCCGTTTCTTCAATTCCATTCTTCCAGTAGGCACATGTGTTTCGGTGAAGCGTATCTTGAATTCAGCCCAAGTGATGGGTTGCTCAACGACACGGCTATGGTTGTAGTTAAGCCACCAGTAGTCTCTTTGGTCCGGTCACCGGTGTGAAGCATACCGTACTTTCTCCACATCTGAGCATCCTACTGTATCCAACTTCTTCTCTATCTCCACCAACCAATCACTTGCATCCAGTGGATCAGTAGCTTTAGCAAAAGTGGTAGGGTGAGTTTGGAGAAAATCACCCAGACTAACCCCACGGGCTGGTTGAGAGGTGGTAGGTGCTACTCGAGTTAATAGAGCTTCCATAAAACGGTTTTGGTTCTCCTGGGCTTCTTTTCTGGAGTTCTCTAGGAATATGAGTACATCAGCCATTATGCCTAGGGGATCTGTTGCTCACGGTGGGTGGTCTTTGGTCGGTTCTGGGATGGTAGTAGCCGGAGGTTGATCAGTCTTGACTCACCGGGTTCACCTTTGGATCTTGGGTGGATTGTCCATGCTGCAGGAGTCCCAGTCTCAATTTCAATGCACGATCTTGACTTCCTTGGCCTTCCATCTTCCTTAATAGCTGTTGGGGTAGAGATGGAGGTAATACACTTATCTGGTAGAAGGTTAACCGCGGGTGAGTTGGATTATGACATGCACATGTAATCAAATAACAATCAAGAAACAATGAGATGCAAAAAGATCCAAACCCTATACTAGCTGAGTCTTTCGTGCTCAGTCACGCTTGAGATCCTGCTTCAAGACCGCCCAAATCCACGTGTTTGGGATCGCCGAGCTTGCCTCGAGTGCGAACCTATGCTACCTCGATCCACGCGCCCGAGCACGCCGAGATCCGCTCGAGTCCACCCAAATCACATATTTGGGACTGCTCAGGGTTCATTCCTGAGTACGCCCAGGATTTCGCTCCTGGGTACGCCAGAGCTACACGCTCGGAGTGCCACGAACCACTCGTCCGGGAAATCTAATGTGCAGAAGTGAGACAAGACACCTTGCTATAGAAGAAAAGGTAAGGAGCTAACGAGTATGGTCCAGACTTGCCCAAAATTGGAAAAGCATGTCCATACCAGAGTTCTACTCCATGCCTCTAGTCCAGGCACTAGGCTCTAAACCTTATGGTACTGCACCCACAGCCTATGTTTTCTATCCTAGGTTGAGTTGGAATCTAACCATCTACTCACAAAAGACAACCACACCGATCCTATGACAACAACGCGTTTCCCCGCACTTTCTCGAAAGAAGAACTAACTTAAAGATGGTTCTACGTTAGCAGGAATGTCACTTTTAAGAAGAGGTAAGCTTTTCAACATAATATATATCTTTTTGAAAGAGGGCGGTTTGGAATCGAAATTGAAATGAGGGCAAGGATTAATAAAATATTTAGTGCAATATAGCAAGCAAGAAGGGCATACTTAAGGTATTGCTACAGTTTCTATTTTATTAGCGTGGCGATCTTATTGCTCGATACCACTGTGGACGCCCGTGTCATTACCCCTAGGGTAATCACACTTAGGCATACGGATTACTATTCGCTCGCCTTGTAGAACACCGCTCCGACGAATAGCAAGCCATTTTATCAGAGTTGCGCAGCAGTAACAATAAAATAGAAATCGTACATCTTTATTACAGAGTAGCCACATAAGACTAGGGTTCTTAATAAAGCTATTACACGATACAAAGGGAGCCTCGCCTGAGTCTGCTCAACTACGCCTCCTACTCGTCCCACGAGTCAAAGATGGCTTCCATCTCGCTCAGGTCCTCGCCGCTGGTGCCTTCTCCTCCTGCTGCTGCATCGGTACCTGCAAGTCCTTTGTCCCACTCGGGATAGCTCCCGGCCGGACTAGGATCTAACAAAGGAGAATACTAACAAGGTTGAGTACAGAAGTACTCAGCAAGCATTAATAGCAAACAATGCACTGCATGACTGATCTCGGTCTTTATCACAAATTCTAAAATCATCTCATTCGAAAATAAACATTAAAACATTAAGTTGCAATTTTAATTCTGAAAATACTACTAGTCACTCGGAAAGAAGAAAGACCCCCAGTGGTTCCCGTAGACTCCAATCCAAGAGACTGGCATGAATTCATGATTTGTATAGCACTGCGCAGGCTTGCGCCACTTTACCCATAACTATTCTGAGCTCTCTGTGAACTGGGTCCATCGCATTTCCTTTGATGCGACTTGAGTTCGTAATACGATCGCTTTCGTGTTACGTGATTAAGTCTCCACCCATTGTTTTCCGTCGGTGTCTGAGCGCACCTGATCCTCCACCGAGTTCCAACAATGTTGGTTGGGGCGGCTATCCTCCGAGCCCAACACTCCACCTTGGACCGGCTATCCTCCGTGTCCAACATTCCGCTATGGAGAACGTAATTACGTAAACAGTAGCATTTTCTCGCCACAAACGGGAAATGGTTGGCACTGATTTTACGGCATCTGACCGAGTAAGAGTTTTGTTAGTCCTTATATTATAGCTGTAGGTAAAGGGTCCCATCTCTTACCATCATCATCATCATCATCATCATCATCATCTCTTTTCTCAACCAAGGCCCCCTTTACCCACATAGTAATTCTCATCTCATCTCATCTCAGTTTTCTTATCTTTCTCATCATCTCAGTCCAATTTGTTTTTGAGAAATAGTTTTGATGCAGTACATATATGATAGAGCAATATACGGTTTACATTTAAATTAGCTATATTGATGTTCAAGAGGATCGCTTGCCTTTAGAATGTTTGGAAAGGTCGACGATGACGAATCTCTTATCAGCTTCTCCTGCTCGCAAGACTTTGGTTCGCCTCTCTGTAGCAAAGCGGTATACGAATAATATATAAATAAATACTTAGTTAAGTTTTGGTGATAGTAGATGAATAAAATGCTAATACGACTCCTACGTTAGCCAATTTTTAATTTAACAAAACTTTTTGGAACTGAATCCGGTTAGCACCCTCCCGCTAAAAATCGTTCTACGACTAACTCGCTTAACCGCCGTGACGGCCTAGCTCACACCCTACACTCAACAAACACTACCACTACGCTAAACTGGTTTCTATACTCAAAAACCACACAACAAAGCTCTAACTCTAATCTCTAATCACCTAATTACTAAACCCTAATCACTAATTAACCAACTAACACCAAACCGCTAAACTCACCCAACCGCTAATCTAACCAAACCGGTTAATCTACCCGACTAATCCTAACAAAACCAACTAAACCTCTAATCTAATCACCTTCCTTAATCTACCTACCCGCTAATCACTTCTAATCCTAAACTAACCTCTTCCTTAATCACTCTCAACCTATTCGGCTAATCACCCTCCCTCCTAATCTAACCTCTTTCCTAATCTACCCCTACACCGCCGCCTAAACCACCCCCTTCCCCTCTCGCCGACACAAACACCCCGCCGCCTCTCTCTAACCCTACTCCTCGACGCCGACTCCTCACTTCCTCTCTCTCCGACTCCTTTCCACCGCCCCCTAACCTCGCTCTCCCTTTCACCTCTCGCCTCTCTCACACCGACGCCCTTTCCTTCTCTCTCTTTCCTCGCTCCCTCTTGGGATCCTCACGCCATCGCCTCCGCTCCGGCGCTGTCTCCTCGGCTCGGCTCGGATCCTCCTTCCTTGGCGCAGCGCGCGCTGAAGGCTGCGCGCTGCGCTTAGCTCCTCCGCCTCACCGGCCGCTCCGCTCGCCTCTCGGCTCGACTGCTCGGCTCGGCCGCCATGGCTCCCAGGTAAGGACCGGCCCTGTCTACTGGAACCCTAGGTAATCCAACTCCCTCCTAACCCTATTGCTCTGTGATGGAAAGGATTGAAATCTATTGATGCTATTTGGACCTGGTGATGTGTGGATGATGATTGAAGCCGATTGATTTGTGCTAGGGTTTACCTTGTGATGGATCTAGGTTGGGGAGAAGGGATGGCGATCTTGGCTTGGTGGTGCTCTCCTTCTCTCGCTCCCGGTTCTGGTTGCCTAGGTTGTTCTTCTTTGGGTTGGGCTGGTCGCCGCCGCCGCTGGGGCTCCTCCTCCTCCTTCGGCTGCTTCCTTCTTCTTCTACTGGGAGATGCAGAGTTGAACCTCCTTCGGTTCTTTGCCTCTACTGGCTGTGAAATGGAATGTAATGGCTTGGCTTTGCTTGTTTGCTAAATCTGGGAAGTGGCTTCAGGGGGAATGTATATGGTGCTGGCTCTTGCAAGGGGGATGCACTTGTTGCTGGGGAAAATGCATTTGGGTTCTTGGCTTGAGGGTGAATCGACTCGCTGGTCATGGTGAGAGGAAT
Source organism: Hsuehochloa calcarea (assembly GCA_036346395.1). Classification (NCBI taxonomy): domain Eukaryota; kingdom Viridiplantae; phylum Streptophyta; class Magnoliopsida; order Poales; family Poaceae; genus Hsuehochloa; species Hsuehochloa calcarea. Next base: position 62,906,241 of record CM070594.1, on the reverse strand, counting down.
GCATTTGTCTTTGGGAGGATGCATTCTTCTTGGCTTCTAGAATGGGGAATGCATTTGCTATTGCTTGGTCATTGGTGCCATCGGGAATGCATTTGTTGGGGAGGTGTATTCTTCTTTGTCGGGAGATGCACCGGTTGGTCTTTGCTTTCTGGGGATGCACTTGCTGGCTTGTGGTTTTGCTGAGGGGAAATGCATTGCTGGCTTGTTGCTGCTCTCTGTGGTTTCGGCCAGGAGCCGACCGTAATGTTGTTTGGGTTTGGGCTCGGCCAGGAGCCGCACTTGGTCTTCTTTGGTCTCTCAGACGTGATATTTTGCAGCTGGCTTACTCTGTGAGAGAGGCTTGGAAAATGGTTGCTGCACCCGGTGAAGTTTGGCTGAGGGTGTGGTTACCGGGGGTATACCCTGAGGGTTTGCCTTTGTGGTTTTGGCAAATGCAAATAGTGGGTGTTTGGGTTTTAATAGTGCCGGATGATGAGGCCTACAGAAGTGTGACAGATGTCGAAGGATCTTGGGTGGTCTGGATATCTCGGCGATCAAGGGGCCGACTAACTCCGGTTGGTCTGGGAATCTTGATTGCCAAGGGACCGACTACTCAGGGTACTCCGGATATTCTACTGCACTTCGAAAAATCTGACGGCCACTTTCTACGCTTTAAATTTTATACACTACTGCTCACAAGAATACTCTCGACTACGATTACTAACCGATTGCTGCTTTTCTTGCGAGCGAGGAAAACGGGTTGCGAGGTGGCTCTACGGGCAAGCTCTCAAAGACAAGGCGACGAGAAAGAATGCTACCACAGAGGACAAGAAGAGAAGAACTAGGGTTTTGGTTACTTGCTGTCAAAAATATTGTAAATGCTTGTAAAACAAATGTTGTAAAATCTTTTTGATGCAATGAAATTAAAATGTTTTATGTTAAGAAATATGCAAATGGTGCGGGTTGTCACATATCGCCTCCATGGCCACGACGGCGGCGGCGGCGAAGCGGAAGCCGGTGTTCGTCAAGGTGGACCAGCTCAAGCCCGGCACGTCTGGCCACACGCTCGTCGCCAAGGTGCTCAGCTCCAAGACCGTCCTCGAGTAAGGGCACGCGCGGCGCAAGGCCGTCGATGGCGGCGCGCCCACGAAGATCACCGAGTGCCTCATCGGCGACGAGACCGGCTGCATCGTCTTCACCGCCCGCAACGAGCAGGGTACGATCTGGCCCTTCTGTGTAGTAGTAATCTATTCTCTGGTGCCATGCATGTTTACTTGTGAGTAATCCTTTGACTTGGGAGATTGGTTGAAGTCAAGTGCTTATTGTTAGATTGGTACATTACTTTGCGCGATGCTATGTTGTTTTTATCCGACATCAGTGAAGATTATGTTGATGTACTCCACATACTACAGCACATCGGTTTTTAGCACAACTGAAGTGAGAGATTAATGTAGTATACTAGTCGTTGGATTGTATGCATTCGCAGTTTTTGTCCTTGTATCGTGCAAAATTAACAATGTTATCGTCCCTGGAATTGGATTGTGAGTGTGTAAAAATTGATCCCGTGGTGTTAAGATTAAACTTTGAAGGTGTTGTTATCCTGTCAATTTTAGTTTGACAAATAGTATAGGTGTTTCTTTGTATATCTTTCTATGTAAGTGCATTAGAGATTGTGCAATGCTCTTCTGTTTGACTACATTTAGGTTATTTTTTATATCTATTATAGACGTATTTGCTTGGAAGTTCAATGTCTACAAACATCTTGAAACTCAACATGACAGCAAGCTCTTGGCTTCCCTAGTTGGCTAGTTCACCCAGCTCACTTGCCAATTGGTTTTACGATATTCATTCACATGCATAAAAGCACATGCTTTCAAGCACATCTTGTCTTAAGCTGATTGGAAAATCATTATGTTATTATTGGACAGCTAATTGTCCATAAGAGTGTATTGTCTGAGATTCTAATATGCTTTTCCTCATGGTATGCACATCATGTTATTTTATAAATGATCATACGATGATAAGTGTGTACTTTGCATGCTTATGGACATATATGGACAAAATTAGTAGATTCTTAGGCCATGTTTGGTAGGACTCCGCTCCTTTTTTTTCAGCTCCCAACTCCTGATTCTCAGAGGATCCACTCCTCTTAAGAATTTGGAGCTAATTGAGGGAAGTGTTTGGCAGGATATTGGCTCCCAAAACCCTGAAAGAGATTATTGGAGGCAAAAAGACCATGCTACCCCTGGTTTTAGCACTTTAATTCTATTTGTATCTTACTCCTCCTATTTGTATATAAATTTCCAAAATTTCTTTACAAATTTCTTGGGATCGGCTTGGTTCTACGTGCAGTGTCATAGCTAGAAGATTGGAGGCAACGCTAGAAGGTTTGGCTTGGTCCTACATGCAGTGTCATAGCTCAAGTTACACTGAACTGAGAGATGTTTATGTAGTGACTGGATGCCTACCAATTCAAACGAATTTGATCATGAATTAGAAATTATTTTTATTTTTACTTATAGTACTACAGAAATGGTAATTTGCGGTAGGACTTTCCCCCCAAAAAATGGTAATCAAGTTGGTGAATGTTGATGTGCAAAAAATAATTATAGAACCAGGAGTGAGGCGCAAAATTCAACACTGAGGTGCAAAAAATATATATGGACCAGAAGTGTCTCATACAACGGTGAGGTGCAAAAAATATGCTGATGTACTACTAAGGTCTAAAAACATAAATGGACCAGAAGTGTCCCCATAAAGCTACAAGTTGGTGAATGTTGATGTGCAAAAAAAAAATGCATTGTTTTATTATGAAGAACCAGAATATTATGAAGGCCAAATTTTTTTCTGTTTGCTACTACAACATCAGGTCCTGCATTTTGCTTCAGGTGTTGCTTCTCAATAGTCCGGACCCGGGATCCAAAAACCGTTCCCGGGGGAAATCCTGGTCGCCGGCTGGGAAAATAACCCGGCCGGTAACCGGATATCCCGGAAAAAACCTGGACGAAATTCGCTTGAATTTGTTTAAAAACCAACCGAAATTCGAAATTTGAATTTTGAATTTGCGAAACCGAGAAAAACCGGCTGGGATCCGTCGGGATTTCTATCTCTGGTCCGGACATCTATCCACTTAGCAGCATGTTGCCATAACAGAAAAATTTCCCACTAATCTGTCATAATCAGACATGCACACAGCTGTCTAACTGAAATGCATAACCTGAAAGCCTGAAGCGCACAATTAAAATTTCGATTGGAAAAAAAATCATAGATACATCCCAAGCACTCAACAACAATCAGCATTAGTTGCAGTGAACATTCATGGATCTGAAACATAACAGTCATGCTTTCTCAATTATTTTGCAACGCTGCCAAGTCTGATGAAACAGCCAGCATTAGTTGCAACGTTGCCAAGTCTGATGAAACAAAACAAAAGCTTTCTGAATTATTTTGCAACAACCAGCATGCTCGACTAATGAACAACAACCAGCATGCTTGAAGTTCTCTATCTCATAGTTCTCCAAAATAAAAATAAATAACTTGAAATGGCATCAAAATCTATTAATCATGTAAAGTGACAACCGTGACAAGAACTGCCCAAACCACAACTTGGACTTTTTTACTCATGAAGAGGATACATCAATAACAATATATACACTAGAAAATGACAACCGAGTTGAGCACCTGATACATCATGAATTGCAAAGTAGTATGAACAACATGCATGAATCACATAGAACAGAACATCAATATGAATCCATGTCGCTGAATTTAGCTAGTGGAAAGCAATCATTACAGGTACAATAGCAATTTATCGAAACACTAGATGTATGTAACCAAGGAAGCTTCGGATTCTAAAGAGAACTTCAAGATTCATTTGCGGCTCTGGAGAAAACCAAAGATAGAATCATACAATCAGCAACTACAAGGAATTTCAAGATTGCAGGCAGAAGCTACATGGACACACCCGCAAATCCAGATCTGAAATTTCCAGAAGGGGGTGAGGGCATGGGCAAGGGCAAGGGGCGAGGGGCACTCACTGTCGTCGCGTTCGGGCGCCACCGGGGAGTGGGAAGATCTTGGGAGCCACCGGGGAGGGAGAAGATCTTGGGAGCCGCCGGGGAGGGGGGAGATCTTGGGCACCGTCGGGGAAGGAGAAGGAGCTCGCGCACCGTCAGGGAGGGAAGAGCTTGTGGCAAGGGATGCCAGGGCTAGCTGCGACCTCAACTCAGGGCTCCTCCATGCGCAAGAGAGAAGTGGGAGGACGAAAGGGAGGGGTCGTGCGGGAGTGGGAAGAGAGACGCGAACAGGAGAGGTGGGTTTGGGGGTTTTGTTTGGGGGTAATTGGTGGGTAATTCTACCCGAACTCTGAGGGTATTTTGCTAACCTGGGGCTGCCCCTTGTTGGGAGCGAGTTCGAGGTCGCTACGCTGAAATGAACTGGAGGTCGCTCCGCTCCTCGCGGATCTCAATTCGCAAAAATGTGGAGAAGGGTGTTTGGCTCTGCTCCGGCTACACCGGACGAGAATCCGGGAGCCGGAGCTCTGCCAAACAGGGTCTTAATGTGACCTGTTCGTTCTAGATGCTTTACTAAATTTTGTTGATCCTCAACTCGTGTGTTAGAGCTCATTGTAATTATGCTCAACATAAATTCATGAATATCTTCTTGACTGATTTAGCGAACATGGTTTTACTTGGGTCGTTGGGTGATATCTAACAAGCATATACCTTTTGACAGTTGACTTGTTGAAGCCTGACAGCACTGTCATTATCCGCAATGCAAAGATTGATATGTTCAAAGGATCAATGAGGCTTGCTGTGGACAAATGGGGTCGCATTGAAGTCACCGAACCTGCAAGCTTCAATGTAAAGGAGGACAACAATCTGTCACTTGTGGAGTATGAACTTGTCAATGTTGTTGAAGAGTGAAGATCTCGTTGATTTCATTGTTAATCAGAAGAAGTGCTTTACAAGCCTGTTGGTCAAATTATACTTGTTGAGTTGTCAAGAATGTGAAAGACGGAGGAGCTTCTGAAGTTTGATTGGAGCTGTTGGCTTGAACTAGTGCAAGTTCCTTCTTATCAAGCATGTCTATCCATGAACAAATATTAGTTGCTGCAGCGGTAGTGGTTGTAAGAACAATGTGATGTGCTGAGCAGTTAATATGCTGGTGCATTTTGAGCTTCTAAAAGGATTGCTGCGTTTGAGGTGATATTTGGCTTGCATTAGTTTCTGATTTCTCGTGCTAGTATCATCAATCCATATCAGCAAGATTGATTGATATGGTTAGCGCGTCCCCCCTCCCCAGCAGAATTATGACTTGGACAGCTACACTGCTACCGGGCTACGTTTAACGCGTTATGGTGAAGCTGGCTAAATCAGAAATATCGCTTGACAAACGTTGGGCCACGACGGCCACCACGAGGTTGAGATCTACTGCATGGTGGCCGGTGGTGGTGGCATGTGTCACAGACATCGATCTCTTGACATGGGTGGGCTGTGGGCTGGCCTCTGGCCCATCCTGCGCCTGCGGAGGAAGGGAAGCGCTAAAAAGGCTAGGTGATCCGACTGGGATCGACATCTAACAACAGAAAGAAAACGGCGACCTCTTGCTCCCTCCTCTCAGGCTTCCCCCTCCCTAGCTCTGCTCTTCCTTCCAGAACCTTCTAGAACTTGTATCTTCTTCCTCCCCCCCAATTTCACCTCAACTGTATCCAATAATCCAAATACCATTGCGGTTTGTATCTAGTACCTGAGGTCTGTGCAGCCTGGTGGATGGCAACCACGACGGCCACCACCGCGTGGCGAGTGGCGACGAGAGGAATAAACTGCTGGTTTGCCGGAATTGACAGTCACGGCGTAACTACGGCGGCTAAATCGGCGTGAAGGGAGGCTCGGGGTTGGGAAGAACGAACGACGATTCGCTCCAAAATTAAGCAGGAACGGATACCAAAGTTTGGATTGTAGAGTACTCGTGCAAATAATTTGTCGAGGTTATATCATAACGACAACATAAGAAAACAATGTTAAAGCAGAAATATTCATTTGAACATAATTTCTCCGCGAGCGACATAGTCAATAGGCCATCAACACCAAAATCAGTTAGGCAACCACCGGTAACTCCGATCAGGTATATAATCATGTAGGCACTAATACAAACCAAAATCCCAGGGTACAGAACATGTTACTCAGAAGAAGCCGACTAAAAAGTGCTTTAAATTCAATGGGAGAGGTCCGTAGCAGCTACCATCACATCAGGCTCCGACAACAAGAAATCATCCATCTACAAATAGAAACGCAATAATCTAAGCTCCAAGTCTTAACTGACATAATAAAAGTTACAGCCATAAAAACTAGTTTTGTTCCATGTCCATGAATCACTTTGCATGGATAAAACAGAAAGTAATAGAGACTGCAAAAATAAATATCATGTGTCTTCATCCCAGATGACCTCCACCATCACTAATCACAAGCCTATAGAGATATAAAATGGGTCAAAGAAACAATTTTTTTAGCTACAAGAAACAAGCATACATAGCTATGAACATATGCAGATGTGCTATCATGGATACTCCTTAAAATTTGACCAGACCTGTAGATCTGTGGTGACGAGATTATAATCTGCTACATTCCACCTAGAAATTGTCACACGTCATCATTGCCATCTGGGCCAATACAAAAGAATCAGTGACCCTTTTGCCTCAAATTTGTAATTCATGGAGGTGTGCATATTCAAATTATAAAAACATTCTATTTAGATACTAAATTACAATCAATAAACCAAGGGAAAACTTTCGCAAATAAATTAGTCTCTGATATGGCCAAACGGCTGACAACTACAATGGTAGATCATTCAAAATGTCGCTACTTGGAAAGTTTTTGCTCTGGCAAATAACAATATGGCATGCAACTTCTGTATTAACACATTTTACAAGAGTAGAAGAAACAATATAAAGTCGAACTCAATACATTGTCTGGATTATCATGAGAAAACAAAGTTTTCTTTTCATATTCAACAAAGTTTTCTTTTCATATTCTGCTATATGTTTACTTACTAATGATGAACTGTCCCATACATGAATTTCGAAGTATTTTCTTTAAATAAAGATAATGGTCTTCTGTTTCCGTAAATCCTTTTGATCCATAAATTTGTGATGGAATCTAACCATCAACAGTTGTTAGTAACACAGACAAACATGAAAATGATCAAAGGATCATTAATGAATAGTTTGCCTGGATCACAGGCTTGTTGTCTAACAAAACAGATCTGTCTATCCTTCTCCATGCAGAATGTAACTGGCATTTGAAATGTTTCGAATTGTTCATCTAACTAGAAAACCGTCAATGTTGGGTATTCTGTGTAACACAGACAAACATGCAAATGATCAAAGGACCATTAATGAATAGTTTGCCTGGATCACAGGCTTGTTGTCTAACAAAAAAGATCTAAGGGAATGAAAACAAGGACACAACAAAGATGGATTTAATCCACCAAGTCATAAAAAAATGTTGGTTTTTGGCAAAAGGTGAGCTGATATAAATATGATATTCGTAGCATGGGATAACCCGTTTGGTGGACATCTACCAAGGATTGAAGACTGCTATTGTAGGCAGCATTTACTGATATACAAGGTGGTCTATTCAGAACATTGGAATTCGTAACTGTTCAAGTTGAACCAAATATTTCATGCAGAATACTGAGAAATTGAATGACCCACAAGCAAAAGGGATACAATATGCTTGTCTGGTAAGACAACAAACTCAGTTACTTATTATGCTTACTTGATGGTGAATAAAGCAGGCTTGAAAGCACAGCTACAACTAACACACATCAAATTCCAATTGCCACTTAATACTCAACCCAAAAGTCGGGCAGATCATTAAGGAACTTGAGATGAGGGCAAATAATCACCTTCGGAGAGCCAGCCCAATCCCCTGCTAGACGGGGCGGCGAGGAGCGACGTCATGAGCGCCGATGCCGTGGCGCTGTGCATGGGCATCAGCGACTCCAAGCAGACGCTGCTCATCTCCACCGGCGACCTCCAGATGCCGAAACACAGACACCAACCTTTTCATACAGATCAAGAGAACGGGAAAAGAAAAGCGAAGGTTCCTAGAGAACCAGAAACCAAGAGTTCCCGTACCTTAGGAGGACGCGGGGAGCAGAGGCGGGCAGCAGCCTCGGGAGCGGAGCCGGCCCGGAGCGGGAGGCGGCTCTGGCGGCCGCGCTGCGCAGGGAGGACGAGGCGGAGCCCGATCGGAGGAAGGATCTCGCGGCGGCGGCCATTGCGGCGGAGCGGGTGCGTGGTTTGGGGGCGCGCGGCAGGAAGAGGGGAGAAGAGGCTAAGACCCTACAGCTAGTTGGGCTGGACGAGGCAGTAGTTGGAATCGTGCACGGCAATCAGGTCGCAACCTCCTCCTTCTTGGGTTGGCCTCGCTCTGGCCCATAAGCGTCTCCGCCGCCGTCGTGATTCGTGAAACTTCAGCGAGCCGGACGGCGATCCGGGCGAGACGAGCGGTTGGATAAGGATAGCAACGCCGCACCAACCTACCATGGTACCGCGCGGTCCAATGCCCATCCATCAACTTCCAACAAAAAAAAAAGGGTAAAGCCTGGGCCATAGGGGAGCACTTAATGATAGTTGGCTGCAGAACATAACCTGATGATTTTCCTACAGGGAATGCACTGTACTTTTGCGGTGGTACAGGCTGCTAATGACCCAGGTACACTACCATAGGCCATACGTACCGAACAACAGTTGGATTCAGCCGAACCTGAAAATGTGGCGGCTCAGTTTTAATGGACCGAAGGATTTGTTGCGTCGACTAAAGTGGTGCAGTACTCCGGCAGGTACATGGTCATGGGTCGTTGTATATGGTGTAACCAGCCGGATCCTATCCAAGTAGCCAGCGGTTTCGCCGTGCACCTTGGAGGACATAATTAAATTATGGGCTACGTGTAGTTTGTCTGCTGAAGTTACTGTGCTCCATCATGCAATCGACGTGAAGATGCCAGCAGCAGTACAGAATTTTGTGCCTATTTCAGTAGTCTAAGGAAGCAAACTAGAGTAGCTCCACGCTGGTAATGGTACACCAAAATAACACACTAATGTCTATCATGTCTTAGCGGATGAAGCTTAATTCAGGCACAATGCACGAATTGGATCCGTGCACCGGCAGATGAGGTAGAAAAGCGTGGCTAAAGCATTTGTTAATACGTACAGTTCACATTCATTATCCACACGAGTTATTCATCCATTCCATCATCACCATAATAAGGCGTGCACGTACGCGTGCACATTGGCAGCTAGCTCTACCGTAAGTAGTAACAACGTATACTTGCAGCACACAAGGGGCAGTGCATGCAAACACGCAGTTCTTAGCAAACATTACATGATATACTATATATGACTGCAAGCAGAAACACATGCCTCGTCTCACTCATGGGCATGGATTGTACTGCCCGTTCTGGTTTCCATGGAAGCCGTTCTGGTTCCCCACCACCCCATTGCCGAACTCATTGCCGTTCGCGTACTCGTACCCGGCCGCATTGCCATACCTCCCCCGCCGCTCGCCGGCGCGATCGTACCCGGAGCCGGACTCCTCGGGGCGCGTCCGCACCGGGTTGGACTCGTGGCCGTAGCCGTACTTGCCGGTGTCCACGTCGTAGTAGTACCGGCCGTTCTGCTGCTGCCTGTCGCGCATGCCCGAGTACGACATCGGACGCCCCCTGCCGCTACCGTTGTCGGCGTACGACATAGGGCGCCCCCGGCCGCTGCCGCTGCCGCTGTCGGCGTACGACGGGTCGGCGCCCTCTCTGCCTGCTTCCACCGAGACGGCCTCCTTCTCCCCGGGCGCCGTCGGCACGTTGGTGGTCGTCGTCAGCTTCTCGGCGTTGCGGTGCGCGCCGCGGCGGAAGTAGGCCGGCGGGTGGTTCTCCTCCGGGCGGCCGTAGAGCCCGTACCCGCGGGTGCTGCCGCTGGACGGCCGGGAAAATGCCGGCACGCTGTTGGGGTCCGCCGCTTCTGGCACCACGGTGCTGGAGGTCGCCGCCTTTTCGGACTCGATGGCTTGGGGGCGCGTCGTCTTGCTGTAGAACAGGCGGTCACCCCACGCGTCGGCGCCCCGCGTCGCAATGGCAATGGCGACGAACGCGAAGGCGAAAAGGAAGAGTTGGTGAGCAGAGAAAGCCATGGAAGCGTCGGCGGTGGCTAGCTAACCAGCCTACTAGTACGAACGCAACGCTGCAGCGCGTACTGTGTTTGCGCCCACCAATATATATATACCCGTGCCGATCTGGTGGGCGGTGGGCGGTGTGGGGCAATTGGACCGTTTTTTTAGCAATCAGGGGTAGAAAGGAACCGGGAACAGAAAGGGAAACTTATTACATAGGTTAAGATTAAAAGGGCCGTGTGATGATGCGGGAATTGCGGGGGGACCGTGCACGGCGCAGTGTGTGCGTGATGGCATTTTGGTGCACGCTGCGTGTGGGATCTAGGAGACGTATGCGTAGGTCGCGCATTGATGGAAATCATGAGCTACGAACAGGGAGCAAGTGGCTGGGTTTGGCCCTCCTGAGCATTTGGGCAGCGTGAGTTTCTAAAATCTGTCTCGCTCCACATGATCGTTTATCATGTCGCGAGCCGTGATCAGTCACTGTCACGAGACCACTGATAGGGAGAGTAGTGCTGGTTCATCTCATCACGTGGTATGTAATTAACTACCACACCATCTTTACTGTTATAAAAAAACATGGCTTGGGATGATGAGCTCTCGTTTATCGTTTCTCTTCTCCATCTTTGAGTTGATCGAATTTTTGTGTGTGTGTATATATATATATTATTTGAAGAATCTTTTATGTATAATTAACTTATATGTGTTCGTGACATATGATAAAATTATACGTGATTTATTGGCTAGATACAAATTATATATGAAACTCTTATTTGTATAATAATTATCTTACAAATACTAATTTTTTTAGTTAATAACTTATATTATATTTATTTAAAAAACATCGAAACGGATCGCACTCGCATAATGCTTTAGCTGCACTGTTGTATTTTCATCTGATTCGAAGGATACCGACCAATGGAAAGAGCATCGCAAAGAGAGAGAGAGAGAGAGAGAGAGAGAGAGAGAGAGAGAGTAAACAGTTGCTATACTTGATCAGAATCCTGACCAACCCATGCCAGGAGCATCGGCGGCCGGACAAGTGCGGTGATTTCGGCCTAGTGGTCCTCGTCGACGTCTGCTGGCATTGGATATCACCGTTCTACTTCGAGTTCTAGCGCATGCCTCCAGAGTCCAGACGACTGGAGAGTTTTTTAAAAAAAATAATAATAATCTAAAAAATTGTAAAATTAAATAGTTGAAAAAAAACAATTGCAGATCTAGTCGACTGGCGACAGCAGTCCTGACAGGCTCATGTCGCCGTTTCAATTGGCGACAGCGTCCTATCGCCAATTCAACTAGCGACAGGAGTCTGTTTGTTTGTTTTTTAAATTTGTGTGTACGGAATTCAGCCTAAAAATTTATTAATTTTCAGGGAATTTTTTGGTAATTTCTCTAAGTGTCCATGTAGTTCGGAATCCAAAATAGGAGAATATAACAAAATACGAGGTAAAGAATGCGAGATCGTCGGTGCAATAACACAAACAGTCCCCTTCAGAGCGAAATAAAAATAGGGGTTAGGGTTGCCATGCGTGCTGTTGTCCCGATTGTACTGTTCGTGGAACCGGTTTCTTTGGGGAAAAAATTATGTAATATTTAATAGTCGAAATATTTGGAAAAAGAAATTTAAGTATGAAATACTTCATTACTTAATTGTGAATTACAAGGCGCGTCCGGTTTGGTTACGTGCATTAGGAACGACCACATGCACGAATCAACAAACCAAAATACACCTACGATAGATGTGTGCTTTTTTGGAACCAAAAAAAAAGGTTGATTGAAATGGGGTCGATTAGTCTTGACGGCCCATCGATTCCTTCCCCTTGTCTCTGGACTACCCGCGGCGGCGGCCAGCCTCGAAAGTCAATTATGTTTTGCGAGACAGACTAGACGATTAAATAATGTTAGGATAGCAGAACATAGGGCCAAAACAATAATCAGGATACAAATTGAACCTAATTTACCTCTTCAATATGAAGTGCGCTCGGGTGACGGGGAGTGCTAGGATAGATGTCGGTCTCACTAACAGGAGCCTTTCCTTTGTCCATCGCGCGCTTGACCCAGTCGTACTCAGCTTTCTCTTCAGAAGTCCTACACCACCACTCAGCTTTCCTGGGCTCCTTCGGTGCCTTTTTAATAGGGTCGGGTACGTAAGGTTTCGCTTCGCGTAGCTGAACATGTACTTTTGCTCGATGAACACCCTATCGTACATGTCCGGGTCGACGATCCATTGGAAGAAATTGCATCACATCTCCGGCTGCCATTATGCGTTCATGAAGTTAGGGATATGTGGAATGCAACATGACATGTGAAAAATCTATAAGATTCGTTTATGAGGATGTTCTCGCACGTGTAGTATGCTCGGGCAGCGATCACCGGGTGTGTGGACATAATGATCTTTGTCGATTCTTCACAAACACATTGCAAACGTGGGAACTCCAGCGGTACCGGCACATCCATCATAGAACAATCGGGGTAGGGCTTAGCCCTTTCGGCAAGCCACTTACGCTTCTGTGACATCTTCGCGTAGAAGTTCGACGACAAGTCGGACATATCCTTCCTCTTTGTTGTGTGAACCAAGTTGGATTGTAATGTTGGGTATGGTGGTGTAGTGTTGTCCTCCATCTTTCTTCTTTCTCCTTTTATGAGCGGATAAGATGTAGTGCTAAGAGTGAAAGAAGTGAAAAGACATCAATCTAAAAGGTGGCATGACAGAATATAATCATTTCGGTATGAAAAGGTAGCATCAGAGTGTGTTATCTTTTTAGTCTGAAAATGTGGTGTGTCCTGACAGTGTGCGGTCATTTCTGTCTACAAAGGTGGAAATGCGTGGTCTGATAGTGTGCAGTCTTTTCGGTTTGAAAAGGTGGTGTGGCCTAGTGTTGTCTTTTTGTTCTCAAAATGTGTTGTGGCAGAGTGTGGCCATTTCGGTCTGAAAAATAGCGTCGCAGTGTGCTATCCTCTCTACCCGCAAAGGTGGCAGCGTGTGCCCTAACAGTGCGTGGTCATTTCTATCTTAAAAGGTAGCATGCGGCCTTTTCTGTCTGAGAATGTGGTGTGACGAGTGTAATACCAAAGTTCATACGTGAATCCCTTGTCATGTTACGTTCGTACAGATTCAGTTGCCAAAAGTTAAAGACTTCTCGCAATTCATAAAAAGCATACAACACCATTCATACATAAATCCCTGATGCAGACAACCACCACTACTTACTGCATATTGAACACACTACCAGAAAGACACACACGCATAAGTTTCTCAAGCCACTTCAAGTGGTCAAGAATCTTGTCAAAGCGCTCACTGCAGGTGGCATGTTCACCATTGGACCATATGAAAATACATGCAGACATTCAATTGCTCTTTCGACCACGGCACCAATAGAGTTCGCCCATTGAAAGTACTGGCAACCACTGACCTGAGAACCACACCAAATAGTAAAAAAAGAAGTGGCAAACAAACCATAAAACCAAATACCAACATTCGCGGAAATCTAACTCACTGAGAAATATGGACACTTGTAGAACACACGCCGCCTATTCTCCTCTGTGTCGAAGTACAGGGCATTTGCCTGGATGCTGCAGTTCGAGCAGTTCACGCGCCTTGCACTCGCCAGTGCCACCCCTCTTCGGCCCCTTGAACTAGACGACTGAGACATGGCGCTAAGTAGAGTCGTGAGACAAAGTGTAAGTAAGTTAAAAGATAGTAGGTTAGAACACAGAGGCTTGGAGTTTATTTGTTTGGGTGAGCTTTTGCAGTGGTGGGGTTCGAGATACTGGGTGATTTTTTTAATATTAACATTTAGGCAAATCGTCATTCAAATTGGCAATAGGGCTCCCGGATCCCACAAAGTTCCTATCGCCATTTCAAATGGCGACACAATCTCCCCTGTAAAAGACCACAAAACTAGAAGAAAGAGAAAGAGGGGAGGGAAGGAAGAGAAGCATAGGGGTGTAGAGGAGATAGCGAAGTACTATCCGTTCAGTCGTCCACCTTTGAGGTAATTTTTTAACTTAATGTACTACATAGTTTTAGGTCTATGGTGAAATTCTTGTTTATGGTGCAGTACATTAAATATGTCGAGTGCAACCAATATCAAAATTTACTACGACAATGGGACTATTCTGGAGGGTCTCGAGGGAATTGATTTGTGTTATTTCCCATCGGCGGTCGTAACCCTAGCAAGACCATAAAAGCGTACATAGGGCGTTGTGATAAGGTGGTTGTTCCGCATATTAGACTTGGACAATGTTATGTATGATCTAAAATTGAGTTGCCTTGTCAACCGAACACAACAGGGCACATATTGGCAGTTAATGCAGCTCAAGGGAACTAGGTCATGGTAGTCTTATGTAGGCCCAGCGAGGGAGGAAGGGTGGGATTTGATCCTTCTGGCCTAGGCATATGCCAAGACTATTTTTGCATCGGCGGTTGAACAAGCTGGTGATGGTGATGCCAAAGAAGAAATTGGAGACTCCAGCGCGGTAGGAATTCGTGGAGTTGATGAAAGTATCTAAGCCCACAAAGTTGGTTTTGGTAATTAGTGTCAATATTATGTTAAGAGACTAACATGTGTGCTAAAATGTGTTAAAGATTAAATCCATGATTGTCTTGATAACAAGGCTATTAGCAATGCTAATGTGATGAAAGATCAACATGAATCAAGACAAAGATATTGTATAGCCTAAGGATCCTTTTTTAGTTTTTACTAGTCTCGGTGTTTGGAGAAAAAACTGGGTTATAGGATAAATGTTGTACTATAGAGAGGGATCATAACTAGTAGCTTGAGAGACTATTTTTGTGCTATAATGATCAACTAGGGTTCATACATTGATTTGTTTTGAACTTTTGAAAAACTGTTTTGAAAATCGGTATGACCGCAAGTCATAGGCGGTACTACCGCAGGTCAGTAGTACCGATATTTACATGGCGGAATGTATTTTCCAGAGAGCATGTTTTTAAGTGTTTTCAAGCCTCTCTGAAAATCAGAACGACCGCATTTGAACTGCGGTACTACCACAGGTCGATTGTACCAAAATATAGATGGTGGTACGTAAATTACAGAGAATGTGTTTTTGAGCGTTTTGATCCTCTCTGAAAATCAGAACGGTCGCACTTCAATTTTGGTACTACTATAGGTCGGTAGTACTGATATCTATATGGCGGTATGTAAATAACAGATAGTGTGTTTTTGAGAGTTTCGATCTCCCTTGAGAATCGGTATGACCGCAAATTATTGAGCAGTACTACCGGAGTGCGATAGTACCGATATTTTCATGGTGGTATTTTTTTTCCAGAGACGGTGTTTTCTGAGATTTCTTGAGCTCTGGAAACTGGTAGTTCCGTTTTAGCCGAGCGGTAGTACCGATTTCTAGTTGACAGTAGTACCACAACTTTATGGGTAACAGCTAGTTCAAAGTATTAAATGTTACTATTCCGACCGTTGAGTGAAAAATCGATAGTACCGGGTTTCAACGGCGGTACTACCGCAAATCCTAATTTTTTCAGGAAAGAGGTTGTAACGGCCAGATTTGTTGGTGAGGGGTATAAATACCCCCCTACCTTCTAGTAGCAACTTGAGAGACCATTGAGCATTGTACTCTTGCATTGAAGTCTCTTGAGCCCATATACACTCTTCAACTACTCATTTGCTCTTTGATCTTTCATTCTTGAGGTAGTTGAGAGCATTGAAGTGTATTGATTCATTAATTGATCATTTAGGCACTTGTAGTTCCTCAAGCAAAACTCGTGATCAATTGCTCTTGGTGCTTGTCGGCACCTAGACGCCTTAGAGTAAGGAATTATGCAGTGAGCTCTTCAAGAAGATTGTGAAGAGTCCCAACAAGATTGTGATTGGTGTTGTGCTCACCAACTCTGGAGCGGAGGAAGAGCAACTATAGTGATCGAGGGTTGAGGCTTAATTCATGAAGCCGGCTTGATTCGTTCAAGTTTTCTCAACGTGGACTAGTGAAGACCAGTAAGTTTTCGATACCATGGGAAAAACATCATTGTCTCTATTTTGGTTTATTTCTTATCTTTACTACTTTCGCATTTACAATTCTAGCATTTTACTTGTGTAGAATTGCCTAGCTAGAATTGTATCTAGTTTTTACACAAGTTCATAAGTCTTAAAAGGCTTAGTAGTTTTTTATTACATTTGTGCTAGGAATCTTTGTTTAGACAATCTTTCTTAAAATTGTTAATTAGTTGAAGAATTTAAAAAACCTCCTATTCACCCCCTCTAGTCGGTTATTTTCTATCCTACAGTTGCTGATATGGTCGATGTAGACCGTAAGGAAGGAGGCCCTTCTGTCAGCCAAGCTAGTGGGATTGCTCATGAAGGTGGGTAGATTGAAGGCCTAGTTGAAAGGATGGACCTTGAAGACCAGGACTACTAAGCATTATAAGAAAAAGAAGGATCTGATGAGGAGGATGGTGTGGCACAGCAGACGGTTCTGTCCAAGTGGAACACATACCAGTTTGACAACCTAGTCATTCACGAAGGCTCCCATGTATCATGGGAGTATGACTAGAACGAGGTCAGGTAAGGGGTTGTGTACAAATGTAAGGAGGTCGTGCAGGAGGCTGTTAAATTCTGGGTCTTGTCGGAGCAACATACATTCATGTTAGTGAAGTCCAACCCGAGATGCTACAACGTAAAGTGCGACCTAGAGGGATGCCTTTGGCGAGTGCATGCATTCCATCCTAAGTGGGACACCTATTAGAAATACTCTATAATAGTCACTCACATATGTGTCGTCGCTGAATCAACGAAGTCCCACGAGAACTTGTCGTCAGCATTCATTGCAAACATCATGTATGGTGAGATCGTGGATAATCTAGATTTCGAGCGATGATCCATCATTCAGGCAATAGAGGTAAGGTTCCAGTACACAGTCAGCTATGCAAAGGCGTGAATGGCAAAGCAAAAGGAAGTGGAATCAAGGTTCGGTACGTTCGAGGACTCCTACCACAATCTCCTCGGCCAACTCTAAGTCATACAAGATAGAAATCATGGTACTCATGTCGACATTTAAGATTACGCACATCCGTACTGGGAATAGAAGAGGTTACTGAAGCAAGCATTCTTTACATTTGGTCCATGCATTAATGCATTCTAGCATTATTGTACGATCTTGTGCATGGATGTTGAATATTCTAGACCTACCATTATGTGTTAATGGAGTATTTTGGTTATTAATGGTAAATCTATTTAAGAGACTAACACTTCTATTGTTATACATATTGATTAGTCTCAGTTGGATAAAAAAGTGAATATCAAAGAGGTATGCATTCAACATCATTTTCTTATATCTATGTTGCATTCCTTGGATCCAAAATATATCTTAAACCCCACTAAATGATTAACTTAAATAATATGCATATGTTCTTATTACACATTTGTGTATGCACACATTTAGGGGGAGTTCACTCAATGCTTCGAGGTTTTATTAGTATTGATCCTTATTTCTTTTTCCACATATATTAAGGATCTCTACCTTGAAATATATCCTTGAGTATATAAAACTTGTGTAGTTCATATATACTCATATTTATCTACATTCAATTATTTACAATTGAAGTGGTTGTCGTCAATTACTAATGAGGGAAAGATTGAAGTATGTTGTCCCACCATTATGAGTTAATGGTATGTTGTGGTAATTAATGATAATCATATTATGTAACTAATATTTTCATGAGTTGGATAAATAGGTTATGTTCCATAATAATGATGACTTGGGATGACAATATGAGTTAATCGGCATAAAGCCAAAGTTCAAGTAAAGGATGCATCATGTATTGATACGTATCATAATCTCAAAGAAGAGATGATCATGAGATGATCATCAACTCAAGAGAAGGCCCATCATGTGTTGATGTTGGTCAAGTGGAAGAGTGCATCATGGGTTGTTGCATAATCGAGTCAAGAACTTAAAGTAAAGGAGATCATCATGTGTTGATGATTATCAAAGTCGAGAACTCAGACTTGAAGTAAAGATGTGTGTCATCAAGCTTCAAGAACATGCCTAAGGAAAAGGTATGGCTAGCTAGGGCTAAGGACAAGTTTCTAGTTTTCTACCGGTCTTGGTGTTTGGATGGAAGATCGGATTGCTAGTATAGGTTGTCATACTATTAAGAGGAGTCTCGATTAGTAGCTTGAGTTAGTCTTATGTTGATAGCTCGTTGTGTTTGCTCTAGCTCTCGTTAGTATGTTGCAAATATTTATGAATGTGTTTTGAAAATAGTCGAGGCTCATGCATAATCCTTGTAGCATGTGACTTTAGTTTACGAATGTGTTTTGCAAATGGTTTAAATCCATGTACTTTATTCCTTGTGGCATTGATTCTAAAAGTCGGCAAATGTGTTTTGACACTTGTTGATAATCTTGCCTTTAAACCTTGTTTGCATTACCAATCAATTGGTAAGTGTGTTTTGCAAATAGAATTGAAGCGAAGTGCTAAAACTCTCTTTCAACCCTGGCGGTCTGACCGCAGGTCATTGGGCGGTCTGACTGGAATGTTCGGACTGAACGTTTGGTCCTTATGTGAACTGGTGGTCTGACCGCCAGTAGAGACCAGTCCATGTGTTGGTCGGTTGAAGAATTTAGACCCGCCATTATGAGTTAATAGAGTATTTTAGTGATTAATGACAAATCTATATGTGAGACTAGCACTTCTATTGATATACCTATTGTGTAGTCTTATTTGGATAAAAATATGAAAATTATGGAGGTATGCACTCGACTTCATATTCTCATATATTGTTGCATTCCTCGGATCCAAAATATAGGTTGAACTCTACCAAAAGTTTAACTTGAATATATGCATATATTTTTATTACACATTCGTGTATGCACACATTTAGGGGGAGTTCACTCTATGTTTTGTGGTTCATTAGTCTTGATCAATATCCTTTTATCCAAATATATTGGGGATCTCTACTTTGAAATATATTCTTTGAGTATATAAAACTTGTGTAGTTCATATATACTCATATCGCTTTATATTCAATTATTTAAAATTGTGTTGTGGGACTAATGTGTGTGCTAAGATGTGTTCAAGGCTTAGTCCCGGAGTTTGAATGATGACATAAAAATGAAATGCAAAGATGATAAATGATTGACATGGCTCAAAACAAAGGAGTCATGTATTGCATTTCGAAAAGCTTCAGGATAATTTCAGTGGAAATCAGTATGACCACATTTGGTAAGCGGTACTACCGATGTGCGATAGTACCGGAGTTCTATGGCGGAACTACCGCAAAGTGGTATGACCGCAATCCCTACGGTACGTGTTTTCCATAGAGATGCATTTCTGGAGTTTATTTGCTCTGTTGGAAGTGCGGTAGTACCGGAGGTCATTGAGCGAAACTACTACAACCCGGTTTAACCGATATTTGTGAAGCAGTACATTATTTCCAGAGATGACCATTTTCAGAACTCAAGGGGAAGAGGTAGCACCGCCCTTGTGTTCGGTATTACCGGAGAGTGGAACTACCACATAATCAACGGTGGTAGTACCGCACCTGTCAATAATAGCTTATTTATAAGCTTTTATTGCAGGTATATCTTGGTAATTAATATTTATCATCGTGGGACTAACATTTTCCATGAGTTGGATGAATATGTTATGTTCCAAGGTGATGAAGACTTTGGATTGCATCATGAGTTGATCGTCATCAAGTCAAGGTTCAAGAAGAGTATGCATCATGTGTTGATGCATATCAAGATCTCGAAGAGGAGATGATTATGAGTTGATCATCAAGTCAAGAGAAGACCCATCATGTGTTGATGGAGGTCAAGTAAAGGATGCATCATGAGTTGATGCATATCAAGACAATGACCCGGACTTGAAGTGAAGATATGTGTCATCAAGCTTCAAGAAGATGCTCAAGGCAAAGGTATAACTAGCTAGGGCTAAGGATGTGTTCCTAGTCTTTTACCGGTCTTGGTGTTTGTTTGGAAGACCAGATTGCTAGTATAGGTTTGCCGTACTATTAAGAGAGGTCTTGTCTAGTAGCTTGAGACTCATCATGTGTTGATAGCTCAATCTCGCTTGTTCTAGCTCACCGTGGCATGATGCTATTATTTGCATATGCGTTTTGCAAATAGTCGAGGCTCATGCATTTAATTCTTGTAGCACGTGACTATACTTTGCAAATGTGTTTTGCAAATGGTTGAAGTCCATGTACCTACTTCTTGTGGCATGATCTAAGTTTGTAAATGTGTTTTGTAAATTGATGAGATTCATGCATTTTTCCTTGGCATGGTCTAAGATTGTTTGTTGCTATTTCTTTGGACTTAGACCATGGTAGTGGCTCTTTGGAGTTGTGCTTTTGATTTTATAAAATGTGTTTGAGATCAATAAAATAGGTGGGTTGTATATCCCTCTGAATAAGCCTTCCATAGAGCCCAAGATCACCCAATTCCGACATCTGAGTCAAAAGTTATGATATTTTTACCGAGTGTTGTCTGTGCTGAAATTGAACTGCGGTACTACCGCCCGAGAAAAGATGTACTACCGTCGAACGGTAGTACCTCCCATTGCACTTTGGTACTACCGCACCAAAAATTTTAACGGCTAATTTTTTATCATTCAATGCACCATTTCTGACCGTCGAACAAAAATCGGTAGTACCGGCATTTGTACTGTGGTACTACCACATTTTGCTGAGTTTGTTGTTTTCTGCTCCCAACGGCTAGTTTTTGTTGTGGGGGCTATAAATACCCTATTGACCGGTTGAGAGACAATTTTTGGTATCTCATTTCACCCACATGAGGTAGTGTGAGGTTCTCCTCTCAATTGTACATGTGTTGCACCTTGTGAGCAAAGAGAGAGGTCTCTAGTTGCATGTGTTTCATCTAGAGATGGATTTCGTATCCATTTGAGCGTGTGCATTCGTTGCACGTGGTGAGAGTCAAGTAAGGGGCTTAGCTTGTTACTCTTGGTGTTTGCTGATACCTAGACGGCGTGGAGGCGTCGTGGACCGGTGATCTTCTCAAGAAGCTTGTGAGAAGGCCCGACGTGTTGTAAAGGTTGGAGCTCACTTATCCGGAGAGGGAAAGAGCTACTACTAGTGGGATTGGGGTGTTTGGCTTAATTCGTGGAGCCGGTCCAATTAGTTTGGCCTTACCTCAACGTGGATTAGGGGAGACTAGCAAGTCTCTGAACACCACGGTAAAACATCATTGTGTTAATGTGGTTTGTTCTATTGTGTTTTACTTTGTGCAATTTACACTCCTTGTATTAAATTACTTTCATGTCTTTGAATTATTGCTTTTATTATCATAGTGTATGTTGTTGGTGCACTTAGTAAATACTGTTTGATTTAGGCTTTGATTGTGCAAAACTGAATTGATTTATAATTTCGCATAAAACTCGGTTTTAGCCAAAAGATTTTAAAACCGCCTATTCAGCCCCCATCTAGTCGGTCTCCTCGATCTTACATCGGTCTGACCGGACCCTTGTCAGCTGTATGACCGTATTTCTCTTGTGGTACTACCAGAGTGCGGTAGTACCGAGCTTTATTTGGCGGTATGCTGTTTCCAGTAAGGTGCTTTCTCTGGATCTAGTTTGCTCCTTTGGGGAACGGTCTGACCGGCCATTGGTTGGCGCTCCGACTGGAAGTTAGTCCAACGGCTAGTTTTATAGCCGTTGAAGCTGTGGCGGTCTGATCGGCCATTGGCGGTCACACCGATTTATCCTTGTTTCTCTGCAACTTTACCTCCAACGGCTAGTTTTTTGGTGTGGACTATAAATACCCACCTTGGCAGGTTGTGGAAGTGGTTGTTACCGGTGCTATTCATTCCTTTGAGCAAAAAGCAAGCACTCTCATCTTTTATATGCATGTGTTGCATTTAGTGAGCATAGAAAGCAAACCCTAATTGCATGTGTTGCATTAGATAGTGGATTATGTATCCACTTGAGTTTAGACACTTGATTTGTTCAAGTGAGCGTCTCTGACTTGTTACTCTTGGTGTTTGCCGACACCTAGACGGCTTGGATAAGTTGCATCAGTGATCTTCTCAAAGAAGGTTGTGATAAGACCCGAGTGGTTGTGAGTGGTTTGGTGCTCGTCATCTTCGGAGTGGAGGAAGAACAACCCCGAGTGGATCGAGGTGTTGGTTCGTGTTGAAGCCGGTCTAAGTGGTTGGAGTTACCTCAGAGGTGTTTGGCTTATTCGTGGAGCCGGTCCAATTAGTTTGGATTTACCTCAACGTGGATTAGGGGAGACTGGCAAGTCTCTGAATACCATGGTAAAACACCATTGTGTCATTGTGGTTTGTTCTATTTTGTTTTACTTTGTGTAATTTACATTCCTTGTATTAAATTGCCTTCATGTCTTTGAATGATTGCTATCATTATCAATAGTGTATGTTGTTGGTGCACTTAGTAAAGACTTTTTTATTTAAGATTTAATTGTGCAAAACCAAATTGATTTACAATTCCGCATAAAACTCGGTTTTAGCCAAAAGATTTTAAAACCGTCTGTTCACCCCCTCCTCTAGTTGGCCTCCTTGATCTTACAGATGTCATATTTCTAATAGAGAAGTACAAGAGTCATATACTAACTGCAATAGCGATGGACGGTAACATCAGGTTCTTCTCGTGGCCTTCACATTCGTCGAAAGTGAGAACACAGACAATAAGATGTGGTTTATGAGGAATGTGAAGATCTATGTTGTACATAGCCGTCTTAACATATGCGTCATACATGATCGACAAGTTGTCTTGTTGAGTGCAATAACCCAGCTACAACAATGGGAGAACGAGGCACTTCTGTGGGTGGATCTGCAGAGCCGGTGGTACATTAGACACTCGGTGCAAACTTCTACAAGCAGTTCCGCAACAAAGACTTGATGAACCTGTACAAGCGTCTGTGCAACCAAAACCCGAAGAGAAAGTTTGATGCCCTCAAAAAGATTCTGGATGAGCATACTGGGGCGCACAGAAAGGAGGCAGCAAAAAGGCCATCTGCAAGCGCTGACTAGGACCCCGAGGCATTGTCACATATACCCATAGATGCTCCTGGTGTGACGAGGAAGACAGGGGCGCAGGTGAAATGCTTCTCGGACTGGATTGAGCACGAGCCTAAGAAGTGGTCGCTGCTACATGACTAGGACGGTGCTCGATATGGTATCATGACAACCAATCTAGCCGAGGTGTACAATTGGGTCATGCATGGCATCAAGTACCTCCCTTTGGTTGCTATTGTGGAGACAAATCTACGGGGTACCATAAAATACTTCATTAAACGAAGCAAATAATGTGTCGCTCTCCATGGCAAATGGTAGAGTTCTGTACTCCGCCATGATCACCAAGTACATGCGGGACAAGAACAATAAGGGTGATATGCGCTAGGCATTCAGGATGGACACAAAGGAGCTTCGCTTCGAGAGCGTGTGCATGGAGAAAGGACACCGAGGGATGAACCGCAAAAGGACCATCCACGGGTGCACACTACGACACGCTAGTTGTGTATGCACCTGCAATAAGCATCTTCTTATGCATAGGCCATGCTTACATATCATGGCCACATGTTCGACGGTAGCGCAACATCCCGAATAGTACCTTTCCGGATATTTCACCTAGAAAAAGGTGATGCAAACCTAGAATGCAGAGCTGTATGGTTATGATGTGGTTGGCTATTTCACTGGCCATCCGACCTAGGAGCAACTCATCCAGGCCGCGGACATCGCTAGGCTGAAGGGAAAGGTTGGCCAGCGGCAGGTACGGCGTATCAGGAATGAGATGGACGAAGCAGAAGTGGGGTGTCGCACGAAGAAGTGCCCAATTTGCAGGGAGTTTGGGCATACCTACAAGATATGCCCTATGAGAAGTGCACGGGATGAAGGAGAGGTCGGCAATCCGGACGATAGCCACTAGAATGGTTTGTCTTCTCGAAATATGTTTGTGTTGAATGTTTTGTATTATCATTGTAATTTGTTAAAAAGCTATGTGACGACGTCTTGCTGGAATGTGTTGTAACAAAATTGTGATTTGTCAAAAAAAAAACTACGTGATGACGTTGTGGTGGAATGTTTTGTAACATCATTGTGATTTCTCGAAAAACTATATGACGACGTTGTGC
Organism: Hsuehochloa calcarea; assembly: GCA_036346395.1. NCBI lineage: Eukaryota > Viridiplantae > Streptophyta > Magnoliopsida > Poales > Poaceae > Hsuehochloa > Hsuehochloa calcarea. The sequence continues at coordinate 62,882,004 of CM070594.1, read as the reverse complement.
TGTAAAGTTTTGTAACATCTTTTGTGATTTATTGTAAAGCTGTGTGATGATGTTTTGCTTTAAAATATGTTGTACTAATATTGTTTTCTTATTACTGTATAATTTTGTTTCTTATTATGACGTGCATCCAATTGTAATGTGTAACTTACATTCTTCCTTAAATCACCACCATTGTCTTCGTCAATGGCCATTAGTGGCGGTAGTTTAGTTGTTGGGTGTTGTGTGGTGGTTCGGATGCTGAAATAACAGTAGAAATTTAAATAAAATAGTAATAAATGTTTAGCCCTAATTCTACATATAGAAAAAATAGCATACTGCCGCCAGTTGAACTGACATAATTTTTTTGACTATTTAGTTTTGTAATTTTTTTAAATTAATATTATTATAAAAATTTCACGACTGCACCTCTACTGGCTAGCGAGCACCGATTATATACTGCGTGTAATACCCTGAAAATAATATTAATATTAATAATAGCGTCTTAAGGGCTTGAGCGTGATTAAATAAAAAGAATTGGTGGAAAATAGTATTTTCAGATTTTTTTGTGAGATGTATAAATAGTGGTGGAATTATTTTAGAAACCCTAGTTTTTCTATTCCACGAGCTGTCTCCAGTTTTTTTCTTTTTTTTTCCTCGAGCTCGCCACGCCAAATCGCTTTATTGCTCTCACATGCTGCCGTTTTTTCTTCCACCGCCACCGCCTGATTGATTTCTCGGCCGTGGAAAAGCCACCAGCGTCTTCTTTGTTGATCTGTCTCGCCGAAGTCCTCGCTGGCGCTGCTGCTTCTACCGCGCTAATCCGCCCGGTCTGCTGCAGCGTTGGAGCACTGCATTGTTGCCGCAAGCCGAAGCCAACGCCAACCGACCGCTTTTCCTGTCGTTGCCGCTTTGTGCGTGAGTGTTCTCATTGGCCGCTTGTGCGGCATCTTCTTGTCTTTGTCGCGAGGAATCTACGCACTCGCCGAGCCAAATTCCGCCAAGCTTCTTGGCCGGACCGCCGCTTTCTTTGCGTTTTGTTGCTGCTGCCTCTTGCGTGTCTTTTCTTGAGATGCCCTGCATGCTTGTGGCTTTGAAGCCGTGAGCTATCGAGAGACAAAAGAGTGCCGTGCAAACAAATCCAGTAGAAGAAAAGAAGTCCAGATCCGGATTCGAGTGGGTAACGATCTGTAATTTTTGTTCTCTGTTTTGCTATGTTAATTAGAGGTTATAACTGAGATTATTTAGAGAGGTCGATTAATAGATTTGTTTAGCACTGCTTAGCCCGCGGTTCTGTTGATCGATTTATTCGGGTACTTTAATGGCAAATGTTGAAAATCTCATCTACTAGTTAATTGTAGATAATTTCGATATCTTCCTATAGCATATTTTATCACGTCAATCGGACGAGTATAATTAGAGTTATGTTTTTCAAAAGGCCGCTGTTTTTAGGGTTATCGTCTTTCGGCGCTGTTTTGGTAGACGGTAGATTAAAAATAGTAAATGGCTTAATTAGAGTTTTTGATCTACATGAAAGTTGTAGATAACTGTCCAATGGTTCCGTAGGATCTGAGAACGCGCATTTTGGTTGAGTAGAACAAATGTTATGAATTTATTAAGTCTGCTGTTCCGAAGCGGACAGATCGGCTTTCCGGGCTAAATACGGAGGGTTAGATGATTTAATTAGAAGTCTTTGTAATCTAAGAAAATGTGGATAATTTTATGAAGAATCCAGAATGGGGTGGTTTGTGGTGATCGGACTTTCGAGTCAAAAGTTATGCTCTTTTTAATAACCGGACAGCTATGGGTAACTTTTCGTACCGGTGTAACGTGGTATATTTGGGGACGGTAGGAGCGATGTATATTGATTGTTATCCTTATGATGCTGTAGCTTGTATTGAGATGTGTGTATCTAATGTAGGAGAAGCGTCGTGCTTGTTGCCATCTGCTAGCCAAATTGTGCGTCGCAACTAGTAAAGGCAAGTGCATGGTAGACAGCGATCAATGATCGATCACTGTTTTCTTTATCTTCTATTACCATTATTGTTGTGCTTTTATTTGGTTTAATTGCAAACAATGAATTGGTATGTTTATATCTTTGTTGACAAGCATGATGAAAGTTGGATATGATGTTTATGATGGAGTTTGCATGTTTGCATTCATAAGCATCTTTGCATAAGAGAAGGTGATCATTATTGATCACAACTCCACGGGAGTGGAGGAGGTCCCCGATCCTTTTGGAGGAACGGGCTTGAGAGTGAATGTTGTCGCGAGCATTCACTCACGCTATACCGGTATACGCGAAAGAAGTGCATGTGGACATGTAGAATAGAGTTGCATTCATAAATGAGATTAATGACTGAGAATATTAATGAAAGTGCCTGTGATGATAATGAAGTTATTGATTGCTGTTGATTTATTATTATCGTTGTATATCGATGTGTTTGCTGAGTCGTGGACTCACCCTTGCTCTACTGTTGTTTTTAGGTGATCTTCGAGGATGCCGTAATTGAGAGCGAGTAGAGCACATGGACATCACATGATCATTCGCCATGATAATCATTCATTCAATATTGGTTTACACCTGGACATGTTAGTTATTGAATAATGTTTGGGATATCATTTGGACTAGACTATTTGCTTTATTCATTTGGATTCATTGGTTGCTACTACTTGGGATTATTTACCTGGTTTTATTCCCCTTGATTATTTATTATCGTTTGACCCATAAGTATGCATGTTCTTTTGTGATATATGGATATGATTATCATTGTTTTCTTGCTGTAATTATTATAGTGTGTCGTTAATTATTAGTTTAGAGAGTAGTGTGGTGGCATTCGGGCTCGGTGTTGAAATGGGTGTTACTGATTAGTATCGAGCGGGCTTTAGGTCCGTGGTGAATAGATTAACAACTTAGGCAAACTAAAATTGTTAAAATTTGTTTTAGTTTAGTAAATCAACTAAAATATGCTAATGATTAACTAACCTAAAATTTGACACACTAGTGCACAGTAGGTTAGAGAGAGGTACGATTATAGTTTTACGCTTCCGTTATGTTGTTTATTGATGGATGAGTTTATTTTGAGCTTTGAGCTCATTGTGTATTGTTGATTGTGGTTGATAGCTATGCCGAGGGGTAGAGGACGTGGTCGTGGTGGCGCGATGCGTGGAGGTCGGGTCGCGGAAGAGGTTCCGTGGAGCCACCTCCTGTGTGATTGAGTCGATGGTGAGGGGTTGCTGTTGACCCGCCTCCGGTTGGGGCCCAAGATGAGACCCCCGCTTTGCTGAGAGAGTTGGTGGGAGAGATCCGTGCTCTTCGTCAACAGGCGGATATTTGGTGGGAGATCGTGTTGTCTTCGAGGACCGCCACTCAAGGGCTAGTCACTTGGGAGGACTTTGTTGATCAATTCAAGGGGAAGTTCTACCCCTATTCTTTTGTTGAGAAGATGGAGGTTGCCTTGACGACCTTTGCTCAGGGCAAGAGGTCTATTGCTGAGTATGAGGCTGAGTTCAACAACTTGGTTCGCTTTGTCCCTTCAGTAGCGAACGATGATCTGCAGAAAGCCAAGAGGTTCCGTCGGGGTCTCAATTCTGAGTACCGGCATGTGTTGGGAGCTACTCCACTCCGTGACTACAGCTCTGTTGTGGAGCAAGCTAGGGGCATGGAGTTGGAGATGCAGCTCACAAAGGGGCAAGCCTCGTGGATCGGTAGTTTCGGTGGTGACGGAAGAGGAGCTCTAGTGAGGAAGTGGGTCATTCACACCGCTTTCAAGAAATTCAAGGAGGACCGCAGTCATTTAAGTCTAAGCAGTCGAGGCCGTTCCCTTCTTCGGCGCCTCGTCCTTTTGTAGGTACTCCAGCTCTCCGTCCTGTCCCAGGGCAGGGCATGCTTTGCTTTAAGTGCGGTGATGGACACCGCGCTGCTGAGTGCACTTGGACGGGTGATTGCCGCAGTGTGGCCGACAGGTCACAAGGAGCGGGTGTGTCGCGTAACCCGCTAAGCGTGATCAAGTGGGAGCTGTGCCATCTTCTTCTTGATGGGTCCCGCTCGAGGATCTTTCCGATGATGATCGCTCCTCCAATGATGCCATTTCCTTCACTTGGGCGCCTCGTGAGGGTACTCTGGCGGCACCGCCACCTTCGCACCGCTCAGTTTGCACGACCGGCTTTACTCGCACCGCCACAAGAGATTGTTGGGGCTCTCGCCGCCCCTGCATCGTCTTCTTTCGCCATGGCGCCACCTGGAGTGTACGCCATGCCCACAGCGGAGTCCGCGGGTCGTCCTGACGTGGTGACAGGTACTTTGCTTGTGGATTCATTTGATGCTTTAGTCCTTTTTGATTCGGGGGCTACCTTTTCGTTTGTTTCGTCGGCGTTTGCTAGAAGAGCGAACTTGAGTATGCAGTGGATTTCTCGATCGGTGTTAGTTAGTTCTCACGGGGTATTATTGCTAGTTCTACTGTTTGTCCTGGGTGTTCTATTATTATTGATGGAGAGAAGTTCACGGCAAATTTGATAGTTATTCAAATGGAGCCGTTCGACGTTATCTTGGGTATGGACTGGTTGCACTCTTATCGAGCCGTGATATCTTGTTTCTGTAGAACAGTCTCTGTGCAGACCTCGTCTGGGGAGACTTTGACTTTTCAGGGGAGTGCGCCTCCGCGCTCTCTTTCAATGTTGGTCTGATTGTTCCGGGTCGTGCGATGGAAAATCGGGCTTCTTTTAGCTCTTGCTGAGAAACCGAGTGTGGCTTCGCAGATTGAGGAGATTCCGGTGGTCAGTGATTATCCCGATGTGTTCCCAGCTGATCTTCCGGGTTTGCCACCTGCGCGAGACGTGGAGTTTCGTATTGATCTTGTTCCGGGTACTCGTCCCATCTCGATGTCTCCATATCGATTAGCACGTCCGTTTCAGGACGAGTTGAAGAAGCAGTTGGATGAGTTGTTGGCTAAAGGTTTGATCAGCGTAGTGTTTCGCCATGGGGAGCTCCTGTTCTGTTCACAGAGAAGAAGGATGGGAGTTGGCGCATGTGTATTGATTACCGCGCGCTTAATGCAGTCACAATCAAGAACAAATATCCATTGCCCCGCATTGAGGATTTGTTTGATCGGTTGAATGGAGCTCAAGTATTCTCCAAGATTGATCTCCAGTCAGGGTATAATCAAATCCGTGTGCGTGGCGAGATGTTGAGAAGACTGCTTTCTCCACCAGGTATGGGCATTATGAGTATAAAGTTATGTCTTTTGGATTGACTAATGCACCTGCCATTTTTATGGAGACCATGAACAACATGTTACACGAGTATCTAGATGACTTCGTGGTGGTGTTCATTGATGACATTCTTATCTATTCCAAGACTAATGAGGATCATGAGCGTCATTTGAGGCTGGTTTTAGAGACTTTGAGAGAGCACAAGTTCTATGCTAAGTTGAAGAAGTGTGAATTCTGGATTTCAGAAGTGGGTTTTCTGGGTCATGTGATTAACCCTCAGGGCATTGTTGTTGATCCTAGTAAGGTCTCTACAGTGGTGGATTGGAAGAGGCCGACTAGTGTGAAGGAGGTGAGGAGTTTCCTGGGTTTGGCTGGATATTATCGGCGTTTCGTGCAGGATTTCTCTATCATTGCCAAGCCGATGTCTCAGCTTACTCAGAAAGGTGTGAGATTCCTATGGACTGATGAGTGTGAGCGCAGTTTCTGCATTTTGAAGGACAGGTTGGTGACCTCTCCTATTCTCACTCTTCCCGAGCCGGGGAAGCGGTTCACAGTCTTTTCAGATACGTCTCGAGTGGGTCTTGGCTGTGTTCTCATGCAAGACGGTAAGGTGATTGCTTACGCGTCGAGGCAGTTAAAGAAGCACGAGCAGAATTATCCCACTCATGATTTGGAGTTGGCTGCGGTTGTTTTTGCTCTCAAGATTTGGAGGCATTATCTATACGGTGAACCTTGTGATATTTTCACAGATCACAAGAGTCTCAAATATATCTTCACTCAGAAGGATCTGAATTTGAGGCAAAGGAGGTGGTTGGAGTTGATCATGGCTGATTTTGATCGCATGGGTATATCCTATTATTATGCGGGCACATCACATGTTGAGACACAGTTGATTCTTGAGTCAGCTATTCCAGACCGTGTGCGGGAAGCACAACAGAGTGACCGGCTATTACAGGAGGTTAGGAAGCGTCTGGATGAGGGCAAAGAGGGTGATTTTAGCATGGATGATTCTGGTACTTTGAGGTTTAAAGGCCGTCTTTGTGTGCCACAAAAGGCGGAGGTCAAGGATGATATTTTGAGGGAGGCACATCGCACTCCATACACTGTTCATCCTGGTGAGACTAAGATGTATCGAGATTTGAAACAGAATTTTTGGTGGAAAAGAATGAAGGTGGACATTGCTAATTATGTGGCTTCTTGTGGTGTTTGTCAGCAAGTGAAAGCTGAGCACAAGCGTCCTGCAGGGTTGTTGCAACCTTTGGAGGTACCCCAGTGGCCTTGGGATGATATCTCTATGGACTTTGTGGTGGCGTTGCCTCGTTCGCGCGAGGAAGGATGCGATTTGGGTAGTGGTGGATCGATTGACAAGTCTGCGCACTTCATTCCTATTCGCACGACAAATTCAATGAGTGATCTAGCTCCCATTTATGTGCGTGAAATAGTCGATGCATGGTGTGCCAAAGACCATCGTTTACGACGAGGACGCCAAGTTTGTCTCAAGTTCGGGAGAGTCTGCAGAGTGCATTGGGCACAGCTCCGCCTTAGTCTGCGTTTCATCCTCGATGCAGATGGGCGATCAGAGCGTACTATTCGACTTTGGAGGACATGTTGCGATCTTGTGTTTTATCTTGGAAGGGTAGTTGGGAAGACCAGTTGCCACTTGCAGAGTTTGCTTATAATAATAGTTACCATTCCAGTATTAGAGCCGCGCCATTTGAGGTTCTCTATGGGCGGAAGTGCAGATCGCCACTTTGTTGGGATGCGATTGGAGAGAAGGCGCTTTGGGTCCGACCGGATTGAAGACCGTTGAGCGTGTGGCCATGGTGAGGCGTAATCATTAGCGGCTAGTAGACAAAAAGTTATCTTGATTTGAGGAGACGTGACTTGGAGTTTGCGGTGGGTGACCAGGTGCTCTTGAGAGTGTCTCCCACTAAGGGTATTGTTCGGTTTGGTACCAGAGGGAAGCTTAGCCCGAGGTACGTTGGACCGTTCTCGATTATTGCAAGAATTGGGAAGTTAGCATACCGCTTGGATCTTCCTGAGTCCATGCGTGGAGTTCATAATGTGTTTCACGTCTCGATGCTGAGAAAGTTTTTGAGAGACCCAGAGCATAAGATTTCATTAGAGCCGCTGACTATTGAGCAAGACCTCACGGTTGAGTCGCGTCCGTGCGCGATTCGGAGAGGTCGGAGCGAGTCCGAGGCACAAGACGTTGGTATCGTCAAGGTCTTTGTGGACGATCACCGAGAGAGAGGCGACTTGGGAGTTGGAGTCTCGCATGCGCGAGCAATATCCGGAGTTGTTCACGTCGGGTACGTGTTGTTTTGTTGTTTAATTTCAGCAGTGTAGTTTTTGTTTGAGTAGAACGGCGATTAGAATTCGGGGTCGAATTCCGTTAAGGGGGGTAGAATGTAATACCCTGAAAATAATATTAATATTAATAATAGCGTCTTAAGGGCTTGAGCGTGATTAAATAAAAAGAATTGGTGGAAAATAGTATTTTCAGATTTTTTTGTGAGATGTATAAATAGTGGTGGAATTATTTTAGAAACCCTAGTTTTTCTATTCCACGAGCTGTCTCCAGTTTTTTCTTTTTTCCTCGAGCTCGCGCCACGCCAACCGCTTTTATTGCTCTGTGCTGCAAGGCCGTCTTTTCTTCCACCGCCACCGTGGCGATTGATTTCTCGGCCGTGGAAAAGCCACCAGCTTCTTTGTTGATCTGTCACCGAGTCCTGCTGGCGCCGCTTGCTGCTTCTATTCGCTAATCCGCCCGGTCTGCTGCAGCGTTGGAGCACTGCATTGTTGCCGCAAGCCGAAGCCAACGCCGAACCGATCTGCTTTTCCCTGTGCTGCCGCCTGTGCGTGAGTGTTCTGCTGGCTGTTTGTGCGGCATTCTTGGCTTTGTCGCGAGGAAATCGCCGCACTCGCCGAGCCAAATTCGCCAAGCTCGGCCGGATCTTTGCTTTCTTGCGTTTTGTTCTTCTTGCCTCTTGCGTGTCTTTTCTTGAGATGCCCTGCATGCTTGTGGCTTTGAAGCCGTGAGCTATCGAGAGACAAAAGAGTGCCGTGCAAACAAATCCAGTAGAAGAAAAGAAGTCCAGATCCGGATTCGAGTGGGTAACGATCTGTAATTTTTGTTCTCTGTTTTGCTATGTTAATTAGAGGTTATAACTGAGATTATTTAGAGAGGCCGATTAATAGATTTGTTTAGCACTGCTTAGCCCGCGGTTCTGTTGATCGATTTATTCGGGTACTTTAATGGCAAATGTTGAAAATCTCATCTACTAGTTAATTGTAGATAATTTCGATATCTTCCTATAGCATATTTTATCACGTCAATCGGACGAGTATAATTAGAGTTATGTTTTTCAAAAGGCCGCTGTTTTTAGGGTTATCGTCTTTCGGCGCTGTTTTGGTAGACGGTAGATTAAAAATAGTAAATGGCTTAATTAGAGTTTTTGATCTACATGAAAGTTGTAGATAACTGTCCAATGGTTCCGTAGGATCTGAGAACGCGCATTTTGGTTGAGTAGAACAAATGTTATGAATTTATTAAGTCTGCTGTTCCGAAGCGGACAGATCGGCTTTCCGGGCTAAATACGGAGGGTTAGATGATTTAATTAGAAGTCTTTGTAATCTAAGAAAATGTGGATAATTTTATGAAGAATCCAGAATGGGGTGGTTTGTGGTGATCGGACTTTCGAGTCAAAAGTTATGCTCTTTTTAATAACCGGACAGCTATGGGTAACTTTTCGGTACCGGTGTAACGTGGTATATTTGGGGACGTGTAGGAGCGATGTATATTGATTGTTATCCTTATGATGCTGTAGCTTGTATTGAGATGTGTGTATCTAATGTAGGAGAAGCGTCGTGCTTGTTGCCATCTGCTAGCCAAATTGTGCGTCGCAACTAGTAAAGGCAAGTGCATGGTAGACAGCGATCAATGATCGATCACTGTTTTCTTTATCTTCTATTACCATTATTGTTGTGCTTTTATTTGGTTTAATTGCAAACAATGAATTGGTATGTTTATATCTTTGTTGACAAGCATGATGAAAGCTGGATATGATGTTTATGATGGAGTTTGCATGTTTGCATTCATAAGCATCTTTGCATAAGAGAAGGTGATCATTATTGATCACAACTCCACGGGAGTGGAGGAGGTCCCCGATCCTTTTGGAGGAACGGGCTTGAGAGTGAATGTTGTCGCGAGCATTCACTCACGCTATACCGTATACTGTGAAAGAAGTGCATGTGGACATGTAGAATAGAGTTGCATTCATAAATGAGATTAATGACCGAGAATATTAATGAAAGTGCCCGTGATGATAATGAAGTTATTGATTCTTTGTTGATTTATTATTATCGTTGTATATCGATGTGTTTCTTTGAGTCGTGGACTCACCCTTGCTCTCTCGTTGTTTTTAGGTGATCTTCGAGGATGCCGTAATTGAGAGCGAGTAGAGCACATGGACATCACATGATCATTCGCCATGATAATCATTCATTCAATATTGGTTTACACCTGGACATGTTAGTTATTGAATAATGTTTGGGATATCATTTGGACTAGACTATTTGCTTTATTCATTTGGATTCATTGGTTGCTACTACTTGGGATTATTTACCTGGTTTTATTCCCCTTGATTATTTATTATCGTTTGACCCATAAGTATGCATGTTCTTTTGTGATATATGGATATGATTATCATTGTTTTCTTGCTGTAATTATTATAGTGTGTCGTTAATTATTAGTTTAGAGAGTAGTGTGGTGGCATTCCAGACTCAGTGTTGGGCTGGGGTGTTACAGGGCGTGCATCACGTTTGATGCCATTGCGGACACAACCCAGACCAATGTACGTTTCAGCCCAACTCAGCTTCGTCAAGAGAAGCGAGGAACTGGCGAAGCGCTAAAAAGTTCGGTTCTCTGTGGACAGTCGGGATGGACGTGAACTAGTGCATGTAAGGCTTTCAAATAATGAGGCCCAATAATCTTTGCGTTAGCTATAGTCTATAGGTGAGCCATGCACGACATCATGTACCTCCCTTTGGTTGCTATTGTGGAGACAAATCTACGGGGTACCATAAAATACTTCATTGATCGAAGCAAATAATGTGTCGCTATCCATGGCAAATGGTAGAGTTCTATACTCCGCCATAATCACCAAGTACATGCGGGAGAAGAGCAATAAGGGTGATATGCGCTAGGCATTCAAGATGGACACAAAGGAGCCTCGCTTCGAGAGCATGTGCATGGAGAAAGGACGCCGCGGGATGAACTGCGAAAGGACCATCCACGAGTGCACACTACGACACGCTAGTTGTGTACGCACCTGCAATAAGCATCTTCTTATGCATAGGCCATGTTTACATGTCATGGCCACATGTTCGACGGTAGCGCAGCATCCCGGATAGTACCTTTCCGGATATTTCACCTAGAAAAAGGTGATGCAAACCTAGAATGCATAGATGTATGGCTATGACGTGGTTGGCTATTTCACTGGCCATCCGACCTAGGAGCAACTCATCCGGGCCGCGGACATCGCTAGGCTGAAGGGAAAGGTTGGCCAGCGGCAGGTACGGCGTATCAGGAACGACATGGAAGAAGCAGAAGTGGGGTGTCACACGAAGAAGTGCCCAATTTGTAGGGAGTTTGGGCATACCTACAAGATATGCCCTATGAGAAGTTCACGGGATGAAGGAGAGGTCGGCAATCCGGACGATAACCACTAGAATGGTTTGTCTTCTCGAAATATGTTTTTGTTGAATGTTTTGTATTATCATTGTAATTTGTTAAAAACATTTGTGACGACGTCTTGCTGGAATGTGTTGTAACAAAATTGTGATTTTTCAAAATAAAAACTACGTGATGACGTTGTGGTGGAATGTTTTGTAACATCTTTGTGATTTATCGTAAAGCTGTGTGATGATGTTTTGCTTTAAAATATGTTGTACTAATATTGTTTTCTTATTACTGTATAATTTTGTTTCTTATTATGACGTGCATCCAATTGTAATGTGTAACTTACATTCTTCCTTAAATCACCACCATTGTCTTCGTCGGTGGCCGTTAGTAGCGGTAGTTTAGTTGGTGGGTGTTGTGTGGTGGTTCGGATGCTGAAATAACAGTAGAAATTTAAATAAAATAGTAATAAATGTTTAGATCTAATTCTACATATAGAAAAAATAGCATCCTGCCGCCAGTTGAACTAGCATAATTTTTTTGACTATTTAGTTTTGTAATTTTTTAAAATTAATATTATTATAAAAAATTTCGCGACCAGACCTACCGGCTAGCGAGTACCGACAGGTATACAAGCGTGCATCACGTTTGACGCCATCGTGGACACAACCCAGACCAATGTACGTTTCAGCCCAACTCAGCTTCGTCAAGAGAAGCGAGCAACTGGCGAAACGGTAAAAAAGTTCGGTTCTCTGTGGACAGTCGGGACGGACGTGAACTAGTGCATGTAAGGATTTCAAATAATGAGGCCCAATAATATGTGCGTTAGCTATAGTCTGTAGGTGAGCCATACCCATGTATGGGTATTTGTCAATGGGTCATTATGGACCGGAAACAGGTTCTTCCGGCGGTCTTGCCAGAAATGTGGTTGTGCATACGCCATGTGACCATGTATAATTGTCTATCGACAATCTGGAATTCTGGACTCTTACTTCGCGGCCTCACCTGTCCTTGTTGGCCAATGAGGAACAGAAGGGCAAGTCCAGAAGTTTGTACAAGGGACCGCTTACATATTTACTCTTGGACTTGGAGGTTATCCGTGCATTACAACGAAATCTAAAAGAGAGTGATACATATCAGTACATGGGATCCTAAACCGCACAATAAACATCAATTTTCTTTCACACACATATAAACAGAAATATTAACTTGGCTTATTGCATCACCTACTACTACTGGAAAATTAAAATTTTGAGTTCATAGTTTGTTTACCTTTGGAAGTTGAAGTTGATGTCGACTTCCCTCCCCGATATGCTGCCCATTTCTAGCCATTGCCAGTTGACAAGGAAGAGGGCAACGCGTTGATGACCACCTTCATTCACCCTAAACTCAATTCACGACTAGGTTTTCACGGACATTGGCCCTCTGCAGCCCTCGCAGGCACATTATAGCGAGGAGGTGGGAGGCCGAGCAGGAGGCGCTGCGGCGTCGCAGTGCTAAGGGAGGAGAAGGCGGGCTATGTTTGCTCAGCCAGCACGGAGTAGGAGGCGGCAGCGGTGTATGGGAGGATTAGGATGAAGAGGACACGGTGCAGTGAACTCGAGACAGCAGTACGACAAGGGAAGGGCGTCTTCATCTCTGTCTCTTCCTCGTGCGCCGTCGATGCCTCTGTTGGACCGAAAAGGCGACTAGAGGGGGGTGAATAGGAGTACGCCCACTTTTTCACAAAATACTGGATTCAACACAATTCCACTCCAGTAGCTATGGAAGCTATGAAGATCAGTAAATTAGTACAGCGGAAGACTAATATTGATTTCGATAAACACCCCTAAGCAATACTGCAAAGATCAAGCACAAGATAATGAATCACGATTACAGATCACGGCCGATCATTGGTTCAAGGGCGGTCGACCGATTTGTCTTGATCCCGACCGGTGGCCACAAGCGATCCGATCGCCGCCCTCGAGCAGAACAAATCAGCTTCGATGATGAAGATGAAAATAGATAAAACTTTTGATCTACTAATTCAAACTTGATGAAACTTGGAACACATCTTCTCTATGATATCAGGGACCTATTCCAATAGAAGATTATAATAATTCTTGGAAGAATAGCGGTCCTTTTCGATTTGATTGAAGAAGGGTTGAAAACTGGGTCAAAACGAAAACTAGGTCAAAACTCTTGCTCGTGGGTGATTGATGATCAAGATGATCCTAGATAGATTCTCACACGTCACAGCAAGCTAGATCACGTGAAGAAACCAAGCAAAAACTCACGGATCAAAGAAAGACCTAAAATCATCAAATATAGAGAAAGAACGCAATGAGACAAAACATTGATCAAACTTTCCTTCGATTGATTGATATGATATAGGCTTACAACCTCTCCATCAATGGAGGACAATGCTTAATCCAAGAGAAAGAAAATCACATCAAACTACCAAGAATCCTAGCCTCCACAAAAACTCTCCCTAAGAAAAATTAGGGTTTACAAAAATTGCAAAAGAGACGAAGTAGAAGTGCAGCCACCTCCCTCTCCTAATTATAGTGGAGGGTTATACCTTCTATAAGTTTGATTCAATTGGGCTCCCGTTAAGGCCCAAAACAAACGGGACAATTATGCACGCATTTTAATACACCGTTTTTAACACCCCTTGACCTAACTAGCTACACCTTGCGCCATCTTGCGCCTCGGATTAGCTAATAGGTCACCCTTGTCCATCTTGCACCACGCTTGAGTACATTGACCTCACCCGACATCGTCGATCGTTCTGGACCTCAGCTCTCCAAGCCTAGTCCCGATCATCCTCGCCGTTGACCGTCATTGACCACCAAGCAACCTGCACAACAATAGACAAGTAAACCGAATTTGGGAACAAGTTCTTCACAACTTGACCCATGTTAGTCAAAACATGCATCATGCAACATATATGCCTTGAAACCCATGACTTTGACCTAACAACCGAACAACCCCGCCACGACGGGCGACGAACCAAGTGGAAACTGGTCAGACCGCCCCTCGGGCCGGTCTGATCGCCCACCCTGGCCGGTCTGACTGCCAGCTATTGGCCGGTCTGACCGCTAGTAATGACTTAGCTGATTTTTAACCTCTGAAAACCGAAACCTACTGGAAATTTCAAACCAATAGAACTTTTGACTGGAGACTCCAAAAATTATGGGACCAAGTGCAATAGAAACCTCTCTCTTGCCTACACCCTCTATTTTTGGCCCAGCTCAATTCAACACTTTGGTAACTGGTCGGTCAGACTGCCCCCAGGGCCGGTCCGACCGGTCAGGAATCGGTCAGACCGGCCACCCTGGCCGATGAGACAAGTTATAGCCTGACAGCATGCCAACTTTGCCGAAAACACGTGAAACGACAAACCGTAAACGTCATTACCAATTGTCACATCATCCTAAGATCTGGAGTATATCCCCATGATATCCACAATCTCCCCCTTGATGAACACATTGGCAATAATCCAGAAAATGAAATTTAGAGGTTTGAAAAGTAAAATACTTTCATTTTCGCACAAAGGCACAACTTGGTCCATAAGCAAGAGAAAGCAATGAAAATGACCAAGTTTGCATCAGAATAGCATAGGCATATGAGATAAGGCAAAAAAAAGCATAAGAACTTTGATTTCCAAAAAAAGAGTCAAAAATCTCACTTAAGGTCCATATGAAAGAACAATTGTTCAATTGACCTATGATCATTGTGGGGATAAGTAAATGCAATTCAAGTTCAGGAGAATCAATAAGACATAAGGAATGCAATTCAAGAACTCCCCCTCACTATGATCCACAGATTTCACACAATTTCAAATTCTCCAATTTCTCCCCCTTTTTATCATTTTAATATATCTTCTCACTCTTTGTACAATAATGATATATTTTCTCCCCTAACATTGAAATAACTTCTCCCCCTTTGACAATGGAGTCATCAAGGAATCACGCCTTGCTCTCATCAAGAGATAACAAATGCAGAATGAAGAAAGAAACGTAAGAGGAATATGCATGAAGTGCAGTGCAGTAGCTTCATTTTTTTGTATTTTTCAATTTTTGATTACAAGAAGCTTTGGAGATTACCCAAAAGAACAGGCTAGCATCTCTAATATTGCGCAAACAGCATATCAATCCTAACAAAGCTAGCAAAATCATGATAAGACATATATATCAAAGCTAAGCACGAAGGCTCAAAAGTAAAGCAATAGATTTGATCAATTTAAGCAAAGCTTCAAATTCAGCAAGTTCATCAACATGGATCCTAAAGTGAAACTGGCTATGTCAAAATGTCAAAGTGAGATCAAAAATTTAACAAAGACCACATTAAGAGTCAATCAGGTCCTATATTGAATCATTTTGCTCAAATTTCTCAAAAGCCCATTTGTCAACAGTTTTCTCATTTGCACTGAATATTGAAGTTGACTAATGATCTAACTTAGTGACAAGATCCTGTACTAGGAGCCATCCACAAACTCATCCTAAGCTTCGACCAGAAGTTGATTAAAGGTATATCTTAGTGAAGAAGATCATGTACTAGGAGCCATCCACAAACTCTTCCTAAGCTTCTACCAGGGCGACAAATCTTGAGGTTCATGTCATTTCTGACAAGCAGTCCCCATGAGATCGTCTGGATCATCAAACTATCTCCAAGTTCATGTCTTTGACAAGCAGTCTCGTAAGAGTAGTTTGGCACAATTTATGCATAAGACAATCTTCATTTTTATGTTTCACAATAGCAGTTTTAGAATCTCAAGAACACAAAAAGCTCAAGTAATGGTTAATTTTAGATTCAAAAGCTAACAAAGCAATTCTGACAGGACCAATGTCACAAAAGGAGCACTAATTGCGCAACTAGCTAAAATATCCACAAATTGTAATTTTTTAGTTCGAGTTGTTTTAGAGTTCTAGCTCATACAGCAAAGACTTATCTGTATATGTGAAAACATGATAATTCTAGCAAGTCAAAGAACTAGACATGGCATTGAGCAAGAATTGAAATACTAAAGCTCCAAAGGGTAATAGGTAAATCTTCATCAATTTTAAAAGATAAGCATAAAAACTTATATTACAATGCATCTTTTTGGATACCACTTGATGGATTTTTCATATCACTTGTTGGATTTTTCACTTGTTGGATTTTTCATAGGAATGCAATATGATACAATGAGATGTAATAAAAGCCTAAAATCCTTTAAAAAAATAAAAAATCAATAAGTTCAGAAAGGAACAAGATAAGATCAAAAGAACAAGATAAGATCAGAAAAGATCGAACTCCCCCTCAAACCAACC
This sequence comes from Hsuehochloa calcarea, assembly GCA_036346395.1. NCBI lineage: Eukaryota > Viridiplantae > Streptophyta > Magnoliopsida > Poales > Poaceae > Hsuehochloa > Hsuehochloa calcarea. Next base: position 62,865,840 of record CM070594.1, on the reverse strand, counting down.
CATAGGGATAAATTACCCCTAACTCGCTTCTCAAGGTAGCAAACCTAGTTGGGTCTAAAGGCTTGGTGAGGATATCAGCCAGTTGAGCCTCAGACTCCACAAAGTGTAGCACAATATCACTTTCTCGACATGGTCTCTAAGCAAGTGATAACGAATATCTACGTGCTTGGTCCTAGAATGTTGCACAGGGTTCTTAGCAACATTAATAGAATAAGTGTTATCACAGAAAAGAGGATCACTAGCAAAATTTAACCCATAATCCTTAAGAGTGGTTATCATCCACAAAATCTGACTACAGCAACTAGCAGCAGCTACATATTCAGCTTCAGTAATGGATTGTGCAACAGAATACTACTTCCTAGAATACCAAGATACAAGAGACGTGTCTAGGAAGTGACAAATGCCTGAGGTACTCTTCCTATCTAACCGACAGCCAGCAAAATCAGAATCAGAAAACCCCCGAATGGACAAAGATGGCGAACAGGAATACCAAATGCCATACAGAAGGGTAGAGTGTAAATACCTGAATATGCGCTTAACGGCTTGGCAATGGGAAGTCCTCGGAGACGCCTGATACCTCGCATAGAGGCAGACCGTGAAATGGATGTCCGGTCTCGAGGCCATCAGGTATAGAAGGGAACCGACCATGCTGCGGTACTCCCGTTGATCCACGGCTTCTCCTTCCTCATCTGGATCCAAAACAGTCGAAGTTGCCATGGGAGTGGAGATTGGCTTGCAGTCACCCATGTCGAAATGTTTGAGCAAGTCCTTAGTGTACTTCGTTTGATGGATGAAGATCCCTTCCTTGCATTGCTTAATTTGAAGCCCCAAAAAGTAATTGAGCTCTCCCATCATACTCATCTCAAATTCCCTGAACATAGTCTCAGAAAAGCTGGAAACAAGAGCATTAGAAGAACCACCAAAGATAATATCATTAACGTAAATTTGAGCAAGCAAGAAGTCATTAGCACGCCTAAGAATGAACAAAGTCTTGTCTACCTTATCCATCTCAAAGTCATTCTTAAGAAGGAAGGTCTTAAGTCTATTATACCAGGCTCTATGGGCTTGCTTAAGACCATACAAGGCTTTGGATAGTTTGAACACATGATTTGGGTACTTGGGATTCTCAAAGCCTAGGGGTTGCCTAACATAAACTTCCTCCTCTATGAAACCATTTAAAAAGACACTTTTAACATCCATTTGATATAATCTAAAGCCTTTAGATGCAGCAAATGCAAGCAGAATGCAAATGGCTTCTAGTCTAGCAACAGGAGCAAAAGTCTCATCAAAATCCAACCCCTCAACTTGGCTAAAACCCTGAGCTACCAACCTAGCCTTGTTTCTAATCACAGAACCATCCTCATTTTGTTTATTTTTGAAGACCCGGCGGGTTCCTATAACATTATGACCACTAGGAGGTTCTAATAGGTTCCAAACTTTATTCCTCTTAAAATTCTCTAACTCCTCATACATGACATTAACCCAGCTAGAATCCGATAAGGCATGAGATATATCGCGGGGTTCAAAAGTAGCAACAAATACAAAGTGAGAATAGAGATTTGGATCATTATACCTGGAGCGAGTGACTCGCTCATGTAGATTACCTATTATCTGATCCGGAGGGTGCTGCCTTTGAATGTGAAGTGGTTCACCCTGAGAGGAAAGCATCTCTTCAACCTCCGCAGGTACTGCTGATGATGAAGATGCAGCAGGAGCCTCATCTGAAGGCGAAGTAGTCACAGCAGGCTCTTGAGCTGGAATAGGAGCATCAACAGCAGCAGGTGGAAGAACATCAAATCCTTCATCATCTTCCTCTATGAATATGCTCTCTGTCACCTGTGTATCACCTGAAATATCTGATCTAGCTCCAAGACTAGTCTCATCAAAAGTGATATTGCATGTCTCCTGAACAAGGTTAGTTTCAGCATTAAAAACCCGAAAGCTCCTCGAATGTGCAGGATAACCCAGAAATAAACCATCAAAAGTTCTTGACTCAAATTTATCTAGATTTCCTGTCTTCAGAATAAAACATTTAGATCCAAAGACTCGAAAGTGCGAGACAGAGGGTTTTCTACAAAAACGAAGCTCATAAGCAGTCTTGCCCAAAGAAGGTCTCACAAAGACACGATTAGCAATATGGCAAGCAGTAGCAACAGCTTCGGCCCAAAACCTCCTCGGTGTGCTATACTCATCTAGCATCGTCCTAGCCATCTCGACCAGAGTCCTGTTCTTCCTTTCCACAACGCCATTTTGTTGAGGGACGTGTGGAGAAGAGAACTGATGCTCAATTCCATGCTCAACACAAAAAGAAGCAAACGAGGCATTCTTGAACTCCATGCCATTGTCACTACGGATCGCTCTCAAGGCACCCATAAGCTAAATGAAGAACCAGATAATGATAATAATCAAAAGCTTCATCCTTCGAAGCAAGAAAGAACACCCAAGTTTATCTAGAAAAATCATCGACTATGACAAGAATGTACCATTTTCCACCAACTGACCGAACCCTAGTAGGACCAACAGTATCCATATGAAGCAATTGTCCCTGTCCGTCAGTCATGACCATAGTCACTGAAGGGTGTGAGGCGGCAACTTACTTGCCATGCCTACAGGGCGCACAAACATCATCTTTGACGGCTTTGAGTTTGGGCAAACCTCTCATGAGCTCAAGGTTGCTAACTCGCGTCAGATGATCAAAACCAATGTGCCCCAAACGACGATGCCAAAGATAGAACTCAGAAGAAGAAGATGAAATCAAGCATTTTAGAGAACCAGCAAGAGATTCAGAAAAGTCAGCTACAAAAATCATAGCAGCTCTAGTAATTCCAAAAACAAGCTTACCAGTTGAATCAAGCACCCGACAAGTATTTTTCTTAAATATAGTCTGATATCCATCATCAAGAAGTTGAGAGACAGAAAGCAAATTAAACCTTAGCTTGTCCACAAGAGCGACGTTCTTGAGGATGAAATTGTCGTTCACCCTGATTGATCTCGTTCCTTCAGTCCACCCTTGTTTATCATCTCCAAAGGTTATGAAATCATCACCTGTGACTGCGTGAAAGAGGTGAACCATCTTGAGTCTTCGGTCATGTGACGTGAACAGCCGGAGTCGACGAACCACGTGTCTTTCCTCTTTCCGCGGTAATCCTGAAAATCAAGGAACAGAAGAACGATGTGTCTCAATACTGGGGTTAGTTAAACAAGACTTAGGAACCTAGTACTGAGACACACGTCTGCGAGTAGTATGCAAAGCAGAAGTGCTATCCTTGATTTTATTTAAAGTTTTGTTATGAGCAATGGTTAAAGTAACATGAGAGTTATCCTGTCTAGGAACATGATGATGAGCATGTGATACAAATCCTAAACCAAATTTCTTCTTTTCTATGTTACCATGTCTCATAGAAGCTCTAAGTTGATTAGATGAAATTCTAGCAAAATATTTATTATCATTTTCACCCTACGCTAACAGAACTCAATCAAATGTCCATCCTTTTTACAATAGGTGCAATGATACTTAATACCACTTGGAGAAGCACCCTTAGACTTAGCAGATGATTGGGCAATACCTGCAGATTTAAATATAGTTTTTGCAGGTTGTGTTCTGAATTCAATTAACCTATTTTCCAAGACTTGAGTAACTTTTAGGTTAGAATTATTTTGAACATGATTGTATCCTAATCCTTGCTTCTTATAAGGAGTTTTAGACTTGTCCAGAATCATGTTTAATTGTTTCTTACCTTTAGAGAATTTTTCAAAGGTATCCTTAAGATAAGTATTTTCTTCTTTAAGATTAACACATGATTCACAGGTTTTACCCTTAATGGCTCTAGCATATTTTTCCTTATATAAAGCAGTTTTAAGTTTAAGAGCTGGACATGAAGCACATGTAGAAGACTCAATATTGTCCTTAAGCTTGGCATATTTAGCTTTAGCTGCTTCTAAGATATCTTTAACTTCATGTTCGCGTTCTAAACAAAAAGTGCAAAGGCTAGAATCAACCACACTAGAAACAACTAACTTGCTAGACTCTAAGCATTTTTCACATGGAGAATATTTAACTTTAACAAGTTCAGTCCTAGCATTTTCAAGTTGTTGCAAAGCAATATCATGAGCAGATTGCAGTTTAGCAAATTTAGAGTGCAAAGCATGGCAGGATGAACATTCATCAGATTCAAGAGTCTTAACATTTTTAAGTTCTAAAATCAAATTATCTACTTGTGACTCTAAGTCCTTATTTTTGGCCATGACAAACTCTAAAGCCTTATCCTGACTCATGAGTTGCTCAAACATAGTATCACATCTATCAGAAAGAACATCATAGGAAGGATGTACCTCATCGTTGTCGTTGTCAACGGAGTCGGCCATGAAGCACAAGCCGGTGAAGTCCTTGGCCTTCCCTTTATTCTTGCTTTGAGGGATCTCCTCCTCCTTGTCCTCCTCTTTGCTATTTTCTAGAAAAAAAGATGAGCTAGAAAATATGATAACGAACATAGAAGAGTCATACAGTGCATCTTTGCTATTGCATGCTTTCTGAGTACACTAATACTCATTCTTGCTATTATTCTCCTTTGTTAGATCCTAGTCCGGCCGGGAACTATCCTGAGTGTGATGAAGGATACGTAGAATTTGAGGTGGCTGAAAAAGGCGAGGACGCTTACTACGAGGAGCAGGGCGAGGTGGACGCCTTATTCAACGAGTAAGACGAGTAGACGACCGGTGGGGCAGGGCAGGCAAGTAAGGGGAATTATTTCCCATTGTAATCAAGTAATTGTATTAAAGCCTATAGCCTTGTGTGGCTATCAGCTGTAATAAAATATAGTTTCCATCTTATTGTTCTGTTGTGTTAACCCTGGTAAGGCCTACTATTCATTGGAACGATGTCCTACTGGGCAAACTGTGGATATCATGGGGATATACTCTAGATCTTAGGATGATGTGAAAATTGGCAATGGCGTTAATGGTTTGTCGTTTCACGTGTTTTCAAAGAAAGAAACATGATCGTCGGTCTCGGTATGGCCCGACCGCCAGCGTGATCGAGCCGGTCAAGATCGGTCTGACCGGCCTAAGCGGCAGTCGGACCGGTAATGTCAGAAAGTTTTATATTGAGCTGGGCCAAAAATAGAGGTAGCAGGCAACAGAGGGGATTCTATTGCACTTGGTCTCATAATTTTTTGAGTCTCCAGTCAAAAGTTTTATTGGTTTGAAATTTCCAATAGGTTTCGGTTTTCCAGAGAGGAAAAATGGCTAAGTCCCAGCTGGCGGTCTGACCGGCCCAAAGGTGGCGGTCAGACCGGCCCTAGGGGCGGTCTGACCGGTTTTCACTTGGTTCGTCGCCCGTCGTGGCGGCGATATTCGGTTGTTAGGTCAAAGTCATGAGTTTCAGGGTATATATGTTTCATGATGCATGTTTTGACTAACATGGGTCAAGTTGTGAACAACTTGTTCCCAAATTCGGTTTACTTGTCTATTGTTATGCAGGTTGCTTGGTGGTTAACGATGGTCAACGGCGAGGATGATCGGGACTAGGCTTGGAGAGCTGAGGTCCAGAACGATCGATGATGCCGGGTAAGGTCAATGAACTCAAGCGTGGTGCAAGATGGACAAGGGTGACCTATTAGCTAATCCGAGGCGCAAGATGACGCAAGGTGTAGCTAGTTAGGTCAAGGGGTGTTAAAGACGGCGCATTAAAATGCGTGCGTAAGTGTCCCGTTTGTTTTGGGCCTTAACGGGAGCCCAATTGAGTCAAACTTCTAGAAAGTCTAACCCTCCACTATAAATAGGAGAGGGAGGTGGCTGCACCTCTACTTCGTCTCTTTTGCATTTTTTGTAAACCCTAATTTTTCTTAGAGAGAGTTTTTGTGGAGGCTATGGTTCTTGATAGTTTGATGTTATTTTTGTACTCTTGGATTGAGCATTGTCCTCCATTGATGGAGAGGCTGTAAGCCCATATCATATCAATCAATGGAAGGAAAGTTTGATCAATGTTTTGTCTCATTGCGTTCTTTCTCTATATTTGATGATTTTATGTCTTTCTTTGATCTGTGAGTTTTTGCTTGCTTTCTTCACGTGATCTAGCTTGTTGTGATGTGTGGGAATCTATCTAGGATCATCTTGATCATCAATCACCCACGAGCAAGAGTTTTGACCTAGTTTTCGTTTTAACCCGGTTTTGAACCCTTCTTCAATCAAATCGAAAAGGATCGATATTCTTCCAAGAATTATCATAATCTTCGATTGGAATATGTCCCTGATATCATAGAGAAGGTGTGTTTCAAGTTTCATCAAGTTTGGATTAGTAGATCAAAAGTTTCATCTATTTTCATCTTCGTCATCGGGTTGTTTGATGCTTACTCGAGGCGGTGTCGGGCGACCGCCATAGTCACCGGCCGATCGGCGGTAAATCGGTCTGACCGCCAATAACGCAGCGGTCTGACCGGCAGTGCATTGATGTGTTTCAATCTTTGTTGATTTTGTTGTTTTGCTAAGTCTTACGCTGTACTGATATACTGATCTTCATAGCTTTCATAGCTACTGGACTGAAATTTATATTGAATCTATTATTTTATGAAAAAGTGAGCGTGCTCCTATTCACCCCCCCTCTAGTCGTCTTTTCGGTCCAACACATACAAATAGTAATGCGTATGCTTAAGTGTGACTACCCTCTAGGGTAATGACACGGGGCGCCGCACTGTGCTTCTTCCTCTCCCTCCTTCCTTAGCTTCAGTGTCAGCGAGGTCGAAGCCAGACTCGCCAGACACCGCCGCATCTCCCGCTCCTTCATTCCTCAGCCTTGACACCACACCACCTCCTCTCCCTCAAAACACGTGTCGTCATCCCAATTGGCGTCGTTGCCCAACTTCTCCTCACCACCAACCTGTCCTACAACAACCTCACCAGCGTCATACCGACGCTTCCGTCGTTCGCAATGGATCCCCCAAATGACACGACAAATTCGACGACTACCATTGCCGTTATTCCTAAGAACCTGACCGAGGCACTGCTCGGGATGACAGCAACACTGCTACCAGAGCGCTTGTGTCGGGAGGATAGGGCAGGATGAGGCTGGCCACCATCCTAGCCATCACCACTGGAGACGTGGCTGGTATCGCCGTCCTATTCGTGGTGGTCTTTACGAACACGTGGACCTCTTTCGCGGCCAAAGAGGGCATCAAGATGGCGGACAAGGCGGCAACAGCCAAGAAGTCCAAAGACGGTGGCGCGATGCTGGTGACGGTGGACAACGATGTGGAGCTAGAGCTGGAGACGCTGTTGAAGGCCTCGGCCTACATGCTTGGCGCGGTGGGCAACATCATCGTTTACACGACCATGCTGGCCGACGCCGTCCTAGCGGTGCGCATGATTGACAGTGACGACACCGGTGTGAGGAGGTTAAGCCAGTTCGACGCGCAGATGTGCGGCATTGCCAAGCTTTGCCACTCGGTGCTCCGCATTCCGAATAGCTGGATCATCTTCTTCCTCTTAGCCTGAGCCGCCGTCATCGTCGATTGCGCCATTGTAGGTGAGCTCTTGCAATCATCAACCCCACCATTGTAATCCTAGTGTCACGTTCTACCCCATGCTCTCTTCTTCTTTGTCGACGTTTCACTAGAGCGTCGCCGCCGTCGACCACCTCCGCCTTGGCCACCGCCCCGTTGTCTCCGGCGCCGCTGTCGTACCTTTTCGCCCGCGATAAAGCTACCCATCTGCTTCCCGAGGACGTGCCGATTTGTTTTGGCCATCACCCATGCCATCCGTGTCGTCTTTCACCGTTGTCGCCGGCCTCCAGAGCCGCCGTGACCGTTTCCCTTTCTCTCTCTGTTCAATCTTGTCCTGTGGGACCCACTGGTAAGATTCCAAATAATCCGAGCCGTTTATTTCTTTCTAACCGGTTATTTTCCTCTGTCTCAATGACATAGGGGACCGGTGCTAGCGTGGATGCTGACGTGGCACAAAAATGCTCTAAAACATACGAACGAGTATCTTTTGCACGGTATTGACAGTTCGAGGACGTGTTTTACTAGATATTATAGTTCTGGAACGAAAATTAAACTAGTGTAAGAGTGGAGGGACGAAGAATATACTTAATCCATAGCAAATTAAAACAACATCTTGCTGCAGCAAAAAAAAAACACACATTTTTTACATAAGAAAACACACTTAGATTATCGGACAATTTTCAATCCATCATGTACTCACCAAGGTTGTTTCCAAATGCATCACAACTATAGGACAAGAGATCAAACAGCTTAGGATTCATCACGTCCCATCGACGCAATTCGAAGAAATTTCAATGGTACATGTCAAAGGGCATCTAGCTAGATTCACAATATGGGATAACTTTTTTTATTTTGATCGAGAAATCTCACACGAAATCACAGAATTTTGCTCTGCGAGTAAAAAAAAATCTAGTAAATATTGTTAGATCACCTTCAAATGCTACGAGATTCTGCCACTCGCGCTCTCTCTCTCATCTCATCCTGCCGATCTCAAGCTACACCGGTGAAAGCTGACATCTGAAAGGTGAAAAAAAAAAGAGACAGCAGGAGTACCACTCTACTAATTTACTTTGGAGCCTTTTCATCGCACGTGAAGTCGCGATGCCTAGACCAAGACAGACAGGTCCACCGGGCCGGGCGTACGCGAAACATAAAAACCAAAACGGATCCGAAGAAAGAAGGCGGAACAACAGCCACATCCGAGACGACAACGCAAGCCAATACACTGATCACGATGCCCTGGTCTCCTACCGGGAAAGTCGACGACCGAAAAGCAGAACGGCTCTATGTCTTGTCACCCGACGTGCCACCCGTGCCGTGCCCCCATGCATCAACCACAGGAAAGGCGCGCTGGCGCGGCAGCGATGCGCGAGCTCTGCCCGGCTTCAATCGCTGCAAAAGGGAGCCACTACCGCATGCGATGTCATGCCTCTCCTACGTTTGAAAAGACGAGCAAAGGGGAGAGAAACCACCCGAAGAAGACGGTGAGCTGTGCGCATGATGAGAGATTGAGAGTGGAGCGCCCCCCGGGATAGCTGCTGCCGCGGTCTTGGCCCGCACGACCGGTAAATAGTCAAAAGCGGTGGTGGGTAGAGCAGCCAAGACGCGCGCGGTGGCCGATGTACGGCCCCTGCCGCTTTCAATTACCGGCCGAGCGAGCGCGGGTACGGTACGAGGCTCTCAGGCAGATCTGTGTCGTCACGGCCCTGCAGTGATGCTGAATGATGCATCGGCAAACGCGTCCATCACACACACACACACGCACACGCACGGTACGTTAGGCGATGCGTGAAACCATACGTGGTGGTGGGTATGGATTTCACGTTTGGCTAGAAAACGTTGCTGCTGCATGCAAGATGATGCATATCCATCATGCATATCGAGCGCCGATGTGCCGAGCGTAGGATCGAGCTCAATCACGGCTGTCATGGACTGGCAGCAACACTACAAGGGAAACGCCTGTTTTGCAACCGCTCAAATCGTTGCAATAGGCACTTTTTGCCTGTTAACGTATAGTAGTAGCAGCAGGAAATGGCAATGCCACCACGGCACGTCCCTGTTTGACCTCACCGCTTCGTTGCTTTTAGTTGGACGGGCAGGGTTACAGGTGGCTACCGATTCTCTCGCTCCCCTGCCTTTCGCGGAGACGAAAACGAAACAGGCAGGCAGTGCCGCACCGCGTCCGCGTGCAGTGGTGTGGCCGAGAGAGGCCAGAGCCCAGTAGTCAGTAGCGAGTAATCACTGCCTACTTATCGGTTATTGATTGCAACAGAGTCGGTCAGATCCGTCGACTGCTTAGCAATGAAGGGGATCGCGGCGATACATGTAGCCATTAATACGTGTCAGCGGCAAGAAAGAAACACCGCTCGCACCCGACCCAGAGCCATAACGTCCTTTCATTGCATTGCCTACAAGCCGTCCTACAGCCAGCGCATGTAAGTACGTAGCGTAACTTATGTTAACCAACAATCAAAAGCCCCTACGGAGTTTAGCTGATGATTAGCTCACAAGCCGGTCAGAAGGAAGGACCTAATCCAATCAAGCCAACAAAGCTTCATCTGAATTTGTTCCGATCCGGATACGATCAACGTAAGTAATCAAGATGGAAATCTCACCATTCCGAATCCATCAAAACGAAGGGTAAAAATAACAAGAGAGACCGAGGATGGCATGCACTGTGCGCTCTTTACTCGAGGCGCTGGCGGTGGCCTCCTGGTGGGGGGAACAGTGGCTCCTAAAGCGGCAGCAGCTGCTGCGGCCGCGAACAGTAGCCAGTAAACGAGCAGCAGCAGCAGCAGCGGTACAGCACCGTGCCACTAAAGTCTAAAGAACCCAACGCCCAAGGGCAAAAGGCAGAAAAACCCGTCCAATCCGTCGCCTGCCTCGGCGCCTCGCCCGCACCTCACTCTCACAGCTCACTCACGGAACAGATCATAAAGGCATGGACGGCGCAGGCTAGCCACAGCGACGCGGCAGCAGCAGCTCAGCAAGCAACAACGACCGTGACGCGCGCGGCAGCCGAGGAGAGGACGACGCGGTCGCCGCAGGGGCAGAGCGGCATGGGGGGCTAAGAAGGGAGATGGCTGGAGAGCGACGCCCTCGGAGGCATTAATGGGGTCCTCCTCCTCGCGGTAGCGGTTCATTCCCCCGTCTTTTACCTAACCCCACTCGTCCGGAAGGGGACAGACCGCAGGGGCTCACGGCAGCGGGGGGCGGAACCCTAGTGGTGGGTGGGCGGGCGCCATGGGCATCGATCTCAACACGGTGGACGAGGAGGAGGAGGCGCCGCCGCCGGCGGTGTGCCGGGAGCTGTGGCACGCGTGCGCGGGGCCGGTGGTGGCGCTGCCGCGGCGGGGCAGCGCGGTCGTGTACCTGCCGCAGGGGCACCTTGCGGCGGCCGGCAGCGGCGGCAGAGGGGACGTGGCCGTGGCCCTGCCGCCGCACGTGGTCTGCCGCGTCGTGGACGTCGAGCTATGCGTGAGTGGAGTACTGTGCTCATGCCACGGGGGGTTTTGGTTTCTGGCCGCGCGTATTGCTTGTTTTGATGATGGGAGTCACATTTACATGGCTGTGCGCAGGCGGATGCGGCGACCGATGAGGTGTACGCGCGGCTGGCGCTGGTGGCGGAGGGCGAGGTAAAGCGCGCTGCTTAAATCACTCGATTGGATTATTGTGCTCCCGCGATTGGATGGGATTTTTGGGGTGTGAAAAGTGGCTGCTTTGGCTCATTTTCAGGTTTCGGTGTGGTGTCAGCATGTAGTGTAATGTGTGCATGTGTGCGTAGATTTAGTTTAGATGTGCAAACTAGGCATTTTTAGTTATTTCTACATTTATTTAGCTGCTTAATTTGGGCTTGTTAGATCCACTGCGTCTGAGTATACCTTTTCTGTGTGCAATGTGGCTTCATTTAGCATGCCTATGCCTAGCATGCCGCCATTTGCATATTATGGTACCCGATCAATCAATCACTCTGGCGCACCATTTACTAACTCAGCGACCAATGACAATTGACATACTTTCGGATTTCGCCTGTTCTCTTCGTAAAAGAAAAGAACCTTTTGTTTGTGAAATTGCACTGTTGCTGTTTCTATGGACATGTTAGATGCATGAACTGCACGTTTGGTTGGTTCAGGTCTTTCAGAGAAACACGCGTGGTGCTGGAATCGATGGGGAAAATGACATGGAGGATGATGATGGAGAAAGGAAGCCCCGGATGCTGCACATGTTTTGCAAGACACTTACGGCCTCTGACACAAGCACACACGGAGGGTTCTCTGTTCCTCGCCGTGCTGCCGAGGACTGCTTCCCACCTCTGGTAGTTTGATTTCGGCCATTCGGCACTTGAATGACTCCTTGTCAGCTTGGCTTGTGTTGAATGACTCCTTGTCAGCTTGGCTTGTGTTGCAACTCTAACCACTTCTGATTGCTTTGTTCCTTCGTAGGATCACAAGCAGCTCAGGCCTTCCCAAGAGCTTATTGCCAAGGATTTGCATGGAGTGAAATGGAGGTTCCGCCATATTTATAGAGGTGAGATCAGTACTAATGGAGTACTTGATCAGGAGTGTGCAATACCCTTTTTATATTATGTACTTATTCTGTTGCTAGTAAATGCTTCATTTAGCTCTTCTATGTGGAACTTATGTACTTATGTACCATGCTTCCATATACTTTTATATTTCAGAGGCAAAGAAAGACGGTTGCTAAAAGCCCTTAACTGCATTTTGGCTTTCAAAGATATACCTAATCTAGATCTTGGATGACTATTTTAGTCTGAATTAGGATATATATGGCAGATGTAGCTTTAACTCTTTCCTACTTTCAAGACACCACTAGTTTTTCCTGTACGTAGCCATGCATTGGAACATTGTTTTTGTCGTTTCTTTTGCTGACAGTTGTTTCCATTTGTAATTAGTGTTTTGATGGACTGGCATGGGCTTCCTTGATAACTTGCTCCATATCTTCCTATGCTTCATGAATCAAGTTTTTCTGCATCGGCCAAAGTGCCAAACCTTACTAATATGAGTTGGATTATGCTTTTGCAGCTTGCACTAATTTGTTTTACAAGTTCTATTATACTACTGCGTACAACGGAATATTGTATGCAGTGATAATTACTTTCATTATGCACTCAACACTTGTTCTTACGAAAATAGTGCCTTTGACATAAAGGACAAGCTGCTTACTGCTACTAATGTTTCTGTAAAGTACTTGTACCATCAACTATAATTCTGAGGGAACTGCTATCGGTTATTTTGTAGTTCTAGCAAGTGATGGAGCAAAGTATCTCCTGTGATGTTATGAAATGTTACTTTGCATTCCAGGTCAACCTCGTAGGCATCTTTTAACAACCGGATGGAGCTCATTTGTCAATAAAAAGAAACTTGTCTCTGGGGATGCAGTCTTATTTCTCCGGTAAGCATATGTACAATGTGATAAACTCAACAACTTTGTGTTTTATTTCTTTTACTCAGCAAATGGTTTTCCCCTTTGTAGAGGTGATGATGGTGAACTAAAACTGGGTGTAAGGAGAGTCATTCAGCTTAAGAATGAGGCCCTTTTTAAAGCTTTCAGTAGCATCAGCTCAAAGATACACACACTCTCTGCTGTGGCTAATTGCTTGAAACATAGAACTGTTTTTCACGTTTGTTACAACCCAAGGTTTGTTGATTAAAGCATATAATATTCATTTTTATGTAGTCAAGTTTGCTCCAAAATTGGACATATATACTGGCATAATCAATATGATGTTGATAAGGTGGTTGGCGTTCATTCCATGGATCAAAATCCCGGCCGGTAACCGGCGGTTACCGGCCGGTTACCGGTTTACTGGTCGGGTCCGGTAACGGAAAACCCGGCTGGTTTTTCCCGGTTTAGCAAATTCAAATTCTAGTTTTCAAATTTTGACTAGTTTTTAAACAAATTCAAACGAATTTCATCCGGTTTTTTTCCGGTAAATCCGGTAACCGGCCGGGGTTACCGTTACCGGCCAGTCACCGGTAAACTGGCCGGTAACGAGATTTTTATCCTTGGTTCATTCAAATGTAGCAGTGACACTGGTAATAATACATATGTGAAAAAGAACGATACAACCCTTGATATATTTATTAGCATTGAGATTGGGCACACGGAAGGAAACAGCTGTATTTGTCGTGGAAACTACTTTCATAATTTTTTTTGTATTTTTTTTGCTAATATATAACACAAATGATCAATCAAAAGTTGTGTATTAAAGACCGCAAGTAAAAAATACTCAATTCTTTTTTAGCTGTGGGAGTATAGATAGAATATCCTTTTACATTTTTAATCTGAATTCTTGGACTCTGCAGGGCTACTGCATCAGAATTTATTGTTCCATACTGGAAGTTCCTGAAGGGCTTGAACCATCCTTTTTGTATTGGAATGAGGTTTAAGATTCAGTACGAGAGTGAAGATGTTAATGAGAGGTATGTCCTTTTCAACTCAACTAACATTCGCTTTTGTTCAGTATTTTATGGAGTCTTACTTTCTGTGTTGTAGGCGCTCTGGAATTATTGCAGGCATTAGTGAAGTAGACCCCATGAGATGGCCTGGCTCAAAATGGAGAAGCCTGCTGGTATGCATTTCAGCCGATTGTTTTAAGCATTTAACCTCTTGACTCCCAACCCCATTATCTCCTGGTTGCCTGGTGCGCTTTTAGAAAACTTATTTCTTTTGGAGTTGTTATGTTGACCATGTGACTGAATCTGACTTAAAATATTACTGGTGAGGCTTGTACTATGCTATGACAGAAATGCACCCTCGTATGTTTACCCTTCTGATTGCAAAGTGTGGTAGTCGTCTCTCCATGGTAAGATCACAGATTGACTAGTGTCGCCTAGCTCCTCTAGCCAAATAGAGAATGCTCAGGAAAAAAATAATTATGGGTAATGATTTTGGATTCCAACCAACAGGGCTAAAATTTCATAAGGGATTGGCCAAGCCATTTTATCAAAACAGGGTCAGACCACAGGATGTGCCTAACAACTTAGAATGTGATTTTTTAGATTTTGACCTTTGGCTAGTGGTACTTGTCCATAAACAAAGTGTAGTGATGAAAATGTCTGCGGCCTGTAATTTAGCAATGAATCAATGATGTTTTACTTGGGAAATAAGAAGTAAACTATGTTCTATTCATTTGTTCTAGATGGAAAATATTTATATAGGTTTGTATGGGGGCAGCATATCTAGTGCTAATGGGCATTGTTGGTGCAGCATCATTGAAGATGAATTCATTTTACTAGTTGTGCTTTTTATTTAGAATGAATCTATTGTATACAGGTTCACTAATATCTGCAGATCAAAATGCTGCCTTTTCGTGCAGGTAAGATGGGAGGATGCCACTGACTGTAACAGCCAAAATAGAGTATCTCCATGGGAGATCGAGATAGTTGGTGGTTCAGTCTCTATTGATCAGTCTCTTTCAGCATCCAGTTCTAAACGAACCAAGTTGTGTCCTCAGGGCAATCTGAACGTTCCAACTATGTGTAAGTTCCCTCTTCCCACAGCATGAGGCTGATGTCTGTACATATATATGGTATTCTAACCATATGTTAATTGACTTTTCAATTAACTACTGTAGATGGAAATGGTCGTCCGGACTCCATGGAAACTGAAAAGTTCCCCAGGGTCTTGCAAGGTCAAGAATTGATGGGTTCCATAACTCATCGTGTTACAGGTTCTCCTCAGTTAGCTGATGTCACAAAATTTAAATCTTATGGCGCTAAGAGATTTCTTACTGATGCACGAAGCTGCATGTTGAGTGGTCCAACAAGCAGACTTCCACCGGGGAACTCTGGTTTTACCTACCAATCTGTAGGCTGCGGTGAATCTGTTGGATTCCCAGAGGTCTTGCAAGGTCAAGAAATTTCTCAGACAGTTCCTCTGTTCCAAGGAATGATGTCTGATGCTTGTTCATTGAAAGGCAGATATACCTCAGCTGCCATGAGTGGCTTATCAGCTGCAACTCAAGGATGTTCTCTCTCTCTATCTACTCTGCCACCAGCACAAGTGCCTTCTCTCTCATCCTATCTGTTTAACCAAGCAGTGGTTCCACAGCTTGGATTGGCAAGCAAGAACGACAAAGATGCAAATGGCAGCCATCCTGACCCGTTTGGAATTGGAAAGGCTTCGACACCTAGAAATGCTGCTAAGCCTGGGCCTGATGGAAGGGAGGTTGGCAGAGCTAGTTGCAGACTTTTTGGTTTTTCCTTAACTGAGAAGGTTTTGCCAACAGAAGAAGATGGTGTCAAGGAAGGGAATTATGAAACTGATTGCCAAAATCCACGGATGCTAGAGTTGTTTGGACACAGCCACTCCACTACTGGTGCTCTTCACGCTCTCTGCGCTGCTCCACTAGGAATATGATGCTACTTCAGTATGTACTTCCTAGTGCTTTGTAAGAAAGTTTACTTCCCCAAGTATTCCAGCCTATGCCATAAGCTGCCTTTGGACCTCATACCCTTTATTGGTATGCGAAAGCTGATCAGTCATTTGCGCAACCAGGGATCTTTGGTGAAGAGCGGCTGCCACTTCATGCCTCGCCCAGGTATAATTAGCATTTTGCTGTGTCGTTCTAGTCTCACCATATCCTGATGCACTCCATGCAGCATTTGTGCCTGATGCCTGCAATGAAGCCAATAAAGTGCATTGATTGTACACTCTGTACCCTGCATGCTGCTTTAGAGTCATGGGAAGGGCTGTGATCTTTGGCGTTAGCGTTTAATGTACCTTATATATGTACTGTACCCCTGTACTTCGGAAGTGCTCCTGTATTGCTTCTGAAGCTGTATGACGACGAACCTTGGTCGCTGTCTCCTTGGTCGTGACTGTATCAGTACGGAACGCTAGTGGCTTATGTTATGTTTCTTATGGACCTATATCGTGTTTAGCATTTGGAAGCTTGATTCACCGCTTGATAAATCTTGCTCGTACTAAGGGATGGATGCGAATAGTCGATATGTAACCGCGGATGTTAACTAAAACTTTATCAGCATAGGCAGTGTTCGGTGTTCTTCGCATGTGGATGCGCCGATGTGTTGTATTTTGACGGTTATTTAGTAATTTTTTAATTAGAGAAAAAAATTAAAAAAAGGGGAAAAAACAAAGGTGGTCCCACCTGTCGATGAGGGAGGAGGAAAATCTGAGATCAAATCGGAAGAGATGATTGATTTTGGATTTTTTGAGCCGTGAGAGCTGTCTCGCCACCGTGGTTGGTCTTGGGCGTCGTCAGCAGCATGGCTTGGCTCCTTTCACTTTTCTTGCGTCATCTCTTGGTTGAGGTTGCCGTGAGAAATCGGGTGTTGTGCATCTGAGGATTGAATTTGGCCGGTTTTGGTCTGATTTGGAAGAGAAGAAGGCTTCGGTTTGGTAATTTCTACTCCGTGGGTGTATTCGGCCGGTGCATTCTCGATTGGGTCCTGTGCGGTATTTTATGTACCTTGTCTTCGCACACTGATGTGTCCTGGTTTGTGAAGCTGGCATTGTATCTTCGTCAACCTCATCTGGTATTCGTGGTACAGCAGGTCGATTGGTTTTCTGAGACAATGTATTTCTGAGACATCCGGTTCTACTCGGCGGTTTTGAGTGTCATCTGCACTATGAGTTTGATTTTTTTAGTTTTTTTTTTTTGCATTACTTTGCATTGTGTGTTGTGCTAGTTAAATTACATTCTGTAATTATTGTCTAGTACTAAGGAATATTGCTTAGTAATGTTGTGGGCTCAGATTAATGTCCGATGAGGATTATTGTCACTTATGAAATTAGATTGACCTTGTTGATTATAAATCAGACTAGAGCTTGATGTTTGCATATTGTTGTTGATTCATCTTGACGAGGATCTAGAAATCCTCATTTAATTATTTATATGTAATCCTTATTATGGATAATGACACCATTATATGGTTCTTCAGTATGCCCCTTAATATTCATAAGGGAAAAACCGGAGTCGTAAGATCTTTTACGACAACCTCTTGATCGTAAGTTATTCCACGATCACATCATGGTCGTAAGTATTTCTACACCAGGTCAGCTACGACCGCCTCATAGTTGTAAGTTCTTCTACGATCACCTTATGGTCGTAAGTCTTTCTACAACCACCCCCATAGTCGTAAGTTATTCTACGACTAGCACGAGATCGTAAGTTCTTCTACAATCACCTTATGATCGTAAGTCCTTCTACGACTAGGCTAGTTACGACCACCCTATAATCGATTGAGCTTACAGATAGGTAGGTCCAATTGATTAGGTCATCTAAACAGTCAGTATACGCTATTATTATCTGCAATAACTGCACGATTAATCTTTCTGTCCTGGTGATAACTGTCTGGCGACGTGGGAACGTTACTTCTTCCACAATAATATCCGATAACTGCGCCATCATATGAAGCATTGATACATCATTTGAGCGGGAGAAATTGTCGCCCACTGCGAGCACGCTATAAAAGGAGAAATTGCCAAACGGCGGAGAAGAGGATGGACAAGAGGAAGAAATGCACAATCAGGAGCACAAGAAATTGATTTCCAGTCTTTCTCTTGATTTATAACCAGCATACTCAATACAACCACACAGGAGTAGGGTTGTTACTCTCTCCGAAAAAGGTCCGAACCTGTATAAATCCTTGTGTCATTCTCTCTGCGTGATTTGAGTCTTGAAAACCCCTCAAATCAAATAATCATTACGTAAGTTCGATTCTAAAACACCGACACATCTCTATTATCATTGCTCCATTGCTAAAATCGTTAATTTTACAATGCATACTGAAAAGACAGGCAGATATAGTTTCGTGCTATGATACTTGTTGAATGCGGTCCATGTGGACAGTGAGCACAGCAGCATAAACCAGAGTAAGATGAGATCTAAGGGTAGACCTCGATTACTGAGCGGATGCCGAGGGCGGGCAGGATCTTGTAGCCGCTGAAGCCGGCGTCGTCGAATATCTTGCGCCACTCGCGGTCGTCCCGCTCGGGGCTCCCGACCACGCCCATCATCATCACGTCCCACAACAGCTGCGTCTCGGTGGCCCTCGCGTCCGCCCGGCTCGACCCCACCACCAGGTCCATCAGGATCACCCTGCCGCCGGCCTCCCTCGCTGGCACCGCCTCCCTGCACCGCCGCAGTATCCGCACGCACTCCTTGTCCCCCCACCCATGCAAGATCCACTGCCAAAAAAAGCCCAAACCACCCGCATCCGCATGCAACGTCGTTGCTCAGAGCAGTTCGGGGAAGATACTAAACTATGATCAAGGAAGGGGCCTGTCCTGACCTTGAGAAGGACCGCGTCTGCCTTAGGGACGTGCTGGAATATGTCCCCGGCGATGAACTCCACGCCGCCGTCCTCGCCCGGCGGGACGCTTGCCACGACGTGCGGCAGCTCCAGGACGCTGCACCTGACACGCGGGAACGCGGCGGCGATGGCCTTGGCGGCGCCGCCGGACCCGCCGCCGACGTCCACCAGCGAGGTGAGCTCCCGGAACAGGTCGTGGCCGTGCTCGCGCACGAGCACGTCGATCACGAAGCGACCGTCGCACGCCATGGCTTCGTTGAACGCCGCGCCGAACCGCGGGTCGTCCCTCGCCACCGCCCAGAACTCGCGCCCGCCGTGCGCAGCCGCGAACGGCACGCGCGCCGCCGCGTCGTCGTCGACCGCGCGGAACCACGAGGTCAGCGACATGGACGGTGACACGATGGTGGGGTGCAGCATGGCGAGCGCGAACGGGGAGAGGCCCTGCCCCGAGCCGGGCGCGGAGACGAGGAACCGCGAGAGCGGGGTTGTTAATAATCACCTGGTTTACTGTGTTCTGCACACTGTACATGGTAGAGTAAACACACACAACGCAACAGCAGACACATGGAAAGATAGAATACACTCGCGTAGCGAGTTCCTTTTATTCTAAAAGTCTTGCCACACTATTTATGCCGTACAATATATTATTTATACAATTCTGACTACATGCAGTTACATACAAACTGCCACGTACAGTTAGCAACAACGAAACAACGCATCATTTAGTAATAGAAAAAACTGGTCCATGCAGTTAGAAAGTAAACAATAAAGTTATTTCAACAGGAGTGAGCCTGTAGGTGTCCGCTCCTCGGGCGGCCGCGTCGAAGAAGCCGTTGTGCACGAGCAGCCGCATGAGGCGGCGAAGGTAGGGCGCCCTTGAACTCGGCAAGGAGAGCCCAGCTACGAGTTCGGGGACCGCGGCGGTGGACGGCATCGGGGATGCCGAGCTCGACGGTGCACCGGAGGGACATGGACTTGGTGTACGCGAAGATATGGCTCCACAGCTAGGCCTGCACCCGGAGGAGCTCATCGGCGGCGAGGCTCCCACCGCGGTTGGCGTCCATGGCCAGCTGCTAGGCAAGGTGGTGTTGTGCTCCGCGAGAGCTAGCTTTTGGCTTAGTTAGAGGTCTGTCTACAAGAGGCGCCCGTCTTTTATTCTTCTTCTGAGAACGGCGCTTGTATAGTTCTTCTATAGCAGCGTGCATAGGTCGCGTTGCTACACGTAGGAAGGTTCCTAGTGTGACGACCCGCACCATTTGCATATTTGTTAACATAAAACAATTCCATTTTATTGCATCAAAAAGACTTTACAACATTTGTTTTACAAGCATTTACAATATTTTTGGCAATAAATAACTACAACTCTAGTTCTTCTCTTCTTGCTGTCTGTAGTAGCCGTCTCTTCGTCGCCTGGTTCTTTGAGCGCCTGCCCGTAGAGCCACCTCGCGACCCGTTTTCCTCGCTCGCAAGAAAACCAGCAATTAGTTAGTAATCGTAATTGAAAGTATTCTTGTGAGCAGTAGTGAATAAAAGTTAAAGCGTAGAAAGTGGCCGTCAGATTTCCCGAAGTGCAGTAGAGTATCCGGAGTACCCTGAGTAGTCGGTCCCTTAGCAATCAAGATCCCCAGACCAACCGGAGTCAGTCGGCCCCTTGATCGCCAAGATATCCAGACCACCCAAGATCCTTCGACATCCGCACTCGTGGTCTCATCATCCCAAGCACTATGAAAACCCAAGCACCCACTAATTGCATTTGCAAAGCCACAAAGGCAAAACCTCAAGACATACCCGGTAACCACACCTCGGCCAAGCCTCACCGGTGCAGCAACCATTTTTCCGAGCCTCAAAATATCACGCACAGAGACCAAGAAGACCGGCGTGCGGCTCCTGGCCGAACCCACGAAGCGACAACAAGCCAAGAATGCATTTCCCCCCCCGGAAGTGCATTTCCACCTGCAAAGAATGCTCGAGCCAAGAAAGACAAATGCAATTCCCCCCAGCAATACACCCCCCTTTCCACAGCTAGCACCAGCAGCTAGCCGCAACAAATACACCTCCTTTTCCCAGCCAGTAAAGCACCAATAGCCAGCAACAGCAAATGCATCCCCCCAGCCCCGTTCAAATGCATTCCCCAGCTGGATGCATCCCCCAGTCAGATGCATCCCCCAGCCGAGATGCACCTCCCCCATTTAAGCTCATCAGTTCACAGATGCAAGGATAAGACCATGGTAAGAGTAGAAATGAATAGGAGCAGGGTAAAAGACATGGCACAGCCAGGAGATAAGGGAAACCGAATGCATCTCCCCCAGCAATGCATCCTCCAGCCAAACCCCAGCCGAAGGCATCCCTCACCAGGTTCATCTCCCCCACATAAGCCTTGGCTTACGCAAAGAGCTAGAGATAAGGCGACTCAAAGCCGACCAAGCCAAAGATGCAAAGCACCACAAGCCTTCCACTGCCATTTCCCCCTCCTCCCAGTTCTTCCCAGCAGAAGGAGCAAGAACAAAGGAGCAAGAGCCAGAAAGAGGCCAAGACCAGAAGCTGAAGAAGGCCACCACCGCTAGCCAGAGCAGAGGAGAGCACCAAAGAAACCGCACCGCCACCCTCTTCCCAACCCAGATTTCAGCGAAGAGGTAAACCCAACACCCATTAGTATGCACTGCCCATCATGCACATCGTTCACTGGTACCACCCAGTCTCATTAGCATCACAATGCAGCAATCCATTTTCATCATAGAGCATGGGGGTCAGAGGGTAGAGAAGGAGGTGGGTTTTCCCTCAGTGTAACCCACGGCTGAACCACCACCATCACCCCCAACCACGGCCGAATCACCAGCATCCATCACACAGATCCATCATCACAATCATGCAAGCATAAGCACAAGCCAACTTTAGTTTTGGAATTGCATAGATCCACTAGTATTCATAAATCGATTCGGAAACCATTAGGGAAGTAGGAGAGCAAACCCTAGTAACCAAGCCGTCCGGGCCGGGAGCACGCCAGATCGGGTGAGTGCAGGGAGGTCCACCAGAACGGCAATGCTGCCTTCTGCCGCGCCGAGTGAAGAAGAGGGCGCGCAGGGACCGAGCGTAGGAGCCGAGCCGGGAGGAGACGGCGGCGAGAGAGAGCCGCGGGAGAACTCAAGCGGCGGCGTCTCGGGCCGCAGGAAGCCAGCAGAGGAGCAAGGCAGCGGCAAGGCGGCAGAAGAAGGAGTGGCGGCCGACGCGAGGAGGAGGCCCAGGAGGGAGAGGCGGCTGGAAGAATAGAGAGAGAGAGAGAGAGAAGAGACGGGAGCGAGGGAGAGACGGGGAGATGAGAGCGGGGTTGGGTTAGGATTAGAGGGAGGGTAGTTAGGTAAATTAGTAGTTAGGGTTAGGGTTAGTTAGGTAATTTAGTAAATTAGGTTAGGATTTGGTATTTAATTAGGTAATTAGGGTTTTGGTGGTTTGAGATTAGAGTTAATAGGATAATTAAAATAGGATTTTAATGGGAACGCTAAGCGAGTCGGGTTTTGGAAAATTTTTGTAAATTAAATTTGACTAACCAATAGAAGTCCATTAGCGCTTATTCGCTTAAATCACATAAAATCACTAAGTATTTCTCACGTATTATTTGTATTGCCGCACCGCTTGGAGGACGAGCTCGGTAAGCGGGAGAAGGCGATAAGAGATTCGTCATCGTCGACCTTTCCAAAAACTCTAAAGGCAAGCGATCCTTTGAACATAAATATAGTTATGTTAAATGTAAACCGTATATTGCTCTATCGTATATGTACTGCATCAAAATTATTTCTCAAAAACAATTTGGACTGAGGTGATGAGAAAGATAAGAAAGATGATAATGAGATGAGATGAGAATTACTATGTGGGTAAAGGGGGCCTTGGTTGAGAAAAGAGATGATGATGATGATGATGATGATGATGAGATGGGACCCTTTACCTACAATTATAATATAAGGACTAACAAAACTCTTACTCGGTCAGATGCCGTAAATTCAGTGCCAACCATTTCCCGTTTAGTGAGCGAAAAATGCTACTGCTTACGTAATTACGTTCTCCATTAACGGAATGTTGGACACGGAGGATAGCCGGTCCAAGGTGGAGTGTTGGGCTCGGAGGATAGCCGCCCAACCAACATTGTTGGAACTCGGTGGAGGACTGGGTGCGCCAGACACCGACGGAAAACAATGGGTGGAGACTTAATCACGTAACACGGAAAACGTCTCAGATACGAACTTGAAGTCGCATCAAAGGAAATGCGATGGACCTAGCTCATAAAGAGTTCGGATAGCTATGGGTAAAGTGGCGCAAGCTCTTGCATGCTATACAAATCATGAATTCATGCCGCTCTTGGATTGGAGTCTACGGAACCGCTAGGGTCTTTCTTCTTTCCGAGTGACTAGTAGTATTTTCGAATTAAAATTGCAACTTAATGTTTTAATGTTTATTTTCGAAGGAGATGATTTTAGAATTTGTGATAAAGACCGAGATCACCATGCGAAGGCATTGTTTGCTATTAATGCTTGCTGAGTACTTTTTGTACTCAACCTTGTTAGTATTCTCCTTTGTTAGATCCTAGTCCGGCCGGGAGCCATCCCGAGTGGGATGAAGGACTTGCAGGTACCAAGGCAGCAGCAGGAGGAGAAGGCACCAGCGGCGAGGACTTAAGCGAGATGGAAGCCATCTTTGACTCGTGGGACGAGTAGGAGGGCGGTAGTTCAAAGCAGACTCCAGAGCGGAGAAGCTCCCTTTTGTATCTATGTAATAGCTTTAGTAAGAACCCTAGTCTGATGTGGCTACTACTGTAATAAAGATGTACAGTTTCTATTTTATTGTTCTGCTGCGCAACTCTGATAAAATGGCTTGCTATTCGTCGGAGCGGTGTTCTACCGGGCAGACGAATAGTAATCCGTATGCTTAAGTGTGATTACCCCTGGGGTAATGACACGGGGCGTCACAGGTGGTATCAGAGCAATAAGATCGGGCCACGCTAATAAAATAGAAACTGTAGCAATACCTTAAGTATGCCCTTCTTGCTTGCTATATTGCACTAAATATTTTATTAATCCTTGCCTTCATTTCAATTTCGATTCCAAACCGCCCTCTTTCAAAAAGATATATATTATGTTGAAAAGCTTACCTCTTCTTAAAAGTGACATTCCTGCTAACGTAGAACCATTTTTAAATTAGTTCTTCTTTCGAGAAAGTGCGGGGAAACGCGTTGTTGTCATAGGATCAGTGTGGTTGTCTTTTGTGAGTAGATGGTTAGATTCCAACTCAACCTAGGATAGAAAATATAGGCTGTGGGTGCAGTACCATAAGGTTTAGAGCCTAGTGCCTGGACTAGGGGCATGGAGTAGAACTCTGGTATGGACCTGCTTTTCCAAATTTTGGGCAAGTCTGGACCATACTCGTTAGCTCCTTACCTTTTCTTCTATATCAAGGTGTCCTATCTCACTTCTGCACATCAGATTTCCCGGACGAGTGGTTCGTGGCACTCCGAGCGTGTAGCTCTGGCGTACCCAGGAGCGAAATCCTGGGCGTACTCAGGAATGAACCCTGAGCAGTCCCAAATATGTGATTTGGGTGGACTCGAGCGGATCTCGAGCGTGCTCGGGCGCGTGGATCGAGGTAGCATAGGTTCGCACTCGAGGCAAGCTCGGCGGTCCCAAACACGTGGATTTGGGTGGTCTTGAGAACGGGATCTCAAGCGTGACTGAGCACGAAAGACTCAGCTAGTATAGGATTTGGATCTTTTTGCATCTCATTGTTTCTTGATTTTTATTTGATTACATGTGCATGTCATAATCCAACTCACCCGCGTTAAACTCCCCGCCAGATAAGTGTAATACCTCCATCTCTACCCCAACAATTTTAAGGAAGATGGAAGGTCAAGGAAGTCAAGACCGTGCATTGAAATTGAGACTGGACTCTGCAAAGATGGACAATCCACCCAAGATCCAAAGAAGGAACCCGGTGAGTCAAGACTGATCAACCTCCATCTACTACCATCCCAGGAACCAGCCAACAGCCACCCACCAGAGCAACAGATCCCCTAGGCATCATGGCTGATGTACTCATATTCTTAGAGAACTCCGAAAAAGAAGCCCAGAGAACCAAAACCGTTTCATGGAAGCTCTATTAACTCGAGTAGCACCTACCACCTCTCAACCAAATTGTGGGGTTAGTCAGGTGATTTTCTCCAAACTCACCCTACCACTTTTGCTAAAGCTCTTGATCCACCGGACGCGAGTGATTGGTTGGTGGAAATAGAGAAGAAGTTGGATCTGATGGGATGCTCGGATGTGGAGAAAGTACGGTATGCTTCACACCACCGACCGGACCAAAGAGCCTACTTGGTGGCTTAACTATAACCGCAACTGTCGGTGAGCAACCCATCACTTGGTGAGTTCAAGATACGCTTCACCGAAACACATGTGCCTACTGGAAGAATGGAATTGAAGAAACGGGAATTTAGAGCTCTAACTCAAGGCGGGAAAAAGATGGTGGAATATTTGAGTCAGTTCAATGATCTTTCCCGCTACGCTCCAGCTGATGTTGACACCGAAGAAAAGAAAATAGAGAAATTCCTGGATGGAATTCATCCATATCTGAAAATGCTCCTATCCATCCACAAAATCACTGAATTCCAAGACCTGGTCAACAGAGCCATAATTCTGGAGAATGAATACTCCAACCTCACTGAAGAGCGAAGGAAGAAAGCCAAAACCGATCACCACTCTTCATCTGCTCCTAGACGTCATTCCCTTGTGTCGCAGCAACCGCCACCAAGATATGGACCACCTCAGCAGCGACCCTTCAACCCACTTTTTCGCACCCGAAAAACCAACAAAGAACCAAGTACTTCTAGCAATTAAATGTGGGAAGTGTAGAGGAAACCACCTGACAAAGGATTGTCTGAAGAATACAGGTGCATGCTTCAATTGTGGACAGTTTGGACATCGTAAAATTGATTGTCCCAATCCCCGGAGGACATTTGGAACCCCACCACAACTAGCATTTAGGCCAAGACCACCTGCTCTAGCACCACCACAACTCACCTATATGAAGCAGACTGCAGACAACCAACTCATCATGAAGGAAGCTGGAAAAGGAGAACCGGCACACCTATCACCCATGGCCGCAAAACAGGTTGGAGAAGCATCAGGTGTAATAACGGGTACGTTATTACCTCCACTCTTTTCGGATATTATTCCTTTAAATGCTGAAAGAACCCACTCCTTTGTATCTTCTATATTGCTAGCGTAGAGCTTTGCAAATTCTGAATTTTTGGAAAAAAAAAAATCCCTGGGAGTAAACCCACTGATTGGAATAGTCATCTGCTCTCCAAATAAGTATAGATGGCGTATTCCAGCAAGCTTCCACCAAAAAGTCAGTCAGAACCCAACCCTAGTACCTCAATATTTGAACCTAGAGGGAACCATTTGAGGTGACCCTCACCTTTCTACACACAAATCTCGACCCTTATCTGCAAGACGTTCAACATTCAAAGGACCCACGTGAAGACTCTGGCTACAAAAACCCGTCAGTTAAAGAACCAGAAGATCTGTCCAAGAGGAAATACAGTGGAAGGACCACCCCGTCAGCGAAGCTTCGTGAAAAAGGAAAAAGTACTACGTAAGCCTAGCCAAAAACACCCCTCCGCAGTGATTGCAATTTCGGGGACGAAATTTTTCCAAGGGGGGGAGGATGTGACGACCCGCACCATTTGCATATTTGTTAACATAAAACAATTCCATTTTATTGCATCAAAAAGACTTTACAACATTTGTTTTACAAGCATTTACAATATTTTTGGCAATAAATAACTACAACTCTAGTTCTTCTCTTCTTGCTGTCTGTAGTAGCCGTCTCTTCGTCGCCTGGTTCTTTGAGCGCCTGCCCGTAGAGCCACCTCGCGACCCGTTTTCCTCGCTCGCAAGAAAACCAGCAATTAGTTAGTAATCGTAATTGAAAGTATTCTTGTGAGCAGTAGTGAATAAAAGTTAAAGCGTAGAAAGTGGCCGTCAGATTTCCCGAAGTGCAGTAGAGTATCCGGAGTACCCTGAGTAGTCGGTCCCTTAGCAATCAAGATCCCCAGACCAACCGGAGTCAGTCGGCCCCTTGATCGCCAAGATATCCAGACCACCCAAGATCCTTCGACATCTGTCACTTCTGTGGGTCTCATCATCCGGCACTATGAAAACCCAAGCACCCACTAATTGCATTTGCCGAAGCCACAAAGGCAAAACCCTCAGCACATACCCCCGGTAACCACACCCTCAGCCAAGCCTCACCGGGTGCAGCAACCATTTTTCCGAGCCTCAAAATATCACGCACAGGAGACCAAAGAAGACTGGTGCGGCTCCTGGCCGAACCCACGAGCGACAACAAGCCAAGAATGCATTTCCCCCCCAAAGAAGTGCATTTCCACCTGCGAATTGCTCGAAGCCAAGAAGACAAATGCAATTCCCCCCAGCAATACACCCCCCTTTCCACAGCTAGCACCAGCAGCTAGCCGCAACAAATACACCTCCTTTTCCCAGCCAGTAAAGCACCAATAGCCACAGAATAAAGAAATGCATCCCCCCAGCCCCGTTCAAATGCATTCCCCAGCTGGATGCATCCC
The DNA here is from genome assembly GCA_036346395.1 of Hsuehochloa calcarea. Taxonomy (NCBI): domain Eukaryota; kingdom Viridiplantae; phylum Streptophyta; class Magnoliopsida; order Poales; family Poaceae; genus Hsuehochloa; species Hsuehochloa calcarea. The sequence goes on along the minus strand of CM070594.1, from coordinate 62,838,415 downwards.
CCAGTCAGATGCATCCCCCAGCCGAGATGCACCTCCCCCATTTAAGCTCATCAGTTCACAGATGCAAGGATAAGACCATGGTAAGAGTAGAAATGAATAGGAGCAGGGTAAAAGACATGGCACAGCCAGGAGATAAGGGAAACCGAATGCATCTCCCCCAGCAATGCATCCTCCAGCCAAACCCCAGCCGAAGGCATCCCTCACCAGGTTCATCTCCCCCACATAAGCCTTGGCTTACGCAGCAGGCTAGAGATAAGGCAGCTCAAAGCCAGCCAAGCCAGCATGCAAAGCACCACAAGCCTTCCACTGCCATTTCCACCTCCTCCCAGTTCTTCCCAGCAGAAGGAGCAAGAACAAAGGAGCAAGAGCCAGAAAGAGGCCAGCACCAGGAAGCCAGAAGAAGGCCACCACCAGTTAGCCAGGAGCATAGGAGAGCACCAGCAAACCGGCACCGCCACCCTCTTCCCAACCCAGATTTCAGCAAGAGGTAAACCCAACACCCATTAGTATGCACTGCCCATCATGCACATCGTTCACTGGTACCACCCAGTCTCATTAGCATCACAATGCAGCAATCCATTTTCATCACAGAGCATGGGGGTCAGAGGGTAGAGAAGGAGGTGGGTTTTCCTCGATGTAACCACTACCAACCACCACCATCACCCCCAACCACGGCCGAATCACCAGCATCCATCACACAGATCCATCATCACAATCATGCAAGCATAAGCACAAGCCAACTTTAGTTTTGGAATTGCATAGATCCACTAGTATTCATAAATCGATTCGGAAACCATTAGGGAAGTAGGAGAGCAAACCCTAGTAACCAAGCCGTCCGGCCCGGGAGCACGCCAGATCGGGTGAGTGCGGGGAGGTCCACCAGAACGGCAATGCTGGCCTTGGCCGCGCCGAGTGAAGAAGAGGGCGCTAGGGGACCGAGCGTAGGGGCCGAGCCGGGAGGAGACGGCAGTGAGAGAGAGCCGCCATGGGAGAACTGAAGCGGCGGCGTCTCGGGCCGCAGGAAGCCAACATGAGGAGCAGCAGGCAGCGGGCAAGCGCGGCGGCAAGGAGTGGCGGCCGCACGCGAGGAGGAGGCCCAGGAGGGAGAGGCGGCGCTGGAAGAATAGAGAGAGAGAGAGAGGAGAAGAGACGGGAGCGAGGAGAGACCGAGAGATGAGAGCGCGGGGTTGGGTTAGGATTAGAGGGGAGGGGTAGTTAGGTAAATTAGTAGTTAGGGTTAGGGTTAGTTAGGTAATTTAGTAAATTAGGGTTAGGATTTGGTATTTAATTAGGTAATTAGGGTTTTGGTGGTTTGAGATTAGAGTTAATAGGATAATTAAAATAGGATTTTAATGGGAACTGCTAACTGAGTCGGGTTTTGGAAAATTTTTGTAAATTAAATTTGACTAACCAATAGAAGTCCATTAGCAGTTTATTCGCTTAAATCACATAAAATCACTAAGTATTTCTCTACGTATTATTTGTATTGCCGCACTGCTTCAGAGGACGAGCTCCAGCCGACAGGAGAAGCTGATAAGAGATTCGTCATCGTCGACCTTTCCAAAAACTCTAAAGGCAAGCGATCCTTTGAACATAAATATAGTTATGTTAAATGTAAACCGTATATTGCTCTATCAGATATATATCTTGCATCAAAATTATTTCTCAAAAACAATTTGGACTGAGATGATGAGAAAGATAAGAAAGATGATAATGAGATGAGATGAGAATTACTATGTGGGTAAAGGGGGCCTTGGTTGAGAAAAGAGATGATGATGATGATGATGATGATGATGAGATGGGACCCTTTACCTACAATTATAATATAAGGACTAACAAAACTCTTACTCGGTCAGATGCCGTAAATTCAGTGCCAACCATTTCCCGTTTGGTGCGTAAAATGCTACTGTTTACGTAATTACGTTCTCCATAGCGGAATGTTGGACACGGAGGATAGCCGGTCCAAGGTGGAGTGTTGGGCTCGGAGGATAGCCGCCCAACCAACATTGTTGGAACTCGGTGGAGGACCAGGTGCGCTCAGACACCGACGGAAAACAATGGGTGGAGACTTAATCACGTAACACGAAAACGTCAGATTCGAACTTGAAGTCGCATCAAAGGAAATGCGATGGACCTAGCTCATAAAGAGTTCAGGATAGCTATGGGTAAAGTGGCGCAAGCTGCAGCGATCTATACAAATCATGAATTCATGCCGTCTCTTGGATTGGAGTCTACGGAACCGCTAGGGTCTTTCTTCTTTCAGAGTGACTAGTAGTATTTTCAGAATTAAAATTGCAACTTAATGTTTTAATGTTTATTTTCAGAAGGAGATGATTTTAGAATTTGTGATAAAGACCAGAGATCACCATGCGAAGGCATTGTTTGCTATTAATGCTTCTTTGAGTACTTTTGTACTCAACCTTGTTAGTATTCTCCTTTGTTAGATCCTAGTCCCAGGAGCCATCCCGAGTGGGACGAAGGACTTGCAGGTACCAAGGCAGCAGCAGGAGGAGAAGGCACCAGCGGCGAGGACTTAAGCGAGATGGAAGCCATCTTTGACTCGTGGGACGAGTAGGAGGGCGGTAGTTCAAAGCAGACTCCAGAGCGGAGAAGCTCCCTTTTGTATCTATGTAATAGCTTTAGTAAGAACCCTAGTCTGATGTGGCTACTACTGTAATAAAGATGTACAGTTTCTATTTTATTGTTCTGCTGCGCAACTCTGATAAAATGGCTTGCTATTCGTCGGAATGGGTGTTCTACAGGCGGGCGAATAGAATCAGATGCCTTTAAGTGTGATTACCCCTAAGGTAATAACACGGGGCGTCACACCTAGATTATCTCCTCCCCCCATAGTCTCACAGACGCTCGGCGAAACTGACGTTTGTATGTGGCTATGTGCTATATGTTAATTCAAGTTGGTTTGTTATACGGGACAGGCCGGCTACGCATGGCCTATTTGCCTAGTTGCATACTGCAAAGAAATTATTGTTCTAAGCAATAACCCACTGGTGGATCTTATGTAAAGAGAATACTCAGTGGCAGGCATATCTTTTTCTGATTCTGAATTTCGTTTATACATAAGCCCACTCACCAAGTCAAATATAAGATACAAAAGTCTTCCTCGCAAAAAAAAAAAGTCTCGTAGTTATGAGTCTTACGTATGGTTAAGACCATCACTGTGACGAGCATTAGACAACTCACTCCCATCTCACCAAACTTATTTTGACACATCTTCTTCTATTTGGGTTTTTTTTTCTTGGGAAATATTGACTCGCAGGTATGTTTCGCTGATATGTGAAAAACAGCAAATCTACAGGGACGTTTTTTTATAATTTTCTCAAAACAAAGTAAAGACTAGAGTAGAAAGAGACAAAGATAAACACAAGGCAGCGCCTGGAGGAAAAGGGGGAACCTGCCTGCGACGGCAACATTTCCCGGCGATGTCGGCGGTGCCAGCTTCGAGCGCCTGGTTGCGGCCGTCCGCGACCGGGCGGCTCCTCGAGACGGCGTTCTTCACCGATAACACCAACCCCGCCCCGACGCGGCTCCGCATCGGACGACGCAGTGCGGAGAGAACCTTGTGAGCCCCCTTTTCTTGCCTAAAATCTTCAATTTCTTGGTCCAATTGCATGAGATAACGCACGAATTACCCACTGGTAGCTCCACTCGGTCGATTTGGTTTGGATTGTCCCGATCCCTGTCGCCGCTTTCAAGTTTTAGCAGTTTTGGGGTGTAATTTTGTTTGTCGGATGGGACTTCTTGTCATGAAGTATCGATATGGAATTAGACTGTGCAGATAATGAGTTCCTTGTTGAATATGCGCTTGTGTGGATGGCATATTGGCATCGTTTCATATGACCTTAGGTAACTCACCCAACTTATATGAAAACCTAGATAATAATTTGATGGATGTGAGACCACTTAGCAGCAAAGAAGTGAGCTTCATTAAAAGACAACGTCAGTTGCTAACGTGTATTCAGTAGTGTTAGTTCCAATTCCAAAGTGGCCGAGTCCAGCTCCAGTTGTGAACCTAGAACGTGCCACTTGTGTTTTGCTGATGCTGTAGTGTGCCTATGTGAGTTACAGTTTTCTGCCTTAGTTATTGAGTATCAGTGTTCTTCATAACTGTAATTTCGAACGAAGCATTTGCTGATATTTGAACCTAGCAGAAAATGGTCATAACTGATATAACACTTTTCACTATAAAGTAGAAACACAACAATATGCTGCTCTCAGAATGCCCGATACGTCATCTTCAGTGCAGGACTTCAAATTGCAACCTCCAATCTGAACAGATGCAAAATTGCCCATGTTAGAAGTGGGGAGGCTGATGGCTATCCAAAAACTGAAGATATGATAGTTGACGAAGAAACCCTTCAGCGTAATTTGGACAGAGCTATCCAGGAAGAAGATTATACCCGGGCTGCGAAAATCAGGGACGATCTGCATATCCTCCACGAGGATACTAAAGCTTCCCTCCTTGCAGCAAATGCACGGTTCTACAACGCATTCAAGAACGGAGATCTTGCTGCAATGTACTCTATCTGGGCTAAGGGTGACCACGTATATGTTGTTCATCCCGCTGCAGGTCGGATATCTGGTTATGATGTGGTCATGCAAAGCTGGGAGATGGTATGCAACGCGGATTATGAGTTCCCGCTAAACATTGATCTTAAGAACATAGAGGTTCATGTGCGTGGCAACCTTGGTTATGTCACATGCTTGGAGGTTGTTAAGACGAAAGGAAGAACTTGGGGAAAGCAAATCGCCACCAATGTCTTCGAGAAGGTTGATGGTACTTGGTACATATGTGTTCACCATGCTTCACACATTGAAGAATGAAATGTGAACACCTTTTGGTGATTTGGCATGGAAATTTTGCAGAGACAACTAATCAAGAATACATTATTTTGATATTTTTGTAGTAGCTCCTGTATACATATGTGAGTGTTATGTTTTCTTGGGAGTCTTTAGTTTTGATGCTTAATTTTTCAAAATGATTTTTGTGGTTTATGTTTTATATTCCACAGTCGTTGACATAATATGTTAAATGGGACTATATATGACTGGCTATTTTACAAATTTTCTAGCGGCTATCGGCCGTGGACTAGACCTGCAAGAAATGCAGTCCTACTCCATATCCAAGCTACTTAAACATAACCCGAGTGTCATGCTTCTTGTTGCTAACTGTGGAGTCAGAGGATGCTTCACTTGTTGCGACCAATGTTATGTTCTGCCAGATTCAGGGTGCTGGCATTGGCAATTTAGCATTAATTCTGGCAGTTAACTCTATATTGGACATCAGGTGGTACTCTGTTTTAGTTCATGACACCTGGTACTACGTAGCTCGAGCAGAGGAGGAAGCATATTCTCAATTACATGTTGCTTGCTTATTTGCTGCTCCTGGTTTTACGGGATAAACCTTGGTAAGTTTTTATTTGTACTCTGAGGACTGTGGTAGGTTTCAACTTGGACTGTAATCCTGAAGTTGGCGAATATTCATGGTAAAGAAGTTTGAAGTAGAAGAAAGAAATTGGAGAAGAGAACCCATACAAATGCTCAGGGTCTCGGTTTCCTTATATTGTCGAACTGTAAACAGTGACAACAGACAACAGAGAGGAAAACAGAAAGCAATGTAACAGGCGCTGTGATCTACCAGCTACGCACATTAGTGCCTAAGGATACACATACACGTTAACACACTTTGAGATTATAACAAACTCCAAATATTTCAACTCATGGTCTCTTAAAGATCCTATTTCTTGCCCGATTTCTCTCTCAACTTTCATCTAAGGCCATGTTTGGGTACTAAAGAAATTATTCCCGGCGGGGATAGAGCCCCGTGGGGTTTTAATGGTGCTATGGAATCCCCTTGCATCCATGGGGAAAACGATCCCGCTAGCCATACAATCCCGCTGGTTGTTTGGAAGTGTTGAGGAAATCCCACCCAAGCTCAGTACCAGCATAGTGGCATGCCGACCAAGACCAATGTCCAGGAGGCCATGGACAGGGTGCTCGGGCTCGACGCCTACCCACTGTCACTGCTCTCCGACATGCTCAACGAGTTCCTCAAGGCCCTCGAGCCCGCTCGTTGGTAGCCGCTATTGGTGATATATTCTAGAGGTAATCATAAAGATGGTTGTATCATGTCTATGTTCATGAGCTACAGAATAAATATTATTATGTTCCTAGGATGAATTATCATTTATAAAGATTAATAAGTATATGACTTGTTAGTGGAACTCTTTAACTTATATGATATTATTATAAATGTATCCCTGATCGAATGTCACTGGTCGAAATACTAGTGACTTATCGATCAGCACATGTATTGATTGATTGTCATGTTTCACTGGTCATGGATATGGGGATATCGAATCATTATCATGCTAGAGAACATGATGTTGGATTGACTCACCTTAAGACACTATTGAGATTGTTATAATTTTATGTGTTATCAGTTGGCCTCAAGCAATGATGATGTACAATCCTTAGACTCGAAATCAACATGATTTTCTACATGTGTAATAGTACACTTAGGGGTTGCCAAATGCTACTTCGTAACTAGGTTGTTATAAAGGTAGCTTTCTGGTATGCTATGAAACATGTGGAGGGATGTGATTGGTCGGATATAGAATTTGCCCCTCCTAACATAACAGGAGAGATATCTCTGGGCCCCTCGATGTAATCGGATAAAGAAAGTGCATGGCGGTGCCACTAGTGGTCGAAGAGTCAATCACGTGAAGTTTTATGTCACTTGATCGAGAAAGTATTAAACAGTCCATGGATGACAAAATATTGCACCTGGAGTTCAACCAGATATCATGAGGTAAGGGGAAAATACACAAGCAGGTCGTTCAGTCCGACCAGATACGAACTAGTCGTATGGAGATACCAACTGGTCGTATACTGATCGAACATGATCACTAAATAGTTAGCGAACTGGTCGTAAGGAGTTACAAACTGGTTGTGACTAAATATGAATTTGTCATATGGAGATACGGGCTGGTCGTAAGTGATAAGGATTTTGTCGCAGATCATATTGTATAAGGTTCGTCCGATATAATATTTATGTGTGTTCAGGAATCGTTATATCCTACTAGGAACTGCTAACGACTCGTGGTCAGAAAGAAATTTATGAGTCGCAACTGATTACACATGAAGCTACAGGGTCACACACTTAACGGGTCAGAACAAACGAGTTCGGATAAGATCATTTATGGGCTCTTTATAAGGGGATGCATAGGGTTGTTGGTACGCAAGAGTTGCTCCACCAAAACTCGAGCCATCATCTTCCCGAAGGCCCTACTGTGCGTGTTAGTGCTAGTACACCGGCGTACGGTGTTCCACCCCTGGATGTGTGGATACTGTAGAGGTACTATTGTGGTTGTTGTTGTGTTGATCAAGGACGATTCACAACCTACGCAAGGAACACCATAGGTTGCTGGAGGAGACGATTGTTGCCGAGGACGTTGGATGATTGACTACGACTACTACTTCGACGTGCTCGGCGTTGAATCAGGATGCTCTAACTCTTCTTCCGTTGCACTGCGTGTCTAGTGGTAATAATTTATTATCTCTTGCTTGGATAGCTTCCTAATTTACGTAGTAGAATTTTTGAATTGCTAGGTAGTTTAGCCTACCTGAATCCCTTCAGCCACGACATTGGCACGCGCAACCTAGGAAGTTTAAGAGTTTCGACGGTGCGGCAGCGCTGTGAACGGCAACGGATAGAGCCAGGAACTGGAGGACGAGATTCAAGGCATCCTCTAGGTGCTCAAGGCCAATGACAAGAACCAGTGACATTGTTGGGGCAAACAGGTGTTGAACCTCAATAGGGGCCTCATTATGGCTAGCCCGGCACTGGTCGTCACGGCCACGCTCGTCGTGGTGTTCATCGACTCTTGCGAGGTGGTGATGTGAGCGTCGGGCGCGGTGTAAGATCGAGGAGGCCGACTAGAGGGGGGTGAATAGTCTCTTCTAAAAATCTCTAAGGCTAAAACCGATTTCTAATGCGAAAGCAAAAGTCAATTCGGTTTTGCACAATTAAAACCTAAATATTCTAGTTTCTCTTAAGTGCACCAACAAGTTATGTCTAAGTCAATGTTTGCAATCCTAGTTTGACATGCAATCAATTTAATTCTAGGAATATAAATTACACAAAGTAAATCATAAGAGAGCAAACCACAATGGCACAAGGATATTTTACTATGATGTTCGGAGACTTGTCGGTCTCTCCTAATCCACATTGAGGTAAGCCCAAATGAATTGGACCGGCTCTATAAATTAATCTATCACCTTCGAAGTAAGCCAAAACGAATTGGATCGGCTCACAACTTGAACCAATACTTCGATCCACTCGGGGCTGCTCTTCCTCCACTCGAAGATGGTGAGCACCAAACCACTCACAACACGTTGGCCTTCTCACAAGCTTCTTAAGAAGATCATCAGACCATGACGTCTCCACACCATCTAGGTGTCGGCAAACACCAAGAGTAATAAGTCAAGCCTCTTGCTTGAGTCTCACCAAATGCAATACATGCACAATTGGATGCTCAATCCAATTCTAATTGCAACACATGAACAATTGGATGCTCAATCCAATTCTAGATGCAACATATGCAATTAGAACATCTCCCTTTTCTCACAAGGTGCAACACATGCATAATTGAGAGGAGAAGCTCACATTAGCTTAAGAGAGTGAAATGAGATGCCAAGAGTTGCTTCCCAACCGGCCATAGTGGGTATTTATAGCCCACATACCAAAACTAGTCGTTGGAGAAGAAATAAGGAAACCCGGTCTGACCGCCAACCAACAGCCAGTCAGACCAGGCTACAATGCAACGACTATAAAACTAGTCGTTACAGACAATTCTCGGTTAGTCCTCCCTCGCAGGGTTCAGTCTGATCGGACCCCGGTCAGTCTGTACCAGTCAGACCAGACTTCCAAGAGGAAGAAAACCAAAAAATATGCAATTTGTAAAAGGTTGATCGACCTTATAAGGGTGGTCAGACCGGACTTTCGATCAGTCCGGGCCTGAATTTCAGCATATGCGACACTCGAAAAAAATAGTTATAACTTTTAACTCCGATGTCGGAATTTAGTGATCTTAGGCTCTATGAAAAGCTTATTCAGAGGGCTACATAATATATTCATTTGATTTATCTCAAACACATTTGATCAAATCAAGAATCACACCTCCAAAGAGCCAACACGTGGTCTAAGTCCAAGAAAAGAGCAACAAGCAATCTTATACCATGCCAAGAAATGATGTACGAACTTCAACAATTTGCAAAGTATATTTGCAAACTTTAGTATCATGTCACAAGGAGTATGTGCATGAACTGTAACTATTTGCAAAACACATTTATAAATTATAGTCTCATACTACAAAGAGTTAATGCATGAGCTTTAATTATTTGCAAAACACATTCGCAAATAATAGCATCATATCTAGAGAGCTAGAGCAAACGGGATTGAGGTATCAACACATGATGAGACTCAAGCTACTAGACAATATCTCTCTTAATAATATGACAACCTATACTAGCAATCTAGTCTTTCAACCAAACATCGAGACCGGTAAAAGACTAGGAACACATCCTTAGCCTAAGATAGTCATACATTTGCCTTGAGCGTCCATCTTGGAGTGATCACTTGATGACGAACATCTCTACTCCAAGCCCGGGTTCTTGACTTGATAATTATCAACACACGATGATTTTCTATACTCCAAGTTCTTGACTTGAATATCATCAAAACATGATGATTTTCATCACTTTAGGATCTTGTCTTGAATATCATCAACACATGATGATTTTCTTTACTTTTGGATCTTGTCTTGAATATCATCAACACATGATGATTTTTTTACTTCAGGATCTTGTCTTGAATATCATCAACAAATGATTATTTTCTTTACTTTGGGATCTTATCTAGATGCTCATCAACACATGATGACATCCTTCACCCCGAATCTCGACTTGATGACAATCAACTAGGGGTAAAAACGGATCGGATAGTTTTTGACCTATCCAGACAGAAACAGATTTGAATTTTCTCGGATCAGAAACAAATACAGATTTTTTTGTCAGAAATGAATACAGATACAACAGCCCTTTTATCCATCGAATACGGATACGAATATGGATTATTCGGATAACACGAAGACCGGATATCCAATTTTGTCCCAAAAGAGAAAAGGATATTTTAATTGATTCCCAAATTTTAGAAAATGCGACAAATCAAATAGCATTTTAGAAAATAGCAAATAGAGTTCAAAAATTGTAGAAAAAATCACAGAAATTCCTTGAATTATTTTAAACTTGATAAAATTAATTCCAACTTATAGTTGGTTTTTTTTGCACATAAATTATTTTAAATTTCTGGAAAATAGGAAAAACCTTTTTAAAATCCAGAAAATTCAATAAATTAATTAAAATTTTATTTTTGCTTTAAGTCCAATAAAATCCCAAAAACTTAATAAATTTTCTTTTTGATATTAAAAACTAGAAAAATTAAATAATTGACTTTATTTTAATATTTTTCCTTTTTAACCAAGAAAACTCTTTTAAATATCATAAAATCCAATAAAACAATAAGTTTATTAATTTTATTTTTGGTAACATACTTTGGGATGTTACAGTCATTTGTGTATAGATTAACCATCCAGCCTGATCGATGTTAGTTGAACTAAGTTTTATGTATGTCATGACTTGTGACTTTGTGAGTTATGACTTAAGAGATAAATATGACAAACTAAGTGTTATATTTGTGATGAACTAGTTCATGTGGCTTGCTAATGCCAATGTTATGTGTGGTTGCTGAAAATATGAATAATTCATGAATATTTGCATCAAATAAACTAGTTATATATTTTTGTTAATTTCTGGCATACAATTTAAGGAGTTTTCATGTTCTGAAAAATATTCGCGACCGTATTTGTTTTAATTCGTATTCGCTCTGTATTCGTATTCGATATTATTCGTATCTGTATTCGTATTCGGGGTATTCGTATTCGTATCCGGATCTGGAAAAAATATGAAAACAAATATGACAAAGCCATTATTCGTCTGTATCCGATCCGTTTTCACTCCTACAACCAACTCACGATGCCACCTAAAGTCTTCATCATCATGGGGCTCAACTTGTTTCACTAACTCATGAAAAATATTAGTCCGCATGACGATTATCATTAATTACCAAAATATTCAATTAACTAATAATAGCGGATCTAGATTCTTCACGTAGTCGTCCTCGGAGGCACGTACGTTGACGGTGACAGTGGACACGATAGAGCACAGCGGGGCAGGCGGGCAGTGAACTGCAAGATCTGGGAGGAGATCGAGGTCATCCTTGGTGAAGCCAACATCCGGAGGAGGGGGGACAACGAGGTGTTCGAGACCAAGGTAGCGCTATAGATCTGAAGGAGGTATCGACGGCGAGGCCGCGTGGAGGTAGAGGCGGCCTCGGGAGGGAAGCATACACAAAATCGTTATGGGGAGAGAGGCGGCGCTGTGTCGCTCGAAAAGATAGGGAAAAAATTCACATATGGGGAGGTGAGGTTCTCTGTCCCCGTGAAATGGGGGTGGACCGGGTCAGGAAAATCTCGTCCCTGCTCATTCAAACGTTTGTCCGCGCCAGCCTGTGGAATTTTCCCCGTAGCGGAAACCCGCGTGGATTGTGCTGGGATCCCTGCCGGGACCAATGCGACCAACTTGGCCAATAAGCCAACAACTGCCCCCACTCTTTCTACACCCCTTCCCTCTCCTTCCTCTCCAAGAAAAGGAGGGGGCAACAAACTCGTCCGCGCACCTGCGCCCCCGTATCAACTATCGTCACATCTTTCCTTCGACCATGGGAAAAGAAGAAGCAGCCAGGTCGGTTTAGTGAGAAGCGAGAACAAGTGATGGTGCTTCCATTGGTGAAGCTTTGGTCGCTCGCGTTCCGGACGCTGAGCAAGCCCATCGCCGCCCGCCTCAAACACAACGCCGGCATCCACCCCAAGTTCCGCGGGTTCATCATCGGCCTCGCGCAGGTGACGCTTCGTTAGTTCTATCTAACGGACCCGTCGTCTTTGATCCTTTTTCTCTTTGCGCCCGTTGATGTTTTTGGATCGCCGTGCGGGGAGGTTCTTGCTACTGTACTTCCTCGGATCTTGGAAGTTGGGACTGCTTGATCGTTTCTCTTCCTTACGGTTTGGAGGATACAGAGGATGTTCCTTCCAAGGTTCTTGGCTTTCTTTAATTATGATTTAAGGGAAGGGAAGTGCAGGGATGAGCATGACGAAATGCTTGACAGAAAAGTGTGAGGGCCTAATTCTGTTCATTTTGGCAAGTTGGTACTTGGTTATAGCATTGGTCTGATATAACATTTTTAGGTTACCGTGTTATATAATGAGGGCATCAGGCAACGAGGGATATTGTGGAATGGAGTTTTGTGTCTTTTTAGAGTATGGTAGAATGGATATTTCTAGTGCGCAAGTGCTTCAATTTTGCATCAATCACTCATAATGCCATCTGGGATCGAGAAATGTGATTCCTGCAAATGTACATGGATCCAGATTGTTGCTGCAACCTTATCTGACGTCAATAGTTTGATGTGGACAAACTACTAGATAATAGTTCTTTGGGATTTGGATGTTCGTATCAAGAGGAATATTTAAGCAACGACAGTTTACAATGATGACTTAGAGATCAGTTTAGAATTATTATTGATGTGTGTATTAGGTAATGATAGGTCTTTTATTTCTTCCATACTGTGTGAACAAGAGTACTGATCCTTATCAGAGCACTATCCAAAACGTCACATAAATGATGTTTTTTTACGAGGAGCAGTAAGGTTTTATGTACAAGTTAAAAGGAAAACAAAGAGTTACAACCCACTAGGGGAAAGAACATCAAACAATTGTTTGCTGCCAATCAAAAAAATGTTGTCTATGATCCTCTTTGACTCGGTGCACATGCAGAACAAGTTCACTCTTTAAAAAATTCCAACTACTAATATTCGGCGTGATATTCTCAAATACTTTGTCATTCCTTTGTTTCCAAATAAGTCATGCGACCAAAATAAAGATTTCCATATAGAACATAGAATTGAGGATTAATATCGTTCTTTTCACTTTAAGTTGATTAGTCGTATCATCCCAATTAATGCCAATAATATTCCAACATGGTTGACTGAATTGGCAGCCAAAAAATAAATAGTGTAGAGTTTCTTCCTCTCTATCTGAATAGAGGACATAATATTGATCATCCTCAATATTATGATGTCGCCTGCGTAGCATGTCTTTCAAAGAAAATAGAAGCAAACGTGTAATGATGCTGCTCAATCCTTTTGGAAGACAACAAAGAATTTTAGGTTGAGATTTACTCATACAGCAACTGAATAACGATGTTGTCTTATCCTTTTGCAGCAAGTTCATTGTTCTTTTTCTGTGCACAGCTTATTGTTCTGTTCTGTGAATTGTAAATCGGATGCATTCTGGTTCTCTTATAGTAAACATGTCTTTACTTCACTGTGGACCATATATTATGTGACTGCTGTACTGACATGGTGTATGACACATTATGTTCAGGCAAACCATCGTTTCACAACAAATATGCAGAGGCGACTTTATGGACGTGCAACTAACATTCACATTCGGCCCCTGAATGAGGAGAGAGCTATTCAAGCTGCTGCAGATCTTCTTGGTGAACTGTTTGTTTTCTCGGCAAGTACTCCTGTCCTTGACCCCCATATTATAAAGGAGCTGCCCACACAAAATTATTAACAGTTTGCTCTCATGCATAATGGAAGAACTCAAAAACTGACAATTCTATTATTTGCTTTCTGTTATCTTTGTGCTAACTCTTCAGACCATAGAAATACTTGATTATGTCAAATGATTACAGCTGGCATGAATTCCCACATGATTTCTTAGGTCGCTGGTGCAGCAATTATCTATGAGGTGCAAAGAAGTGCTAGGTCAGAAGCCAGAAAAGAAGAGATCCGTAGGCAGGAAATCGAGGTAAGATGATTGGTTCCACTTATATATTCACATGGAGAAGAGAAATTACTATTATCACGCTTTCATATTTTAAATGGAAGATGAAGTTTCTATTATTATGTCATAAGCAAGTGCGTGACAGAAGGTAATCTGTTTGTGGACTCTACCCACAGAGTTCAGATTTATCTTTGTAATATACAGTTCATTTATCCCGGGCTTTACATGAGCATTGCCAGGTTGTGAGTAATACAAGCTGTATATTAATGTATAGTTCATCTCCAAAAGAGAGAAAAATAGATGACAATTTAGATCATGTGCTATAATCTTCTCAAGAATTTTGCAGACATAACCAACTGTTCCTGTTCTTCAAAATGGCAGGCAATAAAGAAAAGGGAGGAGGAACTAGCCAGTGAAGTGCAGACCATAAGGCAGAGGATTATTGAGATAGAGCGGCAGAGCGGAGGGTGGGGTCTTCCAAGCTTTCGCGGCTTCACCCCTGCACTGGTAGCAGCAGCAGCACAGCCTGGTAGTCAGACTCAGACACCCACAGCTGCTTAGATGCTCTACAGTCATGTCCATATATTATATAGATGGCAGTCCTGCGTTTTGAAAGGCCTCATGCAGATTGCATCTGTTATTTCCTTGCGTAAATCGGCTCCGTTGATTCGATTGGTGTAATCGGCGAACGACTGAAATTTTTGTAGCGCACGTTGTGAATAGTATCCGAGAGGTCCAGAGAAATTTGGTCCGGATTTTGCTGTTAATAGACGGCCAAGAAAAATACTAATATGCTAGGAAAAGCATCCAAGCATGGCTCTGTAAGGTAACTCAGCTGATAATTTCTTCCCTCATGGCATGGTGGGAATGTTTTATCTTTTTTTCAGGTATAGCATGATTATGCTTTGGTATTAGCAGAAGTGCAGAACAGAACGAACATTGAGAAAATTCATCAGGAAGCATCCTAGTATCTCATCGAAGAATGTAGCTAACTACGAAGAGATGGGACAGCATGCAGCATCACAATTCACAAGTGACATTTCTGCCACATGCAAAGAATAATGCTGCTCACTATTTTAGAATAAAAAACAATATAGCCGCATATACGTCCCTTTACAGTTTCCCCGCATTTTTTCTAGGTTATTTTAGCGTCTTCTGCATGTTCTTGCCGAAGAGCTGTGCCGACAATGGCCAGTAATACGCAAAGAGATCTGTGCATTATTGCATTAAAAGAGAATGATAAATCCCAAGTAACATGAGTTTATGAATGAATTATTACTACTGAGTCGATGGGCGTGCTCCTACGCAAGAGACCAATGCATATATTTCACCTTCATTGCGGTTGAAATGTATTCTGGCAGAAGAAAATGCATCCGAAAAAAAAATGACCTGGATCACCTAAAAAACTTTTTCGTATCTCACGTGATTATTTACTACATTTCCACTAAACCTGTATCAAGATAACGAGCAATTTTTTGAGGGCATCACAACGACACAGATTTTCAAAAAAAAAGGAGAAAAAAAACATCTTATGATGTACAAATACACGGTTCCTCTGCCTGTCGGACAAATTCTTGCTAACACTAGTCGAATTCTAGAACCACTTTGCCAGGCACCAGCCTTTTCTCCTTGGCCTCGTGAGCTTCTCTTACTTGGCTGATGGGAAAACTCTTCTCCACAGGTATCTGTAATTTCCCAGATCCAGACAGCCTGTGGATCTCATGAAGTCCTTCAGGATCAGCTCTCATGTATGTCCACCAATACTCTGAAATTAAATTAGACAGAAACATCAGAAGTTCAGAAATGTATAAATAATGCAATAGGTTACCTAGATAAGTAAATAGTTTCTGTAAAGTATTGCATTCATAGAAAGACACAGTGAATCTTGACGAGAGAGCTGAATTTCTTTCCACCTACAGATCAATGCACGAGCAGAGATGCACATGCATACAAATGCATATCATAATAAACATGCATACCCTGGTTGAATCTGTAACTCAACGAAAGAAAGCATTTTGTACTTCTATTCCAAGGGTAAACTTAACCAATCGCTGATATAAAAAGTTCAAGCAGTTCACAAGCAATCAACAACACCAGTGGCCAACATAGACATCATTCATGCTCAAATGCTGGATTCAAACAAAAAAACAGTAGCTCATTTCTACCAATTTGTATGTGTATGCACATGCCAATTCATCCATTATCCACTCAAGAATTCAATGCGCTGCTAAATAAAAATGAAGGCATTTCAGATTCACTTTACATGTCTGATTTGTTACTGAAGGTCCGCTTTTAAATGCAATTACTATATGTTGTTTTCTGAAGTTTTGGGGGAAAAGGCTGGGGTGATTAGGAGTGAACACTACTTAAAAGTTTGGATAAATTTACGTGTTGATATACCAAACCATTTGAGACCAGACAGTATTCTTTTTAGCTTTTCGCTGAAACAGCTTGTTCTTGGCCAGTTACTGACCATGTTCCAGTTGGCAGCAATCTGCCAATTGATTTGAATTGTAGATCTAGATGATTTATGACCAGTTACCCTAGTAATCTACAATAAATTAGATCCTCTCGTCACAACAAATTTTCCAAAAAAAAAATTTTATGCGAATAGATAAAAATATACATGGAAATGAAGCTCTTTACCTATCCCATGAGAATAACGATACTGCATCTGTTTCTTTAGTAAAGCAGCAGTAGCAACAGGAAGTCCCACAGCCAATCCATATCTATCTGCTAGTGCAGCTGCTTCTCCCTAATCACGTAGAAGGACAATATAGTAAGGAAAGAAGGACAAACACAAGAAAAACGAAGAAAAAAACAAAGATGCAGGTTGATCACCTGAAGGGTCATATAGTGGCCACCTCTCCTCAGAACATTGATGCCAATTCTTTCAGTTTCAGGTACACCTATAGTATCTAACACAGCATCAAACTTTTCTTTAACTGCTGATTCAGTATCCTGTAAGGTAGACCATAAACATGAAGATTATGGAGAAAATGGTACTCAACGCTACGGAATTAGTTGAAAAGAAAATACAGCATAGATAAGAGGGCTAGTGACTTAAGTATTTCATCCAACTGAAGAAAAGATTTGTGCCCTGACACAAGGTTCTGCAATGCTTTCTCAGGCATGGAGAATAACTAAAGTTGGACACTTGGCATTGCAATGTCCCTATCACCGACCCCTTGCGGCGGCTAGACTCCCTGCTCAACTCAAGTCCACCGGTCGTGCCTTACAAAGTTGGAGTCATCATCGGGTCGGCAATGTGCGCCAGCAGATCAGGCTAGCTAAGGAGCTCATTTGGCGTTTCGACGTGGCCGAAGAAAAGAGACTACTATCGCCTTGGGAGCGATGGTTTCGGAATGAGCTCAAGAAGAAAATGATGGGTCTTTGTTCTCTTGAATGAACCATTACGCGCAAGCGGTCGCGGATACATTGGTTGCGAGAAAGGGACACAAACTCCCATTTCTTCCATCTTCACGCTAATCAACGACGTCGACGCAATTACATTACACAGCTAAAGGTCGACAATTCTTGGCTCCAGTCACAAGCAGACATTGTGGCGGCCTTTGACGGCTTCTTTGAGAACATCATTGGGAAGCCGGTGGAAACATCGCACACGCTCGACCTGGACTCTCTAAATGTTACGCTACATGAGCTATCTTCTTTGGAAGCGTGCTTCACTGAGGATGAAGTGTGGGAGGCGATTAGGAGTTTGCCTTCCGACAAAGCCCCTAGACCCAATGGATTCACTCTACTCTTCTATAAAAAAAATGTTGGGTTATCATCAAAGGCAACGTCCTGGCAGCATTCTCCTACTTGGGTAATTTGGCCGGCAAGAACTTCCACCTCTTGGACCAGGCCATGATTACCCTTTGTACCAAAAAAGTTGGAGGCTCAAACAGCTCGTGACTACCGACCCATTAGTTTACTTCATAGCTTTACGAAGCTTTTCTCCAAAACCCTCTCTAGGCGATTGGCACTGGAGTTAGCAAAGGTTGTTTTGCCAAACCAATCCGTCTTCATTGCAACGCGCTCCATCCAAGACAATTTCTTCTTGGTCTGGCAATCAGCCCGCTTGCTTCACCATCAAAGAAAAATGAGCTTCCTTTTCAAGTTAGACATAGCCCAAGCATTTGACTCAGTCTCTTGGCCGTTCCTCCTTGAAATCCTACGACGCAAGGGTTTCAGCCAAAAGTGGTGTTCTTGGCTTTGCATCATGTTGTCTTCAGCCTCTACCCCTATTCTATTTAATGGCCATCCAGGCCGGCCAATTTGGCATGGTCGCAGGCTCCGGCAAGGAGACCCCTTGTCACCGATGTTGTTCATCGTGGTCATGGACATGCTGAACAACCTCCTTTCGCTAGCGAAAACTATTCCTTTCTCTAGCCGTTGGGAGGACCTCGGGGTATTCCACACTGGCTATCGCTTTACGCGGATGATGCAGCACTTTTCCTTACCCCAGTCGCAGCGGATTTGCTTACAATCCAAACTATTCTTCACATTTTTGGAGAGGCCACCAAATTACAAATGAACCTCACCAAGAGCTCAGTCTCTCCAATTCGCTGCTTCGATGAGCGTCTTTGTCTAATTACCGACGAACTCCAATGTTCTACAACCGACTTCCCATGCAAATACCTAGGGCTGCCCCTTACCTTGAGGAAGTCGAGGAAGAGTCACTTTCAACCGCTATTGGATAAAGTCACTGGTCGTTTGCAGACCTAGCAAGCCTATATGCTTTCTCAAGGCAGTCGCCTCCTGTTGATTAAGACGATCCTTACAGCACTCCCCATCTACGCCTTCATGGCTCTAGACCCCCCCTCTTTGGGTGATCAAAGATATTGACAAGCGAAGACGTACTTTCCTCTGGAAAGGAACCAACACAGTTGCGGGAGGACACTGCTTGGTGGCTTGGGCCTCGGTTTGTAGACCTACTCAGTGCAGGGGGCTCGGCCTACATAATCTCCATGTGCTTGGCCATGCCCTCTGCATCAGATGGCTATGGCTTCAGCGTACTTGGACCTCGCAGCCATGGCAGGGTCTCGCTATTTAGGCCAGCAGTATAGAACACAACATGTTCTAGAATTCTCTTGTAGTCCAACTTGGCAATGGCGAGCATGCCTAGAGTGGTGGCTCAATGAACGGAGTATACCAGTCATAGCCCCGGCTCTCATTAGATCGGTCCCGCTCACAATACAAAATACAAGGACGATCGCGGACGCTTTGCGTTCTGGCGCATGGGTCACAGACATCAAGGGTCGCCTGGATGCTAATGTCCTTTCGGAGTATCTACGGCTTTGGGACTTGCTACGGAATGTTCGCATATCACATGGATAGGAGGATGCCATTCTCTGGCGATGGGAGGCTTCAGGCCAGTTGATGCGGCCAGCCTAACTATTTTTGTTTCTAAAATTAATTATTGTGGAATTTGTTTCCCTTGAGTTAATTATAGGAATCACAGAGAAGAAAGATGGAGGAGAAGCGTATGAAGCTAAGCGTGCACGTGCAGCACATGAATGTGTGCATGGTGTGTGTGAGGAACTACACATGCGTGGACCGGCGCACATACGAGGCATGGATATTGCATGGGAACCCAGAGGGGTAATTTAAAAAACAATTGCATGTGCATGTGCGTACTCGGTGTTCTGTCTGTCATGTTCATCAACGTTTCTGCACGAATTCTGAGGTTTCCAATGAACACAGTTTATATTTAGAAAGTTTATCAAGTCTAGTTTCCAACGGATCTCGATTTTTTTTCCTATAAAAAGTTATGGTAACTTCATTGGATGTTGCACGGTCTGTCCAAAACGTTGCGTGAGAGTTGACAATCTTGGGGAGTCCGTGACTTGTACGACTTCTTTGGGTGGTCTAGGAGACTTTCTTTTTCATGTTCTCCACGGATCCAAGTCGGCCTGAACAAGAAAATTGAAGATTGGAAGGTTTGAAGTCAATTCGGATTGAACCCGTCACCGCCAGCATAGTCTGGTTTGAAAATGCTATAACTTTTGGATACAAACTTCGATTTGAGTGTTCTTGGACCCCTTAGAAAGCTAACTTCAAGGCCCTCGCAAAGAATCAAGTGTCACCTTAAGATTCCATATGTGTGCACCGTAACATCCAAAAGAAGCCGACGGCAGAAATTTCAGTGTTTCCATTTTTGTGTCCAAGTTATCTTTAGAGTTTGTTTCTTGTTTTAGGTGTCTTAGGATGGCTATATAAATCATTGTAAACATCCTTTGTAGGGGTGGACAAGTTATGATTTAGATAACGAAATTCAGAAAAGTCGTTTTGGCACATATCATGTGTTCTTGAGATGAGTTGAGAGAGATTAAGAGAGAAGTATTGAGAGACAGAGATCAAGAGTTTGGGCACTGTTCATGCATGGTACTGTTCATGTGTGGGCATTGTTCACCAAGGCTACTACAGTACTTGCAATTCAATTCAACCGAATTGGTTTCTGAATTTGTTATTCCACCACGAAAGATCGGGCAACTAACGGATTAAATCTCATCTGGAGGTTTGATCTACATCACCAATTCACTTCTAGATCAGCCTACAGGGCCTTCTTCATTGGCTGCCAACATTTCGCATGTGCGGACACCATTTGGAAGGCTTGGGCGCCCTTGCGGTACAAATGCTTCATGTGGTTGGTAGTCCGACGACGCTGCTGGACTGCCGACAGGCTTGAGCGTCGCGGCCTTCAAAACTAAGGAGACTGCGTCTTCTGTGGCTACACTGCTGAAACAATCAATCATCTACTTGTTGGGTGTGTGGTGACCTCCCTTGTGTGGTCGCGCTTCCTTCAACGGGTTGGTCTCAGCAGCTATATCTCCACAGGCCAAACATCTCTGGAAAACTTCTGGATTGCAGCGCGTCAAACGGTTCCAGGGAAGAGTCGAAAGGCGCTGGACTCATGCATCACCCTCATCTCTTGGGTGCTTTGGAAGGAGTGTAACAAGCGAGTGTTCGACAACGAAACCACATCGACGGACCTTCTACTACAACAAATTTAGGATGAGTTCTGCCACTGGCGCATGGCGGGGGCTCAATGTTTGGAGGCACTATCTTCCTCAGAGTAATTGTGTAGTTGTTCATTGCTGGTCGCATTCCTGTTTTGGTTCTCTGTTTGTTTTTTGTTTGTTTTGTTTCTCTTCTCTTCTAGTGGCTCTTGTTTCATTGTTTACGTTATCTCTTGTTGTTGTTGTGCTACCTTCTGTGTAATGTAATGACATGCAATTCGTTTGCGCGTTCTCGAAAAAAAGGCATGGGCATAACTAAAGATTTCAGCATCTTTTGTTATATCTGTACACTAGATCACACAGACGCATAGCGTCATGGGCCGGCGTACCGTTCATGTGTACTGTTCATGCACTATTGTTCACACTGAACAGTAACCACCCACGGTTATTAAGGAAAGATTTACTATTTAGGAATCTATCTATTAGGTGTTTGATATTATCTATTAGTTAGGCAAGTTATTATTGGATTGGATTGTTAGAGATATGTTTGCTTAGATATTATTTCTTAGAGATCAAGTAGGGTCGTCCCTATAAAAGGACTAACATGTATCCATTATCAAGCAAGCAAAAAAGAAGAATTAATCTAGTCTCCCTCTAAAGGTTATATCATCCCAGTCTATAGTCTAATCTCTCATCCTACCAAGCCCATGCCGCCCGGCCTTCTTCCTGGCGATGTTTACCCTATTATGAACTAAGGTTCATTACACATAGAGGTGCACGATAGCTCAAGCCAACATATAACACCACTGGACACCAAGAGCATGGCCTGATAAATCTATAAGTATTGACGTACTGCATTTCATCTTAATGCAAGGAGACAAACAGTACTCACATTAGACCTAAGTAAATCACATGTGTACTTGTCATCCACATCCTACATAATTGCAAGTGTAGTATTGCAGCTTTGTAGCCTCGTAAGAAAAATGGGAGATTCAGCAAAGAACGAAGCCACACAACAACAAGTGGTTCTTTGTGTTCAGCTCCACATGGCAAAGTGGAGAGAGAAAATTGCGATTCAGGATTTCTTTTTCTCCATGTATGCATGAATTTATCGCGGAATATGGTTAAAAAAAGACCTACAGTGATAGAGAAAAGTCATGAAGACCAAATGCAGTGTCTTGAGTATCATACTACTATTATATAGCATTCCTATCCTGCTAAGACAAAGAATGTACTTGCATGTTCAGTGAGATATCTAGAAACACAAGGACATAAATAATGACTTGCCTATGTTGTTGGGGTCAACATAATGCAAGGTACGAGACTTAACTATGTCATAGTGATAAATAAAATTTAAGGACAAGAGTTCTGACTTCTGAAGGCTTTTTACCTCAGCAGTGTAATCAATAGCTTTTTCAGCACCAGCTGCCAAAACTTGCTCAATACTTTGGGCTCCACAGGTAGCGGAAACACTACACCCTGCAGCTACCGCAAGCTGAACAGCAGCTAGCCCAACCGCTCCTCCTCCACCAATCACAAGTACTCCTTGTCTAAAATAGAAATCGGTTTCGTCCAATTCAAACGATGGACAAAAATAATTTCAATATGCTGCCACTTAAGAGACATGAAATAGCATTTGCTGACAATGACAAGCTTGTGTGCATGCAGTTGGACTAACTAACAGATTGGTTTTCAGATTAACCAAAGGATACTGCAATGCTCCTGCAGAATTGCTGAGTATACAGTAGAAGCTGAAGAAAGAAAAGCGTAGTGCATAATACCATAAAATTTTACAAAAAATATTCCTATGAAAAATAATTGTGCAATTTTATCCAGGAGATGAATTAACTTTTGACAGTAATATGCTTCTGGCTGTCTGCTGCACAGGTAAACCATGAGGAGCACAAATAGAAGTGTCAAAGCCACTTCAGTATAGATCATGAAGCTATCTATTGCATACCTAGATCATGAAGCTAGCTGTTACCGTGTTAACAATATTCAGTAAATTAACAAAACAAAAGTGCATCCAAGCTATAGGAAACAGCAAGAAAGGAAAGAGAAGCAAATTGTTATCTGCTTATCAAACTGTGGTGTATAACAAGACATACCCTTCAGAAATTTGAGCCGTACCATGTAAAGCACGCCATGCAGTCAACGCAGCGAACGGAATTGCACTAGCTTCCTGTAATATAACAAAATTTAGCTCCGCGCCTTGTAGTAACTAGTAAGGCACCTTTTCACAAGCAAGACACAATAAAAAGTAAGTCATCAGTCATCAAATTACGAAAAGTGAAAATTCTTCTCTCCAGTACTAAACACTAAAAATAAAAACTCTTTTCTGGAACCATCAGATGTACATTCTTGAAATGGAAAAAAATATCCTGTATATATTAGCAAGAAAGAACAGGGTATGCTCAGTTCAGACAATTGAATCATCTAGGTCGACAGACTGAAAGTAATCCTGAAATAAGACTTCTAAAGATACAGTAGAATGCAAAGGAGAGAATATTCAATGAATTCCTACCACATGAGTGAGCATAGATGGTTTGGGAGCAAGCTCATCCTGCGAAAGAATTGCATAATCAGCATATGTCCCTCTAACAGCTGTTGGATGCAATGCACCAAACACTTCTTGCCCAATCGAAAATGACGACGCAGAAGTCCCTGTAGCTGCAACTTCACCACTGATGTCCCGGCCAAGTATCAGAGGTAGGAGTGACTCGAATATGGAGCGGCCGTAACCTGATCGCATCTAAAGACAAATAATTTTTTACCAAGTAAATAACATTTAGCAACAGAATAATATAATCTGAAAGCGATTTCATAATTCCGAGGACAGAAGAATACATCTCCGATTCTGTGTATCGTTAAAATTTACTTAGTTATCAATCCATATGATTGTTTAAGCCATTAAATCCCAAGGAAAGAGAATTCGAAAATGGAGTGCTCACTCGCAGGTCCAGGGGGTTGATGGACACGGCGCGCGCGCGCACGAGAACCTCCCCCGGCTTCAGATCGGGCACGGGCACCCCCTGCCTCACCTCCAGCACCTCCGGGCCACCAAACCGCGGCACCACAACGGCGCGGCAGCTCTTCTCCGCCGTGGACGCCTGCCGCGCCCCGGCAATCCGCTGGCGAGCCCTCTCCGCCGCCCTCCACCACATCGCCGGCGAGCTCGCGCGAGAGCAGCGAAAAGACGGGAGCTCCCAAGCTCTAAACCCTAATGGCTGCGGCTGCGACTCGCGAGTGGAGGAGGCCACAATGGCGACACCCTTGGGAGACCGGAGAAGGAGACGAGAGAGGGAGAGAGGGAGAGGAGGGTGGGGCTAAGTATATCGAGTTTTGTTGCTATGACATGTGGGGACAGGGTGAGCGGGGCTCAACGTGTCCTGACGCGAGCAGACGTGGCTTGAGGAGGGTGCGAGCCCGCCGCGCCGAGTGACGAACGGGCGAGGTGGGGGAGATGTGTCCGGCTCCGAGCCAGGAGGTGGAGGTGTCGGAGGAAGAGGAGATCACGTCCGTCGATCGGGCTATCTACGGCTCTAGATTGTAGATTCTGGTGATCGGGTTAGGCATATGCCTTACTTGTTGGCAGGCACTTGGAAGCCGTCTCCTCCGTAAAACGTTAAGAAAGGTTCTCTTAGACGTACTTGATCGGCTTGCCAGGTGAGGCCCGTGGACAAATGTTCTCGTCAATCCTATATAATTGCATCCGTATATTATGGTTAATTCCATCTTGTCTCTCTACACAAGTTTTTTTTTGTCATCATCCCTATCGATCTCGAAATCAACATTTGTATCATGTAGGCTACTAAGGCCATCCGTGATATTGAATTTAAATCGGTTCAAAGAAAGAAAGAGAAGATATTGAATCAATTCAATATATTGGTTCAATCAATTTATACGGAAAAAATTTGAGAACCAGACTGTAAACAAGAGTCGATTCAAGCATTAATGTACCTCGTGTGGTCCACTTGTCAGCGCACTCGCTGTCGCTCGTTATGTGGTCCACGCACTTAATTTGTCCCGCAAAAAAATGTTATGTGGAAGTCCGCAGGGCAATTGATGAATTAAGTGGCGCTTGCGGGATGCCCAGTGTATGTCATTTTGTCGACGATCGAGTCGACGATCTTACGAAATAAAAAGAAAAAAAAATAGCAAAGAGTTCTTAGGAGAGAATGAGGCTGATCTTTATTGCAATGAACTGGCTATTACAAAGGAGATGTCTTCGGCTAGGCAGTGGACTAACCCTAATTAC
Organism: Hsuehochloa calcarea; assembly: GCA_036346395.1. Lineage (NCBI taxonomy): Eukaryota > Viridiplantae > Streptophyta > Magnoliopsida > Poales > Poaceae > Hsuehochloa > Hsuehochloa calcarea. The sequence continues at coordinate 62,813,210 of CM070594.1, read as the reverse complement.
ACTGAGAGTATGTACTTGTCTTCAAATCTCTTGGATCAGATTGAATTATCTTGTTCTGGATTGGATTCTAAATGTCTTCTCGCTGCCCACCTTTTGCCCTTAAGTAATCGCTGAAGAGGTGGCGGTTACTCCTGAAAGAGATATCTTTGGAAGCGTCGTGTCTGGTTGGGGAGAGGGTGATAGTTGGTGAAAACTCAACTGACCAGCAGTTAATGTCAATGAGAGATAAAACCACATAATGGTTATTGTCGGTGACTTAGGACTATGAAGTGTTGTGTAGTATGGAACAAATATGACATGTGTTCCATACATCGCACGGAAGAAATATACCTGGAACGGGGTCCAAGTGCCAGTTCAGAGTCTTTACGAGCAGACACCTGGTCGGGGACAATGTGCAGGACTTCATCTGACCAGACACCCATAACCTAACCTCTGGAATCCTTATACCTAAGGGGGTCGTTGGCCTTAGGGGTTACTGTTGGAAATATGCCATAGAGGCAATTATATAGATTATTATATTTTGTTATGTTCATAACATTGGATAATATATTATCTTGTTCCTGGAATAGTATCGTTAATATTTATTATCAAGTATGTGACTTGATTGTGAAACTTTGTATTTCTACGATGATTTTTCTTAAACGTTCCCTAGTCGGAAACATATGAGGACACATATGAATAAACTAGCATGTGTATTGGTTGATGACTATATTTTACAGGTTATAGATATGGAGATATCAAACCAATAATATGGACACATGTTAGAGAACATAGTGTTGGGTAAGACCTACCTTGAGACAATATTGAGATTGTTACGATTCTATGTATCATTAGTTGGTCTCAAGCAATGATGATGTATTATCCTTAGACCTGAGATCAGCATGGTTTCCTACATGTATAATAGCACTCTTAGGGGTTTGGCCTCTTAGGGGTTGTCAAATGCTACTCGTAACTGGGTAGTTATAAAGGTAGCTTTCGGGTATGCTATGAAACATGCGGAGGAATGTGACTGATCGGATATGAGATTTGCCCCTCCTAACATAACATGAAAGATGTTTCCGGGCCCCTCGTTGTGGTCGGATAAAGAAAAGCATGGTCATGCCACTAGTGGTCGAAGTGTCGACCATATGAAGTTATTCGACACTTGATTGAGAAAGTATTGAATAGTCCATAGATGACAAATTATCTCACCTGAAATTCAACCAGATATCGTGAGTAGGGCTGGAAAAAAGCTTGAGGCTCGCAAGCCTGGCTCGGCTCGGGCTCGTGAATTTTCGAGCCGAGCCGAGCCGCCTGTCCAGCTCGCCAAACAAACTCGCGAGCCTAGTTTGGCTAGGCCCAGGCGAGTGCGGAGGGTGGAGGCGGTCGCCGAGCTTGCTGTTCTTGTGATTTCATTTGTTAAGAATAGGATGTGTTTGTTTAGGATGAACTTATGCAATGAGTCTTGTAACTATTGGATGAACTGAAGCAATGATAGAAAATTTTGTAATGCATTTTGGATGTACCGTTGTTCTGGAACTTGGCTCGCGAGCTCAAACGAGCCGGCTCGAGCCTGATCATGAGCCGAGCCGAACCACCCTTCTGGCTCGTTTCAAAACGAGCCGAGCTTACTGTTCATCCGAGCCAAAACGAGCCGAGCCGAGCCAGACTCGTTTCCACCCCTAATCGTGAGGCAAAGGGAGAATGCACAAGAAGGTCGTTCGGTTCGACCAGATACGAGCTGGTCGTATAGAGATATAGACTGGTAGAACATGGTCTCGCAACTGGTTGTATGGAAATACGAGCTGGTTGTAGACTAGTCGAAGCTGGTCGTAGACTGGTCGAACGTAATCACAAACTGGTCGTAAGGAGTTACAAACTGGTCGTAACTAAGTATGGACTGGTTGTGACTAAGTGTGAGCTGGTCGTAAGTGATAAGGACCTGGTCTTAGATCATATTACATTAAAGTTCGTCCGATATATTCTATGTGTGTTCGGGAATCGTTATGCGCTGCTAGGTACCGCTGACGACTTGTGGTCAAAAAAGAGTTTCCAAGTCACAACTGATTACACATAAACCTATAGGGTCACACACTTAAAGGGCGAGAATTAGATTTGGATGGTGATCTGAATTCTTGTAGGCCACAAGTTTCTAATAGGCTTGAAGTTCGAGATCCATTATGGATGTCTATAAATAGAGGGGCGGTGGCAAGGGGTGCAGTAATCCTTTTGAAGAATTCTCAAAACCCTAATAGCTACACCTTCCTCAACCACGTCGCCGACGCTAGCATCAGTACTAGGACGATCCGTAACTCGTGACAATCATCGGAGCAGGAGGAGAAGACGCGTGATAAGTACGACCACTATTGCATCAACTGGCTACATCGACTCTACTTCCGCTATGAGTCAGCGCGTCTAGTGGTAATCTTGTGATCTATTACTAGCGGAAATTCCTTGGTTGCGTGATAGAATTTTTGTGTGTTATCGTAGCTTTCTCGCAATCCTACAGATGACCACGAAATACGTGTTGTCATTAATTAAATGTTAAAGTAATATTTAGAGATTTAATCCTCATCACACTTCGTGTCCGCGTAGCCCACTTAGTAGCGATGAAACGACGGTAGTCTCGTACTGAGTCTGAAACAACTCAAAATTGCAGAACTAAAAAAATTCTTGGAGTTTTTGGTTTAATTTTGAATCTCTTCCCAAATCAAAAACTTCATCAAATCCCCGCTCACCTCTTTTGGACTCCATGCTTTCCTTCACCGGAGGCGTCTCCATGCCACAGCCGCCACCTCCTTGCTCGCTCGACTGCACGTCGCCACTAGAGCCATCGACCTCCACCGCCTTTGCCGCTCGCTCCATGCCAAAGCCGTGCCAGGGCGCTGTCAGCTCCCCACGCCACCTCCCAAACAGTCGTTGCCAGCCATCAATGCGGCGCTGGCCCTGAGCCACACCTATCAGTAATAGCTTGTTTAGAAGCGTTTATTATAGATATATCTTGGTAATTAATATTTATCATTGTGGGACTAACATTTTTCATGAGTTGGATGAATAGGTTATGTTCCAAGGTGATGAAGACTTTGGATTGCATCATGAGTTGATCATTATCAAGTCAAGGTTCAAGAAGAAGATACATCATGTATTGATGCATATCAAGATCTCGAAGAGGAGGTGATCATGAGTTGATCATCAAGTCAAGAGAAGACACATCATGTGTTGATGGAGATCAAGTAAAGGATGCATCATGGGTTGATGCATATCAAGACAATGACCTGTACTTGAAGTGAATATATGCGTCATCAAGCTTCAAGAAGATGCTCAAGGCAAAGGTATGACTAGCTAGGGCTAAGGATGCATTCCTAGTCTTTTACCGGTCTTGGTGTTTGTTTGGAAAACCGGATTGCTTTTACCATACTATTAAAAGGAGTCTTGTCTAGTAACTTGAGTCTCATCGTGTGTTGATAGCTCAATCTCGTTTGCTTTAGCTCATCGCGGTATGATGCTATTATTTGCAAATACGGTTTGCAAATAGTAGAGGCTCATGCATTTAATCCTTGTAGCATGTGACTATACTTTACAAATGTGTTTTGCAAATGGTTGAAATTCATGTACCCACTCCTTGTGGCATGATCTAAGTTTACAAATATATTTTGTAAATTATTGGAATTCATGCATTTTCCCTTAGCATGGTATAAGATTGCTTGTTGTTATTTCTTTGGACTTAGACCATGGTAGTGGCTCTTTGGAGTTGTACTTTTGATTTTATCAAATGTGTTTGAGATAAATCAAATAGGGGGTTGTGTAGCCATCTGAATAATCTTTTTATAGAGGCCAAGATCACTCAATTCCGACATCGGAGTTAAAAGTTATGACCTTTTTACCGAGTGTCGTCTGTGCTAAAATTGGACTGCGGTAGTACCGCCTGAGAAGGGAGGTACTACCACAGAACGGTAGTACCTCCCATTGCACTGTGGTACTACCGCACAAAAAACTTTAACGACTAGTTTTTGAGCCGTTAATGTACTCGTACGACCGATGAACAGTAGAAAACGGTAGTACCGGAGTTTGTACGGTGGTACTACCGCAAATCCAGGTTTTTATGGAATTCTGCTCCCAACGGCTAGTTTTTGTGTATGGGCTATAAATACCCACCTTGACCGATTAAGAGACAATCTTTGGTATCCCATTTCACTCACTTGAGCTAGGGTGAGGTTCTCTTCTCAATTGTGCATGTGTTGCACCTTGTGAGCAAGGAGAGAGATCTCTAGTTGCATGTGTTGCATCTAGAGGTGGATTTTGTATCCACTTGAGCTTGTGCATTCGTTGTACGTGGTGAGAGTCAAGCAAGGGACTTGACTTATTACTCTTGGTGTTTACCGACACCTAGACGGTGTGGAGACGTCGTGGACCGGTAATCTTCTCAAGAAGCTTGTGAGAAGGCCCAACGTGTTGTGAAGGATGAAGCTCACCTACCTAAAGCGGGAAAGAGCTACCACTAGTGGAATTGAGGTGTTGGGCTTAATTCATGGAGCCGGTCCAATTAGTTTGGGCTTACCTCAACGTGGATTAGGGGAGACATGCAAGTCTCCGAACACCACAGTAAAATATCATTGTGCCATTATGGTTTGTTCTATTGTGCTTTACTTTGTGCAATTTATATTCCTTGTATTAAATCGCTTTCATGTCTTTGAATGATTGCTATCATTATCAATAGTGTATGTTGTTGGTGCACTTAGTAAAGACCAGTTGATTTAGGTTTTAATTGTGTAAAACCGAATTGATTTACAATTCCGCATAAAACTCAGTTTTAGCAAAAAAAAAAAATTAAAACCGTCTATTCACCCCCCCTCTAGTCGGCCTCCTCGATCTTACAACTGTCCTCTCCCTCCATGCCGTCCACGGCTCTCGTGGACAGCCCTCCACACAGCTCCCCAACCTCCACCGCCACCCTCCGTGGGACCCCCTTTCGCGCTCTCCTGCTTTCACCCCGGCCAATTTGGCCAGAGCACCGCCGCCTCGCTTTCTTCGCCGCTCGGGAGCGCAGGAGGCGCACGTGCTCAAAGTCGTGCGCTACAGCGAGCGCCTAGGCCTTTAAGGCCAGGCGGTGAATGGCCTTCAGGCCATAGAGCCAACGGGCTCGGGCCATTACTGTAGCCTAGTTTTTCGGCCCATATACTGTGCATACTGTTCATTCCAAATAATGTTCATCATCTGAAAAGAGTGTTCATTTACTGTTCACATATGTTTTCATGAACAGTAAAAAAATGACGATGTTCACCGAAACCCTAATTTGCCATTTCATGTCTACTCCGACCGTTTCGAACCCAGAAAACCCATTCTGAGTCAGTTCAACTATATCAATCTCCCACAGAATCCCTTTTTCTATTTCGTCTTTTCTATTTATTTCTTTTCTATTTTTGTTGTACTTGGATTCTTTTCCAGGCCCATTCCTTGTCGAGCCGAATGCGCTAGGTCTCAAGATCGATGACCAGATACATGAGAACATCGGACAAGACACAGGAGAAGCCGGACAATTCGAAGACTATGAGCAAGGAGGCAAGTTGTATTCTTTGAACATATTGAGCCTATGATTCATATATTTATATAATCACCTTCATTAATATATTTGACCCAATTATTTCAATAAAGAAATAATACCTTGGAATGCCATGATGAGTAGATAAATCCCTTCACCCCACGTACAAACTCTCCTATTCTTTGTGGGTCATATTCACCTTGCAAAACCTAGACCACATAAAATAATAGAAATTATTTAGCAATGTCATACAAAGCTTTCTCTCAAACACTGATAAGGATGTTAGGCTTTATGCCAATAGGATTTGGTGAAAAGTTGAGGGTTGAGACCAAATGGATAGACAATCCAATATACTGAATAAAAGTGAGTCATTGGTGATAACTAGAGGTGGACGGCCACAAGTTGGTAAATGGTTCATCGCCTCACTAGATAACAAGTAAGGACAAGAACCTTATGCCAAGTAACAGACACAGATCTCGCTCAACCACAAGTATGGTATATCCAACTTGACTTAGTACATTGCTCTTCTTATTGAATATCTACGGGAATATCATCTGTTCTTGAATGATAGAACAGATGCATAATAGGGGTAAGTCCAGAGTGGGCCGGTTAGGGCACTCGCTGAACTACACAACAGTATGGCCCGTCAGCATCGGACTGCGAAGTCCACTGTTGGCCGGTAGTCTCCCAAGGGCTGTATGGATTCTGAACCTACCGGGTAGAAACTAAAAAGGTTGAGTAGTGGAAAAGACATTGTTACCTTAGCTCAGTCGCACGTTAATTGGTTGCGTGTATATAGCTTGACAGCATGAGTATGTGGTATCTTGTGTGTAAAGTTGGGCAAATCTGCAGAGTATAAATAATGGTATCCGGATACACTGTGCTTCCAGTTAATGAAGCTATGTTCATGGGTGATTCCAATACTCGAGGTATCAGTAGTGTTTTACAGATGTTAAATTGGTAATTACAAATGTTGTAAACCCCGATATTACGTTCATTATTGTTTTACTGTTTTAATTTACTATACTATTTTTGACTCAATTATTGCATTCCTCATACATCTGTTATGGTAAAACCATATCATTCCTTTGAAATTCCAGACATATAGCTAATTAGAATTTCCTATACAACTTGCTGGGTACGGTTGTACTCATTCTTGCTAAATCAATAAAAGAATTTTGGGAGGACCCAGGGGATCCTTTTGACCCAGAGAAGCCATTAGACACTGATGACTATTGGTACTAGGTCTCATCTGCGTCCAAGTTTGTCTGTGGACTTGTTTACTTTTGAGTTGTAATATATTATATTTGGGTTTGGATGCTCGCTTCCGTTTTCAAACTGGCTGTTAAGCTTTAACTGTTGTAATAATTTTTTTTTATCATATAAGCTTGCCTGTAAAGCCACATTCTTACCACTGTTTTTTCTGAACAGTTATACAGAATCTAACAGTCCTTTTTTTTTTTTTTGACCTTCCTTGTATTCTCCTTCTTCCTGGCGGTGACCAAGCGGCTCTTCTGCAAGCGGTGGGGCACGTACGTCGCCTCACGCCAGCAGCAAGAGCGACTCTTCCTCCCAATAATCCAGTCTCGGCGTGTGCTCGGTGCTGCAACAGATGATGGCCATGGCGTCGTGGCATGCTACGTGGACTCGCTCCGGTTACTCGAAGTGGGCACGTGCTCACCAACGGAGCCCATGAGCCTTTGCTCGGAGTTCCTCAACGCCGGGGCAGACACGAAAGACGATGGCACTCGAGTGGTTTATGGTGGCGATCGATGGCTTGGCATCCGAAGATGCAAGCCAAGGTGCACGAGGAGGTGAGCAGCAGGAGGAATTCAAGGGAGACGACTAGCATGCAATGTCGTACCTCAAAGCCACCGTGATGGAAGGGCTCCCATTGCACCCGCCAGCGCACTTGCTACTGTCGCGCTCCCTTACAACATGCTCTAACACGCCCACTTACATCCTAAGTCTACCCACAAATGAGGTTGCTTATTATTGGAGTTTGTCTAAGCGAATGAGAAAGGAAAGAGAGGGAAAATGACGAAATATGTCTTTGTCCATGTTTAGGACCTAGGTGCAACATTATTTGTGTGATCCTTTTACCTTCTTCGTGATTTAAGCAAACATAGATGTCAAGATTCACACAATTCACAAACCAATCGATAATCCAGTGACCAACATAGACACACGTAATCGTTAAACTTGACGTATACATACATATGTTCCGCAAAATATCCAACATGCACTAAAAGAAATTATAATACCGTGACAGCACTTTTTCGAGAGTTCAGAAACTCATTATGATAGACATACATAATTTTGGAGGAAAAGAAGCAAGATAAAATTTGTGTTTCGACCATAGGATTATTCATTCGAAACAATCCATTCCTTTTAGGCCGAAGCTTCCGATAAATTTCGATTTGTTCTCATGGGAAAAGAGGAAAATGGCAAGAAAATTCACCTGAGACGGAAGAGCCGACGGCAAGTCCACCAGTCCACCACAAGACACGGCGGCGGCGCTTTCGGCTTTGACGTGTTGACTCGCCGATACCAAACTATACCTCCTAAGCTAATCCGCGGGCACTGCAGGCCCCCATCCCATCCGCCTCGCTTTTGCCGAACCGATCCCAGCCCAACAAAGTGGCAGCCAGAACTCTTAAGAACAACACACACACACACACAAAAACGAGCATCTCTTTCTCTCGTCGCGCAAAGGAGAAGACCAATCAACCCCACGTGCGACTCCATCGATTCCACCGCGCCGCGCCGATCGATCTGTAGGAGGAAGGCAGCGGCGGGACGGCGCGCGCGGCGGCGGCGGCGATGGGGAAGGGGTCGACGCGGTCGGGGTCGGTGCGGCACCAGCAGTTCCGCGCCCGCGCCAAGACTCGCGTGGACGACCTCCAGGACATGTTCTCCGGCCTCCAGTCCGCTCGCAAGGAGGCCCGCTCCACCGACGCCGCCGTCCTCGAGGCCCAGCTCCACCAGATGCTCCGCGAGTGGCGCGCCGAGCTCAGCGTTCCCTCCCCCGCGTCCTCCCTCCAGGCACGCACCTTCCCCTTCCCCTCCTCCATTCATTTTCACCTTTTTTTTTGTTTGTGTGTTTTCGCTGATGTTTGATTTGATTGGGTGGCTGTGGTTGACGGCAGGGGAACAACCTTGAGCTGTCGGATCCGCCGTCGGAGACGCTGCGGCTGCTGCAACTGGCGGCGGCCGAGGAGGAGGACGACGCCACCAGCAAGCTCGTCGAGCAGCAGCCCCCGCCCTCCGCTAACCAGGCCCACGGGCACGCGCAGGGCATCCAGAACATGAAGCCGGAGCCGCGCGAGGAAGCGGTTGCCACCGCGGCTGCCGTGGCGGTGGCGCAGCAGCCGCAGCCGCAGCCGCTGGGTCAGGGAGTTCTCGTGAATGGTGGAGGAGTGCTTGCTCCTGCTGCTGCTGTGTTCCATGATCAGGTATAAGCTGTTGTCAGTAGTTTGCTCATGGAAAATTGCAACCTTTACGTTGACTGCAGTAGAATTGCTGGGCTATCGATCTTGTGAGGAAACTTGTGGTTGTGGTTGTGGTTGTGGTTGCTATGACCAAAAGGTGTGTTTACCAGAGTTCCAAGCAGTTAGGCTTTGTGGTTGAGCGTGATCTTGTGTCGGTGGTGGACTCTTGTAGTGAATTAGTTTGATTTCTCTAGTTTGTACAGACATATTATGCGGTCCTTGTTGTTGTGTGCTTTTAGCAGGCTATGGTGTGATCTGCAAGCAGCTTCCCATTCTTTGAAGGGGAAATCAATTATATGCACCGCTTTTGAAGTGCCTTTTATTATTTGCATTTATTTTGGAGTAGGTTGATTAAAAGCCCCAGATTTATTTTCTTGTTTGATCTTTTGCCATTTCCGCAATTTGTAATCACATTTCCTATTTCAGCCCACGTGAAATAACTCATATGCCATTGGCCCAGATCTGATGTGAGCTCAAATCAGATTCAAGAAATTGCACAAACCAACAGATCCACCACAGGTTCATATCCAACATGCAAAAAATTAAGATGCACAAATTCGGATCCAACAATCAAGATGCACAAATACATGAACATCACATTTTACAAGGTTTTTGTCTTCAATAATTTGCAAGGAAATTTTTTTACACGTTTGGATTCAAACGTATAGAATTCAAGCCGTCTTTGTTGTCCTTGACGGAGCCGTCGAGGTCGTCGCCGCCGACGCCAGCGGCGGAGGAGATGTGGACGTGCACACCTCCGGTGGGGACCCTGCGGGAGTCGCGGTCCTTGGCGACAACGTTGAAGGTGGCGGGGGCGCCAGCGGAACCACCCCGGCGATGCCGGGGTCGACGGCGGAGGATTTGGAGGGGTTGATGGGGCCGGGAGGGGCATGGTGGTCGTCGTTGTCGCGGTCGGCTTGGGTTGGCGAGGAGGGCTTGTGAGGGCGGTGGTCGTCGTTGTCGCGGTCGGCTTGGGTTGGCGAGGAGGGCTTGTGAGGGCGGTGGTCGTCGTTGTGGCCTTGGTCTTGGTTGGCGGCGGAAGCGGAGAGGGCCTTGAAGGTGGCGTCGAAGGTGGCCTTAGCGGTGGCGGCGATCTCGGCCTTGGACTTGAGCTTGGCCTCCTCGGTCTGGCACTCCCAGATGGGCTTTGGTGCCGCCATAGGGGTAGCTAGGCGGGCAGCGAGGTCGGGGGTGGGTGGGAGATCAGATCAACGAGGGCTAAGCTAAGGGCTAGGGTTTCGTTTCGTGGCGGAGGAAACGAGAGGATAAACAGATCGAGGAGGGGCTGGACTGGACGCTGGATGATGAGGATTATGCCCTGGGGCCAAGGGCATATATGTCATTCCACGTGAGCTGAAATAGGAAATGTAATTACATTGCGGAAATGGCAAAAGATCAATAAAAAAATAAATCCGGGGCTTTTAATCAATCTACTCCAAAATAAATGCAAATAATAGAAGGCACTTCAAAAGCGGGGCATATAATCGATTTTCCTTTCTTTGAATCATTTGGTGGGAGGTTCTGCATTAATTATAGACAAACTCCTTGTGCATTCATGCTTACCCTCTGACGGTAAGGGAAAGACATAGGCCTCTCTACCTTGATCACAATCGGAAAGCTTCGATTTTGGATTACAATGGAGATTTATAATGGACTGCATATTGATCTCGGTCTACTGGGGGATAATATTAGTCTTCTCTTTATAGTTCAAGGAAGATCACAAGTCAGGAGAAGGATTCAAGTTTATGTGTGTGTGATGCACCATCAAATTCACTTCATCAAGGCTTGGGCTACTTATAGCCCTTCTTTCTGCTAGTGCCTTTCGATTTGGTTCCTGTAGCTAATCTCATCGCAGTGTGTTGATAGCTCAATTCTGTTATTTTTCTAATCTAGTTTGTTTATCACATTATTGTTTGGTAGAATTCTGTGTTTTCCATCCCATGATTGACAAGATGTGGACCCAGGAGTTACATCATTTTGATTATTCCATTCCATATTCAACTTATGTTTCTTTATTTAGTTTTTATCTTCAATGCCATTAGTCAACTCAAAGCTCATACTAATGTTTAAAAGGTTTTGGACTTCTGTGGCCTAAGTCATAGCTTAGAGTTATATTTTGTTTATTTGGCAATACATTTGGCCTTTGAACTAAGCGTAAATATACTAAAGTACTAAACTATGCTAGAACGGCTAAACTATTGTTCTACCCAGAGTAACATTTCAAGCATTATTATTGCCATTCTGCTACCCTTTGGGAATACATGAACATGATGGGGGCTGTTCGAACATTGCTGCAATTTGCCATTCCCAAGTTGGTCATGTCTGACTTTTTTTTGGCTGCTGTTTGGTTCGTTGCTGCAGTTGTTGTGTAGAGAACTTTCTTAGCAGACCCGTGGCCCAACTGTCACAGTTCCATTTTTTTTCCTTGCCATACTTTGCCACATCTGCGGCGGCTGATTTGACCACTACATAAGTGTGATAAGCCACACTTTGCCACAAAAAACTGAGTGGCAGCCTTTGGGAAGATTCAACTCTTGAGGACACTTGTTGATATCCTCAAGTAAAACTAGACAATCCATGTTCACTCATTTTGTCTAAATTGCGTTGGAATATTTTGCTGCAAACAGAAGTTAGCATTTGACCAAGGAGCTAAGTTTAAACACTGTTGGCAGGAATCTGTGATATGAGAGACTTAAATCATTTCAAATTGCGCTAAACTAGAAGAATCGAACCTACAACTTGAATGCATTTGATGATGTGTTGAATCTTTTGATTCAAAAGGTCACTGGATTCACATAAAGATTTAATGGCTGGATGTTGATCATTTGCAAAACTTGAAATTTGACAAGAGCTTCCAATGAAATTTGGAATTTCATTTCTCTATCGATGGTAATAGAGGGAAATATTTTGGAAGGTTCCTTATCATTATAGTCTGCAAAGGCTTGAGTTTTGCCCGGGTACAAGGGTAGCGTGCGTTGGCAGCACGTCTATGACACTTGTGAATGTTGTTAGAGATATGTTAGAGATAGGAATCTGTCTTTTGTATTTCCTTATCTATATAGGGTATATCCCTTTGTAGCATATATATATTGTCCATTGAGTCTCTTCAATATATACACAATATTCATAATATGGTACCAGAGCAGAGGTTCTAAACCCTAGCCTCCAACTTAGCCTCCGTGCCGCGCTACTCCCGGGGGCGGTCACTTTAGTTTTCTTTCCTTGTGGAAGGAGCAGCAACGACATCCGGTCCTCGCCGTCGCCAGGCTCTCGGATCCACCTCCACGTCGACGACAACGACCTCGCCCCCAACACCATGGCCACCTGCCTCCACCTGGGCTGTCACCGCTCTCCCTCGGCATCGGCATCGACTCCGGGTCCCGTGGCCACCATCACTGGCCCCAACGCCGCCCCGTGCTCTGCCTCTTCGATCTCCATTGGCAGCAGAGCCAGCGGTGGAAGCTGGGCATGGCCGCTGCGACCGGCGACGGGGACACCTCCAGGTTGGCCTCGCTGTCGTGGTCGCTCTGACGGAAGCGGCTCCCGGGGTTCTCTCTTAGCCTGCCGAGCGGCTCGGCGTCGATTGAGAGGAAGATAGAGGAGAGAGGAAAGCAAGAAAGAAGAAGAAACGCAGAGCACAAGTAGAAGAGAGGATGGAACTACTGCTTAGGCGGGCCCACCTATCAGGTGATATTGCTACTGAACTTCTTCTCGAGCTCCCTGATGAGCCTCACGTGGATCTTCTGAACGCCTTGCGGAGCCTATACGGCATGTGGATCACCACCCTCTTCCTGCTATTCCTCTTGAGCCTGCAAATTGTTGTTTCTCTTGGCTAGAGTATGGGCCTACCGGTGCTATCCTGTTGCTAGTATCTGCTGCTAGTTATTCTTAGTCTTTTATTTCTTCGTGTCGTTTCTTCCGTTGCGTCCATCCAAGTCCGTATCACTCTATCTTTGAGTTTCGTCTAAGCTATGCGAGTCCACAAATTTATTGTCAGTCATAGAAGTATAAGAATTCCCTTATGCATGGCTGCAGTCGCCGCTCCCGCCTTCTTTCTGAGGCGCGTGCAGATCGTAGAAGTCATTATGATGCCGCTGCTTCTTTTTTAGCCGCCGCCCCAATGTCTTGGGCTTCGATCTGCACTGTCATGCTTCCACCTATTCTTATTCGGCTTGATTTGACAGATCTCTTTATTCATGTCGGTTTCATCATCTCCTTCGTCGTATTGCCGCGGTCGACTTTCTCAGCATTGCACCTTGTGTTTTATGGGCTGTTGCACGACCCCGGATATGAGAAGATCTTTTGATACTCGACATATTTTCCAAGAGCTGCATACTACGATAACATTATCAAGACTTGAACTTTGGATTTTTCATATTTTAGTGTCAACCATCTTCAAATGCAATGCTATTGCATACACTTTGCATTTGAAGGGGGGGGGGGGTGTTAGAGATAGGAATCTGTCTTTTGTATTTCCTTATCTGTATAGGGTATATCCCTTTGTACTTTCTATATATTGCCTATTGAGTCTCTTCAATATATACACAATATTCATAACAAATGCTCACAATATTCATAACAAATGCTTTATTTCAATTTTGCATGATCTCTGTGTAGTTTCCTTATTATTCTATGCATGGAGCTTTTGATATCGTTCTGTAATGTTTACCAGATTATTACATGTTTAAAGGTATACTTGGATGCCGTCTAAAATCTATTTCCGATGAAGGTGTAATATTGTTTAATGAAAGGTGACTATGGAATATGGATTGTATTTGATATCTGTAATTGTCATGGGCGGCGTACTGGTCACGAGCACTGTTTGCATGCTACTGTTCACATATGAACATTAACCACCCGTGGTTATTAAGAACGGTTTACTATTTAGGAATCTATCTATTAGGTGTTTGATATTATCTATTAATTAGGCAAGTTATTATTCGATTGGATTGTTCGAGATATGTTTTTTTAGAGATTATTTCTTAGGGGTCAAGTCAGATCGTCCCTATAAAAGGGTTAGCATGTATCCATTATCAATCAAGTAAGAAAGATGAATTAATCTAGTATCCCTCTCAATGTTCTATTACCCTAGTCTATAGTCCAATCTCTCATCCCACCAAGCGACGCCACCCGGCCTTCTTCCTGGCGGTGTTTACCTCGTTATGAACCAAGGTTCCTTACAATAATCTTATAGCTGTAAGAGTGGAGAGCATATTTGAGAAGAGGAAAAGTTACCTCTGTACCACTCAAATTTTGGCACTTCAGTAAAATGCCACTCAATTGTCTAGACTTAGTAAAATACCACTATAATATCCCCTAAAACATACCATTGAGGTATAAAACCGTTAGTGTTTTTACCATGATGGGGGCTAGAGTAATCAGTTTTTTTTCCCGTTTAGTCATCAGTCCAGACAAGTTTTCTCCTTTGCTACCTCCCTCCTCTCCATACACCATTTTTTTAATTAAAAAAATCGTTGTGATGCTCAGCTTGCAGTACAACCTAATTTGCCTGCATTGCCTGCATGTTTTTGTTGATGGAAGGTACCATATACCAATATGTGTGTGTTTATCTTTTATTCTTAACGGAAGATATCAATTGTCACAACTTCAGAGCATTACAATAATTTGCCTTGTTTGGTTTCTATTTGTTGCAAATGTGCTCTGTTTTTCGAAATTATTGGGGACTGGTTGGAAATTGGAATTGTTTAGTTAAGAGATTATCTGATAGTCTCTATGATTACTTCTTGTAGCTGGGATCTGAATCTTGGATAATTAATCTGATTTCTAGTGTATTTGACTGTGAAAGACACTTGGAGAAGAAAACAAAAGCCTTCTGATTCTGTTCCTTTTGATGGTGTACAATGATACTTTTCTTTTCTATTGGTATTGCATAGTTAAGAAGTTACCAGACACTATCTGTGATTGCTTCTTGTAATTGGGATCTGAAATCATTGGTTAGTTAAGTTGATTTCTAGTTTATTTGGTGGGATTTGCATATTTGGTTAGTTAAGCTGATTTCTAGTGTATTTGGAGAAGATAACGGATGGCTTCTGTCTCTGTTCTTTCTGATGCTGTACAGGGAATAGGGATGCTTTTTTTTGTATTGTAGGTTAAGATATCACCCACTTTGATTTTCCTCTACCAGTTTCTGAGCCTTCTTATGTACCTCCTTGACATTGTAAATGCTCATGTGATACTCCTAATGATGTTTTTCTTTCGCTGCTATGTACTGCTTTATATATTCCAGCATGCATGCAATAGGTACAGACACAGGTCGTAGTACCTTTCTGCCACTTGCATTTCCTGATTTTGAAGTTTGATGTAGTGGAGCTAATTTTAACAAGCTTTTGCCTTGTCCTTGCAGATGTACTATGTGAACCGGGAACTTACTGTTGAGGATTTTCTTTACGTTGATGATTACAAGATAAACCTTCCTGAATCCAATCCAGATGCCCTCAATGACCTGGAAGGGATTGGTCAGATAGAATATCCACAGTTCAATTTGCCACAAGAGTTACCCCCTAATGTGTATCTTGATATGAGTAACTGTGGACAGAGTGCTGGAGATGTTTTCCTCCACATGTCAGACTTGCTCACAACGATGTCTGCAGCACCTGCTGCATTCCTGATGCCAAAATGTGCTCTCTGGGACTGCCCTCGGCCCGCTCAAGGATCGGAAAGGTGGCAAGATTATTGCAGCATGTATCATGCTGAATTGGCTGTGAAGGAAGAGGGCCCTCCAGGCACAATGCCTGTGATCCGTCCAAGAGGTATTGATCTGAAAGATGGCCCCCTGTTTGCTGCTCTTAGTGCAAAAATCCAAGGAAAGAATGTTGGTATTCCTGTCTGTGAAGGTGCTGCAACCACAAAGTCCCCATGGAATGCACCTGGTAGGTTTTTCCTGCATAACTCATGTATTTACATGGTATCAGTACCAATAAGTTTGCACTAATTGTTGGTTCATTTCTATCATTGCAGAACTTTTTGATCTTTACATTTTTCAAGGTGAATCTATTAGAGAATGGCTTTTCTTTGACAAACCAAGAAGGGCATTTGAGAGTGGAAACCGAAAGCAAAGGTCACTGCCAGATTACAGTGGCCGTGGTTGGCATGAATCAAGGAAGCAGGTGATGAAAGACTTTGGGGGTCTGAAGAGGTCCTATTACATGGATCCACAACCATCCAGCAGCTATGAGTGGCACCTCTATGAATATGAGATCAATGATTGTGACGCTTTTGCCTTGTACCGGCTTGAATTCAAGTCTTCGGATGCAAAGAAGAGTGCTAAGTCAAAATTAGCTTGTAATCCACTGAATGAAATCCAGCAGCAAATGGTTAGACTCAGTGCAGATAGTCCTGTGGAAAACAAACGGACTGTCCGGAGCAGGACAAAGGCTAACGCAAAAGATATTAATGCGAACATGTACTCAGTTCAAAATACCACAGTTCAAGCTAATATTCCGAATGTTTATCAGGCAGTGTCACAAGTGGACCAGATGACTTTTTTGAATGGTAATGTTGTTTATGGACCTCATCTCCCATACGGCTACTCAACCGAAAGAAGTGACTTCTATTGGAACTCAAATAACGGGGCATGAAGAAAGGATAAACATATTTGATTTGATGGCATATTTTGCCTTCAAGTTCTAACAATATCAGCTATATTTATGGGTCTACTGTATTGTCAAGGCCCCCCCCCCCCATCTTTCTAATTGTAATGGGTCAAATCTACAGGATATCGCTTTGAAACAAGGGATGTCTCGTGTCTGCGCTGCAGTTGTATTGTCTGCAATAACTTGACAGTGTTATATAGTCTAGTATCCTGACAATATCATCTCCTTGGTGCACAGCGTATCAGAGATAAATTACCAGATTTGGTACGCGAGTAGCCTTTATGTGGGTGTATCTGCCATTTGATGGCTCCATTTATCTGTTGTGTTGTATAGGCATGATACTGTTCTGAATCTGGGTGATATGTTGGTGGCCTTTACCTGCTGCTGAATTTGCAGGCACTAACCCGTTGCTGAATTTGCAGATTTCATGTTTGTCATCCTTTAGCTCCAATCACATCCTCGAAAAAAAAATATAGTAGGTTTGTGAATTGTTTTGCTATACTGTTGATGACTAGCATTGACAAATCTGTCGTAGCAAGAGAACTGATGCATCAGAAGTTGATAGGGCAGGGGCTGTTTCTGGAAGAAGTCTAGAAAAGTTGTGTACTGAGTTTTGCAATGGCAGAAGCCACCAGTAAGGTGAGCGGGGTCGGATGCCCAACCAAACTTATTGAACTTATCATGGATCCAGTGAATAGAGCCGTCAAAGGTTTGTTCGGTATGGTCCCAGATGTCCTAGCTCTGAAAGAGAAGTTATTCCCTGGTTGTCCAACTCCGGACGAGAAAGAGATTCGGGTGAGCTCATTTTGCTTTGAACGCGAAATAGCTTTACCGGATGGGTCATGGATGCTCGTAAAAAATTGATGGGTGCTTTATCATTTCGGGCAATGACAAGTCTGATCGTATTTCTACACCTTTGGGACCCTTTTTGAGTAGAAGAAAAGATACATCTTCTTTTCTTTGGACGTAAATAAACATTTTGAAAAACTGAATTCAGTATAAAATTTTGAGTAGAAGAAAAGACACATCTTCTTTTCTTTGGACGTAAATAAACATTTTGAAAAACTGAATTCAGTATAAAATTTCCCAGCTTAAGTTACATTTGGAATTCTAAAAGATTCTATGCTTTAATAATTTAACTTGAGGAACTGTTTGGAACACAGAAATTTCACATGAGATAATTTAATTTTGGCAGAAATAGAGAAAAAATATCGCATTCTAAACTAGACCTAATAGCTCGTTAGTAACGCATCAATTAGCCCACCAGCAATTGACTGGGGAGCACATCCTAGTACTCTGGATATCTTCCGTTGAAGCTACACGCGTAGAAGTCGTAATCCTTCTCGGCATTTTTGTAGACTTTTGATTTGTTTGAGTGTAGCATATGAGTACATATTTACTCCGCAAGTCTAGAAAATAATGCAATTACATAGATGCAAGGCTTAACAATAAAGACTTACTACGACTCTTTTGCATAAAGCCGCATTTTAAGTTCCAAAAATGCCATAATTTTTCAAAAGAAATCATTTGATAAACTAGTTGCAATAATCAAAACTAAATATTTTACTAGTGAATGTTCTAGCCAACAAACGCTAGTTTTAAGGCTCTATCTACCAAAGTTTGAAGGATCATGTTCTATCCACCCAACTGACTCTAACCGCCAGAATAATCACCTGAGAGTTCTAATCACTATCGGTTTTTTCTTCTTCCAAAAACTCGTTAAAACAAAGCAATAAATCTACCATGTAAAAAAACACTTTGCTCGCCCTTAACTGTGGACACGACTGTTTGAACAGTTTTACACTTTGCAGATGTTGTACAACTTTACCCACAAAAGATAATTAATTTATATTGTCCGCCTGATACACTTCTATATGTGTGCGACTAAGTGATTATCATAATACCTTTACAACGCGTCAGCCCAACTTGACTCCATCCGCTAAGGTTTCACCGTTGAAGGGTTCTAGCTACCCAGTCAGAAGCCCCTCTTGCATCGTGTGAGAAAAATTATCTCTATCCGACACCCGCATTCAACCATCTGGCGAAATCTAAGAGAGTTTGTTGCAAATTACTTAGTCAGGCCGTACCCATAAAGACTTGTGGTTGTACGGTAGTGTTTGGTTTGGAAAAACACAAGCGTCGATCCTTAAATGACTCGGGCGGAACTATCACATTACAAGTTCTTATGCTAAATCCGCACTTGTCTGAACTTACCATCCACCCAAGTCTAAAACATATTTTCACTATTTTCTTTTATTATGTAAACCATAAACCAACATCAATATCATACATTTCTCAAAATTAATTGCATACATGTTTTATAATAATTCCCGCTCATAGGATGACAATGATCGATATAGCTTGTATAAACAGTTCTACCGACTAAACTAATCCACAACTAACATACTTGTTATAGCATATCAACTATACTAGGGGAGACAAAAGTACAATAATGTCAATATCAAGGAGGTAAATTTCAATTAGAAATAGCTAGCATTTCCTAACCGGTAAAATCATCATTATATGTAATTAGCCATGCATACTGGTTTTAAACGATATAAAAATAAGATTTCAAAAATAGTAGGCACAACATGGTGAAGAAAGACTTGCCTTCGGTGGATGTCGCTTCCTCTAGTTGCTCTAAGTTCGCTTCGACAATGTCGGTTTCTACACATGAAACGAGAGCAAATAAATAATCAGGGAAAAAAAATATAAAATACTATTTATTATGAATTTAGGAAGAAGAACGGAGGCAATCGGAGCTCGTAAGAAGGAGAAGGGCCTCCGAAAGTTTGGACGGGAGGGAAAATGTTGAAAATTGAGCGAGAAAGGACAATATTCCCTCGAATATTTCCACAAGGTTTATTTAATTAAAAGGATGGAGACTGACGAGTGGGCTCTTGGTCCATAGACCAAGTTCATAGAAATGCTATGGTCCATAATGGACCGAGTTTAGGGAACAGCAGTGTTAACATGTGGGACTCGCATGCCATACTAATATAGAGAATTATTTAGTTTAAATAGAAATGAACCAGCATGTCATGCACAGAAGGGGCCAACCGATTTATTATCGATTTTTGGGACAGATATGACCGATGGGGTCCACAGAAGAAGAGAGAAAGAGCGAATTGAGAGAGGAAGGGAAACAGAGGAGGTGGCCGGCAGCTCGAGGTAGTTTTGGCGACGACGAGCGATGGAGCGGGAAGGTCAGACGGTGGACAAAACTAATATGCAAGTCATCGGAACGACGATGAGAGGCGATGTCGTGTTGGTTGCGCACAGCTTCAAAACTGGCAGTGAGCAGGAATGCGGTCGAGACACGAGCAAACGATGACGAGGGAGCTCCGGTGATGTTTCTTGGGAGATAGCGCGCGCACAAGCAATGCCACAGAGAGGGAAATCCTTTAGTGTGGACGGCATGGCTAGAGGTGGCAGGGCTATGGTTGCTGGTGTTGGGGAAGAAGGTGGCGACGGTGGCACAAAAGCCGAATTGAGGTGGGGAAAAGATAGAGGGGATGGAGGCGATGCTACATGTGTAAACGATTGGGAAGATGCTCATCGAGGCGATGAAAGTGGTTAGCGGCGTCGATTAGGTCGTAGAGGAAGGAGTCAGTGCAATTAATTTAGCAGGTAGATAGTTGGGAATCTGGAACACGACGTGACACGATCGATTTTGCAAGGAAATCACTGAAGAGGGAGATCAGGTGGGCGGAGCAGCACCCGACTTTGGAGAAGATGACTTCACGTGACGACACGAGGGTACAAGGGTAGGTAGGGATTGCGATGAGTGCGAAGGGGTTGAAGGGGAACTTGGAACTCCTATTTATAGGGAGAGATTGGAACCGAGTGGGCAGGGGTGTGATTGCGGCGACGATTTCGGCTCTGGTTTTAGGAGTATGATTTGAATTCACTTTATGAGGGAAAGAAATGGCTGACATCAATGCATGCGATGACCACGTCGGTTTCCAAGCAAGAGGGGCGCGAAGCGACAAGGGCGACGTGAGCACGGCTCAGAGTGGGCGCGGCCTGGGCACTGGCGAGCTGAGGCAGAGGAAGGGGAAGGAGAGATGGACAAGTAGGCTGTAGCCCAGAGAGAGAAAGAGAGGTGGGCTTCGGCCGAAGATAGATTAGAGGGAAAATTTACTTCGGATTGGAATTTGAATTGAAAACTCCAAATAACACACAAATGCTTTGGAATACTTATTTTAGAATAAGTTTATAAGAAGAAAATTAGATGTTACAAAACTTCACACGTTCCAAACTGAAGTTTGTTCAGCGGCAGGACGTAGTTTATCGTCGATCGCTGGGCAACCTGGACCGAGGCGTCGTCCGTACGAGCCACCCACTTGTGGAGCGGGCCGAGCGGCACACTCGAGCGGTCGGTCGCACCCGGTTCCCAACTCCACTCCCGAATCCCGAACCCCCCATTTCCTCCCCGAAATTATCGGCCCACCACTGTAAAAGGCGGTCGTCGCAGTAGGGTTTCCGATTCCCACCCCGCGTGCAGCTTAGGCGAACCCGCCTCTTCCCTCCTCTCACCCTCTCTTACACACCTCGACCCCCCTCTCCTCGTCCGCCGCCGCCGACACCATGGGGAGGGGCAAGTTCAAGGGCAAGCCCACCGGCCGCCGCAACTTCTCCACCCCCGAGGAGATCGGTAACGATGCGCCCTTACCTCCTTTCGATTCGGTTTTTCATCTCAGTGAAAATTTGGTGCCAAGTCGGGAGCTTTGTCTGCTGCTGTCGTATAGGGGACTGCTTGATCTGATGCTGCGACGCGGCGGTTTTGGCTTGGTTGGGGTGTTATAGTAGAATAAGAGCGCTAGGAGTTGCTTGTGGTGACGTCAAAGATGTCTGCTTTCACTAGGAGGTACGGGTTAGCATATAGCAATTTAAAGATTTGATTCTCTGGTGTTTTGGGTCGTTGATGATGGGGTGATTCGTTGATCTAATCTAGATGTCTTAGCTTTCGGTGTTATCGTCGTTTGGTTTGGATGCTCAGGCGCTTACTTGCACATTTTGCATAGTTTGGGTCATTATCTTTTCCGAATGTTTAGATGCCTCGTCCATCAGTCCATCCCATGATGCAGTAGGGCAGTTTGATTCTCATCTGCTTTTGATTTGATAACAATTTTCAATTCAATTTCACTGTTAGAGATCTTCACGGAAAAGGGTTTGTGTGAAGTTTAAACGCAGTGAGAAATCAATAGCACCCTGTATGATTATCTAGTCTCAGACAAAGAAGTTCTTTTGAGGCAGGATACTGGAGGGAAATGCTACATTTGAAGTTCTTTGCATACATCTAATAATGATTTGTTGGTTCTTTTTTACTATTTGAACATCTGTCTTTGGCTGTTTTCCTTTTGATATCCTGCCGTGTGCAATTTTTTGACTTATTTCTGAAGCTTTTCCATTCAAATAAATGCAGCTGCTGGAACTTCAGTGCGTCCACGCACCTTTAAGAAGGTTTGCACCTTATATTAAATTAACTTCATCTAGTATTTTGCTCCTCATGGTTTTCTACCATTTTTGCACTCCTACAAGCCAAAAAGGATTTGTTAGCCAGTTACGTGTTTTGGATAATATTGAACATACCTCCGGGATTTTGTTTCCACCCATTACTGGTTAAATGAAGAAATACATGCACATCGAGAATTTTTTTTAGGTGTACCACAAATGTGATCATATTCTTTTTTGACAATTGATTTCTCTTAAAAATCAAATAGAATATAGCTGAAGAAGAAGAGGAAGAGGAAGAAAGAGAAGAATCTGAAGAGGAAGAATCTGAAGATGAGCCTGAAGGGAAGGCTGTAAGAACTTCTCTTGCAAGTATATGCTCATGTGCAAGGTTCATTATTTATCAATCTGATTTATTGTATAATATTCCCAGAAACATAAAGGAACTGAAGGTCTTATTCAGATTGAAAATCCAAACCTGGTGAAAGCAAAGAATATAAAAGCTAAGGAAGTTGATGTAAGTTGGTGACCGCCAGTAGCATCTGGGACTTTATTCTGTGTTTTTTCCCGTCTCATTTTCTTATAAGTATGCTGTTAGTAGCCAAATATCATAAAATGCTATGCCCTGGTGGTGTTAGTATCACGAGTTCCCTTGTCTTTTCCTCTGTTGTCTAAGCTATGGTGGTATACAAATGGAGTTGCTCTATTGTTCTTATTCATGAAAAGTCAAGTGAGGAACATGGTGCTTTATCTAGTTATCTTTTAGGTCAGGTTATGCTAGGATTTGATGTAATGTGTTATCCTGCTAGCTGTTACCTCCAATCCTGTTGTACCAAGCATATATCTAGGTACTATGGTTCATTTTTTGAGCTGACTTATTTTTTACAATTGACATACTCTTTAGAAGCTGTATTTGAATCTTTTTGCCCGTACATACCAAATATTTTTCACGCATATCTCCAACTAACTAAGTTTGCGCTGTATAGCTTGGAAAGACAACTGAACTCTCAAGGCGTGAAAGGTACTTTTTTTGTTATATAAGCTCCTGCTGTTTTCTTATTTGTGAAATGAGACAAATATTACATGTTTTCATACTACGCTACATTATTTTTGTCATATCTCTTGCTGCCAATATTTATTTGGCATGAGGAAAAATGTTTATTGAAACCTCTGGGCATGAAAACAAATAAGTAATGCAATGAGTTAGTAGATAAACATAACCTACAAGCTGGTACAAAAAATAGTACTTGGCTTGTTACTTTTATGTTACCCAGTTACAACTGGTGTTGCAGGCTTTCATGAGTTGCTGTAGATAACATACCTCAGTTTCCGTATGGTGTTTAGTCACTCTCGTGGCATTCATTTTTTTTGTAAACATATTCCAAAAAGGGTATCGGTGGGTGGGTGGGAGGAATTTGCATCCGTTACTGTAAAGTTGGCACCAACTTATATGCTCTTCTCACATGCACACATGCATTGTTACAAAACCTTTTGTTTTCATCAACTCTGTTGACACACTGCTGCCATGTTTGTTTATAGAGAGGAGATTGAGAAACAAAAATCTCATGAGCGTTATATGAAGCTTCAGGAGCAAGGGAAAACAGAACAGGCTAGGAAGGATTTAGGTGAGATTTTTTTTTCTGTCACACTCGCACCTATGCCTTACTTTATCTTGGTATTTCTTGTTGGTCGTGGTTCCGTATGTACTTCTATAATACCCATCACCACAACCTGTACTCTGGGCTTGCTCCAATGGACGCATTGCGATAAGATTAGACGCAATCACTCAATCTACATAGAAACAGACACCGCAACAAAGGGAAGTAGTCTGGTGTGAATGAAAACAAAGTGAATCAGAACTTTGCACATCTGCAGTGTAATATTGGACACGCTATTTTGCATTTAGCTTCGAAGAATATAGAGTTTTCAGCTCATAGAAAAACTGTCTAATTTGTGTTTTCACCAAATGTAGATATTGAAGCACAACACTTTAATATGTTTTAATGCACACCTTCAATGTTGAAGCATTCCTTGTGAATTGCAAATTGCCATAATCTTTTTTGTTTTGCAAATGCAGAACGTCTTGCTTTAATAAGACAGCAAAGAGCTGATGCTGCAAAGAAACGTGACGAGGAGAAAGCTGGTACATCTCTTGTTATTTGTATATTGCTTCATGGTGTAGATTTTCTTGTGTTGATTCAGAATCGATTGCAAATATATTGTATTCCAATATAGATTCTTTGACCTCGTTTGTTATTTTAATGTTGGAGTACATATGTTTCTTTGATATTTTGCTCCTGTTTTAGTGGCTCCAAAAGCATTTTTACCAACATTTTCTAGATACTGATTTATATTTTGTTCTTGGCAGCCAAAGAACAGAGGAAGACCGAAGCACGCAAATAACTGCGGCAATTGTGGACCATGAAGGCATGAGCTGTGTTGGCTGGATATTTATTTCTTTATGCATGTAGTATCTTTTAAACTCGGTCTCTATTCTATCAATATTTCCATAAAATTATGGATTGACGAACTTTAAAGTAGTCTTGGCGACGTGGCTTGCTGTAAACTTGAGCTTTGCAGGGTACAAACGCCATAAGATCAGCTTACGCTAAATTTGCTTTCACTCAAGTCGATATAAAAGCTGTTGAAAATTGTGGGTGTTCTGTAGGCTTGATCTGATCTGTGGGGAAATAAATTGGATGGGGAGGGCCTCATGTGAGGCCCCTCCCTATCTCCCTCCCCCCCCCCCCAAATCAATGGCCGGGGGAGGGGTCTCACGTGAGGCGATATACTAGATTATGTATTGAAACATTAGTTTTTAGTATATTTAGTGCTCTTAAAATATAAAAGAGCCTTGGATGCTCCTTGGCAGTAGCAGCATATGAGCATTGTCTCCCTTTTGCTCTCCCCCCTCCTCCCTACCTCATCCCCTTGAGCAGTAAGCAAGTAGCAGTATCACTAAGCAACGACAGTAAGCGGTAGCAGTAGCCAGGCAGCAGCAGGCGCAACAACCGGCCGCAACAAGCAAGGAAGGACAAGAGCAGTAGCAACTAGACGCTTGTGAGTTTCTCTCCATGAGCTAGAGTGCTATTGCCAACTATGAGTAGCGAACTAGTGATAGGCATCTTAGATAGCATGTATGTGAAACATTCAGAATGTGGTATCTTGTATATTGTAGGTGATGGTTTCTTAATCTATCAATGTTTGGGAGCATAGAGAGATTAGGAGGTCTGGTTGGAAGTGTAGATATTGTAACCTTAAGAAATCAGGTGGAGGTGTCACCCGCCTAAAAGAACATCTTATGGGAAACATAACGATGTTATTGCTTGCAGTGGGGTTCCGACGGAAGTCCGAAGGCTCATGCTGGCAAGTCTTGACGAAGCGAAGGTAAGAAAGAAATCTATTAAAGATGAACGACTGCGAATGGAAGCCACAAGAGAGGTTGTGGCTAGTGGTCCATCATACCAAGAAGTCTTCAATGACGACGAGGAAATGCAAATGGAATGGGCTCGCCGAGAGTCGTTAGAGTTACACCAGTTGCAACAAATGGCAAAAGCTAGGGGTGCAACGTTTGAACATGGTGGTGACAGTGGAAGTGGTACGACAAATGGAAGTGGTAGGGGAAGTGGAAGTGGCAGAGGAAGTGGTATATGAAGCAATGCCATTTCTAGGATGTTTGGCAGGTCATACTCCATGAGAGTTTATTATGATATTTTGTGTAGTTGGGCACTCATCCAACCCTGCATTGATGCAGCACTTCGTGGAGAAGTAAAGTCAAAACTTGAAAAAATTTGGTCTAAGTGGTTCCATAGTAATGACATTGCTGGAGTTAAGGCAGAGTGTTCTTATTTTCGTACCGCCATTATAGAGACACAAGAACATGGTTGAGGCATTCCGTCACCAAGAGGGTATGAAATCGATGGGACATATCTTGATGCTAACGAACAAAAAGTAAACGAGTATGTAGCACAGTTCAAAGATAATTGGGATATATATTGAGTCTCTATCATGTGTGATTCATGGATTTGACCTACACAAATGAATATCATTAACTTCATGTTGTACTGCAATGGAAGAATATTTTTCCATAAGCCAATGAATGCAACCGGTGACATACAAAATGCCGACTTTTTTTGTATAGTAAGATTCATAAAGTTGTGGAAGAAGTTGGAGTTAAACATGTTATGCAGATTATGACTAATAATGGTGCAAACTACAAGAAAACGTGTCAACTGGTAATTGAAGAGTATCCAACTTTAGTCTGATAGTCATGTGCAGCGCACATCGTCAACATCATGTTGAAGGATATTGATCAATTCGAGAAGGTTGATGCAGTTGTCAATGCGGCTAAGAGGATTTGTCGGTTCCTATACAACCACAGTCGCATCCATAATGAAATGCGTCAACAAATTGGAGGAGAGCTAGTTCGTCCAAACGCCATAAGTTTTGGAATGACATTTATTTTCTTGAAAAGTTTTTAGGATAGAAAAGCAAAGTTTACAAAGTGGATGGTATCGAATGTGTGAGGCTCCAACCATTTGTGCACGACCGAGGAAGGAGAATACATGTATTCCTATCTCACAAGTAGACAATGGTGGTCCAGTATGGATTGAATCATTAAATTGGTAGAACCAATTTATCGACTACTAAGATATGTAGACCAGTAGAAACCCGCAACAGTGGCAGGAATGGTTGGAAAAACATATGATCTCAATTTCGAACTTCAAGACGTATTGAAAGAAGATAAGACTACTTATGATCGTGTTATAAAGCTTATTAATAGAAAAATTGTAAAGATGAAGGACCACACATATATAGTTCCACACAAGTTGATAGTTTCCTAAATCCAAACACATAACAAATATTTGTTGTATTTTTTTTTTCTAACATTCTAAGTGTGTTTGGTTGGACAACATCATTGCTAAATCTGTAGAGCCACAACTTATATAGTTTGGAGGAAGAATCCAGCCCTTCTCGTTTCCCTGACAATGACAATTCAAAGAATAGCCGATACACTCGATGAGGCAGTGCAAACTCTAGGTGAGTAGAAATATATCGTAATCAACGAGGTTTATTTGCTTCAAATGAGGCTTACATTAGTGCTAATTGTCATACTGTAGGTAAGTTGTTATGAACTTATATATACATAGAAAATGACCTATCACTATAAGTTTAATATAATTTTCATGTTACTTGTAGCTACATGGTGGATGACGTTTGAAGCGCAGACACCAACACTAACAAAATATGCCTTGCGGATTATCTCACAATGTGTTTCCTCCAGTGGATGTGAACGTAATTAGAGCACACTTGCATTAGTTCATACACAATTGAGGAACCGTCTTGAGTACAAGAAATTGCATAAAGCTCGTATATGTCCACTACAATCTAAGGCTACGATTGCAAAAGCATAAGAGTAGGAATGAAGGTAGGGATATAGATCCTTTTGGCGATCCAATTAATGCCACTATGTATGAGAGAGAGAACCCAATCCATGAGTGGCTTGATAGCTCCATGATACAATTGAATCTCCTACTAGACGAGGAAGGTGAGCCCCTTATACCATCTACAATTGTAGTTGATGCAATCCCTCAAAAGGAATTGAATAAAACATTAGATGATGAACCGTTGGTGCAATGTAAAAAGAAAAATATTGGCAAGAGTTATCTTAGAAAAAGGAAATATTGTAGTCAACCAACTGCAAAATTGGTTGCAGACTTTGCCTCACTTACACAAACGAGGAAACAATTGCATGATAAAAAGAAAAAGGCCATTAAGAATACTGTGAGAAGCGATGAAGAAACGAAAAGTCCGTCATCTGATGAAGTCTAGTACCAAGAGTCTGGTGATAGTAGCTCGTCGTCCGACGATGGTGCTGATGGTGGAACAGCTCATGATGCAAGACAAGAGCAACCATTGGAATTCACCTGCGAGAAAAACTTCACACATGCTACCTAGGATGAAGACCATGATTGTCATACTTCAAGAACAATTCATAAGACCTACACGAGGGTTAAGGATCGCCAAAAAGATCAACCTCGACCACATGACTCTTCTTCCTATGAATCACATGTCAGCTCAAGGTCTACTCGGACGGTCTACTCGGACTTATGGACGTCAAGATGTCAATCTATTACCTTCTGATGATGATTCATATTTATCAGACATCTCTTGTGATCCTACTAATTATTACGGTCTTGTATTCTTCAATAACAATGCCAGAAAGGTTTACTAGTGGGTGGTACCCGAATATTACCAACAAATTTATATTCATTGACTACAATATGCCCATGAAACACACAGATGAGACAATACAAAGCTCACCTAGCTCAATTTGAAAGACTTACTCTATAATAACAATAATTACATTGCACAACCATCACTTTTTATCGACAATATATTTGTATAAATTACTACTCCATTACTATTCTTAGTATGCTAGTTAAGTTATCATTCATTACCATTAACTTATGTTTTTATTATTTTACATGCTTTAGAACACTTAGAGGAGAGAACTGCCATAGAGAGTGAAGCTAGCAAGGGGAACTTTTATGTACAACTTGAAACACTTTCTAAATAATATTTGCATTATTCCAAAATTCAAATTGCTAATTACCAATTTTCTTTATTTTCTGGTATTTCAACCGATTTTTTCGATTCCCGACCGGTAACCGGTCCAAAACTTCAGTTCAAAGTTTGTCTTGGCTGGCAAAATTTGGCTGACATTTTTCCGGTAACCAGCCGGTTACCAGTACTGGTCGTCGGTCGGAATTTCGACCGGATCCGGTTTTTGGATCCCTGAATGCTATAGCTATAGCGTATACTTTTATATCCTTTTATTTCTCACTAACACATGTTTCTTGAAAATGTCAGCAAAAGCAAACAGTTCAATCAAAATACTTATGCGTCTCTAGTTTTTCCCCCTTTTTTCAACTAACAAAGAATGCTAGTATATCCCTCAAGGGTAACATTTATGGGCGTTTCACAATTCACTATGAAAAAAAACTATAAATAGATATAATCGCCTTCCGCAGTGAATCCTATCTCCACCAACTCAGTTCCCTTATATCAGTAGCTCCAATCTCGGGCTTACTAGTTGTTAGCATACCATGAAACAATCATCTCACTGCCGTGTGTAAAACCTGTGTCTTGGTGAGGACTGAGGAACGCTGCTAACACCTCAAAAATATTACACACCAATCTAGACATAAACAGGATGCGCATTTTGGATACTAGCTCAATAGTAGAACGCTAGCAGTACTTGATGCCATTTGGTGTCACGGGAGCCTCAATCCATTGGTTTGTTTTTCATCATCTTACGTTTTGTGGCATCCAGATATTTCTTCCGAAGCCGTATGACCTTGGGAGTAACCTGAAGAGGCTCAAATGTCAACATAAAGCAGCGTAATACAAAAACATCATTGGCTTCCGGAACAAAACTGGAATATGAGTTGGAACAAATGTAAATTCAGTAAGAACATAAAATTTGTCTACACTCCCCACTCCCCAGAACCGCCAAAACTTGTAGCATGTAGCAGAACATAAAATTTGGATTTGAAGTGCATTGACTCGCAAATATTGTAGCACACAAAATATTCTTGTAGGATGTATTCCTATATTTTGGACCTATTCACAAAGTACACTTTCCTAGTTCAGATATAATTTGAACAAACAAACATACATGTTCCCATTTTATTAATACCAAACTGCATGGCAGATGCTTACTGATTGTTTTCTTTGTTTAAGTTCTTCCTATTGTTTGTAACTGTAGCATGGTTGATGTGCCACTGCACACAGTCTTATCTGGTGGAAATGACATTGCATTCTATCAGCCTGCAGGATCTCCATTTGGTTTAGACTTCAGAGGTATATCTCCAAAGTATCAACAATTCATTTCAAAACGCAACGTTACCAGGTGGACATTTATTTTTCTATATCTAGTGTTATGAATATTATGTGTATATTTATGAGGCCTAATGAGCAATACATATACGGAGTACAAGGGGGATATGCTACATACAAATAAGGAAATACAAAAGAATTCTTATTCTAACACCCCCTCAAACTCATGGTGATCACACACACTGAGTTTAAAGAGAAAATACAAATATTGTACCATAGTCTATGGCTTCGTGAAGACATCAACAATCTGTAACTCTGAGGGCATAAACTGTAAATCAAGTACTCCCTCCTGCACCTGCACCGGCGATGACAGACAAGGTCGAGCACCAGTGACATGCCCCCAAAGGCGGAGACCATCGAGCGTGATCTTCATGTGTGAAGACCACAACCTGTAGTTTGTCCCATGAAATTTTGTTCCCGAGAATGGGATCGCAGGTGGAGTGGAAGCCATCGGTTGGCGCGGGACGGTACAAGGCAATGAAGTCTAACTGACGGCGTTAAACGACGCGGCGGTTAGATCGATGTGTTGTTTTGTTTTTCACAGAAATCCTCTGTTTTTTTTAATATAGAAACCGAATCGGTTTCTAAGTTGCTCTACGCAGAGGATGCCGATGCTCGAGCGTCGGCAGGGGTGGTGGCGGCGGTCAGAGACGGCTCCAGCTCCAGCAAGTGCAGGCGGCGGCCGAGCAAGCGTGGGCGCAGACGGTGTCGGGGCAGCGGCGTCGTCCTTGGGTGGAGTGGCTCGGGCGGCGGCGGTGACGGACGACTTCTTCCAGGCGCTGCGGGCGGGCAGCACCGGGAACCAGCTCGGCTTCAGCCGTGCAAGAACCCGAGGTCGGCGACGAAGACAGATGTGGCAGCGGAAAGAGCTATGTTAATGCCCTAACTCCGATACCATGTTATGAATATTGTGTATATATTCATAGTGCCTAATGAGCAATATATATAGGGAGTACAAGTGGGATATGCCATATACAGATAAGGAAATACAAAAGGCAGATAAGGAAATACAAAAGGATTCCTATTCTAACATCTAGAACTAAAAAACTTCAAAGAAACAATAATTGGAATAAGACTTCGGATTCGTGGAAGAATGAATTGTTCATTGCCATTTGCCCCACTCCTGAGTCCTCTCACACAAAAAGAATCTAAGGTAGAAATTTTGCATAAATTCCTTGTTTGAAGAACTAAGAACACAAAACTTGCCTCAATAAGCTCATCTGCAGCAACATATCCAATTGCCTCTTCCAAACTCATCTGCACAGTTCAACAACTTCCATTAAGATTATGTAATAGCTAGGAATCATTATGTTGGGTTAGATGGGCATTCCAGAGGGGCCAAAAAAAGGAAGGGAAATGCCATTGCCACATTTGCCAGCAAACAAACAAAGCACCTAACCGAGGGAGTGTGTGACCCTATTGTTCTAGGTCCATAATGGGTCCTTGCTGTTTGCAAGGCTAAAATATTGACGACGGATGCTTGAGTTGTCAACTAGGGCTTGTAGTGTAGTGTATCCTATACAGAAAAAAAACACTGATACCTCATGATGTCTTGGTAAAAGAGCGAAAAGGACATACCAATCGAGGTGGAGACAGCCGTACATTTTCATCCTTTCCTGGAGCACGGATGTTGTTAAGTTCTTTGGTTCTCACAGGATTGATCTGCCCAACAAACATTATTTTCATGTATTAAAACAGTTAAACTATTTCATGATAAGTAAATAATCCACTTATTTCATGATAAGTAAATAATCCACTTACATCAAGATCACTGTCACGCGAGTGCTCGCCAACTATCATGCCTTCGTATGCCTTTCAAAAAGTGGAGGAAGAAAGGGGATTAAGGTATTCTCCTTCCCCTAGATGGTAGTTATTAATAAAATGAAGTACTGTAGCTACCTCCATCCCAGGAGAGACAAAAAGAATCCCGCGAGCTTCTAAACTCATAAGTGCATGAGAAGTGATAAGTCCCTTGCCAACAGATACCTATATATGAAGTATTAACATAGAGAAAACTTCAGTCTTATCTCTTATGTGCCAGAGTATAGCAGCATATAGCCACAGTTCATCAAGTCCTAGTTATATTAAACATAATCTTTTTTTGTTAAGCTATGCAAAATTTTTGGTTAAAACCAATATCATTATTAATTTAATATTGTAAAAACATATTTGCAAAATAATGTAAAACATGTTTGGCAAAGAAAAGAGCAGATAATAGCGAACAAAAGATTACGAGGAGAGGAAAATGGATTTACCAAAACTCCTTTTCTAACATTGCCCAGTTGACCTCTGTATTTAGCATATGCTGCATTCATAGGGAAACCATAGTCAAATACTCATGAAATCTAGTTAGTCATGCAATGCTTGCAATCTAGACAATTAGGAAGATCTCATACCCATGCACACAAACTACTGCACTTCGATGCAGCTATACATGACAGAAGGCGCAAATGAATTTAAATTGGTTCAAATGAATGGGAGAAACATAGTATATTGTTGGTGCTGCTCATTTTCTATAATATAACAGCATTATGAATTTGATTTTGATGAGCTGTTGTCATATGCATGCATATACATACAGTCTGTAAATATGAGGGTCATTACCATCTAAGGTAAACAGAGTAAGGTAAATCAATCTTCTATTATTTTATTAAAACAGAGTCAAAACAAGCAACCACATTCGCTCTTAAGATCTAGAAATCCCCATATTAATCGGTAGAAAAAGATAAAGATCCACATCATCGGTCATGGTGAGTACAGATTATAATGGTCTAGATTTTTTTTAAACGAGTCCATGTCAAGTACAAAAATACTGAAATTCGGAATAAAAAATAAAATAAAATCAATAATTTGATTTCCATACATGTTCTTAAGTAAAAGAGTCTATGTCAAGTACGATAAAACTGAAATTCGGAATAAAAATAAAATAAAATTAGTAATTTTATTTTCATACAAATTCCTAAGTAAAATCCCTAAATAATTATAATTCGCAATAAAAAATAAAAAAATTGCAATTATATTTGTATAAGATATCCAACAAAAGCTGAAATTTGGAATAAAATAAAATTAGCAATTTCATTTCAATATAAATTCAAAAAATTATAATTCGGGATATAAATTAAACAATAATTGACAATTAAATTTGTATACGAAATCCAACCAAAAAATAACTCAAATTCGGAAAAATAAAATAAATAATTTGATTTCAAAACGAATTCCAAAGTAAAATCCCCAAATAACTGTAATTTGGAATAAAAATAGCAATTGGATTCGGATACGAATCCCAAGGGAAAATAACTGAAATTTGATATTTTTTTTAAAAAAGAGAATTTACTATTTGATTTCCATACGAATTCTGAAGTAAAATCCCTAAATAACTAAAATTCAGAATAAATTAAATAAATTTAGCAATTTGATTTGTATATGAACTCCAATAAAAATAACAGAAATATTGAATAAAAATAAAAGTTGTAATGAGGATGGCACGAATAGTGTTGGAGGAGACACAAAAGAAACCACCACATTTTCTCTCAAGGTGTGTTTCTATTATTGCTTCTTATGGAATAAAAATAAAAATAACTGAAATTTTAGATAAAAAATAAAAGTTATAACGAGAGTGACATGAATGGTATCGGAGACCACGAAAGAGTGAAATGATATCAATCTGTTTTGTAAGAAGACATTGACCCACGGGGAAGCGAAGAGTCGAAGTGGCGACAACGGAGATGAAGACAACTCACCTTAGCTATTCAACGGGGAGAATGTCGTGCAGCTTGCCAGAGCCATTGAAGAGAAAGTCCAGTGTTGAAAAAGTCAAGGACCACGATGACAAGTGGTGAGCGTCGGCATTGTTGAAGAAGTTAGTGATCAAATAAGCTCGATGATGGAGAAGCCCTGACAGAGAAGAGATGACATTTTGCATTGAAGACGAGTTATGGACAATATGGGGCCATCAGGTACTAGGAGCATGCCACCACTGGTGAGGGGCACGTCGTTGCCGACAGTGGCAAAAATATTCTTCATATCGTTAGACAACGACTAAAGCAGACATACTAGCATCTATGAAGATGAGAGATTGTCGCGGTTAGTGAGTAAGCTACAACATTGAGTTGGCCAATGTCGAAGAAAAGAAACGACCGACACGAGAGAAGAGGACATCGAGCATGTATAACATTATGCATGCATCCGTCTGAATAGATGCACAGGCGTATAGGGACAGAGGAGTAAAAAACTTGGAGTAGAGATGGCGCAATCGTAAGGAATAGGCTAAAAGTCACCAGAGAGAGCATGACACGTGCACCCAGCCGGGATTGGCGACAGTTGCATGTCTATGTGTGTTGATGTCGCAACGGTTAGCATTAAGCAATAGTTGGAGAGAAGTAGAAGATAACTGCGTGGTAAAATATTGCATTGAAAGGAGTAGCAGCTGCGAGGAATCAATCAAGATTTGGACTTACTGTTGGAGGTTGAAGCAAAAAAATTTTGATAGCGAGAAGAGATAGCAGACCCACAGTTTGGTGGGGCAGCCGACGTGTGAGGGAAGATAAGTTCAAGTTAGGTCGCCCATGGCGCATTAGTGTAAGTGTGAGTAATGTATTCTAATACCATGTAAACTAATAAGATAATTTGCCGTACACATAATCAACATATTGTTTGGGATTAAATAGAGGTGCATGTATATGCATTCAATTTGAAAAAATGTAACTAATTACTAATAGAGTAAGAATTGGAGCATACAACTATATGATTTATGCATGATGGAGAGTAATTAGTTTCTAAGAACTCGACAACTTATTATGCTCAGTGTTTTTCTTCCATCAAATCTCATGCTTCAATTACGTTACTCAGGTTTATTTTCCTTCGAGCTTTTATTGTTATTTCCAATGTTTATAATACTTTAAAAAATTTAAATAGCCTACAAGATACGTAAATATATACTCAATCATTTATACAAACTTCGAAACAAATCTAACCGCGCAATGCGCCGGCCACCATACTAGTTTTTTCATAAAACATGGGCACTTTGTGGTAAGTCCAGTTGGAGTCCACCATTGCTCCAACATTCTACATATATTACTGTCTAGTTTAGAAATCAATCTAAATACCCAATTGTTCCAATCAAAGGGTCAAAGCTAAAGGAACATGACCACATCCAATTATGGTACATTTCCCATGCTCTCTATTTTCTATCTACTCCCAAGAAATGTTAAACATAATAAATAAGCCCATCTAACATATCAGACTAGATATTGACAACGAGAAAAGAAGAGCACCATGCAAGCTCTAACTTAATGTAGATCTTCAACTTATGAGTAAGATATTTTGGGTTCATCACTATTTCAGTGTTTATGTGTGATCCTTGACTTATCGCAGTCCGTTGAACATTCAAGGACTAACAGCACTGACATATATTTGGAACCTACAGGTTGAGTGAGCGCAGACCAGTTCATAATTTGCCTCCATGCATGGAAGACTAAGAATTGTAATTTTGATTATTATCTATGCACTTCCAAGCAGGGATAGAAATCCCGGTCCCGGGGCATTTCCCACCGGCCGGTTACCATTCAAACAAGAAAAATCTCGGATAAAAATCGTTTGAATTTGATTAAGAACCAGCCGAATTTTGAAATTTGAAATTTGAAATTGCAAAACCCGAGAAAACCGTCCAGGATTTTTAATCCCGGACCCCGGCCGGTAACCGGTAACCGGCCGGGATTTTATTCCCTGCTTCCAAGTCTACAAATCCATGTCATACCTACGTGGCTCACTATTCATCTAAAAAATGAGATGAGTTATGGACATCAAATATTATGTAGCACTAAATTATAAATAGCATCATACACTGGAAAGCACGGTGCATAAATCCAGTTCCACGTGTAAAGCTGCTGAAAATTCCTTTAAATCCCACCAAACCCCTGCGTCCATAATAGATCATTTGATATTATGAGAAGCAAAACTGGTAAATACACAAGGAAAAGAAAATCACTAGATTCCAAATTGATAAGGTTCAAAAACAAAAGATGAGAAAAAACTCTATATGACATTGTGGCATTCAAATAGCTTATGCAGTAAATCCTACCGGGAGCAGATCTATGATGCAAATAGGCATTTTACAAATACAAACACAAACACAACTGACATTGGCTAAGAGCCTAAGAGTATACATGTACAAAGTGGAATATAACTACAGAAGGATTGTATTTTAGTACAAACAGTTAACCAATCATCAAGTATGACATTCTTTTCAACGCGACACATGATGTAATCAGTAATGAGCAGAAAAATACCAACTACTGACCTAGATGGACAGATCATGAAGATCCGAGTTCTTCCGGTTGTCCCTGGAACAGGGCCCATGTCCACTACTTCACCCTTCCTGTGTGTAAGAGTTTCCAAGACAAATCCCACATGCTCTTCATCCACCTACAATGTCTCATTCATAGATAGAAAATTTAAGTTTAGAACATAGTGAAGATAAAGAAGCTCAAACATAGTTTTCCTGATTTCTACCTCAACAGTTACTTCTTCAATAGGCTCTAACCTTTCTCCACGCTCTGCTTTATACCTATTTAAATGGAAAAAAGAAAAGTGATTAGGTTCATAGTGGGCACAGTGCTGTCGAATTGCGCAAATATGGAGTTCTACATCATAGAAAGGAAAGAGAGTAAAATTGATCAATAAAGGAAACAAGCTATAGAACTAGATATCTAGCTAGAGACAGTTAGCTTGCCCATTAGTGGTGGAAAGAAAATAAAACAAAAGAATTTGCATGCCGAAATGAAAATATAAGCATAGAAAGAAGAAAATTTGCGGATCATTGGAACTCACATCACTCTTGGGGGTGAAACCGAAAGCTCAAATCCTTCACGGCGCATGTTCTCGATTAAGATTCCTGGAAGTTATGCAAAAAATTTCACTATATTGCACAGAAGATTGACATATGAGGCACTTCTAAAACGAGTTAAACAAAATTTCAGTTACATAGTATCTATCAAAAGAATTGGAGGGATTTCATCAACAGTTCAGACCTAACTGAAGCTCTCCCCTTCCTTGAACTTCATAAGATTCTGATAATGGTCCAGGAAGAACATTAATTGCCAAGTTTGTTTCTGCTTCTGCCATCAGACGGTTGCCAATTTTTGCTCCAGTTAGCTGCAATATTTTAAAAGTCAAATCAAGCGAGCAGTTGCTGCTGCCTTCAATTACTGAATACAAATTTATATGCCTAGTTTAAAGATTGCAAATTATATATTAGAATGTCACCTTACAAATTGATAAATTAAGCTCCTTCCAGTTCATGTTTAGTCAGCACTGGGCAATGTGTGACGTTGATAGATAATAACTCCTATTGGATCTGTGTCCTTTTAACAAATGAGATTGATAGCTAGTGTTTTACTTAGGGAGATGCCAAGGCTTCAACAATGAGAATCATTAAGTCCTCGTTTAACTTCCACATATGATGCCAGAAAAGAAATGTTTATCAGAAATTCAGAAAAATGTTGTTCTAAGTTTGATTATACCAGACATCAACAAATGCCCAGGAACTTCACATTAAAATTTGCATATTGCAAAATATAACCTAGGAGGCTAGCACCATACCTTGGATTTAGCTCTCCAAAGCTAATGGTATTAGCTCCTTACTCTCACCTACCAATTTAGAAGTCCATTCAGACGACTAACTCCCATACAAATTCAGGAAAATTGACGAGTTTGTAACTGAATTCACTTGTTTTTTTTTAATAAAAAAATCAGAAGTTTGCCCTTCTGATTATTTTGAGAAGAATTTCGTTATCCATCATGCTCTGCAAGTCAACATTTGCCATCTAGCCACGATTTATAGTTCAGCTAAACGTTGTGAACACTGAACACTGAACACTGAACACTGAACACTGAACACTGAACACTGAACACTGAACACTCAACAATATCCAGCTTTTGTAACTTATTATACTGTTACAGTTGATCAAATGCTATATTTCTGTTTTCCCCATAGAAACAAAAGACAAAGGATAAAATATTTTTTTATGCAAAGAGACCAAACAAATTTCAATCCAATCTGAACTATCAAGATTTTCATTTCAGAATCCTGCATATGACAAATTTCATAGCATCATTTATCATGTTTTGTTGCTATTCATATTTTCTATGCATGTGCCAAACAAAAGATACTCTGGCCCTTTTTCATATTTCGTACTCTTATTCTCATCTGTCTACAAGCTCTTTTTTGTTCTACTCAATCAAATGGAAGGGCTCTGGTTTGCTCAGAAAGAATGAGAATAAAAATAATAGGAACATCATTTACTCTGATGTAGAGGCCAGCTATTCGCTACTTACATGAGTGCCATCACGACCAGCCAGTGGTGAATCATTCACACCAAAAGTCATAGATATTGTGGGAGGGTCCAACTCAATTGTAGGCAGAGCAGTCAAAACCTACATATTACAACCATCAAATAGGAAATACTAAGGAATTTTTGACAATTGAAAAAGGGAATATGTCCAGCAACAAGTAGCCCAATCAAAACATAGAGTTAGCACTACCTCCGAATTTGACACGGTATGTCCAATTGCTGGAGCAGCCAATCCAGCCATTGAAATTATATCACCAGCTCCTGCAGCCTCTACCGTTACCATGCTTGTGCCTTTCTTTTTCATGAGCTTGACAACCTAAATTTGGTTTAATATAGTATGCAAAGGTCCTTGAGGCTATTAACAAACACAATAATTAACACATACTGAACAAGAAAAGAATGTGTTCAGCATTGAAAAGAAACGGTGCAATAAGTTCTGTCAAACCTTTCCATCTTCAATCTTCTGTACCCCTTCATCTGTGCTGCGAAGACCATGCACTTTGTCGCCAACACGGACAATTCCAGATCTTACTCGCCCAGTGAGTATTCGTCCTAGGTAAAAATCACGTTCCATCATGGAAACCTGTAAAATACTATGAATTACTGCCTCCACTTCAGAGAACATTACAATCTTATGTAAATCCCTCCATTTCAAAAGAACGGGGATGAATACTAGGTAGAGCGCTCTCTCTTAAAAAAAGCTAGGTGGAAGAACATTATAGAGAAAAAAAACTGCTGAAAGGATATAAAGGAAATTGGCTATACAACGTACAAGAACTTATTTTGGAACAAGAAAATATGCCTATAATGACTTACAGTGTGAAAATGTCTTACAAACGGCTAAGTGTAAAGAAAAATTACTATGATTATGCTATTGACTTGAAATAAAATACTCGAGTACTGCTTAAGACCAGTGCATATGCAATCTCAATGTGGCAGCTAACTTGAAGAATTAAACATATCACAGTTTAAACTGTTGGCAATTTTCTGATGCCCAGAGGACGCCCTACCTCCAATTTGAAATGTACTTTCCTGGTATTACAATGATGAAAACAATGATGTAAGCAACAAGGCTAGTTGGAACTTGTTGCATATTCTCAAAGTGTTAAGCGTTGTTTTTATCATGGCTGTTGTGTCAAACATGTATATCAAAGATGGCACCGCATACATGAATGCTTGAGCTGTGCTCTTATAATCATGAAGGAAAGCGGATTCTTGCCAAGCGCACGCGAATATACAAAATGAGCAAACGAAATCACCATATATGTAGACATCCTAAATATGAACATGTAAGAGTTGATATCATGATGCAAAAAAAAGTGAAACAAATTAATACTCATTCCTCGACAATGAGGACCAATTTCGTACACCATCTTAAGAGACATCCTAGGAGACAAATTATAAACAGGAAACATGCAAGATAAGTGACCATTCCCCATTTTCAAGTTTCAACCACTACTTAAGAAGAATGCAACATTCCATTGATCCCCTCAGAATACTCATTCTTATAAGCAACAAACAGTAGGGGAGAACCCTCTTGTGCAATTATATACTAAAAGAGAAGGAGAATGTGCACATCAACATGATCATGGTTGCTGCAACATGCCTTAGGTGCCTCATGGTTACACATAGCGATGTCTAGCTTGGCCTATGAGACTAGACTGGATCACCCCATGCACAGCTGGCTTGAGTAAAATCAGCATATTTCCAGGCTTGTGTCGGATGGGCTGACAAACCACAATTAGCTTATCCATCCAGGGTGGCCTTGCCCAACAACCAGGTGTTTTGGTTCGAATTGAGTGGTAGACCATATCCGATTTGGATCCTTTCAGCCTTTCAGGTTCTTCAATGACTTGGCTTGGCCTGATCTTCTGCTCGGGTCTATATTGAAGATGCAAAACCACCTTCCAACATGGTACATCTCAGAATCATAATGTGTGTCTACAGGTGCTCAACCAAACCAAATTGCCAACAAAGGAATCCGTGTCAGTCATTAGCATTGTGCCAAAAACTGTGCCTTGTCTGTAGCACCAAAGTTTTGTGACTGTCATGTGAAGCCGCTCCCACCAAGGCACCAACCGCATAGTTTTGCTGCGCATGTAGTAAGAACTCTCTTGTGATTATAAACGCACCCACTTAATGGCCAGTCATCCTATCATAATCATACACCTCACCAGGGATGGATTGAGGAATAACAAAGAAATGAAAAATGTACCCTTATCACAAACAAATATCTAGTTCCGATGTTCTTCGGTATACTA
Organism: Hsuehochloa calcarea; assembly: GCA_036346395.1. NCBI lineage: Eukaryota > Viridiplantae > Streptophyta > Magnoliopsida > Poales > Poaceae > Hsuehochloa > Hsuehochloa calcarea. The sequence continues at coordinate 62,772,617 of CM070594.1, read as the reverse complement.
ACCAACATTTGGAATGGAGCTTCAAGGTCAGCTTTTGGGGAAGGAACATGCTGTAAAATGGAATCGAGCAATGAAGACATATTTTTTGCGTTATCAGGAGGGCTCTTGGTGAATGTTAAGGAAGCCCAGCCTTCTTTAGCTGATGCATACAGAACTGGAAAATCTAACTGTTCTTCTGCGAAATCCAAAAAAACAATGTCACCGAAAAAACAAAACAAAAGAAAACTTCAAGTTAAACCAAATTGAAGAGCTAGAAATGCACCTGTAGCACCAAGATTTGCAAAAAGATCAAAAACCAAGCTCTCTACTTCATTGCAGGTTTCTTCAGAAACTGTTGGAGTAGCATTAAAGAGTTACAACAAATATAAAATACCAGAAAACATTGCTTTATCTATTTTGCAAACAGGTGTATCCCAGCTGCAATTTGCTTTTTTTACCATCGGAGAAAATTTATATCTTGCAGCAGTCATTATATATATATATATAGCAGAATAGACAATCATGCTAACTTTCTCAGTTGTATGGAAATTTGTAATATTCACTCATAACCTTTCTAAAAGAAAGGGCTTTCTAACTAATTTTGTAATTGAATCTTGTCAATTTCCAACAATTGTGGAGTTAACATAGGAAAAGCAATGGTTTACAGACATTATCAAAAGAGTGTCATTTTGTAGTGACTAGTGAGTAACAACTAACAAGTGACATTGACAAAAGAGCCTCATTTTGTAGTGACTAGTGAGTAACCAGTCCTTTTGGACAAAATCCTACTGCATCTACCTCGTCCTCCTCGTAGTTTTCTTCCCCTTGCATTAATTAAATTACAGCTACTCTTCACATCTTTTGACTTCACATGCACCTAGTCTGCATTTATTTGTAGTATTATAGCAACTCAACCTATGGACATGTTCACGTTTAACAGAACAAACCAGTACAAATTAATATGCTGAACAACAAAAAACTCTCTGTAAGGAAATGATTTTTTTATTATCCAACCTCATCCATTGCACTCATAAAATATGTTTAAATGGGCAGAACTTCTGATAATGAGCATACCTGAAGGCCTATCAACCTTGTTGAGGAGGAGAATCGGGTGCAAACCATACTTCAAAGCCTTTGAAAGCACAAACTTGGTTTGTGCTAAAGGTCCCTCCCCAGCATCAACAACCAAGACAGCCCCTTCCACCATTCCAACAACTCGCTCGACCTGTACAAAAATGGCAATAACCATCTCAAGTACCACAGCAAAAATCATCATTTCAGTCTTTCTGTACAAAATTACACGGGAAGCGCTTACTTCGCCACCAAAATCAGCGTGACCAGGGGTATCGACTATGTTGAGCTCATTCTCCTTCCAAGAGACAGAAGTGACCTAAATATACAACCCAAAGGAAACATACAATGTTACATATATTTCCGTGCAGCATGCACTATAGGGCAAAAAGTGTGTCATCCTCTGCCCTTTTGATACAACAATACACCATTGGAACGATCAATGCAGGAGTTCAACAAAAAATTATAAAGGCAATGATAATCTGAGTAGACCATGAGACTGATTTCTACGGTGATTTGTCCGAACTATATCGTTAGCACCTACCCTATGTGACTATGTTAGTTGAAATCAGCGTTGCACATGTCATGGTGAAATAATACAGGTATAGTACTAGTATCACAAAAACATGGTATATCCGCCCATGAGATATTATATTAGCCAATTCAAATGTCAAATTTATATCATACAGATAGGTTAGACTAATGCTACAACTTATAAGAAACATACCAACAGTATGTGTTTTTTTTTCTTGGTCTTATCTCAATTTTACTTACTTAAATTTTATGGGAATAGCTAAACCACAATTACCTTTTTTTTTCTAAAAGGTTCTCAACTTGATTCTTCTGTTATGATTTTCAATATGCATACAAGGGCAGTACTAGAATTATGGTTGTTAATCGAACTCCTCAAGCTCATTGAGAAATGGTCTGAACTTACAGATAGCAAATTATGTGGTGCACACAATCTAGGTGCTCTTATTAGATCCTAAGCTACATAAAACTGAAGGCCAAAAAAAAAATACTATATCACTATTTTTTTATTATTATGAAGCCCTTGTAATTATTAGTTGCACAAAATTGCAGACAACATCTCCCAAATTCTGATCCACTCCAATCAAACTACTTGAAGATATGCATGCACAGTGTTTGATAAAATGATGAAGGAAAATGCAAAGGTAAGTTTGAGCACAACTTATTGAGCCAAATATTACTTCTGCTACTTGCGGCTCTCATGGCAACACACATAAGGTATTTGTCGAACTTCCAGAGGAATGCGTGGGTCAGTGAGCACAAAATGTGAGCTTTAGCACAGTTGAACCAGACGTGACATCCATCCTCCCACATTCAAATTCATAGAAAAATACATACCGAAGTGTCGTTCAGGAATGTACGTCAGCGTGTGTCTGGTCGCATGGACACAAAATCGTGAATATGAGAATGGCCTTTGAACCAGATCTTACTGTTGAAATGAACTGTTTATCTATTCCAATGAGTCAAAAGGCCAAACATACAAGTTACATGTCTAAGTAAATATACAAAGAGCACCATATACAAGCTAACATCTAACCACCCCCCCCCCTCTCAAACTAACGATGGATCAACAACGTTGAGTTTAGAGAGCTAGAAGCTATGTTTAGCTCAAGTCTGCGCCTTGGTAATGAAATTGGCTAACTGAAGCTCTGAAAGCACATACTGAAGAGCTATAATTTGATCCTGCGCCTTCGATCTCATGTATGAAGCATCTACTCCAATGTGCTTGGTGAGTTCATGCTTCACTGGATCTTGAGTAATGCTAATCGCGCCAGTACTATCTGATAAGAGAGGAGTCGGTACAGAAGCTGAAACACCGAAATCCTCAAGTAGCCACCGAAACCAAGTGATCTCAACTGTCAATGCCGTTATGGCTCGTAACCCAGCCTCAGCACTCGAACAGAAAACGGCAGTCTGCTTCTTGGCCTTCCAGGCAATCAGAGAGGAACCAAGAAAAACACAATACACAGAAAGAGACCGGCGATTAGAAGGATCGCTAGCCTAGGTCGCATCAGAGTACGCCTGAAGCTGCAGAGAGCGTAGAAAGAAAATGTGACGACTGATGGTCCCGCGAAGATATTGCAGAACACGAAGAAACTGTAGTGGAGCTGAGTGTGGGCGAAAACGAACTGACTCAAAATGTGAAATGAGTGAGAAATATCAGGTCGAGTGATCCCAAGGTAGACGAGGCTCTCGACAAAGTGACGGTAGCGAGTGAGATCAAGAGGGTCCCCATCAGTGGCCCGAAGGTGAACGCTAAGCTCCATAGGAGTGTTCACCATGCGCTGAACAGTGAGACACGCGTGAACAAGGATATCCTAAATGTACTTCTCCTAGGAGAGGTAGTAGCCCTCAGACGCAGCACCAAGACGAGTACAGGGGAAGATTACCCTGCTCAGCGAGAAAGCGACGCAAAACAGCAGATAAGTATTCACCAGTAGAGTCAGCAGTTGGAAGAGTATCTTCTCAGCGAGATAGGCGGCAGAGGTGGAGGGGCCGGAGCCAAGGCGAGCTCGGCGGGAGGACCAGAACAGAGGCGGCAGTCGCAGCTCGAGCGAGGGTGGTGACGGCGTAGCACGGGGCTGAGGACGCACGGCGCAGAGGGAGGGGCACTGGCGGCGCTGATCCGAGCGGGGCGTGCCTTCGCTCGGAGCAGAGAAGGGGTGTCGGCGGCAGTGACTAGGGTTAGGCTTGGTGGGAGAGAGAGCCATGTGCTATACCATGTTGGAATCAACCCTTTATCTATTCCAATAAGTCAAAAGACCAAATATACAATTTATATGTCTAGGTAAATATGCAAAGAGCACCCTATACAAGCTGACATCAAACACTTACTTCTTTCCTCTATATGTCTATGTTCTAACCCTATGAAATGCACGCAGTTTGTTCGACGTAATGGTGAGCAGGAATTCTCAAGCCAAGCCTCAGTAGGCACGCACGAACGAGTCCTACGAGCGAGAGGGTTACCTTGGAGGCGATGGTGATACCGCGCTCGCGCTCGAGGCTGATGGAGTCCATGGCGCGCTCGTGGGGGATGTCAGCGCCGCACTGCCGCAGGAGCCGGTCCATCAGCGTGGTCTTCCCGTGGTCGACGTGGGCTATCACCGCCACGTTGCGGATGCGGGACGGGTCCGTGACGCCTCCCGGCGCAAAAGCGGGCGAGGCGGCCGTGGATGCAGCTGCGGAGGAGTAGAGGAGGCGGAGGACGGGTGGCGCGAACGGCGGGGGTGCCGGGCCGGAGGACGGGAAGGTAGGACGCGCCCGGCTCGCCGCGGAGCGCAGGCCGCGGAGCAGAAGCGCTGCGGCCATGGCGTTCGCTGCGGCGGCGGCGGGGAGGAAGGGTGGCGTCAGGCGGTGATATTTTGCGCGGTCGGGAGGAGGAAGCACGCGCCGCAGTCGCTCGACTCGAGGGTTTTACAACTCGGGCTTCAGTTTACGCATGTACTAGGCCCACACGACCCGGCAGGCCGATACTTCTGATGGGCTTCTTTCCCTCCGCCAACCTCCCTCCCTATTTCTTCCTCTCTCTCCAATCCAGATGGCCAACGAGACCAACACCGCCGCCTCCCTCCGTTCCCCACGCTCCCCGCCGCAGCGGGCTACATCGCCGACCGACCCAGCGCCACCACCGCCAAGGGCGTCACGAGCAGAGGCCTGCGCATTGAGGTGTCCTTATGGATCGCCCACCCGCCTAGGGAAGGTTTATGCCGCATAAAACCCCTGCCCGGCCCTCGACTCTCCTTCCCAGTCTCCACTCCCGCGGGCGTCTGCCTCGTCCGGTCCAACTCCGTACGTGTGGACGCCGATGCTGTCACGATGGATCGCAGCTGCCGGTCTCCGTCGAGGTATGCTGGCCGGCGACGTGGCGGCCGGTGCGCGCCCGCGCGCCTTCTCCTACGGGAGGGTGGTGGACGCGGCGACCCGGGACGGCGAGCTCCGGGTGTTCGTAGTCGCCGGCGAGGTCTCCGGCGACTCGCTCGCTTCCCGTCTCATGGCGTCCCTCAGGGCGTTCTCCCCCGTACCCGTCCGCTTCGCTGGCGTTGGCGGGTCTGGCCTCCCACCCCTTCCTCCACTTTGGGTTCAGTACTTTGTGCTATTCAAGTATAACTGTATGTCTGTATAAGTGCGTTATGATTCGATTTTGATCATTTTATAAATAGTTCTGATACCACCCATTGTTTGTATCAAGTTTTGCTTCAGATTTGATTTTTCATGTCAATGTCCATGTGTAGGTGCATTGCTCACTTATAGATCGTTTCGTTTCACAAAACAAAGTAACACCTTATGGTTTTTGTTATGCAAGAAATGCTCATACAGCCTGAGCAATTGGAGTTGAAGAAATTTAGAAGGGAGGTTTAGTTTTGGATTGCATATTTTATTTCCTTCTGAAGGTGTTTGGAGGTTCAGATTTATTGTACATAGAGTTAGATACTCCGATTCCATCTACGTACAGCTGAAATATTCAAATTTGTGTGGGAGCCAGTCAATATGTTGCGAGGTGTCCAACTTTTAGTCAAGTGACAGGGCCGCACGGGCAGATGCTTTTTCCTTTTTAATTCTTGTCATGCTAATGTGTGGTGCTCCTTTCGGCTGTAGGTTCATTAGGTTTTAGCACGTCGAAGAAACAAGGATGAGATCCCACTCTTTCTTTTCTTTTTTTTTTCTTTTTTTTTTGAGGCGGCGATCCCACTCTTTGTTTTTTTAGACGGTGATCCCATTCTACCCAATATGTCAATGATTGGTATGTACGATTGGAAAGGATGTAGATGAAAGAGAAAAAGAAAACTGGGGAGCAAATGGTTTTCTTGTCTGACACCTCACTTGAGAAAACAGAAAAGAGTATAGTTCTCTTCCATTCATGTATTGTTTTCTTCTCTCCAGAAGAGAGAGAATGAAGAAGAAAGACCACAAGTAAATCTAGTAATAAACATAACATCAGGGTTGCTTTCTTTTCTTCTCTCTTTATCTCCATGAGAAGAAAACAAAATGGGGATATATTGTTGTGGAGTTGTCACCATCATTCAGTTATGCTTGATCTCATTTAATTAAGTGCCAGCAGGTTGATGTTTGCATTCAGGTGTGTTTGTATTCTCTCTATTTGTACGTGAAGAGAGTAAATTTTTTGTGTGCTTGACATACCCATGTAATAATTAAATCAACATTGTTGCATCATTTAACATTTCCATCTGTACATTTTGATCCAAATCCAATTTCAAGTTGGATCACATCATTTTGTTGCAAATTTGTTCAGTCATTTCCTTACCCATCAAACGGACTCTTTTGTCAATGTAGGGAATTAATGTGCAAGGAAGGCTTGAAATCACTTTTTCCCATGGAAGAAATTGCTGTGATGGGCTTGTGGGAAGTGTTGCCACACATATATAATGTCAAGGTGCAATTTTGATGTGTCGCATTCTTTGCTTCATGTTCATACTATGGCACTTTGGATTTTGATTATTCTCATTTTACTTTTGCAGAGGAAGATTAAGGATACTGTAGATGCTGCTATATTATTTCAGCCTCATGCTGTTGTTACAGTTGATTCAAAGGGGCTCTCTTTTCGCCTTTTGAAGCAATTGAAATGTATGGCTCTCAATGGAAGCATTTTTCACCATACCAAAATTTAATTTAAAGAATGATATTTTTATTTATTTTTCGTGTTCAAACATGGTAAAGTGTTTCTTGTACATAGGTAGATACAATCAAAGGGTGGGTAGTCCTCTACATGTCCATTATGTTGCACCATCATTCTGGGCCTGGAAAGGTGGTGAAAGCAGGCTCTCAAAGTTGCATAATTTTGTGGACCATATTTTGTGTATCCTTCCGTTTGAGGATGAAATATGCAGATTAAATGGGTTGCCTGCTACATATGTGGGCCATCCCTTATTGGACGATGCTATTGGATTAAACATGGTAGGGACTTGTGTGGCTTTGTTTCAACATCAATGCCATTAACCTAACTACTTAAGTGCCTATCAATTTGTTGATTTTGAAGATTTTTCTGTCAAATCTCTCATTCATTTTTTCCTACACTGTTCTTCATGTCCTCTCTCTCCAGGTGTCTCATTAAGATTTGCTTGCATGAAGACCTTGTATTATACATTGATTGTTACATCCACAGTCATATGAATGGCAGCGTGAAGTGCTAGAATGTCTCTGTATAAAACTAAAAGCTATTCGCTATTTAGTTTCTAGTACCAATGCATAGGAGTAACGTTCAAGGCAAGTTCTCATCACTGTGGAAGTGTACTGGTCATTATGATTGATGGATAATAAGGACTATCTCCTTTGCTAGTTAAATTTATAACTTAGGTATACAAGCATCTTATGTCTTCATGGGAGGGACCAGAAGACGATTGTGCGAGGAGTGTACTATTGTTTATCTACCCTAATAAGAAAAATATTGACACATAATAACCACTAATGGTTGTCTTGTCTTCTAGAAGTAATTAAATTTCATTTAAATCCAAACATTTTGATCTGGTAAACTGGAGATGCTAATATCATGTAAATGAATTGCTAAGACTACTCCATTTCAATTTTATAGATCTATTTGATACCTGGTACCGCCGACTTACAATATAGTTCTTTATGTCTGCCAAAATTTGTAGGATCCGGAATTATCTTCTGACAAGTCCATGCATCAAAGAAGTGGCGAAGCTTTCCGATTGGACCATGGTTTGTCTCCTGGTAATTATACATGTCGTTCTTTGGGGCGCTTCTTTTTGTGCACAAGATCCCTGAGACCCTGATTGTTAATGCCAATGGTTATGTTCTGTTTTGTGTTTTTCTGCTCATATTTATCAGATTTAAATTGTATATATGTTGATTTTTTATTTTTTGAATCGCATGGTATTTGTGAATATATTGTTTGATGTATTTCTATGAACTATCAACAAGGAAACAGACAACATCGAAGTTGTTACAATTTATTTCCCAAGAACTACTGGGAGGGTTATGCTCTTTTGCTCTTTCATTGGGTTGTTGGAATAACAAGAAACTAGGTACTGTTTTCCAGAAATTAACATGAAGATTGTTGTCTGCCTGTCTGGTAATGGTGCAACTTCAAAATCTGCAAACCATTCAATTGTTCGCACACTTGCACGCTATCAATCATACAGTGCTTTGTATGTCACCATTTGGCATTTGGGTGACATTATAGTTTCATCCATTCAATTAAAAACATATAGCTAAATCTCAAAAAATAAATTATATAGAACCAAGATGATGATATGGTCAACTATACTTCCCTTATAGGGGTGGAAATGAGCCGAGCCGGCTCGGCTCGAGCCAAGCTCATTTTGGCACGGGTGAACAGTAAGCACGGCTCGGCTCGTTCTGGAAACGAGCTAAAAGGGAGGCTTGGCTTGGCTCGTGATCAAGCTCGAGCGGGCTCGCGAGCCTAGCAACCGACGAGCCAGCAACTTGCAGAAGAACAAGTAGACGAGAACTATCAATACCTACCTTCACATGCATTACAAACAGCTAATTAGTAAACCAGAAAATGTTGGGCACAATTCCACTGATCTGGATTCATTTGATTCAGATTCAGAGGGAGACAGATCAGACAATGATGTTCCTAAGCCAAAACTAGATTCATTTAATGAAGAAAATGGCTGGAAGCAGAAGCTTGTTGAAGACCATCAAGGTGAAGAACAAAGCGTGGAAGCAGAAATTGAGAATCTGAATCAAAATACAGAAGAACAAGCGAATTGGTAATTAACAAATCCATGTCCTCTTCATCTCAGATGAAGAGAAAACAAACACAAAACAATGCCTCCGCCGCAGCAACGGCGGGCGGCGGCCGCTACCGCCCCCTTTTCCTCCGCCTCGTCCATCGCCAGCTGCCCCTTCCGGCGGCTGCTGATCCTCGTCGGCCTCCTTCATCATGCGGCGCTTTCCCCGGGGTGAGTCACGCATTGCGGTTGGCAACCACCGCCGTCGAGGAGAGGAGGAGCACCGCCATTGCCGCCGAGGAGACCTGGTGGACGGGGGGCCATGGGGTGGACGGTGGTGTAGGGTTAGGGATGTATTCCTAGGCCTTCGTGGGCCGAGCCAAATAAGGCTCGCGAGCCGCTCACAAGTCAGCTCGGGCTCAGCTCGTTTTGTTTGCGAGCTAGATGGGGGGCTCGGCTCGGCTCGAAATTTCATGAGCCCGAGCCGGCTCGAGCTCGTTACGAGCCGAGCCAGCTTGCGAGCTTCGAGCATTTTTTCCAGCCCTATTCCCTTATATGATTGATACATAAATTATTTTATTTATTCAATGCAAGACCATCAAATTTTCTCTACCTTTTGTTTCGAGAGGAATCAATTTTTCTCTGCTTTGATCATTCATTTATCACCTTAGCTTAGACATAAATAATGATTCAGAGCAAGACATCATATCTGGATTTTTGTGTTTCGACTTACAAGCTGCTAATTTATCCACCTCTCTGGAGCTGCTTCAAGATTTAATGGGATAAATCTTAATATGCATTTTGATTATTGTGTTATCAATACATGTCCGTTTTCTAATGAGAAATACACATTTGCTAGATGCCACAATCATAACCATGCTGCCTGGAAGCAGGATGCAGGAGGTTGCTCGTATGCTTCCGATCTTCTTGCAAACTGCGCAACATCTAAGCCATGCATTTAATGAACTTTTACTAGTCATCCCAGTTGCTCCACATCGGGATGTGAGGACGTATGTTAAAAATATAGTTGGATCAGGGCCATTTCCAGTGGTACTGGTACCTGGGGGATCGTTAAAAGAAAGATATGATGCATTCAATGTAAGTTCACTTCTCTTTTTAAAATTACATGACTCTACTTCTCGAGCACCAAGTTCATTATTGGGATATTGCTATTTTGGAATGTTTTTATATTTTTCATTCATTTCATGGATATGAAGATGTTTCAAAGCACCTTATCTTCCTCACACTTAAATTATGGATCGCTATTGTTCCAAAAGGCTTCATGTTAAGTGATGTACCCTCTATATGCGTGCTGCGCACAAACTAGTGTTAACTGAGAAAGTTCACTGTGAATGGTTAAGTTTGAATTAGCATTTTCATTTTCTCCTTGGGCTACATAAGGATAAAAAAGACTCTTTGAAGAGAAATCTAGAGCGCTGTTGATTACTGCAGCCAGAGAAATCTAGAGCGCATTATGTTCTTCTACCCATGTTTTTGTCCTTTTTTGTTAGGCAATTTATGAAATAATCTTGTAATGTTGGCTATCGATGATTAGATTAGTTATACACAAAATAAACATTATCTCAGTGTTTATTCTTTGTTCCGGACAAAATATTTAAGCTGCATCTGTTACACTCAAGCCAACTACACCTTTTGGTAGTTAAGTCACTCAAGTGTATTAACCGAGAGAACTAAATGTGATTGATATCATGTGATTAATTGTTAGTATAAGAAACTTATTGCAGCCAAGTCTGCTTGTGCTAATAGTTACCACGAAACTTCATTGCTGATGTAATTACTTGCTAGGCAGGCCTGCATCCAATTTGATTGTACTTTCGGCATTCATGTGAGTGAACTAAGAAAGTGTTACTTCTTTTTTACAGGCTAGTAGAGCAGCATTATGTACTTCAGGAACAGCTGTTATGGAACTAACTCTAGCAAAACTACCATGTGTAGTAGCTTACCAAGCTCATTTCATCACAGAATGCTTCATCCACCTGAGGAAAAAGATAGACTTTATTTCTCTGCCCAACATTCTTTTGAATTCTCCGATTGTTCCTGAGGTCCTTTTTCGGGCTTGCACAGCTAAAAATCTAGCTGCAAAATTAAGGTAATTTCTTTATAATCTACACCTTGTGTTTCTTTACAAAGAAGTACTCCCTCCGTTCTTTTTACTTGATGTTTGTTACTTTTCGAGGTCTCTAAGATGCAGCTTTGACGGTTACTTTTTACAACTTTACATTAAGATATACTAATAAAATTATAATATTATGAAAGTATTTTTAACGACAAATGTAATGATATAATTTTCATATAGCCAATCTAAATAGTTTTAAATCTTGACGGTCAAACTTTAGAAAGTTTGATGGCACGGATTCAAATACGTCAAGTAAAAAAGAATAAAGAGAGTACAAAAGAAGCTTCTAACTGCCCAATAATCTCAATTAAGCAGTTTTCTTGAAGAAGATAATAACTGATCAGGTTTGTATATCTATAGGTGTACCAATATCTACATAGATACACTCAAGGATCCAAAACCTGTTCCCGGGGAAAATCCCGGTCGCCGGCCGGTTACCGGATTTCCCGGAAAAAATCCGGACGAAATTCGCTTGAATTTGCTTAAAAAACAGCTGTCTTTCTTCAAAAATTAAAATTTGAATTTGCAAACCCGGAAAAACCGGCCGGTTATTCCGTTCCCGGTTACCGCCGGTAACCGGCCGATTTTTTGTTCCCTGGATACACTTCACGTGGCTTGACTTCCCTGTTAATTAATTTCTAGTTTCCAAGCTGGCCTCTGTTGCTTTTCCTGGGTGACGTTCTATTTTCATTCTGAACAATATTATGTCTGCTTTTCACATTGTGAATTGGACCTCATCATATTTATCTCATTTTGGTCGGACCAGCGAGGTTATTTTTAATGATGAAGTCCGTCAGCTGCAAGTTGAATCAGCTGACCAAGTACTCCGGGTTCTTTACGAACCTATCAAGCAACGAGGTAATTTATTTGCGGAGGCGGCGGGCAACTCGAGCTTGTCATCAAATGTCTACTCCCCTAGCACGATCGCAGCATTGACAGTGCTTTACATGGATAAACATCAACGGACGGTGCACCAGAATTGAGTGGACGTAGTAGCTGAGAAATGTTTTACCAGGGTGGTCGCTGTTGCGTGCATTCTCTTCTCCATCTTTTTTTTTTTTAAAGTAGTTTTCGACAAATCGTACTCGCTGCCATTGGTCCACAACTGGAGGAGCAAGCAAGTGTTACATAAAACTTTCAGCTCTGAAGTGCTGCAGTGTCAGGTCAGCATCACATTATCATTGTGGAAATTGAAACACATGTGTTCTGGTGGGTTAAGTGCTGGTCTTAGTCACCCGGTGTGATGTTTGGCGCAGACTCTTCCATGGTTAGAATTTCCTGGAGGGAACAGGAAGTCAGGGAGTCTGCAGGGAACAGTTGGGAGTAGGGAACACAGGATACTTTCTGCATTATTTCTTCAGCTTCTGCAACAGAAAATATGGCCATTTGTAATTTGGCTGCTTCTGCTTCTTTTTAGGGAGGTTTGATGATGACTATTGAAGTGTATCAGATTATCAAATACATGGTGACATCAGGGGGCCCGGGACTCTGTCAACTCTGGTCGAGTTTTTGGCTATTTTGTCAAAACGTGCTAAGTAACAATTTCAGCATGTTCTCATCAAAGCTGAAAATAGCCATGCCTCGTTGCTTGGAGCCCACAAAGCCTCGTTCGTGTGCCTGGGGCACAGACAGCGGCCCCCCTCCCTGCGTTTATGTGGAAAAAATTGTTTAAGGTCCACGTAATAATACATATAAAGTCGGGCATACAAAGAAAATGTGTGATTTTACGTGGCCAATTTTATGTGAAAAAATGTATGAAATTCGAAATATTTGAGAATAAAATTTGAAATACTTCATAATGTAGTTGCGAATTAAATGATGCGCAAGGTATGGTTACGTGTATTACAAACGACAGCATGTATGAATGAACTAACAAAAAAAAATACCTAGGACATATGTGTACCTTTTCGGAATAAAAAAATAGTGGATTGGAACGAAGTTCATTAGTATTGGCGGGCTATCGATCCCTTTCCTTTGTCTCCTGACTGTTTGTGGTGGCGGCCAGTCTTGTAGGCAGCTCTGTTTTGCGAGACGGGTTGTAAGATTGAATGGTGTTAGCAGAGCGTAAAGTCAAATCAATAATTAGAATACAAATTGAACATAACTTACCTTTTCGATCCGGAATCCGCCTGAGCGACGGGGAGCTCTAGGACAGTCGCCAGTCGGGGAGCTCTAGGACGGCCTCCAGTCTCACTAGTAGGAGTCTTCCCTTTGTCCACCAGTGCCTCTTCAACAGGGTCGGGTACGTAAGGTTTCTGGCATTGAAAAATCTTGGGTCGCTTCGCGTAGTTGAACATGTCCGGGCCATCGATCCATTGGAAGAAGTTGCAATGCATCTTCGGCTGACATTACGCGCAGATAAAGTTAGCGATATGTGGAATGCAACGTAAGATGTGAAAAATCGATGTGTATGCAAGATTCGTTTACGAGGATATTCTCGCACGTGTAGTACGTACGAGCGGAGGTCGTCGGGTGTATAGACTGAATTATCCTAGCCGGTTCTTCTCACATTGCGGGCGTGGAAACCCCTGTGGTACCAGCATATCCTTCATAGAATAATTCGGGTAGGTTTTAGTCATCTCGGTAAGTCACTTGCGCTTCCATAGCATCTTCGTATAGTAATCCGACATCTCTAAGGCCGATCTAATGTTATGCTCTAGCTCATAGAACAATGCCGAGTCAGTTCGGAACAAATATAATGCCAATATATATGAAAAACGAAGCATTTAAACGAAATGAAATACAAAAAGGCGCAAAGTATTACAACACTACTCGTTAACATAAAATGACGGCATTACAACATGCAAACAATATAATTAATTATGATATCGAATGATGCCTAGACGAGCTCGGTTTGTTGAGCCAATCCTTCATGGTGTGGCCAAGGGTTTTGCATATTTGGCACTTCCTCCCGCGGCTCTGGCCCCCACGCTGGTCGTCAACCATGTTGCTTCGGAAGCATCACGTCTGTTGTTGTCCCTTTCTAGTTGCCTTTAAGGCTATGTTCAGACCCTGTTTCAACCCTCTCCACCCAAAGAGCCCTATAGTTCATGTCCACACCATATGAGTAGAACTCAGCACTCCATGCCCCGAAAAGATAGTGCATGTCGTAGTACTCGGAGATATACGACGTAGATATCTGCCTGACTTGCGTGCACGCCTTGTACACATGCAAGCATGGCTTGTGTAGGAACTTCGGCTTGTTGTAGGTGCATGTAGCCACATCACCGAGGGTGCAAGCATGTTTCCTTTCCCCCTAGCATGACTATTAACATATTTTTGCATCAGCTGGATCTCGTACTTCCTCCCCAGGCCATCGATCACCCGATGTCATGCATACAAGCTTTTTGCATCTTCGGGTCCATATACCTCTGTATATTCTCGGACCATTGTTTCTCTTCTTGTAGTTGTCTCCTCGTTGCGGTAGCTCTATTTACGAAGTAACCGACCTTTCAAGTCTAGGTCTCCTCAACGATCGCGGTGATAGGGAGGCACCGCACACCTTTCAGCATGTTGTTACATATCTCGGATATGTTGGTTGTCATAATGTCGTACCTCGTCCCGTCTATGTTGTACATCTATGATCATTTCTCCAACTCAGGAGTGTGGAGATTAATCCACTCAGAGAAACTGATGGGTCTCCTGGATGTCCCTCTCACGCCCTGTTGTCCTTCTTGTGCCTCTGGAGGGGACTCCCTTGTATGCCTTGTAATCCATTTTTCGAGGTATCTCCATATGGTCTCAAACTTTCGCCTCTGATTTTGCTTGCACAACGTCTTGAGCGTCTTCATTAGTTCCTAACTGTGGAACTGCGTGAAGAAGTTAGATACAATATACCTTATGCACCACTAAATTTCCACGTCGTTCCACTGGTAGGGGGTTCCATCCCATTCTTCATGGTGTTAAGGGCAGACAACAAATCTGCATTGCGGTTTGTGATAAGACATACGTTGGGCCGGTCTTCCAAAACCGACCACTTGACATTTGCTAGGAACCACAGCCAACTGGATGTGTTCTCATTCTCTGCGATGGCAAATGCAACCGGAAGAAGTTGGCCATTTGCGGCCACCACCACGGTGAGAATGGTGCCCTTGTACCTCCCAGTGGGGAAAGTGTCATCCATTGTGACCATCGGACGACAACACTTGAAGCCCCGCCCTGGAAGAAAGCCCATAACACACAGTCTAGTATGTAGTAGTTAGGTCCCACATCAGGATCTTCTCTTTCCATCTTGTTTATGTACGTGTCGGGGTTTGCTTCGACGATTTGGTGAAGCATCCTTGGTACAAGGTTGTACGCCTCCTCATATGTTCCATGCATGGTCTCGATCACCTTCTACTTGGCTCGTTAGACTTTGCTATAGCTGACTGAATAACTAACCAGATTGGGAACTTCTGACAACAGTATCTTGGGGGAGACGCAGGCCCGTACCGGAGGCATATGCAGCATGAGCTGCTGTACAGGGCCCCAAAAAAACTAGGGGTCCCTTTTTCTATCCATTCTTCACTGATTACTTGCTAATCTTTGTTCTAGTAATAGTCAGAACTAATAAACGAGCAGCTCTTTTATTCACTTCTTACTGAAAACTACCATTGATTCACATTCATTTTCCCCTGCCTCCTCCTCTCTTTGTGTTTCTTTTGCTAAATATTTACTCTAAAAGTTCATTCCTAAGAAAAAACATGGGCCCTGTCGATATTTTAAAGTTTATGAGATGGCTAAATTATTTTTGTAATGCAATTGTTGCATATAGAATTTTGTTCACTATTTCAGTGAATATTGCATCTGTAAAAAGAGCTTTTATAAATTGAAGTTGGTAAAGTTCTACTTGCATTCTATAATGATTCAGGAAAGACTTAACCATGGCACTTCCAATCGATATTTAATTTGGCGAAGACTAGTTACGAAGATAATTGAAGATTTTGTTTCAAGGAATACTAGCAAAATGATGCTTTTCAATTAAAAGTATTGGTACTAGTTCAGAAATTTGTTTCTTAGCGAGACGTAACCCTTTGTACCGTAAGAAAATGCAAATGAGTGAAAGTAAATAGTGATAATAAATTTTACCAATTTACCTTCCCACAGTAGAAGAAAACCAACAGGAGAGGGGTAGAGAGGATAAGACCAAGCCCCCACCCCGTCGAGAGCACAGCCAAGCCAAACCGCCACCTCTTTTGCCACGGCTAAACCACACCCACAGAGAGAAAGCCTAGAGAAGACGGGGAGAAGGCCAGCTCAAGCGAGCACGCAGGAAGAGCGCGACGGCGGCGCCGGGTCAGGGCAAACCGGCGAGCCAGGTGGAGGTTCGGAAACGACGTCATCTGCACTCTACTCTGCTCCGCTGGGTCAACAGGCAAGTGCGTGGTATAGCGATATCCTATGAATGCTGTGAAATATGTGATGTTTATGCGACATGGTAATGCTTACATGATGATGCTTACATGATAATTGTTCATATGTTGATGGCAATAATGTTGGTACAAGGTGAGTAATGAGACTACCCTATCAATGTTGACAATGATGAATCATGTTAATGACAATAGACGTGTGCATTTGCATCATGGGAAGAATGCATGAGTCGGGACGGTGAGAAAGTCATGTAAGTATTCCAGTCCGGTCGGTGAGAAAACTGCATGACTAATCCGGTGTGCTCTAAATAAAGTCTTACATCTGTAGGGACTAAATAAAGTCCTGCAATGTATGGACCCCATCCTAACGAAGATGGGGGAAGAGTGTGTCATCGACGGGTGAACACTCCGCGATACCGGTATCAGCTGATGAGATGCATATGAGCATGAGCATGATGGTGCATTCTCATATATGGATAATGAAATGAGTATGTAGGTTAATGAGGTTTTGCACTAATGGAATGTTAATGATGGAAATGATGATATGGTTATGTTTAGGTCAGAATGGCAGTGTTTATTGTTTGTATTATGTGCTTGCTGAGTCTTCGGACTCACCCTTGATTACTTTGATTTTTTTGTGAACGTCGCAGATGACCTGCACTGGAAAGGGAGAATAGCACATCCTCGTCACATTGAAAGATCTAGACCCGCCATTATGAGTTAATGGAGTGTTTTGGTGATTAATGACAAATCCAAATATGAGACTAACTCTTTTATCTAGTATTATCTTTGTGTAGTCTCATTTGGATATAAAGGTGAAATACAACCAGGTATGCAATCGACATCTTAATCTTATATATTGTTGCATTCCTCGGATCCAAAATATAGGATTGAACTCAACCATAAGTTAAACTTGAATATGTGCATATGATCTTATTACACATTTGTGTATGCACACATTTAGGGGGAGTTTTATCCTATACTTTGTGGTTTCATTAGTATTGATCCATATTCTATTCTCCACATATATTTGGGATCTTTACTTTGAAACAAATCCGGTTGAGTATACAAAACTTGTGTAGTTCTTGTATACTCAAGTTAGAGTATATATATAACTTGTGTAGTTGATATATACTCAATTTGTTCTCTCATTTATCATCATTAAATTTATGAGTAATTAAGTGATTATCATCAATTACCAAAGAGGGAAAGATTGAGGTATCTTGTCCCACCATTATGAGTTAATGGTATGGTGTGGTAATTAATGATAATCATATTGTGGAACTAACATTTTCCATGAGTTGGATATATAGGTTATGTTCCAGGAGGATGAAGACTTGGGATGATCATGAGTTGATCATCAAGTCGAGATTCAAGCCAAGGATGCATCATGTGTTGATGCACATCAAGTCAAGAGAAGACCAATCATCATGTGCTGATGGAGGTCAAGTGAAGGAATGCATCATGCGTTGATGCATGTGAAGATCCCGAAGTAAAGAAATCATCATGTGTTGATGACTGTCAAAGTCAAGGACCTGGACTTGAAGTGTTGATGTGCGTCATTAAGCTTCAAGAAAATGCAAGGCAAAGGTATGACTAGCTAGGGCTAAGGATGTGTTCCTAGTCTTTTACCGGTCTCGGTGTTTGGTTGATAGACCGGATTGCTAGTATAGGATTGCCGTACTATTAAGAGGGGTCTTGACTAGTAGCATGAGTTAGTCATGTGTTGATAGCTCATTGTGTTTGCTCTAGATCATCTATGCATGGAGCTATTATTTGCGAATGTGTTTTGCAAATAGCCGAGGCTCATGCATTTAATCCTTATAGCATGGGACTATACTTTGCAAATGTGTTTTGCAAATGGTTGAAGTCCATGCACCTTAGCCTTGTAGCATGATGCTATTATTTGCGAATGTGTTTTGCAAATAGTTGATGCTCATGTTTGATTTCTTGTAGCATGTGACTTAAGTTTGCAAATGGTGTAAGTCCATATACCTTTTTCCTTGTGGCATGATTCTAAAAGTTTGCAAATGTGTTTTGCAACTTGCTAGGAATCTTGCTATTGATCCTTGTTGGCATGGCTTGTCAATTAGCAAATGTGTTTTGCAATTGAAGTTGTTGAAAAAGACATTGATATTTTCTGTCAGGATAATCGGAAGTTCCGGTTGTATAACTGCGGAAGTTCCGCGGGCCGGACGGTCCGATTTTCGGCGGAATATTTTTTCCAGAGAGCATCCGGTTTAGGGACTTAGCCGATTTCTCGAAGTGCGGAAGTTCCGCTGTGATACGAGCGGAAGTTCCGATTATCTATTGCTCCGAAATTCTTGCGGTTCGTTTTTTTCCAGAAAAGCACCATTTTGGGACTTAGCCAAAATTTAGATGTGCGGTAGTTCCGCTATGTGTTGTGCGGAACTTTCGAAGATCGGAACTTCCGCAACTTGGTTGGCGGTAGTTCCGCACTAAAAATCAAACGGCTAGTTTCTCGTCTGACATAACCGTTGCTGTGCTTTTCTCTCACATGCGGTAGTTCCGGCCTATACATGGCGGAACTTCCGATTTCCCTGATTTTTCAGGGGTTTGTCTCCCAACGGCTAGTTTTTGTGTGTGGACTTTATATAGCCACCTTGGTCGGTTGGGAGAGATTGTTGGTACTATTGTGAACTCTTTGTGATCCTCTTGAGCTAAGAGCAAGCCTCTATTCTCTTTTGTGCATGTGTTGCACTTGGTGAGATTAGAGAGTAAATCCTAAGTGCATGTGTTGCCTTAGGTAGTGGATTGTGTATCCACGTGAGCGTTGACACTTGATTAGTTCCAGCGAAAGTTTGGATTTGTTACTCTTGGTGTTTGCCGACACCTAGACGGCGTGGAGGCGTCGTGCGCGGTGATCTTCTCAAGAAGCTTATGAGAAGACCCGGCGGTTTGTGAGTGGTTTGGTGCTCACCATCTCCGGAGTGGAGGAAGAGCAACCATAGTTGAGTGAGGTGTTGGTTCGGTTAGGAACCGGTCCAAGTGTTTGGACTTACCTCGGAGGTATTGGCTTAATTTGTGGAGCCGGTCCAATTTGTTTGGGCTAACCTCAACGTGGATTAGGGGAGACCGGCAAGTCTCCGAGCACCACGGTAAAACATAATCGTGTCATCTTGTTTTTACTTGTGCTTTACTTTGAGCAATTTACATTCTTGCTTTAATTGCTTTTATAACATTGTATGATTGCTCTCTTGTATTGTCGGTGCACTTAGTTGAGCCTAGTTGATTTAGGTTTTAATTGTGCAAAATCAATTCGCTATTAGCTTCCATATTTATATATTGGTTTAGCGCGAAAGATTTTTAAAACCGTCTATTCACCCCCTCTAGTCGGCCACCTCGATCTTACACACATGTAGTCACAAATGCAAACCATCCTCCCTAGATAATTCACTCTTGATGTATTATGACTAGTTGTTAAATTAGCTACGCAAAGTTTGTAATGAATAACGTGTAGTGGTAGCATTCCGGGCCCGGATGACAGGCCGGGGTGTTACAGTTGGTATCAGAGCGGGCGTTAGGTCCGTGGCAAAAATTTTTGGACCTAGGTTGATTAATAACTAAAAATTTGACTTAGGTCAAATAATCAAATTAAACTTGACACACTCTGGTGCACAGTAGGATGGGTTTTCGGGTTAAACGTTGCATTATGTTTTAGCTAGTGATGCTGGTGTGCATGGTTACAAGGTAACTGTTTGTGAATTGATTGTGTGAATGCTTGTTGGATGTGAATAGAGATGCCGAGGGGTAGAGGCAGAGGTCACGGCCGTGGCCATGGCCGTGCTCAAGCGGAGCCACCGCTTGAGGTTTAGCAAGAAGCACCTGATGTGGAGGGTGTTTCTACTGAGCAGTCTGTAGCTAGGGATCAGGCAAGGTCTTCGGCCTTGCTGCGAGAATTTATGGAAGAGGTCCGTGCGCTTCGCCAACAAGCGTCGGTAGCCGCTGCTGTGAATATACTCGTTGCGGTACCTACCAATGTCCCAGCTGTGTCGGAGGCAAGGATGGGCCTTCGTGAGTGGTTGGCTTTACGTCTAGACACTTTCGTTGGAGCGGGTACACCAGTCCAAGCTGCGGATTGGTTGCGCTATATGGAAGGCAATTTGAAGCCCTGGAGATAAGCTCACAGCTGAGAGCTCGCTATGTGGCATTCAAGTTAAAGGGTCAGGCAGACATCTGGTGGAAGGGAGTCCTTTCGACTAGGACCCCTGCCCAGGGTTCCGCTACTTGGGAGATCTTCGTCGAGCAGTTCAAGGGGAAGTATTACCCAGAATCTTTTGTGGAATGTATGGAGGTCGCCTTATCGACCTTCGTGCAGGGGAAGAAAACCGTAGCTGAGTACGAAGCGGGGTTCAACTATTTGATCCGTTTCATACCATCAGTTGCGAGCAACGATCTGGAGAAGGCTAAAAGGTTTCGCCGAGGGCTCAACTCTGAGTTTCGGCTTGTTATGGGAGCAACTGCGCCACGTGACTTTAGGTCAGTGGTAGAGCAGGCCAGAGGGATGGAGATGGAGATGCAGTTCACTAAAGGATTGCAACCTTCAGGTGGTCCAAGCGCTTCTGGTAGTGACCAGAAGAGGAGTTTTAGCGAGGAAGGTTGTGGATATCGTGAGGATATGTGCATGATCTTAGGATGATGAGTCAATTGGCAATGGCTTTGTTGGTTTGCAAAATCTCACGTTTTCGGGGTTTGCTTCAGTCTGTCAGACCACAGGCGCTCTGACCGGTGGCATCGGCGGTCAAACCGCCCGTGGAGAGGTCCGACCGGCCGTGTTTGCCGGTCCGACTGGGTTCGGTTCAAAGTGGGTTTTGAAGCTGAGCTAAAAATAGGTTGTGTAGGCAAGTGAGGGGAGTCTCCTGGATGTGGTCACATAATTTTTGGAGCTCTCAGTCGAAAGTTCTATTCATTTGAAAATTCCAGAAGGTTTCGGATTTTCAAGATGAAATTTTGGCTAAGTCATTTCGGGCGGTCCGACCGCCGTTATGGAATCGGTCGGACCGGCCTGAAATCGGTCGGACCGGCTGTGTGGGGCGGTCAGACCGCCGATCACTTGGAGGTTAGCCTTGTTGGCATTGATGTGATTTGAATGTGGTTATTGTATGGATTTCAATGTTTTATTGTTGCATATTGCATTGTTGAACTGACGTGGGTCAAGTTGTGAAGAACTTGTTTCCGGAGACGATTTGTTTGTCTATTGCTATGCAGGTGGCTTGCAGGTCAACGACGTCAACGGTGAGGTGGATCGGGACTACGCTTGGAGAGCTGAGGTCCAGAACGATCATAGATGCCGGGTGAGGTCGTGTGACTCAAGCATGGTGTAGAATAGGCAAGATATATCGAACGGGTAGTTCGTTGTAACTGGTTGGATCAGGCGGTGCGGAAGTCGGTACATGTCTCTAGGAGGTTCCGATGGAATTCGGACGGGAGAGACTTGCCGACGTGATGAGAGCCGCTGATCAACCTACACGTGGTGAAGCAGGCGATTGCTTCAACAGATGTGTGTGAGTGGGTCACATGTGTGTGTGGGTCCCATGTATGAAACCCTAGCTCTCCTATAAATAGAAAGAGGGGAGATGTAAAACCCCTTGAAGCACTCATTTGGACCCCTCCACCTTTTTCTAGGGTTTGGAGAGGAGAGGAGAGGAGAAGCTAGGGTTTGGAGAGATTGTGTGTGCTCTTTGTTGAGCTCTTGTCCTCCTTGAGGGAGTGGCTTTGTAAGCATCTTGTTGGATCAATCAATCTTGTGATGCTTGCTTAAGAGATCGATTGTCTCCTTTGTGTTCTTCTCTCTTTTGTTGATTTTGGTGCTTCCTTGATTCAAGTGTTTATACTTGGTCTCTTGACCGATTTTATCTTGCTTTGATGTGTGGGAATACTCCTAGAATCATCTAGATCATCAACCCCCACAAGCAAGTCTTGAATCAAGATTTTTATATTTCTAGGGTTTGTGCACTTCTTTGGTAAAATCTTCAGAGATCGATTCTGTGAAGTGGATCTGGAGGATCGTCGCTAGAAATAGGTCTATAATATCCTTAGGGAGGTGTGCTCCAAATTTGGTCAAGTTTCATTGGTTGAATCAAAAGTTGGACCAAATTTCGTTTTGGATTTGGGCATTGTGTTTCGGTTCTGGACTAAATCGGTCCGACCGGTTTATCAGCGGCGGTCAGACCGCCAGCTTTCAGACCACCCATTAACGGCAGGTCGAACCGATTCCCAGCGGTCGGACTGCCACTTGTCTGCCGGTCAGACCGCCCGTGTCCAGACCAGCCAAGTGAGATCAACTCTCCATATTTGTGTTGTGGTTAAAGGGGGTAATTTAATTCAGCACAAGGCTTCCTCTGTGCGTGTACTGATATTCTTAGCTTTCCTAGCTAAAGGCGAAGAGTTTGTGTTGAATTTGATTAAGGCGAAAAAGTCAAGAAAGCGCATATTCACCCCCCTAGTCGCCTTTACGGTCCTACAAAGGTGGGTCATCTCGGCGACCCACTTCCAAGAAGTCTAAGTGGGGCCAGCGTTCCCCGCAGTCGTCCAAGTCCAAATCTTCGAGGCCGTCTTCTACAGCGTCGTGTCCGTCATCAGTGACCCCAGCCTATCGTCCTGTCCTAGGGCAGGGCATTATCTGTTTCAAGTGCGGTGGTGGGTATCGTGCCGCTGATTGTTCTCGGAAGGGAGAATGTCAACAGTGTAGTCGGTCGGGCCACATGGAGCGGGTTTATCGACAGAACCCCTCTAGTATTATCAAGTGGGAACCGGCACCTACGTCATCGACAAATGCTTCTCCTTGGGGGTTTGTCCAGATGTTGGTGGCTGCCCCTGCACCGCAGCCTTCTATTTCCTGGGCACCACCCGTGGGGTATTACTGGCACCCTAAACCAATTGCTCCAGTTCATCACTCTACACCACCTCCATTTCCGTTGCCACCTCAGCCGAGTGTCAGGGCTCCTGTCGCGCCGGCACCATATGGAGTCTACGCATTGCCCGCCGCTGAATATGCGGGACGACCAGACATGTTGACAGGTACCCTGTTAGTAGATTCGTGTGATGCCCTTGTTCTTTTTTACTCCGGTGCTACGTATTCCTTTGTGTCATGCGAGTTCGCTAGAAAAGCAAAGATGAATATTCAGCAGATCTCGCAGACTGTTCTAATCCGTTCTCCAGGAGGAATCATTGCTATCTCCACGGTATGTCCGGGATGCGTGGTTTCAGTAGATGGTAAGGACTTTGTGGCCAACCTGATAGCTATGCACATAGAACCTTTTGATGTTATTCTTGGCATGGACTGGTTATATCACTATCGGGCGATGATCTCCTGCTTCTGGAGGACAATTACTTTGCAAGCTCCTTCTGGGGAGGAGATAATCTTTCAGGGGGATGCACCTCCATGTTCTCTGTGTGTGCTGGCCAGTCTGTTCCCTGGCCAACGAATGGTGAAGTCTGGTTCACTTCTAGCACTTGCAGAGAAGCCGAGCGCATCTTTGTGCGTTGGGAATATTCCAGTAGTATGTGAGTATCCCGATGTATTTCCTGAAGAGCTTCCGGGTATGCCACCCGAAAGGGATGTGGAGTTTAGAATTGATCTTGTTCCTGGCACGCAACCTATTTCTTTATTCCCGTACCGTTTGGCACGACCCTTCCAGGAAGAATTGAAGAAGCAATTGGACGATTTGTTGTCCCAAAGGGTTGATTCGTCGTAGTGTATCACCTTGGGGAGCCCCTGTCCTGTTCACTGAGAAGAAGGACAGGAGTTGGCGCATGTGCATAGACTATTGTGCTCTTAATCAAGTGACCATCAAGAATAAATACCCTTTGCCTCGTATCGAGTATTTGTTCGATCAACTGAAGGGGGCCAAGGTGTTCTCCAAGATTGATTTGCAATATGGGTATAATCAGATTCGAGTGCGGGAACAAGATATAGAAAAGACTACTTTCTCTACAAGGTATGGGCACTATGAGTATAAAGTTATGTCCTTTGGACTAACAAATACCCCTACTGTTTTTATGGAGACGATGAACAATATGTTGCATAAGTATCTTGAAGACTTTGTGGTTGTGTTCATTGACGATATTATGATCTATTCTAAGACGAAGGGAGAGCATGAACGGCATTTGAGGCTCGTGCTTGAGACTCTGAGGGAGAATCAGTTCTTCGCCAAGTTAAAGAAGTGCCAGTTCTGAATTTTTGAAGTAGGCTTCCTGGGTCACGTGATTAACCAGGAGGGTATTTCAGTAGATCCAGCCAAGATTTCGACTATAGTTGACTGGAAGAGACCAACCAATGTCAAAGAAGTGAGAAGTTTTTTGGGTTTAGCTGGTTACTACCAGCGTTTCGTAAAAGAATTCTCAATTATTTCTAAGCCAATGTCTCGGCTCACGCAGAAGGGTGTGAAATTCTAATGGACCGATAAATGTGAGCGCAGTTTCTGTACTTTGAAAGAAAAGTTGATTACTGCTCCTGTTCTCACCCTCTCTGAGCCAGGAAAGCGCTTCACAGTCTACTCGGATGCCTCTAGAGTGGGTCTTGGTTGCGTGCTCATACAAGACAGTCATGTGATTGCTATGCTTCACGACAGTTGAAGAAACATGAATAAAATTACCATACTCACGATTTAGAGCTAGCCGCAGTGGTATTAATTTGCTCTAAAGATTTGCAGGCACCACTTGTATGGCGAGTCTTGTGATATTTTTACTGATCACAAGAGCCTCAAGTACATATTTACTCAAAAGGAGTTGAATTTGAGGCAAAGAAGGTGGTTGGAGCTGATCAAAGACTATGATCTCACTATCCAGTACCATCCGGGCAAGGTAAATGTGGTTGCAGATGCTCTTAGTCCCAAGGAGACACCCTCTACTCTAGGTTGTCTTAGTGTTGACTTTGATCGAATGGAAATATTTTATTGTTATGCTGGTACAGCACCGGCTGAGACGCAACTGCTGTTGGAATTGGCGATTCCGGAGTGAGAGAAGCGCAACAACATGATCGGTTGCTTCAACAAGTAAGAAATCGCCTCGATAAAGGGAAAAGGGGGGATTTTAGCCTTGATGAGTCGGGCGCATTGCGGTTCAAGGGTCGCCTTTGCGTGCCACAAAAGGCTCAGGTCAAGGATGATATATTGCGGGAAGTTCATCGTACACCATAGACGGTACATCCTGGCGAGACCAAGATGTATCGGGATTTGAAAAAGAGCTTTTGGTGGAAGAGAATGAAGGTGGATATCGCTCGATATGTAGCATCTTGCGGGGTTTGCCAGCGGGTGAAGGCTGAGCATAAACGACCCGCTGGGCTATTGCAGCCTTTGGATATTACTCAGTGGCCTTGGGATGACATTATCATGGATTTCATAATCGACCTACCTCGTACTCAGCAAGGGAAGGACGTAATTTGGGTAGTGGTGGATCGATTTAGTAAATCTGCGCACTTCATCCTTATTCGTACGACAAACTCGGCAAGTGATTTGGCACCCATCTATGTGCGTGAAATAGTAAGATTGCATGGTGTGCCCAAGACGATAGTTTCTGACAGAGATGCCAAGTTTGTCTCCATGTTTTGGAAGAGTTTGCAGGGCGCTCTGGCACGGCTTGATTCGATCGCTTCCACCCACAGACGGATGGGCAGTCCGAACGCACCATTCAAACACTAGAGGACATGATGAAGTCATGTGTTCTGTCCTAGAAGGGTAGTTGGGAGGATCATTTGGCACTCGTGGAGTTTGCCTACAACAACAGCTACCACTCCAGTATCCGGGTAGCGCCATTCGAGGTTCTGTATAGGCGGAAGTGTAGATCACCACTTTGTTGGGATGCTGTAGGTGAGAAGGTTGTTCTGGGTTGAGAGACCATGTGAGAGGTCCTCCACTCTGAGTGATGAGTATTTGACAAGTGTGTTGATTAGATTGAGAGTTGAGGTTTTCGGTTTGGACTGCTTGGTCGAAGTCGTGAAATCGGAACTACCGCCGTATGGCGCGAAGTTCCGATTAATCTAAACTACCTGTTGGAAATAGGAACTTCCGATTTATCTGGGTTTTGCTCTCGGCTGAAGGAAATCGGAACTTCCGCACAAGGGGTAGCGGAGTGTCCGATAATACTGACATTGAGTGTTCTCTGATATATTAAATCGAAATTAAATATCTGGAAAGTCGGTTGTTCCGGATATCGGAAGTACCGCAGTGTTGAGCGCAGAACTTCCGATATTCCTGACAAGTGCGGATAATTCGAAATCGGAACTTCCGCTGTGGTAATTGCGGAACTTCCGATTGTGTCCAGAACTGTGCAGAGAAGATTATTTTGTGATTTTGATTTTGTATGAGTTTGAGCCTTATACAATTGTTGATGCTATGATATTGTGCAATGCTATGTGATGTGTTTTTGTGCGTGTTGATCGCAGGCATCAAGATGGAGTCGTGGCGAGACACGTGGACCGGACTAAGCGCAGGAGGCGTTGAGGTCGAACGGTCGGGATGTGTCAAGACGGCGTGAATCTTGAAGCGGTTGCGAGTCGTGGACAACAAGGTGTACGGAGGCTTCGGAAGGTGCGCAAGGGGCGAAGGGTCTTTTCGCAAAGCGGCAAAAGTAGAGGCGGTTCCGTTCGGTGTAGCGGGCTTAATGGGTTGGAGGCCCATTAGCAAAGGCTATAAATAGGGAGAACCACAGAGTTAGGGTTAGACCTTTGAGAGAAAATTAGGTTAGCTCTAGAAAAGGGTGTGTGTTGCCTTTTGAGAGTTTGTTGGTTTTGAGAGAATGAATCGAAATCTCTTGTAATCATTCCTCTGTGTTTCCATTTGTAAACGTTTGATTTCTATCAATGAAACTCGAGTCGTTGATTACATGTTTATGCTTCTCTTTATTCCTCTCTGCTCATGTTGAATATCTAGGGTTTTGGCATATCTTTTGTTTCGTTGTATGAAATAGCATGAAACTTCATATCTAGAATCGTTTGGTATTGCTATTACTTCCTCAAAGTTTCATGCTCTAAGAATCGAGAATCTCGCTTATCATTGGTTTTGGTCTTTCTTGCCCCTTCTTCAAGAAATCCGTTTAGTTCGATTATTGAATCTTTGGTTGCGATTCTTCTCCATAAGGTCAAGATGGTGTTTAGGATGATGTCTGTAAAACTTGACTGAGAAGAGCATTCAAGATTAAGTAGTTTGGATTTTTGGGCAAAACCCGAGCGCTCTGTTCTTGATCGGGATAATCGAGCTTAGATTTTATGCAATGAAGTACCGCAGCGGAACTTCCGCGATACACATCGCGGAACTACATAGCGGAACTTCCGCAGCTCATCGCCCAAACTTCCGATTTCGGAAGAACGACTGAAACTGTTTTGTTATTTGATCTTGCTTCATTTACCTTCTTTAGATCTTCGAGAGATCTTTGTAGGCTAGTTTTAAATACAATGAAGGGAGTATTATTTTTAAGGCACCATTCACCCCCTCTGTTGCCATTTCGGTCCTTCAATTGGTATCGAGCGGTTAGCTCTTCTTGATAGATCTTAACCGGTCGGTTGAGCCATGGCAACGGACAAGTATTCCACCAAACCTCCGCTTTTGATGGTCCGGATTACCCTTCCGAAGAGCCGAATGGAAACTTACATCCGTGCTCGGGGTATGCCATCCGGAGAAAGGTGAAGGTCGATTTCTTTGTTCTGCCGATGAGAACATCAATGCTGGAAACATGGCCGATGTTGAGGCAAATGCTAAGGCAAGGAACATAATCATTCAGGGTTTAAGCAGAAGTGAGTTTGATCGTATTTCTCATTTGATTTACGCTATGACATCCGGGTGACCCTCGATGCATACCATGAGGGCACTACCCGATTAAGACGGTTCGACAAGACCAGTTCAAGCGTGAATACAGTAAATTTGAAATGCTTGCTGGTGAATCTTTAGACGAGTGCTTTTCGCGTTTTCACAAGATTTTGAGCAACCTCCGAGCGGTCGGTCTTACATACCCCGACTCGGATAACGCCGACGATGCTTTCGCACTTGATCTTCGTGTTTGGGAGATGAAAGTGACTACCATCGAAGATAGCACGGACCTCTCGACCCTGACTCTTGATGCGCTTTACTCGCGTCTCAAGACTCACGAGATTGACATTGTCTCTCGAAGGTCGAAGTCACAGTCGATGGCTTTAGTCACTGATCCCACCTCTGGATCTTCTTCTGAGTCGATACGTGGGTTCTCCTAGCCGCTCTCGTGACATAACGATGATCGCTAGAGCGACTTGAGGATGAACACCTAGCCCTCCTAGCTCGGAAGTTTTCCCATGCTTACAAGAGGAGGAGGGATGGTAAAAGAGGAGGTCCTGTGATTTGTTTCGAGTGTGGTGGCCCCAACCACATCCGAGCAAACTGTCCCAAGCTTGGGAAGGGCAAAGGTGACTATGGCGGTCCAAGCAAGAATGACTACATCGACAAGAACCGCAACACGAAGCCCTCAGCACCTGATCAAGGCAAGAAGAAGTTCCGCAACTTTGGGAAGGCAAAGAAGCTGTTCCATCGCGTCCTCACCGCCCTCGACGAACCGGACACCAGCCGAGGTGGAGGGGTGGAGTGACGATGATGGGAAGGACGATCATGATCCCAAGGACGACGGCAACTTCTCCCAAGCATGTGCTTCATGGCCCTCGGGCGAATCGAGCGACAATGAGCCAGATCCGACTCACGAGGTTAGTCCCACTTACGACCACAATGATGCTTTTCTTAAGCTAGGTAGATTTCATGCTAAGTCTAGGCTAAGTGTTCGTGTTGGAAAAGGAAGTAGCTAGACTATCACGGAGCTTACTTTACTTACATCCGCTCCCTCCCGTGATGAATGTGACACATGTTTGTGCCTTGATTGATGATGTGGATAAACTAAGGTCCTTACATGATAGTGTGTCCTCCGAACTTGACATGATTAAGGTAGAGAACATTAGCCTTCTTGTTGAATTAGAGATGAGTAGGGTAGCACCTCCTTCATCCACTACTTTGTTGAGGCTATCGCTTGCACCTCATGTGAGGTTAAGGACAATTCGCTTAGAGGTCTTTATACCTTATTGCTTGATCTGCTCAAACTTGTGAAAATTGTAATAATCTCAAGATGAACCTAAAGCAGGCGGATCACAAAATTGTTGAATTTCAAGTCGCGCTACTAGAGCCTATTGTTTCTTGTTTAAAGCTGTCCTAAGTTAATCAATTTGAACTAGAATCAGATCTAAGCGGTTTCAAGAAATGATTGATCACAAGAATAAATTGGCTCAAGATGCTTCTAAGGACCTTGTTAGCTCACCATGCAATCATTGTTATAAACTAAAATGTGATTTGGTTGCCTTGGATGAAAAATGTGTGAAGCTAACTAAGGACCTTTTAGAGACACAATCATCCGCTTGTATTGTGTGTCTTTGGAAAGAAGTCTAAGGGTTTGGTAGAGACGCCTAGCAACGTGAACCAATCATTAGCGATGAGGATTCCCTTAAAAGTCTACCGTGCGTGCACAAGCCAATCTTTCCTCTGTTGTTGGTTCTTCTTCCGCTCCCTTACTGCTGCCGTCCCTTCTTCCCCTCGCTCTTCTTGCACCTCTCTTTTTGGAGTGTCGGTATCTTATGAACACTCTCGAGAGGTTTGTAGGAGGCAAGAAGAAGCTCAATCTCATTCTAGATAAATCTAAAATTTGCAGATTTAATCGTGGTCTAGGATATGATATCCGGAGGATATGAGGAAGCATCCACCGTCGTGCTCAAAACCATAGCACCGGTGTGATCAAAACTAAGCCGGTGATTGAGAAAGTAAATTTTAAGTCGTGGGTTTTGTTCAAAGGATTTACGACAAGAAGGTGATTCCACTGCAGCTTGACCTCTCGTAAGGCGAAGTATCATTGCACCTTCATCGTAAAGATGGACATTTAGTTGATCATTGCTTGAGCGCGCTAAGATCGCGTAGAGAGACCGTGTTGAGTCTCTTAGGCACATTCGAGGTCACCCCGGATCTTGAGTGCACCTAAGACCAACACGAGGTCTAGATTTGTTCCATCGATGATTTTGGGCATCGAGGACTTGGTTTTTCCGAGTTTTCGAGTTTCGTCCTCATGCTCCCTTTGGTCGTAATCTCCGCGTCCCCGAGGGTAGATCTCGTTTTCCTTTCGAGATAGCTACCATGGCGAGATCAAGATATTATCGCACTTCGACTCGCTCTTCCATAGCGATCGGATTCAAAGAACAGTGAGATCTTTGACTTGTTGAGTGACAGAGAGCGTAGGGTAGATAGAGGTCGGTCTTGCTTGACTACTTCATCTGTCGCGTGTTACTCAAGATTGGGTGCCAAAATCATCGTTGATTCACCCCAAGATCGAGACTTTACTCTGCTTGACTCGTGGTCGCGGCCGGGAAGGAAAGGTCCGGATTGTAGACTCGGTTGTTCACGTCATATGACCGTGAGTCTCGTTGGTTTTCTTCCCTAGCCCGCGCTCCGGTGATGAGACGATCACCTTCGAGATACTTCATTTGGGCGTCATCGCTAAAGGTACTTGTGAGCATTAATGATTCTTTTATTTTAAAAGATGTTGCCTTAGTAAGTAAGCTGCAGATAATCGCTTTGATCTCTCGACTTACCGATGACGGGTTCGAGGTGAGCTTTAAGAAAAACAATTGCAAAATTCTTGATTCTTGGTGGTCTAGTTTATGGATTTCGTTATGGGAGGATCTTTCGTCTGATTTTTCGGATCTTCCGTGATCCTCTCCGATGTTTAATTGCTTCAATCCGTGATTTGACTTTACGGCATAGGAGACTTGGTCATATAGGATTTGATCATCGACCGAGTTAGCGCCACGATCTCATTCGTGGTCCGCCAAACTCAAAATGGTCAAGGATCTTGTTTGTGCTCCTTGCCGCACGGCAAAATGGTTGCCGCTTCACATCCTCCGATTCTGATGACTATGACAGATGCACGTGTCAATCGCTCCATATGGACACGATGGGACCGGCTAGAGTGCGATCGAGAGGAGGGAAGTGGTACGTACTTGTCGTGGTCGATGACTTCTCGAGGTATTCTTGGGTGTTCTTCTTAGCCTCGAAGGATGAGACGTTTACTTTTTTCGTGGTCTTTTAGTAGGCTTTCGTTGAGCTCCCGGTGCATTACGAGCAATTCGACCGATAATGGCACCGAGTTCAAGAATTCCTACTTTGAGAGTTTTTGTGGTGAGGCAGTGTAGAGCACCGCCTCGTCTCCATACGCCCCCAACAAAATGGCGTTGTGGAGAGGAAGAACCGCACCTTGGTCGAGATGGCCGGACGATGCTTGATGAGTACTCTACACCTAGGAAGTTTTGGTGAGGCAATTGCTCGCTTGTCATGTTTCTATGAGTTTTTCTTGGGCACTCTTGCATCGCACTTCTTATGAGTTGAGATATGGGCGAAAACCAGGCCTCACATTTTCGTGTGTTTGGTTGCAAGTGTTTTATTCTCAAGTCAGGGAACCTAGATAAGTTCGAGTCACGATCATGTGATGGGATCTTTCTGGGTTACTCGACTTCTTCTCGTGCCTATAGAGTCCAGGCTGCGAGTCTAGTAAATTGTTAGAGACCTGTGAGGTGACCTTCGATGAGGCCACCAGGGACTAGGCACGATATCTCGTGTTCTTTAGAGCGATGCGAGTCCATCTTTGTGGACGAAGAGGAAGACGGAGATGAAGGTTGTTTACTGACCCAGGTTCTTCCTCCTCCTCTTGAGGTGCCTTCTTCCACTGGCACCTCGAGGAGTCAGCCCTTACCTTCTGCTTCTTCTGAAGCTAGTGGCTCTGTTCCTATCTCATCTGATCATGAGGTAGAGGCCACTTCTTCATCTCACCTGGACCTCCTAGACATATTCAAAGGACCATCCTTCAGAGCAGATCATTGGAGACCTCTTTGAGCGTGTCACACGTTCTAAGGCTGGTTTGTCTCTCTTCTGTCTCCATTCTGCCTTCGTCGCCTCGTTTGAGCCCAAAGACGTTTGTCATGCTCTTTCTGATGAGTCATGGACTAACGCCATGCACGAGGAATTGGAAAACTTTGAAAGGAACAAGGTCTGGTCCCTTGTTGAGCCCCTCAAGGTCACAATATCATTGGGACTAAATGGGTGTTCAAGAACAAGCAAAGTGAAGATGGGTTAGTCATTCAAACAAGGCTAGGCCGGTAGCTCGTGGGTACTCTCAAGTTGAGGGTCTAGATTTGAAGAGACTTTTGCCCTCAGCTAGACTTGAAGCCATTAGAATCTCGCTTGCCTTTGCAGCTTCTAAGGGTTTCAAGCTTTACGATGGATGTCAAGAGTGCCTTCCTCAATGGCCTTATTGAGGAAGAAGTCTATGTCGACTGACCTCCTGGTTTCGAGAACCCCAAATACCCTAACCATGTCTACAAAGCTTTCCAAAGCTTTGTATGGACTCAAGCGAGCTCCCGAGCTTGGTATGAAAGGCTTAAGTCCTATCTCACGAGCCATGGTTTTGAGATGGGTAAAATTGACAAAACCTTGTTCATCCGCCGCCTTGGCACCGATCTTACGCTCGTCCGGATCTACGTGGATGACATTATATTTGGCGGCTCCTCGCATGCTCTCGTTCCCGCTTTTCCGATGTCATGAGCTCGGAGTTTGAAATGAGCATGATGGGCGAGTTGAGCTTCTTCCTTGGCTTCCAAATCAAACAGACTCGGGGGTACCTTTCTTCATCAAGGCAAATACACTCGAGATCTCTGAGCGTTTCGACATGAATGATGGAAAGCCGATATCAACTCCAATGGCATCTACAACTCTGGATCCGGATGAAGACGGCGAACTCGCTGACCAAAAGGATTTCAGAGCATGATTGGCTCTCTCTTGTACCTCACGGCCTCGAGACCGGACATACACTTTTCTCAGTGTGTCTTTGTGCTCGGTTTGAGCTTCTCCTCGCGTATCTCACCGTCGAGCGGTGAAGCGCATCTTCGGTACCTTCGAGCTACCATTGACTATGGTATCGGTACTCCTCCTCTTCTTGTCTATCTCTTAGAGCCTTCTCCGATGCATTTTCTTGGTCAGGATAGATAGGAAGAGCACTTCAGCACTTGCCAATTCATTGGCACTTCCTCGCCTCTGGGTCGCCGAGGAAGCAATCCGGTGTTGCGCATCCGCTGCGCAGAGGCCGAGCACGTTGTCGCAGCCGATTCTTTGTAGCCAAGTGCTCTGGATGGTCTCGACCTGCAGGATTTCGGGCTATCTATCATTGCGTTCCACTCTTACGTGATAACACGTCTGCGATTTGCATTGCCAAGAACCCGAAGCAACATTCTCGGACCAAGCATATTGATATTAGATATCACTTTCTTGAGACCATGTAGAGAAGGGCGACATTGTGCTCGAGCCAGTGAGAGTGAGCACCGCTTGGTGATATCTTCACTAAGCCTCTGGGATGACTCTCGGTTTTCACTTTCTGCGGGAGAGCTTGGGGTGGTTTGTCCTTACGGATCTTTGTGAGGGGCGTTGTGCTACTCTTGTATTATATTATATTATACGCTTACTCCTTTCTCGTTTCATTTCTTTTAATATTTGGTCAAGTCCTTCCAAATAGGTTAGAGTGTTTCTCTTGCCACATTGCTTTGATGCTACTTCTTGTCTTGTGCTTCTAGGATGTCGCTTATTAGTCTCTTCTCTCTCTAAGTAGAGCTTACTCACTTCTTATAGGTTCTAGCAGGGTCGGGCCACCCTTGGGTAGACAGGGGCAGTGTTTGCTCCTTAGTGTTTGTGTAGATCACTAATAGTCCTAGAATCATATGGGGTAGATAAGAATCATCTGAGCGATAGTTTTCTATATCTTTTCTATGCTCTAAAGGATTGCCTTTTCTGCTTTACTTATCAGATTCTTGTTTTTGTTCCTTTGGTTCAGGGGGAGTTATTCTTGGCTATTCCATACTCTTAATTTTGTCATAACTCAACTTTGAATTAAAAGATGCATCTCATTCTGAAGGGAATCTGGATTTTTTGTGTATTTCATCAAGCATTGCATGATAATCAAATGGAGCCTTGTTTATTATCCCTTATGATCTGTTTTCACTATTTTACATCTTGCCATGATTTATGCTAAACCGCTAGATCTATCATGACTTTTTATGTGTAGTTTAGTCTTTGCCATGCTAAGGTATTTAAAATGCTAAACTTGAATTAAAATCTTGTCATGATAGCTCTTGAGACTAGTCCGTTGAAACTATCCTTTTATGATTTTCGCCATGTCAAGTAGGTCGAGTTGAGTCTGAATCTCTTTTGAACTTTTGAGTAAGCTATGTCGGTTTGTTAAGAAACATGACTTATCTCTAATCACTTGGTCTAAAAACTTCAAAAGCAAAAATGATCTCGTTTGTGCGAAAAAACTGATCTCACCAAATCTTTCTCATGAGACGGCTTGCCATTGCACTAGGCATGAACTCAGGGGGAGCCTTGGATGACCTAAGATCACCTCCTTAAGTCTGTTGCTTGGAGTGGTCGCATAAGGCTTGGGATCTAGCACATGGCTAAGATTTGAAAAATTGGTTGAAGCTTAGGAGGCAGTTGTGGATGGCACCTAGTCCAGAGCTTGCTTTACTAAGATAAAACCATAAAGAGCTTTAAAAAAAATGTGCTAAAATTGCTTATCATTAAAAGGACCAAGTTCTGGATAAAATGAGTCATTCTTCAACTGGTAGCACTCTAAACTGTTCAGTATGAGTCTTCTTGGTTCAACTTAGATTATTTGACATGGCTTGTATCATCCTTGGATATCTTTAGCTAGACTTCAATCTTGGCTTATTTGACCTGCTAAAGAATTGGATCATTAATCAGATTATGGACTTTCTGTCTTAGCTCTTCTATACATCGATTGTCATGATCTTGATAGCATTCTTCTGTGTTATGGCTTGGTGTAATACTCTAATAGTCATTTTGGATAATCTACATGGCTCCTAATGCTTAAAATGAACATCATATAGTCTTTTCCTCCCTTTTCTACATATTGATGATTTTATTGCCAAAGGGGGAGAATGATTGTGAGAAAAGCCTTCTAAAGAAAAGCCTTGAGTTTTGTGCGAAAATTGCTCTTTCATCTCATCTCAAGTCTTTTTCTTTTTGTCAACTTGGTCTTGAGCTTAATTGCTCTTGTTTAGACCTTGGTTGACTGGAATCTCAAACTCATCTTATGCTTTTTCGGTAATTGTCAATATACTCATCAAGGGGAGATTGAGAGACCATGTGAGAGGTCCTCCACTCGAGTGATGAGTATTTGACAAGTGTGTTGATTAGATTGAGAGTTGAGGTTTTCGGTTTGGGTGTTTTCGGTCGAAGTCGGAAATCGGAACTACTGCTGTATGGCGCGGAAGTTCCGATTAATCGAACTACCGTGTTGGAAATAGGAACTTCCGATTTATCCGGTTTTGCTCTCGGTGAAGGAAATCGGAACTTCCGCACAAGGGGTAGCGAGTGTCCGATATACTGACATTGAGTGTTCTCGAGATATTAAATCGAATTAAATATCCGGAAAGTCGGTTGTTCGGATATCGAAGTACCGCAGTTGTTGAGCGGAACTTCCGATATTCTGACAAATGCGGATGTTCGAAATCGGAACTTCATTGTAGTAATCGCGAACTTCCGATTGTGTCGAATCGTGCGAGAAGATTATTTTGTGATTTTGATTTTGTATGAGTTTGAGCCTTATACAATTGTTGATGCTATGATATTGTGCAATGCTATGTGATGTGTTTTTGTGCTGTGTTGATGCGGGGCATCAAGATGGAGTCGTGGCGAGACACGTGGACCGGACTAGGCGCAGGAGGCGTTGAGGTCGAACGGTCGGGATGTGTCGAAGACGGCGTGAATCTTGAAGCGGTTGCAGTCGTGGACAACAAGGTGTACGGAGGCTTCGGAAGGTGCGCAAGGCGAAGGGTCTTTTCGCAAAGCGGCAAAAGTGGAGGCGGTTCCGTTCGGTGTAGCGGGCTTAATGGGTTGGAGGCCCATTAGCAAAGGCTATAAATAGGGAGAACCACAGAGTTAGGGTTAGACCTTTTGAGAGAAAATTAGGTTAGCTCTAGAAAAGGGTGTGTGTTGCCTTTTGAGAGTTTGTTGGTTTTGAGAGAATGAATGAAATCTCTTGTAATCATTCCTCTGTGTTTCCATTTGTAAACGTTTGATTTCTATCAATGAAACTCGAGTCGTTGATTACATGTTTATGCTTCTCTTTATTCCCTCTCTGTCATGTTGAATATCTAGGGTTTTGGCATATCTTTTGTTTCGTTGTATGAAATAGCATGAAACTTCATATCTAGAATCGTTTGGTATTGCTATTACTTCCTCAAAGTTTCATGCTCTAAGAATCGAGAATCTCGCTTATCATTGGTTTTGGTCTTTCTTGCCCCTTCTTCAAGAAATCCGTTTACAGTTCGATTATTGAATCTTTGGTTGCGATTCTTCTCCATAAGGTCAAGATGGTGTTTAGGATGATGTCTGTAAAACTTGACTGAGAAGAGCATTCAAGATTAAGTAGTTTGGATTTTTGGGCAAAACCCGAGCGCTCATTCTTGATCGGGATAATCAGAGCTTCGATTTTATGCGTGAAGTACATAGCGGAACTTCCGCGATACACACTGCGGAACTACCGCAAGCGGAACTTCCGCAGTCTACTGCCCGGAACTTCCGATTTCCAGAAGAACAGCCTGAAACCTGTTTTGTTATTTGATCTTGCTTCATTTACCTTCTTTAGATCTTCAGAGATCTTTGTAGGCTAGTTTTAAATACAGTGAAGGGGAGTATTATTTTTTAAGGCACCATTCACCCCCCCTCTGTTGCCATTTCGGTCCTTCATGGGTCCAGATTGGGTCCAGCAAACAGTGGAACGAATGGTGGAGTTTAGACAGAATTTGCTAGCTGCCCAGAGTAGGCAGAAAAGCTATGCAGATATGAGGAGACGCGACTTAGAGTTTGAAGTGGGAGATCAAGTGCTTCTGAGAGTGTCCCCTACTAAAGGAGTTGTGCGATTTGGTATCAAAGGGAAGCTCAGCCCACGGTACATTGGGCCATTTCCGATTCTGGCACGAATTGGAAAGTTGGCATATCGTCTAGACCTTTATGAGTCCATGCAAGGAGTGCATAATGTATTTCATGTTTCTATGTTAAGGAAGTACTTAAGGGATCCAGAGCATGAGATTGTGCGAGAACCGTTGTCCCTTAAACAAGACCTCACATTCGAGTCCCATCTAGTTCGGATTCTGGAGGAATCGGAAAGGGTGTAAGGCACAGAACGATAAAGTATGTTAAGGTGCTATGGTCGCATCAGTCCGAACGAGAAGTGACTTGGGAATTGGAGTCTCGCATGCGTGAGAAATACCCGGAGTTGTTCACTACAGGTACAAGTTAGAGTTATCTTTTATGTACAGATGTTCAATCTTGTTATCTCGCATGTATGGTTGAACGCCAAAATTCGGGGTCGAATTCTGTTAAGGGGGTGGAATGTAATGCCAGTAGAAAATGCAAATGAGTGAAAGTAAACAATGATAATAAACATTACAAATTTACCTTCCCACAGTAGAAGAAAACCAACAGGAGAGGGGTAGAGAGGATAATACCAAGCCCCCACCTCGTCGAGAGCACAGCCAAGCCAAACCACCACCTCTTTTGCCATGGC
Source organism: Hsuehochloa calcarea (assembly GCA_036346395.1). Lineage (NCBI taxonomy): Eukaryota > Viridiplantae > Streptophyta > Magnoliopsida > Poales > Poaceae > Hsuehochloa > Hsuehochloa calcarea. The sequence continues at coordinate 62,734,728 of CM070594.1, read as the reverse complement.
CAAACCACACCCACAGAGAGAAAGCCTAGATAAGACGGGGAGAAGGCCAGCTCAAGCGAGCACGCAGGAAGAGCCCGGCGGCGGCGCCGGGTCAGGGCAAACCGGCGAGCCAGGTGGAGGTTCAGAAACGACGTCATCTGCATGCTACTCCGCTCCACTGGGTTAACAGGCAAGTGCGTGGTATAGCAATATCCTATGAATGCTGTGAAATATTTGATGTTTGTGCGACATGGTAATGCTTACATGATGATGCTTACATGATAATTGTTCATATGTTGATGGCAATAATGTTGGTACAAGGTGAGTAATGAGACTACCCTGTTAATGTTGACAATGATGAATCATGTTAATGACAATGGGCGTGTGCATTTGCATCATGGGAAGAATGCATGAGCCAAGACAGTAAGAAAGTCATGTAACTATTCTGGTCCGGTCAATGAGAAAGCTACATGACTAATCCGATGTGCTCTGAATAAAGTCTTACATCTGTAGGAACTAAATAAAGTCCTACAATATAAGGACCCTATACTAACGAAGATGGGGGAAGAGTGTGTCATCAACGGGTGAACACTCTGCGATACCGGTATCAGCTGATGAGATGCATATGAGCATGAGAATGATGGTGCATTCGCATATATGGATAATGAAATGAGTATGTAGGTTAATGAGGTTTTGCACTAATGGAATTTTAATGATGGAAATGATGATATGGTTATGTTTATGTCAGAATGGCAGTGTTTATCGTTTGTATTATGTGTTTGCTGAGTCTTCGGACTCACCCTTGATTACTTTGGTATTTTTTAGGTGAACACCGCAAATGACCTGCACTGGGAAGGGAGAATAGCACATCCTCGTCACATGTAGTCACAAACGCAAACCATCCTCCCTAGATAATTCACTCTTGTTGTATTATGACTAGTTGTTAAATTAGCTGCGTAAAGTTTGTAATGAATAAGGTGTAGTGGTATCATTCTGGGCCCGGATAACGGGCCGAGGTGTTACACAATTCTGTCGATCGGACCACCACCTCCTGCACCTAGGGGCGCATCTTCCTCGCTACCATTCAAGCCTGGGTCGGTGTCCTCGTCGAACTCTAACTCGGCCAGTTGGCTCGACAGAAACTCGTGGCAATCAATGCGGGATCACCATTGTCCCGCCTCCTCATTTTGCACAAAATTATGTATAAATATTCTCTCATAGGCTTCCTCCAAAATAACACATGTTGTGCTCCCATCTTCACACACTGCCTGCGTTTCCTCGCTTCCTGAGGCACCAACATCATCAAGGTTTGCTGGCACCCTGTGCACGAAATTCACATGCATCATCGACTTTTCGTATATCACCGTATCAGGCTTGGCAGCGATCTGCATGTACTGGCCCCATGCAACGCTACCATTCACCTTGAGTAGCTTCCATACATCCTACCCTCCCCTATTCGTGTAGGTGATCGCTTCGATGACAAGCTTCTTCGTCGCTGCATCCGTGTCAAACTCCCTTTGGATGCAGCTTATCAGCTAGTGAATATTTATCGCATCCAGCCCCTCCGTCCGGACCACCTTGCACTGGCATCTCGACGGGTCCAACCCATCCGGTCTGCCCCGTACAAGATCGTCATCATAAAATACAAGCAAATCTTGCATGTTTGACATTATCTAAAGCCACAACAACTCAATTTACTGTACATAATCTAATAATAGGTCACACTATGTAGTCTACATTTTTGTACCCCCAAAATAACTACACTACGCAACCTAGCCAAAATAGAGACTTTGGGGGCAATCAGTGCATAGTAAAAAGCTATAAAATTAATTATGACTAATTAATTACGGCAAGTTAATTACGAATAAATTCATTACAACTAATTTACTATGACTAACTAACTACGACTAATTAATTACAAAAAAATAATTTGGACTGACTAATTATGACTATTTAAACTAGGATTAATTAATTAGGACTAATTACTTATGACTAAATAATTACGATTAATTAATTAGGACTATTTTAATTATGATTATTTAATTTAACTAGTTAATTATGACTAATTAATTTGGACTATTTTAATTATGACTAAATAAATACTACTAACTACAGGTAATTAACCATGACTAATTAATTTAATGCTAATTACGTAGTTAATATACATATTGCATACGAGAAAAATTACCTCTTCTAGAAGATCTTCACTTGATGTCGAACTTTCTCTACTGATACGATCGCTAAACACTGCTCTAACACTCTTAAATCGGCAGCGAAATCGAAACTAATTTTGACCGATCGTGGTATCTCTCGCTCGTTCGATCTTCTCTGTTTCTCTACGCAGAGCGAAATGATTTTGATGTGAAAGAACGAGAGTGCAATGCCGGGTTTTATAGCCACGTGAAGGCAATGTCGGATTTTATAGCCACGTGAAGGCCGATGCGAAGTGACGGGAGGGAATTCGGATTCCCTCCCAGGGACGATGTTGCCGGGTTTTCGCGCATGTAGGGACAGCGAGAATCGATGTGACCGGCGACGGGGCGGGAGAGAATGCTCAAAGGGAATCTAAGGCGAGTACGTGCCTACACACCGTATGGACTCGCATTAAAAACATAAAATCTCAGATGAAATGACAGACACTTGGTGATCAGGGGGCATCTGTGCCCGAGGCACACAGAGGAGACCGTGTCGTGCCCCTGGCGCACGGACATACTGAGTACGGGTCCCAGGGGCACGGACAGGGCGAGGTGTCCCCCTCTTAGCGGCTTCACAATGTTATTTTTGCCATTGATTCGGAGTGGAGAGCTAATTTTGCTATTTAGCCCATCAAGTTTACAAAAAAAGCCAAAAACTCGCTCTGGCCATAGAGGATTCTCGGTCAGCGAGGGAAGCATGGATTTCCACGTGGCCGGTAACCATGTCACGGCTGAGCTCATCTAGGCGGTGGGCCATGAGACGGCGAATCTTCCATGGAATTTTTTCTCTCTCAGTGTGTAGTTTTGGTTTACAAGTTGCCCGTGTTACGTGGACTCCATTAGGGAATATCTGATGCTTTTATGAAGGTCTTTACTTGCCATGTTCCAGATGGACATGGTTTCACTTTCGTCGATAAGGATCTGGAAGGAACAGTCTGCTCGAGCGTTCACGTAAGGTGTAATCCGTGAACGAACCTTCAGGAGCTAATGTTCCAAATGAAAGGCCATTTCGACTTTCAGAAAAGAAAAATGGAAGTCCATTTTTTTAAATCAGAAGCAAATGAAAGCCTTGGTGAATGGTGATCGGTTAACCAAAACTTTTTGAAACACTGTGTGGATTCGTTTCCCTGGAATCTCGGTAAGGAACAGTAGCATTTCCCAGTGAGTTAGTGAAAGATTCAGATATTCTGTTCTCTTCATGAGTTCACACAGTTTTTTTTTTTAAGAAAATAATTAAACACTTCGGGTTATCGGCTTAAACTTAGTTAGACTGGAGCAAACCATGCATCATCAATCTAGAATATACTGTATACAATTGATGATAATGGTAGACATCGATCACCAAAATAGCATCTTGCACCTTTGCTCGAAATAATGATATGATCGAGAGGACGACACCACGACAAGCTAGCATCAAAAATGGAAAAACAGATTGATGTACTACGACAGGGCCTAACGACAAGAAGAGCAACCATTGCCATGCTAATCTTCCCACCATGAAGAGCTACAGAACAGGAGAAGTGCCTAGTGCAAATTAACACATGTTTTGATGCCTGATCAAGAAGCCAACCCCTCACCGGCCACCAGCAAGGCAAACACACGCCGTGGCACGATTCATCACGCATTCACCTCGCCCCCGCCGACCTGCTTCGCCGCAGGGCGGCCGCCCCTGGTGCCGTCCTCGTCGACGGCTGGCGGGAAGTTGAGCAGCGCCTTGGCGCCCCGCATGCGGAACGCGGCGCGGTCGTACGCCGCGGCTGCCTCCTCGGCCGTGCCGAAGGTGCCGAGCCACAGCCGCGCGCCGTGCCGCGACGGGTCCCGGATCTCCGCCGCGTACTTCCCCCACGGCCGCCTCCTCACCCCGCGGTAGCGCCGCTCCGCGGCCTTGTTGCAACCCCCACCACCACCGCCCCTGCGCGCGGCGGAAGCGGTTGCCCTTCTCTGCGTTTTCAGCGGGGGCGACGAGGGCGAGGGGGCCACGACGGAGGCTTCGCGGAGGACGTCGAAGAGGACCATGTCCAGAGAGTCGTTCTCGTTGAGGGGGAGGTGCTGGCCGTGCGCGGTGGCGGCCGCACCGGCCAGCGAGAGGGACACGTCCATGTCGATGCTGCTCTCGCGCGCGCGCGGAGCTGCGGCACGAGCACCAGGCGGAGGCGTGGGCGCGGCAAGGTGGTCAGCGCCGTTGCTGCTTCCCAGGAAAAGAGACATGTAGCTACGTGCTCGTGTGTTTGGGCGCTCGGGAGGTTTAGCTAGCTACGTGCGTGCGTGCGCCCGTGTGGGCAGTGACCTGGGCAGGAGAGGAGGAGATGAGGATTTGACTCGTAGTAGGGATCGAGGAGCCGACGAGGGGAGGGAGATGTTGCCGCGCTATTTGAGCCCGTGGAAGAGTACCGGAAGAATCAATTCATTCAGAGACAGCATGTGACTTACGTAACATGCAAAATGTGTATTCGCAACCCCTCGGGTGCATCCATACATACATGGCTCGATTCTTTCATGGGTAAACCCCCTTTTATGTGGTCTGCTAATGAAGTGGTAGGGCCATTGGTATATTTATAGATGCACAAAGGTGAAACGATTGTGTGTTATTTTATGTTAACCCTCATGGAACGGTGACGTAGTGGAGACTGCGTGGACTTTTCATGCCATATACGTCTCAATTCTTGGGCAGAAAGGAAAGGTGGCTTACACAGAAGGACAAGGAAAAGCAGAGGGAGAAGAGTTGCAGAGCCGTGGCGGAACTTGGCACGTCTTCTCAAACGTCCGCAACCCGGATTCTCTGTGATCGAAATCGTCGTCTTCGTCGCGCGACACACGGGCACACGTACGTGTGCGCAGCAGGAAAGACGAGTGACCAAGCGAGGAACGGCAAGTCATTGGCTGGCACCCGGGGGCGGTCGAACCTTCCAAAGGCGCGGGTGGAAAGAGTCGCGGGTCATGAGCTCGTGTTGTTCTCGAAGGGCCAAACGTTTGCCGCCGATCGGTCAAGGGGTGTGTACCTGTGTACACTCCGTTTTTCAAATAATGAATAGTATTTACTATTTAACCCCATTCATAAATTGTAATTTGTAGTATTTTTTGAAAATTTTCAAACTTCTTTTAGCTCGGATTTATGTTTCAAATCTTCCCGTGTTTTCGAATTTTCAAATTCAAATCTTTTGCCTCCTTTTCGGTTTTCGAGCAGCTACAATTTTTATTTCCTCCTCTCCCTTTCCTGGGCTCGGCCCACTCCCAACATCCTCCTCCCTTGGCCCACTTCGGCCTCGGCCCGCTCACTCCCTACCCTCTGGCCCAGCCCGCGCCTGCTGCTCTTCCCCCCCACCCCAAACCAGCTCGGCCCAGCACTGTCCCTCTCTCCCGATCCTTCTCTCTCTCTCTCACGAGCGCCGCTCCCACCTACTCTCTCTCTCTCTCTCTCTCTCCCGTGCTCAGGTTGACGCAGGCACTGCCACAACCGGCTCCCGCTACTCCCATCCCCTCTCCTCTGACCGACTCAGCACCACCGACTCCTGCTGCCGCCATCCCGCGCCCATGCCGCTGCACCCCGAGCCCCCTCTCCGCCCGGTCCAAACGACGCCACCGTGCAGCGCCCCTCCGTCCGGTCCAAGCTCGGTTGCGCACGTCAGCTCCTGCTCGTCGTCGCCCGCCTTGCGTCAGCAGAAGCCTCCGAAGTCGTCGCCACCCATGCCGTCCCTCACATGCACCTCCGTGCGCACAAGAGCCCATGCCGAGCCCTTTCAGCGCCTACCCCTCCCTTCCGCCGCCTATAAAGGACCCTGGGTGCCTCCTTCCACCTCCCTGCTCCACCCCCTTTGCTTCTAGGTAAGTCCCACCGCAAGTTGCCGAAGCTCTCCAATTGGCCGAGCCGCCTCCGCCGCCGATCTCCCTCTCCGATGATCTCCCGGCGCCACCACCCCCATCACCACACGCCACCGTCATCCAGGAGCCTTCCACTCTAGCCCCACCGCCTCCGGACCACCGCAGCTCTAGATCAAGCCCATCTTCCTCGCTTCCGGCCGGCTTCTCCCTCGCCGCCGATCTCCCTCACCCGGCTATCCCCGGTCGCCATTGCCGGCCTGGTAAGTTGCGGAGGCACCTAGCGACGCCATGCTCCCCTGTTTCTCTGGAAAGCTGCACCCAACCGCCCCCGCCACATCCGGCCGAGCTCCCGTCGCCGCCGCTCCGGCCAAACCCCGACGCCGCCGCCACTGCCACTGGGACCACCTCATCGAGGGGAACCCATTTTGGGTAACCCAGCGCCACCGCCCCTCCCTCCGCCGGCGACGAGCCACGCCGCCCTGGGTTTCCTCGGCAGTGCTCGTTGTCGGACGAGTTTTGCCGAAAATTACTATTCCGCTTAAGGGCTAACCCCGTTTAACTGGCACTAAGTGCCATGTGGTCTCGCCGACACGCAGGCCCGGATGCACTGTGACAACGGGAGTTAAGGAAGGTTTTCTCCCGCTTAGGCTGACATGTGGGTCCCGTCGGCACTATTCCGTGAACTGGTGAGCCCGTGGACCGAGACTATGCGTGTTGGCCTTCGGCCCACGTAACAGTACTAGTGGATCGGCGCCCCTGTGCGAGGCTAACACGTGTTGGCTCCAGATTAATCGGCCTTTGCTGATTTTCCATCCAATTGAAAATACTGTTAAAAGCTTCAAAAATCCATAACTCCCTCATTATAGCTCCAAAAATTATGAATCTTTTTCCTAAAATTTTCTAAAATCAATATCTTGCTAATGGCACTGGTCTTGTTTAAATTGGATTTTATTTTCTTGGTGATTTGTATTTTTTTTCTCTTTTTCTATTGTGTCTTTTTCCGGTATGTCCGTCCGATTAGGGTTCGAAGACGCGGAAGACTCCCACGTCGGGCAAGCTCAAGAAGACCTAGACCCTCCTACCTATAACCAAGGCGAGTCAACACTTTGATCATGTTGATCCTACATTCTATGCAAATTATATTCTTTTAAAATATCAAATTGCATGCTTTAATTTCTATGCAAATGTATGTCAAACACTCAAAGGTAGCTAAATACCTACTTGATTATTTAAATAATTATTACTCCATGTCCTTGACAATTGAACTCTCAAAAACCCTTGTCACCTTAGTAAATATATGGTAACCTACTAGTTATAGGTCGTACTTAAACGCCATGCTAGACTTGTTTAAGTACCGGGGTACTACCTACCCCAAATCATCATCCTTTAAATCATAATAATTATTTTGGGCAGTCATTGGGGGAGAATGACTGAATTGGTTGTGATAATTTATTTTATACTTCTCCAAAACTCTAAAAACTTGCTAATACCCATATGGGCGGATGGTAGGCTGGAGGGTATATGGTTGGGTACTAATGTAGCCCAGGAAAATTTTGTGGTGGGTATGTGGTAAGAACCGTCCAGATGATCTTAAGGACTTAATCCCGTGATGAACTCCTATTGTAAAACAGTACAACCACAAGTCTATAATGTTGTCGACCTGGCTAACTAATTGGTGACCACCGGTACGCGCTGCACCATTGGGGGACTCCTCTTCACCGTGAGCCCACGAGGCTACGGGTTGGGGTATGCGACTTGCGGGACCCTAGGCGTAAGTCGTATGGCGCAAAAGGGAGTATGGGTAAGTGGTTGTCGGGTCCCAGTAACCGAGACCCTACTCAGGTGAAACCTTAGCGGGTGTAGCAAATATCGAGGGATGCCTTGTAAAGGCCTTGTGATAATCCCCCTTGATTCACATGTCAAAGGTAACATGTGTATATATCAAGACGATTATCTCTTGTTGGTAAAGATGTACAATCTCTGTAGAGAATATAATTGTTTGAGCAGCCGTGCCCACGGTCACGAGCGGGCATAGGAACTTACAAGATATAGTTCTTTTTCAAAACTTTTGTGGGTGGGTTGAAAAATGTGCAGGGCTCACCTAGTCCTTGTTTTGGATCTCCCTGGGTATTCTTACCCAGTGTTGGTAATAGGTGGGTATGACCACCATCAAAAAGAAGCATGAGACATAGTTTTTGCATATGTTGTGTTGGCTCGCGAGCACGGCAGTTGTGCTCACTCTCGCTCTTCCCAAACCCTCCAGATGATTTGGACCAGGGAGACTACGCCTTCTATGAGGATCCCGAAGCTGACGGACCAGGATGCGATGAAGAGTAGTGTAGCTTTGTAGTATAGGTCTCGCCTCAGTCTAGTAGACTTGTCGGTGATTGCGTATAACCAATATTACCTAAGCCCTTTGGATAATATTGGTCGTACACAAGACACCTCGGTCGCCGCCTGTGGAGAGACGAGCTTTTGTGATGTGTTATATTTGGCCTGACGGCCCTGCTGTAAAACCTGACCCAACGTGGTCTATGTTACTTTGTTGTCTGTAATATATGTATTGGTCTTATTTCATGTATGTATAAGATGAACCAGTAATGTACCTGTGAGTGCTACCTACTAATCCAATGAGTAGCACAATGTTTTACAGAGGATTCGGATTTACAAAATCCGGATCCGACAGTACCTCCATTTGAACGGGCGGGTGGTGTCCTTCCTTCTTTCTTTTCTTTCTGACTAGTAGCCCGTGGAGTTTTGAGGATGTTCAAAAGCGTAGTGTTTGACGGCGTTGGTTGTACGGTGAGTAATTGGATCTATGAGCCTTGCATAGTAGCGGGGAGTGGCTGTATTACTAATTCGAATAATGGGCATTATATATTTATACTTAAAGAAGCATGATCTAAGCTGTGCAAATAGCAAGGGTAAAGTAAGCTGCACATAACAGAATATGCTATCTGGGCAACTGTTTGAGAGCACAACTGGTTGAACATATTTTTTTTTAAGCAGATAGATCCGCGTAGCGAATATTACATATGGTTTACAGAACTTTGCATCCTGTTTGCTACTATCACACAGGTTGTAACATGGAGATACATTGTACAATTTTACAACAAAAGGCATTGCTCTGCTGCTAGTTTGCAGAGTATGTTACACGCAGTTTCCGTAGGGTCTGAGTAGACGGCGCGAGGTAGAAACGTATTGTCCGCAATCTGTCGGTTTGTAAGACGGAAAATAAGTCTGTAATTGGCAGGTGTGTATATACCAAGAAGAAACAGCTGGCTAATTTAGAAATGATGTACATAATATACCTGGCGTTCACTGGGAGGGAGCGTCGTCTGGATCGATCTTTTCAGTAGTAGAGGAGGGCACTGGATCTGTACTTAGTGCGTGTTGGGATCCGCCCTGCATAGTTAACATGTTAGATACAGAATCTAGAATGTGAATTCTATTTCAGATGTATGTAATCTAAGATACAAATTCATGTTATAGGCTTGATTATTATTGTATCGTAGGTAGGCAATAACTCTGAGAAGTAACAGAAATCTATCAATAAAGAGAGAGACAGAAGGTATTTGTTTCAGATATTTTTTTTGTCTGCCTGGCTGAAGCATCAAATAGTAAATATAAGTATTGGTAAACTAATGTGCGTGTATAATTGAGCTAGTAGATTGACAAATTTAAATGTGAAGATAAAAGATGGCAAGGGAAATATATACGTTCAATTTTGTAGCTATAGTAAGCAAAGTTTAGTGCTTTATATATGTATTCGAGTTATCGCATATAGAGATTGGTAAGACAATGGTATAAGATATCACATGGAGTAGAAACAAATTGTTATGTAGTTACAGCAGAACAAGTCCATTGGCGAGATGAAAGGACGGGCAGAGAAATGTGTCGGACCCGGATTTTGTAAATCCAAATCCTCTGTGAAATCACTGTGCTATTCCCTGGATCAGTAGCTAGCACTCCACAGGTACATTGCTGAATCAAACCATACATGGCGCAAACTTATTTCATTCATTAATTTACATATCAGAGTTTACATAGACCGCTTCGGGCCAATTTTTACAATAAGGGCCGGGTAGGCCAAATGGATACATTACAAAAGATAGCGGAAGCAACAACGGAAGCAAAGGGGTGAGGGCACATCTTCTGCGCAGCAAGTGGTCGGGAACCGTGTACGCCCGATATGATCCGAAAACTTCAGACAATATAGGAGGCACACAAGAACCAACGAAGTCAGCTAGACTGGGGTGAGACTAGAACAACTAAGGACTAAACTACGCTTCAACATTTCCCGGGTCTTCAGACTTCTGGATCCTCGATGCAATTGCCAGCTCCAGGGTTCCTGTTTCTGAGGGTTTGGGGAAAGAGCGAGGATGAGCACAACTACCGTGCTCGCGAGCCGACACCACAGATGCAATAATATTCATGCACAGTTTAACAAGGAAGGCTCGGGTTCTTTTATTTGCATAAAGCAATATTTATAAATACAGATATTAGAAAATCCTGTCACTTAGCATTTGGACCAAATTTGTATTTTTAAAGAGATTAATTGTGCAATAATTGATAACAGCAGAGGTTCCCTCCATCGGAAACTCTGTCTCATGCTTCTTTTTCTTTGGTGGTCATACCCACCTAATACCAACGCTGGGTAAGAATACCCAGGAAAAATCCAATCAAGGGCTAGATGAGCCCCGCACATTTTTCATCCCTCCCACAAAAGTTTTTGAAATAGAACTATATCTTGCAAGTTCTTTTGCCCGCCCTTGACCGTGGGCACGGCTGTTCGAACAGTTTTTATTCTCTGCAGAGATTGTACATCTTTACCCACAAGAGATAATCAGCTTGATATATACACACGTTTCCGTAGACATGTGAATCAAGGGGAGATTACCACAAGGCCTTTACAAAGCATCCCTCGATATTTGCTTGCACCCGCTAAGGTTTCACTGAGCGGGTGTCGCTCCGTGGGACCCGGCACCACTACGCCTGACCCCTCTTGCGCCATGCAACTTACGCCTAGGGTCCGTAAGTTACATTCCCAATCGTAGCCTCTTGGGCTCACGGCATTGGGAGCCCCTCAATGGTGCGGCTAAATGCAGGTGGACACCAATTAGTTAGCAGTCGACACCATTATAGACTTGTGGTCAGACTGTTTTACAATAAGAGGTCATCACAGATTAAGTCCTTAAGATTATCTGGGCGGTTCTTACCACATACCCTCCACAAAAAAATATCCTGGGCTACATTAGCACCCAACCATTTACCCTCCAGCTTACCATCCGCCCAGATGGGTATTAGCAAATTTTAGAGTTTTGGAGGAGTATAAAACAAATTATCTAACCATTCCAGTCATTCTCCCCAATGACTGCCCAAAACAAGTGATGATGATAAAAGGATGATGATTTGGGGTAGTAATACCCCGGTACTTAAACAAGTCTAGCATGGCATTTAAGTACGACCTATAACTAGTATGTTACCAGATATTTACTAGGGTGACATGGATACTGGGAGTTCAACTTTCAAGGGCATGGCATATTAATTTATTATTCAACAAATAGGCATTGTAACTACCTTAGAGTGTTTGACATATGTTTGCATAAAAATTAAAGCATGCAGTTTGATACTTTAACAGAATATAATTTGCATAAAATGTGGGATCAATATGATCAAAGTGTTGACTCGCCTGGGCTATTTTACCGTGGCCTTGATCTTACTCAAAGCCTGATTAGACAGAGGTTCGAAGTCTTGATCGGCGTCTTTGCTTGAATCTTGGATCTGCTGGAGTCGTCGATTCTTCTGGACTTCGATTTCTAATTACGCAATAACGATTGAAACACCAAATAAATCCAAAGAATTCAAGAGACCAAATAAAACACAAGAGCCTCAGAAAGATTACGGAGGACGGCTTGAGAGAATGGTTTGAGTGACACTGGAATGTTTGACAGAGTCAAACGTCCAGTTGGGCGAAAGGAGGAATGACAGAGGATTTTCTGCCGCGAGGGAGGATACAAAGAGGGTATGGTCAAGGTAGCTTTGCCGGAATGCTCTGCTGAGGATTAGAAGACAGCAAGACTACCAATACAGGCGACAAGGCAACAAAGCAACTCGACTACCGGTTCTATACCAATCTAGAATACTTGATCGACACAAAATCTAATGGCAATTTAATAACAAACTCAGCTGCCAGATAATACTTATTGATTCGATTTCTAGATACTCATCTTACTACTACAATCTACTACCAAATCAAGACACAGATTCTATTGCCAAACCACAAATCATTTCCAAATAATACGAATTGATAAAGCAATCAAATCAATGCTTCCAGCTTTCACTAATTATCATTACTTCCAACGATCATTGATCTACTGACGAAACGCTAACCAACAACTAACAATTGATTATCAAATCCCATAGACAGTACTACACTGAAGATTAAAGCTATCCTTAATAATCAAGATCACAATCAACAATTCAACTCACTGCCAACAACACATTCTACTAATCTAAGGCGACATTTCTTAATCGTTGGATCGATTGTAACCTCAACGTTACCGCTACGAACAGGGGAACAACTACGAATCAAATGTTGACAATCGAAACATATGAATACAATTAATCGCAACTTCTACGACGCAACAATCCAATTGACAGATAACACAAATGCCGACTCTCAATCTATTGCCACATCAATCATACAGCTTTCAATTCTAGACCAACAACTATTGATCCAATCACAAATGCAAGATTACTAAGCAGAGTTTCAATTGACAGAGTGCAAACAGATATTTCAATGGCCAAAATTAATCATTCAAGATTCAATGACACATTACTCCAACCACTAACATACAAATGGTTTATGCTCACATACAACAATCACAACAAAATTCAACATTTAACAATCATTGCTCAATAATCAACTATCAAGACAATCACATACGATTCATCAAATATGACAGATTATGACAATCACTACTAATCCAAAAATACTGAGATGGGAGTGCTATACTCAGATTAATCATCCCAATGCCTTGACAGCAATCGCCTGAAGAACAAAGTTCGGCACCCACACTAATACAGCTGACAACATTCTCAAACAACCATTCAATACCCACAATCAACAATTGGAGAATACATAATTAGCAACAATTCCATCTCATTCAATAGTTGTCCTGGAGACCAAGACTTGGCAGCTAACAATGGCAGCAATCAAGAGTCCACCAGGCCTTACACACTGCTGTCGATCATCCCTTGTTCTTTGCCCGGGAGGAGGGGTTTCGACCACGAGAGAGCAGCGCAGGAGGGCAACAGGAGCGAGGGGAGGCTCTGCGACTTCCGCCGATGGCGGGTGGAGGCCGGGGGAATCTGGGGGTGCTCGAATGGGATCTTGGCGGGTAAAGGGGCCGAGGAGGTGGTGGCAAAAACAGGCGCGTGTGAGAAGCTTGTGGCACCAGGCGGTCGGGCTTGGCGACCACACGGCGCCCGAAGGGGGGAAAGGGAGCACCAAAGGAGGGGACCGAAAGTGGCAGGGGAAGGAGGGGAGCCTTACCGCGCAGTCGGTGGAGGCGATGAAGCACCAGGGTTGTTTGGCGATGGAGCCGAGCGTGGCGCGGGGAGGAGCTTGGTGAGGCGGTCCCGGGGAGGCGGGCGCTGCACTGGGTTGGGGAGGCACGAGTGCGTCGCCATGCGGCCTCAGCCACGGCGATCGGTCTAGGCCCGAGGCGCAACGAGGGCACGCCAAAGCGAGGCTTGGTCGAAGGGAAGAAGCCGGCGGGGCTTTCGTTTGGAGGGCTTACAGGGAGAGGGAGGAGCAACGCGAGAGGAGGTGGAGGGCTCGGGCCTCTTTATAGCCACTGGAGGGGAGAGACGGAACGGTTTGACGGAGGCGGCATGGCGGCCATGGCGCCGATGGGGCGCGCGATATGGTCTTTGCGGAGTGGCGACGACGTGGCGGCGAGACGGGCTGTCGACACGGAGGTATGGGCGGCGATGTCTTTGGGGCCGTGGAGTTGGTGGCGGCGACGCGAGGTGAAGCGGCGCTGCAGATGGAGCGATTAGGCGGCGACGCTGATGGGCGGCCGAGAGGAGGCACCGGCGGATCTGGCGGAGGCGACGCTTGGCGGCGGCCGCCGCGCGAGGAAGGAGGGGGAAGACGGCAAGCGGCCGAGCGGAGCCGCGAGAGGGCGGAGGTGATCTGCGCGAAGCGGCGATCGGCCGTGGCGGGGAAGAGGAGAAGGGGAGCGAGAAGAGCAGGCGACAGAGCGAGGGACAGTCTTTGGTCGGGCGAGAAAAGGAAGAGAGCGGCCGAGCGGGCCGTGGCCGGGAAAATCGGCGCGAGCGGTCGGGCCGGGAAAACAGGAAAAACGGGAGGTGGGCCGGTTCGGGAGAAAAGTAGAGGTGGGCCGGGCCGAACCGGGCTGAGGGAAAATCATAAATGGGTTGGCCCAAAAATAAGGGCAAGATTTTTAGAGGGATCTAAAATCTGAAAAAGATGAATTCAATTTGAATTTGGAAATTTGAAATTTCGAGGATGGGTTTGAAACACAAACCCGAGCTTAAAGAGAACTCGAGAATTTTGGAAATTTAAGCGGCGAACGAAAATCAAAGAAACTCAAAATTGAAATAAATCGGCGATATTGTTATCTGAAAAACGGGGTGTTACAGTATATATCCACAGTCTGACCGTCAAAGGGCCTATATTAAGGTAGTAAGGAGTATGTATAGATCTCCTTTATATATTAGTAAAAAAAGACAGGGATAATTTGATGTATTGGATGTAGTTGTGTGTAGGGTAGTAGAAGCAATAACTCACAGTAGACGTTTCTTTTTCTGTTGAGGATCAGCTGGGCTACCTTTGTTAGCGGGTAAATTACTTTCCTCTTGGTAGTCTGTGGACTGGACATTATGCAGATAGTAACTATGTAGAAATATAGGTGTTAGCAATGATGGTATGTGTGGTGGCATGAACGCGCTGTGGATGTGGTATGTTTTATATGCGAAGATAGGAGCAAAACACAGCAATGTTTATAACCTGATCTGAAGGCTGCGATGAATCAAAAAGCCATTTTCGAGTAGAATAAGTTGCCATATATGCTGCAGTTGGGCTGGTGCTAAAACAGGTAATAGGTCTGTTAGTTAGAAATGGATTCTAACTATATTGTTAGAAATGGATTCTAACTATATTGTTAGAAATGGAAGTAGTGGTATATTTTTTTTGGCTAGAAAACAGTGTAAACATTATTGAATCTAAAAAAAATATGAGTGTGTTAGTATGAACTACCAGCACACTAAAGAAAGTAAGTTGCAACAGAATAAGCGGTATAATGAAGGAAACATTCAGTACCTCAAGAGGCAACTTTTTTTTTAATCTGGAGTTTCATCGGCATGCTGGCCAATGAAAGCAACAATTTCGGTTGATGATGGGGTGGGCAACGAAGGGTGTATCCGTGGAATAGTAGGTTGTCTTCCTAAAGCTACTATAACACGGTTGATTTGGAAGTATTTTTTTAGACCATGAAAGCTTTTCCGAGTTATGATTATGTGCCAGGTGTATTTGCTGCAAACAACTTGAGCAATTTCTGGTGGTATGGCATCTCCGCCTCGGTTTGATCTTAGGAATGCACCTATGTGTTTGCCAACTACAGATTGTCTGATATCTCTAAACAGCATAAATTCTGCGTCTGCTGTACCATCGGTTGCAATAACACAAATCTTGTATCTATTATAAGGTAGGTATTCCAAGTAAGAGAATAAACTGTAACAGATATATAAAGCTATCTATTGTTTAGTAGTAGCAGCAATACCTTGGTTTGGCTGCTCTGCAAGGACACGATGAGCATCTATACGATCCACTGTCCGGTAGAGATTTTTTATTGCACTTGTTGCATGAGAAAAACCGCCATTTTTGTCCAAGGCTTAATCTCGATATGGTCACAGTGCAGCTGAGACCGGCACGCTATAGAACGAGATCGTAGGAGTAATCAGTAAAGTAAGATATAGCTAAAGTAGGAAGGGAATTTAGGGAGTGAAGAGAACAGCTTAACTGGGAAATCAAAAGGGTTAATGTCCAGAATTTCTCTAAGAGTTTTTTTGTTCAGATTGTGTGCAAACAAGGGTAGCAGGAGGTACTTGATCGCGTATAATGATACGGGATATTGGTTGAAAGTGTGATTGTAAGCTGATCTTGTTAAAAGAAGACTCAATAAGTATATGTGTGATAGAAACATGAGTAACTAACAAGTTTGATATCGAAGACAGCGAAGAAGCTAAACTATTTTGTACCTTGATGCAATTGTTGCGGCCTCAGGAATATCTGGTAAGATATACCATCGACATGCTGCAATTCCAGATAGGCCTTCGTTCTCTATGATAGAGTTAACAATACAAAATATGTATATGGGATTAGTAATGGCAGAAATAGAGAAATGTTCAATACTATAGATAGCATATCGAGGAACTTGCAATATAAACGACGAACATTACAGAACAACAGCACGACTGGTTGATCTATTCTGAAAGAAATAATGTAGAAGTTTGTATCATCTGTAGTGTTTTATTGCAGGAACAACTGGTAAAGAACAACACATCGAGCATAATGCACAGGATTTAGTGACCTAAAATATGCACGTAAATATACGTGGTGATCATGGTAATGGCGGGTATGAAGCATGGGTAGAGGCGTCATAGATAGTGTTGTTCTAAGATATTGGAGTAATAGGTGGAAGTGCACTACACATGCAAAATAGCAGCATCAATATGTATAAATTACTTACGACCATATCTCTTCATAAGCACACCAACGAAGAGAGCTACTACAGGTTTATTTTGGCTAAGCTCATGGACAGATTCAGCAGGAAATTATGTTGCACGCTGCCCCCAAAGTGTGATGTTAATTTCGTAGTTTCCGTGTTGAAAAGAATTTGGTGAGTTGTAGCATACATTAGATTAAGAGAAAAATGTAGTAGGTTATAAAATATGATCAACACACATAGACAGTAAGATGTTATAACTGGTGTCCTTCAGAATAACGGGTCTTTTTTGTAGGGGTGTTTTGTGTGACATCCCATTTTCAGACGGCTAATAGTGCTGATTATTTAATTTTGATTTTTGTTGTTTTTCAGTTCGTCGTTTGAATTTCCAAAACTCCGAGCTTCCTCTAAACTCGGGTTCGTGTTTCAAACCTATCCTTCAATTTTCAAATTCAAAATTCGATTCGAAATCACCCTTTTCAGATTTTGGACCCCTCCCAAATTCTTAGGCCAATTCCCTCCATTGTTGGGCTGGCCCATTATTTCTGGCCCACTTATCTCTTTCCCCATTTCATTTCTGGCCGGCCCAATATTCCTCCCGGCCCACCATCCTCCCGAACCGGCCTGGCTCCGCCTTTTCGTTTTCCCCCCGGCCGCGTCTCTTTCTTCTCACTCGGCCCGCCCTACCCGCAACGCCCGTCTCTCTCTCCCTTATCTCTTTCTCTCACCCGTATCGCCTCCTTCCCTCAGCCGCGCTGTCTGCATCGCCCCTCTCCTCCCATCCCCGCCCGAGTGCGCCGCCGGCCTCACCTTCTCCCGATCTCCCGTCCCCAGCTCCTCCTGGCCTCCATCTTCTCCGCCCGGCCCGGCCTCCATCTTCTTCGCCCGGCCCAGCCTCGCCCCCTTGGCCGCCTCCGCTCGGCCCAGCCTCCTCCTCCCATGCCGCGCCACCCCCACCTCTCCTGCTTCCGCCCCCACAGGCACCTGCTCCCCTGCCACCTCTGCGGTGCCATCTCCTGCGCCCACCCCCACCAGCGAGTCGCCGCCCATACCTCCGTGACGCCAGCTCTGTCCTCGTGGCAAGTCTCCGACCGGTCCAAGCCACGCATCGCCCGGACCATCGCCTGCCTCGGCCTGCGGCGCCGTCCCGTCATCCTCCCGCCATGTTGTCTGCTCCACCGACATCGCAGCGCCATGCCGCGCCCACTCCGTCGCCCATGCCACCGTCCCCTCCATCGCCATCGCCGCCCCCACCTCCCCCGGCTCCTCCCCTCCTCCCGGGCTATAAAGGGCCCGGCGCTCCCTCTACCTCTCCCTGCCCCACTTCTCCCTCTCCCAGGTACGTGCTCCCAAGAGCCCCGATCCTTCCTTCTCCCCTCCGGCCGAAGACCTTCCTTCTGCCACCGGCCGCCCCGTTGCCGCCTCGGCCCAGCCGCCGGCTCTTGGAGCTCCTCCTCGGCGCACCTGTGCCTCCCCAACCACCGGCCGCAGCACCCGTGCCCCTCCCCGCGCCGCCTCGGCTTCCATCGACGGCCACCTTCGGCGCTCCTCTGCCTCCACCAACGTTCGGTGAGCCTCCCCTCCACCTCCCGGTGCCCTTGCTCTCCCCTCTCTTTTTCCCAAGCAACGCCGCCACCGCCCGTCGCCCTGCTCCCCGGTCGACCGGCCGCCTCGCCCGGTCGGGCCGAAGCCCTTCTCCCTGCTCCCCGCCAATTCTTTATCGCTATGTGGCGAGCCCTCTCAGTGCTCAGCTCAGTGGAAATGGTGTGATCAGTAGCAGTACATGTGATTGTTGGCCTCACCAGTACCTTGATTGTCGGTTATTGATCAATAGTTGTTGTGGCAGTAAAAATTAATTGTTGTTATTTTGGTTAATGATCATCAGTATCCATGTTGATGACAGTGAGTAAGGAATTGTGATGAATTTGTGCTCTCCAGTTTAGTGGGTAACTTTGAATTGCGATGGTTGTGCATTGCTTCTCCAGTTATTGATTGTTGTTAGTAATTCTTGTTCATCAGTATCAGTAAATTGAATTGTCGATTTCTGTTTAGTACTTCGCCAGAACTTGATTGTCAGGAGGTGGAAATGATCTTCAGTGTTCAGTGATGCTGGCAGTGGTAGAAAATGGTGCATTAGCTTTTGAAATATATGTTTCTGTCTTTTGGAACCTCAGAACAATAATTGTTGGCAATGAGTTGTTGATTTTCGACTATAATTCTTGTTTCTCCAGTTCAGTGTTGAATGGAAGTAGACCTAGCATCCTTGTTTGTGTGGCTTGCAATTGAATCTCTATGTGCACTCTGTCATTTGAAAGTCTGTGTTAAACCAATAGATGAGTTGTATTAATATGTCAATTGAGTTTTCGTGTTGTAGAAATTGCAATCGATTGTTAGTCACCTGTTTCAATGGTCAATGTTTGATTCGTAGTTACTTCCCCGGATCATAGCGGTAGCAATGAGGTTGCAATCGATCCGACAATTGAGAATTTATGCAATAGGGTAGTAGGATGTTTTGCTGGTAGTAAGTTAAATTATTGATTGTGATCCTAATTATTAGGGATAGCTTTGATCTTCAATTAGCAGTAGTAGTAATATCTATTGTTTTGTTAATCAATTGTTAGTTGTTGGTTAGTGCTTCATCAGTAGGTCATTGATTGTTGGAAGTAATTGTGTTTTGTGTAGGCTCAAAGTATTGATTTGTTTGTATTGGTTGTTTCATCAATCCATATTGTTTGGCAATGATGTTTAATCTAGCACCCCTGTGTTTAATCGGTCAATTAGAAAATATGTGCTTAAACTTGTATTTGAATCTATATTAATCTGGCAGCTGAGATTGGTATTGATTTGCCATTAGATTGTGTGTTGATCTGGTATCTAGATTTGGTGTTGAACCTGTAGTAAAGTTGATTTGTCGCCTGTAGTGGTATAGTCCTGCTATCCTCCAAATCCGCAGTAGAGCATTCCGGTAAAAACTCCTTCAACCTTACCCTCCTTTGTATCCTCCCTCCCGGTAGAATTTCTCTGTCATCCCTCCTTTTGCTCAATTGGACGTTTGACTCTGTCAAACATTCTAGTGTCGCTCAATCCCTTCTCTCGAGCTTGTCCTCCACAATCATTCTGAGACTCTTGTGTTTTATTAGTCTTTTGGAGTTCTTTGGATTTATTTGGTTTTTCGATCGTTGTTGCGTAATTAGAAATCGAAGTCTAGAAGAACGACGACTCAAGTAGGATCGAGATCCAAGCAAAGACGCCGACCAAGATTCGAACCCCTGTTCAGGCAGGCTTTGAGTAAGATCAAGGCCACGGTAAAATAGCCTAGGCGAGACAACACTTTGATCATGTTGATCCTACATTTTATGCAAATTATGTTCTTTTAAAGTATCAAATTGCATGCTTTAATTTCTATGCAAATATATGTCAAACACCCTAAGATAGCTAAATGCTCATTTGATGATTAAAAAATTATTATACCATTTCCTAAAAAACTGAACTCCCAATATCCTTGTCACCCTAGTAAATATCTGGTAACCTACTAGTTATAGGTCGTACTTAAACGTCATGCTAGACTTGTTTAAGTACCGGGGTATTTCTACCCTAAACTATCATTCTTTAATCATGACAATTATTTTGGGCAGTCATTGGGGAGAATGACTAAATTAGTTGGACAATTTGTTTTATACTTCTCCAAAACCCTAAAACTTGCTAAAACCCCATCTGGGCGGATGGAAGGGTGGTGGGTGCCGTCGAGAACGAGAATGGTTGGTATGTGGTAAGAACCGCCCACATGATCTTAAGTACTTAATCCTGTGACGACCTTCTATTGCAAAACAGTACAGCCACAAGTCTATAATGGTGTCGATCTGGCTAACTAATTGGTGTCCACCGGTACGCGCTGCATCATTTGGGGACTCCCCTTCAGCGTGAGCCCATGAGGCTACGGGTTGGGGGTATGTGACTTGTGGGACCCTAGGCGTAAGTTGCATGGCGCAAGAGGGGGTCTGGGTAAGTGGTTGTCGGGTCCCACGGGAACGAAACCATACTCAGGTGAAACCTTAGCGGGTATGGCAAATATCGAGGGATGCCTTGTAAAGGCCTTGTCATAATCTCCCCTTGATTCACATGTCTACGAAAATATATATACATATCAAGCTGATTATCTCTTATGGGTAAAGATGTACAATCTCTGCAGAGAATAAAAACTATTCGAACAGCCGTGCCTATGGTCACGGGCGGGCGTAGGAACTTACAAGATATAATTTTATTTCAAAAACTTTTATGGATGGGTTGAAAAATATGTGGAGCTCACCTAGCCCTTGATTTGGATTTTCCCTGGGTATTCTTACCAAACGTTGGTAATAGGTAGGTATGACCACCAGCAAATATAAGCATGAAGGTGGAGGTAGCCTATGCTTTTATTAATTATTGCACAATTAATCTCTTTAAAAATACAATTTGGTTAAAATGCTAAGTGATATGATTTTCTAGTATCTGTATTTATAAATGTTGCTTTACGCAAATAAAATAACCCGAGCTATCCTTGTTACACCTTGCATATATATTATTGCATCTGTTGTGTTGGCTCGCGAGCACGGTAGTTGTGCTCATCTTCGCTCTTTCTCTAAACCCTCAGAAACAGGAACCCCGGAGCTGTAATCTGCAACAAGGATTCAGAAGTCTGAAGATCCAGGAGTCACTGAAGCGTAGATTAGTCCTTAGCTGTTCTAGTCTCACCCCAGTCTAGCTGACTCCGCCGGTTCTTGTGTACCGTCTATATAATCCGAAGTTTTCGGATAATATCGGGCGTACACGGGTTCCCCAGTCACTCGCCTGTGGTAAGATGTGCCCCCACCCCTTTGCTTCCGTTGTTGCTTCCGCTATCTTTTGTACTGTATTCATTTGGCCTAATCGGCCCTTATTGTAAAAAATGACCCGATGCGGTCTATGTAAACTCTGATGTGTAAATTAATGAATGAAATGATTCTACGCCATGTATGATTTGATTCAGTAATGTGCCTGTGAAGTGCTATCTAGTGATACAGGGAATAGCACAAGTGGTTTCACAGAGAAATCCAGATAGAGAAATCCGGAGTCCTACATTTTGGTTTGCGCCTTGAATGGAAGCAGCATTTGATACGCAAACAATAACACCAACAATATCTGCAAGGGAAATAAATGGAGATGTGATGTCGTAGTAAGTTATATGAGTAGTACTGTCGAATTGTATATTGCTGGACAAAATAGTATAAGTATGTGACTGGGTAACAGCATACCAAGGAACGGTCTTGTTTCACCGACATAGCTAGAGAGGTTTTCAAATGGAACAAGATTATATGCTTATAGTGGAAAGTTGAGTGGAACTTCTTCTTTTTCCATCAATTACGGTATAATAAGGTGATCTCAGCCATGTAGCTGCTATCCACCGATCTATACTTGTCTTTATTTGGTGATCTCAACCATGTAGCTGCTATCCACCGATCTATACTTGTCTTTATTTGGACATACCAAGAATCTGCTAAAGGTATATATACACGTGTCCTTCTTGTATTAGACACTACTACAGAAAAGCTCATCACAGACGGTTCGTAACAGTCATTACAGACGGTTTTTGAACTGTCTGAAATTTTATGTCTGTGATAACAAGCGGTTATCACAGACGATTCTTAACAAAAACCGTCTGTGAGGGACATATATCACAGACGGTTCCAACCAAGAACCGTCTGTGACACCGATCTATACTTGTCTTTATTTGGTGATCTCAACCATGTAGCTGCTATCCACCGATCTATACTTGTCTTTATTTGGACATACCAAGAATCTGCTAAAGGTATATATACACGTGTCCTTCTTGTATTAGACACTACTACGTAAAAGCTCATCACGCACGGTTCGTGCGGTCATTACGAGCGGTTTTGAACTGTCTCGAAATTTTATGTCTGTGATAACAGCGGTTATCACGCATTTATCTTAACAAAACCGTCATGAGGACATATATCACGAGCGGTTCCAACCAAACAAATGTTGCGATGAGCGGTTCTTGGTTGGAACCGTCTGTGATAAGTCTTTAGAGCTAATTAATTTTTGTCGTATTTTCAGCTAGCCTCAGGAATTGCTAGCCATGCCCTCTTAAAACTAACAAGCAGAAACATATCACAGATAATTGTTGATAACTCAAAGTGATCATTTAACTCAAAATCAATTACAAAATAATGTTTCAAGTACTGTCGCTAGAGTTACAAATTGAATTACAACCATCAAAGTGAATTACAATATTGAATCAATTGTTTCGAGGTCGTTCATCGGTGTCGACGGCGTGAAACTCTCCGGTGGTGTTAACTATGTCTGCCTTGATGAAGCCACAGAGCTCCCCTCGAACGTGCATGACCTGGTCTATCTCGAGTGCATTTAACCCTATGTTCAAGCCCTGTCGCTAGCAGAAGTAAAGTAGTAAGCATATATATTTAAATTTATAATTAGGAGATAATTATTACGAGATTGACAAACCTGGGGATCGTGTGTCCTAGAAGCAATCAATAGCTACATATGATGGCATACGTAGAATGTGCATAGGTGATCTCGTTTTTGCTGGCAGCACTGCAAAAATAGAATTACATATATATGTACAGTCAGATCGAGACGCAATATTACGGAGTATGATATATGATTATTGTGTTGTAGCGCGTACCGGAAATCGCATCCTGTGAGTCAGTGTGACGCTCGTTCCCTTGTATAAACCTCCCTCGGCAACATAGCCGATGAACGCCCTACATGATTCAAAAAAGTTATCCTCGTCCATTTCAAAAGAAGGAAGACTACAATACAGTTATGTGCGGAGGAAATGAACATACCTGTCGAGTATTCCATTAAGAAGGGTAAAGTCGTGATTTTTGCTGAGTAGAGAATCAAGGTACAATACCATGTTCCTCTTTAGCACAAGAATCAGAAGAATCCAGTGGAACTTACTCATGTCTGTCGCTATAGTCATAAACCTATGTTGAAACGAAATTTGTATAGCAAATATTGAAGCACTTACTTCTGGTTGTAGGGCATCATTATGTAGTCCTTGTCGTCCAGAGCAAGCAATCCCATTTTTATGTAATTCTCGACGTAGGATGCGTCTTGGTTGATTGTTTGCTCAGAGACCACGTGTGGGTCGAGGAAACCCATCGGTTCTTTGATTCGACGGGCACATTTCATAATATATCTATACATAAGCAATGAGTTATGATATTTATCGGTATCACGTGAGTGTAGAAATTGATTGTACACACTTACAGTGTCCTGCATCGTAGAAGTGAGGCGTCGAGGGCAATTAGGTTGTATAGGTCAAATAAGTCTTCGAAGCCGACGGCGAAGTGGCTAGACTCGTGGAGAAAATGCTCCCTCCCGTATCTGAAATTGATTGTACACACTTACAGTGTCCAGCATCATAGAAGTGAGGCGTCGAGGGTAGTTAGGTTGTATAGGTCAAATAAGTCTTCGAAGCCCACGACGAAGTGGCTAGGCTCGTGGAGAAAATGCTCCCTCCCGTATCTGACGGTGATTCCAGTATGGGCGCCCTCCTCTCTGGTCTTGCGCAAGTACCAATCATGCAAAGCTTGACAAGCTACTCCTGAGCTCTTTATTTCTGCGCCGGAGACCAACGGACTTCCGAGGGAGTATTTCACGGGTTTAGGAGGTGCCTTAATGTTCTTCGATTTCGATTTCTCCTTAACGAGGCGGCAGAGGGACGTCTTCCCGTGAGACGCCTCAGGGACCGATATGGTGACACGCTTTTCTTGTCCCTTCGCCATCTTCTCGACGGGAAGCGATGTGGTGGTCTTCTGAAGCTTTGGTTGAGGCGGACTCATCGAGGGTCCTATTGGAGAGGCAGGGTCCTGTCGATATCGCGTCACTGAAGGGTCCAGTGTGATGTCCTTCTTGGGCCACTGGATAAAAGTGTGCGTGGCATCTCCTAGTGTTCTGATTTCTTCGTTCGGGGGGATCTCCAGCGGGATGGTCATGAAATTGTCATGTACCATGTCCACCTACACCCTGGTGTAACCCTGCGCCAGCTGGGCACCGTGCTGCACTGCCCTTTCCTGGTATGGATACACCATACCCCGCCCAGCCTCAATAGGAATCGACCCAACCATCCTCACTTGGAGCTTGCAGAGCATCGGCTCCTACAAAACGGTACACAATTAGCTAAGGCGTCCTATAGGTCTATCTTTGGAGCACTCCAGAGATGTACATTACCTCGATGTCATCGATCGGTAATTGCACGTCGTCATGTCCAGAATTATGTGTGGACGCGACGCTACTCCGATGTCGAGGAGGACTTGCTTCCAAATTAACAGGGGCGGGTTGCGCCTGCATGAGTTGATTTACTTGGTTCTGCAAGTTTGTTATTTGTTCTTGAAATTTTCCAACAATCATATGTTCCAACCGAGCATCGTATTGGTCCTTGGATCTCTTCCTACTCCTATACGTGTTAGAGTTGCGTAGGAATCCATTCCTCGAAGGTACGTAAACCCCAACGCCTCGCGTGCGACCCGGGTGCTCCTTGTTTTCCAGGGCTGTAAACAGTACATCCTTCTCCCTGTCTACTTTGAAGGAACCTTGGGAAGATGCAGAAGTCAATGCTTCCTGCAAGAGGTCATCATGTTATTGTAGACACCATGAAGTTATGGACTTATTAACAATTAAGTGGTTTGATAAATTTACCAGGTGTTGAGACACTGCCTCGTCTGCCGGGTTTGTAAAAGAGATGCTGCCCGAAGACGTGGCTGATGCCCTCGGTCCCAGGCTCGAGTGCGCTCGTCTGAGATCTCAGCAAACGGTCGTGCAGCGGTCTCGTCCTCCGCCGCCCACTGCGTGGCTTTACCCGCGTACCCAACGGTGCCGAGTCTGTGGGGGTGAGTGTTTTGTGCCTGGATAGCTCTGTGCGCCGCACTTTGCTCCTGAAATTCGGCCGTCGTCTTCATCTGCAGGAAGGCGTCCCATGTATCCCGCGATAAAAATTGATATGTCGTGAAGGGCGTCCGACCCGTGTTCACGTACTGCGTGACAAGTAGGCTCTTGAAGGTCCTCCACGCGTGGGACATCGCCAGCAGCGCGTGCCATCGCACACGCGTGCGGTCCGCTTGAGGAAAGTGAGCGAGGCGAAAGTTCATCCACAACCGTCTCTCTGTACATCCGTCGAGACTTCCGTGTTGGGGTGGTGATGGGGACCGTTCCTTGCAAGTACCCGTGCCGACGGTCCGAATCTCGCACCGCTTTCTTGGGACTCAGCGGGATCCCGACGTCCTTGACCTCCGTGATCGTCATGCGGCCCGAGGGCAATTTGGAGATTCATCTGCCTTCTCGCCTGCGTACCACCTTGATCAGAGATCCAGACACATTTGGCGACGTCGCTGACGGCGGCGAAGACGGTGCCTCTGCATCTATATAAGTTACGTACGCAATGATTACATAATCAAATAGAAGTTACCCATTGAACCTAAATATATGATACGTAGTAAATAAAATATATGAAATTGCACAAAAAAAACTGCAAAGGAGAGGAAATATTGCAAACAAACAAACACACATAGAGGGATGTAACGGTAACTTTTTTTTATTTTGGACTAAATACAATTTAAGGGATTGCATTTATAAACAAGGATGAACTATTCTCATCAATGGCAAATGATGCGGCCTCTATTGTACAATATAAGATCCAAAGTCAACTCTTCATCTTCTTTTAGACAAAAGGAAACATTTCCAATCTTTCATTAGAAGCATAGTTCTTGCAGAAAAAGTGATACATGAAACTCCTGGGGATATCAACCCTACACACTAAAACAAAATGAAACACAACCCCCAAACCACACTAACAAATTTTACCCCTAATCAGAACATCCAAAAGAACGTTCAGCAACTAAACTCGTTTCTTCATCTACTTCTCGACGTTGTAAATATAATAATATGCCTTGTAAATATAATAATATGATGCCGTTCATATCTGTGTATCGCAGTCAGATATTACACAGCTAAAACGCATACAAGAATCCTTACAATCTTTCAAAGTAAAGAAGTCACACAAGTAATAATCATCGAACATATCAACGATAGCATATCATATCAATTCAGTGGTCAAAATGGCTACCTATGTATCTGTTCCAAGAATCAATTGCCCAAGACAACTTCAGAAACTGCAAAGTGTAACAACTGAATGGATGTCCATGTTAATGGTTACAATGAATTATCCAAAGACTGACACAACAAGAACTTGTTAAAGTTAGAACACTCCAACCATCCACCATAAACAATCCCACTATTGCCATCCATCCATTGACTACCACAGCAAACCTCAAGAAAAAAAGCGCTTTCCCTAAATCACGATCGAAACTATTTTGATGTGCCTATGTGACGACAACTAATGTCTTAACATGTCAAGAAAAACACAATCAATCGAACCTATGGTTGGACATTGACACATTACTTCCGCATGGAAAAACTTAAATCAAACCTTAGAACAACCTATTGCATCTGAAACAAAGTGACAATTATAAAGACCACCCAGATCAATACTTAAAACAACCCGAGAGTCTTTCCATTCAGATTATTGAGTAGTTATAGTTAAGCAGCCAGTAAGCAATTAAGCACACACCCTGACACCAGTCTATGCAGCGAGTCTCAGGATACATACGGAGATATGGTAGAGCACACAAGAGGATACAACAATACTTAGCCCGCGGAAGAGGACGGTGATGGTGGACTGGTGGTGGGGGGGGGTTGGGGTTGGGGGTTGAGTTCAGGCGGAGTCGGCGAGGCGGGCAACGACGGGGCACTTTGCCTAGAACTTGGTCTCCCAGTCGGTGAGGACGCCGAGCTCCTTGTCGGAGGGGAGGCGCACGGCGGTGGAGCCCCACAGCGGTGGGGAGCGTCGGCCGGCTTGCTGGGATGGCCGAGGGCGGTGGGGCAAAGCTTCTGGCGGCACCGAATCGGCCAGAGGAGCACCGGTAGCCGGAACAGGGGAGGCGGCGTTGGGTGGCGCCGGATCGGGGGAGGCGGCGTTGGGTGATTCTGGGAAGTGTTAAGAACTAGGGCATCTGCACAACCATTCGAGCGGAGCACTTATATAGACTAACATCACAGACGGTTCTTTAATGGAGCCGTCTGTGATGTGAGTAATCACAGACGGTTCCATTAAAGAACCGTCTGTGCTGTGCATAGATGGACCACCAACTAATTGCCGGTCTGACCGCCGCCAAATCGGTCAGACCGCCAAGGGTGGCCGGTCCGACCGCCCGACACATGGCAGTCTGACCGATTTAGCACCGGTCAGACCGCCAGGCCACAGAAGCAATGCACTTTTAACTTTGCTCAAATGACAAAACACATTTGTCTATTTGTGTGCATTTCCAACAAGATTTCAAAGATGATATTCTCAACAAGTTGATAACTCTAACAAGTCCGCATTAACATCAACATTAGAGATGACAAGTCCATAACACATGTTAACATCAAATTACAATGGAATACATGCTTAATTGAAATATAGTCCTTCATGATGATCGACGTGCATATAGTTAGCTTCCTCACTGGGTTCTTCCTCCAGTCTGATTTCGTCTCCGAAAGGAGGCAACTCGTCAAATTGATTGTACTCTTCCTCATCCACGACATTCTCAACTCCGACAATCCTTCTTTTCCCATGAAGAACTACGTGACGGTTCTTATTTACTGGGTCCATTACATAAAAAACTTGAACAACTTGCTTAGCGAGTACGAATGGTTCGTCCTTGTATCGACACGTTTGAGGTCCACAGTAGTGACGCCGTACTTGTCCATAGTAGTCATGTGTTGCAAGACCGTGAAATAGGCCTGCGCGTATGTATCTAGATCGAGAGTGATTGCTTTCCTCCCGATGGTCCCGATACCCTCCAGTCTCCCCTCATGACGAGATAGAGGCACACCTATCGGTTCCACCTGAGCCATGTAGTCGACGCAGAACTCAATGACCTCTTCGGTTGCATAACCTTCACGACATCGCCCTCCGTAAGTTCGATTCCGTACGTAGGACTTCAGAATTCCCATGTATCTCTCGAAAGGGTACATATGACGTAGGAACATAGGGCCGCATATCTTTATCTCTTTCACAAGGTGAACAATGAGATGTACCATGATATCAAAAAATGGCGGAGGGAAATACATCTCAAGATGACATAGAGTCGTCACCACCTCGGCCTGCAGAGCGTCGAGTCCTTCGGGATCGATGACCTTCTGAGTAATTGAGTTAAAGAAATAACACAGCCTAAAGATTGCCACTCGGACCTTGTTTGGCAAGATACTCCTAATTGCAACAGGAAGCATCTGTGTCATCAGCACATGACAATCATGAGACTTCATACCAATTAATTTCAAATCTTTAATGGAAACAAGTTTCTTAATATTGGTGGAGTAACCGTACGGAACTTTCACACCATGTAAGCTTTGACACAGTTCATTTCTCTCGGCCTTGGACAAAGTGTAGCAAGTTGGGGGAAGGTACGTTCGCCCTTTATCGGTCTCTTTCGGTGCTAACTCGGTTCTTATGTTCATATCAACCAAGTCACGCCGTGCGTTAACACCGTCTTTTGTTTTGCCACTAATGTTCAGTAAGAGACCCATCAAGCTATCACATACATTCTTCTCCACGTGCATGACGTCGATGCAGTGGTGAACTTCTAAGTGCTCCCAATAAGGCAATTCCCAAAAAATTTACCGCTTCTTCCAGATGTTTTTCTGAGGGGTCCTTAATTTACGTCTCTTTCCAATCACACCATCGATATCCTTAACCATATCATAGACCTCTTACCCTCTAAAAGCCCTTGGAGCTGAACCGCCCTCCTTATTTCCGTCGAATTATTTCTTCATCTTACGGTATGGGTGAATCCTGGGAAGGAACCTACGGTGACGCATATACATAGTTTTGCGCGAGTTGTTCAGCCATACACTCTCGGTACCATCTAAGCAGTGCAGACAGGGCTTTGGATCCTTTTGTACTGAACCCCGACAGGTTACCAAGGGCAGGCGTTGTGGTTTACGTACCTTGGAGGGATGGATTCCCACACAACTCCGACACATATAGGAGTAGGAAGAGATCCAAGGACCAGCACGACGCTCGGTTGGAACATGTGATTATTGGAAAATTTCAAGAACAAATAATAAACTTGCATAACCAAGTAAATCAACTTATGCAGGCGCAAGCCGCCCCTGTTAATTTGGGAGCAAGTCCTCCTCGACATCGGAGTAGCGTCGCGTCCACACATAATTCTGGACATGGCGACGTGCAATTACCGATCGACGACATCGATGTTATGTACATCTCTGGAATGCTCCAAAGATAGACCTATAGGACGCCTTAGCTAATTGTGTACCATTTTGTAGGAGCCGACTCCCTGCAAGCTCCAAGTGAGGATGGTTGGGTCGATTCCTATTGAGGTCAAGGGGGTATGGTGTATCCATACCGGAAGGCGGTCTGACAAGGTGCCCGGTGGCGCAGGTTACGCCAGGGTGCAGGTGGACATGGTACATGACAATTTCATGGCCATCCCACTGGAGATTCCCCCGAACGAAGAAATCAGAACACTATGGGATGCCACGCACACTTTTATCCAGTGGCCCAAGAAGGACATCGCACTGGACCCTTCAGTGACGCGATATCGACAGAACCCTGCCTCTCCAATAGGACCCTCGATGAGTCCGCCTCAACCAAAGCTTCATAATGCCGCCACATCGCTTCCCGTCGAGAAGACGACGAAGGGACAAGAAAAACGTGTCACCGTATCGGTCCCTGAGGCGTCTCACGGGAAGACGTCCCTCAGCCGCCTCGTTAAGGAGAAATCGAAATCGAAGTACATTAAGGCACCTCCCAAACTCGTGAAATACTCACTCGGAAGTCCGTTGGTCTCCGGCGCAGAAATAAAGAGCTCAGGAGTAGCTTTTCAAGCTTTGCATGATTGGTACTTGCGCAAGACCCGAGAGAAGGGGGGTCATACTGGAATCACCATCAGATACGGGAGGGAGCATTTTCTCCACGAGCCTGGCCACTTCGTCGTGGGCTTCGAAGACTTATTTAACCTATACAACCTAGCTACCCTCGACGCCTCACTTCTACGATGCTGGACACTGTAAGTGTGTACAATCAATTTCTACACTCACGTGATACCGATAAATATCATAACTCATTGCTTATGTACAGATACATTATGAAGTGTGCCCGTCGAATCAAAGAACCGATGGGTTTCCTCGACCCACACGTGGTCTCTGAGCAAACAGTCAACCAAGACGCATCCTACATCGAGAATTACATAAAAATAGGATTGCTTGCTCTGGACGACAAGGACTACATAATGGTGCCTTACAACAAGAAGTAATTGCTTCAATATTTTCTATACAAATTACGTTTCAACATAGGTTTATGACTATAGCGACATACACGAGTAGGTTCCACTGGATTCTTCTGATTTTTGTGCTAAAGAGGAACATGGTATTGTACCTTGATTCTCTACTAAAAAAAATCATGACTTCACCATTCTTAAAGGAATACTCAACAGGTATGTTCATTTCCTCCGCACATAACTCTATTGTAGTCTTCCTTCGTTTGAAATGGACGAGGATAACTTTTTTGAATCATGTAGGGCGTTCATCGACTATGTTGCCGATGGAGGTTTATACAAGGGAACGAGCGCCACACTGACTCACATGATGCGATTTTCGGTACGCGCTACAATACAATAATTATATATCATACTTCGTAATATTGCGTCTCGAACTGACTGTACATATATATGTAATTCTATTTTTGCAGTGCCGCCAGCAAAAACGAGATCACCTATGCGCATTCTACGTATGCCATCATATGCAGCTATTGATTGCTTCTAGGACGCACGATCCCCAGGTTTGTCAATCTCGTAATAATTATTTCCTAATTATAAATTTAAATATATATGCTTACTACTTTACTCCTACTAGCGACAGGGCTTGAACATAGAGTCAAGTGCACTCGAGATGGACCAGGTCAGACAAGTTCGAGGGGAGCTCTGCGTCTTCATCAAGGCAGACATAGTTAACACCACCGAAGAGTTTCACGCCGTCGATACCGATGAACGACCTCGAAACAATTGATTCAATATTGTAATTCACTTTGACTGGTTGTAATTCAATTTGTAACTCTAGCGATAATGTATACTTGAAACATTCTTTTGTAATTGATTTTGAGTTAAATAATCACTTTGAGTTGTCAATAATTATCTGTGATATGTTTCTGCTTGCTAGTTTTCAGAGGGCATGGCTAGCAATTCCTGAGGCTAGCTGAAAATACGATAAAAATTAATTAGGTCTAAAGACTTATCACAGACGGTTCCAACCACGAACCGTCTGTGATACTACATAATCACAGACGGTTCGTGGTTGGAACCGTCTATGATAAGACTTATCACAGACGGTTTTTCAACCGCCTGTTATCACAGACATAAAATTTCAGACGGTTCAAAAACCGTCTGTGATGACTGTTACGAACCGTCTGTGATGAGCTTTTCTGTAGTAGTGAACACCAGAAGAGGCAACTGTTAGAACAACTCTTTTAGTAGACCTTAGATAAGTTAGGTCCAAAGGAATGTTTTGCTGGTGCCACCATACCCAGATACGAAAAAACCCATGGTGTTTGTTAACAACACTTGAAACAATACGATCGAAAGCTTTTTTTTTTTCTGATCACAATTTAATCTGTCGTACAAGCTTTCAGATTCAATGGATAGCTCATGAGCATTATATGACAGCTCTTCATTTACCATTGTGTTTACAAAGGAAGTTCTATGATGAATACTTATCGTTGGCAAATTAAAAGAAGATATTTTCTAACCATTTCTTATTAATAGAGTAGATAACTCTTCTATCAAATTATCTCTTAGATCAGAGGTAGGCATAATATAGGATGGATCACAGGTCGCACGTCGTAAACGGTATTGGAAGTCATCGGCTAAATGCAACCATATTTTATCAAACAAAGAGTACCGCTCATCATTAATATAATGCTCGGAAACTGAAGCGTATCCTAGCGGGTCCGACTGTGGGTCAAGTACTTTAAGCACTGACGAAAGAATCAATGAGAGAAGTTGTTGGTTGAGTGGTGTATCTTGTGAGCCAAACAATTATATGAGCGTGAGGAAGACCACGTTCTGCAATTCAACAGCATGATGCACTATAT
Organism: Hsuehochloa calcarea; assembly: GCA_036346395.1. NCBI lineage: Eukaryota > Viridiplantae > Streptophyta > Magnoliopsida > Poales > Poaceae > Hsuehochloa > Hsuehochloa calcarea. The sequence goes on along the minus strand of CM070594.1, from coordinate 62,701,768 downwards.
AGAGGAATGAAAAAAATAATAGATCAGGACCAAGGAAAGGATAACAAGAGAGCATATGATCACATAGCGGGAAGTGTACAAATAGTACACAATAAGGGAATGGTTAGGTACTTACACGCATCTATAGGACCAAATGCAGTTCCATCTTTAATATCTGTTAATAATTCTTCAAGTTTCATATTGTAGACTATATCTATGATATTATCTCTAGCAGTGCTACGCTGTCCAGGCTCAAAGTTCAAAACGTCTGCAATTTCTTGCCACTTCAGGTTACATTACATGTGAAAGTAATAAATAGGTCGAGAGGACCATAGACTCAGACATATGGCAACAACATCGTGATAGTTTTGTATCATATATCGTCTACCACTTGTATGAGTAGCAGGCAGAACTATACGTTTGCCAACATCACTGCCATCTATAGATCCGGAAGCAACAACATCAGCCACACCTTGTAAACTCTCAATGTGTAGTTCGTTTTGGTGGTCTAGTATATATTGTACTCTGCATTCGTCAGCACATGCACGAGCATCAACCTTGATCTGAGACGATAGACGACCGTAGTTTAGATAAGGGCTATGTTCGTGCTTCCTATAGTGAAAGAAGTATCGGAAATAGTCTTGCATTGTGACTTTGGAACGGGCGGAGTGATCACACGCTGGGCTTTGGGCCCATTATGATATGCCCAGCCCATACTCCACCGTTCCCGGCCCTCTAGGGTTTTACACCTCCCCTCTCCGCCCGCTTGGCCTCTTCACACTCGCCAGTCCCTGATCCCGCAATACCTTTACACCGCGGCCGCCATCTCGGAGCACCGCAGCCCGCCCGTCTCCCCCCGCCCAGCGAACTCGTCGTCTCCGGCGAAGATGGTCGCCTTCAGGGTGAGTACCATCACTCTCGTCTCCCCCTTCCTTAACACTCCCCCCACGCGACTCTCCTGCTCGCTCACGCTCTCATGGCGGGATCTGATCTGACGCTTGTTTCGTTTGGTGTGTGTGCTCTCGCGCGTGCAGTTTCACCAGTACCAGGTGGTGGGGAGGGGCCTGCCGACGCTGACCGACGAGCACCCCAAGATCTACCGCATGAAGCTATGGGCCACCAACGAGGTCCGCGCCAAGTCCAAGTTCTGGTGAGGATTCGAATCGAATGCACCACGCTCCGCTCTTGTTTACGTGTTTGGATTTGGTCTCGAGACGTGGTTTTTCACTTGTGGGTTGGTTGGGTTTGGCCTTATGCAGGTACTTCCTCCGAAAGCTGAAGAAGGTGAAGAAGAGCAATGGCCAGATTCTCGCCATCAACGAGGTGAGATCTCCTCCTTACCTCTTCATTTTAATATGCTGTTTGGTCCGTGTGAGTCCTGCCAATATGGCAATGCCATTGATGAGGATATCCTACTATGGGAGTGCTGCTTGCGTTTGTGTACAAGCACCCTAGTTACAGGAATGTAATTTTTGGTTATTTTAGTGGGATAATGGAATAGTCTCATGTCTGTTAGGAACGTGGCCTTTGTTAGGAGACGAAACAGACATAGTCGCCGCCTATATCGTTTATCCATTGGCATGTATAGTTGCCTTGTTTGTACTATTTGGGCCATTGGCTTGTGGGTGTTTTGGATGCGCTAGTTTAGCCGCCGTCGTGGTTTATCCACTGGTATCTATGTGTCTTGGGGCTGTTGCTGTACATATAGTAATGTTTCGGACTTATTGCTAAAGGCCTCTGATGCTTTAATTCTGCTTTTCTTCTTGGAAATATATGTTAGGTTATGATTGGAGATGCTTAACGTGATGTATTACTTTTGTAGTTGATGCTGAACTCAATAACTGGCTTACTTTTTAGTATTTGTTTGGCTGACAATTGTACATTTTGTTGTTCTATTAGTAGATTTTTTAGAAGAACCCCACCACAATCAGGAACTATGGCATCTGGCTGCGTTACCTGAGCAGGACTGGCTACCACAACATGTACAAGGAGTACCGTGACACCACCCTCAATGATGCTGTTGAGCAGATGTGCAACGAGATGGCTTCCCGCCACCGTGTCAGATTCCCTTGCATCCAGATCATCAAGACTGCTACTGTCCACTTCAGCATCTGCAAACGTGAAAGCACTAAACAGTTCCATAAGTCGGGCATCAGGTTCCCGCTGGTGTACCGGAAGGTTAGGCCACCAACCAGGAAGCTTAAGACGACCTTCAAGGCTTCAAGGCCAAACTTGTTTATGTGATCGAAGTCATCCAACAATGATCTGTAATACCAGCTAGTATGAAATATTGCTAGTTCAAATGAATCTTATCTATATGCAACCCATTGTTACTAAATTCTAGTTGGTAGGTCCATGCAGTGGCCTTTCTAGGCTTGACGGATATCTTGTTATATCCTTTTTCCCTTTGTGATCATCCGATGCCTAGTATTCATAATTCGACTGTCTTTTTCTTTGTTGTTGGTTTACTTTAAAATCTAAACTGGTGTTTGTTGCTCACTTATTGCCTAAACCTGGGGTGGTCCAGTCGTGAACTTAGTAGCATCATGAATGCATGATCTTGTTGTATTTGTTTTGACAATGCACTTGTCTCAGTTACATGCTAATCTCATTTGTTGCATAATTTGCCTGTGTTTCTTAGATACTTAATTTGTTGAATTTGTTTTCCCCTTGCTTTTGCACTATAAATTGTTTGCAGTCGAGTCATCATTGTGTCCTGGTGACACTGTTCAGTATATCAGTAGTGATGTTGTTCAATAATATAACCGTAGTGATGTTTTTCAGTGTTCTCTTCAAAATGTTTTCACTTTTGAGCATCATTATCAATGTTACTGTAGTTATGACTTACGAGGGCAACTTTGCCGAGGTTACCAACTATTTATTTGGTTTCCTTTTTTTCCCTGTTGCCAATATTGTGTTGGCTGTTGGATGTTTCAAATTTCAATTCCATTAACCTAATGGTTTAATGGATGAACATCCTTGCCAACATTGTTTGTTAAAATAACATTTTACTTTCAATTGTGCAAACTTCTAACGCTGCTTTTATTTGCTTGCCAAAATTCTCAATTGTTGTTTTGTGCCCCACAAAATATCTTGTGATCCTTTTGGATAACACCATATATGTTTCTGGTTATGACATGTTGTAACCATTTTATTTTACCAATTACTAGTAAGGATACAGTTGGTTTTTTTTAATTCTGCTTATGTGGATTAAAACATATGGTTTCCTGGAGTTTTTTTGGTCACGTGAAATGCAATTGAATTTTACTCATGTTTCTCGCGAGATCTAATTGTCATTGAGATTTTGTGAGGCAACTTTGCCGAGGTTACCAAGATATAGTTTGGTTTCCTTTTTTTCCCTGTTGCCTACATCATTGGTCGCCTGGTTGCTTGGAACTCATTGACCTCATTGGGTTTATGGTAGGCATCCTGGCCAACATCTGTTTTATGAATTATTTTTCTATCAAATGCTTTTGTACTTTTGAGTGCAAGTTTCATCATCCCTGTCCAAGTCACAGTAATTCAACTATTTTAGCACTTGGTATTTTGACTTTTGGATTGAGATCAGTGTTGTTTACAATGGTGATCAGATTTTTTTTCTTTCTGAATTCGGTTTTGCCCTAAATGTGAGCTGATTTTTTTTTTTTGGTAAGCACCACATTGTTAATGTTAAATTCATGTTTTTTTTACTGGATATTTGCCAACAAAGTTGATTACCCATTTGCCGGTATGGTCCTTAGTCCTTACATAATTACATTGGGCTTGCTAGTTAGCGTGCTGATCGGAGGTTTCTTGCTCTCATAGCATCGGAATATCTTATGATGTAAATCGTTTGTTTTATTGAAATTGCTGTGAGTCCCTAATTTGCTTTCTTGGTTAATCCATGTAGTGATTTCATGCCTGACGGTATCTTATAATTCTTTAGCAAATTTGGTAATTTCACAGGAAAGCTAATGTTGCGTACGCATGGTTTCCTTTCGGATGTATTTTATCACGTTGCCTCTCTTGGCGACTACGTGCTTATTGAGGGGATGGGTGTCATCATCGGTTGAAGGACGTCTGTCACCCCCCGATCAATTGAAGGCTGCAAGATGAAACCAAGTGAGAGCACACAAAAAATATGGGATGTGAACTAAACATCTCCCCGCCCATCTGCAGCGTGGATGACCGAGTGGGAGCGCTAGGACACCCGCCGCACCGACTAGGCCGTGACGACCTAGCAGGTGAGCATGGTTCGCCCACTATGTGCTCGGAGCATAGGACGTCGTCCTTCGAACGATCGCAACTCATGGTCCTGATTGCACTCTTCGACACCGCGATGATGTACATTAAAGTGCTCAGAAGCCTAGTACGATATGCTCTCGGCTGCGCATGGAGGCCTTCGATGCGCTTGTGATACACTGCAGTTGCTTGAACTAAGATGATAGACAATACATGTTCAGTAGTAAACAATACAAATATCATAAATGGAACGAGTAAAAATTGTTGGTGCTTTACCGTGTCGTCACGCCGCGACACGCTGTGATGATCGAAACGTTGTGACGATTGAAGGATCGAAGGAGTGATAGAGGCTCTCATAGTGTGTCACCTACTCCGGACGCTCTGGTGGAGGACGGGTTAGTCTGGAGCGCGTCCGTGGTACATGCTACTCCATGTATTGGTGGTATGTTCGCACGTTGTACGGTCTCTGCTCCTGGACGACCTCGACGTGCGCTGTCTCTACCCAAGCCGTGATCCACTCGTGCTGGATTGCTTGCCAGTCCTCAGCGTGTCGGTCTGCCCTCGATTGCCTACATTCGAGAAAGATTCGTATCAGAACATGGAACGTGGGTATGAAATACAAACAATACTTTCATGTTGTTAGACTTACAAGTGGACGACTCGCTGCAGCATCCTGGGCTCACAAGTGGCGCAGAGGACGGCTGAACCCCAACTGTATTAGGGCATGGCCCCAGCCTCCACGTCGGCCAAAGACTCGGCAATACGGACAAAACTGGGGTACACCCAATCGCCCTGTGTAGTGAGAAACAGGGCTCAACCGAGGAGATGGAAAAGGTACGCGACGAGGTGTGTCTTAACAACCTCGTCAGGTGCATCTAGTCCGATGAGCCAACAGGGCCTTCAAGTCTGTTGGCAGATGGCCAGGAACAAGTGCCTCGCCCTGATTAGGAATCCAGTCAAGAACGAGACATCCTAGAGACTGACTGTCATCTCTTTCCACCGAAAGTGAAATGTGTGAGTCTTGAATCTCCACCTATCGACAAGGGCTGACATTAGGTTGTCATCCAATAGCTTCGGTATAACCATGACTTGCAAGAGATCAACAACATTGATTAGTAGTGAATAAATTAATAACCACGATGAATTATTATAAATTAAAAAATAGGACTAAACACGAAAAAATATACACTAATTAACTACAACTAAATTAATCACGACTAATTATGTTGGATTAAATTAATTATGACTAATTTAGTACCACTAAATAAATACAAGCGATTAATTGCAACTAATCAATTACGACTAATTAACTAACTGACACTAACTAATTAGGACTAATTAAATTGTAACAATTAACTAGGTAACAAATAAATACGCAGGATAAATATAATAGTGACTAATTCATTACGACCTAATTTATCGCAACTAACTAAATACAAATATTAAATAAGGCCTAAATGACAGGAGTAAAATAATTACAGAAAAATAACTTTAACTAATTAATTAACTACACATTTAATAAAGGTGATACATATAAATTATATATTAATACAACCACTAATGACGACTCTAAACAACATTCGATCCACTGTGAAAAGAAAACTAAAATTGCGAGAGAGCACGAGCAAAAACAACTGTGAGCGAAGCTCGCTTATAGCTCTATTTTTTAGTCAGGATGCCAGAGCGGGATTGCGGGAGGGAATAATTTCGCGAAGTGGGACGGACACAAAGTTTGGCGCATAGGGGTGGGTAGGAAAGAAGAGTAGTAGAAGACACAAGCTAGCGTATGCATGCTCCGGTGATTCCCAGCTCACACTGTCACACACACACACGTGTAGCCTCATGCCTAATCCATGAGAGTATTGAGAAATGATTGAGAGAAAAAGGTCTATTTTATTCTGATCTTGTACATGTATATATACATGAATAAGGGGTGTCATGAAAGGGTGTAAGTTACAAACAATATTTTGCACATTGGGCATTGTTTCACAACACTCCCCCTTGGCCAATGTGTCTTCATATGATCTTCTAATTCATCATCTTGGAAAAACTCCTCCAAAAACCCTGTAGGGAAAAATATGAGGAGAACCGATAGAATAGATATGCCATGAAAAACTCCTTTAAAACCCAGTGGGAAAATTTAAGGAGAAAAGTTGATATGGCATATATCTTTTCATATCTTCCTAAAACCCCTGTGAGGAAAAGAGATATATTAATGATTATGTTGTCATATTGCCTCATTAAAAACCTTGATGAGAAACACATAAAGGAAAAGAGTACAATATTTTATCTGAACGGGTTGAGTCTTAGGAGATTTCTCCCCCTGAATCTGCAAATCACGTAGTCTTCGCATACCAATTCCATGAACACATTTTTGGAATACGGAAGTTGGTAATGACTTGGTAAATAAGTCTGCGAGGTTATCACAAGACTTAGTTTGCAGAATAGTGATTTCTCCACTCTCTTGCAATTCATGTGGGTAAAATAGTTTAGGTGCAATATATTTTGTGATATTACTCTTTATGTAACCCGTTTGCATTTGAACAACGCAAGCAGCATTATCTTCGTAGATAATGGTAGGTGATGAAATAGCACCTATATCACATGACTGTTGTATGTGATTAATCATTCTGCGAAGCCATACACATTCACGTGATGCTTCATATAATGCAATTATTTCAGAATGATTAGTGGATGTAGCCACTAGGGTCTGTTTCGAAGACTTCCAAGAGATGGCTGTTCCACCGTGTAAAAACACAAAGCTTTTTTGAGATCCGCATTATGGGGATCTGATAAATAGCCAGCATCTGTATATCCTATTAAATTCATATTTTTATTCTTTTGAAAGAATAGACCGAGATCTTTAGTGCCTTGAAGATATCTAAGGATATTCTTCACTCCTACCCAATGTCTTTTGGTTGGAGTAGCGCTGTATCTAGCAAGTAGATTTACCGCAAATGCAATATCCGGCCGGGTGCAATTTGCAAGGTACATAAGCGCTCCGATAGCACTGAGATATGGAACCTCGGGTCCCAATAGCTCTTCATTGACATCTCGGGGTCTAAATGGATCTTTCTCCCTGTCTAGAGATCGAACAACCATGGGGGTTTTCGATGGATATGCTTTGTCCATATTGAATTTTTCTAATATTTTCTGGACATAGGCTGATTGATGCACTAGAATGCTTGTATGAAGGTGCTCAAGTTGTATACCTAAGCAAAATTTGGTTTTACCCAAATCCTTCATTTCAAATTCCGTCTTAAGAGGATTGCGTGCTTCATCTATATCTTGTGTGTTACCAATGATATTAAGATCATCAACATACACAGATATAATGCAAAATCCTGTTGAGGATCTTTTTAAGAATACACATGGGCAATCATCATTGTTGGAGTATCCCTTTTTGGTTAGGAACTCACTTAGTCGGTTGTACCACATTCTACCCGACTGTTTCAAGCCGTATAAAGACTTGTTCAACTTTACACAATACATATTGCGATTTGCGTTTGGATTCGGAATTGAAATTCCATCGGGAACTTTCATGTATATGTCCGAATCGAGTGACCCATAAAGATATGCAATCACTACATCCATCAACCAAAAGCTAGATGATTTTTAATCGCCAATGAGATTAAATATCGGAATGTTATTCCACTCATTCTTGGAGAATATATTTCATTGAAATCAATGCCGGTCTCTGTGTGAACCCTTGTGCTACAAGCCTTGCTTTGTATCTCACCACCTCATTGTTTTCATTCCGCTTTGACGAAAACCCATTTGAAACCGACAGGAATACTTTGGGAGGTGTATGTAGCACATTGGTGAATACATTTCTTTATTGAGCGAGGCTAACTCCGCTTGAATTGCATCCTTCCATTGGTTCCACCGAGCGCTGCTTGCACTCGCCATGGTCTTAGGATCTGGATCATTTTGAAGGTTGTTTGCAATTGTTGTGGAGAAATAAATGTCGACAATTGTAGTCTTACGATCATATGATTCTCCAGAATCATTATAGTTAGTGGAAATTTCTTGGACCCCTGATGACTCAATGTTATTTCCCAAAACATTTGAGTCGGGTATTCGATGTCCCGTGATCGAAATTGAGTGCACTGTTGATCTGGGTTCAAGGATCCTTTGGTGTATATCAACTTGAGGTTGATCTGCATTTACATTCTTTTGTTTCCTTTGTCGCTTGTTAGAAGCTGTATCCGCCATTTATGCCGTACTTCTCCCCCTCTTATTTTGAACTGGGAGTTGAGTGGTATTTTTCGGTACCTCCACTCTTTCAGGCACATTTCTGGCAGGGTTATAGGATTTTGTGACACCTTTATAATCAGTAAATGCATATGGCAGATTATTTGTAATATTTTGCAAATGAATAATTTTCTGAACTTGAAGTTCAGTCTCTGTAGTACGTGGGTCTGAGGCAGGAATGCCTTGAACATTCCAATTAATTTCCTGGCATTCAGTTTGGTACTTATTGTCTCCCCCTAATGTTGGGAAATACTCCTCATTGAATATGCAATCAGCGTACCGGGCCGTAAACAGGTCCCCTGTTAGGGGTTCGAGGTATTTTATGATTGACGGTGATTTATACCCAACATAGATCCCAAGTTTCCTGTGCGGTCCCATTGAGGTACGCTGCGGTGGTGAGATCGGTACGTATGTAGCGCAACCGAACTTTCGCAGATGGGAAATATCTGGTGGATTTCCACGTACTAATTGTAGCGGGGAAGTGCTATGATATGCAGTTGGACGCAATTGTATTAAGTCGCAGCTGTAAGATCGCATGACCCCAACATGATGTTGGTAAGTTGCAATTCGTAGTAATGGTCGTGCAATGAGCTTGATTCTCTTGATAAGAGATTCTGCTAAACCATTTTGTGTATGAACATATGGAACAGTGTTGAACTTGTATCCCAAGAGCCATACAATAATCATTGAAGGCATAGGATGAAAATTCAGCGAAAATTGTCCATTCGAATTGATTGAATTCGATATTCAGGATGATGTGCTCGTAATTGGATGATTTTACCAATTAACTTAGCAAATGCATGGTTTCGTGTGGATAAAAGACACACATGTGACCATCTAGTAGATGCATCAATGAGAACCATGAAGTACCTAAATGATCCACACAATGGTTGTATAGGACCACATATATCTCCTTGAATGCGTTCAAGGAATTTAAGTGGTTCAGTTCTAATTTTAAGATAAGAGGGTCTTAAAATCAATTTTCCGGTTGCACAGGAAGTGCATACAAAATCTGAGGATTCCGGAAATTTTGTTTTGAGATATGTATGACCAATAGAATTGCTAATAATTTTCCTCATCATTCCAATGCCTGTGTGGCCAAGGCGATCATGCCATGTTTGGAATGTATTAGTATTTTGGAAAATTACTTTGTACGCAATATGTTGAACAGATTTGATGTATGTATAGTACAATCCGGAGTTTAAAGATGGAATTTTCTCTAGTACTTGTTTGCCATATCCGTTATTTTTGGTTAAGAGTAGATATTCCTCTTTGTTGTCACTTTGGGTTTCAATATGAAAACCATTCTGACGGATATCTCTATAACTAAGTAGGGTACGTGTTGAATCGGGATACAAGAGTGCATCCTCAATCTCCAATTGTGTACCCATAGGGAGAGTGATAGAAGCGCGACCAGAGCCTACTATCGTTGCATCGCGTCCAACGATTGTTAAAATATTTCCTTTTCTCCTTGTAAGGGTTAGGAAATATTTTGTGTCCCTAAGTATAGAGTTTGTGGTACCGCTATCCACAAGGCATAATTCCTCCTCCATTGGATTGACTCCAAAATCTATATACACAAAGAAAAGAATTTAATGAAATTCTTGAAGTAATATATAGAATACATACAAACTTTATTTTGCAATATCGAATATGTTCGATATATGATTGTAGCATACAAGCTTACATAGATGACAACATTATTTATATTACAACATAAAAGTACTTAGAAGCTATGGAACTAGGAGTCTATTTGAGATCTCCAAACATGTCTTGAGAATGAAATTCTTCAAGTGTATCCTCGGTGCACATGAGATCATCCTTCTTTGTAGAGGCACATGTGTCTTTGAGTTCTTGAATGAACTTTTGAGAACATCCGGCTTCTTCATCGTTGGATGTGAGATTGAAGTGTGCTTCAAATCTCTTCTGTTGAGCATTCTTGCCTTGAGCCAAAGACTGGAGGTAGAGGTTCACAAGATGCTTCGGGGTGCGGCATTTCTTGGTAGGATGGTTGTAGAAACCACACTTTTGACAAATCTCTTTTTTGTCAATTTTCTTACCAAAATTGCCTTTACCTTTCTTGAATCCACTTGATTTTTGCTTCATGTTGTGTTTGTGTTTACCTTTAAAGTTCTTTGAATGGTCTTTTGAACCATTGAACTCATTGTTATTTTGATTAGCATGAACTTGTGAAGTGGAGCGACCCCGATGGGGCGTTGTCGATTATTCTTTAAAAGAAGTTCGACATGTTTTTCTCGCTCAAGTAAAGTATGCATAAGATCAAAATAAGTTTGGTAATTTGCAAAGACGCCATTCTTCTTTGTAGGACCTGTCGGATGGGAGCATTGTAGAGAGAGTCTTCTCTATTTTATCTGCATCTGTTGGTTCCTTCTCACAAAAACGCAGTCTGGAGCAAATAGTATGAAGGGCATGGTTATAGTCTCCAACTGTTTTGAAATCTTGGAGTCTAAGATGTGCCCATTCATGATTAGCCTCTAGTAAGATAACAGCTTTTTGCTGTTCATATCTATTCTTGAGGGCTATCCATAAAGTAAGTGGATTCTCCTCATACAGATATTCCGCCTTTAAATCTGGATGTATGTGATTCCGTATTATGTTTAAAACGGAATATTTCACAATATCCGGAGGAATTTGATCTGTGGGAGGATTAAATATCACCCTTTCCAACCCACGTGTGGTGAGGTTGATCTTTAAGTCCATAGCCCATGTAGGGTAATTGGTACCATCGATAGTGAGTGGCTCAAAATCTTTGGTAGCCATTTAAAACCTACATGAAAAGTACACCATAAATAATTATTTTACATGAGGTAAATTAATGTGTATGGTATTGTTGTAATAAAATGCAAAAATATGTGGAAAACAATATGAGTATTGTATTCCAAATGAACATATATACCCAAATTAAATATAACGTGTGGTTATATTTATAATACTGTATAATCACAATATTGGTGGTGAACACCAATTTATTGTATGGCATAGCGTACAAATAAATGTAGCAAAAAGGGCCATAAATTGTGATATTATGGTATTTATGTTAGGTATAATATTTTGCAAAAAATTCCAAATTATTAAATGGGAATTTTGAATTTTAAATTTGCTAAAGATAGCAAATTTAAATATGGTCGCAATGCGTATTGCAAATAAATTGCAATAAAATAATAATCCTATATATGTAAAAATTATATAAATGTGAATGCACATTTATTTAAATATTTACATAATTTTCGATCTGTAGGATCGAAATGCAAATTTATAATAGTACAATTTGACGAGTACAATTATAAATAAGCAGAGGGACTATACTGCAAATTATATAACATGAATTTATTTAAAATAAAAATTCTGCATTTCTTCCCCGGCCGCGCCATGCGCCGGCCATGCCGGTCAAGGCTGAAACACCGGCTGTATTGCCCGGCCATACCATGCGCCGGCCATGCTTAGGTCAACGCTGCGCCGAGCTTCCTCCTTCGATTTTATGTGGATGAAAATGCATCCTCTGCGGAGGATGCTTGTATGGGGTGCGATCCAAGACCGGATGACGGTTAGCCAGCGCGAGGCATCGCGCGGCCGCCGTGAGGTCCATAGCGTGGGGCCTTTGCCGGTGGGCAAACGCCGTGCGTCGCCCATGGACGACGATGAGCCGGCCGTGAGCCATGGCCGGTGGCGATGATGGTGGTGGATGCCTGGCGTGGTGGTGGAGGCTCCTCATGGAGAGGAGCAAGAAGAACATGTAAGTTCTTGTGTAGGGAATCAACTAGAGCGAGGATCTGCAGAAAAGCGCTTTTGTGATTATCACAAAGTGCCATTACCTCTTGTTGCTTTCTCTGTTTGCTACTTGTGTCAGAGCAGGGTGCTGATAACGTGTTGAGAAATGATTGAGAGAAAAAGGTCTACTTTATTCTGATCTTGTACATGTATATATACATGAAGAAGGGGTGACAATAAAGTAAGGGGTGTCATGAAAGGGTGTAAGTTACAAACAATGTTTTGCACATTGGGCATTGTTTCACAACAGAGAGGTCAAACAGCCAGGGGTGAGGCGAAAGAGCGCAACCGTTCTAGGCTGGCACATCTGTCCATCGGACGGACCGACGAGAGGATCCGTCCATTGGAAGGACGAACGACGACGTGGCAGCGGATCCGTCCGTTTGACGGACGGACGACTGGGTGACATGGCAGCAGATCGGGATTCCGTTCCTCTGTGGGACGGACGTGGGAGCTCCGTCCATGGGAGGGGTGGACGAGGCCCACGTAGCGGCATGACATGTGTCACTCAAGGATGGACGCGAGCACTATTTTGGCAAAAAAAACACGATGAGAGTGCTATTTTTGCTAATTAAGCTCTAAACAGTGTTATTTCCGCAAAAAAAGTCGACACCTTTTGTGTGTACGATCATTACGAGAGCTGCCGCGGGGCGAGTGTAGCTAGGAATCATTCAGTGAGCACCAATTGAAAAAAGTTTGAGATGGTTTGAGATGTGTCTGCGTATGCAACGCTAATGGCTACCCTCCCTCTTCCTCCCAAGTGGCGCCCCTCCTCCCACGTTAACCCTCTCCTCCTCTTGCGTCGGTGCTGCCGCCCCTCCTTCCCACCACGTGGCGCCACCCCTCCGCCTCCCGTTGCCTCCCCTCCTCCTCCAGCGCCGACACCTCTCCTCCTCCACCCCACACGACGTCGCCCCTCCGCCCCAAGCTCCTCCCAATCCCTACGCCGCCTCCTCCTCCCTCTTCCCTCTTCCTCCCTCCTCCTTCCCGCGCCGCTACCAAAGCAACCCTAGCTGATTTTCTTTTTTCTTTTGTTTATTTTGTTTATTTCTATTGTAAATGATTATGTGTGTAACAATTATTTATTGCAAAAAATTGTTTATTGTAATAATTTGTTGTTGTAATAAAATTAAAAAATTATTGCAATTATTTATGTAATAATTATTTATTGATTTATTTATTGCAATTAATTATTGTAATCATTGTCGTTATTTACGTTAATGATGTTAATTGTTGTTCATTGCGGTCAATTACGATAGTTGTATTAAAGTGCCGTCAATTGTAGTTAATTGTTGTTAGTTACATTAATGGTGTTAATTATCATTAATTACGGTATTTATCGTTAATTGTAATTAGTTATCTTCCATTGTCGTTTATTGCCGTCAATTGCGTTAATTGTCGTTAAACAACACCAAACAAGTCATCATTTGCCTCAGGGGTATTTCAAATATTTCTCATATCAGAAGGTACAGTCAACATACTTAAAAGACAAACAATCAAATACCAAACATTTTCATTTTAGCTGTTCAAGCCTGCAGTCTAACTGTCCAGACAAATCAGAAGCTAATCTCTACTACTTAAAATAAAGAATTGGTGGCGGTCCGTCCTCCCTCATGCGATGTGAGCCATTAGATCTATCTTTCTTCGTTAGATGTAAGCCGTTGGATCTTGTTCTTTCTCGATTCATCCCGTGTGTATGGTTGACCACCTATAACCTCCTCTCCACTCCCTTCACACCCCAACTGCCAAAGCTGGTGCGTAAGAAGCCTAAAGATTCCATCGACCTTTTCAAGAACGGATTAAGATCACTTGTATTGTAGGTTGAGCACGATAATGATAGATGAGATATAATTTTTTTAATCAGTAGCAAAGCACAGATTTTAAACTAGTTTTTTAGAGAAACTACAGTGGGACCAAACATGCCGTTCAACGTGGCGAAGGAGTCAAACAAATACGCATTCTGCAGAGCTCAAGTCGCAAATCTTCAATTGGCACCTACCCCCGTCTTCCTAGTTCCCACCTACTGACTCCACTTTCCACCGTTCACCATCCACCATCCACCATCCACTCCCAATTACCTACCCTACTACCGCCTTCAGCTCCCCTACATACAGACCATTCCTCCACCAACTCGTTGGGCTGATACACGCCGGAGAGAAACCCCAGCTCCCCATTCAGTTCCCGATGGCGCAGCAACAAGCCAATCCCGACGAGGTACCGTTCGAAAACCTTTGCTGATTCCTGTTGCGATTTCCTGGCCTCCCGTCCGCGATTGGATCTGCTCGCCAGAGGAAGTGGGTGAAAATAGCGCTTTCTTGTGCAGGTGGTTCTCGGGCAGGAGATCAACGGCGCGAGGGTGATCACCCTGAACCGCCCGCGACAGCTGAACGGCATCTCCGATAGAGTGGTGCGCCTTTCTTGCGTTTCTGAATCCCTGGCTCGGAAGGTGTTAGTTGGTAGCTGGTTTGGAGTGTAGAACCTGTGAATTGCTATCAAGGAGTTGCAATTGTTTGCGCGCGGTTTCTACTTGTAGGTCTATATCCTAGCCCAATTCTTGGAGAAATGGGAGAAAGATGAGAATGCCAAGCTGGTCATCTTAAAGGTGCGTATCCTCATTCCTTTATAAAGTACCCTATCAACAGTCCTGTGTAACAATTGTTGGCACATCACATATGGTAGTACATTGGGACATGTCTAGTCTTTAAGTTGCTCTACTGCTCTAGGGCAGTATAAATCAGGACCAGGGTTTAGGAAGGTAATATCGTGTTTTGATACGAGGAACGAGAAGTACTATCGTAGTTTATTCTACTTATGGTCTAAAGTATGTACAATGTTGGAAATGTAAGGACAACAAAAAAAACTCATGATCAACATTTGAACTTTACTATCAGTACTGTATTCTGTATATATCAGCTAATTCCAGCAAATGTTCTGTGCAAGAACATGGTTTTGAAATGAGGTGTCCGTCTTTCTTGTTGTAAAAGAAGAATTTGCCACGACTTTGTTTTATATTCAGCAATTGTTACAAGTAGATCAATGTGATGTTTGATTATCAATAGGGAGCTGGACGTGCATTTTCTGCTGGTGGGGACCTAAAGATGTTCTATGAAGGGAAATCAAGTATGAATGTTGCAGTCTTACAATCACACAACACGCCTTCAAATTCTTTTCTTAAATCTTGCTGTAATTTGAATTTGTGTATAACAAATCGTCTGTTAGGAGCTATTAATAGAATGTCTTTTGCAGATGATTCCTGCCTCGAGGTTGTGTATAGGATGTATTGGCTCTGCTATCATATTCATACATATAAGAAAACCACGGTGATGCTCTCTTACATGTTTGTCAGATGTCTTCTTTTTATCTCGCTGGAAAAACTATGTACTCAAACTCCATGATTCTACATTAATGTAGGTGGCTCTTGTTAATGGGCTTGTCATGGGTGGAGGTGCTGCTATTGTTGCGCCACTGAAGTTTGCAATAGTCACAGAGAAAACAGTATGTGACACTAGTCTAATTTATTCGGGGCCTCATTTTTGTCTTATTGTTTATAAATTTGTTTATTGATTTTTCAAATCTTTGTCTATATGTATCACCTACTTAAACCCCTTATGATCATACTGGCAAATAGCAAACTTGTACTGTTGTATGCCTTTTCATTTGATCTATTGTTTTATAACAGTCTATGAACAATACATAATAGATATTTATTTTTGAAAGACAATCCATTTTATTTATTGAATCCTAGTGGTTCTAAATTTGTTTGGAGATTCTCATAGGATCATTGTTATTTGTGTAGGTTTTTGCTACTCCTGAGGCGAGTGTTGGATTACACACAGATTGTAGCTTTTCTTATATCCATTCTCGGCTCCCTGGATATTTAGGTAAGCATCAAGTTAAAATTTTCATATACATGTCCATAGAGGGTAATATTTGTGGGTTCCTTGCAAGCGTATTGTTTTACTTCTGAGATAAATTGCATGAATAAATATAGGCATTATAAAACTGATAATTGTATTTCAAACATAAATTAGGGAAATATGCTGCTATGATGCATCACATGTGACATGACACAGTTATCAGTTCTGATCTGCTCATTCTCTTCTTCCTAAACTCTTA
Organism: Hsuehochloa calcarea; assembly: GCA_036346395.1. Lineage (NCBI taxonomy): Eukaryota > Viridiplantae > Streptophyta > Magnoliopsida > Poales > Poaceae > Hsuehochloa > Hsuehochloa calcarea. The sequence continues at coordinate 62,685,409 of CM070594.1, read as the reverse complement.
GGGGAGTACCTGGCTTTAACTGGTGCTAGATTGAATGCAAAGGAAATGATTGCTGCTGGTCTTGCTTCACATTTTGTACCTTCTGAAGTAAGGAATTCAGCAGTTAGCATTTTTATTTCTGGTGGTTTCTTTGCATTATTATCTACTTAATTGCAACCACAAATAGTTGATATTGTCCTATCTGTAGCTTGACTAATTAAAATGCTTGTTGATATTGCCTTGCCTGTAGTTTGACTAATCAATATGATTGTGATGTGTATGGCAGAAATTGGAAGAACTAGAAAAGCGCTTACTGAATTTAAACACAGGTGATGAGTCTGCAGTCCGAGCTGTCATTGAAGAATTCTCTACAGATGTTCAACCTGATGAAGAGAGTATTTTAAACAGGTTAAGAATATATGATTATTTCAAAATGGATGTCATTTAACATATCTGCTTCTTGAGGAAAGTAATTGTTCTTAATATACTTCTGCAAACAAGCTGACACCAGCATGTCTTTGATAGACTCCCAGTTATCAACAAATGCTTCTCTGCCGAGACTGTTGAGGATATTTTAAAAACATTTGTAAGGCTTCAACACTTACGTCTTATAATATCTCACTTTTCTATGACGTGAAATCTTCGCCTTCTTCTAGTCTTGACTGCATTACGTGTCAGCTATTGATCAGTCTGCATTGTATAACATGCCAAAGGTTCCTTAGAGCCCCGAGTTGCACTTTTCTGCACTTTACATCGTATTCTTCATCTCCCACTGAAAAGTTGTAAACAATAAAATGATATTCGCAGTATTCATCTAGCACCCAAAATTATAATGCCCTAAGCCAACCAGCTTTGGGAGAACGCTATTATTTGCTCATCATGCTAGTTCTCGACTTCTCGTGCCTAGCAGGAAGCCTGAAATGATCCGCTTACCAGTCCCCATGCTTCTAAGATTAAAGCATGTGTATCCCACTGTCCTATAATCAGGCAATCAAAATTTCCGCTTGATGTCATAAAGCAGTGCTTTCTTGGTTGTAGGAATCAGAAGCGGGCATCGATGGAAACCAATGGATAGCTGCAGTCCTAAAGGGCATGAGAAGATCATCTCCTACTACATTAAAGATCACCCTGAGATCGGTAGAATTCTCACATCAGTCATTCTTTTGTTGAAGACTATCATTTTGGCTTCATATGTGCTTCCTGAGTTTATGCTTAATGCTTCCATATAACACTGAATCACTGACTCCCTCATCTAAGTTTGTTTACTTTTTATGTAAGGTGAACCTAGCAGCCACATTAGTTGTTCTTTTGGGAAAATGCATGTTCTCGTGCGGAATTTCGGAATTTATTTATGTATGTCAGTGGAGGCCATTATTCCGTAGAAGTTAAGTCCAGTAGATTGATGATTTTCTTTTGAACTGTTCAGATTCGAGAAGGTCGGGAGCAGAGCTTGCCTGAATGTCTGAAGAAGGAATTCAGACTCACAATGAATATTCTCCGGTCTGTCATTACTGACGATGTATACGAGGTATAGGCTTATAGCGACCATATAAATAGATAACCACTGTCTTGATACAAGTGAGCGAGTCTTGCACTCGCATCCTAATAATTTTAATTTTATTTTGTGATAGGGCATTAGAGCCCTTAGCATCGACAAAGACAATGCCCCTAAGGTCTCTGACTCTCTCTCTCTCTCTCACACACACACACTCTGAATATAGAGAGAGTTTTCTCACACATTTGTTCGTTCAATTTTTATCACGACACAGTGGAATCCTGCTACCCTTGAGGAGGTGAAGAACGAGGACATCGACCGTGTTTTCCAGCCATTCAGTTCAGAAAAGGAGCTCCAAGTCCCATGTGACGATTCCAACAGGTGAGTCCAAATCGTTCTCACCTTTCAGACATCCAGTGTATATTGTTTACGCTTTCGACGTCAATAATGTGCAGGTGGAGCGGCAAATATGAGCACACAGTCTATGCCAAAGCTTCACAGTAATCATATACAAATTCCAGCCTTTGCAGGCTGCAGCTTGGCGGCGGGGACCAGCATTCCTTTATCGTCCCAACATAATGGTTTCAGTGTGTGACATGCATGTTGAGTGCTCATGTACTACCTGTGTAACATTGTACCAACTGTTGAAAACTATACATGATACATGGAGCAATAAAGCATTTGAGGTTTGGTTACACACAGAAGACACTAAAGAGAAAAAGAATGCAATCATTCCAGGTTGCGGTGTCACGTTCACAGGTTAAGAGAAAAATGGAAAATACACAGAATCGATGTATGAAGGAAAAAGCCCGATCATGTAGCGTCCGCAAACCCTACTTAGCTATGTTTGAACTATCAGGAATACTCCAACTCCAGGCGGCACTGCCCGTACACAATAGATCTTCTCTCAATTGGGGCTCTCCTCACTGACAAAATCTCCCTCACAGCAGCTTGTTGACTCTTTGGAAACTCCACCGCCATCTTCTTCAGTTTATTTGCTTGAGTTAGTAGCAAAAAGACGAGTTTCTTCTGGTACTGTTCAGGCCTGAATCCGAGAAACTTGAACTGCACCAAGCTCTCAGTTAGGCATGATAACTTTGTCAGCCTCTCCTCGTGATCAGCAAAATTTGGCGGTGCACTCTCCTTGTTTTTTTCAGCAGCCTTGCATGGAAAGAGGGTGAGTTAATGATAAACTTCCCTTTGATGAAAGTCGTGATGCTAATGTGAATGACAAAGGTGTTCTTGGATACCGAAATAGTCAATTGTTGTAGGCTAGGACAGCTCTCAAGAAGCTTCAGCAGGAAAACAATCTCTGATTCACTTGAGAAATCCAAGCTCACTGACAGTATCCTCAAGTCTTGAAATGTAATAGCTAACTTTGGAATCTCTTCATATTCAGATGATAACAACTACAGAGAGAGAGAGAGAGAGAGAGAGAGAGAGAGAGAGCAGACAGAATTATGCATATGAGACAAAATGAGACAACAATTTTGCGGATGAGATAAAATAAAGTTATGCATGTTCATGTAAGACCCATGTCGAAATAGAAGCGTTAAGTAGTGTGTGGTCTACACTTAGACCATTTGTTATGTTGTGACTTAAACAACCCATTTTCCCTATGGAATCTACATTGTGTTACATAAGCTTAATACTTAAGTTCTCTTCTCATATTGATATGAACCAGTGACACATTTTACCAGCATCATGCATTTCCACAGCGCATAAGAATAAATGTATAATAACAATTATCATATAACTACAGAAGCAATTCCATTGCAGCTAGAAAAATTATCAGATATGACTATCCTACTCTCAAGGCTTAAGGACAAAATGCTACCGCCTTACTAAAATTAAGTTTTTCAGCAATGCTTACAGTGTTTGCTTAATTTCGCAGTTTGAACTACACGGTCGTTGGCTTGTGCCCAAGCACACATTTGTAACACATTACCAAGGAACATGTAGCCTTGATGACTCTTTCATTTGTCGTGGATGTCATTCTAAGGACTAAGTATATACTTCCATCCATTACCACTTACCAGCACCGTCTCATGAACAGCATCCTACTTCAGAGCTAGACAAACATTGTGGAAAACAAATCGCAAAAACTAATAAACCACGCGATGCAAAACTCACCATCGTGGCCAAGCCTCTGAGCGTGAGGCAGGCCAGCCCCGTGCCAGCATCCAAGAAGGGCCGAATCCTAAACTCCAGCTTGCCACGCGGCTTGTCGACGTGCAGGTATGCCTTCCTGACCTCCGGCGCAGGCGCCAGCTGCACCCTAAGCGTCTTGGGCCGCGTGTACAGCGTGACTGTCCTCAGCCCCACCGTCCTCAGCGTGACCTCCTGCGGCTCCAGCGCCGGTCTAAACAAGAGGTTCCTCACCGTGGAGGACTCCACCGTGCAGCCGCCGCCGCGGCCCGTGCCGAATCCCGTGCAGTACACCATCTCCAGCGTCTCGAGCCTGGGCGCGGCAGCAAAGACGGCGGTGATGATCTCCTGGTGGACGGCGACGCGGTGGAGCTTGAGCGTGCGGAGGCGGGCGCACGCGACGGTCGACCAGAGCGGCACAGCGCAGGTGTCAAGGGATAGCACGGTGAGGGAGCGGATGGAGAAGACGTTCCGGGGCAGGCGCGCGCGGCGGCGCAGGCGGACGGCGAGCTCGGAGACGCCGTGGTCGGCGGCGGTGTCGAGGACGGGGCGGAACGCGGAGGGACCGACGGCGCGGGGCGGGGAGAGGGCGAGGCGGCGGAGGAGGAGCGGCGGGGAGGTGCGCAGCGGGATCGGGAAGGCGGGCTCGGAGAGGGATACGGAGTCGATGTGGTCGAACAGGGTCGGAAGGTGGCGGAAGCGGCGGGCGAGGACGGAGAGCGAGACGGCGAGGCGGGTCGGGAGGCGGGAGGCGATGGCGAGCAGGACGTCGTCGGGGAGGTTGGAGAAGCAATCGGGGCCCTCGGCGGCGGCGGCCGCCCCGGCCGCGCTGCGGCGGCGACGCTTGCGCGGGCGGTTCGAGGTGGCGGCGCGGCCCATCGGCGCGTGTTGAATCGGAGGGGAGGAACGGGTGGAATTGTGGTTGATCCCGGAGGACTCGAGCACGACGGCTTTTGACGTGCTTGGAGTCTGTCCGCGGGGTTGTTTGCAGAGGTGAAACGGATCGGATACGGATGGATAATAGTTTTATTATATTTATTTATATTTTTTTTGAATTTAAATACGAATACGAATATTTCGAATACGAACATAGATACGAATAATATCGAATATGAATACGGAGCGAATACGAATTGAAACGAATATGGTCGCGGATATTTTTCGAAACATGAAAACCCACTAAATTGTATGCCAGAAGGTAACGAAAATATATAACTACTTTATTTGATGCAAATATTCATGAATTGTTTATATTTTCAGTAACCACACATAACATTGGACTAGCAAATTACATTAACTAGTTCATCACAAATATAACACTTAGTTTACCATATTTAGCTCGTAAGTCATAACTCATAAAATCACAAGTCATCACACACATAAAACTTAGTTCACACTAACATTGATCAGGCTAGATAGTTAATCTATACACAAATGACTGTAACATCCCAAAGTATATTATCAAAAATAAAATTAATAAAGTTATTATTTTATTGGATTTTCTGATATTTAAAAGAGGTTTCTTGGTTAAAAAGAAAATAATAATAAAATAAAAGGTAATTATTTAATTTCCTAGTTTTCAATGTCAAAAATAAAATTTATTGAGATTTCTATGATTTTATTGGATTTAAAGTGAAAAAAAAATAATTTCTTGAATTTTCTGGATTTTAAAAAGGTTTTTCCTATTTTTTAGGAATTTAAAATAATTTATGTGCAAAAATAAAAACTAACTTTAACTTGGATTTAATTTTATTAAGTTCAAAATAATTCAAGGAATTTTTGTGATTTTTTCTAGAATTTTTTTTAAATCTATTTGCTATTTTCTAAAAGGTTATTTGATTTGTTGCATTTTCTAAAATTCAGAAATCAATTAAAATCTTATTTTCTCTTTTGGGCTGAAATCCTCTTCTTTTGGGCTGAAATCCGGCTATCCGGACTTGGTCTTATCCGGATAATCTGCATCGGTATCCACCGGATAGCATGTCTACCGTATTCGTTTCCGTTTCCGACAAAAATATCCGAATCTGTTTCCGATCCGAAAATTATCAGAGAAAAATCCGATCCGAGACAATCCGAATTAGTTTCCGTTCGGATCGGTCGAAAACTATCCGATCCGTTTTCATCCCTAGTCGCTAGCATGCTCCATAAAAACAGTCTCTAAACTGTCCATATTGATCTATCAAATTATTAGTATTTTAAACGGGCCAGCTCACATTGCCCGTTGGGTATACCTAGTAAAGTTGCACTCTCACTCGCACATCGTCCTTGTTGAGGAACTCAAGCTCCACCCCGCTCACCTTGACGATATCCGCCTTGGTCCCAGATGCTGAAGATCTACTTGTGGCCCGGCGGGCCTCGTCGCGGGATGGCCAGAGCGCCTCGCGGAGGTTGGGGGTCGTAGGACAGCAGCGCGCCGTCGTCCTTAGCCACCTTCATGGCGTGCAGGTGCACTGAGCTGCAGGGCTCCGTGATGAGGCTAATGGAGCCGTACTAGAAGACGAACGCCCTCCTCATGAGGTTGACGTCCAGCTCCCTTGGGGTCAGCAGCATGCCGGCGCAGAATGAGGGCCAGCATGCGGTCGAACTCGTCGTCACCCAGCTTGCCCACGAAGGCGGTGGGCCCGCCTAAACGCACCACGACGATTGTGATGTTGGCGGGCTCCTTGAGGAAGGCCGGAGCCTCGGCAAGCGAGGCGCCGACGACAATGGGGACGACTTCGATGAGCATCTCGCCGAAGCTGACCATGAGACCTTTCTTCTCTTGTGTTGTAGCTGCTCCTACTGGCGGCGCCATTAGCGAGCTGTGCATGCGGGATGGAGATTGAGATGGAGATGAGTACACTGCTAATAAAGAACTAATACTAACTACTAAACAAGAGTTGGTGCCTTGCGGGCTGCCGCCAAACCCACAAAACTGTATGTGGCATTGCATTGTGGGCTAGCGACACCCACAAATGCCTCAGAGGCCAGCACGGGTTGATGCGGGGTGTCCGCAGCCCGTCCCACGTGCACCCCTATGTGCAATGGGTTTAAAGGTGGCCAGATGGGCCGTTCCTACCGAGTTGGCCCAACGACATAGTTGGGCCACACTATTCATGGGTCGTGCTGGCCTGGCATGAAGGCACGTGCTATGCTTGGGCCGCTACTCTGGCACAGCACGAACAGTGTCGGCAGTGCCAAGCACGACACGGGCCCGGCACGGCCCATCTGGCCCGCGTGCGAAGAGGCCGCTGAGCCAAGTAGGCCGCCAGGTGCCCAGGCCACAGGGAGCGCCAGGAGGGAGGGAGGAGGAGCGGCGAGCTGGTAAGGGAGACAGTGGCGGACCCATGATTTTTAGGATGAGTATTAGAACTTCGAAGCTAGGTTGTCTAGATATGTCGATACCGTGAAATATCATTTTCTTTAAAAACACTGATACGACGAACACATATATATAATAAAATACAAAAAATATAGAAATTAATGATTTCATATGAGGAAATGGACGGTATAAAGCAATCTGAATGACATGAATTAAATAGAAAATTATAGATATCAATGACAGTTGAGGAGGTGCAAACTAGGAATAGAGCTATTTTAGCTATAAGCTTCATATTTTGCTGAGTTATGTTGTCGTTGCACAATGCGGCTCAGACTTGTGCTTGGTTCTTGACCGTTGTTGTTTTATCTTCTTTTTTTCCTGTTCTTGGCTGTAGCAGCTATACCATCACTAAAACTTATTTTCTTCCTCTAATAGTGATTGGCAGAACTCTTGTCTTCTTTTTCAAAAAAAAAACTTGTGCTTGGTGCTTGGTCGTTGTTATTTTCTCACCTTTTTCTATTCTGGATTGTAGCAGCTAGATTGCTAAAACTTATTTTCTTCCTCTAATAGTGATATGTAGAGCTCCTGCCTTCTTTTTTATTTTTTTTGGTGGTTGCATACCTTGTTGATCTTGCTCTTTTCCCGTCAGCAAGAACCCCTCCATCCATAGAGCAAAAATTAGTATGTAAACATATGTAACAAAAGCCCAACTATCTATTCATTGCACAAGGTAAAGATTATATTTTTGTACAACATTCATTGGAAAGAATCAAGAAAACACAGGAAGAGGCTAGACTCTAGAAAGAACCGGAGCTGGAGCAGAGTAGAGCTAGGGAGAACAAGTGGAGTGTGTGGAACACACCTAGATCTGGAGAGAGGACGATGACGGTGAGCTGGATATGCTACTACCCTCCCGCTGCCACGCTCCTTCCCGGTCACCGCGTTGCTCCCTTGGTGTCGCCCGCTCCCTTCCTCCTTGTTTGTTGTGCTGCCACCCGCTTGGTCGCGTCGCATCTCTATTCGCCCGTGTAGGTGCGCTGTTGCACTCTCACCTTGCGCCTACTTGCCGTCGCGTTGTAGCGCCGTGTCCACCGAACGTCACCTACCTTCGTAGCACGCACCTCCGCTCGTTCACCATTTGGAGGCTGGAGCCCCCCCACCACCACAACACACAACCACAAGATGAGAGAGAGAATCGAGGTTAGGGTTTGGTGGGCTAGAGTAGGAAGGAAAATGGGTCTAATGTGTTACATGGGCCGCGCGCGAGGTCTGGAGAGTGCGGGTTGAATTTATTTACATACACAAATATATAATTTTGGCATAAATAATAACATATACATCTAATATACATATTATATACCAGATATTTTGCAAAACAAAAGGGTTTTCTGTTGAACACTCTTGACCCATGGAGGGTCCGCCCCTGGGAGGGAGGGAGCCAGGTGAGGCGGCGCCTGCGTGGAGGGAGGAGAAGGCGGCGGAGCTGGCTCGGGAAGGAGGGAGCCTGGAGGAGGTTGTAACATCCCAATTTTTAGGGTTTTTTTTAAAAAAATCAAAAATAAAAATAACCATTTGATTTTGTTGAAGTTGCTAAAGCTTAACTTGGAATTTTAGAAAACAAAAATAATTTAATATGGATTAATCAAACTTCAATTAATTCAAATTTTGTTCAATTGGGTTTTCTGCTATTTAAAGTATAAACCTAATTGAAAATCCATTTATCTGTTTGGGTCGAATTCCCGTCGGCTCGTTCCTATTCCCCCATCCTCTTGGTTTCGATCATACTTTCTGGTTCGACCATCATTTCGGTTTCGACCATCCTCTCGGTTTCGACCATCCTTTCGGGTTCGACCACCCTGTTGGTTTCGATAATCCTTTCTGTTTTGACTACCCTCTTGGTATTGATCATTCTCTTGATTTTGACCACCCTTTTGGTTTCGACCATCCTCTTGGTTTGAACCATCCTTTCGGTTTCGATCATCCTCTTGGTTTCGACCACCCTCTCGGTTTCGACCAACCTTTCGGTTTCGACCACCCTCTCGATTTAGACCATCCTTTCGGTTTCAACCATCCTCTTGGTTTTGGCCATCATTTCAGTTTCAACCACTCTCTTGGTTTCAACCACACTCTTGGTTTCGACCACCTTCTTAGTTTCAATCATACCTTCCGACTAGGTTTTGATCAGCCCCACCTGTCAGCCTCCTCCGCGACGGGTCATCGTCCTTTTTCGCCGCACCCTTGCTGCCCGTGCACAAGCTTGCGTCACCACCGCTGCAAAGTCGTCGCCCTGATGTGAATCCCACCCCCTTTGTCTCTCGGCGACGTGCACATTAATTGTCATTATCTCCGCCACGGTATGCGCATTAAACACCGTCGTCCCCTTAGCGACATGCGCATTAAATGCCGTCGTCCCCTCAACAACATGCTCATTAAATGTCGTCGTCTCTGCCACGAATCCCGTCACTCCATCTTGTCGCCCAGTCCCCCCTCCTTCCTCTTTAAATGGAGCCCCAAGGAGCCCTTTTGCCCTCCTCCTGTTTGCCCCTTAGCACCCCCTCTCTTGCTCTTGTTGATGTGGTTTGCCCGAAGTCCCGAGCTCTGAGTTCAAGCCGTCGCGCACCTCTTCTCAGTCCTTGCCACACCAATGCAGCACCCTCCTCTTCTACCCGCGTCAATTCAAGCCCCAGAGCTCCTTGAAGCAATCTCCTCACTCAATTTCAGTTTTGTTTCACAGGAGCCGCTGCATTTCCTCTTATTCTTCAGTCCCGACCAACCACTTCATCGTGGTTCTTCTTCGCCTTCGACCGCGAGCTTCCCCACCGCCGTTCGCCGTCTGCCGACCTCCTCCGTCCTCTCTCTCGGTCTCGGTGAGCTCCCCATGCCCTGTTCTCCCTCATGCTCCTTCCAACCATGTGTAGTCGAACCTCCTTCCGACCTTGTGTTTTCAAACTTCTGAGAGCCCATTCTCATTCGTTCGAGTTCCGATTAGTGATTCAAATTCGTAAATTCGTCTAAATTCAGCATCTTTCATTTGGTTTTAGTTTGGTAATTTTTGGATTTTATTTGGAATTATTTTATTTATTTGGCTCTTTTCGCACGTATAAATTCCAGCATTTCCCAAGAATTCTTGGACCCAACGACCGAAACATCTCAATCCTTCAACGAAGACAAGTCATAGACCTTTGATCATGTCGTACCCATTTTATAAAACTATATTGATTTATATCAACCTGCATTACTAAGTTTAAAATAAATACTTTCAGGAATAGTTACATGCTTAATTGTCATTATGTCTCCTTGTATAATTGCTATTGACATGTACCCTTGAATGACATAACTTCTTGGACACCATAGGATGGGTTAGTTGGACATATTATAAAATCCGACATGGGTATCGTATTATGCTTAGCCATACCTAGTCACGATGGGATTCATGATCACATGTTCTTAAATGATTGAATTTAACTAAATGAAATATGGAAGTATGGCGTGGCCACTGTTATTAAAAGTTGTTGTACCATGGTAAGGGTCGTCATTTGGTCGGGTTAAACCAAAAATAATTTATACTCGGGCGAGTGATCGTGCAGTAAAGGTAGAGAATTTTGGGATGCGGTTGCCTCTCCTGAGTAGACACTAAGGACTTAACTTTGTGCACCATTGATCTGGGCCTTACCGTACCACTACATGTTCAGACTAGGATAGACATAGCCAATTAATTAGCAATGTTTTGATTTGGTTCTGTTTTAGTGGATGAATTGGCGCAAGAGGGGGTCCAGAACGGCAAAACCTTAGCGAATAGAACTGGGTCAAAACAGAACTTTGTAAAGGCCTTGACATGTGCTCTAGACTTCTTACCTAAGGTAGTGAGCTGTGGTGTCGGCAGATGCCAAATAAACTAGAGAAGTTGTGTCATGTGGGTAAAGCTGTACAACCACTGCAGAGTATAAAACTACCGTGTCTCCGGTTATGGACAATGCCTGATAATTTCACACGAGGGGTGGATTTTCATAAAAATATGGGAATGGAATGGATTGGTTGGGAAGCGATCTGGTTGTTGGTTGGAAAGTGAACGGGGTGTTCACCAGTTGTTTCAAAGAACTTGAATACTTATATATTAATATTTTGAATTATGCTTTACAATCTACTTATTGTATTTAATGTTAATACTATTTTTTACAAATTAAACATAAAGCTATCCTTGTTCAAGCCTTGTATGAATAGTATTTGCATATATTTCCCTATAACTTGCTGAGTACTTTATGTACTAACGGCTATACACCATTTGTTGATCAGTCGCCGAAGAACAATCTGGGAGCTCAGAGTTCTATGAAGAGGAGTACCTTGAAGACCATGCGAGCTAGGCCGCGTCCTCCACTCGATTACCTGTGGGCATATCGGATGGCTACAACGTGGTGTTTTGGTTCCGCTGCAAGTTTACCCTTTGCCTTGAGCCATGCGTGGCAACCTTTGTAAGACTTGACCACAAGGTCCTTTTGCTACTAAATAATATTATTTTATCTGCTTCATTAGCTGTTTTGTTGTATGGATATGATTACATCGATGTTGCAACTATGTTAGCTAGCTACTGATCTGGGACTAGTTCAAAATACACAAAGGGTCTCGGAGTTGAATATCCAGGGTCTCGACAGAGGTGGAGGAGAGGATCGGAGGTGGAGGAGGAGGGGGGCGTCACCAGCGCAGAGGGAGGAGAAGGTGGTGGGGCCGGCTCGGGAAGGTGGGAGCCAGGAGGACGAGAGGAGGAGTGGCGCTGGCGTGGAGGGAGGTGGTCAGGAGGGGGCGGCGGCTGCCGCGGTTGAAGGGGCGTGCGATAGCGGCACTACGGTGTGCTGCACTTGGGCGCAGGCTCAGTGCCACTGTGCCGCACGCGTGGAAAGGGCAGGGCACGCCGCACACGCAGGGAGAGGAAGAAAGGGCAGGGCAGGGGTGCGGGCAGGCAGGCGGGAGGAGGGCCGCAGCAGGCTCATGGACCATGACTAGCACAGCACGACCCGACTAGAATCTGCTTGTTGGGCGTTTTTTTCCTTTTTTTTACCGTTTGACACTTTAAAAATAGTAATAAAATAAAATAAAATCCTGAATTTTTTCTATAAATAGCCACCATATCCCCTTCATTCAACACCCATCCATTCCTCAAGCTCTCTTTCAAATTCTGGTGTGCAAATTCAAATTCATTGTGAGATAATTTGGCAAAATTCAAAAAAAATGCCAAATTAGGGAAAATTCAATTTTCGGCAGCAAGTCAGCAAAAGAGGTACAATTCTATATTTTGCATGCTTTTATTGTTAGTATTTGTTATGCTAAGATGAAAGTAATAATAGTGTTAGTTTTAATTTTGCAGTTTTCGCTATAGATAGTTACGATTACTTTGCTCTTGGTGATTATAGACTTTCACCGGAGGAAGTTGCATCCATGGAGGCTACTGCGGTTGCCTTAAACCAATCGGAGTTGTTACTGAAAGGGCAATGCGGAGTTCCGTCATTAGGCTCCATGGCAGCATCTTTGTCGGTGACCACCGGAGCAAAGAGGTCGAGGCCGTCTACATCGGGAGTGTTTGGGATAATTTTGAAAGGACAACAAAGCCAGATGCACAGGGAAATCATGTATCATATGCTATTTGTAAAATTTATCACAATGAAATGTTTGTAGGGTCTACAGGTGGAACGAGGCACTTGCTTAGACATACTACAAGATGTAAGACCAAGATAGGATTGATGATGAGGCAGACGCAGCTGCAGTACAACCCTAATGGTACGGTATGTATAACTGGGACTATGATCCTGAGGTATCCCGTCAATCTCTCTGTCGTTTAATTGCTTATGAGGATTTACCGTTAGGCTTTGCGAAGTCTACTGCTTTCCAAAATTACATTAGGACTGCACATAATTCTAGATTTTCTGTCGTTTTTAGACAGACAACAACTAGAGATCTAGTAAAATACTAGAATGAACGCTATAATAAAATAAATGAACTATTTGGTACGTGTACATTTTCAGTAGCCTTAATCTCGGACATATGGAGTGGTCGGGCTAGGGAGGATTATCTTAGTGCAGTTGCTCATTATGTTAATGATGACTAGGTAATAGAGAAAATAATTATATGTTTGAAATTAATTGATATAGCACACACGGGTGAGAATATCGTGGATTGTATTATCAAAGTCGTGGAAGACTTTGGTCTTACAAATAAAATATTCTCAATTACTTTAGACAATGCCGCTTCGAACTCTAGGGTCATGGATATTCTTACTCCAGTGTTGAGTAAATACACTGATTTCTGCTTACTACATCAGCGATGCGCTTGTCATATTATTAACCACATAGTTAAATGTTGTTTGAAGAGGTTGAATCTGTATATTAAAGCTTTTCACGATGTGATTTCTTTCTTGACTAATTCTAATGTAAGAATAGCAGCATATAAGAACTTCTGCAGGGCTATGGGCGTACGTCCAACAAAATTCAATTTGGACATGCCGGTAAGATGGAACTTTACTTACTTGACGCTTAAGAGTCTTTTACGATATAAGAGAATTTTTCTGTTTTTATTCGAACGGACTATCAAAGCACTGACGGTATGATACTACTGACTAGGAAACATTGGTTTGTTGCTGAGAAGGTACTATAATTTTTAGAAATTTTTTATGAGGCCGTTGTTGCTTTGTCCGATGTCTACTATCCAACATCTCTTATTATTATGCATAGTATTTTACAAATTGTTGTTCAATTGAAAATGTATAAAAATGACTTAGTTTTACGCAATGCTATTATTGCTATAAAAAGTAAATACCATAAATATTAGAGAGAAATCTATTTTACATACACATTTGCATTTATTTTAGATTGTAGAGGTAAAATTGAAGCATTTGCTAATGTTCTTGATCTTCTTAGTGATGCTACAGAGCTAGACTATACTAACTATTTTTGCAAAAATTCATTCTCGGTTACACAAGGTTTACCAAAGGTACAAAAATAAGTTCCAGGGAGTCTACATGCAATGACCTCTAGTAGCCCACACCTCAAGTAGCTAGACAAATATGTGGGGGCAAGATCTTTGGTAGCTCTTCCTCCAGATCCAAGTCTTCTTCTACAGTGGCACCTTCTCAACAAAGTCCAAGATCAACCTCTAAACCAACGAGTAGGGAAATATCTGCTTATCTGGACAATAATACGGTGGATTTTAACTGAAAAACTTCAAAATTTTGCGCTGGCGGCATGAGCATAAGTTAGCATATCCCATGCTATCCATACTTACACGTGATGTGTCAACTGTTCCTATCTCGATGGTTTCCTTTGAGTCTGCTTTCAGTCTTTCTAGAAGAATATTGGAGGAGAGAAGAACACGTCTCATAAGTGTGATGGTGATGATACTTCTAACTGTGAATGACTACGAACCAACTGATTTACAAACACAACACTCTGTGGAAAATCCAGATTTATCGAAGGTGTTCAAAAATTTGTACCTAGACAACGACACGTAGAATAATGATGTATCATGTATGTAGAGCTATAGGCTGCACTCGTTTTCCTTTACCAAGGTTTTCTCATGTTAAGTTTTTACTTGACAAATATTCTAACAAGGCAACCATTTGAACATTGATAAAATTCTATATTACATTTTCAATATGTTTGTCTTATTTTTACAATTTTCATATCTATTTCTAAATTCTAAAATTTTATTTTTTTGGGATTTTTTTTTGAATTTTTCGGGCCTGACGAGCCAAGTGGGCTACAACCAACCTGTCAGACAAAATAGGCTCGGGCCAGCCTGGCACGACACGACAGGCCAGCGGGCCGTGCTTGGACCGCCTCCCCGGCACGTGGGCTAGCACGACACGACCCATCTATTAGCTGGGCCACGATGGTCCAGCCCGCATCGTGCTTGTGTCGTGCCATGCCAAGCCGCCCATCTGGCCACCACTAAATGGGCTCATCTCGTCGGGCTCAATTGGGTTTCTTGCAACCATCGGGACCGGAGCGAACAAGCGGTTGACTTGACGCCCACCCACACTTGATGCATCTCATCCATTCTTCGTCGTCGCGCCCAGGCTCGAGATGTTGGATATGGGGGCGCTCTACCTGGCTCCATATCCATGCCGCAGGGGACTTGATAAGAGTACAAATACAACCACAAAAGACGTGGTTTAACACTTGAAACTGGAAATTAATAGGGCATAATTAAACAAGACATAATTCAAATCCAACAATTCAAACAAATTGCGTGAGAACTGAGGAGAGTATCGAAAGGTGGAGAGGGATGAGAGGACCGAGAGATGGGGGTGGCAGCAACATGGTGTGTGTAATTGGGTGTGATGTGGATTGAACCTCGAGATATGATTAAATCGTGTAGGTTGGGTAATGGAGCTTCTCCGTGTCCACGCCCGTTTACTCATCGGATAGACTATTTCCCCACGAACATACCTACAATCCTACGAGAAGAATATACCTACCTTTATTGGGGGTTTACCTAGAAGTCCACGGATAATCAGGCAAGATTGTCACGCATGAGACTGGAGACTGCAGAGTCCACAAGACGAGGCCTATTGGACAGGTCATGGGTGAGATTTGTCTGTTTGGGCCCATGTTATGAGAGTAAAGTGGGCTGGGTTGGACTCACGTGAGGGCCTGATTAGATAGGGGGTTTAGATTATAATTTTTAGGATTTAGTTCAATTTGTACTAAATTCAAATGGTATCCTCGTACAAACACCATACAAGAGAAGTATAAAGTTATCCTTGATAAAGATAAATATATTTATTTGGAGTTCTTTGTCCATCGCTGCAATTTGCATGAAAACCTTTATGTAACCTTTACTGCATGAAAGAAAAATGTAACGTAATCATTTATACATAGTTACACCATTTTTACATAGATTACACACACACAAGTAAAGCAAAACATTGTCGCTCTAGTCTTATGTTGTGTTACGATATTGTCAATGTTTTAATATCGAACTTATGAAATGAATGTTGATGACTCTTTGGTCGAGACTATGTAAGATGAGACATATGGATTTTTAGACAGGTTTGGGTCTTTTCCTCAGAGAATAATAACCGTACTCCTGTGTTTTTTTTTGTGTTCTTGTATTGATTTGGTTTACAACAAGAAATAAATCATCGAAAGTTAAGACTACTGACTCATGTTCTGTCGTTCTTTAGTTTTTTCTCCTTCTGTCCACCGACGTTATCCTTTATATAGCGTATAAGAGGGTGGCAGTTATCCCGTGCCATGAGACCCCTCAACGGTTGATGCAATACGCACGTTTGATGACAGTTATTGTCTGAGAAACAATCTCCCCATGTTCGCCTTGTAGTTATTCCGGAGATAGAAGTTAATATGTGCAATTATACCAGAGGATAACATCATGTGTTTAACTACTATGTGTGAATAAATGCAACATATAAGGTCCCTAGTCGATGGGGTCAACATGTCTGTGGGCTTTATCGACCATATAGTGATCGTGGTTGATGTAATACCCCGGCCTGCTCGTAGCGTGGCCCATGAGGAGTTGTGTGGTGGGATTAGTCCCACATTGCTTGTCTCAAGTGAGTTGTAGTGGTATATAATGCCTGTTGGATCCAAACGTAGCACCTCCGGGTTAACCCTTTTACACGAAGCGAGGACGAAAGTGTAAGTGGGGTGCTATGTGTGGGCGGGTCCGCCCCACGGTGGGCTGGGCATTGAGCCGATTTTGGGTCAGGGTGTTACAGATGGTATCAGAGCATCAACCTTGTTTGCACGGCGCGTGCGGGACAGGGGCGCGGGCATATGGCGCATGGCACATGTGGACCCAGAGTGGACACATGGCATGGCATATGTGCCGGCACTGGACGCACGGACGTGTACCGAGGAGTGGTTTTGGGCATTTGCCACGTATGCAGTATGCTGCCGAGGGCGTCAGCCCTTAAGGGGGGGTGAATGTAATACCCCGGCCTGCTCGTAGCGTGGCCCATGTGGCCCATGAGGAGTTGTGTGGTGGGATTAGTCCCACATTGCTTGTCTCAAGTGAGTTGTAGTGGTATATAATGCCTGTTGGATCCAAACGTAGCACCTCCGGGTTAACCCTTTTACACGAAGCGAGGACGAAAGTGTAAGTGAGGTGCTATGTGTGGGCGGGTCCGCCCCACGGTGGGCTGGGCATTGAGCCGATTTTGGGTCAGGGTGTTACAGTTGACTTGCTCGTAGTAAAGCTTACGACCATAAGATTGTCGTAGTAAAGATTACAATCATATGGTGGTCGTAGAAGATCTTACGACCATATAATAATCGTATGACTTACGACCATACAGGATGGTAATAGAATAACTTACGATAATTGGGTAATTGCAATCTTCCTAAATAATGAGTGGTACCTATGAATGTTGTATAAAAACATTATGACCTACTATAAACGTTAATAATTTAATTATTTCAGGATTATTTGATCCTCGTTAGATACCCTGTAATTCTATAAAGTTGTAAATCAAACAAACGGAACCTCTGAAGGATCTAGACTCGCCATTATAAGTTAATGGAGTGTTTTGGTGATTAATGACAAATCTAATTGTGAGACTAACACTTTATTGTTATATCTAGTGTGTAGTCTCATTTGGATATAAATGTGAAATTCAATGAGGTATGCATTCGACTTATACTCTTATATATTGTTGCATTCATCGGATCCAAAATATTGGTTGAACTCCACCATAAATATAACTTGAATATGTGCATATGTTTCTATTTACACATTTGTGTATGCACACATTTAGAGGGAGTTCACTCTATATTTTGTGGTTTCATTAGTATTGATCCATATTCCGTTTTCCACATATATTTGGGATCTTTACTTTGAAACATATATTTTTGAGTATACAAAACTTGTGTAGTTCATATATACTCATGTTGTGTTACATTAAATTATCTACATTCAATTTATGTGCAATTGAAGTGGTTATCATCAATTACCAAAGAGGGAAAGATTGAAGTATCTTGTCCCACCATTATGAGTTAATGGTATGGTGTGGTAATTAATGATAATCATATTGTGGAACTAACATTTTCCATGAGTTGGATGAATATTTTATGTTCCAGGGTGATGAAGACTTGAGATGATCATGAGTTGATCATCAAGTCAAGATTCAAGTGAAGAAGATGCGTCATGTGTTGATGCATGTGAAGAGCTTGAAGAAAAAGAAAATCATCGTGTGTTGATGATGTTCAAGAAGAGGAGATGATCATGAGTGGATCATCAAGTCGAGAGAAGACCCGTCATGTGTTGATGGAGGTCAAGTGAAAGAATGCATCATGTGTTGATGCATGTCAAGACTCGGGATGAAGAAATCATCATGTGTTGATGATATTCAAGACAAGATCCCGAAGTGAAGAAGATCATCATGTGTTGATGATTATCAAGTCAATGACCTGGACTTGAAGTAATGATGTGCGTCATCAAGCTTCAAGTTGATTAAGGCAAAGGTATGACTAGCTAGGGCTAAGGATGTGTTCCTAGTCTTTTACCGGTCTTGGTGTTTGGTTGGAAGATCGGATTGCTAGTGTAGGTTATTGTACTATTAAGAGGGGTCTTGACTAGTAGCATGAGTTAGTCATGTGTTGATAGCTCATTATGCTTGCTCTAGCTCATCTATGCATGAAGCTATTATTTGCAAATAGCCGAGGCTCATGCATTTAATCCTTGTAGCATGGAACTATAATTTGTAAATATATTTTGCAAATGGTTGAAGTCCATGCACCTTAGCCTTGTGGCATGATGATATTATTTGCGAATGTGTTTTACAAATAGTTGATGCTAATGCTTGATTTCTTGTAGCATGTGCTTAAGTTTGCAAATGTATTTGCAAATGATTTGATTCCATGTATCTTATTCCTTGTGGTATGATTCTAAAAGTTGGCAAATGTGTTTTGCAACTTGTTAGGAATCTTGCATGTGATCCTTGTTGGCATGGCTTATCAATTAGCAAATGTGTTTTGCAATTAGAGTTGTTGTGAAAGCTATTGCTATTTCTGTCAGGAAGATCGGTAGTTCCAGCGTTATAACAGTGGAACTATCGCTCAGAAGTAGTACTGGAGTTCATGTGGCGGAACTACCGCAAGTCGGTTCGTCCGAAAATCCGGCGATATATTTTTTCCAGAGAGACGCTTTTTTAGAATTCTTTGCCCTCTTGGAAGTGCGGTAGTACCGGCGTGTTGGGCGCGGAACTACCACAGCTCGGTATTTTCGGAAGTTGACGCGATACGTTTTTTCCAGAAGGTGCCATGTGTTGGGCCTGAGTGGAAGCGGTAGTACCGCCCATCAGAAACGGAACTACCGAAGTGCGGAACGATCGCGAGTTGAACGGCGGTAGTACCGGATTTCACTTTTCAACGGCTAGTTTCTTGTCTGATATAGCAGTTACTGTACTTGTTGTTTAGGTGTGATAGTACCGGCCGTAGAACGGCGGTAGTTCCAAATGTGCTGATTTTTCAGCAGATTCTTCTTCAACGGCTAGTTTTTGTGTGTGGGCTATATATACCCACCTTGGCCGGTTGGAAAGTGGTTGTTGGAGTTCTTTGGCACCTCTATTGAGTCCCTTGAGCAAAGAGCAAGCCTCTCATCTCTTTTGTGCATGTGTTGCACTTAGTGAGCTTGGAGAGCAAACCCTAAGTGCATGTGTTGCCTTGGGTAGTGGATTGTGTATCCACTTGAGCTTTGACACTTGATTAGTTCAAGTGAAAGTCGAGTATTGTTACTCTTGGTGTTTGCCGACACCTAGACGGCGTGGAGGCGTCGTAACCAGTGATCTTTTCAAGAAGCTTGTGAGAAGGCCCGATGTGATTGTGAGTGGTTTGGTGCTCACCATCTCCGGAGTGGAGGAAGAGCAACCCGAGTGGAGCGAGGTGTTGGTTCGTGTTGGAACCGGTCCAAGTGGTTGGACTTACCTCGGAGGTGTTGGCTTAATTCGTGGAGCCGGTCCAATTCGTTTGGGTTTACCTCAACATGGATTAGGGGAGACCGGCAAGTCTCCGAACACCATGGTAAAACATAATTGTGTCATCTCGGTTTGTGTTTGTGCTTTACTTTGAGCAATTTACATTACTTGCTTTAATTGCTTATATATCTTTGTATGATTGCTCTCATTCAATTGTATTCATATTATTGGTGCACTAAAGGGAGCCTAGTTGATTTAGATTTTAATTATGTAAAAACCAAATTGTTATTAGCTTTCGCATTAAAATTGGTTTTAACAAAAGAGATTTTTAAAACCGCCTATTCACCCCCTCTAGTCGGCCTCCTCGATCTTACAACCTCCCTATGGACAAGATTACTTTCCAATTCTAGTAAACAAGCTTGCGCAACACTAGTATTGTGTGCATTAGACAACTGATAAAATAGTCTGTCGTGATCTTACTCTTCACATTTTTTGCATGCACGGGCTAGTTAGACATTCTCTAAAACCAAACCACGTGGTTACTTACATCATAAGTTATACTTCCACATAGTCTTGTGCAAAACTTGACAACTGTCAGACCTCCGGGTGTGGAATACCCGAAGACCTTATGTATGTATCGTACTAGTCTCATGATCAGTGACTAGTACACACATTCACAATATTTGTCATTCACGTCCATACATTCATATATAAAAGTAAAGCAAATGATACTTAACTTAAACGGTACAATTATTACATCAAGGACCGACCGACCAAATATTAACATGTATTAACATAGTAAAGTAGTAGCGGAAGAAATAGTAAAAGTAGCAAAAGCTCCAGCGGCTTGCCTATCCAACCTTCAGGCAAACGAAAAGAAACAAGGACATAGATAGACCCATCACCGATCCCTCCGGTTCCGGGTGCGAAGAAATCATCGTCTGGTATCAGCTCTTCCTCATACTCTTTGAACAACAAATTTAGCAGGATTGAGTACATTACGTACCCAGTAAGACTTGTAGTGTACCACAAAGTTTATATAAATGCAGGGCTAATAAAGGAGGAGGCTCTATGCTACAAGTTAATTTGTGATAAGCAGATTTTATTTGCAATATCCATAATTAGTACTTTGCAATGGAATTTGATAAAGCAGTTAATTAGATACAGGACAGTAAATGGTAATTGAATGAACCAACAATAATATCAACTACAACTTGCAACCCTCCTCAGTTGTTAGCTACATTTCATATTCAGTCATAACTCGGCAGTTAACTCAATTATAAATCACAACCCATTTCCCATGTTTTTCTGATAAGACAGTTTTTTATGAAAATCAAGACTATACCCAGCAATACTACACTTCGCACGCTCATCACCGTGAGAACGGCTATTATAATAGATTTACACTCTGCAGAGGTGTACAACTTTACCCACATAACACGAATTCTCTAGTTTGTTTGGCATCCGTCGATGCCACCGCTCACTACCTTAGGTAAGCAGTCTAGAGAACACGTCAAACCCTTTCGTTTATCTAGCCCTAACCTTGCACTTAGCCCGTCGAATGTTTATCCACACTGAACCCGAGTGTACCCTACTCGGTACATCCGTCTCGGTGAGGTATTCGTTGTTATGTCGGCAACAAACATATGCTCGCACGTCTCTTGGCAACCCCTTATGCAAGGCTAGTTCTTGATAACTTTATTAGCTAAGGCCATCCCATACTAGCATATGTGGTTGTACGCTTACACTTAGGTCGGATATACCAGCGTTCAGTCCTTAATTGACCCGGGTGAGAATCTCCACATATCTACTAGTGAGACTCATCTCTCACTTCTCATAATATAATATAACTCGCCCGCGTCTAAAGCTAGGTTTTTTATTTTATTTTTATACAAAATAACAGAGATACCTCCTCTAGATATTTTTCATAAATCTCGCAAATTCACATTTATCATATTATCCTTTTATACATTTTCGGAAAGATCTAACACTCTAGTTAGCAGCTGTGCGATAATCACACTCAAATATTCTCAAATGACATTATATATTGTCTAACCCATAATTTGATGCCTACAACAGCAAGGAATCAACATTTTAAGGAGACATATGCAACAAATAGAATTTACAACTACAGACTCCCCGAATATAGTAATTTCATATCAAACATACACGCATGCAATAATAGACTTTACAAAAATAAATACAATAAATAAAATATTAGTATCAATATGATCAAAGGGGGTGCTTGCCTTGCTCAGGTTATTCTGAATATGAGATTGGTTGGTCGTCGAAGATTTCGCTCGAACAATCTACATCTATTGCAAAAGAGCCAGAAACCAATTAAATAATGTAAATAAATTCAAGCAGTAACCAAATACAAATATTTTTGTATATTCAAGTAGATTATGATTTTAGACGAATTTAGAGATAAAAAAACAACTCATTTGGAGTTTTGTAGCAAAAGTTATTAAGGTTTGAAGTTTGAAGTTGAATCGGTTTGAAAATCCCTAGAAAAAGAAAAAGGGGAGAGAGACAGTCTCTCTGACAGGTGGGACCCGTAGTCCTTTTCATTTTCTTTTCGATTTATTTTCCAGCCGAAAATCAATAGAGTATGACAGGTGGGTCCATGCGATTTTATTTTCTTAAAGGGGTTCATTTTCTTACCAGTGGGACCCGCCTGTCAGTGACTCGGTTCACCGAACAGTGCATGGACCTTTGGTCCACCTCTACTGGGCTACGGTCTACGCGGTGGGATCACTGTGCAGTTAATAGACTAGGGCCCACGTGGCACTGACTCATCCGGTTTAAATGAACTTCATTTATTTGCGCGGGCCTGTAAGTCAGTGTAACCTGGCAGTAATCAATACCGTATCTACACAGTAATCCATGCTAAGACAATGATTTAGCAATTAAGCTCCTAGCTACAGTATGTGTCCGATTCTAACCTCGTAGAAGATCTCCCAGCCACTGGCTTCTCTGGCTAAACGCCGGTGATAGAGAGAATGGCAGCGTGGGTGAGTGGTCGAAATGAGACCCTTGAGCCCTTGCGCAGCCGACGGGCTGGCGGCGATGGCTGGTAGTGGCGGCGCGGCGAGGTTAGGTGGTGGTGGCATTCAAGACAGCATGCCATATCGCAACCCGATTATCCTTTAAGCTATTCAGCGTGTGCATGAGTTCCTACGTAGTACTAGCAACTCACTGGCACAAACAAGATGGTCGGAGACGGTCGGGAATGGGCTAGCGGCGTGGGCCGACGGCGGCGAGGATGACCTTCACGGGGAGAGGATGGCCTGCGCAATGGAAGAAGAATGGTCGAGGAGGCATCAGTGAGTCAAGGAGATGGTTCCAACGCAAAGGATTGGACAATGGCTTACCGGAGACAAGGTGGTGGTGGAGTTGACCTTTTCGACTGGCCGTGAAGAAGAAGAATGCGATGGCGTTCTCCTGCGCAAGAAAAGCCCGATTAGCTTAGGGGATAAACTCCTTGGGGGCTAGTACATGTGCTGATGCGGGTAAGGGAGAGGGAAGTTCACTGGAGGACCGAAACAGCAAGGCGATGCTCTGGCCAGAAATGGGAACTCGAGTTCGAGCTCAATTGAGGAGGGAAAGAGATAGTGGAGAGGTCGGGGAGGTAAAGGAGACACTCAGGGCGCTTTGGATGCCCTTTTATAGGCGTCGGGGTGATGAACTTGCGAGGAGGCCGGCATGGGCGGTGGTGCGCTCGGCATGGGGCGAAGTTAAGGGCCGAGCAACAGGGAATTGATCGGTGTTTACTACGCACAAGAGATGCGACCGTAGGCGAGGGCAAACCAGTGGGCACTTGGCTAAACTGGCGTGGAGCTCAGAGTAGCTGGCGTGGCGAGCCGAAACGGCCATGGCGAGCTGGCACTCAGGCAAGTACCACGTCAGGAAGAATTGCTGGCAAGCGGGGCCCGCTTGCTAGTGGAAGATGTAAGGGGTGCGACGCTGAGTTGGTTGGGCTGCAACGTGGCCCGATCAGGGGAATAGCGGCCTGAAGGGTGGGTCCACCGGTCAACGGGAGGAGGGAATTAGAGTTTAGATTTATCTGATATTTGTTTATTTGAAATTGGTTGAGTCTTGACGAAGATCTAATAATCCTCATTTTATCTATTATCTATAATTCTTATTATGGGTAAATATGATGTCACATAGTCTCCAGAAGTACCCCTTATTTTTATAAGGGGGAGGCCTACCAAGTGATTGTAAGATCTTCTACAATCACCCCCCATAGTCGTAAGTCTTGCTACGACTACTACCTGGTCGTAAGTCTTTCTACGACTATCACATGGTCGTAAGTCTTTCTACGATCACTACATAGTCGTAAGACCTTTTACGACTACTACCTGGTCGTAAGTTCTCCTACGACCAGGTAAACTACGACCACCTTATAATCAAACCTACAGGCGAGTGGGTCCAATTGATTAAGGAATCCGAACGGTCTGCACGCACTACTATCCCGCGTAGTAATTGTGCTTAAATACCCCATTATCTCTGAATGATAATTGCCAGACGGCGTGGAGAAGCCAATGCGCCGGTAATTACTGCCATCACACGCCCATTACTGGCTCAATTAAGGCGCCTCTTCCGCAGGGCAAAACGGCTACTCCTTCACGACTATATAAGGATGTCAAGGGCGAGTAGAGGGAGAAGAGTTCTATTCTCTGTAATAGTCTTAGCTTCTGACTCGATCATTAAGAATACCACACCACACAGGATTAGGGTTATTATTCTCTCCGAGAAGGCTGAACTGCCTAAACATCCCGTGTCAACTACTCAAGCGTGATTTCATCTCTAGGAGACCCCCCGAATCAAATAATCTTTACGTAAGATCGGTTCTAATACACCGACAGTTGGCGCCGTCCGTGGGGATCTTCCGGTAATCTCTTGTCAACATACTCTCTTTTTCCAATCTCATGCAATCATGGCAGGAGAATGGAACGAGGAGAACTGGTTTGACTTGGCAGATTACGCAGACGTCGACATGGATGCCGGTTTCGACTACGAGCCGAGTGATGCATCCGCTGATGGTGATGTTGCCTCCGGAGATTATTCTCCAGGAAACCATCTCATTAATGGAGTTGAGGAGGGATCCTTATCCCCCACAACAATACGTCCAACAGAGGAGCCAATTCCCTCAAAGGACAAGGGTCAATCCGACCAGGACCGCTCCCAGGAGGACTCACAACACGACGAGAGTTTTTCTCCAAGTGTTCAAGTCCCTTAAGACGGTCCGACTTGGTAAGTCAAGTTCGGGAGCCACCATTCCAGACTCCACCAAAGATCTAGTGATCCTCTCTCGTGGTAACTCCGGAGAGGTGGGATCAAGCATGCTTTTCTCGCAAATTCGACCGCCTCCCCGCAGATCTCATTTGCGAACGGAGACAATTTATAACCCGAGTTCCCTACCCGAGGGGATTACTCCAAGTCGCCAGATGGTGTCTCTCGAGCACTCCTCAAGCGGGGAGGCCTCGAGCGCAAGTGAGAATCATCAACGAGAGGTCTTCGCCCTTCCCCAAATCGTGGTCACCTCATGGAGGCCGAGATAAGAACACTCCCGAAGATCACACACCGCGCCTCGTGGTAATGGCAAGGGCACCGCCGTTGGCGAGAGAACCAACACTGATGAACGCGAGGGAAATCCTCGACATTCTCGCACTCCACTAAGAAGGCCTCAAAGACCGATGAGGAGGATTTTGATGTCGCCGAAGAAAGAAAATTACACCCGTAAGAACTCGTCGCAAGCGCATTCAACATCAGTCGGAGGAGGTACAAGAACTCCAGGACATCAACGACCTACTCGAGAATCCCAGCCAAGAGCTTGCTCGAACGCTAGGGTACGATCTCTTTGCTGAAGAGATTACGCAAAGACTTCGAACTGTGATGACAAGACTGGAGGTACCTCATCGACAACATTCGGTAGTCGCGCAATACGACTTCCTCACTACCGATCAATCGAATATTTTCACGTAGGAATCGACACGGCCATAAGTCGAATCGATCCCTATTCGAGAAATACCTTCGATCACCAAGATCAAGAAGCCCCTGAGAGGTGATCATTCACCACTTCGACAAAGAAATTCACAACGAGTGGAATACGAGGAGTATTCTCCTCGTAGAACTGAGACCTACTACAGAACAGGTCAGCCTGTTACCGGGTATCGTCGTATACGATCACCTGGTGACATTAACCCTTCTTTCCTACAAAGAAGGCGTCAAGAAGTGATTACCGGATGCGCATTTTCGCCGACCTTGAGCGCTCATTTGCCACCTCATTTTCGCCAAAGGAACATGGAGAAATTTGATGGATCTCAAAATCCCATCGAATTTCTTCAGATCTATACAACAGCTGTCCGAGCAAAGCAGAGGAGGAGAGCATGTAATGGCGAATTACCTTCCGACTGTGCTCGAAGGATCCGCTCGATCGTGGTTATTAAACCAACCACTCGAGTCGATCTACTCTTGGCAACACCTCTGCGATCTTCTACAGGCGAATTTCCAAGGCACATACAACCGCCCTGGAAAAGAAGACGACTTGCACCGGATAAAACGTAACAACAACGAGACTTTGCGCCAATTCATCAAACGCTTTAGTCGTTCGTAACTCAATCCCGGAAATTTCTGATTCCTCTGTGATCAGGGCTTTTAAGCAAGGAGTCCGCAGTAGAAGAATAATGGAGGACATTGCTTTGAATCCTCCCAACACTGTTGCCGAACTCTTCGAGATGGCCGATCGATATGCAACTGCTTCTGAGGCAGTCGAGTGGAACAACACTATCGATCGAGAAACATATACTCCTCGAGAGCCGTGAAGTTGGTAAGGATAAAAAGCAAAAAGTCCAAGAAGAAAATAAAAGTCAAAAACCACAAACTAGTGGTTCCAAGGAGGTTCTGGCCGTGAAAGATGGAGAGCCCCAAACCACCAAGTCGTACTCTGATCAAGGCAAAGGTAAGCGCCCTGATCGTAGGAACGACAAACCAAGGTGGTGTCCTTTTCATAAAAGGAAGGACATGACCTCCAGAATCGCCGAAGTTTTCCAAAGAAAGCTCGAGGACTACTACAACAAGAAGCACCACTCCCTACTCTCGAAAGCGGTAGGACATACGAGTGGCCAAAAGTCGTCGGATGATGAGGAAATGCCGCTCCAAGATCCGCAACATACCGTTGAGCACATCTACGGAGGATCATCGAGATACGACTCCAAACGACAACTTAAAGTCACGGACGAGAGGTAAATTCCATACATACTCCTCGTCAATAAGTTACCAAGTGGTCGGAAGTTACCATCTCTTTTGAGAAGGATGACCGCCCAATCACTACGAGTCGATCAGTCGATATCCGATTGTGGTCGAACCCACCATCAACAATCGTCGGGTCAATCGAGTGTTGGTTGATGGTGGCGCTTTGAACATATTATTTACTAATGCCCCGGACGAGATGCAAGTACCAGGACAAAGGTAAGGCGATGCGATACTCCTTTCATGGAATCGCATCGGTCTTCACCAAACCTATTGGCCAAGTTTCTCTTCCTTTAACATTTGGCTCACCAAGTAATTTCAGGACAGAGAAAGTCTCCTTTGATGTGGTCGATTTCGATACGGCATATAACGCCATACTCGGACGACCAACTTTGGCAAAATTCTTAATGGCTACTCATTACGGGTATCAATGTCTTAAGATGCCAGTCCCAAAGGAGTGATCACCATTCAATGTGACAAAAGATGGCGATAGTCACTGCGACCGTCGATCCCTCGAGATGGTTGGTCAAATACCAACTCGAGATGAAAGTCAGCCTTCGACTAGCGATTTGCCCCTGATAAAGTACCTGTAAAACAAAAATTACGGAGATTTGCCCCTGATCGACGAGATGCTATTAAATCAGAGTTGGATAAGCTACTTAAAGCAGGCTTTATAAGAGAAGTCAACCACCCGAGTGGTTGGCTAACCTGTAATGGTCAAAAAGTCAAACGGCAAATGGCGTATGTGCGTGGACTTTACTGATCTTAATAAAGCTTGTCCAAAAGATGATTTCCCTTTACCTCGTGATCGATCACCGTTGATTCTACTGCAGTTGTGAGATATTAAGTTTTTAGATGCATATTCGGATACCACCGATCAATATGTGTTTAAACGATGAAGAAAAGACCGCATTCATTACTCCATTTGGTACCTTTTGCTATGTCAAAATGCCATTTGGTCTAAAGAATGCCGTGCTTCTTTTCAACGCCTAATGCAATCGACTTTTTCATCTCAATTAGGCCGAATTTGGAAGCCTATGTTGATGATCTAGTCGTAAAAGCATTAAGAGACTTAATCATATCAGCGACCTACAAGAAACATTCGACAACCTCGTAAAGCACCGCTTAAAACTCAATCCAGAGAAGTGTGTTTTGGAATTTCTTCAGAAAATTGCTTGGATTCCTAGTATCCGAACGAGGAATCAAGCAAATCTCAAAAAATAAAGGCCATCCTCCGGATCGCCCTCCAAACACAAAAAGGAAGTCTAGAAACTCACCGGGTGCATGGCGGCTTTAAGTCGTTTCATCGCACGACTAGGAGAAAAGGACTACCTTTCTTTAAACTTCTCGGAGACATGAAGGTTTTGAGTGGTCGAATGAGGCAAACGCGCTTTGAGGATGTCAAGAGGTATCTTTCGAGTGCTCCTGCTCGTTTCTCCAAAGCCGTAAGAGACGCCTTAATTTACCTAGCCGCCACGCCACGTGCAAGAAGCGCGAGATTAGTCGTAGAACGTGAAAACGCATAACGACCGGTTTACTACGTTAGCGAAGTTTTACACGGGCCTAAGGAGCGTTACCCTCGTGTCCAAAACTTCTATATGCCCTCCTCATGTCTTCGAGGAAATCGCGCATTATTTTCAAAGCACAAAATAATTTGTCTGCCTCGAGTTTCCTTTGGGAGCAATCCTCCATAATAAGGAAACAATGGACGCATGGCAAAATGGTCACCGAACTTGGGAGTTCGACCTCCATTTCGTGTCCCGAACGGCCATAAAATCCCGATCTTGGCGGACTTTGTCGCCGAATGGACAAATCTGAACTGCTCAGATCCCCAAGACGATTCCCACGACCTGGATGATGTACTTTGACGGGTCACTTACTTTAAGTGGCTCGAAATCGGGTGGTCTGGTATCTCCTACCGAGAAACCTTAAAGTATGCCATACAATTAAACTTTCGTGCCACTAATAATGTGGCGAGTACGAAGGTTTGCTAACGGCATACGAGTGCGAAAGCACTCTCAATTAAATCGACTACTCGTGAGAGGAGACTCTCAACTAGTCGTGAATCAAGTCGGAAAGAGTACCGGTGCTCTAGCTCGACAATGTCTCAATACTTATCGGAAGTTCGCAAGCTAGAAAAGCATTTTTAGGTTTCGAGGTACAATTCATCCTCGAAGGATAATTTCCTCGCACCAACTTGCTCGGATGGCTTCTTCCGATCTACTGTACCAAAAGGGGTTTTCTTGGAGCAACTCCAAAGCCGCCTCGTCGAAGAACCGAGACACCTCCTATTGAGATGGCCTCATTAGATTACGAGGATATCCGGATGACTCCCATCTACGAGTATCTTCGCAAGGGTTCCAGACCAAGATGATCTTGAGACGGATCGCTTATCCCAAAAGCCAAAATGTATACTTTGGTCGAAGGAGTCCTCTACAAACGAGGAACCCAAGGGATACTCATGCGATGCATTCCGCAAAACGAAGGAATAACACTCCTTCATGATATACACAAGGCATCTGTGGGACACATGCTTCCTACTGTAACCTTGGTTGGTAAAGCCTTTCGACAAGATTTTTATCGCCTACACTCAGTATGATGCTAAGGAGGTGGTTAAAAGTGTGTCCAGTACAATTTCATGGTAGACAAATACACCAACCACTCAAGCATTACGCATAATACCTCTTTCTTGGCCTTTTGCACTGGGTCTCGATATCCTAGGACCGCTTCCCAAAGCTCCAGGAGGTTTCAATTCCTTTTGTGGCTATTGACACGCTCACAAAATGGATTGAAGTGAACTCAGAATCGGGATAACATCGAAGCGAAAAAGGTTCATGATGAGATGCGTAATTAGCCGATTTGGAGTTCCGAGTCTGATAATTACGCATAATGGTAAACACTTAGCAAGTGCAAAATTTCGTGAATTTTGCGATGAGTTGGGTACCAAATTATGCTATGCTTCATTGCACATCCCCAAAGCAACGGGCGGTCGAACGCAAACGGCCAAATAATGCGAGAAATTAAAACCCGAGTCTTCGACCACCTTATTAAGCGCCCGGGGGCTTGGGTACAAGAATTACCCTTCGTGTTATGGGCAGTTCGTACAACCACCAGTCGAGCAACAGGAGAAACACCATTTTTTCTAGTGTTTGGGCGAAGCCATGCTTCCTCCGAGCTGAAATTACGGTCGACACGAGTTGAAACTTTCAACAACTCGGACCAGAACAACTTCGACGGATGACATTAACCTACTCGAAGAAAGGAGAAACCTAGCCTTAATCCGTTCGGCAGTCTACCAACAAGCCCTGCGCAGATACTATGATCGTAAGGTCCAACCTCGCAGCCTTGCTGTAGGTGACTTGGTATTGAGGCTCTGCCAATCCAAGTCTAATCGGAATAAACTTTCCCCCAAATGGGAAGGTCCTTACACAGTGGTCGAAGTAACCCGGCCAGGGTCGGTACGACTAGCGATGGAAGATGGACAGGTTCTCTCAAACTCTTGGAACATCGACCAGTTACGCAAATTCTATGTGTGACCAATTTCTCAGGCAATAAAAGTCCAGGTTCTTTCTACTTCTCTTGCCTTATTTTTTTGAGTAGTGCTTTTTTAATCTTTCGACTATGATACAAAAACACCTAGTTTTCTTTACACTGGTCGAAAAACAAGTAACATCATCTAGTCGAAACTTCTCCTATCTGCATGTGGTTCTGCCCACTAGAAGGAATTTCCTAGCATCGACTCGTTACTCATTTTTCAGCCAATACAAAGAGCTCGGGTTTTATCCAGTCGAAATGTTCTCAGAGCCAACTCTCTCAATCTTAGTTTATTTTTTCAGTGATTTCCAAAAAATATTCTAAGAAGAGTACACTTGATATATTTATTCGACCACCTTTGATGTACTCCTTTCGTTTGGACTGGTCGAAGGAAGAGACACACCTAGTCGAAGTTTTTCCTCTCTGCATGTGGTCCTGCCCACTAGAAGGAACTTCCTAGCGCCGCCGCCTCCTACTTTTGCTCTTGGAAAAGACTTATCGAGTCCATCAGAAAAGGGCGAACGAATTATTAAAGTCCTCTAGACGTTTGCTTAACTCAAGTTGCTGTTCTTGGTTTGATTAAACTAGTCGGAGATGGTAACATCACCTAGTCGAAGCCTTTTCTCTCTGCACGTGGTCTTGCCCACTAGAAGGAACTTCCTAGTGTCGAGTCGCTTCTACTCTTTCACCAAGTGCTTGACAACCATAACAAAACTATAAGTTAAACAAACCTCTCTTTGTTTTCGTAAACCCCATTTCAAACACTATTTACTTAGATTGTCTAAACAATCTAAGCAAATAGTCGGGGGCTAGGATAAAGTTATTAATTTGACTTCAATTCTTAGTCTTTCATTCGCTTATTATCTTTTGAGTTACTAACTACTCGACAAGATGATTTTCAGAAATAAGATGGATCATATATTACTCATCAATGTAAATTGTCCGCCTTACAAGGTAGTTACAAGATTACTCAAGGGGAGAGCCTAGTGCATTTCATCCGCCACCTTTTGCCAATCGATCGCATTTCCTCAATCGCACGACTTGCCTCGATTCGGATACGATCGGCTTCTTCGATTGGTTTAACATTAAGGCGGGGTCTTGAGCTTTAAGTTTCGCCAAAGCGTAACTTCATCGCAGCCTTCGATTGCCTCCCTTATTGATTCACTTTGATTAGTCTTCGAGTGGTCACCATTTCTTGCAATTTTCCGACTTGTTCCCCAATGGTACTTGTGTGAGCAACTATGGTATCTTCTCGAGGAGTTTTTCCTCGAATGTAGCTCACTAAGCACATTGTTCAGAGAGTGATGTTGCCTTGAAGACTAGTCTTCATCGACTCCATCTCCGTTGGGTACAAGTCGAAGCCTCGCAAGTTTCTTGTTTTCACCACTTGTTCAAAAGAATAAAATCGGTCAAACGAAAATAAACTTCGGAGGAAGATAACACAAAGATAATTATAGGTAAAAGCATTTCTTACCTACTAATTGAGAATCCAGCTTAACCTCTTCTCGATGGGAAGCAATGGTTTCATGTGCTTTTTCTCCCATGCTCGATGTCCTCTCGCATTCATCTTAGCGATGCGGATGGACTCATTGTAGATCAAGGTTTTTCTTGGATTTCACCTCGAGGCTTCTCAATTGGACAAACAATTTCAACAAGAAATTGGCATTAGAAAAGGAAAATACTCAAAAGGATAATGTAAAGAATTACTTACCTGTTAATCGAGTTCTAAGACCCTCGAGTTCTTGATCCTTATTCGTGGTAATACGGGAAAACTCCTGAATGACCAAAGCTTTTTCTTGAACTTCGGTCTGGAGCTTCCGCATCTCTTTTTCTTTATCTGGAGAAGAAAGGAGAGTCGGGTAAAAGTTAAAGATCAAAAGCAGTCTTAAGTTCGAACTTATCGCTTATTTTTCCCGCAATCTTTTAGATGCGAGACAGCTCTCAAGTCTATCCGAGAGGACTAATACTTCGTTCCTTAGCCTCCTCGACTCTTCTTTTTCATAGTCGAGTGAGTCAGCTAAGGTCTTCGTATCACTGTTTAACCTACAAAGAACAGGAACGAAGAACAACATCAGCCGAATGGTTGTAAGTACTTCTACAACTACTGACCTAGTCGTAAGTTTTTCTACGACTACGATATGATTGTAAGTCTTTCTACGACCACTACCTGGTTGTAAGTAGTCGTAAACTTTTTACGACTAGTACTTTGTCATGAGTTTCTTCCATGACTATTCTCGTAAAATATTATACGAGTATTTAAGTCGAAAACAATTATGAATGATAAGTGACTTACCATCTCTCTGCCTCTGCACAGAGTAGTTCTTTCTCCTGTCTTAGCTCTAAAAGTTGTCGATGGTACTCACCGACAACAGCAATTTGCTCTAGAGCTTTCTGCAAAAAGAAAACAGTGAGAAGAGAAGGAAAGTCACATATATAAGTATTTTGAAGATACTTACATTCATAGTCGTCCTAGCAAACATCGAATATACAAGGTCCGGTTCTGCGACTTATCTATCCTCGCGACTTTGTCCCACCACACCTTCTCAAGGCGCTCGTTATCAAAAGTATTCTCCGTATTGGGAATATCTTTGGGATGGGGGACTCGGTCACGAGATCTGTAAGCAGAGGACCCTACGACGGAGGCAGGCCCAAAGAAGTCACCACAGAAGTTGAAATTTTCTCCTTCTGGTTCTCAGAATCTCTTTGGGTAGGGAAGGAACGCCCCTACAATTTCCTTCCCAGAGCGGTGCACAAGCTGGTCACCGCTTTGACCAGAGGCTTCCACACCGCCCTTGTTGTTTTTACGACCTCGAATCGTGGCGGTCACCTCAACGAATGTACCGCTACTTCAAGGGTCGAGCTACAACTTCAGCAGATGTGGGAGTCACTCGAGTCTCGACTTCATCGGCCACCGGGCCAAGGGTGATGTTTGACCACCTCCATTGCCACCTCCTCGAGGTCAAGGGATGGCAATGGACTTCTCAATGAAGCATTCCCGGGGCCAAGAAGTCGATCAAATAAAGAAAATCAAATCAGTTGTGAAAAGAAAAAGGTAAATGTCGTTTTACACTTTAGTAAATTTCACATACCTCGCACTCGGTCTTAACCAGAATTTTGGGGCAATCCTCCCAACGGAGGACCTTTTCTTCTCCACGACCACGCCCGGTCGAGGTTCAACAATCGGCTCGATTCGACCACGTGCTGTCAGAGTTTGGACAGAACCGAGCTCGTTTCTGTTTCTCTGATGGCCGAGATCGCCTCGACCATTCCAAAAGCAAGATCGCCTCGCAGGCGTGTTGTCCGATGCAAAGATCGTCCTTCATAAAGACACAAAATCTTTCCAATTCTCCTTTTCGGTTGCCTAACAAAACTAGGAGTGGCGTAAATCGCGAAAGATTCTTTGTCATAATGAAGGATACCTTAGCCTTGCGAGGTTTGCGCTTAAGAGATTCACCGCCTCAACCTCCTCGGCCGATAGTCGCGGCCTCGGCTTGAGATCTGACCTACAATGCCGCAGTCTTGTAGAGGGTCCGGTCGAAAGACCGAGCTTGAGCTTGCTCCCCTTTGTCTGCAGATTTTACAAGTCGACGTCTCTTGGAGGGAGGAGCCGAGCCTTTGTCTTTCGACAACCCAGCGCCAATAGTCATCAGTACGACTTCTTCGTCGTCCTGACGATTTTTCCATGCCTACTTTCGGTAAAGCAAAACAGAAAAGAAGAATGACTAATTAGTCGTAAGTTTTTCTACGACAAGTACCAAGTCGTAAGTTTTTCTACGACTCTTTCCTGATCGTAAGATATTCTACGATCATCTTTAGTCGTAAGTATCTTCTACGACTATAAAGTCCTAAAGAAAGAATCAACTTTTTGATTACCTTTAGGCGCTCTATCCTTTCATCTGCGGACAAAGCCGCAATGACTTGAGGAACCTCCCCTCGGAGTGGTGGAGACTTCTCGCAGATGAGTCTGACTCTAGAGTCAACCTCAGCCTGTGAAAGATCTGTTTAAACAGATAAGAGCATTAGACAAGGTTGAGAAAGACCAAACCGAAAGCTAAGTCGATAATTACTTACCCTCCTCGTAGTCTCTGGTGGGGTCTCCTCTTCCCGAGTATCTCCACATAGGAGATGCTCGTTTCTTCAGAGGACTAATTCGGCGTGTGATGAAATCCTTCACCACATGCCATCCGGTCAGCCCTTCTTCCTTCAAGTCCTTAATAGCTTGAATATAAGGGCTAATCCGGCTTATATCTTCAGGGGTTGAGTCCCATGAAGATTTCTTTTCAGCGACCTTCCCGCGAAAGAAAGGTGTCTTCAGAGGTGACCTTCCAGTAGAACCACCTCTTCCTCCAGCCCGGCCACGAAGACCGGGTGAAACTCTGAATATACTCCTTCGACTTCGAGTCGTAGTGCTTCAGACCGCAGCTTCCGGCGATTCCGGTTTGTCGAGCCATCCCATAATAATATTGAAACAGCTCGAGATCCGCCGGAATCCCCAGGTACGCCTCGCACAGATACACGAACACACTCAACATGGTAATGGAATTGGGACCTAAGTTCACCGTTCCACCCCAAAGTGTTCGAGTACTCAGAAGAAAGGGGTGGGCAGCAATCGAAGGCCGCACTCACAATACGCTTGGAAGACGGAATTTGCCCATTTTCCCCGATGGCCGCTTCGCCGATAGCCGAATCCACTTCACCGAGCCTTCTCGAATCTTCCCAAGATCGACCAAGATCTTGATCTTAGCCGCATCCATCTCCGATTCCTCCCATTCAGAAACTCTCTTGGCCATTTCGCTCGTAAGCAAGAAGTTTTTTTGGGTTGGCGGCGAGAAGATGAAACCTAGTCGAGGACGGAGAAAGCAAGAGCTCAAGAACAATGGAGTGATTTGGGGAAAGGTAAAACCCAAGTCTACCTCTGGTAAGTTTTTATAATCAAGACGATCTCCGCCGCTTGAAACCGTCTCGGCTATAGGTCTATGGGAGATGGTTGTACCGCCGAATCGCTTCATCGGACAAGTCTATGAGAGCCGTTGCAATTCCCGGATGGTCCGCTCGAGAAAAATAGGTGCGTATTGTCACCTCCAAGCGAAATTACATTCTTGACCAAGTCTTTCTGGTCGAAGGAAGTATCAATCGGAAGAGTTTTTTCTCCGATTCCCCTACTACGACCACCAGACGGTCGTAGGGGTTTTTACGACTTTTTAATAGTCGTAAGCAATCTTCACGATTGCAATCGCTTGGAACCGTTTATCAACAGATCTGTGGAATTCGCTTGCAATTCCCGCACGGTCTGCTCGAGAAAGTTAGGTTAGTTTTGTCACCTCCAAGCAAAATCACTTTCTTGACCAAGTCTTTACGGCGAAGGAAGTATCGATCGGAAGGGTTTTTTCTCCGATCGCCTTACTACGACCACTACACAATTGTAGGGGTTTTTATGACTTTCTGATAGTCGTAAGCAACCTTTCTGACCAAGCAAACTCCTGGTCAAAGTAATACTCAAGTGTCGAAGAGTTTTTCCTTCGACTATGGTTCTACGACATTTTTCATAGTCGCAAGTCCATTTGCGAATCCTTCACCAAGTAAGTTACTTTCACTTAAAGCTGGGGGGCTAGATGACGAGGATCTAATAATCCTCATTTTATCTATTATCTATAATTCTTATTATGGGTAAATATGATGTCACATAGTCTCCAGAAGTACCCCTTATTTTTATAAGGGGGAGGCCTACCAAGTGATTGTAAGATCTTCTACAATCACCCCCCATAGTCGTAAGTCTTGCTACGACTACTACCTGGTCGTAAGTCTTTCTACGACTATCACATGGTCGTAAGTCTTTCTACGATCACTACATAGTCGTAAGACCTTTTACGACTACTACCTGGTCGTAAGTTCTCCTACGACCAGGTAAACTACGACCACCTTATAATCAAACCTACAGGCGAGTGGGTCCAATTGATTAAGGAATCCGAACGGTCTGCACGCACTACTATCCCGCGTAGTAATTGTGCTTAAATACCCCATTATCTCTGAATGATAATTGCCAGACGGCGTGGAGAAGCCAATGCGCCGGTAATTACTGCCATCACACGCCCATTACTGGCTCAATTAAGGCGCCTCTTCCGCAGGGCAAAACGGCTACTCCTTCACGACTATATAAGGATGTCAAGGGCGAGTAGAGGGAGAAGAGTTCTATTCTCTGTAATAGTCTTAGCTTCTGACTCGATCATTAAGAATACCACACCACACAGGATTAGGGTTATTATTCTCTCCGGAGAATGCCTGAACCTGTCTAAACATCCCGTGTCAACTACTCTGCGTGATTTCATCTCTAGGAGACCCCCCGAATCAAATAATCTTTACGTAAGATCGGTTCTAATACACCGACAAGTCTTAAGGGATTTATTTAACATAGCTGCAAAGCTCCAAAATTAATGAAAGTTTTAGGGTAGGTTACTTACACCTTGTAGATTATGGTGTAATTTTTCTAGGGTTTCTTATGTTATATATTTATTTCTAAAAAATCTTTTAAGTTTCATTTTGCTTTATCTTTACTATTTATTTGAAGGAAAAGTTCCAAATCATGCTTCAGATTGCTTCCCTCATTTTATATTTAGCATAATTATTCTGAGCTTGTACTTTAATTGTTATCTTTTATTTCAATTGTTTTTAATTATCCAGTAGGTTTATGCTTATCATAAATTGATGTTTTTGTTTTAAAAATTCAATAAAACCTTGGATGTAAATCCAATTAAACTAAATGGCATCAAGATGCATCAAAGTTTTGAAAAGATCATATATTTATATATTTGAAATACAAACCATTTAGCAACCGATTTTCCTTAAACAAAAACCTCCTAGTACGAAACGCAATTTAGTTTTTCAAACTGCTTACAGCTCACGAATACCCAACGACACACGGACACGTTGAATTCCACATATCAATGGATCCACACGACAGCTTGTGTACTTACGACATATGACTATACGAGAGTAGGGGTGGATAACGAGCTGGCTCGGCTCGGCTCGGCTCGGCTCGTTAAGAAAATGAGCTCGACTCGTTAATCTAACGAGCAAAATATCAGGTTCGGCTTGGCTCGTTAAAAACTCGAACTCGACTCGTTAGGTTCGTTATCAATAAAAATACATGCAGTCCATCTTTGTTAATCAACGATCATGCTACCATCACCATGCACCATCTCTGTTATGCAATTAACCCGTTTATAGCATGTGAAAATGCTTGATTCATTCTGAAGCCTCTAACAGAATGCTTGATTCATTCTGAAACCATTAAACATATGTCACTATGTATTACAGGCAAATCTACCATTCATTCTGAAGGCACTAACAGGACGGGCGGGCGGTGGACTGCGGGGGTGGGTGAAATAGGGAAGAAACTGGAAGGCCAAGCGCACGATCCCCGAGCTACCGAGCATTAGGGATGAGGGACTTAGGGAGTTAGGGTTGCGCTGAGCCCGATTGCCGATGGATGGGCTAGGAATCGCCGTTGGATCGCCTCAGTGGTCAACCGAGATGGCTTGGAACTCTGGACGTCTGGTGAGTGAACGAGCTAAACGAGTTAACGGGCAACTCGCAAGTCAACTCAGCTCGGCTCGTTAAGGGACCGAGTTCGAGCCAAGCCCTTAACGAACTGAGTTGACTCGCAAGTTTTGAACTTTTTTTTCACCTATACGAGAGTCATAAAATCTCTCCTCTCTCCACAAGCCCAAAGACAACTCCAAGCCAATGGAGTAAGCGAAGCACAGCTGGAATTGGAAGGAGGAAGACCAAGACCAACGAGGAAAGCACTTCATTACCCACTTGCCCAAGCCACATCATCATCATGTAACCACGCCACCCCCGGCGGCAGTTCCTGCCCCCTCTGCCAAACATGACCGTTGGGCGCTACCTTTGAGATCCCAGATATACCACCACCTCGACGCTTTCACACTTCGTCCCCACGAATCGTCGCATTCGCGTGGTACAACATTCTCTTCCCCCACCCCCACGCCGACTCGACCGTTGCCGATTCGCCCACGCGCTCCCCCTCCCGGCCTCCGCGAGCACGAGGCGGGGCGTTTGGTCTGCGCTGCGCGCGATGGCGATCGACTTGGCGCCGGCGGCGGCGGTGGAGGACGTGAAGGCGGAGGCGGGTAAAGAGATAGAGGAGGTCGTGGTGGTGGAGGGCGGGGGGTGCGGCGGCGAGGCCGTGGTGGTGGCTGCGGCGGAGGGGCATCCCTACGACTTCCACGTGTCCGGGCCGCGCAACCTGCCGCCGCCCAACTGGAGGGAGCTCATCAGATCGAGCTGGTAATCGACCGCTCTTGCTCTTTCTTTGCAAATATTTCAGCTTTCTTGTGCTTTGCGCGATGGAGATGGGGTGTAAGATATCCGTGGGTTCGTCGAAGCTGCGGTCTGTAGTTTTTGGTACGGACTGTGTAATTTGGAGCACGAGCCACTTCGTTTTAGGAAGTTTTTCAGATGTAGGGGATAGGTTTTTAGGATGTGTCAATGTGCCATCCAATTGCAATGCTGATCCTTTCAGATGAAAGGAAGTTTTATCAATTGAAATATAGGAAGTTAAGTAATTGAGATGAAAGGTGCCGACTTTGGGTAATGGATTAAATTATGCGACCAAATGTATTGGTCTTTCAGTTTGCTACTACATTTGGATTTGCTGTACTCGTGGTATGATGTACTACAATGTCGGAGAGATAGAAAGCTACAAGTCTGTTCCTTTTACAAGGGACTATGTAAAATTCCATCTTGCAACCATTTTCAGGGGTATTGTGGTGATCTGGTGTATTGCCGTGTTTGGGATGTAATCATTAGGTTGCTCTACTATTCGGCTATTCCTACAAGTAAAGGTTATGAAATGACTAGGAAAAAAAAGGCTTGCCCTCCATTTCGTTCTCTGTTTCGTGAGTTATGGATGTGCAAATGCTCCTTCTTTTCTTAGGGACTGAACTACTTAAGTTTCCTTAAACCAACGTGTTCTATCCTTGCTAGGAGTACTTTCGTAGTATTAAATATTATTTTTTTATGTGTACACGCTTTTGTAGTATACCTGTATGGCTCTGGTTTCCATGGCAATACAGGATCTTCTGGCCTTTACTTCAAGATGAAGTCTATGTGCTTTGCTGCCCAAGTTTGCTGGTTTACTCTGAGGAGTGCGAGGGGATATAGTTTTAGTAGGTTATTGCAAGGTAGAGCAGCTCAGCCAAGTGTGGAAAAAGTTTACACACGAGTTACCTGTTGCCTGTCAAATGATAAGCAAGGCAAGTTTACATCACATGTTCCTGCCAAGAATATGTTGCCATTAAGGGAACACCAGCTTCCAGAACTTTTGGGGGAAATGATAATAGAAACGAACAAATTTGAAGTTTGCAGGAGACAGGGACAGGAGATGCATCATCATGCCAAATTGTAATTTATAACGAGTATAGGTTTCATGTCAGACCTGATAGCAATGTGAAAGTGACAATTTCAAACAAAATGCCTGTTCCTTTTCTCTTAATTTTAATTTATTACTACTTCAACAAATGAGGTCTATGAACTCTGAAAAGCCAACTTTACTTTGACTCACCCCCATGATGTAGATGTAATCTTTTTTCTAATGCCTGATTTGCAGGAAGGATCCAAATTACAAAAGGATGGTAATGGCCTGCTTCATTCAAGCAGTCTACCTGCTAGAACTGGACAGGCAAGATCAGAAAGGAGAAGAGGATGGCCTTGCTCCAAAATGGTGGAAGCCTTTCAAGTACAAGGTCACACGGATATTGGTGGATGAGAGAGATGGCTCCATCTACGGTGCCGTCCTTGAGTGGGATCGGTCTTCTGCTTTGTCTGATCTTATCCTCATAAGGCCAAGTGGCGCACCAAGGGCTGTGTTAGCTCTCCGAGGAACACTGCTGCAGAAGCCTACCATCAAGAGAGACCTGCAAGACGATCTTCGTTTCCTGGTGTGGGAGAGCTTAAAAGGTTCAGTGAGATTCATTGGTGCTTTAGAAGCACTGAAGGCAGCAGTTGAGAAATTTGGGAGCGCAAATGTTTGTGTCGCTGGGCACTCCTTGGGAGCTGGTTTTGCCCTTCAAGTATGCAAAGAACTTGCCAAGCAAGGAGTCTTTGTGGAGTGTCATCTGTTTAATCCACCTTCTGTTTCACTTGCTATGGGTGTAAGGAGCATGAGTGAGAAGGCCAGCTATCTGTGGAAGAAAGTTAAGGCAAGTCTGCCACTGAAGGAAGAAGCATTGCTTGACGGTGCCAAGGAGGAGGGGAGTGACAAGAAGAGACTGCGTGCTGAGAAGAAATGGGTGCCACATTTATATGTAAACAACAGTGATTACATCTGCTGTCACTACAATGCTCCTTGCTCTTCCACCGCAGCCGATGGTGCTTCAGATGAGCAGCAGCAGCACCTCAAGGCAAGTGAGATCGCTGGCGATGTGGTCGCGAAGCTCTTCGTGACGTCGAAAGGCCCACAAAAGTTTCTTGAAGCGCATGGGCTCCAGCAATGGTGGTCAGATGGGATGGAGCTGCAGCTAGCTGTACATGACAGCAAGCTCATACACAGGCAGCTGAAATCCCTGTACACA
Organism: Hsuehochloa calcarea; assembly: GCA_036346395.1. Taxonomy (NCBI): domain Eukaryota; kingdom Viridiplantae; phylum Streptophyta; class Magnoliopsida; order Poales; family Poaceae; genus Hsuehochloa; species Hsuehochloa calcarea. Next base: position 62,644,184 of record CM070594.1, on the reverse strand, counting down.
ACAACAGCGGTATCAACTCCTGGAAAGTCGTAGAGACGGCTGAAGTCGCTGTTTCGAGGGTCATTAGAAATGCTCTTTCTAATCAGTTTGTGCCTCTGCTAACTTGAGATATTTCGTTACGGCCATGACCGAATACATAGTCAAATAATTTGTTCAAACGGATTTCTAAGAATAATATGGGCTAATAAAGACATTCAAGTACTGTTTTTTTTCAAATCAAATATTCGGATGCGTGTACTTGAATATGGGCAATGGGGTAACATCCATGTTCTGGTGTTCCTTCACTGAACTGAAATTTTGTAGCGTGTTGCTCTGAAGTTTTTCTTCCAGCATGAATGTTCCATGGCAAACGGAGACCCAAAACGCCAAAACTGATTGGTTAATGTCGAAGCAAAGAACTTGTACATAATCACAGTTGAGTTCCTTGTTTCCTTGATTGGTTGAATCTGATAGTTAGGAGCAGAGTAGGCCTTAGTTTGTGTCATCTCTGAATAAATCTTTACCTGTCTTACTAGCCAGAGAGGTTATAGAGATAAAAAGGGCAAAAAAAATATATCGACTCCGCTGGGGATCGAACCCAGAATCTCTGGTTCCGTAGACCAGCGCCTTATCCATTGGGCCACGGAGTCCTTTGTTGGTATTTCACTGTTGCAATTATTTTAATTATGCGTGGAAGACAATCTTTGCATGGGCCGTGCAGGGCACTCGGCCACAGAGGATAGTCACAGGAACATAAGTTTGGGTACAAATTACAAGGCAGTCGTCCTCCTTACGGCATAATAGTATATTTATTACTTATCTATAGTACGTCAATAAAATTCTACGTAAAGGAAAGAGAGCAAATATTATCTCTTCCTAAATAGACTGTTGTGTACACGAAACAAGACATAATACATTAATCTACTTTAGTTGATATGTCTGCTCATTTCAAAGAAAAATTATAAAATATAAATGTTGGAGAGCGTGCTAGAGGCTATATATTGAAGATGTTGTCTCTAAAGATGGTGTAGCATACGTTATAGACAATGTTATCTCTAACTATTGAAGATACCCTTATATGCTCCTTCGGTTAAAAAAAGTTGTTTTGGAATGTGTGTAGTCAACATTTGAAAACTTTGTTTATCGATATCTTTTTAAATATTTAGATTAGATACATGGAAATTATATGTATAAATTCGTCTAGAAAAATACTTTTATAGTATTATTAGATTTTATAAATATATTATAATAGTAATTATGGATCAAAATTGTATTTTAAGGACAATATCGATGTTTAAAATAATTTGTTTTGTGAACCGAAGGGAATATAGTTATAAGAGGGGAGGGGAGTAATATAGGATCATGCATCCTATACATATGAGCATGCCACATAATTAAGCATGAGCACTCCATTACGAGCGCGTTGATTTGCATGTACTACGTACATGGTCCAGGCGTTGGTGAGCATTCAGGCTCGATCCGCATAGCATGCCTCCGTGCCCACCCCATGCATGCTACAGTAGTAACTCGTGAACTCAGTTAGTATGTACAATAGGTGATATTAGGTGAATATAATTTTTGCCATGTAAGACTTTTAATGATGTGTATAGAAGAGAATAAAGAGAGAAAAAAACCATCTCGTATGGCCTATAAAATCATTATAGACAAAAAATTTTTACCGTTGCATTTGTGCGTCTATAGAAATTGTGTCTGGTGATGCGTCTGCACCTGGATCTAGCCTCGGTGGTTGGACCTTAAAATTCCCTCTGCTCTCTGCTCACTGCTCTCTGCTCCGCACAGCAGAAATCTGTAGCGAGCAAGAGGCCTCGGGAGGAAGCCTCAACCTTTTTGGCAGAAGAAGCTTGGCAACCGGGGAAGCCCTGTGGGCATGATCTTTGCTTTGCTTTTGGCATGGAGACCCATCTTTAGTAGAGTACAGGTAACTACCTCAGTACCAAATGGCCTTGCTCCTGCAGGAAGCAATATTTGTGCCCAACGGCAAAAGCCAATATATAGGCCACTCAAAATCTCAAACCCAGCCAGCCGAAAGCTTTAAGCTTTCCTTGGCATTGCATTCGCAGACGCTCAGAAACTTCGATACGGCCGTGACCAGATCATGAATAATAATATATGTCCTCTTTTGCCTCTTTCCCCCCTCTAATTCATGATTGCATGATGCCTTTGAGTTTTTGGTTCATATAGTACTGTTCACAGCGTTAATAACAATTTTAACTCTCTCTCCCTATGTTAATGCAAAAAATGGCACCCTTCACTGTGCCCCAAGAGGTAGGACTCCTCACCGCACGTCACGTGTGAAATCTGTGTCCCTAAAGCACGGATCAGGCCGAGTCCAGCCCCCAAAGGCACGGCAGAGGCCACCGCGACCGGTAACGGTGTACTACTACCTGCAACCGTGTCATCAAATAGTATTTCACATGCACCGTACATCGACTCACCGAGCCACCGAGGACTACGAAGGGTGGCGATGACGACGGTTGACACCTATGTTTGAAGTTGTGTGTGTTGTGGCAAGGAGGCACGAACTTGCCATCTGTCGTGCCCTTGTGGCCGGACTCGGACTGGTCCATAGCTCAGGGGTTTGGATTTCACACGTGGTGCGTGGTGAAGAGTCCGCTCCCGTGAGATACGGTGGAGTGTGTTATTTTTAACATCGATACAGATATAACCAAAATTACTATTTACGTGTGTCCCAAAAACTCGATGCCTCTGACCTTTCCCTGAGTAGTTGATCTGCACCACGCCGTACCCTTTTTTCCTTTTCTTTTTATAATCTCCTTGCTTGGATAAATTTGATCGCACTAACGCCTTATCGACCAGAATAAACAAATGTTCAGAGGAATCAACGGATAATAACAGATCATTATCCTTGTAGTTCAGGTATGCTGGAAATATAATTCCGGTACAGGAACTAATCCATATATATCTTTCATGATCTGGGTATTGATGTCCTGTGCGCTCGACCCATTTCACCCATGATTTACGGATGATAACAATCGACTTCATGTCCAATGACTCCATGGAAAACACAAACATTTTTTAAGAGGCAATCCAAATCCAAACATATACGTCTTGTTAGAACTCAGATCGAAATCGCATTATCGATCAAAGATGAGAAGAATCGAATTGGAGTCATTCATATACAGCACAATGCAGCATGTACATTTGGCCGAACTCCACTTATGTTATCTCCACGCTATGTACAAATTACAAAAAAAAAAAAACGTACGGTGTGTTGGTGAAAACGTTGCAACACCAATATCAACACCACAAGGAAGTGCTAAAAATAGAAGGAAAAAAAACACACATGCGCATCGCTCAGGATTCAGCATTCAGAAAACCACAAGATCAAAAAGGGATCAGGACGAGAGAAGAAAGAACGATGAGTCAACGGCCAGATGGCTTATCGGCGGCATTGGTGACGACGGCGGCCTGGGGCGCGGGACGGCGGCCGTCGTCGAAGTTCTTCGCGTAGCTGGCGGCGTCGTAGCCGAACGTGATGGGCCTGGAAGCCGCCGTAGGGGAGCTGCAGATGCACTTGGTCTCCTGCGCCACCCGCCTGAGCAGCTTCCGCCACGCGCGGTGCCCGCACCAGCCGACGGCCGGGCTGACTTCGCGTGCCGCGAGCTGCAGCTGCCGGACGACGGCGGTACCGCGGCGCCTGCCGGACGGCCACCACGATGGGGAGGAGGGCATGCAGCCGGACTGGTTGACGGGGCGGGGTGGCGCGGATGGGTCAGCGGCGCTTGTGCCCATGGCTTCGCTGTAGTACTGCGGGGGAGACACGGAGTGGAAGAGGTGGCCAGGTGGGAGAGAGGTTTTGCTGCCGGTTATATGGGTCGTTGGAGATGTGCTCTGCAACATGGTGAGATGAGAAAATAGCGGGTTCTCTTGCGGCTGTGGAATGGACAAATGGAAGAGAGAGAGAGTATTGAGAGGAATTTTGTGGTGGTTACATGGGAAGTTAAGAGAGATGGTCTATGTCCCATCTTTTAAGATAAAGAAAAAATAGCTATTCTCGTCGAATGGTGGAATGGGCATGCATGAAGATGTTTGTGGTATTTTTAGATAGAAAGCGGTTCATGTAGAGCTGTAGAATGGATGTCTGAGCTTATGATATTTTGGTATTCACCAAATGGTTGTCTACTCATTTTTACACTATTGGCTATATATTAGGATCTAGTGCAAATGGGTTTTAGATCAAACTTTATACCAGTAAAAGTATTACAGAAAATACTAACATTCGTAGGATTGCTATGATGTACGGAAAAATTATCACCCATAATTTCTCTTGCATTATGGTTAGGATTTTGTGCATCTTTCATTAGGCAATGCGTACAAGCATTGCTCTGAATTTGTTTGTATGGAGTGGTCCTGGAAACAAAATCGAAATGGTGGTTTTACCCACAAAAGATCACCCAAAATTTGTGTTCTAAAGACAACAGATTAGGACGTCAGTATGTTTCATACTCAGACAACGTGATATAACCAAATTAAGATTTAGTTTGTGGCTACATCTCACCAAGGTTAATTGGTTAAATGACGCATATGCATGACAGCAGGAGAGTGTGATGAGCCTGCAAAAACATTTATTTAGCCTAGTTCTTTCTTAAGATTATCTCAATTTATCCCATCTAATTAAGGCTTGAGCCGAGCAAAACAGGTCCTACTGCAAGAGCTGGGGGGCATGTACTACCACCGTTCATGTGGGTTGGGTGCACCGAACCTGTCAATAAACAACACATTATTCAGAGCAAACGTCGATCCGCGCACCTACAAAATGCCTCCGAAAACCTCGATTTCGGGGGGTCCGCCCGATGGATTTGTCTGCGTTTCCACCCTAATTTGTAGGCACATCACCGCGAACAAAGCCTGTTCAAGTCAGTGGTTGGTCCGCACCATGGAGGCAGGTTACGAACTGCAATACTACCTCGTTTACGGGTGCTCCTATATTCTGTCTTCCCGATGACAGGAGCAATGATGAATTAGTCATGCATTTGCAGGATCCTCGGTGCCAGCGGCAAGCAGCCATATGGGGGTAACAAACAACTGTCGACCCAAATATACAGGACCCGTCTAGATGGCCGGTCGACCACAAGATTACAGGCACAAATGGAAGAAACGAAATGGAGGCATAAAACATTAAGAACCCTAATCAAAATGTCATTCTCCATGCAGTTAACTATTTATCCATGTTTTGGAGAACATATCATGCCATCATCCTTATTTACCAAGCATGAAACGCTAAATTACGTCTTGACCTACTTAGATACGGAGCTCCAGATGAGAGCATCACGGGGAGAATCTCACTGTCTGAAGCTGAACTGAGCTCAGATTTCAGCTAGTGATATAAATTTGGCATGCGCTGTCAACTTAGGTAAACTGGTTATACACAAAACAGATTAGTTATCAAGCTGAAATAGGTATTGCCTGTCGGCCGCTGATTCTGCAGCTACCAAACAATTTCCGTGTGATCAAAAGAGATCTTGTGTTAGCAACTAGTGAAGATCTTCAGAGTACATAAGCTTGCCTTCATAAATTAGATGAAGAGAATATTACTTGCTAGTTTCATAAACTAAAATAAGTATACAAGAAAGAAATGGAGGGCACGGGAAGTATGAAAGACAAACTGATAGCCAAACCATGAAAATACTCATTTCTATGGCTATTTACATTTGTTACTGCTTCAAACCTTACCCAACCTCAGTTCTACTGGATAAACGCATAGTGTGCACTCCTTCATTGAGAACCTTGCTACATCCACAAGTAATTCCATTGTCTCCGTCACTGAAGTCACCTTGAAAGTAGGAATTACAGATCCATCTTGTACCCACCAATCGTTAGAAAGCTAGTAGATGCCAGTGTGTCACACTGTCGCTGATGTGTTGGTAAAAGTCCCAACACATTAAGCAGACTGAAAAGTTTCCGCATCAATGATTTGTCTTTAGATTAAATTGGGCTTGATTTGAGAGCCTACAAATCGTGAAATTTTTTATAAATAAACCTAGCTGCTATAGTATCATCAGTGTTTGACGAGCATGTTTAACCCTCTGAATAATTTGACTCGAAGATATAATATTTGGAGTACCTTGTTAGAGGATGTAACAGCAGTTCTCCACTGCGGATCCTGTGTAGCGGATGGTCTGTCCCTGAACAAAGTAACCACTCTTGATTGTGTTGGTCTTTCTACTGTTTGCCGATGAGGCATCTCTCTCATGACCCATAAAACAAATCCGGACGGCACTGACGAGCCTACGAAAAATTTACATCGGCAGAGAAGTTCCATTAGAATTCAGTAGAATTAAGAAGTGGCCGTGCCTACTGCTTTCCTGTGAATGGAATAATCGGTGGGCAATAAACAGCTCAACAGGAGAAGAAAAAAAAAGAACAAGGATAACATATCAACAATAATACTACCATACACCATGTCTTGTACTTTCCTAACATTAATTTGATTACTCGCATGCCTAGGCAGATTTCATTTGCTGTGCCTAGCAATTTCCATTGTTGCAGTTAAATACACCAGATTACTAATTATTTTAAGTGAAAAAGTTTGAAAACTTTCCGTCAATAGTTGAGTAGCACAACATCCACTAGGTAAGGGGAACTGAACTACAGAACTAGCAATAAGTGGGTATCACAAAGACAAGAACAAAAGAAATTCACATAAACACACGTACAAAAGTGAAAAAGAAGACAAATACTCCTAAAAAATGATTCATCTATACCAAACACCAAGAAATTCTTCAGCAGCCCCCTAGGACAGAAATAAATATATGCTATTTGACCCCCAAAATTGGGTGCATTAGTACAGTCATATAATCCAATAAGCAACATGATTGTAACAAGGACTACTGACATAGGTTGAGTGCTTCAATCAGGTATTATGGCTGGGATCATTAGATCAAAACCAGCTTCAACCTGGGGGGTGTGAGAGATGAAATGTTGCGTACACAATTAACCTACATCTACCACCATAGTACAATACTTTCCACCTTTCACTAACTTCCAGTGTTAACTCCCTAAATCACATGTATGCTTCCAGGTGGAGGCATGCCCACAAGAAAAAATGCATGCACCATCCAGCCTAGAAGCATAAGCACAAATACCTGATGGATTAACACCGTGTCCTACTGCTTTTGCCCATGGCACGAAAATGGCAACATGAACTACATTTAATAAACTGACATTGTTCAATTTAGTGTTATTTGATTTCTAGGTATAAAGCAACATAAAGATACCTATTGAATAATATAAAAACAATATAACTGCATTGTTGATGATGTCCACATCTGTTGAGTACCAATACAAAAGCACCTGCGACGAGAAGTATAGCAAATTGAAAGTCACTAAACAATTTAACTGCCAGGTCATGTATTATGTGACATCTAATTGTATAATTGAACTTACTGGAACATTAGTAACAAGTGCTAGTACAGCAGAAGATGAGAAACAAATCAGTGAGACAGCAGCTAAACTAGCAACCTGCACAGAAGCAAGCATTGACAATTTATATGGAGAGCACGTTGCTCAAAGATGATAGTTTATTTAAATTTTTCCCATATTCACTTAGTGAAGTTTTCCCATCCAATCCTGCTAAGCAATGGAAAAGAGACTTCAACATATATATGTTTTGTAAGCAATAGCCAAAGAAGTTAATCAGTCTAAAGCTTTTCGCTGTTATAAAGAATTAGAGACCTGAAAGAGAAGAATCCTCTAAAAGATTCAGATAAATTGAACAATCCTTGCAAAAAATGTATACTTTTTGGGTAAATTACACTATAGTCGCATACAGGACTGTGTGTTTGAAATCTGGGTTTAAACAAATATGCATATGTTAAAAATGAGAATTGAGAATACATTATGTTGTATCTATATCAGAACTCAAAGCTCTAAAACAACTGTTACTTTTTTTATAGGAAAACGATTGTTACTGTTGAATGACTGTCGCCCATATATTGAATTCAATGATATATAGGATTGTGATGAGCCTGCCTTCTCATGATTACATACAACATTAAATCCAGTAAATGATAAAATAGAGAGAGAGAAATTCAAGCCACAGGCAGAATGATCCCAGGAGAAATATACCTTCCTCTTCTCAGTTGATACAGTTTCAGAACGTACTTTGCTCATCTTCGAGAATAACAATGCGCCTTAACATGATCATAGAACCAAAAGACAAAGCCAAGCAAAGAACATGTTAAAACCCTGAAGCCTCACACTCCTTAATTCATGATGTACACTACATGAGAGCATCTACTACTAATAGGAGACGAAATGACGAATACCAGAAAATTTAGCAAGATGGCAAGGAACTGTATAGAAACTGAATTATAACTATAAGACTTAATCTGCTAGGAGTCTGGGATAAATAAAAGGAAGATAATCTTAGGTTGAAACAGTGGACTAGAAACAAACGGCAATGTCTATACAATATAAACTCTCTGAATTAACATCTAGGACAAAATTGTGACATGTTGTACATCTAGACAACACTATATGCTTACCATAACATGCCAGAGCACCGCCAAGTACAAGAACAACTAATGAAAATACATCCAAATAAACCTGCAAAATAAAATGTTTGGCTCACGTCTATAAATCAATCAAGTTACAACAAAATGAGTGATTATATAACTATTGTTGGAATTGGTAAAAATTGTGAGTTCATCAAGCTAGTGAAATGATATGAATATAAAGCGTGTGATAAACATAAGAAGACATGCAAGTCGATATTTTTCCAAAACTGGTACAGAAGACAACTTGTAATAGAGACTCCCGTAGTTATAGCATGAGACAATATAAACAAAACAGTTAGGATTTGTTACTCAGCAACAGAACTATTGGACCATCTCTAGCAATTTGTAATTTAATAAAATACTGTCCTGATGTCCAAAGAAATTTGGTCCAAAATACCATTAATACGACTTGTGCAGAGTGCAGACCACAAGATAGAGCAGATGCAGTTTGGGTTACACAACAGACACGTGACTTTGCAGTGTTGACATACAAAAGTTTCAGAACTCATTTGAGATAAATATGCTAGTTTTTCTTCATTTGACTGTAAAGCAGAAATATAATGTACAAAATAGGTGCACAGTGCATGAGCACATAGGCAACAGGATACAAAACCAAAAAAATATGTATGCAGGGAACAGAAGATAGGCCTTGAATGGATGAGAGGCAGGATTGCCTAAGATTTCTACATATGAACTTTCTGTTTTTCTTTTTTTCTTTTTACGGGGACTTTCTGGGTATTATTGACAAGCTTATCATTTTATTCCTTCACCATAGGCTGTTGGATATGGGTTTATAAGAATACTACATTTACCCGGCTCTGCAAGCTCTCTCTCTCTCTCTCTCTCTGCAACACATTGAGGCTACAAACCTTGATTAAAACTATATGATATATTAGAGCAAAATGAAGCATATAAGGATAACCAAGCAAGATAATTTGTTAATCCTTCATACCCTTTTTAGTAGTGATGAATCAATAGGATTTTCTCCTCTACCAACCCAGATGAGGATGGCAAAGGCGAACATAACAACAAATGACAGTACAAGCACCTGCACGGAAAAATATTATTAGGTCAGTAATTGATTCTGCTTAACAGATATTATATCATGTTAGAAGCATTATATGATTAAAGATGACAAAAAAAGCTCCAACCACCACGGTCTAATGTATAAAAAAGGTAAATAGCCAGCAATATATAGAGCTGCATGAGCGAGAAAAAAGCCATGGTGAAGTAGTAAATTATAACGATGGAAAAAACTTACCAAAATCACAATTTTTTGGCGGCTTCCAAGCTGTATTGCTGAGCAACACCTTCGACGGACATCAACAGGACGGAGGCCAGGTTTAGTTTTTGTTCTGTCTAATAAAGCTTCATGATCACTCCTTACATCATCTTCATCTTCATCATTTGTCTGATGACACAGGTCAACCCTGTAAGACCATTATTTTTTAGAAACATAAAGTGAAAAGCATTTGCAACTCTGAAAGCAAAAAAAGAGCAGGAAAGTGTTACATCAATACATCATCACACCATCATGAAACTTGACTGTTGAGCAGAGCAAGGAAAATCTAAAAGGGTTTGTGTTATTTTGCAAGCACAACAGCATGATTTTTGGAGGCACCAACATATGATAATTGCTGCTATACTCACATGTGATAACGCGCAAATATGTGATGTCATTGGGTTACCCCCCGACACTAGAGAGGATCACACTAGAGATGTTGGGAGAGACACAAGTCGGAGAAGATGACCGCCATTTGACGGAAAGATGTCTAAGAGAGAGAGCTTGACACAAGCATTTTTATACAGATTTGGGCCTTGGGATGAAGCCTTACTCCTGTTGTGTGAGGTGGAGAAGACTTTACACCCTTTGTGAGTTCAAGTGATGCGGGACATCAAGTCCAAAACGAGCCTTCAATTTCAACTAGACCAAGAAATAGCTTATCAAGCAAGAAGATATACTTGTGCATGGTTAAAAGTGGGAATTAAATGGATGGTGATACTTAGGCTCTGTTTGGTACAGCTTCTACTCCCAGCTTCTCAATCGATTCTCGTAGGGTCGTACCAAACACCCTGATTCTCAAAACCACTAGATTCTGCTTCTCGCGAGGAGCTGTCTCGAAAATGAACTAGCAGCGAAAAGCAGCCTCCCAGCAGATTCTCGTAAGAATCCAACCTTCAGAAACGAAAATACCCTTTGAAGTTGAAGGTTTTTACCCGCAAATGCCACTAAGTTACACAAATACAATTGAAGTATTACACCCAGGGGTGACATGGTCTATTTGTCTCTAATCCTCCCTCATATGGTTTTTGGAGCTAACCTACCAGCCAAACGGTTTCAACAGGCAGCTCCAGATTCTCAGAGAAGCGGATTCTCAAAGAATCAGGAGCAGAATCTAGAAAATGAGAATCTGGAGCTGTACCAAACAGGGCCTTACTAAGACCTTTCGCACTAATGATGTCTCATAATGTATGGATAATCATTGCATATACATGGGGTGGTTTATAGACTTTCAGAGTTTAAAGCAAATATATATTTTGCTACTACTAGTTTAGACACTTCAGAATTAGAAACCAATTTGAGTTTTGCTTCTACTATTTTATATTTCTTTTTTTTAAGGAAGTGCAAAAGCTTTGCACATCATTTCATTAAGACGAAAAAATACAGGAACGACCAATAGACTAGCAAAGGTTTAGAAGGAAAAAAACACACAAAGAAACACAACCGGGAGACGTGAGATCCTCCAACAACAAAAAACTGAGAAGAAAAGAAGAGAAAAACTACTACTACTCCTCAGTGGTCGTCTCTTGATTCGAAGCCGACCCCGACCCCATGTGCCAAATGCGTTGCTCGCTAAGAATGCAAAGAAGCAGCTGCTCAATAGATGTGCATGTATTATTTAAAATCCTTTGATTGCGCTCCTTCCAGATCATCCAACAGACGAGGATTATGCATGAATCCAAGTCTTTCCTACGTTGTTTAGGAACGTAATTTCTAACAGCAATCCAATGATCTTGGAGAGAGGGCTGACCCACGGGAACTGCACAACGCAATCCAATCTGAATTAAGAAACGCGCCCAAACCTGTGTTGTCACCGCGCAACCAACTAGGAGGTTATCGATGGTCTTCTGCACGTGCCTGCAGAAGACGCAAACTCCTTGGTTTGACAGTCCTCAACGTTGGAGGCAATCAACTGTCCAACAACGTCGACGGGTCGCTAGCCAAATGAAGATTTTGCATTTTAGGGGAGCTCTGGCTCTCCAAATGGCCTATGCGCACGGGAACTTGATGGAGCCTAAGAAAAAATCCCGGTAAGCCGACTTGGAGGAGTAGCAACCCGAGCTTTCCCAACGCCAGAGGACCGAGTCGACCTCTCCCTACATTAACTGCATCTCTTGCAAGATATCCCATAGCCGCAGGAATTCCGGAATGCTACCAGGTTGTGGCTGCCCCGAAATGTCCAGGATCCAGGCATCATTTGCAAAAGCCTGGGCAACCGATTGGCTTCTCCTAATTGACAGCTTCATCAGGTTGACAATGGAAGGTGCAAGGCAAAGAATGGAGCGACCGTCCAACCATCGGTCCTCCCAAAACAAGTAATTCTCGCCGTTCCCTACTCTGACCGAAATTGAAGCATGAAACATGTTTTCCTCCACTCTATTGTATTGGGTGAGAAGTCTCCCCCAAGGCCTCGCCAATCAACATCGCTGCAACCATTGCCATCGCATGCGTAGAGCCCGACCAAGGATGATCAAGTTGGGTAGGCCTAGCCCCCCCAAGATGAAGAGGACGACAAATGGCAGACCAAGCCACTAAACAATGCCCACCAGCAACATTCTGAGATCTTTTCCAGAGAAATGCTCACCGTCTCTTATCAATTTCTTTGATGACCGAGAGCGGAGGGTCGAGAGCCATAAAAGTGTACACCGGCATGGCCGATAGCACTACCTGCACCATCACAAGTCATCCCCCTTGAGAGGAAACTAGCCTGCCAAACTTGAAGACGGTTAGCAACCTTATCAATGAGTGGTTGGAAATCTACACGGGACGGTTTTAGCAAAGTGAGGGGTGGGCCAAGGTATTTGCAAGGGAAAGCGGCGGTGCTACAATGGAGACTATTAGTGATAAGCCGAATTTCCTGGTGGTTGCACCGAATTGGCAGGAAGGAGCTCTTTGCCATATTTGTTTGCAGTCTTGACACCTCGCCGAAGAGCTGAAGGATTTCGTTGATGGCAAGTAGATCTGAACTGACTGGAGTTAGGAACAGGACCGCATCATCTGCGTTTAAGGATAAGCGGTGTGGAAGTCCTTGGCGCCTGCCGATCGGTTGCAATAGGCCATCATTATCAGCAGCAAGTATGAGACTGTTGAGAACGTCCATTGCGATGATGAAAAACAAAGGGGATAAAGGATCTCCTTGACGAAGGCCGCGACCATACCACACCAATTGACCTGGTTGTCCGTTCACTAGCACTTTGGTTATGCGTATAAGGATAAGCGGTGTGGGAGTCCTTGGCGCCCGCCGATCGGTTGCAATAGGCCATCATTATCAGCAGCAAGTATGAGACTGTTGAGAACGTCCATTGCGATGATGAAAAACAAAAGGGATAAAGGATCTCCTTGACGAAGGCCGCGACCGTACCACACCAATTGACCTGGTTGTCCGTTCACTAGCACTTTGGTGGATGACGATCTGAGCATAATGCTTAGCCATGCACACCACCTCGACCCAAAGCCTCTGTGCCGTAAAATCTCCAACAGAAAGGGCCAAGATACTGAGTCGAATGCTTGAGCGATGTCCAACTTCAATAGGAGAGCCGATTTTTTTTGTTGATGAAGAAATCGGGTTGATTGCCTGACTAGGAGGAAATTGTCATGTATGGAGCGAGCTTTAATGAACGCTGATTGGTTTGGTGCCACAAGTTTTGCAAGTTTCGGTGCAAGCCTTCTGGCTAAAACTTTGGAGAAAATTTTGGCAAAGCTGTGAATCAGACTGATAGGCCTGTAATCGCTCGGCTCCTGCGCTGCTTGCTTCTTTGGCAGGAAGGTTAGCAAAGCCCGGTTAAGCAAATGGAAGTTTGCTCCCGCTAGACGACCCAGGGCATGGAAGGCTGCCATGATGTCTGGCTTGATTATTTCCCAATAATGTTGCTAGAAAAGGCCCTATGTCTCAGCAAGACTTCGCACTGTGAAGGCAAGGATTCCGGAATAGGGATTTTGAACAAAGCTGCCAGCGCCACGATGTGCTCGTGCTAAAGCTGGTTGTCGAAAAGGTTGGCGAAGTTACGTAAGGCCGCTCGATGCTCCGACCCGCATCCCTTATCGAGGCCCAACTTGGCGGCTAGAAGCAGTTGGATGCGCACAGCCACTGGGGCCTTTTGGCACGAGGGTGCTAGGCATTTGCTATGTCTAGGCGTGAAAATAGCAGATTGTTTGAGGCAAGAGCGCTGGACGTCCGGCAGAGGTAGCAATGGCTGCTGCAATGCACTTTTAACCCGGCGCGAGTAAGTTATAAGCTTGCAAGAGCTTGGAGTGGATTGTCCATCAGGAGGGAGCAAGCCGCCTTGGCCTTGCTGGCCTGCTGTCGAGGGAGGCGCTGAGTTGCTACCAATCTCGTCTGTTGGTTGCATGTTCTGCGAGTTGTCTTGGTCTTGTTGGCCTGCTGCCGATTGCGACACCTAGGTGCCATGAGAGTCATCATTTGGTTGCAAGGTATGCATGAGGTCCAAAGAAATGTGATCGGTTCCAGCGAGAATGACCTTTCCACTCAGGGTCTTTGGGCTGAGCGGGCCTTGCATGTCTTCATGGTCCCGCATGGCGCATGCAGCTTGCATGGCAGGCCGCCCGTCTTTGACGTGCAAGAGGCGGGATGGTGAACTCAAATGCATCTGATTAGGACCATCCGGCGTGGCGTGCGACCTTGCCGCCTCCCCAACAGAAACCACGATGTGTTCAGACGCGCAAGCCTCATAGAGCGGTGGATCCGAAAGCGACGGCTCCATACCGAGGCAGCGCTGCTCTCTGACCGGGCTGAAAGGAGTAGCGGCATTTAAACCTTGTTGTTCCTTTGTGGTCACCAAGACGTCACGCTAGGTTACCGAAAACGGTAAGCGGCGGGTAGGATTTGTAGCTTTTGAAGCAACCAGCCTACCGAGGCAAGGCCAGGCTCGCGTCTCAACAGCTTTATCGCGCAAAGTATTGCCCGAGGGAACAGAAACCCTAACTGCCCTAGGGCCCACTGTAGACAGCGGGGGGAGTTCCCATGAGTGAGCAGAAGTACTCCCAAGACATCTTCGTCCTTGGGAGCCTTCCTCTCGACCTCCGGTGAGTTGATCTACTCCGTCCACGACGCCTGGTTTTGTTCGGAAGCAGTGACAACGCGGTCCAGAGCCTTCGGAGTTGTCGTGAGGGAGGCCGCCGTGGCCTGAGTCGTCGCTTGATGGAGCAAAGGAGAGCAGCTGCTCGGCCGAAGACAAGAAATCTTCGACGTCTTGGATATGGATTATGACGTTGTAACGAAGGGCTTCTCGCAACTCCGTGGGAACATACAGCTTCTCGAAAACTTGTTTTCCGTGTTCCACGATAGAACCAACCGGTAGGAGGTCCGGTTCAGCAAGGATCACAACTTTTTCTTTTGGGATTAAGTTGGGGTTTAATGACCAAGCTACCAGCCGAAAGGCAGAAAGATCTGCACGGGACGTCGACGATTCGTCGAAAGCTTCTATCCAGCATGAGGGAGAGAGAATGGCCGACATTGTCGCCAAGCTCCAGGCGTGCAAAGGCAGCCCCTCTAGGCTTAGCTTCACCCGAAAGTGGAGAGGAAGGCTTACTACCCGGGATAGCCACAACCATTGACGAACCAAGAGAAAACTCGACGTCCTGATGGGGTCGTCATGAAGCACTCGGTCTTTGCTTGAGTGGCTGTTGAAGACAACCAAGAAATTTTCCGGGAAGTAGGGACGCAACCAGAAGCTATCAAGCTGCAAACCCCTCTCGACCTGGAAGGCCCGTGCGACCTCGAGCTGAGACTTTCGGTCTCGTTCCCCCCACGTGGACGATTAGCGGGCGTTCTAAGCACCTCTCCGTGTCCTGCATTACCGGAGAGAGAGGGACGACACAAGTTTCCTTGTCAAGACGGTGAAAGGGATTCCCGAGGGGGAACTCATCGTCGACGTCTCCGAAGAGTGGTGGACGAAGATCCTTGCCGCCTAAATGGTTGATATGAGCTTCAGTGGCTAGAGGAGAAAGGGCCGCCGGTGGGAGGCTTGGGGCCTGAGAAGCAATTCGGCGGCGCTGAGGTGGAGGCGAGCGTCCCGTACTGCCAGAGGCGGCCGATGGCAAACGGCGCAATGCCGATTTAGCGACAACCCTTGGACACAACAGAAGAACGTCCCACAGGTCTGCGACAAGCGGCGGTCGTGCTGAGGTGGGGCTTGCCGCTTTTTTGCAGCGAGCAGACGTGTGTCCCACCTCCTTGTAGCAGAAACAGCGCATCGGATTTCTACAGCTCGCCTCGACATGATCATTGGCGAAGCAATTGAAGCACAAGCCTACAAGGTCGCGCGGGACCGGACGCGACACGGGTGCTTGCGTGCGACGAGGCTGGGTCCTCCGTCGCCAGGCGTGGCGCCGACGAACTTCTTGCCAAATGCCTGCCTCTGCGTTCGAGTAGCATCGGCAGCCATCGCAGGCGGAGGCAACCAGTCGTCCAAGAAGAGGACTCCCTTGCCTCTAACTTGAGCGGACAAGGGACCGGGAGCCCTTAGAGTGCTCGGCGACCGGGCTTGGGGATGACGACCTAACTGGCGACCCACAGCGTCGGGTTTCCACCGAATCTGGGCTGGAGAGGGTGGATTCGATCCACCAGCGTTCCTTCTCGGATTTCTTTCCTATGACCGCTGCTTTGAAATCTAGGCTAGGTGAGGAGCCCATTGGGAGCGGCGTTGGTGCTGTTGTCGCCGGCGACAGTGGCCGGGGTTGAGACAGTGAGTGGTGGAAGGTTTTGGAGGCGGCCGCCATGCCAAGTGGCGGCGAGGCGAGGGGGCTCGAGTCTTGTGGGGAGCTCGCGTGCGCCAAAAAAAACTTTATTTTATATTTCTAGAATACTTAGTTATTAAGAATGATGACTTCATTGATGATGTCATCATATAGATTAGTTGTCAATGAGTTGTCAAGTATGAGTTGCATATGTATTGTTAAGTAGGTGTAGTTGAGTTGTCATCTAGTTGTTTAATAGTTGTATTAGGCATGACAGCCTATAAATAGTGGCAAAGCCCTCTAGTTTTGTAACTTGGTTCATGTACTCTTTACCCATCAATAGAACATGTTGTTCTTGTCTTAGATCTTGGACTAGATCTTGTATCCTAAGGGCTTTGGATTAAGCTCTTGCCTTCCGTGGATTCAGATTGCCGCCTTTTGGCTTATCTTCGCCTCTAGAACGATATCTAGCTCAGCACGTTGAAGTTGTTCCTTCAACACTTCGTGTTGTTTCTATCCATCAACACGTTGGAGAGGTTCCTCCAATACTTGTGTTGCATCAGTTTGGTATCAAAGCTCGTTGTGTATTTTGTAGCAGCAAAGTGGAGTTGTTCCTCCACAACCTTGTGCTGCTTCATAAAGTTAGTACAGCCCAAACCCTGCCTAGGTGTAGGGGTTATCTCTAACAAGTCCATACGTGGAGAGACCTTCTTGCATAACACAACTTTGGCAGAAGAAAAAGAAGAAGAGAAAGATGTTCCTTATTGTTCTTTTACGCATTTTAATGTTTGTCCAATGGTATTTACAAGTGGATATTATCATAGACATCAACTTTAGTCAGTGAATACCACTATTTTTTCACTTAACCGCGACAGGTCGAAACTCTTACAGATTAGTGCATATGATGCATATATTACCTACAAACTCTCAATATGGGAAGTAGGCTCTTTGCTCATCCTACTAATTTGTTATGATTAAAAGCATGAATTACCATCAACAGAGAGATTGCTATCCTATGGTCCTGCCAACGGGATGATGTCCGGTGCCACAAAGAAGAGATGTTTTAAAAGTTGTTCATTTGTTATGAAATCTACCTGGTTGTGTGAAAGCACAAAGTCAGATAATTTAGATGGTTTTGCTTAAACGGACTAAACCTAGGCTTCAACTAATCAATTGTCGGCATGTGCTAAAGGATCGTTCTTTTAAGGAACGCTGGCCATCTGCTTAAGAGGGTAATCTCAACCAGGATAGTAAGATGATTTGCCAAAAGTCAATAAAAAAATCTAATGAGAAGATCCAGTTTTCTCAACCAGTATCAATAATAAGGTACAGTGTTTTCTTTTTTCCTCAGATGGTTCAACTGGTGATTACATAGGGCTATGCTACAGATGTTCAGCTGTAGATTGACTAGGCCGGGATTAGAGAACTAAGAAAAGAGAGAGATTTAAAGTAGTCCAATAAACAATCTGGCTCCTTTGACTGATCATTAGCATTTCTTCTTGGGTTATGTG
This sequence comes from Hsuehochloa calcarea, assembly GCA_036346395.1. Lineage (NCBI taxonomy): Eukaryota > Viridiplantae > Streptophyta > Magnoliopsida > Poales > Poaceae > Hsuehochloa > Hsuehochloa calcarea. The sequence goes on along the minus strand of CM070594.1, from coordinate 62,626,176 downwards.
CTACGTTCTCCAATTGGCGATCTTCCTTTCAAAGATATATCAAACATAGTACAAATGTACGGGAACTCCAAAGGAGATCTTTATGATTTATCTTAAACAACTAACAAAGCTACATGTATAATGCGCCTAACTAGGCACCAAAAGAAATTCTTGCTAACTCACCAGAATGACAGCAGTAGTAGAAAAGAAGCAAGAAGCAATATCTGTGGACTAGCTGCAAATAATCATAATGTGCAACTCTTAGATGATTAGAAAACAACATAAGAGAAAAGGTCTTGTACCGGAAGAGGGTAAAAGTGGAAGGATAATAGTAAAGCTAAACATCCAGGACAACATACCCATGAGTATAAATCCACATCCATGTACCCAACAAAGCCATCTCTCACAAGTAGCGACGATGGTAGACATGAAATACACAAGGAATACTGCCACAGGATTGAAAAGAAAGTAATTCAGTAGTAATGATGGTAATCATGAAATATGCAAGGAACACAGTAAAAATAAAAAGAAAGTATATATGGCTATCCCGATCAAGGTTAAAAAAACGGAAACCAGGCTCTTTCCCGGTCACTGGCCGGAAACGGTAACCGGCCGGTTACCGGAATTACCGGAAAAAAAATCCGGATGAAATTCGTTTGAATTTGCTTAAAAACCAGCCGAAATTCGAAAACTGGAATTTGAATTTGCTAAACCAGGAAAAACCGGCCGGTTTTTCTGTTCCCAGCCAAGGATTCAAAAACCGGTCCCGGCTCAATTCCCGGCCGGCGGCCGGTACCGGTAACCGGTTTTTCCCGGTCGAATTTCGTTAAATTTTGCTTAAAAATCAATCAAAATTCGAAATTTGAATTTGCAAACTCCAGAAAAACCGGCGGATTTCAAATCAAGCCCCACCGTAAGGCGGTTACACGATAACCGGCGGATTTCCATCCTTTCCCATTTCACGGTAAGACCGGTTTAACCGGCCGTTTTTTTTAATCTCTAATCCCAATCCATTGCTACAGATACTACAATTACTTTATTTTGAAAATAAGTTAGTCAATATTGAAAAGCATTCTGCAGGAACTATGACGACTCCACGTATGAAGGACATACTAGTTGACAGTGAAGTAATAGCATAATGACTAAAATAATCTGCTTCTGTCTGCAAAGTTACAAGTCAGTTTAGAATTAACTCTGCACTAATATTGAAAAAAGCATTCTGCAGGAACTATGACGACTCCACTTATGAAGGACATACTGGTTGACAGCAAACTAACAGCATGACTAAAATAACATGTTTCTGTCTACGAACTTACAAGTCGGTTTATAATTAATTATGCACTAAATAATACAGTCATCCGCTATCAAGTAATTCAGAACAGGCATAACAGCGCCGCAACAGGAGAATGGCAAAAAAACTTCTATTTCTCAATTGAAGTTTCAGAACCAGGTTATACAGTCTTCCACTATTCCTTATGCATATTTTCCTGGATGTCAGTACAGCAGTTACATTCAATTATCAGAATAAACAGTATGTAAAAAAAACACCAGTTCTATTGTCACTGTTACCACTCTAGCAATCAAGTTAACAGTAATTAAAAATTGAATAGTTGCGACCATCTAGAACACCTACGGCAGTCATTAACTAACAACTACATTATGCAGATATTTCCAGTATACAACAATGGCAAACAATAAAGAGACCTTAGATACAAAAATGGTAAACGAAAGGCATATCTTGTACTAATACGTGTCTCACCTATGTTGCATAGGCCAATCATAAAATGGAATATCTGCAAGAGATTTAAGCATATATCATTAAAGGTCTCACAGCTGGGCTCGTAGATCAAAGGGAAATAAAAATCAAGCACCAATTTATCAATTTAAGTCATAATCTTGAGCTCTCATCCCAAACCCCAATAGCCCAAGTATTGATGTAAAATATGACATACCAAGGAACCTTGCCATTGTTGCTTTCAAAATAAACACAGACTGCAAAATGTACTGTCATTTCGACAATCTACAGCAATATTAGCTTCATGACACAGTAACATGCTTACACATCATCAGCATACCTAAATGGAACCACTTTTGGGGCAAATATTCCAAATTTGAACAAAAAACAATATTGTGATACGGTCATATTTTAGAAGCGCATGAGTTAAAATAAATGCAAACTGAACTTGATAGTTGATATAAAGTGGGATATTACAAATAGTAACAAAATATAATAACCTAAATGACTAACAGAAACGGAAAGAGTAAAAAGTCAATTTAAAAATAAAAATAAGCCAGCCACTCCCATTTTAACTACAAGCAAGTATTATGGGGAAGGTGGGGAAAACTTAGTATGAAGTCTGAGCTACCAAGTGTAAAAAGAGGATATAATGTTTTTGGGCTGGGTCGTTTTTAAGATTCAAATTGTCAAATGGAAATGATTAGATCGAGAGCTAAGTGGAAAATTCCATTTCAAAACTAAAAACTTCGGACCTAGCCACCTATTTCCAAAGTTTAAGAGCCAAATAACTACTTATCCATGATAACCATAGAGACATTATTCAGGGCAGGCATAAAGTCCTTATGAAACAAAACAACATATCAGATGGACAGCATGAACAACAGCACATAGGAATTTCACATGCCTTTTGCCGAGTCCATCCATGTTGCTGATTGTGCCTGTGAATTCTTGCTAACTGCAAAATTACAAGTGCGGTGATCCTTAGTAAAGGGATTTAAGGTATCAGATTGAAATAATGGATTTAGGGTAATTTGCAATGGCAACTGGTCAGTAATGAAAAACACTATGTATAAATAATACTGTGGATACGATGCATGCAAAAAGCTACACGCTCCACTATGATAAAGCACCCCCATCTAGTAACACCACAGCAACACTTTGGTGAACAAGTACCATGCCGGAATCTCTAGATGAATAACAACACAACAACTGATGTAGCTGGCTGATCCCACTGCTACCGGAACGAGCAAACTTATCATACACAAAAGCCCATGCTCCCCCGCTACCTGTACCGCTTTCACCCGGCGGACAACACACATCACCTGCCCGTCCTCCACTCCCTGCCCGCCATTAATCGCAAGCGGAGAAACAATACGGGACACCAGATCGAATCGACGCACCTGCACGAAGGCCGCAGCGGCAATGGCGGCGTCGATCACAGCAAGCACGGACTCAGCGGCAATAATCGGCAGCGGCAGGCAGCCCCCGCCGTCTCCAGTGGCGGTGGCGCGAAAGAGGCCGTAGCGGCCCATGCCGGCGGACGAGGAGCGGCTGCGGAGGCGGAGGATCAGCAAGCGACGGGGGCGAGCGGGCGGCGCATCTCGCGGAGGGTAGGGAGTCCCAGGGCTAGGGTTTGGTGGGGGCTTGAGGCGGAGTAGAGCTCGACCGGAGGCAGAGGAGGAGGAGGAGGCGGTGGCGGGGGTGGAGGTGGAGGAGGAATTGACTGGAGGAGGCAACACCTGTTGGATTGGAGGAAAGCGCCCGAAACCTTGGCTCGACCCTGGTGCGGGCCAGGTCCAATCCAACGGATGTTCGGCTGATCCCCCCTCGGGATCCGAATATGGGGCCTGGAATGGAACCACCGTTCGTTCAGGTGTGTGTGGATACTGTTGGCTCTATGGTGCACTAAAATTTCATATTTAGCCTTTTTAGTTATAAAATTTCTTATCTAGCCTCCTGATGTCTTATACTGTGGCAGTGCACAACATCACGTAGCTACTGCCTCTACCCACGGCAGCAACAAAGGTGCTGCCCTCCCCCATGCAAGAAGAGTAGAGAGAAAAGAAGAGAGAGGAAAGAAAAGAAAAGAAAAGAAAAAATACAAAAAAATACAGAAAAATACAAAAAAAAAATCAGAAAAATCCATAAAAATCATTGGAACATGAATAGATTTAATAAAATAATTTTAAATTTAATTGAAGTTTATTTTATTCATTTAAAATATTTTTCTTTTGCTGGAATTTTCCAATTAAGCTTTAATTCATCTAATAAAATAGAAATTGTTTATTACATTTTTTTGAAGCTTTCAAAAGACTATGAAAAACGAAAAAAAACTATAAAGAAATAAAAATAATTGAAAAGAAATAACAAAGTTTAATTTAATTTAATTTGGGCTTGAATCGAGGTATAAATTATGAATTGAGCTCATGGAATCGAGGTATAAATTATGAACTGAAAAAGAGAGGTGGATCAAACACAAGCACAAATTCCATAATCAATTCTAAACCATCCCTCGATTCAAGCCCAAATTAAATTAAACCACGAGCTCAATTCATAATTTATACCTCGATTCAAGCCCAAATTAAATTAAATTAAACCTTGTTATTTCCTTTCAATTATTTTTATTTCTTTTTAGTTTTCCCGTTTTTCATAGTCTTTTGAAATCTTCAAAAAATATAATAAACAATATCTGTTTTATTGAATTAATTAAAGCTTAATTAAAAAATTCTAGCAAAAGAAAAACATTTTAAATGAATAAAATAAACTTCAATTAAATTCAAAATTATTGTATTAAATCTATTCGTGTTCCAATGATTTTTATGGAATTTTTTTGAATTTTTTTGTATTTTCTAGATTTTTTTTCCTTTCCTTTTCTTTCCTCTCTGCTCTTCTTGCATCTTTGCCTTAGGGAGAGCGCGCACCTTTCTTCATTGTCGTGGGTGGAGGCGGCGACTACGTGCTCTCTTGTCTTGTAGGCAGCAGAGAGAGACGTCGAGGGCCGATAAGGAATTTCGTGGCTAGAGGGGCAAATATAGAATTTCGGTGCACCATGGGGCCAACAGTGTCTAGATTTCTTCGTTCAGCCGCTCCCTCGGTGTCCATGGTAGAAAGCATAGTTCTCTGTTCCATTCCGGAGTCTATTTAATACATCGTATCAGTTTATCTTGGTGTGCCATTTTAGATTTTAATATAATAATATTTTATTTATTTTATAAATATATATGTAATTATATGCATATATAATTTCACTTGGAATATTATTTCAAATACATAACCATAGAATAAAAATAACACATAGTTCAATAAATTCATAAACACAAAGGTTGTCCGTAGTTAAATAATACAACATGAGTTTATAACTTCATACTATATTTTACCATAGTGTAGCATAATTTCAGTTACCGAAGAAGTATTGGGTTGGGCCTGATTCAAAGGAGGGTCCACTTCAATTATGCACGGTATCGGAATTGCCGTTATTTAGGCCAGTACGTGATTGAACATGTTGTGTGTCGTTTTGGGTGCCGGTATGATATGTTTCGACCATTCTGGTTGGCTGTTAAGCTTGGTAGAAAAAGATTTACCATGTCAACTTGTTCAAGTTTTATTAGGGCTCGGAGCTACAAATTATAGATAAGATCAGTTCTTTATATGGGACAGGCCAAATCTTCCTTATTCTTGAGCGCAATGGAACTGTCGCTCTGAGAATGAATCCGTACGTTTAGTCCTCCTCTCCTGCGCTGTTGTGCGTCGTCGAACTCCGCCGCTTCCGCGTGTGTACCGACTAGCACCTGCACCTACCGGTTTCCCGGTAGCGTTCTTCTTCCAGTCGGTTGTGCGCGCGTTGCGTGCTGCGTTCCCATGAGTTCCACGCCCCGCGTGCACGTGACACCTTGCGACAACTGTTTCGGCCGCTCTATTCAACAAGGCCCACATGCGCACACGAAAAAACGCTTGCGAGAGGTTTCGTCATTCTTATCCACTCCTCTTTCCTCCTGGGTATAGTATTATCCACTCTTCTTTTACATCCCCATCGCCGCCACCGCAAACGCCGAATCGCTCTCACGCCCTCCTACTCTGCTTCCTTCCTCACTCTCTCCCTCGGCCTAGCCCGCTCTAACTCGCTGTCAGCGTCGGCCGCGCCATCGATGGCCCATCCGTGCCCTCGTCAGGGGATGGGATGGCAAGTGATGGAGCGGAAGGAGATGGTGGCCACCGTGGAGGAACGGCCGCTTCCGAGGCTCGCGCCACTTTCCTCCGTTTTCTCATGACCGACTTTGCCACTATCGTCGACCTTTTTTCGTACCGTTCCATCCGCACATGCACTTCCGCTCCTCTTTCCTCTCCCTTCCCTTTCACTGTTGTCTCCGTCGCCCCGTCCTACCACCGATCCGTTCCAGGGCAACCAGTGGGCAGATCTACAGTGAGACAGTTCAGGTCGACGCTGTGAGGGGTTCAATGTCATTGCTTTTCCTTTTGAATTGCATGTACTGGATCTCTAATTGTTTTTAATTTCGTTTCGAGATTCCCATCCACCACCGCTGATCCATTTTAGGGCAACCAGTCGTCGGATCTGTGGCGAGACAGTTCAGCTTGACACTATAAGGGGTTTCGCGTGGTTGCTTTTTGTTTTGCTTTGCATATACTGGATCTCTAATTGCTTTTAATTTCTTGCCATGAATCGGAAAATAGCGTGCTATGGATCCTAAGCACCAAGCTACCTTTGGCGCACACCATCTGGTTATACGGTTAGCGTGTTGTTCTTGATTTTACTTACTGTTCAGAGTTGGATGTAATGGAAGCTTAAGGGAGCTTTGGTGTTACTATTTTGGCAAGAAATTTACTGCAACGCTTACAAACCAAACCAGAGGTACTCCCCTGTTAGTCGTCATGAAAGTTATTGAAATGGTTGTCATATTGCCCCATGCATTGTTGTTCTTTGCTGTAAAATTTCCCGCTATGTTTGAGTGCAAGCAGAAATTCCATATGTTTCATATGCTCTGATAAATGCAATGTTATTTCTATTAGGTTTTAATTATTCGTAGCGCTATGCTTGAATGCAAGCCGAAATTACATATGTTAGATATGGCCTGATAGATGCGCTGCTATTTTTGTCTGTATCTTTTGATTGAATTGAGTGCTCTTATATGCTAATGTAGTTTGAGTGGGTAGCTGTAAAATTGTGCTATTTTGGATTTTCCGATTTTTATATTCGCTTCTTCATATTTGCCTACACTAGGGCATATATTATGGAAATGGTGACAATGCTCCACCTTTTAGTTTCATTGGAAACAAAGTCTTGAACAGACCATCTTAAGAGAAATGACACCTAACTTTCTGCAGACGAGGATGATTTTGAACACACTTCAGTTCGGTATGTTGGTGCCAAGACCATAGTGTTTCGTGAGAAGTTTCCTTAGGCCAGCACAGTCTGACAAGAAGGTAAGATAAACACTGGTGCATGGCTCCTGTATGCTATAGCATTGTTATATATGAGTGCACTGTCTCTCTGACATTCATGCTCACTATCTACTTAATCAGCTCGAGCTCCTATCTTTCTAAATGTTGCTCGCAGCAATGAATTGTTTCTTGTTTTTCCGTTTTGTTTTAATTTTCAAAGCTTAAATTAACTATTCATAGATGTTTTACTATAGATACTCTTCTTGAGCTAGGAAAGCTATCAATACGTCTTTTCTCAGCCATTATGGGTTTTTTAAAGGTGCTGCTGAAGTGCTTTGTGTCTTATCTCCCCCTATTTTCTGAAACAAAAGTCATCTCATTTCTATTGTCGCGTCTCTTAGAATGTTCATTGAAAAATACTCTTTTGCTCTGTTTGAGACAAAATAATAAGAAACAATTAAACATGCAGTGTGCTAGAGTGTGCTCTACATGAACATTTCTCCTCATGATTTGATTGCCTTCTTCTGAATTTTAGATTGTGCTTTGTTGTCTTGCCCTGTGAGAAGGACCATCTATCAGAATTTAAGCCTATGTGTCAAGATAAAAAAATGCTGAGCTGTCTACAAGTTATTACTAAATACAAATTCAAGGTTTTTTTTATATAAAAGCCGTTGTCTTTTGCTTTTATAGTTTCAGCTGATTTATTCTCTATTTGTAAGTTTCTTTCTATTCATTTTGTTATGGCATCAAGTAGAGAGTTATAGTGAAGAAAAAAATATATAAGAAGATGATGCATCGATCGCAGGAATTAATTGTTTCTTTTTTTCCATTTTGCTTAGATTTTCAGAGCTTAGCCTAACTATTCATTGATGTTTTATTATAGATATTTTTCTTGAGCTAGGAAAGATATTAGTATGTCTTTTCATAGCCATTACGTTTTTTTGTTAGTGCTTCTGAAATACTTTGTGTCTTATCTCCCCCCTATTTTCTGCAAAAGAAAGAAAGAAAAGGTAATCTCATTCCTATTGCCGCGTCTCTTAGAATGTTCATTGAAAAGTACTCTTTTGCTCCCTTCGAGCCAAAATAGTAACAAACAATTAAACATGCAGTGTGCTAGAGTGTGCTCTACATGAACGTTTCTCCTCATGATTTGATTGCCTTCTTCTGAATTTCAGATTGTGTTTTGTTGTCTTATCCTGTGAACCATATCTCATAATTGAAGGCTATGTGTCAAGATAAAAATGCTCAACTGTCTTCAAGTTAGTCATACATAAATATTCAAGTATATTAAAAAAATAGTTGTCTTTTGCTTCTATAGTTTCAGTTGATTTATTATCTATTTGTAGCTTTCTTTTATTTGTGGATATCATGGGGATATGCTCCAGATCTTAGGATGATATGACAATTGGCAATGACGTTTGCGGTTTGTCGTTTCATGTGTTTTCGACAAGTTTGAATCGTCGCAAGATGCTTGGCCTCGACCGGTCATAGCGTGGCGGTCAGACCGGTACCAAATCGGTCCGACCGACTATAGGCGGCGGTCGGACCAGTGAACTTAAAAAGTGTTATTTTGAGCTGGCCAAAAATAGAGGGTGTAGGCAAGAGATGTGATTCTATTGCACTTGATCCCATAATTTTTGGAGTCTCCAGTCAAAAGTTCTATTGGATTGAAAATTCCAGTAGATTTCGGTTTTTAGAGGCTGAAAATCGGCTAAGTCATTGCTGGCGGTCTGATCGGCCTATGTGTGGTGGTCAGACCGCCCCTAGGGGCGGTCTGACCGGTTTTCACTTGGTTCGTCGCACGGTGTGGCGGCGATGTGCGGTTGTTAGGTCAACGTCATGAGTTTCAGGGCATATATGATGCATGATGCATGTTTTGACTAACATGGGTCAAGTTGTGAAGAACTTGTTCTCAAATTCGGTTTACTTGTCTATTGTTGTGCAGGTTGCTTGGTGGTCAATGACGGTCAACGGTGAGGATAATCGGGACTAGGCTTGGAGAGCTGAGGTCCAGAACGATCGACGATGCCGGGTGAGGTCAATGTACTCAAGCGTGGTGCAAGTTGGACAAGAGTGACCTATTAGCTAATTCGAGGCGCAAGATGGCGCTAGGTGTAGCTAGTTAGGTCAAGAGGAGATAAAGACGACGCTTTAAAATGCGTGCATATGTGTCCCGTTTATTTTAGGCCTTAACGGGAGCATAATTGAGTCAAACTTCTAGAAGGTCTAAACCTCCACTATAAATAGGAGAGGGTGGTGGCTGCACAACCTCTTCGCCTCTTTTGCAATTATTGTAAACCCTAATTTTCTTAGGGAGAGCTTTTGTGGAGGCTAGGGCTCTTGATGTTTGATGTGATTTTCGTGCTCTTGGATTGAGCATTGTCCTCCATTGATGGAGTGGCTGTAAGCCCTGATCATATCAATCATTCAAAGGAAAGTTTGATCAATGTTTTATCTCATTGTGTTCTTTCTATCTATTTGATGATTTTAGGTCTTTCTTTGATCCGTGAGTTTTTACTTTGTTTCTTCACGTGATCTAGCTTGCTGTGACGTGTGGGAATCTATCTAGGTTCATCTTGATCATCAATCACCCACGAGCAAGAGATTTGACCTAGTTTTCGTTTTGATCCGGTTTTGAACCCTTCTTTGATCAAACGGAAAAGGATCTTGATTCCTCCAAGAATTATCATAATCTTCGATTGGAATAGGTCTCTGATATCATAGAGAATGTGTGTTCCAAGTTTCATCAAGTTTGGATTAGTAGATCAAAAATTTCATCTATTTTCATCTTCGTCATCGGGGCTGTTCTTCTGTTCTGTACATCGGCGGTCAGACCGCCCATAGCCACCGGTCAGACCGGTCGGGAATCGGTCCGACCGCCAGTTAGGCAGCGGTCCGACCGCTAGTAGATTGTTTCACTTCAATCTTTGTTGATTTTGTCCTATTGCTTTGGGGTTTTTATTGGATTTAATATTAGTCTTCCGCTGTACTGATACACTGATCTTCATAGCTTATATAGCTACTGGAGTAAAGTTTTATTGATCCATAATTTGTGAAAAAATGAGCGTGCTCCTATTCACCCCCTCTAGTCGTCTTTTCTTTCCAACAGTATTCTTTTTTAATGGCATCAAGTAGAGCATTATAATGAAAAAAAAAAAACTACAAGAAGATGATGCCTCGATCACAGCAATTTGTTGTTTCTTGTTTTCCCATTTTGTATAAATTTTCTTACCTTGATCTACCTATTCATTGATGTTTTACTATAGATACTTTTCTTGAACTAGGAAAGATATTAGTATGTATTTTCTCAACCATTACATTTTTTTGTTAGTTCTGCTGAAGTTCTTTGCGTCTTATCTCCCCCCTATTTTATGAAAAAAAAGAAAAGAAAAAAAAAAGAAAAGGTAGTCTCATTTCTATTGTCGTGTCTCTTAGAATGTTCATTAAAAAATACTCTTTTGCTCTGTTTGAGCCAAAGTAATAAGAAACAACCTTTACCACATAGGGTTAACCCTCTTGTTCATGTATTCATATGTACAATCATCTCTCAACCTGCGTATCACTCGAACATTCTCGACATGGGTGAAGACATGGGTGCAGCGTAGCGCGCCTACCGACCCAGTGAATCACTATTTCACCAATCACAAGTTCACAACTGATATATAGATTGAGATTTAGTGGAGCCGTAACATTATTTGGCCCTCCTCCCGGAAGAGGCGCCATAAGATGCTAGCACATGCGCTACATTGTTACCTTTTAAAAGTTTTTTGTGTAAAGATTGAATAAAAAGTAACTTAGAATATTACGTTGTTAGTAGTTCTCAGTTAGGGTTCATAGCTATTTGATTGCCGTACATGGAAAGCGTCTCTTTTATTTGCCGTGGTAAAAACACCTAGATGGCTATATGGATTATATTCATTGTGCACACCTTGAGGACTACGCTGTCCGAATTTGACTCTCTCTAATGACTTCGTGGAAATATAAAGATAACTTTGATTCGTGTAAATGTTCGCATATACCGTTAGTTATTCAAGCCAACATATTTTCCCATTCTCAAATGTCATGTTGTATTTGCATTAGTAGTTGATGCCATAATGTAGGAGGTATGGGTTATACGATGTGTGAATGTACTATATTCACGAGACTGCAGAAATAAGCAATATCAATGTAATTATGACGACGAACCAAATAGCAAGAAAAAGACTATGATAGAATCAGTATACTACAACAAACACCTCATCGTAGAGACAATTTCTTATAGATATTTTTTATTTGTCCCTACAAATTGCCATATGATGTTGTGTGGACACTGTTTGAGACAAGGTGCCTTAAATGTAGAGACACTATTTGAGACGTTTTGGATGAAGAGCGCAGAATATGGATTGTACAAGCGTTTTTAGGCATTTGTAAACTGTCAAAAGCAAAATTATGTAGAGACATTTTTTTGACACTTCTGAAATTGATCTTATCTCGTGGAGACGTTATTTGAGACACTTTTGATTCTCTAGGGATATTTTTTTATATGTTTGAGACATGTTGTATACTATTCATAACAATTACAAGATGTCTATAAGCAAGTAGTGTTTGAGGTTGAGTTGGTTAGTGGGGCTACTTGTTTTATTTCCATAAGGTCTTGAGTTTAAGGATTGTTTCTAGCATATTTTAGAAGAGAAAATTGCATTGTAGGTCTCTGAACTTACGAGATTGTATCACTTAGCTATCTGAACTTACATTTTACTTTTTCAACCCCTGAACATGCGAGGTTGTGCTACCACTTAGCTCCCTGAACTTGTGTTGAAGCGAAGTTCGTCGAATATGATACCGGCGACTTCGTCCTCAATGAGTTCTGTGGACTTGTTGCTGCCCTGTTTTGATTGTGTTCATTGTCCCTGTCACCTCCTGCCGACAAAACAGATTATTCGGGCCCAGGAACGCATCGTGCTCGTATCTTTGCCGGAGCTCCACTGTCACAGCTTGTCGCTGCTCTCGCCTCTTCCTCCTCTGAGTCGGTCATGAGAGATAGAGAGAGAAGCACATTCCTAGTGTTAAAGCAGTAGCACAATACTTCTCTCTCTCTCTCAGGTGATTCGCCAGAGTCAGAGGGGATGAAGTCGCCGGCATCACATCCTATGAACTTCGTTTCAACGCAAGTTCAGGGAGTTAAGTGGCACAACCTCGCTAGTTCAGGGGGTTGATAAAGTAAAATGCAAGTTCAGGGAGCTAAGTGACACAAACTCGCAAGTTTATGGTGCTGAGAAAGTAAAATGCAAGTTCAGAGAGTTAAGTGATACAACCTCGCAAGTTCAGTGATCCACAGTGCAATTTCTCTTTTTAGAATCTATTTTATTTTTTTTTTTGGCTTAAGCGGCTTATAAGCATTGTGCTTCTTAAACCAAGCCGGGTGGTTTGGTAACCTAGCTTTTCTGGCCTCTTGAGCTACGGCTTAAAATTGAAAAGTCTGTAATACCCTTGATATAAATTTTCGTCTTACTTTGTGTTCCTTACTACTCATCAAAATCCAATACAAATAGTATTTGTTCATGAATAACAAACAACGATTGAATTAAGCAGCATATTTGTTCATAAACTGTTAACAACAAACAAAGAATTGATTTCATTGACAAACAACAAGAATTTGGGCAACAACGAGAACTGAAACCAATTGATGAACACAAACACCATCCACAAGAACAGAGCCAGCGCCATCCATTGGATCCAAGCATCCTCGACAAGATTTTTGGGGCATATCTCCACAAATTCAAGTTGAGTACAAGGGAAATACATCATTGAAAAATCAGCAGGTACAAGAGTTTCATTGTGTACAAGAAATTTAATCTTTACGAAAATTCAAGACAAAAAATTGAAAAATCATAAAAAGAATGGAATGACCCTGATCCGGTACAATAATTCTGGGAAAGGTGCAAGAAATTGGACAACGACAACGCAGCCGTGGGATCCTGGGGACGGCCGGATCTGGGGTTGTGCTTGCCATGGTGGGGAGGTGACAATGGCGGGGCCAAGGCACTGGATCCGCAGCCGGTGGCCCATGGGATGACCAGATTCGAGGCCGACACGACAAAGTTGCATGCGATGGCGGGATGCAAAGAGAGAGAGGGGTGTGGATAGGAGATGGCGAGGCAACGAGGGAGAGGAAGTCGGTGGCGTGGGGGAGATAGTGTCACCGCCGTCGGCTGCCAGTGATGAGGCGACTAGACCGGCGCACCAAAACCCTAGGAGGCGCGTCGCCCATCCTCCATGCGAGAGGTTACGAGTGGTTCATGTGGTAGAGGGGGGGACGGGGGAAAACTGAAGGAGTGTGACCTTATATATGATGGCATTTGGTGGTTAATTTTGACGAACTTCGATTGCAAACGCTCAAATTCAACCTGCAAAAGCCACAAAAAAAAAGCACACCCCTTAACTCGCTTGTGACTTATAGGCTTAAAGTAGCTTAGGCTTTTTATAAGCCAGTTAAAAAGGCACTATTTGTTTAGGCTTTGTTTTTTTTTGCTTTTAAGTTAAAGAAAAAGTCTAAACAAACAAATACATTAACACAATATAGTGCCATTGCAAAATGTCTTATAAAATGTAAAGGCCTTTTAGCAAATGTATGTTAAGCCGTAGCGACGGTGCGTTACATATACCATTATGGAATTTTGAAAAATGTCTTTAAAATCGTATAGAGAGTAAAAAGTATGTCACTACTATATAATAAAAAAGCCTCTACATAGAGGTGCAAACGGTACGGGTAATTTACGAACGATCTGGTACCGAATTCCGGAAGGGAATTCAGTATCTGGCTAGATTTGGTATCAGTACCGGATAATTAGTCTCAAATTTGGTAGCGAAATCGGGAGAGCTAATGTTCGACCGAATAGCATTGGTAAGTAGATAACCTTATATTATCTAGAATCATAGATGAGTCTCCTGTCGTCTCCATCATCGCCGGCGCCCTGCCCCTATCGCCACGTCCGCCCATCCTCGACGATCCGCCACTGTGAGCCACCGCCTTCGCCCGTCCCCGCAACTTGCGACCTCTGCCTATCACTGCAGCTCATTGCGAGGAGCCACAACCTTCGCTCATTACCCATGGCCTACTACTGTAGCTAGGAGCTGTGGCCTTCGCCCATCCTTGTAGCTCGTCGCCTTCGCCTGTCACCGTGACTTGCCGTCGGGAGCCGCCACATCTTGCCATCCTCGACCGTGGTGCGCCGAATCTAGTCATCCCCTACCGAGACGAGGTCGACCAGCTGCTCGAGCCCAGTGACGACGACGAGATGTACGCAGGAGAGAGAGAGAAGAAGAGAGAGAGAAGAAGAGAGAGGATGTAGGAGAGAGCGAAGGGAGAGGTGATGTTGTTGTTAGTGGCGGTGAAGCAAAATGGAGGAGTGAGAGAGAGAGGAAGGATAGAAGAAGCGCCATGGAAGAGAGATGCGGGAGAATGGAGAAGAAGGAAACGCAAGAGAGAAAGGAAAGAAAAGGAAAAGGGAGAGAAAAAAGAACCAATGTACACCGCTCCTCTTCCTTGCATGTTTGTGACGATGAGTGATTTTTTGCTTTAAATTTGAATTGACCTGCTGCCGAGAGCCGTTGCCTTCGTCTGTCTTCGCAATTTTAGTTATTTTGGGATTTTATTTTGGAATATGTATGGAAATCAAATTACAAAAAAAATTATTTTTTATTCTGAATTTTAGTTATTTTCTTTATTGGAATTCATATCTGAATCCAATTGCTATTTTTCTTTAATTTTTTATACCAAATTACAGTTATTTAGGGATTTTACTATGGAATTCATATTGAAATCAAATTGCTTATTTTATTTTATTTTATTTTAATTACAAATTTTAGTTATTTTTTTTGCAGGATTTATGTCGGGACCTAAATATACAACTCTGGACGCTCTGTTTATAACACACTAGTTCAGGATTACGCTAGTGCACACAGTGTTAACATAGATGAATATCATCCAATAAAAAGTGAATATTAGAATAAATGACTAATTTTATTAATAAATAATGGTTGTGACTTTATGATCGAGTTTACACTTATTAAGCCACACATGGCTAACACTAAGTAAAGAGACAACAGCGAAATGGAAACAACTTCAAGGGGAACCTATCAACTTGCCACAAGCAACCGACTGAGATCAAAACCTAGCGATCACCCTCCTCGTTCAACTCCTCCTCAAAAGCAAGCTAGGACTCCTCCACTTCAGTTGAAAGATTGCAATAAGAATGAGTACTCCAAGTACTCAACAAGTTGTACTATAAAATGCAATTATAGATAATAACTTATTTCAAAGGAAATGGCTTCTATGGTTGTTTTGAAAAAAAACACTTGCATTTGAATACAAATAATAGACTGAAATTATAATTTAAAACAAATACTCAATAATAGTTTAACAAGTATTTTCACAAAAAACCACATAACCTAAATAATTTCTTTCACACAACCACATGAGTTAGACCACGTAGTTGTACCCTTTCTATTGTTTTTTATTTATGAAAATATATCGCTCATGTGAAATCTTCGAGCATATCCATAACCGCGGACGCGGCTATTCGAATATATTGATTAACACTCGTTGTATACTTTACGCACACAGTATAACCACTGTATCTAGCATCAATCACAACAAAACCTTTCGAAAATTTCATCTCGATAATTGATTCTCCCGATGTGCATACTGTCGGCCCCAACATCACTCGTTGGTCCAACGCACACCTTTGGACCTGGAGATGGCGCACCGCCTATAAATGTGACCTATAGAGTAGTCCACACATCTATCCATCACAAAGCGCTTAACCTACTATCTGAGTAGTCAATGTCAAAACTCCACAACTTACTAAGTTAGACATGTTCCATACCAGGCATGTGCTCGTACAGTTGTGGCTCAATTCAATGGCGCACAAAGTTAAATCCTTAATTGATGAAGACGAGTCTGCCAAATTCATTAAGTTCTTAATTGATCAAGACGAGTCTGCCAAATTCTAACTAAGTCATCACAATTCACATTTCTCAGTCACAAATCCTTTCCACTCGTCTTAGTCTAAATCTGTTTGCCATCCTGTTGATTAAGTGCATCACATGCCATCAACATTGACAACATACAACACATAACTTTTCATAACATGTTCCATAATCACTTAGTCAAGTATGAGATTAATATTTCAAAATGATATTAATAACCTGTTGCATGGATAAGCATACTAACCGTATCTAACCAACCCACGTTGGTGCTATGATAATACCAACCAATAATTAACCAAACAAATGTGACAAAAATATTACGGTAATACAATGAGCAAGGTGGATATAATCAAATGAGTGTAGAGTTAATCCCAAAACATTTAAAGAATTAAATAATTGAAGTAACATGCAATAATTTGAATCAAAGTAATTTTGAAAAACTGGGTTCAACATGGTCAAATGTACAAATTGCATTAAAACAAATCTTGGTACTGGCCTTGAGCTTGATCACCACCCCTCCTCGAAAGCTCCCAAAGTATCAACGTCTACTCACAAACGAAAGTGTGGATATCATAGGGATATGCTCTAGATCTTAGGATGATGTGACAATTGGCAATGGTGTTTACGGTTTGTCGTTTCATGTGTCTTCGACAAGTTTGAAGCTGTCGAGCGATGAACCTGGATCGACCGGTCATAGCGAAGTGATCGGGCCGTACCAAATCGGTCCGGACGGCCATAGGCGGCGGTCAGACCGATGAACTTAAAAAGTGTTATTTTGAGCTGGGCCAAAAATAGAGGGTGTAGGCAAGAGAGGGGATTCTATTGCACTTGGTCCCATAATTTTTGGCCATGGTCGGCAATCAGACCGGCCCTAGGGGCGGTCTGACCGGTTTCCACTTGGTTCGTCGCCCGGAGTGGCAGCGTTGTGCGGTTGTTAGGTCAAAGTCATGAGTTTCAGGGCATATATGGTGCATGATGCATGTTTTGACTAACATGGGTCAAGTTGTGAATAACTTATTCCCAAATTCGGTTTATTTGTCTATTTTGTGCAGGTTGCTTGGTGGTCAACGACGGTCAACGGCGAGGATGATCGGGACTAGGCTTGGAGAGCAGAGGTCCAGAACGATCGACGATGCCGGGTGAGGTCAATGTACTCAAGCGTGGTGCAAGATGGACAAGAGAGACCTATTAGCTAATCCGAGGCGCAAGATGGCGCTAGGTGTAGTTAGTTAGGTCAAGAAGAGATAAAGACGGCACTTTAAAATACGTGCGTATGTGTCCCGTTTGTTTTGGGCCTTAACGAGAGCTCAATAAGATCAAACATCTAGAAGGTCTAAGCCTCCACTATAAATAGGAGAGGGTGGTGGCTGCACCACTTCTTCGCCTTTTTGCTATTTTAGAAACCCTAATTTTCTTAGGGAGAGCTTTGGTGGAGGCTAGGGTTTAGAGAGTTTGATGTGATTTTCGTGCCCTTGGATTGAACATTGTCCTCCATTGATGGAGAGGTTGTAAGCCCATATCATATCAAATCAATCTAGAGAAAGTTTGATCACGTCTTGCCTCATTGTGTTCTTTCTCTCTATTTGATGTTTTTGGGTCTTTCTTTGATCTGAGAGTTTTTTATTGAATTCTTCACGTGATCTAGCTTGCTGTGACGTGTGGGAACCTATCTAGGATCATCTTGATCATCAATCACCCACGAGCAAGATCTTGGATCAAGTTTTCGTTTTGATCCGGTTTTGAACCCTTCTTTGATCAAACGAAAAAAGATCTTTATTCTTTCAAGAATTATCATAAATTTCGATTGGAATAGGTTCCTGATATCATAGAGAAGGTGTGTTCTAATTTTCATCAAGTTTGGATTAGTAGATCAAAAGTTGCATCTATTTTCATCTAAGTCATCGGGGCTGTTCTTATGTTCTGGAGGCTGGCGGTCAGACCGCCCGTAGCCACCGGTCAGACCGACCTGAAATCTGTTCGACCGCCCAAGGCCAGCGGTCCGACTGGCAGCGTACTAATAGTTGCTATCTTGTGTTTTGATCGTTTGTAGTCTTGCTTAGGGGTGTTTATTGGATTCAATATTAGTCTTCCGCTGTACTAATATACTGATCTTCATAGCTTCCATAGCTACTGGAGTAAAATATTATTGGATCCATTATTTGTGAAAAAGTGAGCGTGCTCCTATTCACGCCCCCTCTAGTCGCCTTTTCGGTCCAACAGAAAGCAAAAAACTAAATAAATACAAAATAGAGTAAAAAAATAAAGTCTAAAAATTAAATAAAACTCATAAGAAGGTAGGGCTTGAATTTAGATAAATTTATAAATTTGAATGGGCTCAATCGAAGTTCGTATGATGAAGAACGTGCTCTCGAAACATTTGATTCTAAGAAAAAGAGAGAAACCACTATTTCAGATTTTTGGAGTTTTCTTTCTAAAGGAAATTCCAAAATATTGCACCAACATGACGTCAGCAATGAATTTTGGAATTAAAAGAAAATCCTAAAAATAGAAAATAGAGACTGACAAGTGGGACCCACGGTCTCTGGACCGAGTCCATGGGTTGTAGTCTACGGGTCTATGGGCTTTAGTTCTAACACGTGGGATCCATGTGTCAGTGTGTAGGTCTACGGCAGACTAGGTTCACCTAGGATTAGGTTTAGGGTTCAGGTGCGAGTGACGCTGAGGCGGTGGCTATGTGCACACGTGGCGGTGAGGTGGTAGTGACAAAGCAACACGCGGTGGACACGTGGGACGAAGGCGTTGACATGGCAAGAATGCGGCGTGGAGCTGATACAAAGTGAGGTGGTGCTAGCGTGGCACTAACGCGGCAGCCAGGTGGCAGACACACAAGCGATGAGACTGACGTGGGCGACGATGTGGACAACGACGACGACGGTGGTGTTCGGGTCCCAATGGTCGTCGACGCTTGAGACCACGACTGTGGACACGAAGGGGTGTGCTAGGTAGCTAAAGTCGCGACGATCACAACGAGGCACATGCGGTGGTTGGAGGTGGACAATGGCGAGGTTTAAGCGGCGGCACAACTCGGGTCTATGGCGTTATGGCGACGCTCTGGCGACTTCGAGGTGACGACGGTGTAGATCTAATCCTTGCGGTCCCGGCGGTGGTGACGATGAGAGCTAGGGCTCACCAACGGCAGAGGAAATCGACGACAAAGGCTCACGGACGGCGGTAGTGAAAACTCGAGCTCCGGGCGGCTAGGGTTAGGGATTCGAGCGGCGGCGATTGAGGTTGGGGTACAAAGGCCGAGGGCGACATCCCCCTTTATAGTGCAGCGGTCGGGAGTATCCCTAGCACACACGCCAAGTAATCAGAGTAGCGGAAGAGTCCAACTCGTGCCCGAGACAGAGACGAAGAACAATAACAGGTGGGACCCACATGTCAGTGACAGTGGCTAGGGCAAAATCACGTCTCACATGGCGTGGTGGAGGCTGACAAGTGGGACCAGCACGCGTGGCCCGAGCGGGAGAGGTTGGCTGGCTGGCTGGAGAAAGAAAAGGAACTGGGATGTGAAAAATAATTCAACCCATTGAATTTCCTAGGATTTTTAATAGATTTTCTATTTTAGGAAATACAAAAAAAATCCAAATGGCACTTCAAAAATATCAAATAAACTCAAAACAATTCCAGAAAAATAATGAAAATACTTCTAAGCATAGAGAACTCAAATAAATTAGTTTCAGGATTAATTGATATTCAAATTAATTATATTATTTTTTTACTTTTAAAGCCCCACTTAAGCTTTATTAAATTGAAATAAAATTTGGTAAAATTTTCTAAGGGACTAAACTACTTAAAAATATTTTGAAACTTAAAAAATTTGGATGTTACGATTTTGTATACAAATCTAATTGTCAATTATTGTTTAATTACTATTCTGAATTATAATTATTAGAATTTGTATCGAAATTAAATTGTTAATTTTATTTTAGTTTTATTTCGAATTTCAATTTTTTTTGTTGAATTTCGTATACAAATCTAATTTCTAATTTCTGTTTATTTTTATTCTAAATTATAATTATTTAGGTATTTTACTTTAAAATTCACTTGGAAATCAAATAACTGATTTTATTTTATTTTTATTCCAAATTTCAATTTTATTGCGCTTGATATGGATTTTTTTTACTTAGAAATTCATATGGAAATCAAAATGTTGATTTTATTTTTTTATTCTGAATTTTAGTTTTATTGTACTTGACATGAACTCTTTCTTTTAATCTAGATCATTATAATATAGATCCGCCACGATCGACGGTCTAGATCTTTATTTTCTTTTTTCACCGATTAATATGAAAATTTATAGCCTTGAGAGCGAACATGTATGCTTATTTTTATTCTGCATTAATAAGATAATAAATCATCATTTCGGAGAGCGTTACTCATATGTTTGACCTCATAAAATATTACTCCTACCAATATAATTTTGTTCAAAAAATTCACGGTACGTTTATTTACACACTTTTAATCCGGTTTGGAACACGAATTTACAGAAAATCGTTCAATAATCCGGGGGCGGAATTCCAGCATTTCAAACGGAGCCTTAGAAGTTAGAACATGAGAAGTTTCGTAGAATTCTTATTGTTTCATATAAAATGCTTTCGTTCAAAACATAACTCCAATGGATTGGACGTTTTGGAGCTATCGCCTATTCGCCTCATCAGACTTCAACAGCGGTAACGTACTCTCAGGAACCAGTCTTCACGTAACGAACACGGTCACAAAACAGCCACACATTCGCGTTCGAGTTAAGCAATGTAAGAAGTACGCGTTAGAGCTCCAGACACCGGTAGGGAGAGAAGCGACCGTCTCCCCCAAACCCGTAGGCCCAAAACCAAACCAAACCAATCTTACGCGAGCCACCGGCACATTCTCACAGCCTCACAGGTCACAGCGGAGAAGGAGAGGAGAAGGAGGATCGAAGAGAGAGGAGAGGAGAGAGGATGGCCGGCGGCATGGAGGTGCACAAGAACCGGTGGATCGAGGAGTGGAACGCCGGCCGCGAGAACCTCGAGTTGAACTTCCGCTGGACCCGCCGCAGCCTCGCCGTCGTCGGCCTCTTCGGCCTCGTTGTCCCCCTCCTCGTCTACAAGGGCATCGTCCGCGAATTCGTAAGCCCCTGTCCCTCCATGGCTCCATCCAAATCCCTCTTTGCCCACATCCCCTTCTCTCTTCTCTGAACCCTAAGACAAATCTCTATGTGTGGTTGGCCGCAGCATATGCAAGACGAGGACGCCGGCCGGCCGTACAGGAAGTTCCTGTGATGTGGATGTCGAGCCGTCGGGCTGCGATCGGGGAGATGGAATCTCTGTTCGGTTTGTGCCCGTACTATTTTAATTAGACGGGAATGCTCACCTGTTGTGTGGGATCTCTTGAATAAGCTGTAATGACTTGCCGTATTTTCAATTGCTGAAACCTGAGAAGTTTGATTTGGTTAATTTGAGTTCAATACTTGTGCTGTGCGATGTTATTGCTTTGGATCCTTCGGGGCTTAATTTGAGGGGAAATTGCGTCTTTTCTTCTTTCTGAAATGCGCTACACTGTATGATTTAGCATGCAGCTGTAGACTGTAGTGTGTGGCCTGCTGACTGGTGGGTTAGCTGAAGAAATACGGGAAAACGATAGCAATCGTGTTTGTGAGACTAGGTATTGGTCAAGCACACTCTGCGTAGCAACCTGAAATAAATATACTTTGAGGTCTGAATAGAGCTGAGTGGATTGAAAGCTCTACTGAGAATGATAGTATTTGCTAGGCTGTTTAGATGAGATTTTATTTTTAGTTTCAAAATTATGCACTTGAGGTTTTAAAATCTTTTGTTCATTAGCCGTATTGTCCTGTCTATTTCTTACAGAAGAATATGACTTTTGCTATTATCATTCTTTTTCCTCAGAAGGCATTTGGCTACTTCTCTGTGTGTTGAATATACTGACATTAGTGATATATTTCATGAATGCTTGCTAGATATGGTACCTTGATTTGTGATCAGCCTAAGTGGTCTTCAATATCCGACTAATGTGTTCTGCATATGTTCTTTATTTTAGGTTCGCAGTTTGTGCCCATAAATTTACTGGCATATCCGCATATGTAACAAAGTCAGAATTTTCTTTTGTACTTCTACATTCCTATCCTCGCCTGAGCATTCAATTTTATGCACTTAACCAATTTCGCAACATTCAGTACAGATGAAGCCATTCATTACAATTTAGATAGTATTGCATGGAGTACTGAGAAAGTAGGTATAGCCATAGAGGTATTTGAGTCATTGAGTGACTGTGGTGAAAAGTGAGGTTTGAACTAGCATGCAGTTTTCCTGGTATGTCTTCTAGAGCTAATGTCGTTGTCCTAATGTCCTATATACTCTAGCAGGCAGAGCATGTCAAACTCCATGGTGATTGAACCACAGTTAATTCTCATCTTGCTATAGCATAAACATGTCTTTTGGTGGAGTCGTATCTGTAACATGTTGCATGCTGATGAGTTATCGGCTCGCTTATTAACTGAACACTTCAACAAAGTATAAATGAAGTGAGACCACAAGATACTGGATGTGTTATGTTGCATAGCAGCCTATATCAATTAACACCTTTTTATGACTGAGTTCTCTGCTTTCTTGAGGTCTTTCATTAGCTGCTGTTAGTACACAAGGTAGATTGGTGATATTCTCTTGTTGGAAGCGTTAGTGTAGTGGTTGGTTAGAGGATATGTTTAAGCTGTGTTAGCTACATGAAACTAATTCAGTCTTTGCTTTATGGAAAGATGGTATTCTAGCACTAACCCTGACTTTTTTAGAAGTTATTAACAGATTTGTTTACCTTGCACTGCACAAGTTGATTTGGTGATGCACCGTAGTGTATACACTGTTGTACTGCCTACCTTCAGAATACTAGGTAACATATATCTAGAATAGACTTGGTAATATTGAGGGTTTTTAAAGCACATGTTGTGTTTTGGGTATCCCCGACTTCACCAAAGATTATAATAGCACTTGAAAGCAAGGAAGAGGTGTTAATCCAGTTTTTTGTTAAAAAAAACATTGTATCCATCTCCGCTTGCACCGTTAATAATCCTTTCAGATAATCTCATCGGCCCTGTCTTATTCACTCCCATAGATACTGGCATTATGCAACTCTCTCAAGACAGCTTTCAAGTTACTGTGAAACCAGTTGCTTTTTTGCTTGTTCTTTTGGTTGTGGTTTATTTACACCGTACCGTTGGAATCTTGTTTAGTTTGTTGCTTCCAAAACCTTTACCTGCTGGCGCTTATCGTTTAGTATGATTGTAAAATCTCTGGGTGACCAAAATGCTATTCTGCGATTAGAGTCGTCAACTGAAGCGATGAGTCGTAGCCTCCTCCCATGGATCGCAGATTGTTTTATTTTAGTTTTTGTTCGACCATAGTTGCCATTTCAACGTTCTTGCTTAAGATAGCTTCATGGCATGCTTTCCTTGTTTTGCTTGCAGCTTCAAAAATGAATTAAGAAAAATGCGGCAGCCTGATTTGCTCTGATAGATTCGTCATCTTCTGATTATTTTGCAACAGCCAGACTTAGGCAACTTGTCATAAGGGAATAATAATAATCTAGAACAAATTTGATTGCAACCATCTAAGATCACCAAGCATGCACTGGGACCTCGGACTAACTCCAATCTTTGTATGAAGACAATGACGCTGACATAAACAATCATATTAAGAAAGATAAAACAGGTGAATAACTGCTAGTTGTAGGGGGAAATGTCAAACACAAAGGATTTGTTGATAGAAGACGATCGCAAATTTAAAAGCAACTCAAAAGGGAGTATAGCTATCCAGCTTGTAATTCTAGTAAACTTTGTATTAGAGCGGCCGTGTAAGTAGCTATCGAGCTTGCAATTTTAGTAGAATCAGGGCATTTGCACCATCGAAGATTCTTTGACTGAATCACGAGGCTAAACCATAACCACATTTGTTCTTTCTTTTTTGGTGGTTCATGTACAGATGTACTGTACAGAACAATAACAGAATAACTACTAACGGGACCTGCAGTATGCCTGCACTGCATTAAATTTTCAAAAAAGAACATTAATCTTTTGGTGACCAAGACTCTCATGACGAAATTCAGTAGGTAAGGACGTAGGATGTATTGCTGGAAGCTATCTTGCCATCTTGTTCCCTTAAAAATTTAAATAGTTTGTTCGGAGTTGAAACATGTTTATCAAGCTCGGAAATGCGCGGCAAAATGCGCAAGCAACTACATGCATTGTCTCCCCCTCCAGTCGCATCGAGATTCGTGCCATTTTTCTCTCCCTTCCTTCTTCTCCCTCTCTCTCTTCAGTCAGGCCACACCCGTAGCAACCGGAGCTACGCCGCGTGCTGGAGTTGCAAGTGCAAGTTTCAAAATTAAAAGCAAGTTTCAAATAAGTTTCAACAAGGCTCCAAAGTTTTGAGAAAATTTCATTAGAGTTTCAAGCAAAGTTCCACACACGTTTCACAAGGTTTCATCGCGTTTCTGTAGACATTAATCTGAGAATAATCACTTAATCTAAAAACATGTATAAGCCTAGATCATAGATGAACACCGTAATACATGAGTGCGGAAGCGTAAGCGCGTACCCGATGATGAAGACGCCATTATGTTTGAGAGTTCGGTCGGGGTCGGCGCAGATCTGAGTACCGTGACTTCGGCCTGAGTCGCGGGAAGGTGTTGGAGTGACGGCGGCTTCACGGTGATGCCGGCCGGGATACGATCTTCGCCCCCCTCAACGCTCTTTAACAGATCGGGTTGTAGTTAGGACTTTTGGTAGCCTTAGGCGTCACTGTAGGCTTTGCCGAGTCCAACCTCCTTTTTATGTAGCGCTGGGAGAACGGGACCGTAACCAATTCGTTGGTTGCGCCCCCGATCAGGGCGCGTGTGGGCAATGCCCCGTGACTCGGTCTCGGCAGTTAGCCGAGATCAATCCAACATTCTCCCCTTTGATCGTAAGGCTAACAACATAAGTCCATCCTCAAATGAAAAACAGAATACCAAGGTAATATGTGGCATGGCCAATGAAGTGCCATATAACCTCAGTACCTATAGTATACTATCACATTTTAAAATGGATATTCATAATACTTAATGGGAGTTGGTTTGTTTTAAGGTCCTTTATCCAGAATCAGAGCCTTTCCAATAAACCCATGCCGGCAACATGATCACGAAATATATTGGGTGGTAAGCCTTTAGTAAGCGGATCCGCAAGCATTGACTTAGTACTAATATGCTTGATACTAATAATTTGATCCTGGATTCTATCTTTCACAACATGATACTTAATGTCAATGTGTTTGGCAGCACCACTTGACTTGTTGTTACTCGCATAAAAGACTGCGGGTTCGTTATCGCAGTATAAGGTGAGTGGTTTAGAAATGCTGTCAACCACTCTAAAGCCCGGAATAAAGTTCTTAAGTCATCTGACGCCTTGATAGCCTCATAACATGCCACGAACTCGGCTTGCATCGTTGAAGATGCCGTAAGGGTTTGTTTGGAGCTTTTCCACGAGATAGCTCCTCCAAATGAGTGTGAAGCTATAACTTTGACGTGTATTTCTTAGTATCAACACATCCCGCAAAATCAATCAATAACCTACAACTTCAAGGTTATCGGTATGCTTATATGTGAGCATGAGATGCTTAGTAGCTTGCATATAACGCAAGACTTTCTTAACGACCTTCGGTGGTCCGGTCTGGATTTGGTGATATCGCCAAGCATTAGGTTACAAAGGCTAAGTCGTATGTGTGCTTACTTGAGCATACATAATGCTTCCGACAGCTGAAGCATAAGGAACCGTCTTCATCTGATCAGTTTCATATTGGTTCCTTGGACATTGAAATGTCCCAAACTTATCGCCCTTAATGATAGGAGCAGGTGAGCCAGAGCATTTATGCATATTGTATCTCTTTAGTACTCTGTCAACGTATGCCTTTTGAGATAAACTTAATACTCCTTTGGACCTGTCCCGGTGAATTTCAATGCTAAGAACGTAAGAGGCATCACCGAGATCCTTCATATCAAAATTGGATGAGAGAAATCTCTTGGTTTCAAACATCATATCCTTATCGCTACTAGCCAATAATATATCATCCACATAAAGCACTAAGATGGTGAATTTACTCCCCTTGAACTTAACATATATGCAGTTATCAACTTCATTTTCCTTAAATCCAAAATTCCTTATAACTTTATCAAATTTGAGGTACCACTGCCTCGATGCTTGTTTTAAGCCATAAATAGATTTCTTAAGTCGACATTCCATATGCTCCTTGCCTTCCACGACAAAATCTTCCGGTTGAGTCATGTAAATATTTTCTTGCAAATCGTCATTAAGGAATGCCGTCTTAACATCCATCTGATGTAGCTCTAAATCATAATGAGCTACAAGTGCCATAACGATTCGAGCAATCCTTAGTTGAGACAGGAGAAAAGTGTCATTATAATCAATCCCTCTCTTTGTGAGAAGCCTTTTGCTCTGAGTCTTGCTTTGAACCTTCGATATTTCCCTTAGAGTCATGCTTGGTTTTGTAGACCCATTAACAGCCTACTGTTTTGACTCACAGAATTTCTACTAAGTCCCATACATCATTAGTGCTCATAGACTTTAGTTCATCCTTCATGGCATCAAGCCATTTAGGACAATGTTCACTCATCATTGCTTCCTTATAAGAGGTGGGATCATCTACCTTCCCTATATCATTAATATCCTCATTCATATAAACAACATAATCATTTGGGATGGCAGATCTTCTCTCCCGCTGTGATCTTCTAATAGGTTCAGCAACTATTTCAAAAGGTCACGAGGCACGAGACTCTACGAGGCTCATCATTAGGTATGACATTAGGAATTTGAGAGACCCCAACAAAGGGTGCATCAACGATGATTTGGTCTTGGAGGTGCAACCACCTGAAGCGCAGGAATAAAAATCTCTGGGATAAGCGGTGAAGGAACGTAAACCCGCTTCTCTTCAAGATCAATTTTCCTAGGCTCCAGGTCCTCATTATTTTCTAAGAACACAGCATGCCTTGTTTCTACAAACTTAGTTGTACTATCAAGACAATAAAACCGATACCCTTTAGATCTTTCAGGGTATCCTATGAAATGGCAACTTACTGTCTTAGGATCTAATTTTCTAATATGTGGATTAAATATCTTAGCTTCAGCACAGCAACCCCATGCTCTTAAATATTTCAAACTCGGCTTTCTCCCAGTCCATAATTCATAAGGTGTCTTAGGTACTGATTTACTGGGAACCCGATTAAGAATATGTGCGGCTGTCTTTAGCGCCTCCATCCATAAACCAGTTGATAAACTAGAATAGCTAAGCATGCTCCGTACCATATCCATAAGTGTACGGTTGCGTCTCTCAGCTACCCTATTTTGCTGAGGTTCACCTGGTGTAGAATATTGGGCAACAATGCTATTTTCCTGAAGGAACTTAGCGAAAGGGCCAGGAATTTGGCCATAAGGGGCATGTTTCCCATAATATTCTCCCTCACGGTCCGATCTTACCACTTTGATTCTTAGGTTGTGCTGATTTTCAACTTCAGCCTTAAATATCTTAAATTTATCAAGTGACTCAGATCGGTCCTTAATGGGAAAAATATAACCATAACGGGAGAAATCATTAGTGAATGTGATGAAAGAATCAAAACCATCCACTGATGTCACAGGAAAAGGACCACAAATATCAGTATGAATTAACTCTAATAGTCCTGAGCTGCGAGTTGCTTCCTTCTTTATTTTCTTTACGTATTTTCCTTTAATGCAATCAATGCAGTGGTCTGAGTCAGAGAAATCTAATGGTTGGAGAATCTCTTCCTTAATGAGATGCTCCATTCCCCCATTCGAAATGTGGCCTAAACGACAGTGCCACAGTTTCGAAGAAGTCTCATTATTCTTTTTACGTATAGTATCACACACATTCAAAAATATCGGTGATTCATTAAGGAAAAGCATATAAAGCTTGTCTTGTCTAACAGCAAGACCAACATTATTTGAATTAAATGTGATAACACACTTATTGTTACCAAAATTACATTTAAATCCATCATCGTCCAATAAAGATACTGAAATTAAATTCCTCCTAATGCAAGGAACAAATACTACATTATTAAGACGAAGTGTGAAGCCGCTATCTAAAACTAAGGAAACAGAACCAACTGATTCCACTTCGGCTTCTTTTCCATCTGCGACTCTAAGACTTCGCTCCCCCTTTCTTAGCGTTCTCACGGTATGGAATCCCTGTAAAGAGTTGGTAACGTGCACAGTTGCACCTGAGTCAATCCACCAAGATTTAAGGGGAAAATTAGTATAAAGGGTTTCATCAACAAACATTATAGAATCATTGCCCTTCTTGGCGAGCCACTTTAGGAAACCAACACAATCCTTCTGGAAATGTCCTGGCTCCTTGCAGAAGTGACATGCATTCCCACTTGGTGCTTTAGCAGGAGCAACATTGGGCTTAGGTGTATTTTGCACCTTAAGCCCTGATTTATCTGAATTAGGAGAGTAGTGCAGCCTTTTCTTGGATTTGAAGTCCCCTGAGAACTTCCTTTTGCTAGGACCGCCAACTTGATTCATAAAATCTTTCTTTTCGGTCCTAATCCTTTCTTCCTCCTGGACACACATGGCGATAAGATCGCTCATGCTCCATTTATCTTTCTGAGTATTATAGTTTATCTTAAAAGCAGTGTACTCAGAAGGAAGAGAAGTCATAATAAAGTGGACTAGGAAACCATCAGATATTTCTATGTCCATGCCCTTGAGTTTTCCAGCCATATCAGTCATCATCATGATGTGCTCTCTTATACTGCTGGACCCGTCATACTTAGTGGATAGAAGCCTCTGGATTAATGTACTGGCATAAACCTTAATGGAGCCTTTGAATTTCTCCTCTACTGAAACCAGATATTCCTTAGCATTTTCAGAATCTGGGATTGCTCCCCTGATTCCAACTGAGATAGAGATCTTCATAATCATTAGTGATAGACGGTTAGACCGCTCCCATTTTTCAGCATTATTATCATATATTTTCTTTTTCTCATCGTAATTGTCCTCACCAACGGTGGGGGAAACGGGAGCGGACACCCTTAGAGCATAATCAAGGTCTAAAACTCCAAGGACAACTGAAATTCTTTCTTTCCAAGCGGGGAAGTTGCTCCCCGTAAGCTGCTCAATGTTGTCAATGGTGGCGGCAACATTTGAAGCATTCATTGCTGAACATTAAAATACAGGGAAAAATTAGAAATAACATAAAAAGTATTGCATGCAATTAACCCTACGTTGGTCTGATTAATAACATGCAAAATTACAGTTCTAGTTTATATCACCGTTGGGCAGAAAATAAAAAAGAACTTTAACAATTAATGTGGCGACACATGACTACAAACAACGTTGGTCAGTATGTAATCATGTGTATACATAATGCCCCAAAATGAAACACAAAAATCTCTAACTAAAATATCTCGTTAGTTCAATTTTAATTAGAGATAATTATCACAGTTACATGAGAGATTAACATTAATCAAAAAACAGTGCACAAAATTAAATAAAATAAAATTTTAATCACAAATTCATACTGAAATTTGAGCAATTATCATTAATAAAAAGCAGTGCTCAAAATTAAATTAAATAAAATGAAATAATAATAATAAAGCTTAATCATAAAAGGACTTTACAAAAAATGGGAAAGCTACTGTTCCCCCGGTTTCAGCCTGCACTCGGCCCGCTCAGCGCGCGCGTCGCCGGCCCATAAGACACGGCCCAAAAACGAGACACGCGAGAGCCGTCCGATCTTAATGGACGGCCGAGATTAAAGCACGGCTGTACTGGAAAAATCGGGACGAGCGAGAGCGGTTGGATCGGATCGAACGGCTGAGAGTGAAATTCGCGAGGTATAAAACCCAGCGAACGGCGCAAACCCTAAACCTAATTCATTCGATCGCGATTTCTCCGAGATCTCCGCGCGGCGCCGAGAGACGCTCGGGCGAAAACGGCGACGCACGCGAGGGCTCCATCGGCAACGGAAGCGAGGAGCGGCGGCGGCGGCGGAGAGGCGGCACCGCGGCTTTCTTGGCCGTGGCGCGCGTCGGCCGATCGAGGTCGCGCGCGCAGCCGTCGAATGGAGCTACGGCGGTGCCCAAAACCAGAGCGACGGCTCTAGATCTTCAAGGAAAAAACGTGAGTATCTGCCACTCCTTTTGCTTCCAGATCTGATGGTCTTAGGGTTCCAATTTGGGGTTTCGGATTTGGGGATTTTCTGGATCACATTAGGGTTTTCGCTTAAGGACTTAAGATCCCCTCCTTCTAAGTGCTAAGCCGAGCCGTTAAACATAGATCGGGACGATCCTAGCTTAGATCCGAGAGGGCAAGAACAGCTAGGGTTTTTTTTTTAAATGGGTTCAAAAACGATCTAGGGCAGCTCTGATACCATTGTAGACATTAATCTGAGAATAATCACTTAATCTAAAAACATGTATAAGCATAGATCATAGATGAACACCGTAATACATGAGTGCGGAAGCGTAAGCGCGTACCCGATGATGAAGACGCCATTATGTTTGAGAGTTCAGTCGGGGTCGGCGCAGATCTGAGCACCGTAACTTCGGCCTAAGTCGCGGGAAGGTGTTGGAGTGACGGCGGCTTCACGGTGATGCCGGCCGGGATACGATCTTCGCCCCCCTCAACGCTCTTTAACAGATCGGGTTGTAGTTAGGACTTTTGGTAGCCTTTGGCGTCACCGTAGGCTTTGCCAAGTCCAACCTCCTTTTTATGTAGCGCTGGGAGAACGGGACCGTAACCAATTCGTTGGTTGCGCCCCCGATCAGGGCGCATGTGGGCAATGCCCCGTGACTCGGTCTCGGCAGTTAGCCGAGATCAATCCAACAGTTTCAACTTTCCTGTTTCAAGCGAGTTCAAAATTTCAGAGGCAAGTGTCAAGATTGAAAGCAAGTTTCGACGAGATTTTGAAGGTTTCGAGCAAGTTTCAACAAGGGAAAAATTGATGAAAGGAGTGAAGTGACAATGAAAACGAAGCAGCATGGCACCGAGCTTGCCGGAGTAAGTGCAACCGCGGAACTGCCGATCTGCCGCACTCCACTCGTACGTGCTCGTCATTGTAGTGGTGCCCACTCGTCCACCGCGTATGCTGTTGACGCCGCACCGACTCACCGCTCGCTCGCCGCGCAGGCTCTCCGGTGGTGAAGCATAACATAACATCAGAAATCACTGGAATCAATCTTACGTGATCCACCAGCACATTCTCACAGCCTCACAGGTCACAGCGGAGAAGGAGAGGAGGCGGCAGATCGAAGAGAGATGAGAGGAGAGGATGAGAGGAGAGAAGATGGATGGCGGCACGGAGGTGCACAAGAACCGGCGGATCGAGGAGTGGAACGACGGCCGCGAGAACCTCGAGTTGAACTTCCGCTGGACCCGCCGCAACCTTGCCGTCGTTGGCCTCTTCAGCCTCGCTGTCCCCCTCCTCGTCTACAAGGGCATCGTCCGCGAATTCGTAAGCCCCCGTCCCTCCATCCAAATCCCTCTTTGCCCACATCGGCCGTACAGGAAGTTCCTGTGATGTGGATGTCGAGCCGTCGGGCGGCGATCGAGGAGATGGAATCTCCGTTCGGTTTGTGCCGGTACTATTTTTAATTAGACGGGAATGCTCACCTGTTGCATGGGATCTCTCGAATAAGATGTAATCTTGAAACGAAGCGCAGGAGAATTACCTTTTATATTGATAAAAGTAAATACAACAGTTGACCAACGGAGGAAACCTTAGATAGGAGAGAATCCTTAACTAGACGCACTTTGCATCACCCTAAACAGCATCATCGGAGCTAGAGGCAAAACCCAAGACACATGCACCACAACTCCAACTGTTCCGCCTTACACACACTATGGTTAAGGGAAATGCTAATCTCCCCGCCCAACGCACAAGAGCTCTGAAACTGGCTAATCCAGGCACAGTAGAGGATCACTGAGGCACCAGCTTGATAATAATATTTAGCGGTCAAAATAACATCTTGAAGATGTTGAAAAGTCAAAAACAACTTTCTTTTATGACCGGAGGGTGTATATTCCAATACTGTCATTCCATATCACTTTCACCATCCCTAGACACACCCTAGTATTGAGTGATTCAGATTAGCTGGCATTGTAATTCTGACAACTAGTTTGCCCCCCCTTTTCCTCGCTCCATATGCAACCACTGGTAAAAAATTTCCTTTTGTTGAACAGGCTAAGCCCCTGCTGACGAAAGCCGTGGAGGAAAACTACGAGCTGACTGATCCGAGGCTGGAGACCAACTACGACGCGTACAACATGGCGCGGCTGATCGCATGCGCCGCCGTTGCCGTGCGCCAAACCGCGCGGTCCCGCCCGCGGATGACCCAGGTTCCTGCCAAACTTTACAACATTCTGAATAAACTCACACTATGCTTGTTAACAATGGTTGTGGATTGCATGATCAGATCGTACGGTACCTGGAGGGCAAGCTGTCCGTGGAGGATCTGAACGCCGGCGTGGCGCCTGGGCAGAGCGCGATGCAGCGGTCGACGGCGGGCGGCACGACGGACCAGGTAAGTGTAACACCTCAGCCCAACATTGAGCTTGGAATGCCACTAAACTACTATAACCATCTAATTTACATCAACTTACTATAAAATTTCAGCAAACATAACAACATTAAAACCCATCAACGGGTCGCATTAACACAAGCATAACACTATGACAATCATAGATAAATTAGACCTAGGAGCATAGCAAAATAATTAACCAAGATTAACATAAACCAAGCATCTATGGTTATTCAATACCATCATGTCCTAGACATAAATATTCATGTTATTCTAAAAGTTTCTCATGTCCAATGAATCAAATAATTGGGTGAAGTGCATGATTCCAAGTGTGCTAGCCCTTCCCGAATAAAACGTCATCACTGGTCACCTAAAAACAACAATAGAGCAAGAATGAGTCCAAGACTCAGCAAATACATAATAAAGCCATAAACAATAGTTTATTAACCATAATTAAAGTTATCATCATCATCCATTTAGTTAATGCCATTGTCATTCTCAAACAAACAAGCCATATTCTATATAGGTAAAGTTGCACAATTTAACAATTTACTTAGATATGCGAATGCACCAACATGCTCATGCTCATATGCATCTCATCGGTGATCTGGGTATAGCGGAGTGTTCACCCGTCGATGACACACTCCATCCTTCACTCCCGTGAAGTCCCCACCAAAGTAGGATTTTATCTAGAGCTCTCCTGACTAGTCATGTATCTTTCTCACCGACCTCACCGAATAGTTACATGACTTTCTCACCGACCTAGCTCATGCAATCCTGTCATGATGAATGTAAATGATCGACATCTTTATTTATTCATCAACATAGTCCATCTCATTAACTCAATATCTCCTCCTCATTATCTCAATATCATAATCTCATTCACTCAAGGTCATCAATATCATGTATAAGAATAAGCTGAACAAAAGCATAATAAATAGCATGATAAGTAACAACAATGATCATGGTGAACAACCCATTGTTCACAACTCTACCATGTACTTGCCTTCCGTATGTGTGAGTTAGGAGGCAACGGCGGAATTTCTCCACTCCCCCCCACCGCCTACACAAATATTTATTCAAAATAAGAATAACAAGACATAACGTGGCTACAAGCGTTTTACCATAACCCTCTATCTAATCAACGTAACCAAAAACTCAAAATAACGAATTAACTAATCAGCCAATATCGGCCCTTCCGATCATCGATGACGAGAAGAATCGTAATTAAATATCTGTAACTCGAATGACTTGAAACCAGTGCTCAAATACTCTTAACGTAACAGGCTACGAAACTCTAGTTGGTGGGGTTCTTTGATTCGCCAAACCAGTGGTCTAAACAACCGTTGAAAACAAGCGCAGATATCTGTCCGAATACAGCACAGCAGTAAAGAACATGGCATAACTTTTACTCTACAGATCCAATTGAGATGATCTTTATCAACTCAGAAAGATACTTTCAAGGGCTACAAAAACCTAGTTGGGTGGAAGTTCTGAATCGGACTCTAACTAGATCAAAACCGAGGGGCAAACCGACAGTTCCAAATTCTCAGGCAGACAGGACAGCGCGCGATTAAAAATTCATATCTCCTAAACCGTAAGGTGGAATGAAATGATCTCAGTGCCAAAAGAAAGATAACGACATCAGGAACAAAACTCTAGAAGACGAAAAATACCAGATTCGTCCTCTAAGTAAATCATAATGGCCCGACAAGAAAATCTGCCAAATCACGTCAGCTCCCCTAGACAGTCGCGGTAAAACTACCATATCTCCTAAACCGTAACTCCAAATCAGATGATCTTGGTGCCAAAAGAAAGCTAAGACCAAGGGCTACAACTTTCTAAGAGGTGAGAAGATCAGAAAACGTACGAAACTTACCCAAATCTGACGAACAAAAGCGCTAGCGCAGGGGAAGGTGGAAGTGGCGGCTCCAAGTGGGGGAAAGGGGAAAAGAGGAGTGGGGCTAGGGTTTTGGGGGTGGGGTTCCCCCCTTATGGCCGGCCAAACACATGGGCTTCCCCCTGGGCCGCGGTCCGTGGCCCAGGTTGTCGAATAAAAGTGGAAAACCCCCTATTTTTCTCAGAATTTCTATTCCTTTCTTTGCATTTTCCTCCTCAGACTGAATCTCTAATTACCGATCCATTTCCGGGGTATTACAGTAAGGTGGCTCAGGAGGATGGCGTTCGGGTCGGGGACCGGGACCGGGACCGGGACTGTCACCGAGTACACGAGCAGCGAGTTCAGCGAGCCGACGAGCGAGTCTGGTGAACCCTCCAGTGAGTACACCAAAGCGTGCCAGCCGACACCTGAGGAGATCGTGGCGGAAGCCTGACGGCCGCCGCCGCCGCGCGCCGCGAGGAGCCGCCGTGTGAGAGCCGTCTGGAGAGGCGACGAAGCGCCACCGCCAAATTTCAATGAGCGGAATTTTCGGGTGCCTTGGCCGAGTCCGGTAATTGTTAACCGTGATCGTCAAGGTTACGATCGAACGAATGAATCATTGGTCGTGTATATACACGTAATGCACTGTGACATTGGATCCTGGTTTCATGTTTCTGTGTTGGTTCTTCGTTTTTTTCGGATTCATGCGTTTTTTTTTGTTGGGGGTGGAAAGTTGTAACTTGTATGTACCTGCATAACCATTATGTTAAATTTGTAATACTTCAATATTAGAGTTGTTGATCGTCCGTCCTCTCTTCCCACCCCTCTCTAGACGCCTACAGGTGGGTCACACTAAACAACTATTTTTTCATTGTTGCTCTTCCCCGAAACCTCCTCAGCTACAACCGCACAAAAAACAAACCATTGCTCCTCCACCTCTCGCACTCTCTGTACCCTCGCCGCCTCCCATTCTCGTACTCCCCGCTCTCCCTCTCGTGAGCCTCCATCCCTTGCTCTTGCCAGAGCTTCACCGGGCACTCACCCGTCGCCACCGAGCCACCTGACCCTTCCTAATCTCCCCTGCCGCCATCGCGCCCTAAGCCATCTGTCCCCCGCCGCAGCTCGCCCAATTCCAAGCCACCAGATGCAACGCTGCTTGCTTACTCTGGCACCGCCATCCGCCACCACGCGCACTGACAACGTCAGATTTGGGTGGGTTTGTGGTGGATTCATCTCCTCCCACAGCCGCTGCTCCTGTTTCGTGTTGTTGGCTCCCTCTGGCACCGTCGTGTACCACCGCGCCCTAAAACCACGTCGTCTAATCAAATTGCCGTGCCTAAAAAATCATCATCTACGAACTCGGTGCCTCTCTGTGTGTCAGGCGATCACCAACCTTCTCCTGCCTCCAGCAAACTCCAGGCCTCTCCCATCGGTGCATACTAGGAGGAGGAGGTGTAGCAGGAGGGGATGCAAGGGGAGAAAGAGATGGAGACCATCACCACTGACGCGGGCACCAACGATGAGGAGGGTGGTGCCTCTGACTGTGTTTTGACCAACATGTTGCCATTACTGCGCCTTCTCCCCCGATCCGGTGAACTCCGCTGCCTCTCCCACCACCGATCGAGCCTCTCCGATGCCGGTGCCTCCAAGCTTGAGCCAACTCCCTCGTCGGATCGGCCTCCCATCCATGCACTCCTCTCCAACCCACACGCTCGATCTCTGCCCAAACCACTGGAGGCGAAGGCAAGCAGGAGCGAGCCGTAGTCTCCTCAAACGCCCACCTCCTAAGCAGTAGGTAACTCCAACTCCCATCGATTTATCGCATTGCCGGTAAATCTTGATTGATGAGCCAGTAAGGTTCATTGGGAGTGACTAATGTCTAGAGTCATGTTTGGTAGGCTCCGTAAGCCCGCGACGCTAATTGTTTGTTATGTTCATTGATCCCACGATTCCCTGATCTAACCTGTGATTAGAAACAAAGAGGTGGAGTCCCGTTTCCATTTAACTCTTGTACGCATCCTTGGAAATGAATAGACATGAACCTGCTGTTGTTGCAAGACTTGACTTGAAACTTCATTGGAAATGGCAGCTTGACAGCGATTCCTCCGGTGAGTTATGATTGTTGCCTCCCCTCTAACTCTCGATGCCATATTTGACCTCTCTGCCTACATCTTCCCTTGGTCCCAGTCACGACTTGGATTCCAACTGGTCTTGATGGCCACCGTCGAATCCACTGATGCGCTTGACTGCCACCGCCGCGTACGATGAACGCCGTCCATGTTGCCCAACTAAGGGATTGCTAAGGTAGTAGATTCTATTTGTTTATGATTTTGCAACCCAAAAAGTAGTAGTAATGGATAAGACGAGCTAGAGCAAGAGGAGCATGTACATGACGTCTTATATGCCCACAACTTGTTTGAGGAAATGATTCAATTGTTGTATAGTTTGGCTTTTAGAAATGGTGGTTGCAGTGTAAGTCTGAATCATTCACTCTTCGATCTTTTGTTTGTGAAACTAAACTCCAGCATAAACTGTGCATTGTTGATAACTCTACGAGAAGTGATCTTGAGATGAATGCTGTTTTTTTTATTGGTTCTCTGGTAATGTGCACTAAATGTTACATGTGTTTTTATTTGGTCAGGAAACTATCTCTTACTCTATCTCCTATCTCCATTTTCTACATCAATATGCTTACTCTTAAATGATTGAATGTGCGGGTTTGGTGAACTATTAGCAGCAGATATTGAAGAAGCCACTACTTCTTCGTGGAGTTTGAAGCTCCCAGAATTCAGAGAAGTGAAGTGTAGGGAAAACAGTTGGGTCTTGCTTCTTAATTATCCTCATGGTTAATCTTACTGTTAACAACCAATAATTACTTACGCATCGATGAGCAAAAGATGATGGAATTGTTTTTTGCAAGTACTTATAGTTTATTATGCACAAAGAAGGTTCTGATTTCGACATGTTGTGACCATGGATGAAAGGTGGAGTGCAGGCTTCTCGTGTGATATTGTGGTCTACTGGTCTCTGTAATCTTTCTGTTAGATATGTCTATAGTTTACACTACCTAAGCAAGGTTTTAACTACATTTTCCAATTTATGTACTACATAAAAATTAGGTAACCTTATGAGTTCTATGTGCAAAATATTATTTCAATTGCCATTAGTTTTTGCATAATTTCATCACAATTGTACTTTATCATCTCACTCTTTGTTTTCCTTTTCTTTTAATGGAAGTCTTCTGCTCTAGTTTATCACATTTTAGTGTCAGGCTTATAATAAGTATCCAATCGCTTGAGGGAGTGTTTAAGCTATCCAGCATGATAATATACTAAATGACTGCTACCTAGGAATTTCAGTATTTAGCATCGAATGACTTTTTTTTATGTATGTGCAAATGTGTAGCTTTTGCAAGAAATTTTTTGATGGTGTGCGCTGCTCTTTTGGTTCTCTGTTGCATTTTGGCGTGATTTGAAATTGAAATTGTGCGAATGCTCCATGCCGACCGCTAATTATTGTTGAAAGTATGCTTGCTGGACTAAAGCACTGTTGTGCACATTTAGGGACATTTCATGTCTTGTGCTTGTTGCAACAATTGCCGAAAATTTATAATGTACATAGCAAGAACTATTGTCCTAAAATATAATGATATCGTTTTTTAACTCTTGGCTCTACGTACCCAGCTGAATCTCCTAGGTGCATTGCTAGAACATTTATTTGGTATTTTATGGTTCTACTTGCTTGATATATTCTTTTACATGTTCTAATCGCTGAAGTATAATTTCAGTGAATCATTAAATTTGATTCATGATCATAGCAGATTGAAAAATTGATGCACATTTTTCATGTTTCAAAAGTTAGGCTTATTCACTGTTGTTTAAAAATTGGGTTTACCTTCCACAAATTTTCATCTTTGTAGAGTGGTTGTTAA
Source organism: Hsuehochloa calcarea (assembly GCA_036346395.1). NCBI lineage: Eukaryota > Viridiplantae > Streptophyta > Magnoliopsida > Poales > Poaceae > Hsuehochloa > Hsuehochloa calcarea. Next base: position 62,587,674 of record CM070594.1, on the reverse strand, counting down.
ATTGTTCTTAAAGATTTTACATTTGAATCGACTGTGAATGGTTTATTCACAACTCACAAAGAAGTGTAATATCATATATTTATTTTATTCCATTTAGTTTTGTTGGACCGAAAAGGCGACTAGAGGGGGGGTGAATAGGAGCACACTCACTTTTTCATAAATAATTGATTCAATAAGATTTTACTCCAGTAGCTATGAAAGCTATGAAGATCAATATATCAGTACAGCGGAAGACTAATATTGAATCCAATTTAAACCCCTAAGCAATACGACAAAATCAACAAAGACTAAAGCAATACAATGCACTAGCGGTCGGACCGCTGGGTCAATGGCGGTCTGGCCGTTGACCTGGCGGTCTGACCGGTGCCTTGGGTGGTCTGACCGCCGGCCTGAAGAACAGATCAAAACAACTTGATGACGAAGTTGCAAATAGATGAAACTTTTGATCTACAACTCCAAACTCGATGAAACTTGGTACACACCTTCTCTATTATGTTAGGAACCTATTCCAATCGAATATTGTGATAATTCTTGGAAGAATAATGATCCTTTTCCGTTTGATTGAAGAAGGGTTCAAAACCGACTCAAAACAAAACTAGATCCAAAATCTTGCTCGTGGGTGATTGATGATCAAGATGATCCTAGATATGTTCCCACAAGTCACAGCAAGCTAGATCACGTGGAGAATTCAAGTAAAAACTCGCGGATCAAAGAAAGACTCAAAATCATCAAATATAGAGAAAGAACGCAAAGAGACAAGACAAGTTCAAAATTTCTCTAGATTCATTTGATATGATATGGGCTTACAGCCACTCTGTCAATGGAGGACAATGCTCAATCCAAGAGCATAAAAATCACATCAAAATCTCTAGAACCCTAGCCTCCACAAAAGCGCTCACTAAACAAATTAGGGTTTCAAATAGCAAAAAAGATGAAGCGGGGGTGCAGCCACCTCCCTCCCCTATTTATAGTGGAGGCTTAGACCTTCTAGAAGTTTGACTCAATTGGGCTCCCGTTAAGACCCAAAACAAACGGGTCACGCACGCACGCATTTTAATGCACCGTCTTTATCTCCTCTTGACCTATTTAGCTACACCTTGCGCCATCTTGCGCCGCGGATTAGCCAATAGGTCACCCTTGTCCATCTTGCGTCACACGTGAGTACATTGACCTCACCCGGCATCGTCGATCGTTCTGGACCTCAGCTCTCCAAGCTTAGTCCCGATCATCCTCGCCGTTGACCGTCGTTGACCACCAAGCAACCTGCACAACAATAGACAAGTAAATCGAATTTGGGAACAAGTTCTTTACAACTTGACCCATGTTAGTCAAAACATGCATCATGCTACATATATGCCCTGAAACTCATGACTTTGACTTAACAACCGAACATCGCCGCCACGACGGGAGACGATCTAAGTGAAAATCAGTCAGACCGCCCCTAGGGCCGGTCTGACCGCCCACCCTGGCCGGTCTGACCGCCACCTATTGGCCGGTCAGACCGCCAGTTGGGACTTAGCCAATTTCAGCCTCTGAAATTCCAAAACCTACTGGAATTTTCAATCCAATAGAACTTTTGACTAGAGACTCCAAAAATTATGAGATCAAGTGGAATAGAATCCCCTCTGTTGCCTGCTACCTTTATTTTTGGCCCAGCTCAAAACCTCACTTTTTGAAATTGTCGGTCCGACCGCCGCCAAGGCCGGTTAGACCACCGCATGGACCGGTCTGACCGCCGCCCTGGCCGGTCAGACCGGTTATGGCCTGACAGCACTGTTTCTTTGTCGAAAATACATGAAACGACAAACCGCTAACGCCATTGACAATTGTCACATCATCCTAACATCTGGAGTATATCCCCATGATATCCACAAGTTTAATCTGAAAGGACTCATGAATCACATTAAGAATAGTTGAGGATGGGGCGCTGCAGGTAGTGATTGACTGGGTGTGCGCTCCGCTAGCGGCGCCGACTGTTGCACCATCTAGCACGGCGATGCTGCTACGACAACCCAACCTCCACACACGCCTCACACTGAACCGCTAGCCCACCGCCTGGACTTCTCCAGTGTCCCCTTGCTCACCGCCCTCAACCCCACCTGTTTCGCGAGTCATGGGAGCTGTGTGTTTTCTTTCTAGTTTGCCCCCCCCCCGAAACAACAACCTATGGCCCAACCGATGGAGATTGGTCATTGCTCTTATCATTTCTCTGTCTGTAACATTGTTCGATGCAACATTTCACCACATTGCTATATCTTTATGATGTGGAAACGTGACGTGGTAGAGGATGGTCCGAGCACTGCCTTGAGAGGGTGATCCATGCAACGAGTTTCACAATGGTTCCGAGCTCTCATGCCATTGCTCATTTGGTAAACATTGCTTCTGAGGTTCGTCCTCTTTTTGTTGTTTAGTATATGTTGATTGTTTCTTAAGAAGTGAAGGTTTAGTTTATTGTTAACCAAGTATCAATTAATACGATCTATGATAATCGAAATCCATGGGCTCTACTCATAATTTTCGATAGCTGTTGAGGATTAAAATATTCATATATTATCTTAATATATGATAAAGATGTTGGACCGAAAAGGCGACTAGAGGGGGGTGAATAGGAGCACGCTCACTTTTTCCCAAATAATGAATTCAACACAATTTCACTCCAATAGCTATGATGAAGCTATGAAGATCAATATACCAGTACAGCGGAAGACTAGTATTGAATCTAATTAAACCCCTAAGCAATGCGACAAAAATCAGCAAGAATCAAAACTAACAGAGATCGCGGTCGGCCGATTTGTTATCTTGGCGATCGATCGGTACCAAATCGATCGACCTCGGTGTGGGGCGGTCGGACCGGCACCAAATCGGTCGACCTCGGTGTGGGGCGATCGGCCGTGAGCTCTGAGCGATAAAAGCGGCCCGATGACGAAGTTGCAATTAGGTCTAACTTTTGATTCTCTACTCCAAACTTCACGAAAGTTTGCACACACCTTCTCTATGCTATTGAGGATCTATTCCAATCGAATATTATGATAATTCTTGGAACGATCTTGAGCAATTGTCAATTGATTAACAGAAGGTCTAAAACCGGGCAAGAACGAAAACTTGATCCTAATGCTTGTTCGTGAGAGATTGATGATCAAGATGATGCTAGATAGATTCACACATATCACAGCAAGCTAATCCACGTGAAAGAATCAATCACAAACTCGCGGATCAAAGGAAGCCCTAAAATTACCAAATTGAAAGCAAGAACGAAAAGAGACTTATCCCCATGAAATCCACAAAAGACCATACGTCTTCGTGGTCGTAACTTCTAAGACCACCGACCTAACTGGTCGTAGGTACTACAGAAGTTATATAATAAATACCCTGGTCAGACAAAGTTCCAAACCTAGTCCACGACCAGGTAAGTGCTCGTAAAGCTATGAACAGGCGTCTGGGTCGAGTCCCCGACCACGCCACTCACTATGTGATGAATGAACCACGTGTTTCATATTCCGCATAATACAACACTATCACGGTTGATGATTTAACGTCTTCTAAATCATTAACCGCAGAACAGTTGACATCTTCACCAACCGCCTCTGCAGTTGGTGGAACCGTCAAACTGCCACCTCTTTCCGACCAGACGCGTCGCTCCCCAACGGGTGTCTCCTCGTGAGATAACTGCCACCGCTTTATCAAGTACTTAAGGAGGACCATAGAAGGCCGGAGGAGGGGCACGACGACAACAACCACACAAACACGAGGACAAGGAAGACACAAGACATCGACCTTGATCCTATAGAGGCACATCAAGCGAGATGTAGCAAAGTGTTGTGTTTTTAGATACTCTCAGTGTTTGTAATCGTGAGTTCATAGCAATAAAGAGCAAGTCAGATCCACTCCCAGGAGATACGCATATTTTTCCTCTTTTCATTTATATATTCATAAGATCGGCGATTTGATCGTCGACAGCTGGCGCCGTCCGTGGGGAAGATAGTGCAAAACTTCTGAAGAGGTTCTTTGCTCAACTCATTCGTTTTCTTCATATTCGTAATTGCAAGTATGGCAGGAACATGGGATGAGGAGAACTGGTTCGACCTGGATGACTACTCCAACCTTGACATGGAAGCCTGCATCCAGGCCATGCAACATGGGGAATCTTCATCCTCCTCCGATGGTTCGCAAGTCGGCGACGACGAAACTTGGCGGATGGATGAAGATACACCGTTGCGCCAAGAGGCGCTCTCTAAGGGATAGGCCGTTCAGGCCGATTCGGGCGTCCGAATATTTTCAAGCCGGTTTCCCGGCCGTGAAAAGGGACCAACCGACACATGGTAACGGTGTCGATGAGACCCTCACCGGTAATGGGCCGAGTGGGGATGATAAAACTCAGTATTCGATCGGCAACTCGTCGAATCAGACTGAGCCCGCCACGAAGACCTCAGGAGGTTCTCATCTCCGACCGGTCTCCATCGTGGAAGTCTCTGGTAGAAGCACTGAGAAGTTCTCCACTAGTTAAAGTGGAAGCTCCTCAGAGGATCATTGCTGGAAGCATGAGGTCAACGCGATCGGAAATACTGATCGTGATGCCACGCATACGATCCCGCACACCCTGCCTCGCCACCACCTGCTGATGGAGATGGCGCGGGCAATCAAGCACCACCTACCAGAGGCAATGGAGCTGATGGACGTCCATCAGTTAATACGCGTGGTGCAGCCCCACCAAGGATGATAGGCCTGACGGAGTTAGGCCAAAGGTCCAAAGGAACTTCGGGTCTCCGAACGCCAACATCTTCGATGAATCCTCTGAGACCTTCGGTAACGGTTCAGAACTTGTGTCGTATTCAAGATATTCTTAATATCTTGACTGCTCGCATTTGAAGCTCGGGCTTTACCCAATTGGTGGAGCAGTTATCGGAAATTCTTCAACGAACTGTGCAGCGCACGGAAGCGTGTAGGGGGCAAATGATGTCACAAAGTCTAACGGTGACTTCATCTCAGCGCTCCTCCCTCAGTAGAGGGCAGCATGGTTACCCACCGGTACCTAGACCTCCTCAGCGATTTCGACCAGTAGGTCATGAAGGAAGAAGGTTGTTTCAAACAACGACCTCTTCCCCTAGCCTAGGAGAGCACCTGCTTGGCCCAGATGATCTCCGTCATCATCTGAATCATGCTAATGGTCAAAGACGTCATGATAACGTCTGCGACCGGATCGGGACGACGGAGCCTCGGCGTTCAAATCGAAGAAACCGATCTCCTACTGATCATAATCCGGCACCTTTTCCAAGAAGGCGCTATGAATCAATCACAGGTTGTCGAGCCTTTTCTGCAGGGCTCCAAGCTGTACGTTGGCCTAATAGGTTTCGACCTGCCAACATGGATAAATTCGATGGATCTCAAAATCCATTAGAATTTCTCCAGATATATACCACTGCCATCAGAGCTGCTGGTGGTAATGAAAACGTGATGGCTAATTATTTGCCCACGGTTCTGGAAGGATCTGCCCGGTCTTGGTTGCTTAACCAACCGGTCGGATCTATTTATACTTGGGATAAGCTCTGCGATCTATTGATTGTGAATTTCCAGGGTACGTACGATCGCCCTGGAAAAGAGGATGATCTCCATCGAACTCGGCAGGAACCAAAGGAAACTCTCCGCCAGTACATCAAAAGGTTTAGCTAGATTCAAAATTCTATTCCAGAGATTGCAGAATCTTCTGTAATTCAGGCATTCAAGGCAGGTCTAAGGAATCGGCGGTTTACAGAGGATATCGCTATGAATCCTCCACGAACAACTGCCGAACTTTTTGACATGGCTGATAAATATGAGGCCGCTAGTGAGGCGGTTGAATGGAATGAAGCCATTGATCGAAAAGATAAAATCCCTCAACCTAGCCTTGAGAAGTCAGAAAAGAATCCCAAGAAGGTTTCCAAGAAGAAGAAGCACCGCAAAATGGGCACCAAGGAAGTCCTAGTGATTCCAGATAAAACGTTCAAGGGTAAGAAGGACTATACCGGTTGGGGCAAAGCCAAAGTTCCGACCGATAGCCATAATAAAGGTAAGAAGTGGTGTCCACTTCACCAACAGGCAGGGCATGACTTGCGCACCTGTCGTGTTTGGCAAAAGAAGTCGGAGGATTACTATGCGGTAAAGACCCGCTTCCGCAATTCAGAGTTGGAAACAAGTTCCAAAAGGACAAAGATGGCGACGAAGAGATGGAGTACCGGGAGCCTCAACGCATCGGTCAATATGATCTTTGGAGATTCTTCTTCATACGACTCGCAGTCATCCGAAAGCCATGGAGCGAGAGGTCAACCTATCGGAACCTTCGATCATCACCAAACCATCAAGGTGGTCGGATACCGTAATCTCCTTCGGCAAAGAAGACTGCCTCGTCTCGTCAACTCGACCGGGTAGGTTCCCTATTATCGTAGAGCCTACTATTAATAATTACAAAGTCAATCGAGTTTTAATAGACGGTGGTAGTTCTTTAAATATTTTATTTTCGGGAGCTTTAGAAGATATGCAGGTTCCTAGAACAAAGGTAAAACCGATGAAATACGCCTTTCATGGCATAGTTTCTGGTTCTACCGCTAAACCGATAGGACAAGTATCCTTACCGGTTACGTTCGGAAGCCCTTATAACTTTCGAACGGAAAAGATTTCATTTGACGTGGTTGATTTCGAAACCGCATATAATGGAATTCTTGGTCGTCCGGCATTATCAAAATTCTTGATAGCCACGCACTACGGGTATCAAAGTTTGAAAATGCCAGGACCAAAAGGTGTAATCATGGTTCGTGGAGATCGCAAGATGGCATACGCATGTGATCGAAGGTCTTTAGAGCTGGTCGATGAGCTTCCGACCAGAAATTCTGACTCATCATCTGTGCAGGTCAAGCACTCCAGACCCAAGATAACACCCAAACCGTCCGACCAGACCAAAGAGGTTCCACTCAACGAAGGCGCTCTTTCAAGAAACGTCATGTCAGGCAATGATGGTGGATCCTTTCCAAAGGTACTGATCGGAGCAGGACTCGATCCTAAATAGGAAGAGTCGCTCGTCTCCTTCCTCCGAGCAAACCAGGATGTATTCGCATGGCAAGCGTCCGACATGCCCGAGTCCCGTGGAGGTGATCGAGCACGAGGCTAGCGCTCGGCGACAAAAATTCGGTCAGCGAAGCTCGGACGTTTCGCACCGACCGGAAGGGCGCCATCGATCGAGATTGACAAGCTCTTAAAGGCTGGATTCATTCGTGAAGTACATCACCCTCAATGGCTCGCTAATCCTGTAATGGTTAGGAAGAGTAATGGGAAATGGAGGATGTGTATAGACTTCACAGATCTTAATAAAGCTTGTCCGAAGGATGATTTTCCCCTTCCTCGCATCGATCAACTTGTAGACTCTACCTCCGGGTGCGAGTTATTAAGTTTTTTAGATGCTTACTCAGGGTACCACCAGATTAGTATGAGTAAAGAATATGAAGAGAAAACTTTCTTCATCACTCCATTTGGCACTTACTGTTATGTAAAGATGCCCTTTGGTCTCAAAAACGCTGGTGCAACTTTTCAAAGATTAATGCAGAAAACCTTCAGCCCACAAATAGATCAAAATTTGGAAGCCTACATTGATGACTTGGTAGTGAAAAGTGTCAACTCCGGCGACCATATGCTTGACCTTAAAGAGACTTTCAATAACCTGAGAAGACATAACCTCAAGTTGAATCCGGAGAAATGCGTGTTCGGGGTTTCCGCTGGAAAATTGCTTGGTTTCCTAGTTTCGGCTAGAGGTATCGAAGCAAACCCGGCGAAGATATCGGCCATCCATCAGATGCGCCCCCCGACCACGAAGAAGGAAGTCCAGAAGCTAACCGGCTGTATGGCAGCGCTAAGTCGTTTCATAGCCAGGTTATGGAAAAAATGACTACCTTTCTTCAAACTCCTTCGGAAACATGGAAGTTTCGAGTGGACGACAGAAGCGAATGATGCCTTTGAAAAGCTCAAAGAGTACCTTACGAGCACCCCGGTCTTAGTTTCTCCAAGACCAGGCGAAACATTGTTGATTTACGTGGCTGCAACACCACAAGCTGTCAGCAGTGTACTGGTCGTAGAACGTGAGAACGTCCAACGACCAGTGTATTACGTAAGCGAAGTCTTACATGGGCCAAAGGAAAGATACCCACAGGTACAAAAGTTGCTTTATAGTCTCCTTATGGCTTCAAGGAAACTAAGGCATTACTTTCAGGCCCACAAAGTGGTCGTGCCTACTGGATATCTCTTAGGTCAAGTCCTTGGAAATAGGGAATCATCAGGACGAATAGCAAAATGGGCGGTAGAACTAGGGACGTTCGACCTCCATTTCATCTCACGAACAGCCATAAAGTCTCAGGCGATAGCAGAATTCATTGCCGAGTGGACAAACCCGGAATCTAAGCAAGAACCCGAGTACGAGCACCACGACGAGTGGACAATGTACTTTGACGGTTCCTTAATGCTTAAAGGATCGGGGGCTGGAGTCGTCTTGATATCCCCTACCGGCGAACACATCAAGTATGCCGTCCAGTTTAACTTTCCCGCTACAAACAATGTGGCGAACACGAAGGTTTGTTGGCAGGACTTCGAGCAGCTCGTTCGCTCGGGATTCGCAAATTGCTAGTGAAAGGCGATTCTCAACTAGTAGCGAATCAAGTAGGGAAAGAGTACCAATGCTCGAGTACCAAGATGTCTTCCAATCTGGCGGAAGTACGGAAATTCAAAAAGCACTTCTTCGGTTTTCAGATCCAACATATTCCTAGAAATGAGAACTTTCTAGCAGATCAGTTGGCACGGATGGCCTCTACTAGGTCAACCGTCCCGCTGGGAGTTTTTCTCGAGCAACTCGATTCACCCTCGGTAGTCGAGCATTCCGAGAACATCGATAGTTTACATCAGGTCAATCCTATTGACTCTGATAACTTAGATGCTCCACAGATCGGTGACGATCAAGGTAGAGACTGGATGACATCGATTTACAATTATCTTCAGCATGACCTAATTCCTGAAGATGATGTAGAGGCTGATCGTATAGCACGAAAAGCCAAATCATACACTCTAATCGAACGTACCTTGTATAAACGAGGATCTCATGGAGTGTTGATGAGATGCATATCTCAATCGGCTGGCATTAGGTTGCAAACCGAAATTCATGAAGGAGTCAGTGGAGCACATCATTCCTCTGAGAACCTTGGTCGGTAAAGCCTTGAGCAAGGATACTCTTGGCCAACTGCCCTTCATGATGCAAAAGAGCTCATGACGAAGTGCGTACAATGTCAGTTTCATAGCCGACAAGTACATCAGCCGGCACAAGCTTTGCAAACAATTCCTCTTTCTTGGCCTTTTGCAACCCGGGGACTAGACATTCTGGGACCATTCCCAAGAGCACCCGGTGGCTTCGAATTCCTGTTCGTCATGATTGACACGTTTACAAAATGGATTGAAGCCAGCCGCTTGTAAAGTTACAACCAAGCCGCTAAAGGTTCATAACAAAAAATATGATTACACGATTTGGTGTACCCAACAGATCATCACGGACAATGGTACCCGAGTTCTCAGCGGCAATTTCGGGAGTTCTGCGAAGAACTAGGAACCAAGATCCATTTCGCCGATGGCTCATCCACAGAGCAATGGAGCAGTCGAGCTTGCCAATGGTATCCTAATACAGGGGATAAAACGCCGAGTATTCGACCAGTTAATAAAACGGTCAGGGGCTTGGGTTCAAGAACTTCTTTCTATTTTATGGGCTGTCCGGACCACGACCAGTCGTGCGACCGGTGAAACACCTTTCTTCTTAGTTTATGGGGCCGAAGCTATGCTTCCTCCAGAATTAAAAATTGGCTCTGCTCGCACTGATTGTTTTAACTTAAGCAATCAGGAAGAACATCGACTCGACGACATCAATTTCCTTGAAGAACGACGAAACCAAGCTTTGATACGTTCGGCAATCTACCAACAAGCCATGCGAAGGTACTACAATCGAAAGGTGCAACCTCGCAACCTAGCTGTAGGTGATCTGGTTCTCAGAAAAATTCAGAGCCAAGCAGGGCGCAATAAACTTTCCCCTAAATGGGAAGGTCCTTACACTGTGGTCGAAGTTACCCACTGTGCTCGATCGATTAGCCATGTCAGACGGCAGGGTTTTGTCAAATTCATGGAACATTGACCAATTGCGTAAGTTCTTTGTTTAATTTCTTTATTTCATTTCATTTCGTTTAAATTCCTTTAAATTTGATAATTAAGTTTAGAGCAGAAAGTGATGTTATTTATATGACGTTGCCCAATCCTGGTCGACTGCGGTTCGTATGCTCAGGATTATAAAGTGTATAGTTTATGTTTCAAAATTCTGTTCTACTCTTGTTTGGCTACTGGTCGGGACACGGAAAACCTCCTAGTCGAAGTCTCTCCTTTTTAAGACGTGGTTCCGCCCACTGGAAGGAGCTTCCTAGCGACGGTCTTTTTCCTACGATCCTCGCTGCCAGTCGGACTAAGAGCATGAGCACGTCTTGCAAAATATATTTTATACCTTTATTTCCTAGCTAGGTTCATTCCGACCAGTATTAAGCATCGCATAGAAGTAAAACCACTTTCCTGCTTATAACATGTGTTTTTTCCTCTTATCAAGGAGAATTCTTTATTTTTCCGACCATATGTTGTCTTAGTAAAGTACTTCGATCATTAAAAACAGATTTACAACTAGCCGAAGCCTACACGGTTCCGACCATAAAGGTTTCCTAGTATTACCACGATCAGTTTTTTATCGATCAGTACATACTTACAAGTAATGGTTGAGATTTGAATTTATATTCTTGGCCTCAGGTAGTACTATTATATAGTAAAGATCTTCTACTATATAACAGTCGGGGGCTAGGTAAGATACAAATTCACAAGTCGACCGGATGAATAAAAGAATTTTTTCCATTTTGATAAGAGAAAGGTAAGTCTTTACATTGTATGCATTGTTTTCTCCTGCCTACATTTATAAACTACTAGAGAATGCCTTAGTTAACTACTGCTGGATGGAGATCCGATTTCCATCTCTTCTGCGACCTTTTCGCCTAGAGGTTTCATCTCTGCGAGGATCCGATTTGCCTCTGCGGGTAAGCAGTTGAAATCCTCTTCAATGGCTTGAAGGTTAGTTGATGGGTCGGAAGCTTTCAGCTTTGCCAAAGCAAGACTGACACCACAAGCAATAGACTCCTTAACGGAGTGGGCATAGTTCTCCCTAGTAGTCCTGAGCAAAACTTTGAGCTCTTCCAACAAAGAGCATAGGTAGTTGACCTTCTCTATTGGATCGCTCAAAGAGGGCAAGCTTGATCTCGCGCCCATATCAAAAAGTATTTTGTTTAGCGTGGTGATCTTCTCGTCCAGACTGAGCACGAGAGCTTCCCCCTTGTCTTGCTCAAATTCCAGAGCTTTCTTCACTCTGGTCAATGCTTGTTTTTGTTCTGCATAGACAAAGCAAGTATTAAGTAAAAAGATTGGAAGACATATTGAGTCATGGCTACGACCAGTTACCTTCCTCTCTCTTCTTGGAATCATCTAAAAGCTTTTTATTCTTTGGTCGTCAAGACTTCGATCGACCGGTTCATAGCCCAAGTTCTTCTTCAAGCTTTATTCTTACGGCCTTTTCAAATTAAAGTATCTTCTTTTATTTTCTCTAAATCTATCAAAAGAATTTTTGATAAGGGAGAATAAATAAAAGGATAGTCTTAAAGAGGAAAAAAGAAGAGGAACTCTTACTCTCTATTTCAGAGTGCTTTTCTTTTAATATCCTGACTCGCTCGGTTAGTCCTCCGACCGTAGCGAGGTTTTCGATCATATGCTGCACAAGTAGCATTTCTTTCATAAACCTTCTTGTAAACTTCAAGAAAGGTTATGGAGAAGATTGAAGACACTTACCCGAATTACGGCATCATTGTAATCGGTAAAAATTTTATCGGGCTTCGCCTGCGTTAGGCGATCCGATATCCTCCCCCAATAATCATCAAGTTCCTTACTCGCGACAAATCGAGTTGAGAAAGAAAACTTGTTAGTTTTGGAGGATGACCTTGCATCGGAACTCGTGGAAGATCTGCGATGGTCTCTACCTCCGCTTCTTGGCATAGTGACTACTATGGGATCTAGCTCGGCTCGGTGCCGGTTGGCTCGGGGCTCCTCCAACCACGTCATCCTCAAGATGTCCTACCTGAGGAAGACAATGGCAAGGACCACTTCCGATCGCTCGACTGTTGAATGCGATTGGTCGGAGCGACGAGGATTCAAAGCAGATCTGCACAAGAGAAACAAAAGTTCAATTCTACTTGGAATATACGAGGTATGTTTTTCATATAAAATTGTACATACCGGTTGTTTTCTTAGTCTTGATCTTATAGCGCTACCGGTTTAAAATCCGCTGCTTTGTTTTCTCTTCTTTCCAATTGTTCCCACCATTCGAACCGTAGGTTCAATTGTATTCTCTACACTCCGTCGTGAGATCGAAGCAATGTTCTCACCATCCGGGAGCAAGGTCCATAATCCTGGATCGTAGTGTGGTTTCACTGTCTCGAGAATGCTTGTCTCAAGGACAACTATACGAGACTCGATGATTGCCGCTGGATTAACAAACAAAGTTAATCGGTGAAGAATATACTTCATCTTGCGAAGTTATTTCTTTCGCCATTTACTTACCTCAGAATCACGCTTTCAACGATCGCAAGATCGGTCTGATAATCAATAGGCTCACATGTCTCCGTAGCCTCGTTGATCTTAAGTCCACCAACTACACATAAAGAGGATTAAAGCCGATCGAAAATAACCTAAAGATGAAAAGAAGTTAATACACTTACCCTAAGTCTTTCAACCTTTCCTCAAAGACTAACAAGTGCTAGGATTTGAGAAAGCTAGCCTTGTCATCGTTTAGCCAAAGACGCATCATCTTGATCCTATTTACGACGCCCTCGTAAGACAAGACGCAAATGCAAATGAAAGATCTTAGTTTTGCGAAAATAATCACCGCAAAATAATGCTGTGGGGATTTTACGAAAAATTACCCGATCGAGAATCCTTGGTAGCATCATCGCCATCGATGAACCGAGCATCGAACGTGCCCTGGTCTTTAAAGGACTAATCCTCCTAATGGAAAAGTCCATTACAACGTGCCAGGAGGTTAAACCCCTGACACTCAGGAGATGGATGGCCTCAACCCATCTCCCAACTTCTCCCTCCTTCTTCGAGGAGGAACGCCAACGCGAGTTCTCGACCGCCTTCTTACCGCTGTAATATAGGCTGTCTTCTCGCGTAACCTTCATGTAGAACCAGCTTTTCTTCCATGACGACCAAGAGGACTTCGAGTACATACGAATGTACTCGTCGACCTTTGCCGCCATGAAGCCTTAGGTACATTCCCGTGGTCTTTGGTCGTTTTCTTCGTATTCGTCATCCGGTAGTAATACTTGAAGAGTTCCATCGTCGATGGAATCCCCAAGTATGCTTCACAGAGGTAGACGAAGATGCTCAGGTTTGCAATGGCGTTGGGAGCCAGGTTGATCAACTCAACCTCATAGAACTCCAGCACTTGGGAGAGAAAAGAATGTGCTGGAAGCTTGAGCCCGCACTCAACATATGCGAGGAACACCGGGATTTCTCCCTCCTCGCCGCTTGGGCAGTGCTCTCCAAAAGGCGATCTCCAAGAGATCAAACTCCTGTCGGGTAGCAACCCAACCCTCTCCAAACTCTCCAATTTTCTCTCATTCAGATCGGAGATCGACCAGTTTGAGATGAGGTCCGACATGATGTTTTCCTTTTTTGGATGAAGAACTCAAGGAAGATTTTCTTGGAGATAGGGGCGTAAAGGTTTAAAGCACTCAGCCGGGGTCGTTTTATAGGCACTTCACTGTAACCGACCCTACGAGAAGTCCAACGGGCAAATACCTTTTCGCCTGGCGGACAGAAAGGCTTTTTCCTTTTTCCAAAGCAGTTTCTCAACTTTAAAAATGAATACAGACCGCCTCGAGTCCCACGGCATTTAATGAGAGGTCTGTCCGATATGATTGCATCGGAGAACGTGTTCACACGACCAACATTCATTTAAAAGTTCGGGGGCTAGCTGTTGAGGATTAAAATATTCATATATTATCTTAATATATGATAAAGACCATACGTCTTCGTGGTCGTAACTTCTAAGACCACCGACCTAACTGGTCGTAGGTACTCTGAAGTTATATAATAAATACCCTGGTCGGACAAAGTTCCAAACCTAGTCCACGACCAGGTAAGTGCTCGTAAAGCTATGAACAGGCGTCTGGGTCGAGTCCCCGACCACGCCACTCACCATGTGATGAATGAACCACGTGTTTCATATTCCGCATAATACAACACTATCACGGTTGATGATTTAACGTCTTCTAAATCATTAACCGCAGAACAGTTGACATCTTCACCAACCGCCTCTGCAGTTGGTGGAACCGTCAAACTACCACCTCTTTCCGACCAGACGCGTCGCTCCCCAACGGGTGTCTCCTCGTGAGATAACTGCCACCGCTTCATCAAGTACTTAAGGAGGACCATAGAAGGCCGGAGGAGGGGCACGACGACAACAACCACACAAACACGAGGACAAGGAAGACACAAGACATCAGCAACAGTCCTATAGAGGCACATCAAGCGAGATGTAGCAAAGTGTTGTGTTTTTAGATACTCTCAGTGTTTGTAATCGTGAGTTCATAGCAATAAAGAGCAAGTCAGATCCACTCCCAGGAGATACGCATATTTTTCCTCTTTTCATTTATATATTCATAAGATCGGCGATTTGATCGTCGATAGTAACACATTTCTACTTTTTAAAAGATCTAAATATATGAGGTTCAATCTTCAGTGTGCTAGATGGAGCTTGGGCTCTTAGCAATGGAGACGCCCAACAAAATAACCATCGAATCAATGTAATAAGATGTGCATGTTTATGTTGTATAATCATTTCTTATCATATTCTCCACTCATTTCACTTTAGTTTTCATTTTCTAAGGCTTTGTTTTAAACGTCTTAGAAGATTGGAATAGGTGGTTGAATGGTTTGTGTGTGATGTATGTATGTGGGAGCTCAAAAAAGAAGGATGTGTGTGCAATATGTGCAAGATGCATATTTCAGTTGACGTTTTTTTCTCTTCATATTTCGTAATACAAATTTGGTGTATGAAAAAGGCCATGTTCCACCTCTTGTACATATTGTGTGATTATTAGTTTAAGTTATCCAGTTACCTAGATAATTTGTGAGCCGTTGATTGTGGTGTTGGAATTCTGGTCGGTGCGATGTGTTAAGCTTTGTTATAATTGTGTAGATTAATTATTGTCTATTGTATTATGTGTTTTACCAGAAGTTTCTAAGGAGGGTTTCTTAATTTTGGATGATACTATACTACAATTATTATGGTTTTGAAAGAAAATATGTTATTGCTTTCCATATAAATACGGGGATTCGTTCTCAATGAAATGACTTGAAAATCCGATGATTGCACATTTGAGATAATAGTATGATTCGGACATAATTAATATGCATTGCATACTAAAATTTGGTACAAGTATGAGTTTTTGTTGCAACACACCAGCACATGACTAGTAAAACTCAAAGATGAGATTTGTTTTCAAAGCTAGAACGATGATGAGATAAGGGATTGTCTAGGTGTGAGTTGTTTGAAAATTTGTTATTTTTCAGTCACTTGTTCCTACCTTTAGATTTTCATCTAACGACACGAAAAAATACAAATATATATATATATATATATATATATATATATATATATATATATATATATAATTCTAAAATAGACAAAAATAAATCTAGGTGAACCCTACAAATACAAAAAACAAATAAAATCAAAAATTACATTAGAGTTGTGCTAAAATTGCATATCACTTGGTACTGTAATTTTACACTTAGTACTGTTCAACTATAGGTGACTGATGGATAAGAAAATTTTAGGCAATTAAAAATTAGCAAATCCGTTGAGACAATGTGTTACTGAAACTATCGCATAAATTGCAACAGTTAGCAAATCCGTTGAGATAATGGGTGTGTTTGGTTCCCTGCATACCTTCAGCCTGGCCCGTACGGGTCATCCAGGCTGAAGCGAGCCAGGCTGTGTGGATGGAATATGGGTTGTTTGGTTGACTATTTCTGTTAGGTCAGGCTGTGCTAAGATGTTGTTTGGTTAGGTGCATGAGGATGTTGACCGCAAGTGTAGATGCACGAGACGGTGGAAAGAAAATGGTAGCATAACTTTAATTTTGTCTTAATATATTCCAATAGCCTTTATTTTACCTTAACCCACTTTAATCAACCCTAATGCTACCTAATATGCACTGATCATTTCTTAATAACGTCATTAGCAGAGCCTGCATATTGAGAAACGGAGAAATTGAGCGTTTCTACCCAGCCTGGCCCGAAGGCATCGTTTGCATCTGCTCAGCCAGGTTGCTTTACGTGTGCAACCATCCAAACAAGCGAAACCAAAAAAATTCTACATCTGAGGAGCCTAACCCAATCTTATACACCCAACCAAACACACCTAATGTGTTACTGAAACTATCGCATAAATTACAAATCTGTCTAGCAAACCTAAACATAGAACACCAACTTTCGGGGACACGAACTGCAGTTTTCAACCAGATCATAGCCTGAACAGTTAATCTTAAAAAATGAACCGCTAATTGCTTAATCTGGATGGTAATTGAAACGAAACCTGTTTAATTGCTCAATGGCAACGGATGGTGGTTGCGCTTGCACCAATCATCAAGACTCGAACCGTTTCGGGGAAAGTTCCCAGTCAAACCGGTGTCACTCCTACGCGCCCATCCCTGAGGTCCGCCCTGTGGCCAAACGCAGCCTTTTCTCCCTTCATCGCGAGGGCAAGGCAGCAAACGCAAGCTTAGGGTTTCGTCTCTCTCCCCCTCCCCACCTCGGCCTCTCCTCCATCCCGCCGGCGCTCGAGGAGCACGAGCCCTTGGTAGATCCCGATGGCCTCGCGACGCCGCACGCTCCTCAAGGTCATCATCCTCGGCGACAGCGGGTGGGTGATTCGGATCTTTATCCTTCTGTCTGTAACTTCTCGAAGGTTTTTCTTTTGCTTAACTTTCTGGTGATTTTCTGCGATCCAGGGTCGGGAAGACTTCCTTGATGAACCAGTATCCTGTAATTCGAGTTGCGGTGGATTAATTGCTTCGGGTTACTTGCTCCTCTTGTCATAAAGATGCGATTCTTGTTCGGTTTCATATAGGCTTTCTTTTGTATGTGTTTTCTTGAGCTGTGATGTAATTCAGATACGTGAACAAAAAGTTTAGCAACCAGTACAAGGCCACCATCGGCGCGGATTTCCTCACAAAGGAGGTACAATTCGAGGACAGGCTCTTCACTTTGCAGGTACCTTCAGCAATTCACTTTTGCTTATGATTAGTCCTGTTTCCTCGAGAGCAAATAATCGAATTGTTCTGTTTTCTTAGTGTATGCACCTGCTGTACTGATGCTTGGAATGAGTGGCTGCTTGTGCAGTCATACTCTTACTTAAAGTTAGTGGATAATAGTAATTTAAAGCTGCCTTTTGAATTCTCTAAGTTGTGTAATTTCACTTCCTTAGTCTGACGTGTGTAGCGCTGTTGAATTCCTGGACATTGTTGATTTGTTTGCTGTAATGTTTCCTAAGGCCAGTGGGAGTTTGTGGAATTTGTCAGCGTAGAAAGTAATGAAGTCTTTCTACTTGGAAGAAATGCCCCACTTAATGCCATCTAGGGGCCAAAGAATCAAACAGATAGCTAGAACTAGAAGTGCAATCATTGCAAAATTTCTAGAAGCTGGCATAGCAGTAGTTTCTATACTCTAGTGCATAGTAGAAAGCACCGATGTAAAACAAGAAGCTAATCTGTGAAAACCATGTAGTTGAAAAGTATATTCAATATGTAGTATTTGTTAGAGATATAGTTAGAGATCTATCTGTGTTAGAGTAGGACTCTAGCTTTGTTTTGGTTCCTTATCTGTAACTTGTATCTGTATATATATAGGCCCATTGGCCTCCTGATAATACAAGCAACAATCATAACATGGTATCAGAGCATTAGGGTTACCTCTTCCTCGTGCAACTCCGCTGCCGCTCCGTCGGCCTTCTCCGCTGTCGCTCCGTCGGCCTTCGTCGTCTTCTCCCCCGACGGCCGCTTCACTCACCGCCGCCATGAGCCAAGCCTTGCATCGCCCGCTTGCCGCGTGGGAGGAAGCGCGCCACAGCCCTCGGCCGCCGCCGCCACCGGAGGAATGAGAGGGTCGCGACTGCGATCCTCCGGCGCCTCCGTCGGCCACACACTCTCGTCGTCGCCGCCACCATTATTGTGCGGGCCTTCACCCGGCCTTCACCTTCATCTGAGAGAGAGGAGGAAAGGCCGAGGAGTCGAGTGGTAAGAAGCGCACTCGCCGAACGCCGCCGCTGCCGCCGCTCCGCCGACGCCGGCCGGCGACGCCTTGATTCGCGCCGCCTCTAACCCCGGTCGCCGACGGTTCGCCGCCTCTCAAACCCGGAAGCGCCGCCGCTGCTGCTGCTTGCGCGTGGGAACTAACGCCGCCGCCGCCGCCGCTCCGCGCCATCATGAGCCGCCGCCGCCGCAGCTAACGCCGCCGCCGACACAAGGGGAACCCTAGTTCCTTCCCGCAGGCGTGGTTTGAAATCGGCCGGGCCGAACGGTGAATTAAATCCGTGGCGGCCGTGAAAAAAATGTCGGGTCTAATCGCCGCGCCGTCGGGCCGCTTATTAGACTACGTTATTTGGTCGCCGCGCCGTCGGTAGCCGCCACCAAACGGGCACCGCTTTCCTCATTGCCGGTGATCTTCGGCGGTGTTAACTACACCGACTTCGTGTCTCACATGCGCATCCATATGCGTGGTCTTCGCCTCAGGCGTTCTCTGCAGCGATGTCACCGTCCGCCATGCCTACTACTCCGACGAGCTGCGCTTATTGCGCTTCCCCGACAAATGACAAAGCTACTATTGAGGTCGCGGTCTTCTCGATGAGAAGGTCGCCTCGCTACTAAGAGGCTCGACTCCTACATGGATCGCTTGACTACCTACACTCAGTGGTGCGATGACGATGCCCGCTTCTTGCCTTCATCGCCGAGTGTCCAAATTTCGCCTTCTTCGAGATTGTGGGATTTTCTTCTACCGTCGGATGTGGACTCATCTTCGACAGCGCTCGAACCTCTCCGGAGATGCCTCTCACCGCCGGTAGTTCGCCAGAGCACTCTCTTGGCAGGTGATGCTACGTTGACGCCTTCTACGCCGAGTTCTCGCATCCGGCGCCAATCGACTCTCTTCGCCTTCGCCGTTGTCGTTCTTGTTCGTCTTTGCTTGGTCTGTGGCGACACGGAGTTTCAGCGTGTCACGAGTTCCTTACTCGCCGCCCCGAAGTTCGAGCGAGGCGTGCCCGACTACTTGCACGCCACCCTTGTGTCACTCTTCCGAGGCCCTTACCGAGATACGTGCGCAGGAGACTCGTCGAGCGGTGCCGGCTCGATGCCACTCCTCCGTGCTCGCCGCCAGACACTACGCTACACCGATCGCTTCACGCTTGAAGACGCCTCCTCCAATGGCCGCCACAGTGGTGGTGGCCGCCTCCATCTGGCGGTGGTCGTCCTCGCCGCTCCTATCGCGACAAGATCGGCCACATTGAGTCTCGAGTGCTACAAGCAATGGCATATTTCACGCCGTTCTTCTCCTAGCACTGCACCAGATTTCTACAACGACGTCAGATCGACTACTTCGCGCTTTCTCATCGAGGTGAGATAGCCGGACTTCGACGACTACTTGCCGCCGTGTTCTTCCTCAACGAGTTCTGCGCAGTTACGCGACCGACTCTTCTGCACCGAAAACCACCTCCTACACGCATGGTACCTCCCGTGGATCCTTGATTCCGAGCATCCTTCCACATGACTTCCGATTCTTCCACTCTATCTTTTGTTACACCTCTTGATTCCCCTGCGGTGTTCTTACTGCGATGGTACCTCTCTTTCGTCTGCAGTCGAGGACCTCTTAGCAACTCATCTTTTCATGTTCCTTCATTGCTCATGTTCCTCGCCTAACCATGCGACTTCTTTCTCACGGATGACATCGACCTTGGTTATCTGGATCATTCTCGACTCGACTCTTGTTGTGTTCGGGACCGCCACACGGAGTTCGGTTGGTTCGGGCCCTCGGCGCCTTGACTCGCAGCGCCTCTCGGGAGCTTGATCGCTTCACCTTCCTTCCACGCCACCGTCGCCGCCATCTCTCGCCTCTACCACTCCGTCTCACCGCTCTTTCCAACAATGGCATCACCGTCTTGGCCATCTGTGTGGCTCTCGATCGTCGCCTTTAGTTCGTCGTGGTCTTCGGGTCTGCCTCGTGAGACGTGTCTCTACATTGTCGTACGTAAGTTAGGCAAGCGGCTTGACTTCCTTATCCTCATAGTGAGTCGGTGTCTCAACGCCCATTTGATCTTGTTCATTCGGATGTTTGGGGTCCGGCTCCTTCGCTTCGAAAGGGGTCATCGATACTATATCATATTTATAGATGATTTCTCTCGCCACACTTGGATATATTTCATGTCTTCTCGTAGTGAGGTCTTGTCTATCTATAAACAGCTTGCCACTATGGTTCGCATACGCTTCTCCACTCCTATTCGTGTCTTTCGTCTTGACTCTGTGGCGAGTACCTCTCTCATCACTGCGCGCAGCTTCTTTGCCGAAAGGTGGCACTCGCCAATTTTCTTGTCCCGGTGCTCATGCTCGAATGGTGTTGCCGAGCGCAAGCATCGCCACCTCCTTGAGTCGGCTCGTGCGCGATGATTGCCGCCTCTATTCCACTTCACTTTTGGGCGAGGTCGTTTCCACCGCCACCTATCTCGCCAACATCCAAATTTCTTCGCGCTTCTTCGAGGAGCAATCCCTATTGAGCGCCTCTGTGGTCTCCTTCGACTACTCGCCTTCGTTCGTTTGGTGCGTTTGCTACGTTCTCCTCGCCTCGAGAACGCACTAAACCGATCGCTAAGTCCATTGAGTGTGTCTTTCGGGTGCAGGTCGAGCACAAGGGCTATCGGTCTTTGGGATCTGTTGGTCGACGGATCGCGATTTCTCGGGATGTGACTTTTGACGAGTCTCGCCCCTTCTACCCACGCCCCGCCTCTCCTTCGACTTCCTCTGTGGAGTTTCGCTTTTTTGACCTTTCGGATACACCTATCTCGCCTCCACATATTTCTCCCGTGGCCTCTCCGCCATTGTCGCCACTGCTTTCGTCTCCTGCGGCTCCTCGGGCTCCCCACTACACTCGTCTCACACTCGTCGACCTCGTATTGAGGATCTTCCACCGAGTCCACTTCTCCGATGTTTCATCTTCTTCGATGCTTCATCTTCCCCGACGGGCGTCTTCTCCTCGCTCGCTCCGCGATCGCCCGACCGATTCGCCCCGCCTGCTTTTGCCTTTGCCGGGCGCAGCCTACTTGTGAGCCCGCCTCCTACCGAGATGTCAGCATCGTCCCGATTGGCGGATGCCATGGCCGAGGAGATTGCGCCTCGAGCGCATCGGTACTTGGGATCTTGTTCCTTTTCCATCTCACTCGCGTCCATCACATGTAAGTGGGTCTATAAGATTAAGACTCGCTCGATGGTTCTCTTGAGCGCTATAAGGCGCGTCTTGTTGCTCGTGGCTTCAAAGAGAGCATGGTCGTGACTACGACGAGACTTTTGCTCTCGTGGCCCCACATGACCACCGTCCGCACTTCTTCTTTCGGTGGCGCCTGCTCGCCATCGGGTCTGCTTTCAACTTGATGTCAAGAATGCCTTTCTTAATGGCGAGTTGCGTGAGAGGTCTACATGCATCCGCCACCGGGTATTCTGCTCTCGAGGTATGGTCTCGCCGCCTTCGCCGCTCTCTCTATGGCCTTAAGCAAGCCCTCGTGCTCGGTTTGAGCGCTTCTCATCCGTGGTCACCGCCTGTTTTTCAAACAAGTGATCATGATCTGCGCTCTTTGTCCACACTTCGCCTCGTGGTCTGGACTCTTCTCCTTCGTATGTTGATGATATGATCATTACGGAGATGATTCTCGAGTACATTGCCTTTGTCAAGGCTCGCCTTAGTGGCGAGCGCCTTATGTCGGATCTTGGTCCTCTTCGCTACTTCCTTGGGATTGAGGTTACTTCCACTCCGGATGGTTTCTTTATGTCCCAAGAGAAGTATATTCAGATCTTCTTGATCGCGCCTCCTCATCGTCGGCGTCTGTTGAGACTCCTATGGAGCTCAATGTTCACCTCCGACCCTCGATGGCGAACCTCTTTCGATCCGACTCGCTATCGCCATCTTGTTGGGAGTCTTGTCTACCTTGTTTGTTACTCGTCCGGATATCACTTATCCATTCACATTCGAGTCGGTTTGTTTCGCTCCCACTCAGTCCACTCTGACCACCTTCTTCGAGTTCTCGCGATACCTTCGTGGGACTATCTCTCGCCGTCTCTTCTTTCCACGCCCACTCATTCTGACTTCCAGCTTATTCGGATGCTACTTGGGCGTGATCCTCCGATCGCGGTCTATCTCTCGCCTTCGTGTTTTTCTTGGTGGTTCGCTTATTGCACGGAAGACGAAGAAACAGATGCAGTGTCCCGCTCGAGTCAGAGGTGAGTTGCGAGCTATGGCTCTCTTGACAAAGCAGAGATTACTTGGCTACGGTGGTTACTTGAGGATTTTGGTGTTTCACATTACACCGACTCTCTCTCTTGTCGACAAGACAAAGTGCTATCAAGATTGCTGCAGTGACCACGTGAAGCATGAGCTCACCAAGCATATTGGTGTTGATGCTTCCTTCATGAGGTCTTGTGTGCATGATCAGGTGATTGCTCTTCAGTATGTGCCTTCAGAGCTTCAGATAGCGGATTTCTTCACGAAGGCCCAGACTCGAGCACAGCACGGTTTCTACCTCTCCAAACTCAGTGTTGTTGATCCACCATGAGTTTGAGGGGGGGTGTTAGAGATATAGTTAGAGATCTATCTGTGTTAGAGTAGGACTCTAGCTTTGTTTTGGTTTCCTTATCTGTAACTTGTATCTGTATATATATAGGCCCATTGGCCTCCTGATAATACAAGCAACAATCATAACAGTATTGTAGTCCATGGCTACCTTTACTGGAATCAAAAGGACTACCAATGGCACACTGGCACTAGCGTACATGAACCTACAGCCTAGTATGGAAAATTTGAGTCATCTATGAAGTGTAATTAGAAAGGGGGTTTATGCTGTTGCATGCCATGAAGGCGAATCTGCTCATGGGTAATAATAAAAACCAAAGCCTCAAAAGAGTCATGTTGTGAGTAGAGTGGGACAGTGCCTCACACTGCAAGTTATTCAGCCAAGTGTTGAGCTGGTATTTAAGTATAGTTTTCTATCTTAGTGTCTGAATCATAAAATATTTTATGTGGTTGTTATTATCTAATCCCAGTAAACATAGTTTTCGTCTGTTAATTGTAATAAGTATGCAGTACTGGCATAATGCTGAACCTCCTTTCTCTTTTCCTTCCCGAACACTGTAAATTTGAGTTGGTTTCTATTTCTAGTAAAAGGGCTAGGGTTTTCCCTCCTTTATAAAAGAACTACATAAATGCAAAGTAAGATTGTGATTTTCCCATATGTCGATTTGGTTTCCATTTTTATGAATTGGAAAGCTCTCCAATGTTCTCTTGTGCACATTCATTTCTATTTTTACGAATTGGAATGTTCTCTTGTGCACAATTTATGTATTCTATCAGAAGTTCAGAACAGTAAGAATATGATGGAGATGGAATTACCATTGAAAATATGTATCACTTTCCTGGAGGCCTGTAGTGGTTGAAGCTCTAAATAAGTACTGTTATGATTTGACTTTTCTTTTGCAATTTGAATATGCTTAGCTCTTCTGCTCCTTTCTGAATTATAATATTTAATATTTTAACATTCTATATCTGCAGATATGGGATACTGCTGGACAGGAAAGGTTTCAGAGTCTTGGTGTTGCATTCTATCGAGGAGCAGATTGTTGTGTTCTAGTTTATGATGTTAATTCTATGAAATCATTCGATAATATGAGCAACTGGCGTGAAGAATTTCTAATTCAGGTGAAATCTCTTCTTGCTTATAGTGTGCTGACAGTCCAATGAGCTTTGATTTCTGTCTCACATTCAAATCCAACCTGTCAGGCTAGCCCATCTGATCCTGATAACTTCCCTTTTGTTCTACTGGGAAACAAGGTTGATATTGATGGTGGAAACAGCCGTGTGGTAATTATCACAACTCATTTTCTCTCAAAACTATTCTGTAAGCCATGGACTGTTAATGGACTTGTCTATTGCCATCTTAGGTCTCTGAGAAAAAGGCAAAAGCTTGGTGTGCCTCAAAAGGCAACATCCCTTACTTTGAGACATCTGCCAAAGAAGGAACAAATGTGGAAGACGCTTTTCAGTGCATTGTAAAGAATGCTCTGAAAAATGAACCAGAAGAAGAATTGTAAGCACATCCTTTTCCTCAGTATTCTTTGTTCAATATTCATAGCTAGAGGATTTACTATTGCTTAAGATGCATATTGATATGATGGTGTATTGACATTTGGTAATTGGTAGTTTTTCCCGTCCTTTGCTCCACTATTTGTGTTCAACAATAGGGACATTAGTTTTTTTTATATACACATCCTTATTCTGTTTATTTCATAAGTATGTCATCCTGTTTATTTGCAAATTGCAACTACTGAAAGCGATGCACTGACCTTAAACTGTTCTCGTGAAGGTACGTGCCTGACACTGTCGATGTGGTGGGTGGCAGCCGGACCCAAAGATCATCAGGCTGCTGTTAGGTCATGATGCACCATCTCCACAGCGACCATTAAATATGCAGTCTTTTATGCCTGTATATTGTCGAATGGATCTGTATTTCATTTGTGACCTTATCAATCACCCCTTCTGTACGAAATGAAGGATTGATACGTCTGTTCTGAATTGTCACCTTGCATTCTGTGCAGTTTATTATCTTGTGAATACAGTCAGTGAATAATATAATCCAAACTATAGTTTTTCCGTTATGCATGCACGTGTGGGATGGATTTCAACTAGTTGCCTACGAGTTGTTCCAAGCCTTGCCCATCAAATCAAGAATCTGATTGTTGAGATGGATTGAGGGTAAGTTTTGAAGTGTGGTTGCCGCGGGCGTTATCACTTATGCATGTTGTCTGCAAGGGAAGTTTAGAATGCAAAATTAATCTTATGAGGGGTAATCACCGAAATGGATTTAGATGCAATGACAAGCACCTCCACTGTATGTCACGATCATGCCCAACCTCCACTGTCTGTCACGATCATACCCACTTATTGCTCAGTATCAGACACGCCAATGAAAGATCCCATAATGGATTAGCTTTTGGACCCTTTTCCCAATCCTTTTATTTTTGCCGTCTTTTCTGATTTTTCCCTTTCACGTGGGTCTCGTTATTGGCAACTTGCCAACTTCTGATCTGCTGCCTGATGCATGCCATCTTCGAACCTTTTGGTATGACCCCTAATTCGTAGTTGCAGTGAACAGAGTTGTGTCAAACGAAATAGCTCAATAGAATTTTTAAAGTTAGAGTAATCTGGAGCGGAATAACTCGTAGTGCAATTTTTAAAGATGGGTAGAACCTTACTCTAAGTGGGAAGCTGCGGACAACAAAGCAAAATACCACTCGAGGTTAGGGTTAATTATCCGTAATATGTCACTAGACTACCCTTCGGGTTTCGCACCCGGCACCCCATCCCCTCGCACTCGTTTCATTTTCCTTCCGATTCCCGAATCGCCACAGCTTAGAGAAAACCCTAGAGCGACTAGGGCGACGGCGGCGTCTTCCTCCGTGCACGCAACTTCTTTCTCGGCATCAACGCCCCCGGCTTCCTCATCCTCTCCCCAGAGCACGCTACTCCTTCCCCAGCCTCAGCTTCCTCGTTCTCTCCCTGGCGCACGCTACTCCTTCCCCGACATCGGCGAGAAGGTCAATTCCTAATACTTCATCCTTTAGTTTTTTTGGCAGATCTATCAGTGTGCTTATGGATGTCTTCGAGATTTGTTGATCATGATGTTGGAGGTACAAATTGGTTAGAAATTACTGGATGCTAGTTTTTTTTTTCTTTCGAAAATGCTATTGTTCAAAACATGCCCACAAAATGAAGCACAGTACTCGGCTCAGCGCTTGTTTGGACTTGTGTCAATATCAGAACCTTGTCATTTGTCAAATGTCTTCATGTTAATAACTAGCACCATATTAGTTGGCTGAAGCACCATGCAGACTTGATGATTGATTGATTGTACTTGTACTATGTTTCTAATTGTTATGTATGACATTCTGCTTGTGATTGAACTACCGACCTTCATGGAGGATCAAGTTCACATCCTGAATATTTTGATCGGTGATCAAGGCATTGAGGACTCATCCATGTATTCGACGCCTAATGTAACTAGTCCATATACTTGCTTTGTACTATACTGGTGAATAGATAAGTAAGGTTTTCCACTACCATGTTTTGAAGCCATCTTGAAACAATACAATGTATTATTCATAAAAAATTAGTAGGGTGCTCGTGCGTTACAACAGAATGAAAGAAAGGTAAGAGGTTGATACATAATTTCAAATGAGATCCTAAACACTACAATAAATATCAATTCTATTTCACACATAAGAAGCCAAACATAACTCTCCACAGGGAGCATCTTCCAAACACCACATAAGTAATACTGGTTTTGAGAAATCTTTTTACCGGAATTTTACGGGTTTACTACACATATCCAAACTCCAAAATTTATGTTCTACGGAATAAAAATCATGACATAAAAGAATTATGTAATGAATACTTTTTAAATTTAGGAGGATACACCATCTAACCTCGGTCTCCTTAAGAAACAAAAAACCAAAGTACCACAATCGTATTAGATGCAACATCAGAAGAAAAAGAATCGCAAAAGGAGTTATGTGGACGCAGCCAATAAAATGCAAAACACTAAATCCCAAATTCCTAAACCAGATCACTCCATAAGCCAAGCTCCACTTGCAAAGATTCTACAACAGAGAAGGTCCCATTGCGCCCCATCCATAGACTCAATTAAATACCTCAATGGTTATTGTTGCCAGTCTCCTTGCCCCTTGTCCAAGGTCCCATGGTCTTCTTGTTTCTGCAAAATAGACCAATAATAAATCCAATAGCAAATATAAAACATGATTTGATTGGAGTGAGAAAGCAACATATGATCAAATCAAACTGTATTCTTAGTTCTAATGCCCAACATGTCACGGCTACCCCAACACAAATCAAAGCTCTCAGTTTTTTTTACCACAACCAGGTAACGAAGAACCCAACATTGAGTTATGTTGATAGGTATTGGTTATCAAAAGAGGGTGGCCATTGCTTGCCAAACATATGTAGCCATGGAGCATTTGAAAACAAAAAAAATGTTCAATAATTTAAAAGTGATTGCAAAACTGACAGATTCTGTGGTCTGTCCAGTTCCTCTTAACACAAATTTTCAGCATTACTTTCTTACTCAGATACCACAAAATATTTTTCAGTGGCAATTTCACCTTCCATATAAAACCATGAGAAAAATGGTCACTGGAATTGACCAGAGACAAATATAAAGAATGCAGAGTGAAACACTTGTGAGTAGTAAGCTTCCAAAGTCATGCTAAGTTAGATGCCAGACTACAAGGTTCTCCCCAATCAGAGTTCTACAAAAAGAAACCTCTGCTGCAACCCATCTCCCAGCATCAGCCACACCATTTTTTTTTTGTCATGCACAAGATTGTATTGGTATGCAATGGATACTTATGTTAGGAATTGTGTGTATTATTGAAGAGGCCCAAAGTGCAATATATATAGGAGTACAGGTACAGATAATGATATGTAGAGATAGAATCTATCTCTAACATATCTGTAACACCTCCTCAAATGCAAAACGTATGTAATAGCATTGCATTTGGAAAGGGTTGATACTAAAATATGAAAAATCCAAAATCCGAGTCTTGATAATGTCGTCGTAGCATGCAGCTCTTAGAAAATCTGTCGAGTATCAAAAGACCTCCTCCCATCTGGTGTCGTGCGACGACTCAAAAAGCACAAGGTGCAGAAGCAAAGTCGATCGTGGTAACAGATCGAAGAAGATGATGAAACCGATATGAATAAAAAGAGATGTCAAATCAAGTCGAATAGGAATAGGTGAAAGCGTGGCGGCGCAGATCGTAGCCCAAGACGGCGGCGATGCAGTGCACAAGAAGCGCAACGAATGCACAGTGCAAAAGAAGCGCAACGCAATGCACAAGAAGCGCAACAGAGGCGCATGCAGAAGAAGAGCGGCGCAATGCACAAGAAGTACAACGAAAACGCAGTGTGGAAGAAACGCGGCGGCCTTGAACGCTAGGAGCGACAGATCTGCAACTGCTCGAAGAAAAATAGCAGCGGGAGCAGCGGCTGCTGCCATGCATAAGGCAATTCCTATGCTTCTATGACTGACAGTAAATTTTGTGGACTCGCATGGCTTAGACAAACTCAAAAATTGAGTGCTACGGACTTGGATAGACGCAACGGAAGAAAAACGACACAAAGGAGGAAACTCCTAAAGATAACTAGCAGAAACGACAGCTCTTAACAGCGGAAGAAGCTGCAAGAAGCTGGAGCTAAAGAAGCCATTGCAGAAACCAAAGTGGAGCCGAGAAGCCATTCTGTAAAATCGAAGCGAGCTGTGAAAGCGGAGCGGCTTCGGGTTGATCTGGTTAAACCAGATCGACCTCTCCGCCTCCGTCCTCCAATCAGTCTCCACCGACTCGTCCGTTGACTCTTTTCTCCCTCTCCGCCCAACTTCATCTTCCCCAACTCCTCTGCTTCTCAAGACCATGAAGAAGAAGACGATGGCCGGACGGCGGCGGCGGCTAGACCGGTGGCAAATCGAGAAGGGGAAGCCGATCCAAATCAGATCTGGACGGCGGAGCAGAGGTTCCAGGGCGTGCGGAGGCGGCGGCTCGGGAGGCCCGACGGCGGCAGGATCTGGCGCAAGCGGTCCGAGTTGGAAGAGCAAGCCGCAGCGCAGGATCTCCGTGCGTCGCACGGGGGAGCCAAGGCAGCGGTGGCGCCGGCCGGATCCGAGGCAGTTCGGCGCGGATCCGGTTGGGGTGGGCTCGAGGACTCCGATCCGAGTGAAAAACCCCGTAGAAAACCACCGGCCGCTGGGAGTCGCAAGCTCGGGCGGGAGAAGGCCAAGCGGCGGCAAGCGGCTCCTCGGGCAATGAGTAGGCGGAGGCAACCGCGGCAGCTCGTGCGGCCTAGCGGAGAGGGTGTGTGGCGCCTTCACCCGAGGCGGCTCGATCCAAGGAGCGACGATGTGGCGCCTTCACCCGAGGCGGTTCGATCCAGGGCGCGACGGCGGCTGCGCCGGAGGCGCATGAAGCAGAGGCGCTCTTCGACCAGGAACGAAGTCCGCACGCACGCGTGCCAAGACGAGCATCGGCGCGGATCCAGAGGCGGCGGCTCGGGAGGCCCAACGGCCACAAGAACTGGCGCAAGCAGCGACAGAGCCGGAGGTGGCGAAGCAGACCCCGACGCACCAGATCGGAGTGACAAGCAGCGGCGGCGACTCGATCCAGAAGACGATGTCGAGGCGGCAGCGGACCGATCGAAGGAGGTCGAGCAGAGACGACGCACCGGGCGACGTCGAGCAGAGACGACACCGAGCAACGAGAGGCCGCCCCCGGGAGTGAAGATGGTTCCTCCCGGGGGCAGCGGCGGCGTCGGCCGGAGGCTAGGAGGCGGCGCAGGTAAGAAAACCTAACCTGGGCTCTGATACCATGTTAGGAATTGTGTGTATTATTGAAGAGGCCCAAATGACAATATATATAGGAGTACAGGTACTGATAAGGATATGTTAGAGATAGATTCTATCTCTAATATATCTCTAACAACTTAGACCAAAACTTTCTCAAGTGAAATATTAATAACAAATTTGGATTTACACCGAACAACAAAGAGGACTAGTTATGCAGAAAAAATATTATAGGAAACAAAAATATCCATTGCAATTGACGAAAAACCAAGCCTTGCCATTTTATTCCCCTCAAGCATAATACATGCAGTTCCCAGCATAGAATGTTCTTTAGAAGACAGACCATGCCGCTTATGCTCATATGCATTGCTAATCTGCAATTGTCAATTTATCATGGCTAAGTGCTTGACAGTAATGTATATAATTCTGATCAGACGAAACCGAGTGAATATATCGGTATGGGAGACTCTGGCTGTCTAATATCTATTCTCAAAATCAGATTGTACTACAGCTATGGTTTCAAACACGATACATTAGAAATCTATCATATTCAGTCACTGAAAAATGAAAGAATTGCCATGAATACGCCATTAGCCACTTATTCTAGATCAGATAATTTACTTGTACATGCTTACATAATTGTTATGTAGTTGTGAATATGCAAGATAAAAATACAGTGTTAGACTAAAACAAAACAAAGCAAAGTAATAACCATAGTTCTCCTAAAAACAGTAATAGCCAAAGTAGTCATTCATGTATTCACGTTTACTAAGAGAAATGTCACACAAACTGTTCGTTTAGAAAAAAGAACATAGAAAGCAAAACTAATCAGAAGGAAGCATGTATTCGTCTCTGTCAATTGTACCAGGCTGCCTTTGCTCTTGTTTCAACGATCAAGTAATGTTTGAACTACCAAGTAATTCATTCTCTAGAGAAAAAGGACCATACCACATCTACTTTCTCAAAACCAGTCTCAAGAAAACAAGTGTGACCAATGAACATCTAGGATATTATTTGGTTTCCTTATTTGTAACCTTCCTTTGTACTCTCTATATATTGCTCATTGGGCATCTTTTAATACATACACATTATTCGTAACATGGTATCAGAGCTTAGGGTTACCTAGCTCTCCTTCTACTGCCATTCAGCGCCGCCACATCCGGCTTCGTAGCCGCCCGAGCCCTTCATCGCCGGGCTGCCCGTCGTTGCTGCCGCCGCCCTCGCCGAACCGCTCAACGCTCGTCGCCAGTGTGCGGATCGCAGTCACCGGCTCGCTCTCGGACGCCGCAGATCTCTTCGGCACCCGTTCTTTGCCGCGAGCCGCTGTCGCTTCGTCGCCGAAGCGGATCGCAGTCGCTGGCGCTCTGGGCGACGCCGCCCAAGATCTCTTCTCCGTCACCGTCGTCGTCGTCGCCGCCGCCGCCTTTCGCCGAGCCGTGGCTCCTCCGAGCCGCTCTTGAGAAGATCGCCGATCGCCGCCGATGCCGCGTTCGTCGCTCATCTCGGATCCTCGCGACGCCCATCGCTGCTTCGCCACCGCCGACCACGAGAGACGCCGCTCGAGTTCTTTGCCGCATCGCCCGTCCGGCGATCGCCGCCTGCGCGACGACTTCGCTGGCGACTCGGGCATCGCCTGCCCAACTCCAAGTCGCTCATCGCCAGTCGCCGCCGCCGCCACCCGAGCAGCAAGGGGGGGGGGCAACCCTAGTTCCCCCAGCGCGCGGCGTGAGTTAGCAGGCCGAAGTGGGCGGTCGGTCGGCTTTAAAAGATTTGGCCCGGCGTGTAAAAAAACACACAGAGAGAGAGATACGTCTCTCTAACCGCCGCGTCGTCCAGTGCCGCCTGTTAGACTTTGTTGCCTTGGTCGCCGCGCCGTCCAGCGCCGTCTACCGATGACTTCCGTTCCATTTGCTGCGATTCTATTCTTGGGAACAAAGTTTAATGAAACGAACTATAGGTTGTGGTCTTCACTCATGGAGATCATGCTCGATGGTCTTCGCCTCTAGGGACATATTACTAGTACCCGACCTTGTCCGCCTTCGTCGGTTCAGCCTCCTCTCAGACAGCCTAGTTCTACATCTCCTACAGATGATGAGGCCGCCAAGAAGGAGGCAGACACCGCTGCTGTTTCTGATGCTGCTGTTGAGGCTTATCAATATGCCATATATGCTTATGAGCGCTGGTGTGCTGATGAGGCCCATGTTAGAGCCATCCTGGTGGTCAGTGTCGACGACTCCATCCAGCCAGATATTGTTGGTCTGCGTGCCACTCGTCAGATCTGGGAGTACTTGCGTGAGAGATACCATCAGAGCAGCGATGCTCAATTCTTTTCGCTTCAGCGTGAGTTGGAGACGCTTCGCTAGGAGGACTCCTCCGTCGACGATTTCTTCCGAGCCCTAGCTAGTCTCTGGCGCCAGCTGGATGAGTTGGCTTCTCCGCTCTGTCAGGCGTGTCATAAAGTGCAGAAGGCGTATCGTGATCGCCTTCGTCTTTATGATTTCGCTTCACCGCTTCGCCAGTTTGAGCACTGCTGGGGCTCAATCTACGAGCCGTTCACCACGACCGAAGCGATCCATCGAGTCTCTTTCGACGCTTCGTGCTGAGGAGTTTCGCCGCGGGTTAGCAGCACAGCTTGTGATGAGGAACGGCAGCCCGATCTTCCGATAGGTTCGATTTATTTCGTCGTGAAGACGTTGACGCTTTGAGGCTTTCGACCCTATGATCTTCACCTCGCAATTTGCTACACCTGCACAACTGTCGTTATCAACCACGCTCGCACGCGATCGACCTTACCACGAGGGTTATGGTTCCTGCAAGCAATCGAAGCAACTCACAAGAACAAGATAGATGCAATCTGAAATATATTGCGGATTTGGATGAAGTTCACAAAGTGGGGTTTCTCAAACCGTAAACGGCGAAACTGCAAAGAAAGAATAATCTAAGAAAAAACCCAACCCTAAACTGTGGCGGCTGCATGCAATATATAGGGGGGGGGGGAATATGAGGAGGTCGACCAAGGGTTGTGCTGCCTTGTGGAGAGGCGTACACATCCTGGGCTTTGACCTCGCCACGCTTACAAGGTCTTATTAGGTCCAAAACGGTGACGCAACACCTTATTTCAATGTCTCTGACTAACTCCCAACGTGGTCGTCACTGGTCGTGGGTCTGGTCGTAGGGTTGGTCGTAGAACTTGAGACCTGGTCGTAGATCTGGCAGATCTGGTCGTAGAGCTTGCGATCACGTATAATCGGTCGTGACGGGTTTGGATCCTCTCCATCATTCCTAAGTAACAGAAGATCACAATTTTTAGGTAGCATACCATTCTGCATAGATAAATTATTAGCACCTAGAAACGAGCTCACCTCATAATTTAAGTGACGTGCACGAGCTCTTGTCATAGGACCTTATAGTTTAGCAACCGGTTCTGGAGGATTTTGTGTAGTGTGTGTATCCGAAGGAGTGATGTCCTCATCAGCTTGTTCCGACTGTATTTGCTACCTCTTCTTCTTCGACTACACCAGCGGTTTCTGCTTCGACTACAGTTCCTCCTCAGGTATTTATTTTTGCTCCTGTTTTTGCACCAACTGGGGTCCAGTGCAATTATTGCAAGAACTTCGGGTACGACTATCAGTGTTGTGCGGTGCGAAAAAAGCCGAATAAGGCACGTGGAGGTCCATGCTCCAAGGGAGGGCAGGGAGGCCCTTCCTCGACTGCCGGCCGTGGCATGGAACTGCATGGACAACAGGATCAGTGAGGGGGTTAGGGGCAGAGGTGGGCGCAAGTGGTGTCGGTGACGGGAGGTCTCGCGGAGGATGGCAGACCCCCCTTGTTCATGAGACTGGCTTCATGCGTGGGATTCAAGCAAAAACGGCGACCAAGAGGCGGAGGAGACAGCTGGACCGACTTGAATCGAGGGAGGAGGGGATGGACTTGAGGATTCACTTGAAGGTATAGGAAGCATCGGGAGGCAGTTGCTACCTTGCCATATATTGGATCGTGGGAGAAGTGGAGGGGACAGGAAAAAGCACAAGAGATAGAGAATCATACCCCTTGTCGAATCTGCGAGGGATTTTCTTCAGAAAAAAAAATCTGGGAGGGGTGCAGTAGCGTAGGCTACAAGGACGCATCCTAGGAGATCCTCTCCGGTGCCCAATGCTTCCTCCATTGGCCGGCGTCTAGGGCTGGAAACGAGCCGAGCCGAGCCGGCTCGAGCCAAGCTCGCCTAGCCTCGGTCTGAGGCTCGGCTCGGCTCACCTCGTTTGGAAAACGAGCTTGAGAGCCGGCTCGACTCGGCTTGAAAAAAAGCTCGAGCCGGCTCGAAAAGCTCGTTCAAGCCAGGGTTTCCTAAGCCCAAAAACAAAAGTAGAATAATTTGATTATATGAGTCATTTATCATCAATTCAAAATCCAATCATCGTGATTATATGGGGTTGCGCTCGGCTCGTTTGGCTCGCGAGCCGTCTCGAGCTCGGCTCGAATCTTCACCGAGCTCGAAGCCCGGCTCGGCTCGGCTCGAAAAAAAAACGAGCTCGAGCCGAGCCGGCTCGGCTCGCAACAAGCTCGAGCCAGCTCGCGAGCCGCGAGCTTTTTTGCCACCCCTACCGGCGTCCTTCAGAAGCAGGACGACGAGGGCAGGCGAGAATACGCAGCCACAGAACCAACCACGCCCGGCGGCTCCCCTCCCCTCGCCCCCTCACCCAACGGCGCCCCACTTGCCTTCTCCCCCATCTTGGATGATGGACCCTTCCCCTCGCAGTTGGGAAGGGGGCGGAAGTTGGGGGTGGTCGTGGAGTAGGAGAATTGGGAGCGGAGGATGCGAAATTTTAGAGTGGACTGCATGATTTGGGAGAGCGACAATTGAAAATTTGCTGCCGAACAGAATTCTCTTCTAAGTTTTGCCATTACCTAGATTATTATAATTCATAATTTGTTATTTTGTACTATTTTCAATTATTCTTTTGCTATTTTGAGTTTTTATCCCTCTTTTTATTTTTCAGGCTAATAATGCCCACCTGAAGTTACCGAAATGCTCCTGGGTCACATGACTGGGCACGAGCTGGTTTGGTGGCGCCTTAACCCGTCAGGCTCGGTCGCTCACCCCAGTGCCCCGCAAACCCTAGCTCCACTCACACCGAACACCAAAGCCCTAGATCGTGGCGACGACCTCGGCGGCGGTATGCTGTCGCGGAGGAAGACGATGACCATGTCTCAGGGGTCAACCTCGGTGCGAGCAATCAAGGGCACAGAGTTGAAGCATGGACCGACGGGTCTACCCCTAATTCTCTGCCCCATATGCGAGGAATACCGGGTCACTGAGCGCGTCTCGAACAATAAGGAGAATCCACGCAAGCGGTTCTTCAAGTGTCTGAGGAATGAGCCTAATATAAGTAAATTTCACTTGCATCTTGTTGATTGACATCCCTTGTCGATTCGGTTTTAGCCCTCGTTGATTTGGATCCCTTCTGGATGTTTGGCAGATGCCCGATAAATGCACTTTCTTCATGTAGCTCGAACGATATCAAGCTTACCTTGTTGAGACCGGTGAAATCAACATGGACAATACCTTCCCCGAAAATGCAATTCCATAACTTTTTGAGTTGTCCGACAAGTTCAGGGAAGATGTGAAATCCACGACAGGGGAGATCACAGAGTTGAAGGACTGCATTGCAGGTATGAAGATGAGTAGGCAGAACCTAGGAGGGGGGATTCTGAAGTTTGTGTGTGGAGTGAATGTTGTCCTAGTTGTGTTAATTTTGATGGTACTATTATTCAAGTAGTTGTATGGTCCAGGTCCAGGGAAGATGCCCTAGTTGTGCTGTAAAAACTGAATGGTGCGAGTTTGGTTACCCCTTTTGGGTCTGAATGAATGAATGAATGAATGGTTCAGATATGGTTGAATATCAGATTCTGCAATGTAATGTGATGAATGAATGAATGAATAGTTCTGATTCTTCTTTATTGATTTTGACATGTATGTATGATTGAATTGTTCACTTTAGCAGAAGAATGGTTGTATATATGCACTGAATGGTTGTAAATATGCATTGAATTGTTCACTTCAGTAGAAGAATGGTTGTATACATGCACTAATTGGTTGTATGTATGCATTGAATTGTTCACTTCACCAGAAGAATGGTTGTATGTATGCATTGAATTGATCACTTCAGTGGAAGAATGGTTGTATATATGCACTGAATGGTTGTATATATGCATTGAATTGTTCAATCAGACATACATATATGTATGCATTAGAGGCACTGAATGGTTGTATGTATGCACTGAATGGTTGTCAGAAATTTCAGTGAACAATGAGACGATCACACAATCATAAATTGATTCTAACAATCAGAAATTGCAGTGAACATTCAGTCAATCAGACATACATGTAATCAGACAAACAAACAATTACCATCAAGGAATCAGACAATCAAGCAAACAACATGACAACTTGACAAGCTGACATTAAACAAATAATACTTGTTCACCAAATGACACTAATTCACCAAATAACACTAGTTCACCAAATAACACTTGCTCACCACATTACATTAAATCTGATAGTACATTACTGACCCACATTACAATAACTTCATTGAGATGAGCACATCTCACTTCTTTTTTGGAGTCAGCTTCCTGCTTGGTTCTTCTGCACTAGAGCCTTCTGCACTTGATCCTTCTATACTTCCTTGACCTAAACACATGGCTAGTTGCATGTAAAATATTTGCATTAGGCTATGCTGTAAACACATGGTCCCTATCCTTCAACAATTGATAACAAGTAATTGCATACCTTCTAGTTACAGGCCCTGGGCTATGCTCTAGTTCTGGAGATAGGTTGATCCTTGTTCTTGAGATGTTTCCAGTTGGGCAATGGTTGCCACCACTGTTTTCTTCCCTTTCTTCTTTGAAGCTCCAGGTTTTGTCTTGGTGGACTTTCTTTTCCTTAAGTGAACAATTATGAAAGTCTATATGTCAAAGAAAGTTAATGCTGGCAAAAGAAGTAAATAATTGTGAAAGTGTTTGTACCTTTTGTTCGGTCCATTAAGTGGGCAACTAGTAGTCCTATGGCCTAACTCTCCACATCTGTCACACCTGCATTGCCTCTTTGGTGCAAGATTCTTATTCTTCTCAAGACAGTATCTGATTCTTGCTTTCCAAGGTTTGCCAGCAGATCTTTTTACAATGGGTGGTAGCAACTTGAAACCTGGATAAATCTTTGGCCACTATCAAATGTCTGTCATTGGTTCTATGACACCATGATATGCAACCCTGAATCTCTCTACCGAGTAGTAGTCATGCACATAGCCCTCAATGTTGGTACCTCTGAAACTAGAAATGGAGATTAAGGCATGGCTTCCCAGTGTGCTGCCACTCAAGGCAAGTGCATTCATAAGTTTTGCAGTTTGACTACATGCCTAGGCCTGTCCATTGGATTGTCAAACTCAGTCACTGTTGCAGTGAAATTGGTACCATGTTTAGCCTTCATATGGGCTAATCCCCTTGTCCATATTTTGAGTTTATTGATGACAACATATAATATTGTATCTTCCAGCCTCTCTCCAATCCTCCTCTTGAAAAACAACTCCATGACCATCTCCCTTAGCTTGTCAGCTAGCTGATGAACAGGTAGGTCTTTAACATTTTTGATCCAACTGTTGAATGATTCTGCCAAGTTGTTGTACACATAATCACACTTGATATCTTTACATAAGTAGCACCTTATCCAGTGTTGGTTGTGATACTTCGGTAGGTAATCACCAACTTCTGGGCAAGCTATCAAGACTTTATCCATGTGGTGCTCAAACACTTCTTGTATGTTTGCCCTTGCTGCAGGGTACATGTTGGTAAAATATCGCCATGGAACTTCTTCACAAAATTTTGTATTAAGTTTCTTCACAAAATTTTGTATTAAGTGCCTAAAGCCTTCTCTTTGCTCACAATGTGGAAATACCTCCTTCACTGCATTCTCCAGTCCCTTACTTGCATCACTACATATTGTCAGCAAAGGAGGCTTACCAATTGCTCTCTTCAAATGCTTCATGAACCAAATCCAATTATCTAGTGTCTCAGACTCAATGAAGCCAAATACCACTAGAAACATCCAATTATGTCCATCCAATGTAGTCACTCGAGTTAGCTGCCCATTCCACCAGTCATTCAGTGTTATAGAATCAATGCTCAGGTATGGTCTGCATCCAGCCTGAAACCCTTCAATGTGTGGGCCCAAAGTAAGAAAAATATATGTGGAAGTAGACCTTCCCATTGAGAGTCTAGGTGTCTATCTCCACAATACTACCAGGGGACCTCGGCTCTATCTCCGCCTTGAATCTGTAAAGCATATGGAAGCTATAATCCCAATTCACATATAGCATCTCAAGAGCTCTTTGTATCCCTGCCCAGACTGTTGGATATGTGATAGTCACATTGTATTCATCTTGCAGACTACCATGCAATTCTTTTGCACCAACATTTGGCTCTTTCCCCATGATTCCAACTGCCCTATCTGCAATCCAACCTTGTGATGTCATACTAGTTTTCACTCTGCTTGTTGATACACAATTGTGATCATTTACCATCTTGCTGACCTGCATGACAAATATACTATATTTAGTAACATAAAGTATGCAATAAATTATATTAAGTTAGCAAGATTAAAGTTAGTACTATGATATTTCTTTTATCTGGTATCAGAACAGATAATATTCTCCATGGGCATTCTTCACCTTTGCATGAACCTCTGAACCTTAGTTGGATCTGATTTGTTTGTGTATAGATCAAATTCTTCATTTATTGCATATTGCCTAATAGCCATTCTGAAGTCTTTCATAGTAGGGAATGTGCATCCTACTGCCATCCTTGGCATATCCCTATCATACAAACAGTGCCTCTCCTCAGGATTAATGTCATCCACTGGGATTTCAGCCGCAACAGCACCCTCTTGCAGCTCATTGATTGATGGTTGCACACCAAAGTTGGCAGCATTGTCAGATGCAGTCTGCCTCTTCTAGTTAGCAATGCCATCCTCATCTCGTAGTCCCAGTAGTTGATACATCGCATCATCTCCCATTGCCACATCTATGTCATCCTCGGCTACTGATTCATGAATGTGAAGGGTTGACCAATCCACCCTGCCATCTGATGCATTGGTTGGGACATCTGTTGTATACGCTTCAATTGCATCGAGTACTACATTATCGGGTACTACATTGGAGGTGCCTGCTGCATTGGGATATTTGGGTTGTGACATTGTCATAACAGAATGAGTGGAATTATGCTGGTTTTCATTCAACACTGGCCTAGATTCACTACCTGTCTTGTCAACAATTTCAACATAAAATGGCACAAATTTAGCTCTCTTGTCAAAAAAGCATCATACAACTAAATTGCATTCTGAATCAGCAACTCTTCTCCATTGTCCTTGTGTACGCACCACAACTGCACATCTTGACAGGAACCCTATATAATCCTCTCACCCAACTGTTACGATAACTTTTAAGGCGTGTACCCACGGGAGTCAATAATCCATTCAAAGCTCTGACGCTCAAATCTCGTCGTGCTACCATCCAAATGCCTAACAACATACGAGCCAACTATCACTGATATACTAAACGCTCTTTCCGGATCAATTCTACTTGAAAGGGGGAAAATTTAATCACAATCTAACTACTATGTTCCTACTTTCCCTTCTCCGAATCACAAACAAAAGTGACCAAAAAAGCATAGAAGCAACTAACCCGATAGGGAGGTTTTACAGATTCATGTCGCGGTTGGCCGCCGGTGCGCAGGAGTGGGTAAACTTGCATCCATCAAGTAACCTAGGGAAGCTCCTCTGCCGCACAACATAGCCGGAGTCCGAGGTCCTCCAGTCGACTTGGTTGCCGGCGCGCACGAGAGGGAGTGGAGCCAGGGCATCGGGATGGAGTGGAGAAGGCGGCTTGGAGTGGACTATGTAGTGCAACGCAGGAGTGGCAAGAGGGAATGAGTCACATGAAGACATATGCCCCGGTCGTGCGTGGACAAGGAAGCTCAGGGGCATTTTGGTATTTTTACGTGCCTGAAAAATGAAAAGGGGGGTAAAACTCAAAAATGGCAAAAGAATGATTTAAAATTATAATAAATGAAAAATTATGAATTACAATCTACATAATGGCAAAGCTTAGAAGAGGGTTCTATTGAGTAGGAAATTCTCAATTGCCCCTTTGGGAAGAAGGGTTGCACATTTATTGGAGACAGGGTGGGATTAGGAGCGAGGGCGAGAGGGGCGGTTCACAAAGGACCCGCATGCTGGCGCCAAGAGTATATTTGTGAGATGAGGGTGGAGAAGAACACATCATTCATCACCAGTATGTTCTTTTAAAGGAGTAAATATATTCAAGTCCTGATCTCAATTGAATATACAGTAAACTCCATGGGCTGTCTTCCCATCACTTTTCTGTTCTCCTTATTTGCTCAAGCCACCCTTCCCCCCGTCGCGACTTCGTTTCTATAAGAATCACAATAGTAGATAAAGCAAATCGCATGACCGGCATGGCCCTAGGCAGTATCATTCGCATGTATAAAGACGACAGACATGGCACTGCTTTGGACGGCTGGCCAGCGTTCCGTTCCATGGAGTTGCGTTGCAGTCCTGAGTCAAATTCATATATAATAGATATTAGTAGGGTTCCCGTGCGTTGCAACGAAACCTCAAAAGACAGTGATACATATCAACAGACGGGATTCTAAATCGTATAATAAATATCAATTTTCTTTCACACACATATAACACAGAAATATTAACTCCACCTATTGCATCACCTGCTACTGCTACTCAGAAATTAAAATTTTAAGCTCATAGATTGTTTACCTTTGGAAGATGAAGTTGATACCAACTTCCTTCCTCGATATGCTGCCCATTTCTAACCACTGTTGGCTGGCAAGTAAGAGGGTTATGCATCGACGACCACCTTCTTCCACCCTGAACCCAAGTCGCGGCTCGGTTCTCATAGCCATTGGATGGTTAGGATGAAGAGGATGCGGTGCAGTGAACTCAAGATTGCAGCGCGGTGAGGGATGGATGCCTTCATCTCTATCTCTTCTCCCTTCCCTCCCGGTGCATTCTCCCGTCCCCAACGTTACCCAGTGAGTCACAGAGCGCGAGATAGGAACGAGTGTGACGACGATGAATTTCGGTGTGTGTATGTGAAAAAGTAGGGCGGTGGCTATTTCGGTGGTTATGGAAGAAGTGGGAGCATAAACATGCTCGCGAGTCGTAGAGAGAGAAAAGGGTGAGACGATTTCCCACTGCGTAAGGGTAAATCCCTTCTTTTATTAGTTAAGATAACATCATAGTACAAAAAACCATACCAGACTGCCGATTAAACCGGAACCGGCAACCTAGCTGCTCGGTTCAGCTCAAAGACCATCATGCATTTGGACCGGGAAAAACCGGCTGAACCGGTCGATTTTTTAGTAAACTGGTGTCGGTTTCACTAAATCGCCCGATTTTTGTTTAGGATATAAATACCCCAATTCGTATTATTTTCTTGCTGTGAATTCAAGGGTAAGATTGGAAAAGATGTGAATATAAGTGCCCCACTCTTGTACATTAGTTTCATT
Source organism: Hsuehochloa calcarea (assembly GCA_036346395.1). Taxonomy (NCBI): domain Eukaryota; kingdom Viridiplantae; phylum Streptophyta; class Magnoliopsida; order Poales; family Poaceae; genus Hsuehochloa; species Hsuehochloa calcarea. The sequence continues at coordinate 62,546,228 of CM070594.1, read as the reverse complement.
GAGAATTAAACTATAGTTTCTATCCTATTGCTATGAATAAATACTCTAACAGACAATTACAGTACAACTATATTGTTGCTATAGCTATATATGCTTAATTCTAATGATAAATCTCTTATTCTAAAGATTCACAATCTACATATTTTTTTAATAAAAAAATAATGATAAATATATATGTATATATATATATACATATATATATATATATAAACCGACGACTGAACCAGTAAACCGGTGAGCCGACTGCTTGACCGAACCAGTAAACCGGTGAGCCGACTGCTTGACCTTTCGCACTATGGATAAGATAAGACTGATGCCCTTTCCCTCTTCTTGGCCGGTTATTTGCCTCGGTTCGCGGGCCGAGCCCTCACTTTTCACTGGCATCTTTCGGCCGAATCAAACGAGCGAAGCCCCGTTCGCGTGGCCCATTTGCGAAAGAAAAAAAAAAAAATCGATGGCGACGAGGGAGGACCTCGCCCACAAAGCTCCTTCCCCACTATTTGCCCCGTTTGGGGCGAATCACCCCGGGTCACCTCATCCCTCGGTTGCTTTACCAGACGTGCACGCTTCTACGTACTTTGTGTGGCAAATTGATCGCGGCACACGGAAATCACCGGGAATGAATGAACGAACGAACCAGGGTGGTGATAAGGCACGTTCCAAAGTTGAGAAAAAGGGTCTGAAAAGCGCTTGGGTCCTTGGTTTGGCTCGGGACGTCGTTTTCGCAAAAGATACGACGCTTTTACGACACCGCCGATTAGGATTTGGGTAGCCAGTTATGCGGAAATTATTTAGGTCAACACAGGCCTACGGTGAGTATACCCCTTTCCACTTCTTCCAAGTCAGGCACAGATCAGAGAGTGACTACCAGGGGCTCACTGGCAGTCCAAGGGGATTAATTAAAATAAGAGTAAATATTAGGAAACCTCATGTTTTGGGGTAAAAGTAACACAAAACCCTATATTTTAGTTTTTTTTTTTATAAAAAACTATAGATTTTGAATCAAAATATTTCAAAAAAACACCATATATACCACCTAAGTCATCCAATACATGATATCTTTGAGTATATATACACATTGGCGGACCCTAAAGTACGTCCGGCCACATCGTTGTGTAACTGGTCGTCGCACCGCCTCCTCGGTCGCCGATGTCATCGCCGTCGGGCCTCATGCCGAGGGAGGGTGTGAGAATGAGAAATGGGATATAGAAGTATAAAGGTTGTATTGCGGGGTCTGTCCATGTGTGTATATACTCGTTATCTTGCACACATTTTGAAGAAAAATAGACGGTCAAGTGGTGTACTTTTAAAAAAACTTTTGCTCTGAAATCTATTTTTTCTTGTGAAAATTGTAAAACTTGAGGCAGGGTTTTGCAAAATTTACTTGTTTGAAAAAAGCGCGAGTGGGAGGAACAAAAGCGGCGAGGATAAGACCCTGCCGTCTCCCAATCGCGTTTCTTTAATAAAATCCATCGTGTTTCCACGTGGCGATCCAACCCCTTGGAGTAGACCTCTGCAGCCTTTGCCCGTCTTTAACCACGAGAGTACGAGACCCGCCCACCTCGTTGCCTTTTTATACCCACCCTTGCCGCGCCATCGCCTGTTTCGTCGCTGTGCCGTCTCTCCTCGCTATCCTTCCGTCCTCCTCTCCCCCTCTCTCCTTATGCTTCTTGTTGCCACGAAACTACACCTGAACGAACAGTTGATGAGTTGAGCTGAACGAGCTGCTGCGAGGAAGACAGAGGAGAGCCTGAAGAAGAAGAAGAAGAAGAAGAGTTTGATAATTGGCAGGCGGGCGGCAATGGTGTTCTACTACAAGGCGCGGCCGGACGCCGGTGACTACACCATCTACTTGGGCGCCGACAAGAACGAGAACGAGGAGCTCATCAAGTACGGCCTCCCCGAGGACGTCTGGTACGCACGTGCATTTGCCTACTCTTCTTTATTCCTCCTCTCTGCCGCTCTTGGAGATAATTTCTCTTCTGAAAGATGCGCTAGCTCCTGTCAGAATTCGACTTTCGGTAGCGACATTGTGCATCAGTACATATGCAGGCAACGATGACCGTATACATACGCGTACGCGCGAGCATTAGCAATAGCATATGGCACGCATGTCGCGGCCGGTGGAATAATCGAAGTTACTGTGGAGGAGAGGAGACCGGAAGATGGAGGAGGAAGCGGATTGACGCGTGACTCGACCTTGACGAGGCTGGTGGGGGCATTCCCAACGCCCCAACTACCAAACCATCAGGATACGACCAAAACCATGGAACAGAAGTTGCATATATATCTCGTCGCCGCCTGCGCTAGCACTGGTGTTACTACTGCCAGCACAGCCTTTCGATCGGTTGCTTACTCCGGCTATTCTCTATCTGTCTGTCCATCTATCCATTCTATCCTATCGATTCTCGAAAGAGAAAGGTATCCGTGTCTTTCTATGGGACCTCGCCTTGGAGTTTTACTCTGACGACTTAGGGGTAATTTTCACCCCGGACGATCACTGCCTCAGAGCATAATTGTAGTGCTTATTATACTCGAGAAGTTTGTTAGAAGTGGATATTGTTTATCCTGTTCACCAAATGAAACAAGAATAATGTACTTGCTGCTTGCTGGTGGTTAATAATATATTGCTGGCTGCTGCTGTCTCATCAGGTTCCATGTGGACAAGGTATCCTCGGCGCACGTCTATTTGAGGCTCAAGAAAGGCGAGTCCATAGATAGCATCAGCGAAGCGCTCCTGGAGGATTGTGCACAGCTCGTAAAAGCGCATTCCATTCAAGGTACTTTACCCTGTAAAATTCTTTTTTCTTGGCTCGGAGTAGTATCACTTATCAGAGAAACACCCGTCCGGAATGAAGTATTTCCGAGGAAAATTCTTAGCATTCGTGTGTGTATATATATTCATGTGAGATCATTCCAATATTACTATTCAGCTCCTGCATTCCAAATAAGTAAACCAGTTAAAGCAACCAGTTGCTCTAGCTTTTAGCCACACAACTAAGAGTATTTTTTTTAGCAATGTGCCATATGAAATCGTGCGAAAAAGAGTAAAAGTAAAATCGTGCAAAAGAGGGTAAAAGTAACACAAAAGAAGTAGCAAAGGAGAGGGTATATAGATCGGTTGCTACCAAGATTTTTATGGGCGTTCGTTTCCTGAAAACTTTTAGCTCGCAAAAGCATCATATCATACATGCCCAATTATGTTCTGCACGGAAGAGAAATAGAGTATGGTGTGACCTGTCGGGTATTCGCGTGTCCTGCAAAGCTGCAGCACCACATTGCTTGTTACCGGCCGGAATCTTTTTTTTCCCCCTTCGTTTCGATCGCTTTTCTTTGCAGCAACTTTATCTCCCTCCTGTATTAATTATTGGCGCCCCATGGGCCCCCCCCTTGCATTGTCTGCTTGCTTGGATCGATTTGGCCCATGCGAGTGGTTGTGATCATCGATCGGAACGTGACGAGTATATCTGGATGGTGCATCGTGCATGTGCTTGTCGTGCAGGAAACAAGATGAACAATGTTGAGGTGGTCTACACGCCCTGGTCTAATCTCAAGAAGGCCCCATCCATGGATGTCGGCCAAGTTGGCTTCCACGACCATCGGATGGTAACTAGCTAGTACTCCTCCACCACTGTAATGTTGATTAAAAAAGTTACACAAAACTGCTTTCACTGCTCTGCTTAGGTAGTGGTTTTTTTTTTCTTCTTTTTCTTGCTAAGAGCATCTCCAATGGTCCCGAGCTGGTGGGCATATATAACATCAAAACATAAGGGCCCATGTAGCTCTCTGTGCGTGCTGGAATATGAAAACATCTGAGTGCTGCACAGGGTGTCTCTAGACAAAACACTCACCTGAATGTGGCATTTTAATTATCACCAAATTGCTAAAGCCTGTGTTATTGCATTCAGCATTTGCATTATGGACTGGTATCACGTTGGAAAAGCATTTTGCAAATGAACTGTAAGTAGATAGGGAGACTTTTGGATTTTAATTAGATTATCTGGCACATGAAGTATTTTAGCTGACAACACCGACCGATTTGAACGCCGGTCTCAGCTCGTTCATATATATCTGCTAGCTAGCGCAAATTCTAACTACTATCGATCGATCTGGTCCTTGCATGCATATGCTTTCCTGTGTCAGACTGTCAGCTAGTCGATCTACTCTGTATTTTTTTTTTTGCAAAAAAAAAAAGAAAAGAAAGAAAGTACTCACAAAATCACGTTTTGTACTGTCTAATTTAACAGGTTCGTATCTTGATAGTGGAGAAGCGTGTCAATGAGATCATCAACAGGTTGAATAAGACCAGGGTAGAGCGCCGACCAGACTTGAAAGGTACGCACATACATGTTATACATACACGTGTCTTCTTGCGTGCTACTACTCGATACGACGACATACTACTGCATCGATCTTCTGCACTAGTTTGCTTGGGCTTGGGCACATAATTTTTCTAGTGGATTTATCTTTGCTCCGTGCTCCGTTGTACAGCCGAGAAAGACGCCTCAAACGCTGCGGAGAAGGCCGAGAGGAAGATGCAGTTGAAAGAGAAGGTATATATATATATATGTATACGATTGCATGAGCTTGCCATCTTTGCATTACCTAGCAATGCAGGTACTAAGTAAGTGTGTGCGGCTATGTATGTATATGGCGTGTGTGCATGCAGAAGCGTAGGGAAGAGATGGAGAGGCTGGAGAAGGAGAGGTGGGCGGAGATACGGAGCTACAAGGGCCTGATGGTCGCCGAGAAGATGACGTCCAACCGCCAGATCGCCTCCGCCGGCAAGTCCATGCAGGAAATGGAGGACGAGTTCGTCTGATAATGAACAAAACCGTCCCTGTGTGTGCAGTGTGTGTGTAGTAGTAGTATTTATGTATGTTAATGCATGCGTGCGTGATCTCGATGAGGTAACCGATGATCGACCGGTCATTCGATCCATCCATCCCTGATGATACATCTGTACATATATATGGTCCTTGGACATAGATCGATGAGAAAGAAGCTAGCGCGAATACATTATTCCAGATTCCCAAATGGATGAAGTGTCGAGCTGTTTATAAGGATGCAAGATTCGAGTCGGTATCACGCGAGCTTCTTCTTCGATCTTGCAGGTCAGCAGTTGGGTTTTACATAGTAATACAAGTCGATCGTCGTCGAGACGCCTAAAAAAAAACTCTTCCGGATCTGTGGCGTGATTAGTTAGTGAATCCAATCAACGTCAAGCCGTCGACATGGTCCGACTCCGACAACTGGGGCTGTTCATTGCCGGTTTCTGCTGGGCTCAGTCGGTTCTTCGACCCAGTGCACACGGGCTGGTTTTGGCTGGTTCCAACGGTTTGGAGGGAGGTGGTGTTGGCGGGTTGGTCTGTGTAAAAGATTATATGTTTTTATAGTCGTAATCCATAAGGCTAACGACCATGTGATTGTAAGAGCTCGTAACCTCTAAGGCTAATGAACTCTATGGTCGTAAGGATCCCAGAGGTTACTTATAGGCACACTGGTCGGACGAGATTCTGTACCTAGTACCTGACCAGATGACTGCTCGTACAAGCAATGAATTGATATATGGATTTTGCTCCAAGCATCTTCCTTACCATGTGATGAATGGAACACATGTCATATTGACTTCATACTACGCGGCGTTTTATGATCATAAAACATTAACAACAAACTACCATGCGGTTTAGTTTCTCACAGGTCCTCCATTGGTTCTTACCCATATATACCAGTAGAAACAAAGAGCCCAAATAAAGGATAATAAAACTATCAAGACACAAGGCTGAAACACAAGTAATCAGCAAGAGTTCATCGATTGCAGTACTGACATGTTGATGTTTTAATATCAATTTTATAAAATAAATGTTGGGGACACTATGATCGAGATTGTGCAAGAGAAGACATGGGGTTTTTAGATAGATTCATGCCTTCTCTGGAGAGAATAACAACTCTACTACTGTGTTCTTGTATTGAATATGTTTAAAGGAAGAAATAAGCCACCGGAACTAAGACTAATGACTTCTATGGTTTGAACAATCTATTGTCCTCTCTCTGTCCACTGGCGTTGCCCTTTATATAATTTCTAAAGGGTTGGCACTTGTTATGTGTTAGGAGGCGCCTTGACGGTTGGTTGATTGTGCATGTTGGTGGTGGTTACTGTTAGAGAGACACTGTCTCGCACGTTCGTCATGTAGTTACGCCAGAGACGAAGAGAACTACGTGCGGTTATATTAGAGACAAACAACACGTATATAACTACCACGCGTGAATAGACGCGGTGTACAGAGTCCCTAGTCGATTGGATCCATATGTCTGCGGGTTCTACCGACTATAGGGTGATTGTAGTTAACCTGGTTGTAGCAAACCTTACAACCATAGGTGATCGTAGTAAACTTTACAACCATAAAGTGGTCATAGTAGACTTTACGATCATGAAGTGGTTGTAATCTTCCTTTATCATTGTAGACTAATGACAAATGGTATCTCTAATGGTTGTTTAAAGATACCATTATCCATAATAAATATTACAAATAAATAATTTCATTAACCGAGGATTATATATTGAATCCTCGTCAAGACATATGTGGTGAGTTTAGCCAAGCTGTTCTACTCAATTAAATCTGTTAAGGTTCTTACATCAAACCCTTATAGACTAGTTAAGCAATTAGTCGATCGATTGACAATGAAGTACTTAGAGAGCAGTGTGCGTAACATCTCAAAAGCATTGCTAGCTAGAACATCATTTATGTACCGAAAAGGAGATCATTTTGTTCTAGCTGCATGCATGGTTACAAACTTATAATTAAAGTTGTCCAGGAAACTTTAGCCTAATGGGATTCATTTGATATATTACAAGAGATCATTTTCAAGCTCACATCAAAATTTGCTATGATTATATGATGTTTATTGTTAACTGATAGAAGCTGTTATACCTAATGTTTGCCTGACAAAACATGTTCTGCTGTTAATTCTAAAGTTTAGGCCATTTTGGTCTGACTGATTTGGCCGGATTCAAGTTTAAGAATGCACCTAACTATCTGCATTTTTTTACAAGGGAAAAGCCCTGCTTTTTATAGAAAGTATATAAAAGTTCTTACAAGAGAATGAAACCAAAATGTTGGGGACACCAGCTTATAGTACAGAACAAAGCATCTAGATCACAACTCAAACTAGATCATTACATAGATAGAATCAAAGTTATCCAAAGCACAAAAAGACTTAGACCAATCTTTAATTGCTGCCAAGAAGCAGTCCATCTTACTGCGATCACACATTTTGATGAGAACACACCAATGTTGCAAACAAGACAGAAATTTAAAAATCATATCCATTGGTTGCTTAGAAATTTTTTGCTCAAACGCCATTTTGTTCCTAAATTTTCAGAGATTCCAAGCTAAGTCTGCAAATATAAACAAAACAACGTTTTAATCATTAGCCCCCCTCTGCTCCAACCAATTCGGCTGGAAATCTTCTAAAGATCCTGGAATACGCTCCCAACTTAGCACCTCTTTCTTGCTAAAATACAAGAGAACAAAACATGGTCAATGTTTTCATCAGAACCACACAAACTACACTTCACCTCCCCTTTCCAACCCCCTTTTTTTTTTACTTTGATCTAAAGTCTGAACTTTATTATGATAGCACTGCCATATAAAGATTTTTAACCTTTGGAGGAATTTTGTTTTCCACAACTTTTGCATTCTCCTACAGATTACACCCCCAAAAATCATATGTCGGTACAAAGACTTGACTGAAAACACACCAGATTTCTCAAAACACCATACAACTTTGTCCAGCTCATAATTGCGGTCAACATCCATGATAGAATTTTTCATAAGCTCCCACTAATTTGCTCCCTCTTCCCCTAAATTTCTAATAAAAGTAATATTTCACATGTCTCCTAAAAACCCATCAACAACACTTATATCAGGAAACTGGCATACATTGAAAAGTTTACTATACTTGGCCTTCAAAGGACAATCACCAATCCAAACATCACCCCAAAAAGAAATATTGCAACCATTACCAATATGATATTTAGCACCCCAATTAAACAAGTTTCTAACTTTCTGCACATTCTTCCAAAATTAAGAACCTTTTAGAATTTTGGCATCTCTGAAATCACCCTTAGGGAAGTATTTAGCTTTTATGATCCTAAACCAAAGTTCATTGTTGGCTGAGACTATTTTCCAGATCCATTTGGCTATAAGACAATCATTCATAACCCTTGTGTTAATGACCCCTAAACCTCCAAAATCTTTGGTTCTGCAAACAACCCCCCAATTCACCATATGATACTTAAACTTTTCACTAGCCCCCCTCTAGAAGAATCTAGATCTGACAGTATCCATCCTTTTATGAACCCCCTCATTAAATCTATAAAAACCCATCGTGTAAACAAGAAGACTACTCAAACTACTGTTTACCAACACTAATCTGCCCCTAGAAGAAAGGAAGTTATTTCTTCAATTATCCAACCTTTTACTTAGTTTGTTAATCACATTCTCTACTGCTCCCCCCCCCCCAACATGTCTATCTCCAACCAAAATACCCAAATAAGTCATTAACAAACGAGCCAATTTGCAGTTGAAAATATTTGCAACTTTAGTAGCCTCTACATTATTCACGCCCAGCACAAAAACTCCACTCTTATGATAATTAATTTTCAACCAGACATCCATTCAAAATAGTAAAGAAAAAAATTTAAGATGAATAAAATATTCTTCCTCACGTTCCAACATGATCACAGTATCATCTGCATATTGCAGAATAAGACCCCCCTCCCCCCGGAACCAAATGGGAGATCACCCCCTGACCAAACATTTGTCTTGAGCTATGTTAATCATTTATGCTAAAGCATCAGCAGCCAAATTGAAGAGGAGATGAGACAAAGGATCTACTTGTCTTAAACCTCTGTAAGTGTTAAAATAAGGACCAACCTCACCATTGATATTAATACTGACCCCCTTTTCTGTAAAGCATTTCCTCACCATCACTTCCTCTAGGAATTCCGAGTGAATCTTATCATATGGCTTTTCAAATTCAAGCTTCCAAATCACCCCTTTCCTTTTTGAACATCTAATCTCATGAAGGGCAACCACCCCATCCAAAATGTATCTGTCTTTGGTAAAAGTGGACTAACAATCATTAATAATTTTGCCAGCAATTATCCCCGGCCTATTAGCTAAATTTTTTGTTAGAATCTTAAAACTGACATTTAACAAACAAATATGTCTATAGTGCTTAATACTATTGGCCTCTTTCAGTTTAGGAAGTAAAACGATTACACCAAACTTCAGTATTTTCATATCCATATCCCCTTTAAAGAAGTCCTTAACCCAGTCAAGAAACTGATTCTTAATCAACCTCCAAAATTCCTTATAAAAAAGATTAGGAAAACCATCTGGACCAGGGGCCGAATTCACTGGCAGCTCTTTAATGACCTTCCATGCACACTTCTTCCTCAGTGAAGTCTTGAATCAAAAATAGATTATCTGTCTCTGAAACTCTGAAATGACTGGTCCAAACCTCATTAGCCAAACCCACCTCTTGACTATCTACAGAACCAAAAAACATTTTTATAAAAGCCATAAATATGATCTCTTATCTCCTCTTTACTTTTCAAGAGAGCCCCTTCATGATCCAAACTGGATATAAAATTTTTCCTTCTCCTCCCATTGGCACAATTATGAAAATACCTAGTATTAGCATCCCCTTGAGTGATTCAATTAACACTGCCCCTTTGCTGCCAATGTTCCTCCTCCACTTCATAAACCTTCTCCAGCTTAGATTCCATAGAATACCTCTTAATCCACTCTTCAGAACTTGATCCCCTCAACTCAGCCACTGAATCTAAATGATTGAGTTGATTTAGAATATTCTTCTTCTTTAGCTTGCAATCTCCATTCCAATTAGCACCCTAACCTCTCAAAAAACTCCTCAAGGGTGCCATTCATCCATTCCATCTGTCAAGAGAATAAAACTTATCAGAAGCTCTCCTATTAATCTCCAACCATTTGTTCTGAAGCAAAGCCCTAAAATTTTCTTGACACAATCACTTCTTTTCAAAGAAAAATATCTCCTTCTTAACAATAACTCTCTCACTAGAGCTCAGCAAAATAGGATTATGGTCAGACCCCACTCTAACTAAACACTGCACATGACAAAGAGGGAAATTAACTTCCCAATCAGTAGAAACTAAAACCCTGTCCATATTCACCATAATTGGACACTTTTGCTTGTTTGTCCAAGTAAATCTAGCACCCTCTCTTTTGATCTCAAGCAACTTATTGTCAGAGATAAACTCATTAAAAATGTTCATAAGACCAAAGTTAAAGTTACTAAAATTCTTATCCCTAACTTCCCTAATAAAATTAAAACCACCCCCAAAACCAAAGGAAGGACAACACTTTTACATTTTCTATCCAACTCCTCCAAGAAAAAACTTAGAAAGCTCATGATGAGCAGGCCCATACACTACCACCAGCTCCCATATGAAATTAGTAATCTTGTTCCTAAGCCCCATTCTTACATAGAATCTACCCGAGTCACAACTTTCTATTTCCAAAAAAATCTTCATTCGCCCCCAATAGAATGCCACCTGAATGACCATCTGCAGGAATCCAGTGCCATCTGAAAGGAAGATCCCTAGCCAGGTTCTTAAGCTCTCTCTCAGAAAAATCTTTCTTAATAGTTTCCTGCACCCCCACAACATCCAAACCTTCTGTATAAATGAACTATCTGCGTTTTGTAAAGCGTTTTGTCTGGTCCGGTGTGGGTTTCATCTCGATGGGCTTATTCAGGCTCATCCGTAAGCAATATACCAATTAGGCTTGCTAATGAGCTTAAACCCACCCCGAACCCAACCCGACCCATGCAAGAATTAGCCAGCTGTAATACCCTGGAAATCGAATCGATAAATCACAGATTTAGCCGAGAGGAGAAAAGGGAATAAGAGGAATAGTAAAACATGAAACGACAGGGGGTTATCTGATATTTTTCGCCAACCTGGGCCTGGGCCGCGGCCCAGGAGAGGCCTCCTTGTGACCGGCCAAGAGGGGGGGTGCCCACCCCCAAAACCCTAGTGCCCCACCCCTTTCCCCCTTTTCCCCTTTCCTCCCCTAGCACCACGGCTCTCCCCACCCTCCCCCTGCGCCAGATTGGTTTGTCAGATTTGGGTAAGTTCTGTACATTTTCTGATCTGTCCACCTTTTAGAAAGTTGTAGCCATTGATCTTATCTTTCCTTTGGCATCGAGATCACCTGGTTTGGAGTTATGGTTTAGGAGATATGTCCGTTTTTGTGCGACTGGTCAGGAGAGCTAACGAGATTTGGCAGTCTGCATGTCTAGTCAGATTGTTTTTTTTTTGAGCCCGAATCTGAAGAGCCACCCAAAACAAAAGTTGTAGCCATTACAGTAAGCTTTCAGGATTGATAAAGAACATATTTTTTAGACGTGTGAATCAAAAGTTATTGAATTTTTACCGTCGCTGTTATCTGATTGTCAGACTGAGGGAACAGCAAACTTCATTAGAATATTAGGATTATTATAAGGCCGAATCAGGAGTCTTACCCAACTAGGTTATTGTATCTTGTTTAATAATATTTCCAAATTGATAAATATCATCTCAATTGGATTTATGGAGTGAAAGTTATGCCATGTTGTTTACTGCTGTGCTGTATTCTGGACAGATGTTTGTCAATGGTTTTCAACGGTTATTTAGACCACTAGTTTGGCCTAATCAAAGAACCCCACCAACTAGAGTTTCGTAGCCTATTATGTTAAGAATATTTGAGCACTGGTTTCAAGTCATTCGGAGTTACAGATATTTAATTATGATTTTTCTCGTACTGCTGTCCCGGGAAGCATTATGCTAGACTGCCGGAAAATTTGGGTAGAACCTCTCTTTGAGTCATAGGTCTTGAGGAGTTGGATTAAGGGGTGTAAACGGAGTCCAGCATTCATCGTATTTATTGTTACCGCTATGCTTGTGTAGGAGGCGGAGTTCCAGAGTAGAGATACCAATTTTGCTTCCTTGTGTGCCGTAGCGGGAAGGAAAGAAACAGGCAAGTGCATCTATATTGTGGTTCATATACTATTGTTCCATATGATGACTCATGGTAACTTGTACTTGTTCGATGCGCTGATTTATGGTGATATGTACTTGTTCATGATGGCATGATTTTCCAAGATTCGATTATTGTTATTTTATTGTTCATCATGTGCACTCATGAACGCAAGTTGTGAACTTGCGACACCCACGGGAGTGGGTAGTGATTGTAAGACCCACCATTCCAAAGTGGGCAATATGGATCCCCGATTGACTTGTTCTCAAACGGGCTTTGGATCCCCGCGTTTTGTAGAACGCGGGCATAAGTGAACACCGACGGGTGTTCACTCGCTATACCGGTATGAGCAAAAGAGAAGAGCATGTGCATTCATTCATTCATTCATATGTTGATTTGATTCATGATGTTGATACACTGTTGGATAATGAATAATGTTGTTATATTTTGTATCATTGCACTTGCTGAGTCTTGGACTCACCCTTGCCGTGTTGTATTTTTAGGTACATCGGTTGTGGTCGGTATGCATGGGCGGGAGTAGAAATTATCACGGTTGCACACTGGCACTAATAAAGTGAATAAAACATTTAAGTGATAACTTGGACTTTGAATAGCTTTATGTGAGGTTTACTTCCTTACGTTCTAAGTCGTGGACAACCACTATTGGAGATTGATAGTGTTTTATGGTTGTTTCTTTCATGAACATGTTTAGTACGCGCGTTTGGATATTTGCTTATTATTGTTGTTATATGCGCGAATGTCCGGATAGTTTGATTTACAAAGGAGACTCTGCCGAAATTTAGAAAGAAATGTCTTAGTTCCATTTGTAGACTTGTTACGGTGGTAGCATTCCAGGCTCAGGTTGGGCTGGGGTGTTACACCAGCTTTGCAGCCCAACCCAACCCACAAATTAAGTTCTAGGACTCAAACCAACCCAATCCATGTGCACTTTCCACTAGACCCAACCCAACACATGTCACTTGTACGGGTTCAACCCAATTCATCAACCCGTTTCCAATCCAATTCATCGCCTATACAAGTTCTGCTCAAAATAAAAAGAAAACACAAGTTAAAATTTGAAATTTTAAAGTAAAACGATATTATAAATAAAAAAACTAAATTTGAATAAGTCACGAAAATTTTATTAAAAAATAGGAAAATATACAGAGAAATCAGAAAACTATACAAAGAAATAAAATAAAGTATCTAAAATTTTGGAGAAAAAATCAAAAAAAAATCTAGTCTAATAGTCTCGCTGAGATTACATCCATTTAGTCAAATACAATTCATACAGTGGCACCAATATTCATGCTAATAGTACCATTAGAAAATTAAGATAACTCTTGAGTCTTCACAAAACACTCAATCTTCATTAGGAGAAAGTGAGCATTGTAGAACCTAAGTTATGATCTCCATGTGTCTGTATTTCCTTGCCAATCTGGTAGATGTCTGGAGCAACTGAAGGTACAAAAAGTGGCATCAGAATATATGCTGGTTCATGGCTAATTGTACTACTTGCTGCTAATTATTTGAAGTAAATGATGTGAATGCAAAGATGGCATCAAAGCATAAGCAACTTGACAGCTTATAATTAAAATTTTGGCCTCAGTTCACATGAACTCCAGTCTAGTTGGACTGTCAATACTGAACTTGAAGGAATGGGAAGAGCGGGCTGATCAGATCGAATCAGCACATCCCTCGTAAAAAATTTGGATGCTACAAAAAGAGAAAATTGGAAGGCCATTAGCAAATCCCTCAAGCAGATTTAAAATTCTTGATCCAAACAAAGATCACTTACACTATTTTTTTTTTGTAACCAAACAAGTTAAAACCTGTGCTAAAACTACGACGCTCATCAACAAAGTGAAAATTTTTGCTTGCAGCATTTAGCATCACAGTTTACTGTTACGACTCATGAGTTTGCAACGCTGTTATGACTCATGCATTTAGCAACCCATTATCAGCCCTACTACCAATCGATGTTTTAGGTCCCGTTTGTCACGCTGATTTTTTTCAGTCTCAATTTCGACGGTAACTGAAGTACTGAACTGTTTTTCAGTGAAATCAATGCGTACCAACTCGGAAAGTGCACGCGTTATTAGTCGAGCCGCGCCGGCATTAACCGAGATCGTACGTACGCTTTGGGCGGGCTGGGCAGTTGCGATCAAACGCTGACCTGTGCCGCTGTCCACCGCTACATCGGAGGATGCCAGAGCCCCACTCCGAACGGAACGCGACATCGCTGCCCGTCACGAGCGGAGCTACGTGTGTACGCGATTTTTTTTCCTCCTAAATAAATAATTTTTAATTATTTTACAAAAATAACTCACATTTTATTTTTTACAGCAATAACTCTCGATCGCTAACCACTGGGCGACTAAGCCCAATCGTGCAGTAGACCAGCTATTTGAGCCCAGCTGGCCCACACTCGTGGACTCGTCATAGTCTGTCGACATGTAAAACCGTTGATGCATCTGGAGACCAATTTTTTCAAACAGTTCAAAGGCAAAAGGTTTATGAACCCTTTCAAATGGTTGCGCAAGCAGAACCAATAGAGGAGATTTTATGCACTCTCGAAGAAACTTATTGGGTTCACTGTCAAGTACGTCGAGGAGAGAAACAAACAATCTACTGGAAACACCGTCAATGTACCAGATTGACCCCGTCATGCAGGCCACCACAGCAGATCGATCCAACTAGTAACTTTAGCCTAAGTAAAACTCTCTCTCACACACACATATGTATAATGTAGTATTCACTAAAGCGCATAACTAGTAGCACAACTTGAGATTTTGCTTTAACATAGGCCGGATCAGTGCAGTCCACTAGGCATCATTCCGTCACAGCATGCACCACATTCATGCAGATAATATTAATCTATCTATGCTCTCGTATGTCCTAAATCATGTCTTCATGGCAATTAGGTAGTAGTGATTGATGTTGAAGCTGCAAAGGGAAGGAAGCGTGCCCGCATTAGCCGTCACCAGCGCTGCTTTTTCATGAAAGAATCAAAGAATGAGAAAAATAGAACGCGATCGATCTTGGCAATGCAGAAAATAGTAGTCGGAAAGCCCGTGCTAGATGACGACAGTTTGTGTCTCTAATAGGTTAGAGTATTTCTATTTTTTAAAGATTGGCAGTGCATTCCAAATTCTATTCTGGTGAACAAATGGTATAATCATCTCTGGTCTCTACAGAAAGCAACTGCATAAACCTCAGTTGCATTGTCATATAATCACTCATATAAGATACTGCTACAATATTAAGTTCCATCAAAGTGATTTCTATTTTTTTACTCGGTATGAAATTACATCAGCTCTTTTTCGCCTTTCTATGTTTATACAGACTTGAACAGCTGACTTTTACAGTGCCTTCTCACAATTCCAGTGACTTTTAACATCAAAACTTTTCAACAACACAGATAATATCAACAACACTTCAATGCAAAAAATAATAATCTACATCACCTCTCTCAGATTGTGGATGAAGCCCTGAGAGGAAACCAACCGTCGTCTTCACATTGGATACACACAATCTGCAACACCAGCAAAACATCGTCCACGGTACACCACCAAGGAGACCAATGGCGAACTGGCTCAGCAGTCGATGGCGCTGCAGGTGGCGGTGCTGGCGGTCTCGGAGCTGCCGATGAAGGGGTCGATCTTGACCCAGAGGAGGGAGAAGACCGAGGCCAGCAGGACGGACCAGAGAACGACGATGGTGGGCGTCCGGTTCTGGCGACCCATGAGACCCTTGAGGAACGGGTACAGGTGCATGATCACCCACATGGCGAAGAACACCTTGCCGAAGAGCGGACCCCATGACTCGTAGCCGCTGTTGAGCGCGTCCGAGAACCCGGCCACCACGCCGACGAGGTTGAGCACCAGGATGGTCGTCGGCGGGATCAGCACCGTCGTCCACTTGAACACGTACAGCTCGCCGAACTCGGTGTCGTCCGTGGCCTTGGCCGTGACTGTGAAGTTGGTGTCCAGCCCGGCAATCATCTTGAGGATACCCTGGAACACGGCGAAGAGGTGGGCGGACACACCACCGATGACCCAGAACTGCTCGTTGCGCCACCAGTCCTCGATGCCTATGCCGCTCCACCGTAGCTCCAGGACGCTCGTCACGATGATGGAGATGAAGAGGCCAAGAAACCATATCGTTGCAGCGTTGGAGAGCTGAAAGAACGGGAAATGAACAATGCCATTAAGCGATGCTGACCTTCAGAACCCAAAGCCATAGTGTATATGGCGACAGGCATATCTTACCGTTGGAATGATGAACTTTCCGGTAAGCAGGCAAATGGCGGGCAGGCAGCAGTATGCAACGAGAGGAAGAGAGGTGAAAGGGTAGACGATGGTGTTGATGTAGGACAGCCTCTGGAGCCATTTCAGCCGACCACCACCGTAACCGTACCACAGCGGGCAATGCCGGCTGAAGAAGATCTCGACGGAACCGAGAGCCCACCGGAGAACCTGGTGCAGACGATCGGAAAGGTTGATCGGGGCTGACCCCTTGAATGCGGGCCTTACCGGCATGCAGTAGATGGATCGCCAGCCACGGCAGTGCATCTTAAACCCAGTCAGAATATCCTCTGTAACTGAACCGTAAATCCAGCCAATCTGATTCAGAAAAACAGAAACAAGAAGTCATGCCTACTGAACAGAGCAAAATTATTTGAGGTATCAGGACAGGACATGTAATTTGAGATAAGAAGAGATATGAGTTGAAGGACAAGGCACACCTCTTTTCCCCATTCAGTTTTCTCTTCATATCCACAGCCAATCACATGAATGGCTTCTTTAATTAGTGTAGACGGGTTTGCAGACTCAGGAACGCCCCCATTCTCCATAAGAGTTGATTCAATGAATACTGAGGATAGCCCAAACGACTTCTCGAAGCTCATCTGGGAGATCAACATGGACCGCTCATACTCGTCATAGTCTGCAAAAGCAGCCACATTGTTATGAACATACAATTCTTCAGATTTATAACCTTTTTATCCCACAAGGTTTCTGCACTTACTGTCAATTTCTCGAAGATTGAAAATGGCAGACTCAAGGTCTTCCCGCCGAGAGTCTCTGTGCATTTCCTTCTCACTTTTTTCGACTTTCTTCTTAGGACAGCAGCAGCAGCACCATGAACAAACCGAAGACTTTGGAAGGGCAGGCAGAGATGGTGGTCCATAACCATAGAGCGCTTGCCTATAGAAACAACAACCAGTTCCCACATAAACCGGACCTTGGATGCCATCAAGCCCTTTCATGTTAACCTGTGCATGATAAGTACGAACGTTTAAGTTGGGTAAAGATAATTAAGATGCATTCCAATAGGGTGTCACTGGCTTCATACTTACATCAAAGAACACAACGTTCCTATTGGCATAACGATCACTGCGATCAATGCCATCGAATCTCTGTGGGAATTGGACATAGCAGACATCTCTACCAACAGAAGGGTCCATCATGAAGCACATTGCTTCACGAACGGCTCTGCTGTTGTTAACATAGTGATCACAGTCAAGGTTAAGAATGTAAGGTGCATTTGTCAGCACAGCAGACACTCGGACCTGCCAAAATTTGACAGTTGGTCAGTCACTATATATTCAAGGTAATCTTGCCGTAGACTAAATGAATAAATATATATGGTAATTCTCTCTCTCTCTCTGAAGAATGTTTTACCAGAGCATTCATAGCCCCTGCCTTCTTGTGGTGTTGATATCCTGGTCTTTTCTCTCTTGAAACATACACTAGCCGAGGAAGTTCATTTCCATCAAAGTCGCGAGCACCAGTCTCACCAAGGAAAACCTGTGACCAAAAGCCAGGGATATGCTAAGAGTAAGTTTGAGGAATAAGCTATTGCCAACACGGTAACTATTTGCTGGCGTTTTAGGAAGGATCAGCAAGCTTCATATTAGAAAAACATCAATTCCACAAAACAGAGAACTTGAAATCAACTAGTTAATAAATTTGCAAAACCATGAATTCACTCTCAGTTATGTTACTTGAACCTTATATAAATAAAGTTCAATTTCACTCAGGATATTTTCAATATTGGAAATTAACTGCATCCTGAACAATAAATGGCAGGTTTTAGGCACAATGCCCTGGACAATTAACTAGCATGCAGATAATGATCGATTGAAGTAACAACATGATACACACAGTATCTGCGAAAATGGAACTAAAAGGGACTAGACATATTTCTTATCCTGATATTCTAAGAAGTTATAAATTGTTAGCACTTGCAATTACTGTCAAAGATTGCCCCCATATGACTAAAAATTTCCTAGATTTATCTATCTGTAGTGAAAAGCAAATTACCTGAATCATGCCAGGGTGGTCACGAGGGTTGTTCCCAGGCCATGGTGTCCCATCCTGCATGATCCATCCTTCCTCAGGTGTCTTCTGAGCCTTGGCAACCAAAGCATTTATCCTCACCTTGTACTCTTCATAATCCCGCTGCACAAAATGCAATAACTTTACATAAGCTGGCAAAATAACGAGCGTTGTCAGACTGTTCAACCGAGATCTACCTTCATAGCCCTACGCTCCTTGACGAAAGACGGGTGTATCTTGTCTTTCAAGTAGTCAATCTTCTGCGAGAAGTAGAACTCAGGAGTTCGTGGCTCAATGGAGTACTTCTTGCAAAACGGAACCCACCTTCTTGCAAATTCCGCAGTTTCTGCAAGCGACTCAAACGTGAGCATAGAAGAACCGTCGTCAGAGACATAGCAAGAAACCTTCTCAACAGGATAGTCCACAGCAAGAATAGACAGCACAGTGTTTGCAGTGATTAGCGGAGGCTCTTTCAATGGATCCACTGTACTGACAAAGAAATCCACAGCTGCTAACCCAGAATCTTCTCCATCTCCATATCTGTACCATACATGAATGATGAGATTTATTAGATACCAATGCTTACAAATATATATAGTTTTGGCGTGTACTATTAGCAAGCATACCGTGCAATCAGCCTATCAACATAAGTCTCTCGATTGATAGGACACCACTTGGGGAATTGATCCAAGATCCAGGAGAAACCAAACCAGATCTCACATATGACCGACGTCATCCAGAGGCCAAAGGCGCTGTAAACAGGGTTGGTGATACGGTAGTGAAAGAAGAGTCCGAGAACTACCAGCCGCATAATGATGACTGCCCTGTAAGGTGTGAGCTTGTTCTTCGATATAGGGATGATTCGAGAAAGTGGCTCATATGCATCTGTCAAACTGCAAAATTGCTTGGTGTTACAATAAATTTACAGCTACAGCTTTATGAAAATGATCCAGATATAAAAATCCGATACTGTAAACAAGAATTTCTGAAATTGAGACTTGTCTAGCATTTTGTAAGTAGAGGTGAAGTTAAAAAAAGGTCCCGAAGTAATCCAGGAGAGAGTATACTGGTGGAAAACTTGAACATGTAGGATCCACATCTTAGGAAGATCTAGTGGTATACCAAAAGAAGGTCTGGTTACAGACCAAGCTTAGTAACAGATTGAAGTGATGGCTTAGGTCTACTAAATCAAGCTTGCTAATGAGATGTGAAGTGTGAATACATGGACCGCCTTTCCAAACTAGCTTAAGTGATTTGTTTCACTATTCCAAAATAGATAAGTTCATATTTTGAACCTGGTAAGATAGTAATTGCATGAGACATCAAGTTCAGTGTAAATGCGGACACACTGGCATCTAGTATATCTAAAACATTTTTTGGTATAACTGAGCTAACTTTATAATTTTTATGATTATACTGAAACAAAGATCAAGCAAAAACATTGTCAGCTTCATGTAATCAGATATGATTTAATATTCACAACAAATTTCATTCGTAACAGTATAGAGACACACCTATACATCAATGTATATGTGCATATAGGATAAGCACTTGATATATCATATAAAGGATATGTAAACGGATACTTAATTCTTACTCTCTTTCATCCATAATCTGTTCTTCCACAGGCGAGGCTTGTGCTTTTGCGGCAGCCTTTTTCGCCGAGGCTTTCTTCTCATTCTTCTTCTCCTTCCAGCTCTCCACCCTGTTCTTCCAGATGGGCTTCCCAGATTCATCATTTAGTTCTGCAAATCCAGAGCAAGGGAAGAAAATTCAGTAACAAGCAACATTAGCACAAGGAGAAAAACCACAAACAGTGAAGATCACACACACACACACAGATATATATATATATATATATATATATATATATATATATATATATATATTCCTACCACTTCCAACTCCAGACACACTGCTAATGGTCCTGGCATGGCCTCCTTCATCCTGTTGCAGCAAAATTACATCCAACATTGTAAAAAATGTCGAAGTTTTCTGGAGATGTATGTCTCTAGCTCCATTACCAATTAGACAGAATTGAACAAGTGCATCAAGAAATTTCACCTGGCGATCGCTGAGGTGGCTGCCGATGGTGACCCGCTCACGCAGACCGCCGGCGGCGTGCTGTTCGACCTTCTCCGCCTCCTCCTCCTCGGCGCTTCCCTTGCCGTGCGCTGGAACACAGAGCGCACGACATCGTCAGAGCCAAGCCCCTCGCAAAAGTGCTACTTCCTCCCCCATCAAAACCATCTCAAAAAGTACAGCAACCACAACGCACGGCGCACCTGGGTAGGGCACGGCGTACTCCCCGCCGCAGCGTGCGCAGGTGGTGCGGCCCTCGGCGGCGTCCTCGTCGAGGCAGGCCCTGCAGAGCGCGTAGCTGCATGCGCGGCAGGCGGCGTGCGCGTCGTCCCCGCACGCGGCGCAGGGCTGGACCGCCGACTCCACCATGGCTCCTCCTCCTCCGACGCGCACTACTTACCCGCTCGTCCCCCCAACGCGCGGCTCTGGGGTATCGCGAGCAGTAGTGGGCGAACGGGTGTGTGTGTGGGGGGGAGGCTAAGCGTGCCGGAGGTTGGAGGCGTGGTGATATAGCCACAGCCGCGGGAGCGCGGGAGCGATGCGGTGAGGTGGCACTGCAGGCGCGCGGTCGGTGGGGTTGGGGCGTCGGCATCGCATCGGCGGGTGGATGGAAAGAATGGAAGCAAAGGGTTTGGCGCCTGGGCGGGCAGGGAGGAGGCGCAGGGGCGGAGGCGTGGGAGAAACTGCGTGCGGTGCGGCGTGCGGCAGGTGTTTCGCGCGGGATTTTGCGGGGTTTCGAAGCGAAGGTGACGGGCGACTGGCCGCGGCGCGGGGCGTAACCTGCAAGGCGGGAGGATCGGGCGTCGGAGGCGGGTGGTTGGTGGCGCTGGCGCGGGGCCGGACTGACTGACGGGGTGAGGGTGGGCCCGCCGGTGCGGAAAGAGCGAGAGATCGCTCGCGCTGAGGCGTCGTTTTTGACAGCCCGTTTTCTAACTCGAGGACAGCGACGGGCCGAGAACTGTGAAGAGGTCTGTGCTTCGCGGAGGAGGAAGAGTTTTGCGGCACTTTCCGGATGCCTTGTCGTTGTAGTGACTCGTACTGCAGACTCATGAGAGGTGGTTGTGCCCTGGGCTCGAAGTGTTGAAGTTCACGTGCTTCGAAAGTAAAATGTATGTGTTGGAATGTCTAAAACAACAAGTAAAAAAAACTAAGATAGTATGTTTTACAATCTTTACATCAACAATTTGCGACGTACGATGATGGTAGGATCATATGGTCCCAATCCTACCAGCACAGAGAAAACCTAAATCCCAATGTTGATCATCTTCTTTTCACCGCTACTATTGGCCAAGTTGGACAATCCAACGAATTCAACGAATTCGACCATGTCCCGTGGCAAACAGCCCGCGACCCTATTACAGATGAACCAAAGAAGCCCACAATCCATCATGCAGATCGATTAGCCCAAGCAAATCGTCTATCAGGCTCGAGCCTAAATAGATCGATCATGCGCCGACCAACAAAGCAGCACGTACAAAAACAGGACCGCTTTGCACCGGTTCTCTTGAAGCCTGATTTGACAGGCCTTGGGCAACTTTCTTCAGAGAAAGGACGACGCTAATCGACCATCAGGCTCCTTAAGGAAGCCCGTTCTACATGGAGCCCGTTGGAACATAACTCCACGTGCCTCGTATCAGGGCTGTACGCCTAGATCGTCCAATAGGGGTAAAAGCCCACAGTATATAGAAGGAACATTTGGGAATAATCTGGGCCTAACTCTTTTTCTCTGCACATTAGGCTTCTGTTTCTGTATCTCTTTTTCTCTGCACCTTGGGCATTCTGTTTCTGTTTTTTGTTCTCTCTGCAATGTTGTCACCATGAGCTAATATACTTCACAAGGATTGCGAGGAAAAGGAGAGTGCTTTATCTGGCATATCATGACAAAGTTCCTTCGCCTCGTAAATTTCAAAAAAAGAATTTCCTTCGCCTTTCTGGAAGATGGGCAATATCCAGGGCAGATACTTCAAGGATAAACTGACCCTCTAGTTCTAGGGGTGGAAAAAAAAAATTCAAAACTCCCGAGACAGTTCGGTTCGTTTAGGCCTCGGCTCGAACTCGGCCCCTTAACGAGCCGAGCCAACAATTTAGCCCGTTTGCTTAACGAGCCGGGCCGAGCTGGCTCGGGAGTTGTCCGTTAACTCGTTTAGCTCGTTTACATTTCACCGCTCGTCACATCACCAGCGTCGCTGACCCAGCCCAGTAGGTAGTTTCATGGATGTTTATTGCTTTGCATGCATGTTTATTGATCTGGAGTGGACTGCATGCAATGCATGTTTATGTATCTGGAGTGGACTACATGGTTGATGGATCAGGTCATCTGGATCTGGAATGCTTTGCATGGATGTTTTATGTCCATGGATCTGTATGCATGTTTATTACTTGATATGGATGTTTATTGATCTGTAGTCTGGACTGCATGGATCTGTATGTGTGGATATGGAAGACTGGAATGCTATGGATGTTCATTGATATGACATGTCTGCATCTGCATGATCTGCAATGATATAAATGTTTATTTGTGATATGCATGGATGATTTGTTATTTACATGTGTTTTTTTAAAATTGCAAGATATTTCAAGATTTTTACTATGTTTATTGATAACGAGTCTAACGAGCCGAGTTCGAGTTTTTTAACGAGCCGAGTCGAGCCTGGTATTCTGCTCGTTATCTTAACGAGCCGAGTCGAGCTCGTTTTCTTGACGAGTTTTACCAAGCCGAGCCAAGTCAGCTCGTTATCTTAACGAGCCGAGTCGAACTCGTTTTCTTGACGAGTTTTACCAAGTCGAGCCAAGCCAGCTCGTTATCCACCCCTAGCTAGTTCCATCATATCATACAGATGAGATAAATGGTATTATCATGGGAGACCAACTGGAGTTCAACGAGAATAGATGGGCGAAGTACTATACATTATGTCCTCACTAAGATGTGTAGTCGATCGGCATTATATAATGGGAGACCAACTGGAGCCTTGAACCAGTAAAAGGAATTAAGCATGTCGGGACAATACTTCAGTTCTTCTTTCTGCCCTTTTTCAGATCTGAGATACACAGTGTCACACACACATTCAAGCAGACAATACACTATAGTGAGTGGTCTTCGTCTTTGCTTCGTGCTCCACCACTCTTCCTCAATCGCATCCACAGACAACAATTTGTTTTAAATACAAAGCAAGAAGTTTGTAATTACTTCGAACCTGAGCATGTCTCTTATTCTCCCTATCTTTTCCGAAAGTCAATTATAGCGCCAGAAACTGGAACAAGAACGAGTCGGCCGGATAAGATGACTTCTTCAGTCTAGCTATTTATTTTATAGCGGCAATCAGCCAAGCAGTGTCAAAGAAAAAGAAGAAGAAAAAGAGGGGGCTGACCATGCATGGCACGTCATTCTCAGCCTGGCAGATGGCAGACAACCATTCTTCCTTTCCTGAGATCACAAAACGAGCTCTAGGTAAAGCTAGCAAGCAACAACCTGATAATTCATCTTTTCTTAAGAAACCCGTGGCACGTAATTCATCGTTGGAGCTGGAAAAACCAGGCGCTAGGATACAAACCCGGCCGCGCGCCTGACGGCTGACGCGCGTGCGAAGTTTTTTTTTTTTTTTTTCTTCCTTCCTTGCAATTTGCAACGCAACGCCGTCTCGTCTCAACTCAACCTCTCGTCCTGCGGTGTGGCGCGTGATGTGAAACTGGTTCTTGTCTGCGCACATGCAGGCGAAGCTTAATTCCATGCATGCGCTGCAAGTAACAGTGGTTGCGCGGCTGTCACCTTCACGAGTGCTATCACTGATGGCGTAGTTTACCCTTTTCATTTCACCTGCTCCTCCAGATTAGCGTCCAAACTTAATTTCTCCCTACCTTTTTCGTAGTGGACAGAAAATTGCCCTCTGCCTTGCCTGGCTATCCCCTGTCCAGCTTGCTTTTTTTTTGCGAGCAAAAGGAAGATGCGCACGCGCACACCACTGCACAGGTATCTTCACTCACAGGAAAAAACAAGTTCAGGTCCACTAATTAAATTAGCATTACCATGCACGCCCCTTCACACATGCGGACTTTAGTTGCACCGTATGCATAGAGAGGTTTATTTCTGAGATCCCAACCTAATTCATGTAAACCGTAGTAGCCTGTAGCTTCAGATCTAAGAATACGTGCTTCCAGCTTTCTATTTTATTTCAACGCGCCATTTGACAAATGCACAGTTCATCAATATTTTTCTTCTCTCTCTCTCTCCAAGAACGAGTCAATCGTAATATAATAATACGAGACTGATGCAAATTAAAGAGCGGCATCAATCCTGATCCATGACAACCTCCAAAAAATTCTTTATCGCGAATGATTGAGATCGTTCGATCGGCCGATACGGCTCTTCTTCAATTCGTCGCTTTCTTAACCCCCCCTCATCGCGAAATGCGGAGCAGGAAACGGTCTACGTACGCATTGGCACCGGCTTGCCCGCATTTGATTATTCGCGTCGCATGACGTCATTAATCTGGCTAACACTAGTGGAGTACTACTACTTTAAAACGAACTACAGTATATATCTGTCTAATCGAATAGGAGTAGTTAACACGAACCACGAGACGTGGCACGTTGGTATTGCCCGAAACCAAGGGGGAACTTTTGCTTAATCTGAGTGAAAAGATCGAGACGCAGTTTGCGAGCCGGATCAGTAGGCCCCGCCCCGCGTGATGCAGAAGATAAGGTGAGGCACGCAGGCCGGCCCGGTCTGCCTCGATCGAATGGTTTACTAAACTACTATTTGGCGTTTGACCGGTTATTTATGGGTTTGGTTTCACAGTGTCGCGCGCGGTCACATATACAGGGCGTAGCTAGCTAGCTGCAGTAGTTGTGCTGCCTTCCAACTCATGATGTGCTTAGCCAGCTAAATAGGCAATCAGTGTATTTTTAATTACACGGTACAGTGGGAGTATGTACTAAACATGTACCACTACCAAACTCACACGAAATTTAGTGCACGTAGATCGTCTTACAGCGTTGCGGTACAAAGTTCTTTCGACCATCAACAACGTACTTAACGATCAAAGTGTAGTACTTTGGCATATTAATTGCTATATTTACTGAAGAAGGGAGTAGGTACGTATTATTGTAGATTCAGGGTCTAGAGTTTTATTATCCACGCACGGATGAAACAAAAAGACGCTTTGTAGTATTGCAGAATGCTCCTTGCCAAATGGTACCACTTTCATTTGTAAGTTCCATACGGCGCCAAAAGAGCATTATTCGCGGTCAGGAGGGAGGCTTCAGAAAAGAGGCCAAGCGTTCTAGACACCAGCATCTGCTACTATTAAATTTCCTCCTCTCGTTTGGAAAAAAGGAAACGGTCTTGGAACACATCGTAACTAGAGCTGGGACTTGGGCCGTGCTTTTTGGGTCGATCAAGACGGTCGACACGCAGACGGGTCTAAGCGCAGACGCGCGACGTGGTGGCGGGCGCAAGACGCGAAACAACGGGCGGGCCGGGCTCGAAAATCGTCCGTTAGGCGACGCGGACGCAAGACGATCGGTTGGGCGTGCTTGGGCGCTAAGACGACACGAATAGGCCCAACCTTTCCGTTCTAACCCAATCCTCCTCACCTAGTCCAATCACTCCCACACCACCCTAGCCTCCGTTCTAGCCCAATCCTCCCTTAACCTAGTCCAATCACTCCCACACCGCCTAATTTCCCAACCAATCATCTCCTTCGCCACCGACCAATCACATGTGTCTTTGTCTTCCCGAGCAATGCGGCGGCGGTTATCGTCTTCTCAGCGTCTATAGTTACTTAGGGCGGGCACGGGCGCAAGACGACGATCCCAAAGACGGCGGGCTTTGGGCGTGCTTGGGCTCGACTAGAGGCGATACGGCCGCAAAGACAAAGACGCACGCGGTAGAATAACCGGGCCGAGCTAGCACGGCACGACGCGGCCCGAAGCACGGTGGGCCTGGGCCGTGCCGGCACGACACGGCCCAATGCCCACCTCTAATCGTAACCACATCATCACACACATCAGTGATGCCGAGATTGGTGCACGTGTGAACGCATTTCGCGGGAAGGAAAAAAAATTCCAGCTCGCACTGACTACATACCCGGACCACTTTTCAGTAGGCTGTCTCAAAGCACTTGCATCTTGCGTTAATTCTTGCTGTGCTCAATTATTTACACTGTCAAGGTAGCATTACAATATCCATGCCAAAATTAATGTATAAGCTTTTGTGTCAGACAGAGAGACGAAGTTTAGAGTAGTGTAAAGATACCATGAGCTAGCTACTGACAGCGTACTGTAGTGTAAGATCGAACTAACAATAGCTATTACTCAATATTAATTAGTATAGTTTTCTAGTGAGGCACATGGATCATTAATTGATGGATGAACCTAGCTTGCAGGGAGGAGGAGCACGTCCAACTTGGCTAGCTGCACTGATCTCTCCTCAGGAGGCCAGCTTTCTTTAGTTCCACATGGAGTAACTGCCGTATTTTGGATGAGTCATGAGTGAGAGTGGAACCATATGCATGTGAGGGATCTCGCCTCGTTCTTCCAAGTACGTGCATGCGATAGTCTAATCTAGGAGTACACTTGCAAGTTGCAAACGTACGTGCAGGAGCAAGCGTAGAAATTGAAGTGGATTAATTAATTAACTATTCCATAATATAGTGGGGAAACAAACTTTGCAATTCTACAGGCTTCTAATGATTTGAGAGAGAAAAGCGTTGATTAGAGAATTCGCAAGCAGCGTATGCATGTACCAACGCATGCACAGGTCAAAATACATAGGTGCTAAAGTGGGAGCAAATCTTGACGGTCGGATTAAACTCCGACGCTCCAGAGATGGATTGCTATATATCTAATAAAACCCTTATTAACTAAAGTATAATAAAGATATATACATATATGATCACGGGCTGATGCATGCGCGCATTCACTGTATCACGCATTAAAGTACGTATGCGCACATGTACGAATTCGAGATGTGTGTACATGGGGAGGCAAAGCATGGCCATGATTGGCCGGATTGGTTAGGGAGGAGGTCGCAATCGCAGCCTCCCACTAGATCAATCACTCCCCGGCCGGGCCGGCCCTAACAAGTCACTCTCCTCGCTCCGGCCCTCCTCTCCCCCTCCTCATCTCCTCCTAGACGCAACACACACACACACACACACAGAGAGAGAGAGAGAGAGAGAGAGAGAGAGAGCAGCCATGATGCAGTAGTACTACACAAAAACGTCAAACAAAACAACGCTAGCTCTGCGTTGCGTACACATTCACATATGCCGGTGTAGTATGGTAGTACGTACACTGCTAGCTACGCCCCCAATGACAACATCGTTCGCATAAAGAAAGCGTCCACTAGCACATACACACGCATATACAAACACGCACATAGCTAGAGAAAGGGAGATCATTGAAAGCTGCGTCCATCCGCCCCCGCTTGTTCGCCACCATTTCCATATCCTTTCTCTCTTTCCCTCTCTCCTCTTTTCCCTCATCCACATACGCACATACACATGCGATTGTTGTAGCTAGTGATCATCATCAAGGCCACAAAAGAGGAGCGAAAATATATATTTATTTATTTATAAAATTATATATATACTTTGGGAAAGTGCGAGTTAGTTTTGCTTTGAGCTTTTTATCCAGAGCTGGAGGGTAAGCTAGCTAGCTCCGGGTACGTACAGCGGGCGTGGATACCTAGGCGACCGGCCGGGGGGGTGATCGATCGATCGATGTCGGCCGAGGACGGGTACTGCAGCACCGGCACGGAGTCGCCGCGGGCGGACTCCGTCGACGAGCAGGCGGCCGCGGAGTCGCCTCTTGGGGGGCAGAAGCGCGACCTCCCCTCGCCGTCGCCGTCGTCCCCGCTACCGCCAGCCAAGCGCAGGTACGTATATATATGTGTCCATGCACGAAGTGTTTTGCAGACTGGAAGCCCTAGCTAGTTAGCAAGGAGTTAGTTAAGCACAGAGGATTAACTCTGTTTATACGTGTGCGTGTGTGTGTGTTTGTGTGAGCAGCCGGAGATCGGTGGAGAAGCGAGTGGTGTCGGTGCCGATCGCCGAGTGCGGCGACCGGGGCGACCGGCCGAAGGGGGGCGGGGAGGGGCCGCCGCCTTCGGACTCGTGGGCGTGGCGCAAGTACGGCCAGAAGCCCATCAAGGGCTCCCCCTACCCGCGGTAAGTGCTAATTAATTACCATGCTAATTGCTAGCAATTAAATCAGTTAAGTAACCTCGTTTAATTTCTGTTACTGTCGTATGTTCAGGGGGTACTACCGGTGCAGCAGCTCCAAGGGCTGCCCGGCGAGGAAGCAGGTGGAGCGCAGCCGCGCCGACCCCACCGTGCTGCTCGTCACCTACGCCTCCGACCATAACCACCCATGGCCACTGCCCAAGAGCAGCAGCCATCAGAACAAGTCGTCTCCCCGTCCGCCGGCGCCGAAGCCTGACCCGGCGGTTGAGGGCCAGCCTGAGTTGGCCGAGCACGAGACGGAGCCCGAGGTGCCGGAAGGCCCGGAACCGGAACCGGAGCAGGAGCAGAAGCTTGTTGTCGAGCCATCGGTGATCACGACGGTGGAGCCGGCGCCGGCGCCGGCGGCCGAGGAAGAGGAAAGCTTCGACTTCGGCTGGTTCCACCAGTACCCGGCGTGGCACCGTTCGGCGCAGTACGCGCCGGCGTTCGACGCGGCGCCGCTGCCGCCGCCGGAGGAATGGGAGCGCGAGCTGCAGGGGGAGGACGCGCTGTTTGCGGGGCTCGGCGAGCTCCCGGAGTGCGCCGTCGTGTTCGGCCGCCGGCGCGAGCTCGCCCTGGCGGCCACCGCGCCGTGTTCCTGATCGTCTTTCTTTCTTTTCCTTTTGTTTTGTTTTCGGGTTTTAGTTTTACTCGGGGTAATTTGGAGGTAGTACATAGCTTGGATCAATGGAGTTTCACTGTTCAAGAGTGGCACATGTTTTACTCTCTTATTCGGGTCGCGTTCGCCATTCAAGGTTGTGCCATTTCGGAAATTGTGATGATTCAAGCAGAAAAGCAACGAAATGTGGGGCATTTTCAGGCGTTTTCCTCGCCATCTGTGACGGATAGATACCTCCATCGCGTCGCGCCGAGTTAGGCTGCATCGCACGGCCGCGGCGTGCCCTCCGCCCTCCGTCTGCAACTACAGAAAGTAGGCCTCGTCCGATGCGGAGGTTAATAACGGCAAGTGGTGGCAAACTGGCAAGTGGCAACGTACCGTCGGGCGTTTGCGGCGTGGTGGTTGTGGCCTTGTGGGGAAACGCACGAGGCCACATGCCATGCCGTGCGGTGCGGATGCGTCGGATCCACCCGCGGGACGTGTGCCGCTCCCTTGCCGGCCACGGCCGGCCGGCTGCCGATTTGTTTGGTGTTTTCGCGTCACGCGCGCGCCCGGAGCAATACCACGGCGCGGCGCGGCAAACGGGCATACTCCAAACACATTACTAATCATTACTGGTTCTGGCATCAAAAGATCGGGCCGATCGATTGATCCAGGTGCGAGGAGCTGAAAGGAGTTACGTTGAGCTCCAGGTATCGTCATGTAGGAAAAGAGAATTCTCGGAGTAGCATTCGGGCCGATGCTTGGCTAATTCGAACCTAAGATACAAAAACAGATGCTAGATTCGCATTATCATCTACTACTCCATAAGATGATTATCCTATCTCAGGAGTTAGGACGCACATATATAGGTATCTCTTAACTGCTCTGCATCACACCCTTGTACTACTCCATAAGATGATTATCTTATCTCAGGTGTTTTTTTTTTGAAAGAAAAGCTTGAAGTAATTATTTCTCCATCACATGCAAGGAATCCAAGGTCCATCGCATTTCTCATTTAATCTATTAAGCCATTATATGTTGGGATTAGCTTCTGAATGTTGTTGTCTCAGCACCTATGTGTTAGACTCTTCGGTTCCTATTAGACTCTTTGGTTTTCGACTTTTCGATTCCTGGTCCACACTTAGTGTTAGACTCTTCGGTTCCTGGTCCACACTGCAACCTTTAGTCTATATATCTAACTTTTGTCTTATTGATACACATAGTGTGTGTAATTGCCCCTAAATACTCCACTCTCTCATAGTATAAGAGCGGATCGCACCTGTGATCGCATCCTTCCACTAATCCCACCACCATGGCCGGCGAAGAAGACACCGCCGCCGCCGCACGCCGTGAGCAACAGGTCGCCACCGTCGCACGACGCGAGCAGGAGGCTGTCGCCGCCGCCGCACGCCACAAGCAGGAGGCCGCGCAGGCACTTACCCTCTCCTAGGCCGTCGCCATTGCTTCACTCGATGCTCACGCATGCGGCATCCTCAACATCAAGGCCTTTGTCCCTGTCGTGCTCGACCTCGCCTCTCCGAGTTACAATAAATGGCGCGGCCTCTTCCTCGTCACCCTCGGCAAGTACTCCCTCTCTGACCACGTGCTCTCTGACGACGCCCACCCCGACATCGCAGACTGGATCCGGGTGGATTATCTCGTTTTCTCGTGGCTCTACAGCACCATCTGTGGATCCGGGTGGATTATCTCGTTCTCTCGTGGCTCTACAGCACCATCTCCGTCGAACTTCTCGAGATCATGATGAATCCTACCTCCACGGTGCGGCTCGTATGGGTTGGCCTCGAGTAACAGTTCATCAGCAACCAGGAGACGCGTGCTCTGTACCTGGATGTGGAGTTTCGCAACTTCGTCCAGGGCGACCTCTCTATCTCCGACTACTGGCACAAGCTGAAGAGCATGGCCGACGCCCTCGGCGACCTGGGCGAACCGGTGCGCGATCATACCCTTGTTTTGTCCCTTCTGTGTGGCCTGAACACGAAGTTCGCATACATGGCGGCCCTGCTGAAGCAGCAAAAGCCATTCCCCTCGTTCATCGAGACCTGCTCCGATCTGTTGCTCAAAGAAATCACAATGTCGTCGTGCCCCTCCTCACCCTCCGCAACCCTCATCGCCACGACCCTAACCAGCAATAGGGGTCCCGGCGGTGGTGTCTCCGGTAGCGGTGGCGGTGGCGGTGGCGGCGGCGGCGCATCCGGTAGTCGCTCCACTGGCGCACCCAGCGCTCCTCGGTGGCACCGGCGATGGCGGGCGGCTCGATCGCCGTCGTCACCGCGGAAACGGCGGCAGCAACCACAAGACCGGTGGCAGAGGCGCGGGTGGTCACTCCGGGGGTAGCACCTCTGGTTGGCCGCCCTCCTTCTACAACACCTGGACCGGCACCATCCAGGTGTCACCCCGGCAATTCCATCCACGCCAAGCCCCCAGCCTCCTCGATCCGCATGCCCATAACGCGCCCACCTAGCCGCGCCCTGGTGGTGCACCCCTGCCGCACGCGCTGGCTGCCGACCAACTCCAGGCCATCTACACGCTACTCTCGTACCCGCCGTCGTGGCGTCCTCGGGTTGATCCGGGTCCTGCGTCTCCCGATCTTGGTACATGGGATCAGCAGTCATTGGCAAACTCTTTCAGCACCATGACTCTTACTTTCCCGCCGACCACCGACTGGTACATGGACTCTGGTGCGACCTCGCACATGACGTTGGACGCCGGTAACCTCTCCCGTTCCCATCCCCCTCACTCCTTCACTCATTCCACCATCGTTGTCGGTGACGGGTCACTGCTACTCGTTACCTCCATTGGTTCCACTAGTCTTGCCTCTCTTCATGTTACTAATGTTCTTGTCACTCTGCACCTTATCAAAAATCTTATTTATGTTCGTCAATTCACTATTGACAACAACTGTTCCACTGAGTTTGACCATGTTGGTTTTTCTGTCAAGGATCTTCATTCCTGGAATGTGATCACTAGGTGCAATAGCACCGAACCTCTCTACCCCTTGCGTCTGTCGGTGTCTGCCTCCCCTTCGTGCGCACTGGTCACGGGCGCCTCTGCCTCACTTTGGCATCGTCGTCTCAAGCACCTTGGCCCTGAGTCTCTGTCTCGCCTTGCTAATGCGTCCGCCATTGCTTGTGATAATGGACCCGCCGACACTATCTATCATGCGTGTCAACTTGGTCGCCATGTGTGTCTACCTTTTGCTACTTCACAGTCTTGTGCTCTCAAGAATTTTATTTAGTTCATTGTGATCTTTTGGACCTCGCCTGTCGTGAGTGTGTATGGTTACAAATACTACTTGGTTATTATTGATGATTGCTCGCATTTTCTTTGGTTGTTTCCTTTGCGCCTGAAATATGATACTTTTACCACTATCTCTCACTTTTTCTTACGTTGCTACTTAGTTCAGCGCTAATATCAAGAGTATTCAGTACGATAATGGCCGTGAGTTTGACAACTCCACCGCTCGTACTTTTTTCCTTACCCATGGTGTTACACTCCGCATGTCATATCCATACACCTCTCAGCATAATGGCAAGACCAAATGTATTATTCATTCCACTAATAACATTGTCCAATCTCTTATTATTCAGACCAACCTCCCTTCCTCTTACTGGGTTGAGGCTCTTCATGTCGCTACCTACCTTCTCAATTGCCAACCCACCAAAACTCTCAATTTTTCTACACCTTTTTGCACTCTTCGGTGTTTCCCCCTCCTACTCTCACCTTTGCGTTTTTGGCTGCAAGTGTTACACTAACCTTTCTGCCATCGCTCCTCACAAGCTTTCTCCTCGCACCACCATGTGTGTGTTTCTTGGCTATCCGTCCGAACACAAGGGATACCGATGCCTCGATCTCTCCTCAAATCAGGTGATCATCTCCCGTCATGTTATGTTTGACGAGTCTTCCTTTCCCTTTGCTAAGCTCACCGCTCTACCCTCTCCCACTGACCTCGATTTTTTGCTGGATCTTGATCACACGCTGATGCCCATTGGGCCCCAGCATCTTGCAGGTCCTGGTGCCCCTCCTAGTGTGGCGCGCCAGCCCATGCTCCTACCGGCCGTGGCGCTCGATGATGCTGCCTCTCCTGCGTCGATTGTGCATGGCCTCAGTGCGCCCGCAGCACCCGATGTCGTGCGCATTCTCAACGCGCACGTGATGCCGGTTGGTAGCATTCCTCTTGGCCCGTGGCTGTGGTAGCACCCAATGCTCCAGCCGTGGCTCCTCCTGTGGCAGTCGAAGCACACGGTACTCCTGTCGGTCTACCAGTTGGCCCGCCAACTCCCAGCGGGGTCGTTCTCTCGCAGCTTCCCCCAGGTGCTGTGCCGCTTCAGACGGTCGACAACTCACATGCCATGGTGACTCGTGGCAAGCACGGTTTTCAGCAGTCTCTCACCCGCATGAACCTTCATGCCGCCACTATGTCTCCTGTTCCGACCACATACCAGGCTGCTCTCGCCGACCCTAATTGGCGCGGCACTATGGAGAAAGAATACGCTGCTCTTTAGGCCAACAACACATGTGATCTTGTTCCACGGCCATCCAATACCAATGTGGTCACTGAGAAGTAGATTTTTTTTGGCATAAACTCAATTCAGATGGCACTCTTGGCCGCTATAAGGTTCGATGGGTTCTTCGTGGTTTCACACAGCGTCCCGGTGTTGATTTTGATGAGACTTTCAGTCCAGTCTTCAAGTCGGTCACTATTCGCACATTTCTCTATATGGCCCTATCCCGGGATTGGCCTATCCACCAGCTGGATGTTAAGAATGCGTTTCTTCATGGCACACTCTCGGAGACTGTCTTCTGTTCGTAGCCGGTTGGATTTGTGCATTCATCTTGCTGCCTCAACAAGTTTCTCTATTGTCTCAAACAGGCGCCCCAGGCCTGGTACAACTATTTTGCTTTCTTGCTGTCCCTCAGTTTCTTGGAGGCAAAGTCCGACACCTCCCTCTTTGTGTCTCATCGAGGCGGTGACACTGTCTACCTGCTGTTCTATGTGGACGACATTGTGCTGATTGCTTCTTTGGACCGTGTGCTCCGCCAGGTGGTTGCCTCCCTCCAGCATGCTTTTCCTATGAAAGATCTCGGTCCACTTCATCATTTTCTAGGTGTTTCTATTAGTCGTCGTGATGGCAGCATGTTCCTCTCTCAGCGGCAGTACACTCTAGACATCCTAGACCGCGCCGGCATGACCACTTGCAAGCCTTGCAGCACCCCTGGCGACACTCACTCCAAGGTCTCCTCTGCTGCTGGCACTTCTGTGGCTGATCCGACGTTCTACCGAAGTCTTGTGGGTACTTTGCAGTACCTCACTCGCACTCGCCTGGATATTGCCTACGTCATACAGCAAGTTTGCCTCCATATGCATGATCCTCACGAGCCACACCTCGCCGCCGTGAAGCGCATTCTTCGGTATCTTCGCGACAGCATCGACCACAGCCTTCTTCTTCACCGAGCCACCTCTACAGATCTGGTTGTTTACTCCGACGCCGACTGGGTTGGTTGTCCCGACACGCGCAAGTCCACTTCAGGTTACGTTGTGTTCCTGGGTTACAATCTCTTCTCTTGGTCCTTAAAGAGGCAATACACTGTCTCTCGTTCAAGTGCAGAGGCTGAGTATCGGACTATGGCCAATGCTGTTGCTGAGGCGTGCTGGTTGCACCAACTTCTTCAGGAGCTTCACAGTACTCCACGCCGAGCTAACCTCATCTACTGCGACAATGTCAACGCGGTCTATCTCTCAACAAATCTGGTGCAACATCAGCGCACTAAACATGTTGAGATTAACCTTCACTTCATCCGGGATTGAGTTGGTCTTGGCGATGTCCGCGTTCTTCACGTTCTGGCGACATCTCAGTATGCTGACATCTTCACCAAAGGGTTACCTACTTCTGTCTTCACCGAGTTCCGGTCCAGTTTGAACGTCCGTTCCGCCGACGCTCCAACTCGGGTGGGAGTGTTAGACTCTTCGGTTCCTGTTAGA
The DNA here is from genome assembly GCA_036346395.1 of Hsuehochloa calcarea. Classification (NCBI taxonomy): domain Eukaryota; kingdom Viridiplantae; phylum Streptophyta; class Magnoliopsida; order Poales; family Poaceae; genus Hsuehochloa; species Hsuehochloa calcarea. Next base: position 62,510,916 of record CM070594.1, on the reverse strand, counting down.
CTCTTTGGTTCTGGAATCTTCGGTTATTGGTCCACACTTAGTGTTAGACTCTTTGGTTCCTGGTCCACACTGTGACCTTTGGTCTATATATGTAACCTTTGGCTTATCAATACACATAGTGTGTGTAATTATCCCAAATATTCCACTCTCTCACTAAGATCAAGATGTCTATAAGTTTCGTTTTAAAAAACTAAATAACAGCACAATTTTACCAGTATTTTCCCCCCTCTCGCGAACATATCGTTTTTTAGCTCAGATGCTAATAGAGAGGTATGTTATATACTCTTTCTAATATGCGTAGGATTCGCTGGGCGCGCAGGAGTCCACATCGTCTTCTTTGCAAAAAGTCCATGTACTTTATGAAATCACATAGATGTCCTTCATGTCTATTTTTTTTAATAAAAAGCCCCCGGTGTTTCCGAAATCACGTTTAGTCCTCCACGTCAGTTTGTTTAGAAAAGCCCATATAATTTTTGAAATCACGTCCAGATCCTCCGTGTTTCATTTTTTTTTTTTTGCAAAAACCCTCCATGGTTTGTGAAATAAAGTCGAGGTCCCGCTATGTTTTTGCAAAAAAAAAAACCCTATAATTTTCTGATTGTGTTGAGATCCCTCAATCCACTCTACGACACAGCATAGCGCGCTTATTACCCTAGTAGTGTAAGACAAATGAAAAAAAAGACTAGTCAGTAGGAATTTCCAATATAAAAACCTAAGCGAGGGGATAGTACTGACAACTAGCAATTGTGGAAAAAATCCCAAATCCAATCAAGTTTGCGAACATTAGATCAAACATATGACGTTACTATCCTGTTTGGAGTCATTATCCATAGTTAAAGATTTCATTGTCCTGCCGCCTTAGAGCAGAGGAATCAAATCGGCACCATAAGGTAAATAAGTAGTTCCGACGGGATCTAGATTCTCTACGGTACTACAAGTGCACTATGTAAACAGTATTTCATGAGAAGTCAAATAATACTCTGACTTAGCACTGTAGTAACAGTGGGAAAGCACTATACCAATTTTGCGGTGCCGAGAAAACATTATAGTACTTGATCTTAACTTAGCACTGTAGATCTCTGCATCATCGACGGCATCGAATGCAGAGGATCCCAAAATCGCTCTGGGGAGAGAGAGACCTGGATCCTTGCCGAGCCTGGTCCTTCATCTTGGGCCTGCCCGGCCAGGGTGTTTTCCTAATTCTGAGCTTAAAATAATAACTTAGTATAGCATAAGATACATGTAGGAAATCGAGCAATTCAGCAGGAACAACGTGCTACATGAATTTCAGTAAGATGACAGGATGTGGGAAAATATCGAAGCATAAACACTAGGAATGGGATATTACTCACATCCTACTGTAAACAAATTGCTTGCAGAAATGTCGAATATCATAATCAATCTGATAAAAAAAAGGCAATCTTGAGTCAATAGTTTCAGGTGATGGTTTAACTGAAAGCTGAATCAATCCAACCCTCAATATCACCACAGCAAATACAGAATGAATAAATATTTTCCAAATAGCATGACAACAATGCTAGGATCAGTGTGATCTCTCAGTTCTTTTAGCCAGAGCTCCACATTGTCAAATGTAGCACGACGAGTGACATCATAGACAAGCAATGCGCCTACTGCTCCTCTATGACAAGAGAAGAAAAATATCAGGCAATCACATACTTGAGCACAAAATGGATGCAAAAATGATTAAGTGCAGCCAGCTAGTGACCTAGTGTCGATTCCACCATCAGATATGCCGGACATGGTCTACAAACAGCGATCATGTATGGGTCTGAAAATGAATGGTGTTAATATCAAAGACTGTATTAAGTGCAGAAGTCAGAAGGAAGGGAGAGCATGATTCCTTAGCTAGGTAAAATTGCTGCCGAGGTGGTATTTCGATGCGATATGACATACACATTGTATGCCAAGAATGGAACTTTTGTAAGGGATAAAACTACATAACAATATCCCTCCTGGCCCTTCGAACTACTAGTGGCGTTGGGCTTTGGATCTCGCGGGGGTTGGCTGTAACATCCCAATTTTCAGAGCTTTAAAAATCTTTTAAATAGTGGTAGAGAGAAAATTCACCATTTGGATTTATTTGAATATTAAATTAAAAAGCTTAATATGGACTTTAAGGATAAACTGATTTAAATGTGCTTAATCCCAACATCAACAATTGTCAAAACTATTTTATTTAGATTCTATATGCTTGGATATATTTTATAGAATTTTCTGGAATTTTTTCAAAGTCATTTGCTATTTTCTAATTGCTATTTGCATTTTCTGGATTTATTTAAAAGAAAAATCAAAATAAAATCCTTTGAAACAGTGCTGGGCCGAAGCCCAACACTATTCCAGTAGCGCGCCAGCCCATCTCACCCCGGCCACGCTCTCGTCCGTTGGATGCTTGACGCGTGCCCTCGTTTCCGATCGGACGCACACGCTCAACCCTGCCTTCCTCCGTTGGATGATCGCCGCGTGGCTTCGCCAGCTGATCTCGCTCGCTCGCTCGCCCGCGCCTCGCTGCCGCTGCCAGGTAGGACCGCCACCGAGTCGTCGTCTCCGCGGAGCTTTCTTCTTCCTAGCGCCGCGCCTCGCCCGCCATTGCTGGAGCTTCGAGGTTCGTCCGACAAAACCGATTCAGTTGCTAATTCTTCGCGCCGACCCCACCAAATCGTACCTCGGTTGATTTCTTATCCGTTCCAAACCGAATCAAACCCCGAATCAGTTTCAATCTCCCCGAATCTCAGAAATTCAAATCGCGGTCGTTTCGGACCCGATTTGGGGGTTTCCATATCTCGGCATCTCCGGGCCTATAAATACCCCCTTAGCACTGCCCGGACCTCCGCAACCCAAAGCCGCCACCCTCGTCGCCCCGATCGCTCTAGAGCCACCGCATTTCGAGCTTTAGGGTTTTCGGCCGAGCTTCTTCTCCGGTGAATTGCGCTGCCTTCGTCGCCGCCCTTGCCTCGCCGACTACACCACCGTGATCAGCAAGTCTCAGGCTACCTCGGGCGCACCTCCTCGTCGCCGGAGCATCACCGGAACACTCTCCCGACAAAACCCGAGCCTTCACCGCCGCTTCTTCCTCGCCGCCGGTCGCCACCGTCGTTACCAGCTACCGGTAAGGGCACCCCTGAGTGCACAATAGCACGGGGAACAATCTGGTACCCTCCACTGCCGGCGAGTCGCCGCCGTTCGCCGGTGACCATCGGTCCCGGCGCCATCATGCCGTTATCGCCCGGCTCGGCGCCATCGTCGGCCGATCTTTGGTGTGGCGGCCGCGTGGTGCGGATCGGCGCAAGACACGCGTCGCGTGGCTCGGTCCACCGCGCCAGATCTCTCTCGGTTCGGTGCACTCGGTCCACCGTGAACCGAGACCCGACATGTGGGGCCCACATGTCAGATTTCTTTTTAAATCTATTTCTTTTTCCGGAAATTCTCGGCTGACGCAAGCATTGCGCAATAATTCGATTTTCCTTTATAAAAATAATTCGGGAAATTCAATAAAATCCAAATTAGGGTTTTATTTGATTTTCAAACTTCCAAAGCCCATATCTTTTGCATCCGAACTCCGATTGAGCCCATTCAAATTTGTAAATTCATATAAAATTAAGATCTATTTAATGGTGAATTTTATTTGAATTTTTGGAGTTGTTTTGCCTCTATTATTTATTGTTTTTGTTTCTTTTGTCTCGTTTGCGAGTAAACGTCGATACTTCGAGAAATTTTGTAGAAGAAGGAGCACCTCAAGACCAAGACCAATATCTAGATTTATTCCAAGGCAAGTTATACCTTTGATCATATTGAACCCAGTTTTCAAAATACTTTGTTTCAATGTATTGCATTCTATTTCAAGTATTTATTTAAATGCTTTTGGGATAGTTATTAATCCAATTTGTTATATCCACCTTGTCTATTGTATGCCATGATCTTTTGTCACCCTAGGTTGGTTCTTTATTAGTTGGTATTATCGTAGCACCAACGTGGGTTGGTTAGATACGAGTAGATTGCTTAGCCATGCCTCGAGTCATCATTTCATGTGAGAGTTGCAATTATAAACTTGACTAAGTGATTATGGAACTGTGTGATGAAACTGTGTGTGCTGTGTGCTATTACTCGTTGATGGCCTGTGTTGCACTTAATCAACAGAGTGGGATAAGATTTAGACTGAGGCAAGTGGTGGATCTGTGTGAATGGTGGAACTGTGTGATATAAACTTTGTGATTTGGGAAAAACTGGAAGTCTTGCCATGGTCAATTAAGGACTTAACTTTGTGCGCCATTGAACTGGCATTCTTGTTTACCACATGCCTAGTATGGGTGGGCTGACTTAGTAAGTTATGGAGTCTTGACATTGACAATTCAGTTGTATTTAAAGCGTGTGATGGATGGAGGTGTGATATGTCACATCGCGGATTTTCATTGCATCCACGCCCAACGGTGTGTGTCGTTCCAAGGGTCAGTGTGTACAAATTGACTACAGAAAGCACATCGGAGTGTCATTGTTTGAGATGAAGTCTCGAAAGGTTTTGTTATGGTCGATCTTGGCTACACCGATTGTATCGTGTGGGTAAAGTGTACAACCTCTGCAGAGTGTTTAAACCAATCTATTCGAATAGCCGCGTCCTCGGTTATGGACATGCTCGGAATTTCACACGAGGGTAGATTTTCATAAAACAATTGGGAAGGGTCACCGTGTGAGATAACTTGTGCAAATTGTGTGAATAATTTGATTAGACTGTGTGTCCTTTGTGAAATCAATTGTTAACTTATTATTGTCTATTTGTTTTAAATTATGCTTTCAATCTATTATTTGTATTCAATTGCAAATGTTGCATTTCGCAAAATAACCACGAAGCCATTCCTTTGGAATAAGCCATCATCTATAAATTGCATTACGTGGTATGACTTGCGAGTACGGTGTGTACTCACTCTTGCTAAACAAATCAATGTATGGAGGAGTCGTCTTTGCTTTTGAAGAAGAGTTCTACGAAGGTTGATAGTTAGGGTCTTGATCGATCGGTTTCTGTGGTAAATTGATGGGAGCCACTGGAGTTTAATTTGTTTCCGCTGCAGTTTATTCTTTATTGTCAGCCTTGCATGGCTTAATAAATGTAAACTCGACCGTAAGGTCCCAACAGGTTATTTGTTATTTAAAGTACTCGTTTATTCTTATATTCGTTGTATGGATGTGATATTTCATCGATGTTGACACTGTGTGCACTGGCGTGATCCTGGACTAGTGCAGAATACACAGAGGGTCCAGATTTACATATTTGGGTCCCGACATTGGCTGCAGCGTCGCTGGGGAGGACGGAGCAGTATGGGAGGACCGGAGGAGCACTGACAGCTTAAGCTGAGCTTGCTCGGTTTCCTTGTGGCGGTTTGATTCAGAGAAAAGTTGATCATTTTCCTCAGCTTTGATGCGACTTCTATCTATGGTTAGCCACTTTTTTCATCGCATTTAATTATTTGCTATAAAATTAGAGAGGCGATTGATTATTTGTTCTTTTGCACAATTTTTCCTATGTCTTATTTCCCCATCTTGCTCCTCTCCTCTTCTTCTTTGCTTGCTCCACTCATGGCAGATCGGGTGGCCGGAGGCGACCGTTCTTCCTGCCTCTCCTCATCCTCTCACTACTCTCTCCATCTCTATCAGCTCCAACCGCCATTGAGCAGTCGCGTCGCACCGCCATGAGAGATCATCGCGGAGCCACCAACTATGGGGCCCTCTCTCTTCTCTGGCTGAAGCCGCGCCACTGACTCTAGGGAAGAAGCACACGTGCGGGCAGATCCAGGGATGACGAGATTCGATGGTAGCGGGCTCACCGACAAGAATCTGCTTGTCTACGGTCCTCGACGACCACCTCCTGCCGCTTGTCGGCCGAGGTGGAGTGAGAGTAGACCTGTTCAAGGGCAACCCGGCCCAAGCCTTGCCCGATTTTTCCAGACTCGGGCCATGATTTTCGTCCCGAAGGCCCGGCCTGAAGCCCGGAAAAGCTCGACAATGACAATTAAAATATTTATTATTGTAAAAATAAAATAAATATTTATATTTATTTTTAAAAAAGAATCAAAATAAATATTATTTTATGGAAAAACATAGGATTTGGGCCAAGCCAAGCTCGAGCCTGCCCATTCAAGTTCGGGCTTTTACAAGCCCAGCTTGAGAAGGGGTTTTAACATGTCTAAGTGAGAGACATGGCGGCGCGAGCTCACGGCTAGCGATGAGGCAACAGCGGTGCATCTTGAGGGAGGAGGGTGGTGGCACAGCTTCAGAGAGTGCACGATCGCTGGGGCGGAGTGGCGACCGGTTTGCCATGGCCGAAGCAAAGAAGATGAGAAAGATGATGAGGAAGAAGAAGACATAGGCAAAATTGACCAAAATGGCAAATAATCAATTGTTTCTCTAACTTTATAGCAAATGATTAAGTGCAACGGAAATAGTGGCAAATGATATAAACCACATCAACGATAAGGCAAATGATCAATTTTGTTTTCGATTTACTGCACTCCTCATGCGCGCAAGCGCAAGGTCTCCAAGGAGGATTCGGCTGGCGCTGCTGAATCTGAATCAAGTTCGGTTCTTGTAGCTGAACACGAAACGGTTATTGTGGCTGGTTCGGCAATAGGATAAATTAGGAAGAAGTGAAGGATAGTTAGGTAGAGATAAGTTAGTATCTGCTTAAGAGATTGAGTTAGATAATGAGTTAGAGATTGAGTTAGAGTTTGAGTTAGTTTCCTTCCCGATTACGTCGTGCTTTCCTGATTTCAGAAAACCGAAATCCTCCCTTCACCTAGGCTACAAAGGCTGCATATGTATTTGAGAGAAAGCATTAAGAAATAAGAAAATGTTGCCTCACATAGTTTCAACAGATCAGAGCCTTGCCGGCCTGAACAAGTCCAGTCGACCGAAGACTATTCTTGCCTTCAATAGTTATCCTCGCATCTTCATCCTTCTCAATCCCACGCCATATCAATTTGGTATCAGACCCATTACCACCACCCTTCGCCATGGAAACCAAGACTCTAGACGACATGTTCCAACAACTCGCAATCATGAGGACGGAGATCAGCGGCATCAAGGTGCAGCAAGCCGCACACGATCAAGTGATCGTCGGGTGGAAGACAGGAGGCGGCACGACAACTCTGCCAACGACTTCTAGCGGCGGCAATGGTGGCTTCCATGCCCGAGGTCGGCCTCCCAAACTCGGGTTTCGCAATGACGAAGATCTGTGCATGGTTCCTCACTTCCACAAGCTCTTCTTTTCAACGTATGATGTTGAAGAAGATCCCCTCCAGTGGCTCAACCAATGTGAGCAATTTATTCGGGGACAACGTACCATGAAGGAAGAACGAGTTTGGTTGGCATACTGCCACTTGATCGGCGCTGCCCAATAGTGGTACTACCAGCTCAAAAGCGATTAAGGCATGGTTTCATGGGTTCGCTTCTCGGAGTCTTTCAACATGCGGTTTGGGCATCCCATCCGCAACAATATATCCGCTAGGCGAGTTGGCTCAACTATGACGAACGACGGCAGTTGCCGCATATCAAAAGAAGTTTTTGTCGCTTCTATGTTGAGTCGAACTACTCTCGCCACTCCAGCAAGTACAACTTGTCACCGCCGGATTGGGCAAGCCGTTGCAAACCGACGTCGAGCTTCAGCATCCAACGCATCTTCAAACAACCATGAGTTTGGCAAGGGCGTACGAGCAATGTCTCGAGGAGACATATCGGGATTCGAAGTCTCCACTAAAACCCCCGTCGGGCCACGCTTCATGTCAAGGACCTTGGTGCCTTGGACCAGCATGCCGGTTTCGACCATGCAGGCGATGGTCACATCAGCACCATCCGTACCGTCGGTGGCAACCGGCGCCATGGCCAACTTAGCCTCCAAATTCTGATGTCTCTTCGTGGAAGAGATGGCTGATCGATGTTACAATTGCCTCGAGAAGTTCTCTAGGATCCATCATTGCTCCATGAAGGGAATTTTTCTTCTCGAGCTTGACGACGACGATGATTCAACCGAAGATGGTGATCATGTGGAGATCTCACTTCATGCTCTCACCAGCATCTGCACGGGTCATACAATGCAATTTACGATCACAATTGAAGGACAAAAATTGCTCGCACTCGTGGACTCTGGCTCCACCCACACCTTTATGGCCAAAGCCATCGCACAACACCTCGGCTTATCTCCACTACCACGACCGAGTATGTGGGTCATGGTGGCGAACGGTGACCACGTGACCTGCACGGAAGCTTGTGCTAACACTTGTATTACAATTGCTCATGAAGACTTTCTTGCCGATTGTTACATTATTCCACTTGACGACTTTGACGTGGTTCTTGGAGTACATTGGCTCTGCACTTTGGGACCTATTATTTGGGACTTCACGAAGCTCACGATGTCCTTCTGGAGGGATGATCATCGCATGACTTGGATTGGACTGGATGCTACACTAATCGGCGGTCAAGCTTGCGCCATCATGGGCTGTGAATTGATGACCGACTTATTCACTGAGTTCGCTGCTCTCTTTGAGGAACCACACGAGCTGCCACCACCTCGATGGCACGACCACCACATTCACCTTCTACCGAGCACCGTCCTAGTTGTTCGGCCATATCGCTATCGACAGTTATTGAAGGATGAAATCGAGAAGCAATGCGATGAGATGTTTGCACAAGGTATTATCCACGAGAGTACTTCGCCTTTTCATCTTCTGTTTTGCTTGTTAAAAACTAAGACGCTTCGTGATGTTTTGCGTGGATTATCGTGCCCTCAACAACGATACCGTCAAAGGCAAGTTTCCTATTCCTGTCGTTAACGAGCTTTTGGATGAACTCAATGGAGCTTGTTTCTTCACTAAGCTCGATTTGCGCTGTGGTTACCATCAGGTTTTGATACATGGTCCTGATATTGAGAAGACAATGTTTCGTACGCACCGATGACACTTTGAGTTTTTGGTCATGCTGCTCGGTCTCACAAACGCCCCAGCAACATTCCAGATGCTTATGAACGACATCATGAAGCCTTTTCTTTGCCATTTTGTCCTCGTTTTCTTTGATGATATGCTGGTGCGCACAGTGCTCTAACTAATGCTCCACCATTAGTTATTTCTCAAGAAGTCCAAGTGTTTATTTAGTGTGGAATCAGTGGAATATCTCGACAACATTATTTTGGGTCAGGGTATGGCCATGGATTCTGAAAAGGTCAAAATTGTTCAAGCATGGTCGAAAACAGCGCACCCTCCATGGTCTTCATAGATTCCTCGGTCTTACAAGTTATTATCGTAAGTTCATTAAAGAATATGGTTCGGTAGCTACTCCCCTCACCAAATTGCTCAAGAAAGAAGCATTTTCATGGACAAATGAAGTTGATTCCGCATTTTTGGCCTTGAAGGCAGCACTCATCATGTTTCCTATCCTTCATCTTTTGGATTTCGCCAAACATTTTATGGTGGATTGTGATGCGTCCGGTGCAGGGTTTGGTGCAGTCTTGCATCAAGACGGGGGGGACCTATTACGTTTTTTAGTCTGGCGGTTGCTCCTCACCACGCCAAGTTGGCCGCTTATGAGCGTGAACTGATCGGATTAGTCAAAGCCGCCCATCAGTGGCGGCCGTATCTTTGGGGACGTATTTTCCTTGTTCGGATTGATCTTTATAGCCTGAATTTTTTGCTCGATCAACGTCTTTCTAATATTCTGCAACATATTTGGGTGAGCAAGTTATTCGAGTATGATTTTTCAGTTGAATTTCGTCCTGGTGGTCAGAATGCAGCCGTGGATGCACTATCTCGCCACGGTGAGGAGATGATGGTGATTCTGGTCTTGTCCAGCCCTGACTTCGCTGTATTTGATGCCCTTCGTAGGAGGTCTCCTCGATTCTAGAGTTTGTCATTCTTCGGGATAAGGTATTGACTGGTATTGCGGATTCTGATTGGGCCTTCGTGGGCGGCTTACTATTATACAAGGGTCGTATTCTTGTGGCGGATTCTTTGCTACTTTGGGTTGATTTACTTGCTGATGTGCACGACACTGGTTATGAAGGAGTTCAAAAGACTTTACATCACTTTTGGGCAACTTTCTTTAACTCCGATGCTCACAAAAAGGTTCGGGATTATATCAGAGGTCGTGTAATTTGCCATAAAAATAAAACAGAACACTATCTAGACGGGCTTCTACAACTTTTAACCGTTCCATCAACTATTTGGGAAGATATCTTTATGGATTTTATTGAGGGCTGTCTGAAGTTGGGAGGTAAAATAGTTATTCTCACTGTTGTTGATCATTTTTCTAAGTATAGTTATTTTATTCCACTTGGTCATCCATACACTGCAAACTCTGTCGCCCGAGCATTTTTTTTATGACATTGTTCGCCTCCATGGGATTGCCTGCTCTATCGTCAGTGATCGTGATCCCATCTTCACCAACAAGTTTTGGACCGAACTCTTCCGTCTTGTCAGTGTCAAGTTTCATATGAGTTCCATCGTTCATCCGCAATCTGATGGGCAATTAGAAGTCGTTAACCACACCATTGCGATGTATCTGTAGTGTTTGTCTAGCGATCGTCCTAAACAGCGGCTTTAGTGGCTTTTGCCGGCAGAGTTTTGTTGCAATACTTCGTACCACTCATCTCTCCGTACCACGCCTTTTCGCGTCTTCTATGGGTGTCATCCTCTAACATTGCTGACTTACCAACCTGGTATGGCCAAAGTAGCAGCCGTTGACAGACAATGGCGCGACCGTGATGAGTTTTTTTTTGCTAAAATCCATGAACTTCTTCTTCAAACCCAAGATTATACGAAGCAAAATTATGACAAACATTATCGTGTGGTTCAATTTGAGGTGGGGGAATGGGCTTGGCTTCATCTTCACCACTGTACGACTCTTTCAATCACATATAAATAGCGTTCTAAGTTAGCTCCACGTTTTGATGGACCTTTTTTGGTTGAGGAATGTATTAGCACAGTTGCTTATCGTCTTCATATTCCTCCCAAAGCTCGCATCCAGCAATTATTCATGGGCGTGTGATGACTTCTCCTTTATCTATTGCTTGGGCTCGCCTCAACTGTGGTATTTGGGAGCTTCTCGTCCAATGGGTGGGCTGTTTGCCGGTCGATGCTACAGGGGATAAATTAGATCATTTTCAGCAGCTTTATCCTCTATTTCAGCTCGAGGTCGAGCTGTTTCATGGAGAGAGAGGTAATGTTGTGAACGCATTTATTGACAAGACATATAAGAGACACGAGCGCAAGGGCTCCAGTGAGGATTCGGCGAGGGAGACTTCGGCTGACGCTGCTGAATCCGAATCAAGTTTGGTTCCTGTAGCCGAACACAAAATGGCTACAACTCGGCAATAGAATAAATCAGGAAGAAGGGAAGGATAGTTATGTAGAGATAAGTTAGTATCTTCTTAAGAGATTGAGTTAGTTTCCTTCCGATTACGTTGTGCTTTCTTGATTTTGGAAAACCCAAATCCTCCCTACTCCTAGACTATAAAGGCTACATATGTATTTGAGAGAAAGCATTAAAGAGTAAGAAAAGGTTGCCTCACATTGTTTCGGTAGATGAGAGCCTCGCCGGCCGGAACAAGTCCAGCCGACCGAGGGCAATTCTCGCCTTCGCCAGTTATCCTCGCACCTTCATCCTTCTTTATCCCACTCTATATCACCTGAAGTGCGAGGAAACATTGATTTGTTGCTTTTCTTGTGCAGAAAGCCCCCTGCAGTTTTTGTGATTAGCAAATGTAGTTCTACCTTAAGGTAACGGCAGAGGGCTGCAATGGAATCCCAATACAAAAAATGCAAAGTACTTTAGCAAATTTGCTACAGTATATTTATTGTACCAATTAACACGAGGCGTACATTTTCTAATCGGATCATTTAAAAACGTTAGAAGGCATGGTATTGATGACAGTATCCGTCTATGTCTCGTTACCGTCCAATGCCATGATGTATCTAGTCCTATTTTCTGAAGGTTTTTTATGTGATATTTTTTCTCCAAAATTTCCGTGCACTACCACCCCCTCTAGTTACTTCCAAGATTCATGCAACAAAGCTGCCTTATAATTTGTTATGACCTTGGCACGTCGAGATAGAGTGACTCGTATCCTGTTCCTTTATGATTTGGAGAGGTGCACTGTATGAGTTCCTATATGAATTCTAATATAATTAAGATTTTTACTTCTCTTTATAATATGATTCCTATTCATTTCGGAGGAGAGCTAACAGACTATATAAACCTACAAGGCGTGACCATAGGAACCCAACAAGCAAACCAAGCAAGAAGCAAGCCATGAAAGAGGAACTCATCCAAAGCAAAGAGCGCACGAGAGAATTAGAAGCCATGTTATTATTTTAGCAATATATTATTGTATAGGGCAAGAATACAAGGATTATTAGAGGTTCGAGAGGATGTAAGAGAGCGACATTATCTTGTACTCTTTTGAGGTTACTTCGGCGCCATTATTTCGGTTCACTCTATGAGATTCGTTTATTTTGTTCTTCATACCATCCAAGCTCGTACCGTATCTCACATACTCTGATCCAATTCTGCATATAAGAAGAAGTATAAGAGTGTAACACGGCTAACCTCGGGTACAATTGCCGGTTATGAACAACTCCATTTGTTATGGATGCATGAGTGTACCCGTGAAAGAGATTGCAAGGCAAAGCAATATAAAGGAATCCACCATTCCGCAAAACCCTGTTTCTTGAAGCTTCAAGGTGATGAAAGGATGTGTTACCTACCGTTCCTACCTCGATACCATGGTGCGCCTAAATTAACATGAAATAAGTGGCGAAGTTAGGACGAAAATAGAGGTGATGTCTATGTATCCTGTAAGATAAACATACCAAAAATTCATCTACTGGTCTTTTGTCATCCAAATGCATACATATATAAAATAAAAACAAAGTGAAATCAACAAATATAATAAATGTAGTAGCTATTGGTTGAGTTGGACCCTTCAACATATATGCCCTCCTCACTTGATCTCTAATCTTGTTGGAATACTCTTCATTTGGTTTGCGACGTGCTTTTGTCAGGTTCAAAATCATGTCGACCCTTCTTTGCTTGTTTTGTGATCTCATTAGATCGAGGGTTACTACTAGTACTTGTATTTTTGAGAATTACTTGTGCAACTTGACCATTTTTGTAAATCTATTAACAAAAAATGGGTAATAACTATTGTCTCTACTCTCTATTTAAACAAAATTTATAAATTGGCTTGCCGCGCATATTACAATATTACCTGTTGGTTGTTGGCTCATGATGTTGTGCATGGGCGGAACTAAATGGAAGGACGCGGTGTCACAGGACACCAGATCAAAATAAAAATTTAGCAGAGATTAGTCTATATATACTACACATGCACCCCCTGGTTAAAAAGGTATGCATCCCGGTTCAATCCAATCTCTGATTGGATGATGCATTTTGCCAATATTTACCACATAAATTACTATTTAGTATATTATTACTTAAAAATTATATATGTTATTATATGTATGGTGACATAGTGAACTCCGATAATATGCTTTGTAAGAGGACTCTTCACATAACTCATTTGCACTTATGCAACACAAGCTGCATTATCTTCCTAGATAATAGTAGGGGTTTGCGTGGTATTTAATCCACACGACTGTCAGATGTGGTGAATCATCTGCCGAAGCCAAAAACATTCTCGCGAGGCCCCGTACAGTGCTATGATTTTTGAGTGGTTTATCGAATTTGATACAATACTTTGCTTAGACGAATTTTATGAAATTGCAGTTCTGCCACATAGAAATACATAGCAAGTTTGCGACTTGACTTTATGCGGGTTTGACAGGTACTCGCCATCTGCATAGTCAGTCATAGTTAGGTCTTTGCTCTTTCTGTAGAATAGATCAAGGTCCTTGCTTCCTTTGAGGTATCAAAATATGTCATTTATCCTCTGCCAATGCCTTTTGGTTGGTTCTGCACTATACCTTACTAATAGGTTCACGGCAAATGCAATATTCAGCCTAGTACAGTTTGCTAAATACATTAGTACTTCTACACTAAAGTACGGGAATTTTGGTCCCAGAATTTCCTCCCCTCTTCTCTAGGTCTGCACGGGTTCTTGTCTTACTGCAAGGATCTTCCGACCATCGACACTTTCGAAGAGTATGCCTTTTTCAAAACCGAACATTTCTAACACCTTATGAGTGTAGGTTGACTGATGCACTAATATCCCTTCAGGGGCATGCTCAAGCTGCAAGCCAATGTAATGTTTGATTTTACCCAATGATAATCAGATAATCTACATACACTGAGATTATACAAAATTCATCCTGTGATCGTCGTATAAATATACAGGGACAATCCTCATTGTTCTTGTATCCTTTATAGCATAGAAAGTCCCTTAAGCGATTGTACCACATTATGTCTGATTGCTTCAGTCTGTACAGTGACTTTCTGAGTTGCACACTGTACACATTTTTATTTATTCTGTCTTTGTTCGGGACATGGATACCTTCAGGTACCTTTATATAAATGTTTGAATCTAAGTTTCCATAAAGGTATGTAGTTACTATATCCATCAATTTCTTTTCTAAATTCAATTTTACTTCCATTGAGATTAAATATCTAAAGGTAGTTCCACCCCTGACCGTGGAATAAGTTTCTTCATAATCAACTCCTGGACATTGAGTGAAACCTTGTGCAACGAGCCTTTCTTTATGTCTTACAACTTCATTATTTTCATTTCTCTTTCGAACAAATAGCGACTTATACCCTACGGGGTGCACATGGGGAGGCGTGCGACTTACATACCCAAAAACCTATCTTTTATTCAGAGATAATACTTCTGCTTCTATTGCCTTCTTTCAATCTTTCCAATCTGATCTTTTCTTACATTCAGCGAGCGATACAGATTCTGGATCAAGATCGGTGATTGTGGTAAAAAAAAATTACAAAATAAATATCGACATTGTCTATTATCCTATTCATAGATTCTACCGTGGTCACATAATTTATAGTTATTTCTTCATAGAGCGATACTTCAGATCAAGAAAAAGACTGAAATGCAATATTTTGTGTTCCTGATTGTCTCTTTTTTTTTCTTCCTTCTGCCTCTCCCCTTCTGTCTGGTGATTCCTCCTTTTATAACGTGCTTGGGAGACAATTTCTGTAGCCCAAAGGGTGTATCAATGCTTCAGATGATGGCGCAGTTACCGGAGATTACTGTTGGAGAAGTAATGTTCCCACGTCGCTAGAAAGTTGTCACCAGGATAGAGAGATAATCGTGCAGTTATTCCAGAGAATAATGGTGTATACTGACTGTTTAGATGCGCTAATCAATTGAGCCTATTTGTGTGTAAGCTCGATTGATTATAGGGTGGTCGTAACTGACATGGTTTTAAAAGGACTTACGGCCATGAGGTGATCGTAGAAGAACTTACGATCATGTGCTAGTCGTAGAAGAACTTACGATTATAGGATGGTCGTAGCTGATCTAGTCGTAGAAGAACTTACGACCATGAGATGATCGTAGAATAACTTACAATCATGAGGTAGTCGTAGAAGATCTTACGACTCCAGCTTCTCCCTTATGAACATTATGGGGTATACTCAAGAACCATATAATGGTGTCATTATCCATAATCATGATTGCAAATAAGTAATTAAATGAGAATTTCTAGATCCTCATCAAGAAGTATGTGAACAAGTTGGTCAGAATTGACAACCAAGCCAAGGAACTTAAATTCCAGGTTGTTCTAAAAAAAGGAGCCTTAATGAGAAAGAAGATATCATCAAGGAAGCTACTACCGAGTAGAGGCATCTTGGTGAACTCAATCTGAAGCTAGTGGATAGCTTAAAGGAGTGTGCACTGGTCTACGACAAGTTTAAGGAAGACCATGAAGCACTTCTTCGAAAATATGAACAAGATAAAGCAAGTAAAGACTTTACCTTTTAAGTTAATTTATTTTTTATAGTTTTCTTTAATCTTATAAAAAAAACATGTTTTTCTTAATAATTAGATTTGCAGCAAAAGTTATAAGACCAAGCCTCAATTGCATACAAAGCTAAAGTAGAGTTGAAAGTTGTAGACAAAATTAGAAGTGATCTTGTTATACAGAAAAGAGGGTTCCTTGCAGAAAAGAAAGCTCTCATTGAAGACACCGAAAGCAACAAGGAATCAAACTCTACAACTTTATCTTTTATTTTGGGTTAACTAAGAACTATTGCTGTAAAACTAAAGTGTGAAGAAATTAAACTCACAAAGGAGAAACCAACTGTGGAAGAACTGGTCGAAGGCGTCAAGACTTAAGTGAAGTTCATCGTCCACCACCTTCCCAAGGTGGTGCAACCCACGAAGAACTACATCCATTGTGTTATTGCAGTCAATGTAGGAACACTCTTTATCAAGTTGAAGCACTACTACAAGGATGCATTGGAGTTGGAAAAGCTTATTGTAACACCCCAAAGTTCTGTTACCAAAATTAAATTTTTAAATTCTTATTTTATTGAATTTCCTGAGTTTCAAAATAGTTTTATTGCTTTTCTCGATTTCCTATATTTTAAAAGTCATAAATAAATTTTATTGAGTTTTTAGGTTTACTTTGGATTTAAAGTTAAAAAGAAAAGCTGATGTAATTTCTTGAATCTTGTGGTATTTGAAAATGTTTTTCCTATCTTTCAGAAATGTAAAATAGTTATGTGCAAAAATAAAAACCAACTTTAAGTTGGGAATAATTTTATTAAGTTCAAAATAAGTTAGGAAATTTATGTGAATTTTTCCTTAATTTTGGAACTCTTTTTGCTATTTTCTAAAAACCTAATTCAATTGTTGCAATTTCTCAAATTGTTAAATCCTTAAAAATATGGAAAATCGCTTTGGGCTGAATCTTCCTCACCGGCCCATTTCTCTCTCCCGAGCGCCAGCCGCCTCCCTCTTCCGTTCCTTTCTCACCGCCCGGTGGTCCCCAACTGTCGGCCGCACCTCCCGGAGTCTTCCTCCCGTTGAGAGCCCATGCCGAGCAGCGTCCGTGCTGCGTCACGGCCGACGAAAAGTCGATGTCATCAGCGCATTTTCCTCCTTGTTCCTCCCTGTTTTTCGCACGCATTGAACGCCCCGTCCTCTCCGTCTTCGCCCCGTCTCCTACCTCACCTGCCCTCTGCTTCGCCTCATCTTCTCCCCCACCTGCTCTCGTCTTGTCCCTGTCGTGTCGCCTGCTCCAAGACCGTGCCACGAAGCTTCTCCGCTACTCCTTCCTCCATAAATGGAGCGTCAGGACCCCCTCTTTTCACCTTTTGCTTTCCCCGAACTCTCCCCCTCCATCTCGCCCCCTCCTCACCATTTTTTGAGCTTCGCCACCGCAAGCTAGAGCTCGCGCCTCTACCTCTAGCGCCGCCGTTGAAGCCCTTCCGTCGTCGTGGTCGCCTCTGTTGGCTTCGCAAGATCGCGTTCGACCCCATACGCCACTCCTCGCCACCGAGGTGTCACTGGAGCTCAAGCGCCTCTGCAAGCCGGATCTAGCCACCGCTCTTCCTCTCGCCACCGGTCACTCCGTTGAGCTTCACCGCTGATACGGTGCGCCTTGGGTTTGCCTCGCTCCCCTCTCTCTGTTGCTACCTTCACCGCCGCTCGCTGTAGCGTGTAGCGCCGGCGAGCCATCGGGCCCGAAGAGCCCCGCCGCTAGACTTCGTTGCGCTGTCTCTTCAGGCGGTAGTCGGAACCTCATTCCGGCCACCTGTAGTCGAACCTCCTTCGACTAGGTAGTTGAAACCTCTTTCGACCTGGTAGCCAAAACCCTCCTTCGACCAGGTAGTCGAAACCTCCTTCGATCAGGTAGTCGAAATCTCCTTCCGACCACGTGCAGTCAAACCTCCTACCGACCACCCGTAGTCGAATCTCGTTCCAAACACGTGCAGTCGAATCTCCCTCCGACCACATGCAGTCGAATCTCCCTCCAACCACGTGCAGTCGACCTGTAGACAAACCTCCTTCCGACCATCTGTAGTCGAACATCCTTCCGACCACCTGTAGTCGAATATCCTTCTGACCACCTGTAGTTGAACATTCTTCCTACCAGGTAATCGAAACCTACTTCTGATCGCCCATAGTCGAACATCATTTCGACCACCTGTAGTCGAACCTCTTTCCGACTAGGTAGTCGAAACCTCCTTCCGACCATCTATAGTCAAACATCCTTCCGATCACCTGCAGTCGAACCTCCTTTCGACCACCTGTAGTCGAACATCCTTCTGACCAGGCAGTCGAAACCTCCATCCAGCCAGTCGAACCTCTTCCGACCATGTAATTTCAAAACTTCTGATAGCCTGTTCTCCTTCATTCGAGCTCTGATTCGAGCAATTCAAATTTCTAAATTCATCTAAAATCAACATCTAGATATCTATAATAGAGTTATTCAATTTGGAGTTTATTAAATTTTATTTGGATTTTATTTGAATTTAGCTTATTTTCGTGTGTAGATTTCGACGACCTCGGAGAACCGGATTTCGACGTCGTTAAAGAACAACAACTATATAAGCAAGGCAAGTTACATATTTGATCATATATGAATTTCAGTATTTTAAATTATTTAAATTGTATTTTAAATTATTATTGCATACATATTTATATTTAAGTTATTTAAATCTGTGTTTTTAAATTGTAGTTATTCCCAATTCCTTTGTATAGCCAAATGTTGTTATTGAAGTAGCCATACCTTGATACTATAATTAAAATATAGTTGGTACATTAGTATGAACTAGGCACGTTTCAAAAGTTTATGCTTAGTTAAAGCTTAGACAAAAAATATTTAATTTATAAAATTCAGCCAAAAGTTCAACTATGGTTTAAAAGGAGACTATGGTATTGCCCTTACCATATAAATTTATAAAATGATTTAACTTGGAAAATAAAATGAAATTTGATTTGGATTTGGGTGAAATGGGTGTTTGGATGGGTGCATGTTTATGCACGAGATCGATTCATTTCTATGATTCAGACCCAGGGTTTTATTGAAAGTTGCCCAAGTCATTTAAGAACCGGTCTTCGAGCAGCATCTTGCTAAGCCCCATCGTACTACCACATATCCTGTGTTGGCAGGACCTGGCTAAATAATATGTATCATTTCATCGTTATTGTGGCATCCGGTTGCGTGGGTGTCTTTATGACCTACTTTTATGTATTTCTACCTGGCGCAAGAGGGGGCTTAGGTCCGACGGGTTTTTATCCAAAGGAAGCAAAACCTTAGCGAGGCGGGAGTACAGTGGGATGGTGCATTGTAAATACCTTGACACGTTCTCTGGACTGCTTACCTAAGATAGTGAGCAGTGGTATTGACGGATGGCAAACAAACTAGAGAAGTCGTGTTGTGTGGGTAAAGCTGTGCATCCTCTGCAGAGTGTCAAACTCTTCGAATAGTCGTGTCCACGGTCATGGACATGCTCAACAAAGCCACTCAAAGTGAGAATTTGTTTTGATTTTAAAAGACTTTATTAAATAATTTTGGATATTTTTATTCAATTGGGAAATTGAGCGATGTGCCATGTGATAGGAGGGTATCCTTCACCACTCTTGTGTGAATGTTATCGAACTATAAAACTTGGAAATTTAGAATATGAGTTTTAGTTATAGAATATCTTCTTTGGAACTTAGTACAAGTATTTAAAGAAAACATCTCTTTACACAAATTCAACCATATATGTCTTCCTTTGATATACCCCTGCGTGCATTATAATTCTGTTATTGAGTGTAACTTGCAGAGCACAATTGTTTGTGCTCGACTTGCAGAGCACAATTGTTTGTGCTCACCCTTGCTTAATGCAAATAAATTTCAGAGAAGAAAAACCTTGTGTTGTCGAAGATCTCGACGACTAGGCCGCACCCCCCAGTCGATTGCCTGTGGCAGATTAGCTGGGCTCTACTACTGTTCATTTGCCTTCCACTGTGCTCTTATTTGTTGGCCTGTAAGCCTTTCTGGTAATCAAATTTGATATTTATTAATAAAGCTTTGCAATTATGGATTTTACCATATTTGCTTACTATGTGAGCTAGTCACTGATCATGAGACTAGTTCAAAAATACACAAAGAATTTGGGGTGTTAATCTCGGGTCCTGACACTTAGGATTTGGGGTGTTAATCTCGGGTCCTGACACTTATCCCTGAGTTGAGTTTAGGTTCTGCACAAGAAATTCAACAGAGAAGAAATAGTCTCTTTTGTTGTTGATTAGGTGAAGAATGCAAAGTTTCAGTATAAAGACAATTGAATTACTCTGAATGTAATTACTTATCCATGAATGAAAATATTTTTTGACTTGTAATTCAATGAATGTGATTTTTAGTATATTATAGCCCCCAACTCTGATGTGTTCGACGTTCGACCAGTGATATGGTGAATGTATCACAAGGACTTAATGTTTATGAATAGAGGCTGACGACCAGTGTTGCTTTCACAATATACGCATTACGAACCGGCAACATGCCCTAGATAAAGTCAGCTTAGTGAGTTTCCACGCAGTGAGAACTGGCTTATAGGAAAAGTATACTAAAAGTTATCTGAAGACCAGACCAGTGACCATGTACATGTTATGATACTGGTTGGTCGTCATGAAGACCAGCCATAATCACATAACATGAAACAATATAGAATCACAACATATAATTTGGAAGAAAAGACATCAAATACTGAATGCAAAAATAGAAACTCTATTAAAAGTTAAGAATATGTTACACATAGTATTTGCGAAGATGTTCTACGTTCCAGCCATTGGATAGAATTATGTCGTCTTCTATAGCAATTTGAACTGAACCAGGTCGGGTAACAGAGACTATAGTAAAAGGACCTTCCCATTTGGGAGAAAATTTATTTATGTTAGACTGATTCTGAGTTCATCATAGAATCAGGTCACCAACGTTTAGTGTACTGGTTGAATTCTTATATTGTAGTACCAATGTAAGCCTTATAGATAGGTTGTCAACCTGATAAATGCTTGATCACGCTTTTCTTCGAGAAGGTTGACATCATCTTCACGTTGTTCGTCTTCATTAACGGTATTATGGAGAGTGACACGTGTAGAACCAAAGTGAATTTTATTCGGTAATACTAATCTGCTTTGTAGACCAGTTGAAAAGGTGTTTCACCCGTAGCTCTACAGTCGTAGCACGTAGGGCCCAAAAAACTAAATAGAGGTCGTCTACTGTAACATCCCAACTTTTGAGCCTTTGAAAATCTTTTATTTATTTGCTAGTTGAAAATCTCATCATCTGCATTTTATTTGAATTTATATTAAGAGCTTAATATGGACTTTAAGGACAAAATGATTTAATATGATTAATCCCAACATCAACAATTGTCAAAACTATTTTATTTGGATTCTATATGCTTAAATATATTTTATAGAATTTGCTATTTAGGAGCATCTGCCCTAGCAAATGCCACCAGTTGGGATAAGAGCTTGCCGTATGCAGAATTCTCGTACAATAACAGTTATCAAGCCAGTTTGCAAATGTCACCATTTGAAGCTTTGTATGGCCGTGCCTGCAGAACTCCATTAAATTGGTCAGAGACAGCTGAACATGTAGTATTCGGGCCAGATATTATTCAGAAAGCCGAAGAACAAGTTGCTATGATCAGAAAGAGGTTAAAGATAGCCCAGTCTAGGCAGAAGAGTTACGCTGATAACCGTCGCCGTGACCTGAGCTTTGAACCAGAAGATTTTGTGTATCTTCGTGTTACTACACTCAGAGGTGTCAGGAGATTCCATGCCAAAGGGAAGCTTGCCCCTAGGTATGTGGGACCGTTCAAAATTCTGGAACGTCGTGGAAAGGTTGCTTACCAGTTGGAGCTACCGCAATCGTTAGCAGGAGTGCATGATGTCTCTCAGTTAAAGAAATGTCTATGTGTGCCAGAAGAGCAAACAGCGTTGGAATCGATCGAGCTGAAAGAAGACCTCACCTATAAAGAGCAGCATGTTAAGATCTTGCATGTCGCAGAGCGCCGTACCAGAAGCAAGACCGTTCGTTTTTGCAAAGTCCAGTGGAGCAACCACTCAGAAGTAGAAGCAACGTGGGAACGTGAAGAAGAGTTGAAAGCCGAGTTTCCTAGCCTTTTCTCTAGCTAGCCTGAATCTCGAGGTTGAGATTCGTTTAAGGGGGTGGAGGTTTGTAACATCCGAACTTTTGAGCCTTTGAAAATCTTTTATTTATTTGCTAGTTGAAAATCTCATCACCTGCATTTTATTTGAATTTATATTAAAAGCTTAATATGGACTTTAAGAACAAAATGATTTAATATGATTAATCCCAACATCAACAATTGTGAAAACTATTTTATTTGGATTCTATGTGCTTAAATATATTTTATAGAATTTTCTAGAATTTTTCCAAGCTTAGTTGCTATTTTCTAATTGCTAATTGTATTTTCTGGATTTTCTAAAAATAGAAATCAATTAAATTTATTCAGAACAGTGTTGGGCCGAAGCCCAACACTATTCCCGCGCGCCAGCCCATCTCCCCGCTCGCCCGCGCCCTCGTCCGTTGGATGTGCGACGTGTGCCCCTCATTTCGATCGGACGCCCACGCTCAACCCCGCCTTCCTTCGTTGGATAGCCGCCGCGTGGCCTCGCCCGCTGAGCTCGCTCGCTCGATCTCCTGCGCCTCGCTGCCACTGCCAGGTGGGACCACCACAGGGTCGTCGTCTCCGCGCCTTTCTTCTTCCTCGCGCCTGCGCCTTCGCCCGCCATTTCCGCTATTCAAAGCTTCGTCCGACAAAATCGCAACAGTCGCTGATTCCGACCCCACCAATTTGTAGCCGTATCTATCCCGTACTCATCCCTAACCAAATCGGCTACCGAATCCCTCCCAATCTCCCCGAATCTAAAAAATTCCGATCGCGGCCGTTTCGGACTCGAATTGGGGGTTTCCAATTCCGGCGTCCCCCGGGCCTATAAATACTCCCCTTAGGATCGCCCAGTCCGCCGCAACCCAGAGCCGCCACCCTCGTCTCCCCGATCGTTCTAGCGCCGCCGCAATCCAAGATTTAGGGTTTTTGGCCGAGCTTCTTCTCCAGTGAATTGTCCCGCCGTCGTTGTCGCCCTTGCCCCATCGACTGCACCACCGTGATCAGCAAGGTCCCAGCTACCTCGTGCGCCCCTCCTCGTCGCCGGAGCATCGCCGAGCGCGCCAAATAAAACCCCGCTACGCGCGCTTCTTCCTCGCCGCCGGTCGCCACCGTCGTTGCCAGCTACTGGTAAGGGCACCCCTAAGTGCGCAATAGCACGGGTAACAATCTGGTACCCTTCGCCGCCGGTGACCATCGGGTCCCGAGCGCCGCCGTCGTCGTCCAGCTCAGCGCCAGCATCAGCCTCGGTGCTGGTGTGGCAGCCTCGTGGCGCCAAATCAGCGCCAGCACACGCGTGTGTGGCCCAGTCCACCGCCTCAACTCTCCCGAGGCTCGGTGAACCCAGTTCACTGTGAGCCCAGTCACTGACATGTGGGGCCCACATGTCAGATTTCTTTAAATCTATGTCTTTTTCTGGAAATTCTCTGCTGACGCAAGCATTGCGCAATAATCCAATTTTCCTTTTAAAAATAATTCAAAAAATTCATTAAAAATCCAAATTAGGGTTTTGATTACTTTCCAATCTTCCAAAGCCCATAACTTTTGCATCTGAACTCCGATTGAGCCCATTCAAATTTGTAAATTCAGCACCTCGTCCAGTTGCTCAGAACTTCCGCAACCCCGCACCAGTCAACCCCAATCCAGGAAGCAACCCACAGGGTGGGCCCATAATTTGTTTTACCTGTCATCAGCCATGGCATTTCGCCAACCGATATCCACAGAATGGAACTATCACTCCAGTACACTTCAACCTTGGGAACACACCAGCCAAGACGCCAGTGCAAGGCAACCATCAAGGAACTTCTCAAGCTACCAGTCAACCCAGAGGAGCACCGCAATCAGTGGTCAGAGGCCGTGTCAACCACGTCACTCTGGAAGGAGCCCAAGAAGCACCCGACGCTGTTCTGGGTAAGTTTCTAGTAAATTCAGTACCTGCATCAGTTCTGTTTGATTCTGGAGCTTCGCATTCGTTTGTTTCTGAAGCTTTTGCAACTAAGAATAAATTGGAGGTTATGTATCGTAACCATACTCTGTTAGTCCAATCGCCTGGAGCAGAGCTAAGTCCTAAAGTAGGATGTTTCGGAGCGAAGTTACTCATAGCTGGAGTTGAGTTTCTAGCCAACCTAATAGTTCTAGACACTCAGACCATAGATGTCATACTTGGCATGGATTTGTTAACCAAGCACAAAGTTGTGCTAGATTGTGGCCGAAGAGCCGTAACAATCGAGGATGCCACCGGAAAGAAAGTTGAATTTTTAGCCACCTCAGTACGTGATGGACATTTGGTAGTCAACAGTCTGAAGATAGTTTCCTTGGAAGATGTACCTGTAGTCAGAGAGTACCCAGACATGTTTCCGGAAGAATTACCAGGAATGCCGCCGGACCGTGACATTGAGTTTGTCATCGATCTAGTGCCAGGAACCGCGCCAATTTCTAAGAGACCCTATCGGATGCGAGCCGATGAACTTGTGGAAATGAAGAAGCAGATAGAAGAACTACTGGAGAAAGGTTTTGTAAGACCTAGTTGGTCGCCATGGGGAGCACCAGTTTTGTTCGTCAAGAAGAAAGATGGAAGCATGAGAATGTGCATTGATTATTGTTCTCTCACTGAAGTCACCATCAAGAACAAGTACCCATTGCCCCGAATCGATGATTTGTTCGATCAGATGAAAGGAGCCGGAGTGTTCTCAAAGATCGATCTGCGATCAGGATATCATCAGTTGAAGATTTGTCCTAAGGATATATCGAAGACTGCTTTCTCAACCCGGTATGGACATTATGAGTTTCTAGTCATGTCTTTTGGACTGACTAATGCCCCTGCCTATTTCATGAACATGATGAACAAGGTATTCATGGAATACTTGGACAAGTTTGTAGTAGTATTCATTGATGACATTTTGGTATATTCCAAGTCAGAAGAAGAGCATGCTGAACATCTAAGATAATCCTAGAGAAACTCAGAGAACATCAGTTGTATGCCAAGTTCAGCAAGTGTGACTTTTGGAAGAAGAAAGTAGATTTCCTCGGTCATGTGATGACAGCCGAAGGAGTAGCAGTTGACCCCGGAAAGGTTAAAGCTGTAATAAATTGGGAACAGCCCAAGACTGTTACTCAAATTTGTAGTTTCTTGGGAATAGCAGGATACTATCGCCGTTTCATTGAAGGATTCTTAACGATTGCTAAACCCCTTACACAATTGTTGAAGAAGGAGAGGAAGTTTACTTGGACCCCAACTTGTGAAGAGAATTTTCAAGAATTAAAGAAGCGATTGACTACAGCCCTAGTGCTGATTCTGCCTTATATTCGAAAGGATTTGATATCTATTGTGACGCCTCACGCCAAGGATTAGGATGTATCCTTATGCAAGAAGGAAGAGATGTCGCTTATGCGTCAAGGCAATTAAGGTCTCGTGAGGAGAATTATGCTACCTATGATTTGGAATTAGCTGTTGTAGTGCATGCCTTGAAGATTTGGCGCCATCACCTCATCGGTAATCGTTGTGTGTCTTTGTGAAATCAAATGATAAATTATTATTGTTTATTTGTTTTGAATTACGTTTTCAATCCATTATTCGTATTCAATTGCAAATGTTGTATTTCTGCAAATTAACCACAGAAGCCATTCTTTTGGGAATAAGCCATCATGTATAATTGCATTTTGTGGTATGACTTGCGAGTACGGTGTGTACTCACTCTTGCTAAACAAATCAACAGAAGAGGAGGAGTCATCGCCAGCTTTTGAAGAGAAATTCCACAAAGGTTGATCGTTAGGGTCTTGATCCCAGTCAGTTGCCTGTGGTGTATTGATGGGAGTCCGCTGGAGTTTACTTTGTTTCCGCTGCAGTTTATTTCATTATTGTCATCCTTGCATGGCTTAATAATTGTAAAACTCGACCTTAAGGTCACACCAGTTATTTGTTATTCAAATTACTCACTATTTCGTTGTATGGAGTTGATATTTCACCAATGTTGATACTGTGTGCACTAGTGTGATCCTGAACTAGTGCAGAATACACAGAGGGTCCAGATTTGCATATTTGGGTCCCGACATCTACCCAAGCCCCCGTGCGTGTTTTGAGTCTACCAAAGACTCTTTTCTTCATGCCTTACATCATTTGTCTGTTTGCATGCTCAACTGCTCCATTGCTGTGCGAAAGAGCAACAGAAGCGAGATAAATCATTATGTCTATTTCATCATAGTAATCTTGAAACAAACCACTAACAAATTGTGATCCATTATCATTAATTAAACCAGTGGGTACACCAAAATGAGTCACTACATTCTTCATAAAGAATTTCTTTGCAACAGATGTAGTAATTGTAGCGATTGGTTCGATTTCAATCCATTTAGTGAATGTATCAATGGATACAAATAAGAATTTGCACACATTAGTTGCCCTTAGTAAAGGTCCAACTATGTCAATAACCCATGTTGAAAATGACCATGACAATGGAATTATCTGCAATTGATTTGAAAGCTGATGTACTTGTCGAGCATGAAATTGACATTGCTCACAAGTCTTTACAAGATGTGTTGCGTATTGTTGTGCGGTGGGCCAGTAAAAACCCTGCTGGAATGCTTTGCTGACCGAGGTTCTATATGAAGCGTGTGCTCCACATAAGCCCCCATCTATTTCATGAAGTAATGTTTTACCATTCTCCTGAGAAATACATTGCATTATTACATCATGTGCTCCTTTTTGTATAGGTCGTTGTTGACCAATTTGTACAATCTTGCCTTTCGAATTAATCTGTCTTTTTCACATGCATCCTCGGGCATTGTCCCATGTGCTAGATATGTTTTTAATGGTAAGATCCAATCTACGTTATGCTTGAGAATGGCGACCTCTGAAGTCGTCTGTGGTACTTCTGTAGATGTACTTACAAAGGATTTTGTACAATATTCAAGAAAAACACATGTTGGAACTAGTGCTCGTGAGGATCCCAATTTACATAACTGCTCTGCTAAAGTATTTTATTTTTGCAATATATATTAAACTTCTTAATTACTGAAGTGCTTCCCCAATTTCCTCACTTCATCCAGGTAGTGACCCATTGCCTAATCGGAACATTTAAAGTCCTTACTAACCTGGTTTACGACTAATAGCGAGTCACCGACCGCTTTTAGCCGACGGGCACCCAGGGATTTGACTGCTTAAAGCTTAGCTAGAAGACTTTCATACTCTGCCATATTATTTGTAGCAGGAAAATGCAACTAAATTACATACTGTAACCGATCGCCTTGTAGCCTAACCAGTACTACACCAATACAACGCTGACCACAATGGGTGTAGCAGCCAAGTATAGTAATAATGGTTCTCCTAGGTAGGGTGATACCAATATGGATGGGCTTGCTAAATAAGTTTTAATATCCTCAAAAGCTTTGTTAGCTTCATCCGACCATTGAAATTTGTCATGTTTTTTAATTCCTTGAAGAAAGGCAACCCTCGTTCACCTGGTCGAGAAATAAAGCGGTTAAGCGCTGCCATTCAGCCAATTAAACCTTGAACCTCCTTCACAATTGAAGGTGGTTGGAGAGATTCAATAACATGTTTTTTTTCCAAGATTAACCTCAATGCCTCTAGAATTAATAAGAAAACCAAGTAATTTACCAGAAGAAATACCAAAGTTACACTTTTATTGATTCAACTTAATTCCTTTATTATTCAGATTTACAAAAGTTTCTTCCAAGTCAGATAGATGATTAGAGCTTTTTGTGCTCTTTACAACGAGATCATCTACATATGCTTCCAGATTGCGACCTATCTGGTCGACAAAGGTTTTCTATAGGGCATGATTTCCAAGTTTTGTATATCAACTCTTAAAATTACCTATAAGGGCATGACATAGGTTTTCCCAACTGAAAATAGAGTTTTCGGACTGGTTGAACAACCAGGTCCGAGCGGATTCTTTTAAGACAGTGGGTAAATAGTTTGTCATTACCTTTTCATCACCGCCCGCGGCCTCGACAGCGGTAGTGTAGATTTGAATTAAGGATTAAGGTCCCAATCATGGTCGTACATTATGACATTCGTCATAATTATTAGGGGAACGAGGTCGTCTACGACCACGGTTAGGGTATTCACCTGGGCCCAATCTCTCGAATTCGTTCTGACAAGGCGGAGCGTCTTCTTGACGAATATTGCCATCATGATGATGACGTCTAGAGTCAGACTGGTCTGCAATAGAACTGCTCTGAGCTCTTGATGACAGCTAGAGGCTTTGCACTTCAGCAGCGGCCTCTTGCAGGTCAGTTGCGAGTGAACGAATGACAAAAAGGTCATGTCCATGGTTGCCAATTGCACTTGAGATTATTCGTACTCGATCAACGGGAGTCTCTGCCTGTGAGGGTGATGGTAAAATATTAAGATCTCTTACCGTCGTCCTCGCAGCAACCTGTGGTGTGATTGGTGGATGTTGTTCACCAGTCGTAGGTCTTCTAGATGTTCCCAGTGCGCAATCATGGTACTGGTGATGGGCCTCCTCCATTGCCTTCTGCTTGGTTGCGTGGATCTGACTATTTCTGTTGGACCGAAAAGGCGACTAGAGGGGGTGAATAGGAGCACGCTCACTTTTTCACAAATAATGGATACAACACAAATTTTACTCCAGTAGCTATGGAAGCTATGAATATCAGTATATCAGTACAACGGAAGAGTAATATTGAATACAATATAAACCCCTAAGCAATACGACAAAATCAACAAAGATTAAGGCAAATCAATGCACTGCCGGTCGGACCGGTGTGTCACTGGCGGTCGGACCGATTGCCTACCGGTCTGACCGGTGACTCTGGCCGGTCTGACCGCCGGCCTGAAGAACAGAACAGAAACAGCCCGATGACGAAGTTGCAAATAAATAAAACTTTTGATCTACTAATCCAAACTTAATGAAACTTGGAACACACCTTCTCTATGATATCAGGAACCTATTCCAATCGAAGATTGTGATAATTCTTGGAAGAGTAGCGATCCTTTTCCGTTTGATTGAAGAAGGGTTCAAACTGGGTCAAAATGAAAACTTAATCCAAAAACTTGCTCGTTGGTGATTGATGATCAAGATGATCCTAGGTATGTTCCCACATGTCACAGCAAGCTATATCACGTGGAGAATTCAATCAAAAACTTGCGGATTAAAGAAAGACTCAAAATCATCAAATATAAAGAAAGAACGCAATGAGACAAAATATTGATCAAACTTTCCTTTGATTGATTTGATATGATATGGGCTTACAGCCTCTCCATCAATGGAGAACAATGCTCAATCCAAGAGCACGAAAATCACATCAAACTATCAAGAACCCTAGCCTCCACAAAAGCTCTCCCTAAGAAAATTAGGGTTTACAAAAATAGCAAAAGAGACGAAGCAGAGGTGCAGCCACCTCCCTCCCCTATTTATAGTGGGGGCTTAGACCTTCTAGAAGTTTGACTCTATTGGGCTCCCGTTAAGGTCCAAAACAAACGGGACACATACGCACACATTTTAATGTGTCGTTTTTAACACTCCTTGACCTAATTAGCTACACCTTGCGCCATCTTGCGCCTCGGATTAGCCAATAGGTCACCCTTGTCCATCTTGCACCACACTTGAGTTCATTGACCTCACCCGGCATCGTCGATCGTTCTGGACCTCAGCTCTCCAAGCCTAGTCCCGATCATCCTCACCGTTGACCGTCGTTGACCACCAAGCAACCTGCAGAACAATAGACAAGTAAACCGAATTTGGGAATAAGTTCTTCATAACTTGACCTATGTTAGTCAAAACATGCATCATGCAACATATATGCCCTGAAACTCATGGCTTTGACCTAACAACCGAATATCGCCGCCCTGACGGGCGACGATCCAAGTGAAAACCGGTCAGACCGCCCCTAGGGCCGATCTGACTGCCCACCCTGGCCGGTCTGACCGCCACCTATTGGCCGGTCTGACCGCCATTAAAGACTTAACCGAATTTCCTCTCTGGAAAACCGAAACCTACTAGAATTTTCAATCCAATAGAACTTTTGATTGGAGACTCCAAAAATTATGAGACCAAGTGCAATAGAATCCCCTCTGTTGCCTGTTACCTCTATTTTTGGCCCAGCTCAAAATACCACTTTCTGATATTGCCGGTCCGACCGGCCTAAGACCGCCTGAAGCCTGACAGCACTATTTCTTTACCGAAAACACGTGAAATGACAAACCGTTAACGCCATTACCAATTGTCACATCATCCTAAGATCTGGAGTATATCCCCATGATATCCACAATTTCGCTCCTACGTCAAATGTTGGGCTTATTCTTGGGCCTCGTGTTGCTCACGTGTTGCCTGTTGTTCATCGGTCTCATTGGCATTAACGACTGCACATTGATGGAATTCAGGGCAGATAGAGGGTGAGAACGACCCATCCTCATCAGTGGAGGGGTAGTAATTGAGACCTCAAAGTAGATGGAGTAGATGTTTTGAAGATGATTCTTCCATTGCCTCAGCATAGTCTTCGTCATCGAGATCGTCATGAATTGCCATGGTAATGACATCATGCTCATTTGTCTCCTGATCTGAGACAGAAATCGGGACATAACCACTCTCAGAGTTGCTTGAGAGTGGGTTTGATATTTCCATCGCCTTACTTTAAATGGATTTGTTTGAGGGTGGTGAGGACTTCTTCTCTATAATGTACTCATCAAATAAGTCGCAATTGCACACCTCCTCTAGGTGTAGTCCTCCATTATGAGGCGGGCGTAGTAGTCAAGATCGAAGGAATTCTCCTCGTAGTCCATCAGCGAGGCCATAAGGGCATCACGGTGAAGAAATCTTCGGATTTAGAGTATGATCTTCATATTGACGACACCATCTTTCTAGTGCCAACTATCGATTATCAGAACATGGGGTTCCTAATCGAACTTACTCATCAATGAAATATGAGAACGCTATCAAATGAAGACCGTATATTGCTATGGACACACTGGGTGTTTGTATAAGAATACAAAGGATATTACAATATAATCGTAACTAAGTAAGTAATGCTCAAAACCTATCATCTCTTACTAAGAATGTAGCCAACTCCCATTATAGTATTTGAAGGAGTGGCAGTTAATGCCACTAAAGGTGCATCTAATCTTCACGCACGTTCGTCAGGAGAGTCTTGAATCGTCGCTTTCGTTAGCCAACTATCATAAGTTGCTAAATGCACCATAAGTCATCTTCCCGCCAGTCACATGGGTGACTGTTGGTGTTTCCCGACCAATTAGGTGGTCGATGATTGTCCAAGGTCATATAGCTGGTCGAACGATATCCATAGTTGGTCGTTCGTGACTTAAACTTAGGTGGTCGATGATTGTCCAAGGTCATATAGCTGGTCGAACGATATCCATAGTTGGCCGTTCGTGACTTAAACTAGTCGTCGATTAATTTGGTCGTATTAAATGGAATTAAACTACCTTTATAAACTGGTTGTAGATTTATAACCGTAATATAGTGAGTCTGTTGTAGATTTATAACCGTAATATAGTGAGTCTACATTAAATGGGCCTCCCTTAATAGGAAATTTGACTTTGGATGAAAAAGGTTGACCTAATCAAGAATCCTGTCAATAACTTCTAAGAATTTTCTAGCTAATTCATGAATTTTGTGGGAATTTATAGACCTTAAAGCCAATGACACATTTAATCTAACTAGTTGTTTAAAATATCATTGTGTTGATTTCTTTGTCCAGTTCATGCTAAACCATTATCCAAACATTGCACTGTAACTTGTATGCAAATTTAACACGCTCGTGTATCCTGAAGCTCTCCCTGATCAGCATTCCTGGAAACAAACGGATGAAGCTGAATGCAGTACGTATTGCACGTCCAGAACAGACGATCAGCACCTGAAGTATATATAAATGTACAGAACAGGAAGCTGACCAAACATCAGCTAGGTAAGGGCTAATGACCGGTATAAATTATAATAGTGAAGAACAGAAGAACCCTCGTTCTCAACATAGAAGAATCTTCAAAATATGGAGAAGAGAACTTTATCATGTGATATGTACACATCCTCATGTAGTCAATGAGCTAAAAAAATTAAAGGGGAATCATAAATTATAACATTACATATCAACAATATGTTTTTGCCATTCTCAAAAAAGAAAAAATAATCTATTTCACGGTGCTAATTCCTCCGCACAATGAGTCCTAATGTTACCAAAATTAAGCTCTCCACTCTTCCAGTAAAAATGCATCAGCTGTATTCCTAATTAATGGTAAATTGTTCTTAAATATAATATACTATTTCTGCACAATTCTTGGTGAGTATATTCGCACCTCTTTTTTTAGAAAGGACAAAAACTTTCTTCTGCTACCAGGCTGTCTGCTACTCGTATCAGTTTATCTTCTCAATCAGCAATATGGCCTGCCATGCTCATACTCATGCATAACTCCCCAGAGGCCAGAGCCGTGGAAGAACACAAAAATAACAAATGATAGCCTGTGAAACCAAGATAATGGTAGCAATCTCCTGTGCAGGTATAGATAAGCTTCCTGAATATGTCTAAAAAAAACATAACGAGTGCAAGTGTTTACCAATTGCCAACAATGAGATATGTCCAAGGAAAAACACTCATTTGATATACAATTTCACCCTTCAGATTTAATTACCTACCTATAATATATAGATCAGCCTGTATCGTCCTGATCTTCAGTGTCATCATCAAGGATAACATATTTTGAAGCGCCGTTGGAAGAATGGAAGTTTGTGTCGCCATTTTTACTGTGATGGCCTTTCTTGAACCTATAATACCTTCATATTATCGCGAGATTATAGTCAGAAAATATTCTCCACTCAACATGCAAACACATTAGAAATTAAACTTAAGTTTCCACTTTACACTTTTACAGAGTCTAACTAATATGATCAGTGTTTATGACTGCTTTATGTTGTTAGAGATATGTTAGAGATAAGGTGTTAGAGATATGTCAGAGATAACACTTCTACAGAGTCTAATTAATATGATCAGTGTTTATGACTGCTTTATGTTGTTAGAGATATGTTAGAGATAAGGTGTAACATATCCTTATCTGTACCATGTACTCTTATATATATTGCCCTTTGGGCCTCTTCAATAATACATACAATATATTCCTAGCATGGTATCAGAGCAAAGGTTAGAGTTAGGGTTTGCTCTTATAGTCGCCTCCTAGCGTCTGGCCGGCGCCGGCGCCGCCCCCGGGAGGAGCCATCTTCTCTCCCAGGGGCAGCCTTCTCCTTCTCGGCCGGATCCACCGTTGCCGTCGGGCCTCCCAGGCCGCCGCATCATCTTCCATTGTCGCTGCCCCCGGGAGGACCGATCTCTACTCCCGGGGGCGGCCTTCTCCCTCCCCGTGCTCTCCCAGCAGGCTGAGGGACAGCGATGTGAGTGGGTCGGGCGGAGGCGCCCGGTGCTCCATATTCGCCGCGGGAGGGCCGCCGCCGATGACCACGCACTGCCGCTTCGCGGGCGGCGGCGTCGGCACCGCCACCGAGTCGTCGCTGGCCTTGTCATCTTGTTCGTCCTCGTCTTCACGAATCGCGTCGCTTTAGGCTTCCTCTGCTCCGACTACGACCGGATCATCCTCTCTGGTCGACCGCGCACGCGCCCGCAGCGATCCGGCTGTCTCCACGGTTGGCAAGCCCGGATCCGAGGACTGCCGCTGCATCTCCCGCTCCACGGCCACGAGGCACCCAGAGAACGACGACCGCGTCCGCAACATGGTCTCCATCCTCCGCCGCGGGCCCATCGCGCCCTTCCAGGACGGCGGAGAGGTAGACAGGGGCGCCGGCGCCGACCCGCTCGGTGTACTTGCCGACCTTAAGGTACTTGGCGATGCGGCCAACGGGAAACTGGAGACCCGTCTTGGACTCCTTCGACTTTCCCCTCCCTCCGAGGTGCTGGACCTTCGAGATAGACGGTGGAGGTTCCCGCCTCAATGGTTCCGCGGCGTCGGCGCCGTCGTCCACGCGCGCCCAAAACGCGAAGCGGAGGCGTGCCTCGTCGAGCAGCGAGCCGTCGTCGTAGACCGGCTCCAGCGAGGAGAGCGTCGAGATGAGCTCCGCCTCCGCGCCGATGCCACTGGACAGCACCTGCGCCCGCTCGGGTCTCCCTCCTACTACCCTTCCTCCTCGGCTCCACCTTGGCCTCGTCGACACGGCCCTCGCGGCAATACATCGGCCCCCACGCCCTTGGCTCCGTGATTTGCACACACTGCTAGTGGTGGAAAATAGGTTATGAATCCCTAATCCTCCTCCCCTGTGCTATCTGCGTAAAATGGGATGATGGGCCGACGGTACATGCGGATGAGACAAGTCGGTGGATAACCCAAAAAAAAAACTACTACTATTGCTACTCCGCTGCTGCTTTGCTGCTGCTAGTTATCCTAGTTATATTTGAGTCATTTCTCTTTCATAGTGTCGTTTCTTCCGTTGCGTTCATCCAAGTCCGTGGCACTCAATTTTTTGAGTTCGTCTTAGCCATGCGATTCCACAAATTTATTGTCAGTCATAGAAGCATAGGAATTGCCTTATGCATGGTAGCAGCCGCCGCTCCCGCTACCATTTCTTCGAGCCGCTGCAGATCTGTCGCCCCAAGCTTTCAAGGCCGTCGCGCTTCTTCCACACTGCGTCTTCGTTGTACTTCTTGTGCATTGCGCCGCTCTTCTTTTGCACCGCGCCTCTCCTGCGCTTCTTGTACATTGCGTTGCGCTTCTTTTGCATTGTGCATTCGTTGTGCTTCTTGTGCACTGCGTCGCCGCCGTCTTGGGCTACGATCTGCGCCGCCATGCTTCCACCTATTCCTATTCGACTTGATTTGACAGCTCTCTATTCATATCGGTTTCATCATCTTCTTCGACCTGTTGCCGCGGTCGACTTCGCTCCTGCACCTTGTGTTTTATGAGCCGTCGCATGACACCGGATGAGAGGAGTTCTTTTGATACTCGACATATTTTTCAAGAGCTGCATGCTACGACGACATTATCAAGACTCGGACTTTGGCTTTTCCATATTTTAGTATCAACCCTTTCCAAATGCAATATTATTGCATACGCCTTGCATTTGAGGGGGGGTGTTAGAGATATGTTAGAGATAAGGTGTTAGATATATGTTAGATATAGAACATAGAATCTATCTCTAACATATCCTTATCTGTACCATGTACTCCTATATATATTGCCCTTTGGGCCTCTTCAATAATACATACAATATATTCCTAACATATGTCATCTTACACACAACTGACAGGCCCAAGCAAATAATGGGAGAATGGAACGAAAAGAACCCAAAAAACAAATGCAGAAAAAAAGCAAGCTGGAAATAAAAATTCTAAACTTTGCAAGTCCACTAGTTGAAGCCTAAAGGAGAATGACAATGGAAATAATGTTTCCTGAGAAGTCGATCACCTGAGCACTAGTGATGTGCGCATAGTGACACGGTGTGAGCACCAACGAATCATCCAAGATAACATGGTATGCCACGTGAGCTTCCTAGCAGACACAACACACTGGCTTGCTACAGCAGCTTGAAAGTCGTGTTACTTCTCTCTCTATAATTAACGGATGGACTAAAGTGACATGACATATCAAGTTCATGGACTTGCAAGTAGTAAAATGTAGATTGGTGGACTAAAGTAATGAAACAAGTTTAGGGACTTCTTGTACAATTTACTCCCCAAATAAAGTTGACACGTGAGTCTGACTATAAGCTATCAACACTGTGAAAAAGTTGAAGTTAATTTACAAAATATGAACAGCTAATAAGATAACACAGAATGGAAAATATTGAACATAGGAAAAAGAACTTGAACTCACTTGTACACGTTGAATATACTGACACCAAATATTATTGTTGCCAGCCCAAGTCCCTTTAACCAGGTAAATGGATCATTGAAGAATAGCACAGCAACCTGTCAGTTTTTTTTTTGGTTACAAATCACACTCATACACATGAACAGAGATGAATTTATAAACATAAATATAGCAAGTGAAATCTAGATGTAGTTATACCAAAATAGTGACAGCTTCCTTCACAATCCCAGCTATGGTCACTGTTAGAGCACTTGTTACAGAAATCAGAACATATTCTGTCAAAACCTGCAAATGAACAGATCATGCGATCATCTTTTTCAGACATAATCCAAGATTTTCCCGACAAGAATAATTGGCGAGCATTCCTTAATAACAGACCAACAGTGGATTGCCTGACTCAAGAAAAACCGAAGATTTGTTGCAAGTATTTTCAGTGCATGACAAAATGCAATTGGTCAGTTAAGTACTGTCAAGTGGACATAAAATAGTATACTTCCCAGGAAGGAGTACACGATCCATACCATGAAAAAGGCCAAAGCACCTCCAAGAAGCATCAATAAGCTGCTCCTTATTATGTGACCTGAACTATCAAAAAAGTGACTTGCCCTGAAGTCAAGCCATGGATCCATGGCAATGGAAAGAATTGCAGTTGCTATAGCCATCACTGGGGTAACATAACTCATTAAGGTAAAGGGATTCTTTAATCCTGCATAGTAGAAAAAAGAGGATGCTGTAAAGGAAGGTGCATTGCTGCATAGTAGAAAAAAGAGGACACTGTAAAGGATGGTGCATTACAAATTAGTTGATTCATGGTATAACAAATAACATTTTAACTTATCATTCGGATATTTTTAAGAATATAATGCCATAGCTTATAATTCACGTAACTGATATAGTTTGATACTTTGATGCAATAGTGGCGGTTTCCTTGTACAGTAATTCAGCTTTGAAACAAACCAAGTGGCCAATCAAATACTTCTATGTATCAACATTCATAAAGCTCATCTGGCAGCCTTTCAGGCATGAGATGACAACACTTCAATGAACAGAATTAATAGCATTCCTCTCAATGGATAAAATGCTAAAGTAGAATGCATACCATATTCCTCTTTCTTCAGCAGATTTGGTAGGCACGTAAGAAAAAGGAGTAGTAAAAAGTTCAGTCAGGACAGGGATGAAAGAGAAATATGACATAGTTATACGAAATTAACAGAACATAGTATGCTGTCCATCACCAATGCTGAGTAATAGAAATAGTAAGAAAATTACGGAAGTATAATACAGTAACAAACCTGGAGAAGAATCTGTGTCATGCACCAGCGGAAACCAGACATAACAGCAGCAAGCATAATAAATATAAATCCCCAGAGATTAAATTCTGTCTCTTTAGCAACTACAAGAAAGAACATTATTACCATAGTCAAAGAAGATGAAGCATAAAATAAGTTTCAGAAAATGTGCCAGTAACCAGTAAGACAGTGGTGTGCAATTAAGATGTAACAAGCCCACAAATTACACCGCCAAACCTCTACTTAAGTAAAATACTAGTCGGAAGGTCTTAGCCCTCTCCGGGAAAGCAAAATAAGCAAATCACTTCGAAAACGAAAAAAATGATAAATGTGTTGATGTACGCGCTACCTGTCAGTAGAACTCCAACGGAAACAATCAGTATGATTCCAAGAAGGTTAAAGCTCGGCTTCTCTAGCCTTCCGAACAAATATGGCAAAAATTAGTTTTATAACAAGAAAATGATACATATCATAACAGAAGCACAAGAAAAGATAATTTAACAGGAATGGATGCAGTGCAGTGTTGTTAGAAAGATAAGTAACAAGAAAACACAAAACAAATTGCATAGAAACATAAGAAGTGAACAGAATGCCAAAAAACAGCACTATAAGAAAATGATGAGTCACAGTATACGTTCTATTAGCAGGTTCAAGAAAGATACTGCTCCCTGTTGGTTCCTTCAGTTCTAACATTTGCATATTACTATTCAAGAACGATGCATATATGGAACAAAATATCTAAAACCTACCAAGCTAGGTCTTTTTTTCCGACGACCTAGGGTGATTTTTTCACACCAACCCAGATATTCAAGATTTGTTTCCTCTTCTCTTTTTTTTTGCCATTGGGAACAAATCGGTCACAGGCTAGCTGCACCCTGCTCTTTACCACTGGGAACACATCCCAGTTCTCAAGTTAAATTCGTAGTGCTCATTTGAGTGCGAGCATGCGTCAGTGGCTCTGTGCATATGTGAGTGCTTTTGTGCATGTGTGCACATACATTGTATGCGAGAATTAAAGCACTAAGAGTTGCCAAAGTTGAAGCATTAGAAAAAGATGCCCAATTTATTCAAGATAAGTTTATGTAATTTGATATTTGAATGCAACGAAAGCAAGAAGTCACTAAACTAGAACTCATAAGGGCGTGCTCTACTGAAAAGAAACCAGCAACTGAGCTTACCTAAATAGAAAAGCAAACAGAAGAATGAAAATTGGAGCAGCAGATTTGCACTGCATAGTAATTAAAAGTAATAAATTAGAATTCTAACTACTAAGTAAGAAACCTAAATAATGATTCATATAGAACGAAACGTACCATTGTAGCAAATGTCACAGTAATGAAAACAATACTAAGAAACCTAAATAATGATTCATATAGAACGAAACGTACCATTGTAGCAAATGTCACAGTAATGAAAACAAGTGAAACGTTGCTCAAATTTATATCAAGAGCAGTAGCCAAAGCTGTTGGGACAACTGCAGAACAAATATTAAAATTATTATACATCATTAGTTAAACAATAAGTTAAAAAAAGATAAACACAATAAAAATGAAAACAAATTTATTTTGAAATATTTGGAAGTAGAATAAGAATATAGTTTATCCTAACCTTTGTTGATTAACTCGATTCATCTAATAAAACATGTTTCCATATCAAGTAATAAATGTTAAAACCTTATAGGTCGTGCCCAACTTAATTGAAACTTTATTTAAGTATGGAGATACATCCAGTAATAGGTGTAGAGTAGAGCTAAACTCTATTTTGAGCCCATGTGGCTATCTACCAGAATTGAATTTAATCTGAATCTTCACCATTAAGCTAATTTAATTCAGCATGTCAGGTGTTTTATCAAATTGACCAACGGATAGTTTCAGGACCCTCAAAAGCCTATATCTGTCCATCTCCAGCTCTCTTGCACCTGATCCCCTAACAGGCTAACTGAAACATACCCTTCTTTTTATGTCAGTTATACTAGATTTGACAAAGCCCATCAATTTAACACTAACATTCCATTTGTCTATCCCACATAAGTGCAGAATACGAAAAGTTGGTTTTACTAATTATAAGCACCAAGCTATCCAATTCCCATGCCACTTCTTACTAAATGTATGAACCAAACTACCCAGCAAAGCATCAAGCAACATAACTGTCAAGGAACACAGTAGGAACCTCGCAGAAAGTATTCTTTCCATGACATTGCACTACTCCCTCCCTCCAGGCCCCGGTGCTGGAACCACAGGATCACCCTCGACGCCACAGCCTGCATCGTGAAATGCACCGTGTTCATCAGGAACGGCGCCGGGAATTTCCACATGTGATTCCCAAGCATCTCCTTGTTATACCTGAGCACACGCACACGAGCACACAGAGAACACTAGCATCAAACATGTGCAAAACACAGCTCCCTGAATATCCGCGCCCACAATTAACGATAAAACGCGCTACTCACAGCGTCAAGCATGTGCTCAGCGTGTACCAACTCGCTATCAGAGCAATAACCTTCGCGACCAACCACGGCGAGATCGGGAAGCCGTCAGATCTCTCCGCCACTCCCGCCTCAATATCCATCGGCAAGTGGCTGCCGCGGCCGCCGCCGGCGGAGGGCAGAAGCGGCATCTCGAACTCCTCTGAGTCGTCTTCGCTGGCCGAAGCGGCGGGGGAAGCGGCGCCCGCGGGGCCATTGCACGCGGTGGAGGGGTCCCTGCACCACCGCGAGAACGACGGCTCCCTGCGGATCCCTCCCTGTTTCATCTGCCCGCCACCCTCCTCCTGCGGCTCGCCGGCG
This sequence comes from Hsuehochloa calcarea, assembly GCA_036346395.1. Classification (NCBI taxonomy): domain Eukaryota; kingdom Viridiplantae; phylum Streptophyta; class Magnoliopsida; order Poales; family Poaceae; genus Hsuehochloa; species Hsuehochloa calcarea. The sequence goes on along the minus strand of CM070594.1, from coordinate 62,470,940 downwards.
CCCTCCGCAAGCTCAGCGGCCACCACCGGCGCGTCCTCCTCCTTCTGGTGGGCGTGGACGTTCTCTACGACGCAGTCCCCCATGGACGCTTGTGGCGGGAGGTTCTAGAAGGGCCTGGATCTGGGAGGCGTGGATCTCATCGGCGGCAGCGGCGGCCGACGGGAAGCCGCAATCCGCAGCTAGGGGGATGAGGGTTGGGGGTTGCAGCTAGTCTGCCGTATTTTGGTAGCAAGTCAGAATCCAACGCCACGCCAGCTAGTCTGCCGTATTTCGGCTGCTGGTATTTTTGCTTGCCGGAGGGGAGGAAGCTGTTTTGTTTTGTCTTTTCCCTCTCATCTTTTTTTTTTCTCGCTTTTTTTTCGACGGGCTCACATGAAAAAAAAAACTTGGGCATACGCACAGTATACTTGACAAAGGTAGGATTGAACGCAAAGGATCTACAAAATGAGCGGATAGAAGTAATTTCTATTGGTAGAATTTGGAGTGATTTCTACCGTTCGATTAATAACTAATTGCTACCGTGTGATATTAACACCGCCCATTAGTCGTTGCCGGTCCAACTAGGCTGCCATGATTTACTGCTACGTTTTTGTCCGTGCATACCTCTAGGTTTACGCGATTAGGGGCTACATCGTCAGTGGTCCACATGTGCGACTAGTTTAGACTGTAGACTGTTTGATGATCTGTGACCTCGGGTAAGTGTGTGCAGTGGAATTCATGCAGCAACATACGTGGTCGCAGCCCATAACTTGCCTGATGCGATCCAATGAAGCCGTATACCTAAAAGTCATTTTTTTTTCCTATGGAAACACCTGCTTACTTAGTTGTATTATCTATTAATTATATAGAATTATATACATATACACATCTTGAACTTCAATGCATGATCAAGTATCAATACTATAAAATAAGCATCTTATATATCCTATATATCAAATAAAATTATTTTTTTTTTTTGCTAAACATCTCTCTAAACATTTGCATTTTCATACTCTTGAAATCTTGTCCGAACATTTGCAATCAAGGGACCACTTTTGCAAATTGCATCCCTAGATCCTGCCCCATCCACCCAACCAGGCTAAGGCATCCAGGCGAGCAATCAGACCCACCATATGTACGCGCCGCACGTAGTCACATGTTTGGTCGCATTTGGCATTTGCTCAGCACGCCAGGCAGTAGTGCGGGTTGTCGAGCTGAAAGCATCTCATGCTCTGCAGCGTACGTGCTGTGCACGCAGGTGAGTTAACAAGGAGACATGGAGTGAGCCATCGCGTCTCTTAGAATCTGCGTCAAACCTAGCGGCGAAGCAACTGTTTGGCAGGCAACACCCAACTCAGCCAGAACATCGCTGTTGGCATCAGCCACCGACAGGGGAGTGAGATGAAATGGTGTGGTAGTCTGGACTCTGGAGTAGAGAGTTGCAGTCAAAGCAACGGACAACTTCTGCTTCAGCGGCCGTCGGATCAGGAAAAGAGGGCTGAGATCGTGTCCGGCACTACAGCAAAATAGTGTAGCTACGGTGTTGTTTCAAACACTGTAGTACACTGTAGCAGTGATTCACACCGTTCCTTTTCGCATTGGACAGCTCAGGTTACCGTAATGTTACGATATTATGCTCTTCTTTGATCGAACGGATCAGATCCGCAATTTTTCAGAATTGTGGTACCTATTCCGTGACCGTGCTTGTGCACGTAGTATGCGATGCATAACTAGTTCACTAAGCAAATCAGGAAGAAAAATATAGTTTTTTTTTAAAAAAAAAAATCAGGCCAAATAATAACGATATCTTGCAGCTTCTTAATTATAATGACCACCATATGATTATATAGGACCCATCCATGGGCATGGTTACTGGCTAGTTCTAGGATAGCAGACACGCTGATAAAAATTTAGCGGTGCTTAAAAGTAGTAACATGAACACGGTATGATCACAGAGAACCAGAGGACTGTTACAGAGAGCGGCCTGACCACACGCATTTGCTAACTTGTATGTTTAGACAGATCCAACCCCGCTCAGAGGTGATTAATTTGTCCTCAGTGGTTCATCCAAAGGACTTGCCCTCTGCTTTCGTCCAGAAACTACTGGAGATAACTTCAGATGCTTCCAAAACAAAATCAGTGAGCTTTCATGTCAGAGCACCACACAACAAATTAACAAAACTGCCCACAAAAAAACGTTTCGCTTTATTAACAAAAGTCAGACAGCCCTGCAGCAGTGCAGCTATTTGAACTCTAGAAACTGGAGAGTTTGGAATCTTTTGCCACAGACAGCCAAATTAGAGCACTGGAGCCACAAGGCCCCCAGTACACCAGTCTTGTTTCCCATTAATTCCATGCATTTATCTGAAATAGTAGTACTAGCTAGAACATAATAAAAGCAATACAATACTGCACCAACTACCTGCTTGGGTAAACGCGTGCGCACTCTACTACGTACCACAGCTTTTAGCAATCACGCGTGCAAAGAGCCACGTAGGAACGTGCGCTTGAAAATACAAGATTTAAACCCACGTCCACGTCAACTCGGCAGGCGCGCACCATGATGCCGTAAAAAAAAAAAAAGATCCAACTGCATATGCTACATGAAGAGTTGGAGACGATCGACGTCGGAATCAGCTGCGCGGCCGGGCGGCGACGGCGATGCGGGCGGGGTTGAGGTCGAACCAGACCTGGCGGAAGACCTTGACGATGCAGTCGTGGTGCTCGTCGGCGTTGAGCGAGAGGTAGCACGCCAGGAGCGTCTCCAGCTCCTCCGGCCGCCCGATCCGCTTGCTCGCGATCATCTCCACCATCGACTCCCGGAACACCCGCTGCGGGTCCCTCGTCCGCCGCACCACCGCGAACCTCTCCAGCTCCGACACCGCGGCCGCCGCTGCGCGCCGCGGCGACCGCACGCGCACCGCGGCCGACACCCGCGCGCCCGGCGTCTTCCCGGAGAACGACCTCCGCCCGCCGCCGCGGCGCCGGCGCCGGCGGTTCCGCGGCCGCTTGTCCTCGTCCGTGTCGGACGGCAGCGGCAGCATTGGCGCCAGCGTCCGGGCAGGGGCCGGGGCTGGAGCCGGTGCCGGCGCACGCTGCGGGGAGGCCGCGCGGGAGAACGGGATGAGGTGTCTGAGCGGCTGCAGGTCGCGGTCGCCGCCGACCGAGTAGTGGCGGCGGCGGTGCAGCTGTCGCGCTGCTGCGGCCGCGGCCGCGGCCGCGGCCTCGGCGTCATCGTTGCCAACCGAGAGACGACGCGGCGCGAAATCGGGAGCCGCGGTAGCGGATGAGGAATCCGCCGGGCTGCTCTGCGACGCCGGGCTCGGGCTCGCGCGTTTGTGGAAGCAAGAAGGGAAGCCGCCGGCGCCGGCGTTCCTGGCCGCAGGCGGAGGATGCTTAGGATTAGCGGCAGCGGCATTGTTCTTGGACGTGAGCTTCGATAGCCATGCGAGCGGCGAGAAGGATGAGAAGGTCGCCTTGCCCTTGCCACCCTTGCTCTCTTGCTGCTCTCGCTCTCGCTCTCGTGTGTGTTGGGTTTCTCTCTGGTGATGCTTGCTTCCAAGTCCCCACCTCATGGCTACTGGTTAACTTTTTGGAGTGTTTGTGATCGAGCTTGGTTACTGAGTGACCTTGGAGTGTGAGGAGAGAAGAGGGGATTGGGGTTTTAAAAGTGAGGTTTTGGCGGCTAAGCTAAGGACTGTGCAGTGGAATGTGAGGTTGTGCCATTGGGACTTGGTGTTTGAACTTTGAAGCTACGAGCTAGAGCTTTCTGCCATGCCACGAATTGGCGGAAATAGTGGTTGCACTTTTATTGGCGCTTCTTTCTGGTGCGTGCGTGTATGTCTCTGGGCTCTGGCTAGCTGATTGATTTCCGTGATTGATGCTAACTTTTAAGCTCACTGTGTACAGTGTACTAGCTACTGCATGTTTGCAATGTCTCCTTTTCTAATTGGGTCTCTCAGATTAAAAAAAGTACCAGCACTACTGTATGGTACGTCTAAAAAAAGCAGTACTGTATTGTAGCCTTGCAGGAGGGCAAACATAATACTAGTACATTGCGTTGTTGCATATGACTTTTTTTTGTTTACCTAGATCTTGATAGTCGTGCTTATCAGAAGATATTACCCTCAACACCAGCTTATTAGCAATCGCACACTCATCTGGGTGTGGTCATTGACTCATTGTGGTGTGGAGCCACCAGAGAAGAACCCCGCGGAGCGCAACTCCGGGAACAGAAAGCGAGGAAACCAAAGGGAAGCACCGAGAAGAGGATGCCGGCACCGGCACCGGCAGGCGCGAGCGTGATCCGGGCTTTTTATGTGCGTGCATGGAATTTCATATCATACGCAGCTTCGGCAAGTTCTGAGACCCCATCCCGTCCCGAACACGCGCACGCAAACTCACGTCTCGTCTTTGCGTGCATGCGCGCGCGTGACTGGTAGTACTACCAGCACTTGCCCTGCTGCCTCTATTTCTCTCGTTGATCACGAAACAGCAACAGAAGCAGCAGTGCAGAAGCGGCAGACGCCAGCAGTGCAGATTGGGGAATTGGGACAGCGAGCGGGCGAGGAGGAGGAGGAGGAAAAGAAGTGGCTGTGGTTACTGATTGGGTGGGGCCTTCTGCCTGTGCCGGTCGGCTTTGGCCTTTTCTTCGCTGCATGATCGATTGCTCGCTGTTCTTGTTTCTTGATGCCTCTGATGAGCAGTGCCAGTGACCGGCCTCTTTGTTCGAACAAAGTCCCGCCATCGCATGGCTTTCTATCGGCGTTGCGCCGTACTACGTCTTTGCTACATATTCCTTCCGTTGGCTCCTGCGATGCGAGTATCAATCAACTGTGCGCGGTAAAAGGATCTCTCCTACGTGAAGGCATAAATTATGGTAAATTAATTAAATACCCCTTGCACAGTGAATTTCGAACAGATGTACTGTACGGGCCGGGAGTGGGAGATTCTAGTGGTGGGTGTGACCCGCAACTGCACTTGGATAGTTGGATTTGAAAGGCTAGATTCAGGGGCGGTTCTACAGTTGGGTACGGGTGTACAGATGTATTTTGTTTTGCAAAAAAAAAAAAAACTAGCGTAAAGGCTCTATTTGTTTAGGTTTAAAAGCAAAAAAAAAACATATATCTAAAAGCTTAAGTCACTTAAAGTCTATAAGCCAAAAGTCTATCACACGGGTGTTTTTTTTTTTGTTTTTACGGAATGAAATGACTCTTTACTTCTAAATTTTGCTGAAATTACCCACCAAATATTATTCGTATATAAGTCCAAATCCTCTTTTTTTTCTCCTCCTTCCTCCTCACCACTCGCATTTTCGTCTTCGTTCTTTTCGCCTTCTCAAGCTCCACCGTATCAAATGGATTTGGGCCGGCCTTCCTCGCCCCCGCACCTGACGTCGTCACCCTCCGCTGACCCTGTCGGCCTCCCTCAACCTCTGCCCGACGCCGTCGTGCTCCCTCGACCTTAATAGTCCTTTTTTTAATTTTGTTGTCCTTTTTAATTTCAAAACTATTCAGTTATGTCGTTCATAATTTATTGAGCATTGAACATTATGTAATGGAGTTGAAACTATTCAGTTATGTTGTACTCGTATCATTGTTACCTTCTAATGTGTGATCATGTGTTTTCACTTAAATCATGTTATAATGTCATGTTCCATGTTACTGCTCATTGTTATTATTTGTAGATGAGTTCATCAAGTGACATTGATGGTTCAACCACTGAGAGCGATTTTAGCGAAGATGGTGTCGAAAAAATAAAAAAGAGAAAGTTATCATTTCAGGATTTTGCTGCTGCTACTGGGGTATACACTATTACGACACTTACCTAAACAAAAAAGAAGAGGACACAACCACTCCTCGCTGGATATGAATGGGTTGTTGAGCAACTGGGCAATGACAGAGATTGTCACTCGATGTTCCAAATGAGTAGAGTTGTTTTTTATAGCTTGCATGAAACCTTGGTCGTAAATTATGGCTTGAAATCAACTAGGACTATGACTTTTGTAGAATATTTGGCTATGATCATCTGGACAGTTAGTGACTCTCATTCAGTTAGTCAAGTTCAGAACCGCTTCAAGAGGTCAACGAAAACAATCAATAGAAATTTTTGCGAAGTCTTGAATTTGTGTGTATCTTTTATCTAAAGATAGTATTAAACCAAGGCATCCAGAGTTCACAACAGTACAACTAAGACTTCAAGATAATAGCTTCTCACCTCATTTTAATAATTGCATAGGTACAATTTATGACACGCATGTACCATTTATTGTGCAGCAGATGAGCAGGTTGCCCACACTGGTCGCCATGGATATACGTCTCAAAACATGATGGTGGTGTGTGACTTCGACACGAGCTTTACCTTTGTTGTTGCCGGATGGTCAGGTCCAACGCATGACACAATGATTTTCAATAATACTTTGGATAAGTATTTAAACCAGTTTCCACATCCTCCTAAAGCTACTTTGGTTCTTTAATCCTATTATTAATTATCATGGTAGCATTCTTGATTTGCATTGTCAGCACTTATATGTTTATGATATGTAGGGGAAAATTATCTTGTGGATGTGGGTTATCCTAATCGAAAGGGCTATCTAGCTCCTTACAAAGGACAAAAGTATAATCTACTGGAATTTCACCATGGTCAACAATAGAGTGGCAGGTACTAGGTGTTCAAGCATGCTCACTCATCCCTTCGAAATGTGATTGAGCGTTCCTTTGGCGTGCTAAAGATGAAATAGAGAATCATGTTGGCTTTGCCAAGTTACAAAATCGAGAATCAAACAAAAATGATAATTGCATGTATAGCGCTACACAACTTCATTCGAGATAGTTCTTTTACGTGATGTACTTTTTGAGAGATACAATCTTTGACAAAGATTATGATCAAAACGATACACAATCTAGATCATTTGGAGGGTATGATATCAATGGATCAACAGTCGATGATGGAGACATGATGGCCGCAAGAGGATAATAGATTATATTAATACGATATATGCATGTTGTAGTGACAAGATAATTGCATCATATATGATCGAATAATATTTTGTTTATGTGGTATTTTGTTTGGTCGGCTAATATTTGACTTTCTATATTAATTTCTTATAGTACGCAATGTCCAAATTTTATACATGCATGCACGGTCAAATTTGCAATTTATTTGCTTAGGCCTTGGTACACACATGCATGCACATACGAGTGATATCTATTTTTGTTTCATATGTACATTTGCATGCATCGCCATATTTTCAATTCTCATGCAAAAAAATAAGTTTAAATACATGCATAAACATATCCTTCAAATCATCAAGGGCAAGTTAGACTTTTTATCCTTCACACACAACTCAAGGAGCCAACATCCCACACAAAAGTCAGATTATCAAACACTTTAGTTTGGCTTAAAAGTTAAGGGGTTTATAAGCTGATTAAGCCAAAAAGCTTAAGACTAAACAAACAAGGCCATATTATGTATATTAGATGTATATACCAATAACTGGGCTCAATAATGCATATTTCAACCGGCAACCCGACCAAACCCAATCACACCCCTTTGCCGCATGGCCCAACTAGCGCAGCTCGGCCCAACAACAAGACGAAGGGTGCAGTGGCCCAATCAGCTTGCCTTGTGACCAAGTCCCGAGTCCCAAGCCACATCGTGCCCTAACTCTCTCTCTCTCTCTCTCTCTAACCCACTCTCTGTCTCACGCTCTCTCAACTCTCACTCTCTGGCGACGCACGACACACGGGCATAGTCGCACGGGAATGGCGCCAAACCACAGCTTGCAGTGGTGTGGTGAAGCAATGGCCAAGGAGCAGAAGCGGCATCGCACGGGAGCAGCGGGCAGCCTAGGGGAGAAGCAGCCCAGTCGTGTGGCCACTGGGCCACGATGATTGACGAGTTAGCCAACCGCCCAACCAAAGATGGGGCACGAGGCGGCGTCCGGCAGGGCAGGGAGCATGTGGCGGCAACTAGAAGTGCAGGGAGCAGCGTAAAAACAATAGACAACAACTAAGCATCCAGCAACAACACAAGTGCTCTCATTCTCAATTTCCAGATCCTCAATTCCCAGTTTTGTTAGTTTTATGTTAATTTGTAATAGATGAATCACGATTTTTGAAATTTAAACTGTAGAGCATTAAAAAATGAAGTGGAAGCCTATAGATTTGAAATCGTTGTGCGATAAAGCTGGAAAGACACAGAGCACAACTTCTACCTCGATGCCAAAATTGATATCTATTGAAAGCAAAGTTTCGAGCACTTCTCCTTCCATTCGGCTCCAAGCACAGAATGAGAGTGACATATGTGATGCCCCGTGCACAAAACCAAGCATAGAACGTGAGATAGGTGCAAGCACATAACCTGGCATAGTATCTTCCATTGTCCCCAATTATAGATGATGATGATGAAGAAGCAATTTATGATATTGATTTGCTTCCCCATGATCCCTGAAAGCGGGTTCCAATCACACAATATGATGTCAATGAACAAGATGAAGTAAGAAGAGGACACATTGCATTTGGTCCATGTCAACCATGGGAACATGATTTTCCAATAATAAATGTTAGAGGTATGCGTCGATTCATAACTAGTTGGTATGATGTTTATAATTGGCTTGAGTATAGTGTGGAATGTGATGTTGTTTTCTGCTTAGTTTGTTATTTGTTCAAGGACAAAACTAATCATGCTGGTGGAGATAGTTTTGTTAACGAAAGATTTAGAAATTGGAACCATAAAAATAGGTTTGATAAACATATTGGTGGTATTAATAGTTCCCACAATGAAGCTCAAGAGAAATACAATTTCTTAATTAGACCTAAAACATCAGTTCAATAGTCTTTTGCTTCCAACACCGAACAAGATAAGGTTCTGTATAAAACGAGGTTGACCTATTCACTTAAGTGTTTGAGGTTTCTTGCGTCAAGGGTTGGCTTATCGTGGACATTATGAAAGTGAAGAATCGCATAGTAAAGGAAATTTCCTTGAACTTGTAAATTGTCTAGCATAAATTTTTAAAGAAGTTAGCAAGGCAGTTCTAAAGAGTGCCCCAAGAAAAAATCGAATGACCACCCCTATAATACATGAAGATCTCATCAACTGTTGTGCCAAAGAAACCACTAGGCTTATCATGGAAGACCTTGGTGATGATTATTTTATAATACTTACCAATAAATCTAATGATGTGTACCAACATGAACAAATGACTCTTTCCTTGCATTATGTTGGTAAAAAGGAAGGGTAGTTGAGAAGTTTCTCGATGTTGTCCATGTTGCAAACACTACTGCTTTGACGCTTAAAACAACAATTGAGTCTTTGCTTATGGATTATTCATTGAGCATGTCTAGGGTCCGTGGGCAGGGATATGATGAAGCTGGTAACATGAAGGGCCTAGTGGTATAAAGAAACTAATTATGCATGAGTCTCCTGCTTATTATGTTCTTTTTGTGTCCATCAACTCCAATTAACTCTTGTTGCTGTTGCTAAGGAGAAAAGTGATTGTGTTTGGTTCTTTCAGTGACTTTCATATTTGTTGAATGTTCTCGGGGTGTCTTGTAAAAAGATACAGATGCTTCAAGTAGCTATCTATTTGTATTCTTTAATCCAACGAATTCTTATAAAGATCGGAGAGGACCACACTTCAAGCACAGAGGCTATACGAGCTCAACTATTGGACAAAGACTCAATTGTAGTTATTGCGGGAGGATGATGGATTGAAAACTTTTTTTAAAGATGTCACTTCCTTTTGTATGAAGCATGCCATCAAAGTTGCTAAAATGGATGGTTTCTATAAGTCGATCGCAGGATCCAAAATGTTCTTAAAAAGCCAATAATATCAACCACTCGGTTATGCTTGCTCGGTTTTATCATAAGAATTTCTCAAGCACATGATTAATGCATCTTCCTTTTCAACTAACACACTTCATTGCTGTTATGCGTAGAGATGAAAGGTTTAGAGAAGTGAAAAATCTTATCGAGCTTTCCGTTATACTTGTTCAAACAAAGAAGAACCTAAATTATAAAATTGTTTACAAGCTTCTCAAAGATTCTTCCGGTAGCTACTGCTAGTGTTGAGAGAGTATTTTCTTCAATGAATTATATGAAGAATAAGCTAAGAAATATGTTGGGGAGCAATACTTGAATGTTTGCTTAGTTACATTTTTTAGAGAGAATTGTTTTGCAAGTTAAGGATGATGACATCATATCTCGCTTTCAAGCCACGAAGGAACGTCGAGTTAGATTGTAATTTTCTTAATTATTTTATAATTTCTCTAAATTATTTGAGATGTTGTCTCTAGTAAGAACAATTTATATTTTTTTTGCTATTGTGAACCTTAATGTAAAAATTTTATATTTAATAATATTTTTCTAAGTGCCAACACCTATCCTGAAAATACTAGATCCGGCGCTGGCCGATTGCATTTGATACCTGACAAAAATCGTTATGAAGACGGGCTTGAATGCCAGGACGGACTCACCACATCGATATGTAGATGGAATTTAGGAAAGCCTATCAATCAGTACCTACTGTCCCGCTGCTGCAATTTTGTGCTCCTACCAAGGATTCGAACCGAATGAGTAGTAGTGGGTAGATGTTTATAAATCTAACTTTATAGCATTTTCCTTTTCTCCTTTTGCTATGTAGGTAACCAGGCAGGTGGTCCAGGCATGCTATCTAGCCTGTACTAGTGCGTAGGTAGTACGTACAGAAGTGGATTAGTATTTACAGCGCTTGCACCAGTGCATTGTTGTGCTTTGCAGCGACGCTGGTTCCATGCAAATCTGACGCCAACTTTCTCTACGCTCGAATTGACGAGTCCTGTGCGAAGGCGATTCCGCGTGGAACTGCTGTAATCACAAGTTTTCAGAGTATTTGCTGGCGAATGAATTAACAAAAATAATTCTCTTCGAATTAATTGTAAAAATAATATTACATACAAGTAGGGACACGATATGTGGCTTATCCGTGCCTCTGGAGGCTGGACTTGCCTCCACCATGCTCTTAGGGGCTGGACATGCCTTCATCATGCCCTTGGGGCATGAAAATACCCTCGTCCAGCCCCAAGGGCACGGACAAGCCCTCGTCCACACATCAGGTGTGTGGGTTCTCATTCCTTCAGAAAAGTAATCTTTATAGAAATATTTAAATATAATGACTGAGTTCACAAATTTATGAAATTTTTTGTACGAGCTCCTGACATAATGTACTTGCTTGTGTAATTTTTTCATAATTTTATACATTCTACATTTTTCTCAAAAATTCATTTAAGTCTACCATTTGTAGGAATTTCTAAATATAGACAATGAGCTACAAAAATCATGATTTTTAAGGCTTATTACATAGTGTATTTGCTTGTGTAATTTTTTTCAAAATTTTATATGTTTTAAAATTATCTAAAAAATTATGATTTTAGGTTTCAGAAATTAGGGTTTCATGATTTCATGTGAACGGTTATCAGGTCTTTTAGGGTTTTGTGAATTAGGGTCCGAGTGCAACAAGGGCTACACGTTTGTCAGCATGATGATGGCGACTGTGGCGCATCTGCTCCACGCCTTCCTCTAGGGCCACAACTGGGAGGCTGTGGGATCCAGGAAGATGTGCGATGTCGTGCACGCGTGCATCGGGATATGTATGCCACCGCCATGTTTGGAACTCCCCCGCAGCTCGGGGTCGTAGATATTTTAATTAGCGTGTGCTGCTTGGATTCGTAGGGGCTTGACGCCTTCGTGGTGCACTTGTCTGGGTCGCAGTTCCCTTGTGACACCAAGGAGTTTCTGCTGGTGAGCATTGAGCCGCGCGAGATGGTGTCCGATAACTGACGAGCATGTGGTCGGCTATCTAGCCGACTCCTACTGATTAGATTAAACTTTTGTTGTCGTATACCGGCCAAATGTCTATCTATTTTGCATTATATCCGTTCTTCCTATGGATGGATAGAACAGGAGATATATTTAGGTTGGCTTAATTTTCGGTCATTTGTGTGTTTTCCTTGTTCAAGCATGCGCCGTTGAAGCTTGATTTGCCCTTTATGTCGTATAATATATGTGGGGTTGTATTAGCCAAGTTGTTGAGTGATATAGTATGAATATTCGTTGTGCTTTGTACGTGTTGTGAACTTTGGCTTATAATTCTTGTGCCGCACGGTATTAAGCCTACTTAAGTTACTGATAAACTTTGTCTTGCGGTTGTGCCACTTGGTATTAAGCTTACTTCAATTATTTGCATTATTACAGTTGCCACATGATGTAGTCACATTGTATTGTACTTTCGAATTAATATATTCAAATTTTCATCTGTAAACATACTAGTCAATGGTTTTTTTTTTGTCCTAAATTACCCTTAGGTTGGAATTTTAGTATAAAATTTGGGGATTTTCGGGGAATGATTAGGCCTTGTTTAGTACCAACTATTTTTAAGTATTGGGTCATGTTTAGTACCAGCTGTTCTTTAATCATAATAAATCACTAAATTATGCTTGCAGATTGAAAAAAAATCCACCTAGTAGTTTTTAGTGAAATACTTTTTTTCTTCAAATTCTATGCTAGAATGAAACTCTTGTAAAATATCATCATATACAAGGTTTCTAATACAAAAGTCTTACAAGTAGGGTTGTTCACAAGAGCCTGACAGGAATTTTATAGATAGGAGTCTTGCAAGAATTATATAGGAAAAAGTTTCTCATATTCTGAATTTATGGACATAAATAATCAAGTTCTTGGAAGATAACTGCACATATTCCAGACTTCTATGATATTTGCAATGCAAGAGCAGGATCTGCTCGGTTCCACGTAGCTTTTAGATCATGAGGGTCTTTTTGAATGTATAATTTTTAGAGGAAATTTGAAGGAATAGTTTCCTATATGGCCCAAAGGAACAAAGGAATAAACTTTTAATATTCCTATGAAATTCTTATGGAACGACTCAGTTGATAAATTACATGAATTTTTGGAGGATTTTTTATACGAGGTTATACTGAACAAATCACGTCTTTCTTGCCACCCTCTCCTTTTAAGTTCCTGCAAATTTCAGGTGGAGCATGCAAAGATCTTTCATAACCAATTTCTCTGTTTTATATTCCTATAGGATTGCATTGTCATTCCTATGTTTTTTTCTTCATTTTCTATATTCCAAAAGAGGTCCGATTGGACAGATACACGAGCATTTAGAGGATTTGCTATGCCTTCTACTAATTTTGCATGAGATTTGAACAGTCAAAACACCCTCAAATTGGAATAAATATGAATTTCCCCCTTTTGTTTTGCTTCAACCGACGTTTTCTTGTGTTTATTCTATTCGTTTATGTTGTTACAAATTCCAAAATAGAAAAACGAGAACACCAACTTTCAATTTTAACGAGCTGATAGTTGGTGCTAAAGCCAAAGGCCCTTTCACTTTGTTGTTTCGTTCTCTATCTCTGTAGCTGACACGTGGGCATGCTTTGTAGTTTCGTTCTCTGCATCGTTCTGTCTCTGCAGCTAACATGTGGACCGGTGAGCTTTTAGGGTTACATGATCTTCACATTTTATTTTTTCTAAAATTGTCTAAAAAATTAAGATTTTAGGTTTCAGAAATTAGGGTTTCATAATTTCCACATTTATTCAAATGAAATTAGGGTTGTATGTTTCAAAAATTAGGGTTTTATGTACTTGCATACTATTTGTATGCAAATGAAATAATCGATTTGAGAAATTTTTTAAAAACATGCTTAAAATACTTTTCACAACTATTGTCAGTACAATTATACCGAGTTTACAATTTTTTAAAATTTTCTAACCCTTGGGGGCCATATTTGCCTCGTCTTAACCCCTTGGGCCCCTAGGAGTGCATTAAACAAAATCTTGCTTTCAGTGTCCCCAGATTCTCGCTAAAATCTGAAAATATTGTTTGATATGATTTTATCACACGTGATAATACTCCATTTCTCGACAACAAAAGTTTGATCTGATCAACAGGGGCGGGCCAGACGTCTGACCATGTGAAAAAAAATTGTGGAATGAATTTTTTGGTACATGTTATAATATTTACTTCTTTTTACCTCCATAAAGAATATAAAAACCATCATATATATGCAATGCAATTGTCATTGTACTGCAAGCATGCTACCACTATTTTCTTTAATCACTTGATGATGGCCAATTTCAAAGCGTACTTGAGCTGCTCCAAAGTCCAAAGTAGCTAGGCATACCGTCGTTGTCGTTATGATGACAAATACGTAGCCCTTGTTACACTTGGACCCTAAAATACCTGATAATCGTACATATGAAATCACGAAACTCTAATTTTCAAAACCTAAAATCCTAATTTCCCTATAGCCCTAATTTTTTAGATATAAAACCCTAATTTTTGAGATAATTTAAGAACATATAAAATTCTAAAAATATTACACAATCAAGTAAACTGTGTAAGGAGCTTTAAAAAAATCATAATTTTTTGAACTCATTTTCTATATTTAGATATTTCCACAAGCAGTAGTCTTAAATGAATTTTTGAGAAAAATGCAGGATATATAAAATTGTGGAACAATTAGACAAGCAAGTACACTATGTCAGGAACATCCACAAACAATTTCTTAATTTTTGAAGCTCATTTGCTATATTTAATTTTTTTTTACGAATAGTATTTTTCTGGAGAAGAGAGAATCCGCGCACCTGGTGTGCGGACGAGGGCTTGTCCGTGACCCTAGGGGGCAGACGAGGGTATTTTCGCGCTCTAAGGGCATAGTAGAGGCATGCCCGGCCCACGGACAAGTCACTTATCGCGTTTCCGTTTGTCTGTGATGTCAGTTTTATAATTGATTGAAAGATGAAGGCTAATGTTTGTTAATTCACACTCTAACAATACCATATCCGCCAAAAACTCTATATTCACAGCCCAGGTTACGACTTGCGAGTTGTACTAGGGCAAGTCGCTCGTTTCGTGTCAGACTTTCAATTCAAAAATTGCCTTCCCTTTTGCCCTTCTTTTTCTGGCGTAGCAAGCTGTAGGCACACTTTTAGCCATGTAGCGTGTCTGAAGAAAAGAAAGGACCTATCTCACAATTTAAACCATAGTCATAGGGCGGCTAGCTGTCCTTCCCTTCCATTCTTATTTTGAGCACAGTAGCATGCATGCATGATTCGAAATTTTGAAATGGTATGAAATGTTAGGCTGACAACGATAGCTGCATATATGAATCTCTAGTGACCTGTAGAGTGTGAAAATATTTGTACAAATCTCTCAGAGTAGCTGCCGTTCTTGTTTTTTTTTTAAATAAAAAAAGTTGTAGGCAGGGTGGGTGCCTACAGCTTTAATTAAGAGGAGAAATGTTTGGCAAAAAACAGTTTATATGAAAAAGGCTGCTGTTCTTGTTTCCCAATCAGTCTCTGATTTCACCCGACGCACAGAATTAGCATTCAAAGCTAAAAGTTCCGATTCGAAACGAGAGTTGTGAGATGCGTCTTTAATCGTGTATCTGGGATAACGTGAAAGTTGACACACTTAAACTTGGGTAAAGTTTTGGTTTGCGAGTAGTTTTGCTAAAAATTGATATATGGTAAGTGGGCCACGGAGCCACGGACGACAAATTAATGCAAGATGGAAACAAGAGGAGAGAATAGGGTTAGAAGACCGATTGTTTTGTTGGGCTGGATTTTCACTGAAATGTACGGCCCATTTATATCCAAGGCACCTTGCCTTCTATTATTTATCCTCTCTGTCGAAAAAAAGCCTTCTATTATTTATCCTCTCTCTGTCGAAAAAAAAGCCTTCAATCTCTCTCTCTCTCTCTCTCTCTCTCTCTCTCTCTCTCTGGACATGTAGAATTCCTTAAAAATAAAGGACAGAAAGATAATGTTATGTCCGGACCAGCCTCTCTAAGCCAACCCGACAAGGCATGAGATAAAAACGCAGGACATGCTTCCCAACAATGCAACCTCACCTACAAAAATAATCCGGTCTTACCAAAGCCCTTGACCGGAGATTTGCTTTAAAAATACGCGCATCTCTGAAAGTTTCCGGGATATTCATGGGATTGGGAGCAGCCATGAACACGCCAAGATCTGCTGGCGCTCTGGTGGGTTTACGGGCAGGCATCAGTCATGCAACCAAGCATGCCGTCACGTCTTTTCGCTCGCATATCTCCGTCGCAGCATGCCGTGGCAGCGTGACTATTGGTATTCTGTTCGTTAGCATTTGTTCCCCTAAGGACACTAGATATGCAAATGTAATAGTTTTATGAGTATAATTGACGTGCATGTTTGACTTAACCGTGAAAATCCTCACGTACGATAGTCCCACTACTAATTAGTTTTTCCTCCAAAAAATTAGATAAGAAAAGAAGAAGCCAAAAGGAGACCAAGAGCTAGACCGAACAAAATCTTAACTAATAAAAAAGTTTTTAACGATCGTCCCACCCCTCTTACAAAAAAATAATAATCCAACAAACCCCTCGTCCACCCTCAAACTGCTCTTCTCTCGTTCTAACACCGGTCACCCCTTCCGCTTCACATCTCCGGTGAGTGGAAGAGGGCAGCGAGGGAGGGAGGGAGGGAGGGAGGGAGGGAGGGGAAACAGAGGCTCATCGCGCCGGTTCGCATCGGCAGTTGCTCGAGCCTGGACTTTGCTTCGGTTCCATATCTTCGGTTGGCTACCATCGTCATCATCGATGCGTTCGTCATAAATTGATATTTACTATATGATTTGAGATCCTACCTGTTTGTACATCTCACTCTCGTTTAGAACTCTGCTGCAATACACGAACACGGTACTAAGTCAGATAAAAAAAACCCGGCGTATCAAGAATCGGAGCCGTCGAGCGGTTCCTATCCGCACCGGATGAATGCGTCGGATGCGCGTCGTTGTCTTATCGCGAGCCCGGTCCAGTCAACAAGCCCCAGCCGGCGCCAAAGCCGTCGCGCCGAGGCGCCCTTTCCGCTCGTCCATCCGCTACTTTCCGCCGACGGCGCCAAACGCAGTAGGCTAGCTTCGTCGCGTACGCCAAGCGCGCACGCCGGATTCGTAATCTCTTAGGCCTTTAGCCGTATCCGCTATATATCTTTCCCAACTCCCAAATGCATCCGCGCGCATGTATACTTGCTGGAGTACTTGGGGATTAATTACAAATGAAGTGCAAAAAAATCCAACTTGTCGTATCGGGGGCGAATGCTGCCAGCCATGGACTCTGCGGCTAGTCAAGACCGGAACACGACACGAGGGTCCGATCTTCTCGCGATCGCGTTCGTATCTCACGTGATTTTTACCCGTTTGGTTGTTTGCGGTGGTGTGTGCTTGTCGTCGTCTGGCTTCTTTTTCTCTCACAGGATAATAATAGTTGGATACTCTTCGTGCTTCTGCTCACTTCGACGTGTTGGGTTGGGTAGTGGGAGGAAAACTAGAAGGTATCTTTCGCCAAAAGAGGTGAGAGTGGCCTGTTTTAATTTGTTGTTGCACCAAGATTTCTGAAAACACTCCTCTTCTGTTAATACGATTTATGGATGGCATGTGGGCATTTGGTTGCATGCAGATTAGTCCCTAGGTAGGGAACAACTTCCTTCAACCCATCAAAATTAGATTCATTCAGATAACTAAACTATACCAAAATTCTTGTGCATACGACCATACGAAGAGTCATTGCACATTTGGAACATGTAAAATTAAAGGTAAGGATACGCAGCAGGAGTTGACTGAAGCACACCACGATCTTTCAGAAAAGAAGGAGGCACACTACTTTCGCCCGATGCTAAGGTTTCAATTTTTTTTTTGCCCCCTTTTCATTGTACCCGAGATGCAACTGTGCAAGTGGATGAGGTGCCTTTCCTTGATGCAACTATGCAAGTGGATGAGGTGCCTTTCCTTGGGGCTCTTGGAGGTTGGAGCAGCAAAAATCAAATCAAATCAAATCAAACAAAACACACGAGGTGGACAGGTTCTGTGGCTCATCACCTGCAGCTGCAATTGCACGTAATATGTTAGCAACTCATAGCAGCAAATCCGATCTTTTTCCACCAGCTATATAATTAACTAAAGGCTGAAGCGCATCATGCTCGTAATTAAATAACGCAACCAAACTTAACACGCAGCAGAAGGGAAGGGCATATGCATAGAGCTAACGGCAAAAGATCTCGGTACACCACATTCGAACGCAAAGCGAGCAAACCAAAAGAAAGTAACAAACACATGAGCGTAGAAAGGCACCAGTGCAGCCAGCTACACCAAAGCGACCACCGACCCTTCGGTCCGCGACCGCGAGGCCACCAGCCACCACCGCACGGAAACGCCATGAGGGGATTAAAGTAGTAACCACAAGGGCCAGCAGATGCTGCGAGTTAGGTGTGTACTTAGGTGTGTTTGGTTTAGGTGTGTACTTACGTGTGTTTGGCCAGTAGGATGAGATTGTACAAGTAGGATGTGATCATTCTGAGTGGGATGGTACAGACATATTGTTTAGTTATTTATATGAAATAGTACACGAATATGCTCGGTTGATTGTATGGGATGATGCGATATTGTATTTGGTTGAGAAGGATGAGGTTAGTTTGGTAACCTCCTCCCTATATTGATGAGATTGCCTCCATTGGATTTTTCTTTTTCTCCTCTTTCCTTTCTTTTTTCTACTTTTTTCTGACCAAACTATTAATGATCAACTAATGATCTTTTCTAATTAATTTATAATTTTCTAACTTAATCATCAGTTAAGTTCTCTATTTTAATTTAAAGGTTAATAATATACTACTAGCTCTTCTTTAACTTAATGCAATTTTTAGTTACAGTGTAACCCACCGATATTGAACTATTTGAGTAATTAAATATTAACTATTTCTAAATATACAACTTATAGTTAAATTTGTTCTTTAAGTTTAACTAATAATGGCAAACTCATTAATATCTAACACAAGTGGTGAGTGCACGCGGCATGAGCGGACAAGTATGTCCTGTATCGCGTGGTTCGCTCAATTTCATCGAACGGAATAGTTCAGTATCTCATGGGAATATTCTTATAATTTGTACCACCCCATCCAGAACTAGTTGATTCTATACACTCAACCAAACAGAGTGATGAAGGCATATCAAAACCATCCCATACATGTACAACTTAATTCATCTAACCAAACACACCCTTAGTTGCCTTCGGCTGCAAATTCATAATCTAGTCGAATTGTGTCATGGATATTTGCTTGGACATGTACGACCTACTGAGGACGCGAAATCGGATGTCCAATCCATGTGTCCTAAACCACCACTACACAAACCTCCCTTCATACCACACCCCCTCATTCTTTTCCTCTTTCTGTCGCCTACATCATTCTTCTTCACCCTTCAACTCTCAAATATATACCACTACTAGCTATTCTCCTCCTCGCCGGACTCAAGGAGCTCTCACCTAGGCTCTCTTACCTAACTTCCCTACCCTCCCCCCTCCACACACACACACACTAACCGAGGGTCCATCGCTCCTGCTCATGTGAGGGGCTATCCAATTTCAAGGTTGTCATAGCTCATGTCATCAAGACAACTATTGTGCTCACAAGTTCCACCATGGCCAAACGAGCTCTGCGAAGGCACCGGGCCTGCCTTGCCAGCCGCCATGATCAGATCCATGCATGCCTCTGATGCATCTTAATCGATGTCTAGCACATTACATAATCATCCTGGAGCCCGAGGCCGAGTGTGCTGCCGCTGCCGAGGCCAAGTGTGCCGCCGCTGTTGTCGAGGCCGACACCAGTAAGTCAGGCTTTGTTGCAGCAATATAAATTTTTTTGTCACAATTGGTGACTTGAGATGTTTGGACTATATTTTTTTTAATGATGCAATAACTGTGGATATCATGGGGATATGCTCCAGATCTTATGATGATGTGACAATTGACAACGGCGTTAATGGTTTGTCGTTTCACGTGTTTTCGACAAATTTTCAGAACTGTCAGGTGATAGGCGGTCTGACCGGCCATAGCATGGCGGTCCGACCGACCATAGCATGGCGGTCCGACCAGTCCCAAATTGGTCGGACCGGCCATGAGCGGCGGTCGGACCGGTTGTGACTAAATGTATCAAAATGAGCTGGGCCAAAAATAGAGGGTGTAGGCAAGAGAGGGGATTCTATTGCTCTTGGTCCCACAATTTTTGGAGTCTCCGGTCAAAAGTTCTATTGGTTTAAAGTTTCCAGTAGGTTTCGGATTTTCAGGGGTTGAAAATCGGCTAAGTCCTTCGGTGATCGACCAAGCCTATAGTGGCGGTCCGACCAAGCAAAGTGGCGGCTCGACCGCCCGAGGGAGCGGTCGGACCGATTGTCACTTGAACGTCGGCCTTCGTGGCGGTGTTGTTCGTTGGTTAGGTCAAAGTCATGAGTTTCAGTGCATATGTGTTGCATGATGCATATTTTGACTAACGTGGGTCAAGTTGTGAAGAACTTGTTCCCAGATTCGATTTGCTTGTCTATTGTTGTGCAGGTTGCTTGGTGGTCAACGACGGTCAACGGCGAGGATGATCGGGACTAGGCTTGGAGAGCTGAGGTCCGAGCGATCGGCGATGCGGGTGAGTCAATGAACTCAAGTGTGGTGCAGAATAGACAAGGATGGCCGAACGAACAGTTCGGTGCGACTGGTTTGATCAAGCGGCGCGGGAGTCGGTGCAAGTGCCATGGTGGTTTCGGTGGGAGCCAGATGGAAGAGACTTGCCGACATGGAGAGAGCCGTTGATCAACCTACACGTGGCGGAGCAGGCGAAGTGCTTCGCGCAGATGGACTCGGTCTTTGGAGAAGGACCGAGAAGGGGTATTTTGGTAATCTTACCAAATACCACCTTGGTGACCTTTTACCAATCCGCGGCACAAGACGACGCAAAGAGAAGCGGTTTAGGTCAAGAGGTGTTGAAGACGACGCTTTGTAATGCGTGTGTGTGTGACCCGTTTGTGTTGGGTCTTAACGGGAGCCCATTTAAGTTAAACTTCTAGAAGGTCTAAGTCTCCACTATAAATAGAGGAGGGAGGTGGCTGCACCCCCTCCAACCCTTTCATTATTGTTGAAACCCTAGTTTGGCTTAGGGAGAGGATTAGTGGAGGTTAGGGTTCTAGAGAGTTTTGATTTGATTTCGTGCTCTTGGATTGAGCTTTGTCCTCCATTGATGGAGTGACTGTAAACCCAAACCCTATCAAATCAATCCAAAAAAAGTTTGCTCAAAGATGTGTCTCTTTGTCTTTCTTCTCTCTATTTGGCGATTTTGAGTCTCTCTTTGATTCGTGAGTTTTTGATTGATTTCTTCACGTGATCTAGCTTGCAGTGACATGTGGGAACACATCTAGGATCATCAATCACCAACGAGCAAGTTTTTGGATCTAGTTTCCGTTTTGAATCGGTTTTGAACCATCCTCCTCTCAAACTTAAAAAGGTCGTAGCTTTTTCAAGGATCTTCACGATCTTCGATTGGAATAGGTTTCTAACAGTCTAGAGAAGGTGTGTTCCAAGTTTTATCAAGTTTGGAGTTGTAGATCAAAAGTTACATCTATTTGTAACTTCGTTTTTCGGGCTGTTTTTGGTGACCGGTCCGACCGCCAAGGTGACCGATCCGACCGCTATTAACACAGAGGTCAGACCGCCCAATACTTAGAATTTTAGCCCATGTTGATTTTAGTTGTTTTGCTTCGGGGTTTAGATTTGATTCAATAGTAGTCTTCCGCTGTACTGGTATATTGATCTTCATTGCTTCCATGGCTATTGGAGTGAAATTTGGATTGAATCTGATCTTGGTTGGAAAAGTGAGCGTGCTCCTATTCACCCCCCCTCTAGTCGTCTTTTCGGTCCAACAATAACCAATTCATGAAATGTTGTTCTAAGTTATCCCAACGTGTTGTGTCTTCTTTGTCTAAATGTTGATGTTGTTATCTTTCAATGTTGCATTAACTTCTTTTAATGAGAGAATGACATTTCTTTCATAAAAATCTTGATGTTGCAACTATAGCCGACCATTGTTGCAGGCACGAAATCAAAATATTGCATAATTTTGTCTCAAATGTTGCACTGCTCGAGCATATGATTATTTTGTTACAAACAGATGGTTTTTTGTTGCACTCTATTGGATGTATTGTTGTACTCTTAGGGGTTGCCAAACGCTACTCGTAACTGGGTAGTTAGAAAGGTAGCTTTCGGGTATGCTATGAAATATACGGAGGGATGTGATTGGTCAGATATGGGATTGGTCCCTCCTAACATAACAGGAGATATGTCTCTGGGCCCCTCGTCGTGGTCGAATAAAGAAAGTGCATGACCATGCCACTAATGGTCGAAGTGTCGACCACATGAAGTTATTCGACACTTGATCGAGAAAGTATTGAACAGTCCATATATGATACAACCTCTCACCTAGAGTTCAACCAGACATCGTGAGGCAAAAGGAGAATACACGAGAAGGTCTTTCAGTTCAATCAGATACGGACTAGTCGTATGGAGATACGAGCTGGTCGTAGGCTGGTCGAACATGGTCACAAAGTGTTCGAAACCTGATCGTAAGGAGTTACGAATTGGTCGAGACCATATATGAACTGGTCATATAGAGATACGAGCTAGTCGTTAGTGATATGGACCTGGTCGTAGATCATATTGCATTAAGGTTCGTCCGATATATTCTATGTGTGTTTTGGGAATTGTTATGTGCTGCTAGGTACCGCTGACGACTAGTGGTCGGAAAAGAGTTTCCGAGTCACAACTGATTACACATGAACATATAGGGTCGCACATTTAAAGGGCTGAGATTTGATTTGGATGGTGATTTGAATTCCTGTAGGCCCCGAGTTCGTAATGGGCCTCAAGTTCGAGACCCATCATGGATGCCTATAAATAGAGGGGCGGTGGCAAGTGGTATGATGACGATCTTTTGAAGAACTTCCCAAAACCCTAATAGCCACGCCTTCCTCAACCACGCTGCCAGTGCTAGCACTCCAGCGTGTGGTGTCCCAGCCTCGTACGTGTGGATACCTTAGAGGTGTTGTTGCGAGGCATCAACACTAGGACGATCCGCAACTTGTGACGATCACAGGACTCGGATGAGCAGACGCGCGCCAAGTACGACTACTCGGAGTAGCAGACGCGCGGCGAGTACGACTACTCGTAGGAGAAGACGTGCGGCCAGTACAACTACGACCGCATCAACTCGCTACATCGACTCTACTTCCGCTACGAGTCGGCACGTCTAGTGATAATCTCATTATCTATTACTAGCGGAGGTTCCTTGGTTGCGCGATAAAATTTTTGTTTTGTGCTTTCGTAGCCTTCCCGCAATCCTTTAGGAGGAAGGCGGCGGCCAGAGGCTGGGAGATAGGGGCCAGGGAAGAGGAGAGGTAGAGGTAGAGGTAGCGCAGAACGGAAAGAAATGGGATGGAAAAGAAGAGAAGGAAAGAATGGAGAGGGAAAATAAAAGAGGGAAGTAAAGAAAAGGAAAGGAAGAGGAAGAAAATAAAAGGAAAAAGCAAAAAAAGTTGTGGTGGTGTTCACCTTGTACACGTCAGATGTACTCCATAAAAAGACGAGAGATGCATAATTGACGAAGGATAATAAAAAAATTACAAAAATTGATGATGGAAAATAATGCAGTAGACTGTAGGGATAAAAATATTTAGGAGAAAAGGAACTAAATGTTAGTCATCATTGGGTACAGATACAAAGTTATTGGCTTGTTAAAACCCTTACACTCAATGTTGAGTATCCCAGTAAGGAAAAAAGTACAGTAACTACATGTATACGTATTAACTACTCCATAATGTCGAAATTGTTCATGCGTTCCAGATCAGCGTACGCCTGCACAATCTTTGGATCCTCTAGTTAATGTTGATATCGCTCTTTTACCAATTCTTCGTCCTTGAGGCAGGTGATTGCCTCCGCCATCTTGGACGTGAGGGATGACCTCCTTTCTTCTATTATTATTCTTACTATGCTGAACATCGCTTTCGAAGAGACAAAAGACACCGAAACCAGTAGAACATCCCGTGCGACATGACATAACATAGGGAATATCCGTTTGTTGTTATTCCGCCACTCGAGCAAGTCTACCTTGGCTCCGCCAGAAAGATCAGGATCGATGTTTGCAAAATCATGCTCCTGGTATTGGTTCATCTCTGAGGTAGAATTCCACTTGGAGGACGTCTAGCACTGAGAGGATGAAGAACTAGCCTTGCCATTCTTCTTCCACAAAGTGGGATGCCACACTTGCCTTGCCTTGATGCGTCTGTTGTGAGGCATCTGATCTCGTGTTGCTACCAAGACTGTCATGATACAAGTGAAAAACAAGAAACTAACTCTTTTTAGACATGTTCGAAAGCTTCAGAGAAATCAAGACTAAGACACTCACCTATTCCCTCCACAACAATCTGTAAACCTGCTAACTTTTTTTTGTAGGATCCAAAATAATAGCAAAGCAATATAAATATGAAATAGATCCAAGATTGTGGTGGTTGCGCGTGCAACGGGCTCCGACGGCGGTGCTTGGGCGAGGCCGGGTGTCGACCCGGCGGCACAAGGTTGCGCGCGGCATGTGGGGAGCGACGCTCCGCGGGAGCGGCGTAGGCCGATGGCGGTGGGCGCCCAACAAAGGTGGGAGACGGAGGCGCCGCGTGTGGTGACGGCTCAAGCGCAGTGTGATGGGCACACGACAGGGCCAGTGGTGCGCGTGGCTTAGCCGAGCATGGCGGCCGTGGCGGCAGGAGGTCGACGAAGTGGTGCATTGAACGACAGCGATGGCGGCGCATCTCGCGCGAAGCCGGTGGCGATGGCGCGCGCGCGACGGGTGCGGCGAGGCGGCTTGATGCGTCAAGCGTGCGCGGCTTGGTGCGGCCATCGCGTGCTCGACAGCAGCAGGCGCTCTCAGTGGTGGCGAAACTAAGCGGGCTGGAGGCGTCGATGCTTCGTGCATTCCGTAGCGGCTACCGTCGTCTGACGAGGATGGTGACGACGGTCGGCATCGGGCCAACCGAGGCAGTGGATTTCCATTTTTTTTATGTTTTTTTCATTTGTTTTCTCTGTCGCCATATGAACAGTAACATCAAATGATGATGGGCGGTAACATCAACTGATGATGAACATTGCCTCCATAGGAGATTAACCGATTAATCTGATCTAATCTAGGTTTCTAAAAATTTAATCTACCAGATTAAATTATAGATCATGAGGATAGGAAAAGTGGATCCCAGATGACATACCGATTGGCCAGAAGAACGATTCGTGCTGATAACGTATTAAAATAACGTAGTCGTCGCAGGGAGACAATCAACAAATCACCATACAATAGACAGTCGACAGCGAGACAACTGATGTAAACACAATATGGAGGAGCCTCTTTATTCATTGATCCATCTTTTCTTTTGTATAGAGAAGTTGTATTTATAGACTAAAAATCATCATGAGTAGTTTAGTATTACGCTATCAACCCTTAATCCAGAGTTTCTTAACCGAAAGCGTGCGGCCAACTTATGTGGACAAGCAGGGGTGGGGGTGGGGCGTTTGGTTGCTAGCTAATGATCTTCTCACCTAACGAAGCAGGATCCGGATCAGCTGTGATGAGGGTTAGACAAACGTTTGTACGGCCCTCATGCGAAATGAACACTCGAGATGGATCGTAGACAAGGGATCAACATCGTATGCTCTTGGCTCTCTGATGCACAATGAAGAGCAGTTCAATTTCTCCCCTCATCAACAGGCAACGATCACATCACTGTAAAACCAGACAAAACTGCATTTCTCCTACGCTTGGATATTCTCAGCCATGCGGTTGGCAGTTTTTTTCTCTATTTGCTCTCTTTTTTTTTGAACGAAATAAATCTAGTCCACCACAAGTGAAACGGTAAAAATAACATCTCTATCGTGCAAAAACATCGCACATATCAGCTTCCGCCCTTCCCGTGTGTACATAAATTACGGGAAGCACAGAAAGTGGTATGTGCGGTGTTTTTGCACAATAGAGATATTATTTTTGTCATTTTATTTATAAAGAGACCTAGATTTGTTATTCTGTAAATAGAAAAGTGAGAACAGCGAAAGACATGCGGTTGACAGTTTGACAGGGCCACGGGTAGCATCCAAGTTCTCTCCAAAGGCGTGGATTATCTAAAATTCGGCTACATGCTTACAGTGCTAACGGCTTTTGTTGCCCAAGATAATGACTTACCACAGCACTGCACACGAGTTTTACCTCACTAATTCACCACGAAACCTTTTAAAAAGTTAAAACAATAGAATCACCTTTGGAACAAAGCTAGCAAAAGTGGAGTTCACCTTTGCTGCATGCATCATGCATGTTAAGAAGAAGTAATTGATTCACACACAAGCTAAAACTAGAATTACTATGAACTGCCAAGACGATCATCGCGCTAGCCTGGACAACGTAACTTGACTGTCCTATCTAGCACCCACGCAGAAAAACAGGATAAAACAGCAACTTTGCAGGTCATAGATAATGAGAGACCGCGGTCTCTTTAATGTTTCTTTCCGTTCGGATACGGAAGGTGCTAACTCGGAGCCGACGCGACGCAGCGCGTGGCCCCGGATTAGGCCGCGGCGATCGACCTCCACGTCACGTGAACGTGGTGCAACTGTTGCTGGTCAGCCACGTCCAATCCCGGCTAAGCTGCTAGCCTGGTCAACACGACGACGACATGCAAGTTGGCGTTTGGCGACGACCCGACGGCCATGACTATCTGTCTGACGCTGGACGACGCACTCGAACGCAGCTTCCAACTTGGAAAAAGAAAATGACAGCCACCCTGTTTGGGGCGGTCTTTTTGACGTACGACATTGATTATTCCCTGGCTTAGAAAAACTGGCTTCATGTAGTGCCACCCTTGCGAGTGCGGTAGTACTGCACCTCACTGCAACAGCCAGTTCAGAAGCATTAAATGCACCCCTTGTTACTATTGAACAGTGGGTGCGGTAGTACCGACCGATCAATGGCGGAGTACCATGGCTGCTAAATTTTTCAGGGATTGCTTGTAACGGTCGGATTTTTGGTTGAGGGCTATAAATACCCCCTCACAAGCACCAAGCTCAGTATCGACCTCATTGAAAACACTTGAACCTTTGGTGCACTCTCCTCTATTCCTTTTTGCTTGTATTTCTCATTTTGAGGTAGTTGAGAGCATTCAAGTACATATGCATCATTAGTTGATCTCTTTGGCGCTTGATCATCTTCAAGCAAGAGCTTTGATTTGTTACTCTTGGTGCTTGCCAGTACCTAGACAGTTTGGAGGAAGTTTGTGCGGTGACCTCTTGAAAAAAGTGTGAAGATGCCCGACAACGGTTGTGATTGGTTTAATGCTCACCATCTCCCGAGTGGAGGAAGAGCAATCCTAGTGGAATTGAGGTGCATTAGGCTTAATTCGTGGAGTCGGTCCAATTCGTTTGGACTTACCTCAACGTGGACTAGCGAAGACCGGCAAATCTTTGATACTACAGGAAAAACATCAATTGTCTTCATTGTGGTTTTCTCTCTTGTCTTTACTATTTTCGTATTTACATTTTTAGCAATTTATTTATGTAGAATTACTTGGTTAGAATTGTATTTAGTATTGATATAGCTTTGAGGTGTCTTAGTGAAAGCTTAGAATATATAACTTGAATTGTGCTTGAATTATTTAATTAGACCATATTTGCTAAAACTGTCATTTAGAGCACAAGTTTTTATAAACCTCATATTCACCCCCCTCTAGTTGGTCATCCTTGATCCTACACTCCTTCAAGCCGCATAGGAGACAACAACTTCCAAGAGTAACAAATCAAGGATGCTTCGCTTGATGATGCTCAAGTGACACAAAGATCAAACTTAACTCAATACACTTGAATGCATGCACTCAACAACCTTTAGAAGATGTAATTTATACTCTCAAGGTGTAGGAGATAAAGCATGGGCTCAAATGTATTCAACGAGGATTCAAGAAGATCCCATGCTGCAGGTGGAGGGGTATTTATAGCCCCAACCCCCTTTACTAGTCGTTATGACATAAAATCCTGGAAAAATAGCAAGCGTGGTCAGACCGTAGGTATATGGTCGATCAGATCGGACTACAGTCCCAACGGTTAAATTCTATAGCATTTAATGCACAAAATATAACCGTTACACTAGGTTCGGTCATACATGATGAACCACGAAGGTCCTGATTTGGCCTGATCTTTCGATGAGAAGGTAAATTCGGTAGAAGTCACTCAACTCTGACGATCCTGCCTGCGAACTAGCATGGCTTAAAACCACGCAATCGCTGAACTGCATGACAAGTCGTTATCAACCGTGCACAAATACTCGGATGACCTGACCACGAAGATCAATTCCTGCATACACTGAAGAAGCACACAAGAACAAGGTAAAACACAATTTGATGTATTGCAAATATTGACGAAATACTGATGAGCAAGTTGGGATTCCGAATAAGAATCTTGACCGGGTGGTCTACTCGACACGCGCAGAAGATACAAATTGCAACGAATGCTAACTAAACAAAAACGGAATCCGAGTTTTGGTAGATGGTGGCGACCAGGGGTGTGGATGCACGCTCCTAGGGTTACAATGCCCATGGGCCCAAGTGGAAGTGGTGCAAGACACTTTTGACTCGGGCTCAGAAACAACGTCGGATTGTTTTGGCTCAGAAACATTAATAGTTAATAGATATCAGATGGGAATAATTGTTATTTGTTTTTGCGAGGAGAATCTGAATTGTTAAGTTGCCATTACGATACGATACGTATGGGCCCTTTTGGGTTTTGCAAAATTGTTTTAACCGGACCTATCTGACAAAACTAGATGAAAGACAACATAGTACCAACATATGAAGGCAAACAGAACCTCCAAATTAATGAAAACGCAAGTGCATCGTAGTTGATGTGAACAAGTTGGACACTGAATGTGACAGAATGCGAAAACAGATAATATGATTTTTGTTATCCAAGCAAAATCTAAATGGACAAAATATGCAAATACTAGTATACAAGTTCGATTTGTATCGAAACCATTGGAATTAAAATGTGCCATTTGTTTCATTTTTCACATTGGTGTCTCTACAGTTAAGTTGCAACGACTATTGATTTTACAATACTAGATAATAAAAACTTGCATATTTGCACTGCTTTGACCTTGATGAGATTCAATAAGATATTAAGGGTGTGTTTGGATGGATGAACCATGTGGTACTTGTATCAGATGGTTCGTAATATGCCTTCATCCATGTGTTTGGTTGGAGGAACGAAACGAAGCCGTCCAGGACAAGGTGATTCAAATTTAGGAAATATTTTCACAAAGATGCTGAACCAACCCGTTCACCAAAATCGATTGAACCACGCAGTCCAGGATGCCCTCACGCTGCGTCCACTACGTGCACTCACAGCGCCTCGCCCGCTGTGCCTCACCGAGCCGTGTCGCCGCCCTGGCGCGCTCCGGCCGTCCCCTCCATGCACACTAGCACCGCCCGGGTCCCCCTCTGCCCCACGGTCATCATCTTCTCCCCTTCCCCCACTCGGAATGGTTTGGAACGATCGCTCCTCCGTCACGCTCCACGCTCTGGTCGCCGCGTTCGTCCCAATGCTATGGCCAACCTGGAGGTTCTCCCCCACGGCTGACCGCGTCACGCTATGTTTCAGAACACCACAAGTGTTTCCCCCAATCAATTTTGGGATTCCCCCATGGGATCTCACACTGCAGTCATCTTCTCCAGCTCTGGCCGAAAAACCACCGCGGTCGCAACCGCTTCCATTTTGGTGAGCTTCCCTCAGATTCCCTTCTCCAGGAGCATCCCCTCACGCCCTACCTCCTCCCACCACTCACTTCGGCCCCTCCTACTTCTGCAGTGTCGTGTGAGCTCAGCCAGGCTGCCTCGGGTTCTCGTAGCCGTTTGGTCCATTCCTGTCTTCACCAATCGGTCGAGCGAGCTCCCCATCACCCATAGACGCTCATGAGCGCGCCAACTTCCCTGCTTAGCCACCGGTCTGATGCGACAATGGGTGTCTCGATCTTTCGATGAGAAGGATAACTCGATTTGGTTGAGACAACTCTCACGATTCAGCTACGAATCAAACATGACCAATATGCTCGGTAATCACTGAACCAACTCCACGATTGTTATCGACCTTGTTAGAAGCACGATCGACCTAACCACGAATGTCTATTCCTGCATGCAATCGAAAAACAAGCAAGAACAAGATAATAGACAATCTGAAATTATAAATAGGATTGAAGTACTCAATAAGGTGGGATTCTGAAGTGACATTACGATTGGTTTAGTCGACACAAACCAATACACGAAGTTGTATTGTAGATAACTTTTAACTAAACAAAATTCGAATTCTAAAGTGTCGCACACATGAGAATATATAACGGTGACAGCTAGGGGGTGGCGGCCAGGGGGTGGACGCACGCCTCTAGAGTTACAAGGCCCATGAGCCCAAGTGGAGGTGGCGCAACACATTTCTGTCTCGGACTCAGAAATAGTATTAGATTATTTTAGCAATTGCGGCGTGCTCTCAAGGAATTTGGAGGTGGGGATAGATCCGTTGGAAAGATGACGAGATAATCTTTCTATCAAGTACTCGTGCACCTCAAATGAAGTCGGTAATATCCCAGAGGCTGAATTGGATTCCAGAATGTGTCCAACTTGAACTCTTACTTGGCTTGGACAAAAAGTGACGTGTGAACCTTCCTTGTACCATGACGTGAAGTAGCGGTTGTATCCGAAGGGTTGATGTCCTCATCACGTTAAACCGCCGCTGCCGTCAGCACGCATGCTGCCCCCGTCGCGCGTGTGCACCCCACTGCCCCGGGTCACCCCGAGCTGCGCCACCGCCTCCTTGGATCCTTTATTCCCACCGCAACCCATTTTTCATGTCAATGCGGGCTCCCCACCGTCCTACCGTTGTCGACGAGCAAGCCTTGCCACCGCCATGCCCCTCCTATGTTCTTCCCTTCTATCTGTCTCTCTCTGTTCTCTATTGTGTGTGGAGATGACTCTATGATAGGTGGGCCCAGAAGGAGTTAATTTCACCAGGAGCAGTAGATGAGGTAATCAAACACAACTCATTCAGCTTTATCTCTCAAATCAAACACCATCATGTACCATCCCAAACCATCATGTATCATCTCATTTAAACAACCAAACAAAAATATGTATTATATTATTATATCAACTAAACATACTGTTAATACCATTTCATTCCATTGATTATGTACCGTTCCATTAAGCAAAGGAGACCACTACTTTCCGCTGGTCACACCTTACGTCACTCCATCCCTGCCACGTGGTAAGCTCTGCGATCAACACGTTTTTCTCGCCGCAAAGCGTCCCCACCTCTATCCACGGAAAAGACGAGGGAAACATCCAAATGAACCCCCGGAGCAATTTAAATTCACAACTATTTTTTAAACAGCCCAATGGCCCCTTGAACTGGGATGCTCGTGGTTAAATCTCATCCGTTCATCCAGTAGGCGCAGCCGGAAAACCCTCATCTGGGCCGTTCGATATGCGGGCCCTACACGGGAAGGTGGGGCGCGTGACGCCAGCTGGCATCGGAGGGGGCAAGCGCAACCTTATCCTCTTTTCCCGATGTAACACCATCCCTCGACGCGGTCCACCGGATCCGCACCCACCGACAGGCGCCCACGCTGTCAGTGAGACACAGTCCACAGGAGGCGTCGCGCACCGGGCCCAACCCCGGTGAATATACGGGCGCGTCCTCCACCCCGACCTCTCTCGCCTCGCCTCCGGTCGCATTTCCCATTTCCATTCCATTCCATTCCAAACTCGAAAACCCACCACCCCTCTCTGGTCTCGCCGTCTCTCATAGATCAGATCAAAGCGGACACCAACTCCTAGGGTTTGGTAAAAACCTCCATTCGGCGGATCGAACGGGCTAGGGTTTCGCGGCGAAGCTTCTCTGGTTGTTTCAGCCATGATGTCGCGGTCGTACACCAACTTGCTCGATCTCGCCGAGGGCAACTTCGCGGCGCTGGGCCCGTTCGGCGGCGGCGGGGGGCGGCGGAGGTCGGGGTCGTTCGGGCTGAAGAGGATGTCGCGGGTGATGACGGTGCCGGGGACGCTGTCGGAGCTGGACGGGGAGGACGAGTCGGAGCCCGCGGCGACGAACAGCGTCGCCTCCGACGTGCCCTCGTCGTTGGCGTGCGACCGCCTCATCGTGGTGTCCAACCAGCTGCCCGTCGTCGCGCGGCGCCGCCCCGACGGCCGTGGCTGGTCCTTCTCCTGGGACGACGACTCGCTGCTCCTCCAGCTCCGCGACGGTATTCCCGACGAGATGGAGGTGCTCTTCGTCGGTGGCCTCCGCGCCGAGGTCCCCGTCGCGGACCAGGACGAGGTCTCCCAGGCGCTGCTCGACCGCTTCCACTGCGCCCCGGTGTTCCTCCCCGATCCCCTCAACGACCGCTTCTACCACCGTTTCTGCAAGCGCCACCTCTGGCCTCTGTTCCATTACATGCTCCCCTTTTCCTCCTCCGCGTCCCCGACCTCCTCGTCCGGCAACGGCCGCTTCGACCGCGGCGCGTGGGAGGCATACGTGCTCGCGAACAAGTTCTTCTTCGAGAAGGTCGTGGAGGTCATCAACCCGGAGGACGACTACGTGTGGGTCCACGACTACCACCTCATGGCGCTGCCCACCTTCCTCCGCCGCCGCTTCAACCGCCTCCGCATAGGGTTCTTCCTCCACAGCCCCTTCCCCTCGTCGGAGATCTACCGCACACTCCCTGTGCGCGAGGAGATATTAAAGGCGCTGCTCAATTGTGATCTCATCGGGTTCCACACTTTCGATTACGCCAGGCATTTCCTCTCGTGCTGTAGTAGGATGCTGGGAATCGAATACCAGTCAAAGCGTGGGTACATTGGGTTGGATTACTTTGGCCGCACTGTTGGGATCAAAATCATGCCAGTGGGAGTTCATATGGGTCAATTGCAGTCGGTCCTGCGTTTGCCCGACAGGGAGTGGAGGGTTTCCGAGCTGCAGCAGCAGTTTGTGGGGAAGACTCTGTTGCTTGGTGTGGATGATATGGATATCTTCAAGGGGATCAATCTGAAGCTTCTTGCCTTTGAGAATATGCTGAGGACGCATCCCAAGTGGCAGGGGCGAGCAGTGTTGGTGCAGATTGCAAACCCGGCCCATGGGAAGGGTAAAGATCTGGAAGCCATCCAGGCAGAGATTAGGGAGAGCTGTGATAGGATTAATGGAGAGTTTGGCCAGTCAGGATATAACCCTGTAGTTTTCATTGATCGTGATGTATCTAGTGTGGAGAAGATTGCCTACTATACGATAGCAGAATGTGTGGTGGTGACCGCTGTGAGGGATGGGATGAACTTGACACCATATGAATACATTGTCTGTAGGCAGGGGGTACCTGGGTTTGAGTCCACATCGGAGGTGAGTGGGCCGAAGAAGAGCATG
Organism: Hsuehochloa calcarea; assembly: GCA_036346395.1. Lineage (NCBI taxonomy): Eukaryota > Viridiplantae > Streptophyta > Magnoliopsida > Poales > Poaceae > Hsuehochloa > Hsuehochloa calcarea. Next base: position 62,437,587 of record CM070594.1, on the reverse strand, counting down.
CTGGTGCTGTCAGAGTTCATTGGGTGTTCACCGTCATTGAGTGGTGCTATTCGGGTTAACCCATGGAATATAGAGGCAACTGCTGAAGCAATGAATGAGGCCATTTCAATGTCGGAGCAGGAAAAGCAGATGAGGCATGAGAAGCATTACCGTTATGTCAGCACCCATGATGTTGCTTATTGGTCGAAGAGCTTCATCCTGGACTTGGAAAAGGCTTGCAAGGACCACTTTAGGAGGACATGTTGGGGCATTGGGTTGGGGTTTGGTTTCAGGGTGGTGGCCTTAGACCCTCATTTCGCAAAGCTTAGCATGGATTCAATTGTTATGGCTTATGAGAGGTCAGAGAGCAGGGCTATATTGCTCGACTATGATGGAACGTTGGTTCCTCCGACTTCCATCAACAAGGCACCTAGTGCAGAAGTTTTGAGGATCATCAATACCCTTTGCTCAGATAGGAGGAACATAGTTTTTCTTGTCAGTGGGAGAGACAGGAATAAATTGGGAGAATGGTTTTCCTCATGTTCGAAGCTGGGCATTGCAGCAGAGCATGGTTACTTCTTAAGGTATGATTTTTTCATTTTGGCACACTTCGTCCTTATTTGAGAATACTGGCAGCAGCAACTTTTGTTTCTGCAAAGTTAACATGGCTTGCAAGGATAAATGATGCCATATATCTTCTGATCTTGATATAATTAGCAATATCAATACAGTTTGTGCTAGTTTGTTCATTAGTCATTACCAAACACTGAATTTAGCTGATTTGAATGGCTTGGTTGGTGGGATAGCTGGTCAAACTGATACTATCACAATCTTTTCGTTTCTGAAACTGGGAGAGAAATAGAATATAGGAAAAAGAGATTAAAAAGAAAACCCCAGAATGATAGATTCATGGAAAGTGTGCAGAGGGTGGTGGTACCAGGGTTAAAAAAACCGGTACCGGCGCAATTACCGGCCGGTTACCGGTTTTTCCCGGTTGAATTTCGTTAAATTTTGCTTAAAAATCAATCGAAATTCGAAATTTGAATTTGCAAACTCCGGAAAAACCGGCCGGGATTTCAAATTCCGGCCCCCACCGGTAAACCGGTTACCGGCGGTTACCGGCCGGTATTTCAATCCATGGGTGGTACCGTGTCGATATATGCTACGGTGTTTTCTTTGCACCTGTACAAGTAGAGTGGAGGCAGTTCCAGTGTTTGTCCCTTATGATTTTGATCTGTATCTGTACATTTGTTGTTGTGCCTTGTTCAATCGTGTCTTGGTATTTTCCTTGTTTAGGAAGGTACAAAGTATTAACTTCCAACTTGAAGAGCTCATATAAACAAGAAAAACTTTAGTTATCTTTGTAGGAACCAGTCTAATCTATTTGGCTTGTTTGTTAGGGTTGACAATAATAACTGGTGTAAGGCTGGTTGCTGTCAAATTTTCTCAAGAAGGAATGGACAATGAAATGTGCTGTGTCTAACGTGTGCAGGTGGACTAGAGATGAAGAGTGGCAAACATGCACCCAGGCTTTGGACTTTGGATGGATGCAAATGGCAGAGCCGGTGATGAATTTGTATACAGAAGCTACTGATGGATCATACATTGAGACCAAGGAAAGTGCTTTGGTGTGGCACCATCAGGATGCTGACCCAGGCTTTGGATCCTCACAGGCAAAGGAGATGCTTGATCACCTGGAGAGTGTACTAGCAAATGAACCAGTCTCTGTTAAGAGTGGCCAGTTCATTGTTGAAGTCAAACCCCAGGTTTGTCCATCTCCTAAATTTTGCAAATACCTTCTGTAAGGAATTTTGCCACTTAACTGATAATTTCATTTTTCTGTGCCTTGAAAACATATTTGTATTTTATTTTCATGTGTCTATAAAGTAGAGTTTTTCCATAGATGTGCTTATTTGTCCCCACTGAGTTTAGCTAATACCTTTGGTTTTCGCACAGTCAATACATCATTAGTTTCAGATTTTTGTATGCAGCCATTGTAGGTGTGATTCTGCTCATTGCAAATATATTAGCTCCATGTGCTAGTCGTTTTTAGCTCTCCTCTCAGTTACAAAGGACATTTTAGGCCCTGTTTAGCTTATCTTCTGGTTACAGAAGAGCTTTGTGAAAGCAACTTTCCAAGAAGCGATTTGGTGATGCTTTGCTGTAGTTCTAATGTTTGTGCTTAGTAGCCTTGTTGAAAAGCACTTTTGTTGTGTACTTTAACACCTGACCTACCTTCTACAATGTTTTTTTCTCTTTTCTGCAAGTGGTTTTTTTTAGTAAGAGTGAATGTTAGTAATGTTCACACGGATTTATGTCATCCACTCGTCTTTGATCTGTACTGCTGTATACTTAACATTGATTCCTTTTGTTGCTTTATGTTAATGCTTCAGGGAGTAAGCAAGGGGGTAGTAGCCGAGACGATACTCGCATCAATGAAGGAGAGAGGAAAGCAGGCCGACTTTGTATTATGCATTGGTGATGACAGGTCGGATGAGGACATGTTTGAAAACATTGCCGATATCATGAAAAAGGGTATGGTTGCTCCAAAAACATCATTGTTTGCGTGCACTGTGGGACAAAAACCAAGCAAAGCCAAATTCTACCTGGATGATACATTTGAAGTGGTCACCATGCTGAGCGAACTGGCGGATGCTACAGAACCTGAACCTGAGACCGAGTTGGCCGATGAATTGGCTGTGTCTGCCTCCTCAATTGATATCGGTGGTGAACAAACACAGTGCAGTAATAGACCGATCGGAGGATCTTAGACGGGCATGGATACATCTGCAGGTTGTGATATTGATTCAACAGTATCTTCTACACAATTTTTTTCCTGATGGATACGAAGTTGGGTACGCAAGGAATGACAGCACCAGGGCCTACAAATGCTCCAGAGTGAAGTTACTGCAGAGATGCTCGATCCTTCAGTCGAGCAAGACATTACAGTCTTTTGCTGCAAAGCACAGGTCCATATGTCCATAGCTGACTCGCCACCTTTCTTTGCACGTTTCTCTTTAACTTTTTCCATCTTAAGTAAAATGGAAAGCTTCTCGGATGGTCTGTGATCTGTATGGTCGATGTAATGGCCTAATGGGGATATAGGAGTGACACTTGCACATGTGAAAGGAGTACGCGCAGCTTGTGATCTCTTATTAACACAGTACACGGCGATTTCTTCTTTTGAATTCTAAAGTCGTAGCAATGTGAATGAGGTTTTGTTCGTTGTTCGACAGCCTTGTTTTTGGCATCCTTGGTTGTGCTGATAGCTCTATGCTCCATTTCTGTTGGGTTCATGCTTCTAGCTGGATACAGTATCGCTGCAGGTTCCAAATTATGGCATATGCTTAACTGCAAACTAATTGTTGAAGCTTACCTGCCTGTCGATTTTACTAACATGTGCTGCGCAACAGGGTCGGGCGTTGCTGCTGGACACTTTGCTTGGAGTACTGGCAAATTTCACATCTCTTCCCTTCTTTTGAGTAGGAAGGGAAAAGGTTTCACTTGTTAGCTCCTTTTAGTACATTAGCCTTTGATTCGTGGACATTTGTGTACACAGTGGATAGGAAGAAATACTACTGTGTCTGAAACTTAAGACAATATCTTTGAATGCAAATGCAGGAATTTCACATGAGCTTTGCAGGACTTCTGCATGAAATAGTCCAATTCCTACATGAATAACGTGAAATAGTCTGATTCCTACGTGAATATTCCTGTGTTCTAAACGGGCCTAAAACAAAGGAACAAAGAAAGCAACGTTACACCACGACAGGCTACAGTCACGATCCCGTAACTGTGGCAAACAATGTTCAGCTGAACACGAGTAACACATGCGAATAAGTCTGCCATGCTTTAAAAGAATCTGTCAACTAAAAGAAGAAAATAAATTCCCCGGCTGGAGTTCCATCCTTGCCTGTAAGTACAGGCACTCCAGAAGTCCAGAGTCCAGACTTCCCAGAGTGTTTGTGTAGGGCCATGCATAGTGGCGCAGTACAAACGTTAAGCATCCTCTTCGGTTTCAGCCTTTCAGGTCATGTAGAAAAAATATCTCCTCTCAAAGCCTCAAACTATGCATGCATAGAATGTACGTATGGATTGAGCCCACAAACTGAGCAAATGCTGTAGCTAGCGCAAGGCATGCAGAGAGCATGTACTGGAGGCAACTACGCATTCGTATGTTACTCATGTATTTTCTTTGAACTTGAAGAAATGTAAGGTAGCGCGTCAGAAAGTTTACCTGGCCTGGGTCCTGAAGGACAACCGGGGAAGAAGGCCCAATTCATTACAAGACGCTCTTGATGGCAATGGCAATACGGTATCATGCAAAAATAGTGAAATGAAGCGGTGCCAGCTAATACCGAGCAGAATCACGGGGACAACCAACTGACCATCATAAGCCACTATGACAAGTTGTACATAATAGGCCCTATTTCACAAGGCTGGAAATAATAGGCGATGATTCAGATTGTGTATACCATGCACAGAGAAAGTAAAGACGCCAACCCCTAACACTATCTGACAGTTGCAACGCACTCAAATATCAGTCAGCAACTGTCTTCAAAAGAGGGAAAAGGCAGCAACTTTTACAGCTGGAACACCAAAATGCAACTTTCTGAGTCTTTGAACAGGATAATGTAGTCAACAACGAAAATAAAAGTAGCACCTATGACATTTAACCACAAACCTAAGAGATATCATAAGAGTCATGAAGAATAGTATCTGAAAGTTTCAACTAACTATGAAATATGAATGTATGGTACATCACGGTAGTATAGCAGCTAGTCTCTAAAACATTCTAAACACAATTAAGGTACAAGATGGGGACAATATGATACACTGCAAAGTAAATGTTAGTCAGCATATCTCACTGGGAGGTGCCATGGTCCTAAATCTTTCTGTACTAAAGAGTTTTTCAGCTACAAGAAATACAGAGTTAGGTTTTCTCCGCTGAGGTGAGATGCCCCAGTTTTTCTGTTATCTGTTCAACATTCTTCTTGCCCCACCAAATTTTTTCCCGATCTGCTGTTTTCATCTGATCAGCTTTATTGTCCCCGTCTCGCCATTCTGATTGGGCCTCCTGATGCACACCGGATGACCCAGGCTGCTCGGTAAGAAACTGCTGCCAAAAGCCATCGTTTACGCCGGTTGCGACAACAAGAGGGTCCTCGGCAGGTTGATCTCTCGATGGACCGGTTTCTGTAACAGCAGGTTCTGAATTAACATCTATCTCAGCAACCTTAGCTCGTGAATCTGTACGAGAACGCGTTTGTGGGAGGGGAGAACTGTCTGCAGTTTCTGCACAGCTGGTGGACTCTGCTATATCATGAGAAGAATGCGAGTCTCCTACACCGGCTGAAGAAGTATGCATCCTTGACGGAGGTGATGGCACATGAGGATCACTTTTACCAGATGAATGGACCTCTCTGAGAACAACAGATGAAGAAGGGCCAGGGACACCATTATCATACAAAATATCATTACCAAATGGTTCGCTCGCTTCTCGGAGGAAATTCTCCAAGGAGTTCAAGGATGATTCCATCTTGTCAAATGATTCTCTGTAAAGTGAATGGGCTGGTGAGTTGGTCAAATCACAATGCATAATCTGATTCCCCTGAGTATTTTCATCCTCGTGGAAGGAAATCGGTTTTGGCAGTCTCCTCTTCTTGCTGTGATGATCAGATTGCTGTACAAAGCTAGACAGAAATCCTGGTGCCTTCACAATGTCTCTGACATAAGATATCAGATTTTCCTGCTGACCCTCCACAACAGATAGCTTATCTTCCAAAGTCTGCATTCGTCTCTCCATATCAAGTTTCTTCTGTGCATTCTTTTCAAGCTCTGAGGTCAGTGCTGCATTATCACACTTGAGCCTCTCAATTTCCTCCTCATAGTCCCTCCTTTCAGTATCTCCTAATGGTCCCGCACCCTGAGTCTGTGATGAATGGCTGAATATAGGCTTACGTCTATGGATATTTTTCAACCTGTGCCGCTGTCCTCTAAGGAAACCCTCATTTGCAAACTCCCATTGTTCAGGATCTACTTTCCTAAAGCCCTACATGAGAACAAGTAGTGGACAGATATTAGAATAGCATCACACATGCACAAAAGAAAAAATCGTGCACTATCAAGGATAAAAAGAAACCATGTACTGTCAACAAAAGGAGCGAAGTATACCAGGCTACCAGCTAACTTATTTATCTTCGTAGTATCAGTTAGGTGATTTAATGATGGTGTGGAAACATATGTCATTTTAACATCACTTACATTTTCAAACTTATATTTGTCAACCGGTCCCATAATTCAATCAGATTAAGAAGAAAATAGCATTGCACAAAGCTAGTTGCATTTTCAAGATATAAAGGACAAGAGTTGACCTTGGTCGTTTACAAGTATGTCACATGAACATAAACACAACGCGCTATACTAGCAAGCTACCTAATCTTTTGAATTAAGAAGAAATCCTGAACAATCGTTCTTCTATCGGAAAAGATTTGCCCGATTCTCTCGAATTCCACGCTCCTCAGCTCACAGGAACAAACCACCACGCATTTCGACCAAGCCTTAATTCAGGATGGATGGAGGGAGAGAGGGATGGGTATGCTAGAATAGAGACGTGTTTTTCTTACGTAGGTGTTGAGCTGGCGCACGAAGCTGGAGAAGTTGTTGTGCTTGAAGTACTTGGGGAGTAGATCCCGGCAGAACTCGTCCTGGTTGGCGACGACGAAGCTCGCACCGGACGGCGTCCACGCCACGACCGCGTCCGTGGCCGGGTTGTCCACCATCTCGTACGTCTTGCTCAGGAACGGCGGCAGCGACGCTCCCCCGCCGCCACCCCCCTCCATCTCTCCCTTCCTCCTCCTCAGGCGGCGGCTCGACCTCAGCGCATGGCCGGTGATCGGCGGGGTGGGGCTCGGCTCCGGAAGGCGGCTGCTTGGTTGGGTTTGCTTGGGGGTGGGAGTTGGGGGAAAAATTTTCTTGGATTGGTGGAATTTTCCAGAAGGTTAGATTAGATCATTAGAGGTCGGGACGGACTGGATGGCGTCCAGTGCGCGGCTTCAGTTGGGTTAGGTAAGCAGTGACGCGGAGAGGACCGCTTATGAATAGGCGCGGCGGTCTAGGACCAGATGGTGGGCTCAGATTTCCCAAACTTGGCAGTAAATTTTGCACTATCACGTAATTATTGGGCTGGTTTCCCGTGAAATGACATGTGAAATCGTAGAGTGGTATTATAGTCAAATTCAAACGTTGTTCCAATGCCATTGTGAAGAATGCAAATTAGTCGGAGGAGGTATTAGGCATGCGGACGGCCCTAGCCACAGGAGAGATAAGGGGGAGCTTGTCGGCGATTGCGGTTGCCGGAGTTTCAAAAGAACAGAGGCCTGAGACAGTTTGGTGACATAGGTACACAGTGAAGACGGTGAGAGGGGGAGTCGGCGACGGGGAAGAAGGAGAGGTGGCACCAATGACGTTGAAGAAGACGACGTAGTGGGGGGGGAGCGTCAGTGACGAGGAAGAAGAAGTAGTGGAAGTGTTAGTGACTAGGAAGATGAAATGGCGGTGATGACGAGGTGGGAGAACACGCTGATGAGCGGATTTGGAGGGGGAACGTCGGTGAGCAGATCCACAGGGGAAGACGTCGTGGTGACCGTGGACTGGTCTACAACCGTCGGGAGTGGAAAGAGGGGTGTGAGAGAGGTGAGGAAGCTGGGGCCCATGGTGGACGTCGGGAGCTCTCCGACAAAGGCGGCGGTCATCAAGAGATCATTGTCGGCGATGGCTAGAAGCATGTCACCAGTGTTGGTCGGTATTTCATCGGAGTTGAGAAAGAGTATAGGAGAATGGGGAACCCAACAAACAGAGTTCAGGTCGATTTCAGCCGATTCATGTGGTTTGAGCTCTGAATTCTCCTCCTATTTTATCAATGCACCAAACCTGGTGGAATTGTGCTACAATTCCAATTCCATTTCTATATTGTAACCAAACAAGTGAATTGAGGAATTCCAATTCCAATTCCAATTCTCCAATTCAAGGCTATGAGAAACCAAGAGGCTAAGAGAATAAACGGATCCGTAGTTTAGCTTAGTTGCAATGCTTTATTAGGCGCAAGATCTGTTATAACGAGAGAAAAGAAACGATTGCAAGCCTACCCTAGACACAACGTAAACAAGATACATAGCCTGTTTTAACAATAACTAGTCAGTAGGTACATAGAATCCACGTCGCATCAATATCAAATTATGTAAACACAATAATGTTTGTGTCAAATTTATGCTAACACAATAATAATTTTGACGTTTGCTTCTGCGCCAATTGCCTTTAGTTGATGCCGCCACCGCGCCGCTGCCAATTCAGGAGAAGATGGAGCTAGAAATTGAGGGGGAGACTTGTCAATGGTGGTTGTCTCCCCGATGAGACCTTGTTGCTGACCTGATCCCACTGCCATCGTAAAGAAACATATCTAATGAGAGGGAAAGAAAACCATTGGTTGCTAGGTGTTGGTCACTGCAGTTCTCCAACGCAAGCGATGAAGGAGGTCTCGGGCGATGACGACAATAGTCAGCGAGGGTAGCAGCAACACAACCCGCAATGACGGAGGCGGCTCAAGCGAGAAGTCGGGATCGACAACGAGTGCGAGGTGCACGGAGCCGAAGGGGGATGGTGGAGGAGGTGAGGTCATTGGGAAGCATGTATAGAGATGGTAACAGCGACGATGCAGGTTGCATGGGGAGTACGTTGATGCTAGTGAAGATGTGCTCGATTGGAAATTTAGAATATGAGGCATATGTAGGTGTACTCGGCAGCAAGGATAAATACCTGATTAATGGTGTGATTAGGACAATTAAATGTTTAATAGAGATTTTAAAGGGACGATGAAAATCAAGATAGTAAAACTAATGTGGGTCGCATGATAAAAAAATTAATGGATGGAAAGGGGCTGACCCCCTTAAATCCTTAACGGTGACTCGATTATTAGTGAGATTAGTAGGTAATTGTTTTGAGAGGGATTAGTAGGTATTAAATACTAGCAGGATATGAGACGAATCTAAGATTAGTAGGTATTAAATACTAGCAGGATATGAGACGAATCTAAGCCATTCAACACCGATGATTCAAGGGTTAGGATTGTTTTGTGTAAACTAGACCTATTCATGGGTAGCTCGGTCCGGTTTTTTCAGGCTTAGGCCTCGATTTTCGGCCCGGAGACCCAGTCCGAAACCCGAAAAAGCCCAACAATAGCAATATAAAATAATAATTTTAATTATTTTTAGTCTCAAAATAAATTTATTATTAATATTTATTCCAAAAAAACGTAATAATAATATTTAAAGGGAAAACACAATTTTTGGCCTTTTTAGGCTTCAAGCCTAGCCTATGTCGGATTAGGCAGGGCTTTAGGCTGCCCGTTTAGGACCAGACTTTTCCAAGCCTAGCCCAAAGCTCGTCCCAAGACTTGAACAAGTCTAACGTACACAAACATGAGGTGTATGTAGCAAAGAAAAAAAAAATCCCTTTTTAGATTGAGAAAAACTACATAACACTATAGTGTTTCCCTCCAAAACGATGGTATAGCTGCCTCCAGTTCGATCGAGTTATCCAAACTAAAGTCACGTGAGCCACTCAAAACCAAATCTAGACCTATTCATGGGCGGCGCAGCCCGACCCGAATTTTCCAGAGTTAGACCTTGATTTTTGGCACGAAGGCAAAAAAAAAGCCCGACAAAGGCAACAAAAATAATAATAAACTATTTTTTATTCTCAAAATAAAATAAATATTAATTTTTATTCTAAAAATAACTAATAATATTATTATTTTATTGGGGAAACAATTTTTGGGCTGGGCCGGGCGACCCATTCAAGGCCAGGCTTTCTAGACTCAGCCCGGGGTTTGAACAGGCCTAACCAAATCAACCCATCATTCTCTCTCTCATCCCCATTTCCTTCCTCCCCCCAATTCAACAACGTTGGGCCAATTAATCGGCAACGACAGTGGATTGAGCTGTCGGTAGGCCTAATCCGCACCCCAAGTTGTTCATGCCCCTTCAGTTTTATCACCCGATTTGGTTGCTCGACGATGGTGACGACATGCACACATATATGGGCTGTTGTGTGAAGGTGAGAGGGGCGGCAAGGAGCATACGCGATGATGGCATCGGTGGGCGGGCTAGGCGATGCTCCATGACGTTAAGGGCGGGCGGACGAGGCGGCGCAGGTAGGGAGAGAGGGCACGAAGACTCTTGCGTCGCGCCGGCACATGCGGCGCACAGGAAAGTGAGCGGCCACGGCGGCTCGATGGCCGCAGGTCCTCGTGGATGCATGACGCTCACACAGTCCTCTGGCGTCCTTGCCAGGGGTGAGATCCTAATGGCTCCGGACAACTTCCCGTGGAAGCTGCTGAGACAGTACCAGTCCATCCGATTTTATGAATTTTTCCTTTATGTGAAACTTCATTTAAGCTTGTCAATTTTGTCTTGGAGCTTACGTCTTTTAAGTGAAGCTCACGCAGCCCTCTGGCATCCTCACCGTGGGCGGGCTCCTAATGGCTCCGGACGGCTTCTTGTGGAAGTTGCTAAGACAATACTAGTCCATCTGATTTTATGATTCCCCCTATTTTTGTGAAACATCATTGAAACTTGTCGATTTTGTCGTGAAACTTGGTCTTTTCAGTGAAAATGTCTGGTTTGCTGTCAAACTCGTATGTTTTGTCATGAAACTTCAAGTGAAACTTGGTCCTTTTTTTTGTGTGAAACCTATCTGCTTTTGTCTGTTTTGTTGTAAGACATGAGTGAAACCTGTTTGTTTTTTGTGTAAAACTTAAGAGTGAAATTCTCTTGAAACTTGCTTGAATTTTTTCAACCTTTGGTGAAACTCTCTTAAATTTTAAGTTTGTTTTTTTTAAACTCGTTTCAAACTTTTCTCAAACTCTCAAATGCCAAAACGCTCACACGATGCGGCTCCTCCACTCCCACCGTCTCCTCCGCTCCTCCTCTCCCGCCTCCCGAATCTGGCTCTAAATCTCACTGGAATCGACTGGGTGTAGCCTCGTTTCACCTCCGGAGCACGTGGCTCCGTCGGCATGGGGTGGGAAGAGGGGTGTTTTTTTGGGAGCGATCTGGCGGAGGAGCGGCGCGTCGCGGCGGTGGCTGCTTTGGAGCCTCTAGCTGTGGGTAGCCTCGATTCACTTCCGGAACCCGCGGCTCTATTGGCGTGGGGCGGGAGGAGGAGTCGGTCGGGTTTAGCGGTGGCGGATCCGGGGGATTCTTGGGGGCGATCCGGCCGAGGAGTGGCACATCGCGACAATGGCGGTCTTGGAGTTTGACTGCGTGGCGTAGCCGCGCCATGGAGTATGTTTCCATCGACAACACATTGAAATTGGTTCGGATCAGCAAATTGGTTCACATCGGCGGGTCTAGGGTTTGAACTTATTCTGTGATCGTGTTTCTAAGCGTGTTCTCTTTTTTCCTCTACCCTGATCCCTTCCCTCATCTGCCCAGTCTCATCGGTACCTACTGGTCCTCTCCTCGTCTCGGTTCGGGGTGATTAAGGGGCGCTTCCTGGACTACCTCCCACCCTTGGCCTTGTGCGTGTGTGAGACCCTTGTGTTTGGTGCTGGCTGGATCAAGGGATGGTGGGGCAGTTGGAGACAAGGCCGGCGGCAGCCCCGGAGTGGGATCAGGCGACATCCCCACAGAGCCGATTCGATTTGTTAAGGGGAAGGCGAGTACAACTGTTGATGGGGAGGCGACTGGATCTGAAGAGCATGTTGCGGAGATGATGGGGCGCCTTCGCCTTACTTCGAAGGAGGCCAAGGTGGTCATCTTGGAGGATGAAAGTGACGAGGATCTTGCCCATCCGGATTGGGCTATCGTCGGTAAGGTCCTTGCGCCTAATGTTCTGCATATCCAGACCATCAAGTCGGCACTGAGGCCGGCATGGGGCAACCCAAAGGGCTTGGTGATGAGCTCCGCCGGCGACAACACTTTCGTGGCGGAGTTCGCCTCGCATGCGGATAGAACTTGTGTGTTGGAGGGATCTCCCTAGATGGTGGGCACGCACGCAGTCTTGCTTCAGAACTATGATTTTAATATTAAGCCCTCCCAGTTGATCTTCAACAAGATGGCTGTATGGATGAGAATCATGAAAGATGGTTGTATGGATGAGAATCATGAACCTTCCGCTTGGCTGGATAATCGAGCACTGGGGTAAGACGCTTGCTGAGCAGGTCAGCGATGTGAAGAAGATAGATGTGGATGCGCAAGGGCGTTACTGGGTATTTTTCATGCGCTTGCATGTGGAAGTGGATGTCGACAAACCACTCTTGAGGGGTATCACTGTTTACTCAAATCACAGGAAGACAACAGAATGGTACGATGTCTTGTACGAGCGCCTCCTACTCTATTGCTTTTCGTGCGACCATTTGGGTCATTCCTCCTTGGAAAGTTCGACGCCGGGTGAACAGGATGTTGATGGGAAGTTACCGTACTTTAGTAACCGTCTTTGTGCGCCGTTTACGCATAAGAAGGTCTCATCAGGCGTACGGTCCGATAATAATTCATTTTTGACAGACTGTGGCTCTGTTGCTCATGATCAAAAGGAGTCATCAGGTGGTACTTTTAATCACTCGAAATCACCTAGGGATGGAAACTCTAGTTCTAGCCATGGTGTGCATGTTGACCTGGACAAGGACACGTCGTCGGTCAAGACTTACGGCCGAGACGCTTCTAATAGTCTGGTCTCAAAAACTGTTTATGTGATGAACCGCACAAGTTCTGCTGCTGGGAAGGATCTCTCCCATGTTCAGATGTACAAGAAGACATTGTGGGGTTTAAGTGCAAACAACACAAGGAGTATAGGTAGAAGGACTCTTCTACTCCCGCTCCTGCTGTTGAGGGGGGAATACCTTTGGCTCCTACAGTGGTGTAAAAAGGTACAACCTTGGCCTTGGGAGTCACAGAGCAGCCTGGTTTTGATGGTGAGGAGGAAAGCTGCGACTCCAACAAGAAACTCAAAAAGGACTCGACATATGCTTCATCTCGATCGACGGATCCGACGACGGCTGTGGTACAGCAGCGTTGAAGAATCTAGACCTACTATTATGAGTTAATGGAGTATTTTGATGATTAATGATAAATCTATTTGTGAGACTAACACTTCTATTGTTATACCTATTGTTTAGTCTCAATTGGATGAAAAGGTGAAAATCAAAGAGTATGCATTTGACACCATTTTCTTATATCTTGTTGCATTCTTCGGATCCAAAATATAGGCTGAACTCCACCAAAAATCCAACTTGAATATGTGCATATGTTCTTATTACAGATTCGTGTATGCACATAGTTAGGGGGAGTTCACTCTATGTTTTGTGGTTTTATGAGTATTGATCTATATTTCTTTATCCACCTATATTTGAGATCTCTACTTTGAAACATACCATTGAGTATACAAAACTTATGTAGTTCATATATACTCACAAGGCTTAATATTCAATTATTTGTAACTACGATGGTTGTCATCTATTACCTAAGAGGAAAAAAAAATAGAAGTATCTTGATCCACCATATGAGTTAATGGTACGTTGTGGTAATTAATGACAATCACTTTATTGAACAAATATTTTCCATGAGTTGGTGAAATAGGTTGAGTTCCATGATGACTATACTTTGCAAATGTGTTTTACAAATGGTTGAAATCCATGTACCTACTCCTTGTTGCATGATCTAAGTTTGCAAATATATTTTGCAAATTGTTAAGGTTCATGCATTGCATTTGTTCTTGCCTCTGGAAAAATGTTCAGAAAATCGGGTATGACCGCAAGTATTGCGCGGTATTACCGCAGGTCGGTAATACCGAAGTTTACATGGCAGTAGGAATTTTTCAGAGAGGAAGTTTTCTTGAAATCCCAAAATCGGTATGACCGCACTTGATGAGCGGTATTACCGCAAGTCGGTAGTACTAAAATCTAGTTGGTGGTATATTTTTTAACAGAGACGTCTTTGGGAGTTTTTCTTGAAACTTGATAATCGGTACGACCGCATTTGAATGGTGGTACTACTGCAGGTCGGTAGTACCGAAATATAGATGACGGTACGTAAATTACAGAGAATGTGTTTTTGGGAGTTTTGATCTCCCATGAGAATCGGTATGACCGCATGATCTAAGCGGTATTACCGGTGTGCGGTAGTATTGATATATACTTGGCGGTACGACTTTTTCAGATATAATGTTTTTCTTGTGTTTGTTTGATTCTCTAGAAATCGGTAATACCAATATAGCCGTGCAATAATACCAATTTGTAGTTGACGGTAGTACCGTAACTTTTTATAACGGCTATATCAGACGCTTTAAATGCACATCAGTGGACCGTTGATTCTCGACTGCGGTAGTACCGGTCTTGAACGGCGGAATTACCAGAAATCCTAATTTTTTCAGGATGTTTGTTCCAACTGCTAGTTTTTGTGGCAGGGGCTATAAATACCCCCTTGGCCGGTTGTGAAATAACCTTTGGCACTCCATTTCATTCTATTAAGCTAGTATGAGCTTCTCCTCTCAGTTGTGCATGTGTTGCACCTTGTGAGTAAGGAGAGAGGTCTCTGTTGCATGTGTTACATCTAGAGTTGGATTTCGTATTCATTTGAGCTTGTGCACTCGTTGCAGATGGTGAGAGTCAAGCAAGGGGCTTGGCTTATTACTATTGGTGTTTGCCGACACCTAGACGGCTTAGAGGTGTTGCGCCGGTGAGCTTTTCAAAGAAGGTTGTGAGAAGACCCGGGCGGTTGTGAGTGATTTGGTGCTCGCCATCTTTGGACTGGAGGAAGAGCAACCCCAAGTGGATCGATGTGTTGGTTCATGTTGGAGCCGGTCCAAGTTGTTGGACTTACCTCGGAGGTGTTTGGCTTAATTCGTGAAGCCGATCCAATTTGGCTGAGCTTACCTCAACATGGATTAGGGGAGACCGGCAAGTCTCCGAACACCATAGTAAAACATCATTGTGTCATTGTGATTTGTTCTCTAATGATTTACTTTGTGAAATTTACATTCCTAGAATTAAATTGCTTACATATCTTTGTATATTTGCTATCATTGATATAGTCTTATATTCTTGGTGCACTTAGTGAGACTAGTTGTTTTAGGCCTTATTTATGCAAAACCGATTTGACCTACTCTTCCGCGTTAGAAATTGGTTTTAGCCAAAAGATTTTAAAAAAAACCGCCTATTCACCTCCCTCTAGTCGGCCTATCCTACAAGTGCCACACGCAATGAGTATCTTGTGTTGAAACTATCGAGGTTTGGGGACGGACTCGACAGTTGGCGAGATTTGCTGGTTAGTGAAGACTTACTGTCCCACCCTCCTCTTCTTGTCTGAAACTAAGATGAGGGATAATCACGTTCAAAACTTCTCGTGGTCTTTGGGTTACTCGAGTTGTTTTACAGTCAGTTGTGTAGGCCTCAGTGGAGGCCTTGCACTTTTTTTTGTTGCAGGCATATACGGTCTCCTTGAAAGATTTTAGTTCCCATTGTATCGATGTGCTTGTGTCAACGAAGTCCAGTGCAACATGGCGTGCTACCTTTGTTTATGGTGAACCTCGAAGAGAACATAGGCGCGAATTTTGGGATTTTCTCAGGTTCATGCATGCCCAATAGAATGATCCATGGATCCGTTGTGGCAATTTCAATGAGGCCCTTTGCCACAATGAACACATGGGTTTCAGAGATAGGTCTGATTCCCAGATGGCCATGTTTCGTGATTGCTTAGATGATTGTGGGCTTATTGACGTGGGTCTTTTGGGACCAAAATTCACTTGGACGAATAAGCAAGATGTTGATTCTGATGTCAAGGTTCAGCTTGATTGGGTAGTGGCAAATGGTGAGTTTTCTCGCTTGTTTGAGGATTGTCATGTGGAGAACATCATAACGACAATGTCTGATCATTATGCTATCTCCATCTCCTTGTCCTCTCAGAGTGGGGCGGTGGAGCACCCTCTGGTTGAGCAGGGTTTCCGTTTTGAGGCTATGTGGTTGCGTGCACCGGATTATAAGGAGGTGATGGAGCAGGCTTGGGTAGAGGACAACGATGACACCTGTTCGCTACAATCTCTTGCACGAATCTGCACTAGCTGGCCGGTTCTCTTGGCCGATGGAGCAAAGTGTCCTTTGGTTCGGTGCGCAAGGAGATACAAAAGCTTGAGCATCGTATCAAGTCTTCGCGCTTGGCGCATGTGGCTGAGGCCATGATCAAGGAGGAGCGTACGGTTGAACATCGCCTCTGCGAGCTCTTTGAAAGGGAGGAGATTATGGCATGATAATGATCTCGAGCGAACTGGCTCAGGGAGGAAGACTGGAATACTGCCTTTTTCCATACGAGGGGTCCTCGACGAGGAGGCGCACAAATAAAATCAAGGCCCTTGTTCGGGAAGATGGCTCAAGATGTGAAAATCAAGATGGCATTAAAGGTACGGTTCAGAGTTTTTATGAAGATCTCTTTTCCTCTGAACCGTGTGATTTGGTGGATGCAGTTCTTGAGGCTATCCCTCGTAAAGTGAATGATGAGGTAAATGCCAAGTTGTGTAAACCTTATATAGATGATGAGATCAAGGCTGCTCTATTCCAGATGGGGCCTATGAAAGCGCCGGGTCCGAACGACTTCCCGACACTTTTCTATCAGACCCATTGGGATTTTTCATGAGGAAATTTGCCATGCTGTCAGAAGCATTTTGGAGAGCGTGGATATACCAGAGGGTCTCTGTGATTCAGTTATTGTGATTATTCCGATGGTTTCGAGGCCTGAACATCTAAAAAATTTCCGCCCCATCAGTTTGTGCAACGTACTCTATAAGATTGTTTCGAAGGTTTTGGCTAACAGATTGAACTTTTTCTGCCTGCGATTATGTCCGAGTATCAGGGTGCTTTTGTCCCTGGAAGGCTTATTACTGACAACACTCTTATCGCTTACGAGTGTTTACACACCATACAAAGACAACAATCTTAAATGTCGTATTTTGCTTTGAAGATTGATATGATGAAGGCGTATGATTGTGTAGAGTGGAATTATCTACACGACTGTTAAATAAGGTGGGCTTTGCTCCTGCTTGGATCGGTTCTGTCATGCGGTGTGTTACGTCTGTTCACTATGATGTCCGGGTTAATGGTGAGCTGACTATGCTTGTGGTCCCATCTAGGGGTATGAGGCAGGGGGGCCTATTAGTCCCTATTTGTTTATGTTGTGCACTGAAGGTCGGTCATGTCTCTTGCAACACAAGTAGGGTCATGGTGAGCTACACGGTATTTGAAATGGTCGGCTTGCCCCCCATATCACATCTTTTATTTGCAGACGATAGTATTTTCTTTACTCGGAGTGATGCAAAAAGTGTTGATGCATTGAAAGCCACGCTTCATTTGTATTGTGAAGGCTCCAGGCAAAAAATTAATTTAGTGAAATCCTCTATTTTATTTGGCTTGCATTGCAACGATGGTGTCAAACATGGAGCCATGGCTCGGCTGGATGTTCATAATGAAGCCCTCCATGATTCCTACCTTGGGATGCTGACTGAGGTGAGTCGATCACCGATGAGTTCTTTTTATTTCTTGCATGATAGAGTGTGGAAGCGGATAAATGGACGGACCGACCGGCCATTGTCACGGGCGGGGAAAGTAGCCATGTTACAATCGGTGATCCAAGCTATTCCAACTTATGTTATGAGTTGCTTCCAGCTGCTGGTCTCGATGTGTGAGAAAATAAAAACCTCCATCGCTAATCACTGGTGGGGTGATGAGAATGGCAAGAAGAAAATACGTTGGCGCTCATGGGATTGGCTGTCTACACCTAAAGCTTTGGGCGGCTTGGGCTTTCGTGATCTTGTGCTCTTCAATCAAGCCATGTTAGGTCGTCAGGCCTGGCGGCTAATGACGGAGCCGAGGTCGCTTTATGCTAAGGTGTTGAAGGGGTGTTACTTTCCTAGCTGTGATTTTTGGGACTCCACTTGTCCAAGATCTTCTTCGTATACTTGGAGGAGTATCTGCTTTGGGAAGGAATTGCTACAGAAGGGTGTACAATGGGGAGTCGGCAATGGCAAAAGTGTTAAAAATCTTATATGGTAACTGGATACCTAGAAATGCACCAAATCTGGTTCAACCATTGGTCCCCCTACCTACGGATCAAACAATTGATTTTCTTATACATGAGGAGCATGATTCTTGGGATGTTGACATGGTTCATTCTATCTTACCTAAGGTGGTTGCTGATAAGATTATCTAGGTGCCCATCAGTGGGCAAGGCGGTAAGAATTTTGCTTCATGGCCTCATACAAGGCATGGGTTTTACACGATACGTTCTGCATATTTTTTATTCCTCTTGAAGCAGCTCTAGGCGTGGCCTCTCCTCAGTGTACGGTGCAGATGAAAAACATTGGAAGTCACTTTGGGCTATAAAAGCACCGAACAAGATGAAAATTCTGTTGTGGTGTTTCGCACATGACTGCCTCCCGTGTGGTTTCCAACTGAAACGGAGGCATATCCCAGCGAATGATATGTGTGTCTTCTGTGGGAGGGAGGAGCATATCGAACATTACTTCCTATTCTGCCAGTTTGCCCGTGAAGTTTGGCGTGAAGTTGAATTGGAGTATGGCTTCCATCTCTACCGCAAGACGTTGAATTGTGCTAAGAAGTGGTTATTCGATTTCCTGGGACGTTCCACGATTCAAGAGGCAACGATTCTTGCTGTTACTCTATGGTATATTTGGGAGGCCTGTAATGATGCATGAAACGATGAAAGTTTGTTGCATCCTCGAAGGTTGGCTGCGAAAGTTAAAGCTTATATTGAGTTGATAGTGTTGCATATCTTCAATCCGAATCAAGGTCATAGGCGTGAGTCCTTACTTTCAGTCCCTAAATGGACTCTGTTGCTGGCAGGTATGGTTCTTATTAATATCGACACAATACTATTTACTTCTGGTCGGATGGGGGTTGGTGTGGTAGTCCAAAACCTCATTTGTGAATGCTTGGCTTCTTGCAGTGAGTGCCTTGATGGGATCACTATACCGGAGTTAGCAGAAGCATTGGTGTTTCGCTGTGCAACAACCCCTCGCTCGTGATGAAGGATATCAAAATATCATCCTTACTTCTGACTACTGTTCCGTGGTGCAACGGTTGAATTTGTTGATGCGGGATCAGTCCTCTGTTGGTGCGGTTATATCTGATATCAAGTCTATGGCAGAGAGCTTTTCCTTGGTTGTTTTTCGTCATGTTAGTTGTGTGGTGATTGCGATGGCACATACTATAGCTAGATCTTGTGAGTACTCTATTAGCTTTTTTATTCGTAATGGTATACCGGAGTGTATCCGAGAGACTCTTTTTAACGATGTTTTGTGATCAATAAATTACCGGCATTCTCTCTCTCAAAAAATCTGAGTGAAACATGTTGAAATGCCACTAAAACTTGCCAGAAACATCAAGCTCGAAACCTTAAACTTCTTATGAAACGCGTTGAAATCGCTCGAAACCTTAAACTTCTTATGAAACGCGTTGAAATCTACTCTGAAACTTCAAGCTTGAATCATGAAACCTTCATTAAACTTTATGCAAATGACACCTTATGAAACCCTTGAAATTGTTATACCGTTGAAAATGTATTCCAACGATATGGTGTGAACTAGTAGTACTTGCTGCTCATTTTTCACAGTAGGGAAACACTAACGCTCGGTCGTCCAACGCATCGAACGACTCATCCACCCCCCAAGCCACTTAGTTTACTGGTCTACATCCATTCCGCCTTGCCACACCAGAAGCAAAGCAAAAAGCAACTCTCTCTCTCAGCAAAGCAAAATACAACCACATCTCTCTCCCCTACATCTCTCTTCAGTAATAAATTCCTCCACCTACCCCCATCTCTCTCATCTCTCATTTTCTTCCCCAGGTCACACTTTCCCTCCTCTCCTCTCACAAAAGTCTATCCTCTTCTATCTTATTTTTTGCTCCTTTCCCCCCTAGTACGGTGGCAATAGGTTCGACTCTCTGTTGACTTCGGCGGCTAGGATCCGACAGAGGCGGCTTTGTTCTTCGTGGTGTTGTTCTTCTTGGAAAAAGAGATCTTTTTGTTCTCAGGACGATTCGATATGCTTGCGTTCCACACCTACGGATATGAGCATCGCCACCCTTTCTCACGAGATGTAGTAGCAGCTTTATCACGAGATGTTGTAGTAGCAGATTCTTGAGGTGAATTTTTTTCTCATTACTTGTTGCTTCTAAAAAAAATTTACGACTGTTGAAAAAAATATTGCATTCTGTTTTTTTTTATATGTTGCATCACGCTCTTGAATTTGTTGCACAATGATTGCATCAATGTCACGTCTCATTGAAAAATTTGCTACAGTGTCTTAAACTTCTTTGATATATTGCGACCGTTGAAAATAAATGTCGTTGAAAAAAATGCTGCATAAACCAAACCTGTCCATATGTTAGTTGATTCATGCATGGTCAGTTGAAAAAATGTTACAATTTTTTTTGAGAATTTGATTTTTTTTTTCTCAAAATGTTTCTTAAGTAGTTGCAGATGTTGCAATATGCTATTCGAGATGTTGCAAGTAGTTTTTGAAAATGTTGACAGATGCATGAATGTCAGGGTCACATTCCTAACATTGGGCAAAATCACAAGGGGAGAACTGATGCAAGGTTGCTGCATCTTTTTCAATCGCCAGGGATACTCTAGTCGGTTTTTTGTATTCTTTTATCCCTGGTAGGCAGTGGAACATGTTTTTGAGCATCATGTGGATGTTCTGGTCCTTTGTACACTTTGAGGTGGGTAAATAGTCTTCTTCCCAGCTGCAAAATGTTCAAAAGGTTGAGAAGAATATGCTGAAGCGAGGTCAAATTAAGTGTGTAACAAACACTTAACAGGAGAGTAGCCAGAGTAAAATGCATCAGACAACAAAAGTATTTTCTAGGCAACATGGGATTTTCGGAGAACACATCCGATACTTTGTTTGCCATATCATCCGAGCAACTAACTTGAAGGCAAATATTTTGGACTGGATCTAACGCGTCACACATTCATCATGGACATGGCATTTGTAAAATTTACACAGCTAAATATAGGAGGGGGTGGTAATACTTGACAAGATCTCAAATAATTTTGCCTGCATTTGTAATTGCTCTTCGACAGCTATATTCCAGAGTGAATTGTAGTAAAGGGAAGACGCATGCTAAAAGCCATGTAATTTCATGCAAGGACATATGTTGAAGCATGCACAAGGCCATGGCCTTGATGCACCTCAAGATCAACCATCATAGTCCTCACATATCTTTCCACACAGCTGCTAGTTAATACCAAGATGAACGCAACCTTTGGGCAATAGAAAAGAAAGATCCTGAAAGTTGCTTGCTATTTCCATTTTCTGATATATATTATAAATTAGACCAAAAAAATTATAAGAGTATATGCATATGAGTTATATGGACTTGGAACAAAAACACACGTGCTAAAAGATTACGACTTACCCTGCCCTTAGGAAGCATGCCACGCACTACGTGTTCAACGATTCTCTCTGGAATCCTTTTCTGAAGCTGATCAAAAGTTTCTTCTTTCATTCCACCAGGCCGTCCAGAGTGCCTCCTATAGAGCTTCTGAGTGCGCTTTTTTACCAGAAATAGCAACCTTCTCGGCGTTAACCTATGTGAACATAGAGTTCAGCTTGGTCGCTCAGGAATTCACAATAGTATCTGTATACTGTATAACGAGTCTTCAGGAATGCACCAGTATCAAAAACTACATTAACATAAAAAATTATAATCTCGTTTTCAGGATGCCTCTTGGTGCTTATTTGTCTCGGCTGATAATATTATTAACTTTTTTTTTAAAAAAAAACAGAACTGGAGGGGAGTGTCCTACTGTATATGACAATATAATTTTGTAAAATATTTCAAGGAATGTTACATACCACAACAACAAAAGCCCCCATGTCCACACTTGAGTCCACACTTGAGTGTATGTGGGCTCATTCTTTCCTCTGATATGTACTGCAATGGTGGATGCTAGCCTGCCTAGAATCTTGTCTGTTGCATCAACAACATACCACGTCTTCTCAGTAGTTATGTGGTCTGCTGCCTTAGGGTACCATGTTTTGTTCCATATGTCCTGCAAATTAAATAGCTTGATCAGATCACTGTACAGCACAGGTTACACAAAAAAAGAAAGAAAGAACAAGCCGTGGTACTTAAACACCAGTGGAACCGAAGCACGATATCCATACTGAGCTCTTACTAAATCAGCCTACACACCAAACAATAATATAGACGAACAAGACGGCGGGGAAATAGAGCCAAACATTATTGAGCTAACTAATACAGCATTTGTGTAACAGATGTAATAAGAACAAAGTAATTTTCGCAATAGTTGCTTCCTTTCTTGTCTTAATTTCTCATGCAACGTCCATTTTCATTGAATCCTCTTTCACCATGAACTCGGTAGCTAATTTTGGACATGACGGTAGTACTATATAAGCATTGGATTTTCACTAAGATTATTCATGTAAAGAAGGGAAGGGAATTGACTGAGATATACTAATATGACTTTGTCAATTGATGAAACTGAAAGAAGCCATTTGCGAATTTGCAAAGCGAATGCACAGTTACTTCTACGAACTAAACTAAGCTTCGAGTACAATTCGTAATTCTAAGAGCATGTTTAGTGGATTGAACCGATGTCGATTCAAAGTTATGCCACGTAAGTATTGTAGAAAATGAGTTTGTTTTTCTCCAATGTATTGAACCGATTCATACTAATAACTGGACCTACGTTACATTATAAAATTATAAAATAATAATATTCTCTCTCAACTGCACTCTCCTATGTAGTTGTTTAATATTTTGAATCGACTCCTGAGTAGAGTCCAGTTTTATGCATTTTTTTTTTGTTGAAATCGGCTCATCCAATGTATTGAATTGAATTAATATTGAATCGATTTAATATTCTCATTTGAATCGGCTAAAACTCAACATTGGATATGGTCTAAAACTACGGTAAAATTTCCATTTTGACTTTTTGAGTGCACCAGTTGTACACTTTCCAAGCCATGTAGCGTGCCATTATTTTATGAACTGTATCAAGAAGCAGTGAGTAATAGTGTATATTGCAACCCGGGGGCAGTACGGGGCAGAGGCGGCGATGGCCGTAGCCATTGCAACGGCGGTATGAGCAGGAGGAAGGAGGCGGTGGTGTCTGAGCCTGAGGTCGGGCTGGGCCGCTGAGTTCAGTGAGACGCCACTGCCATTCCGTTTCGGGGAGGCGGCGAGGTGGAGAGAGTGGAGTGGATAAGAAGGGGATAGGAAGGAGAGAAGGGGAAGAGGAAGGGCGAGGGGAAGGCATGGGCTTTGCTTATGGGCTTCTAGGGGCACTGTAGGGTTGGCCGACTGGGAGCCTATGACACCTTATCTTCATTTCTGCCTACGGTTGTATCAAAGTACATGATTCCGCCCCCGGAATTCAAATTCCTGCGTTTCAAGCGGAACTTAAACTCCAGCATGTATTTATTGTATAAATACTGAAGACAGTCACTGGTACAAGTTTAAAAAAACACAACATTATGAGGGATTTTTATTTGGATAGAATGCTACCATTGTGAAGTAGTAGTAACTAGAGAAATGCTTTAAAATACAAATGCGTTAATTCTCCAGAGACACAGCATTAAAGGGAATTTAGGCTCGACATTGGGCTCCAAGCTGCTGCTAGTGATGGCTAGCAAGGAGCCAAGGAGTATGCATAAACATGGTTGGAACCGTCGAGCCGACGCCAATAAGAATATTGATGCCTAGCTCATTGGAGTTTTGACGGAAAAGTTAATATAAAGGATTTCATTTTAATTGATAAGATTGCACCAGGTGCATCACAAATTCACAAGTCATATGCTAGACATTCATCGCCAGCGTAATAAAAACTGAATATTGTCCTTCCCACCAAAGAAAACCAGATTTTTACAGGTAATATCAAGATACAAAAAAAGCAGCCGCTTAATTTGTATCAGGTGGATTACGTGTACAACCGAATCATGATGTTTTTAGAGGAAAAATGAAAAGAATAATTTACAAACAAAATTGTGGATCAAAACAATGGAAGATTTGAACCACATATACAACGGTTAGTTGACTATCAGCAATTGAACGAGAAAGATTATCACGTGGCAGAAGACTCTGAATTGGTCTATGTAAGAAGATATTTTACTTTCCTTGTGTGGCCCAAACTGTTCACCAGATCCCTCCGAGTGCATACAGAAAACATGTTGATTCCTGGCGTATTTAGACGCCATAAAACATATGGAAAACTGAGTTGGTCCCGAGATGTGAAGCGAACAACTTCATTGAACCAATCACACATGAAGTGATTCGTCATTGGGGTCAGCTCCCTCACAATGATTGAGGCTTCAGATAAAGCTGAAATAACAACAACAACAACAGCAACTTGATCATATCAACCATGCTTCGCACAACTATGGAACTTGTAGAAAAGATTCAACATGTGCAAGGTAACATTTCTTTCCATTATACAAAATTAAACACTGACCTTTTAATCCATGTAGTCTTTTTTCATCTGGCATCCCATCATGATGATACTGAGTTAATTGAACCTCTACTTCTTCAGGCGTAGCCTTGTGCTTTTGAACAACAGCTTTCCCCTCGTCATAAATGTTACTCCGTGCTCCATGTTCAGAAATAGCAAACGTGGAGTTTGTCCTCCAAAGAAGTGCTTCAAGCACTCCTATCGGATCCCTTCGGAATTGGTATTTAGAGTCCACCCATATAGAATACCTCGCTTCTGGGAAAAGGCGATGACTCAACATCTGCAAGAATTATGCTATGCATTTTACTATCAGATATATACATAGTTATGTAATCCTACAAATAAAAAAAAGCAAGACAGAGGAAAATGCCGTGGCAAAAGCATAAAATTTAACTTCTGTGTCATTTCTCTTTATGAGGGGACATAATGGATAGCCATTATCACCAAACAACACAAAATCGTGCAGGCAGGTTAAACAAATAGACTAAACTTTACAAGGTCAGACTCCATATGCTGTCAGTTTTTTTAGAATATGGAAGTTGCCACAATTGATAGATTTTAGATTTTTACCTTTGGTATCTTTCCATTTAACCGTTGATCCAAAAAAGGGAGGCTCTTGACAACAATGATATGCCACCTTCCTATCATTCCACTCTCACCAATTACTTTTCCTTCAGCTTCCTGTGTTGATAGTGTGACTTCATCCCAGAAAGCCACATAGCAGACCTGCTTTACCATAAGACCATCCATTATAAAGCCACACAGAATCATCAAATGTGATGGTTTACATAGAGGTTGCATTTCTGAAAATCTTGAAGGCTCAATACCTTTCCAATAGAAGAATTGACCATTCCAATAGGTTGATATAGATCATCCCCACCACCGAATGCACAGGTAGACACAGCAACTTTACAAGTTCTCATGTATCTGATGTCATCATCAGAAATTTTGTAACCACCATTGTCGCAGTAGAAACCACAGTGCACATTAACAGTCTCATTCACCTGGAGAAGTAGTGGAAACACATTAAACAAGTCTACCGCAACATAGTTTTCTTACGGCAAAGTAGTACACGTTAGTTAGCATTAGAACCTTGAAGCTCTCTTCTCTTTCAGGAAGTGTCTGAAATCCTGTAAACAAATTGAACCTGGTAGCTTCTGCATGCTGCAGTAAATACGTGGAGTTTGCCTCGGAGTGGTATGTGTCATAGTCGTCGTCGTCAGATTTGTATACGATCCTCTTGACCACAGAATCAAGTTCTGAGCCTTCAGGAAATACCAATTTCTCAATACTTTTGGGACTAAGGAACTTCAAGCAAGCTGTCAATATCAAGAATACAAAAACTAACCGTGTCAGCTTAATTTCAATTGTATTGGCCAAGTTGAACTGAGAAAGTTGCTAAACCAGGAGCGGCTTAATGGGGAAAAAATAAGCTAAAAAATTCAGTGAGCAAAACAAATTTGAAATGCTATGTGCTCTGTGATTTGTTAGAACAACTTTACTTTAGACACACGATTTGACTAATCAAGTTCCAAACATTTGGTGCGTAAGAAACTAAGAACACCCTTATAATCCTATTCCACCTAATGTGTGTTAATTTCTCAATGTGCAAGATCCGTAATACTGACTCCAAATGTCCAATTGCCATGAGCTATCTAATGGATTGTGCAAAAGCAGTAGAGACCACCACCATAAGCTCAGTACGTTGCGCAATACAACACTCCCATTACCAATTTACCATCACAATCGATTCCAACTGCGCTGCAATCTCTAAAATCCGTCGCAAACCCTCCTTGGGAGTTGGGAGAACCACTAGAGCGGGGAATTCGGGGACAGCCTACGCGTAGATCGAAACAGGGTAGGGGACTCACGCTCGCGCACGCCATGGACGAGGCGCGTGGTCGGGTCGAGCCGGCCCAGGCTGGAGACGGGCGGGGCGGGGTCGGGGGAGGCGCGGAGCCGCGAGGCCTCGAAGAGGAGCAGCGCGACGGCAGGTAGGAGCAGGAGGACGGGCCACCACCGGGCCACCAGCCGCAAGGCCCGCTGCCCCACGCCGCGCACCGCCTTCCGGCGGCCGGATCGCTGGGCCTGCCGGGGCCCCGGGGCGCCGTCGTCGTCAGATACTGTGATGGAGATGCTCCGGATCGTCGACGACGGCATCGGGGGAAACGGTGGCGGTGGTGGGGAAACGGTGGCGGTGGTGGGTTCGCCATTTAGAGCGTGGGTGGGCTCGAACTCATTTGGCGCCTGTTTTGTGGTGGACCTTGTGTCTGGTCCTGTGGTACAGCCCATAATGCCAGCATTTTTGTTTTCCCAAGCTTGTCAGGAAATTTAGGGTGAAAAAAGAGAGGAAAAACACATGCTTTAGATAGCATCACATCAGTAGTCTCTTGATAGTAGATAGCTCCAAGAAGAAGCAGGTTATGCCGTGGATTCTTCTCGTAAACGCTGTTACCGTGCTCTAATGCCTCTCTGTAATTTCTTGACCTGGAGCTCTGATGGGCAAGTGCCATCTTTCGCTCTTCATCAACGGCTAACAAGATAAAAAAAAAACCTAATTAGATCTGAAGTTGTAACATTGATAAAAATAAATCAATATAAATTACAATTCATGTGCGGGTTTTATTGGATAGTTGTAGACTATATACTTCGTGTAATCATGTTTCCCTCCAACCAAGTCACAAATCAACACATCAATCTATTTCATACAGTAAAGATTTCATATGTGAATAACATAGGAAGATTACAAACACGGACAAAAAGTTGGTTCCTCTGCCACAAGGTGGCACAGCATTCTGCTATTCCCACCAACCACAAAAAAAAAACGCAAAAAGAAAAGGGAAAGGGAAACATCACAAAATACAGACAAGTAGAGAACAAGAACAGCAATACTAAAATGCAGAATAATGGTGTCTATCAACGTACAGGAACGCTGGCATTTAGCAATGCAATCCAGTGCAATTCGTCTCTCTCTTCTTGTCGGATTCGGATTTTATAAATTCAAATTCTTTGAGAAAATACTGTGTTATTCCATGGATCAGTAGATAGCATTCACAGGTACATTGCTGAATCATTTCATACATAGCGTCAATAAGACAATCGAATATATTACAAACATCAAAGTGACATAGACCACATTGGGTCAAGCTTTACAAAAGGGCCGAACATGCCAAATTGATTACATTGCGAGAGAGTAATGTAAACTAC
Source organism: Hsuehochloa calcarea (assembly GCA_036346395.1). NCBI lineage: Eukaryota > Viridiplantae > Streptophyta > Magnoliopsida > Poales > Poaceae > Hsuehochloa > Hsuehochloa calcarea. The sequence continues at coordinate 62,409,859 of CM070594.1, read as the reverse complement.
AGCGGAAGCAAAAGGGGTAGAGCTCATCTCTCCACAGGCAAGCGACTGGGGTAGCCTTTGTACGACGGATATTAACCAAAGGTTGGATAATATTGGTTGTACGCAAGTACCGAACGAGTCCACTAGACTGAGGCGAGATCTAAACTACAGAACTAGACTACTCTTCACCGTTTCCTTGTTCATCTACTTCTGGGTCTTCATAATTCGCATAGTCCCCTTGATCCACATTATCTAGAGGGTTTGAGGGAGAGCGAGAATGAGCACAACTTTCATGCTCGTGAGTCAACACACAAGATGCAATAATAATATGCATGGCTTAATAAGGATGGCTCAAGTTCTTTTATTTGCTAAAATAATCTTTTTAATTATCATAATTACAAATTCATATGACTTAGTATTTTAACAAAATTGTATTTTATTAAAGAGAGTATTGCAATATTAAATAATAGTAGAGGTTCCCTCCATCGAAAACTCCATAAATACTTCATTTGATTGGAGCTACCTCCAATCATTAACACCACTGAGCTCGACGGCTCAGGAAAAATCCAATCTCAGTACTAGGTGAGTCCGCGTGATTTTCGTACCACCCACAAAGGTTTTTTTTAAAAAATAGAACTAACTATAGTAAGTTCTCATATTTGCCTTTGACCGTAGGCACGACTGTTTAAACAGTTTAGACTCTGTAAAGGTTGCACACTGTACTCACAAAAGACAATCATACTAATTACCCCACATGATTCCTTAGTCATGCAGTTGAGCAACAATCACAGCAACCTTTTGAAATATTTCACCCCTTCCGTCATCTCACCCATATGGGTCATGCCCATAAGTTATGCGGGATGTTCACCTCAGGAACTAGTGTAGCTGGATTACCCACAACGTCTAGCGCGACTTGCAACTTCACCTTGGATTGGTGTCCCATTCAAGCCGGACCGTGTCCAGTTTCTGGCACGATCCTGCTACCCCTCCAGCGAGATAACATTCAGAGTTTAATAAATTTACTAAGCTAAGTTGTATTTTACAGACTTGTGGTTGTACTTGTTTTACACGGGAGGTCATGACAAGATTAAGTCCTTAATCCATCCGGGCGGTTCATACCACATACCAACCACTCTCGTGTACGATGACACTCACCACCCTTTCCATCCGCTCAGATGTGGTAATAGCAAGTTGTTTAGGGCTTTGAGGGGTAAAACCAATTATCTCAACATGACAGTCATTTACCTATAATGACTACCCAAAACCACCTTCATGTTTAAAAGATGATGATTAAGGCATTTTAATGCCCTAGTACTTAAGCAAGACTAGCATGTCAGTTAAGTACAACCTATACTAGTATTTACCACATAGCTACTATGGTGATATGGAATAATGGATTCAATTATCAAAGGATGGCTTAATAATTAATTAATCATCAAATGAGTATTTAACTACCTTAAGCTTTAACATACATTTGATTAAAGAATTAAAGCATGCAATTTTGGTAATTTAAATAAATATAATTGACATAAAATGTAGGCTCAAAATGATCAAAGTGTCGACTCACCTTGGTTAAAGGCAAGAGAGTCTTGATAGTCTTGTGCTTGATCAATTTGGAGATCTCCCGTTTCTTCGAACCCTAATCAGACGAATGTACCGAAAAAATGAACAACAAACAAAGAGAGTAAATAAATATTAATGACATAATAAATAAACTCCAAATTAAACAAGACCCGTGCCATTAGCAAGATCTTGAATTTAGACAAATTTCACTTGAATCGGAGTTAAAACGGAGCTTCCGAAGTTTCAATTGGAATTAAATCAGAAAATAAAAAGAGGAGAGAGAAAATAGTGGCCAACTGACACATGGGGTCTACTGTACAGTACCGGGTTCACGTGAACAGTGCGTGGACCGAAGGTCATCACGCACTGTGTGGGTCCACAGGTCTACCGGTCCACAGGAAAAGTAACGCGGTGGGGCCCACTGTACAGTAATTGAGTCCATGCCATAGCACGTGAGCCGGGTCCATGCACACCGGTCCATGGGGGGTTTATCGTGGTCGCCCACTTGGAAGGGAGACAAGAGGGAGAGGAAGAGGCCAAAGGCACGGGCCACAGCGCAAGGGAAGCAGAGGGAGGCTCGGGCAGCTCATAAGCGGTGGCGACGCCGGCGAGCGGCGACGCGGGGAGACCGGCCGACCTGCAAAATGGCCCTACAAGGGTGGCGACCCTACTGGCAGCGGTGGCGCCGCCGGAGAGGAGCGGGCACGGCGGTGGCAAGGCCCAAGGTGGCGGCGGGCTCCATGGCTTGGAGGTGCACAGCGGCCCCAGCGGTGATGTAGCCCAGAGTGGAGGGTGGCGCATGCATGGGTGGCGCTTGGAGGTGGGGAAGCCGGAGGTGGAGCCGGGGTGGCCTGGGGGTGGCCGTGGTGGCGGGGCGGCGACGACCGGTGGAGGAGAAGGAGGGGTGGTGGCGACGGTCGTCCACGACGGCGGGGAGGAAGGAAGGAGGTGGGGGTAGCTTCCTCGACCTCCGAAGCACATGGTGACGGGGTTGCCCGAGGCGGAGGCTCACCGGAGCGACGGCGGAGCGGTGAGGCGGCACGGCCGGAAAGGGGAGAAATGGGTGACCTTGGCTATTGTGCTTGCTTTGTGAAGGAGAATTGTGGGGAGGGGGAGAAGGGTGGTGGCCGGGGCTCTCCTTATAGCCGGAGGGAGGAGAGGGGAGGAGCCATTGAGGCTTGACGTCGCATGGTCCCGAGGCGGTCGGCATGGTGAGCGCAGAGCGACGGGATAGGGTGGCTTGGCGCGGCGACTTAAGAGGCCGGGGGCAGTTGGGAGCATAGGGCGCACGTGCACGACGTGGCGTGACGCGGTGTGGGCGTGGGTGTGCACGGCGCTGGCGCACGAGGCAGAGGCAAGTAGGCGGTGGAGACTTCGGGGGCCGAAGCTGGTGGTCGACAAGACGGGCGGGAGCGGCCACGACGACCATGTCGTGTTGGTTAGGTGCTGACGAAGGCGCAGTGCAGTGGTGACGAGCGGGGATAGGACTTGACAAGGGCGTGGCAGCGGAGTTGCGGGCAGCAGGTGGGAGCTAACGAGGGTAATGCAGAGGGCGGCGTGGACGGCGCAGGTGGAGCAGGTGGGAATGGCAGAGGCGCTCGAGGGTGGAGCAGGCATGACGACCGGGTGGGGCAGCGGCGCTGCTGGCCGGGTGGAGAAGAAAGAGAGCAAGGGAAAGAGGGAGCTGGGTCAAGGAACAAGTGCTAGGCCTGGTGAGGGTGAAGAGAGATGGGTCGAAGGCCCAAGGGAGGTTTTGGCCTAGCCCAAGAAAGAGGAGGGTGAAAATGGTAAGGGCCTAAATTTGAAAAAAAGATGAATTCAATTCGAATTTGAATCCAAAAATTTGCAAAAAGGTTTGAAACACAAACCCGAGTTTAGCTAAAAGCTAGAAGATTTGAAATTACCGGTTAATTTAAAATAAAATTTGAAAACCGAGAACCGGATTGTAATTACTATTTTTCATTTGAAAACAAGACGTTACACTTCTATTCTAACTTCTCTTCTAGCACTTACTTCCTCATTATTATCAGAACCGGTTAGAAGCGGCATAGAAAAGTGACCACAACTCCAGTTGTAAATTGTTGATTGGGTAAGTATATTAAGCTCTCTGTTATCGGGGGCTGCAGCAGAGCTTAAAAGCGGATCAGCTAAGCCATCAGGTGAATTGAAAAGATGTGGAATTGAAAAGATGTGGTCCGAATTCCATATAGCAAACTCGGCGCAACCCTGTAAGGTAATCATGCTGAGGGGGGCTAACAGGAAGAGTCCTAAATGCCATCGAGAAATTTCCTGCAAAATATTGCAAGGAATCAACTAAAATGCTATTTCCCCCCTAAAAACCTTGCACAGAAAAAAGGCAAAAAGGAAGAAAAGATATTATAACCTACCAGAATTCATGTCAAACAAGGAAGAAGAACGCGCCATTCCAAAGTTTGTTGAAGTTGGAGCAGATGTCTCTCCTGGGTGTGCACCCGCACTGCTAAATCTACCATTTCTCATGACCGCTTGCTCGACACCTATGAGGGACAGTGCTCCCCGGCCAATACTTGCATCTCTTGGGTATGGATCTTCATCAACAGAGCACATAGTCGATATAAATGGGGAATAAATTCCACTGTCAATAGGCTTTGATCTGGTGTAGCTGAGGCCATCACTTGCATTCTCTTTCAGCAACATGCCTGAATCAGTGTATTGGGAAGAATAATCTGAATCTGACTAGGGAGAACCAAGAATGATGCGATTTGTCGCAATCGGGATGCTTGTAGAAATTCTTCCATCAGGACCAGTGGCACCTCTATCACTGCCGACCCTCAACACAGGACCAATATGAGAAGCAAGGCCACCCGCTGCCTTGTAGAATGTTGCTGGGACTGTAAACATTGCTTGGATTACTAATATTAGCCAACGATGGTAATGACTTCAGCAGTGAGTTGGTTTGAGGTTTCCAGTACTCTGTGGCAAGAGATTTGAGGTGTTTGTTGTGGCCCAATGCAAAGCGGGTAAGCGCTGGAACACATCAGCTCCAATCAAAATGAGTGCCACAATGCTGAAGGGAATCTACTGTGTTCGACACATTAGCAAAAGGAGTGTCTAGAAAGTACAACATATTTTTCAAATTCACGTACCTACAACCACCTCAGATCTAACAAGAGGGCTACCATCTGAAGAGACCTGCAGAAGGCTTCGGACAACATTTATTTCAGCTTTTACCTTTTCATCATCATCAGAATCGTCATCACCACCATTCAGAGATGGAGATCCAATATCCAAGAGATTTCCAAGTGCAAAAACAGCAGAAGCTCGGACCTGCAAGACCAAATATTTAATGCTTATGTTGTGAAGCATGCATAAGGAAGAATTGACACAACATGAAGGTTACCATACCTCAGGTTGAGGCTCCGACAATAAACATGTAACAATTTCCGGTGCATGTGATTGTAGACCAAGTAACTGAGCCTTAGGAAAATCTTCCCAGAGTTTGCCAAGGCATAAACAAAGCCATTGCAAAAGCGAAGGCTCTGTTTGTGCATCATGAGGATTCTCAGGTTGCAGATGTCTCAGGCAAACATCTATAAGACCTGCATTAATACAAACCTCTTGGCCCCTCCTATGCCCATCCACAATTACTGCTAAAACGAAAGCGGCCATTGCACGCTGCTCCGGGTAAGCATCCAGACTGTCAAGAAACCTGATAAAATATGCATGCCCTCCATCTTTCACCAAGTCAACCTGGCATGACTGTCCATTTGCGGGGGGACTAAGTGAACACCTGAGTCTTGAAAGACAAAAGGAACAACTGCAGAAGATTTCAAGGTAGAGTATATACCCTGTCAAGAGAAAGATTTTTTGTCCATATGAACACAAAAAATTGTCGCAACTCCATCGTACTTATTACAATCCTGCCTCCTTTTATAAAGAACCAGAAACCAGTGCGACAAACACACGTGACTGTGTTGAGAAAGGAATTCCGGAGATTCAACTTACTGAATCAACCATCGTTGCAAAGTATGGTTTTTGTAACAGTATGTTTTCAAATTGTAAATAGTATTTGTTTTTGTCAGTTGATTTCAAAAACTTATTTCAACCTAAGTTGTATTTTCAAAAATCTCTAGCTTCTACCTCCAATTCAAAACCTCTCGCTTCGGGCCTAGCCCATCTTCTCTCTCTTGGGCTGGCCGACCTCCTCCTCTCCCTTTTCCCTAGCCCATCCACCCCTTCCCTTTCGCCCACCAGTCAGCCTCCCCGCCCTTCTTCCTCCCGGCCACCCGAGTCACCTCGTCGCCGCCTCGCTCCCTCGCCGCCTCAAACTCCCCACTGCTCTCAGATCGCCGCCACGACCGGTCAGTGCCCTCACCTACACCCACCTGCTCGCGTCGCCTCCGCCACCTGCTCCCCCCCCCCGAAGTCGCCGCCTTTGTCACCCAATCCCGTTGCCTGTCTCGCCACCGTGTAAGCGTCATGGCCATGCGCCTAGTCCTTCTAGCCCTCTATCGTCACGTACTCCCCTCCACCTGCCCTTGACTCCAGCGCCCTCTGTCGCCCCCATCTTGTCTCTAGCACCTGCTCGTGTCGCCCCATCACCTGCTTCGCCCGCCCAAGTCGTCGCTCCCCTCACCTCCTCGCTGCGCGCGCCTGCCCCATCCTCTCCGACTAGAGCGCCCATGCCATGACCGCCTAGGGAACCCGCGCGCCTCCAAGTCTCCGACGACCCTTCCTTGCCCTCTCGCCGGCTATAAAAGGGGCTCTAGGCCTTCCCTTCCCTTGCCTCCCCCATCCCCCCTTCACTTCTTGTAAGTGCTACCAGAGAAGAGCCCGAGCAGCTCCCTTTCTTCTCTGAGCTCCCCCACTCTAGGTCGTGTCACTGTGGTTGCCCAAAGCCCTGAGCTCGGAGTTTGAGCCACCGTGCACCTCCATCCGATTCTCGACGCACTAGTGCAGCCCCTCTTCTACCCACGTCGGTCTTGGTTAGACCCCTTTCCCTGTACCCGGCTCTCCCCTTTGCCTTTCCGGCCACGCTGAGCGATCGAAACTCCTTTACGACCACGTCTATGACTATGTCCACGACCAGGTAGTAGTATTGTCGAAACTCCTTCAGACCACACTGCGTTGTCGAACTCCTTTCGACCACGCCGCATTGTCGAACCTTCTTCAGACCACACTGCATTGTTGAACTCCTTTCGACCACGCCGTGTTGTCGAACCTTCTTCAGACCACACTGCGTTGTCGAACTCCTTCCGACCACGCCGTGTTGTCGAAACTCCTTCAGACCACACTGCGTTGTCGAACTCCTTCCGACCACGCCATGTTGTCAAACCTCCTTCAGACCACACTGCATTGTAACTCTTTCTGACCACGCCGCATTGTCGAAACTCCTTCAGACCACGTTGCGTTGTCGAACTCCTTCAGACCACACCGCGTTGTCGAACCTCCTTTAGACCACACTGCGTTGTCGAACTCTTTCTGACCACATGTAGTCGATACCCTTTACGACCACGTGTAGTCGAAACTCCTTCCGACTACGTCGTGTAGTCGAACGCATTCCGACTACGTCGTGTAGTCGATACCTCTTTCCGACCACGTCGTGTAGTCGAAGCTCCTTCCGACTACATCCTGTAGTCGAACCTCCCTCTGACCGCAATAACTCGAAGTGAGTAGTACTCGAAGCCCATAGTACTCGAAACGAATAGTACTCGAAACGAATAGTACTCGAAACAAACAGTACTCGGAATCAACAGTACTTGAAGCCAGAAGTTCAAAAGCTCCGTTCTCCTCCGTTATAACTCCGATTCTAGTGATTTTTGTTTCTAAATTTGTATAAATTCAAGACCTTGCTAATGGCACTAGTCTTAGTTGAATTGGAGTTCATTTGCTATTTCTTGTGTATTTATTTGTTCTCTTTACTTGTTTATTCTTTTCCAGTACATTCGTCTGAGTAGAGTTCGGAGACACGAGAGATCTCCAGTTTGATCAAGCACAAGACTTTCAAGACACTCTCCCCTTCACTCCAGGCAAGTAAATACTTTGATCATATTGAACCTACATTTTGCGCAAATTATATTCCTTTGAACTACCAAAATTTGCATGCATTAATTCTTTAAGCAAATGTATATTAAACTTTAAGGTAGTTAAATACCCATTGGATGATTAATTAATTATTACACCATCCTTTGGCAATTGAATATATTATTCCATATCACCCTAGTAACTATGTGGTAATTACTAGTTATATGTTGTACTTAAGCGACATGCTAGTCTTCCTTAAGTACCAGGGTATTAAATGTCCTAATCATCATCTCTTAAAATCATGAAATTGAATTTGGGCAGTCATTGTGGGCAAATGACTGAAATGGTTGAGTTAATATATGTTGCTCCTCAAAAACCTAATAACTGCTATTACCCCTTCTGGGCGGCTAGTATGGTAGATGGTATGATGGTGGGTGCTGATGTAGCCTAAGGAATGTTGTTATGTGAAATGTGGTATGTGGTATGAACCGCCTAGATAAGCCTAAGAACTTAATCCTGTGATGACCTCCCAATATAAAACAGTACAACCACAAGTCTATAATGGTGTCGATCTGGCTAAATAATTTGTTTCCCTCAGTATGGGTTGCACTAGGTAGATGGCCTGCTACGACGTGGACCGTCGTGGTTACGGGCAGGGGTGCATGACTTACGGATCTGTGTGGGCGTAAGTCATTAAGATGGGTGCAAGAGGGGGTCTGGGTAAGAGTTGACGCATGTGTGGGAGCGTAACTCTTCTCAGGTGAATCCTTAGCCGATGTAACAAATACTGAGGGGGGCATTGTAAAGGTCTTATGGTAATCTCCCCTTGATTCATATGTCCACAGAAACATGTGTACATATCAAGACGATTATCTCTTGTGGGTAAAGATGTACAATCTCTGCAGAGTATAAAATGTTCAAACAACCGTGCCCACGGTTAAGGGCAGGCATGTGAACTTACAAGAGTTAGTTCTATTTATAAAACTTCGTGGGTGGGATGATTGTTGCGTTGGGCTCACCTAGCCCGTGATTTGGCTCACGAGCACGGAAGTTGTGCTCATCCTCGCTCTTTCCCCCAAACCCTCATGAGCAGGAACTCATGGAGACTATGCTTACTATGAGGATCCCGAAGTTTGAGGCCTTGGACATGACAAAGAGTAGTGTAGTTCGTTTAGTCTGGGTCTCACCTCAGTCTAGCTAACTCTGTCGGTGCTTGCATGAATCCAATATTATCCAAGCCTTTGGTTAATATCGGACACACACGGGTTTCCCTGGTTGCTTGCCTGTGGAGAGATGTGTTCTATCCTTTTGCTTTTGTTACCGCTTGTGCTACCTTTATAATGTAATCATTTGGCATGTTCGGTCCTTAGTGTAAAATTTGACCCGATGCGGTCTATGTGACTCTGATGTCTGTAATCTAATGTTTGATTTACCTTACATCATATATGAAATAATTCAGTGATGTATCTATGTGTGTTATCTACTGATCTAGGGAATAACACAATATTTTCACGGATGATTTGGATTTATGAAATCCAGGTCCGACAGCGCTGGTATCAGAGCATACGACTGTAGGAGCCTTAGTTAGACTAGGCATGCCTATGGACTTGAGTCTTATTTGTAAAAACTAAGAAAAGCTTTGCCCAAAATATAACATACTTATTTGCTTTTACTCATTACTCTTAGTTCTAAACTTACCTTTACTTTCATTGAGTTTACTGACCTTCTCTTGTTTCAAAATTGTAGCTGGCTACCCCGTCGTCCAATGGACCGTGGGACTTCCTCTCTCATGGGGAAGACTTCGGACGGCTCATGGACATCCTACGCCAACTGATGCAGCATCTGGACTACCGTTGCAAGCCTATCTTTAGAGGCTGGAAGACCCAGATTCTGGACCAAGAGTCGTGGGCCATAGAGGTTTTCCTCTATGCTATGGAAGGCGAGTTTGTCACTCACACCTTCAGGCCCAGGCATCCCAAGAGCAACTATGATGAAGTAGTCCGAGATGTAGCATGCTTCACCTGCAACCGCCTGAACCAGATGCACGAAGATCTTCTGTTGGAATCGCCATTCTGCTACCTCCCGCCCCTCTAGGAAGGAGATGTCGACCCCGAGATCTTCATCGTCGTGTTGGAGTAGTCAAGTCTAGTCTAGATTAGCTAGCAGTGCTTGCTAGCTAGTCTTTTGGTCGCAAGCACTTTCTGTTTTCCTTGTTTTGTAGGTGTTGCGGTTTGTATTCTGTGTCGTGGCTTAGCATAGCCTAAATGCTATTTTTTAGGGCCTATGCCGTCCTTGTTAAGCCTTGCCTGTATTATTACTGTATTCTGTGCGTTGGCTCTTGTGCACGAAAGTTGTGCTCATCCTCGCTCTTTCCCCAAAATCCTCAGAAGCGGGAACTCACGGAGACTATGCATACTACGAGGATCCCAAAGTTGGAGGCCCCGGAGATGACGAAGATTAGTGTAGTTCGTTTAGTCTGGGTCTCACCTCAGTCTAGCTGACTCTGTCGGTGCCTGCGTGCATCCACTATTATCCAAGTCTTTGGTTAATATCAGACGCACACAGATTTTCTCAGTCACTTGCCTGTGGAGAGATGTGCTCCATCGTTTTGCTTCCTCTACCGCTTTTGCTACCTTTATAATGTAATCATTTGGCCTATTTGGTCCTTAGTGTAAAGCTCGACCCAATGCGGTCTATGTGACTCTGATGTCTATAATATAATATTTGATTCAGCTTACATCGTGTATGAAATGATTCAGTAGTGTATCTGTGAGTGCTATCTACTGCTCCAAGGAATAGTATAGTATTTTCACAAAGGATTTGGATTTGTGAATTCTGGGTCCGACAGTTTTGGGGGTTTGTAGTAGTCTAACCAAGGTCGATTGGTTGAGAACATGGCAAAATAAATAAAAAATATTACATGAATAATAGAAAAGTCTACAAGAAACTTTTGTACCCAATCGACCTTGGCGAAACTACTACAAACCCCCAAAACCAGACTACACAACGATTGTGGAGATTTAACGATTATGTGAAGAAACTCCATAGTCTACAAATTCAAAATTTCGAGAGGCAAGTGTGAATGATCCAATGCACTAACCAAACTTTTTTGTTTTTAAATTTCCAGTCTACAAATTCAAAATTTTGAACAGAAGCATATTGTTTGAGATACAATAAAGCAAAAGAGGGTTTTGAAATGGAATAAGATGTCACATGTGGATCACCCTCATCCTCCTCATCATCAGTATCACCATCATGCTCCATAGCAAAGCAATGCACTATAGTGGCTATAAAATATGTTAAATAAAGTAAATATAAAAAACATAAATGATGGTTCTGTTATTGAGTATGTTCTTCATTTTCCCATGATGTTGAACACCCCCTACCCCACCCCAAGGATATTCTTTGACCGAGGCAGGCAAAGCGATACACTATAGTGGCTATAAAGGTAGGGAATGTCAAAGCATGATGACATAATGTACCGGGAAATTAGAAGTACCCCTTGTTTGGGGGTAATGTATGTGTGGTTGAGGGAGGGGAATTCGTTAATCCAGAATAGAACATACCTATGGTGGTTATGAATTCATTGGACTCGCACACGTTCACCTTCAACAGCAGGTAATGCTACAAACAAATGCACCATTGTTAAGCAATCATCTAAGTATCAAAAAGCATCAACAAAAGTTGCATATCTATTCAACAAAAAATACACAAATGATGTTATGTTGAGATAATACAGTTTGGATAAACCGCCAAAGAATCATTTTAAACTCACTATGTACCTTTCAAAGAAAAGCCTATCAAGTTTGTAAGTTGGTGTCTGATTCAACAATTTGTCCAGTAGGATCGGATACGACAATCAGAGGAGGGGTGAATGATTGTAGTGCCTTCTTTTGTAATTTATCGAGAAGAATCTGCTCTGGATTCAATCGATAACTAAATACTATGTACTCGTACAAGTTTATCTCCACGTCGTAGTGGTCAAAACTTATGTGATTAGTTCTGCCAGTCCATGCTGTTGTCGATAACCGGGAGAACAGTACAGTACGTAATCGAGGAGGATGAAGTCTACCTTGTCGAGAGAGTTATGACCACCTAGTCGAACGAGTTCGACTATCAGATCTCTTCCATCCTCCGGCTCGGGAGATCCACGCACTGCAACGAACAAAAGCAGATCAAAGACGATGGACGAGAAGAAGTCGAAGACCACTCAGAACAGGAACTAGTCAAAGACTGATCAACACGAGAGCTTGTCAAAGACAGAAGAACAGATCGAAGATGATGAACTGGAACAAGTCGAACACAATGCCTAGAAGCACAAACAGCCAGCGATGATTGAAATTCTTTGAAAATGACCTGATCTATTATTTCTCAATCGTGTTCTGTGTTTACAAAATGCTCTCACGGCACCCCTCAAAGCCTAGCAAGAAAGCACCGAAAAGTTCTCTCTCTTGAACATTACGTTCTGACCAAACCGCAGATTACGTTCCGGTCTGACCGCCGGCCGGTATGACCACGTGAAAGATGCCGGTCTTACCGATCCAGTCACAGAAACTTTCAAAACTGCAGAAAATTCTTTAGAGAGAGCAAAGCGATGATAATGAGCTTGAGCAAACACCACTCCAGTTTGAGAAATCTTTCTTAACCTGTCTTTCTTTTCTTTCTTCGCTTTGCGAAAGCAAAATTAAACTAAATGACCATCTCTACCACAATGAGTGCATTTATACTTGTCTTGATGAGAAGTCATATCTATTGCCTTAATAACACCCACTTGTGTAGATAGATCCTTTGCAATACCAGCCGATTTAAAAATAATTTATTTTGGTTTAGATTTTACTTCAAATTTTCCATATTCAAGAAACTTAACAATCTTAAGAGGATTATTCTTGGCATGCTCAGCAAAATTAAATCCTAGACCCTGATGTTTAACACTCACTTTTGACTTGTCTAGGATCATATTTAGATTTTTCTTGTCAAAAGAAAATATCTCCAAAGTGTCCTTAAGATACTCATTGTCTTTAGCGAGGGTGAGATAAGTTATGTATTTAACAGATTCATTCACTGGTTTCTTAGAAGCACTAAACTGAGCCGATTTTTCTTTTTCAACCAAATCATTAAGTTGTCTAATCAAAACTATTGGAAATATGCCATAGAGGCAACCATAAAGATGATTATATTTCTATATGTTCATAACATTTGATAATATGTTATCTTATTCATAGAATAATATTAATAATATTTATTATCAAGTATGTGACTTGATTGTGAAACTCTATATTTCTGTGATGATTATTCTTAAACGTTCCCTGGTCGGAAACATATGAGAACACATATGAATAGACTAGCATATGTATTGGTTGATGACTATGTTTCACAAGTCAAGGATATGGAGATATCAAACTAATAATATGGACACAAGTTAGAGAACATGGTGTTGGAAAATACCCACCTTGAGACACTGTTGAGATTGTTATAATTCTATGTATAATTAATTGGTCTCAAGCAATGATGATGTATAATCCTTAGACCTGAGATCAGCATGATTTCCTACATATGTAGTATCACTCTTAGGGGTTGCCAAATGCTACTCGTAACTGGGTAGTTATAAAGGTAGCTTTCAGGTATGCTATGAAATATGCAGAGGGATGTAACTAGTCGGATATGGGATTTGCCCCTCCTAACATAACAGGAGAGATGTCTCTGGGCCCCTCGTTGCGGTCAGATAAAGAAAGTGCATGGCCAAACTACCAGTGGTTGAAGTGTCGACCACATGAAGTTATTCGACACTTGATCGAGAAAATATTGAACAGTCCATGGATGATACAAAATCTCACCTGGAGTTCAACCAGACATCGTGAGGCAAAGGGAGTATACACGAGAAGGTCTTTCAGTTCGATCAGATACGAACTAGTTGTATGGAGATACGAGCTGGTCGTACGCTGGCCGAACATGGTCACTAAGTGGTCGAAACCTGGTCGTAAGGAGTTACGAATTGGTCAAGACCAAATATGAACTGGTCGTATAGAGATACGAGATGGTCATTAGTGATATGGATATGGTCGTAGATCATATTGCATTAAGGTTCGTCCGATATATTCTATGTGTGTTTGGGAATCGTTATGTGCTGCTAGGTACCGCTGACGACTAGTGGTCGGAAAAGAGTTTCCGAGTCACAACCGATTACACATGAACCTATAGGGTCGCACACTTAAAGGGCTGGGATTTGATTTGGATGGTGATCTGAATTCTTGTAGACCTCGAGTTCGTAATGGGCATCAAGTTCGAGACCCATCATGGATGCCTATAAATAGAGGGGCAGTGGCAAGGGGTGCGATGACGATCTTTTGAAGAACTTGCCGAAACCCTAATAGCCACGCATTCCTCAACCACGCTGCCGGTGCTAACACTCCAGCACGTGGTGTCCCTGCCCCGTACATGTGGATACCTTGGAGGAGCAGACGATCCACAACTCAATACGACCACTCGGAGGAGTAGACGCGCGGCGAGTACATCTACTCGGAGGAGCAGGCGCGCGGCGAGTACGACTACTCGTAGAAGAAGACGCGCGGCTAGTACAATCACTCGGAGGAGAAGACGCGCGGCGAGTACGACTACGACCGCATCATCTCGCTACATTGACTCTACTTCCGCTACTAGTCGACACATCTAGTGGAAATCTCGTGATCTATTACTAGCGGAGGTTCCTTAGTTGCACGGTAAAATTTTGTTTTGTGCTATCGTAGCCTTCCCGTGATCCTTCAAAAACTTATATTTCTATGGTAAGTTTAGGATAATTAGAGAAAGAAGATATCTCGTGATAAAGCATATGATGAATTGTTTCCTGAGATGAATTAAGTCTAGCTTCTACCAATCCACAATTTGAGCAAGTTTTAGTTTGAGCATTTCAAATACTTGACTCTAAACATGTAAGAGAACTAAACTTGACATTTTCAATTTCATTATTTGCAAGTTTTAACTTTTCATCACAAGAATTATGTGCCAATCTTAACTCATCAAATTCAGCATTAACATTCCTAATTTGAATCAAGTTTGATGCATTCACTAACCTAGCAGTCTCCAACTCAGAATGTAAAACTTGACAAGACTCACATGATTCTCTATCAGGAATAGAAGCTTTAAGTCTATTGATTTCAGAAGTTAAGCTTTCAACAAGACAATTATTTTCTTTCAGTTTTTTATCTTTTTTAATTCAATAGCAAGTTTAATCAAACCATATTCAAGCTCATCATATGGTGGTCTTACCTCATCGGGATCACTATCGTCGTCGTCGTCGTTGTCGTTTTTCACTATGAAGCACATGCTCGTAAAGTCATCGTTGTTCTTCTTACCTTTAGCATCATCTATGTCATGATCGTAGTCATCGCAACTTCCATATTCCACATCACTTAGATCAAGATGTTCGATAGCAGAAAGAACATTTTCAGCAAATTTCTGGCAGAAATTGCCACCCTTGGAGTTGTTGTTCTTGAATAGTCGACAACAATAATTTTTATCTTCCTTAATCACCTTCCCTATGAGATTGGGACACTCCATATTAATGTGTCCTAACTCGCCACACTTATAGCACTTGATCGTACTTGACATGCCACCTCGCTTCCTCATCCTCATGTTGTTGAGTGCCTTGTATGCCCATGAGGAGATCAACACCAAATCCTCTTCAGGGAGCTATTCGAACTATTCCTCTGAAAAAAGAAGATAAAGTAGACACAGGAAAAGAACTCGACGAAACAGCCTGCACGGGATTAATCACAAGTGCTAAAGATGAACGTTTATCAATCTTAGATGGCAAAGCTTCTATCTCATAGGTTTGCAATCTAAAGAAAAGATCTTCCATGGTTAAAGTATCTAGATCGACAGTATGATTGACAGTTGTGACAACCATAAACCACTCAGAACCTAAATATCTCAAGATTTTAGTTGTATTATTTTCATCAGTGGGGATAACATTACACCACACAAATTACTCAATATTTTTTTCAAACCCGAGCAAACAGGTCATCAATAGCTTCACCAGGTTTCATAGCAAAATCAGAATATTCTTTTTGATAAAGATTTTTACGCGCTTTCTTAATTTTAGTTGTTCCTTCATGATAATCGCAAAGAGTTTTCCATGTTAAGTGGACATAATTAATATGAGATACACGATCAAATTCTTTGCGAGAAATCCTTTCAAACAGCAAGTTACGATCTTGAGCATTTATGGCAATATCTATTTTGTTTAGATTAGTAACAGTAACCGGAACCTCATATGGTCTAGAAATCTTATTCCAAACATCATTACCTTGAGCCTCAATATATGCTTGCATACGACACTTTCAAAAAGCAAAATCAGTACCATCTAGCATAGGGGGACGATTCACATACTCTCTGATGCCATAGCAACTTTGCTCTGATACCAATTATAGGATCGGACACGACAATCAGAGGGGGGTAAATGATTGTAGTACCTTCTTTTGCAATTTACCGAGAAGAATCTGCTCCGGATTCAACCAACAACTAAATAATTTGTACTCATACGAGTTGGTCTCCTCGTCGTAGTGGTCGAAACTACTGTGATCAGTTCTACCAGTCGATGTTGTTGTTGACAACCGGGAGAACAGTACAGTACGTAATCGAAGAAGATGATGTCGACCTTGTTGCGAGAGTTACGACCAACTAGTCGAAGGAGTTTGACTGTCAGATCTCTTCTGCCCTCCGGCTCGGAAGATTCACGCACTACAACGAACAAAAGCAGGTAGAAGACGATGGACGAGAACAAGTCAAAGGCCACTTGGAACAGGAACTAGTCGAAGACTAATCAACACGAGAGCTTGTCGAAGACAGAAAAACAGATCGAAGACGATGAACTGGAACAAGTCGAACACAATGCTCAGAAGCACAAACAGCCAGCGATGACTGAAATTCTTTGAAAATGATCTGATCTATTATTTCTCAATCGTGTTCTGTGTCTACAAAGTGCTATCAGGGCACCCCTTAAACCCTAACAAGAAAGCACCGAAAAGCTCTCTCCTGAAAGTCGTCGCCGCCAAAAGCCCCAAGAAACCTCCCACCAGCGCTGTTACTCTTAACCTCTTCGGCGTTTTATATGCTAGGGCCTTAAATCGTGTTCTTATCAACACAGACACGTAATTCTATCTCTCCCGTGAAACAAGGGAACTGAAAACCCTCAATTCGCCGTAATATCTCTAAACCTTTCAGTTATGAAATGCCTTTCATAACTCTTCACGCGTCGAAGCCTCCAGGACGGCACCTCCTGTAGCTTCGACCACGCATCATGCATTCACCTTTGATCTCTATTTGCCCCAGTGTGAGTACGATCACCTCGTGACATCCACGACCACCTGAACCTTGGATTTCCCCCTTCAAGTTCTGGCCTTCCTCGTCATCGACCATGACCGTCTCAATGCTCAACCTGCACATGCAAAGATCAAAGAATATTTTTCAGGCACAATTCTCTAACTTGACTAATATCAGTTCACACACGCATATCACACTCACATGTATCAATAAACACGAATCAGGTCATCCATGACCATAAATTTTAACTTTCAGAACACAAATCGAGACAACTCTGTAAACTGGTCGTACCGTTGTGTACAAGGCGGTCATACTGCTGGCCAACCAGACACGAGTACTCAAGGTACTCGAAGAAAATAAGTATTGAAGCACTCGAAGCTTACGACCACTTACCAGATGTGTACGACCACTTACTAGAGTCCTATGACCACTTACTATAAGTGCACGACCACCGAGCACGAAGTCTACGACTACCGGCCACGAAGCCCGCGACTACCGATCATGAAGTCTACGACCACAGTCAAACGACCACCGACCAGACACTGTATCTTTCGACCATCGACTAGACACTGTAGCTTTCGACCATTGACCAGTCACTGAAGCTTCAACCATCGATCGCGCACTGTAGGCTGTAAATTCCTGACCTTCGACCATGAAACTCTGATTGCCCTTCGTACTCGATACACACCTCAACTTACGACTACGTACATTACTCGGAGCTCTACCACTCGGTACTCGGATCTACAACACTCGAAAAACTAACACTCGGTACTCAGAGCTAGAGTACTCAATCAGATTACTCAAGATTGGCCACAACGACTGTGGCTAGAGTACCGAGTCCAATGAAAGGGTCATCGACAATCACCGATTAGACCACCCGATACAAGACATGATCTGACCATTCACATTGAAAATCAAACAACCGAAACTTTCACAACCACAAATGTCAATACAACCCAAATGTCAATTATTCATCATCACAAAGTCTATGACCAGTCGACCTAGTCTAACAATCTCCCCGTTAATGAATACATTGACAGCACTTCAAGAGCTTGAGTTGAATTTTGAAAGAAAAGAAACAAAGAAAGTTTCAAAACTGCAAAGCAAGGAATTTTGATGTAAACACAAAGAAGAAATTAATTAGCAATCGTAAAGCACAAAGAAGAGTCGTAAAGCATCGTAAGGTAAAAACTCCCCTCAACACAAGCAGATTGATTTCTCCAATTTCCTCCCCCTTTGACAATGTGATCATCAAGATCTTCATAGAAGGAAAAAAAACCTCAAGAAAGGAGCAAGTAGAGTGAAAATCAAGGAGCTTTGTGGATTACCCAAGTCACTGTACATTGATTTAATAGATTGACCAAGCCATCTTTTTTAGTAGAGCTATCTAGATCATATCAAGTCATATACCGTATAGCAATACTAGAACTAGTCTTCTAGAATGATTAAGCAATTTAGATTAGTGACAGACATCTCAATAGTGACCAAACCGAGTATAAATAGCACAATGAGATATCACAAATAGAATTTAAAGCCTAAAAAGTGAGGTAAACTTTAAATCTAGATGAGCAAGCAGTCTCATGTAACAACCCATTAATCCAACTCAAGTCTTAAGTATGTGGTATGCTTGGAGCATACTTCTTTTCAATGGTGGCATACTTGTAGCATACTTTTTTTCAATTGTGACATGCTTGAAGTATACTTCTTGTCATTGGAGCACATTTGATGCTCTTTTTTTGTTGTATACATATATATGTATGCCATGCTTGAAGCATAGATCTTTTCGATTTCTCTTTCTCATTTTTTCTTTTTATAACAAGCCAAAATGAGTGAACATAAAATGATCACAATAAGAGATATATGAGCATCAAAAACAAGATTTAAAATAAGACTTACAATCAAGCTAATCCTTGTCGATGAACATTGCAAAGTAATAATTATAATCAATCTAGTAACAGTATTATGACATGTCAGTTTTAGTTCAAATGTGGCAAAAAAAAATATAACCAGTCATAATCAAAGCTATACAGCACATGAGTAAATATGATAAAGAGAGTTCTATACCTCAATTGATTTCAATAGCTTGAACTTGATGAATTATTTGACAAGTATAATAAACAAAGCTTCTGACAGTTTAAACAACAAGCTCCCCTCAAAATAAACTCATAGGATACAACACACCCAACTCACTTCGCAAAAGAGAAAATCGTGCAGAATCAAGCGATTTTGTGAGAATATCAACAACTTGAGAATCTGTATCAATAAAATACAAAACAACATCTCCCTTTTCCACATGATCTATAAGAAAAGGATATCGAATATCAATGTGTTTGGTTCATGAATGTTGCACATGATTTTTAGCAATACAAATAGCACTAGTGTTATCACAGAAAAGTTGTACACTATCCAATTCTAAGCCAAAATCCTTAAGAGTAGCTGTCATCCAAAGCAATTGTGAGCCACAAGAAGCAGCAGCTACATATTCAGCATCTCACACAGCCAAAGCATGAGGTGCACACAAGAGCTATCGATATTAGATACTTAAGTGGTTGACTCTAGAGAAAGTGGGATATTGTTGGAAGTATGCCCTAGAGGCAATCATAGAGATGATTATATTTTGTTATGTTCATAACATTGGATAATATGTTATCTTGTTCCTGGGATAATATCGTTAATATTTATTATCAAGTATGCAACTTGATTGTGAAAATCTGTATTTCTAAGATGATTATTCTTAAACGTTCCCTAGTCGAAAACATATGAGGACACGTATGAATAGACTAGCATATGTATTGGTTGATGACTATGTTTCACAGATCGTAGATATAGAGATATCAAACCGATAATATGGACACATGTTAGAGAATATAGTGTTAGATAAGACCCACCTTGAGATACTATTGAGATTGTTATGATTATATGTGTCATTAGTTGGTCTCAAGCCATGATGATGTATAATCCTTAGACCTGAGATCAACATGGTTTCCTACAAGTGTAATAGTACTCTTAGGGGGTTGTCAAACACTACTTGTAATTGGGTAGTTATAAAGGTAGCTTTCGGGAGGAATGTGACTCGTCGGATATGATTACAAGTCACAACCGATTACACATGAACATATAAGGTCACACACTTAAAGGGCGAGAATTTGATTTGGATCGTGATCTGAATTTTTGTAGGCCACGAGTTCCTAATGGGCCTCAAGTTTGAGACCCATTATGGATGCTTGTAAATAGAGGAGCAGTAGCAAGGGGTGCAGTAATCCTTTTGAAGAATTCCTGAAACCCTAATATCCACGCCTTCCACAACCACACCACCGGCGCTAGCACTCCAGCGCATGGTGTCCATGCCCCCTACGTGTGGATAACTTGGAGGTGTTGTTGCGAAGCATCAGTACTAGGATGATCCACAACTCGTGACGATCATCGGAGTAGGAGGAGAACATGTGCGACAAGTACAACCACTACTGTATCAACTCGCTATATCAACTCTACTTCCACTCTGAGTCGGCGCATCTAGTGGTAATCTCATAATCTATTACTAGCGGAGGTTCTTTGGTTGAGTGGTAGAATTTTTTTGTGCTACCGTAGCCTTTCCGCGATCCTACATCATCCACCGCTATATGTTCCAGTTGTCGGACAATTTGTTATCCGAAGGTGGATCAGAGAGTTCGGCCTAACTGCGTAATCTCTCCCATCTAGGTAACTATTAAGGAATATTTCTATGGACATTCTCTCCCTCTCCGTTGGATTCATCGCTTTCTACACAACAGACTTTTCGAGAGCTGATCCCTCTCGAGTTTACTCCGGATCAAACGATTACCTAACCGCAAATCTGACTATCATCCAAAGCCCTACCACTGAACCAAACGAATATAGTTTGGATCTATCTACTTTCATATGAAATATTTTCTTCAGTCCAACTATCACGGGATGTATTTCATTCCATCTGAAGTATTTCCTTTATCAACTTCTTTGGTTATACTTCATCTAAAGTATTCCCTTCATCAACTCCACTAAGTATCATTAGTTTCATATAGAGTACTTCTGTCTTTCAAGATATCGTTAGACATGTTTATTCTTAGTTGAAGTGTTTTTGTTGGTTTAAATGTCTTTTGGTTTTATTGGATTTCAATTTAATGCTTTTAGATGTTCTTGGGTTCAACCATATTCACATAGATAGAATCTGAAGGTACAATAGAACAACAGTCTGAGATAAAGCAAAAACAAGATTGTCAGAACGTTGAACATGATGATTATTAGAACATTGAGCGAGATGATTATCAGAACATTGAGTACAAACAGGACCGAGGTTATAAGAATATTGAGCATGGCGAGTCAACACTTTGATCATTTTGCACCTACTTTTGAAATACAATTATATTGTTTTATAATATGAAATTGCATTGCTATGATTTATTCAAATATGTTGGTCTAGCTCATAGCTAATACCCTAATAATAATTGTGCATAAACTCTCAATCCTTGAACATGGACAATATCCTTTGTCACCCTAGAATTAATGGTATACAAACTAGTTAATAAGTCTGTATCTAAGTGTCATGCTTAGCCTTACTTAGATACATTGCCATGCAGGCATTAAATTGTCTGACATCATTCAACCATTGAAAATGAAATTGGGCAGTTGAGGCCAGAGCCTGGCTAGTATGTCGGACTAGAAAAATATTTCTAAAACAAAAGGAAAACCTGAAAAACAGATTTCGACTCGGGTGACTGGAAAGAATGGCTGGCGTTGGGTGCACGAGAGAAAGTATGTATGTGGATGTACCACCCGAGTCATTAAGGACCGAATCTAGTGATGACCTCTCATGTAAAAACAGTACAACCACAAGTCCATAATAAGTACAATCTAGCTAACTAATTTGTCTGATGCCTCGTAACTTCACCATTCGTGGGAATTGATGAACCCTAAGGTTTGATTTGTTGGCCCGATCTTTCGATGAGAACGATAAGTCCGGTAGGCGTCGCTCAACTCTGACGATCTCGGCTACGAACACGCAAGGCTCAAAACCATGCAATCGCTGAACTGATTAACAAGTCGTTATCAACCGTGCACGAATACCCGATTGACTTGACCACGAAGGTCGATCCCTGCATACATCGAAGAAGCACGCAAGAACAAGATAAAGCAATCTAAAATTGCAAATAAATATTGAAATATTGAAATTGGGATTTCGAAAGCGGTATTATGGTTGGTCTAGTCGACACAAGCCAATACACGAAGTTGCAACAAGGCTAACTTTTAACTAAACAAAATCCAAGAAAACTAGAGGGGGTGCGAACTCCTTAAATAGGGAACAAGGAGCCACAAAACTAAATGAACCAGCGGGGTGGTACTAAAGGATGTGGGTGACTGTTCATTTGAACAGTAACCACACCCCCGGGTGGGCCGCAGGCAGATGGGCCAAGTTCAGTATGATTACAAAGCCCAGGTTGGCCCAAACAAGTGATATAACATCTTCTTATGATGATTACGATCATTCTAGAAGGAATTTGGAGGTGAGGCTAGATCCATTGGAAAGGTCTCGTAATAAGCTTTCCAACAAGCCCAAGATCACCCGAATCGGATTTTGTTTGCAAAAGTTACGCCTGTTTTATGTTGGTGCTGTCAGGCTGATTCCGAATTGATCTGACCAAAATGTATCCAGCTTGAACTCCTGCTTGGCACATGTAGTAGCACCATGGCATGTACACATAGTACCATAGCATGTAGACGTAGCACCATGGTATGTAGACGTAGCTCGATCCAATTGGGTAATATGGCATTGCATTAGCCGAAAGTCCAATTGGAGAAGATGTTGGTGAAGTAAAGGAAGTAGAGGATGTAGTGCAGCAGGTTGAAGCAGCGGTTGTATCCTTAGGGTCGATGTCCTCATCATCCTCCCTTTTTTTAATTTGAGTCGTCCTCGACTCATTTGTTTTCCCCAAGTCATCACTCTCCTACAAAAGATTAGTAGCAACAGGAGGCAAAGAAACATGCACTTCTTCTAATGGACACTGAGATTCTTTGCAAATCATAGTATGACATTCAGATTCATGTTTTTCCATATCAATGCAATTAGATTTTGTAGCTAATATAATAGGAGCTTTCAATTTAATTTCACTTGGAGCTATAATCTTATGATCATCTTTTGTGTTCTCCGTACTTGTTCTCTCATATCTTTCTAATTCATCCTGTAATATGGCTGCAGGAGACATTGGAAGTAAAGAGATTTTTCTTTCTTTATATGTAAAAGTATAATGATTAGATCTACCATGATGTTCAGTATATCTATCATATTGCCAAGGTCTACATAATAATAATGAGCATACTTGCATAGGTACGACATCGCAATCAACATAGTCATGATATGATCCAATAGAAAAATGTATGCGCACAAGTTTAGTCATCTTCAAATTACCACAAGAATTCAGCCATTGAATGTAGTAAGGATGAGGGTGTGGTGTTGTGGTCAAGCCAAGCTTCTCGACCATGTCTATGCTAGCAAGGTTGTTGCAACTTCCGTCATCAATGATGACTCTACATGAACGTTCCTTGATAACGAACTTGGATTGAAACAAAATATGACGTTGATTTTGTTCAGCAAGCTCCATTTGGGCACTTAGCACACGCTAGACAACTAAGCTTTGGTACATGTTAGAGGCCCCATGGCTTATATGTTCTTCCTCAGTTTCATCACCTGCATTGTTAGTTGCAACCAAAACTTGTTCTTCCTCAATATCGCTAGCTGAAGTGTACTCACCATTGTCCTTAATAAGTAAAGCTCGCTGATTTGGGAAATCACGCATCAAGTGCTCAAATCCTTTGCAACGGTGACATTGTACATCTCTAGATCGCCCTGTCGAAGCAACGGACGAAGCACTTTTTGTAGGGACTTGTACCTCTGTTGATTTGCTTGCATTAGGGACATGCACAGGAGTGGAAGGGGCAGAAGGGGGAACACGGCTTGAGGAGGGTGCCACGTGTTGTTGCTGACTTGGCCGACCTGCAAAAGATCCTCCAAAATTGCCTCTAGGACGAGACTGTCGACCCTGCACTTCTCTTTCAGCTTTGCAAGCAAGATGGAACAAAATGTATCCAGCTTGAACTCCTGCTTGGCACATGTAGTAGCACCATGGCATGTACACATAGTACCATAGCATGTAGACGTAGCAGCATGGTATGTAGATGTAGCTCGATCCAATTGGGTAATATGGCATTGCATTAGCCGAAAGTCCAATTGGAGAAGATGTTGGTGAAGTAAAGGAAATAGAGGATGCAGTGCAGTAGGTTGAAGCAGTGGTTGTATCCTTAGGGTCGATGTCCTCATCAGGAATGCGGTGAGTAAAGAGGAAAGAAGCCACATGAACTGCACGGCGCAAATGGGAGACCTACCCATGGGCGAGGCCCCAGGAGGTGATACCTAGCGGTGCGGGGTTGCGTTGAGGCGGGACATTGTAAAGGTCTTATGGCAATCATCTTAGTCGCACACCTATGAATGTGTGTTAAACGAACATTATAAATTGGTCGTCTCTTGTGGGTAAAGTGTACAAACTCTGTAGAGTAAGAAAACTATCTAGATAGTCATGCTCACGGTCAAGAGCGGTGCTGAGAACTTTCTTGAATTAGCTTTCATTTTTATAAAACAATTTGCAGATGGAATAAAAAAAAGGTGGATTGGAAAACAGAGATTTGAGATGACCTAGTCGAGGACCAGTGATAAGTACGAGGATGTGACCCGAAAAATGAATACGAGCATTGAGTGGACAGAGCCACTCAATTATATGAAATCTCCATTAGTACCTTACAACAAAAAATCAGTTTATAAAACATATTTTTAGTTAAAATGCTAAGTCTCAATAATTTGCTACTACATAATCTAATTCAAACTTGGCTTTGTGCGGTTAAAAGAACTATGAACTTCCCTTTATTAGCCTTGTATGTATAATAATTACATTATATGTTGGCTCGCGAGTACGGTTGTGTACTTATGCTCGCTATTTATATTCTTTTAGTTAGTAAGCATAAAAGAAGGTTGCATAGACAATTTTAAGTATTGATCAAGACTAGAGATCGCGGGCCTCAGTCGATTGTTTGTGGGTATATCGTGAGGGTTCTACGTGTTTACTTCAATTCTGCTTCTGCTGCTGATTCCTTAAAAATATTTAGTCTGGTTGGCCATTTTGAAAGACAAACGTCATAAGGTATAATTACATTTTGTTTATTATTATGCAATAGTTGTATATTTTTATTATATATGTTGATATCCAATGATGTAATTATGAGTACTAATTACTGATCCAGGAACTGGTGTTGTAAACACAGATAATTTCAAATTATAAATTTAGGGTCTGGCACATATCGAGCACCTTCGATAACGTCACCATCGGCTTCCCCGGCGGCGCGCCGTTGCCCTCGGCCGAGGCCGGCGTCGGGAGAGGCTTCTAGTGTAGGAGTCTGCTCGCTGCGTACTCTAGTGTAGGAGCTAGCGTGCTCGTCCGGTGGGCTCCTTCAAGGTGTGGTGGTGGCGTTGGAAGTTTGGAACTTGGAAGTGCTGCTGCGTGACTCGCAAGAAGAGGCGGGGTTGGACGTGGCGGTGGCGCGCGGCATGCAACGTAGGTGTCAGCACAGATGCAGCAGTATCGACAAATGGTGGTGCAACTCGGAGTTTGAGCTTCACGAAACACCCCACTAACTACCGGTGTATTTACCAAAGGTATTTATCCATACAAAATACTACCATTTCTTTAGTCTAAAATAGTTAATTTTTTTTGTTCATTTATAAATTTATTATACAGAAATTATAGTAAATTAATTAAATAATTTTTGTTTTTGTTACTATAATTATTCTCAAAAGTCTTAATAACTCATATATTCCATCACATGATTCAAAATCTATCATATATTTTAAGAGATTGAGCAAAAATAAAGATAAAATAATAAAATTTTATACTAATAAAATACGGCAACGTGGCGAGCCTGTTATGTTTTGAAGAAAAAAATCATAATAAATCTAGATCCAATTCGCCATATGAGAAAAAGTATAAATCTCAAAGCATATCAGACACAAAAAAAAAAATCAACTATTTTAACAAAATAAGACAGTTCAATATTGTTTAGCAAACCTGTTACCCAAATTAATACTCGCTGGAAGTTCGTGCATTTCTTGAAGCTATCTCAAGTCAACACCGAACGTGGGACTTCAGAGCCTTGTGAAATGAAGTGGTCCAAAACTGCTAGGCTCGGAGCTAGCTCAATATTTCCACTAAGGAAACTCAAAGAAAAGAGGACATCATCAATCTTGCATGTTTATCAGAACTCTCAAGAGACTAGCCGGACAAGGCAGCTGGTCACACTTGCTGCTGCTCTGCTGGCACGACAAGATGCTCATGGTCGACCGCCTGCTGCTGGGGCTTGTACTTGTACCAGCTGGACCAGAAGAGGTAGTTGAGGAAGTTGAGGAAGCTCAGCACGGCGAGCAGCCAGAAGAAGAGGTCGAGGTGGTTCCGGTTGATGTTGTTGCCGTACAGCCAGCCGCCGCTCGCCGTGGAGCCCTTGGTGGCGGCGTTCACCGCCTGGACGATGATGGTGCTCAGGAAGTACCCGAGCGACATGGAGCACCACAGGAACGACGACGACATGGACTTGAGCGACAGCGGCGCCTGCGAGTAGAAGAACTCGAGCAGGCCGACGTAGGTGAACATGTCGGCGATGCCGAACAAGGCGTACTGCGGCGCCAACCAGAAGCAGGAGATGGGCAGGTACTCCCCGAGCATGGGGTTCGCGTCCAGCATGCCGTGCCGAATGGCTACGTTCTTGCGGCGCACCTCGACGACGGCCGCGATGGACATGGAGACGATGGAGAGCACGAGGCCGACGCCCACGCGCTGCAGGTGCGGGATGCCGTTGGGGTGGCCGGTGACGCGGCGGGCTAAGGGCACGAAGAGCCGCTCGTACATGGGCACGGCGAAGATGAGGATGAGGAGCGGGATGATGGGCAGCGACGCCGGCGGAATCGTCATGTCCTTGCCGAGCCTCGTGTCCATGGTGGCGCCCTGCTGGATGGAGAAGGTCTGGAGCTGGGCCAGGCAGGTGCTCATGATGATGACGCTGCAGAAGATGGGCACCATGGCGAGCACCGTCTTGGCGTGCTCCACCTGCGTCACCCGGCATTGCCGCCAAGGGCTCGGCGTCGCCCCCGTTGGTGTCTGAACAATGGCCGCCTTGTCCAGGAACCTGCACATGCAGTGCAGTAAATGTCAATGTATCACCAGGGGGAAGCTAGAAGGTTTGCTTCTCCTTGTAAATAAATCTGCATGATAAATTAACAACCTGAATGGCTTGTTCCTATGGGGCACGAACTCCGTGTCAGGAGAAGCTTTGCTTCTGCTGATCTCGTACAGCTCGTCAGGGTTCTCAGGGAGCTGCAGATTCCTGTTCCTGATTGCAGCGACATACACCTGAGGACGACATAGTCAACCACGTTGAGAACTACTAAATATATAGCTTGCATTGTCTCATCTTCTTCTGAATGTCCAAGAAGAGAACGTTTCCTGACCTGGAAGATTTCAAGAAGAGCGCTGCTGCCCTGCACGGCGGAGATCCGGTACCGCGGCAGGCCGGCGATGAAGACGAAGACGGCGAGCCCCATCACGCCCGTCGCGGCGCCGAGCCCCTTGTCCCAGCCCTTGTTGTTCTGGATCCACACGAACACCGTGACGCTGATGGCCCCACCGGTGCAAAGGCTGAGCAGCAGCCAGTTGAAGAAGCTGGATATCTGCAGCTTCTCCTTGGGGTGCTTCTCGTCGAACTGGTCGGCGCAGTGCGCCGGCAGGGCCGCCTTGATGCCCGCCGAGCCGATCGCGATGAGGTACAGCCCGATGTAGAGGTGCACCTCGTTGTCACCGCTCACCCTCTGGCACGTCGGGTCGGGGAAGACGCACGGCGGCGGTTTCAGCCTCTTGGAGTGAGCTTGCAGCGTCAGAAGCAGGAATCCCTGCAGAAATTGAAATGCGAGAAGAAAGACAAAGCAGATCAGAAGGAGTGCGAGACTGCAACTCTGCAAGCCCAATCCAATGAGTGTAGGATCCAAGATAGGTAAAATTGGAGCCAAATAACCAAGTGAACAGTTCTTACCACGAGCTCGACCACGGATGATATGACCACAGTCTTGTACCGGCCTATAAAGGTGTCCGCAAAGACGGAGATGAGCACCGCGACCATATAGCTCGTGCCCATGTAGTTGGTCAGCAGATTGGAGCCGTCGGCCAGGCCGATGTGCATGACCACCATGAAGTACATGATAAGGTTCACGGCTAGAGACAGAGAGGCAAGGTTCTCAAGTCCAAAGTTCACTGCAACAAAAAAAATCAAGACAAAGATTAACAGGCTTTGCTTCACTACTTATACTGTTAGTCATTAGATTGTTAAAACTGTTAGGAATAGCAATTTGAATTCTCAGAGGGTCAATGGGCCAGTATATATAGACAAGTACAGGAGGTGAATATGCAAATAACCCCTCATAATAATAGGGAATAACACAACTATACATATATCTCTAACACTCCCCCTCAAACTCATGGTGGATCAACAACACTGAGTTTGGAGAGGTAGAAGTCGTGTTGTGTTCGAGTCTGGGCCTTCGTGAAGAAATCCGCTATCTGAAACTCAGAAGGCACATATTGAAGAGCAATCACCTGATCAAGCACACACGACCTCAGGAAGGAAGCATCAACACCAATATGCTTGGTGAACTCATGCTTCACAGGGTCATGGGTAATACTGATAGCACATGTACTGTCTGACAAAAGAGGAGTTGGTGTAGTGACAGAAACACCAAAATCCTCAAGTAACCACTGTAGCCAGGTAATCTTTGCTGTCAAGAGAGCCATAGCTCGTAACTCAGCCTCTGCACTCGAACAGGATAGTGTAGTATGTTTCTTCGTCTTCCAGGCAATGAGAGAACCACCAAGAAAAACACAGTAAGCAGAGATAGACCGGCGATCAGATGGATCGCTGGCCCAAGTAGCATCTGAATAAGCCTGAAGCTGTAACGAGCTGGAGTGTGGAAAGAAGAGACGGCGAGAGATAGTCCCACGAAGATATCGCAGAACTCGAAGAAGGTGGCTCTAGTAGACCTGAGTGGGAGCAAAGACGAACTGACACAAAATGTGGACTGGATAAGTGATATCCGGACGAGTAACATCAAGGTAGACAAGACTCCCGACAAGATGACGATAGCGAGTCGGATCAGAAAGAGGATCATCATCAGAGGGCCAGAGACGAAAGTTGAGCTCTATGGGAGTCTCAACAGTACGCTGATCAGTGAGAGAGGCGCGATCAAAAAGATCTTGAATATACTTCTCTTGGGACATAAAGAAACCATCTGGAGTGGAAGTAACCTCAATCCCTAGGAAGTAACGAAGAGGACCAAGATCCGACATAAAGAACTACTCACTCAGACGAGCCTTGACAAAGGCAATGTACTCAGAATCATCTCCGGTGATGATCATATCATCAACATATAGAAAAAGAAGAGTCCGATCATGAGACGAAGTGTGGACAAAAAGGGCAGGATCATAATCACTAGCTGAGAAGCCAGCAACAGTGACCATAGAGGAGAAGCGCTCCAACCAAGCATGAGGGGCTTGTCTAAGGCCATAGAGAGAGCGACGAAGACAACAGACCATGCCCTCAGGAACAGAATACCCAGGTGGCGGATACATATAGACCTCCTCACGCAACTCACCATTAAGAAAGGCATTCTTGACATCAAGCTGAGAAACAGACCAATGGCGAATAGACGCTACCGAAAGAAGAGTGCGGACAGTCGTCATGTGGGTCACATGAGCAAAAGTGTCATCGTAGTCACGACCATACTCCTGCTGGAAGCCACGAGCAATAAGACGCGCCTTATAGCGCTCAAGAGAGCCGTCAGAGTAAGTCTTAATCTTATAGACCCACTTACACGTGATGGGACGAGAGTGAGATGGAAAAGGAACAAGATCTCAAATACCAGTACGCTCGAGAGCAGCAATCTCCTCGGCCATGGCATACTGCCACTCAGGGTGACTAACAGCACCCCGGTAGGAGACAGGCTCATGGGTAGCTGCACCAGCAAAACCAAAATGGGCAGGAGGCCGAATCGACTGACGATCGCGGAGACCGTAGCGAGGAGATGATGATCCATCAGGGGAATATGGAGCATCAGCAGAAGATGAAACATCAGGGGAAGATGGCTCATCTGGAAGAGCCTCAATACGAGGTCGACGAGTGTAAAAGAGAGTGGGAGGAGCCTGAGGAGCCGTAGGGGACGAAGCAGGCGACGACAACGGCAGAGAGGCCTCAGGAGGTATATGTGGAGACGCAGTGGGACGGGTGGACGAGGGCAAGACAGAGATGGGTGTATCTGAAAAAGTCAAAAAAGACAGGGACTCCACAGAGGAAACCGAAGGAGAGGCAGGACGTGGGTAGAAGGGACGAGACTCGTCGAAAGTCACATCCCGAGAAATCTGCATCCGTCGACCAACAGGGTCCCAGCACCGATAGCCCTTGTACTCAAGATCAGATCCCGTAAAAACACACTCAACAGACTGAGCAGACAGTTTGGTGCGTTCTCGAGGTGCAAAGACCTCACTACGAGAAGACATAAAAAATATCCAAGTGTGGCAAGAGAAGTCATCTATAAAAATGATATAATATCGATGGCCCCCTTTCGAAAGGAAGGGAGCTGGACCCCAAACATCTGAATGAATAAGATCAAATGGTCGCCGAGACACTGACTCACTATGAGAATAGGGAAGCTGAATTTATTTCCCTAACTTACAGCCCTGACAATCTAAAGACACGTCTCTTGAGACAGACCCCAGAAGACCACGACAGACTAAAGATGACAAACGAGATCCACACAGATGACCAAGACGGTGATGCCACTGCTAGAAAGAGCTGGTAGACGGAGTGGCAGAAGTGGAAAGACTGGCGGCGACGGTGGCAGCGGAAGGAAGGTGGAGCCAATCAAGCTCCCAGAGACGTTGTGAGTCAAGGCGCCGAGGGCCAGAACCAACCAGAGCCCCTGTGTGGCGGTTCTGAACATAACAAGAGTCAGAGTCAAGAATGACCCGACAACCAAGGTCAGTAATCTGTCCAGCAGAAAGAAACTGTATGGTTAGGCGAGGAACATGAGCAACAGAAGGAACATGAAAGGATGAGTTGCTAAGAGGTCCTCGACCAGAGACAGAAAGAGAGGTACCATCAGCAGTAAGAACACTGACAGGGGAATCAAGAGGTGTAATGAAAGACAAAGTGGAAGAATCAGAAGTCATGTGAAAGGATGCTCCTGACTCAAGAATCCATGGGGAGGTACCTGACTGTGTAGGAGGTGGTTCTCATTGCCCGAAGAGTCAATAGCAGAACCTGCAAAACCTGTTGAGGGAGAACCTGAAGCGACAAGCAGGCGTCGAAGTATGGCTATCTCTTGCTCAGTGAGAGAAATTGTTGAAGGAGTCGATGCAGACATCGATGTAGAAGCACCGATGCCAGTGCTAGGAGAAAAACAGCGTGAAAGATGCCGCTGCTTATTATAGCATTGGGACTCAATGTGGCCGACCTTGTCGCAGTAGGAGCAGCGAGGACGGCCACCGCCAGATGGAGGGCGGCCACCACCACCTGTGGCAGCCGTTGGAGGAGGCGGTGTAGCAGGTGGACGAGCGACGAACACGGAGGGGAGTGGCATCAGACCAGCACCATTCAGGCGAGTCTCCTCTGCACGTATCTCGGTAAGAGCCTTCAGAAGAGTGAGACGAGGGTGGCGTGCAAGAAGCTGGGCACGCCTCTGCTCGAACTCAGGACGAAGGCGAGTAAGAAACTCGTAGACACGCCGAAACTCCAGGCCATCACGTACAGCTAGGCAGCATGAACAGAGTGACAACCCGCAGTGCGAAGAGAGTCTAGTTGACGCCAGATAGCAGAAATCTGAGTGTAGAAAGCGTCAACAGTAGCATCACCCTGCTGAAGAGACTGCTCTTGGCGGACCACGGACAGGTAGAGGGCATCACCAGAGGGCTCGTAGCGCTGACGAAGATGAGTCCACATCTGGAAAGCCGTAGGGAGTCCCACAACCTCAGAAGAGAACTGAGGCTGGACACTGGCGATGAAGATAGCAGCAGCCCGAGCGTCGTCATCGTACTACTGAGTGTAGGCAGTCAATCGATCTGTGTAGGAATCCAGAGCCTCTTGGTAGACAGATACAACCTTATCATCAGTAAGGCCAATAGCCTCAACAGCAGCCTTGTCGGCTGTCGGGGACAGCGCAACAGGCGTAGGTTCCGTTGGAGGAGTAGGGCAAGGCGGGCAGTGACATTGCCAAAGAGGACGCCCTAGAGACGAAGACCTCGTATGTGGATGCGCATGTGAGACACGAAATCGGTATAATTAACACCATCGAAGATCACCGAGCAGTGAGGGGGGAAACCGTGCCCATTGGTAGGCGGCGCTGGACGGCGCGGCGACCAATGCAACGAAGTCTAACAGGCGGCGCTGGACGGTGCGGCGGTTAGAACAACATTTTTTTACCTCCCTTATCCGGCTCTGCTTAAAGACAACAACCGGGCAGGCTCATACGGCCCACACGGCCAGTAGAGGAGCGGCCGAACAGGGGGGGACTAGGGTTCCCCCCTCGTGGCGGCGGCGGCGTCGACCCTCACGACACGGCGCCGCTCGGATGGATTGGCGACGGCGTCGGCCGCGGCGATTGACCCGCGGCAATGCACGGAGGTTTGGCGGGCGGTGACGAGACGCCGGCGACGAAGTCGGCGGCGAGGTCGACGAGTCGGTGGACGACGAGGCATCGGCGACGAAGTCGATGACGGCACCGAGCTCTGGCGGCAAATGGAGCGCGATCGAGCCCGGTGGCTTGGTGACGCGGAGCGAGGACGCCGAGGCGGTGGCAGCCCGATCCAACCCGATGGGCGGCTTGGCGGTGCGGAAGCGGAAGCGGAGGACGTCGAGGTGGCGGCGACCCGATCCAACCGAGGCGGAAGCAGAGTTCGGCAGCACAGCAGAGGCGCGGTGGGAGCGAAGGCCGGCGTGGCGTGGTGGGAGAGAAGGCCGACGACAGCGGCGGGGAAGGGACGCCGACGACAGAAGCAAGCCAGCGGCGGCGGCTAGGTCAAGGGAGGAGGACGAGTTGTGCATCCGGAGAGGTAACCCTAATGGGCTCTGATACCATGTTAGGAATAGCAACTTGTATTCTTAGGGGGTCAATGGGCCAGTATATATAGACAAGTACAGAAGGTGAATATGCAAATAGCCCCTCATAACAATGGGGAATAACACAACTATACATATATCTCTAATAAAAACAACATGTTGCTTCTTTCTTGGTTAAGTGCACCATATCCAATGACTAATGTCCCATGATTAACACAACGCATTCTTAAAATATATCGCATGGATGAGGCATTACATATGATGCTAACTATCACTGAAAGATAATTTACACATTGGATCATTTTATTTTATTTTGAAACTGCTCATTTAGTTCCTTGTACTTCGATTTTTCTCAGTGAAATCCCTACGGTTGATATTGTTCATCCCAGGATATGAACTCTCAATTTAGTTACTTATAAATAGTTAAATCCGGATACTTGTGTGTGTTTTTAGCTAACAAATAGTCCTCCAATTGGTTAATCTAACTCTATATGCATTTTATCTTATCATATCATGTCATGTTATCATCTAATCTACGAACAACTAGCTTGACTAAAAATTACTGAGCACAAATTAGATGATCAAGCTGAGCATATGGACTCAAATAAATAAGTTTAATATGCACGCTGCTAACGTAGTAAGATCCTGAATGCAAATCTAGTTTAAAATTATAAAAACTTATAATGTGATTTTGCTTTCTAATAGAGATGATTAGCTTTTATGGGCAAGACTCGAGTTACCAAGAATGAAGAAAGAATTGGCAACACCGCCGTGGCGCCCTCGCAATGCAGGTCTTCCCCTCCAATCAACCTTCCCTTCAATTACTTCGTACTTCTTCCCTCCAACGACTTCATGCGTCTCCACCTATGGATCATTTATGTGAATAATAAAGTCATTTTCATGCTTATGGATATGGAATAGTAAGCATTAAATGAACCATGTAGTTTTCTTTGCCGTTGGCTTCAGATACTTTGTTGTGCTCCTTGTATTCCTATTAAATTTTACTAATCGCGCAAAGAAGTGAGAGGCGTTTATATGAGAGAAACAAACAATTTCAGACAAGTGATAGCGTCTTCATGAATTAGTATCTATCTACTATTGTTGTTCAGTGCCATAACGTAGTTAATTACCTTCTTGCTGAACTATTAATGCAGCACCCATGAATGTGGAGATATTAGATTCCCCTTTCATGCAACTTAGTTGTTTTCTCGAAATTGGACCAAAATATAGAAAAAATCAGTTCATGAAAGAAATAATAATCCATCAATGCCATTTATCTGTTCATGCATAAGCTATTTTACATAGTAATATATATCTTACTCCCGTATTTTTGTCCGACACATATTAGATGGTCTATAAAAAATTCCCATTACAGATTAAATAGAATGAGGGGTTTGCTTCAGTACCTCTTTTAGAAAAAGAAAAAAAACTTTACAAATCTTAAAGCAGAGTAGTTAATATTAGGTGATGGCAAATCTGCACCAATCTATTGAAATGAATCAAATTGAACATTGGACATAGATATAGACTTGAATATTAGACAGGCAAATCTTTGATTTGATTTAATTCTTAGGCCATGCATATTTGCCCCCACTTAATATTAACTACTTTGCTTTAAGATTTCTTAAATTTTCTAAAAGAGGTGTACCAAAGCAAACCCCATAGAATGATCATCATATCCATGTTTGTATGATATGAAATGATAAGCATTAGCTATATAAAGAAAAGAGCATAGGATGAACAAAGAAAGATACCATGGAGTCTACTTTGCCGTTGGCTTCAGTTACTTTGCTCATCTCCTCGTTTTCCTATTAAGATTTCAAGAAAATCAAACAACTGTGAGAACATCGGCATATTGGCAGAATGAGAAGTTGGAAATGTAAGCAAGAAAATGAGATACCATTTTGGCCAACAACTTTCTTAGGTAAACAGATAAAAGGTGCAGTTGCTAAGCCATATAAAGCATCTTATACCTGAACGAGTCTTCCTAGGGTTGTTTTATGATCTCTTCATTTAGTCTGTTCTTGTTAAACTATTAATAGCGACGGCCATTGGATGTGGAGATGTTTTAATTCTTTAATACAACTTGGCCGATATGTACAACTGACAGTTGTCAGATAATGGATCAGAGTGTATGAAACTCAGTGCATACAAGAATTAGTCAGTTTGATTTGTCCACCCCTGCATCGGCTGTTTACCTTTGGTAGTTTCAAACTTTGTGCAGTCGCTCTGTCATGTACACATTAGGCTCTCCAAGGAAACATCCGTAACTGTGTTTTTCAAGGATAGGATATAAATTGATTGCGTCCTTCCTTCGTGATCATATCACAGGTCAACCTCAGTATGAACGGTACTTTACAAAGTTGAAAACGACGCCATGTGTGTCATGTATTGCTGAGGCTGATCAAACCAAAGCATAACTTGTTCACACACAGTACCTGGCATTTCATTTGAGCATTGCTTCCCAGTTACCACTAAGCGCCGGCGCTGGTATATTTGGATCTTCTTTGACATCACCGCTTAACTAATCCATATTCCCCGGAGACGTCAAGATTATCCCTGCGGAAACACCAAGTCAGAACTATGAAGGAATAAGTAACTGGATTCAATTGGAAATTGCCCCAATTTGAACACTGCAAATTCTTAATTCTTAAATTGATGTGCACAAATTACTAATATGTTGCTAGAAGAAATTTTCTTTAGATCACTCCACTTCACACTCTAATTTTCTATAGAAGAAATTTTGTTTTGGTCACTCCACTTCACACTCTAGTTTTCTATACAAGAAATTTTATTTGACTTATTTGGGAAACCCATTCCTAGTGGGATCCACGTGTGGATGGATCGAGAATTTGAATTAAAATCCCGATCTATCCACATGGATAGGCTGGGATTTTGGCCCAACCAAACAAGCCTTGCAAGACCGCGTAATGTCCACCAAATGAGGTTTAGAAGGTCAGAGGATTTGCAAACGGACAGGGAAAAAAGAAAAAGAAGTCAATGTCAATGGCTTTTCTTTTGTTCCGTTTGGAAGCATGCCTGATGTCCACCAGATGAGGTGCCAAATCAAGCAGCAGCACCAGCAGAGAGAAGGGTACATGTCCTCGCATTTACATTTACAGTGACTCGTTGTAACCATGCCAGTGATCTCTTCCGACTTTGTTCTCTCGCTGGACACATTCAGTGTAACAGACAAGCGTGAAACAGCTACTATAAAAAAAAAAGATGAAAATAAAGCAAGTAACATGTATGTGATTATTACGTACAAGTTTGCTGACACTAGCACAAAAGGATACATGAATTTCAGGAATGCACTCATTTTGCAAGATAGGGAAATGCGGAGGATAACATCACAAGCGATCTTCACCGTTCAATTGAAAATTGAAGTTGCAGATTAATCGCTTCAGATTGTGTTACAACATCACTACAGTACATCACTCACTGGATGACACATGTACATCGTTTTGCTACCGTGCACTGCATAATACTGTTCACCTCATCACAAAATATTGTTCATACAGAGGATCCAGATCCCATTTTGCATATTACAAAAGATGTGATGTATTTTCTTTATCCACAGCATAATATACTAATTGTTCTCGTCACCTATCCAGTCGAGTAATCAAGCAAGGCTGTAACTGGCAGAACAAGAAGTCCATACTCCATAACAACAATTGTACATTAGAAAATTGCCAAACATCTGCAAGACTGCAACACCCATATACTTGTCAAAAAGATGATCTATGCTCAAACTTTAATCATGCCCTGCAAAAGTTAGATAAATTTGCTTAACTTAAAAAGAATATTTCACCCAAACCGCACAAGCCATATCAAATTTGTTAAACATCACTGAACTGTCACAGTTTGTCACCAGGAGTGCATAACTCAGTTCCATTCCGCTGGAGTAAGTTTCAAAGGGCAAAACGCAAAACACCGATGCAAAAATCATAATATATATCATCTTCCACTGCCGCAGAGAGATGACTGGGGCCAGATCAAATATTTTTGAACTGAACATGAACATCTTGATGCTACTTTGCTCACAGCATCAACAAGAAGCATGAATCCACATCACATTACATGGAGTACCATACATGAACAAAAGAACAAATGTATCTTTAAACAGGGTGCTTCGTAGCAGAGAGAATGAATGAATGCTCTCAACATTTTGGTCAATAATTTAATAAGGAGTATTTTGCACGTACAACAATCCTGCCCTTCTCGACACCCAACTTTGCTCCTGTGACCAGCCAGTGGCCAGGTGCATCTTGTGGCCCCTTCAACGTCTCAGTCATGTCAACAATCTTCGCAAGTTTAGCATTATCACTTGAGGATGATGAAGCTTCATCTGTCTTATGCATCAAAGAACTTGGACTGTGGTCCCACACTGGTCTCCTAATTGTGCACCCAGGAACTCTGGAGAACAAGAGTTTAAGGTGGAGTACACTCTTCGCGCCAAAATCCCACACTCCCAATTGTGCTCCTGTGACAATATAAACACCAGAAAGGTCCGTGATATTTGTTTCAGTGTACTCTATGGGTGCAGTGCTGACATAAGCAAAATTCTTCCACTTGATTGGTTCGAACCAGCGGCTATCCTGCTCTTCAGGGCCTTGCCATTTTGGTGGTCCAATTGTGATATGAGAGTCCCAATGAGGTAGGAATATTTTTGGTAATGAGCCAAGGTGCTGCAAATGAATAACCAGGCGGTTCTGTTTGGTTCCTTCCAAGCACAGCCTGAGGCCAGTGACTGGTCTACGGCCAACAGATATCTGCATGTATTTCATTGGAAGTTAGAGTGCATGAGCGTGACCAAGGATTGAAAAACCGGAACCGATTGAAATCCCGGTCGGCGGCCGGTAACGGTTACCGGACATCCCGGAAAAAACCGGACGAATTTCAAAAACTAAAATTTGAGTTACCGATTTTGAAAACCGGTTACCGGAAAAACCGGACAAAAAAAAACCGATAAAATCGGCCGGAATTTTGAATTGACAAATTTTGAATTAGAAAGTATTTAATGAAGTGCATATTTAGCTCATACAATACGTAATCTAGTATATTTAGCTCATACAATACGTAATCTAGCATATTTAGCTCAAACAATACGTAATCTAGCATATTTAGCTCAAACAATACGTAATCTAACATATTTAGCTCATGTGAAGTGCAAACCGGCCAAAAACAATAATTCAAGCATATTAAGCTCATACAATATATAATCTAGCACAAAATAGACTTAAACCAACCTAGGAAGCGATGAGATAAGTTAAAAAATCAAATTAAAAAATTTCGGCCGGTTACTGTTCACCGAGTCGGCACCGGGAAATCTGGTAACCGGCCGGGAATTTTTTCCTTGTGCGTGACATTGCTTTGCGGAATTTATCATTTTAAAACTTTTTATTTCAAATTGCCATTGAATCCCCAAGCAACGCAGTGTTCCCCTGATTCCTCTGTACCATCTTGAGGCAATAAGGTGTGAGGAATTAAGTTATTTAACAGCAAATCGCAACAAAAATAAAAAATATAAATAGTTCTTCTGTATGTGGCGGAACCCTAAGCTTCACGTTTCAAGCAAATTGCTATTAAGTGTATTAGCAAAATGTTGTTCTGTTTCTATTTTTGCCTCGCACACTCAGTCAGCTACAAGATAAAATCTGGTGAGACTTGTTAAGTTAGCCTATTGATTGTAAACTCAGAAGAAGAAAAGAAATTACCATATGCATGTATTTAGATCCGAGGGGTAGGTTTTACCTGTTCTGTGCTAACAAATAGCTTTGGGCCCATCAAACTAAACTGAAGCGATGGGCACACAGGCTCCTTTCTATGTTGACCAGCAATACCCGGAGCTACTGGAGCCCAAATCAGTGGAACTTGGAAATCTAAGAAGTACTGCAACTCTTCAATTGAAGGTTTGTCTGGAGAACAAAAATTATCAAAACAGCATAATTGGAAAGATACCATGTAATATAATAATTTTTAATCGCAGCTGGAAAAGGGCAAGGATAACTATCCATCTCTGATAGAAGAAACATTCTTCACAGCACTCTCTTTGGATATTGATTTAATTATGCTCAACATCAGTGTTCACCAAGGCACTAGGCACTAGTTAGATGGCAGATCAACGCCTAGCGCCTAATCACCAATTAGGCGGGCCTAAGCAGGGCTAGGCGGACGCCTAGGCAGGATAAATCGGCTAGGCGGGAGGGTGCTGCCTAGCGCCTAGGCGCCCGCCTTTTAGAATACTGCTCAACATTACGACTTTAGAGCATAACTATTGATCTTGATCCTTACTAAAAACAAATTTTTTTAGAACGCGCAAAAGAATTGCACGTCTTTGTATTAAGAATAACAGAGTTTAGATCACCAAACCACAACAAATAAACACACTCAACACCCAAAACTGAAACACTGAACAGACGGCTAGAAGGAATTTGAAGGCTGATCCATGGGAGAAGAGAGAGGGGGGGGTGCAACCCTCAAGCGACTGAGAACACAAAAGCTTGAGCGACTACTCAGGCAGCGGAAGCAACTGCAGACATTGAATTCCCGACGCACGCCAGAGCCGAAGCTCGTCGAATATCGGATGCAGAAGAGACTCCAAAGGGCCTTATCGAACACCCTTGTGTTCCTCTCCTTCCATAGCATCCAAGCAATGAGGATAATGCATGAGCCCAGTCCTTTACGGCGGGTTGTCGGGACCAAATGGCGAGCATGAAGCCAGTAGTTCTCCAAGGACGATTGTCCGACCGGGATGCATTGGTGGAAACCTACCTGCTGCACGAAGCGTGCCCAAAGTTGACCAGTGATCGCACAACCCACCATTAAATGGTCGATCGTTTCATTGTCATGGCGGCAGAAAACACACACCCGGTGATTAGCGATGCCGCGGTGATCTAGCCGATCCGCAGTCCAGCATCACTGTTTGACCGCCAACCACATGAAGAACTTACACTTGAGAGGGGCAGCAGATTGCCAGATAGCTCGCGCACAAGTGAACAAATGTGACCCCGAGTAGAAAGCAAGATATGCAGAGCTCGCCAAAAACTGCCCTAACCCATTCCACCTCCACTCAAAATGATCATCCACTCCAAGAGTTAAACACACCACGCTCAACCGATCCTAGAGCCGCAGAAACTCCGTTAATGCACACGCGTCCAGCGCTTGCTTCTGACTGCGAGTGGAACCGACCTGACAAGAGAGGGAGCAATGGCGTTGATACTTTGTTCATTAAGCCATCGATCCGTCCATAATAAGCTTCGAGCCCCATTTCCGAGCCGAACTATTAGTGAAGCCTGGAACATATCACTTTCCGCCTTGTTGCACTGGGCCTTAAGGTCGTGCCATGGCCGGTCGCTCCACGACCGTTGGGGCCAAAGCCATCTAAGCCGAAGGGCGCAACTAAGAAGCCTTAGGTTGTGAATGCCCAACCCCCCGAAGCGAGTAGGCCTACAGACATACGAACAGGCAACGAGGCAATGACCTTGCTAGTTGTTACCATAATATATAAAAAATAGTATGTTGGGACAACAGCTCAGGGTATTAAAAGTGTACATTGAAGGTGGCAAATGTGCTTTAAAAGTATAGTAACAATAAGGAACCAGATGCATGTCTTACATGTCAAGTATAGATCAATTGCACGAGCAAGGTGCTTCTTTCCAGGTATATCATCAACAAGTGAAACAATAGGGAGAAATGTCATGCCTATGACATCTGGTGCTGAGGAAACAGTTTCTATCCAATCAATACAGTTCTGAACAAGATCACAACCTCCCCTCCTTCTGAAGATTACTGTCATGTCCTGTAGAGGGAATACAATATTACTTATTCTTCCCCCCATTTTGCACGCTGGAATTAGAATTTATTGCCAGCTAAAGTGGTGCAGTGCACACATGTACAATATATATTATTTCTTTCATTGAACATGTTTGATTTTTCAAAATAGCTAATGTCCTACAGTTGATAATTCTGGTGGTTCTCAAAGATGCAGAAAGATAAATTATCGTGATACAGAAGGCATCCTTGTAAACTCATAAATTGTACAGCCCTCAAGGTGAACCAATTAAGATAGTCATGACAAGCTTCTGTTCTTATCAGCAATTACAGATAAAAAAAAGATTTCTATTATTAATTTAAAATGGCAAGGCAAGGAATTTACTAACCTTCTCACTGTAATTGATGGGAGACGCATTTGAGTTGCTTTCCCCATCTGAGAATCTCTCATTCCCAATTTCTCTCACGTAATTTTTGAACTCCAATTCTGACAATTGGGATGAGGAATGCTGCTTTATGTATACTTCATCCTTACCACCAACCATAACAGAAGTAATAATATGGGTACCGTAATTCTCGATAAAGCTGGGAAGAAGTGATATAAGAGCAAATTGTTATGTGACAAAGGCAGGTAATTGCAGAGAACAATGTAGGATAGGAACAATCAGAACTGGACCCTGATAACAGCGTCAATCAAGAAGATTACCTACTGACCTAGCCAATGCTGACGGATCCCAACTATATGGAATTGCACGCTTAACGCTCTCGTGCAGAAACAATTCGTCACTCGTTATTTTAACTCTATATAGTGGCACAGAGTAGCCATCAACCGCGAGGGACTTCGTCGCCGCTGCGTCATTCTTCCAGGAACCAGTAAAGCTGAACAGCGAGTTGAAGGAACCCAGCGGTACTGTTTCCAGCAAGCCTGCCTTCCTGTTGAAATGTTCAGCCATCTAACCAACAAACACAGCGCTGTCAGATAAGGCGACGAGAACGGCCACGAAACTTAAGAGACACACTACGAGTCGCATCACAACGCGTCGTTGAACGGTACACCGCATGCCGTATATGCGCACACGATCCGATCAAAAGAAGCCCCAATCGGGAGCACCTCCCTCACCTTCTGGAAGCTGAAGACGAAGGGCTCGTCGTCGGCGGCGCCGGGGGATACCGTGCGGCTGCGTTCGGGGCTGCCGCGGTATACCTCGACCTCAACGTCGGGGGACACACCGCGGAGGACGCCGCCGCCGATGGGCAGGTCCCGCGCGCGGGCCTCGTCGAGCACCACGAGCCTCCCGGCGCCCTTGCAGTAGAGCAGGCGGTGGTCGCCCGCGGCGTCGAGGCCGCGCCCCACGGCTTGCAGCGCCGCCTCCAGGGCGGAGCCCTCGAGGCTCATGGGCCCCTCCACTCCCCCTCCGCCTCCGCCTCTTGAGCTCGGTCGCACCGATGAAGTGGGCGCTCTGGCGTCTGCGCTGCTCCTGCGCGGAGATTACGAGGGAGGAAGGGAGGAAGAAGACACGGACAGGGGTTGGGGGGTTGTCGCGAGAGAAGCTTTTGACCGCCGCCGCTGCTGTTGATCGGGGAGGGGGGACACGGTTTCTAAAGGTGGAAGGGAACCGGGGGAGGAAGGCGACGCTGGGGTAGTCTGGTTTGACTGGTTTTCTTTTTGTTGAATAATAATTGTTGGGACGATGAACGGTAATACAATCACACAATAACGCAGTCAATCAATAATACCAGAGCAGCCAAAGTGAGAGAGAACACCAGAATCTTTATTAATGAATCAGGGACGTGTTTACACGATACAATGTCTCTCTATTTATAGATTAAGCCCACAGGAGCAATTTAGGTATTTGCCCATACCAGATCTTCCAGATTTCTTAACACTCCCCCTTGGGCGAATACCACGGCATGCACATGCCTCATTAAAAACTCATCCCAAAAACCCAGTGGAAAAAAAGGGATGGAGAAAAGAGTGCATTGCATCCATTTCTTGGATCGCACTTGTTGCCTCATTAAAAACCTTTACGTGAGAAAACTCCAAGAAAACTCACAAAGGGGAAAAGAGTGCAACATTTGGATCTTCAGGATCATGTAAATCTTCTGGTATTACATATGGGCTATGGTTCAGGGATTCACTCCCCCTGAACCTTATAACTCACTAAGTCGTCTCATCCCTATGCCTCTAACACATTTGTGGAAGCTAGAGGCTGGGAGAGATTTTGTGAATAGATCTGCTAGGTTATCACAAGACTTGGCTTTTAACACATTTATCTCTCCGTTCTTCTGAAGTTCATGAGGATAAAAGAATTTAGGAGCAATATGCTTCGTGATATTACTCTTAACATAGCTCATTTGCATTTGTGCAATACAAGCGGCATTATCTTCATAGATAATAGTGGGGTCATCGACGGTGCTTATGCCACATGACTTCTTGATATGGCTAATCATCCGCCTAAGCCAAACGCATTCTCGTGAGGCTTCGTATAATGCGATTATTTCTGAGTGGTTGGTGGATGTAGCTACCAAAGTCTGTTTAAATGATCGCCAAGAGATGGCTGTACCACCACAAAGAAATACAAATCCATGCAGGATTTCGCATTATGTGGATCGACGGATATCCTGATCTGTGTATCCAACCATAGACATGTCTTGGTTCTTCTAAAATAATCCAAGATCTTGTGTACCGAAGGTACTGAATACGGTTTTAATGCCACCAATGTCTTGAGTTGAGTGCGCTATGTCTTGCTAGCAAGTTTACTGCAAAGGCAATATCTGGCCTTGTGCAGTTAGCTAGATACATTAGTGCCCCAATAGCACTTAAATATGGAACTTCTGGTCCAAGAATTTCCTCATTTTCCATCTTTGGTCTAAAAGGGTCTTTATCCGCTTCTAGGGATCGGACCACCATCGGGGTTTTTACCGGATATGATTTGTCCATGTTAAATTTCTCTAGGACTTTCTTGATATATGAGGATTGGTATACAAAAACTCCTTCAGGGAGGTGCTCCAGCTGCAGGCCTAAGCAAAATTTGTTTCGGCTCAAATCCTTCATTTCAAATTCTTTAACCAGATAAGAACTTGCTTCTTTTATATTTTCTGTCGTCCCGATGATATTCAGATCATCGCCATATACTGAAATAATACAGAATCCATTCCGGGATTTCTTTATGAATACACAGGGACAGTCTTCACTATTAGTATATTCTTTCTTCAGGAGGAATTCACTAAGTCGGTTGTACCACATTCTTCCAGATTGTTTTAATCCATACAACGACCTTTCCAGCTTGACGATGTACATATTTCGATTCACTTTACTTTGATTCGGAATCTTTACTCCTTCCGGGACTTTCATATAAATATCAGAATCAAGTGACCCATATAGATATGTTGTCACTACATCCATTAACTGCATACATAA
Source organism: Hsuehochloa calcarea (assembly GCA_036346395.1). Taxonomy (NCBI): domain Eukaryota; kingdom Viridiplantae; phylum Streptophyta; class Magnoliopsida; order Poales; family Poaceae; genus Hsuehochloa; species Hsuehochloa calcarea. Next base: position 62,365,599 of record CM070594.1, on the reverse strand, counting down.
ATTCATACCTGCTGCCAGTGATATTAAGTATCGGAACGTTGTTCCACTCATAACAGGAGAATAAGTTTCATCGTAATCAATACCGGGTCTCTACGTGAAACCTTGTGCCACCAATCTCGCTTTGTATCTCACCACCTCATTATTTTCGTTTCTCTTCCGGACGAAAACCCATTTGCATCCTACAGGGAATACCTTGGGTGGTGTTTGGGCTATCGGGCCAAACACTTTTCTTTTATTCAGCGAGAGTAATTCTGCCTCAATTGCTTCCTTCCATTTACCCCAGTCTGAACGCTTCTGGCATTCAGCTAAGGACTTTGGTTCTGGATCCAGTTCAAGGTTTCTAGCAATTTTAGAGGCGAAGTAGATGTCGACAACTGTAGTTTTCCTTTTATATAGTTCTCCTGATTCAACAAAATTAGTGGATATTTCTTCATTTATTTGGTCCAGCTCCTCGTGATTTCCCACAACGACGGAGTCTGGTTGTTCCGAAATCCCAGTATTAGACTGTGCGCGCGCAATTGTACTGGGTTTACTATCTTCAGGATTATTTCCTTCAGGGGTATTTTTAACTTCAGGTTGATTCTCTTTAACTGACCGGGAAGATGTCTTATTGAGTTCTATTTTCTGCGGACGTCTCCGCGGAATTGAGGCCTCATTCTCCGGTGCTCTCCCCCTCTTCTTCACATGAGGGGTTGGAGTGGTTCGAGTATCCTTCTGGGGTATTTCTACTCTCTCCGGAGCATTTGCTGCTGGTATATAAGACTTTGTTACTCCCTTCTGATCAGTGAATGCATCTGGCAAGTTATTTGCAATTTGCTGCAGGTTTATTATTCGCTGAACTTCTAGTTCAGCTTCTTTAGTGCGTGGATCCAGGGCCTGAATGCCTGAGGCATTCCAATCTATTTCTCGGCATTTATCTATTCCTCCCCCTAATGCCGGGAAATTTTCTTCATCAAAGATACAATCGGCATGGCGGGCCGTAAACATGTCTCCCGTGGTAGGTTCAAGATATTTAATAATCGACGGGACTCAAACCGACATATACTCCCAACTTCCTGGGGCCCATGGTCAGACGTTGTGGTGGTGAAATTGGCACGATACAAGACAACCAAATTTTCGCAGATGGGAAATACTTGGTTCTTTCCCACGCACTAGTTGCAAAGGGAAAATTGATGGTATGCGCTGGTCTTAAATTTATTAGTCTTCTTTGCATGCAACACCGCATGACCCCAACAATCGGTGGGGAGCCTCTTGCTCGCAAAGAGGGGTCTAGCAATTAGCTTAATTCTTTTGATAAATGACTCTGCAAGGCCATTCTGAGTGTGGACATGCGGTACAGAATGCTCTACCTTAATACCTAAGGCTAAACAATAGTCATTAAATGCCTTAGAGGTAAACTCACCGGCATTGTCCATTCTAATGGACTTAATTCTTTCATCTGGAAAGTTGGCCTTTATTCTGATTATTTGGGCTATTAGTTTAGCAAAGGCGTGGTTCCGAGTAGACAACAGGCATACATAGGACCACCTAGTAGAAGCATCTAATACGACCATAAAATATCTAAAAGGGCCCGACAGGGGTTGAATAGGTCCACAGATATCACCTTGTATTCTCTCCAGGAAAATAGGTGACTCCGCCTCTACTTTCAGGTAAGAAGGTCTAGTGATGAGCTTTCCTTTGGCACAAGCTGGGCATAAGAAATCTTCAGGTTTAGGAAAGGATAGAGTTTTGAAGCTATGACCAATAGAGTTGTTTATGATTTTTCTCATCATTCCTACTCCAGGATGCCCCAATCGATCATGCCAAATCTTGTAAGGCTCTGAGGATTTGTACTTTGTTTTTAACGCTACATATTCTTCAGGTTTTATGTAGGTATAATATAACCCAGATGAGAAGGAGGGAAGTTTTTCAACCACACGTTTCTGACCACCGTCAGGCTTAGTTAGTAAGAGATATTCTGTATCCCCATAACCGCTTGGTCTCCACATGGATGTCATTTGTGAATATCCTTAAAGCTTAATAGGTACGTTTGATTCGGGATACAAGAGAGCATCCTCAATCACTATTCGGTACCCATAGGAGAACAAGTGTGGCTCTTCCAAAGGCCAACTATGAGAGCATCGCTTCCACTATTGTCATAACATTTCCGCTTTCTTGGTTAACGCTTGGAAATATTTGGTATCCCTTAGGATTGAGTTGGTAGTTCCATCGCTCACTGCATGATTTCCTCCTCCTTCATCGATTCAAGAAGTTGTTCTATATAGAATATAATATAGTCAACAATAATCTAACAGGAATAAATCTTCGAAAGATAACAAGCAACTCTTTTATTCATCAAGAGATAATGTTTCAATCCTAAACAATTAGTGCTTCAAAAAAAAATATGGAAAATCCACTTATTCGTCTGGAATAAACTAAACTGATATAGTAGACCTAAGGAATTTATGACATTTGGAGTTGCTTGGGGAGATAGCCTATGGCCTACTGCAGGTCGCCATATGTGTCAACCTCCATGTGATCACCCCTTGCTGTAGTGTCGAGCTCCATCACACAGTTTGGGGCATCACCCTTATCATCATCAGGTTGATTAACAAAATGTGTCTCTGCAGCCTTCCTTACTGGCGCCTTCTTCCCCTTAGCAACTGACTCTTGGTAGAGTTCCACCAGATGTTTCGGGGTGCGGCAGGTGCGGGACCAATGGTCCATGCAACCACATCTGTAGTACTGTGAAGGAGGGTATGACTTCTTGCTACCCATGTCTGGCTTCTGTTGCTTGCCTCTCCCTTGCCCCATCCAGCGGGGTTTGCCATTCCCCTTCTGCACATTCAATTTCTTCCACTGTCCACCTTTCTGCATGGGGCCCTTTCCGCGGCCCTTACCACTTGTCCTCTGGAAATTTGCATGTGCTTCTGGCAATGGCTGTGATCCAGTGGGACGAGTCTGATAGTTCTTCATCAGTAACTCATCATTCTTCTCTGCCTCGAGAAGAGTGGTAATCAGTTCCGAGTACTTCTTGTACTTGGCTTGACGGTACTGCTGCTGGAGTGTCCTGTGAGTGGGGTGAAAAGTGCTCAAAGTCTTATCAATGATCTCAGCATCTGTGATCTTCTGGTTACAGAATCTGAGCTTAGCGATAAGTTTATGAATTGCAGAGTTGTATTCAGACACCTTCTTGAAATCCTGGAACCTTATGTTGGTCCACTCACGCTGTGCTTCAGGTAGCATGATGGATCTCTGCTGGTCATACCTCTCCTTCAGGGAGTTCCATAGTGCCAGCGGGTCTTCTTCTAGAAGATACTCAGACTTCAGGTCTGGGTGGATATGGTGCCTCAAGAAGTGTAGTGCCGCGCATTTGGCAAAGATCGGAATGGCGAGAGCCCCTCCTCAAAGTGGGGTTATGGCGTAGCGAGTGTTCTGGCCGTCAGGTTGATCTTAGCGTCCATTGTCCATGTGAGGTAGTTGCTACCGTCCAGGGCAAGTTCAGCAAACTCCTTTTTAGCGATGTCAGACATTTCCTACATTATTCATGCACAACACTAATTTACTACAGGTAAACAGCATGAATATTGCTATATCAGTAAGGTGTGGATTTTATCTAGATAATTCCAGAAAAAGCAATAACTAATAATAATTCTACAAAAAAAACAGGGGCTAAAATAAAGAAATTCAGTTCTGATAAAAATTTAAACGTAATTTTCAGAAAATCTGAGGGGTTTTCTGCAAAAAAAAACCTTATTTCCGAAATTTTTTCGTAATTTTCAGAATTACAGGGGGCCCTTTTGCAAAATATCCATTTTTTCTCGGACGTTGTTTCTCTTTCGGCCCATCCGGCCCATGTCGGACGGTTAAAAAGGGGATGCTCCCGGGGGGAATTAGGTTTTCCCCCTCGGTCTTCACGCAGCGGCGGCGGGCGCTCGCTCTCCGCGAAAAAAATGGCGGCCGGCCGAGCTTCCTTGCGGAAGTCGCGGCGGCAAGCGGCGGCCGGTGCGACCTCCTCGCGGAAAGCGGCGGTCGGCGACCTCCTCGCGAAAGCGGCGGCGCGCCGCTCTCCGCGAAAAATGGCGGCGCGACCGGGCTCGGTGATGGCGGTGCCGCCTTGCGAGGCGGCGATTGCGTGTGTCGGCCGGGCGTTGTGGCGCTCTTGGTGGAGGCGGCGCGAGCGAGGCGGCTACTGGCCAATGAGACGAGGCGGCGGCGGGCGTGGCCGGCTCCGCTCTTCCTCCCCTTGCCGCGTGCGCGAGCGAGGCGGCCGGCGCGCGCGGCTCGGCGTGGCGCAGCGAGACGAGGCGACGGCCGGGCGTGGCGGCCCCGCTCTTCCTCCCCTGCCGCGGCGCGAGCGAGGCGGCCGCGGCCGCGACGGGCGTGGCGTGGCGAGACGAGGCGGGCCGGCCCCGCTCTTCCTCCCCTTGCCGTGCGGCGCGACCGAGGCGGCTGCGGGCAGCTCTCGGGCGTGGCGCAATGAGACGAGGCGACAATGAGGCGTGGCCGCTCCGGCTCTTCCTCCCCTGCCGCCGCGCGGCAGCGAGGCGGCCGCGGCGCGGCAGGCGTGGCGCGGCGCAATGAGACGAGGCGGCGCCGGCTCCGGCTCTTCCTCCCCTTGCCGTGCGGCGCGAGCGAGGCGGCCGCGGCGGCGGCTCGGGCGTGGCGCAGATGAGACGAGGCGGCGGCCGATCTGGCGGACCAGTGGGCGGCAAGATTCGGCGGCGATGGTCCGCCATCGCCGAGCCGCGTTCGACCGAATGCCAAATTTTTTTCTTTTACCATGATTCACAGATCGCAAAACTGATTCTACGATAATCTACTGGATCTAGATATTAAAAATGTAGATTAATCTACTGGCGATCTAATCATGGCATTGCAGATCTAGTATGATTAACATAAATTGCAATGCACAGAAGATTGAAATTACCTTTCACCTTGGAGAGCGATTCGTGCTGATAACGTGTTGAATAATAATCGTTGGGACGATGAACGGTAATACAATCACACAATAACGCAGTCAATCAATAATACCAGAGCAGCCAAAGTGAGAGAGAACACCAGAATCTTTATTAATGAATCAGGGATGTGTTTACACGATACAATGTCTCTCTATTTATAGATTAAGCCCACAGGGGCAATTTAGGTATTTGCCCATACCAAATCTTCCAGATTTCTTAACACTTTTCTCCCTCCCGGTTGCTATTAGCAAGTTTTATGTCTTTGCTACTGACGTTGTTAATGCTTTCGATGTTGTCATGCTAAATATTTCAAAACATGCTTTCAATGTTGTCATTCTGAAATTTTGAACTATTTTAGCGCTGTAATAAAATTTTCAAAAATAATTTTTATAATTTTAAAATTTCAAAATAATTTTTATAATTTTAAAATTTCAAAAATAGTCCTGTAAGCGTACTAGCTGCCGCCTGGGACGGCAGGTGATGGCAGCACCTTGCACCAACCCAAAATAAAAATAAAATATTATTTAATAATATTTGTTAGACGTTTTTTTAAATATATAAATTGAGCTCGAATAATTATGAAATTTTATGTGGAGCCTCCTGACATAGTGTGTCTGCTTGTGTAATTTTTTCAAAATTTTATGCATTTTTATTTTTTTTTCTCCAAAATTCTTTAAAGGCAAATGTTTCTACGAATTTTCTAATATAGTAAATGAGGTCCAAACATTATGGTTTTTTTTTTGCCAAACTTCGTACACAATGGACTTGATTGTGTAAATTTTACATAATTTGATATGCTCTGAAATTATCTTGACAAATTCAGGGTTTAGGTCTAAAAAATTAGGACGAGACGTTTCGGAAAATATGATTTCATGATTTCATATGACTTGAGATGTGCAAAGTTTGGTATGACATGACTACTCTTGGTCGCTCTGGTTCTTGATCATATTTCTTCTGTACGGTGAAGTTAAAGCAAAGTACAGAAATTAACTTAACTGAAGGAGTTGAAAACGTTGCGATTACGGAGAAGCCCTAAAACATAGAAGAATCGATGTCAATGTGAATGGTTATCTCTGGGATTCCACCAGAAGAGACATACTTTGATGGCTCAACGGAGGCACAGAACCAGAACTATATTGCAGTCTGCGCGCGGACAGAAGCACGTTACATGTGGCCACATGGCATGATGGTTCGGCTAATTGCTTTATCATGGACGCTAATACTACGGTAACTTGCGAAACGAGCTTCTGGACCATGTAAGTACGCATGCCTTTAGAGGATAGTAAAAACATGGCGAATAGGAGGGGGGGACTACTACGGAATGGCCGGACCTACTGCGTGGACCGGGGCCATTTGCCCTTCCTTGCGAGCTCGGCGTTGTACTCCTCGCCGGCCGCCCTGGCCTTGGCCTTGGCCACCATTTCCCGCTTTTTCTCGCGCTCTCTCTCGCATGCCTCGCGCTCCCTGCGCCTGCACGCCTCGAGATGGGCCAGCGTCTACCGCCGGATACGCTGGTTGTGCTCTTCAGTTCGACGCTCCTCCTCCCGGATCTCGCGTGCTCTTTCGGCATTCCACTCCTCGAAGTCGATTCGCCACTGGTCGTGTGGGTGGATCTCTAGGTCGATCCACTTGCGGTAGCCACATAGCGGCTCCGGGGACTACGAGTAGACGGGAGAGATTGTTAGTGCATACTTTGAAAGAGAATTGGTAGGGGAACTTACTGTAAGTAGTCCTTACCAGTTGCCGATAGCTGCTCGTATCCCAACGACGGTCGGGATAGTTAGAGGAGTAGTTAGAACAACCCCAGTAACATATGTTGAGACTGAGCTCGTGCTTGAATTTGAAGAACTTACATGTGTCCCTGCACCAACAGAGGGGCGGCGTCTCCCCCTCTGGCGAGTGTTGCGGCGAAGGCTCGGTTGGAACATTCGGCGGGGGTTCTTTGCACGGGGCTTCATTGCGAGAGTCGCCATCCTAGCAAGTCGCTTCTGGACCGGGCCTCAGCAGCCCTAGCTTGTTCGGCCCGTGCCGTTGAAGCCCTTGCTAGATCACGGATCTCGTCCCATTGCTTCTTGAGGTTGTCCATCCCAGCGTGGTGAAGTAAGCTCTGGTGTAGCGTTGGGTTTGATTGTGTGATTTTCTCTCGTAGATGTCTTCCACCTCCTTTTATAAGCTAGAGGGTTGGCATGGTGTGGTTGGCAGAGTGTTGTCTAATCCTTTTGCATAGAGAAGTCATGTCCTATTTTTCGAAGTGTTGTCCTTTCGGTCTGAAAAGCTGGCAAGGCAGAGTGTTGTCACATCTTACTTTGCAGAGTCCTGTCTCGTCCTGCTTTGCAGAGAGAAGTCACGTCTTACTTTGCAGAGTAATGTCATTACGTCTTACTTTGCAGAGTGTTGTCTTTTCAGTCTGAAAAGCTGGCGAGATAGTGGGCTGTCACGTCTTACACTGCAGAATGATGTCTTTTCGGTCTGAAAAGATGGCGAGACAGAGTGTTGTCACGTCTTACTCTGCAGAGTGCTGTTATTTCGGTCTGAAAAGCTGGCAAGGCAGTGTGTTGTCATGTCTTACTTTGCAGAGTGCTGTCATTTCGGTCTGAAAAGGTGGCGAGGCAATGTGTTGTCACGTCTTACTTTGCAAAGTGCTGTCATTTCGGTCTGAAAAGCAGGCGAGGCAGTGTGTTGTGACTTAAGTTTGCAAATGTGTTTTGTAAATAGTTTGAGTCCATGTACCTTTTTTCTTATGGTATGATTCTAAAAGTTGGCAAATATATTTTGCAACTTGTTAGGAATCTTGCTTTTGATCCTTGTTAGGCATGGCTCATCAATTGGCAAATGTGTTTTGCAATTGAACTTGTTTTGAAAGCTATTTGCTGCTTTATCAGGATAATCGGTAGTTCCGGCGTTATAACTGCGGAACTACTGCTGGGCAGAACTTCCGAAAATCTCGCGAAATATTTTTCCAGAGAGCACTCTTTTTGGGACTTAGCCGATTTTCTGTAAGCACGGTAGTACCGCCATGTTGGGAGTGGAACTACCGCACTGCGGAAGTTCTAATTTTCGCGCGAAACGTTTTTTCCAGAGAGGGTCTTTTCGCACTTCATTGAAGAGCAGTAGTACCGTAAGAAATTTACGGAACTTCTGATAATCGAAAGTACCGCAAATTAGTTGGCGGTAGTTCCGCGTTGATTTTTCCAACGGCTAGTTTCTCGTCTTATATAGCCGTTACTGTGTGGAGTCATATCGTGCGGTCTTGTTATTGCGAAAACTTAGTATGCTGAAATTGTCTGCAACATTACAGATTTAGGTCTCAAAAATTTAGAATGTAGGATTTGGAAATTAGGGTTTGATTAATTCACACGCAAAGTATTCATAACGGAATTAGATAGAGGCATACATATACAAACGAGTACAACAACGCCACAAAGGCATACATCACGTAGTGCAGGGATGCATAGAAAAAGAGTGGATATTACAATCTTATTAAAACTGAACTTCTACTTAGCAAGAACAAGAAATAATAGAAGAAAAATTACCAAACTGGCTATGTTAACTAATTTCTGAAGCGATTTCTCAACCATTTCCATCCTTTTATCCAGTCTTTTAAGAACATTATCTTTATTTTCCATCGGTTGATCCGATGGTCGAGGAACTTGACGAAATGCAGCCACACGACGGGTGTCCTCTTGTAAGGCAGCAATTTGCATTGCAATATCTCGAACCTCTAGCACAACTTCATCAGCCCACAGCCAGAACCGACATGTTGTGTTCTGTAAAAATAATTGGAACTGCAAGTAAAAAACATGCTGTTTGGAAAGAAGTTTATTGGGGATGATCAGTCACAAGTTTTCGTAAGATTTGAACACTTCATGAACACTCGGGATGGATTCGTTGGCGTATGGGAGGTGAACACATTCACCGGATCCCTGCAACGAGGGCAATCCAAGTGATGTCGTAGCGTTTCTAATTGCCTACTCACTCGGAAGTTTGATGATGTCGTAGACATCTCGTTTAAGACTGGAAGGAATGAGAAGAGGAACTCAAGAGTGAGGGGAATGACAGCCAAATCATGCATATATATAGCCTGCGGGTAAATTGTAATTTGGTTGAAGAAAATTCGAGTTCGCGAGGTAGCGGGACCAAGGAGGTATCGTGGGGCAGCATTGCGTTATGTCTTTAAGGTTTAGTAAGTTAAAATCGGGAGGTACAGTTGTTGTTAGTACTAAATATTTCGGAGAATATTTTGTGTACATAAATCAGTTTTGTAACGCACAGGGACATTACATAAAACAAAGGCGGGATGCACAATGACATTCCATAACAAGTTTTACATGGCCATGACATTAGTTAGGGCGCATCGTCGTGTCGCTTGCCGGGACGGCGTAGTTGATCCTCAGGGAAGGTGAACATGTCCGGGGAGCGGCGTACGTCTCGAAGGTCGTAGTAGGGGCCCTACCTGGGAGGCAAATCTGGGGTGATCTCATCGTGGGGGTCCGGCTGAGGCCTGAGCATATCGTCAACCCACTGGTACGCTTCCTACGGGAAGGGTACATGGTGAGTTAGTCATTGGTTTGTGCGATGGGAAAATATGTGTAACTACGTTCACGCGTACCTGAGTAGGCTGTTGTGTGGAGGAGGATCCTCCTGGCCAGTCCGAGCCGTAATGCTACACGGTGTACCCTCCGTACGTGTCGCCAAACCACTTGTCGCGCTCTCGCAGGTGTGATGGAACGTCGTGCGTCAATGAGCCGAACCCTTCGTCCCTGCACTGCGGTGAGTCAGGGTTGGCATGTGGACTGCAAAAACGTCGCGCCGGCGAGGAAGTCCAGTCCTGCGCCTCCCTCCGTGATGACGATGGTTGCAGTAGAGTGCTGTCCCCTCGCAAGTGCTGCAAGAACAAATGGCAATGTCAGATACGTCCGAAATGAGTGCATGAAAAGGTACTCACGACAAGAACCGGTTGACAGATGATAGATCTGTGGCCCGAGGCGGGTCGGGGCCGAGCGACCGTAGCTCCGACGACTCCCAGAGTGCGACGGGCATGCAGAGGGCGGTGCTGACGGAGGTGCAGAGGGCGGAGGTGGTGGAGGGTGCCCTCCGTATACGCGATGTTGTACGTGAACGTCGCTGTGGCGACCACAAGTTATGGATCTAATCGCAGCAATCACGTCCTCGTGTATGGTGTGTATCGCACCTAGGAGACAATCAAATGTGCTGTTATTTTCACAGCGTAGATCTCCAGTAGTCTCACGCTGGATACGCTCCAAGCGGTAGTACTGCATGAAAACCGATAGTAAGTGCGAAAAGTGTAAATTATGCGAAGAATGTTTTACCGTCTCGTCAAGGCGGGCCGTCCGGTGACGGTCCGGACCAGCTAGTACGACGTCGTCGTGCATGGCGTCCACTGGACGCTACAGCGCTGGCCCAGTAAGCATGCACCTAGTGCGCAAAACGTACCACCGCAAGTACGCAACGTACGTCTGGATGGCGTAGCCGCGAAACTCCAGCACCACGTCCGTCGTAACCCTCTCGGTCCACAGCGCTGTCCACGGCTGCTGCGTCTGCCTCCAGTCGTCATTCCTCCACCCTCTCCTTGTTTGCCTGCAATTGAATTGAGATGTCAGAAAATCTTATTCAGACATGCCCTTAAAATGACACCAAAGAATGACATACCGGTGAGCCTTTGCTGTGAGAGGTCGTATCGCGGGCGGTGGCACCTCCTGGTAAAGGCCGAACTGTCTCATGACCCGCTGCAGATTGTACGGCTCGACCTTGTGCTAGAAGACCAGGTGGCAGGTGGTCAACTAGAGTGCCTTGTCCAGAGTGCACTGGGACGATAATCCGTAGGGGGTCGTGTCTTCAAGGAACTGTGCTGTCCATGGCCACCAGATGACCTCGTCCTCGTGGAGAGTCTCGAAAAGGTTATAGAACTCTAGGTACACGCGTCTCGGTCTCTCCCTAGCCCACCCTAGGGTAGCACGTGTCCACCGTGTTTCCATCGTAGGCCCGTCGACGGGGTCGTTGCCTGCAGCATTCCCGTAAAACTCGGCGATCACCTGGTAAGGGTGCACGGTGCTGCGAAAGTACGGTCGGCCAACTGGAAAGTTCTCCCACGACCATAACTGTAGCAGGGCGTAGCATACCGCGAGGACTGGCTCCCCGCCCGTGCTGCGCTGACAAGCATCGCACAACCCTTGGTACGTGGCGCAAAGCACTGCAGAGCTCCAACTGTACTGTGGAACCTCGTTGGCCCACGCGTCCGCCAAAGACTCTACCAGATGGATGTAGCTGGGATACACGCAGTCTCCATACGTGGTAGGAAACAGGATCCATCCGAACAGGAACAAAAGGTACACGACTAAGTGTATCCTCACTTCCTCCACAGTTGCATGCACGGGGCAGGTCATGTACTCCCGCAGCCAGGAATGTGGCACACCCGACGCGTTCGCAGGAATCGGGTGACCGAATCTGTCGGCCAAACGGACCTTCCAGCCATCGCCTCGGAGGGGCACTCTTGAAGACCACGCAGCATAAACACAAGCGAGCCACGCCCTCCAGAGTAATGGTCATCTCCCCCCACCGGAAGTGGAAAGTGTGAGTCTCCGGTCTCCAACGATCCACGAGCACATACAGGAGTGCTGCATCAAACTGCAGCGCGTCCGGGAGGTCCAACATTCGGGCAAGGGGCAGGAGCCCGGTCTCCTGCAGCCTGGGGACGTACCGCTCGTCAAGGGGCCACCTGACCAAGCTCTGAGGGCCGACCCGGTGGACCACGCCCGACAACGGTGTCCCCCCATCCCAGCGTGGGTCGAGCAGCTCGTACGCGTCGTCAACCAGAGGCTGCGCCATCTCCTGCCGACAGGGAAACAACATGTTAGTCCACATGTAAAACATATTGTGTGGCACAGAAAAACAAGGCGAAACATACGACAAAAAAGTTAACAACATAACCGAACATATGACCATAGTGAGTTCACAAATGACCAAGACAATATAACATTACGTTCGTACACAAAGGCATAGATTAACAACAACACAGCTAATTGAAAGCATTAAAATAAGCATGCGACGTCACGACTCAGTAATGATATCTTGCTCGCTACGGTGCACTGGTTGTGGCGGGTCTGTTTGGGCAGCGGCTGATGGAGTGCCCAACTGTCTTGCACAATCTGCAATGCGGGCGGCGAACCCGTTGCCCGCGCTGGCTGTCGTCCATGTCGTTTCGGATGCGTCGTGGCTGGTGTCTTCCACGGCCGGGGTGCTTAAGTGCATCGTTTGGCACCCACTTCACCTCCCCTAGCCAGAGGTCCCTGTAGTGCGTGTCGAGCCCGTACGAATGGAACTCGGCACTACAAGTGCCATAGAGGTGTTGGATGTCGTAGTACTCAGAGATGTAACGCTCTGATGCCTGCCGCCACACCGCGCACGCCGTGTACACATGGGAGCATGGTTTGTGTAGAAGCTGCGGCTTGTTGCAGGTACACGACGCTTCTTCACCAATCATACAGACCTGCTTACGATCCCCTCTAGCGTAGCCCATCACGTACTTCTCCCTGAGCCTGATCTCGAACTTCTGCCTGACGCCATCAATGGTACGAGCGTTGTGCGATCGAGCCTTGCTGGTCTTATTCTCCATGTAGGCATGCAATACTTCAGAGAATTGCTTCCCATCCTCCAGATGCTTATTGGCCATCATGGCTTTGTTGACAAAGTATCCGATGGTACGGTTCCAGCTCTTCTCCACGATCGCAGTGATCGGCATGGAGCGGACACCCTTGAGCACACCGTTGTACACCTCCGATATGTTGGTCGTTATGATCCCGTACCTTGCACCATCGGTGTCGTGCAGCAGGGACCATTTCTCCAGGTCAAGTGCGTGCGAGTTAACCCACTGTGTGAACTCCCCAACTCTCGCAGACCCTCGAGTCGCTGCCCCTGCCTCGGCATGCACTGAGTCCCTTACATACTTCCCGGAATCCCGATCTGCTCATCGAGCTGTCTCCACACCGCTTCGAACTTCCTCCTTTGGTCCTGCATGTAGAACTTCTTGAACATCTTCATGAGGTCCTTGCTCCGAAACCTTGTGTGGAAGTTGGCCGCGAGATGCCTCATGCACCAACGGCTCCTAACATCGTTCCACTGGATTGGCGGCTGCGTCCCATTTTGCATCATGCACAACGCGGACATCAACCCAGCATTACGATCTTGAACCACCGCCTACTTCACATTGCACAGGAACCACAACCAGCTATCGGTGTTCTCGCTCTCAACAATTACGAACGCCACGGGGACTAACTGGTCATTCGCATCGGCCGCAACGGCGGTGAGGATGGTACCCCTGTACTTCCCACATAGGAAGGAGTCATCCATCGTGAGCAAGGAACGACAATGCTTGAACCCTTCGATCGCCTGACGGAAGGCACATAAGACCCTTTCAAGAACAAAACAATTGGGCCCCTCAGTCGGATGCACCCGCTCAAGCTTGTTTACATACGCCCCGGGATTAGATTCCGCGATTTGATGCAGCAATCTTGGTACTAGGTTGTAAGTCTCTTCAAATGTGCCGAACATTCGCTCCAGAACCCCGCATTTCGCACGCCATGCCGTCTTGTAGCTGACAGGGAACCCCACCATATTGCAACATCCGTCAGTAGGAGCTCTGGCGAAATGGACACATCTGCAGCGATAAGGTGGCTTATCAGGCTGGCAACATACGAGGACGTCATGTTGCAGTGCCTGTGAAGCGGCTCAGCTAACTCGCATGTATGGTCCTTTAGCACCGTTATCCGGAAGCCCATGGCAGCGGTCGTGAACCTCTACGCACGGACCTTGCCAGCACAGGATACATCAGCGCACCTGACTATGTAGATGTCGGGGTTGGACCTCTGCACCCGATACGTCCGACCGATGTTAACGGCGTATCTAGCAATAGCATGTTGTGTGGCGCTCTTGTTAGGGAAGCGCTGGCCTAGGAGCAGGGTGTCCTCATTGAACCCCCACTCAGCCCCCTCCGGACGTGGTAGAACCAGCGATGTCATCGCAACGTCGTCCAATCGTGAGGGGACGTAAGCAATATCAGTGGTCACAAAACCACCAACTGCATCTCCTCCCGTAGCAGCTTATACGTCAACGTCCTCTTTCGAACTAGTTGTTTCCACGTCCTCCTCACTTCCATCTCATCCACCTAATCGGCTAGGTACTCGTGACAATCAATACGGGCTGACCACCATCTCTTCGCTCCTTCGTTGGGCTCAAAATTGACGGCACGCCTCCTCAAGTCTCCATCGCCCACGTCTCCTCCAACACCGGAGACCAACGCAGGCTCCTCCTCACCACCAGCTTCACCTTCACCGGAACCACCCGCGCTGGATGTCCCCGTCCTCTCCAAGAACTGAACGTAGACCATCGGACGCGCATATATCGTAGCAACGGGGTTGCAAACAACCCCTATGTAATTGGCCCATGAAGCGTCACATGTGACCTTCATAAGTTGTCAAATGGTATCGCCTGCACCACCCACCACCGAGGCATACAACGCCTCGATGTGCAGTTTCTTCCTTCCAGTGGATCGATCGAACGCGGAACGCATGCACCGCCTTAGCTCCGAGAGGCTCGTGTCCTTCAGAGCCGGCGCCCGGATCACGGTGTGGTGATAATTTGATAGGTCCGCACCGTATGGTCCGTCGCGTACGAGAGCATCCCCGTGGAACACGAACATATCTTGAACCGTCATAAAGTACCTAACACATGTGCATATGAAACCATCGAATTATTTGTGGGATTTTTTCCAAATGAATGATTCTACAAATTTGGTTATGCCCACTTCACACGAGCGTTTTGTCGTACAGGTTTTCAATCCTGATTGGAGTTCGTATGATTTTTTTATCTATGTTATGTTCAAGCTAATATAATTTGTAGTATAAAAAATCCGTAGCCTATTCTATGTTACACTTCAGAAATTTCCTGTGGTACTAAATAAAAAAGAAAACCAACAAAATTGATTTCCCTAAATTTTCATATAGTTACGATTTTTTAACTAGTTCGATTTTACAGTGCAAAAATAATTCACTACATAATTTCTTATTGCATTTGTATGTTTCCATAACCAAGTTAGACCTAGCTTACACCAATGACATGCGGGGTCTACGACATAGTATTCTTTTTTATTAAATTTCAAACATAAAAACTTATTGACTGGTGCGGCCAGTTTCTCATTCTCGCGGTGTACTGCGTAGTGCATGCACCAAAGGCAGCATGCCCGATCAAGAGTACATATACAAAGCGTTCAGTGGTTCTATTTCTATTTCGTTTAACGACCTCCAAATATTTTGCTATTTTATGACCAACTTCATGAAACTATGCAAATAACCGAGATGAAATTTACAACACTATCAACAAAAGGCATGTTAAGTCAACTAATTACGGCCTAATGATATTGCTAACTACTGAGTCTTCCAATTTTACGTCCGAACACTAGGTCAAAATAAACTGACTACACAACTATAACTACTCGGTTGCTACAATTCATCTAATTGCATCCTAATCACATTGCTAAAACTAGCGATAATAATAGCCGGATGCGAATGACACTTACCTTTTCTAGGTGCTCGCAGCAGGCCGCACATCTTATTTGCTTCTCCCTTCTCTTCCAAGAACTGCTTTTCTCTCTCCCTCGTGAAAATTTTCCTTCGCTCTCGCGCGTGAAATTTTTTCCGCTCACGCTCGTGAATTTTTTTTCACGAACCCCTCTTATCGCATCGCAGGAGCCACTGAGGGAGCTTACTGGCTCCTTTTATGGACGCGCAAGGCATGCGGCAATGCCTTGCGCGTCCGGGAGCATGGCGGCGCCGGGGCGCGCGCGCCGATGCGACGCGTGGGGCGGTAGCAAGGTGATGCCGCCCCGGCTCCGGTGGGTCAAGAAGAGTATCGCCGTCCCAGACGGCAGCTAGTACGCTTACAAGGCTATTTTTGAAATTTTAAAATTATGGGAGCTATTTTTGAAATTTTAAAATTATGGAAGCTATTTTTGGAATTTTTGTTGCGCAACGGGGCTAAAACAGTCCAGAATTCGTCATTATGTGTGTTTTGAAATATGGTTTTTTTCTTTGTGTCTTGAGATGCTTAACATTGAAAAGCCATTTGACTTGTTATTTTGGAATTTAGAATAAATTTAAATTGGAATTTTTGGCCGGGCAGATTCTTTTTTCCTAATCCAAAGTTTTAAAGCGGTTTATGTCTTAGCTCTCTGGCATTGCAAAGATGCAGTAACTTCACGAATGAACTATAAGTTTGGCGATAATAAAAACAGTAAATACAGACGCTAGCAATAACTATCGGTGCTATCTACACCATGCAACTAAAATATAACCAAATTCACTATCCTTTGCCAATACCATCCTTATCTATACCTAGGGGTGAATACAGGCCGAGATGATCCTGTATTCAGAGAGAAAGAAAAACAAATGTTGACATTTTCTTATTTAACTGATTTATATTCGATATATTGGTATTCGTATAGAAGATTTCATGGGATGTGAGTCAGGATATGGAAAGTGCAATATCTATTTTGTTTTTGTATTCGATAGAATATCCCAATAAATCAGCAAAATGTATATCTGATAATATGTAAAATGAATATATGAACATTAATACCCTCTTTGATTTCCCGGTCACGATCATTGACTCATTTTTAGTATAAACTTATGGGATATGATACATGCAATTATATTTAGGAAGAAGTCTAGTTTACCCCTGATCTTTCATGTTGTAATCACTTAACCTCTTGAACTAAAAAAAAACAGGTATCCTAAACCATAACCTTTTAAAATCGGTGCAAACAGCCCTCTAAAACGGTTTTGCCACTGTAGATATTAGTGTGGCAATGACGTGGGGGTGACTCAGCAAATTAAATGCATACAAACTCCAAACGCACTAGAGCCCGCCCAGTGTCAATGAATATTGCCCCTTCTTCCCTTCTCTCTCTTTCTCCGCCTAATTAAGGAACTTTTGGTCGTATTGGTGCTTTTTTGGTGTGTTTTTCCAAGAATAGCAGTCGTCACGCGAAAATTATAGAATTAATGCCTCCACCGCACGGTCATCGCGTGGGACGACCAGCCAGCTGACACGTACCCCAAACCGCACGGTGGCCGTGAGGTGGGGGCGCTGCCGCACGGTGACCGTGCTGGGGGGCGACAAATATCTCAATGTTCCATTAACTCGTAATGTATTTAACTACTGGTTCGGAAGAGTTCTCTAAAAATTAAAAGCCAGACCGTAAAGCTTTTACTCATTGCTATTTCTTTTTATGAAACCTAATTTTAAATCGATTCCCAACAGGTTTCTGATTATTTTTGCATGTAAGATATGCTTAGCTTCACCATTTTCCTTTTGAAAAGATCAACTCAATACTTAACGAGTATCCTCAGTTTCTTTGGAAGCTGGCCAGATTTTGGCTTTTTCCTCTCATTGCAACTGCTAGTTTTCATTTTTGGCTTTTGGCTTTTGACACCGAATTTGGTTTCTGTATGTAGTACCGAAACGAAAGCTAGAAATGACTGTTGAATATCATCTGATTTAGCATTGAATTTATTGTTTCAGGATTCCAGCTTGAATAACATAGGAAAAGGC
The DNA here is from genome assembly GCA_036346395.1 of Hsuehochloa calcarea. NCBI lineage: Eukaryota > Viridiplantae > Streptophyta > Magnoliopsida > Poales > Poaceae > Hsuehochloa > Hsuehochloa calcarea. The sequence continues at coordinate 62,348,035 of CM070594.1, read as the reverse complement.
ATATCAGTTATCAGTAGTCCTTACTGCTTAAGTCCTTATATCAGAGTAAATGACAAGAAGCATGGAAATGGTGTGGACCAACAGAGCTATTTGATGATCAATTTCCATACAATGAGGCACTGCTGACTTCTAGGAGACATTAAACATTTTGTGTACATATCCTCAAGTAATACGGACCAAAAGAACTAGTGCTGAGTAACCACCAGACTCCAAATATCTCAAAATATAGAATAAATGTGAAAGCCTAACCAATCTAACACAAATGGTTTAATTGGATCTAGTTATTTTTTTTGTTGCATCTATTGCGTTATCATTATACCACAGGTCCTGTAGGCTGCATCTTACAAAAAGGCATGTTGATCATCACATTAATGAAGGTTATGTTGGAGATATGCCCTAGAGACAATCATAGAGATGATTATATTTCATTCTATTTATAATTTATTAGATAATATGTTATATTGTTCCTAGAATAATATCGTTAATATTTATTATCATGTATGTGACTTGATTGTAAAACTCTATATTTCTGCTATAATTATTCTTAAACGTTCTCTAGTCGGAAACATATGAGGACACATATGAATAAACTAGCATATGTATTGGTTGATGACCATGTTTCATGGGTCATAGATATGGAGATATCAAACCAATAATATAGACACATGTTAGCGAACATGGGGTTGGATCGACCCACCATGAGACACTGCGAGAACGTTGCATTCTTACATGTCATCAGTTGATTTAATTTATAGTGTGTATGCTATGTCCTTAGACTTGAGGTCGCCACACGTACTCGAGATGTGTAATGGCTCACTTAGGGGTTTCCAAACGTTACTCCATAACTGGGTAGTTATAAAGGTAGCTTTCGGGTTTTATCATGATGCATGCAACAAGAAATCAAGATAGGATTTGCCCCTCCATGCAACGAGAGAGATATCTCTAGGCCTCTCGAGTGATTGGATTCCAGAAATGCATGGCCATGCTACTCGCGTTAAAGAGTCGACCGTAGTCGGGGAATTTGAGTCACATGATCGAGAAAGAGTAGTCAAGTTAACCAACAAGGATGGCACGTACTCGCCTTGAGCTTGACCGATATCGTGAGGTAAAAGGAAATACATATAAGTTTTGTTGAGGTTCATCTGATATGATCTTTACGTATACTTGGGAGTCGGCATGTTTTGCTAGTAGCCACTACCAATTAGTGGACGAGTAGGAGTGCTCGGGCCATGTTCAAGTGTACGTGAGCCTATATGGTCACATGCTTAAAGGGTTGGGATTTAATTTGAATGGTGATCCGAAATCTTGTGGACCACGAGTTCCTAATGGGCCTCAAAGTTCGAGACACATCATGGATACCTATATATAGAGAGGGGCGGTGGCATAGGGTTATTAGTGATTTTTGCAATTCCTAAAACCCTAGCAACCACACCTTCCTTATCCAATACCACGCAGCCGACGCTAGCACTCCAGCGCGTGGTGTCTCTGCCCCGTACGTGTGGATACCTTGGAGGTGTTGATGCGAAGCATCAGCACTAGGACGATCTGCAACTCGTGACAATCACAAGGAGCTGGAGGAGGAGATGTGCGGCTAGTACGACTACCACCGCACCAACACGCTACATCGACTCTACTTCCGCTACGAGTCTACGCGTCTAGTTGTAATCTCGTGATCTATTACTAGCGGAGGTTCCTTGTTTACGCGGTAGATTTTTTGAATTTGTGCTAGCGTAGCCTACCCATGTTTCAACACGTTCGCTCATGGTGTGGTTTGAGAGAATAGCTTATGGGTCTCTTGCTTGCAGGTCACCACCAACCAAGTCGAAAAGTCCACATGATTACCTAGTCATCACCAGCCAGTTTTCATGACAAATGAAGCTAGAGGCCTGACAATCATCAGCACCATGGGATAGACACAAAGGTAAGTTGTTGTATGTAATCCTTTTATTTACACAGCAGCAATCCTTGCATGGCTGCTGATCCATGTGTACCGAACTTCGTTGATACATAGATTATAACAATAGTAACCATTCTACAACCAAGCTCAGGAGGAGGAAGACAAAGCCTTGATCCTTGAGATTCAATAGAAATAGAAAAAATGAAAACCTATTCTCAAATAGCAAAGGAAATAGACACGACAATATCCTCCAGAAAGGAGGAGGAAACCTTACAAAGGGTTGACATCTCGTATTCTTAGGGCATGTTTGGTATAGCTCCTGCACACTTCTCGTATCATGTAATACTTGTAACCAAACAGCGCGCGGCATAAAATACTTGTAACCATTCCGAAATGTCATCAGTTTTATCTATGGAAAAAAGCTACATTGTAACTCTATTGGAAATATCGATATACAATATAGTGCAACAGTACACACATAACATACAAAATATGCATACAAATATAGCAAAAAAAAATCGCATAACACGGGATACAATATGGCTCACTTATCTGAGCCACTACTCTGTGCTCGCTGCGTCTGCGTCCTTGTGCGCGTCCTTATTTTGTGTCGAGCATGTCCCGTAGGATACGTCGGTCGGTCCAGGGAGCGTGTGTTGGATCAGAGGAGGTATGAAGACCGTTGTTGAGTGAGCGGGGGTGCACCAGTAAGATGAGTTGGAGAAAATTGAGTCTAGTAAGCGTCGATGTCATCCTGCTCATGTGGAGGAGCTCTGGCCTTGGATTTACGGTGTGCCAGCAAACCCGGAGGAGCTCTGGCCTTGAACGTATGGTGCTCCAGTGAACCCGGAGGAGCTCTGCCCTACGTACGCTCTAAACTCTGGCTGTCATGGTCCAAACCCTGACACCATGTACTGCTCCCTGGTAGGAGTTGGGAGGCCCGTATCCTCATTAGTGGACGTGAACTGATCGTCACCCCCATGGTCAACTGAAGGATGCAAGACGGAACGATGCTAGTAAAAATAAATACTATGTACGTAAACTGAGAATCTTGTACCTCCCGGATATGCAGTGTAGAAGACAGAGGGGGAGCACTAGTCTATGTACGGCGTGCGGACGGTAGAAGTGATACATCCCACGGACCTACGGCGGGAGAATAACATGATGTTAGCGGAACGTAAGGCATAACCAAAAAAATAAAACGTGTATTTGTACATAACTTACCTCCTCGTCGATCTGGCTCATAGATGACCGACGGGTAGCGCTACGACGCTGACCGAACTCGCTAGGTCATGATGACCTAATGGGTGAGCACGGTCTCCCACTTGGTGCTTGATGTGCAGGATGTCGTCCGTCGAACGACCACAACACAAGTTCTTTATTTATGTTCTTCGACTTCGCGAAGATTTACTTTAAAGTTTTTAGCAGCCCCGGTGTTGTGTCTCAGCTACGGATGGCGGTTTTCGATGTGCTTGCGATGCGATGCGCTCGCTTCAACTGAAGTGACATACAAAACAGGTTCAGTAACGAAGAGTACAAATATCATCAATGAAACAATTAGAGGTTATAAATGTATTACGGTGTCGTCAAGCTGTAAAGCGTTGTGACAATTGAACGAGTGGTGGAGGCTCTCGTGGTGCATCACCTGCTCCGGGCGCTTTGCTGGAGGAAGGGTGAGTCTGGCGTGCGACCGTGGTACGTACCACTGTAGGTACTCACCGTACGTCCGAACGTCGGACGGACACTGAACCTGCGAGACCTCCAAGTGTGTTGTCTCCATCCATGTCGTAATCCACTCGTGCTGGACTGCTTGCCAGTCCTCAGCATGCCGACCCGTCCTCAATTGTCTTTATTTTCAGAAGGATTGATGTTTGAAAAGAAGACATAAGAAGGGTAAACATTACTCCAATGAAGTTTGACTTATAGGTGTACAACTCGTTGCAGAACTCTATCGTTCGGAGGGGGGCACGACCTGGTACAAAGCAAGCTATCACATTACACGATGCGGCGCGTAAGGCTCCGCCATATGTCAGAACACCAAATGGCAGGTCGTCGCTCGTAACCTGGCGTCCTGGGTGCGTTGCACGTACAACCCGTGTAGCGCTACCATCTGCACGAAATCTGGGGTCCATGGAGCCTAGATGATGTCGTTGTCGTGCAACGACTTGAACTTATTGTGGAACAACGAGTAGCACCTTGTCGGTTTGTCCTTGGCCCAGAGTAGACTGGTAGTAGTCCACCGAAAGCCTACAGTGGGCCCGTCTATTCAGGTCATCCAACTCGGGGTACGAGTGCACTAATCTCTCGAAGGCCGGCCGCCCAATAGGGAAGTACTCCCAACTCCACAGTTGCAAGAGCACTCATCAGACGTTTAGGTTCGGGGTAGCACCTGTGCCACAACGCAAAGCGTCACACAACCCTCGGTATGTAGCACAAAGGACGGCTGATCCCCAGCTATACTGAGGCATCGGCCCAACGGTAAGGACTATTGATGACTTGTATGCCTTTTCTGTTAGGATACGCGGCAATGCTACGATAGCACAAACAAAAATTTACCGCGCAACCAAGGAACCACCGCAAGTAATAGATCACGAGATTACCGCTAGACGCGCCGACTCGTAGCGGAAGTAGAGTCGTTGTAGCGAGTTGATGCAGTCGTAGTCGTACTCTCGACGCGTCTCCTCCTTCGAGTAGTCGTACTCGTCACGCGTCTGCTCCTCCGAGTGGTCGTACTCATCATGTTACTTCTTCTCCACTCCGGTGATCAACACAAGTCGCGGATCGTCCTAGTGCTGATGCTTCGCACCAACACCTCCGAGGTATCTACACGTACGGGGCAGGATCACCACGTGCAGGAGTGCTAGCACCGACAGCATGGTTGAGAAGGCATGGCTATTAGGATTTTGGGAGTTCTTCCAAAGATCATCCTCTTCACACTTGCACCCCATGCCACCGCCCCTCTTTATATAGGCATCCATGATGGGTCTCAACCTGGAGGCCCATTAGGAACTCAAGGCCTATACGAATTCAGATCACCATCCAAAACAGATCCTTACCCTTTAAGTGTGCGACCGCACATGTTCATGTGTAATCGGTTATGACTCAGAAACCTTTTTCCGACCACTAGTCGTCAGCGGTACCTAGCAGCACATAACGATTCCCAAAGACACATAGAATAAATCGGACGAACCTTGATGTAATATGATCTATGATCAGGTCCTCATCACTTACGACCAGTTCGTATCTCTATACGACCAGGTTGTAATTGGTCACGACCAATTCGTAACTCCTTACGACCAGGTTCTTACCATTCTGTGATTACGTTTGACCAGTCTACAACCAGCACGTATCTCCATACGACTAGTCCGTAACTGATCAAACTAAGCGACCTACTCATGCATTCTCCTTTTGACTCATGATGTCTGGTTGAACTCCAGGTGAGATGATGTGTCATCCATGGACTGTTCAATTCTTTCTCGATCGAGTGTCGGATAACATCATGCGGTCGACACTTCGACCACTAGTGGCATGGCCATGTACTTTTTTATCCGATCACCACGAGGGGCCCAGAGACATCTCTCCTGTTATGTTAAGAGGGGCAAATCTCATCTCGACCAGTCACATTCCTCCGCATATTTCATAGCATACCCGAAAGCTACCTTTATAACTACCTAGTTACGGAGTAGCGTTTGGCAACCCCTAAGAGTGCTATTACACACGTAAGAAACCATGCTGATCTCAGGTCTAAGGATTATACATCATCATTACTTGAGACCAACTAATGACACAAAGATTCATAACAATCTCAATAGTGTCTCAATGATAGGTCTATCCAACACCATGTTCTCTAACATGTGTTTCACATTATTGATTCGATATCCCTATATCTATGACCGGTGAAACCAGTTCATCAATCAATACATGTGCTAGTCATAGAGTCACTGGTGTTCCGACCAGTGACCTCCGACCAGGGATATATTTAGAATGACATCATATAAGTTAAAGAGTTCCACCAACAAGTCACATACTTATTGATCTATTACAAATGATTCATTCAAGGAACATAATAACATATTATCAAAAACATGAACATAATGAAATATCATCATCTTTATGATTGCCACTAGGGCATATTTCCAACATTTTCCTGTGTTATTCAAGCTGGAATCCTGAAACAATAAAATTAGTGTTGAATTAGATGAAATTCAACAATCATTTCCATATTTTGATTCGGTGCTACATACATAAACTGAATCTGGTGTCAAAAGCCAAAAATGAAAACTAGTATTGATTTGATCAGCTTCCAAAGAAAGGCCAAAATCTGGTCAGCTTCCAAAGAAACCGAGGATACTCGTTAAGTATTGATTTGATCTTTTCGAAAGGAATATGGTGAAGCCAAGCATATCTTACATGCAAAAATAATTGAAAACCTGTCTGGGATCAATTTAAAATTAGGTTTTATAAAAAGAAATAGAAATCAGTAAAAGCTTTACGATCTGGCTTTTAATTTTTGGAGAACTCTTTCGGACTAGTAGTGATTATGAGTGTCAATCGGTTGATAGAATACTAAGATTTTTTTTTTTTGCATAATTTGGCGGGACAGGCATGGCCTCCCAAGTCCCAACCCAAAAACCCCTCAGAAGCACCCAAAACGGCCCCACCACCCCCACCGCACGGCCACCATGCGGTCTCCCCCCACCGCACGGCCACCGTGCGGCAGCGCCCCCACCGTATAGCCACCGTGCGGTTTGGGGTACATGTCAGTTGATTGGTCATCCCGCGCAATGACCGTGCGGTAGGGATGCTAATTTTACAATTTCGATGTCATTCTTGCACAAAAAAAAATGCACCGTAAAAGTGCCGGCACAGCCAAAAATTCCCTAATTAAGCTGAGCTACTGTACATCCGATTGCATCCTGGCGTGACCGTTGTAGCTTGGCTCCACCTTGCACTCCCAAGTCTTAAGACACGACCAATTAAGAGCTCCACGTCCAAATACTGGACCTTTACCTCCATTTCTACCATCTTGGATCAACCTATGTCTCCTGAACTGAACAGTGACCAGTCAATCCCTCCACCTCTTCCAATTGCTTCACCAATTCGCCTCCATCTACACAAAGTTCAGAACTCTTCCCCTTCAATTTGACCAATATTCCCTCCAATTCGACAATTTTCAGGGACATAGTCACCACCTTCACAGGAGCCCCGAGATCTGGCCTTTCTCTATGGCTGTAGCAGCCAGATGCGCCACCGCCCCTTCCTTGGCTATCGTCTCATGAACCCCCCTCGCCTAACAACCTAGTGAGATTCTTGAACGGCGACGAGGCACGCGTACAAGGCCGCAGTCTCCTTGGCAGTGACAAGGCCCTGTGGGGACAGACTAGAAGAGCGCACGTTCCCCGACGGTGGGTGCGTCCGCATCAGTTGTGAGCTCGTCGAGGCACGCGATAGGGCATGTCCGCGGCGTGCCGTGGGAGGGCCTTGCTAAGGAGAATGGGGAGAGAGGGAGAGAGGAGGGAGAAGATGTGTTGTTTGAATGACATGCGGTCCATGCAAAAAAAGTTTTATATGTTTGTTTTGCTCGGTAATCCCACAGTTTAGGGTGGCAAAACCAGCTGCAAAACTACATTAGGGGATTATTTTCTCTGGTTTTAGAAGATTATGGTTCGAGATGTCCGGTTTTATAGTTTATGGGTTTTATATTTTATGGGGCTAAGAGGTTAAAACACAAAAGTTCAAAGGGTAAACTGAACTTCTTATATTTATGTTGTTATACATGATAAATGATCTCCAGTTTGACATATAATTGACTCTTTTGTTGGTGAAGCTAAACCTTTTGTACGCATGTGCTATCCGTTTGTTTATTTGTAACTGATTTGATTTGAATATGTATTCGTCCCATGGGCAGAGCTATGCGTATTTATATCCACATCTTACCCTAAATCCGAAAAAAAAATGTGGGTTTCCTTGGGAAAAAATTATGGGTTCGAGTACGAGAAAACAAAATATTCGATCGTATCACACATGTTCTTCGATCGTATCACACATATTCTCATCCCCTACCTGTACCCAACCAAATCCGCTATTTGTTATCAATGCTCTTTCACTTTTCGCATCACAGCTTCAAACTTCCAATCATCCATAACCGTTTTTTTTGTAGTTGGACCCTTTTTAATAATATTTTAAAAATAACCCACCATCTAACTTATTTTCAAAAAAAGATGAACTTACCTATTGCCAGACGTGGGAGTCAGACCGTGTCGTGCCGGCACGGTATGGGCACAACAGGCCTCATGTCGCGGCGGCATGGATAGACGCCGGCGAGGCCTGACACAACACGGTGACACATCAGGCTGTCGCTGGGCCGTGTCGGCATGGGCACGACACACGACGCATGTGCTTAAGGTTGTCTGCCACCGATGTCGCACGCTCGCCAGCCTCTGCCCAGCCCGCTTTGGCTGCCGCTACCGAGGGAGTGGGAGGGTGGGCAGTGCCACGAGGGAGAGGGAACGATGGAGAGAGGGTGGGCATGTGCTCAAGGAGAGGGAAGGAGGGAGGGTGAGGGACTGCGATGGGGACTGAGGAAGAGAGAGTGAGAGACCAAAAGAGGAAGCAAGGGAGAAGGAGAGGGAAAAGGAAAAAAGAGGAGGGGGAAACAGGAAAAAAAAAAGAGGAAGGGAAAAAGAAAAAAAAAGAAATATGAAGGGAAAGAGGAAAACTAAAGGAAAATGTTGAAATTCAAATAATTACGTAAAATTATGGACACTTAAATATCTTGGGGGAAAGTGAAATTCTATTGATATTTACACACATATTATTACTGTCCTCACTCAACGACATTGCTTCAAGCACTCAAAGACATTACTGCAAGAACTCAATGAAATTATTGCATGCACCCGATAATATTACTACATGCACTCAATGAGATTACTGAAACTCAACAACTACAATTTTGAACTCATTGCATGGCTCCGAGGCCCTAGGTGATTTATTGGGCTTTTAGAAGCAAAGGCAATATGTCTTGTGCACCGTTCGCCCTCAACTCAAGTGTGATCGAAGCTATTGCAATCATGGTAGTTCAAGATCCTCTCATGCAGTTTTTCATTGAGGAATCCTGAGAGATTGTTATCACTTTCCCGAAGGTGACATTTGTTCATTGTCCACGGGAAGCTAACTGCACTGCTCATGTTCTTGCCCGTCAGGGGAGTGTGGTTTCGAAAGCTAGTGCAATATGACAAGCAAGACGTACCATGGAGTGCCCGCACAAATTGCGCAGAGCTAGATTTAATGTAGCTTATTTGTTTTTAAAAAATATAGTAAGAAATGTAATTTAAGTTTGACCTTTATAATAAGACAATGCAAGCTTGATATAATTGTAAAAGATTGCAATATATATTCATCCGATTATTCTAAAAATCTCTAATGCACTAACTATTTAAGCACTATATTTTCTCCCTTGAATTTGTAAACTATATTCCTAATATAATTGTGTAATATATGGTTCTTCATGAATTGACGTCAACAACACATATGCACTATGAATCAACAAACACGAAAGAAATTTTAATATGTGAAAAATGTACTTTTGTGGATGATTAACATCGTGTAGAAGATTGGTTTTTCTTGTAGTATGTTGTTCGTCCAATTAAGGTTTTTATTGCTAGATCTACTAAACGAAAGTTGCATGCAATTCAGATTTGACTCCATCTAATATTAAGTGGGGCCAAATCTTTGATTTAATTATTTTTTATATGTTAATAGAGATTTGGTTCCACCTAATATTAACTATTTTATTTTAGAATTCGTAAACTTTTCTTGAAGAGGTGTACTGAAGACCCCGTAGTATAATCGCAGTTCAATTAGTTCCTATGCATAGCTAACATCAAATTAGTTCAGAGCTCTACAACATGACGGTGCCTGCCAAAGGAGATAACTTTCAATCATCTGTTAGCCATGAATGGTAATAAGCCAACACCAAAAGCGTCTACACTCCAATTCCAATATAAACAACTACAAATTATGGGTAGCAAAATCTCCCCTCTCCCCGTACTGCGGCCACCGCCCCATCTCCCCTTTCCCCGTGTAGCCGTCACCCTAGCCCCCTCCTCTCCGGCCGCGTCGGCCCATCTTCCCTCTCCCCGTGCAACCGCCGTCGCCCCAGCTCCCCTCTCCTACGCGGTCGTCGCCCCAGCTCCCCTCTCTTCTCTGGTGGCCGCCGCTCCAGATCCTCTCTCCCCTTTCATCACTCCTCGGGCACCCGCCGGCGGCCCAGCTCCCCTCTCCTCTCCGGTAGTCGCTGGGCCATCTCCCCTCTCCTTTCTGGTGGCGGTGGAGATAGGCGTGCGGGCGAGGGTGGCGAGGTAGAGGTGGAAAGGCCGTGGCCGACATCGGTGGTGGAGGTGGGTGTGCGGGCATGGGCGACGAGGCAGAGAATGCGGGTGAGGCGAGGTCGAAGGACACAACAACGTGCGCTTTCCTCTCCCTCCCCCTTTGTGCCGCCGCTGTGCCTCCGTGCCACCTGGCTTGCTGTGCCGCTTTCATGCCGGGTTGGCTCAACTGGCTGTGCTGTGCCGTTCGATAGGCCCATCCTTAGACCTGGGCTGCCTAGCACGACCCAACCATTTGTGTCGTGCTAACCTAGCCCGTGTCGTGCCAACCGGACTCCAGTCCAGCCTGAAAAGGTACGGTCTAATTCCCAGCTCCACCTATAGCGTAGCAATGTCCTTTACCACACCATGGTAAGTGTTTTTTTTATATATAATAAGTTATGGTGAATGTTATTTTTAAAATATTTTAAACAAAAAGTTATTTAATAAAAAAGTTCAACCCCCAACCCCCCAGCCCCCCAGCCAGTCAGTGTCAACAGAGCGCGGCACGCACGACGGCGTTCTCCGCCGGCGAGATACGCCCCCGCTTCCCTCTCCGCAACTGTCACTCCCATCGCCGACCCCACCGTTCAGGCGCACAAGCCATCCGTCAGAGACACCGCCGCCGGTGTTTGGGCCCCCACACCGCCCGCGGCGGCTCCTTCTAGTTATACCAGTGCGTCTACCTCCTCGGCCCGATCCCTGAGGTACCGCGGTTCCCTATAAATGGAAGCACCATTCGCTTCATGTTATGCATTCTCGATCATCAAATACACAAAAAAAAAATCATCAAGGAACTGGGTATTCTCGGTCTCGTCATGAATATATGATGGTATATCGTGCTGTGCCTGTGCCTGTGCCTGTGCCTGTGCATGTACAGATGTTACAGTGCATTTGATACTACCGTGCACATTATTTCGAAACTTTTGCTATAGAAACGCCATTCGAGTTGGGTGCTGATGATTTGGATCCTAGGGTGCCATCCTGGTCGGATTCTGGTTGTTATGTTGATATAATATTCGGTGAGGAGTGAGGGGAGAACATGATTTTGGATATACCTTTTTTCCATTACACTTAGATGCCCATTGTTGAGGTGCACCTCATTTATAGTGCTCATTGTGTAATTTTGTTTCGTATCACATTGAGTAGTTGGATTTTGATCGATGTAGCAACATTTGGACTTGGGATAAAGGACTAGAATGGGTCAAGTTGGCAGCAAACCAATCCCAAAAAACAATAATATTCTCATTGTGCTAGAGTGATGAAAGAAGAGATTTTGTTACATTTTCTTCGGTTGTCCATTCTAGAAAGCATCTTATTCTGTATGCCCACTATTCTATATAAGAGTGGGCACTTTGGGTATCACAATTCAACTCGTAAGTAGAATTGCATAATTCTCTGTGTAAAAACCGCGAGTAATTTTTTTGGTTACATTGAATTTATTTGTGGTTCGCATCAATGCAGATGGTACACCGCATATGGAGACCTAACAGATGAGGAGAAGGAGGTGTCAAGGAACTAGAAGTTGGAGGAGCAAAAAAAGGACATAAGTGGGCTTGAGTTTGAGATTTCTGAGCTCTTTATAGAACAGATACTGAGGATGGTACAAGCACGGGGCCATGTGATTCAGTGGAGGTTTGCCTCCTTGCAAGAAAATGATTTTTTTTCCATTACCATTACCACTGGTTCTGCTATAGGTTCGAATCAATTTATTCAGATCATAAGAAGCATAATTTTCTGGAAAAATGATATGCTAAATTGCTAATTGATCAACTGCACTCCCTAGTGAAGGAATTAACTTTAATACGGGCATAGTATAGAAGTCATAAACTGCTCTCACACAAATTGTCATGAAATTAAATGGTCTCTTTTCAACGTTGTGTGGATGAAGGGAACATTGAAGCAGCACTTACTATTGGTTTTGCTCCCAGAGGTTATGAATATGTATCTAATTGTGAAATTTCTGGGTTTCCATAGAATGTTAGTGTTACTGCCAGAGGTTTTGCTTCCGTAAGCTAAAATGTTCCATTAGTAATTGCTTTGGAGGTCTTTGGTAAGTCTGCACCATAATGAAAATTTTCCACCTCATCATCACATACACACATTTTTGTATGGCATTCCATCAAGAAATTAAGTATTCTTGATCTCTTCATGTATATATGACGGTAGTTACAGCTATATATGGTGCTGCATATACAGATATTACAGTGCAGTCGATACTATAGTGCACATTATTTCGAAATTTCACTATAGCAAGACCATGCAATGGTCTGTATTCTCTATTTTCTCCCTTAAGAAATTTCGGGCCTGAATCTTCTTCCACCAGAGCCTGCTTCCCTTTGACAGTTGAAATATGTGGCAGCCACAATGTCCAGATGGTATTGACATGCAAAGCTCCTGCAATTGAAGTTGTGTCGCATGTCTGGTGCAAAAACTGTCCCCCTGCCAAGTTGCCGGAACAGCACAAATACCATGCGGTGGATGCCAGATCTGGGTTCTGGTCTTTCGTAAAACACAAGTTCCTGACCTGCAAGAGGACTCTTATATTATCTAAACTTAGAAGTGTAGTGGTACTTTTGCAATGGCAGACACATTTTAATTTTCTATAGTATAGTCTGTAGATTTTTCTTCTGTTCTAGGGAAATCATCAAATCAAAGTAATCTATACATGGTCTGTTTGCCTAACTTAGGCTTATTAAATAAGTCGGCCTATTGAGCTTATATTTTATAATCCAAATAAGCTAGATTTTCCAATAAATTCTGAAAGGCTGTTTGACTGAATGTAGCTTCTAGGCCTTTTCAATCTTATATGCTCCGTAAGTCACCCTCGGCCCTCCCCTCCCTAAGCAACTTGTGCTTCTGGAAGTGGGTCTTAGCTTATACTAAAGGCACGAAAAAATAATTAGGTGTTTGGCCTTAGCTATATTTATCTTATGTTTTTAAGCCCTGTAAACCTAAGCTTAAGCTAGGCCAAATAGGTCCTGCAGTGACACCATTATCGCATTGTTAGTATGCGCTATAGAGCAATGCTCAACAGTAATTATTACCAGATTCTTGATAAATCGGATGAATATAAAACATACATCACATTTCACATGTGACTTTTTAGCATAGAATTTGAAAGAAGAGCTCAGTAAACACACCATGCCAAATACCTGTAGCTGATTATCTTTAGACTAAAAAAGGTGGGTATCGCTATTAAGCTAGAAAAGGTTAAGTCACTAATCCACTTATATGAAAATTAGTCTTGTTTTGCTTGACAGGTTCACAAATCCTTTTGCTTTGGATAATACTTCCTCCAGTCACAAAAGGAAGTCGTTTTGGGTAACGTGCAGTCAAACTTTATAAACTTTGGCTATCAATATCTTTTTGAATATTTAGAATGAACACATGAAAGTGATGTGTGTATATTTGTCTTGAAGAGTACTTTTATAATATTATAATTTTATTAGGTTCTACAAATATATTACTCTCTTCGTTCCTTTTTACTCAAATTCCTAGAATCCATGCTGTCAAACATTCTAAAGTTTGACCACAAATATATTTAAAACAATCTAGATTAGTTACATAAAAATTATATCATTAGATTTGTCGTTAAAAAAACTTTCATAATATTATAATTTTATTAGTATATCTTAATGTAAATGTATAAAAAGTAACAGTCAAAGTCGACCGTAAAAAGTCAAAACGTCAAGTAAAAAAGAACAAAGGGAGTACAATTGAAACGAATGGTCAAAGTTGTATTTTGGAGACCTTGTCGATGTCCAAAACGACTTCCTTTTGTGACGGGGGGAGTAGGTTTACTGGTAGTTTGTGTCTTAAGATAGGTTCTCTTCAGTTACATTGTTAATGCCGTAGTTTCAAGGTTTTTGTTTGGTTGCATTGTTTATGTTGTTTTTAAGGATTACTATTGACCTACGAATAAGTTGGAGAGTCGGTAAAACATATTTACTTGAGTTTAGAATATGAATGGTGGTTCTTAAATTATTTAACATTATTTAAGAGATCAGAGTGTTAAAATTACTTGTATATGCTAGAGATAATCTAGATGTGGATTAAATTTAAGTTTATATGTATCTTCCTCTCTGAGAGTTGATTTAACTGTTTCATGTATTTATGTGTTCCGTGTCTTGTGGGCGTCGAGCGCTTCTTCAGGAAAGTTGGCTTCTTTATAGATAGCCAAGTTTATTTATATGATTAGCTAAATCATGTAGCATTCTTTTTTGGGTCCATAGTTCATTGTAACAACTAACAAGTGGTAGGTCAGTTAAGTTCCAAAAAAAAGAGTGATAGGTCAGTTTGTGTTGATTTTGGGCAGTCAGCACATATGAGGAAAAAATCGGAAGTGTTTTGATCTCTGCAAAATTCTGCTGAAAAAAAAATCTGGTAAAACATGTTGCACATGAGATTGTACCAAAGTTGGCTCCAGTTGTTCCAGGGATATCTATCACCATCCTACAACAGCAGAAACTATATTAAAACAAGGGCATCAATTAAAAGGATGAGAATTCTGGAAAGTAGAGAGAGAGAAAGAGAACCCAGAGGCGTAACCTCCCACATCCGTGGGGTAGCTGTCTAGGCCACTGGGAAAGGAAAAGGCGTTGCAAACTTGCCATTGGCTTACCAGTGCAAGTACTCCCTTAGTGATGGATTGCTTGGGCTTGGGGCGTCTGGATCCACCAATACCTTTTCAGGATGAAGAAAAACAAGTGTAATCAAGGGATTAAGTTTTTAATAATTCTCAAGCACTGGAGTTACATTGTCAAAATATAAATGGTTTAGCATATGGTCCCAAATGGTAGCATATATGTTTTTGCTTACCAGCATATAGAACACCCTAAGATCAGTGCCACCAACCTCAACCCTTGGCTTATTCACAACTGCAGATGGTTTCAGCTCAGCACCTGCCAGAAATAGCCTGTTGTTGTAGCTTATTCTGAGGGGGGTAGTTGGTGTAAATGGATCCAAAACATCCCGTACAACATGGGCCAGAACCAAGGGTTCCACATCAGACATTTGTTGGTGAGCAAGGATAACTTGTTAGCGGCCCTACCTGGTAGTTATTACCTTGTTCAATGTGGACTTGGAGAAGCTGAGTCCAAGCATGCACTTCTTATACAGCGGGGACGGCGGTTGTCATAATCACCTTTCCGAAAGTTGAGATACTAGTGTCATGTCATACCGCCAAGGAATCAAACTTGTTTGAGCTGTGCTTAATGTTTGCAGTAGTTAGGACCAGGGATAAAAAAAACCGGAACCGGGCAATTTCCCGGTCGCTGGCTGGAAACGGTAACCGGCCGTTTACCGGAAAAAATCCGGATGAAATCCACTTGAATTTGCTTAAAAACCAGCCGAAATTCGAAAACTGGAATTTGAATTTGCTAAACCGGGAAAAACCAGCCGATTTTTCTGTTCCCGGTCCCCACCTGTAAGCCCGGTTACCGCGACTGGCCGGGTTTTTTTTATCCATGGTTAGGACACAGATTTCTCCAGTTCATTTACTCAAGGCTTTCTACTGCTAGCATTGTTTTCATCTCCTGGAGAAAAATCTGGAAGTCTAGTGCAGTCAGTTGAATACTTGGCTTGTTATCTTTTGCCATAGAATCTTTCTGTATTTGAGAATAACGTGGCAACGCTTATATACTTATCTTATGTACCATGAATACATATAGATGCATGTTTTCATGATTATTGCTTTATCACCACATGGTGTTAAGTACGAGCATTAATTATCTTTGTTTGGTATTTTATGCTGCCGAAGTGCTTGTTGTTTTATGTAGATATCAGACACTTACAGTAAAGTTGGTTATCTGTTCTGTGAAGGTTTATGTTTAAATGTGAAAAGAGAATGGAATATGAGATCATGCACAAGTGACCCACCCTACTATTTAGTATCTGCATATCATGCAATAATCTACCTGCCTAAAATAATATTTGATGTGGGTAGGTTCACAGAGATTAAAAAAACCCGGCCGGTTTGGTTTTACCGGTCGGGTCCGGTAACGGAAAAACCGACCGGTTTTTCCCGGTTTAGCAAATTCAAATTCTAGTTTTCGAATTTCGGCTAGTTTTTAAGCAAATTCAAACGAATTCCGTCCGGATTTTTTCCGGTAAATCTGGCCGGTTCCGGGATTTTTAACCCTGGGTTCACTAGTGAATCCTACAAACTCAGGATTTTTTTTGGGGATAGGGATGTACAAAGTTTTCAAATACAAACACATTGCCCAAATTAGTAGCTGGTTTTGAATAAAGACATAATAGGCTTATTTTTATTAAAAAAAAAGAGTATTGGTGTTGATTTTTCACCTTTATTTGACCTTGCTCCCATATTGGTGTTGATTTTTCACCTTTATTTGACCTTGCCGAAAACAGTTTATGGATCCCACCATGAACTCAAGGACTTTCTGATATCTGGCTATGGACTTGTCGACTTGTCGTCATATGGCAGCTTATCTAGTAGCCCATCTGTGCAGTGCAATCATACAGATTCTGGCTAGCATATGAAATTCTTCAAGCTGTGCATTCTAAAGTCGATACTTTCGTTCTTTTCATGAAAAGGATTCTATTTTCTGCTCGATGCTAGAGAAAGTAGAATCTATTAGCTCTTTTTTCACATGGAGAGTAAAATATGCATATATACCTTAAAGTAGTCTGGTGGAAACAGATCAGATACAAAGATGATACAGGAAAATGTATGCATACCCATATTTTATTAATGGTGTAAATTTGAATACATATGCTAGCTAAACATTCTGACATGAATTGACAAAAGTGGGTATCGTAACAGTTATAAGTATAGCATGGGTTGAGTCGTTGTGCATTAGATGCAACATTTAGAAACATTTTCATTAAGAACAAACTTAGATTTTATGTAAATGTTATTAATTAAGATAAGATTTATGTCAACTTCTGATCTTATCAGATTTGTATGCTGGTGAATCGGGTATAATTTTTATACATCTCCAGCCTTCACATAAGAGCTCTGCATTGGTTCTCTCTGCATTGGTTCTTATGATTCCATCTTTTGGATGCACTTTGGTGTGGTTGAATGATTGCGCACAATATCTGATACGGTTAAATGATACTTTAAGGAATAACTGTTATTCTCAGTCCATGGCTACTTCCAAAGCTGAAAGTGGAAGCATCTTTTTTGCCAAAGATAACAATGTTCTCCAAAAGGCAAAAGATCAAAATTTGAACATTCCTTTTCCTCTTTTTGTTATCCTTACAGCTTCTGATTCTAGTTTGACACTGCACATGTTTCTTGAAGATGGTCATAGTCAAACAACGATACACCCAAATAGCCAGTGTATTACTTGTGTATGAACTTATTTGGACTAAAAAAATCTTAGTAGTCCTGCCATACATATCTAACAGGAAAATTGGGAATTACTTATTTCTGTACCAATGTAGTTTACAGGTTTGTTATGACACATTAACTAAGTGCTCTGGTATGCTATACAATTCTTTTTGGACAATTGACTTATGTGTTACCAAGACTGTTTGGATACATTTATAGATTTTTGTACTTGTAAAAATGAAAGCAATGAACGGGTACTGGGTGGTGGCTTTTGAAAATTACTTATCTTTTTCTAGTTTTCGATATAACAGTTAGTTGGAAGCATCTTTTTTGGAGCCATAACAACAATATCTTACTAGGATAGGTAAAAATTCTCACAACTGACTAGATTTCATAGCGCGCCACATCACATCACACAACCTCAAACTGGCCCTCAAAGTAATTGTTTTCAGATGAAAAGCTAAATTTGGCACTTTTGAGTTGCCATGTAAATAGTTCCAGGAAGATTGTTCATGCTCACATGATCTGTATGATTCCTGATAAACCTTTTTTGCACTTACCGAACTAGACACTGAATACTTGGCCTCCTGAACATTGCTCTGCCATTTTGCATGTGTCTTGTGTGCTTTCCTCAGTATTGTTCTCAGATTTGGTAGTTGTTTGTGTGGTACGAGTTAATATGCTGGGGCAGCACGACCGGGCATTACATAGGAGACCTGTCAAAGATGCAGTTTCATTTGTGGCTCAACTTGTGCCGTGAGGCTGCAACACGCCGGGGCGGCAGACACCTTGCCTTTGCAACTGCCTCTTTACTCTTCTGTGCATTTTTTTAGGAATGGCTCGGCTGCTTCTACCACCCTCAGTCAAGGTGCCCATCTCCTGTGTCTTCGATCCGTCTGTAAGCACTTTCTCTACAGTCTCTGCCTGCTGTTTCCTGATTCGCCATTGCATTTTGTAGTTCTCCGTTGCAGCGGCGAGTTGCTGCCAGTGACCTGAGGTGCTGTGATCTTCGAATCTTCGATACGAGTTGTTGGAATTCCCAGACAAATTGCTGCAGGAAATAGTATCTTGCAATCTGTTGGTGTCTTGGGCGTACCGCGCGTAAGTGATTGCTGTTAGATATATATATTGTGTAGGGTGTTATTTGCATTTGTTCCATCCTCGTACATGTATATATATTGGCTTTTGGCCCATTGGAATACAAGGTTGCTATATTCAAACATGGTATCAGAGCTAGGGTTTTGAAACCCTACCTCTGCAGCCGCCGCCGCCGCCTCCGTAGCCGCGCGCTCTCGTAGCCGCCGCTCCGTAGCCGCCGCCGCCGCCGTCCCCGCCGACGCCGCTCGGATCCACGCGGGTTGAGCGACGCCGCCCTCCGCCGAACACTGCCGCCGCCCTCGCGCCGGATCGGCGTCGGGTTGAGCTGCCGCCTCCGCGCACCTCGGCGCGCTCGCCGGATCTCGCGCACCTCTTCTCCCAGCGCGCGCGCAAGACGGCCATCGGGTTCGCGCCAGGCCAGCATCGGGCGCCGCCTCGCCCTCCGCTCGCGGCCGCCGCCGCCGCCCTCCGCGTCTCGCCTTCGCCTCCGCTCGGCGGCCGCGCCGCGATCGCCGCTCGGAGCTCGAGGAACCTAAAGGGTTCCCGTGCGTTCTTTCTTTGGCCGAGAGTCGGCCCAAAGAAAAGAAAAAAAAAAAAAAAACAGAGACAAAAAAACAGAGACAAAAAAAAGTGATGGCTTCTACCGAGGCTCCTTCGCCATCCCGCTCCCCGCCTCGTTTTGATGGGACGAACTTCCGGAGTGGGCGTTCACCTCAAGATTCACCTCAACGGCCCGGCGTCTGCGGGTCATCTCACCGGTGAGCGACCACTGTCGCCTCGTCCTACACCGCCAAGACTACCGGCTCTCTCTGCTGGTGCGACGAGGCGGGCCGAGGTCAACAATGTTGCCTTTGGAGGAGGCGCTAGAGCTCTACCGACCGAGGTACACGCCACGAAGGCCGGGCAGAGGTCGAGGCTCGTGCTACGCCATCCTAGTGGGTAGCATGCCCGTGACCATCTCTATGGATGTGGCGGAGCTACCAACGACACGCCTTATGTGGGAGCGCCTCGAGCTCACTACCGGTAACGAGCGATGCTATGTATCTCTCAGTTGTGCACCAGGCACATTCTCTCCAGCAGCTTGATGCCACCGTTGATGACTTCTATCAGAAGTTGTCAGAGGTGTGGCGTCAGCTTGACTCTCTGGGGCCGGATGTCTGCCGGACTGTCCCTCGTGTGCGGCCGTGCTCACCAGAGACTCACCGCCTCTACGACTTCTGACGCGCCTCGGCTGAGTTCGAGATCATGCGCTCGGCTCGACTCGCCACCGCGCCGAAGCTTGGTGGAGGCCCTCACGAGTGTGCGTCTTGAGAGACTCGTCACCGTGGCATGGCTCGGATGCGATCTGCTTTGTCCGCTTGAAGATCTGCTCCTTTGCCGCCCTCTTCAAGACTGATCGTGACCCCTTCTCCGGCTCCTCCGGTGGGCTGCTGTTTCTCTGCGGTCTCCACTGCACCTCTCACCGCCGCGTCTTGCCACGTGTATCGGGATTGTTACAAGCGGAGGAGGGACCGAGTCGTCGGGCGGGCGTCCCCGAAGGGCTCGAGGTTCCTCTCCCTCGTGGATGGCCCTCTCGCCAGGGCTCCTCGGTGACGCCACACGCCAGCTTCTCTCATCGCTTGGCGCCTCGGTGTCGGCTCATCCTCGGACTCCTCGGGTTACGCTCGTCGCTCTTGCTTCTCGCCATCTTCCTCGCCTCCGCCTCCTCCTCGTCAGTATCTTGTCTCCGTGGATCTTGGACTCGTGCTTCTTTTCATATGACACCGATTCTACCCACCTTATTTCATGCGGTCCACCGATTTTTCTTCCACTGCTCAGATCGCAGATGGTACCTCTCTTCTATTGTGCCGAGGCATCCTTTCCACTTCTTCTTTTCATGTTCCTGCAGCCTCTCATGTTCCTCGACACTATGCACGACTTATGTCTACCGGTCGATCACCGATCACAACCTGTCGTGTTGTTCTTGAGTCCGATTCTTGTTGTGTTCAGGACACGCACGGGGACTCGCTTGGTAATCGGCCCTCGGCGCCATGATTCGCAGCGTCTTTGGGAGCTCGACCGCTTCACCTTCCTTCCGCGACTCCACCACCACCGGCCACTACCACTACCTCTGCTCTTGCTGCGTCCTCCACTACATCTTTTGCTCGGTGGCACCATCGTCTCGGTCATCTCGTGGCTCGCGTCTATCGTCTTTAGTTGGTCGTGGTGTTCTTGGAGTGCATTTACGGGGACACATCGTTACATTGTATGGGTTGTAAGCTTGGCAAGCACCGCAGCGGCTCCCTATCCCACTAGTGATTCTATTTCTACTTGTCCTTTTGATCTTGTTCACTCGATGTTTGGGGTCCGCCCCTTCGTTTGAAAGGGGTCATCGCTATTATGTGATCTTTATTGATGATTATTCTCGTTATACTTGGATCTACTTCATGTCCGAAGCGCAGCCGTGTTCTTTCTATTTATCGATGTTCGCCACCATGGTTCGTGACTCAGTTTGATTCATCATTCGTGTTTTTCGTGGCCGACTCTGTGGTGAGTATCTCTCTCTTGCTTAAATCGTTTTCTCGTTGGCGGGCACTCTTCCTCGATACTCTTGTCCCGGTGCTCACGCTCGAATGGTGTCTCGGCGTAAACATCGTCACTTGCTTGAGACCGCCGCGCTCTCATGCTTGCCTCCTCTGTTCCCCTCACTGGCCGAGGTCGCTTTTTCTCTTCGCTTTTACGATCAACCTCTGACCTTCTCTCGCTCTTGAGGTTCTACTCGGTGGCGTCTCTTTGGTCGAGCTCCGAATCTGATCATCTTCGCAGCTTTGGTCGTATGCTTTCGTTCTTCTTCCACCTCGTGAGCGCACCAAGCCGATCTCGATCGATTGAGTGTGTTTTTCTTGGCTCGATCTTGAGCATAAAGGTTATCGTTGCTATGACCACATTGCTCGTAGGATGAGGATTTCTGGGATGTCACTTTTGACGAGTCCCGTCCTTACTATCCTCATTCCCCACCGTCGGCCGGATTCTCTTCTTGAGTCGATCTCCTTTCGATTTTTCCGACTCTCGACTTTCCACTCTTGTTTTCGCCTCATCCTCCATCTACTCCCCTCGGCTCCATCTATTCCGCCTCCACCGGATTTTCCTTCTCGCTCCTTTGTTGAGGCTCCATCTTTACCCTTGCACTACTCTCGCCGTCCTCGGCCTTCTCCTTCCTCTCCATCATTCTTTGGGTCCACTCCGTCTTCTCCTTCCGATATGCTCTTCGTGATCGTCACACTCTCGGGCCACTGCGCTCGGCTTTCTTGCCACGCTGCTCTTCTGAGCCTCGACCTCAGTGAGGTCTTTGCTCACCGAGTGGCGACTTGCGATGTCTGAGGAGATTCTTGCTTGGAGCGCACTAGCACTTGGGATCTTGTGCCCTTGCTCGCACATGTTACTCCTATCACGTGTAAATGGGTGTACAAGATAAAGACTCGCTCGGATGGTTCTCTTGAGCGCTACAAGGCTCGTCTTGTAGCGCGTGGTTTCAGCGAGGAGCATGGTCGCGACTACGATGAGACTTTCGCCTGTTGCTCACATGACCACCGTTCGTACTCTCCTTGTTTGTGGCCTCTGTTCGCTTGATGGCCCATCTCTCGATTGGATGTTAAGAATGCCTTTCTCAATGGCGAGTTGCGTGAGGAGGTCTACATGCACCGCCGGGTATTCTCGTCCTCGATGGTGCAGTTTGTCGCCTTCGTCGTTCTCTCTATGGGCTAAAACAAGCCCGCGTGTTTGGTTTGATCGCTTCTCCTCTGTTGTCACTTCTGCGGCTTCTCTGCGGTGCTCACGACCACTGCTCTCTTTGTTCACACCTCTCCACGGGCCTGGACGCTCCTCTTTCTATATGTGGATGACATGATCATTCTTGGAGATGACTCTCAGTACATTGCCTTTGTGAAGGAGCGTCTCAGTAAGCAGTTCTTGATGTCTGATTTGGGTCCTCTTCGTTACTTCCTTGGGATTGAGATCACTTCTATGCCTGAGGGCTACTATCTCTCACAGGAGAAGTACCTTCAGGATATCCTTACTCGTGCTTGTCTCACCGATCGGTACAGTAGTGGATACTCCTATGGAGTTAGGTGTTCACCTTCGCCTCTCGATGGTGAGCCTCTTGAGGATCCCACTCGCTATCGTCATATTGTCGGGAGCCTCGTCTACCTTGGGATTACTCGACCTGACATTTCTCACCCAGTTCACATCCTGAGTCAGTTTGTCTCTGCTCCCACTCAGCTCCACTACAGTCACCTTCTTCGTGTTCTTCGATATCTTCGTGGAACCCTCACTCGACGTCTTTTCTTTTCTCGTTCCAGTTCTTTACAGCTTCAGACGTACTCTGATGCGACCTGGGCTAGCGATCATTCTGATCGCCGGTCTCTTTCTGCCTATTGTGTTTTCCTTGGTTCCTCCTTGATTGCATGGAAGACTAAGAAGCAAACTGCAGTTTCTCGTTCGAGCGCTGAGGCTGAGTTGAGAGCCATGGCACTGTTGACAGCTGAGATCACCTGGCTTCGGTGGCTCCTTGCAGATTTTGGCGTTTCTGTTTCAGCACCGACTCCGCTTCTATCAGATAGTACTGGTGCGATCAGCATTGCTCGTGATCCCGTGAAACATGAGCTTACCAAGCACATTGGAGTGGATGCTTCATACATGCGATCGCAGGTGCAAGACCAAGTTATTGCTCTTCAGTATGTGCCTTCGGAACTTCAGTTAGCAGATTTCTTTACTAAGGCACAGACTCGAGCTCAGCATAACTTCTACCTCTCCAAACTCAGTGTTGTTGATCCACCATGAGTTTGAGGGGGGGTGTTAGATATATATATTGTGTAGGGTGTTATTTGCATTTGTTCCATCCTTGTACATGTATATATATTGGCTTTTGGTCCATTGGAATACAAGGTTGTTATATTCAAACAATTGCATGTTTTGTTTACATATTACTTGCATATATTATTTGTTTACATATTACTTGCATATATTATTCATTCATTCATGTGGGGGTTTATGTTGCGGGGGTTAATTCAGGTTGAAGCCTTGAAGGAGGCAGCTGGGATGATGACGGGAAGGCATATGGACAAGGCAAACAATCTGAAGGGACATGCAGCGGAAGCAGCTGCTGATTCAGCGGGTACGCGCTTTCTGTTACGTTGAAATGCGTTGATGTCTTCCTTGTTTGGTTGTCTCGTGTGCTTGATGCAAAGTCAATACAAATAAGAAGAAAAAAGAAAAAGTTGCAGCACAAAAATGTACGAATGGCTAAATGAACAATGGCCTTTCAGTTCTGGAGAGGGTAAATTTCTGATCCTCTCTAGTTTCTGAATGTTTGATGCCCCCTTCCAGGTAGCAGCAACTGCTGAAAGTTGGCAAATGTCAAACAAGTTAGCTTCTTCGTGGAATGCCCTTGCTGAGTTAGTCGAAGGTTTTAAAAAAAACATAGAGAGGAAAGCACAGGATATTCTCGTGTTCTCGAAAAAAAAGGCACTAGATATAAGGTCATCAAGATTACGAGGGACAAGGAGCCTTACAGAGACCTTTTTCCCAGCAACGTTCTTCTTTTCATATCTGCTGCCGACCAAGATACACACACACACACACGGTTACTTTCGGATTATGACAACCTTATTCAACGAAGCAATTTCATAGGAGATCCAGGCTGGCTTCTAGATAGCCTAGAACACGTTCATACCTACGAGCTTACAATTCCTTTTGCCTTGCCCCCCTTGGTTTCTTCCGCGTAACAATGACAACATCATAGGCAATGAAATCATACAGGTCCTTATCCCCACCGCAACGTCGTAATACGTCCAAACATCAACTGCACCTAAAAGCTCTCCTATCCAATTACAGTACAGCGACAGCATGTTAGCTACGTTTCCATCGTTAACCGCTCCGAGTTTTGTAGGTCTCCAAAGTCAAAGTTGTGCACCGCGCGCGAAACATAAAGTGCGATGACGAGTTCAGTTCAAGTAATTATTTTGTAGATAAATTTATAATTGTAGGAACAGTACAAAAATGTAAGAATGGTGCAAAAACGTAAGAATGAAATAGTAGATTGAACACAGAGATATGAGAAAATTTTATACTTCTCTTTATTGCTCTTTTGAAATCGTGTACAATATTGAGAGTTTCTCCTCCTTTGTATATGCAACTGGATGGACGAGGAGCTCACCTGGGCCAGGACTCTCCGGTCTTGGGCCCGATTTCTCAACACTCCCTCTTGGACATGCATCCAACATGTTCATGTCTCGTTAAAACTTCATAAAAAACCAGTGAAAATTTTTTAGAGAAAGAGTACATGACATGCGTTCCGCTGCGTTGCACGAATTGCCTCATTAAAAACTTTAACTGAGAAACTTCAGGAAAACTCGTCAAGAGAAAAAGAGTACAATCCGTCCAATTTCATTTAATCTCTAGGATTTATTCTTTGAGCACTCGATCTTCGTAATTAAACTTTAATAATGAGTTCGTGAAGATTCTCCCACTGAATTCTGCACTTCTCAAAGTCTCATCATTCCAATTCCACGTATGCATCTTTCAAAGCTAGACGCTGAAAGTGACTTCGTGAATAAATCTGCAAGATTCTTACATGACTTAGTATGCAGTACCTTAAGTTCGTCGATCTTTTGCAATTCATGAGCATAGAAGGACTTGGGGTTGATATGCTTTGTGAGGGGACTCATTACATAACACATCTGCACTTATGCAACACAAGCTGCATTATCTTCATAGATAATAGTGAGAGTTTGCGCGGTATTCAATCCACATAACTGCTGGCTGTGATGAATCATCCGCTGAAGCCAAGATCATTCCCGTGAGGCCTCGTACAGTGCTATGATTTTCGAGTGGTTCGTCGAAGTAGATACAAGACTTTGCTTATACGATTTCCATGAAATTACAGTTCCATCACATAGGAATGCATAACATGTTTGCGACTTAGCTGTATGGGGGTATGACAGGTACCTAGTATCTGCATAGCCAGTCATAGTAGGTCTTGGTTCTAATACATTTTTTTATTTTTTTCGCGCTTTGTAATGAGTAAGTATTCTTTACCATACTCTTCTTCAGTCTCTACGTGGAGACCGTTAGCATATCTTTAAAGCTTAAAAGAGTCATAGCCGATTCTGGGTACAACAAGACTTCTTCAATGACCAATGTTGTGCCCATCGGGAGTATAATTGTGGCTCTTCCTGAGCCTATTATACAATTATCACTGCCTGCGACTATCGTAAGACTACCAGCATTCTTGCTGATTGACTGGAATTTTTTTTTGTCTCAATATGGTATTCGTTGTGCCGCTATCTGTTAAGCACACTTCCTCCATAGGGCGTCACACACGTTCTGATATATAAAGTATTTATTAATATGGGATAGAAAGCAATCCACACATATAAGTAAAATACTTCAAAATAAAACACAACTTGCTATTATTAATACGAGAAAAAATCTTGCAGGCCTCATCATAAGAATTTATTGCTTTACTCTCCTAGAGTTTACAACTATTATTCAAAATTTGTTGTTCTATCACAACCATAAACTGCAAATGACTATAAAATCTAAGTGCAATGCGTGCACTAGATTGAATTAGCGAAGTAGAAGAAACTTATGCTTGGATCTGCTCCATGTCCAGCTTCTCTTCTTCGGCAATAACAGCTGCTGCCGTTGTGATGTCCAAAGAAGGTGTGATGGAGGCTGCTACTGAGATATTCATATCAATGGGTGCAACCCATGATTGTGGATCCTTCATGTCTGCAATGGCGAGGTGTGTCTCATGCTATCATTTGCCCCTCTTCTTAGCCTTGAAAGCATTAATCACGTGCTGCGGCTCACATCAAACACGTGATCAATGTCCCCAAGTGCCACATTTATGGCAACTTTGGTCCTACTGACCATAGGGCTTCTCGTCGTGCTTTTTTTTGTCCTTCTTGGTTTGAGCATTCTGCTTGGTTTTGTGACCTATGATCTTACCCTTCTTGCCTCTTTCTTTTGAGTGAGGCCTCCTCACCTTGCCATTGCTTGCATTGACTTCCTGGTCAACTTTGCTACTAGACGATTGTGAGATGTAGTTCTTTCTGAGAACGTTATCTTGAGCTTCCGCAACTTGCATGATATCAATCAGTTCGGCATACTCCTTGTTGCCGTCTTGACGATAGTTGCGTGCGGATTGCACCACGTTTGAGTGAAAGGTAGAGAGAGTTTTCTCGATTTTATGCTCATCTGTGGTTACCTTACCACAGAGTTGAAGACTTGTACAATTTTTGTGCAATGCAGAATTGTACCCCCCACGGTCTTGTAGTCAGCAAAACGTAGTTGGTTCCATTCCTGCTCTGCCCGAGAGATAATGGTGTACTTCAGCTTTTCGAACCGCTTCTTCAGTGCGGTCCATAAAGCTAGTGCGTTCTTTTATGCCATATACTCATTCTTGAACGTTAGGCAAAGATGGTGTCTGAGAAAATGAAGTGCTTGATCATTCTCCTTAGCAGTTAGAGTGGCGTCCTTCGAGGTGCCAAGTCCAATAGCAGCACGGAGCTTCTTAGCTCCAACAACGATTTTGACATATGATGCCTAAGTTAGGTAATTGTGTCCATGCTGGGCCAGCTCTTCGAACTCCCGGTTCGTAATGCAGTCATCTGCATATTCATGCAAAAAGTGCATAAAATTACTGCCGATAACCTGTATAAAATGGTTGTAAAAATTCTCATAATATTCCCGTATTTTTCTATGCATTTGTCATGATTTACTGCTATTTTCAGTGATTAAAAGTAATATAAACAATCACAAATAATCAAAACAGTAAATACAATACATAAATTTCATAGAAATATTAATAACAAAGTTAAACATGCTTTAAATGCAAAAATCGATTCAAAATTTGAATTCCCGACACCCTTTTATGATGGAAAATGATTTTTTGATGAATTTTGCAATTTCCAGGGGTTAAAACGCGAAAATTAAGTTTTGAATTTTTTTTGCGTAATTGTTAGATTTTGCGAGGGATTTTTCGCAAAATTTCCTTATTCGCGAAAGAATCTCGTAATTTGTGAAATTCTTAGGGTTCTTTTTGCAAAATTGCCTTTTTTTTCGGGTCAGGCCCATTCGGCTGCGTTAAAACGGCGCTGGGGGATTAGGGTTCCCCCATCGCGCCTTTTTCGGCGGCGGCGGCTCCGCACATCGCGGTCAGCGCGGCGGTTCGAGGTGGGTGGCGCGGCTAGCAGTGATCTTTGCAGTCACTGGAGGCTCGGCGGTGACTCTGAGGCGACCATGCGGCGTGCTCGCGCTCGGCGGCGCCGGCCGTCCTTCTTCGCCCCTTTTTCTCTTTCTCTCGCCGTCGTGGCGGTGTGTCGGTCGTCTGGGGGCTCGACGGTGGCGCTAACGGCGCACGCGAGCTGGGGCGGGGAGGCTGGGCGGCGTGAGTGGGTGGAGCCAGCGCATGTGGCGGCGTCTTCAAGGTAGCCGTGCAAATGCGATGTCGGCTTTAAGGTGGCTAGAGGCGGCGCTGTGCAGGGTGGCCGGCCATGGATCGGCTGCAAGCCGGCTCGAGGCGGTCGTGGCTGCGGGTGTAAGATCGAGAAGGCCGACTAGAGGGGGGGTGAATAAGCGGTTTTAAAAACTTCTTTGGCTAAAACTAATTTATAATGCGGAAGCTAATAGCACTTTGGTTTTGCACTATTAAAACCTAAAATAACTAGGCTTGACTAAGTGCACTAACAATATGAATACAATTGAATGAGAGCAATCATACAAAGATATATAAGCAATTAAAGCAAGTAATGTAAATTATTCAAAGTAAAGCATAAGAACAAACCACAATAGACACAATGATTTTTTACCGTAGTGTTCGGAGACTTGTCGGTCTCCCCTAGTCCACGTTGAGGTAAGCTCAAACGAATTGGACCGGCTCCACAAATTAAGCCAACACCTCCGAGGTAAGTCCAACTACTTGGACCGGTTCTAACACGAACCAACATCTCGATCCACTCATGTTGCTCTTCCTTCACTCCGGAGATGGTGAGCACCAAACCACTCACAACCGCGCCGAGCCTTCTCACAAGTTTCTTGAGAAGATCACCGGTCCACGACGCCTTCACGTCGTCTAAGTGTCGGCAAACGCCAAGAGTAACAAGACTCAACTCTCACTTGAACTAATCAAGTGTCTAAGCTCAATAGATACTCAATGCACTACCTAAGGCAACACATGCACTTAGGGTTTGCTCTCCAAACTCACTAAGTGCAACACATGCACATAAGAGATGAGAGGACTTGCTCTTTGCTCAAATGAATGAATAGATGTGCCAAAGATCTATTTCCTAACCGGCCAAGGTGAGTATATATAGTCCACACACAAAACCTAGCCATTGGAAAAGAATCTGCTGAAAAATCAGCACAAGCGGTACTACCGCCGTTCATTGGCTGGTACTACCGCACCTACATGATAAGCACAGTAACGGCTATATCAGACGAGAAAATAGCCATCGAAAAGTACAGTGCGGTACTAACGACGTTTAACTCGCGATAGTTCTGCACTCCGATCGTTCTATTTCTGAAAGGCGGTACTACCGCTTCCACTTAGGTCCAACACATGGCACCTACTGGAAAAAACGTACCGCACCATCTTCCGGTATAACCGACTTGCGGTAGTTCCGCTCTCAACACGCCGGTACTACTACATTTCCAAGAGAGCAATACAACTCAAAAAGGTGTCTCTCTGGAAAAAACGTACCACCGGATTTTCGGTCCATCAGGGTTGCGGTAGTTCCGCTTCCAACACGCCGGTACTACCGCACATCGGTGGTTCCGCCTTCTTAACGTCGGAACTACCGATATTCCTCAGAAAAGCTCAATTTGCAAAACACATTTGCTAATTGACTTGCGATTCAAACAAGAGTTAAGGATAAGATTCTCAACAAGTTGCAAAACACATTTGCCAACTTTTAGAATCACACCACAAGGAATAAGATACATGGACTCAAACTATTTGCAAAACACATTTGCAAACTCAAGTCACATGCTACAAAAATCATGCATGAGCATCAACTATTTGCAAAACACATTCGCAAATAATAGCATCATGCCACAAGGCGGAGGTGCATGGACTTCAACCATTTGCAAAACATATTTGCAAATTATAGTCTCATGCTACAAAGATTAAATGCATGTGCCTCGGCTATTTGCAAAATACATTCGCAAATACTAGCATTATGCATAGATGAGCTAGAGTAAGCACAATGAGCTATCAACACATGACTAACTCATGCTACTAGTCAAGACCCCTCTTAATAGTACGATAACATATACTAGCAATCCGGTCTTCCAACCAAACACCAAGACCGGTAAAAGACTATGAACACATCCTTAACCCTAGCTAGTCATACCTTTGCCTTAAACATCTTCTTGAAGCTTGATGATGCACATCTTCACTTCAAGTCCGGGTCCTTGACTTTGATAATCATCAACACATGATGATCTCTTTTACTTCGGGATCTTGTCTTGAACATCATTAACACATGATAATTTTTTTTCACTCTGAGTCTTGATATACATCAACACATGATGCATCCTTCACTAGACCTCCATCAACACATGATGGGTCTTCTCTTGACTTGATGATCAACTCATGATCATCTCCTCTTCTTGAACATCATCGACACACGATGATTTCTTTTTTTTAAACTCTTCATACGCATCAACATATGATGCATCTTCTTCTTAAAGTCTTGACTTAATGATGTTCAACTCATGATGTCATCTTAAGTCTTCATTATTCTGGAACATGACCTATTCATCCAACTTATGAAAAATGTTAGTTCCACAATATGATTATTATTAATTACCACATCATACCATTAACTCATAATGGTGGGACAAGTTACTTCAATATTTCTTTCTTTGGTAATTGATGATAATCACTTCAATTGCACATAAATTGAATGTAGATAAATGAGATAACAAATGAGTATATACGAACTACAAAAGTTTTATATATACTCAAGGATATGTTTCAAAGTAGAGATCTCAAATATATGTGGAGAACGGAATATGGATCAATACTAATTAAACCACAAAATATAGAGTGAAATCCCCCTAAATATGTGCATACACAAATGTGTAAATAGGAATATATGCACATATTCAAGTTAGACTTATGGTAGGGTTCAACCTATATTTTAGCTCCGAGGAATGCAACAATATATAAAAATATGATGTCAAATGCATACCTTGTTGAATTTTACCTTATATCCAAATGAGACTACACACTAGATATAACAATAGAAATATTATTCTCACAAATAGATTTATTATTAATCACCAAAACACTACATTAACTCATAATAGCGGGTCTAGATTCTTCGGCGGGCCGGCGCTATCCCCTCCCTTTTTCTGTGATGTTTGGGTGACCGACGGCGCCATGCGGGCACACGGGCGGCCGAGCTGGCGTAGGGCCATGGCGGCGGCTCGGGTCGATGCCGTGTAGGGTGGCCGAGCCAGCGCGGGGTGGCCGACGGCGGTGACACCGCCTGTGCGTAGGCGGTGCATGGCTTTGGGCCGCGCATGCTGGCGCCACACTCACCCTTTTTTTTACTGTTCATACGATGCAATTGTCGTTCATGCAATTACCGATCGGCTTGGCCGGCGACTTCAAATCGGCTCGCAGTAGATTAAAACGTATTTGCGATTTTCAATATACGGTACAATCGACAACCATCTTTTCATGCAATCTACCGATCAATATTGTGTCGGCGACTTCAAGTCGGCTCACGGTAGATTGGAGTGGATTTGCATCGTAGGTTATAATGTAGAAAGCCAAATTTGCAGAATTAAAAATAATTTAGAAAAATGATTCGATTTACGAGTGTCGTTCATCGACGGTTACATTTCGGTTCGAGGAAAGTCGATCGTACTAATAACATGTTGAGGAATCGTCGTTGACGAGTCCAGTCCGAACAATTAAATCGTAGATAAACTCAGAATCGTAAGAACAGTGTAAGAACATAAGAATAAAATAGTATATTGAATACAGATATGAGAGAACTTCAAATTTCTATTTATTACTATTCTGAAATCGTGTATAATATTAAGGATTCCTCTCCGAAGCAACTGGATGAATAAAGAGCGATCTAAACCAATACTCTGCGGTCCTGGACCCGATTTAGTCAGAACTAACCGCATCGTAACCCAGCAAACGCCGTCAGCACGGCGAACCGGCTTTGAACGAGCATAGAGCAGCCGTTGAGGGCCGCCGACCGTCTCCTCTTCTCCCCGCTCTCTACTCAATTCCTTCGTCAAAGTCTCCGATCCGATCTCCCAGCCGGAATCCTAGCGCCACCGTCCTCGTATGGAGCCCAAGCCCCCCACGCCAACGGCGGCGACGTCGACGACGCCGAGGTTTAGGCTGGGGAAGCAGTCGTCGATGGCGCCCGACCGCGGCGGCGGCAACAGCGGCGCGGGCGCGGAAGGGTCGGGCGACGCGGCCGGCGTCATGAGCTTCCAGCTGATGTACCTGGCCCACGAGGGAAACGCGGAGAGGATCCGCGAGCTCCTCGACGCCTGCGCCGACCCCAACTTCCGCGACTCCGACGGCCGCACGGCGCTGCACATCGCCGCCTGCGAGGGCCACACGGATGTCGTCGAGCTGCTCCTTGACCGCGGCGCGGAGGCTGTCGTCGAGGACCGGTGGGGCAGCACGGTGAGGCTGCTTGAACTTTCTCCTTTAGTTTTGCTCGCTTTGGTTGAGGACCTCAGAATTCTTTCTTGGGGGAATCTGACTTCTAAGCTCAATATTCCTATGGGAAATGGTATTAGATGGCAAGATTTTTTTTCTTTAAGTTACGAGGATTCAATACGTCAACATGTTGATGAGCTGCTATATTAATTCTGTATTGCGCTACTATCTGGCAGCCTTTGGCGGATGCGATGCATTACCAGAATCATGGTGTCATCAAGATCTTGGAGAAGCATGGCTCCAAGCTTAAGGTACTACGTTGTACGTGTGTTATGTTTGCCTGCTGTACTGTTATGTTCAAGTGTTCTGAACATCCGCCTCGTTTCACGAAGATTGCACCTATGCATGTTAACAACGATCGTGAAGTTCCTGAATACGAGATTGACCCGAACGAGCTTGATTTCACTAAGGGCAATGACTTATCTAAGGTATGTATATGTCTTGCCCTTTCTTTCCTGGGAGAATCTTTTAGTAACTAAGCGCATAAATTATCTGGCACAAATCTACTGTAATCACTAGTCAGCGTACCTGTACAGTTGTCTGACTCTACTGCTCGTATGGTATTGAACTCTTGATATTAGATCCTACTTTCCGTGCCTAAATTTCTGAAGACATTGAGTTTCTCCATCAGAAGCTATTAATATTTAAATTATGCCTTTCTATCATTTCCATTTGTTTCTCAGGGTACATTTCGGAAAGCAACATGGAGGGGCATTCTGGTCGCTGTTAAGAAGCTGGATGATGATTTAATTACTGATGACAACAGAGTGTGAGTTGATTCCATTGAATAGTTTCATTTGTTCCTGGTTTATGTTGGTTTTATTTCGCTGAATTGTTTCTTCAATCCCCAGGTTGTATTTTCCTTACAGTTTGGATGGATATCTTTGCATTGCAGACAGACATTCAGAGATGAGCTTGACGTGCTGCAACTAATACGGCATCCAAATGTTGTGCAATTTTTGGGTGCTGTAACACAAAGCAGCCCAATGATGATTGTCATGGAATTTATGCCAAAGGTTTGTCTTAGGCCAATGTACTTTTCAGAGTTACATTATTCTGATATTTGATAGCCCCTACATCCGAGGTCCATTTGATTAACCACTATCTAGGCTGCCCTAGTCAAACCTTCCTAGGTGTGGGTCCAGTTATTTGGTCATGTATAGTAAGAAATAAAATGTTGTTGTCATACTTGAGTGACAATGCCAAATTAGTCTGTATCTTGTTGTTTGGCAATATTTGGCCACAATAGATCACTGCAAGTATGATTCTTCCTAACTACCTGCAATATTATTTCAGCACTGTAGAAATGTCTAGGTTTATTACCTCCACATCATTATTTATATAACATGAGGTGACTATGCCTTCACCTGAATATCAAAATACATAACTTTATTTATGAATTGTTAAGAATTATCAAAATGTTTATTTGCAGGGTGATTTGCGCCAACACCTCAATAAGAAAGGAGCTCTGGAACCGTCATATGCAGTGAAATTAGCCCTTGATATTGCAAGGTTTGCCGCCCATAACCCCAATATGACAGAAACTCTATCGGTTTTACTTTTTATTGTTGTAAAATAAGCTTAACTCGTGACCCTTTGTGAGCTGTAACAGAGGAATGAATTACTTACATGAGCATAAACCTCAAGCTATCATCCACCG
Organism: Hsuehochloa calcarea; assembly: GCA_036346395.1. Lineage (NCBI taxonomy): Eukaryota > Viridiplantae > Streptophyta > Magnoliopsida > Poales > Poaceae > Hsuehochloa > Hsuehochloa calcarea. The sequence continues at coordinate 62,313,973 of CM070594.1, read as the reverse complement.
TGACCTTGAGCCTTCGTGAGTACTTTATTTTGTGTGAAATTTTCTCACGTCTTTTTTATATACCCCATGAGTTTCTTCAAACACCTGATTTGTTAAAAGACTTCTCTATCCATTGTGTAAGACAACAGAAACATATTGAGGGATGATACTGGACATCTGAAGGTGGCAGATTTTGATTTGTGTAAGATGCTAAAATGGAGAAGAAAAGTTAGAGAGGATAAACCAGTAACTTCTCCAGGCAATGCCTGTAAGCATTTTTTTTTGTCATACTTAGTTTGTGCTAATCTAGTGGGCAGCTCACTGTTTTGACAAGTTTTGTTCACCTTCTATGTGCACTGACAATTGATAAATATGTCACAGGTAGGTATGTCGCTCCAGAAGTCATGCGAAAAGAGGAGTATGATACTAAAGTGGATGTCTTCTCGTTCGCTTTGATTCTTCAGGAGGTAAAGGTCTTAGATAGCATTCTATATTTCTATGTCAAACAGATGATTATCAATTTATCATGTTGGTATTCACATATTTTGTGTAGTGCCAGTTAGACTTGGAATCTCTGTTTGACACCTTAATTGAGATTGTTGCTATTATTTTGCTTTAAATTGAAAAATACTACTCAATTCTGCTCCAACTACTCCGAGAACCCATCAGAAGACCATTTTTACTTACTGATATTTCAACTCTTTCAGATGATTGAAGGATGTCTCCCTTTTTATGATAAGAAAATTGGTGAAATTGAGAAGGTGTACAATTCTAAAGAAAGGCCGCCTTTTAGAGCTCCTCCAAAGCATTACGCTCATGGGTTAAGAGAGTAAGCATTCTCTTTTTTCTGTGTTGTGGCAACTGGCAGTTACCAATTTCTTTGGAGCATTAGGTTGGCTTGTTTGCATGGCCAACGCAGCAAACAAGCTTCTGCAACCCATGTTTCATCTGACTATTTGGATATGTGAACTTTAATGTGCTCTACTAGCTGAATGCCCGTGCGTGGCTACGGAATAAAAAACATATTACATGTTCTAAAACTCTAAAGCCTGTCACCGTGGGTATACATGAGTGCTCGCACGTTATTGTAAGTAAATTCAATTTCACGCTTTCAGAATTTCAATTCCACATTTTCCCCTTCACCACCTTACGCTGTCCAAATTGAAATTTGTCGTCCATTATAATTCCTAGCTCTAGACTCTCCTAGGCTCGCTACTCTAGATCCGTTCCTCTCCCCCAATCAATACCCTTTTTCATCTAGTGTCGTTCTACCTCAGGTCGTCATCGTCCGACCTCCCTCTGACGGATGTTTATCGCTTGACATGAAATAGGTTCGTGACAACTTTTGATTCACAACCAATTCAAAAGCAACAACGAGCCAATGAGGTTGCAACAAGATCTAGCTAATATCCAGAATGATTGTTATTATTAGTCACCAACATGATATCTGGCTACTATCTTTGTTGTTATTAGCCAAATTACTATAACACTGACATAGGGCCATTCGAGAATGAATAGAAGGAATGTTGCAAACATGAGTTTGACTTGTTTGTCCATGTAGGTAATTGAAAAGAACCTCAGTCAATGAAAACACGATGCATACATGGAAACAGTTTGCTTACCGACTTCAACCGAAAGTTCCAATATACATTTTTTAATAGAATATTCTAACAGGGAAATGAATAAATATATGTCTTGTTTACCGCTATGAGTCAAACAAGAGTTTCCAAGAATCGCCCATGTCTATTTTGCAACATCTAATTTTTCTTCACTCTAATTCTGAAACATTCTAAGATAAAAACTATTTTTTCTTCATTATATCCAATAATTCAGTTACACAAGCAGTGACATGTAATGCCAGTTAGAGCAATTGTGGCATAGAAGTGAGCTAAAAAACAATTTGGTTTTGATATTGAACAGAAACATTGTGAAATACAATAGCAATTAGAAAGATTGTGCTAGTGTGATTGACACTTAAGAATCATATTGAATGGATCATGATCATTGATGGCAATTATTGGATACACAATCAGACATCGATTTACCCATATACAGTGGTACAAATATACTCACATCAAGTAATTTGATGAATGATAAAAGGAAAACATTGTAGGCTGGGTTTTTACCTGGACAGTAGTGTGTAGTTTTCAATCATAAGAAACAGGAAAATCGAGAATTCACCAACTATATCAACAACTACCTATAATTGCAAATACAAATACAAAGTTTCAGCTAACCTCTCTCGGCCAACAACTTATCAATCTGAACATGTGTTCCAGGAACAAGAACAAATTTGATCAACTGTACCTTCCTGACTCACCAGGGCTAGGCTCGACCAATCTACTACAGCCCAAGTTCCTCTATTCAACAGAAATTGAACACTTTGATTAACATTTCTTTAGAATCCTTTCAGGGTCATGCAAAGGCTCGCTAAAATTTATTATTATAGTATCTCACAATAAAGGTGTCAGATTTCTCCTTGTTCCCGATTCTCAAGGGATAAAGTGTCACTTTTTCTGTATGGAAAAAAATGTGCGCATTTTGTATTCCACCTGACTACAAAAAACCATTTTTAACTTCCAGGTTTTCTCACAAAGAGCTTTTGGACCTGTGCAAGTAAACAGACAAAAGTTTATATTGTTAGAGATATGTTAGAATAGGAGTTAGAATAGGGACTCTTATATGCCTTATCTATATATGGCATATATCTCTTGTACTCCTATATATATCGCCCTTTGGGCCTCTCTTCAATACACACAATATATTCATAACATGGTATCAGAGCCTAGGTTAGGGTTAGGGTTTGCTCTTACCGTCGCCGCCTCCTAGCGTCCGACCGGCGCCGTTGCCGCCGCTGCCCCCGGGAGGAGCCGTCTTCACTCCCGGGGGCGGCCTTCTCCTTCACGACACGGGGCGGTGGGGCCGAAGTTGACGGGCTCCTCGCCGTCCTTGACAGCCTCAACGTGCAGCGTCGCCGGGGCGCCAGGGGAGAGCTTGCGGTTGACAACGTGCAGTGTGTAGCGGGCGATCGTCCCGGCCGTGAACCGCCGGACCTTGACGGAGCTCACGCGCGTCACCTCCAAGAACGGCGGGGAGGCGTTCTTGGCGCCGTCCTTGCCCGCTTCTTCCGCCTCATCAACTCGCCGCTCCATCGCCGCTGGCTGCTCGCCCGATCGCGGCGGCTTGGTTTGCCTCCGGGCTCCTGCCGCGCGCCGCTCCGCCGATGCCTCTGCCGCACTGGTCCCCGGCGCCGCGTTCCACGTTCCCAGCCGCCTCTCCTCCCGCTTATGGGATCGCGAGACCCGTCACATGGGCGCTCATCGGGCTCGGCAACTTCTTGGAGGTCGGGCGGCTGCCGCGCTGCCGACGGAGACGGTGACCCACCGACGGGAGAGGTCGGCACCGACAATGATGCCCTTAGGGTAGCCGCGGCCGGCCCTCCAAATCCACCACGGGGCCGGCCGCATCGTCGCTCCGGACGAGCTCGTAGCCCCCCATCCCCGCAGCCGCCGACGCCCCTGACTGCGCAACTACTTGCCTTCCTCTCCCACCTCGCATCTCCTTCCGGTTCGTGTGTTCGGTCGGCTTCCTCGGTCCCATCCGGAGTACCGCATCTTCGCCATCAGCTATTCTTCCACGGGCGCCAAGCTCGGCGGCCTGGTGGTCGCGGAACGTGGCGACAGCGCGCTCCTCCTCGGCGTCGCGGACGTCCTCGATGGAGATGGCCGCCGGGAAGTGGAAATCGATGCGCCGCCTGCCGCGCTTCCGAAGCGCGTGGATGGGTTGGGGGATTGGAGGACGGAGGCGTCGGCGGAGAGGACAAATCCGTTTTAACCAGATCAAGCCGAAGCTGCTCCGGCTTCCCTGGCTTTCCCTGGCTCCGATCAAGCCGAAGCTGCTCCAGCTTCCCTGGCTTTCCCTGGCCCTGGCTTCGTTTTTCTGCAATGGCTTCTCCAGCTCCACTTTGGTTTCTGCAATGGCTTCTTCAGCTCCATCTTCTTGCAACTTCTTCCGCTGTTAAGAGCTGTCGTTTCTGCTAGTTATCTTTAGGAGTTTCCTCCTTTGTGTCGTTTTTCTTCCTCTGCGTCCATCCAAGTCCGTAGTACTCAATTTTTGAGTTTGTCTTAGCCATGCGAGTCCACAAATTTATTGTCAGTCATAGAAGCATAGGAATTGCCTTATGCATGGCAGCAGCCGCCGCCCCCACTGCTACTTTCTTCGAGCCGCTGCAGATCCGCCGCTCCAAGCGTTCAAGGCCGCCGCGCTTCTTCCACACTGCGTTTTCGTTGTACTTCTTGTGCATTGCGCCGCTCTTCTTCTGCACTGCGCCTCTGTTACGCTTCTTGTCCATTGCGTTGCGCTTCTTTTGCACTGTGCATTCGTTGCGCTTCTTGTGCACTGCGTCGCCGCCGTCTTGAGTTACGATCTGCGCCGCCATGCTTCCACCTATTCCTATTCGACTTGATTTGATAGCTCTCTTTATTCATGTCGGTTTCATCATCTTCTTCGACCTATTGCCGCGGTCGACTTTGCTCCTGCACCTTGTGCTTTATGAGCCATCGCACGACACCGGATGGGAGGAGGTCTTTTGATACTCGACATATTTTCCAAGAGCTGCATGCTACGACGACATTATCAAGACTCGGACTTTGGATTTTCTATATTTTAGTATCAACTCTTTCCAAATGCAATGCTATTGCATACGCCTTGCATTTGAGGGGGGGTGTTAGAGATATGTTAGAATATGAGTTAGAATATGGACTCTTATATGACTTATCTATATATGGTATATATCTCTTGTACTCCTATATATATCGCCCTTTGGGCCTCTCTTCAATACACACAATATATTCATAACATATATATCCGATTCAACATGTGTATATACTTACGTTGTAGTAGTTATAAATTCAGCTACTGGTTTACCTGCTCCAGTGCCAAGAACATAATCACATTCCATGATCCTAGACTAGCAAAGTTTGGGAGGAAGCCTTTGTAAAATGCCAGAGGTCCCTGCAGAGAAAAATCTTATTAGCGACCTGCTTGGAGTTCCTTTTATAACCAATAGGTATAAAAGCAGTTGCTAGACATAAACAAATTTTCCAGTTCCTAGTCATTTCTGACTACAAATCACTGCTCAAAATGTGTTTTAGCAGCTCAAAAACCTAGAATTAGTACAAAGGGGACGAAATTTTCAACATAATCTGGACTTCAAGATTTGGTTCACACACAAATCAAATGGTAGTTGCTAGGAGATCAAAGATTATTCCTACAATGGCCTGTCATGGACAAAAAGTTGGATGTCACATGATGGCATCTAAACAATGGAGTTCCACTTTTTTATTACGAAGACAAACTTATGATCAAGTAAACAAAATATCCGTCGTGCACAATTTCTGCCCAAGAAAGGTCCGGGTGGCAAAACTAACTATTCCCAGTAGAGTGTTGCAGTTGGGAACCACCAGATACTTGCCACTTGCAATGACATGTTGGCAACCATCAGGCAGTTAAATTCCAAGAGAGGCTGCATAAGTGGCCAATGAATTATACTGAAAAATTGGCCAATGAATTATACTGAAAAATTCTATTCCATAAAAAATGCCCGTACGAAACCAGAACAATGCTCTTCTCAATCACTGTCCAAATGTTTTTGAAAGATCATGCTATATATATTTATTGCTCAGCTAATTGTGACTAAAAACATGAACATAGTAGCAGAGTGGACCATACATCATTCTTTAGTGTCTTCACGAAACAATCAAGAGTACTTGTGTAGGCCAAGTCACCTATCATTCTTGACTTAACCCGCAAGAAGGTGCATTTTATCAGCCTCAGATACTAAAGGGAAAAAGAGAAACCTTATCTACAGGTAGAGATCTTGACGCCAATAATTCAATCACTAATCAATACTCAATAGTACAAAAAGATTTTTTTTATAATGACCACAGGAAATTAGGGAGCTTCCTTGCTGTACAAAGAACGACCAGCATCCATGCAGGGAAATTAGTATATGGTGAGCGTGGATGCACACATTAAAACAAAGGCATAAATCTACAGAAGTCCGAACCTCCTAGACAGGACTAAGAAAATAGCTACAAGGGAAGACCATGAACACATCATGAAACTGTGAGGTGTGCACAATAGAAGACTAACTGAATTTTCTTAGTTGGATCTTGGAGTAGTGTATCACAGTTACATACCACCGTTGAAATAATACAAATTTGGTTGGCATGATTTCTGAAAGGGGTACCGAGTACCGACAGAGGTGTCAAAGAGAACTGATGTTTCATCGTGTGCAACATGTTCTCAGTTCAGTGTTTCCCTAGGCGCTAGGTGCTAGTCGGGCGCCTGACCGGCGCCTAGTGCCTAATCGTCGCCTAGGAGGGGCTAGGCGGCCGCCTAGGTGGGATAAATCGGCTAGACGGTCTAGGTGGGAGGGCTGCCCCTGGCGCCTAGGGGGAATACTGCCTTAGTTTAATACTGAGTGGATAGATATACCAAAGAAAGCGTTCAGAAAAAAATATTTACGTTAACCAGATAGGAAATAATGTTTTATACTACATCACTACAGTAGGGAAATGAACACAATAAATTGATCATTGAGCATTGGGACATCTCACCACATCAAGCGGAGAACTAACACAAACAACAAAGAAGCCAGCGCCCATACCAGCAAAGAGGTGAGTCACCACATCATCTTTGAACCCAGGAAGTTTCAAAATTGTCTGTGCGACAAGTAGCACAATTTGCCTTTGCAAGTGAATGAGCAAATAAATGGAGAAATCGCAAACAAGAAGCATACCTGCTTCACTCGAAGGGTGGCCATTGATGGACCTGAGGGAGATGGGGAAATGCCAGGGGGTTCGATAGCGCCAAGTAGCGAAGCTGAACTGCAGCAATAGGGAGGGGTGGCCTCACGAGAACGTGTGATTGACAGCCGTTGGAGCACCGTGGCTGCCGACGCGCATAAAGAAGAAGCAACAACGCATTTGGATCCGGGCGTGATGGGAAGGATAAGCGATGGATGCACGACGACTTCGATCAGCGCATGGTCAGGCGGTATGAGGCAGATCCACCTAAATCCTACCGAAATCATGTGGAGGAGCGACGGTCGGGCTAGAGGGTGGAGGCGGCGCGGTGCCTCGCTAGGGGTGGGAGTGGCCGCTCGGCCTCCTGATCTGACCAGATTTGGAGATCTCAATGAAGGTGGTGACCCCACCGGTGATGGACGGCGGCTGGGAAAGGGTCGAGCGGGAGCGGCAGTTGTGGGCGAATGGCTAGGGGTGGATGAAGGGGTGGGTGTTGCATGTGGGAGGAGTCGAGAAACGAGGGGAAGATGCGAGGCGCAGAAGGGAGTTTCGTGGGGAGCGGTTGAGGTGTGCGACGAAGAGGCAAGCTGAAGAACGGTTTTGGATTGCGATGGCCCACAATTTTCTGTGAGTGAGGGGAGGGGAAAGGAGTGCAAACGACCACCAACTCCAATATTTAAGTAGTAGAGATTTCCTCCAGATGCCATCATTGATGGTGACTTTGGTTTGCCTTTTTCACGCTGACTTGATTGTTTGTCCACTTGACATTATTATAGGTTGATTGAGCAGTGCTGGAGTGAAAATCCTGCTGACAGGCCTGATTTTAGAGTAGTCATTGATCGGTTGTCTTCTATACAAAGTGAAGTAGCTCATAGAAACCGTTGGAAGGTAACAGTTAATAGCTTTCTGTTGTAGTGTGGTCTGAAGTGTTCTGTCATTGCTAAACATACTATGTTCTGGCAAAAGGTATTCTCATGTTGGTTGTGCTGGAACAGGTCAGACCACTCAGATGTTTCCTGAGCTTCGAAGGCATGCGGAAGAAAAATCGTAATGAGGGCAGCACCACCCGTTCGTCACATTCATCGCGATCAAAATTTTGACACCCAGCTGGATCATATTCATGATTGATAGAAAATCAACTCGCCGTGTATCATATCTTTGTGTATCTACATTCTCTCTGGAAAGAATGGTATTGCAACTGGTTACTTCACTGCTGATCACAATGTTGTTGTACATCAGACGTTTATCACCGAACCTTGAAGGAATCCTAGGATTATTTGGGCTGTATCAAATCCAACCATGTACAGATTGATCATTTTGGTTTATTGTTTCTTTCTTTCAATAATTACAAATCAATGCAGCCTAAGGAAATGCAATCCCTCAGTTCGAAAAGTGCGGCTCTTTTTTTTTGGCATTATTTGCTGATTACTTTTGGGTGCGATTATTATTTATTAATAACGTCTTCGGAAGAACAAATCCGTTTCATACATTTTTACTGTTTATTCTTAGGATCTGCTTTGTTGAACTTGCGAATCTGCCATGTGTATTTTTACTGCGTATCTGCGTGGTACTATGACAGGGTTCAACAGACTACAGTGTACTGCCCCCCTTCAAAAGTCTGCAGTGCACGTTACAGGAATTTCATCGGCATTCCGCACAAAGCCTACCCAGTATCATCCCCGCAACGGGAGAAGGAGCGTTTTTTTAAGATGGAATTGCGAGGATTCCATTAAACTGGAGACAGGTGAATCGCTGGCAAAGCATGGCCGAACAAGGTACCAACTCCACACCATGACCAGCCAAAGCATCGGCTACTTTATTACAAACCCGAGGGCAGTACCTTAACTTGTACTCCAGGAAACTAGTTAACAAGATGAATCTAGCCTCCTTGAAAAGAACCCCAAGTATCGAGAGATCCTGATTGGCCGTTTCGATGGCTGACTTTAGATTAAAAGCACCTGTCTCCAACCGAATTCTTCCCATCCCGCGATCAGAAGCAACCTTGAGTGCTTGAAGACAAGCTTCCGCTTCGGCCTGGAGTGTGCAATGTTACCGAACACGATCCTCTTTCAGCACATCATGAGCGTGAGCAATGTTTACCAGCACCGACCTGCCCAGACTGATCTCTGACCACGAAGCCCCATCCTCCTGGGTTTGAACCCTCCCGGAATGCTCCATCGATATTGATCCTCAGGAAATCCGGTGAGGGGGCTGACCAATTTAGCTGTGCTGGTTTCGGAGCCGGAGCTTGCTTGCAGAAAACCTCGATGAACTCCAATGCGTGTCGCTGTGCGTACCTGCCCAGAAATTGTGTCCACAGCTCTCGGTTGCTCGCCCGCGTTAACTGCATTCCTCTCAGACCATATAGTCCACAACAAAGTAGTGACCCTGACTCGCAGAACGAGCGTTATTAGTTATCACTTGTTCAATTCGGTTGCTGGCCTAATCTTCTGTGATCTGTATCTAGTCACGATCATGAAATTGTTTCGTAAAATCCTAATGTCAGATTTTGAGTGGGGAGTTGGGGACGTCGGGACGCCTGGACAGCCTTGTGCGGTGGTGCCTGGACCTCCTGGCTCCTGGTGAAGCCGTGAACTGTGAAGGCGACAAGGCGTGATTGAAGCAGTCAAGCACTCAAGCTGGTTAGTTGCTTACTTGCTTAGCTTGCTTTGAGGTTCTGTACATCTGTTAGACCTACTTTTGTATGCGAGTATGTCACTATGTTGTATGTATTGTTGGTTGGACTTTGGAAACTTCAGAGTTCAGACTTGGTCCACTTGGAGACTGGAGAGTGGAGAGACATATAGTTGGACTTGGAGTCCGGCTCACTGGAGTAGCCGAGTAGTGTTGTAGTGGAGTACAGTCAGTCAGTTACAGTCTCACAGAGTACAGACACAGGGTACTGAGTAGTGGACTAGACACTACTGGTTCTGTTACTTTTTTTGGAATGTTAATTGAATAATTGTGAATGGAAATTTAAATTGTTTGTTACAATATGTTAACGTAGGTTGTAGAGACATGAAGAGGAATATGAATATCTTTTTTTTTTCGGGGCGACAGCGAGCGTTGAAAGAGCATTTTCCGCTATGAGTCTTGTGAAGAACAAGCTGAGAAATAGTACGTGCGATCAATTCTTGAATGATTGTTTAGTCACATTTATTGAGAGATAAGTTTTCTCGAAGGTTAGTGAAGATGGTGTAATGAAACGTTTTCCAGGCATGAAAACACATAAAGTAGTATTATAATTTTCTTTGTATAGTTGCATATTTAGTAATTTTCTATTTGCTATTCATGTAAGTCTTTATTTGAACTATTTGCATTGTGTGTTTTGACAAATTTGAAATATATGTGTTGGATTTACGATGTTATGAAATCATTATACAAACTATATAATTGTGAGTGTGAAGTGTGCACCTCTATCATCTAATTTCTAGCTTCGCCACTGGTTCCTCTTCCAAAAGTTCAAAGCCCGTCTAAAGTCGTCCGATCTGACACAACAAGTCCTGGAATCCATGATTCCGGGACTCAATCAACACATGATAACCGTCACCTTTTGATTACCCCTACGAGGTGTGTGGTCGAGCCCACTTCACCAGCGGATTCGATCATACCCCCGCAGGGTACACCTTCAACCGGAGACGGTTATAACCCAGAATTCCCCTTCCTAGAGGGGATTGCTCCAAGTCGCGAGGCGTTGTCCGTTGACTACTTCTCGAGTCAGGAGGACTCAGCCGCGAGTGGGGATAGTGGCACCAGGAGGTATTTGTCCTCCCCTCGGATCATAATCTCTTCCCAAGAGGCGGGACTGGGGTTGCTTCCCATCGTGCACCCATTTTCGGGCCCTCGTAGTGATGGTGAGAACACCTCTGGTGACAACCAGGATCTCCATATTCATTAGCGTAGGAGAAATTCTAGACGCGATCACTCTCCACTGAGACATGCTTCGGCTGACTCAGATACCGATGATTCTAAAATCGTTAGGAGAAGAAGAATTGTTACCTAGAGATCCTTACCTGGGCGCACCCAATACCAGTTGGAGGAAGCTGACCTGATCGAAAACCCGAGTCAAGAGCTTGGACAAGCACCAGGCCATGACCTCTTCGCTCAAGAGATTGCGCGAAGACTTCGGGACACAATGATCAGGCCCAAGCGGGATCGATAACACCGTCCTGGAAGTTGTACCGGGACAGTTCCATTGAATGTCAATCATTCAAACGACTCTCCACGTGGAGAACGGCATGACCACAGATCTGATCGATTCCCCGAAAATGATACTAGTCAGATAAGAGTTCCACGAACAATTGGTAATCGACAAATTCTTGGGGGAGATGGTCGATCACCACTTCTTCCAAGAAATCTGTATCAGCAGATGGAGCATGGGGAGTATCACTCTCGTGGGACTGAGATCTATGATAGGTCAGGTTCATTTACCAATGGGCGTTATGATATCATTACCGGATGTTGGGGGGTTTTTCACCTGACTTTCGAGCAATTCGTTAGCCATCCCGGTTCCGACCAGTGAACATGGAGAAGTTTGATGGGTCACAAAATCCCATTGAGTTTCTTCAAATCTATATCACCGCAGTTCGAGTATCAAGAGGAGGAGAACATGTTATGCCCAATTACCTTCCTACGGTGCTCGATCGTGGCTGTTAAATCAGTCACAAGAGTCGATCTATTCGTGACAGCACCTCTGCGACCTACTGCTAGTTAACTTTCGGGGCACTTACAACCGCCGTTGCGGCAGGATTCTCATGAGACCCTACGCCAATTTATCAGACGTTTTAGTCAGATTCACAATTCAATTTCCGAAGTTTCTGACTCATCTGTCATCAGAGCATTCAAACAGGGAGTCCGCAATCGAAGGATCGCGGATGATATAGCTCTAAATCCTCCACGGTGTGCTCAGCTCTCCGGTATCTAAATTTGGCCAAATTTACCAAGCCTGGTTAATTAGAACCTCATGTCGCAGAATGGGTCAGCTCTGTACACCAGCTTTGGTGCTGACTGACTCACTGACATATATATGGCCCATCTCAATAGGAGTTTAGTTGGGGTTCTGGTTGCAACATATGACTCAATTGCTGCACTTGTGTTTCAGCTTGACGACCCGATGGTTTCCTCGAGTAACAGATGAATGAAGGCAACATTTTGACTTCAGCTTAAACCAAAAGTGAACCTGCTAACTTCTTCCTTACTGCGTACTGGCCCCTTCAGTGTCAGTTGCACTTAGCAGTTGTATGCAAAACGCAAAACCAATTGCTATGGTGTTTTTGTTGTTACCTGCTTAGAATTTCATCCTTCAGTCTCATAAATGGCACATTTCAACAAACAAAGTTGTGTATCCTATGTTCCTATTCAAAATTTCTTTTTCGAGAAGACGTATCTTATTCAAAAATCCATGTATATATAGCTACAGTTAATTGTACTTACATTTAAGTATTGAGTTCTTCCATAAGATTCACAACTCCACGCTAAAATATGCACACGTCAGAAACTAGCGGCCAATACAGATAGGGAGGTAGCAAAAATGTCTGCCTTCCTCGGATGCTGCCCCGCAGCCGCAGGTGCCGCGCGCGCGCATGACATCGAAGACCGGAGAAGATCGAGCTGATCAACAGCCGAGTCCGCAAAGCGGTGCACTTCCGCCGGTTCATGCATGCAGAGTCATAGCCAAGACTCTCTCGGGAGCCTACACCTGTGCGTCCCGTGGTCAGCAACCGTATCTCTCACTCCGCGCCTATATAAGCAGCATGATCCAGCTCCTATCATTATCTCGGTGCCCTTGCTCTGTACGATCCGTAGCCTATTGCATTGCTAGCATTTTTACTGGGCAGTCAGTCGATGGCCATGGCGGCGCCCAAGAGGGGATCATCGTCTGCAGCCTGGTTTCTGCTCGTTCTGGGCTTCTTCACGGCCGTGGTTTCTTCGTCGGAGGCGTACGTCTTCTACGCCGGCGGCCGCGACGGCTGGGTCGTCGACCCTGCTGAGAGCTACAACCACTGGGCCGAGCGCAACCGGTTCCAAGTGAACGACACCATTGGTACGTACGTGCACCACCTCACCCGACTGTACTCATCGACGTCGTAACTAGTCCCTTCTACCGTACTACACATGGATATCAGGAATCAATTGAAGCGTACGTGCGTTTCTTGGCTCGCAGTGTTCGCGTACGACGAGGGCGCGGACTCGGTGCTGCTGGTGACCGAGACGGACTTCGACGCGTGCAGCACGCGCAACCCGGTCCGGCGGCTCGACAGCGGCGGCGGCGGACGCTCGGTGTTCCGGTTCGACCGGTCCGGCCCCTTCTTCTTCATCAGCGGCGACGAGGACCAGTGCCAGAAGGGACAAAAGCTGTACATCATCGTGATGGCGGTTCGGCCGACGAAGCAGCCCGTGGCGAAGGCGCCCGGCTCTTCACAGATCATGCCGGCGTTTCCGCCGGCCAGTGCCACCACGCCGCCGCAGCCGCAGTGGGCCTCTGCGCCGGAATACGCGCAGGCGCCGGGCGTGAGCGCGTTGGGTCCTTCTGGTGACGTGGTAAGGGCGGGCAGCGGCTCGCTTGGGGCGCCACCGCCGACGTCGGGCGCCGCAGGGTTGGACGGAGTGATCGTCGGCGTTGTGGTTGCATTTTTAGGGGCTTTGGTGCTCTGAAATGCTCTAGTTTTACTTCCATGCTTGATCTATGAAGGGTTACTTGTGTGATTAGATTGCCGGTTAATTAGTTCGTTATAGTTATTTAGACTGGTACAGAGAATAAAATGCAGTTACATGTTGCATGTACATTAATGGATACTGAAGTAGAGTTTGCACTGGAGTATATGCAAACGATGGAATGTTTGATGATTGGACAGAGCTGGTGCACCGTTGTCATGGTTTTATTACCCTTAATTAACAAAAAAATGAAGCTTTTTTTTCTTCCAGATGCGGTTTGTTAAGTTGTCGTTTAACAAGTAATGCAGCAATGTGCTAGTGCTCTATAAACAGGGAGTCGCACTTCAAGTTTTCTAACCCCCCGTTAATTTTCGTCCAAAACAAGAAGATCGATGTACAGATACTTTTGCCCCTTTTGCTTATTCTTACGACTTATCCCGTGATTATTTTGTAATGCCATCATTACAAGTAAACACAACTGAATAAGTGATATCAACGAAGCATTTGGACTGTTTGAAATGGTAATGACTGCATCCAGCATTTCAGCTATTCCGGATTTCCGGACCCGTATAAAAATTCATTCGGAAAAAAAAGAAGACAAATCGACAAATCTCTATAATGCAAAGATTGCTTTGCCTTGGCCCTTGGAGATAGATTGCTTTGCCTTGGCCCTTGGAGATGAGCGGCGTGCATGCACTCATGGGCCTGATGATGAGTACTCCGTGCTTGGTCAGTCGCCACGTACGCCTACGTGTACAGAGTAACATTCGGGTGATTAGATTGGATTAACCAGGGTTTGAGACCGTAATAATCACTCGCGTGAGTGATGGCCTGACGGCAGGGGCGGAGCTGGGCCTCGGGCCCCTGGAGCAATGGCCCGAGGCCCAGCTAAAAAAACAAGCTAAAAGTTATAATAAAAACTGAAAAAATCAATGTAATTTTGAGTTTGGGTCAAAACGCGCTGGGCCGGCCCGAGGCCTGGCCCAGCGCTGGCTACGCCCCTGCCTGACGGGATGGAAGAGGTTCTCGTTCCCATCGATCCCACAGGAGAGGGTGTAAATGATAAACTATGTTAACTTAGGGACTTTGTCGTAAAACATCTCTCACTACTAGTTCCGACTCGATCCGGTCCGTGGAAGCTTAGGGCCTGTTTGGCACGGGTTCAAATTTTATAAAAAGCGGTTTTCGGCTAAGCTGTAGTGCTGAACGGCTGAGCTGAAGAGGTTTGGTGTTTGGCAGTTTGGTTTTTAAGTAGGCTGACTGCAGCTTTCGGGACAAGAAATATCTAAAATGTCCCCGAGGACGGTACTAGCTTGTTTGATGTTGTTTAACGTAATTAACAACATTTAACGATAATTAACAACGACTAACGTAATTGACGAGAACTACCACAATTGATGAGAATTACTACACTTAATGATAACTACGGTAATTAATGATAATTAACTGCAAGTAATGATAATTAACGCAATTGACTTTAATGGACGATTACTATCGCAACTGATCACATTCAACGACGATTAACGGCAACATAACGCAATTAACGTAATATACCGTAATTAACGACAGTCAACACAATTAACATAATTAAAAATAATTATTATATAAATAATTACTACAATAAAAAATTAGTAAAATAAAAAATTAATAAAATACATAATTATTATAAAACAAATATATTTACAACAATAAAAAGGAGAATAAACAAAGGCAGCGACGGCTAGAGTTTGGGCTATTGCGACGGCAGGGTTTGGGCTATCCTGTGCGCAATCCAATCGGGCAGGTCTGAAACGAGAAAGTATGCTCATGCAAGGCCTTTGTCGTAAAACATCCCCCGCTACTAGCTCCGACGCGATCCGGGCCGCGGAAGCCTGATCGGACAGCTGAAGGAGTTCCCCATTCGGATTGCACTGGTTGTGCGCGATCCCAGCCCTGCACACCCACAGGTTTGGCTAGGCCGGCCCGCCTTCACGGGCCTGGAGTGCACTTCCCCGCCGCGGCCAGCCTCCAGCGACCGCTGCTCCGTGGGACGCGATAAACGAGCCCTAGGCCCTCGCGCGTGTTAGCGCGTCAGTCCATGTCAATTTTGGCGACGCCCGCGGGAGGGTGTCTGGGAGCTGCGAAATCGCCTTGAGGCGCGCCGTGCCGCGGCCGCGGTAAGGTCAGTGCCCCCCCTCCTCCACCTCCACCTCCACCGTCCGATTCGCCCGCACCCGTCGGCTCCCCGTGGCCCCGACCTCCACTTGCTCCCTTCTCCCAGCACCGCGCGGCTGCGCCCGACGGCCTTAGCCACCGTCCACCCGCCCGAGCCTGCCTGCCGTGCCGTCCCCGCTGGAGGGGGTACTGTTTCCCGCAACCCCGCCGCCTGCTGGCTATCTTCCCACCGATCTCCTCCCGCGTGCCGCCGTTCTCCAGCCGCCCGCCTCCACCGCCCGCCGCATCCGTGCCCACGCTGCAAGTGCTCTTCCAGCTGGCCGGCCAAGGTGTAGCGCCATTCCTGACCCCCGCTTTGTTTGCCCTCACACTCCCACTCGCAGATCCCCTGTCTCCGTATCCCCGCCCCCCCAAAAAAAATATCGTCCTCTCTATCCAGTCCTACCGCTCGAGTTCTTCTGTTATCTCTCTGATCCAAGCCCGTTTGCGGAGGTGGGAATCTATTCTGGCCTGGGCGATTTTTTAGTGCGAATCTAGGGTTTATTGTGCAGAAGATGTATTGTAGTTGCTTTTGAGCTAGTTTTCTTCATTACAAGTTTACAATTGTCGCCTCTGACTCGACGGTAAGAGGTGATTTAAGTTATACGTTGCGTGAAAGGTGGTGGCTTTAGTGCGCTTCAGATCTCGAGTGGTGGGTGGAGAGGTAGGGGAGTGATTGGAACTTACATAAGCTGGTTAGTTGGTTTATCTAGCTGTGGGAATAGGAAGCGTTGATTTACTTGCCATCTCCAATTGGGTCCGCCCCTCTTTTTTTGGCTTAGAGAATAAGGTGTAAAAAGTCATCTTGCCAATAGTTGGTACGCTATGCATGAGCTTTGAAGCTTCTAATTGTACTTGACAGTGTAAAACAGCGATATTTTGCATGCTGATGGACTATTACAGCAAACGCCAATGTAACATCAAATAAACTCCAATGCTGATATATGCATGGTTACGTACGTTTTCGATCAAAGAAGTATCAATTGAACTCTACTGCAAACTATAAGAGAAACAATAGGTCCATCCGAAGCAAGTACTTAGAAGATCTACATGAACAAATGCATTTTAACTACCTTAAAAAACAATAGAATTTTTTCATTTTTATTGTCGTTGATAATCATATTTATATTTTATTTATTGCTGTAGGCTTCCCCAGCATATTTATCTTGACTGGGAAAAGCTTACTTGGTTATCACCGCCCTCCAGAAAGGAGTTATCCAAGGCTTTCCTGAGCTTTCCAAGACTGGCCTAGTAGTTCCTACAGAGGAGGTCCATCTGCGATTATCATTTGTATGGAGAAAACAACTACTTATGGTCTTGTTCAGGGCAATGGCAAGGGGAAGACCGGAGGGGCCAGAAATAGCTACAAAAGACCAGTCAAAAGGGGAAGAAAAGGCCCCCAAGTACTACAGAGTGAAAAGTATCCTTTGAGATCTGCACATAGCAGTGGCAGGGTGCTTCGCTCTACCTCAAAAAAGAATAATAAGGCGCCTCATGAGCATGTACACGATAATACTACTGTTCAATCAGCTGCAAGAAAAAGAAAAAGAGGCAAGCCTTCAAAGGGAGGGAGTCCCAAGAATGAGCACTTCAAAATCCGTCAACGGGTTAGATACATTTTGAATCGAATGAGCTATGAACAAAGCTTGATTCAAGCTTATGCCAGTGAAGGTTGGAAAGGTCAAAGGTTTGTCACATCTAAACCACCATGTTTCGCACTCCTTTTTCAAATTGATGGGGCAATTTACATTCCAGTGGATATTTCTATAATTCTATTAATATATTTTAGCATCTGCATCATCTTACACTGGTTTTATAATACATAAATATGTAGCTTGGAAAAAATAAGACCTGAGAAGGAGCTTGAACGAGCCAAGGCAGAAATCATGCGATGCAAGTTAAGAATCCGGGAAGCTTTTCGGAATATGGATTCTCTCCTATCTGAGGGAAAGCTCGATGAATCTTTGTTTGATTCTGCAGGAGAAATATCTAGTGAAGATGTAGGCCGTCTCTTTTTGACATCTCTCTTATTTTTATTTACCCATGGTTGTCACTTTAATTCAGAGATGATTTGTTTTTGTCTTGCAGATCTTCTGTGCCATATGTGGTTCAAAGCACACTACTTTGAAAAACGACATCATTCTTTGTGATGGAGTCTGCGACAGAGGTTTCCACCAGAATTGTTTAAACCCTCCTTTGCGGACGGAAGATAGTAATATCCATTACAGTTTCATTTTTTTGATATAGAAAGCATCATTGCCTATGTTGCTCATGTATGTAATCACATTTATTTCTAGTTCCGCCGGGGGATGAAGGATGGCTTTGTCCTGCTTGTGATTGCAAATTAGATTGTATAGATGTACTAAATGAACTCCAAGGGAGCAGACTCTGTATTCATGACTCGTGGGAGGTAAAAACCTATGAACTACCCTGTTAGTAGTAAAGTACTGTACAGTCCTACATTATCTTTGAGATAAATGAGACTGAATTATATTCCAGCCTGAGACTACATTTAATCTCCGCAGAAAGTTTTTCCTGAGGCAGCTTCGCTTGTGAATGGTTCTAAGCAAATTGATGCATCTGATCTTCCGTCGGATGACTCAGAGGACAATGATTACAACCCTGGTTTGGCTGAAGGGCACATGGTGGATGAAGACAAATCATCTGCAGAGGATGGGGGTGAAGGATCAGATTCTGATGGCTCAGATTTTATAACCTCATCTGAGGATTCTGAACCTTCAAAGAACAAAAATTCTGAATCTTCAAAGAACAAAAAGACAGTTGATGACCTTGGTTTGCCTTCTGAGGACTCAGAGGATGATGACTTTGATCCAGCAGGTCCAGATTCCAGTCAGGACCAAAAAGATGAATCAAACTCAGATGAGTCAGACTTCACATCTGACTCTGATGATTTCTGCGCCGAGGTTGCTAAATCTCATGGCCAGGATGAAGTCTCAGCGCCTTCATTGTCAGATGTTAGGACAGTAGACCATCATAATGATGGAATGGAAATTAGTGTTTTTGATAAGCAACCTATTGCAGAAGATTCCAATCGTGCATTTATTGAAACAGAGCTAGAACAAGACATGGTATTACCAGTCTCAAGTAGACGACAAGTTGAACGGCTGGATTACAAAAAACTGTATGATGTATGTCTTCTCCCTGCATTTTGCTTTTACCCCCATACCATAAATTCATGTTTTTTTTATATTTAATGATTCCTACCTCAAAAGCATTTGTTCTATTTTTTTTTGGTTGTACTGTTGCCCAGAAGAACAATGCCCTAGTTTGTGCAGGAAATAAAGGTCATGTAATGTGAAAAAGCTCATATATCAACAAAGAACTATAACTTATAATATTATTCTTAGGCGAACACATAACCTAGTCACACACAATCTCAATACTAAACTTATAAAATATAGATAGCTGCCCTGCTGCATCTTTTGAGTATATGTTGCCTTCTTGCGAACAATGCATTAGTCATTTAGTCCCCAGAAGCCTGTTATTCAAGTGATGCTACCCTGCCATGTAAAATATTTTGCTGCATTAGTCGATAACCTCATCTGTGTGGACTACATATGTTAACTACCATATGCTTGTCGTTGTGAAAATAGCTGGATTATGTGCGAAGAGACATAGGCATAGTATAAGTAGAACTCTCCTACCATGCTTTACAGTAAATTTATAGTGTATATGTTTGAATTGTTCTGTATCGCAATTACATCAGTTAAGAGCCATATCTAGTACATTGTACTTCGACATCATTTCTAAAAAGGAATAAGTCCGTGTGACCCCCTAAACTCTTGCTAAAGTCTAGAAATCAACTTTGAACTACAAAACCGAGTATTTTACCCCCTTCAACTGTCAATACCGGTTAAAATGACCCCTTTCTCAAAAACATTCTGGTTCATTGACGTGGCATCTATGTGTACATCCATGTCCTCCTCTTGTTTCTCTCTTCACTCGGGTGTATGCCCACATCAGCGCCACATGCTCCTCCTCGTTCTCCTTTTTTTTTTTCTCTCATTCAACACGCCATCTCCACACCTTCTCCTCCCACCTTGAGGCGCCTCACCTGCGGAGCCTTCAACAAAGCAAGCTGTGGGGCCGGCAGTGGGTGGTGGGAGGAAGGACCCGGTGGTGGAGGGGGCAGGTGGTGAGGGCACGAGCACGGGCGACATGACGATGGTGAGGAGGACGGTCGTGGCTTTGGGGGGAACCAGAGATGTAGAGGCAGAAGACAAGATGGGAGAGTAGGGAGAGGGCTTGGAGTACTCGGGAGTGGGAGGTGGCGGCGAGCCGGACAATGTCCACGAGCAACTGCATCACCATGGGTTGGATGACGGAGAAGAGCTAGGTGATGGCAAGAACGGAGAGTGTCAAGACCAGTGCGCAGGGGCCGCTGGGAGCATGCATGAGGAAGGAGACGAGGCTCTACGTGTGCACATGCGGTAGATCATGGACTTGGTCATGTGCTGTCTTTAGTAACCAAGCTTAACCATCTTGCACAATGTTTCTCACAAATTCTTGGCTTGCTTGACCGTGCATTTACTCTTAGAAGAAGCAAACAAAATGGAACCTGCACCTTCTCCTCTCCCCTTATTGAAATCTATGGCCGCCGCCGCCCGCTGGTCCTCCTCCCCCAAAAAATGCTCCCCATCTACACATGGATGCATGCGTTAACCCTCCAGACCCAATTAATTTCTATGCAATCCTTCTTTCATTGGATTTGGTTGTGATTCAATCAATTTCTTTGTCTTGATTTGAGCAATATTTTTGTCTTTCCGCGGTGGAGTTCGGTGGGGCGGCGGCGGTCGGCGAGCGCGAGCCAGCCCTACTCAGGTTCATGTAGGAGAGGAGACCGAGTTCATGGCTTCGTGCACTTGACTGTTGTTGAATGTCCGGTTTTGTAGTTCAGGGTTGATTTTCACACTTTGACAATAACTCAGGGATCATATGGACTTATTCCTTCTAAAAGTGGGATAAAAAGCATGAGAATATTTTGTAGTATCTATTCATATTTAGTTAACTTGGTACAAATGCAGAAGTTATGTTGATTTGAATTACTTGAATATATGAAATACATATTGTTAATTGAGAAGGAAAAGGGGTGCATTTTAAATGCTACTTTAAAATTATTATGCTCCTGCATGTGCTGTGGGAAGCAGGGGGTGTGTTTGTGTGTGTATAAGCTTGGTACCATCGCAGAGATGTATAAATTGAAAAATACCATCGTATGTGAGGTTGACAAGTGGGCCCTGGGACCACATGTTAGTGACACATTGATGTTATTTTCCAATTGGAGTGATCTTTTGGATAGTATAGAGCAATTCACCCCTATATATAAAGATAGACCGTAGATATAAAGTTGAGTGTAAAAGAAAAGGAATATACATTTAAGGAAAGTCTACTTTACTCGCCTAAACTATTGCATTGGTCAGTTTAACCTCCTAAACTTGTTTTCGTCTTACTTTACCACCCTGAACATCCGATACCAGGTCACTTCACCCCTTGAGACCGGTTTTGAAGGTGGTTTTGC
The DNA here is from genome assembly GCA_036346395.1 of Hsuehochloa calcarea. Lineage (NCBI taxonomy): Eukaryota > Viridiplantae > Streptophyta > Magnoliopsida > Poales > Poaceae > Hsuehochloa > Hsuehochloa calcarea. The sequence continues at coordinate 62,292,799 of CM070594.1, read as the reverse complement.
CATCGTGTCCGAGGTAAAAACTGCCCAGAACTTAGGTTTACCAATGCAGGAGGTAAAAAAACCGTAGAAATTTTTTGATTTCAAATTTGAATTTTTGATTCCATAATGTCCTTCCCCAGTTGGTTTAGGCATTGTTATGCTAGATTATCTAGTGAAACATTGGTTTTTAGTATATTTAGCACTTATAATATACAAAAAGCCTTTGATGCTCTTTGGATGCTCCTTGGATACATCCTGTCATGGTGGCTTTGGACAGCAGCACATGCCATTGCCTCCCTCTTGCATAGTGAATTGCTAATCAATGGACCAAAATGCCCATAGCCAAAAATATCTTGAGAGCCTTAGAGATAAGGCAAGGGCATAGTGGTTATTAACCAGCCACAGGGAAGCCAACTCTAGAGAGTGAAGCTACGAAGGAAGACTTTTTATGTACAACTTGAAACACTTTCTCATTAATATTTTGCACTATTCCAAATTTAAATTTGCTAATTACCATTTTTCGGTTTTTCGGTATTTTTTCGGTTTTCGATTCTGCGTGCGATGAATCGTCGAGAAAAAACCACGTTTTAAAATTTGGAATTCAAATTTGGTCCGTTTTTTTGAATTTCCGTGAATGGGTTCTGCATCGGCATCTACTGCTCACCGAACTTCCACGAAGCGGATTTGATCCTCGTGACCGCTATGTCACCCGGTTTTGCCACTTGTCTTCATACGCAGACAAGGAGTCGTCTTCCTCCTCTAGACAAGAATGAACAAACAGAGATAGCGCCTTGGGTGGAAAAGGCCGGCGGCGAAGGAGGGGTGCCAAGGCACAAAAGATGGGAAAAATGGGTTGCACACGACGCGAGGAAACCAATGTTGTTGGTGGTTTGGGGAGAGGGACATTAGAGATAAGGCGACAACGTGTAGGGCGACGGCGGCGCTTCGGGTGCACATGGGGGCGACAACTCGATGGTTATGAGCGCATCGAAATGTAGAACACGATGAGGGGATGCTTGGGTACTAGTCAATTGGTCATAGACTCACCATAGACGACGAAAGGCGACAGAGAAACCCGGAAGGAGGTGTGGAAGAACAAACTTGATTGCCGACCACTGTGAGCAAAGGAATTAGATTAAATTGGGGAATAGAAGTAGTGACAGGTGGAACACGATATGACACGGACGGATGTCGACATTGCTCACCGGACCGAGAGATTGATGGGGTATGAGCGAGCAGCGGAGTGAGCTCAAACTCAGCAATCAGGGGCATCATGTGGACAGGGCAAGCGCTAGGCGACTGGGCCATTGATAGGGAGGGAGGAGAGAAGAGAAAGAAAGTGAAGAAGAGAGTGATGACATGAAGGACTAACACGGCAAAACCAACTGACATGGAGACTAGCCGATTACGATGGCAAAACCACCCTGAAAACCGGTCTCAAGGGGTGAAGTGACCCGGTATTGGAAGTTCAAGGGGTAAAGTAAAACGAAAAATAGTTCAGGGGATTAAGTGGACCAACGCGATAGTTCAGGGAGTAAAGTGGACTTTTTCCTACATTTTATATATATTGTTGATTGCTTGTGATGAATTGGATGTATATCTAAACAAGAAAGTCCGTGTATTCATGGATGTGTGTATTTGGAAGTATATAGTACTCGACTGCCTTTGATTAATTTGGGAGAAAGTTTGTCCATGAATGGATGTGTATATATTTGGAAGTATATATGGTACACTAGTAGAATTGCATGTTTGTATTGTTGGAATAAACCCATATGATGGTGCCACTGAGCAAAGAAAGCAGTGGAGGACGCAACAAAACCAAAGGCATGTGTAGTGACGGACTGGCTGGTGGAGACTGCAGGAGGAAGGTGTAGCCAGTCAAGCTTCCAAAGACGCTGCGAATCACAGCGCCGAGGGTCAGCACCAAGCAGAGTCCCCGTGCGGCAGTCCTGGACACAACTAGAGTTGGCCTTAAGAATAATACGACAGTTGTGATCAATGATCTGACCGGCCGACAAAAACTGCATAGTAAGCTTGGGAACATGAGAGGTTGCAAGAACATGAAAGGAAGAAGTGGAAAGGATGCCTCAGCCTGCAACAGGAAGAGGTGCCATCTGCAGTCTGAACAGTGGATGGAAGAGTTGTGGGACTCACAACAGTGAGGTGAGTAGAATCTGGTGTCATGTGAAAAGAAGCATCAGAGTCCAAGATCCACGGAGATGAGACCGGACGAGGGAGGCGGATGAAGCGAGGAAGACTGTTGAGAAGCAAGAGCCATACGAGCAGAGCTGAGGAGTCTGAGTACGAGCTGACACCGAAACACTGGAGCAGGGAGAGGAGTTCCTAGGTGGTGTCATCGGAGGAGCCATGGCGAGAGTCGCTAGCTCCTGAGTGGGAAGAACCGCCAGAGCTCTTCGGTGGGCGTCTTTCGGCGGTAGCCATCAGTGGAGTCCGTGCGTGAGCTCGAGGCGGCGGGGCGCGGCTCGAGGCAGGTGGCGGTGGCGTCTCGGGCGGCGGCGCGCGGCCCGATGCGAGTGGCGGTGGCTTCTCGGGGGGGCGGCGGCGGCGAGGCGAGCGACGGCGAGGTCGGCATCGCTGGGCGCGTAATCGCTAGGAGCGTGGAGAGGAGCTTGTCGCGCTCGATGGCCTTGTGCTCGAGCCTCGATGTGGGCCCGTAGCGCGGTGGCTTTCGCCTCAGCGAACCGTGCACGGAGGGAGGCAGCCGCAACGCACGCGAGGAGGCGGCGCTTGGCCTCCATCCAGGAGGCGGCAGCGGAGTCGGAGCAGGGGAGCCATTCGGAGCAGAGGGGTGGCCCGGAGTCGGCGGCTGTTCGGATGCGGAGCAGAGGGGTGGCGGCGTCGTGGCGGCCTAGGCGTCGGCGGTGGCCGGAGGCGAACTCGAGGGGAGAATGGGCCCGGAAGCACGAGCACGAACTCTAGCGGCGGCCGGAGGGGCGCCGTGCGTCTGGTGTATATTCTTGTTTGTGTGTGTGAACCATGGCTGCTAAAGAGATAAAGCACTTAACTGAAGACTAATCAACCAGCAAGGAAAACTATTAGCTCATGTATATATGTATAAACAATTACACTTGACAGAAGACATAAATCTTTTTTTTGTTTTTGTCAATGAACCATCTAGTGTACATACTTTTTAGCCAAGCAATCAGTGTGTTGTTTATGAAAGGCTAGTCTTCTCTGCATGCATGCTCGGGCCTTACTTGTTTCCTTTTCATGTGGGAATCTAAAGGAGGCTTATGAAAAAGAATCATCTGATTCAAGTGATGATGAAGAGTGGTCTGGAAATAGCACACTCGGAAATGGAAATCAAGAAGACAGTGAAACAGATTCACTTGCTGAGTCACTTCAACCTGCAAAAAGATGCTCTAGAAGAGCACCAGATTGGCACCAGAATAATGAACATACTCAACAGAGTGAACGACTCTGTGGTTCAGCAAGTGAGCAGCAAACTGAAGTGCTTTGCTCCAATGGTAGCAGTAGCACTGCCAGAAAAAAACATTTTGGTCCTTTAATTAATCAGGTATAGAATGATTAAATATCTATTTACAGTTTGAGTCACTTAATCTGAAATTTCTCAGAACCACTTTGTGCTAACAGATTAAACCAATTAAAAGCGTTGCCATAATATAATTTATGTCATTGACACTCCATTTTTCTTGCAGAAATTGAAGATATATTTTAAGAAAAATCCGTATCCAAGTCGCGCAATAAAAGAAAGTCTGGCACAAGAGCTCGGGCTGACATTTCATCAGGTTCTAACCACTGCATCTGTTCATCCTCCCGACAAAGCATTTTCTTGCTGCATGCTTGTGCCAGGTCACTGTACTTCTCCTGCCTTACCGGAGTTTCTGTTAACAGGTCACTAAATGGTTTGGGAGCACTCGACATTACTCGAGAGTTGCCGCTGCCAAAAATGAGAAGGATCCAGAAAATCACACTGCTGATAATAATGATAGGACAGCTATAGATAGCAGACAACTGAGAGAACCCAGTGGCAGGGTGATGGAAGAACTGGCTGTAGATAGAAATGATATGGTTTCCAAGGATAGGATGGTACAAAATAATATTAACGAAGGTAACAAAGAAGATATCCCATTCAGACAAGATATCAGCTGCCCGCAGAGAGTGGTTGTGACTCCTGTTGTCAACCAAAACTGTCCTACCAACTCAATAGAAGTTGGCTCGCCAAAATGTGGGACCGGAGAAAACCAGGGGAATGGTGCCTCAAGCAATGTTGGGAGTCCAAAAGGTAGGTCTGCAGAGAACAAGATCCCTGACCTAGAATTTGTAGATGAGGCAAGGAAAAAAGCAATACTGCGGGAGCTGAGAAAGAGGAAGGCGGGCAGGTGAATATCCCAAGTGGTGTTACTTGAACTGTTTGCCAAGCCTGCAGTTCTTGTCAAGTTGTGGATGCTGCGACACAAATTTGAACTCTGGATTGCGTGCACCCAGTCTAGATGACTGACAACCAATTAGTTGTGGACAAGCACGACCTTTTTCTTTCTCGTTCATTGGCCATTTGTTGACAAAAGCATGTTTGTTGTTATGTCTGTTCCTTTTAGAGCCTTGCTTCGCATCCATCCAGAATGTCTGATTGGAAACCTCTCGAATCTTAAGTACTTCAGTCACCAGAATGGTCGAGTGTAACAGTATTAGTGTGTGTGTAGTGGACAGTAGAAGTGTTGTTGGTCATGTTCCAGTAGACCCCTTGATCGTGCATTGTTCTTGTATCATGTTGGGAATTTGTGAAATTTATCCCCTTAATTTTTCTCTGGGAGTAGTCAAAACATGATAAGTGGCATTACGGCATTACCTGGGAATTGCAGTCTGCAACATCACATCACTGGGAAGGTCGAAGAATGCTTTAGCTTCTGCAATCACCTGCTGTCTGAGGATGAGTTATATGACTACCATCGTGTCCTGTGGAGTTTACGTGCAGGGAACGTATCCTACTCCGACACTGTTGGATGGGCCAAAGTCAGTTTTTGCTTCCAAAAGTTCCAAACCCCAAACATGCCAGCTTCACAGGCGACTTTGGTGTAAGCCTAAGCCTAAGCCAAAGCCAAAGCCAAAGCTGGATGAGTGATGCTTTTGCGGACAGAAGTTAGACACATGCCTATAAAATTACATTGAAATTACCCATCTTTACCATTGTATATAAGACCCTAACTTAGCACTCAAACCCTCGTTTCTTTCTCCTCACCCGATGAGCTCCTTCTACCACCCATCGTTGGAGGTATTCACCACCCGCCGCCCTCCTTGCTTGGCTCCTGCCGGCCCTGCCCCCAGAGGTCTTCACCACCTGCCGCCCTTCTCCCTCAGCTCTGGCTGGCCTGTTGCCTTTCTCCCTCGGATCCGCTCCGTCGTCAGAGGTTTTCACCATTTGCCGCACCCCCCTACATCCTTCACGCACTCGTTCGATCTGCTCGTCGCCGTTGGTCCAGGTCGCTGCCACCGCCGCCGCCGGTCTCTACGCCCTGGTCTCCACATTAGAGGGCACCACCGCCGCTTTCCTCCGGTCGACGTCGCCGGCTGTCCCTATGCCCCGCCTTCGCCTCCGTTCCGATCGCCGCCGTCCATCCCTCTGCTAGTTCCGGTCATAGTCATCCGTCTTAGGAAAATCTTGAATATTTTACAACTCAGAATAAGCAGCCACCCAACCAAAAATCAGACTCGGTAAAAGCTACAACTACCAGAGCTCCCCAAACAGAGTCACTATAGGCTTCTCCTAGCGCAGTGTGTACTGTATATTGAACTACCTGTTTCTATTTCCTCTGACCAATGGGCCATCATTGGGCTGGGCTGGAAATCTCCGTGTCCTAGAGCTGTGTGTACTGTATATTGAACCGCCTGTTCCTATTTCCTCTGACCAATGGGCTATCATTGGGCTGGCTGAAAATCTCCGTGCGAGACCAGGCCATCTCTTCCTAGTACATAGGACCATCCCGAACGGCTCTCATCACGGACGCCTCTTCTCCCACACCGCTCTGCATTTCAAATTCAAATCCGTCGTCTCCCTCAGTGACACCACTCCCACTCGCGCACCCCATGGCGGCCAACGCGCTCTCGTCGCCGGCGGCGGGCAGGACGCCGAACACTAAGGCGGCGCCGTCCCCATCCACTAGGCGGGCCGCGGCCAACGCGGCAGCGGCCGCAGCTGCCGCAGCGGCGTCGGACTCGAAGCAGCGGTTCGAGGCGTACAACCGGCTGCAGGCGGCGGCGGTGGCGTTCGGGGAGAAGCTCCCGATCCCGGAGATCGTGGCCGTTGGCGGCCAGTCGGATGGGAAGAGCTCCCTCCTGGAGGCCCTCCTGGGCTTCCGCTTCAACGTCCGCGAGGTCGAGATGGGCACCCGCCGTCCCCTTGTCCTCCAGATGGTCCACGACCCCACCGCCCTCGATCCGCGATGCCGCTTCCAGGTGCGTGCTCCGCTTCTTCTCGTAGCCTCCCCTCTCTCTCAGATCAAGTGTAGTGCTTCTGCTAATTTACTGGTGAACACGAGAGATCGGCTGATCGATGTGGGTGCGTTGCAGGAGGAGGACTCGGAGGAGTACGGGAGCCCGATGGTGCTGGCTACGGCGATTGCCGACCTCATCAAGCAGCGCACCGAGTCGCACCTCCGGAAGATCCAGGCCGCCGTCTCGTCGAAGCCCATCGTCATGAGGGCTGAGTACGCCCACTGCCCCAACCTCACCATCATCGACACCCCAGGTTTCGTACTTAAGGTAGATAGACGTGAACTTGAGTCTTCTCACATCTCAATGAAGAGGAGTGATTGTTTAGTTAGTTTGTCATCTGTTTGATGGAGTTGTGTGTTTGCTGTAGGCTAAGAACGGTGAGCCAGAGAGCACGCCGGAGGAGATCCTGTCGATGGTGAAGTCATTAGCGAGTCCGCCCCATCGCCTCCTTCTGTTCCTTCAGCAGAGCAGCGTCGAGTGGTGTTCTTCGCTCTGGCTGGACGCAATTAGAGAGATTGATCCCTCTTTCAGGCGCACGATGATCGTCATCTCCAAGTTCGACAACCGCCTCAAGGTATGGATGCAGAACAATCAGCAGTTTGGTACATAAGGACAAGGTTCAATAATGTCTTCACCGTGAATTATGGAATGAAGTTGGTATTCTGTCTTATAAAATTGTCGCTTGTTTTGATCATTTGAAGGAATTTACGGAAAGGTGGGAGGTCGATAGGTACTTGAGTGCTAGCGGTTACCTTGGGGATAACATTCACCCGTTCTTTGTGGCTCTTCCAAAGGACCGTGGAACGATCTCCAATGAGGAGTTCCGGAGGCAAATCTGTCAGGTTGATATTGATGTGTTGCGTCACTTGCGAGATAATGTGAAGGGGGGTTTCAATGAAGAGAAATATGGACCATACATTGGGTTTTGCTGCCTCAGGAAGTACCTGGAATCTGAACTTCAGAAGCGATATAAAGAAGCAGCTCCAGCCACCCTAGCATTGTTAGAGCAGAGATGCAGTGAAGTCTCAATGGACCTATCCAGATTGGACTCCAAACTGCAAGGAACTTCTGATGTTTCTCAGCTGAGGAGATCGGCAATGCTTCATGCTGCTTCTATTTGCACTCATTTGGTATGCACACAAGACACAATATGTGCTTACTTAGCGTTTCTGTTCTAACGCTGTTGCTAATTGATGTATTGGAACTAATTGACATTGCATTTTCATATCAAAGAGTGCATTACTCGACGGAGCAGCTGATCCAGCCCCAGAGCTATGGGGGAAAACTACTGAAGAGGAACAAATGCATAGTGGTATTGGCAGCTGGCCTGGCATCAACATGGCTGTAAGACCTCCCAACTCCAGTCTTAAGCTGTATGGTGGTGCAGCTTTTGAAAGAGTAATGCACGAATTCCGTTGTGCGACATACTCAATGGAGTGCCCACAAGTATCAAGGGAGAAGGTACATTTTAGATTGGAACTATATAGGTGCAGAATTTTAGGGAAAGTTAGCTTAAATTGTGGTGTTGATGTCATCAGGTTGCAAACATATTACTTGCCCATGCTGGAAGAGGTGGTAACAGTGGATTGACCGAGGCAGCGGCTGAGATAGCACGTGCAGCTGCACGATCGTGGCTTGCTCCTCTTATCGATACTGCATGTGATCGGCTTGCATTTGTCCTCCAAAGTCTATTTGACCTTGCAATGGAGCGCAGCCGCAATCATGAATCGAAATGTAAGATTTGGATTTTGCTTTGCTGGGGTTCATCTTGCTTCTTATATTTACATGGGTATAATTTTGTTCATCTTGAAGCTGATTGTAGCCATGTTTAGTACTATAAAAGTTCGTTGTGTGGTATGTTTTGATCAGACACGGGAAACAATTACTAGTAGCTTTGGTTTGCTGAAACACATTCTTTAAGAAAATATATATACACGTGCTTTTCCACACCAAATACATACAATTAATTGTCTGCATTCCCCAACTTAAGGTAACTCATGTTTTTACTATTACTTTTTTTATGTTACTATAGATCACTTGTGTACACATATGTGTTACTGTTTTCAAGCTTTAAGCCTTTAAGCTACCATATCATGTTTTGTTGTTTTTTTTTTTTGTCATAAGTACTCAGCAGTATCTCCTATTATTTTCACCATTTCCAAGGAATAATAGCTGAGCCTTTGCATACTTTTAGAAGTCCTTGGAGTGCATGGTCAATTTGCTAAATGATCCTCACGCTTCTTCCTCTTTTTTTTTTTCCTAGCAGATCATCAAAATGTTGAAGATATGGATGGATACGTTGGCTTCCTTGCTGCCCTCCGGTGCTCATATTACAAGTTTGTCAAGGATTTGTCCAAGCAATGCAAACAGATAGTGCGACATCACCTTGATTCAGTTACGAGTCCCTACTCCCATATTTGCTATGAGAACGACTATCTTGGTGGTGTTGGGTCTGTAGCAAACTCCATGCACAGGTTTAACCACTTCCCTGGAGTTACATCTTTTGACCTATCAGACAGTGGATCTGCCCTGGAGGAAGCCCAGGAGAATATGCCACCAAAAGATCAGCAGCATATGACACCACCTGCTAAAGGAAATGAGTCAAAGGAAGTTCTTAAAGAAAGCCAGCTGACGGTTCCTGAGACTCCTTCTCCTGATCTGCCAGTTGATATGCATGGTGGTAAGAAGAAAGATAACGGGAACTTTATAGACGGTGGGGCAAGGAAAAGACATGCAAGGATGGCAGCATATGTAAGCAGGAATCACCATAACAATGCCATCCCTAGTGCTGATGATCTGGGTTCAAAATCAGGATCATCGTACTCCAGCATATGCTCAATATCTGCTCAGTATTTTGCTAAAATGCGAGAAGTCCTGATTGAAAGAAACGTTCCCTCAGCATTGAACTCTGGATTCTTAACACCATGGTATGTTCAAACGTATTATACGCATATTTCTTCCTCTTTCTACCTGTTCAGTTTGAAAGTTAACTATAGCATGTAAACTTTAGTTAATGTTTTTGAGCAACTGATCGCATCCATTGAGTAGTCACTAACTGATAAATTGTCAGTTGTCATTGATGTTTTTATCTAGCCAGCACATATTCAACGAGCAACCACTAACTGGTCACATATGCATGAAATACTTTCAGAAGCCAAAAATTCTAAGTTCACCGTGGACCATGTGAAACTGTATCTTCAATTCCTGGCTTGTAAAATAGTTGGATTCCAAGAATAACTGTCTGGATTACTATTAATTAAATGATAGGGTAATATGGACTACTGTCATAAATGCAACTTCCATTCAACTGATGGTCAATATTAGATGTGGACTGAATATATTTTCTTCACAGCTGCTAGTTGTCATGTGGGGAATTCATTATCAAAGGCGGCGTGGGCCTAGGGCTACAAGCCATGCGCCGGCTGGCCCCTAAGGACCAAGAGTCCTATTCCTTGCCCAATAAATTAGAATTTTAGGAAAGTTAAGATATATTAGGAAGATTGTGTTAGTTTAAAGAAAGAGATTATCTCTAGTAGGTTTCCATCTTTATCTCTAGTGGGTTTCCATCTTTAGTTTGTAATCCCTATATAAGGGACAGGAGATTTTCAATAAAGGGCAAGTAAGAATTATGTAATCCCTCTCTCTCTCTGCTGGAGTCTTGCCGAAGCCTCTGCGCTTGATCACGGTGCAATACGGCAACGTTCAAGCGCAGGGTTCCGAGGCCTCGGCCACCGGTGTCCCACGACTATCTGTTGCGTTCCCTCCCGGGGCGTGACACTAGTGCATGTAGAATTGTGGATAGGATGGTTGGCATTAAACGGCCCTGTCCAATACATTTGAAGTTTTGTTCTTTCCTGATATGTTTGTTCTACTGATGCAATGCAGCCGTGAAAGATTGTTTTTAGCACTTGGCTTCGAGCTGTTTGCTGTAAATGACGACAAGTTCATGGACATGTTCGTGGCTCCTGGTGCAGTAGATGCTATCCAGAATGAGCGCCAGTCTCTGTTGAAACGTCAAAAGATTTTGCTGTCCTGTTTAAACGAGTTCAAGAACATCTCGCGGACCCTGTAATGAAGATCTTTCTGGTGGTGCTTCCACAGGCATGTATTCATGAGCTTCAGGATATCCCTACAAATGATACAGCGGAATCCGTGGTGTTTTTTTTTTTTAAATAAAAAATATATATTTCAGTTGCACATTCTTCTTTAGCCCCATGCTCCTGTATCTTATCACGAGCTATTCTGTGTCAAATTCCTTATTGACAAGTTGTGTACCACTTGACGTTTGTTCAGCGTTTTGATATCCTCTCTATCGGATATCGGCTATGCTCGACATCTCGATTTAAAATTGGCAACTAGGAGATGATTCGATGATCTTGAATCTCGCTAGTTTGTGCACAGGTCCTACACAACTTTTATACAAACTAGAGAAAATTATACTTTAGGTCTCTGAACTTTTGAGGTATGCTACTTAGCTCCTTGAGCTTTTATTGTATTTTCTTAGCTTCTTAAACTTTTGAGGTTGTGCCACTTAGCTTATTGAACTTATATTTTACTTTCTCAGCTCTTGAACTTACGAGGTTGTGTCACTTAGTTATCTGAACTTACATTTTAATTTCTCAACCCTTGAGATGTGCGAGGTTGTGCCACTTAGTTCCCTGAATTTATATTTTACTTTCTCAGCACCACTGAACTTGCAAGGTTGTGCTACTTAACTCTCTGAATTTGCGTTGAAGCGAAGTTCGTTAGATGCGATGCTGCTACTTTGTCCCCTCTGAGTCCGGTGGACACTTTGTTGCCCTGTTTTGGCCGTATTCATCGTCCTCGTCACCTCACGTCGACAAAAACAGGTTGTTCGGACTCGGGAATGCACCGTGCTCGCGTCTTCGTCGAAGCTTCATCGTCGCAACTTACCGCCGTTCACTCCCTTGTCTCCTCTGAGTCGGTCGTGTGAGAGAGAGAGAGAGATAGATACATTGCCAGTGGTAGAGCAGGGAGCACAATACTTCTCTCTCTTAAACGGTGATTCGTTATCTCAGTTTTTTCTGTTAGCAAATGATCGAATGGACTTCATGCAGGGTGAATAGCTTTTGCTATGGTATTAGGAATATACTTCTCTCTTTCTCACGATCGACTCAGAGGCAAGGGTGAGGGCGGCAAAGGCAAGCTGCGACGGTGGAGTTTCGGTGAAGACGCAAGCACAGTGCGTTCTCGGGCCCAAAGAATCTTTTTTTTGTCGGCATAAGATGACGGGAACGATGAACAGTGCTAGAACGGGGTAGCAACGAGTCCATCGGATTCGAAGGGGTCGAAGTCGTCGGCATCGCATTTAACGAACTTTGATTCATCGCAAGTTCAAGGAGATAAGTGACACAACCTCACAAGTTTAAGAATTGAAAAAGTAATATACAAATTCAGTGAGTTAAATAGCATAACATCACAAGTTCAGAGAACTACTGTACAATTTTCTCTACGAATTATCTCAAGGTGCAACACTATTAATAGTTGTTTGTCATTGTATATTCAGCAGATGGTCTGGTTGGATTGTTTCTATATTAATTTGATATGAGTTGTGTGTGAGTGCGCCACTGCACCGATTCAGCAGATTTGGTCGGAGGCGAGTGTTCAGATGTGCACTAAATTAATATACTAGAATGTTCGTTGGAGTGGATGGATGACCACCCTGTATCTATCTGACCATGTTTTCAACTGTCAATCCTGTCACCTGCATGAAAAATAGCCGAGATCAAGCAACATCTTCTTCTGCTTTCGTTCCCAATTCTCTTTCATGCCTCCCACTTTCCTCCCTTTATTTACAACAGTATTTTCTTGTAACTTAAGCCATGTTTTCTGACATACTTCCATTATTCTGATTCTGTCGAAGAATTGAGTGATATGCGCTGTTGCTTTCTAGTAGTTCGTTTAGGAGTAACTGGTAAATGTATTCTAGTTCCATTTGGTAACAAAGGTCTGCCTACTTGGCTCACTTGCCACCGAAATAAATGTTTGGCAAGCTTGTGTCACCTTGGACCATGCTGAACCAGACTGGATTTGCGTATCACGTCCATGCTACATTCGCGTTGCAACTCGTCAATCTCAAGCACCCAGCTTCTCCGTTGATATAGCTTTGCCGGTTTCTTTATGGTTGTGGCTCTCTCTGTCATTTCCCTTCGAATCAAACCGTGCAAATTTTTGCAGTGATGCAGAGCACCACTCAGGTGAGATGAAGATCCCTAATGGGTACTAGTAGTAGTAGTACTCTAGAAGATCTTGCAGGGAATCGAGTAAGTGGGCCTTTTCTTGGTGGTTCTACGAAGAGGATGCTTTCTTTCTCCCACGGTCTATCCGTCTGGTCAATGGATGGTGGCGTGTCCCGTTCCACCGTTTTCGCAATGCATGGAAGAATTACGTTGGCTCGAGCTGTGCCTGCCTACTACAGGGAGAGCCGTGTGTATATATGTGTATAACTGCAGCTGCTGCCCGCCATGTTGCTCTATTCTGTCATGGATGGTAAGCCCTTATGATCCTACTCGGTGTTAAGGTTAGGCTTAAATATCGCTTCTTTCATTTCATGTTCGTATCTTGTTTACGGTCTTACGGAAGCTTGAGCTTTGTGGCAGTTGAAGCTCTACCGAACAAAGGCAGCCTTGCTACATTGGATTCTTTCAGTTCAATGTTTAACAGGGGACAGTGAGTGAACTGACGACAGGTTGTTATCTTCGGTTGAACTGGTGACATGAATTTAGCTATAATTTTTTTAAAAATCAGTTCAAACTCATTTTAATTTCAGAAAAAAAACAGAAAGAGAGAAGAGTGAGAGAAGAAAGGTAGCGAAGCTCTGCCAGTTAGTCGCAGAGGAGAGATGGACGGAGCATCAGATCCGATCAGCCATCTTGCAGATATTTTTTTTGAACTTTGTACATTATGTCAAAACATTGTCGGTTAGCAAACAAAAATAACTACATAGAATTTAGTAGATTAGAAAAATATAGTTCAATTATGTAGTACATCTTTTGAGCTATGTAGAAGGTAGGTAGAGGGTAATGTAAATAATACTAGTTTTATTTAGCCCCTCATTTGTGAGCGGTAATTATATTGTTAACAGAGGTAAAATACCCGGCCGGTAACCGGTTTACCGGTCGGAGCCGGCAAAAAAAAAACAGTCAATTTTTTTTGTCCTCTCCTCTCCATTGGTTTCTCCTCCCCTTGCTGCTGCTGCATGTGCTGCTCCCCCCATTGTCTCCCTCATCACCATTAAGCAGGCCCACTTGTCTCCCTCCCTTCCCCTTTTTGCCTAATTACTCAGCCTGAGTGCCTCCCTCTCTCCCTCCATTTGCAGCAGCACAAGCAACCCTCTCTCCCTCCATTCGCAGCAACATAAGCCTCCCTCTCTCCCTCCATTTGCAGTAGCACAAGCAGCCCTCTCTCCCTCCATTCGCAGTAGCACAAGCCTCCATCTCTCCCTCCCTCTCTTCCTCCATTTGTAGCAGCACAAGCCTCCCTCTCTCCCTCTATTTGCAGTAGCACAAGCATCCCTCTCTCCCTTCATTTACAGCAGCACAAGCAGCAGCACACAACTACACGCGGCAGCACAAGCACAAGCAGTAGCAGGTATGGGGCCTTCATTCTCTGTTTTTTTCCTTGTCATTTGTCTTCTTTCCATCTCCTAGTTGGTTGGTTGCATACTCACATAGGAACCACACTCATCAATTTGAAGTTCTAAATCAGGTTTAGATGAGAGCTTCTTCAACTAAGCTCTTTAGGGAACACTTTTAGTATAGGTAACCAAGTACCTCTCAAGTACTGTAAAATAAAATATCTCAAATTTTTGGATGTTAGCACACAGGCTACAAAGGAAGGGAAGTATCAAGGGTATGAACCAAGGGTGCTGGAAATGATAGAAGAAAGAATTGTATTATTTGAAGTAGGTTCGATGCACTGGAAATGACAGGAGAAACACAAGAGATCTGTTACCCTACTTTAGTGATATCTAGGAAACTTCCTTCTCTATTGACAATCCAAGAGTGCACCAGTTTGCTCTCTGGTAATCATTTACTCCACAATCTAACATTTTTCATTCTGTCTGGATTATTGTAGGTGATGGTTTCTAAATCCATCAATGTTTGGGAACATGGAGAGAGACTAGGAGGTGTTGGTTGGAAGTGCAGATATTGTAATCTAACAAAATCAGGCAGATGTGTCACCTACCTAAAACAACATCTTGTTGGGAGACACGGAGATTTTGTTGCTTGCAATGGTGTTCAAGCGGAAGTCCGAAGGCTTATGCTGATAAGTCTTGAAGAAGCGAAGTCAAGAAAGAAATCTCTTAAAGATGAACAACTGCGAATGAAGCAAGCCGCAAGAGAGTATGTAGCTCGTGGTCCATCATATGAAGATGCCTTCGATGATAATGAGGAAATACAAATGGAATGAGCTCATCGGGAGTCGTTAGAGGTACATCAGCTGCAACAAAGGGCCAAAGCCAGGGGTGCGACGTTTGAACATGGTGGTGGTAGTGGAAGTGGTACGGGAAGTGGAAGTGGAAGGGGCAGAGGTAGTGGTACAGGAAGCAATGGTTTTTCGAGGATGTTTGGCAGGTCACAGTCCATGAGAGTTGATTATGATATTTTGCGCAGTCGGGCACCCGTCCAACCCCGCATTGATACAACACTTCGTGGAGAAGCAAAGTCAAAACTTGAAAAAATTTGGTCTAAGTGGTTCCATAGTAATGACATTGCAGGAGTTAAGGCAGAGTGTCCTTATTTTTGTACCGCCATCAAAGAGACACAAGAACTTGGCCAAGGGGTTCCGTCACTAAGAGGGTATGAAATCGATGGGATATATCTTGATGCTAACGAACAAGAGGTAAAGTAGTATGTAGCACAGTTCAAAGAAGACTGGGATATATATGGAGTCTCTATTATGTGTGATTCATGGACTGGGCCTACACAAATGAGTATCATTAACTTCATGTTGTACTGCAATGGAAGAATATTTTTCCATAAGTCAGTGAATGCAACTGGTGACATACAAAATGCTGACTTTTTGTATCGTGAGATTCGTAGAGTTGTGGAAGAAGTTGGCGTTAAATATGTCATGTAGATTGTGACTGACAATGGTGCGAACTACAAGAAAGCATGCCAACTGGTAATTGAAGAGTATCCAACTTTAGTCTGGCAGCCATGTGCAGCGCACACTGTCAACCTTATGTTGAAGGATATTGACCAGTTCGAGGAGGTTGATGCAGTTGTCAAGGCGGCTAAGAGGATTTGTCGGTTCCTACACAACCACAGTCGCCTCTATAATGAAATGCGCCAACAAATTGGAAGAGAGATAGTTCGTCCAAACGCCACAGGGTTTGGAACGACATTTATTTTCTTGAAAAGTTTTTGGGATAGAAAAGTAAAGTTCACGAAGTGGATGGTGTCAAATCTATGGGCCTCCAACCATTTGAGAATGACCAAGGAAGGAGAATACATGTATTCCCGTCTCGCAAGTAGACAATGGTGGTCGAGTATTGATTGGGTCATAAAATTGGTAGAACCAATTTACCGATTACTCAGATATGTAGACCAGCAGAAACCCGCAACAGTGGTAGGAATGGTTGCAAAGACGTATGATCTCAATTTTGAACTTCAAGACGTATTAAAACGAGATAAGGCCACTTATGATCATGTCATAAAGCTTATTAATAGAAGAATTGCAATGATGAAGGACCGCACATATTTAGTTCCAGGCAAGTTCATAGTTTCCTAAATCCAAACAAGAATTGCAATTTGTTGTATTTTTTTTCTAACATTCTAAGTGTGTTTGTTTACATAGCATCGTTGCTAAATCCGCAGAGCCACAACTTATATAGTCTGGGGAAGAATCCAGCCCTCGTCGCTTCCCTAGCAATGGTAATTCAAAGAATAGTCGATACACCCGACGACGCAGTGCAGGCTCTAGGCGAGCTAGAATTATATCGTAATCGATGAGATTTATTTGCTTTAAATGAGGCTTACATGAGTGCTAATTGTCATTCTGCAGGTATATTGTTATGAACTTACATATATATGGAAAAAGACCCATCACTGTGAGTTTAACATAAATTTTATGTTACTTATAGCTACATGGTGGATGACGTTTGGAGCGCAGACACCAACATTAACAAAATATGCCTTACGAACTGTCTCACAATGTGTTTCGTCCAGTAGATGTGAACGTAATTGGAGCACATTTGCATTGGTACATACACAATTGAGGAACCATCTTGGAAATAAGAAACTACATAAACTCGTGTATGTCCACTACAATCTAAGGCACGATTGCAAGAGCATGAGACTAGGAATGAAGATAGGGATGTAGATCCTTTTGGCGATCTAATAAATGCCACTCTGCACGATAGAGAGAGCCCAATCCAGAAGTGGCTTGATAGCTCCATGATACAATCGGAGCCCGTACTAGACAAGGAAGGTGAGCCCCCATGCCATCTACAGTTGTAGTTGATGCCATCCCTAAAAAGAATTGGATAAAACACTAGATGATGAACCGTTAAAGCAATGGACAAAGAAAAATATTGGCAAGAGTCATCTTCGAAAAAGAAAATATTGTAGCCAACTAACTGAAAAATTAGTTGCAGACTTTGCCTCACTTACACAAATAAGGAAATAAGTGTCTGATAAGAAGAAGAAAAAGGCCATTGAGGAGGATATTGTGGGAAGCGATGAAGAAATAGAAAGTCCGCCATCTGATGAAGTCCAGTACCAAGAGTCTGGTGATAGTAGCTCTCCGTCGTCCGATGATGGTGCTGATGGTGGGACAGCTCATGATGCAGGACAAGACCAACTATTAGAATTCACCTGCGAGCAAAACTTCATGCATGCTACTCAGGATGAAGACCATGGTTGTCATGCTTCAAGACCAATTCATAAGACCTACACGAGGGCTAAGGGTCGTCAAAATGATCAATCTCAGCCACATGACTCTTCTTCCTATGAATCCAATGCTAGCTCAAGGTCTACTCAGACTTATGGACGTCGAGATGTCAATCTATTACCTTCTGGTGATGATTCTCATTTGTCAGACATCTCTTCTGATCCTAGTTCCCATTACGGTCTTGTGTCCTTTAATACCAATGCCAGAATGGTTTGCTAGTGGGTCGAACCCGAATATTACCAATAACTTTACAATTATTGGCTACAATATGCCCACAAAACACACACTTGGGATCAATACAAAGCTCACCTAGCTCAATTTGAAGGACTTGTACTCTATGATAACAATGACTACATTGCACAACCTTCACGTTTCTCGATAATATATTGGTATGAATTACTACTCATTATTGTTTTTAGTATGCTAGTCAAGTTATCATTCATTATCATTAACTTATATTTTTTATTATTTTACATGCTTTAGAACACTTGGGCGAGAGGACTGCTCTAGAGAGTGAAGCTACCAAGAAGGACTTTTTTTGTATAACTTGAAACACTTTCTCATTAATATTTGCATTATTCCAAATTTTAATTTGCTAATTACCATTTTTCTATATTTTCCGCTTTTTTCACGATTTTCCTTCTTCGGCTTAGAATCCGAGTTAAAACCTGTGTTTAAAATTTGAAAATCAAATTCAGCCCATTTTTTTTTGAATTTACTAGTACCGGTCGTCGGCCGGGAAATCCCTTGGAAACAGGATTTCGATCCTTGATTGTTAATACCAAAAATTATTTTTTAAGTAGGAAAGTAGCATGACACATTTTAAAATTGAAAGAGAAATCCGTAGCAGCTAATTAGGGTAAGTAAAGCCTACTCGAATTAATCGCAGCTTTATTTAGCGCCCTATTTGTGTGCGGTAATTATATTGTTAATGTCAGAAATTAATTTATAACAAGGAAAATAGCATGTCATGTTTTAAAATCACAAAGGAAATCCGGAGCAGCTAATTAGGGTAGGTAGAGCCTAACCGAAAAAATCTCGGCTTTATTTAGCTCTGTAGCTTAGGTAGAGTGTATTCGTAGCTTTATGACTTGTCACATAAATTTGGTTTCTATTTGTGGTTGATAATTAGTTTGCTAATGTTGCTTCATATTAGCTTTTTACATATTTCGTAGTCTTTACAATGTATGCACTGAATTTTCAGGTATGACAGACCCAGATCACACTGCCGAGTGGCCGTACGAGTTACTTGACCCAGTGAATGACCTACATCACCGTAGCCGCCTCAGTACCATCCTCCCTCAGGAGGGCGAGGCATCGATTGAGCTTGGCGCGTTGCGGCTGCGCATGCCCATCAGGGCCTGGAGGTTGCACCCCAGCTGGGTGCCGAGGTACGTGCTATTGCGATATTCGTGTACTCATTTGTGGCCTGACTACTACGTGTGGACTAACGTTCGTTCGTAACCTAACCGAGGCAGGTTGAGAGCGGCAGACCTCCTTCCGCTGGAACGGATGGTGGAGGCGACGTGGGAGGACGAACAGGGGTCCTCGTCGTACATCCAGACATTTTCCATACGACCGGGCCTTACTGACAGTGTTGGTCGACCGCTGGAGGCCGAAGACACACACGTTTCACCTCCTGTGTGGGGAGATGGCACCGACACTGCAGGACATGAGCTTCCTGGCCGGGTTGCCCTGCGCAGGCTTCCCCATGGCGGCATATGAGATCTTGCTTACGTGGTGCATGTAGTTCCTGGTGAGGTTCTAGGATGTGCTGCCACTGGTCATCGATTACCACGAGTTCAGCAGCCCGCATGGGCCGATGCTGAGGTGGATCTGCCAGTTCTACATAAGTCTTCGTAACTATTGTCCTCTCGCATCAATTCATTTGTGAACCTTGCTGACGTGTATATGTTTTCTTGTAGTCCAAGTGTATGGCGGATGACGCACCCGACGAGACGGTGAGGAGGCACTTCGAGGCCTACTTACTGTGGCTGTTTAGGTGGATCATGTTCTTGGGGTCCCACGACGACAGTGTCGATAAGCACTACATCCGCTACGCACGTGAGCTTGCAGACTGGCTAGTGGAGGAGATCTAGCCCTACGCCTGGGGTCCGGCCGCGCTGTGCGCGACGTACCGCGCATTGTGCGACGCGTGCCGCTGTTCCCAGGACAGCTCCATCCTCTCCAGATGCCCGCTACTTCTACAACTTTGGTTCTTCGAGCGATTCCAGATCGGACGTCCGCAGCTGGACTTGGGAGCGTACACGGTCAGCCTGTACGTCGAGGACGACGACGTGGATTGGCCTACTATGGGCACCGTGTGGTGCTGCCGACGGGTTAGTTTCGTGAACATTTATTATTTTCATGTAATGCAATCATAATTTCGTGTGCTGAATGTTCCTTTGGTCTGTTCCACAGGTGACCTACACATTAATCACCACGCAGGGATCATACCCATCCTACGTCATGATGTTCGACTTGCTGACGAATGATCGCGTCATCTGGAGACCGTACAAGGAGGAAAGGGTGTACGCACGTGCGCCCGGAGGACTGTCCAGTCTGTGCACGCGAGACCGCATGTACTGGTACACGAGGTGGGCCTTGGTGCATGAGGTCTTCGTGGAGGAGTACCAGGTGGCGCGAGTCACACGCCAATTCAGTCTACCACAGTAGGTCCCAGCCCGCTGGGCGCAGTGGCTACCGGTCCACGTTCACGGGTTAGTTTGTGCTTTAATTCTTTAGTAAAATCCACGTTACATACGTACCAAATGATTATCTTGCCATCTGCAAGTACACTAGGAAGGGAGTACGTGGTACTACCACCTGGACGGAGAGAGTGTTCCCTTGGGTTGAGGGTTGGCTCAGCACCTACGCCGACGTCGTCTTGGAGGATGCTCACTACGACCCCATGGAGTACAAGGAGTACATGGACTGGTACGGCAGTTGGATGAGGTTTCGCTGTGTCCAGGTCGTGGTCGACCCACCACGACATGAGGCTGTGACATCCGACACGTACCCCACACAGCCGGACTCCGCATTTCACCGCGTGGTACGTATTCAACGGTCGATACTTCATATTTAATTAGCTAGATTTAGGTTTCCAACTTGTTAATTATGTGTGCAGGTGGATCTACACCAGGAGATCCTCCAGTTGACAGGCCAGATGCAATAGTTGTCGCTTGGGGGGAGACCAGAGGGATCTTACAACATATCGCGGAGAAGGCGAGGCGAGGGATCCAGATCGCGACTTGTCGTGGGCGAGGATACATCACATTCACCAGTGCGTGGACGAGGGGGCAGCCATGGTGGGAGCTCCTCGGGACAGTTTGCAGGTGAGCATGACACATTCACTTCCACTACTTTATTTCAAACACCACTAGTTACTAACGACAATCTTCTCTTGCAGGTCCTCAGTTCCACCAATACACGGGCAAGAGTACGCATCGTCATCTGTGGCTGCCTTCGTGCCCCTAGGTATGACTACCTTGTTTGATTTCGTGGTTTTCCTATAATTGCATGCGTAACGTAATGTTTCACAGGTCGTGCACCGAGTTGGGATGAGCCGGACTTGTCGTACAACGAGATATTCGCTGAGAACTTTCACTTCCCGTAGGACCAGGCCTCTCAATTGCTAGGTGCGTCGGAGCTGACCCTACCGACCCTGGAGCTGACCCTACTGATGCCGGACCTCGACGTCGTGACACCACCTCCGGCTCCTCGCGCCGGTCAGGTACGTCGGCTGCTTGATCCTTTGACGTACTCGCACCAGTGCTGGGCACAGACGGGGGCGACATGCGAGGTACGCCCCAAGAGGGGCTGCCAGTAGATGTCATGTGAATATTAATTTTTGTACAACTATAGTGATGTTAATATAGTGTTTCATTATCTCTTTTTGGCATGCACACTTTTCGAGTACTGTTCATTTCGAGTACTGTGGGGTTTGAGAACTATTCGCTTCCAGTACTGTGGGGTTCAGAACTGTTCGTTTTGAGTACTATTCATTTCGAGTACTGTTGGTTTCGAGTACTGTTGGTATCGACTACAGCTTTGTGCAGCGACGTGACCCAACGAGTTAGTTTTGCGCTGCGACGTGGCCTAACGAGTCAGCTTTGCGCAGTGATGTGACCCAACGAGACAACTTTCTACAGCGACATGATCCAATGAGATAGCTTTGCGCAGCGACGTGACCCAACGAGTCTGCTTTGTGCAGCGCTACCTCGCGGGCGCGAATTTCCATCAACTGAATTACAATTCTATTGCGTACGCAGAGCCGCCTTGGCCTATAAGTACTACCCATTTCACGGCGGGTTCTCCTGCATCATCACTTCAACACAATCTCGCTAAGATGGACAACATAAGCAATGGGAAGAGATCCGCGAACTTGAAAGGCGTACTGTGGCTCTGGACGAACAAAGGGTGCGTGCCAGGAGGGCACCCCCCACAATGATGCCACCCCCTGAAGCAGCCACCCCGTCTCGAATATGCCCACCGAACCTTCACCGGAGGGGTTGCCTGAGGGGGAGACGCCGCCTCTCTGTTGGTGCAGATACCCATGCAAGTTCTTTAAGTCCAAGCACCGAATAAGCCTGGGCATGCGTTACTGGGGTTGCACGAGCTACTCCTCGGACTATCCAGACCGCCGTTGGGATACGAGCAGCTAGTAAGGACCAGTTACAGTATGTTTCCCTACTATTACTATTTCAAAGTACGCACGAACAACCTATCCCGTCTATCCTTAGTCCCCGGATCTGCTATGTGGCTACCGCAAGTGGATCGACCAAGAGATCCACCCACGCGACCAGTGGCGTATGGACTACGAGGAGTGGGATGCCAAAAGGGCACACGAGATCCGGGAGGAGGAGCGCCGCAATGATGAGCAAAACGACCGTATCCGTTGGGAGACGAAAGCTCTTCTCGAAGCATTCAACTGCAGGGAGCGCGAGACTCGCGAGAGGGAACGCGAGAAAAAGAGTGAAATGGTGGCCAAGGTTAGGGAGGCTTGCGAGGAGTACAACATCGAGCTGCAAGGAAGGTAAATGGTCCTGGTCCATGCAGTAGGTTGGGCCATTCCGTAGTAGTCCCTCATCCTACCCACCATGTTTTTTACTATCTCCTAAAGGCATGTATACTTACATAGTTCAGATGCTTGTGTCCTAGTGTACCGTAGTAGTAGCGAGGATGACTAAAGAAAATAGCCGAACCATCGTGCCATGTGAACACATGTAATGTTCTTATGTTTGTAGACTCTAATGTATTTCTGGTGAAGTTATATCAATTAGCAAAACTATCATCGGTCCATGGAGTAAATTGACCGAAGTCAAGATCGTGTATTGCTAGTTTTGAGTACTACTACTTTCGATTACTGTTCGTTCCTCCCACAAGTTGGTAAGGAAGATAAAATTATACGAATTTGCCATTACTCAAAACTATGACATGTCACACTGATATTATATAACATTGAGCAAAACGTCATAACACTTAATTTTTTACAAATGAAAATGATATTTCAGAACATTGGTATCACATATTACAACTTTTTATGCTTTCCCGTGGCAGTGGCCTCAACGTTTCCCATGTGGACTGCCTCGAGTCGGGCGTTCGGATGAGGTCCCCACGGCGACATCCGGAGTGCCGGTGTCTCCTTCGTCCTGAGAATTTCTCGTCGGGCATTTCTTAAAGGTGTGCCCAGACTCCTTGCAAATGGAGCACTTCTTCGTATGACATCCGGCTTCTGCTTTGTCCATGTCATTCTTGATGTGTCGTACTTGTCGCCGACCGACCTTTCAATGTCCGCGACCCAGATTAGTTGCTCACAGCTCAGATGGCCAGTGAAATGGCCAACCACAGCGTAACCATACATCTCTGCATTCCATGTTTGCATCACCGCCTCCTTGTGGAAGTAATATGAGAGGTACTACCCAGAATGCTGCGCCACCGTGGAACATGCGACCATGACATGGGAGCAGGGTCTATGCAAAAGAAGGGGCTTGTTGCAAATGCATGCGCAACTAGAGTGGCGTAGCATGCACTCGTGGGTAATCCTCTCGCGGTTCGTCCCGCGGCGTCCTTTATATCTGCACATTACCTCGAAGCAAAGCTCCCATTTGCCCATTGTGAATGCGGGATGCATCTCACCCTTCTTGCTCTTCTCCTCCATGTACTTAGTGATCATGGAGGAGTAGAGTACTCTGTCATTTTCCATGGCGAGTGATGCATTGTTGCTTCTGTCAACGAAGTAGTTTGTCGTACTGCGGAGAATTGCCTCTACAATACCAACCAAAGGGAGACACCTTGTGTCACGCATGACCTAGTTATAAACCTCGGCTAGATTGGTTGTCATGACACCATATCAAGCACCACCCCTGTCATGCAGCAGCGATCACTTCTCCTTAGGCTCGTGCTCAATCCAGTTCGAGAAGTATTTCACCTGTGCCCCTGTCCTCCTTGTCAGACTGTGACCATCTGTGGGTAGCCATGGCAGTGCTTCGGGGGCCTGGTCAGCGCTTGGGACGGCCCTTTTTGCTGCCTCCCTTCTGTACATTTTGGTCTGCTCATCCAGAATATTCCAGATTGCTTCAAACTTCCGCTGCTGATTCTGGTTGCACAACCGCTTGAACAGGTTCATCAGGTCCTTATTGCAGAACTACTTGTAGAAGTTTTCCCTCAAGTGCCTCATGTATCACCTACTCTATAGACCCGCCCCTGCAAATGGTTCGTAATCTCCTTGTTGTAGCTAGGTTATTGCACTGAGCAGGCCGACATACCGATCATGAATGATGTATACATTTTGACGACCCTGTACAACAGAAATTCTCATATTCTTCAGGAATCACAACCAACTATCTGTGTTCTTGCTTTCAACAAAAGCGAATGCCACATGAAGAACTTGATTGTTGCCGTCCGTCGCTATTGCGATCAGTATCTGGCCTTTGTACTTTCCAGTTAGGAATGTACCATCTACGCACAAGATTGGACGGCAGTGCTGGAATGAATTGATGCATGGACCAAAGGCGAAGAATACTCGCTGCAGTACCCTCTTATCCGCTCACTTCGGATGTGTGGTGTCTTGAATGTCGACATGAGTGCCCGGATTCCTGTCTTGTATGACTCGGAGTAGCCCAGAGAGGTTGTGGTAGGAATCCTCGAACGTGCCAAACTTTTATTCCACTGCCTTCTATTTTGTCCTCCAAGTCTTGGTATATCCGATTGTGTACTGGAATCTTGGCTCAATCGCACGAATGACAGATCGTGGCTCAAAATCAAGATTATCCACGATCTCACCGTACATGAGGTTGGCAATGAAGCGTGATGATAAGTTCTTGTGGGACTGCACTAACTTAGCGACGATGCATGTGTGCGAGATAACTATAGAACACTTCCAGTAAGTGTTCCACCTATGTTGAAATGTGTGCACTTGCCAAGGGCATCTCTCTATTTCACACTTCACGTCGTAGCATCTTGGTTAGACTTGACTAATGTGAATGTGCGCCGCACCGACAAGGCCCAGAATTTGACCGCCTCTTGCACGACCTCCTTCATTTGTACACAGCTCCTTGCCTGACCTCGCTCTGGTCGTACTCCCAGGACACACGGGAACCTTCATCGACGACGAGGTTGTCGAACTGGTATGTGTTCCACTCGGATGGAACTACCAGCTAGTCCACATCATCCTTGTCGCCAGATCCTGCATCTTCTGACAATGCATTGTAGTTCCAGGATTCCTGGTCCATCCTTTGCACAATGGCTTCCAGCTCCTCACCCTCGCCAGCATGCCCACTGGCCTGCCTGACTGAAGGAGCTACTTCTTTAGGGTCTTTGTTGACAGCATCAACAACTCCGGGAGCTTCGGGCACTGTGTGCGCCGCGCTGTGGCTGGAGTCACCGACTTTTTCTTCGGCATCACCATCCCTTCTTGTTCAGCCGCAGATGCAAGAATGAGCTTGGCATATGCCTGGGCCAGAAGGACAAAATCCCACCCTCCCTCCCTCGCCATTCGTAGATATGACTGCCACGACTTTGTTCCCTTTAGCCGCACTAACTCCAAATATGTGGGATGTGTTGCTCAAGGGGCAAGACAACTCAATTTCAGATCATACACATCACGGTCCACTTGAAACGTGTGAAACAACCACCGCATCACAACGCCCTATGTACACCCCTCCGCTCTTGGCAGGGGCACGACCGCCGATTGAAAATATCGTAGGTCAATCCCCTCGAGGCCCTGCAGAAAAGTCCTCAGACCGTAGTAATTTTTGAAATTAGTGACGTTCGACATAATTGACGCACTACACTATAAAGAATATTTTCACGATTAACCATATATGTAAAACAAGACTACCCACCAAAAAGAATTATGTACAATATACTGCACTACGCAACCGTACATTCAAAACCATGTAATATATTCGGTTCAAAAAATCATCTCGTAGGTGGGCAATCGGGCGGGCAGCGCTTCGCTAGCTTCTCTTCCGCCCTCTACTCCTCTCTATTCCCTCCTCCTGTTTTTTCTGAACACAAATGAATCATAAGCCGTACGACAAGAACCTATTTTTGTTATTTTTTGGGCTGATTATTTATTTTTGTAATTTTTTTAAAAAATTATTAATATTTTTTAAAAAATTTAGTGAAAGAGAGTGAGCATAAAGACCGGAGAATTGGTGCTCGGGTTTCTCCAGTCTCCAGTTCTCCAGATGAGCATCTCGTCGTCCACACAACTGGCGACAGGAACCTATTTTTGTTATTTTTTGGGATGATTATTTATTTTTGTATTTTTTTTAAAATATTAATAACTTTTTCAAAATTCAGTGAAAGAGAGTGAGCATAAAGACTGGAGAATTGGTGCTTGGGTTTCTCCGGTCTCCACCATGTCGTAGGGCACCAGATGGGCATCTCGTCGTCCACTTGTGTGGTCCATGGAAAGCGCAGTGTGCGGGAGGAGTCAATAGATCAACTGTTGGATTCTTACTAGTAGGTTGCGTTTTGGGGACACTAGGTGGTGAAGAACAACGGCCTATACTACTCCACTGCAGACTATACACAGGTCTCCAAACAAAAGGAGAAGAAGAAAATTGTAGCCCGCAGATTTCGTGGAGTCATGAAGCTGCTACGCAGATATCTATCTCTCTCTCTCTCTCTCTCTCTCTCTCTTTGAGATTACAACGCAAGACGCACACCAAGAATCAAAATACCGGTGCCGGGTAAAATCCCGTCGGGTGGTCGGTAATGGTTACCAGCCAGTTACGAAAAACCCGGTTGAAATTTGTCTAAATAAATTTGAATTGGGATGTAACCGTCGGGATTTTGAATTTAAATTTAAGTTTGAATTTTTTCGGCTGGTGTTTGGATCCCGATACCCATTGGTATTTTCGGTAACCGGCTGTTACCGGACGGTAACTGCTAGGATTTTATCCATGATGCACACCCACTCACACAACACGCCTACTGAAATACAAGCTAGGTCTTATACGGAGGTCACTGAATAAATCCAGTATTTTTCTAGTATCTTACTGCGTGGATACATGTTTTCTCACTAAACGCCCACGTGAGGTGAGATAGGATCTAAATCGGGCGGGCTACTTGCACCACCCAAGCAACGCTCAGTCCTCTCTCTCTCTCTCTCTCTCATGGGAAGTGTGCAGGGTGAGCTAAACATGACAGAAAGTGTGGTCCAAAGTAGAGCTGGCTAAACGGGCCGTGCCTGTCAGGTTGACCCGAGGCACGATACTGCTAGCACGGCCCAAACATGGTATGACCCCACTATTCACAGGCCGGGCCAGCACGGCATGATAGCCCTGTGTCGCGCAGCCGCCACCCTAAGACGACGGACCCACACTGCGACGCATTTAATAGTCTTTGGGCTTACCAAGACGACCTAGTACTGCACTGCGACCCTAGGAGGCACGACAACGTTTTTAATATATATATATATATATATATATATATATATATATAAAATTTATTTTTATTTATTAATATTTATATAATTTTCTTTCTATTTTCTAATACTTATATGGTTTTATTTTGTAGTTTTTAAATTTTGTATAGTTCATTTTATAAGTATATATAGATTTATTTTAGTTTTTTAAATACATATATTTTTTCCAGGATTGTTTTGCATGTTTTTCAATTTTTCATGTCTTATGAGCTAAATGACAAATGTTTTAACGAGCCAGCTATTTGAACATTAATAAAATTCTATTTCATTTTCAATATGCTTATCTCATTTATTACAATTTTCATATACATATTTTTTTGAATTTTTTTGGAACTTTTGTTTGGAATTTTCTAATTTTTTTCTTGGATTTTTTGATTTTTTTTTTTGTTCTGACGGGTCAAGGCCAGACTTGGCTCGATGGTCCAAACGGGCTCGTACCGACCCGCATGAAACTCCAATGGGCCGTGTCTGGGATGTCTCCTCGGCACATAGGCCGCCCGACATAGCTCATCTAATAGTCGGACCGAAATAGACCGCGCCTAGATGCGCCGTTCGGTTGTGCTCGTGCTGGGCGGGCTGAGCCGTCCATTTGGCCAGGTCTGGTCCAGAGCGATGGGCGTTGTCATGGTCAATGTTTGGTGGAATAGGTCGGGATGTAGCTGCAAATGTTTGGTGGAATTGGTCGGGATGTAGCTGCACACTTATTTTGTCGGTGAAAGAAGGTTTGATGGCTCCAAATGCAGAAAGGCCTACCGGAAACACCATCCAACACAGTTCTCCACTTGTTATTTGACAACTTGTGGAGCTTGGAACAGTTGAAACCAAAGGGAAACATGGACTAATCACAGGGTCGCACCCGAGAATTTGGGGCCGTGGCAAATTTAAAATTAGGCACCGCAATTTAAAAAATTCAATTACTAAAATACAAAAAAAATCGTGTAGAATTAGACTCTAAAATTAGTTCCTCGGTTTTTTTTTTTGCCTTATGCATGCTTTCCGTAACAAGATTCATGTCTCCTAATTTTTAGAAGGGATGGATGAAAACTAGATCAACACCGAGATGCACAAATAGAAGAAAGGACAATAATAATAGGTCTTAAAAACTTAGTAACAAAATTGAAGCTATAGACTGCAATGGTATAGGATTAAACAAACTAATTGACGTGTGCATATGGCTCCTGTAGGCCACAATGTAGCATGAAAGGCGGCTTCGCCGACCAAGCAATGTAGCACAAGAGCCTAATCGATGGATGAAGATCAGGAGAATGAGGTGAGAACATAAATTATGTGTTTGAATCCACAAAGAATACAATAATAAATAGATGAGAATGGAGTGGGTTGATCCATCATCACCAACGGAATTATTTTAGGGAAATCACAAGTTAGTTAGGAGGATAATTAGGAGAGGAGTAGTTAATTTTCACAGGCAAATAAGAGATAAAAATAGTAGTTGTGAGAAAGCAAATGTGAAATGAAGAGAGCAATAGAGAGGTGGGGAAAGTTCTCAGTAAGAATGCAATAAAGATACTTGATTAATTCTTTATCTTATACAAGAGTGACTATAGTAGAATAATATTTATTTTCTTTCTTGAGATACTAACAAGTAGTAATTAAAAATTAAATCAAAATTAGACCTAATTTTTTGGGGTCCTATACAGTTGAACACTCTGCTCCTGACTTTGGTAGGCCCTGACTAATCAGAGATAAACGCAACATCGAACTCCACCGCTCACTGTGATCTATGGAACTACCAACGATACATAGCTACATACTCAAACAAAGATATGGATATAGAGAAGGAAACCTGCTCGACGTGTACATTCTCCTTGAGCTGTAGTATACTAGGCTTCTAGCAAAGCCATAGTTGTTTGGAACATCAAGCCGGTAAGCTTGCACTCCACCATGGTATGGTCATGGTTCGGAAGCCACTGACAAAACAGGCCCTTGGAAAGAACCAACAATTGGCACACATGGTGGTATGGCACGGACACGGTATGTCCGTACGAGCATATATGTAATATGCCTGTAGTATGTCCGTACGAGCATATATAATTTTTTTGGCCATATTGGTAACTTTTTATCTCATATTTATATTAATGACTATCTCTAATTTTTGTTGTTGCAAATATGGCGTGGTTGCCATACAGTTACCATGCGAGAATGCTCTCCGCCCGCCATGTCCCCCGTTCATGCCCGGTGGCCTTGCATGAACACCCTCGGCCCACCACGTGTCCCGGATTAGGGTTTAGGCCGAAATTAAATTAGGGTTTCGGCGCTGTTTGTAGAAGTTTTAAAATATAGCAAATGAATTCTAAAAATTATAAAATTTTATGTGGAGCCTCCCAACACAATGCACTTGCTTGTGTAAATTTGCTATAATTTTATTCTTTCAGAATTTTTCTTGCAATTTCATATAAGTGTACTGTTTGTACGAATTTATGAGCATATAACCATCCGACAAATTACCTACCACCGCCGCCGCGTGCCCTGCCCTCTGCTCCCCTACAGCACGGCCACCTCCCCCCTCCCTCCACGTGGAGAGTGGTCCGGTTCGGCTCTCTAGAGAAACCAAAAGCTAGAAAAAAAATATGCAACTGTTGTTGGGAGTTGCTTCGAAGCCCAAGCCCCTCCCCCTAATTCCATAGCCCGTCCTCCTCCTCCGCACATCTGTTGCTTCATCCATAATTTCTAGTGCCAACGTTTCTGGAATTCCCGATGCCAACACCGCGGCTACTCCTTCGCTCGGCTTTATATACCGAACTCTCGCAGTCGTTCTTTGCTCATCTCAATTGCGTTTCGATTCTCGTTCTGGCGCTCGTCGCTGATAACTCAGAGAACATAACATAATTAATTTTATTGGGAAATTAAGTATTTGTTTGCTTCTCGTCGCTCAGCCTGTTTTGGTAGCTTTCTCCCGAAGGGCAGGTAATTTGTCGGATATTTTTGTCGTTATTACTGTAGTCATAGTTAACCAGTTTTAATCAGCTAGTCGTAATTAGTTAGTTTAGTGGTAATTAATTAGTCATAATTAGTTAGTTTACTAGAAATTAATTAGTTTAGTGGTAATTTTTTAGTCGTAATTAGTTTAATAGTCATCGTTACGACGTATTAAATTAGTGGAAATGATGTACTGGTAATTTATTTAGTGGTAATTAATCAGTCACGATTAGTTAGTTTAGAGGTAAAAAATCAGTCATAATTAGTAAGTTTTGTGTTAATTATGTACTTTGCTGGTAATAAATTAGTTTAGCGGTAAAAAATTAGTCCTAATTAGTTTAGTGGTTATCAGCCCAGCATATTAAATTAGTAGAAATGAACTACTTGTAATTTATTTAGTCGTAATTAATCAATCCTAATTAGTTAAGTAGCAATTAGTCAGGCACAACTCATTCGGTGCAAATTACTTAGTCGTAAGTAATTAGGTGGCAATAAACATGTGCTTTAATAGTGGTAAGCACGGTAGTAATGAATTACCAATAATTTTCCGCTATATGGCTACCGCAAGTGGATCAACTAAGAGATCCACCCACTCGACCAGTGGCGTATGGGCTACGAGGAGTGGGATGCCAATAGGGACCACGAGAAGAGGGATGAGGAGCGTCACATCGAAGAGTGCAACGAGCGTATCAGCGGAAGACGCAAGCTCGTTTCGAGGCATGCAGGCGTAGGGAGCACGAGAAAAAGAGAGAAATAACGGCCGAGACCAAGGCGGCCGTGAAGGAGTACAACGCCAAGCTCGCAAGGAAGGGCAAATGACCCTAGTGCACGTAGTAGGTCATGTCATTCCGTGGTAGTCCCTCGTCCTACTAGCCATGTTATTCCTATCTCTTGAAGGTATGTATACTTACATGGTCCAGATGCTTATGTCGCAGTGTACCGTAGTAGTAGCGAGGATGACTAAAGCAATTAGTCGAACCATCATACCATGCAACCACGTGTACTGTGCTATTGTCTGCAGACTCTAATGTAATTCTGGTTCCGTGCCTCGCACTTTACCTTCGATTGATTAGCAGTCATGTGACCTTTGGGTTTCTCGAGACCCAGTACATGTCACCGTCAAAATCACTATTGGCCATCTCATCGACCAAAGATCGTTTTCCAAAAGTAGAGAAAAGTATAACATATTTGGAATATCCCACAACTTCGTCTAGACCTCTAATATACCCTGTTGTCAAGACATGTATATCACCTAAATTTAACCTCCTTTGAAACATCAACAAATCTCAAATAACTAATGACTATATATTGCATATTCGTGCGTGTTTTATCGGAGGCTAAGACATGCTAAAGAACGAAGGTTCTTAATATTTTCTGCGAAATTAAAACCTTATCATAATCCAAGAAATCTCTTCCATATTTTCTAATTAAAAGCAACTAAAAAAAAATCAAATTTCATCTTCTCTTATAGGTTATATACTGTCCATTTAGTCCAAATTTGACCAACTGAGTCGAAGAATGCCACGACATACCCCTCCAGAAAAATAATACCATTCTAGCTCCTTACCTTCGATCGAAATATTTCATCAGCACGAGTACATTTGTAATAAAAAACCCTCGTACAAAAAATGGACTTTGTGATGATGTAAAAATTAATGATCCAAACGTAACATAAAATTCCCGTGTTATATTGTATATCGACATCTTCAATGGAGTTGCAATGCAGCTGTTTTTCTCCATACATTCTAAGTCACATGAAATCATGAAACCCTTATTTCTGAAACCTAAAATCTAAATTTACGCGATCTAAATCCTAATTTTTTGAGACAATTCCAGAATACATATAAAATTGTCAAAATATTACACAGTCAAGTCCACTTCATGAAGAGC
Source organism: Hsuehochloa calcarea (assembly GCA_036346395.1). NCBI lineage: Eukaryota > Viridiplantae > Streptophyta > Magnoliopsida > Poales > Poaceae > Hsuehochloa > Hsuehochloa calcarea. Next base: position 62,260,665 of record CM070594.1, on the reverse strand, counting down.
CTTCAAAATAAAATTCATATTTTTTGGAGCTCATTTTTTATATTTACAAATTCGTACAAACAATATATTTATATGAAATTACGAGAAAATTTCTGAAGGAATAATATTATGAGAAATTTACACAAGCAAGTACACTGTGTCAGGATGCTCCGCATAAAATTTCATAATTTTTAGATTTCATTTACTATATTTTAAAATTCTTACAAACATCGCTGAAACCCTAACCTAGTTCGGCCTAAACCCTAATCCAGGACACGTGGAGAGCCGAGGGTGTTCATGTACGATGGCCGTGCATGAACGGGCGGGGAGCGTTTCCGTATAGTGATCGTGCGGTGACAGTGCCATATTTGCAAAAATAAAAATCGGAAATAGCCATTAGTGCAAATACGAGATGAAAAGTTGGCAATACGACCAAAAATTCGAGCATATGCCTGTAGTATGTCCGTATGAGCATATATACTCCCCTTACTTCACTATACATGTAGTATTCCCAAACTATAAAACGCTGAGGTGCTATCCATCACCCCCACGAGGAGGCGGCGGCTAGCCTGCCAAGCGACCGAACTGCATGATTGGAAGGGATTGATCTGAAGCTGAAGTGCACTCCAAGGCCAAAAGTGGGCAAATAATAGACGGTGTGATGGAGTGTTTGACCAGGGTTCTCGCTGGCACGTCTCGTTGGCGGGGGGCAGTGATTATCACACGGCGAAAGCGACCGGGGCTACTGCTTTTGGCGGCGACCGTGCGCGCCGTGCCGATGCCGGGCACGGCGGGATTTCGCGCATCTCTCCAGCAAAGGGTATTGGGCTGGCTCCGAAATAAAGAGGTCCAATAGGGCAGTACCCCCCATCGACCCTGGGTCGGGAAAAAAATTGGGTGCACCCCGGGCACACCGAGCTGCTCGTGCTCTCCCCAGTCAGATTCACGCTACGTGCACAGGCCCTGCATCGTACGGCATCGCGTGCACCCAATTCTTCTTCCCTGCCTTCTTTTCAACAGCATTTTTAAAACGTGTATTCTTTGGTCCCTTTATTACTTCAGGAATTCTAAAAGATATTACTCCATTTAATGGTTGCTTGACATTTTTATTTGGAATTGGAGGAACCTCATTAAATTTTTCATGCATCTCACTTAGATAAGTATACACGTTTTAAAAATGCTGTTGAAAAGAAGGCAGGGAAGAAGAATTGGGTGCACGCGATGCCGTACGATGCAGGGCCTGTGCACGTGGCGTGAATCTGGCTGGGGAGAGCACGAGCAGCTCGGTGTGCCCGGGGTGCACCCAATTTTTTTCCCTGGGTCGAACCTGCCTCATCGGCTACCCTGGTCACGAGTCACGAGCGGCCAAGCTGCGAGCGCCACGTGGTTTCCCCTCTCCGTGGCTCTGCTTTCATCTACCCTGAAATCCAGCGCCGCGCCTCCTCCGCCAACTACGAGCTCATCCCGGCCGTCTACCTCAAACCTGTCCCCGCCGCCGGCCTCAAGCATGTCCCCGGCCGTCTGCCTCGTGCCCATCCCTGGGCGTCGGCCTTGAGCTCGTCCCTCCCCAAGACGCCGCCTCCGCCTCCGCCTACCCTGAATCCCATTGCCGCAGCGCCGCCTCCTCCGCCAGCCACAATCTTGCCAATCCCTAGCAAAACTTCCACATGCCGCCACATCCTCCGCTTGGCCTAAAGATCGCCCCCGCCGCCGGCCGACATGGCAAGTTTAGAGCTGCATGATTTATCTCATCATGCAACGGAAGGACGTGGGGGATCACCTCTCTCTCCTTTTTCGACGGTGAGGTTGACTCCAGCGGCTAGGTCCATGGTGGTGGTGGCTTCACCGGCGGTGGCGACAAGGTCATCTACAGTGATGGTGTCAGAGGCATTGTCATTGGTACCTCTCGTGGTGAGATTTCGGCTTCTCTTGGTTCGTACATGTTCTTCGTGAGGAATTGTTAATCTTTTCCAGTAACGAAAAACCATCATTTTTTTAATAAATGAATATGTTGAAGTGATGCTCTAGAGGACAAGTGATAAGAGTAGTCTAGTCTTGAGTTCTCACTTGTGCTTCTGACTTCTTTGTATCAATGCTTCTACTTGCTTCAGTGATGCTATCTGGGTCAAGTGTTAGTGAACCTACCCTGTATAATTGGCTATGCCTAGATGTCAAAGGAATAAAATTGGAACATTGTGATAGGAATTTTGGACAGTTCCCTTAGTTTACTATGTAATGTCTAGTAGTAATGAATATGAAACATAGTTGTGTTTGTGCATAGTTCAATAAACGTAACTTGCTAACTAGTGATTTATAGTATTGGGGGTTTTCTCTCAAGAATTTTGTATGTCCTTTTAGTATATAAGAACCAATATATGGGGAGTTTCGTGTGTCCATCAATTGTTCTAATCAGGCAAGAGTCACTCACATTGCATACAAGGGTCTGTCTACCTCAACCTTTACAAAAATATTAATCTATTTTGGATCAATGTACTTCTCAAGTGTGTGTGTGCATTGACTTGTTTTTGTACTAGTAGTTGTTGATGGTATATCACTCTCTACTTAGTTTAGTTTATGATCTTTGTTATTTATGTTAAGTTCTACATTTTTTTTTATGATCAGTCACCATGGGTAGTTTATATCACCATGGCCACTTATTTATGTTAAGCTTATATATTGTTTTTTAGATAGAATTCACCCAAGATTTAGAAATGTGTGACATTGATGTTAACAATGATGATGATGACGATCAAGTCGAGACTGTTGGTGTCGATCCATCTGTTGAAGCGAGAACCAAACATTTCTGACCTACTACTTGGAAAGAGTATGTGCCAATACTTATGCATGGACAAGCTGCGAAAGGAAAATGTGAACATTGTGAGCATAAGATAAGTGCCAAACACGGGGCGGGAACCAGTTCTCTATTAAAGCATTTTAACTCCTTACGGGTTTGTATTTGAAGCATCTCTATACGACCAGGTTGTATTTGATCACGACCAGTTCGTAACTCCTTACGATCAGGTTTTTACCATTATGTGATTACGTTCTACCAATCTACGACCAGCTCGTATCTCCATACGACTAGTCCGTAACTGATCAAAATAAGCAATCTACTTATGCATTCTCCATTTGCCTCACGATGCCTGGTTGAACTCCAGGTGAGCTGTTGTGTCATCCATGGACTGTTCAATACTTTCTCGATCGAGTGTCGGATAACATCATGTGGTCGACACTTGGACCACTAGTGGCATGGCCATGCACTTTCTTTATCCGATCACCACGAGGGGCCCAGAGATATCTCTCCTGTTATGTCAGGAGGGGCAAATCCCATCTCGATCAGTCACATCCCTCCGCATGTTTCATAGCATACCCGAAAGCTACCTTTATAACTACCCAGTTACGAGTAGCGTTTGACAACCCCTAGGAGTGCTATTACACATGCAGGAAACCATACTGATCTCAGGTCTAAGGATTATACATCATCATTACTTGAGACCAACTAATGACACAAAGATTCATAACAATCTCAATAGTGTCTCAATGATGGGTCTATCCAACCCCATGTTCTCTAACATGTGCTCACATTATTGATTCGATATCCCTATATCTATGACCGGTGAAACCAGGTTATCAATCAATACATGTGCTAGTCATAGAGTCACTGGTGTTCCGACTAGTGACCTTCGACCAGGGAAACATTTAGAATGACATCATATAAGTTAAAGAGTTCCACCAACAAGCCACATACTTATTGATCTATAACAAATAATTCATTTAAGGAACATGATAACATATTATCAAAAACATGAACATAATGAAATATCATCATCTCTATGATTGCCTCTAGGGCATATTTCCAACAGCCCTCTCCGTCCATGCCGTAGTCCACTTGTGCTGGACCGAGCGCCAGTCTTGAGTATGCCCACCTTGCCTCGATCTCATGCATTTCCGAAAGGATTGATGTTAGAAAGGGTGTATGTAAGAACTGTAAATATTACTTGGATGAAGTTTGACTAATAGGTGTACGGCTCACGGCAGGGCCCTATCATCCGGGGGCACGACCTGGTGCGCACCAATCTGTCGCATTACGTGCCGCAACGAGTAAGGCTCCACCATATGTGTGAACACCAGGTGGCAGTCCGTCGTCCACAGTACTATGTCCCGGATGCATTGCACGGACAGTCCCTGCGGCGCTACCGTGCGCATGAACTATGGATACCAAGGATTCCATATAATGTTGCTCTCGTGTAACAACTCGAACTCGTTGTGGTACAACGAGTAGCACCTTGCCAGCCTTGCGTTGGCCCAGCGCAGACGGCCAGTAGTTCACCGTAAGCCCATGGTGGGCCCGTCTATCTGGTCATGCGGAATAGGGTATGGGTGCAAGCTATCTCAATGGACAGCTTCCCAATAGGGAAGTGCTCTCAACTCCACAGTTGCAGGAGCACCTAGCAGACGGCCAGGCTGGGGGTAGCAATGGTGCCGCGCCGCGAAGCATCACACAACCCCTAGTAAGTGGCACAAAGGACGGTTGATCCCCAGCTATACTGAGGTATCGCCCCAGCTTCTGCGTCAACTAACGACTTGGCGAGGCGGAGTAGCTGGGGTAGCAAAAATCGCTCTGTGTGGTTGAAAATAGGACCCAATCAAAGAGCTAGAAAAAAGTAAGCAACGAGGTGCATCCTAACAACCTCGTCAGGTGCACCCTGCGGGCACTGACTGAACTGCCTCAGCCAAGTCCGGGGTACACCATGTATACACTCCGGGAGAGATTAGCCGAACCGCTGCTCCAGCTCAGCCTTCCAGTCCTCACCTGGAGGGCCCGGAACAAGCGGCTCAACCCAGATCAGGAGACCAGTCAAGAGCGAGACGTTCTGCAGGGTAACCGTTATCTCACCCCACCGAAAGTGGAATGTGTGTGTCTCATGCTTCCACCTATCGACAAGTGCTGACAGCAAGCTGGCGTCTAAGGTGATCTGACGTCCGACGGACAACAGTCTCATAAAGGGCAACAAGCTCGTATCCCGAAGGATAGGGACGTAGCGATCGTGCAGCTCCCAGTAGTCCCTCTCCGCCCGAAGCACCAGGTGCGGAGGGCCATCGGCGTCACCGGCGATCCACATCTTGCACCGGTGGTCCTCATCATAGAAGTGTTCAAGAAGCTTCGGTAGAAACATGGCTTGCAACATATGGAATAGATGGAATATTAGTGAGAAGGTGACTAATGACCATAAAAGATTGTAAATTAAACATGCTAACTTTTTAATTGCAGAGTAGTTTTCCTGGGGGATAAGCTACATGATAAGCTAGCTTAATTAGATTATGCTCATCTGCTCTTCGGTAAATGCGATTCTTATTATTTGATTTCGCTTTACGACCAAACTAACTTGTACATTAATTTACTAATTATTTCATAACTAGTTAACACTGTAAATTAAAAATTACGACCAAACTACCTGTGAACGACGGCGGTTAATAATGCTGAAATGTCCCCATAAATATAATTGACACAGCAAGAGAGCGAGCGACTGCGAAATGAAATGAACGAGCGAAAAAGCGAGCAACTGCGAAATGAAATCGCGCTCGCTCAGTCTAATTTATAGCCACAGCGGGAGCGAATCCTTATCCTGCGTGCTAATTAAGCCATGCATTTCAGGAGAGAAATATTTGATGGATGAGACAAGGAGGTGACGGGGAAGACAAAGATTTGATAGATAAGACAAGGAGGTGACGGGATATACAAGTGATTGATGCTTTCGGTGGAAAAGAAAGGCAGATCGAGGGAGGGCCTCATACAGGGCAAACAACACGTGACACGATTTTCTGTTGACTTTTTTTGTTCTCGCACAAATATGACATTTAAACAAAATAGTGAGAAAAATTCTGAACAAATAAAATTATAGCAAATTTACACAAGCAAGTACACTGTGTCGGGAGGCTCCACGTAAAATTTTATAATTTTTTTTAACTAATTTGCTATATTTTAAAATTCATAGAAACTTACCACTAAACCCTAACTAACCCTAACCCTAAACCTAACTGCGACACGTGGTCGGCTCTCAGCTGTTGCTGCACGGCCGCTATGTGGCAACGGCTGAGGTGGCGTGGGCAGGGAGAGAGGGGGGGCTACGTGGCGATGTGAGGGGTCGTGCGGCAACGGTTGCCGTACGACTTGCCGCACTACGGTTGTGCGGCAACGGGCGACATGGCGGACGGGGAGAATCTCCGCACGGTGCCCGTGAGGTAACGGTGTTATTTCCATAAATACATCTCCGCGATGGTTATTTTTGCAAATACGAGCTGAAAAGTAGTTGTACGTGCCAAAAAAAAAACTCCACTGTTAATGTGGAGACGTATTTTATTTGCTATGTCTTTGTTATTTTATTTGCTATGTCTTTATTTTCAACTTTCTCTGAGTCAATAAAGGGTCGGGACCGAAGCGATCGTGCAGGCATCGAAGCCAATGCTGATATCTTTCCGCCAGCTTGAAAATCTGGAGTGGTTATGTATACACTTGCACGCTGAAAAAGGTCGACCAACTTGAGCCACATGAAGCAACACCAAATAAAATCGTATGGATGGTGCGCTCGATCGCCGTGGTGACCGGCCAGGTACACGTACGGCACAGACCGGATTGGCTACAGTAACTAGTAACTAATGTTGCATGCTCGATGCAAAATCGGCGGATCTGATCAACCACTTTGGGAGGATGTGCGAGAAAAGTTAAGCCTGTATCGGTGTTCTGATCTGAACTTCCGAACCTTCAAAGGTGTGATTCGATGGCTCAGAACGTGTTCAATCCATTCGCCGCTGCGGTTGATGCGGGATCGATCGATGTCTCCACCATTTTATTTCACAGTCGTTCAGCAAGCCACTCATAAGCAATTAAACGTACTAGTAGCCTTGACCACACTTTTGTAGCGCGAAATGTGGCCAACAGCATCATTTCCCATCATACCTCTCCTCATCCTCCTATGTGGCACGCAACTGGCGCGTGCCCCGTCTCATGCGCACCTCATCCATCGGGGCTGAATCAGGCGGCCACTCGAGGGAAAGCTGGCCGGCGGGGAGAATAGTCAAATACCCAATAGCGTCCTGCCGCTCTCGTGGCCGTTAAAACGGGGAATTGGATGCTTCCCTTTTCACCGCGGAGCTGAATTTTACGACGTGAACACGATTCCCCGTCCACATTTCTTCGTGATGACGTTGAAATACTCGCATAAATCTCTCGTGTGCGAATGGGAATGGGGAACTCGACGTAAACTAGTCTCTTTCACTGCCTTCCCCGTCTGTTGTTACTTTACCAAGGTAACTAGTACTACCTGATCTGACACTTGCAGTCCATCAGGAACAGCTAACTCTGCGAAGTGCGAAGCCCAAGAAAGATAGTACGAGGCAGGGACACGACAGCAGAGGCATCATTGGGTGGCCCACCTGCAGGGTAGAGGCAGTTAGACTCAATAGCAAGCATCTTTGGACCCTTCCCAACTTGTGACCAAAATGAACGAGAGCGAGTACCGAAAAGCTAAAGTGCTCATCGTGTTTCACCCCGAAAAATGCACGGCATCTTCCCACGTACAGTTCTGGGATCTCGGTCTTGCATTTCAACGCGAGTTGCGTTCTTCCCGCTTCGCTTGGCCACTTTGCTGGTAATTTCATACGTTTTTTCACTTACCTGTTTCTATCGTTCTCTTCATTTCACTTTTTTTTTTCTCTAGTCATCACTCCAAAGCCTGTAAGACTGCAACATCTCTACTTTTCATGAAAGGATGGAAACAATTGCCTAGTGTAATTATCTTATGGCAATCACGGATTCAAATATCGAAAAACTAGTGGTAGATAATTCTACATCTTTCTGCGTGTTGGGTTACTCTAGAAAGGTCAATCGCAAAATTGCATTAATTGCAGATACACAAATACGAAATTAAATGACATCTTAACACTTACAGGAGGCACAAGTGCACAACCATAGATCTACTATAAGAACATACTAATAGTATCAAGAAAATCACTTAGTGATATTCAAGGCATTCACAGTGAGGGTTAGAAAATCCTGCAATAATACTGAAAAAGGGGGAAAATAGAAACTCTCTCATTAATCGAGAAAAAAAGGAAGGATATACACCGCGCTTATTTTGCTGGGGCCACTTTATAACGGTGTAGATTAATCATATATAGATATTAGAGTTGTATAACAAATACAACTGTATTTTGAATCAATCAGATGCATTAGAATTGTATAAAAACACAATTATAAAAAATCTAGCAGCCTAATTACATGAGTAATTCCGCTAGGTACTCAAACATGATTTTTTTTACAAACATAAAAAAAAACTACAAAACCTAACCCTTGACCGCAAATAGACCTGTTCAAACGTCGGACAAGCCTGGAAAAGCCTGATCTTGAATTGGTAAGCCTGATATAGTGCGAGCCCGAGGCCTGAAAAAGTTAGATTTTCGTGTTTTTGATTTTTTTTTTTTTTTATAAAAAAATCCGGATAAACTGCTGTTTTTATTTTTTTAAAAAAATAAAAAAATATATTTTTAATCATTTATTTAATATAATCGGGTTTCGGGTCAAACTTTCAGGCTAGAAGTTGTGCCCGAGCCAGACCCAACTTTAGGCCCAGCCTGTGTTTCTGTCTACAAATAGATCCACCCCCACTTCCCCACCACCACCACACTACCCAACACAGCGCTACAGTCTACAGCAGTAAAAGAAAGAGAAGAAGACAAAGAAAAATTGAGAAAACCTAACAAGAAAAGAAAACCAAAGCTGGCAAAAAAATGGACCTTAGGGAAAGAAAAAGATGGGAGGAGGGAGAAAGCATCCATCAAGTCTCACTCACACCAACAATGCATCTCTAACTCCCCTCCCCCCTCCTTTCCTCTCTTCTTAACCTCCCCACCATCTTCCTCTCCTCAAATCCTCATCTCCTTCTCTTCCTCGGCTCCTCCTTCCCAACACCAAAACCCAAGAGACCCACGCACCACAAGCATTCACACAAACACAAGGCATCAATGGAGGTCTCCACCAAGCAGCTACTCCCCATGCCTCAGCAAGACCCCAACTCCCCTTCGTCTTCCACCTCCTCTTCGTCCTCCTCTTCCACCTCCCCGTCTCACCCGCACCACCGTGCCCAACCTCACCCCAGCCTCCATCCATCCCCCAGGCCCATCCCCCGCACCATCGACACCACCCCCTTCCCCACCACTTTCGTCCAGGCCGACAGCGCCTCCTTCAAGCAGGTCGTCCAGATGCTCACCGGCGCCGAGCAGTCCTCCAAGAACTCCACGGCAACAACGATCGCAGGCAACAGCAGCACCGGAGTTGGCGGTAGCCAGGCGGCGAACGGGCCGTGCAGGCCCAAAAAGCCGGCTTTCAAGCTGTACGAGCGGCGGAGCAGCCTCAAGAACCTGAAGATGATCGCGCCGCTGGCGATGGGGGCGCCGCCGCCGCCGAGGAATGTCTCCACGCTGGAGATCCTCTCGCCGAGCGTGCTGGACTTCCCGTCCCTCAAGCTCAGTCCGGTCACGCCGCTCACCGGGGACCCCTTCAACCGCTCGCCGGCGTCATCCTCAGAGGAGGCCGAGCGCGCGGCCATCGCCGAGAAGGGATTCTTCCTCCACCCTTCGCCGAGGGGCGCCGAGCCACCGCGCCTGCTCCCGCTCTTCCCCGTCACGTCGCCCAGGATAGCCGCCTCCGCGGCGGCGCCGTCTGAGTGAGCCAAAGCTTTCACCTTTGCGCTCGCCTCAGCTCCTAGCCTCCTATGAAGTAATCTGCGAGTACTACTACCGTTACTGCTCTCGCTGTACTGTTCTTTCTTCACAGTTCTAGTTTTGTAAGGTGTTTGCTGTTGTTCTTGATCGCTTCTGCTGTTGTAATTTTTGCCCCCTTCTTGAAAGGAAGAAGGGAGTTTTTTTGGAGTTGCGAGTCGCGAGCGATTGTACAATCCGAGCTTTAGATTCCGGCTTCGGTTCCTTGATCGCTCGCGGAAACTCCGAAAGGATGGATTAATTAATCAATTAATTAATTAGGCTTAATTTTGAGCTTGCTGTTCTAGTTCCTTTCCTAATTCTGTCTGGTTTACCGTTTTTCCTCTGATGCCATTCCGTTTGCCCTTTTCTTCTGTTGCTGTTTGGATTGATTCCTTCTGCTCCTAGATACTGTTCCTGCGTCAGCTCTCATGAATACGACTTTTGTAATTTTGTGCGATACTAAACGCAAGATCTGAAGCTATAATTGTGGTAAAAATATTGATGTATGTAACTCTTTCAATTCAGTATTTGGAGACATTTTTGGCTTGAGGTCTTCTCCTCTAGTAACATCACACATTAGAAGTATACAAACAAACAGGGAGAATTTCCTGCAAAAGTTCAAACTTTCCTGACAAATTCTGCGTTTGCCAGTCCTATATTTCCAGTAGTACTCTAGCCAAACTAGTGGCAGGATCTAGCTGGATCATCTGCACCGGAGTACCAACTGCGTCAGGATTCAGGGCTAAGCATGGCTGTAGGTCCCTGTTTGTTAATCAAACATTCAGCAGTCAAAATTTCTGACTGAAATCTCAACAGTGTCCCAATTTTCCCCAGCGACAATTACTCTGTCTCACAGTTTGCAGCTTTGCCTATTTTCAACAGGTTCATCACATGCCGTGGACACACACACACACACACAATGTTGAAAACTAGGAGTATATTGCAAGGGAGGATTGGTAAAAGAGCAAGTAGGAAATATATATATATATATATATATATATATATATATATATATATATATATATATATATACTATTACTGTTAAAACGGAGTAAAGTCACCAAGAAGACTTTGGGTTGGGTTGGGGGACGCCCACTTGCAAAACTGTGGTATGGAAGAAAGCCAAGAAGCAGCGCGCGAAGAATCCGCCTATCCACGCACGCATCCCTCCAATGCCCCCCGCTTCCGGCCGCGCGTTCCGGTGGCCCGTGATCCCATCCAGCCACGAGCCGTGTCATGTGGGCATCGGCACGGGAGCTCGGACGGACAGATTCGCCGTCTCATGCCCTCATGGCCTCATGGGCGCAGCAGTTTATTGGTAGACCGGTTCAAACATGTCTTCGTCTCGGCGTGGTGGCGCCATGTTGTGCAATGCACCGGTTCTCGTTAATCAAATTAATTGCGGCCCAGAATCGGCCGAAGACTAGTAGCACTCGCCGCCTTTGGACGCATCGGCGCCTGCTTGGTTTCCCGATCGAGATCACGTCCTCCGAGTAAGAGTGGTTGTGTTTGTGCACTTGTGATAAATTCCTATGTACCGTCTCTCGATCCCTTTTTGCGCCTACTTGCTTGTTACTCCTGTTGGGGTGTGTGTGTGTGTGTGTGTGTGTGTGTGTGTGTGTGTGTGTGTGAGAGAGAGAGAGAGAGAGAGAGAGAGAGAGAGAGAGATGGGAAGTGAGAGAGGCTCACTCGGTCGACGGTTCAGCTGTGTTGCGGTAGCACCTGCGGTTAGGATGAGGTGCCTTTGCGATTCTCTCCCTGGCTAAGCTTGGGGACCTGTGAAAGGTTGCAGCTTTTGTTGGACCATGTTATCTCACAGGCACACCCCCGTCTCATCTCACATCCGCGCTGCATATTCCACATCCCATGGTTGGACTACCTTGGGAAACAGGAAGAAGAAAACGTTTTCGAGGCTTTGTGCTCACGAAGTAACAGTTTTCGACGGTCTGGTAGTTTGAAAGTGGTATATGCACGAAGGCTCTTTTACACATTTTGCCCTGCCCAAGACCCTACATAGAACCAATGTTTGACCAAATATAATTCGCCAAGGATCTGTTTGGTTTGGAATGCAGAGATTTCATATTAAAAAAACAGTTAAATTTCAAGATAATTTCAAGAGAAAAAAAAATCCCGACTTAAGTTCAAACCCAACCACGTATATAAATGGAGAGCAGCGGAGGATTCCGTAAGCTGTTTGTTTCGGTGCATGCATGCACTGCTAGCTTTACCTTGTTGACTTTCTCCCCCCATGTACTGTTCATAAACTAGTTCGGACCATTGGTTCCTTTCATGTGATGATGATGCGGCAAATTAAATTCAGCTTAGGACCCTTAAGCTGGGTGGCATGTGGTGCCATTAACTCCACAGAGTCATGTCAATGTTGTAGTGCTAATACTTAATTACACTACTGGCTTAATTAATTTTTCGGCTCAATTAGGTTCGCACTAGGCGAACGCCCCCCTAGTTACATCAGGAAGTGAAATTTTGGTACTAGTAATTCACAAGCAAAATGACTAGTAGCTAGCAAATTGCTTGCTTTTTCATGGAGAGAGACCTGGATCACATGAGAAGGCCGGTTATAGTGTTAACGACATGATTATTGAGTCAAGTATTTTTCTATAAAATTCTGTGACCGGGGAGAAAAGATCTGAGTGCATAAGTCAACTCAAAAGGTACAACTGCGTCTTCGATCGCATTGAATTCTCCAAGTTAAGCATGCCATTAAGAAGAGATCATGGCAAAGGTCACGTCTAGTAGAAAATGTATACTAGAAGAAACACTGCATAGCCTCATGTGAGGGGCCCTTCCATCAATTCAAAAGTGGACATTAATTCATAGAACCGCCCTCCATGTAAGATATCAGGTCGATATGAATAACGTGTGTAATTCACATCAATGCAAGACAAACGGAGCCTCTCAATTTTCACCCCCAAAAAAAAAGACAAGAGAAAACAAAAAAAAAAACTAAACAACTCCTCGTGCATGGATCGAGTCGACTGAAATGTCAGCAAAGGCTGCACTCCAAATTCCAATCAAAGTCAAGCTCCACACCAAACATAGATTACTACAGTCTCTTTTTCGCTATATTTGTTCATGATTTTGGAGTATCTGTTTTAATATATTCATCTATTGAGAGAATCTAAAGTACATTTATTATAATATTTTTTTTCTAAATCTATCCTTAAATGCTTTAGAAGTATATCATTTAATATAATATAGGTCTATATGGCCATTTCTCAATAGATTAATGTTTCATTTATTTATGCGCATGATGGGTTGTGGACATATATCGCGAAACGAATGTAGTATTCTACTGTGATATGAGTATCTGACAACGACCAAAGCAACCGAAAACCCGTTGTGTGGTGGCTAAGGGTACGTTTGGTTTGTGGTATGAGGCTGAACAGGATGGTTCTGTTCAGGATATGAGGTCATCCCCGCGTTTGGTTGGATGAATGGAACCAAACGGTACGAGATGATATGGTTCCATATGAGGGAATATTCTACTTTTATTCTATACCATTCCATTCGACAAAAAGGTCGAACCACGCGGTTCAGCATTTTGCTAACTACAACAACTTTCACTTGCTAACTACAAATGGAATAATTCTTTCACCTAAAATCATCATTTAGCTACTATAGAAAACTCATGCATTTTTTAGCATTTTGAATTTTTATATTTTTCTCGATGTTGTTTTTGTTTTGTATAGGATCCAAATATTTTAAATGAATAAAATAAATTTTAATTAAATTTAAAAATATTTTATTAAATCTTTATATAATATTTTTTTAAATTTCAAACTAAACACCATCTTAAACCATTCAAGACCATCATATCCAAGCAACCAAATAAAATTATGCATTATCCTATCCCACCAATCAAATATCATACGTGTATCATCTCATCCAAGATCATCATATCCATCCTATACTATTTCATTTCATTCATCCTGATTCACCGAATCAAACGCATTCTAAACTCACGGCGACTAAGCTGCTGGCGCGCCTCGCCGTTAGTTGTTGGCTCGCGCGCGCAAGACGCCAAAGCACACGTACGAACGCGCGCGCGGCTTGGTCGGCACACCGCTACTTGGTCGGATCGCGCGCCGGGAATCGGCATGGCACACAAACGTTCCAGTTAACCCGCGCCGTTCGCGTGCGCTGCGCAGCGTTTCCGCCGGCCAGCCGCCAAGCGTTCATCCGGTGCACGGCCGGTTAAAAACGCAGAGACGGCTTAATTATGCCGGCGTCGGTTGTGGATGTGGATGTGAATACGGAGTACGATGATTTTAGTAGTACTACTATAGTCGTGCTAGTATATGATTGGCGTGAGATCAAGACGGTGCTTGCAGGCCATATGTTCCTGATGAAAATGAACATGTAGGCTCTGGATAACGTACTGTACTTGTAGTCAGACCGGAACAAGAGCCAGCCGAAGCCGGTGCAATTATGTATCCATGTCTGATCCGATCTGCTTCAAAATTCACGCTTGCTCTTAATTTCTTTTTTGAAGGAACGTTTGCTATGTACAGTATAAGAGTATCTCCAGTAGTTAGAGATAATATTATCTCTAATATATGCTAATTTTCTTTAGAGATAACATCTCTTATAGATAGTCTTTATCATACTCTCCAACATTTAAATTTTATAAGTTCCTTTTGAAACGGGCCTACATGTCAACTAAAGTAGATTAATATATTATATATTTTTTCGCGTGCACGACAATCTCTTCAGAAAAAGACTACATGTACTCTCTCTCTTCTTCCCCTCTCTCCTCCACGTAAGATTTTTTTAACATTACATAGCTAAAAGACGATAATAAAGATACTATTAAAGATACCCTAATTTATTAGTAGTTCTACTTTGCTATTGCTAGTTGTGATCAAGGTCCTTTTCCGCTTAAATTCAACCTGTGTTTCGTAGACTCATTGGAAATAACTAAAAAAAATGCAATTAATAGCCGCAGCGACAAACTGCTTGTGGGCATGCTATTGATTCTAAGCGTGTCCATTTTCGCAGAATTTTTTTAAAAAATAATATTTTTTGAAAGAAAAATATAAAAATAAATAGTCGACCAAAAAAATAGCAAAAATGAGTTTCATCACGGTTGAATTGATCACGGCAGTACTCGCTTCTTCTTCGCCGCTTGGCGGCAGAACTCAAACCTTATAAAACTCGATGAAACCCTAAAATTCGGCACAAGATTCATTTGTGTTCAAAAAAACAAGAGGAGGGAAGGGAGAGGAGTAGAGGGGAGGAGAGAAGCTAGTGAAGCGCTGTCCGTCCGGTTACCCACCTGTGAGGTAATTTTTTGAACTGAATAGATTAAATAGTTTTGGATGTACGGTTGCGTGGTGCAGTATGTTGTACATAATTGTTTTTTGATGGGTAGTCTTGTTTTAGATATGTGGTTAATCGTGAAAATATTCTTTATGATGCAGTGTGTCAATTATGTCGAACGTTACCAATTTCAAAATTTACTACAGTTCGGGGACTATTCATGAGGGTCCTGAGGGGATTGACCTACGTTATTTCCAATCAGCGACCGTGCCCCTACCGAGAGCAGAGGAGCGTACATGGGGCGTACATTCTAAGTGGATCGTGATGCGTATGTACGATTGAGGAGGCCGACAAGAGGGGGTGAATAGGTGGTTTCAAAAACTTCTTTGGCTAAAACCGATTTCTATTGCGGAAGCTAATAACAATATGGTTTTGCACTTGTAAATACTAATTTTAGATTCACTTGGATAATGAGGGTATCATATGTTGTTCACTTGAAAGTCACTTGATACTGTTTAAAAGACCTTCAATAATTGCCACTTGACATTAGACAATCCTTTAGAAGTGATCAAATCTAGAAGATACAACTTGTAGGGGATACCACTTATTTTCCACTTGAAGGAATATATCTAGAGGAGATACTACATCGGAGAGAGCTTGGTCAAGAAAAGATTTTGATCAGCAAACATGGAAATACATACCACTTTGAAGGAATAAGATGATATCATGTAAAAATGAATCTCATATCGAGGTCAACATGATCAAGAGAAGATACCACTTTTAGAAATAATACTATTTTTATGATAAAAATATCATAATGCAATCAAAATGGCATATGGAGTCAAGAAAGTACTTGAGGATAGCTAGCGAATATAGCAAGGATCAACTTGACCAAAGGAAACAGCCAAAATAGGTTTAAAATTGAATGAAATGAAATGACTGTCTTGACAGAGAAATCGGTAGTACCGATGTGCAACTAGCGGTAATACCGAGATACCGAAGTACCGCCGTTCAAGAGCCAGTAGTATCGCAAAGCAGTAGTACCGTTGATAAACCGCTGGTAGTTCCGAGTTTTCTAGAATTTCAAGGATAGATCTTAGAATTGAGAATTATGCAAATGATCCCTAGTTTTGCACTTAAATAAATATCATTCAGGATCATTATGCATTGAAGAGACTAAAGACTATTTAAGAACATAGTTTTTATGAATTAAGCTTTTGTTTTCGTAAATGAAATCTTATTTTTATGAAGCTTTTTCAAAAGAATCAAATTGAGCAAAGGATGAATTTTAAAGCATACATGAGTCATGAATACCTTGTGGACCTATTTATGTGTACGAATTTGGCTCAAATGGTAAAACTCACTTAAGTGCTAGATTTTGACCACTTATGTCAAAATAGTATTTTGGACGAGTTTCAAATTCAAATAAATTTTGCTAGGTTGGCCTTTTGGAAATCTTATGAATACCAAAAAGGTTTAGAATAGCCAACTCTAAGTTATTCCTTTTGAGACGGTTTTCAAATTCCTCTTAGAATAGATTTTACACACAAAAATCTAGTTTATGTCAAAAACAAGATACTATAATTTTGGATAGAGCCTAGTTTTCGTTTAAAATAGGTTTTTCTTGAGACAAAACCTTTGGAAAAACTTTGAATAGCATTTGTATACATTTTACTACGAGTTTTTCAAAGGATTACTAATAGTTATGAATTTTTTAACTTTTGGCTAAAAGGCTTAATTTTGAAAAACAATACTAGCACTTAATTTATTTGGGCACACTTAGGAATATGATATGCATGATTATAATTTAGCACTCCCCCTTAATGTGCCACACTTATCTTGCTCAATATTTTAATAATAAAGATTATAAACAAGAGCAAAGACACCCTTTTTTATAAGTTTTTCATGGAGTGCAACCTACATAAGGCGTAAGGGCTACGTACTTCAATGTAAATACTTGTTACCGAGATAACATTGGTTTATGATATAAAGTGATCATCCTCAAGCTTGACTCCAATTTTGCATATGGTGGAATCCACCTATCCATATGTGAGCCAAACCTCCAATGCATCTCCAAGTACCTATTTATCATTTAATCACTTTGTGGTACCCAAACTCGGTTGGGTTCTTGAATATTAGTCACAATAGATTTGGGCACCCAAATGGCCTTAATAATAATCTTAGGTGAACTAACACAACTAGCAAACAAATTGCCATTCTTATCATTCCTAAGCAAATAATGATCATTATATATAATCGACTTATGAGTGATACCTTTGGGACATTGTTTACCAATGTGTCCCCTTTCCCGGCAATTGTAGTAAGTTATGTTTTTTTCCATCCTTTGTCTTCTTGTCTTGCTTATTGCCGACTTGCCTCATTTTTGAATGTCTTGATTTGACATCCATTTGATTAGGGCACACCGAGACATAGTGGCACTTCTCGTTGCATACATGGTACTTGATATATTTTTTCGTGTGTCTTGCATTGTGTCTTGTCTTACTATTCTCCTTTTTCTTGGAGACAAAGCCAATTGCACTCTTATCTTGCAAGCATTTTTGCTTGCTCAATATGTCATCGAAAGTGGCTTTCCCTTTGTAGCTTCTTTCCAAGTCATTTTTTAATGTTGTGACTTGGGCCTTAAGCTCTTTGTTTTCCTCTACAAGATTAGTATCGCAAGACATAGAGGAAATAAGAGCATCTAATTTTGAGCAACAAGACATATCTAGCAAATCATCACAATGAGTGGATATGCTAACCTTAGATGAAATGCAAGAGTTAGGAGCTAAGCATGACATATCATCTAGTAAATCACATATAATGCCAATATCCACTTTGGGCTTATTGAGCTCATTTAGGAGGAGAGTTTCATTTTTATCTTTTAGAACATCATAATTATTTTGAAGTGAGACATACTTTTTCTTCAAAACTTTGAATTTTGATTTCTCTTTTTCTAAATACTCATTAAGCTCTTCAAGCATGTCTATCAAATCATCATATGAAGGCTCGTCATCGTCATTTATCTTGTTATTACCTTTTGCCATCAGACATGTAGATACGTCAAATAGTGATGGAGCCTCATTTGCATTTGAGAGGTTTGATGGATCATCCTTTATGGCTAGCCCGATATAATATCTTCTTTTGTCATCCTTCTTCTTTCTTGATGATGATTTGGACGTTTCTTCATCTTTCCCATCACAAGGACATTTTGAAGCAATGTGTCCCAATTTTTTACAATTGTAGCACCTTAGAGTCTTGTGATGCTTTGTACTTGAAGATGTGCTTGAATGTTTATGTGAGTCACGTCTCTTCATGAGATCTTCCATCTTGCTCATGAGAGTGACCAATTCTTCTTCGGTGTCATCATCTTCCTCATCTTCACTTGAATCATATTTAGCTTTGAAAGCATGAATTCTTTTGTTGGAAGTTGAAGCCACCTCCGTGAGCTCATCTTTGTCCTTTTTGTACATTTCATTTGTAAGGAGATTTCCCAAAAGAGCGGTAGGAGTCATCCATGGCAATTCAGATGAATTGAGGAGTAATGTCATCAAGGTCTCATATTCCTCTGGTAGAGCCCTGAGCATCTTGCGCACAATATCAAGATTGGTTAAATCACAAGAGAGTCCTTTGAGCTCATTTACTATGTTGTTCATTCTAGAATACATCTCATTGATGCTCTCATGAGGCAACATGGTAAATGATTTATATTTGAGCTTTAACCTATGCAATTTAGCTTCTTTGACCGTAGAGGTTCCCTCATGAATTTCCATGAGAGTTGTCCAAACATCATGAATATTTTCAAGATTGCTCACTCTATTGAACTCATCTACACTCAAAACACTATATAGAGCATTTAAAGCTTGAGCATCGAGTTGCAAGTTTTGTTCTTCCCTTTGAGTAGGGTTTTGTGGATCAATCGGAGGAACAAAACCCGCATCAACAATTCTTCATAGGTTTGGGCTCATGACCTTAATAAATATGGTCATTCTAATTTTTCCAATGAGTATAATTTGAACTATCAAAGTGTGGTGCTCTACCAAAGGAGAAACCCTCACTAGCCATCCTTTACTCTCTAGGCGGTGAAGCCTAAGAAATGAGAGACCAAGCTCCGATACCACTTGTAAGATCGAGGAGGCCGAATAGGTGGTTTTAAAAACTTCTTTGGCTAAAACCGATTTCTAATGCGGAAGTTAATAACAATACGGTTTTGCGCAATTAAAGCCTAAATCAACTAGTCTTTACTAAGTGCACCAACAACATAATACTATTGATAATGATATTAATCATACAAAGACATGTAAATAATTCAATATAGGGAATATAAATTGCACAAAGTAAAGCACAAGAAGAACACACCACAAAGACACAATGATGTTTTACCGTGATGTTCGGAGACTTGCCGGTCTCCCCTAATCCACGTTGAGGTAAGCCCAAACTAGTTGGACCGGCTCCATGAATTAAGCCAAACACCTCCGAGGTAAGCCCAACTACTTGGACCGGCTTCAACAAGAACCAACATCTCGATCCACTCGGGGTTGCTCTTCCTCTACTCCGGAGATGGCGAGCACCAAACCACCCACAACTGCTCAGGTCTTCCCACAACCTACCTTGAGAAGATCACTAACGCAACTCTTCCAAGCCGTCTAGGTATCGGCAAACACCAAGAGTAACAAATCGAAGACGCCCACTTGAACGAATCAAGTGTCTAAGCTCAAGTGGATACACAATCCACTACCTAATCCAACACATGCACTTAGGGTTTGCTCTCTAAGCTCACTAAGTGTAACACATGCACATAAGAGAGGAGACGGCTTGCTCTTTGCTAAGGGAATGAATAACACCAGCAACAACACACCGACAACTGGCCAAGGTGGGTATTTATAGCCCACATATAAAAACTAGTCGTTGGGGAAAAGATATTGAAAAAATCAGCATGGGCGGTAGTATCGTCGTTCATCGGTCGGTACTACTGCACTCCCACTACAGCATAGTAACAGCTATAATTCACCTCTGAAATAGCCGTTGAGAATGCGGCGTGGTACTTCTTACATTAATAATCATGTGGTAGTTCCGCTCTCCGGTCTTACCGAAACATAAGGGCAGTACCGCTTCCCGTAGAGGTCCAAAACCAGCCCTCTCTGGAAATGACGTACCGTCGTTCACATTTCGGTCTTACCGGGCAGCGGTAGTTCCGCTCAATGAACTCCGGTACTACCACATTTCCAAGAGAGTAAATAAACTCCAAAAAGCGTCTATGTGGAAAACACGTACCGCCAACTCATCTTTAATCTGACCAGGTTGCGGTAGTACCACACCAACTACCGGTCATACCGCCGAGCGGTAGTACCGCCCACAGAACGTAAGTACTACCGATTATCCTGAGAAAAGCTTAGTTGGCTTTCAAAAAAAACTCAATTTACAAAACACATTTGCCAATTTATGAGCGATGAACACAAGGGTTAAAGGAAAGATTCTCAACAAGTTGCAAAACATATTTGCCAACCTTTAGAATCAACGCTACAAGAAATAAGGTACATGGATTTAAACCATTTGCAAAACACATTCGCAAACTAAAGTCACATGCTACAAGGATTATGATGCATGAGCTTCAACTATTTGCAAAACACATTTGCAAACAATAGCACTATGTATAGATGAGCTAGAGTAAGCACAATCAGCTATCAACACATGACTAACTCAAGCTACTAGTCAAGACCCTTCTTAATAGTACGACAACATATACTAGCAATTCGGTCTCCAACCAAATACCAAGACCGATAAAAGACTAGGAACACATCCTTAGCCATAGCTAGTCATACCTTTGCCTTGCATGACCTCTTGAAGCTTGATGACACACATCTTCACTTCAAGTCTGGGCTGTTGACTTTGATAATCATCAACACATGATGATCTCCTTTACTTTAAGTTCTTGACTTGAATATGCATCAACCCATGATGCATTCTTTCACTTGACCTCCATCAACACATGATGGGTCTTCTCTTGACTTGATGATCAACTCATGATCATCTTCTCTTCTTGAACATCATCGACACACGATGATTTCCTTTTCTTTAAGCTCTTGACTTCAATATCATCAACACATGATGATTTTCTACACTTCGGGATCTTGACTTGAACATCATCAACACATGATGATTTCCTTCATCCCTAGTCTTGAATTGATGACGATCAACTCATGATGTCATCCAAAGTCTCCATCTTCATGGAACATAATCTATTCATCCAACTCATGAAAAATGTTAGTTCCACAATGTGATTATCATTAATTACCACAACATACCATTAACTCATAATGGTGGGACAAGATATTTCAATCTTTTCCTCTTTGGTAACTCATGATAACCACTTCAATTGCAAATAATTGAATGTAGATAACTATGAGTATATATGAACTACACAAGTTTTATATACTCAAGGATATGTTTCAAAGTAAAGATCATTAATATATGTGGATAAAGAAATATAGATCAATACTAATGAAACCACAAAACATAGAGTGAACCCCCCTAAATGTGTGCATACACAAATGTGTAATAAGAACATATGCACAGATTCAAGTTAGACTTTTGGTGGAGTTCGATCAATATTTTGGATCCGAAGAATGCAACAAGATATAGAAATATGATGTCGAATGCATACCTCTTTGAATTTCACATTTTTATTCAACTGAGACTAAACAATAGATATCATACAGAAGTGTTAGTCTCACAAATAGATTTGTCATTAATCACCAAAATACTCTATTAATTCATAATGGTGGGTATAAATTCTTCAATGTATGATATGAGATTGAGTTGTCTTGTTCCTCGAGCAACACAGCCCACATATTTGGAGTTAGTGCAGCTGAAGGGAACGAAGTTATGGCAGTCATACCTATGCGTGGCGAGGGAGGGAGGGTGGGATTTGGTCCTTCTGGTCCAGGCATATGCTAAGCCCATTCTTGCCTCCACCATCCGTGCTAGCGGAAGGAGGCCTACCGATCTCAACCTGCGTCGGGTCAAGTTACGAACGAACGTTAGTCCACACGTAGTAGTCAGGCCACAAATGAGTACACGAAGATCATAATAGCACGTACCTCGGCACCCAGCTGAGGTGCAACCTCCAGGCCCTGATGGGCGTGCGTAGCCACAACACATGAAGCTCAATTGGCGCCTCGCCCTCCTAGGGGAGGATGGTTCTGAGGCGGCTACAGTGGTGTGGGTCAACCACTGGGTCAAGCAACTCGTACGATCACTCGGCAATGTGGTCTGGGTCCGCCATACCTGAAAATTCAGTGCATATATTGTAAAGACAACGAATATGTAAAAAATATAATACGAAACGACATTAGCAAACTAATTACTAACCACAAATAGAAATCAAATTTATGCGACAAGTCATAAAGCTGCGATTATGCTCTACCTAACCTGCGGAGCTAAATAAAGCTAAGATTTTTTCGATTAGGCTCTACCTACCTTAATTACCTGCTCTGGATTTTCTTTGTAATTTTAAAACATCTCATGCTATTTTCCTGATTATAAATTAATTCCCAACATTAACAATATAACTACCGCGCACAAATAGGGAGCTAAATAAAGCTGCGATTAATTCGATTAGGCTTTACCTATCCTAATTAGCTGCTATGGATTTTTCTTTCAATTTTAAAACGTGTCATGCTAGTTTCCTACTTAAAAAATAATTTTCGGTATCAACAATATAATTACCGTGCACAAATGGGAAGCTAAATAAAAAATAGTATTACTTACATTACCCTCTACCTACCTTGTACACAGCTCAAAAGATGTACTACATAATTGGACTACATTTATCTAATCTACTAAATTCTATGTCGCTATTTTTGTTTGCTAACCGATAATGTTTTGACATAATGTACAAAGTTCGAAAAAAAATATACCTGCAAGATGGCCGATCGGATCCGATGCTCCATCTATCTCTCCTCCGCGACGAACTGGCAAAACTTCGCTACCTTTCTTCTCTCCCTATCTTCCTCTTTCTGTTTTTTTTTGGAATAAAAATGAGTTTAGGCTGATTTTTTGGGGTTTTTATAGCTGGATTTCTATCGCCGGTTCAACTGACGACAGAACTAGCGATTGGTGACTGTTTATTTTCTGTCGCCAGTTGAACTGACGATAGAAAGTCGGACTAGTGACAGAAGAGGGTCAGGATACCTGTCGCCAGTTCAACCGGCGACAGAAATCCATTTTTTTTGCTATTTTTTAGGCTGACTATTTATTTTTTGTAATTTTCTTTTTAAAAAATATTATTTAAAAAATACATTTCCGCAAGTATCTATGGCGGTAGTGATTGGTTCGAACATGGCAAATGGGAGACCGAAACGTGTGCACAAGAGCTTGCCTGCTATCCGCACCTTGAGGTCATCGAGTGGTTGTTAAGTTGACTCTTGGTCTAGAATTTTTACGATTCCCATGCAAAACTCACAAACTGATCAGTACGACCACATAAAACTACGCAAATGTGTGGTGCAAGTGCAACTCCTCCCTTAGATTCAGTGAATGAACACCTTTAAACGGCCCGGTAATCACGATTAGAGTGGTTGAGCATGAAAAAGATTACCTATGTCACTCTTTTCTTCGGTATTATTTTCTTCTTCTTCTAGTTCGAAGTACGGCACTGGTCAAGTCTTCGTTGGGGAATAAGGAGGCTACGCATGTTCGCTATTGGCATTGGGTTTGTGTGTTTTTGAAGTATGGTGAGCGTAGAATCCAAGGAAACTTTACGCATATCTTAGAGCCAGAGTCGATTCCGTCGCAACTAATCTTGTCGTACAAATGGCACATCCAGAACGAACGTCTTTTCTGAAGGAGCAACTATTGTTCAGCAAGTTGGACTGCAAAAGAAACAAGAGGAA
The DNA here is from genome assembly GCA_036346395.1 of Hsuehochloa calcarea. Classification (NCBI taxonomy): domain Eukaryota; kingdom Viridiplantae; phylum Streptophyta; class Magnoliopsida; order Poales; family Poaceae; genus Hsuehochloa; species Hsuehochloa calcarea. Next base: position 62,236,756 of record CM070594.1, on the reverse strand, counting down.
CTTGATAAGACACCCTGGAGCTAGCAAATTGGGATTTGACATTGTAGAGACTAATTTACATTATCTACCTGTGAGAAAGCACAGCTTCACGCTGGGAAAGTAAACTTGTGGTGAAAGGGTCCAAATTAGGATGATTCTGTTTTGGAAAATGTAGGTGTAGCTCACCCTTACCTGTTCCACTCATTGTACCCGCTAACAACATTTCACCCCATAACTATACGAGTATAAGAATAGTCCCTGCTATATTCTGACCGCTTTTCATGCACAACAGCTCTCAAACTTGATCCGAATTATGAGATATAGCATAAACATGTACGATATCAAGAATAAAGTAAATGAATCTCGTAGAGAGAACCAAATAACGACAAAGAAATAACCACGACGAGACAAAGATTTAGCGAAGTTGATCGCAAATTCCTTAAACACTAACTCAGAAGAGTACAAGGGATTGTCGCTCTCACAACCCTCTCGGACCTTTTAGTACTCTTGGATCCTTACCCTATACAAGAATCTAGTACTAAAGAATAATCTAATCTCTAATCCTCTCGTGCGTCTCTTGCTTTGGATGAGTTGGTTTGTGGTTTGTGTTCTTCGTAACCACCATCGTATCTTTATATAGTGCCCCCTAGTTCTCTTCCAAAAGAAAGTTGGAATTCTAATCCTAATAGGATTAGGATACGAATCCTTGTAGAACATATCTTCAAGTCCTAGTAGGTTAGGATACGAGTTACACATACTCAACAATCTCCACCTTACTCCTATCCATAGAAGTCACCGTGTTCCTCCAGGAATTCGCTATAAGCCAACTCCATTTTCTTCTCTCTTTTTTCATTCCCACCTTTAGCAGTGCCCCTACCACGGTGGCTCATGCACAACACTGCAATGTGCATGTCGGTATCCGGGCTAGCCCGCCCGAAAACTCCACCTGAGAGCTCTTTTGTAGTGTAGTTTGGTTAATCACACCTCCTGTTCCTTCAACCCTCCATGTCATAGGTTTGTAACGCCTCCGAGCTCCACCTACTCGCCGGTACCGCGTGGTTAGTCCCACCATGTCTCTTTTCTTCCAACAGCTCGCACCTTCACTTTTGCGCCGGCTAGATTTTGCAACTGTCTTTGCAGTTCCGCACATAACTGCTGATGAGATCTGAGTACCTACCATTGACGACACGATTTCCTTCTCTTGATCAGGACTTTTATCAGATCTCCCATTGACCGATCTTCCCTTATGATTACCCATTAATCGATATCCACCATTGCTCCAGATACCTTCCGTGATTACCCACTCTTTGCAAGTAATTCGCCGGACTCCACCTGGAAGTGATACCTCACAACCTTCAAATTCAAGCGACCTCATAGATATTATACTCTTCTTTAAGCTGGGAACATACCGACCCCGTCAATGTGCGATGTGTTCCATTATGCATCTCTAATGTAACCGTTCCCACCTTAGTAGTTGTATAGATCCTTTGTCAAACATCTCCCTCGCCGAACATATATGGAAGCAACAACCTGAATCTAATATCTATCCATGAGAAACACCTGGTTGACTAACGACTAGTATATCCGAATCATCTTTCACTACCGCCACTGAGCATGCTCCTCTCATTTGCTTCAAACTTAGAAAATCCTTTATCATATGATATTTCTCGTTACATAGATAGCATACATGTGTGCCCCTGCTCTTGCTCTTCTTCTTTCTGTAACTTTTGCTTTTGCCTATAACACTTATGGCAGCCAATGCTTGATCACCAAGGATGAATAATACAATGGCTTTTTCAAGGACTCCACCTCTAATAGATATGTCACTACCTGATTAAAGTTGAGAGTGATTTTCCTAGCGAAAATATTCACCACCAATTGCTCCCATGATGGTAGTAGAGATGACATCAATATGACGACTTTGTCATTCTCCTTAATTTTCTCATCCACACTCATCAACTGTGTGATAACCTTGTTGAAAATATTGAGATGATCAACGAACCGTGTGGCTTCCTACATGTGCAACCTGTACAATTGCCATTTCAGCACACATCGGTATGTTAGCGACCTTGCCATATACAATTCTTCTAAGTCACTCCATAATTTCTTCGATGAATTTTTCTTAATCACTGAGTACTTTACCTCATTGGAGAGACATAGATAAATTGTACCAACAGCCTTCTGCTCCATCACCTCCTATTCTTCAACGAACGTCTTTTCCGATTTGTCCCCTTCAAGAGCATCGATTAATCCTTGTTGGACAAGGAGATCCTTCACCACACATTTCACCACGCTGAAATTTCTTCAGCCGTCAAATTTTTCCACTTGATTGCACATTGTCGACATCGATCTTGATTTTGTGTCATCTGACACTTGGCCGACCTTCTCGTAAACCTGATTAATCTGGTCTTGGCTCTGATACCACTTGTTATACGCTCTGATACCCTTTCTTATGTGCAGCAGCCACCAGATTGAATCAGAGTTGCGAGATACAGTACAAGCGTGCACGATATCAAGAACGAAGTAGATGAATCCCGTAGAGAACCAAATAACGACGATGAAATAACCACAACAAAAGAAAGATTTGGCAAAACCGACTGTAAATTCCTTAAGCATAATATCAAAAGAGTACAAGAGATTGTTATTCTCTCACAACTCTCTCGATCCTTTTAAGACCTTCGAATCCTTGCTCTATATAAGAATCTAGTGCTAAAAAATAACCTAGTCTCTAACCCTCTCGTGTGGCTTTTGCTTTAGATAAGTTAGTTTGTGACTTTTGTTCTTTATAACCACCCTCATAGCTTTATACAGTGCCCCCATAGTTCTCCAAAAGAAAGTATGAATCCTAATCCTAATAGAATTAGAATAGGAATCATTGTAGAACACATCTCTAAGTCCCAGTAGATTAGGATACGAGTCACCCATACTCAACAGTCCACTTTAAAAGTCGACATACCAAATGTTCTCTTTGTTTTTTGATATCCAGACACCGGATCAACCAACCATCATAACAAACCCCATTTGGCTAGTAATAACCAAGAACAAGGCTTCATGTATCATCAAAAACAGCTGACATTGCAAACTGCCCTACCATTTGAGAATACTAGATTATCAGTAGTCTCATAGGACTTTTCTTTTGGCTGAATTCACGAAGTGGCAAACATTGTTTTGGTTTCTTTGCTCCGCTCTGAAACTGAGATGTTCCTCTCTTTTTTTTCCAGAGAAGCTCCAAGTCTATGGTGATAGGAGCATGTGAGTTAGCATAGCAAGCTTTCGGCATCTTTCAAAGAAAATGCAAGGAAGGTAGCTGTAGCTATAGTTCCTGGCCAATTAATTGTGGGCTTAAAATAAACAACTAATTGTCACAAGCTGTCAACTTACATTTGAGGTCCACAAGGTTGGATCTAGGTACAGCGCACCCCTTTAGGAACATGCATGTGATGTCCTGCTTTTTACATAGTAGTACTAGTAGTATCTCACTAGATCAGATTGGATATATCTGTGAAAAATATAAAGGGGGAGGATTATTGTGTTCTTAAGGAAATGGAGAGTGGAGACAGCCCTGCGGCGGTTGCACTACTGAAGCCTCAACCTTTTTTTCCCCTCAAAACTTCAGGCATCCACACGGGAGTCAGCACAGAGATAACACATCCAAAGATTTAGATATTCTATTGTTGCATTATTAGGGGGTCTAGCTAGTTAACTTTTCGGCAAATAATCCTAGATGAATATTGGTATCACGGAACCTTTTCTTCTTTATGTTCCCAAGAAAAGGAGCTCAGCGTGAGTACTTTTATGAAAGAACCTTGTCATAACCAAATCATATGCAACAATAAGACTCTTGCGCCAATTTGCAGCTTTGGAAAGTGAATCTTGTGATAATTTTGCAACTTGGAGCCATAGATCCCGTACAAAGATTAGCCCCTAGTCAAGCTTATAGCATTAAACGAGCGTTGAATCCACGACCGGTTGTTATCAAATTTCCAAGTGCAAAAAGGTTTCCTCCGACCTTGTTGTAATCATGTCACATGTTTCATGATTGACAATGCTAGCACTTGATCATTACGAAAATGGAACAGGGTATGTTATTATGTACGAAAGGTTAGATAATGAATAGGAGAAACACCTTTTTTTTCGAAAACGTAAACCTTTCTATTATGCCTCAAAGAAGAACAACTTCTCACAGGAGTTGCAGTTCAAAGAGGGAGCTCAATCCTGCAAAATACCAAAAAGACAGTATCAGTGATGGCAGCTACATGAAAAACTCTGATACCAAAGTGCCATAGTACAGTGTAGAAGAGTATAAATCTGTTATACAATGTTAAGCATGCACAACATAAATAAACTTTTGTATCCAATACACAGTCTATTCTCTGTACTGCCTCCATGATGACTGAGCAATATATGACTCCATTGAATAATAGAAGCACCCAGGGTGCTTCTTATTTGAAATCCTGAATCTATACTGATGAGTTTCAAAGGAATTGTTGAGCACTGTGAAAATATACTTTTTCAATGCTACAGTAGTTAATGAATCTTAAGAATATACTAAGATCTGCAATATTTTCAGATTTGCTATTTGGTATGTAAACACAATAATTCCAGTCACATATAGGTGTAAAGAATGCATACCATTCATTCAGTAATATTGAGAGAACCATTGATAAGTCACGGGTCTACAAATATCGAATCAGCTCAACTGCATATTTTCCTTTCCTCGTGGTCACGATTTCCCCAATCTGTATAAAATAAATAAGTTAAATAACGGAAGCATATAACTAGTTGCTGTATATCTTAGCATGTAGGGGACTTGTCAAGTTTGAAAGGCAATATACATCATACATCTTCCATAGCATGCTATAATATGTAATTCCATATCATCTAATGCTAAAATCCAATTTTCAGCAAAGCAATACATTTACTTCATCGATATACAATTATAAATCTTCTCCACTTAGGTCTTGCATGGTTGCACCAATTCAAGCTACATGACAGAGCATCATTTCAATAAATATATTATGAATGTAAGTACATAGTAAAGGTTGTGGCCTTATCATTTGAAAATTTTATCTTATGTTTAACATAATATGAAAGGAATCTGAGGTTGATACAATATAAAACAAAAGGAACACATATGCAATCAACTTAATTGACATAAAAAAAAATTGAATGCAAGCTCCAACATATTTTTTTTCAAGTCCAACATAGAATGCCTCTAAAGAAAAACAAAGAAACTAGTGTCATCAGAGTGAACTAGGTGCCAATGCCAAAATCATGACCTTATCCTAACTTCCTTGAGGGAGTTTAAGACTCGAGTCATTTACAAAAGAAGGTGGTCACTGGTGATTTTTTTTTTTACCTTTAATCTCCCCATCCCACTGACAGAAACAACATCCCCAGCCTTGAGGGTCACTCCATTTTTCAAAACTGGTGACCAATTCACTCGGACATCCCCAGCACTGAACAAACAAAGAAGTCATATAGATCCATAAACTAATTGCTTTGTGAGCAGTAATTCAAAAAAGAATGCTATGTACTGGCAGCATTGTGCAAACTAGAATAGAAGAAAATCCACAGGCAACCATTGATATAAGATAAAGAAATGTTTTACTGAACCTAAAGTAGAAAATCGACGACTCAAAGTTCATACCTGATCAAGCTAGCAAGCTTTGTGCGTGAGATTTTAAATCCTGCACTAGCCAAGGCATCAACCCTGAGTGATGATTCTACAGTTTTAAATGGCTTGGTCCTGCAATTCAAAGGTAGTGTTGAGTAGCTTGTTCCAGGCTTTTACAACATAGAATTTTGGGACCCAAAGCATGAAGTACACACACATATGAGATCACATGCGAAGCTAACCTTGGTGGTTCATACTCTAGAGCAAGCAAAGGAATCTGGGTGCAGGAAACACCAACTTTCCCCACCTGTCAAATAAAATCCAAATGAGAGTTAGCCGTAATTACAAGGGTTTGCAATAACCAAAACTGTACAACACTCATGAACAACAAAGTTCATGGGCCAATTTTGTCAAAACTCACAATATGACATACTAACATCAAATAGAGAAAGCCATTCCGTGATGTAAGAAACCATAAAGAAATATTAGAACACAGTGTGCTACTATTTCTTAATGTATTATGAGCAAAAATAAAAAAGACAGCAACTTGTAATATAGAGTTTCTGTGTTTTGCATGACATTGAATCACACTAAGTTCAACTGTAGGGATAAAATATCTAACATCTTTTCCATCATATTGGCACAAAATTCGGGATACTATATACGTCCAGCTCAAGTAAATTGAGAATTGTGGCAGGACAATTTGGGAGATACCTACATTTTCGAGTGTAGAAATCAGGTAGTCAACAAGTTCTGGATCAACAAGGACCTGAGCACCTCTTTCCCCCTAACAAAAAATGCAAAGAGATGTCTCAAATGATGAGAAGGAAGGAACTGGAAAAAAATGGCCACAACATCCAGAAAATGAGCAATTGGGAAGGCAGTCCACCTGCAAAAGTATATCTCCAACTTTCTCCCTTGTTATTCCTGTCCCAAGAATAGCACCGAGAAAGTCACCATGAGAACAGGGTTCCAATCGGAAATTCCCTGAGATGCTGGGGATGGTCTCAGTCAGCTCACATAACAGATAGTGGTACTTATAATATAAATTTGAGAAAACCTCAAAGCAGCAACTACATCTGGGTTACTTGTCATAAAGTCCGGATGTCCAACTGAAATTCGGCACCGCTCAGCCTAGATACATATATAAATGAGAAACAAGGTAGAGAGGCTAACGGAAGCTATCAGCAAATTTCCTTTGATGGTATTTGAATTTCACCTGTGGATAGCCCCCCTGAGCTACTGCTTTGATATCAGTTAACTTCTCAATTACCAGAGTAGCCTCCTTTATTATAGGTGGAGTAAGAAAATTGGTGTGGAAAACGTCTCTCCTTTGGGAAGCCCTTTCTGCCTGCATAAGTTGGATGTCCATATAAATTCATGAATTAATGGAATAACTATATCAGCATCAAACTCTACACCCACTATTATGTTACCAAGTTCAATACTGGGACAAAGTTACTAATAAGCCAGGTACTAACCTGATGTTACATTATTAACATGCAAAGCTATGATATGTTTTGTTTTGACCATCCTGTGACAGACAGTATCAATTTATCAAATGCTAGTGTGTTTATCAGCCCGTGTTTATCAGCCCTTTCTTCCTGCATAAGTTGGATGTCAATATAAATTCATGAATTAAGGGAATAAATATATCAGCATCAAACTCCACACCCACTATTATATTACCAAGTTCAATACTGGGACAAAGTTACTAATAAGCCAGGTACTAACCTGATGTTACATTATTAACACGCAAAGCTATGATATGTTTTGTTTCGACCATCCTGTGACAGACAGTATCAATTTATCAAATGCTAGTGTGTTTGTCAGCCTCAATATTCTCACTACTGGAATCAAGTCTCTTTCTCCTTCCACAGTTTATCTGTTGAACTTGAGCATGTATTTACCAATTTGAAAACTTTTGCCACTTGGCATACCTTAGGAGAAAATTTTGGAAGCATTTTTTATTTTGTTATTACAAAGGCACACCAGTTCAATCTGGTTGAACGGTTATGCATTCACGGACCAAATAGACACTCTTCTTCACTGAACCTCTCTCATGTGCATTAGCAAAACAGCTAGACATGAAGAACATCTCATTTTGCCCCTTATTTTTCATTTTACGATGAAGAACATCTCATTTTGCCCCTTATTTTTCATTTTACTCCAATATACTCCTTGAGAGGAAGCGTCACTTACTGGACCATAACCTGAAGCTCATGATGCTTCGTGAATTTGTTTATCATAGTGGAAAAAAAGCGTATAATTCCATTGAAGCGTTTAATGAAACACGACGTCCACAAGCCAGCAATATGCATTATCATCAACCATCTAATCTCAATAAATTAAACACTCGATAAAACTGTTTCACGTAGATCTAGGTTCCCATGGAAGTTCTACGTAGTTCAATGAAAAATAAACTGTCATAGGATTAAGAAAAACAAATTACCATATCCAGAATACTCCTGACTTCCTCGGCTGCATTCCTGTCCACGCTCCCCTTAACCGCCGAATCTCCGCCGGCGGCCGCGGCTACGGAGAGGGCAGCGTGACACCGCCCTGCGGCATGCGTGGCCAAGCCTTGGAGTCTTAGACCAAACAAAGCCCAATCAAACCGAGCGATGGGTTAGTGATTACCTCGCAAAAAGAAGTGGTACGGGGTGGAGATAGAACGGCGTGGGTAAGGGAAGTGGAGGAGTCGCCGGAGAGGCCTCGCCAACGCGACGGCGGCGGCCATCCTTTCAGGAGCCGACGAGGTCGCCTGTTCTCTCCCCTTTTTTCTGCCCGGCGCTCTGTGAGCGTGGAAGCGCTTTGAGCCTAGCGGTCGCCTAGCTGGGTGGGGGTGTGGTGGGCCATGGCCTCATGAGGCCTTAACCGTCAGATTTGCATCAAGATATGCGCACGGATTTGCGTCAAGATATGCCGGGATGAGAGAGCATCCACAATGTACGCTTTTTCTTCCCTCAAAAGCGGAGAGAGCCTTGCAGAGGGAGTAGTAGCAGTCTACAAACAAATTTTTTAAAGTATTTTTTAACTACTATAATTCTGAGTTTAAATTTCCTATCTCACAGCAAACCATCGTACACATAGAAAAAGAACCGTCACCTCGCTTGTCTCCCCCTCCCCTTCCACCCCACGTCAAACCGCCACCCGCATGGAAAAAGAACCGTCGGTTGGTGGTGACGGGGGTGGGGGCTTGGTTCTGAATTATGAATTATGAGGTGTTTGATATGATTTTATTTGCCATGTATTATTTGGACTTCTTTTTTGAGGTTCCGTTGCAACGCACGGGCACCCTACTAGTATAGTGGTAAAAAGAAAGTTAAACAGTAATAGAGGACCATTGGTACACTCGGAGGGACCAAAGAATCCTTAGGAGAAGGGATTGGTTGCCAGGAGAATGTATGTATTGATTACTCCAAAAAAAACTAGATCTGCCCTTTACATGGGGAGCAGATGGTTATTTATAGCCTCCTAAAATAGAATACTTACATTATTATCCTAACCCTAAAAAATATTGTACGCGACTTTTTCCCCCTGTACGCGTAGGCTTCGGCTCACAGTGAGTCTCTCTGGGCCTGGTGTATCTGGCTGGTGCACCTAGTCCACTAGCGCCCGAAGTGCCCCACCTTCGGGCTTCTCCCGGAGCATACCGAAGGGGTGCTTGAGTCTGCCGAAGCGGAATAGCCACAGGCCCTCTCTGGCTCCCCTGGTGTGGTCCCAGAGGACATGTTGCTTCGAGCCTCGTGGGACCCCAGAGACCCTTCGGGGGGACTTCGGATCTTCCCCGAGGTGGCCCCATAGGACTTACTGCTTCGGTCTCCGCGAGACTCCAATGACTCTTTGGAGGGGCTCCGGGTCTTCCCCGAGGTGGTCCTAGAGGACCCACTGCTTCGGGCCTCGCAGGACTCCGGAGACCCTTTCGGAGAGGCTCCGGATCATCCCCAGAGCATCCCCAAAGGGATACCTGGTGCCCCCTGGGGAGGGAGGCCTTCGTGCTCGTGGGTTGCGGGATCTGTCCTGCGGGATTTGCCGGGTCGTTGGGGCCGGTGGGGGCACCCCTACGACAAGCCCCTCGCGGTCGAGGTCCTGCTTCGTCAAAGTTGAAACCATGCCATTTTCCCAGAGAGTCCGGGCACAGCGTCCCCTTCGGCCTAAAGAAGGGTGTTTCGGGCGTCCCTGTGGCGCGTTCCTCCTTGGGAGTTGTTTTGATGGGTTCCTCTTGGTCCGGTTTTGTTGTAGTTGAACCATCTGTGGTGCTATTGTTGAAAACCCTCAGCCAGCCGAGCCACCTTCGACCTGGTAGCTGAACCGTTTTTGCTGCGGGCGGGTTCGGTTGGCCGACGGTTTTGATGGCGCCTCCTCGGGTGTGATGTTCTAACGGCGTTTGCTGGGGTGATGTGCGGTGTAACACCCTGATTTTCAGAATCGGGATGTTAATATTTAATTTGACGATCTATTAAATTTTTGTCTATGTTTTAAAAAAATTCCAGTGTTTAATTAAAATATTGTTTCTAAAATCAAATTGAATTAATTAAAAGGTTGCATTTAAAGTTAAATCAAATAGTTTAAAAAGTTGTATTATTAATAATAATAAAGACCAACAATATTAAATCGAATTGTTTGAGAAACCGCATGTAAATTTAATTATTTTGTTTCTTGGTTTCGCATGCATTTCAAAAATCATGATACATGTATTAGTATCGCCATCTTTCCCTATTCGACTGACCGTGGGCGAAACGACCGTGTGTCCCTTCTTTTCCGGTCATCTCTTCTATTTTTCGACCCTTCTAACTCCTGTCGCTTCTCTCTTTCAAATCTCAGACAAAAATTCAAAATCAAGTCATGCATGTTATACCGCCGCGATCGTCATCGCACGACAAACCCATTTATGCTATTCGTTTTCGCATGCATGACAGTTTGAGCAATTTCGTGAGAGGATAGAAGAAATAACAGATGAAATACCTACGTATCTTTTCCCTGATATTTCTCCAACCCTTTTCTCTTTCAAACAACAAATTATGTGAACAGTACCTAAAATTATTTTCCCTAGGTTATGGAACAACCAAGTAACTCATCTTCAAAATTTTATAATTTTTTGAATTAATTTGCTATTTTAAACAGCTAATCAAAGTAGTCAAATAGGAGGCATAACTTTCCACTCACTCACAGCCATTTCTCCCAGCCGAACACCACCACACACTCCACTGTTCATTTCCTTGTTCCTAGCCGAACAACTCTCTCTCATTTCTTTTCACTCCACCCAACAACCACAGCTCATTGTCATTTTATTTTGTTGTTTCTCCAATGAACTGAAGCCACTCATTCTCCCCCAACGAAAGCCACATAGCCTAATCCATCCACTGTCATTCACTCTGTCCATCCGAACCATCTCTCTTCCCCACTACAGAGCAAGCATTTCTAGTCATCCCAAGCAAGCAAAAACTTTGTGCATATTCATCTCATCCAACTTCTCTCTTTACAAACACCACCAAGAACCAAAAATCTGCTCATGCATGTCACCCCATCGTGTTCTTCACCGCTTGAGCACCCCATCCATACAATTAGTTTTTGCATGCGAGTTCGTTTGAATGTTTTGCAAGAGGGGATCGAGAGGGAGTGATGCACTGTGGCAGCTTGATGAGCAGCTAGCAATGCAATGCAAGCTGCAGTGGAGGCCGGTGGCTCCACTCGGTGGGCATGGCCAGCATGCAGCGGCAGCCATCCAGTGGGTCGCACGCATGCGGCACGCCACCAGCGGCAGTGTCCAGTGCATGCGCATGCAAGAGGCGCGGCCGAGCCGAGCATTGCATGCGGCATCATACAGGCATGCATGCAACGCAGGTGCAGCGGCGCCCTGGCGGAGGCCCAGGCGCAGCATTAGCGAGGCCAGACGGCGAAGCGAGGCGCTAGCCAACAACTCGAGGTGACAGCGCTACAACGGCGTTGTCGTCAACTTGTTAAGAACCGTCTATAATACTTTATAAACTGTTCTATTTATAAATCGTCTATGATAATCTAAGTTATTACATACAATTTTTGTTAAGAACCGTATGTAAATTATCATAAATAGTTGTATTTAGAAACTGTCTGTGATTATTTTATCACAGACAGTTTCAAAGGAACCGTCTGTGATGAGACATCTTCTATAACCTATTTTGTAGTAGTGACGAACCAAACCAGCTAGGTCATGTTTCTTCCACTTCAAAATTTTTGGGCCCGCATCCTGGGTTTTTTAGACATTGTGCAGCAAGCTTGGTCCGAGGCTACCCCAAGCGCCAACCCGTTTCAACAACCTGAACAATAAGATCAAGCACGCCGCAAAAAGCCTCAAAGCTTGGAGCAGACGGCTATTCTCTCAAACTAAACTACAATTCCATATGGCGTACGAGCTAGTCCCGAGATTGGATATTGCCTAGCAAAACCGGCCCCTTTCCCCGGAGGAATTCGAACTAAGGCTAGACTGAAAAAAGAGTTTTGGTCTTGGCGGTTTTTGAAAGAGCACATAAAAAGCAAGTCTCTTGCTTAACATGGTTAAAGGAAGGCGATGCGAACACCAAATTTTTTCACACCAAGATCAACTCTCGCAGGAGGAAAAACTTCATATAACGACTTCAACATGATAAGGGTGGGTTTCTCACATGACGAAAAATGTACAGTACTCTATGAACATTACACCAACCTTCTTGGTCACACCCAACCTAGGGCAACCGCTTTTTACTAGGACACACTTCAGCTTCCCCAAATCGACCTCCACAATCTGGCGGGTCGTTTCACCAAAGAAGAACAATTAGCCATCCACGAAATGCCGTCGGACAAAGCACCGGGACTGGATGGGTTCAACGGTATGTTCTATCGTGCGTGTTGGGATATTATCAAAGTCAACATCATGGCCAGCCTAAATAGCTTCCACAACCTCGATCTCACCCAACTCGCTACAATCAACAATGCCAACATAATCCTCCTACCAAGAAGTAAGGGGCAGACTCACCTTCAGATTTTATGCCAATCAGCCTCATTCGTAGTTTCGCCAAGATCGTTACGAAAGTACTTCATTTGTGCACTGGAGAATGGAGATCCCTGAGACTGCTCTGAATGATTGCACCCCTCCAAGTCTCAAAAATAGGGCAATAACAGTCCTAAATACGATCATGAGTTGTGGCAGGAAAATATTGTGAGAGCAGAACTGTGAGATTGATATGAGGACTATTCATTATTGTTGCTTAGTTGTCTAAATCATCCGTGAAAAATACACCTTGTGCGCTTTCAACACTTCTGAAATGGAAGTGCAATCCAATGGAATGCGTATAACAACTCAACGACCAGAGCTTTTGCCGTTGCCTCTAATAAGTTGTTCTCACTTATGCTGCCTTCCCAGTTCCCAGACAGGGCAAAACGTTTGCCAGAAAACATGCTTGCCATGCTGATTCTGACAGAAAGGGGAAGACATGGAAACACTCTACTTATTGTTTCCCCCCAAAATGCATCGTCAAATGATGTAGTCTTTTGTTTATTCTTCAGGCTGATTGGATGGAAGCCATTTGAGAGTGCTGCCGGTAGACATAGGCACAATCTCCCCTGAAGGCGCTCCTTCTCAGAACAATATTTGAAGTGTTCCTTTCGAGGCCATAAAAATCTGGCCCATTGAAGCTTGTAAATGCTTCTAGCTTATCAAGAGCACCAGCCTGAAACAGCAGAAATTATGTACAAGGAACAGATTAGTAGGAAAATTTTAACATTTTGGTATCTACAGTTCTTTGCACTGCAAGCTTGTGATACACTTTATGCAGCTGAGATCAATTGATCATTATGACTGTAGTTTCCTGTAAGTAATACCAATCTAGAGCAAACAATACTTGAGCTCTAATGAGAGAGCGAGGGAGAGATTACCTGTTCAAATACCTTCACATAAAGAGAGAGAGAGCAACGGGGCGCTATATATTCCTGCACAACCACAGGAACACTCTTTCCTCCGTTTATCATGGGGAGCACTGTCAGTTTCAAGAAAGTATCGTCTACTCCCACTTGTTACAGCAGAAACAATAGCTTGTCCTGAGGTAGAAGGTCCAGAAACAGTTAACACACTGAATGCTGTCAAAAGAAGAAAAGGAAAAGGGAGCACATTTTTTGCTATTCCAATAATAGTGCTATCCTACAAAAGAAAGAAGAGACATTTCTGATAATAAAAGAATGCAAGATAGTTCATTTACCACGTTACTAGATTGGAAATTGTACTGTTGGGTACGAGTTGAATCTAATCGTCACAAGGAACAGGATAATGTAATGCAATATTCAAGAAGAGCAATGTTATAGATCTAGTTTTTTACTGCTGAAGGAATATCCAAGTCACTGTTTTCAACCACAGAAATCTCACTCTGAAATATAAGCAATGGTAGGATGTCAGGCATCCAATATATTCCACTTAGTTGGGCAGAATTAGAGATACGAGACTGGAAACTTCTGTGTTAGCTTATGAGGGTGACCATAACATACTGCCAGTTTCCCTTTTCAGTGCTGGCAAGCAATAATTGTGAGGCTGTAGGCCACCCTGAAACAAGGCATTCCTGTTGAGGAAATGCTGGGGAGTCACCGACTCACCGTTGCAGCAACATGACCTGAGAACACAAAAATGTAATGACCATACATAAGGGCAAACAGAAGTAATAAGGTCATAGGAACAGCACACACCTTCTTTGCATGACTCTACAAAGTTCACCGCATCCTTCGTAGTGATATGTTCCATAACAATTTTCAGCTGTGGAAGTTTTTGTACAAGTGGTGCCAATACTCTCAATGAAAACCTTCTCGTGGTCAAAGGTGTCAACATGTGGATCTGTGACTTCTCCATGAACCTGAAAGAAATAAGAAACAGCCATAAAGGTGGCTATGTAAAGCATTTACCATGCAAGAACCAAAATTACTAACTTGACGCAATACCTTTTTTGATAAGTTAGGTATTGTCAAGGCAACAAATGCCAACTTCATTTAACATCTGAAGTAAAACCAGGAGAACAACTTGGCACATGGACAGAAACATCGAAAGAAATGGCCAATAATGCATGTAGGAAGAAGAGCAACACAACTACTTACAAGTAAAGGCAATTCCTGCCTGGCCATCTCCTCAAGGACAGGCAAGCATTTCCCATATACATCAGTTACACCATCTTGGGAGTTGGTAGTTGCTCCAGCAGGATACAACTTGACAGCAAAAACTACACCACTCTTTCCTAAAACCAATACAACAAACACAACATGCAACATAAACATTATCATCCATCGCAACATAATCCATAGATTGCTAGAAGAAAGCAACATTTATAAGATGACACAAAATCGTTAAGGGTAGTACTGTTAGCACATTAACCAACTTTATTCTAGCTTGTAACAGACACTAATGTGGTAACCAACTCATCGCACAAGTGCACATCAACGCTGGCCACTGGGACAAATAGACACGTCAACCAATAGTAGCACTGAATATTATTTGGACTTTTGCTAGTTGGGAGCTAAAGGATGCAGACATTTAGCAGCCACGACATGCAACGATGAAGTACATGCAGCTACGTAACATTGCAAGTTGCAACAACTGCTACTCAAGCTCAACACGATTCAATAAAACAGCTAAAGAACGGATTGTGGCAAGGGGAGTCCGTGCTTGCAAGCTTGATCTCCTCCGGGCTAGTGCTGTCCGTGAGGTAGAGCGTCATGAGCTGCTCCCGGGCGGCAGCGCCCTCAGGATCTCCTCCCTGTACTCCACCGCGCGTGCCGTCGTGGTCACCGGCGGCTTCAGGTTGGGCATCACGATGGCCCTCCCAAAATGCCTCGCGCTCCCACACAGCACACAACAAATACATGGCCCACCCTATCTGTTAGGCTCTTATAGACATTAAACCAAACACTCGGCGTGCATTACCGAAACGAGCCAGTGACGCTGACCCGGCTAACCTGTGAGGGAGCGCGGCGGCAAGGACGTCGCCGTCGCGGAGGTGGAGGTGCCAGTCGTCGGGGCGCGTGATGGTAAGCTGCAGCAGCAGCTGCCCGGACCCGGTAGGGAGGCGACGGCCAGAGGAAGGAGACCGAATGCTTGGGATGCGGGTGCGCGCAGACGGTGGTGGTGATCGCGATATGCCTTGACTTCGCTTTATTCTGATAATCTGATTCCCTCCCCGTCCGGTGGCGAGTGCGGCGTAGCGCAGCGGCAGTGCTCTGTGGACTGCAGGAGATGGAGTTTGGCTTATTGGGCTCCACATTGGGCTCCACGTTTGGGGCTTGTTGGGCCTATGCAAGTGTAATTGATTTACTTTTTTTAGGGAGATTTCCTTCTTTTTTTTTTTTTGGTTCCGCAGGAGAAAATCAGGAAGTCATTTTCATGAAGCGAAATGGTTAGTGAATGAATGGTCAGCCAGTCGATCGTCAATATCTGGCTCACGTGCAAGACTGAGAGCGATTAGGTCAACCGCCAGCATCGCTAATCAGGTTTGGAACCCATCGCGCAGCAAGACACAGTAGGTGGGGCCATATTGGAAAAGCAATTGAAGAAGCCCGGCGCTGTTTGGACTAGAAAATGTGGCTAGTTTTTTTTTGTTCTTACAACGCAGTAAAACTTTAGACCCAAGAGAGTACGGTAAAAAAATGGAGATGATATTGAAAATTTAAGAGTATATATCTTTGCTCCACAATCACATGCCATCATGCTCCTATAGTAATAGTTATAGTATCCATGCCATCATGCTCCTATAGTAATAGTTAGTATCTCCATCTCACCTACACTTCACCGACCTTTCTAACACCCTAGGACTACCCTGCCGCCCCTCCATGCCGTATATATTCATGCGCTGTACTCAGTAGCACGAGATTCTGTTTTTAACAATACTATTTTAATAAAGAAGTACAAAAAAAAAAGTCAAAAAAATTATAAAAATGGGCTATTGTCGCCATTTGAAATGACGAAATGGACATATCGCTATTTCAAATGACGACAGTAGTCCTGTCACTAGTAGAACAGTGATGTCGCCAGTGGAAATGGCAGCGAAGGCTTAATTCGTCATTTGAACTGGCGACAGGCTCCTGTCACTATTTGAATAGGACGATAGGAGCCTGTCACCAGTTCAAATGACAATATGGGCTAGAAATTGAAATAAAATTATATTTATATTTGTAGATAATTCAGCTTCAAACTTTAATAGATTTCACTAAGTTTATTGTAATATCTTTAAGTGTCCACGTAGTTTGGAATGCAAATTTAGAAAAGATAACGAAATATGAAGTAGAGAATTCGAGATCAACGACGCAATTTGGAATGCCAGTTTGGTGGGTTATCACACGTGCTGTTGTCTCGATTGTATTATTTGCAGAACTGATTCCTTTCGAAAAATAGTGTGAAATTAGAAATAGACGAAATATTTGGGAATAAAATTTGAAAAACTTCATAATGTACTTGTGAATTACATAGCGCGCAGAGTTTGGTTACGTGCATTAGAAACGACAACATGGACGAATCAACAAACCCAAAAACACCTACGATACATGTGCGTCTTTTTGGAATCAAATAAAAGGGTTGATTGAAACGAAGTTAATTAGTCTTTGTGCCCCATCAGTCCCTTGCCCTTGTCTCGGGACTGCCTGCGGTGGCGGCCAGTCTCGAAGTCAGCCATGTTCCGCGAGACGGACTAAACGATTGAATGGTGTTAGGAGAACGTAAGGCTATATCAATAATCATGACGCAAATTGAACATGACTTACCTCTTCGATCCGGAGTGCGCCCGGGCAACGGGGAGCGCTAGGACGACTGTCGGTCTCACTAGTAGGAGTTTTCCCCTTGTCCGTCGCGCACTAGGCCCAGTCGTACTCGGCTTCTTATTGGGGGTTCTCCACCACCACCCTACTTTCCTGGACTCCTCCGGTGCCTTTTCAGTAAGGTCAAGTACGTAAGGTTTGCAACATTTGAAGGTCTCGGGTTGCTTCGCGTAGTTGAATATGTATTTCTACTCGATGAACGTCCTATCGTACATGTCCGAGCCGTTGATCCATTGGAAAAAGTTGCAATGCATCTCTGGCTGCCATTCTGCGCGTATGAAGTTAGATATATGTGGAATGAAATGTAAGATGTAAAAAATCTATGTGTGTGTAAGATTCTCTTACGAGGATATTCGCGCATGCGTAGTACGCCCGGGCGACGGTCATTGGGTGTATGGACTGAATGATATTTGCCGGTTCTTCTCACACATATTGTGGGCGTGGAAACTCCGATGGTACTGGCGCATCCTTCATAGAACAACCGGGTAGGTTTTAGTCTTCTCGGCAAGCCACTTGTGCTTCTACGACATCTTTGTATAGTAGTCTGACATCTCCTTCGTCTCTGTTGTGTGAAGAAGTTGGAGTGAAGTATTGGGTGTGGTGGTGTAGTGTTATACCAACTCTCTTCTCCCTCCTCTTATAAGCAGATAGGGTGTAGTGCTTAGGGTGGAGGGAGAAGATTCATCATTTCGGTCCGAAAAGGTATAATGCTGAGGGTGTCGTCGTTTCGGTCTAAAAAGGTAGCTTATCATTGTGTTGTCATTTTTGCATGAAAATGTAGTAGTATGTGTGACAATGTGCGGTATTTTTATTTTGAAAAGGTGGTGTGGCAGAGTGTGGTCATTTCAGTATGAAAAGGTAGCGTCGGAATGTGTTGTCATTTCTATCTGAAAAGGTGGCAATGTGTGGCGTGACATGGTGCGGTCTTTTCAGTCTAAAAAGATGGCGTGGCAGAGTGTGGTTATTTTGGTTTGAAAAGGTAGCATCATTGTGTGTTCTCATTTCTGTCTTAAAAGGTGGCGTGACAGAGTTTGATCATTTTGGTTTAAAAAGGGGGTGATGATGTGTGGTCTTTTCCGCCTGAGATGAACCTGGGGACATAGTTTAATTTCGTTGTGGTATTGGAGTCTCATTTTCTAATGCATTTGTCCCTTGTCAGTTGTCTTGTTACGTTCATATAGATCAAGTAACCAAAAGTAAAAGACATATCGCAAGTCATAAACAAGCATACAACATCGTTCAAACATGACTCCCTTATGCAGACAACGACTACTACTTAATACATGTTGAATACACTACCAATAGGATATACACGTACATAAGTTTCTCGAGCCACTTCAGGTGGTCAAGAATCATGCCCAAGTGCCCGCCCGCAGGTGACATGTTCACCATTGGACCATATGGTACTATAGGTACACGTTCAACTACTCTTTCCACCACGACGCCAACAGAGTCCGCCCACTGAAGGTACTAGCATCCGTCGGTCTGAAAAGCACACCGAATAGTGAAGAAAGGTGACAAACAAACCCAAAATGCAAATACCAGCATTTGCGGAAATCAAACTCACCGAGAAATACAGATACTTGTAGAACACACGCCCCCTATCCTCTTCGGTGTTAGAGTACATGACATTTGCTTGGGCCCCACAATTCGGACATTTCACGTGCCTTGTATTTGCCAACACCACCGCTCTTCAGCTCATTGGACTAAACGATCAGACATGGTGAGAGTAGAGTTGTGAGACAAGTGTAAATAGATGAGAAGAGAAAGGGTTGTAGTTTAATTAATTGGATTGGCTTTTGTAGTGGTGGGGTTCGGCATGCCACCTTGTAGGTATTTTTTAAAATATTAAAATTTAGATAAATCGTCATTCGAAATGGCGACAGGGATCGTGATGAACAACGAATGTCCTGATTTGGCCCGATCTTTCGATGAGAAGATAAATTCGGTAGAAGTCGCTCAACTCTCACGATCCTGGCTACGAACTCGCAAGGTGCGAAACCACGCAATCACTGAATTGCTCAACAGGTCGTTATCAACCGTGAACGAATACCAGATGACCTGATCACGAAGATCAACTCCTGCATACACCGAAGAAGCTCGCAAGAACAAGGTAAAAACACAATCTAATGTATTGCAAATATGAATAAAATTAGTATTAATAAGTGGGGTTTCGAAGATGATGTCGTTGTTGTTCTCGCCGAATAAGAGGACAAAGTATAATGTAGCAAAGCTAAACTTCAATCAACAAAACCCGAATTTTGCTAAAGGGTGGCGGCTCCTATATGAGGAGGGCGGCCACGAGGTGGAAACCCTAGGGTGGGATACTATTCACATGGTGGTGATACTGTTCACATGAATAGTACAAGCTCCCAAGGGTGGCCGACCAAGATATGGGCCAAGTCAACCCATTCATTACATAGCCCATGGACCAACAAGAGGTGACGCAGCACCAGAGCATGTAGACATAGTACGATGGCATGTAGACGCAGCGTGGCTTGTAGGAGTAGATGTAGCTTAGTCCAATTGGGGAATATAGCATTGCAGCAGCTGAAAGTTCTATTGGAAAAGATGTGGTTGAAGTAGAGGATGCAGTGCAACGGGTCGAAGCAGCGGTTGCATCCTTAGGGTTGATGTCCTCATCAGATCCCGCAAGTCCCAGTCAGCACTCCAAATGATGACGCAACCTTCCCTATAAAAGACCCCAATATTCGAGAAAAAACACTTTTATTCAGAAAAAAGAGAAAGGTGGGAGGGAAGGGAGATGAGTAGATAGGAGTAGAGGGGAGGAGAGAAGGTAACGAACCGCTGCCTGTCCGGTTGTCCACCTTGTAGGTAATTTTTTTAACTGAATGGATTACATAGTTTTACATGTATGGTTACATAGTGTAGTATATGGTAGTACATCATTTTTGGTGTGTACGTCAGTTTTAGATATGTGGTTAATCGTGGAAATCTTGTTTATGGTGCAGTACATCGAATATGTTGGACACAAGCAATTTCAAAATTTACTACAGTCAAGGGACTGTTCTGCAGGGTCCCGAGGAGGAGGATTTGTGTTATTTTCAATCAGCGACCATAAGCCTAACCAGACCAGAGTAGCATACATAGGGCGCTGTGATACGGTGGTTGTTCTACACATTCAATTTGGACCATGCAGTGCACGATCTGAAATTGAGCTACCTTGCCAACCGAGCACCACAGGGCACATATTGGGAGTTAGTACAACTAAAGAGAACAAGGTCATGTCAGCCATATATACGCAGAGCGAGGGATCAAGGGTGAGATTTGGTCCTTCTGGACTAGGCATATAACAAGACCATTCCTGCATTTGCAGCTGAATAAGAAGTAGGTGGTGGTCATCCCGAAGAAGATCGGGACTCTAGCCACAACGCGGTGCACACAATGCCCGAAGGTCGGGGAGTTGTTGATGTTTCCGATGAAGACAAGGTCGAAGAAGCTCCTTTGGTATGGGAAGCTAGTGAGATTGCTGATGAAGGTGAGGAGAACGTAGCCCTAGTTCAAAGGATAGCGCTCAAAGACCAGGACTATGAGGCATTATCAGAGGATGAAGGATTCGATGACGAGGATGCTGTAGAACAGCAGATGGTTCCATCCGAGTGGAACATATACAAATTAGACAACCTCGTCGTGGACGAAGGCTCTTGTGTACCATGGAAGTACGACCAGAACAAGGTCAGAAAAGGAGCTATGTACAAATGCAAGAAGACCGTGCAGAAGGCTGTCAAATTCTGGACCTTGTCATTGCAGTGTGCATTCACAGTAGTGAAGTCTAATCCAAGATGCCATGATGTGAAATGCGATATAGTGGGATGCCCTTGGCGAGTGCACACATTCCAGCCTAAGTGGGACACCTACTGAAAATACTCTATAGTAAAACCTCCCACATATGTTGTCTCTGAATCAATGCAATCTCACAAGAACCTGTTATCAGGATTCATCGCAAACATCATATATGGCGAGATTGTGGATAATCTAAATTTTGAGCCACGATCCATCATTCGGGCAATAGTGTCAAGGTTCCAGTATACAACCAGCTATGCTACAACGTGGAGGTCAAAGCAGGAGCTATTGGAATCAAGGTTCGGTATGTTCGAGGACCCCCACCACAACCTGCCTGTCCAACTCCGAGTCATACAGGACAGGAATCCCGATACTCATGTCGACCTTCAAGATGACACACATCCGTAGTGGGTTGAGAAGTGGGTACTACAGTGATCATTCTTCGCCTTTGGTGCTTGCATCAATGTATTCTGGCATTGCCATCCGATCTTATGCATGGATGACATGTTCCTAACTGGGAAGTACAAGGGGTAGATACTTTCTACAATTACGACAGACGAGAACAATCAGGTTCTTCCCATGGCCTTCGCATTCATCGAAAGCGAGAACACGAACAATTGGTTGTGATTTCTAAGGAACGTGAAGATTTCTGTTGTAGAGGGCCCTCCTAATGTATGCGTCATACATGATTGGCATGCGGGCATGTTGAGTGTGATAACTCAGCTACAACAAGGCGAAAACGGTATGTAGAGCAAGTGGTGCATGCGGCACTTGGGTGCAAACTTTTATAAGTAGTTTCACAACAAGGACTTGATGAAACTTTCCTAACAATTGTGCAACCAGAACCAGTAGAGAAAGTTTGATGCATTCTGTAAAACTCTGGATGAAAGGACAAGGATGCACAAAAGGGATGCAGCAAAAAAGCCCGCTCCAAGCGCTGACAATCTCTCCAAGGCATTGCTACAGTTACAACAAATGGTCATGGTGTGACAAGGAAGACATGGGGGCAGATGAAATGCTTCTCGGACTGAATGGAGCACGAGCCTAAGGTGAAGTGGTCGTTACTATGTGATAAGGATGATGCTCTGTAGACCTTTTCATGGGCGGCCCGCCCCAAGCCCAGCCTGGTTCGGGCCGGACTTGGGACTTGATTTCCAGCACGAAAGCCAAAATCCCACTGAAATTAATAAAAATAATGAAAAACTATTTCTTTTGTTCTTGAAATGAATTAATTATTTCTTTTTATTCCAAAAAAGAATTAAAATAATATTTTTTTAATTTGGAAAATGAATTTTCGGGACAGGGTGGGCTCGGGCCTGCCTGTCCAACGTCGGGCTTTTCAGGCTCGGCCCAGAGTTT
This sequence comes from Hsuehochloa calcarea, assembly GCA_036346395.1. Lineage (NCBI taxonomy): Eukaryota > Viridiplantae > Streptophyta > Magnoliopsida > Poales > Poaceae > Hsuehochloa > Hsuehochloa calcarea. The sequence goes on along the minus strand of CM070594.1, from coordinate 62,214,198 downwards.
GAACAGGTCTAGTGCTCGGTATGGTGTCATGACAACGAATCTAGCCGAGGTATACAATTGGATCATACGCGCGCGCGACGTGCCTCCATTTGGTTGGTATTGCGCGCGGTACCACAAAGTATTTTGTTGACCGAAGCAACAATGTGTCGCTCTCCATGGCAAATGACAGAGTACAATACTCCGCGATGATCACAAAGTACATGGAGGAGAAGAGCACGGAGGGTGTCATGCACTGAGCTTTCAATTTGGACATAAGGGAGCTACGCTTCGAGACATTTTGCAGGGAGAATGGGCGTCGCGAGATGAACCGCGAGAGGATCATCCATGAGTGCACGCTACACCGCGCTAGTTGCATATGCACTTGCAATAGGCCACCTCTTCTGCAAAGGCCATGCTCACAGGTGATGGTCGTATGTTCGACGGTGGCGTAGCATCAGTCCAATATCTTTCTGAATATTTCACCAAGGAGGAGGTGATGCAAACCTGGAATACATAGTTGTATAGTTACGGTGTGGTTGGCCATTTCACCGGCCATCCTACCTGGGAGCAACTGATCTGGGCCGCGGACATTGCTAGGCTGAAGGGAAAGGTTGCCCAACGACAGAGACGGTGTATCGGGAACGACATGGATGAAGTAGAAGTCGGGCATCGTACGAAGAAGTGTTCTATTTACAGGAGTCCGGACATACCTTTAGGAATTGCCTTGTGAGAAATGGACAGGATGAAGGAGAGGACGACAGTCCGAATGGCGCCAATGGGACCTCATCCGACCGCCCCACTCGGGGCTAGCACCGTGAAGGTCGACATGACGGATATTGAGGTCACAGCCAAGTGGATGATTTATCTTATTGAAATATGTTTTTGTTGTAATATCATTGTAATTTGTCGACAAACTATGTGATGATGTCTGTCCTATTTAATTGTTTTGTCTAATATACTGATGTGTAACGTATTTACTACCGCTAATATTGTTTCTTATTACTTTCTATTTCTTATTATATCGTGTGTTGAATTGTAATGTGTAACTTACATTTGTCATTACTTTCAGTTTTGCTATAATATGAAAAAAAAACCTAATCCTGTCACCGATTCCATTGGCGAATTAAGCCTCTACACACTGTTCTAATGGCGACAGGGCTACTATCATCATTTCAAATGGCGATAGTAGCCCATTTTTGTAAAAAAATTGACTATTAATTTTTATAATTCTTTATTAAAACTATATTATTAAAAAAATTCAGTAACACGGCGTCTAGTTGTGGAAGTGGATTTTCACCTCTAGGGAACATCCTACAATCTCATCCGCCCTCGAATTTGCTATCTTTTACATCGAGATCTGTGCATGTATATTTTGAGGAATAAAGAATATAGTAAGAGGCAAATGGTGCAAATATCGAGATAAAAAGTAGGACGGGTGAGATAGGAGGATGTCCCCTTAAGACGTAAAAAGCTTTTCCCGTTGGAATTGGATTTTTACCTCTTAATGGAACATCCTCTATCTCATCCGCCATCCAATTGGCCCCATGCAGTATTTTGTTCTACCCCTATTTTTGGTGAACATAAGACATAACACTTTGTTTAGTGAGATTCAACTTAAACTACCAAAAAGCTCCACCATATATATAAGATGCATTTTCTTATTGTTGACAATCAAATCGCCGATCTTATGAATATATAAATGAAAAGAGAAAAAAAGGCGCGTATCTTCTAGAAAGTAGTGAGAATGCTCTTTATTGCTTTGAACTGGCTATTACAAAGGGTGTATAGAACTTAGACTAAAGACTAATTCGGGAGTACAAGGCTCTTGAGGGTGTCTCCCAAATGATCTTCACCGTTCCAGCCTCTCCATCTTCAGTCTGTATTCCTCCTTATATAGTTGATGAAGGGTTGGCAGTTGTCTCTGGAGGAGACGCCTATTCGGGAAGCAACGTGTCTGGTCGAAGAGAGGTGTCTGTTGATAATGTATCAACTGTTGTGCGGTTATATGTCCATGAGTCATGTAACCGTACTTCAGTATCGTAACGTCGCGTGGTATAGAATATATAGCACATGTTCTATTCGTCACACGGTAAAGCATATGTCTGGTCGTAGTTCCAGACATCAGTTCAAAGCCTTGTGAGCGTTTGACTGGTCGGGGACTTGGTTTGGCCCTATGTCCGACCAGATTGGACACTATGTAACCTCTGGAATTCTTACGACCAGTGAGGTCGTTAGTTTTAGGGTTTACAACCATGAAGACGTATGATCTCTATATACTAAATAATAAATAGAGGTTTTAATCCTCGTCAGCTAGCCCCCGAACTTTAAATGAATTGGTCGTATAGACGCTTACTTCCGATGCAATCGTATCGGGCAGACGCCTCATTAAATGTCGTGGTATTCAAGGCGGTCCTTATTCATTTTTAAAGTTCAGAAATTGCCTTGGAAGTTGAAAGAACTCTTGGTCCGCTGGTCAAAAAAGGGATTTTTGTCTGTTGGATTTTCCCTAGAAACGGTTACAGTGTTGTTGCTATAAAAAGCCCCTTAGCACTGGGTGTTAGGGTTTCTACGCCTTTTGCTTTCCTCTTCATTTTCCAAGAAACCATCTCCGATCACCTTTGAATTCTTCACCTGAAAGAAATCACCATGTCGGATTTTATTACCAACTGGTCGATCTTCGATCTGAGCGAGAAGAAACTTGAAGGTCTGGAAAAGGTTGGGCTATTACCCGACAGAAATCTTATCGCGTGGAGATCAGCTTTTGGGGAACATTCTCCAAGTGGTGAGGATGGAGAAATTCCTGTTTTTCTCGTATATATCGAATGCGGCTTCAGACTTCCAGTTCACTCCTTTGTTTCTCAAGTTTTGGAGTATTATGGAGTTGAACTGATCAATCTGGCCCCCAACGCCATAGCCAACCTCAGCATCTTCGTTTACCTATGCGAAGCGTACCTGGGAATTCCAGCAACCCTGGACCTCTTCAGGTACTACTACAGATTGGTGAATGCGAAGAAGACGACCGGTACACCCAGAGAGTGTACCTTGCGTCTCCATGACGGGAAGGCTGATGAGTACATTCGAATGTACTCCAAGTCTTCATGGTCGTCATGGAAGAAGAGTTGGTTTTACATGAAGATCACACAGGGCGATGACCTTTATTACAGCGGTAAAAAGGCTATCGAGATCCCGCAATGGCGTTCCTCCTCGAAGAAGGAGGGAAAATTGGGAGATGGGTTGAAGCCATCCATCTCCTGAGTGTCAGGGGTTTGACATCATGGCACATGGTGAGGGACTTCTCCATGCGGAGAATCAGTCCTTTGAAGGCCAGAGCTCACTCGATGCTCTGGTATATTGGTCGTGACGATACGACCAAGGATTCTAGGGAAGGTAAGTACCAGTAAGAATCCGACCAGTATATCTTTCTGGTCAAATGCTCTTATAATCTTAAGATATCTCTTTTTGTTACAGCTTTGTCTTCTGATGAAATCAGAAGCCGGATCAGAGTGATATATGCTGGAGAGCCTAATGAGAAGGATGGTTTCCCTTTGATCTTAGTAGTGACTACTACTGAAGAGAGGGCTGAGAGACTTCGGGTAAGCATGATAATTATTTTCCATCTTTACAATCTTTTCCGATCGGTGTTTACCTAAAAATCCTCTTTGATATGTAGTCGGTTGGTCTAAGAATTGATGAGGCCACGGAGACCTGTGAGCCAATTGATGAACCGACCAACCTTACGATCACTTGTGATCGTGTAGGGGTAGGCAACTGAAGGAAATACTTTTTGATTTGATGAAAAGATATGTTCATCACCCGACTAACTTTGTTTGTTGAATCAGGCGGTAGTCATTGAGTCCCACACAGTTGTTCAAGATTTGCCAAGGGTCGTTGAAGTAACTGCTTTGGTGACCGATGAACGTACACCTTCCGATCCAATGATCAGGAATTCTACTCTCGACCAGCTGGTTGAAAGTATTACATCTGATCGTTCATTGAAGGATGTAGAGGGTACAGCCAACCCTTCTAGTTCGAGACAGGAAAAATTGGTTGAAAAGAAAAGAAACGCTAGCGCTACAGACTTTAAGCCAGCGCGCTTCAGAGTTAAGATAAAAAAGATAACCTGGTATGTTGTAAATGAAATTATCACAGAAATACATACCTTTTATATTCCTGGCGAACTTGAACCCTGAATTTCCTTTTCTTTGCGCAGATCTGTTGGAGTTCCAGTCGTTCCCGATCAGGTTATTCCACCAGGTCAGGTGATCGAGGGTACCTCCGATCAGAGCTTTCCTCAGGCAAGCAATCCTGAGGAGGAAATAGTTGGGGAAGCCCCCAAGCCTACTTCAGTGTTGGAATCTGATTTGAATCCTGTGGAGATTGTTACTCCGTCAGCGGAGGTAGGCATCTCTATAGATCCACAAGAGATTCCAACTTCTGAAAGGAACTCCTCCCAGACTAACTAGTTCCCTTTCTCTCCTCGATTTATCGAGGATAAGGAGCTTGATGATGCTTGGAGGAGAGTATCAGATCGTCTTGCAAAGGTGAATCCTGATAAGATTTTTGCTGATTATAATGATGTGGCAATTCAAGTAAGTGTCCTCAACCATCCTTATAGTTTTTTTGAAGTTCACAAGAAACTTTAAAGAAAAAATGCTATTCATGCAACATGTGGTTGAAAATTTTGCTACGATCGGAGGACTAACCGATCGGATTAAGAATCTAGAGCAAAAACACTCTAAACTAGAAAGTAAGAACTTTCTTCTTAATTTGTCTTTTGCCAAGACTTTCCTTTCTTCTTTTAGCCATCCTCCCTTATCAAATTTGATAGATTTGGAGAAAATAAAAGAAGAAGCTTTGGCTGAAAAAGCTAGAAGAATAAAGCTTGAAGAGGAAATTCAAGCTAAAAACCGGTCGATCGAAAACTTGACGACCAGATACAAAAAATACCAGGAAGAAGGCCGAAGGTAACTTAGTCGTAGACATGACTTAGTATCTCTTCTGATCCTTTTTAGCCTAATATTTGTTTTGCTTATGCAGAACAAAATCAAGCTTTAACCAAAGCAAAGAAAGCTTTGGAATTTGAGCAAGACAAGGGGGCAGCAGTTATGTTTAACCTTGATGAACAAATTACTACACCCAACAAAATGATCTTTGACATGGGATCAGGATCAACGTTGCCTTCCTTAAGTGATCCAATGGAAAAGGTAAATTACCTTGGTCACCTTTTGGAGGACCTTAAGGGCTTGCTCAAGACTACAAGAGATAATTACGCCCAGTCCGTAAAGGAATCTATTGCTAGTGGAAATAGTCTTGCTTTGGCAAAACTGCTTGCCTGAGGAGGCGACCAAGTTTCTCAAGGAAATTAAAACTCTTGGAGACAAGGTTGCAGAAGAAATGGAGGTCGGATCTCCATCCAGCAGTGACTAATGGAGGGCAATCTCTAGTAGTAGAAATCCTGCAGAAAAGAGAGAGTATGCAAAGAATGTGTAAAAACTTACCTTTCTCTTATCAATGAAAAAAGAATTTTTGTTTATCTGGTCGACTTATCATATATTACCCAGCCCCCGACTGTTTTATAGTAGAAGAACTTTACTATAAAAGAGTAGGCCAAGAATATGAACTTAAGTCTCAACCATTGTTTGAAAGCATGTACTGATTGTTGAAAAAACTGATCGTGATAATACTAGGAAACCTTTTTGGTCGAAACCAGTGTTAGGTTTCGACTAGTTGTAAATCTATTTTTCGTAATCAAAGTACTTACAATATATGGTCGGAAGAAAAAATGTTTTTTCTTGATAAAAGGAAGTTACATGCAAAGACAGATATAATAAACGAGAAGTGGTTTTATTTCTATGCAGTGCTCAACGCTGGTCAGAATGAACTTGCTAAGAAATATAGATATAGATTGTATTTCGCAATACGTGTTCGTGCTCTAGCCCGACTGGCAGCGAGGGTCGTAATAAAAGGGCCGTCGCTAGGAAGCTCCTTCCAGTGGGCGGAACCACATGCGAAAAAGGGGAGACTTCGACTAGGAGGTTTTCCGTGTCCCGACCAGTAGCCAAACCAGAGTAGAATAGAATTTTGAAAATAAAACATATAATCTCCATTGTCCTAAGCATATGAACCGCAGTCAACCAGGGCTAAGTTCTGTCATATAAATAACATCACTTGCTTTTTGAAATGATTCATTATTTATTAAACTGAATGGAAATGAAATGAAAATTAAACGAAAAACTTACGTAATTGGTCAATATTCCAAGAATTAGACAAAACCCTACCGTCTGACACGGCTAATCGTACTGAGCCTGGTCGGGTGACTTCGACCACAGTGTAAGGACCTTCCCACTTGGGAGAAAGTTTGTTGTGATTTGCTTGGTTCTGAATTTTTCTGAGTATCAAATCACCTGCAGCTAAGCTACGAGGTTGCACCTTACGACTGTGGTACCTTCGCATGGCTTGTTGATAGATTACAGAACGTAGCAAGGCTTGGTTTCGTCGTTCCTCAAGGAAATTGACATCGTCGAGTCGTCTTTCTTCCTAATCATTTTCATTAAAATGATCAGTGCGAGCAGAACCAATTTTTAATTCTAGAGGAAGCATGGCTTCGGCCCCATAAACTAAAAAGAACGGTGTTTCACCGGTCGCACGACTGGTCGTCGTACGAACAGCCCATAAAACAGAAGGAAGTTCTTGAACCCAAGCTCCTGACCGTTTTATTAACTGGTCGAATACTCGGCGTTTGACCCCCTGCATTATGATACCATTGGCACGCTCAACTGCTCCGTTACTCTGCGGATGAGCAACCGAAGCGAAATGGATTTTGATACCCAGGTCGTCGCTGAATTTACTGGAAATTACCGTTGGAAAATTGGGTACCATTGTCCGTGATTATATGACTGGGTACACCAAATCGTGTAATCACGTTTTTTGTGAGGAACCTCTTAGCAGCCTCAGTTGTAGTTTTAACAACTGGTTCGGCTTCAATCCACTTTGTAAATGTGTCAACCATGACGAAGAGGAATTTGAAGCCCCCAGGTGCTCTTGAGAAAGATCCCAGAATGTCTAGTCCCCAGGTTGCAAAAGGCCAAGAAAAAGTAATTGTTTGCAGAGCTTGCGACGGCTGATGTACTTGTCGGCTATGAAACTGACATTGTACGCACTTCGTCACGAGCTCTTTTGCATCATGAAGGGCAGTTGGCTAATAGTATCCTTGCCTGGAGGCTTTACCGACCAGTGTTCTGTAGGAATGATGTGCTCCACAGACTCCTCCATGAATTTCGGTTAGCAACTTAATGCCATCCGAGTGAGATATGCATCTCATCAACACTCCATGAGATCCTCGTTTGTACAAGGTACATTCGATTAGAGTGTATGATTTCGCCTTTCGTGCTATACGATCAGCCTCTACTTTATCTTCTGGAATTAGGTCATGCTGAAGATAATTGTAGATCGATGTCATCCAATCTCTACCGTGATCGTCACCGATCTGTGGAGCATCCATGTGATCAGAATCAATTGGATTGACCTGATGTGAACCATCGATGTTCTCGGAAAGCTCGACCACCGAGGGTGAATCGAGTTGCTCAAGAAAAACTCCCGGCGGGAAGCTGGACCTTGTGGAGGCCATCCGTGCCAACCGATATGCTAGAAAGTTTTCCTTCCTAGGAATATGTTGGATCTAAAAACTGAAGAAGTGCTTTTCGAGTTTTTGTACTTCCGCCAGATAAGATGATATCTTGGTACTTGAGCATTGATACTCTTTCCCTACTTGATTCGCTACTAGTTGAGAATCGCCTTTCACTAGTAATTTGCGAATTTCGAGCGAATGAGCTACTCGAAGTCCTGCCAGCAAACCTTCATATTCTGCTACATTGTTAGTAGCAGGAAAGTTAAACTGGATGGTGTACTTAATGTGTTCGCCAGTAGGGGATATCAAAACGACTCCAGCCCCCGATCCTTTAAGCATTAATGAACCGTCAAAGTACATTGTCCACTCGTCGTGGTGCTCGTACTCGAGTTCTTTGTTAGGTTCTGGGTTTGTCCATTCGACAATGAATTCATCTATTGTCTGAGACTTTATAACTGTTCGTGAGATAAAATGGAGGTCGAACGTCTCTAGTTCAACTGCCTATTTTGCTATTCGTCCTGATGATTCCCTTTTTCCAAGGACTTGACCTAAGGATATCCTGTAGGTACAACCACTTTGTGGGCTTGAAAGTAATATTTTAGTTTCCTTGAAGACATAAGGAGACCATAGAGTAACTTTTGTACCTGCGGATATCTTTCCTTTGGTCCATGCAAGACTTCGCTTACGTAATATACTGGTCGTTGAACGTTTTCACGCTCTATGACGATACACATCACGACTGTGGCGTCGCGCACTATGTAAATCAACAGTGTTTCTTCCGGTCTTGGAGAGACTAAGACCGGGGGGCTTCCAAGGTACTCTTTGAGTTTTTCAAAGGCTTCGTTGGTTTCTTTCGTCCATTCAAAACTCACATGCTTCCGAAGAAGTTCAAAGAAAGGTAATCCCTTCTCTCCTAACACAGCTGTAAACGACTTAGTCTTTGCCATACAACCGGTTAGCTTTTGTACTTCTTTCTTTGTTGTCGGGGACGATGTCGATTGATGGTCATTATCTTAGCGGATTTGCTTGATACCTCTAGCCGAAACTAGGAAACCAAGAAGCTTTCCAGCAGAAACTCCGAACACACATTTCTCCGGATTCAACTTGAGGTTATGTTTTCTCAAGTTGTTGAAAGTTTCTTGTAGGTCAAGGATATGATCGCCTGCATTGATGCTTTTCACAACCAAGTCATCTACATAGGCTTCTAAATTCTGACCTACCTGCGGGCTGAAAGGTTTTTGCATTAACCTTTGAAAAGTTGCACCAGCATTCTTGAGACCAAAAAACATCTTAACATAACAGTAAGTGCCATATGGTGTGATGAAGGAAGTTTTCTTCTCATCATTTTTACTCATGTTTACCTGGTGGTACCCTGAATATGCATCTAAAAAGCTTAGCAACTCGCACCCGGAGGTGGAGTCTACAAGCTGGTCAATGCGAGGAAGGGGAAAATCATCCTTCGGACAAGCTTTATTAAGATCTGTGAAGTCAATACACATTCGCCATTTCCTATTATTATTTTTAACCATTACAGGATTGGCGAGCCACTGAGGATGATGGACTTCACAAATAAACCCAGCTTCAAGGAGCTTGTCAATCTCCGACTGGATTGCTTCCTTTCGGTCAGGTGCAAAACGGCTTAGCTTCTGCTTGACGGGCTTTTTGTCAGGTTGGAGAGCTAACCTGTGCTCGATCACTTCCCTGGGGACTCCGGGCATGTCGGATGTTTACCAAGCGAAAACATCCTGATTTGCTCGGAGGAAAGAGACGAGCGACTCTTCCTATTTAGGGTTGAGTCCTTCTCCGATCAGTAATTTCGGAACTGACCTGTCAATGTCTCCCAACCTGGCGTCTCTCGGAGAAACGCCTTTGTCGAGGGGCACCTCTTTTGTCTGATCGAAGGGTTTGGGTGTCAACTTTGGTTTGGAGTGCTTGACCTGCATCGCAGAAGAGTCAGTATTTCTAGTCAGAAGCTCATCGACCAGTTCTAAAGATCTTCGGTCGCAAACATAAGCCATTTTTTGATCCCCCCGAACCATGATGACACCTTTTGGTCCTGAAATCTTCAAACTCTGATAATTGTAATGCGTGGCTATCAGAAACTTTGCTAGAGCCGGACGACCAAGGATCCCGTTATAAGCGGTCTCAAAATCGACCACGTCAAACGAAATCTTTTCCGTTCGGAAGTTATCAGGGCTTCCGAACGTAACCGGTAAGGATACCTGTCCTATCGGTTTGGCGGTAGAGCCAGGGACTATGCCATGGAAGGCATATTTTACTGGCTTTACTTTTGACTTAAGAACCTGCATTTCTTCTAAAGCTCCCGAGAATAATATATTTAAAGAACTACCTCCATCTATCAAGACTCTATTGACCTTACAATTATTAATGGTAGGCTCAACTATAATAGGGAACCTACCCGGTCGAGTCGATGAAACGGAGCAGTCTTCTTTGCCGAAGGAGATTACGGTGTTCGACCACCTCGAAGGCTTGATACTGATAGGAGATTCTGCTAGGTTGACCTCCCGCCCCACGGCTTTCAGATGACATCGCGAGTCGTACGATGAAGATCCTCCAAAGATCATGTTGACTGTGTGCTGAGATTCTTGGTATTCCATCTCCTCGTCGCCATCTTTATCCTTTTTGGAGCTGGCCTCCCCCAACTCTTGTATTGTAGGAAGCGGGCCTTTACCTGCATAGTAATCTTCCTATTTCTTTTACCAGACACGGCAGGTACGCAGATTGTGTCCATCCTGTTGGTGAAGCGGGCACTACTTCTTACCCTTTTTATATCCATCGGTCGGAATATTTGCTTTACCTCGACCGGTATAGTCCCTCTTACCTTTGGTAGGCTTTTCCGGGACCGCTAAGACCTCCTTACCATTCGTCTTGCGATGCTTGTTCTTCTTGAGAACTTTCTTATTCTTCTTCACAGGCTCTTCTAAACCAGATTGAGGAGTTTTGTCTTTTCGATCTATAGCTCGCTCCATTCGACTGCCTCACTAGCAGCTGCATATTTATCCGCCATATCGAATAACCCAACGGTTGTTCGTGGGGGATTCATAGCTATATCCTCCGTGAACCTCCGGTTCCTCAATCCTGCCTTGAATGCCTGAATCACAGAAGATTCTGCAATCTCGGGTATGGAATTACGAACCTGGCTGAACCTCTTGATGTACTGTCGGAGAGTTTCTTTTGGGTTCTGCCGGATCCGATGTAGATCATCTTCCTTCCCTGGGTGGTCGTACGTACCCTGGAAATTCATGATTAAGAGATCGCAGAGCTGTTCCCAAGTGTAGATTGATCCGACCGGCTGGTTAAGTAACCATGACCGGGCAGATCCTTCTAATACCGTAGGTAGGTAATTGGCCATCACGTTTTCATTACCACCAATCGCTCTAACGGCGGTGGTATAGATATGGAGAAATTCTAACGGGTTCTGAGACCCATTGAACTTGTCCATGTTGGCCGGTCGAAACCGGTTAGGCCAACGCACAGCCTGGAGCCCTGCAGAGAAAGCTCGGCAGCCTGTGACTGATTCATGGCGCCTTCTTTGGAAAGGAGCCGGATTGCGGTCGGTTGGGGACCGGTTCCTTGGATTAGAGAACTGAGGTTCCGGCGTCCCGACCTGATCGTGAGCGTTATGATGCTCTCGATCACCTGCCTGATTCAAACGATGTCGAAGATCGTTCGGACCAAGCGAATGACCCTCTCGACGAGAGGAAGGTGTACTTGTTCGGAACAATCTCCTTCCCTCATGAATCATTGGTTGGAAACGTCGAGGAGGTTGCGGTATTGATAGATTCCCAACATAAGCATGTTGCCCTCTACCGAGGGAAGAACGCTGGGACGAAGTCATTGTTTGACTTTGCGGTGTCCTCCGTTCTCGGTATTCTTCCGTACGTTGTACGGTTTGTTGGAGAATCTCCGACACCTGTCCTACCAATTGGACAAAACCTGGAGCTTCTGCTAAAGCAGGATCAGTATTATTTAAAATATCACAAATGCGCTGCAGATTCTGTACCGTTACGGATGGTCTCGGAGGATTCATCGAGGTTGTTGGCGTTCGTAGTTCCGAACCTTCTCTTAACCTCGTGCCTGGCCGCACTTGACCTGTCATTCTCGGTGGGGCTGAACCAGGAAAATTAACTGATGGACATCCATCAGCTCTGTTGCCTCTGGTAGCTGGTGCTAGATTGCCCGCGCCATTTCCATCAACACATGGTGGTGAGGTAGCGGGTGTAGGACCGTACAGGGCATTGCGATCAGTATTTCCGATCGCATTGACTTCGTGTTTCCAGCATCGATCCTCCGAAGAGTTTCCACTGTACTCAGTGGAGAGCTTCCCAGTACTTCTACCAGACACTTCCACGACGGAGACCGGTCAGAGATGAGAACCTCTTGAGGCCTCTGTGGCGGACTCAGCCTGATACGGCGAACTACCGATCGTATGCTGAGCTTTATCATCCCCACTCGGCCCATGGTCGGTGAGGGTTTCATCGACACCGTTACCAGATGTCAGTTGGCTCCTGGAATTCCCAGAAGCCGTGGGTGAATACGTATCAACCATGATGGTGTCGAGAGTGTATTGACTCTCGGATTGCAGGGCTAAAAATTCATCACCTTTTTTGCCGGTCGGAAAGACCGGGCTTGAAGAGGTTTTTGGACAATCTGAACTGATCGGAATGTCTTGTCCCTCGGGAAGCTCCACTTGTTGAAGTGGTGTGTCCTCATCCATCTGCTCGACTTCGGCGTTGTCAGCGACTTGCGAACCAGCAGAGGAGGAAGAGGACGACGTCCAATCACCCTGCATGGCCTGGATGCAGGTGTCCATATCGAGGTTGGACTAGTCGTCCAGATCGAACCAATTCTCCTCGTCCCAAGTTCCTGCCATGATCTTATGAACAGAAGGATGGGCGAGGATTTGAAGAGAAAAGAATTTCTTTAGAAGATTTGCGCCTTCTATCCCCACGGACGGCGCCAGCTGTCGACGATCAAATCGCCGATCTTATGAATATATAAATGAAAAGAGGAAAAAGGCGTGTATCTTCTAGAAAGTAGTGAGAATTCTCTTTATTGCTTTGAACTAGCTATTACAGAGGGTGTATAGAACTTAGACTAAAGACTAATTCGGGAGTACAAGGCTCTTGAGGGTGTCTCCCAAATGATCTTCACTGTTCCAGCCTCTCCATCTTCAGTCCGTATTCCTCCTTATATAGTTGATGAAGGGTTGGCAGTTGTCTCTGGAGGAGACGCCTGTTCGGGAAGCAACGTGTCTGGTCGAAGAGAGGTGCCTGTTGATAATGTATCAACTATTGTGCGGTTATATGTCCATGAGTCATGTAACCGTACTTCAGTATCGTAACGTCGCGTGGTATGGAATATATAGCACATGTTCCATTCGTCACACGGTAAAGCATATGTCTGGTCGTAGATCCAGACATCAGTTAAAAGCCTTGTGAGCGTTTGACTGGTCGGAGACTTGGTTTGGCCCTATGTCTGACCAGATTGGGCACTATGTAACCTCTGGAATTCTTACGACCAGTGAGGTCGTTAGTTTTAGGGTTTACAACCATGAAGACGTATGGTCTCTATATACTAAATAATAAATAGAGGTTTTAATCCTCGTCACTTATGCTTATGGTCAATTTGCACTGTGGAACTAAAACCCCTTAGCACTAGTTTTTATATAGGATATCAGTTTATAGAAGAAGTGATAAGCCTGCCAAACAGATCTTAGGTGTGCAATGGCGAATTGGAAAGTTTTTGACTAAAATGGCACTGTTGATGCTCTCAATTGCAAATCTAGCCCCATCTCCTTGTCAAATGCAAAAATGATACCTTGTCTGTGAACCAGAGGACCGGAGTCACCGTGTTGGCGACACGTCGGCGAGTCCGACCCCTAGGGGCACGATAAGACGACCAGCCGTTTGAAATTTGTCAAATAGTGTTTTTTACACTAATTGAATACTATTTGAAACACTATTTAACACATTTAAAAATTCAGCCGAGAACACGTTTTTTTCTTAGAACTTTTCCTGCTTCTTTTTTACCTCACATTCACAGCTTCAAATGTATTATCACTTGTACCACTAAAAAATTTACACAAATTTTTTCACATTAAATCACGGCGCAACACAACACACGCAGCTTTAAACTAGGGTGTCAACTGTCGCCATCGCTACCCTTTCACTGCCCTAGGTGGCTCGGTGAGTCGATAGACGGGTGGTAGCCTGGAGCCCTTGCTGCTAGGGTTATGTTACCACGTACTTGCTCACATCACCGTCGTAGTCTCGTTCTCGCACATTAGCACACGAGTAGAAGGGTATGGTTATTGTTTTATATGATCTGCATGCCAAGCATTTTCCTCGGTTAGTTCAAAGATAAACTTATATAGCCTATGGTACATTACAACATTTAAAAAATATTATTCACATTAAACCGACAAATTAACAAAAAATGTGATCCCTGACAGTGTCTATGTGATACGCTCATAGAATAGGTCCCATTCGAAATAGACCCTGTGAAATAGGGCGTATGAAATCACACGCTTTCCCTTTATGCCTAATTTTTTTAATGTATTATCACATGTACAAAATCCAACACCAAGCATGAGAAGGGGTCCCCGAGTTCCCGCACCAAGCTTGGGTGCACTTGCACCCCACCCGCTGCCGTAGCTGCTGACGTTGTACTACTACATGGGGCCGGTGACAGTGTACTACTGCCATGGCCATGACGGTGTTCCAAAAAGTATTTCAAATAGTGTTTGAATAGTGTCAAAACATTGTTCTCAAATGTCGGGACCCAAATATGCAAATCTGGACCCTCTGTGTATTCTGCACTAGTCCAGGATCACGCTAGTGCACACAGTGTCAACATTGATGAAATATCACATCCATACAACGAATATAAGAATAAACGAGTACCTTTGAATAACAATTAACTGTTGGGACCTTACGGTCGAGTTTACATTTATTAAGCCATGCAAGGTCGACAATAAAGAAATAAACTGCAATGAAACGAAATAAACTCGGTGGCTCCCATCAATTTACCACGAACAATCGATCGGGATCAAGACCCTAACGTTCAACCTTCGTAGAACTCTTCTTCAAAAGCGGTGACGACTCCTCCACTACATTGATTTGTTTAGCAAGAGTGAGTACACACCGTACTCGCAAGTCATACCACAGAATGCATTTATACATGATGGCTTATTCCAAAGAAATGGCTTTTGTGGTTATTTTACGAAATGCAACATTTGCAATTGAATACAAATAATAGATTGAAAGCATAATTCAAAACAAATAGACAATAATAAGTTAACAATTGATTTCACAAAGGACACACAGTCTAATCAAGTTCTTTCACACACCAACAAGTTATCTCACACACCGACCCTTCCCAATTGTTTTATGAAAATCTACCCCTCGTGTGAAATTCCGAGCATGTCCATAGCAGAGGCGCGGCTATTCGAATAGATTGGTTTAAACACTCTGCAGAGGTTGTACACTTTACCCACACGATGAAACCAACCGGATCGAGTTGATCACAACAAAACCTTTCGAGACTTCATCTCAAACAATGACACTCTGGTGTGCTTTATGCCGTCAATTTGTACACACCCTTTGGAACGACACACACCATTGGGCGGGGATGCAATGAACCGTCCCGCGATGTGACATATCACACCTCCACCCATCACGTAGCATAAATACAACTTTGAGTTGTCAATGTCAAGACTCCATAACTTACTAAGTCGGGCCCACCATACTAGGCATGTGGTCGCATGAGAAGCCCAGTTCAATGGCGCACAAAGTTAAGTCCTTAATTGACCAAGGCAAGACTTCCAGTTTTAACCCAAATCACAAAGTTTAATAAGCACACGGCTCCACCATTCACACAGAATCCACCACTTGCCTCAGTCTAAATCTTTTCCCACCCTGTTGATTAAGTGCAACACATGCCATCAACGAGTAATAGCACACAAAGACACACAGATTCATCACACGTTCCATAATCACTTAGTCAAGTTTATAATTGCAACTCTCACATGGAATGATGACTCGTGGCATGGCTAAGCGATCTAATCGTATCTAACCAACCCACGTTGGTGCTACGATAATACCAACTAATTATTAACCAACCTAGGGTGACAAAAGATCATGGTATACAATAGACAAGGTGGCATAACAATTTGGATTAATAACTACACCCAAAAGCATTTAAATAAATACTTGAAATAGAATGCAATACATTGAAACAAAGTATTTGAAAACTGGGTTCAAAATGATCAAAGGTATAACTTGCCTTGGAATAGATCTAGATATTGGTCTTGGTCTTGAGGTGCTCCTTCTTCGCAAAATTCCCGAAGTATCGACGTCTACTCACTAAAGCGAGACAAAAGAAATAAAACAAATAAATAACAGAGGCAAAACAAACTCCAAAATCAAATAAAATTCACCATTAAATAGATCTGAATTTTATATAAATTTACAAATTTGAATGGGCTCAATTGGACTTGGATGCAAAAGATATGGGCTTTGGAAGATTGGAAAATCAATTAAACCCTAATTTGGATTTTCTCGAATTTCCCGAATTATTTTTATAAAGGAAAATCGGATTATTGCGCAATGCTTGCGTCGGTAGAATTTCCGGAAAAAGAATTATAATTAAAAGAATTTCGACATGTGGGACCCATCGCCGGTCTCGGAGTTCACGCGGGCCGAGAGCACCAACCGAGGGAGATCTGCGCGGTGGATCCAAGACGACGCGCAGCGTCTTGGCGCGATCTGGCGCCACGCGGCCGCCACACCAAGACACCGACGTGGCGGCCGAGTGGCGATAACGGCGGCGTGTGGCGCTCGGGACCCGATGGTCACCGTGACAGCGGCTCTTCGCGGCGGTGAGTGGTACCAACGTGTAGAGGAGGTTAATCGCATTACATGGGCCTTGGTTTGAGCACACAGGGTTGACGGAGATGGTCGTGGCGAGGAAGAAGCGGCGGAGAGAGCTCGGGTTTTGTCGGACGGGCGCTCCGGCGATGCTCCGGCGACGAGAAGGTGCGCACAAGGTAGCCTGTGACTTGCTGATCACAATGGTGCAGTCGGTGGAGCAAGGGCGACGACGACGGCGGCGCAATCCACCGGAGAAGAAGTTCGGCCGAAAACCCTAAAACTTGGAATGCGGCGGCGCTAGGGCGATCGGGGCGATGGGAGTGGCGGATTAGGGTTGCGGAGGTCCAGGCGGTGCTAGGGGAGTATTTATAGGCTCGGAGACGCCGAGATTTGAAACCCCAAATCGGGTCCGAACGCAGTAGGTTTTTGAATTCAAAGATTTTCGGAGATTGAAACCGATTCGAGGTTTGATTTGGTTTGGAACGGATAAGGAATAACCGGAGACATGATTTGGTGGGGTCGGCACGAAGAATCAGCAACGAATACGCATTTGTCGGACGCGGCTTCGAGCTCCAGCAATGGCGGGCGAAGGCGCGGGCGCGAGGAAGAAGAAAGCAGCGCGGAGACGACGACTCGGTCGCGGTCCCACCTGGCAGCGGCAGCGAGGCGCGGGCGAGAGCGAGCGTGCGATGGCGATCCAACGGCGCAGAGCGAGCGCGCGAGCGAACGAGCGAGCAATCGGCGGCCACGCGCGACAATCCAACGGGGCAAGGCGCGAAAACGCGGCGAGCGGCGGCGGGGCGATGTTGATCAACTACCGGGATTGGCGGTGGAATAGTCTTTGAGCTTGGCCCGATCTTATTCGAAGGATTTAAAATAGGTTTTTCTTTTAAATAAATCCAGAAAATGCAAATAGCAATTAGAAAATAGCAAATGACTTTGGAAAAATTCCAGAAAATTCTATAAAATATATCCAAGCATATAGAATCTAAATAAAATAGTTTTGACAATTGTTGATGTTGGGATTAAGCACATTAAATCAGTTTGTCCTTAAAGTCCATATTAAGCTTTTTAATTTAATATTCAATTAAATCCAAATGATGAATTTTCTTGCTACCATTATTTAAAAGATTTTCAAGCTCTGAAAATAGGGATGTTACATCAAATTTTTGAAATGGTCGGACTTGGCCATTACGTTGCGGTTTTTTTAAAATAATATTATTTTAATTTAAAATTACAAAATTAAATAGTAGAATTTTTTGCAAAAATAGCCTCCTGTCGCCATTTCATCTGGCGGTAGGCTCCAATCGCTAGATGAAATGGCGATAGGTGCCATGTGGATGGCGACAACACCCTATCGTCATTTTATCTGGGGATAGGCGGTAAATAGTACCCTATCACCAAAGGAGATGGCAACAGGGGCTAGATATAAAAACCAAATTCTGCCCCCCCCCCTCATTCCAGCCGAGAACAAGCAGATGGGAGGAAGAGAAGACAGAGGGAGAGGAGAGAGGAGAGGAGAAAAAGTGCGTGGCAAAGCCTTGCTCGTTCGTCACGGAGGAGACGGAGAAAGAGAAGCAGATCCACTCTTCTACCTCGCACGTAATCTTTTTGATACTTTTTAATTCAATTCAAAACCCTGGTAGGTTAGCAAATAAAACTAGTGACCGAGAATTGATTTCATTAGATCATTTTAGCTTTAGTGTGGTCTGTTTAAGTTTAGATTATCGTTGTAGGTTAGATAATTTTTACACAGGAAATAATTTAGAAAACTAGGAAAAAAAACAAGTAGCTCTAAAAATTCCAGAGTAGCTAAATAGTGTGTATAGCCTGATTAAAATATTCATAGCTTCAATTTTGTTCTCATTTTTGCACGGTAAATATATGTGAAAATACCGAGAATACATTTTAAACTAGGAAAATAGCAAGGTAGCTCTACAAATTCCATAAAAAATACAGAGTGGCTAAATATGGTGTGCAGAGCTTGATTAAAATATTCTCAGCTTCATTTATGTTCTTATTTTTGCATGGTAAATATTTTGTAAGTGCTGAGAATACATTTAAAACTAGAAAAATAGCAATGTAGCTCTAAAAATTATGTAAAAAATTCCCGAGTAGCTAAATAGGGTGTGTAGATCCTAATTAAAATATTCCATTCATTTATGTTCCTGTTTTTACAAGGTAAATACTCTGTAAATACCGAGAATACATTTTAAACTAGAAAAATAACAACGTAGCTCTAAAAATTACATAAAAATTCCAAAGTAGCTAAATAGGGTGTGTAGAGCCTGATTAAAATATTCCCAGCTACAATTATATTCCCATTTTTGCACTATAAATATTATATACATACCGAGAATACATTTTAAACTAGAAAAATAGCAAGGTAGCTCTAAAAATTCTGTAAAAAATTCCAAAGTAGCTAAATAGGGTGTGTAGAGCCTGATTAAAATATTCCCAACTTCATTTCTGTTCTCATTTTTCATGGTAAATATTATGTAAATGCTGAGATAATCTTTGAAACATTGCCCATCTTAAATTTCAGGTATGACAGCCCTAGGAGACGTTGCATAGTGGTCGTATGAGCTTCTAGACCTGGCCATTGATGTAACTCACCGTAGTCGCCTCAATATCATCCTCCCATAGGAGAGCGAGCAACCCATTGAGCTCAACGCATTGCGGTTGTGCATGCCCATGAGGGCATGGAGGGTGGACCAACGTTGGGTTCTGTGGTACATATAGTTTTGACCTTCTTGTAATTAATGTCGGTCTGACATGTGTGGGTGGACTCACGTATGTTTTTTAATCCCTTCGACACAGGTTGAGAGTGGCAGGCCTGCTTCCACTACCTAGGATGGTGGAGGCGACATGGGAGGACCAGGAGGACATCGTCGCTAGGGTGTCTACGTTGAGGTGGTTTCTGTACGACCGGTGCCTCCTGACGGCACTAGTTGACCGGTGGAGGCCAGAGATGCACACGTTCCACCTTACATTCGCTGTTGTTCGCAACATACCGCACCTTGTGCAACACATGCCACCAGGTCCGGGAATGTTCCGTCCTCTCTGGATGCCTGATGCTGCTTTAGTTGTGGTCATTCGAGTGTTTCTAGATTGGACTACCATAGATGGACCTTGGAGCCTACACCAACATAATGTATGCCAACGACGACCTCGTGGACTGGCCGACCATGCATACGGTGTGGTGTCACCGACGAGTAAGTATCTTGAACCTTTAGTCCTTTCCATAATTTAATTGAATGTGCTAAGTTTTTGTTTTTCTATTTGATAAGTCACATTTAGTCCGATAACTATGCACGCGTCTTACCGTGTCATCTGGATGCGGTACACTGCCAACAGTGTGTCAGCGTGCACGCCCCGAGGCTTCTCCACCCAATGCACACGAGACTGACAGTACTGGTACACGAGGAAATTGTTGGTGCACGACGTCTTCCTGAAGGAGTACCATGTGCACCAGATGATGTGCCAGTTCAGTCTACATCAGGAGTTCTCAGTGCACTAGGGGCTACGGGTGCCGCCGAACGTTCATGTCTAAGTTCATGTTTTATTTCTGTCGCATTCGTTCCCTTACGGACTTACAAATTTATCGTTTCGTCTTCTAGAGGTACACCAGGAAGGGAGTAGCTGGTACGACTTCCTAGACCGAGAAGATGGCCCAATGGGTTATCCAATGGCTCCACGCCTTGAAAGACGTGGACTGGGAGGCTGCTCCCTATGACCCCAGGATGTACAAGGAGTACATCGAGCAGTACTCCACTCGAACGAGGGTTCGTTGCGTTAGGGTCGTGGACGACCCAGCACGCCACAAGGCAAGAGATCAGAATCCAAAATTGGAAAAGATAACGAAATGTGAAGTAGAGAATGTGAGTTCGGTGACATACTTTGGAACACGAGTTCGGCGGTGCAATAACACAAATATTCCCCTTCGGTGCGAAATGGAAAAAAAATTAGGGTTTCGGGTTATTATGCGTGTTCTTATCCCGATTGTACTGTTCATAGAACAGATTCCTTCGGGGGGAAATTACATAATATGTAATGGTCAAAATATCTGGGAAAGAAGATTTAAGTTCGAAAGACTTCATAATTTAATTGTGAAATGCATAGCACGCCCGGTTTGGTTACATACATTAGAAATCACAACATGCATGAATGAGCAAACCGAAATATATATACGATACATGTGCGTCTTTTTGGAACAAAAAAGGTTGATTCAAACGAGATAGATCAGTCCTGGCCACCCATCGGTCCCTTCCTCTTGTCTCTAGACTATCTGCAGCGTTGCCCAGTCTCAAAGTCAGCCATGTTCTGCGAGTCAGGTTGGACTATTGAAAGATGTTAGGATAGCACAATGTAGGGTCAAGTTAATATTCATGACAAAAATTGAACATAACTTACCTCTCTGGTCCGGACTGCACCTAGGCGACATGGAGCACTAGGACGGCCGCTGGTCTCACTAGAAGGAGACTTCCCCTTCTACGCCGCACGCCCGGCTCGGTTGCACTCACCTTCCTGTTCGGGGGTCCTGTACCACCATCTTACTTTCCTAGGATCCTCCGGTGCCTTTTTAGTTGGGTCGGGTACGTAGTGTTTTCAGCGTTTGAAGGTCTCAGCTCGCATCGCATAGTTCAACATATACTTATGCTCGATGAAGGCCCTATCGTACATGTCTAGGTCGTCGATCCATTGGAAGAACTTGCATCACATCTCCGGCTGCCATTATGTGTAGATATAGTTAGGGATTTGTGAAATGGAACGTAAGATGTGGAAAATCTATGTGTGTGCAAGATCCACTTACGAGGTGATCACCGCACATGTAGTACGCCCGGGCGGCCGTCGCCGGGTGTGTGGACTGGATGATCTTAGCCGGTTCTTCGCATACATACTGCGGGCATGGGAACTCTAGTGGTATCCGCTCATCCTTCATAGAACAATCCGGGTAGGGTTTAGCCATCTCGATAAGCCACTTGCGCTTTCGCATGATCTTCGCATAGAAGTTCGCCGACGAGTCTGATATCTCCTTCCTCATAGTTGTGTGAACCGAGCTTTGGTGTATTGAGTGTGGTGGTGTAGTGTTATCCAGCAGTTCTCTTCTCCTCCAGTTCTCTTCTCCCTCCTTTTATAATGGGTTATTTCGATATGAAAAGGGGGTGTGACAGAGTGTGGTCTTTTTGTCTAAAAAGATGGTGTGGCACAGTGTAGCCTTGTCGGTCTGATAAGGTAGTGTCGCAGTGTGCTGTCAACTTGGTCTGCAAAAGTTGCGGAATGTGCCGTGACAGGGTGAGGTCTTTTCGGCCTAAAAAGGGGGGCATGACAAAGTGTGGTATTTTCAGTGTTAAAATGTTGTTTGGCATAGTGTGGTCTTGTCGATCTGATAAGGTAGTATCGCAGTGTGTTGTCAACTCGGTCTACAAAAGTTACAGCGTGTGGCGTGACAGGGTGTGATCTTTTCGGCCTGAAAACGGGGCGTGGTGACTGTGGTATTTTCGGTCTGAAAAGGTGGTTTGGCATAGTGTGGTCTTGTCGGTCTGATAAGGTAACATCGTAGTGTGTTGTGAACTCGATCTGCAAAAGTTACAGTGTGTGGCATGACAGGGTGCGGTTTTTTCAGCCTGAAAAAGGGGCGTGGCGGAGTGTTGTCTTTTCGGTCTGAAAAGGTGGTTTAGCATAGTGTGGTCTTGTAGGTCTGATAAGTTAGCATCACAGTGTGTTGTCAACTCGGTCTGCAAAAGTTACAGCATGTGGCATGGCAGGGTGCGTTCTTTTTGGCTTGAAAAGGGGGTGTGGCGGAGTGTGATCTTTTTGGTGTGATAAGGCCACATTGAAGTGTGTTGTTACCTCAGTCTTCATATGTGGCAGTGTGTGGCGTGACTGGGTGTTGTCTTTTTGGGTTGATAAGGGGGCGTGGAGTGTGGCTTTCTCGATGCGGAAAGGTAGCATCGATGTATTTTGTCATCTCGGTCTACAAAAGTGGTAGCATGTGGTGTGACCCGGTGTAGTTCTTAAGGTCCAAAACAGAGGGGTGTCGCGATGCTGACTCCTTCACGTGGTTACCCGTACACACAAGAACAAATGGTATCAGAACACAACACTACCATAATATAAGTTGTACATAAATTTATATTTACATGGCATGACTGATATTTACAACAAGTATTGTCGGTGTATTAGAACCGATCTTACGTAAAGATTATTTGATTCGGGGGGTCTCCTAGAGATGAAATCACGCAGAGTGGTTGACACGGGATGTTTAGACAGGTTCAGGCCTTCTCCGGAGAGAATAATAACCCTAATCCTGTGTGGTGTGGTATTCTTGATGATCGAGTAAGAAGCTAAGACTATTACAGAGAATCGAACTTGTCTCCCTTCTACCTGTCCCTGATGCCCTTATATAGTCGTGAAGGAGTAGCCGTTTTGCCCTGCGGAAGAGGCGCCTTAATTGAGCCAGTAATGGGCGCATGATGGCAGTAATTACCGGCGCATTGGCTTCTCCACGCCGTCTGGCAATTATCATTCAAAGATAATGGGGTATTTAAGCACTATTACTACGCGGGATAGTAGTGCGTGCGACTGTTCGAGTTCTTTAATCAATTGGACCCACTTGCACGTAGGTTTGATTATAAGGTGGTGCGTGGTCTACCTGGTCGTAGGAGAACTTACGACCAGGTAGTAATCGTAAAAGGTCTTACGACTATGTAGTGATCGTAGAAAGACTTACGACCATGAAATGGTCGTAGAAAGACTTACGACTAGGAAGTAGTCGTAGTAAGACTTACGACTAGGCAGTAGTCGTAGTAAGACTTACGACTATGGGGGGTGATTGTAGAAGATCTTACAATCACTTGGTGGACCTCTCCCTTATAAAAATAAGGGGTACTTCTGGAGACTATGTGACATCATATTTACCCATAATAAGAATTATAGATAATAGATAAAATGAGGATTATTAGATCCTCGTCATCTAGCCCCCCAGCTTCAAGTGAAAGTAACTTACTTGGGGAAGGATTCGCAAATGGACTTGCGACTATGAAAAATGTCGTAGAACCATAGTCGAAGGAAAAACTCTTCGACATTTGAGTATTACTTTGACCAGGAGTTTGCTTGGTCAGAAAGGTTGCTTACGACTATCAGAAAGTCATAAAAACCTCTACAATTGTGTAGTGGTCGTAGTAAGGCGATCGGAGAAAAAACCCTTCCGATCGATACTTCCTTCGACGTAAAGACTTGGTCAAGAAAGTGATTTTGCTTGGAGGTGACAAAACTAACCTAACTTTCCTGAACAGACCGTCCGGGGAATTGCAAACGAATTCCACAGATCTGTTGATAAAACGGTTCCCAAAGCGATTGCAATCGTGAAGGATTGCTTACGACTATTAAAAAGTCGTAAAAACCCCTACGACCGTCTGATGGTCATAGTAGGGGAATCGGAGAAAAAACCCTTCCGATTGATACTTCCTTCGACCAGAAAGATTTTGGTCAAGAAAGTAATTTTACTTGGGGGTGTCAATACGTACCTAATTTTTTTTCGAACGGACCATCTAGGGAATTGCAACCGGCTCTCACAGACTTATCCGATGAAGCGGCTGCCGAAGCGGTACAACCAACTCCCATAGACCTATAGCCGAGACGGTTTCCGAAGCGGCGGAGATCATGGGGTTATAAAAACTTACCAGGAGGTAGACTTGGGTTTTTTTTACCTTTTCCTCAAATCACTCTGTTGTTCTTCGAGCTCTTGCTTTCTCCGTCCTCGACTAGGTTTCATCTTCTCCGCCGCCAACCCAATCAAAAAACTTCTTGCTTCTGAGCGAAATGGCCAAGAGAGTTTCTGAATGGGAAGAATCGGAGATGGATGCGGCTAAGATCAAGATCTTGGTCGATGCTGGGAAGATTCCAGAGAAGGCTCTGGTAAAGTGGATTCCGCTGTCGGCGAAGATCGCCATCGGGGAAAATGGGCAAATCCCGTCTTCCAAGCGTATTGAGTCACGACCTTGATTGCTGCCCATCCCTTTCTTCTGATGAGTACTCGAACACTTTGGGGTGGAACTGGTGAACTTAGGTCCCAATTCCATTACCATGTTGAGTGTGTTCGTGTATCTGCGCGGCGTACACAGGGATTCCATGATCTCGAGCTGTTCCAATATTATTATGGGATGGCTCGACAAACCGGAATCGCTGGAAGCTGTGGTCTGAAACTCCACGACTCGAAGTCGAAGGAGTATATTCAGAGTTTCACCCGGTCTTCGTGGCCGGGCTGGAGAAAGAGGTGGTTCTACTGGAAGGTCACCTCTGAAGACAGCCTTTCTTTCGCGGGGAAGGCTGCCGAAAAGAAATCTTCATGGGATTCGACCCCTGAAGATATCTGCCGGATTAGCCCTTATATTCAAGCCATTAAGGACTTGAAGGAAGAAGGGCTGACCGGATGGCATGTGGTGAAGGATTTCATCACACGCCGAATTAGTCCTCTGAAGAAACGAGCATCTCCTATGTGGAGATACTCGGGAAGAGGAGACCCAACCAGAGACTATGAGGAGGGTAAGTAATTTGTCGACTTAGCTCTCGGTTTGATCTTTCTCAACCTTGTCTAATATTCTTATCTGTTTACACAGATCTTTCACAGGCTGAGGTTGACTCTAGAGTCAGACTCATCTGCGAGAAGTCTCCGCCACTCCGAGGGCGGTTCCTCAAATCATTGCGGCTTTGTCCGCAGATGAAAGGATAGAGCGCCTAAAGGTAATCAAAAAGTTGATTCTTTCTTTAGGACTTTATAGTCGTAGAAGATACTTACGACTAAAGGTGATCGTAGAATATCTTACGATCAGGAAAGAGTCGTAGAAAAACTTACGACTTGGCACTTGTCGTAGAAAAACTTACGACTAATTAGTCATTCTTCTTTTTCGCTTTGCTTTACGTAAAGTAGGCATGGAAAATCGTCGGAGACGACGAAGAAGTCGTCTCGATGACTATTGGCGCCGGGTTGTCGAAAGACAAAGGCTCGGCTCCTCCCTCCAAGAGACGTCGACTTGTAAAATCGGCGACAAAGGGGAGCAAGCTCAAGCTCGGTCTTTCGACGGACCCTCTACAGACTGCGGCATTATAGTCATATCTGAAGCCGAGGCCGCACCATCGGCCGAGGAGGTTGAGGCGGTGAATCTTTTAAGCGCAAACCTCGCAAGGCTAAGGTACCCTTCTGTTATGACAAAGAATCTTTCGCAGTTTCTGCCACTCCTAGTTTTGTTAGGCAACTGGAAAAGGAGAATTGGAAAGATTTTGGAAAAGGAGAATTGGAAAGATTTTGTGTCTTTTATGAAGGGCGATCTTTGCATCGGCACAACTCGCAATCGAGGCGATCTTGCTCTTGGAATGGTCGAGGCGATCTCGGCCATCAGAGAATCGAGAAACCGAGCTCGGTTCTGTCCAAACTCTGACGGACTGCACGTGGTGGAATGAATCGATTGTTGAACCTCGACCAGACGTGGTCGTGGAGAAGAAGAGGTCCTCCGTTGGGAGGATTACCCCAAAATTCTGGTTAAGACCGAGTGCGAGTATGTGAAATTTACTAAAGTGTAAGAACGACATTTACCTTTTTCTTTTCACAACTTTGATTTGCTTTTCTTTATTTGATCGACTTCTTGGTCCCCTGAATGCTTCGCTGAGAAGTCCATTGCCATCCCTTCACTCAAGAGGTGGCAATGGAGGTGGTCAACATCACCCTTGGCCCGTGGCCAATGAAGTCGAGACTCCAGAGTGACTCCACATCTGCCAAGTCGTAGCTACGATCCTTGAAGTAGCGGTATTCTTCGTTGAGGTGGCCGCTCATTCTTGAGGTCGTAGAAACAACGAGGCATTGTGGAAGCCTCTGGTCAAGGCGGTGACCACTTGTGCACCGCTCTGGGAAGGAAATTGTAGGAGGCGTTCCTTCCCTACCCAAAGAGAAGTCTGAGAACGGAAGGAGAAAATTTCAACCGTGGTGACTTCTTTGGGCTGCCTCCGTCGTGGGGTCTTCGCTTCAGATCTCGTGACCGAGTCCCCATCCCAAAGATATTCCCAATCGGAGAATACTTTTGATAACGCGCCTCGAGAAGGTGTGGTGGGACAAAGTCGCGAGGATAGATAAGTCGCGAACCCGGACCTTGTATATTCGATGTTTGCTAGGGCGACTATGAATGTAAGTATCTTCAAAATACTTATATATGTGACTTTCCTTCTCTTCTCACCGCTTTCTTTTTGCGAAAGCTTTGGAGAAAATTCTTTGTTGTCGGTGAGTACCATCGACAACTTTTAGAGCTAAGACAGAGAAAGAACTACTGCGTGCGAGGCGGAGAGATGGTAAGTCACTTATCATTCATAATTATTTTCGACTTAAATACTCGTATAATGTTTTACGAGAATAGTCATGGAAGAAACTCATGACAAAGTACTAGTCGTAAAAAGCTTACGATTACTTACGACCAGGTAGTGGTCGTAGAAAGACTTACAACCATGTCGTAGTCGTAGAAAAACTTACGACTAGGTCAGTGGTTGTAGAAGTACTTACAACCATTCGGCTGATGTTTATCTTCGTTCCTGTTCTTTGTAGGTTAAACAGTGATACGAAGACCTTAGCTGACTCACTCGACTATGAAAAAGAAGAGTCGAGGAGGCTAAGGAACAAGTATTAGTCCTCTCGGATAGACTTGAGAGACCTCTGCATCTAAAAGATTGCGAGGAAAAATAAACGATGAAGTTCTCGAACTTAAGACCTTTTGATCTTTAACCTTTACCCGACTCTCATTTCTTCTCGAGATAAAGAAAAAGAGATGCGGAAGCTCCAGACCGAAGTTCAAGAAAAAGCTTTGGTCATTCAGGAGTTTTCCCGTATTACCTCGAATAAGGATCAAGAACTTGAGGTCTTAGAACTCAATTAACGAGGTAAGTAATTCTTTACCCGTTATCCTTTTGAGTATTTTCCTTTTCTAATGCCAATTTTTGTTCGAAATTGGTGTCCAATTGAGAAGCCTCGAGGTTGAAATCCAAGAGAAAACCTTGATCTACAATGAGTCCATCCGCATCGCTAAGATGAATCAGAGGACATCGAGCATGGGAGAAAAAGCATTTGAAAGTATTGCTTCCCATCGAGAAGAGGTTAAGCTGGATTCTCAATTAGTAGGTAAGAAATGCTTTTACCTATAATTATCTTTGTGTTATCTTCCTCCGTAAGTTTATTTTCGTTTGACCGATTTTATTCTTTTGAGTAACAAGTGGTGAAAACAAGAAACTTCGCGAGGCTTCGACTTATACCCAACAGGAGATGGAGTCGATGAAGACTAGTCTTCAAGGCAACATCACTCTCCTGAACAATGTGCTTAGTGAGCTGCATTCTGAGGGAAAAACTCCTCGAGAAGATACCATAGCTGCTCACACAAGTACCATTGGGGAACAAGTCGGAAAATTGCAAGAAATGGTGACCACTCAAGGCTAATCAAAATTTGAATCAATAAGGGAGGCGATCGAAGCGGAGTAAGTTACGCTTTGGCGAAACTTAAAGCTCAAGATCCCCGCCTTAATGTGCAACCAATTGAAGCCGAGTTCGATTGCTCCGAATCAGAGGCAAATCGTCTGATTGAGGAAATGCAATCGGTTGGCAAAAAGGTGGCGGAGGAAATGCAGCTAGGCTCTCCCCCTTCAGAGTAATCTTGTAACTACCTTGTAAGGCAGACAATTATCTGTTGATGAGTGATATATGATCCATCTTATTTCTTGAAAATTATCTTGTCGAGTAGTTAGTAACTCATAAGATAATAAACGAATGAAAGACTAAGAATTGAAGTCAAATTGATAACTTTATCCTAGGCCATCTTGTTTCCTGAAAATCATCTTGTCGAGTAGTTAGTAACTCATAAGATAATAAGCGAATGAAAGACTAAAATTGAAGTCAAATTAATAACTTTATCCTAGCCCCCGACTATTTGCTTAGATTGTTTAGATAATCTAAGTAAATAGTGTTTGAAATGAGGTTTCTTAAAACAAAGAGAGGTTTGTTTAACTTATAGTTTTTGTTGTGGTTGTCAAGCACTTGATCGAAAGAGTAGAAACGACTCGACACTAGGAAGTTCCTTCTAGTGGGCAAGACCACGTCTGAGAGAGGAAAGGCTTCGACTAGGTGATGTTACCATCTCAGACTAGTTTAATCAAACCAAGAACGACAACTTGAGTTAAGCAAGCGTCTAGAGGACTTTAATAATTAGTTAGCCCTTTTACGATGGACTCGATAAGTCTTTTCGATGAGCAAAAAGTAGGAGACTGAAAATAGCTAGGAAGTTCCTTCTAGTGGGCGGGACCACATGCGAGAGAGGAAAAACTTGACTAGGTGTGTCTCTTCCTTCACCGATTAAAACGAAGCGAGTACATCAAAGGTGGTCGAATAAATGTATCAAGTGCACTCTACTTAGAATATTTTTGAAATCATTGAAAAAATAAACTAAGATTGAGAGAGTTGGCTCTTAGAACATTTTTCGATTTGGATAGAACCCGAGCTCTTTGTATTGGTGAAAAATGAGTAGCGAGTCGATGCTAGGAAATTCCTTCTAGTGGGCGAGAACCACATGCGGATAGGAGAAGTTTCGACTAGATGATGTTACTTGTTTTTCGACCGATGTAAAGAAAATCGGGTGTTTTTGTATCATAGTCGAAAGATTAAAAAGCACTACTCAAAAAATAAGGCAAGAGAAGTAGAAAGAACACGGACTTTTATTGCTCGAGAAATTGGTCACACATAGAATTTGCGTGGCGGTCGATGTTCCAAGAGTTTGAGAGAACTCGTCCATCTTCCATCGCTAGTCGTCATCGACCACAGCCGGGTTACTTCGACCATTGTGTAAGGACCTTCCCATTTGGGGAAAGTTTATTCCGATTAGACTTGGATTGGCGAGCCTCAATACCAAGTCACCTACAAACAAGGTCAGCGAGGTTGGACCTTCGATCATAGTATCTGCTGCGGGGCTTGTTGGTAGACCGCCGAGCGGATTAAGGCTAGGTTTCTCCTTTCTTGAGTAGGTTAATGTCATCTCGCGAAGTTGTTCTGATCCGAGTTGTTGAAAGTTTCAACTCGTGTCGATCGTAATTTTAGCTCGGAGGAAGCATGGCTTCGACTCGAACACTAGAAAAATGGTGTTTCTCCTGTTGCTCGATGGTGGTCGTCTGAACCGCCCATAACACGGAGGTAATTCTTGTACCCAAGCCCCGGCGCTTAACAAGTCGGTCGAAGACTCGGGTTTTAATTCCTCGCATTATTTGGCGTTTGCACGTTCGACCGCCCGTTGCTTTGGGGATGTGCAATGAAGCATAGCATAATTTGGTACCCAACTCGTCATAAAATTCACGAAATTTTGCACTTGCGAATGTTTACCATTATGCGTAATTATCCGACTTGGAACTCCAAATCGGCTAATTACGATCTCATCATGAACCTTTTGTCGCTTAGATGTTATCCCGCCATGAGTTCACTTCAATCCATTTTGTGAGCGTGTCAATAGCCACAAAAGGAATTGAAACCTCCGGAGCTTTGGGAAATGGTCCTAGGATATCGAGACCCAGTGCAAAAGGCCAAGAAAGAGGTATTATCTGTAATGCTTGAGTGGTTGGTGTATTTGTCTACCATGGAATTGGCATTGGACACACTTTTAACCACCTCCTTAGCATCATACAGGTGTAGGCGAAGAAAACCTTGTCGAAAGGCTTTACCAACCAATGTTACTGTAGGAAGCATGTGTCCCACAGATGCCACTGTGTATATCGTGAAGGAGTGTTATTCCTTCGTTTTGCGGAATGCATCGCATGAGTATCCCTTGGGTTCCTCGTTTGTAGAGGACTCCTTCGACCAAAGTATACATTTTGGCTTTTCGGGATAAACGATCCGCCTCAAGATCATCTTGGTCTGAAACCCTTGCGAAGATACTCGTAGATGGGAGTCATCCGGTATCCTCGTAGTCTAATGAGGCCATCTCAATAGGAGGTGTCTCGGTTCTTCGACGAGAGGCGGCTTTTGGAGTTGCTCCAAGAAAACTCCTTTTAGTGCGTAGATCGGGAAGAAGCCATCCGAGCAAGTTGGTGCGAGGAAATTATCCTTCGAGGATGAATTGTACCTCGAAACCTAAAAAATGCTTTTCTAGCTTGCGAACTTCCGATAAGTATTGAGACATTGTCGAGCTAGAGAACTGGTACTCTTTCCCGACTTGATTCACGACTAGTTGAGAGTCTCCTCTCACGAGTAGTCGACGAATTGAGAGTGCTTTCGCAGCTCGTATGCCAGCTAGCAAACCTTCGTACTCTGCCACATTATTAGTGGCCTAAAAGTTTAATTGTATGGCATACTTTAAGGTTTCTCCTGAGGAGATACGGGACCACCCGACCCAGAGCCACTTAAAGTAAGTGACCGTCAAAGTACATCATCCACCGGTCGTGGGAATCTTCTCGGGATCTGAGCGAGTTCAGATTTGTCCATTCGGCGACAAAGTCCGCCAAGATCTGGGATTTTATGGCCGTTCGGGACATGAAATGGAGGTCGAACTCCCAAGTTCGATGACCATTTTGCCATCGTCCATTGTTTCCTTATTATGGAGGATTGCTCCCAAAGGAAACTCGACGCAAGACACTATTTTGTGCGCTGAAAATAATGCCGCATTTCCTCGAAGACATGAGGAGGGCATATAGAAGTTTTGGACACGAGGGTAACGCTCCTTAGGCCGTGTAAAACTTCGCTAACGTAATAAACCGGTCGTTATGCGTTTTCCACGTTCTCGACTAATCTCGCGCTTGTCGCTGTGGCGTGGCGGCTAGGTAAATTAAGAGCGTCTCTTCTGGCTTTGGAGAAACCAGAACAGGAGCACTCGAAAGATACCTCTTGACATCCTCAAAGCGCGTTTGCCTCGTTCGACCACTCAAAACCTTCATGTCTCCCGAGAAGTTTAAAGAAAGGTAGTCCTTTTCTCCTAGTCGTGTGATGAAACGACTTAAAGCCGCCATGCACCCAAAGAGTTTGGACTTCCTTTTTGTGTTTGGAGGGCGATCCGGAGGATGGCCTTTATTTTTCAGATTTGCTTGATTCCTCGTTCGGATACTAGGAATCCAAGTAATTTTCTGAAGAAATTCCAAACACACACTTCTCTCGGATTGAGTTTTAAGCGGTGCTTTACGAGGTTGTCGAATGTTTCTTGTAGGTCGATGATATGATTAAGTCTCTTAATGCTTTTTACGACTAGATCATCAACATAGGCTTCCAAATTCCGGCCTAATTGAGATGAAAAAGTCGATTGCATTAGGCGTTGAAAAGAAGCACCGCATTCTTTAGACCAAATGGCATTTTGACATAGCAAAAGGTACCAAATGGAGTAATGAATGCGGTCTTTTCTTCATCGTTTAAACACATATTGATCCGGTGGTATCGAATATGCATCTAAAAACTTAATATCTCACAACTGCGAGAATCAACGGTGATCGACACGAGGTAAAGAGAAATCATCTTTTGGACAAGCTTTATTAAGATCGATAAAGTCCACGCACATCGCCATTTGCCGTTTGACTTTTTGACCATTACAGGTTAGCCAACCACTGGGTGGTTGACTTCTCTTATAAAGCACGCTTTAAGTAGCTTATCCAACTCGATTTAATAGCATCTCGTCGATCGGGGCAAATCTCGTAATTTTTGTTTTACTGGTACTTTATCGGTAGTAAAGCTAGCACGTGCTCGATCACCTCCACAGGGACTCGGGCATGTCGGATGTTTGCCACGCAAAGACATCTGCGTTAGCTCGGAGGAAGGTAATGAGGCGTCTTCCTATTTGGGGTCGGAAGTCTCCCGATCTGAGCAGTCTTGAGGGCTCTTCTGCGTCGGAGGAACCTCTTTGACTTGGTCGTTCGGCTTTGGTGCGACTTTGAGGCCCGACTTGCTAGTCGAAGGTGACTTTCATCTCGAGTTGGTATTTGACCAACCATCTCGAGGATCGACGGTCGCAGACTATCGCCATCTTTTGTCACATTGAATGGTGATCACTCCTTTGGGACTGGCATCTTAAGACATTGATACCGTAATGAGTAGCCATTAAGAATTTTGCCAAAGTTGGTCGTCCGAGTATGGCGTTATATCCGTGTCGAAATCGACCACATCAAAGGAGACTTTCTCGTCACGAAATTACTTGGTGAGCCAAATGTTAAAGGAAGAGAAACTTGGCCAATAGGTTTGGTGAAGACCCCTGCGATTCCATGAAAGGAGTATCGTCATCGCCTTACCTTTGTCCCGGTACTTGCATCTCGTCCGGGGCATTAGTAAATAATATGTTCAAAGAAGCGCCACCATCAACCAACACTCGATTGACCCGACGGTTGTTGATGGTGGGTTCATTCACTAATCGGATATCGACTGATCGACTCGTAGTGATTGGGCGGTCATCCTTCTCAAAAGAGATGGTAACTTCCGACCACTTGGTAATTTATTGTGAGAGGAGTATGTATGGAATTTACCTCTCGTCCGTGACTTTAAGTTGTCGTTTGGAGTCGTATCTTCGATGATCCTCCGTAGATGTGCTCAACGGTATGTTGCGGATCTTGAAGCGGCATCTCCTCATCATCCGAGCGACTTTTGGCCACTCGTATGTCCTACACCTTTCGAGATTAGGGAGTGGTGCTTTGCCGTTGTAGTAGTCCTCGAGCTTTCTTTGGAAAACTTCGGCGATTCTGGAGGTCATGTCCTTCCTTTTTATGAAAAGGACACCACCTTGGTTTGTCGTTGCTACGATCGGGCGCTTATCTTTGCCTTGATCGGAGTGCGACTTGGTGGTTTAGGGCTCTCCATCTTTCACGGCGAACCTCCTTGGAACCACCGGTTTGTGGTTTTGACTTTTATTTTCTTCTTGGACTTTTTGCTTTTTATCCTTACCAACTTCACGGCTCTCGAGGAGTGTATGTTTCTCGATCGATAGTGTTGTTCCACTCGACTGCCTCAGAAGCAGTTGCATATCGATTGGCCATCTCGAAGAGCTCGGCAACAGTGTTGGGAGGATTCAAAGCAATGTCCTCCGTTATCCTTCTACTACGGACTCCTTGCTTAAAAGCCACGATCACGGAGGAATCGAAATTTTCGAATTGAGTTCTGAACGACTAAAGCGTTTGATGAATTGGCGCAAAGTCTCGTTGTTGTTCTGTTTTATCCGGTGCAAGTCGTCTTCTTTTCGGGCGGTTGTATGTGCCTTGGAAATTCTCTGTGGAAGATCGCGAGAGTGTTGCCAAGAGTAGATCGACTCGAGTGGTTGGTTTAATAACCACGATCGGCGGATCCTTGAACACGATCGGAAGGTAATTCGCCATTACATGCTCTCCTCCTCCTGCTTTGCTCGGACGGTGTTGTATAGATCTGAAGAAATTCGATGGGATTTTGAGATCCATCAAATTTCTCCATGTTCACCGGCCGAAAATGAGGTGGCGTGAACCTTTCGAAGGTCGGCGAAAATGCGGCATCCGGTAATCACTTCTTAGCGCCTTCTTTGTAGGAAAGAAGGGTTAATGTCACCAGTGATCGTATCACGATGATACCCTGTGGTGACTGCTACGTAGTAGGTCTCGAGTCTCGAGGAATACTCCTCGTACTCCACCGTTAGAATTTCTTTGTCGAAGTGGTGAATGATCACCTCTCAGGGGCTTCTTGATCTTGACCGATCGAAATGTATTTCTCGAATAGGGATCGATTCGACTTATGGCGTGTCGATTCCTCGTGAAAATATTCGATTGGTGGTAGGCGAGGAAGTCGTATTACTACGACTACACGAATGTTGTCGATGAGGTACCTCGATCTTGTCATCACGATTCGAAGTCTTTGCGTAATCTCTTGACAAAGAGATCGTACCACAGTGTTCGAGCAAGCTCTTGGTTTGGGATTCTCGAGCAAGTCGTTGATGTCTGGAGTTCTTGTACCTCCTCCGTGATGTTGAATCGCCCAGCGGTTCTTACGATCGCAATTTTCTTTCTTGACGACATCAAAATCCCCCTCATCGTGTCTTTGAGGCCTTCTTAGTGGAGTGCGAGAATGTCGAGGATTTCCTCGCGTTCATCAGTGTTGGTTCTCTCTTAGCGGTGGTGCCCTTGCCATTACCACGGGGGCGCAGTGTGATCTTGGGAGTGTTCTTATCTCGGCCTCCATGAGGTGACCACGATTGGGGAAGGACGAAGACCTCCCGTTGATGATTCTCACTTGCGCTCGAGGCCTCCCCGCTTGAGGAGTGCTCGAGAGACACCATCTGGCGACTTGGAGTAATCCCCTCCAGGTAGGGGAACTCAGGGTTATAAGCATCTCCGTTCGCAAATGAGATCTGCGGGAGGCGGTCGATTCTTGAGGAAAAGCATGCTTGATCCCACCCTCTCTGGAGTTACCCTGAGAGAGAGGATCACTAGATGCTGGTGGAGTCCTGGAATGGTGGCTTGTCGGGACCCAAATATGCAAATCTGGACCCTCTGTGTATTCTGCACTAGTCCAGGATCACGCTAGTGCACACAGTGTCAACATTGATGAAATATCACATCCATACAACGAATATAAGAATAAACGAGTACCTTTGAGTAACAAATAATCTGTTGGGACCTTACGGTCGAGTTTTACATTTATTAAGCCATGCAAGGTGACAATAAAGAAATAAAGCTGCGTGAAGCGAAATAAACTCGGTGGCTCCCATCAATTTACCACGAGTAACCGATCGGATCAAGACCCTAACGCTCAACCTTCAGAGAACTCTTCTTCAAAAGCGGTGACGACTCCTCCATACATTGATTTGTTTAGCAAGAGTGAGTACACACCGTACTATAAGTCATACCACAGAATGCATTTATACATGATGGCTTATTCCAAAGAAATGGCTTCGTGGTTATTTTGCGAAATGCAACATTTGCAATTGAATACAAATAATAGATTGAAAGCATAATTCAAAACAAATAGACAATAATAAGTTAACAATTGATTTCACAAAGGACACACAGTCTAATCAAGTTCTTTCACACAATTTGAACAAGTTATCTCACACACCGACCCTTCCCAATTGTTTTATGAAAATCTACCCCTCGTGTGAAATTCGAGCATGTCCATAGCAGAGGCGCGGCTATTCGAATAGATTGGTTTAAACACTCTGCGAGAGGTTGTACACTTTACCCACACGATGAAACCAACCGGATCGAGTTGATCACAACAAAACCTTTCGAGACTTCATCTCAAACAATGACACTCTGGTGTGCTTTATCGTAGTCAATTTGTACACACAAACTTGGAACGACACACACCATTGGGCGAGGATCAATGAACCGTCCCCGCGATGTGACATATCACACCTCCACCCATCACATAGCTTAAATACAACTGAGTTGTCAATGTCAAGACTCCATAACTTACTAAGTCGGGCCCGGCCCATACTAGGCATGTGGTCGCATGCAGTGGCCAGTTCAATGGCGCACAAAGTTAAGTCCTTAATTGACTAAGGCAAGACTTCGATTTTACCCAAATCACAAAGTTTAATAAGCACACACTCCACCGTTCACACAGAATCCACCACTTGCCTCAGTCTAAATCTTTTCCCACCCTGTTGATTAAGTGCAACACATGCCATCAACGAGTAATAGCACACAGCACACACAGATTCATCACACAGTTCCATAATCACTTAGTCAAGTTTATAATTGCAACTCTCACATGAAATGATGACTCGTGGCATGGCTAAGCAGTCTAATCGTATCTAACCAACCCACGTTGGTGCTACGATAATACCAACTAATAATTAATCAACCTAGGGTGACAAAAGATCATGGCATACAATAGACAAGGTGGCATAACAATTTGGATTAATAGCTACACCCAAAAGTATTTAAATAATTACTTGAAATAGAATGCAATACATTGAAACAAAGTATTTTGAAAACTGGGTTCAATATGATCAAAGGTATAACTTGCCTTGGAATAGATCTAGATATTGGTCTTGGTCTTGAGGTGCTCCTTCTTCTGCAAAATTCCCAAGTATCGGCGTCTACTACATAAGCGAGACAAAAGAAATAAAACAAATAAATAACAGAGGCAAAACAAACTCCAAAATCAAATAAAATTCATAAATAAATAGATCTGAATTTTATATGAATTTACAAATTTGAATGGGCTCAATCGGAGTTCGGATGCAAAAGATATGGGCTTTGGAAGATTGGAAAAATCAATTAAACCCTAAATTGGATTTTCTCGAATTTCCCGAATTAATTTTATAAAGGAAAATCGGATTATTGCGCAATGCTTGCGTCGGTAGAGAATTTCGGAAAAGAATTATATTTTAAAAGAATTACGACATGTGGGACCCATCGCTGATCTCGGGTTCACGATGGACCGAGTGCACCGAACAGGGAGATCTGGCGCGGTGGACTGCAAGACGACGCCTGCGTGTCTTGGCGATCTGGCGCCACGCTGCCGCCACACCAAAGACAGTGGCCGACCGGCGCCGAGCGGCGACAACGGCGGCGGCGCTCGGGACCGATAGTCACCGTGACAGCGGCTCTTCGCGGCGGTGAGTGGTACCAACGTGTAGAGGAGGTTAATGCGCACACATGGCCTTGGTTTGAGCACACAGGGTTGACGGAGATGGCCGTGGCGAGGAAGAAGCGGCGGAGAGAGCTCGGGTTTTGTCGGACGGCGCTCCGGCGATGCTCCGGCGACGAGAAGGTCGCCTGCGATAGCTCGAGACTTGCTTGATCACAATGGTGCGGTCGGTGGAGCAAGGGTGACGACGACGCGACGCAATCCACCGGAGAAGAAGCTCGGCGAAAATCCTAAAACTTGGAATCTTGCGGGCGCTAGAGCGATCGGGCGCGGCGAGTGGCGGCTTAGGGTTGCGGAGGTCCAGCGGTGCTAGGGGAGTATTTATAGGCTCGAGACGCCGAGATTTGAAACCCCAAATCGGGTCCAAACGGCCGGGTTTTGAATTCAAAGATTTTCGGAGATTGAAACCGATTCGAGGTTTGATTTGGTTTGGAGCGGATAAGGAATAACAGGAGACATGATTTGGTGGGGTCGGCACGAAGAATCGAGAAGCGAATCGCATTTGTCGGACGCGCTTGAGCTCCAAAATGGCGCGAAAGGCGGCGAGCGCGAGGAAGAAGAAAGGCGCGGAGGAGACGACTTCGGTCGCGGTCCCACTGGCAATGGCAGCGAGGCGCGCGAGAGCGGCGTCTGCGAGATCAATCGAAGCGAAGCCACGCGACAATCCAACGGGCAAGGCGAAGCAGCAGGCGGCGGCGGCGATGTTGATCAACTACCGGGATTGAGCGGCGGAATAGTCTTTGAGCTTGGCCCGATCTTTCAAGGATTTAAAATAGGTTTTTCTTTTAAATAAATCCAGAAAATGCAAATAGCAATTAGAAAATAGCAAATGACTTTGGAAAAATTCCAGAAAATTCTATAAAATATATCCAAGCATATAGAATCTAAATAAAATAGTTTTGACAATTGTTGATGTTGGGATTAAGCACAATAAATCAATTTGTCCTTAA
The DNA here is from genome assembly GCA_036346395.1 of Hsuehochloa calcarea. NCBI lineage: Eukaryota > Viridiplantae > Streptophyta > Magnoliopsida > Poales > Poaceae > Hsuehochloa > Hsuehochloa calcarea. The sequence continues at coordinate 62,176,149 of CM070594.1, read as the reverse complement.
AGTCCATATTAAGCTATTTAAATTAATATTCAAATAATCCAAATGGTAAATTCTCTTGCTACCAATATTTAAAAGATTTTTAAAGCTCTGAAATTTGGGATGTTACAAACCTCCCCCCCTTAAGCGAATCTAGTCCCGAGATTCCTAGCTAGAGAAAGGCTAGGGAACTCGGTTTCAACTCTTCTTCACGTTCCCACGTTGCTTCTCCTACAGTGGTTACTCCTTTGGACTTTGCGTAAACGAACGGTCTTGCTTACAGTGCGGCGCTCGCGACATCCAAAATCCTAACAGTCGCTCTTTGTATGTGAGATCTTCCTTGATTCAATTGACTCCAGCGGTGCGCTTCTTCCGCACACGAAGACACTTCTTGGTGAGAGACATGAAAGACATCATGCACTCTGCTAACGATCGTGGTAGCTCCAAGCTGTACGCAACTTCTCCACGGCGTTCCAAAACCTTGAATGGACCCACATACCTTGGAGCAAGCTTCCCTTTGGTGTGGAATCTCTTAACACCTCTGGCGGAGTAACTCGAAGATACACAAAATCTTACGGTTCAAAGTCGAGGTCACGCGACGATTATCGGCATAACTCTTTTGCTGGTGGGCTATCTTTAGTCTTTCTCGATCATAGCGACTTGTTCTTGACTTCTGAATAATATCGGCCCGAACACTACACGTTCATTGCCTCGACCAATTCAGCGGAGTTCTGCGAGCACGACCATCTGAGCTTCAAATGGTGACATCTCGCAAACCGGCTTGATAAGCTGTTGTTGTACGAGAATTCGCATCGGCAAACTTTTATCCCAACGGTAGCATTAGCTAAGGCACGTGCTCTTAACATATCTTCTAATATCTGGTTGACTCTTTCATCATCCATCATGCGTGGATGATAAGCGATACTAAAATTCGATGAGTCCCGGGGCTTCATGTAGACTCTGCCAAAAACGAGAGGTGAATTGAGATCCTCGATCTGACACTATCTTCTTGGGCACACCGTGCAGACTGACAATTTTTGTCATATACAATTCCGCCAAGCGGTCTCCTGAGTAAGTGGTTTTGACCGCAAGAAATGGGCAACCTTAGTCAAGCGATCCACTATTACCCAAATTGAATCATAACTGATTGAGTCTTGGGTAGTCCGTAATAAAATCCATACCGATCTCTTCCCACTTCCATTACGGTATCTTGATGGTTGTAGCAATCCTGCTGGCCTCTGATGTTCGGCCTTTACTTTCTGACACACGTCGCATAAGGCAACGAACTCTGCGACGTCTCGCTTTAAGTTTGGCCACCAAAACTTATTCTTAACATCCTGATACATCTTAGTGCTTCCAGGGTGAATTGAATACTTTGAGTCATGGGCTTCCTTCAGAATCAACTGTCTTAATCCATCCATATCTGGTACACAGATACGTCCATTGATCCACAGTATATCCTGATCATCTATGGTGAAGTCTTTAAATTTTCCTTCTGACATCTTCTTCTTGAGATCAGCAAACTCAGAATCCTTAGGTTGAGCTTCACGAATCTGTTTCTCCAGAGTAGACTGTACTTCCAAATTGGCCACAAATCCTTCCGGAACAACTTCTAGCTGTAGCTTCTGGAATTCCTCCTGAAGTTCCGGGCAAATCTCTTTTACTTCCAGAGCATTGCAGTAGCTTTTACGACTCAGTGCATCTGCAACTACATTGGCCTTACCAGGATGGTAATGGATTCCAAGATTATAATCCTTTATTAATTCCAACCATCTTCTCTGTCTCATGTTCAAATCGGTGAGTGAATATGTACTTCGGCTCTTATGATGCATGTAGACTTCACGGCGATTCTGGATGAGATAATGGCGCTAAATCTTCAAAGCATGCACTACGGCACTAGTTCCAAATCATGGGTAGGATAGTTCTCTTCATGAGGCCTTAATTGCCTTGGCGCATAAGCGGCGCCTCTTCCTTCTTGCATAAGGACACATCCTAATCCTTGACGCGAAGCATCACAAGTGATATCAAAATCCTTACTAATATCCGGCAAAACTAGCACTGGGACTGAAGTCAAACGTTTCTTCAATTCTTGAAAACTTTCTTCACAAGCTGGGGTCCAAATAAACTTCTTCTCTTTCTTCAACAATTGCGTAAGAGGTTTAGCAATCGTTGTGAACCCTTCAATGAAACGGCGATAATATCCTGTCATTCTCAAGAAACTACGAATTTGAGTAACCGTCTTGGGCTGCTCCCAATTCATTCTGACTTTAACCTTTCCGGTCAATCTGCTACTCCTTGGTACCGTCATCACATGACCGAGAAAATCAACTTTCTTCTTCCAAAAGTCACACTTCCTGAACTTGGCATACAACTGATGTCCTCTGAGCTTCTCTAGGATTAATCTCAAATGTCCTGTATGTTCTTCTTCTGACTTTGAGTATACCAAAATATCATCGATAAACACTACCACGAACTTATCCAAATATTCCATGAATACCTTGTTCATCATGTTCATGAAGTAGGCAGGGGCATTAGTCAATCCAAAAGACATGACTAAAACTCATAATGTCCATACCGGTTGAGAAAGCGGTCTTTGGTACATCCTTAGGACAAATCTTCAATCGATGGTAACTTTGATCGCAGATCGATCTTGGAGAATACTCCGGCTCCTTTCATCTGGTCGAACAAATCATCTATTCTGGGCAATGGGTACTTGTTCTTGATGGTGACTTCGTTGAGAGAACGATAATCGATACACATTCTCATACTTCCATCTTTCTTCTTGACAAACAAAGCGGTGCTCCCCATGGCGGCGAACTAGGTCTTACAAAACCTTTCTCCATGAGTTCTTCTATCGCTTCTTCATTTCCACAAGTTCATCGACCGCATCCGATAGGGTCTCTTGGAAATTGGTGCTTGTTCTCGGCACTAGATCGATGACAAATTCAATGTCACGGTCGGTGGCATTCTGGTAATTCTTCCGGAAATACATCCGGTAATCTCGACTACTGTCGTCTTCCAAAGCTGTCTTGATCGTTGACTACCAAATGTCCATCACGTCTTGAGGTGGCTAGAAATTCTACTTTCTTTCTGTGGTATCCTCAATTGTCACGGCTCTTGACCACAATCTAGCATCGCTTTATGTTTGGATAACCAATCCATACCAAGGATGACATCTATGGTGCGAGTGTCTAGAACTATTAGGTTGGCTAGAAACTCAACTCCGGCTATGAGTAGCCTAGCTCCTAAACATCCAACTTTAGAACTTAGCTCTGCTCCAGTATTGGACTAACAGAGTATGCTTAAGATGCATAACTTCCAATTTGTTCTTAGTTGCAAAAATTCCGAAACAAGCGAATCGAAGCTCGTAATCAAACAGGCGATGCAGTCTTCGAATTTACTAGGAACTTACCCGAGACAACGTCGGTGCTTCTTGGGCTCCTTCTAGAGTGGCGTGGTTGACACGGCCTCGACCACCGATGGCGGTGCTCCTCCGGATTGACCGGCTTGAGAAGTTCCTTGATGGTTGCCTTGTCTTTGGCGTCTTGGTGGTGTATTCCCAAGGTTGAAGCGTCTTCGGGTGATAGTCCCATTCTGCGGACATCGGTTGGCGAAATGCCCTGGCCGACGGCGGGTAAAGCAAACTCGTTGTATTCTCGTGGGTTGCTTCTTTGGATTGGGGTTGGTCGTGCGGGTTGCGATAGTTACGAGCAATCGGGCGAGGTCTTGAAGTTGGTGCGGTGGTGCGCGAGTGCGTGGTGGAAAACGACTAAGCTGCGGTGGAATCATTCTTGCCCTCGGTGGGGTTGGTGACTTCCTTCTTTGAGCCATTCTGCGCTACGATGATCTTCTAATTCCTTGCGCTTATCCTCCGAATCAAAGCCTTGTTGATCAACTCTTGAAAATCGGAAAAGGTGTGGGCGATCAAGTTGACTTGAAGTCCGATGTTCAATCCTTTGAAAACGACTCGACGAGCCTTGTCGATGGCGACATCTTCTGCGACATATCGAGCAAGTTGAGAGAATTTGTTGAGGTAGTCGATCATCGACATTCCTCCTTGCTTGAGAGCACGGAATTCATCTTTCTTTAGATCCATGATTCCTTCCGGTACATGATCTCGGCGGCGCGCCAGAACTCTTCCCAAGTAATGTCTTGCGGCGTTCCATGCGTTTGCACAAAGTTTTCCCACCATTCGCGGCAATGCCTTCCATCCGGTGAGAGGCGTCGAACTTTTCATGATCGCCGCATTGAGTGATCGCAGTTTTCTCTCAATAACACGAAGCCAATCATCGCCTTCTCTTGGTGAGACATGTCCGAAAAGGTTGGTGGGCGGGTCCTCATAAACTCCGCCAACTTGGATGATCCATTATGACCATGAGCAAGCGGGGTTCCATTGTGATGATGATTGTTGTTGTTACGTTATTCATAGCTTGCATCCGTTCATCATGGTGTACATCACCGGTGCAGTGCCATGAATGCTCCAAAATTCTGCAGATCAGCGAAGGTGCTTGTGGTGGAACTGCTTCGGGATTTGCTCCGCCCTTCGACATCGAGTATCGTAACCACTTGCGCAGACTTGACGAGTCTGAACCATCCGTGAATCTCCAAGGGTTAGATAAGGTAGCAAGCACGAGATAAGTTGTAGAACTAAGCGGGGTAGGTAAAACCCAACATATTTTAAGAAAGCTCAATGAAACTCTTATATTGATTAAGATAATAGTATGGCTTGCAACAAATGCCTAAGGGCCTTTGCGGCTCATACTTGCACACAAAAATAAGGACGAACTTAAGCACACCAAACTACCGCCTAAAGGGCGACTCAAGACATAAAGCGGCTAAGCACAAAACAACGCGAACAGACTACTCAATCAAATAGCCTCCGCACCTTGGCGGTGCTCCCTTTCTTTGTAGACACGAAGTGAGTGGCATCCTCGCAAACCGATCCTGATGTCCCGAGGATGGTGCAATGGGAGCAGTGTCCACAGTGCAGTCTTCTTTGGTGCTTCAGCTCTGCGCCTCTGCTGGCTCTTTCCGGTTCACCGGTCCATCGCCTTCTTACAGGTCTTCCTCTTCAGTGTCTTCTTCGTGTTGTCCATAAAGAGTTTCTTCTAATATGGCGATCCTTTCTTCAGCTCTCTGAAGAGTCTCATAGGTACCTCCACTCTGTGGCGGCTAATTCCAACGATTCTTCTGAGCAATGCGAATCGGGCAAGATGCACGACGGTGGCGTTGTCTTCTCCCTCCGTAGACGGAAAACGTGCAGCAAGATCCACGTCGGAAGTGCGGGGATGATAACGAAAAACTGTGTCACGAAGCTCTCGAGAGTAGATGTTGCAGATCCTCAGGATGGCAAGGCGTGAAGACTCCTGGATTGCTTCAATCCAAATACTCCTTCGAGCTGAGATGTTCAATGGTTTACTCGCCTTGGTGTTCTGCCTGGCGTAGATGGTCAAATGGCAGATTACTCCACGATCTCGGCCGTTCACAATCCAAGCACTGCCACGGTACAATGGACGATCGAACCCTACAAGTACTTGTAGCAACTTCCAAAGCTCTCGGCGAAGTCCTCCCTTGCGCTCTCCATAACTCAAGACGAGGCATCTGTCAAGATGGACAAGGATATGAAAACAACTTTAAAACAGCGGGGAGAGAAAGAATTTCAGCAGTAGTTGAGTCAAGAGAGACATGAGATGAGTTAAAGAGTTCAATTAATCTTGCAAGTTAATATTTGCTTTAGAAAATAGTTTTGGACTCACTAAGAACGGCCAATCTAACTAGGGTCAAGACCTACGATCGGTATGGCTCGATACCACCTCTGTCGGGACCCAAATATGCAAATCTGGACCCTCTGTATTCTCGCACTAGTCCAGGATCACGTTAGTGCACACAAGGTCAACATTGATGAAATATCACATCCATACAACGAATATAAGAATAAGCGAGTACCTTTGAGTAACAAATAATCTGTTGGGACCTTATGGTCGAGTTTTACATTTATTAAGCCATGCAAGGTGACAATAAAGAAATAAACTGCAATGAAATGAAATAAACTCGGTGGCTCCCATCAATTTACCACGACAGTAACCGGGATCAAGACCCTAACGCTCAACCTTCAGTAGAACTCTTCTTCAAAAGCGGTGACGACTCCTCCATTCATTGATTTGTTTAGCAAGAGTGAGTACACACCGTACTCGCAAGTCATACCACAGAATGCATTTATACATGATGGCTTATTCCAAAGAAATGGCTTCTGTGGTTATTTTGCAGAAATGCAACATTTGCAATTGAATACAAATAATAGATTGAAAGCATAATTCAAAACAAATAGACAATAATAAGTTAACAATTGATTTCACAAAGGACACACAGTCTAATCAAGTTCTTTCACACAGCTGAACAAGTTATCTCACACAGCTGACCCTTCCCAATTGTTTTATGAAAATCTACCCCTCGTGTGAAATTCAGAGCATGTCCATAGCCGAGGACGCGCTATTCGAATAGATTGGTTTAAACACTCTGCAAAGGTTGTACACTTTACCCACACGATGAAACCAACCGGATCGAGTTGATCACAACAAAACCTTTCGAGACTTCATCTCAAACAATGACACTCTGGTGTGCTTTATCGCCGTCAATTTGTACACACGACCCTTGGAACGACACACACCATTGGGCGGGGATGCAATGAACCGTCCGCGATGTGACATATCACACCTCCAAATTTCATCACATAGCTTAAATACAACTGAGTTGTCAATGTCAAGACTCCATAACTTACTAAGTCGTGCCCGGCCCATACTAGGCATGTGGTCGCAGTGAGAAGGCCCAGTTCAATGGCGCACAAAGTTAAGTCCTTAATTGACTAAGGCAAGACTTCCGCTTTATCCAAATCACAAAGTTTAATAAGCACACACTCCACCATTCACACAGAATCCACCACTTGCCTCGGTCTAAATCTTTTCCCACCACATTGATTAAGTGCAACACATGCCATCAACGAGTAATAGCACACAAACACACACAGATTCATCACACGGTTCCATAATCACTTAGTCAAGTTTATAATTGCAACTCTCACATGAAATGATGACTCGTGGCATGGCTAAGCAGTCTAATCGTATCTAACCAACCCACGTTGGTGCTACGATAATACCAACTAATAATTAATCAACCTAGGGTGACAAAAGATCATGGCATACAATAGACAAGGTGGCATAACAATTTGGATTAATAGCTACACCCCAAAAGTATTTAAATAATTACTTGAAATAGAATGCAATACATTGAAACAAAGTATTTTGAAAACTGGGTTCAATATGATCAAAGGTATAACTTGCCTTGGAATAGATCTAGATATTGGTCTTGGTCTTGAGGTGCTCCTTCTTCTGCAAAATTCCCCGAAGTATCGACGTCTACTCGCAAACGAGACAAAAGAAATAAAACAAATAAATAACAGAGGCAAAACAAACTCCAAAAATCAAATAAAATTCATAAATAAATAGATCTGAATTTTATATGAATTTACAAATTTGAATGGGCTCAATCGGAGTTCGGATGCAAAAGATATGGGCTTTGGAAGATTGGAAAAATCAATTAAACCCTAAATTGGATTTTCTCGAATTTCCCGAATTAATTTTATAAAGGAAAATCGGATTATTGCGCAATGCTTGCGTCAGCCGAGAATTTCCGGAAAAAGAATTATATTTTAAAAAGAATTCTGACATGTGGGACCCACTGTCAGTCTCGGGGTTCACGGTGGACCGAGTGCACCGAACCGAGGGAGATCTGGCGCGGTGGATCGGCCACGACGCTGCGTGTCTTGGCGCGATCTGGCGCCACGCTGCCGCCACACCAAACCTGGCCGACAAGGCGCCGAGTGGGCGACAACGGCGGCGGTGGCGCTCGGACCCGATGGTCACCGTGACAGCGGCTCTTCGCCGGCGGTGAGTGGTACCAACGTGTAGAGGAGGTTAATGCGCACACATGGGCACTGGTTTGAGCACCTGGGGTTGACGGAGATGGCCGGCGGCGAGGAAGAAGCGGCGGAGAGAGCTCGGGTTTTGTCGGACGGGCGCTCCGGCGATGCTCCGGCGACGAGAAGGTGCGCACGAGGTAGCCTGAGACTTGCTGATCACAATGGTGCAGTCGGTGGAGCAAGGGCGACGACGACGGCGGCGCAATCCACCGGAGAAGAAGCTCGGCCGAAAACCCTAAAACTTGGAATGCGGCGGCGCTAGGGCGATCGGGGCGACGAGAGTGGCGGCTTAGGGTTGCGGAGGTCCAGGCGGTGCTAGGGGAGTATTTATAGGCTCGGAGACGCCGAGATTTGGAAACCCCCAAATCGGGTCCGAAACGGCCGGGTTTTTGAATTCAAAGATTTTCGGAGATTGAAACCGATTCGAGGTTTGATTTGGTTTGGAACGGATAAGGAATAACCGGAGACATGATTTGGTGGGGTCGGCACGAAGAATCGAAGAACGAATCGCATTTGTCGGACGCGCTTGAGCTCCAAAGAATGGCGCGGGAAGGCGCGCGCGAGGAAGAAGAAAGCGCAGCGAGACGACGACTTCGGTCGCGGTCCCACTGGCAATGGCAGCGAGGCGCGCAAGCGAGAGCGAAAGCGTCGAGATCAATCAGCGAAGCCACGCGGCGACAATCCAACGGGCAAGGCGCAAAAACGCGCAGCGGCGGCGGCCGGCGATGTTGATCCAACTACCGGGATTGAGCGGGCCGGAATAGTCTTGGGCTTCGCCCGATCTCGTTCAAGGATTTAAAATATGTTTTTCTTTTAAATAAATCCAGAAAATGCAAATAGCAATTAGAAAATAGCAAATGACTTTGGAAAAATTCCAGAAAATTCTATAAAATATATCCAAGCATATAGAATCTAAATAAAATAGTTTTGACAATTGTTGATGTTGGGATTAAGCACAATAAATCAATTTGTCCTTAAAGTCCATATTAAGCTATTTAAATTAATATTCAAATAATCCAAATGGTAAATTCTCTTGCTACCAATATTTAAAAGATTTTTAAAGCTCTGAAATTTGGGATGTTACATGGCTCCCAGAACTTGACTTACCAAGTCGGACCGCCTTAAGGGGACTTGAACACTTGGAGAAAAAACTCTCGTCGTGTTGTGAGTCCTCCTGGGAGCGGTTCTGGTCGGATTGACCCTTGTCCTTTGAGGGAATTGGCTCCTCTGTTGGACGTATTGTTGTGGGGGATAAGGATCCCTCCTCAACTCCATTAATGGGATGGTTTCCTGGAGAATAATCTCCGGAGGCAACATCACCATCAGCGGATGCATCACTCGGCTCGTAGTCGAAACCGGCATCCATGTCGACGTCTGCAGTGTCGCCAAGTCAAACCAGTTCTCCTCGTTCCATTCTCCTGCCATGATTGCATGAGATTGGAAAAAGAGAGTATGTTGACAAGAGATTACCGGAAGATCCCCACGGACGGTGCCAACTGTCGGTGTATTAGAACCGATCTTACGTAAAGATTATTTGATTCGGGGGGTCTCCTAGAGATGAAATCACGCAGAGTGGTTGACACGGGATGTTTAGACAGGTTCAGGCCTTCTCCGGAGAGAATAATAACCCTAATCCTGTGTGGTGTGGTATTCTTGATGATCGAGTAAGAAGCTAAGACTATTACAGAGAATCGAACTTGTCTCCCTTCTACCTGTCCCTGATGCCCTTATATAGTCGTGAAGGAGTAGCCGTTTTGCCCTGCGGAAGAGGCGCCTTAATTGAGCCAGTAATGGGCGCATGATGGCAGTAATTACCGGCGCATTGGCTTCTCCACGCCGTCTGGCAATTATCATTCAAAGATAATGGGGTATTTAAGCACTATTACTACGCGGGATAGTAGTGCGTGCGCACTGCTTCAGTTCTTTAATCAATTGGACCCACTTGCCTGTAGGTTTGATTATAAGGTGGTCGTGGTCTACCTGGTCGTAGGAGAACTTACGACCAGGTAGTAATCGTAAAAGGTCTTACGACTATGTAGTGATCGTAGAAAGACTTACGACCATGAAATAGTCGTAGAAAGACTTACGACTAGGAAGTAGTCGTAGTAAGACTTACGACTAGGCAGTAGTCGTAGTAAGACTTACGACTATGGGGGGTGATTGTAGAAGATCTTACAATCACTTGGTGGACCTCTCCCTTATAAAAATAAGGGGTACTTCTGGAGACTATGTGACATCATATTTACCCATAATAAGAATTATAGATAATAGATAAAATGAGGATTATTAGATCCTCGTCAAGTATCTACTAGCAGGCCCTCTTGGGGCGTACCCCACGTGTGGCTCCTAGCCTCGGTCAGGGCAACTACTGGTGTTGGTACGAGTAGGTCAAAGGCTCAGGTGCCACGAGAGGATTCCGCGTCGGTAGGGTCACTCCAGGCACACTGTGCAGTTACGAAGCCCCCACACAGACCTGGCTGCTCTTGGTGCGGAAAGGCCTACCGTCACCCAGGTCAAAATCATAGTTCCCAGAGCGTGACTCCTTGTGCGACACCAGTTCCTCCTCCCAAAGGGGTGCACGAGCTATGAAACAGTAAGTTATGCACGTAAACATGGCGGACATACCAAGATAATACATTGTGCATTTGTGTAAACAAGATAGACATACCTCGGTGCACGAAGGTAGCGGATGGCTCTGCGTAATCATGTCGCATGTACGGGTGGTACTCAGGACCTTCCAAAGAAAATTGTTATTAGTGACTAGCGGAGTTCGAAATAAACAACCAGACATGAGTGTGTTGTGCTGACCTGGGAACTGTGCCGGGGTACTCCAAGCACGGTGTCACGAGGACCCACCCACCACGCCTGGGTGAGCTGTGGAGCATGACGCACCATGGCTCACCCCCCCCCGCGTGTTCACACACAGGTGGGTCTACCACCTCCCTCGGCCTACGGAAGGACACCAGCTCGATGCCTCGTCTTATCTTCTCGATGAACTGATCCATGACCCCTTTGATCTCCTGCGTCGTCATGCTGAAGCGCTCCTCGAGCATCATACGATGCATGGAGGTCGCCAACGCGTGCATCTCCTAATGTAGATCGACCTGCATACGTAATTAACAAGTTAGGAATCGAAAACTTGCGAAGCAAATAATATGTACAGACCATTCAATATGTACCACACGATGGAATGCAGAGTCCAGCTGGGTGGGGTACGTGTTGGACGTTGCGACCACGTGTCGTGGTGGGTCGTCCATGAACCTGATGCAACGAATCCTTGTCCAACTGGAGTACCACTCGATGTACTCATCATACGTCCCAGAGTCGTAGGGAGCATCCTCCTGGACAACATCCTCCAAGGCGCGGTGCCACCCCTCAACCCAAGGGAACATCATGTCCATCCAGAAAGTCGTAATAGGGATTCCCTTCCTATTATACCTGTGCAAGGAAAAGCGATTGTTTGTATGTATGTAAGGCAAATGGTACGACATAAGTAAAACATGAACTTACCAATGGATGTTCGGTGCAACCCACTGGCCCTACGGAGCTGGGACCTATTGCAGATTGAATTGGCGCATCACCCGATGCACGTGGTACTCCTCCACGAAGATGTTGTGAACCAAACACCTTCGCGTGTACCAGTACGCGTGGTCTCGTGTGCGGAGGCTTAACAAACCGCGGGGTGTGCGCACGTACACCCTATCGGGAGTGTACGGTGTCCAGATACGCAGTCAACTGTCAACTAATCGAACATCGTAATATAGTCCAGGTAGGACGCGTGTATAGTGATCAGAGTGAAGGTAATCTTTCCAATGGAATAATGAAAACTTAGCACAAGGAATTGAATTACATTACAAAAAATAATAAATATTCCGAAAACTTACCCGTCGGCGACACTACACCGTACCTATGGTCAGTCGGTCCACGTCATCGTCCTCGGTGTACATGGCGAATGCGTAGGCGCCCAGGTCCAACAGCGGTTGTTCGATCTGGAAACGGTTGAAGGACCATAGCTGTAGAAGCAGCGGACATCCGGAGAGGACGGAGCTGTCCCAAACCCAGTGGCACGTGTTACACAGTCTGTGGTACATCGCGCACAGCACTGCTGGGCCCCAGGCGTAGGGCTAGATGTCCTGCACCTCCTAGTCCGCCAGCTAGCGTGTGTATCGGATGTAGTACTTGTCGATATTGTCGCCGTCGAACCCCAAGAACATCACCCACCCGAACAGCCACAACAAGTAAACCTCGAAGTACCTCCTCACGGTATGCTCGGGTGTGTTCTCTGCCATACGCTCTGGCTGCAAGAAGACAAATACACATAAGCAAGTTGCACAAACCAATTGAAGCGGAAGTATAAGAGTTACGAAAAATTACGTAGAACTGGTAGATCCACTTCAGCGTCGGCCTGTGGGTGTTGCTGAACTCCCTGTAGCCATTGTTGGGCGGAAGCACCCCCTGAAACCTCACAAGGAACTCTGTGCGCCATGTGGTCGGGATGTCATGCACCACTAGGGGAAGCCCGCGCAGGGCAACCCGGTCAGGAAGGTCATGTCCTAAAGCGTCGGCACCATTTCCCCGCACGGGATGTGAAACGTGTGCGTCTCCGGCCTCCACCGGTCAACCAACACCATCAGGAGAAATCGGTCGTACAGAAAGCGTCTGGACGTACGACCACTGCACACGCAGTCCTGGTCGTCCTCCCACGTCGCCTCGACCATCCACACTAGTGAAAGGAGGCATGTCTCCCTCAAACCACGTTGAAAATATTAAGAACAAACATTAGTCTACCCAAAGTAGTTAGCCAGCAATTGAGTACACAAAGGTCACAACTTCACGTACCACGGAACCCAACGCGGGTCCACCCTCCATGCCCTCATGGGCGTGCTCAGCTTTAACGTGCCAACCTCAATCGCCGCCTTGCCCTCCTAGGGAGGATGGTACTGAGACAACTCCGATGATGCGTGTCAATGACCGGGTCAAGCAACTGTACGACCACTGCGCAGCGTATCCTGGGTCCGCCATACCTGAAAATTCAGTGTATACAAACATATACAAAAATGAATAAGAAGCGGCATACCTAATTAATTTAATTTTAATAGGTAACTTGCTACATTCATTGTTTAAAAAGTATCTCTGGCATCTACGAAATATTTACCGTGTACAAATGGAAAAAAGTAAGTTCACAATATTTTAATTCACATCTACATACCCTATGTACTATCTCTGGATTTCTTAGAGAATTTTTTAGGAGTCCTGCTATTTTTCTAGTTTAAAAAGTTCTTCCGGCATTAACAGAATATTTAACGTGCACAAATGGAGAACAAAATTAAGTTAGGATTATTTTGATTAAGCTCTACATACCCTATTCAGCTACTCTGCAATTTTTATAGATTTTTTATAGGTGTCATGCTACTCTCCTTGTTTAGAAAGTGTCTCTAGCATTTACAAAATATTTATCGTGTACAAATAAAAAAAAATAAGTCCACAATATTTCAATTCAACTCTACATACCCTATACACCTACACTAGATTTCTTACGAAGTTTTTAGATTTGTCTTGCTATTTTTATAGTTTAAAAAATATTTTCTTCATTAACAAAATATTTACCACACATAAATAGAAATCAAAATTAAGTTGGGATTAACATACCATATTTAGCCACTCTACCATTTTTACAGATTCTTAATATGTATCTTGTTATTTTAAGAGGTGTCCTCGTATTTTTTTAGTTTTAAAAGTATTTTGGGTATTAACAAAATTATCTTATGACGTATTGTACGTAGCTAAATTGACGTACTACATCAAACAACAATACAGCTAAAATTATCTAATACATTCGATTCTATGTCGCTATTTTTATTTGCTAACTTATAAGGTTTTGAATTTATGTACAAAGTTGCAAAAATATTTACCTGCAAAATAGACAACCATATCTACTGCTCCGTCTGCTCCGCTAAGAACCGGCAGGGCTTCTTTAGGTCTATTCTACTCTCTCTCCTCCACTCTCTTCTCTTTTTTATGAAATTTTTGGGGGTTTATATAGCCACCGGTGATAGACAGTAAATAGGTGTCTGTCGCAATTTGAAATAACATCGCAATTTGAAATGACAACATACACCTATATTTATATATATATATATATATTTGACTATTTATTTTTTATAATTATTTTTAAATTATTATTATTATTATTTAAAAAATCAATAATAAAATACCAGGCGCCTCAAGTCTCGCCGATCGTGACAACGGAGTTCTCTAATCCTAAAGTCGTCTCTAAAAATAACGACCAATATAAAATTATTAGGATCCCACTCCTCTCCATTAAGAGAGATAACTTTAATGCAAAAAAAAAAAGGCAAAGAGAGAAAAAAGATTCATTCCACCCACCGTTTCACGCGCACCGCACGAAGAAGGGAAGGAAAAAGCAAGAGAAACAGGGCGGATTGGTGCGCGGGGACGCGTCCCCTGCCCCGCAAGACCGCAATTGCTCGGCTCGGTAAGCGATCGAAGCGCCTCGGGCTCCATCGCAACATTCCCTCCCCCTCCGCGCGAATTCCATTCCGTTTCCCCAACCCGCACGCGGCGGGCCCTTTTCCCGTGCCGTTCCCCGCTTTAATCCTGCCTACGTCGCTGCTCCTTCCTCCACGTTCTTGGCTGGCTAGGTGGCTCCTGGCTCGGTTGGATTCGGCTGTTTCTTCTGATCGGGTAAGCGCGGCCGAGGCGGTTCTTGGCTTGATTGATTCGACGGGCAACTCCATTTCGATTTGGATACCGGTTGCGTCAGGGAGCGTGGCGTGGAACGAGCTTTGAAATTCCGAGTTTCCCTATTGTTGCCTCCTGCTTTGGATTCACGTCTCTTGCCTCCGCCGTTTCCTGCATGTGATGGTTCTTGCACGCCTCTGTTTTTTTTTTCTTCTCTTGCACGCCTCTGTTTTTTTTTTCTCTCCTTGGCATTGCCTGCACGGTTCGTCGTTTGAATTTGATCCATACTTTTCTGTTCGCTTCGACCAATCGAATTGCTTGTTATGTTTTTTTATAGATAGATACTCCTATCTGCTGGTGAATTTCGCAATTCTAGATGATCAATTTGAATAATGTTCTTTGCTGATAAACTATATTGATTCCGAGTGTTTGCTCTCGGATTGGTTCAGGAGGGGGAGGTGGTTCGTGGAATCTGGTGGAATTACGTGTCAAATTCGAGCAATCGAGCAGGATAGGAGATTCGAAATCCCTCAAGAAGAGAGCAAATGTGGCGTCTGTTCAATGAGTTGTGGGATGTTCTAGGATCCGGATTTTTCTCGTCGAGGTTCCTCTAATTCACTTCAGTTCTCTGGACGCATCAATCTCTTGGCATCGAGATCTGGTTGATTGCCTTGAGGTTCCGAGGAGATGGACGACGACGATTACTCGTGGGTGCGTCGGACGAGGTTCTCCCACTCCGTCGTCCGGTCGATCTCCGGCAGGGAGCATTTCGGCGCATTCCTTGAGCAGTTCAACCGTGGCGCGGCTCTGAAGCAGAAAGGGTCCAGTTCGGGGTTCAAGCTTCATGGCCTGAACTTTGAACCAAGGACGAAGCTTTCGGCCACCATCTCGGCGAGTTCCTCCATTCCGAGGACAAGATCGTCGAATGCACAGCCACAGACGAAGCTGAAGGATTCGTCCTCAGACACCAAGCTGCTGCTGCACGAGAAGGCCAGTGATCATGGTCACCTGCTGCAAGAAGCATCGACCAAGCAGGATAATATGGCTAGGAGTGGAGAGAAGGGAAGCAATCTCTGCATCGACGTTTGCCGTGAACCCGAGGTTCAGGGGCCGAAAGATGAAAGCCCTGGGCCTCTCGAGTTCTCCTTCCATCCTGACGAGCAAATCTTGAGGCTGCAAAGGGCGTGCTCTAGTCCCTCTCCTTTCCCAAGCAAGAAAATGCCGGCTGTTGATGCCGCAACACGCAGTTCCTCACTTAAGGTCATCGGCGAGGGACCGAAGCCGAAGCCGAAGCAGAGGGCGAGATCCCCTCTCCCAACTCGTGTCGTGCCTGAAGTGTTCAAGGAGGCCAAATCAGCCAGCAAGAGGTTCTCCACGCCACCACCGCGCCGGAAATCTACGTCTCCACGAGCGCTGAATGGGAGCCCTCCGTCTGCCTTTGCTCCGGTGAGGGCACCGGGCAAGCTGAAACATAGGAAGGAGTGCTTGGACAATGGAAGGGCAAAGATTGCTGCACTGGAGGTGCTCGAGAAATGGGCTGTTGATCGCTCACAGTTACTCATTGGGCATAGGTTTGCGTCTGGGGGGCACAGCCGCTTGTTCCATGGAATTTACAAAGAGCAGCCTGTTGCTGTCAAGTTCATCAGGCAACCTGATGACGAGGAAGATGCAGAGTTGGCCGCTCAGCTTGAGAAACAGTTCAACACGGAGGTTACCATACTGTCCCGCCTCCGTCATCGTAATGTCATTAAGGTAACGAAGTTCCATTTCAGAATGTTTTAGGGTGTTGGCCTAATTCTGCATTGGCTATGAATTAGCATGCACTTTCATGGAAGTAGTTATAGTTACCACTGTTCTATTGTGTGCTTATGCTTCTCTAGTTACTATTTTACTTGGGACCATTTGTGCCTAGATCCACTCAGGGTTTATTGGGTCAACCATCAATGAAGTTTGAAATAATTGATGCAATGCGTAGAGTGCATATGCTATCGTTTAACATGTAAGTCGTCTATTATCTATTTTGCTCGCTCTCGATCAGCATAACGCTTCTGCCAGCTGACTTGAAGTACTTTCACCAAAGGACAAGTATAAGTACTTGTTTCTCTAGCAGCTGCACTTTTAGGGTTATTCTCCGGGTGGTACTATATGCCAAACATGTGTCATATAGTAATGGGGATTGTTTGATTTACATCATTATATGTACGCCGAGAATTAATGAAATTAAAGCCAGACATTTGTATGGCTTTATTAAGTAGGCTTGTTTTTAAAAAGCAGTACCTATTAACAACTCATGGTCTTGCTTCTTTGGATCTCATCTTGCTGTTTTATGTAGCTGGTTGGAGCATGCAGCAGCCCACCTGTCTTTTGTGTCATCACCGAGTTCCTTTCTGGGGGTTCTTTAAGAGCGTTTTTGCACAAGCAGGAGCACAAATCTCTACCTTTAGAAAAGATTATTTCAATTGGCTTGGATATTGCTCACGGTATGGGATACGTTCACTCCCAAGGAGTTGTCCATCGTGATGTGAAACCAGAGAACGTCATATTTGCCGCTGAATGTTGTGCTAGGATTGTTGATTTTGGAATAGCCTGTGAAGAAGCGTACTGTGACCCTCTGGCAAATGACCCTGGGACTTTCAGATGGATGGCTCCAGAGATGATGAAGCACAAACCCTATGGTCGAAAAGTTGATGTTTACAGCTTTGGTCTTATCTTATGGGAAATGTTTACCGGCTCAGTGCCTTACGAAGATTTGACTCCATTCCAAGCAGCTTTTGCTGTTTTTGATAAGGTATGCAGTCATCTTATTCCGATTCTTTCCCTGCATTGTAAATCTTCGGTGCTTGTTGAATTTCGGAGAATAATTTTGTGCCCCTTGAGTCCTACACTATTTATTTAAAGTATCAAAGTTTACAGTTTAATTCGGACACAACTCTCCCTCGCAAGATAAACATGGGATAACAATTATGGTCATCTTGTTACATATTGCAATGCCATTACTAAACTTTATCAAACCTACCACTAACTCCATAGCTAATACCACCATAAAGAGCAAAAATTGCTTACCAATACTACCAGTGACGTCACCAAATCCATCTCCATCATCTACCAGCTACCTTGACCTCAACCTCCTCATCCTCTACCCACATGCCCCTAGCCACCCTCGGCCTCCAAAACCTCTGCCCACACGCCCCCAGTCTCGGCCTCGACCTCGACCTTCTACCAACCGACCTCCGAACCTCTCCAATACCACTATCTCCGGCACCCACACATACCACCACTACAGCCTCCATTGGAGTTACCACCAACTCTTGCTTCGTCATTATCATCGTCAAGCTCATCACCTCCATCGAACATCTAAATCCTCTACCAATACACTCCAATGTCAACACTACCTACGAGACCACCACCAATTCCACCATTAGCACAACCACCAAAGCCACCACCTGAACATTCTTATCCCCTTGTTTTAGGGTCTCTCTGTTTGCCCTAAAACTTTTCTCTTATCTCCCTCTCCTCCCCTTCTCAAATCCTTCTCTTCTCCCCTCACCGAGCGAAAGCCACCTCCTCCTTGCCTTCATCTCCTCCTTTCACCCCAGGCCACTGCTACTCCTCCTATCGGAGCTCCTCCACATTCGGATCAAAACTCCACCAGACGTGATCTCCTCGGTCACCCGTGCACAATAGACGACTTCGCCACCTGATCTGCATCCCTACCTTTTCTCTCTTTTTCTTTCCTTTTTCTCCTTTTTACCTTTTCTTCTTTCCCATGTTTCCTCTTTTTTCCTCCTTTCTTCTTCTTTCTTCTTCTTTCTTCCTCTCTCTCACCTCTCTCTGGCCAAGCCGGCCCGAATCCAACCATGGGCCGCCAGATCCCTCCGACTCGTGTCGTCTCCACGCAAGCCGCCGCCTACCATGCCTTCTCCTCCTCCTCGACACATTCCTATTTCTCCCCTCACCGAGCGTGACCAGCCTGCCTCAAGCGGCCTCCTCCTTCTTGGCAACTCCACCGCTGGATCTCCCCCCTCTTTGTCCTTAGAAACTCCATCTCCGGCTCAAGCTCCTCCTCCTCCTCCTCCTCCTCGACATCTCCACATCTGGCTCAAGCTCCTCCTCCTCCTCCTCCTCCTCCTTCTCGGCAACTCCACCTCCAGTGCCCCTACCACCAGATCTCCTCCTCCTCCCTCCTTGGAAACTCCACTTCCGGCTCTAGTGCCTCCTCACGCCTTTGCCTCCGCTTGCCCGCACGCAACCCGCCCGGCCGCAGTCTGCTCCCGTGCGACGCGGTCGTAGAGGACCACGTGCGATGAGACAACGGCGGCCGATGGATCGACCGAGAAGCGATTACGGCGGTGGTTTTGAGGTAAGGGTTTTGATCGGGTTAAGGTTTGTGATGGATTGGCTCTGATACCATGTTGAATTTCGGAGAATAATTGTGTGTGTCCTTTGGAACCCCCACACGCTTTGTTTATAGTTCTAAAGTTCACAATCCGACTCTAACACAACTCTCGATTCAAAGACAATTTGAACTCTTATTAAACTCTAATACTAATTCCCCAACATTATCCGTCTTGTTCGAAATTGAGAGAGTCGTTGCATAAGAAACAGTATTCTGAGAATTTTAGTTAGTTGCATTGTATTGTCGACGTTTCCGAAGTAAGAATTACATATACTATTTTGTCTCATGGGCCTCTGTTCTGTGATTTTCGGGAAAGAACGTGACGAACATAATTTTCCATTTTTCAGAATGAGAGACCGGTCATTCCTAGTAGCTGCCCAGCAGCACTACGGCTTCTAATTGAGCAATGTTGGGCCTTGCAACCGGAGAAGAGGCCGGAATTCTGGCAAATAGTTCAAGTATTGGAGAAGTTTAAGATGGTTCTTGATAGAGATGGAAACCTCGACAATATGCCAAGCTCAAACTGCCAGGAGGCTCATGATCACAAGAATTGGCTAGCTCACTGGGTCCAAAAACTCAAGCATAGCCATCCTGATATCTCTGGACCGCCGCCGCCAAAACTGCTGTGATTAATCCTCTCCCTTCCAAACTGTGCTAGTCTGATAGGCCTCAGAATGTAATTGTCAAAGTTTTGTGTTGGTATATAACAAAAGTACCATTTGTTTGTCTCCACGATTTTATAGCATAAAGCACTTGTTTGGCTTCACCATTGAAATGCTTCTCCTCTTTTGTTTCGCCTGTTATACTGTTTGGTGCATGAGATCAGAGTATGCCTATGCAGTTTCCTTGAAAAATGTATCTTCAGTTATGCGCTTGAATGATTGCCATCAAGGACTCACTCACTGAGCCCTTCTTAACACTGGGACTGAGAGAAAGTAGGCCCTAGTTCTTGCACTTCTGATTACACATCGAGATAGTTTATGGTTCGGAATTTTGGTAAGCTGAGAAAGCATGACTGAATGGCAAGCTTGTAACATTTCTTGCTTAGACTATTCAGCTTTGCTATAACAGCCTTAGTGATGAGGACATCCGTACTACTACATCCTCCAACTCTCCAAGTGTGCACGAAGCTGTTCACGAAGCACCAAAAACTTCAATGACCAGAACAAGAGTCAAGCTTCTAAACCAACAAGTATTTTTTGTTTCTTAATGAGTTTCTTATTACTTTTAATGAGAATTGGATACCATCTTATGCTAGTATTTTATGCATTCTTAGATTTGAATAATGCAAAGATTTTGAAACTAAGAGAGAGGAGAGGGAGGCGGAGGCCAGAGCATTGGAGGGGGGACAAGGGAGAACCAGGACATTCGGCTAGCAAGCAAGGAAGTGTTGGAATATGCGACTTGTATTATCAGGGGCCAATTGGCCAGTATATATACACAATACATGTTACAGATAAGGAAACCAAATCAAATCATATCTCTAATTATATCTCTAACACCCCCCCTCAAACTCATGGTGGATCAACAACACTGAGTTTGGAGAGGTAGAAGTCGTGCTGTGCTCGAGTCTGGGCCTTCGTGAAGAAATCCGCTATCTGAAGCTCTGAAGGCACATACTGAAGAGCAATCACCTGATCATGCACACAAGACCTCACGAAAGAAGCATCAACACCAATATGCTTGGTGAGCTCATGCTTCACAGGTCACGAACATCTTGATAGCACTGTCTTGTCGACAAGAGAGGAGTCGGTGTAATGTGAAACACCAAAATCCTCAAGTAACAACCGTAGCCAAGTAATCTCTGCATCAAGAGAGCCATAGCTCGCAACTCAGCCTCTGCACTCGAACGAGACACCTGCGTTCTGTTTCTTCGTCTTCCGGGCAATAAGCGAACCACCAAGAAAAACACGTAAGCAAAGATAGACCCGCGATCAGAGGGATCGCTGGCCCAAGTAGCATCCGAATAAGCTGAAGTCATGGCGGTGGGCGTGGAAAGAAGAGACGGCGAGATAGTCCCACGAAGGTATCGCGAGATTCAAGAAGGTGGTCAGTAGTGGACTGAGTGGGAGCGAAACAAACCGACTCGGAATGTGAATCGGATAAGTGATATCCGGACGAGTAACAGCAAGGTAGACAAGGCTCCCAACAAGGTGGCGATAGCGAGTCGGATCAGAAAGAGGCTCGCCATCAGAGGGTCGGAGGTGAACATTGAGCTCTATAGGAGTCTCAACGGGGCGCCGTCGATGAGGGAGGCGCGATCAAGAAGATCTGAATATACTTCTCTTGGGACATAAAGAAACCATCCGGAGTGGAAGTAACCTCAATCCCAAGGAAGTAACGAAGAGGACCAAGATCCGACATAAGGAACTCGCTCACTAAGGCGAGCTTTGACAAAGGCAATGTACTCGAGTCATCTCCGTAATGATCATATCATCAACATACGAGAAGAAGAAGAGTCCGACCACGAGGCGAAGTGTGGACAAAGAGCGCGAGGATCATGATCACTTGCTGAAAAACCAGCGGCAGCGGTGACCACGAGGAGAAGCGCTCAAACCGAGCACGAGGGGCTTGCTTAAGGCCATAGAGAGAGCGGCGAAGCGGCATGACCATGCCCTCGGGAACATAATACCCGGTGGCGGATGCATGTAGACCTCCTCACGCAACTCGCCATTAAGAAAGGCATTCTTGACATCAAGTGAGAAGCAGACGAAGGCGAGCAGGCGCCACCGAAAGAAGAGTGCGGACGGTGGTCATGTGGGCCACGAGGAGCAAAAGTCTCGTCGTAGTCACGACCATACTCTGCTTTGGAAGCCACGAGCAACAAGACGCGCCTTATAGCGCTCAAGAGAGCCATCGAGCGAGTCTTAATCTTATAGACCCACTTACATGTGATGGGACGAGTGAGATGGAAAAGGAACAAGATCCCAAGTACCGATGCGCTCGAGGCGCAATCTCCTCGGCCATGACATGCTGCCGCTCAGGATGAGTAACTGCATCCCGGTAGGAGGTAGGCTCACAAGTAGCTGCGCCAGCAAAGGCAAAACGGGCAGGGGGCCGAATCGACTGGCGATCGCGGAGAGCGTAGCGAGGAGAAGAGGCTCATCAGGGGAAGATGAAGCATCAGAAGAAGATGAAACATCAGGAGAAGTTGGCTCATCTGGAAGATCCTCAATACGAGGTCGACGAGTGTAGTGGGGGGAGCCTGAGGAGCCGCAGGAGATGAAACAGGCGGCGACAATGGCGGAGAAGCCACAGGAGAAATATGTGGAGACGAGATAGATATATCTGAAAAGGTCAAAAAAGACAGAGACTCCACAGAGGAAGTCGAAGGAGAGACAGGACGTGGGTAGAAGGGACGAGACTCGTCGAAAGTCACATCCCGAGAAATCCGCATCCGTCGACCAACAGGATCCCAGCACCGATAGCCCTTGTGCTCGGCACTATACCCCAGAAAGACACACTCAATGGACTGAGCAGTCAGTTTGGTGCGTTCTCGAGGGGCGAGGAGAACGTAGCAAACACGGTAAAATGAGCGAAGGCGAGTAGTCGGAAGGAGACCACAGAGACGCTCAATAGGGATTGCGCCCTGAAGAGCAGAAGAAGGCTGGATGTTGATGAGATAGGTGGCAGTGGACACTGTCTCTGCCCAAAAGTGAGGTGGAATAGAAGCGGCAATCATCAGTGCACGAGCCGACTCAAGGAGGTGACGATGCTTGCGCTCAGCAACACCATTCTGAGCATGAGCACCAGGACAAGAGAATCGGCGAGAGTGCCACCTCGGCAAGGAAATCTGCGCAGTGATGAGAGAAGTACTCGCGGTAGTCGGCCACGAAAGACACGAATAGGAGTGGAGAATTGTGTGCGAACCATAGTGGCAAACTGTTTATAGATAGACAAGACCTCACTATGAGAAGACATGAAATATATCCAAGTGTGGCGAGATAAATCATCTATAAATATGATATAGTATCGATGACCCCTTTCAAACGAAGGCCGACCCCAAACATCCGAATGAACAAGATCAAATGGGCGTTGAGACAACGACTCACTATGAGGATAAGGAAGTCAAGCTGTTTGCCTAACTTACACCGACAATGTAGAGACCGTCTCTGAGATGCACCCGAAGACCACGACGAACTAAAGACGACAGGGCGAGAGCCACACAGATGGCCAAGGCGGTGATGCCATTGTTGGAAAGAGCCAGTGACGGAGTGGCGAGCGGAGAGATCGGCGGCGGCGGTGGCGGCGGAAGGAAGGTGAAGCCGATCAAGCTCCCGAGAGCTGCGAGTCAAGGCGCCGAGGCCGAACCAACGAGCTCCGTGTGGCGGTCCCGAACACAACAAGAGTCACAATCGAGAATGATCCGATAACCAAGGTCGATGTCATCCGTGAAAGAAGTCGCATGGTTAGGCGAGGAACATGAGCAACGAAGGAACATGAAAAGATGAGTTGCTAAGAGGTCCTCGACTGAGAGGCGAAAGAGAGGTACCATCGCGATAAGAACAGCGACGGGGAATCAAGAGGTGTAACAAAAGATAGAGTGGAAGAATCGGAAGTCATGTGGAAGGATGCTCGGAATCAAGGATCCACGAGGAGGTACATGCGTGTAGGAGGTGGTTTCTCGATGCAGAAGAGTCGATCGCGAGAACACATCGATGAAGAACCTGAAGCGGCAAGCAGTCGTCAAAGTCTGGCTATCTCCTGCTCAGTGAGAGAAAATGCGGTAGTAGTCGATGCAGACGGCGATGTAGAAGTACCGGTGCCAGTGCTAGGAGAAGAACGGCGTGAAATATGCCGCTGTTTCTTGTAGCACTGGGACACAATGTGGCCGATCTTGTCGCAGTAGGAGCAGCGAGGATGACCACCGCCGGATGGAGGGTGGCCACCACCACCTGTGGCAGCCGCTGGAGGAGGCAGCGTACTGAAGCGTGAAGCAGTCTGTGTAGCAGGTGTACGGGTGGCGAGCACGGAGGGGAGTGGCATCAGACCAGCACCACTCAGACGAGTCTCCTCTGCACGTATCTCGGTAAGGGCCTCCAGAAGAGTGACACGAGGGTGGCGTGCAAGTGGCCGGGCACGCCTCTGCTCGAACTTCGGGGCGAAGCGAGTAAGGAACTTCGTGAACACGCTGAAACTCCGTCGGCAAGACGGACACGAGCGGCATGAGCGAGGACGACGGCCAAGCGGTGCGAAGAGAGTCGATTGGCGCCTGGCGCGGAACTACGGCGTAGAAGGCGTCAGCGATAGCATCACCTGCTGAAGAGAGTGCTCTGACGAACTCTCGACAAGTAGAGGCATCTCGGAGGGTTCATAGCGGCTGTCGAAGATGAGTCCACATCACGGACGGTAGATGAAAATCCACAATCTCGGAAAATCGAGGTGAACATCGGCGATGAAGACAACAAGCGACTCGGCGTCGTCGTCACACCACCGAGTGTAGGTAGTCAGCGATCCATGTAGGAGTCGAGCCTCTTGGTAGGCAGAGGCAGCCTTCTCATCAGCAAGGCCAGCAGACTCAATAGCAGCTTTGTCACCTGTTGGGGGAAGCGCAACAGACGTAGGCTCCGTCGGAGGAGTAGGGCATGGCGGGCAGGTGATATCGCCAGAGAGGACGCCCCAAAAACGAAGACCACGCATATGGATGCGCATGTGAGACACGAAGTCGGTGTAGTTAACACCGTCGAAGATCACCGAGCGGCGAGGAGAAGCGGTACCCATTGGTGGCGGCGGGGACGGCGCGGCGACCAAGGTAACGTAGTCTAATAGGCGGCGCTGGACGTCGCGGCGATTAGACCAACGTTTTTTTTCGGCTCTTTTAAATGGAATCGGCCGGGCCGATTCCTAACCGGCCCACTGCCGAAACGGGGGAAACCCTATTGACTAGGGTTTCCCTTGTGTGATGGCGGCGGTGACCCGGGTGGCGGCAGGCGGCGGATTGTCTTTGTAGCCCGGGCCGTCGGCCGGCGGCTCGCGGTAGCGGCGGCGGCGACCACAATGGCGGCTGCGATGGAAAGCGGCAATGCCGCTCGCGGCGAGAAGCGGCAATGCCTTTGCGGCCGGCGGCGTGGCGGCGGGAGGAGCGGCCACGGAGCCCTCGGCGGCGGCTGCGGCGGGAGGAGCGCCACCACCGGAGTGGAGGATGAGCGAAGCCGGCGGCCGCCGCCTCCTCGGCGCGGTGTGGCGGCGGCAGCGGCAACTTCCCGGTCGGCGGCGGGATTGCCAACACGAAGCGCGGCGTCGGGTGGGCGAGCAACCCTAGCGAGACCGGCGGCGGCGAGATCAAGACGAGCGGCGGCGGCGAGATCTGAAACGAGCGGCGGTCGGCGAGGGCGTCGTGGCCGGTGGTGCGGGCTGGGACGGGGCTAGGACGTGGCGGCGGGCGCCGACCGAGGCGGTGAGTCGAAGGCCGACGGAGCGGCAGCGGAGTTGCACGAGGAGGTAACCCTAATGCTCTGATACCATGTTGGAATATGCGACTTGTATTATCAGGGGCCAATTGGCCAGTATATATACACAATACATGTTACAGATAAGGAAATCAAATCAAATCATATCTCTAATTATATCTCTAACAGGAAGAACTTATGAGGCTGTCCACATGAGGGAATTGGCCCATGCGACTGGAGCCATCGAGGGGGGCTTGTGTGGCCTAGCTCATGTAAAGGAGGCGCAAGGGTGGTTGACCCATGCGGCCAGAAACTTCAAAGGAGAAAGCCCATGCGGTAGATGAATCCAAGCCGCATGGACAAGCTCAAACTACAAGGGAGAAGGGCCAACCACATGAGGAACCAGCCCAAGGAGTGAGGGAGGCCACATCCAAGTCACCAACTTGGGATCTCTCTCTTTTAGCTTAAGAGTTCGAACCATAGCTAGTAAGTTTAGTCGAATTCAAAGTCTGAATTAGGTTTTGATTCAGACTCCTTGGCCGAACCACCTCACGTTCAGCCTTAGCCAAACCCGTGCGTGCGTGAGGGTTAGGAGGGCCCCTCCCCCATTGTATCATTAGACTATTATTCTCATAAATAATATACTGTAAACTTTTGCTTTTGTTCTTCATGTTGGGCGAACTAACTTGAAGGGGAATTGAGAGTTCCAATTAAGATCGTTCAACTTTTCTGTTAGGAATTGGGAGCATGATAGATTTCATTTGGTGGTCGGTGAAATTAGCGTGTGTGTTACAAATTAAATAGTGCTAATCCTTGCACGAGCAACGAAAGATCACTATGATTCGAAAGGCTAGACGTGAGTATCTTGATACTACATCGAGAAGATCGACCGACCCGTATCATTCAGTTTTGTTGAGTAGCGAGTCAGTACCGGAGTGTATTCCATGTGATTGCCTAGCAGGAGAGCACAGTCCTCTATAGGTAGATTTAAAATTTTCTTCCTTTAACTGAAATATGCACAAGCAAACTATGCTTGCTCTTTGGACGTTATTGGTTGATGTTGTAGCCTACGGTTCGTCATGGCATAAGTTTGAAATTATGCATCCTGCCATCTGATTCTTTTCTGAACTTGCGAATTCGTCATGGCATAAGTTTGAAAGTACATGCTCTGATCTGATCATCAACAATGATTTGATTGCCAATAACAAGTGTGTGTTTTACACTAGGTGCCTTACTCGTCACATTACTGATTCAAGATTTCATATCTTTGACGCTATGTAACATCCCGTTTGGGTTTGTCCAAATTTGAATTTGAATTCAATTTGTGCAATTCATTTTCTCTCAAAATTTATGGTTTCAAATTCTTCCTTGGGCTTAGCTCGGCCCATTTCCCCTCGCCTCCCCCTAGCCTGGCCAGAACGGCCCATGCCACCCCCTGCCCGCGCCGCTCGCATTCAGTGCGCGATGTGCGGGTCCCGACCCGGCTCCGCTGTGTCCGCTGGTATGTCGCCCCGCCCTGCTCCGCGCTAGTGTGTCGCCGCCCTCACCTCCGCATTTGCACCATGCCCGGACCCCCTGACTCCCCTTCTCTCCCCCGTGCACGCCTCCGGCCCAAGCCCGCCGTGCATACCGCGCTGCACGCCAAAACCACGTCACCACTGTGCTTGCACAATGAAGCGTTGCACCCTCCAACAACCACTTTCCTCCCCCCCCGGCTTTATAAGCCGGGCTAGCCCTTGCCATTGCCCTCCTCTCCCTCTCTTTCGCCAAGTTCAACCGAAAGAGAGCAAGCCCCGTTTCGGCCACCACGTCGCTGACACCATTTTCACCACTCCAGTGAGCCCCTCCCCTCACCACTCGTGTCACCACGTGTTCCAGGGCCCAAGGAATCTCCCCCATTTGATTTCTCTTTCCGTCCACAGGAGCTCGTCGGAACCTACTTCTTCCTCATCTCCGGTCGTAACCGCCTTTTTCGTCGCCAACTCCGACTCAGTGAGTTTCTCTCCAATTCCTCTCCCTACTGTGGCCTCCTTAACCCTCTTGTGCTTCTCTGACTTTTCATGGCACCTTTCCCCTCTCAGGTCATCACCGCCGCAAGGAAGCACCATCACCACCTCAGGTCACCGTCGCCAACCACCCTCTGATCACCTCCATCCTCCCTATTCACTCCAGTAGGTTCCTAGAACCCTGTAGATGCTCAGGCGCACGTTTCCTAGCTTAAAGCGTCGTTGGGGCATAGAAGTCACCGTAGCCCCGAATGCCGCTGCCGCTGAGCGCCATTGCGCCGCTGCGGTGAGCCACTGTGGCCCTCACCGCCGATATTGTTGGGATTGCCCGCCTCGTGGGGTTCCATTTTGGGCATTCCGAGCCGCCCCTGTTGTCCGGCTCGCCGGCGACAAGCGCGGCAAGGAGCGCCATAGGAGGCACTGTTTGGTCGGAATCGAAGAAGCGATGTAGCAGCGCCATAAAAAACCAAATCACTATCGTTAGTGCTCAGCAATGATTACGAGCTGGTTTAATTCATGCTGTGTTAGACTGACATGTGGACCCGAGATGAATTAATGAGGGGTAATTAAAATCTGGATGTTCAATCTGAGTCAATGAAGATCGGGTCCCACCGCCTTAAGTGGATAGGGTGGCCCATGTCCATGGACTAGCATAGTGCGTGTGGACCTTCGGTCCATGTACTGTTCCCGTGGACCAAGTCACTGATAGCAGGACACCACCTGTCAGTGAGAGAATTTCTCTATTCTCTGTTTATTTATGGATTTAATCCAAATTCAAACTTTTGAGAGCCTGTTCTCGCTCGTTCTAGCTCCAAATTTAGTGAAATTTGTTTCTAAAATTTTATAAATTCAAGATCTACCTGCCTATTGGTAGTAGTTTTGTACAATTTGGAGTTCATTAGAATTTTCTTTCGTATTTATTTGCTTTGCTCGTTTGTTTGTTCGTTTTTTGGCACGATCGTCCGAGTAGAGTTCGAAGATGCGGAAAAGCACTAGTTCGAGCAGGTGCAAGAATTCCAAGACCCACCTTCTTTTGAGCCAGGTGAGTCAACATTTGATCATATTGAACCTACATTTTTGTAAATTTATATTTATTTAAATTATCAAATTGCATGCTTTATTCCTTTTGCAAATGTATATCAAACTTTACGGTAGTTACATGCCAACTTGATACTTTAGTACTATTATACCATCCCTTAACATTTTAATCATATGATCCTTGTCACCCTAGATAATTTATTGGTAACTTTACTAGCTATAAGTTGTACTTAAGCGCTATGCTAGTTTTGCTTAAGTATTAGTGCATTAATTACCCTAATCATCATCTTTTAATCATGAAACTTGTTTTGGGCAGTCATTGAAGGAAAATAACTGGTATATTTGAGATAACTTAATTTTATGCTTATCAAAACCCTAATAACTTGTTGTTACCACATCTGGGCGAATGGTATGATAGTTGGTGCGGATGTAGCACGAGAAATGGGGGTATGTGGTATGCACCACCCAGATAACTTTAAGGACTTAATCCTGTGATGACCTCCCAATGTAAAACAGTGCAACAATAAGTCTATAATAGTGTCGACCTTGCTAAATAATTTGTATCCACCATTGCGGGTTGTACCATTGGAGTGACTCACGAGTCGTGTCGCTGGTGCAAACTGTCGTGTGGCACAAGAAGGGGTCTGGGTGTGGCAGACGTAACCACCCTCAGATGAAACCTTAGCGGGTGCAACTTACACTGGGAGACGCATTGTAAAGGCTTTGTGATGATCTCCTTGATTCACATATCTAAGGAAATATATGAAGCACAACATACGGATAATCTCTTGTGGGTAAAGTGTATAGTCTCTGCATAGTATAAACTATTCAAACAGCCGTACCCACTGTAAAGGGCAGGCATAAGAACTTGCTCGAGTTAGTTTCTATTTTATAAACCTTTGTTAGGGGGGGGGGGTAAAACTCATCAGGTGGATGTAACCCTGACTTTGGATTTTTCCTGGGTAGACGCAACTAAGTGTTGTTAGTTGGTTGGATGTAACCCTAACCAAAACTAAGCATAGGTGGATGTAACCTGCACTGTTATAAATAATGCACACTTTTACTGTCTTTAATAAAATATGGTTTGGATAAAATGCTAAGTAATAAGAGTTTCTAATTATGGTAATTACAAACGATGCTTTTAGCAAATAAAAGAACTTGAGTCATCCTTGTTAAACCTTGTATGTATAATTATTGCATTCTATGTGTTGGCTCGTGGAGCACTATTGCTTGTGCTCACTCCCGCTCCCCAAATCTCTCAGAGCCAGTGGACCAAGGACACTACGCATACTACGAAGATCCAGGAGTTGATGGCAAAGAAGACGATGGAGGAGATTGGATTAGGCTCTAGTAGTCCAGGTGATATGGGGTTGCCCGATCTTCTCGACGTAGGATCAAATACTCATGTGGAATTGATGAATCGTAGTGATCCCCTGTTGCCAATGCAAGAGTTAGCACTCTTTAATTCACCAAATCACACATGTTGATTTCACCAACCACCAAGTGAAATCATCGTGCGTCCAATTCCCAGCGAAAAGGTTGAACGATCTTACTTGAACTCCCAATTCCCCTTCTAGTTGGTTCGGCCAACAAGGAAGAACGAGAGAAAAATTTTGCAATCTATTATTTCTAATAATAATGGTCTAAGGGATACAAAGGAGGGGGCAATGGTACTTATGGCGCCCCTCCACGACTTACGCACGACCTAAGACCGGCTGCACATACCGAAGCAAACTCTAATTTGGAATACTGTTGATGTCATGCACTGTTCACGTTGAGTACTGTTCACGCCTTGGGACTCCACGCAGTTTGGGCTTATTTCTCTATGTCTTGGGCTGCTTAGACCTTCCCCTTTAACGCCGCATGGTGGCATCTGGTCGTAGACTCCGACCGGGTTTCCCTGCCCTGTACGACTACAACCTTCGGCCAAGACCTGGTCGTGAACCTGGTCGTGACAACAGACCTGGTCGTGACAACTTTAAGTGACTTCCCTTGATCTTCCATGGTTCTCCTCCACTTCTTTGGCTCCGGCCTCCCTCTCCTCTCTCTCGGTTCCAAAGTCTTCACAATGTTCAAACCTGAGAATGCACAAAGTAGTGACATGAGGTAGTATTCCATTCTCATGAATAACATCATTACGAATAGATAGAAACGGGTTCACCTCAATGTTATGCTTCTTTGCAGAAGTTTTCACCCTTTTAGTAAGTTCATGTTGTTCCGAAGTACAACAAGGATTAAACACAAGATATGGAGCAACCTCATCATCCTCCCGTTCTTCACAAAAAGCCATCATCGGCTTTCGATAGCCTGAAAATATGCTAAACAAAGAATACAACGTATATGCATGATATATATATATATATAGAACGCCCGTTTCGTACTCCTGGGAGTACATACTCCCGCTTTGAATATACCACTTAAATAAATATATTATACTTCTTTATCATTTTCAGTATACTTAAATACCAATTATAAGATACTCCCATGCGATTTGATTGAAAATTTTTCATTGGAGTCCTTTATTTTGGCTATATACCTTTTTTCATACATAAAAGAAGTATATACACAAATTTAGCTATAAAAGGTGGACTTTAATGATTTTTTTTCATAGAACTCACTTTGGAGTATCTTATAATCATCATTGGAGTATACTCAAATAGATAAAGAGGTATTATCATACGATTTAAGTGGTATATGAGAGGCGGGAGTACATACTCCCAGGAGTACCAAACCATTTTCCTATATATATATATATATTGTCATCTACACTTCTTCCGTTTAGCACATTATGATCTCCTGAAAGTGTACTAAACAAAGAGAATAACATATATGCGTGATATATGTATAAATCAATTATTGTGTCATTATCATTATTTTGCACAAAATAATTAGCACAACAGTAGCCATAGGATGTATTTGATATACACATTGCAATACTTCCATTCAAATCATTCTCCCTCCCAGGGAAAAGGTCGTCCTCGACTTTTCTAAGTACATGGACAAGATATTAAAGGAGCAAACCAAGTCAAGTTGTTCAAATATAGGGAAGAAAATTCTTAGTACCTTCTATGCTTCAACTGAGCTACTCTGATTATTTGTACATGATTATTCAGCAAAGGATAAATAAGCAGGCTTAAGTAATCTTTTAAAACAACAAGCACTATTATTGACACTCATCTCATTGTAATCATCGCATGGCACAAAAGATTATTTATCCAAAATATTCAATTTCAATTCAGCAAGCTTACCACATGTAATGCATATTTGATAAACATGAAACATATCATCTACACCATATTCTCCAATCAAATTGAACTTATATGTGTAGGCATAAGTACTAACTAGTGATTTTAAACATAAAATTTTAGCAACATTCTCAATCACACTAGATAGCTCTCTAGGATCATCAAACATGATATAGTACAAAGAATCGCTGGGAGATACTCTAGTAAGAACTTCCTTATGAATAATCAATTCCACATTATGTAATTTGAGCATAGAAATTTCAGAATATGGAATATTCAAAGGAACATTAGAGTTCTCAATCTTACTTACCTCTTCTTGATGAACATTCAATTTAACACCATTATTGTTACCTTTAACGTCCTCCTCAGTTGTTGTAGGTGCTGTAGATAGCGTTTCTTCATGATGTAACCACAGGGCAGCAAGCACTCCATCCTCAACTGTGGTTATCTCTTCGTCTTTTACATCCAACGGTGCTGGTTGTTGAATATTAAACTCATCTTCTTTAATGTCAACCTGCACAATGTGAGAAACAATACTAGAAGTAGAGAGTAAATCGTTAATTTCAGCAATAACCCCACATTTACTATCATCTACTTCACTTATTTCTTTTGGTGTATCTCTCACACTCTGAAATTGGATGCTCTCAACCTCACATATTGTGGAATCATACAGTTCATAATTTTCAACACTCTCACTCAATTTGGCTATGTGGCACTCATCCTCATATGGGGTTTTGAAGCATCTTATCTTCCATTAATCGTGGGGCAGCAATGATGCAATTGCCATCATCCATGATCTTCTCATGAATTACGGTTTGTGACGGGGTAACACTACTCATCACCTCGGCCACATAAAAATTCTCGTGCTTGACCATCTTCTTGAGTAACACGCCAATGGATGAATGAGAACTAAAGAGTCGACATAGATTTAATTGATGTACTTGCATGTGTACCTTTAAGTCTCTTTTATACCTTCATAGCATATTTCACAAAATCTCGCAAACTACAAAAATATTCATCTGGAAGTGCAGCAACGATCTGAAAGTTTAAGCCTACTTTGAAGTATTTCTTTTCTTGATATGCACTAGTGATATTGGCACGACACATTGCATGACTCAGCACAACATAGTAGACTTGGACAACTTTGCCTCCTTATGCAATGCTCTTCACATGGAGTAGTAGTTCCTGCTCATAATAAGATGAAGTGAATTCCCTTCTCATGGTCCATTTTAAATTGACTCAAGATGTAATGAATGGTTTCTCATTTAGTTGTTGCCACCAACTAGAGGTATAGTCCCCAAAAAATAAAGTGACTACTCTCACTTCCTTGGTTTCTGATTCAAACTTCTAGGATTCAACTTCGAACTCCATGTCTTGTACCCACTCAAGATGCTCCTCTGGATCATTACTACCATAGAAAGGAACATACGTATACTCGCGATCTGCTATGGTTAGTAGCAAAACAAAGAATATGTGCAATTTTGTGGAAATCACTCAATCTCATTCTTTTCTCTCCTAAGCAAAGTTCTTACCTTTCTGAAGCGAATTGAGGCTAAATACTTACACATGGTAGTAGTTACAACAGCGAGGTGATGATCAAGCGAAATTTAAGAATGTTTCACAATTGCACAACAATGGATTTATAATGGAGCTTGGTATGGAAGTATATAACCTATGCAATCTAAAATTCAAGTTGTTGTAAAGCTAAGTAATAATCCAAGGTAGAATATTTTGTCTAGGTACTGATCCAAAAGGGTTTAAGCAAAGTGTATGAACGCACACGCAAAGATAAATGTGACTTAATGCAAATAATGGAATAAGCTAGTGAGAAGCAATTTGAAATTGTGATGGGAACTAGCTTGTTTTGCACCAAGTACTAGGAGAGACGCTATCCAATTGCAAATGTATATGTAAGGGCACAAGATTGTTCGAAAAGAATAAATACACAATCTAAAATTATGGACTAGGATTCACACACCAAAATTTGGCCACTGTTTTCTTTTATTTTCTCTTTTTCCCTCTTTTGAAACTCAGCTGCATGAACTTGCAAACTTCCTCCTTCTTGGCTTGTAGGACAAGCGAAAGGAGAAGTAGGTACTGGTAATGTACGGTTCTAATTTTTTATATATATACTTTTTCAAGCCGTGACTTTTCTTGTATTCGGCTGCCTTTTCCCCTTTGCTCTTGCAATGGCTGAATTAGGGTTTGCTCACCTCTTGATTGCACAAGTCTTACAATTTAGCAAGTGTAAAAAGCCTAAGAACATCTCTAATACAATTATCAATAGCTAGTCTCAAAGATGAAAACATATAAGTGAAGTTACTTTCGGCCAAACCAAAAACCTGGAAGTCCTGGTGCAGGTAGGTGTTGGGCTGCGACCACAACCACGATCACAACACAAGATAAAAGGTGCGGGTAGGTGTTGGCCTACGACCACGACCACGACCATGATCACAACACCAGATAAAAGGTGTGGGTATTTCAACAAAATTTTCTAGGGTTTATGTGTACTCAAAGACAAAGCCTCACAAAGGAACACAATGATCAGCACGTAAATAAAATTTCTAATGGACTAAAACATAACTAAACTCACATGAAATAACATATTAAACTAAAGGCTCGAAATTTTTGTGTTGTATGTTTTCGGATAATTGGACGATAGGAAAAAACAGAACAGCAAGAAAATCAATCTAATGCTAAGGCAAATAATCCTACCGAGTAAACGGAGCTCTGATACCAAGATGATATGGGGTCGCCCGATCTTCTCGGCGTAGGATCGAATACTCACGTGAAATTGATAAATCGTAGTAATCCCCTGTTGTCAATGCAAGAGTTAGCACTATTTAATTCGCCAAATCACACATGCTGATTTCATCGACCACCAAGTGAAATCATCGTGCTCCCAATTCCTAGCGGAAAGGTTGAACGATCTTGCTTGAACTCCCAATTCCCCTTTTAGTTGGTTCGGCCAACAAGGAAGAACAAGTGCAAAACTTTGTAATATATTATTTTTGATAATAATGGTCTAAGGGATACAAAGGAGGGGGCAATGGTATTTATGGCGGCCCTCTACGACTCACGCGCGATCTAGAGCCGGCTGCACATATCGAAGCAAACTCTAATTCAGAATTACTGCTGATGTCACGCACTGTTCACGCCTTAGGTCTCCACGCAGTTTGGGCTTGTTTCTCTAAGTACCGGGCTGCTTGGAGCTTCCCCTTTAGCGCCGCATGGCGGCATCTGGTCATAGACTCTGACCGGCGTTCCTTGCCCTGCACGACTACAACCTTCAACCAAGACTTGGTCATGACAACGGACCTAGTCGTGACAACAGATCTGGTCATGACAACTTAAAGTGACTTCCCTTGATCTTCCATGGTTCTCCTCCATTGCTTTGATTCCAGCCTCCCTCTGCTCCCTCCCGTTTACAAAGTCTTCACAATGTTCAGACCTGAGAATGCACAAAGTAATGACATGAGGTAGTATTCCATTATCGTGAATAACATCATTAGGAATAGATAGAAATGAGTTCACCTCAATGTTACGCTTCTTTGCAAAATTTTCTGCCATTTTGGTAAGTTCATGTTGTTTCGAAGTACAACAAAGACTAAACACAACATATGGAGCAATGTGAAGGATATCCTCATCACTAGGTCTCACCCTCGTTTAGCCGGCTAAGTTGGTGCTTGCGCGCACCAATATTATCCAAGTTCTTGGGTGATATCGACTACACACAGGTTACCCAAGTCGCTTGCCTACAGCGAGATGTGTCTTCTCCTTTTTGCTTCCGCTATCGCTTCCACCGGTCAGACCGGTCGGGAATCGGTCCAACCGCCAGTTAGGTAGTGGTCCGACCGCCAGTAGATTGTTTCACTTCAATCTTTGTTGATTTTGTCCTATTGCTTTGGGGTTTTTATTGGATTGAATATTAGTATTCCGTTGTACTGATATACTGATCTTCATAGCTTCTATAGCTACTGGAGTAAAGTTTTATTGATCCATTATTTGTGAAAAAGTGAGCGTGCTCCTATTCACCCCCCCCCCCCCTCTAGTCGCCTTTTCGGTCCAACACTATTCTTGTGTATTTGTTTGTTCTCTTTGTCTGTTTATTCTTTTTCCAGTGCGTTCGTCCGAATAGAGTTCGAAGACGCGGGAGATCTCCAGTTTGATCAAGTACAAGACTTTCAAGACTCTCTCCCCTTCACTCTATGAGAGTCAATACTTTGATCATTTTGAATTTACATTTTACACAAATTATATTCCTTTATACTATCAAAATTGCATGCTTTAATTCTTTAAGCAAATATATGTTAAACCTTAGGGTTGTTAAATACTCATTTGATGATTAGTTAATTATTATACCATCCTTTGGCAATTGAATCCATTATTCCATGTCACTCTAGTAACTATGTGGTAATTACTAGTTATAGGTTGCACTTAAGCGATATGCTAGTCTTGCTTAAGTACTGGGGCATTAAATGCCCTAATCTTCATCCCTGAAAATCATGAAATTGGATTTGGGCAGTCATTGTGGACAAATGACTGAGATGGTTGAGTTAACATATTTTGCTCCTTAAAAACCCTAATAACTGCTATTACTCCTTCTGGGTGGTGGTATGGTGGATGGTATGATGGTGGGTGCTAATGTAGCCCATGGAATATTGGATTGGTGGAATGTGGTATGTACCGCCCAAATAACTCTAAGGATTTAATCATGTGATGACCTCTCAATGTAAAACAGTACTACCACAAGTCTATAATGGTGTCGATCTGGTTAAATAATTTGTATCCGTCAATACGAGTTGCACCAGGTAGATGACTCACGACACCGTAATCCTTCGCGGCGATGGGTTGAGGCGCACGGCGAAAGTCGTTTAGAAGGGCCCAAGAGGGAGTCTGGGTAAGGGTTGATGCAGGTGTGAGAGCGTAACCCTTCTCAGGTGAAACCTTAGCGGGTGCAACAAATACTGAGAGAGGTGTTGTAAGGGTCTTGTGGTAATCTCCTCTTGATTCACATGTCTAAGGAAACTTGTGTACATACCAAGACGATTATCTCCTGTGGGTAAAAATGTGCAACTTCTGCAGCGTATAAACTGTTCGAACAGCCGTGCCCATGGTCAAGGGCAGGCATGGGAACTTACAAGAGTTAGTTCTATTCATAAAACTTTGTGGGTGGGATGAATAATCTGTCGAGCTCACTTAGCCCTTATTTTGGATTTTTCCTGGGTTATCGTACCCAATGATGTTAATATGTGGAGGTGACTCCACTCAAAATGTAAACATAGGTAGAGGTAGCCTTCGCTGTTATAAATGTTGCATAATACCTCTGTTAAAAATGAGATTTGGTTAAACTGCTAAGTCATAGGAATTTCTAAATAATGTAATTGAAAATATTGGTTTTAGCAAATAAAAGAACCCGAGCCATCCTTGTTAAGCCTTACATGTATTATTACTGCATTATGTGTGTTGGCTCGCGGGCACAGATGTTGTGCTCATCCTCACTCTTTCCCCCAAACCCTCAGAAGCAGGAACTCATGGAGGCTACACATACTACGAGGATCCCGAAGTTGGAGACCACGGAGATGACGAAGAGTAGTGTAGTTCGTTTAGTCTGTGTCTCGTCTCAGTCTAGCTGACTCCGTCGATGTTTGCGTGCATCCAATATTATCCAAGTCTTTTGTTAATATCGGGCGCACACGGTTTTCCCCAGTCGCTTGCATGTGGAGAGATGCACTCTATCCTTTTACTTTCGCTACCACTTTTGCTACCTTTGTAATGTAACCATTTGACATGTTCGGCCCTTAGTATAAAACTCGATCCGATGCGGTTTATGTGGCTATGGTGTTTATAATATAATGTTTAGTTCAGTTTACATCATGTATGAAATGATTCAGTGATGTATCTATGAGTATTATCTACCGATCCAGGGAATAGCACAATATTTTAACACATGATTTGAATTTGTGAAATCCAAGTCTGACAAGAAGAGATTCATGAACTTGCAATTTACTTTACCGCGGCGGTATCAAATGATACCTACGTCTAAAGTTTGAGCTATCTTGGTTTGGAATGGTTACAATCGGTTTCTGAAATTTGAACCCTCGCTAAAACCTAAAATCCTCGATACAGTCTACCAGCTAGTACAGCTCCCGCAGCATGCATATATATATAACGTGACAACCATGGCATCTTCTCTTGTTGTCATGCATCACACAACCTCTACCGAGGTCTGGCCGAAGTCGAAGCTCAGCATGGACGC
This sequence comes from Hsuehochloa calcarea, assembly GCA_036346395.1. Taxonomy (NCBI): domain Eukaryota; kingdom Viridiplantae; phylum Streptophyta; class Magnoliopsida; order Poales; family Poaceae; genus Hsuehochloa; species Hsuehochloa calcarea. The sequence goes on along the minus strand of CM070594.1, from coordinate 62,138,163 downwards.
CCTGAACTTGGTCTGCTTCTCCGGCGAGCCGACCGTCACCGCGGCAACCTGCGCAGCCGCCCGCTCGGGCGTGCCGAGCCACTTGGACTGCATGTACTTGTGCTTCCTCCAGGGGCCCATGTGCATGTTGTTTTCCTTCATGCACCGCTTGGCCGCGGCGCACATGGCCTTCACCACGCCGCGCAGCCTCTCGGCGCGGCCGACGAACACTTCCGGCAGCGCGGTCACCAGCGCGCGGTACTGGGTGCTGGCGCGCGCCACCTCGAACTCGGCGCGGAAGCTGAGCTCCACCACCACCCGCACCGCGCTGCCGCTCCTCGTCTGCACCACCACGTCCACGTAGCTGTGCTCGCCTGCGGGCGCACGTTTCACAGGCGCAAAAAAGCGTCAGTTTCGGGCGATCGATCCGTCCGGCTGGTGTGCCGAACTTGTGAAACAGAACGCGCGGTTCGGTTTGGAATATCTCGTGAAGTTTTTTTTTTTTTGTAATGTTTCGTGCAAACGTGGTGTAATTATTCCTCTGGCCGGGTGAGTTGACGTGGACTTGGCAAGACTGTTGCAAGTTCACGTCACACGTTTGGGTCTATTTGTAAGCCCATAAATAATAGAGACAGTGATGGGTGCCTGCCTGACATTTACTTGGCTGTGTGTTTTCACATTGGAAGCGTCTGTTTTTTTTGGAGCAGAGGATGGCCATGTCCATGTGAGGCATGTGACTTAACAAGTTATCGTGTTTGCTACCCATTTGTTGTGAATAAGCATTCTATAATGGGTAGGCGAATATATGCTTATATTGAGTATGCTAACTCATTTCCTAATTTACTAGGACTTGGAGATGTATGTTACAAAAAAAATTAGATGGATTATAATAAGATTGTGACTCATACTTCTCTTCAGAGTACGATTTCTACTTCACTTTAGAGGACCAAGGGGATTATATAAACTCATAAGGACAAGGTAGAGGATTAGAGGCTAGGTAATTTTTTTAGTACTGGATTCTTGTATAGGACAAGGATCGGATCCGAGAGTTCTAATTCTTGTATAGGACAAGGATCCGCGGGTTCTAAAAGGTTTGAGAAGATTGTAAAAGAGCAACAATCTCTTGTACTCTTTTGAGGTTATGTTTAAGGAATTTACAGTCGGCTTAACTAAATCTCACTCCCGTTATGGTTGTTTCATTGCCGTTATTTTTATTATCTTTACGATATTTATTTATTTGATATTGTGCATGCTCGTACCGTATTCCACAGACTCTGATTCAATCCGGAGACCACTGCTGCGGATAAAAAGTGGTATTAGAGTTTAGGAGCTTATGTCATTCAACTCTAGTGGGAAAAAAAATCCTTACGTGTGGCGATAACAAATTAAACATCCCACTTGCAGTCTGTACTTGAAAAGGCGCAGAAGGATCAAATCTTGACTACAAGAGTACAGGCACCTCGAATTAGTGCGACAAGGCGTACGTCTATCCTAGCTAGACGCACAGGCACAAGGTGCAGGCCAACGGTGCTATTTTCTTTTGGAAAACTCTCATGCCGTCTGAATTTTAGCTTAAGAAGTAACCAACTATTGAACAACCAAATTAGTTACCTGAAGGGATGTCCGGCGAGCGCGTCCACTTGGACTTGCAGATGGCGCTGTTGTACCCGGCGTCGCGCAGCCGCTCGGCGACGTGCCGAAGCATGCAGCTCCGGCAGTCCCCGGCCGCCGCCCGTTTGGCGCAGGAGCAAACGGCGCCCGCGGCGCGCATCTTCTTGATAGCCTCCTCCGTGTCCGCTCGTATCCTGCTCTCGGCCGGGCTGGTCTTGGCCAAAGCCTCCTGTACATCCACATCCACGCATATTGCATCACAGGGCCGGAAGATATTACGAGGCTAGCCCAGAGGAAATAAGAACACACAAGATCAATCCAAAATATCATGGTCACATCAGTGCTGTGTGGATGTGGTCTTGTTACCAATCACCCGTTAATAATATCTCCACACATGTCCAGATTGAAGTTCACGTAATCATGGCCGTATCAAGAATTAAGGAAGATCTACTCTTGATCAGCACAAAAAACACATCGATTAGCGAATGGAGGGAAGACTTACATGTAGCTGCGAATGCTGGGTCCGCCAGAAGGCCTTGCTCTCGGCGGCACCACTGCCGCCGGACCCCTCGTCGTCGTCGTCGTCGTCGTTCTCCGGCCATGATCTCTCCCTCTCGGCCTCCTCGAAGAAGCCAAACACCATGTTCGACAAACTCATCTCACTGTCCATCGCCTCTTCCATAACCATCGTGTGTTTCGATCCCTTGGCTCCTTGATCGCCACAAACTAAAATTCTTCTTTGCTTCTAAACGGTGTACTTCTACTCGATCGACCCAGAGAGGCTAGGCTATATATCACCGGAAGCGTTGGGGGACGTGGCGAATGGGCAGTGGTAGAGGTGGTGGGTACGGTGAGGTGGGCCCCAGGTGGTGTGGCTGAGGCGATTGGGGACGGGGCGCTGGGGCCTGCCTGTTTGTTCGGACACGGGAACAGCACGGATCCACGTCAGGTATCCAGCCGGATTCTATGCGCGCGACAGTACGCTTGCCGTTGTTTTCTATGGTTGGCTCATGGTCTAGGATTCAAAAACTGGCTAGGAAAAAAAAAATCGAACCATGGTCGATACAGATTACCGGGCTGATATCAGCGGTAACCGATTTTCTGCTGGGTGGTTTTAATTATCAACTTTAAACTTAAAATTTGAATTTAGCCAGTTTTCGGCCGGTTACCGCCCAGTTTGAACTGATTTCTCTCATCGGTACCCGTCTGAAATTACTATTCATCAATTCAAATTCAAATTTCATGTTTAAATTTTTCGAGCCAATATTTTTAAGACAGTAACCAGCTGGTTACCAGCACCGATATTTTTTATCCTTGCTCATGATAGGCGTAGGGTACCGATAGTGTCATCATGAAGCAAGAGACTTAAGTTTAGACTACGATGAACGATATTTCATGGGAAATTATCTAGCGTAAACCAATAATAATTCGACATTAACATGTTAACTACTCCATCATCTCAATTTCAACAGATGATATATAATATAATGCTACTAAGGAACAACATCATAGGCACATTTTTTGCTAGCTTCATGCTCCTTTTCTTCATAGAGGTCACGACACAATGCCATACATAACTTCCGCTACTTGGCAATGCACTATTATCAATCATGTGCGCTCTATCGTTGTACAGTGCATGCTGGGGGCGTGATAGCTTTCCTGCTTTTCTAGAGCACTTAGTTGCTTAAGTTTGTAACTTTGCTTTTGAGTAACTTAATAAAACTCTCTTTTCCTCGCAAAAAAAAATCAATCTTCCTCGCAAAAAAAGAAAAGAAATCAATCACCCGCGCTCCAAAAAAAAAATCTTCATCAATAGATGATATTACCAACTTACCATGTACTTTTCTTGCAACGAACCATAGTGTTCATGTGGCAATCAATATCTAGACACAGGCCCACATTGGCAGGTCCTTCGTGGGAGAAAAAAAAACTATCATAACAGGGAGGGAAAGTGTTTTGAGCAACCAAGGGCACACAGCATGTGCAACACAATCCAGGCCAAAGGCGATCCAGCAACCACCCCCTCGCCCCCCGTGTCCGGGGACTCCAATAATTCCACCCTGGGTCCGTCCCTCCACGCTGTGATGCTGGGGAGGGGACAACGCCGCCGCGCCGCCGCAGCGGGAATGGACGTTTGCACAGCGGCTCGGTCACCGCACCTCCTCCACTGTGCTCACTCGCGGATATGCCTCGCATCCGCAGATATCCGTTCGGTCACCGCCCCTCCTCCACTGTACTCACTCGCAAATATGCTTCGCATCCGCAGATATCCGTTCGGTCACCGCCCCTCCTCCGCTGTGCTCACTCGCAAATATGCTTCGCATCCGCAGATATCCGTGTGGTGGCGTCCCTGGCTCCTGCGGCTGCAGCGTGCACCGTCGTCGGCTAATGCGGATATACCATACGTTAGATTCTGAATGCGATAGGAATATGAGTTATTAATTTTTTTTTATAATAATTACAGTGATCAAGAATCAAAATTATATACAATTTATGTATAAAAAAGTTGTAAATGAATTAAATTTTAACTATTTTGGATTGAGAAACAGTCGAATGTTGTATAGATAAACCCTTAAATTTAAAATACGCAGTGTACGACTACTAGTAATACACTAGTACTATTTTTGCTTGTAATATAAATGTGCACATGCACAGGTTTATAAACGTAATACTCATATGTAAATTTAGGCAAGGAGTACGCATGAATGCTCGATCTAGATGTGGTGCAAGTTCCTTAGTTGTACTGTGAGGCTCGAGATCAAAGATGAGAATTGAGGTGCAGCATAAGCTCAGTGGGTAAAGAGGCGAGAGGCGTCAAGACGACGCCCCAGGTGCCCATCTCCTTCTGTACTAAATGCCAAAGCTCATGGATAAACATCACAAAACAAAGGTGTGGTGAAAGTATATGTGGCACCATTCACACCATTTTGATGTCAAATTTTAAACAACTTTTTATGCTCGCGGAGTTCATTCTTTCTCAATGGTAGCATGCTCGGGTGTGGAGGCCGGGAGCTAATTCAATTTGGTCAGAAAACGCCAAGTCGAAGCATTGTTGTTCTCTCCACAAATGCTCCGTCTTTGTGTCAAAAGAAATATCCATATTCGCTTCTAAGAACTAGAAACTCTCACCTTTATCGGTGAAAAAAAGATAAAGATATACACCGTCGATTGTGGTGGGTTCAGATTATAACGATCTAGATTAAAAGAAAGAGTTTATGTCCAGTACAATAAAACTAAAATTCAAAATATAAAATAAAATAAAATCAGAAATTTAATTTCCATACGAATTCCCAAGTAAAATAGTCAGTATCAAATACAATAAAACTGAAACTTGGAATAAAAATAAAATAAAATCAATTATTTGATATACAAACGAATATCTAAGTAAAATACCTAAATAATTATAATTCATAATAAAAATAAATAAAAATTGAAAATTACATTTGTATACAAAATTCAACAAAAAACTGAAATTTGAAATAACATCAGCAATTTAATTTCGATACAAATTTCAATAAGTATAATTCGGAATAAGAATTAAATAATAATTGGCAATTAGATTTGTATACAAAATTCAGCCAAAAAATAACAGAAATTTAGAATAAAAATAAATAGAATTAGCAATTTGATTTCAATGCGATTTCCATAGTAAAATCCCTAAATAACAGTAATTTGGAATAAAAATTAAAGAAAAAAATTAGCAAATCATACAAATTCCAATAAAAAACAACTGAAATTTAGAATTAAAAAATAAAATAAAATTTGTAATTTGTTTTCCATACGTATTCCAAAATAACTAAAATTTAGAATAAATTAAATAGATTTAGCAATTTGATTTTTATACGAACTCCAATAAAAATAACTGAAATATTGAATAAAAATAAAAGTTATAACGAGGATGATACTAATGGTGTCGGATGAGACACAAAAGAAGTCACTACGTTCACTCATAAGGTCACGTGTTTCTATTGTTGCTTCCTATAGAATAAAAATAAAAAATAATTAAAATTTTGATTAAAAAATAGATGTTATAACGAGGATAACATGAATGGTGTTGGAGGAGACCATAAAAGAGTGCAATAACATTGAACTGTCCTGCAAGAAGACATTGACCCACGGGGAAGCAAAGAGCCGAGGCGGCGATGACAAAGATGATGACAATGTCGTACTGCTGCTGGAGCCATTAAAGGGAAAGTCCAGTGTTGAAGGAACCAATGGTAGCGATGATAAGTGGTGAGCGCCGACGTTGTTGAAGAAGTTAGTGGTCAAATAAGCTTGATGATGAGGAAGCTCTGTTAGAGATGAGATGGAGTTTTGCATTGAAGACGAGCTATGGACAATATAGGGGCCATCGGGTAGCCAGGAGCGTGTCATCATTGGTGATGTGCATGTTGTCGCCGGTGATAGCGAAAAGACTCTTCATATCGTTAGACAACGACTAAAACAGGCATACTTACATTAGTGAAGATGGTTGCCATGGTTAGTGAGGAAGTCACAGCGTTCAGTTGGCCAACATTGAAGAAGAGGAGCGACTAACACGAGAGAAGAAAACATCGAGCATGTATAACATCATGCATGTGTATGTACATGCATGCATCCATATGAAAAGAAACACATGTGGGCGTACAGAGGCAAAAGAGCAAATAGCTTGGAGTAGAGATGGTGCAGCTGTAAGGAATATGCTCAGGGTCACCGGAGAGAGTATGACACGTGTCCCAAGCTGGGATCGACGACGGTTACATGTGTATACGCGTTGATATCGCAATGGTTAGCATTAAGTAAAAATTAGGGAGAAGTAGAAGAAAACTATGTATTAAAATATTGCATTGGAAGGGGTAGCAGCTGAGAGGGATCGATCAAGATTTGGGCTTGCTGTTGGATGTTGAAGCAAAAAAGTTGTAACGACAAAAAGAGATAAAAGCTACACGCTTTGGTGGGGCAGCCGACGTGTAAGGGAATATAAGTTCAAGGTAAGTCGTCCATAGTGCATCGGTGTATGCGTGAACAAGGTACTATAATACATTATACCATGTAAACTAATAAGATAATTGTTCACACACATAATCAATATATTGCTTTAGATTAAATAGAGGTACATGTGCATACATACAATTTGGGGGAAAATAAGTAATAAAGTAAGGATAGGGGCATGCAATTACATCATCTATGCATGATGAAAAGTGGTTAGTTTTTAATAACCCCATCAACTTATTATGCTAAATGATTTTATTCCATCAAAGCACATACTTCAATTATGTTCATCAGGTTGTAATTTTTTTTCAAGTTTTTATTGTCATTTTCAATATTTAGGATATCTTAAAAGTCTAAATAGCCTACAAGATATATAAATATATTCCCAAGTATTTATACAAACTTTAAAACAAATCTAATCGTGCAAATGCGCGGGCCACCCTACTAGTTATCTTATTAAATCAGAGGTAAAAGAAGTCACCAGTTCGCTCCCACGAGCTAGGAATTCTCACATTATTCGGTGAAAAAAATAGAAAGATCTACACCATCGATCATATTGGGTCTAGATTACAACGGTCTAGATTAAAAGCAATAGTTAATGTCAAGTACAATAAAACTAAAATTTAGAATAAAAAATAAAATTGACACGAATCAAGAAATCCTCATTTAATTATTTAGATTATAGATAATGACGCCATTATATGGTTCTTGAGTATACCCCTTAATGTTCATAAGGGAGAAGCTGGAGTCGTAAGATCTTCTACGACTACCTCATGATCGTAAGTTCTTCTACGATCACCTCATGGTCGTAAGTCCTTCTACAACTAGGTCAGCTACGACCACCCCATAGTCTTAAGTTCTTCTACGACTAGCACATGATCGTAAGTTCTTCTACTACAACCACCTATAATCGATCGAGCTTACAGACAACTAGGCCCAATTGATTAGGGCATCTAAACAATCAGTATACGCTATTATTCTTCGAAATAATTGCATGATTAATCTCTCTGTCCTGGTGATAACTTTCTGGCGACGTGGGAACGTTACTTCTCCCACAAGTAATCTCTGGTAACTGCGTCATCATCTGAAGCATTAATACGCCCTTTGGGCTGGAGAAATTGTCGCTTACTTCGAGCACGCTATAAAAGAAGGAATCACTAGACGGCGGATAGGGAGGAAGAAAGACACAATCAGGAGCACAAGACGTTGCATTTCAGTCTTTCTCTTGATCTGTAACTAGCATACTCAATATAGCCACACAGGAGTAGGGTTGTTATTCTCTCCGGAGAAGGCTCGAACCTGTATAAAAATCCTTGTGTCATTCTCTCTGCGTGATTTGAGTCTTAGAGACCCCCGAATCAAACAATTATTACGTAAGTTCGGTTCTAAAACACCGACAGTTGGCGCCGACAGTGGGGATCTTCTGGTCATCAGGTTTCCTTCATTTTCTTCCAACTCTAATGCTTCCATGGCAGGAGGGTGGAACGAGGAGAACTGGTTCGAATTGGCTGATTACGCACATATCGACATGGATGTCGGCTTCGACTACGAGCTGAGTATTGTATCATCCGATGGTGATATCGCCTCCGGAGATCATTCTCTAGGAGACCATACCACTGATGGAGTTGAGGAGGGATTCTTATCCCCCCACAACATTACCTCCAAATGAGGAATCAACTTCCTCGAAGGGAAAGGGTCAATCCGACCACAATCAGGACTGCTCCGAGGCAGACCCAAGACATGGTGAGGCCTCCCCCTCAAAATGTTCAGTATTACAGGCAGTTCGTACGATGGCTAGTCGGGCCATAGGTGAAACACCTTTTTTCCTAGTTTTCGGTGCCGAAGCCATGCTTCCACCAGAACTAAAGATCAGGTCAACACGAGTCAAAACTTTCAACAACTCTACCCAAGAACAACTTCGAGCATATGACATCAACCTACTCGAAGAGAAGAGAAATCAAGCTTTAATCCGTTCAGTAGTCTACCAGCAAGCCCTGCGCAAATACTACGATCGAAAGGTCCAACCTCGCAGCCTTACTATAGCTGATATGGTATTGAAGAAAATTCAATCCCAGACTAATCGGAACAAGCTTTCCCCCAAGTGGGAAAGTCCAGGTTCGGTACGACTATCAATGGAAGACAGCCGGATTCTCTCAAACTCTTGGAACATTGACTAGTTACGTAAATATTATGAGTAACCAACCACCTCGACAATAAAGTATCAGGTTCTTTCTATCTTTATTGTCTTACTTTCAGTAACACTTTGATAATTTTTCGACTATCCCCTGGTCGTAAGTTTTTCTACAACCAGTACACAGCACTTCTTTAAACTGGTCAAAAGGATAGGAACATCACCTAGTCGAAGCCTTTCCTTTCTGCACGTGGTCCTGCCCACTCGAAGGAACTTTCTGGTGTCGACACGTTCCTCACTTTTGCTGCCAACACACGTTCCTCGCTTTCTGGTGTCGAAATATTTTTAAGCTAACTCTTAGTACCTTAGTTTATTTCTTCATTTGTTTTGAAAAATACTCTACGCAAGTACACTTTGGTAATTTATTCGACTACTCTTGGTAAACTCAGTTGGTTCTAACTGATCGGAGAAAGACACAACACCTAGTCGAAATCTTTCCTCTCTACACGTGGTCCTGCCCAAGAGAAGTAACTTCTTAGCGTTATCCTGGTTCTAACTCTTGCTACCTGGGCAAACCTATTGAGTGCACTCGAAAAGGCCGAACAAATTCAAAAGGAACTCCAAACGTTTATCTAACTCAAGTTGCCGCCCTTGATTTGATTAATGTAGTCAGGGATGGTAACATCACCTAGTCGAAGACTTTCCTTTCTGCACGTAGTCCTGCCCACTAGAAGGACCTTCCTGGCGTCGAGCCGTTACCACTCTTACGACCAGTGCATGATAATCGGGATCACAGACTATAAGTTAGCCAAACCTTTCTTTTTTCATAAAACCCTTTTAACACTATTTACTTAGTTTATCTAAATAAACTAAGAAAATAGTCGGGGCTAGGATAAAGTTATTAATATGACTTTAATTATTAGTCCTAATCTCTTTTTTCTATTCATTATCTTATGAGTTACTAACTACTCGACAAGATGATTTTTCATGAAGAAGAAAGAATCATATATATCAACATACTTGTCTTTCAAGGTTCCTTTTACAAACTACTCCAATGAAGGAGATTCTATCTGCATCTCCTCCGTGAATTCCTTGCTGATTGACTGCATATCTTCCATCAACCGCTCCGCTTCTTCTTCAGAGCAATCAAAGTCAGCTTTGACTTGTTGCAGATTAAAGTTGGGGTCATGAGCTTTAAGTTTTGCCATAAAAAAACTTATTCCGCTTTCGACCGCCTCCTTTATCGAATTAGTTTGGTTGGTCTTCAGAGTGGTCACCAACTCTTGCAAAGTCCCGACTAGTTTTTCAATGGTACTCAAGTGAGTAATTATCGTGTCTTTACGAGGAGTAACCTCCTCGGCATGTAGCCCACTGCGTACATTGTTAAGGAGAGAAATATTGTCCTGAAGGTTGATCCTCATCGACTTTATCTCCTTTTGATTACAAGTCGAATCCTCACGGAGTTGTTTTATTTTGACTACTTGCTCTTAAAAGAATAAGGCTAGTTGGATAAAGTGACCACTAAAGGAAAACAAAAATGGTCTCACGAAAAGACTTATTTACCTAATAGTCAAGAACCTTACTTCTTAACTTCATCATCATGAGAGGCAGTGCTTTTTGCATAGCACTCCCCCCAAGACTTAACCTCCTGATCTTTTTCTTTGGCGATACGGGACATCTCGTGAACAACCATGGTCTTGTCTTTCACCTCGGTTTCGAGCTTCCCCATTTCAACCACTTTTTCTATAAATGAATTAGGGTTAGAAAAAGAAAATAAGGTTATAAGCAGTCTTAAGTTCAGCACTTACCGTTTATTTGTCCCTACAACTTTTGAATTGCAGAGTTTGCCTCCTGAATATTCTTCAGAAGGGCCTCTTTTCGTCGCTCTAGAACCTACAGAGGAAAAGAGTAGACATGAGCATAGGACAAGCGGTTGTAAGTCTTTCTACGACCGGTACCTAGTAGTAAGTTTTTCTACGATAATCCTCTAGTCGTAAGTTCTCCTACATCATTATACAGTCGTAAGTTTTTCTACGACATTTCCCTGGTCGTAAGTTCTTATACGACCAGCACATACTCGTAAGTTTTTCTACGAAAATCATCTGGTCGTTGTTCTCCTACGACCAGTATCTAGTCGTAAGTTTTTCTATGTGTTAGACCGAAAAGGCGACTAGAGGAGGGGTGAATAGTAGCACACTCACTTTTTCAACCAAGATCAGATTCAATATAAATTTCACTCTAATAGCTATGGAAGCTATGAAGATCAATATACCAGTACAGCGGAAGACTAGTATTGAATCCAATCTAAACCCCGAAACAAAACAACCAAAATCAACACGGGCTAAAATTCTAAGTGTTGGGCGGTCTGACCTCTGTGTTAATGGCGGTCGGACCGGTCACCTTGGGCGGTCTGACCTCCTGTCTGATGAACAGTAAAAATAACCCAAAAACGAAGTTGTAAATAGATGTAACTTTTGATCTACAACTCCAAACTTGATGAAACTTGGAACACACCTTCTCTAGGATGTCAGGAACCTATTCCAATCGAAGATCGTGAAGATCCTTGGAAAAGTTACGACATTTTTTCGTTTGACATGAGGATGGTTCAAAACCGAGTCAAAACAAAAACTAGATCCAAAAACTTGCTCATGGGTGATTGATGATCAAGATGATCCTAGATGTGTTCCCATATGTCACAGCAAGCTAGATCATGTGAAGAAATAAATCAAAGACTCACGAATCAAAGAAAGACTCAAAATCACCAAATAGAGAGAAGGAAGGCAAAGAGACACATCTTTGAGCAAACTTTCCTTAGATTAATTTGATAGGGTTTGGGTTTACAGCCACTCCATCAATGGAGGACAAAGCTCAATCCAAGAGCACGAAATCAAATCAAAACTCTCTAGAACCCTAACCTCCACTAATCCTCTCCCTAAGCAAAACTAGGGTTTCAACAATAATAAAAGGGTTGAAGGGGGTGCATCCACCTCCCTCCTCTATTTATAGTGGAGGCTTAGACCTTCTAGAAGATTAACTTAAATGGGCTCCCGTTAAGGCCCAACACAAACGGGTCACACACGCACGCATTTTAAAGCGTCGTCTTCAACACCTCTTGACCTAAACCGCTTCTCTTTGCGTCGTCTTGCGCCGCGGGTTGGCAAAAGGTCACCAAGGTGGTATTTGGTAAGATTACCAAAATACCCATTCTCGGTCCTTCTCCGAAGACTGAGTCCATCTGCGCGAATCACTTCGCATGCTCCGCCACGTGTAGGTTGATCAACGGCTCTCTCCATGTCGGTAAGTCTCTCCCATCCGGCTCCCACCGAAACCACTATAGCACTTGCACCGACTCCCGCGCCGCTTGATCAAACCAGTCGCACCAAACTGTCTGTTCGGTCCTCTTTGTCCATTCTGCACCATACTTGAGTTCTTTGACATCACCCGGCATTATCGATCGTTCTGGACCTCAGCTCTCCAAGCCTAGTCCCGATCATCCTCGCCGTTGACCGTCGTTGACCACCAAGCAACCTGCACGAAAATAGATAAGCAAATCGAATCCGGGAACAAGTTCTTCACAACTTGACCCACGTTAGTCAAAACATGCATCATGCAACACATATGCACTGAAACTCATGACTTTGACCTAACAACCGAACATCGCCGCCATAGCGGGCGGCGATCAAGTGACAACCGGTCGAGCGGACCCCTCGGGGCGATCGACCGCCCACCGATCGGTCGACCGCCACCGATTGGCGGTCGGACGCGGATGGGACTTAGCCAAAATTTGGCCCCTAAAATCCTGACCCTCAGAATTTTTATCACGAATAACTTTTGACCGAGACTCCAAAATCATGAGACCAAGTGCGATGACTCCCTCTCTTGCACCACTCTCTATTTCCGCCCAACTCAAAATATCACCTCTGATAACTTGCCGGTCCGACTGCCTCCTGTGGGCCGGTCAGACCGACCATGAATCGGTCAGACCAGCCACCCTGGCCGGTCAGACCGGTTCTGGCTTGACAGAACTGTTTCTTTGCCAAAAACTCGTGAAACGATAAACCGTTAATGCCATTGCCAATTGTCACATCATCCTAAGTTCTGGAGTATATCCCCATGATATCCACACTATGATATTTCACTGGTCGTAAGTTCTTCTACGACCAACACATAGTCGTAAGTTCTCCTGCAAAAATCCCCAAGCACTGTGCAAGTGGTAGAAACATAAACTACGTGTAATAGTGACTTACCATCTTTCTGCCTGCTCGCAGAGTTCCGCCTTCTCATGTCGCAGCTGTACAAGTTGTTTGTTGTACTCTGCAACAGTGACAATTTGCTCTAGAGCACTCTGCATAAAGAAGGACAGTGAGAGGCGAGAAAAGCCACATATATAAATATTGAGTAACAAGCACTTACGATGATGCTCGTTCGAGCAAACATGGAGAGTACGCATGCCGGGTTCTTCAGTTCATCAAGCTCTTGAACACCGATTCCACCACAACTTTTTGAGACGCTCGTCATCGAAAACATTTCCCCTGTCAGGAATATCCTTGGGGTGTGGAACTCGGGTACGAGACCTGAAAGCAGAACATCCCACAATGGAAGCCGGGCCGAAGAATTCAGAAAAGAAGTTAACATATTCTTCTTCTTCTGATTCAGTGACGACAGGTCCTTGGGGACCGAGAGGAACGTCTACGACGACTTCCTTCCCGGCTGGTGGCCCAATGATCCATCGCCTTGGCCTGATTCCTCCGCTGCATCATTTGTCATTTTCGCCTCAACCTCTATGGCCACTCCTGTGATCGTAGTTGCTTCGGCAGCAACGACCTCTTCCACCACCCGGACGGTGGGCGACCCTTCGACCACCACCACTGTCATTCCTCCAACTGCCTAAGAAATAGTAGTGGATTCCTCACCAAGAACATCCTTGCGGGCTGGAGGAGTCAGGCTAAGATCACAAAAAGGGAAACATGTCAAATGGTAAAAAAAATAAAAGGTAAATATCGTTTTTACACTTTTGTCTTTTTACATACCTTCGTGTGCCAGATTTGATCTTGAATCTGAAAGAAACCTTAACTAAAGAAGATTTCTTCGACTTCTTCTCAACCACGACCACGTCTAGTCGTGGGTCTTAAGCGAGCACTACCGCTCATTGAGCCTCCTGGCTCTCCAGATGGTCGAGACCTGTCTCAACCACATCAAGGGCAGCACTGCCCTCGACCACAGACACTACTGGTGCGGTAGTTTCCTTCACAAAAAATATATAACTATTCCAAATCTCCTTTAATTGCTGCTTGACAAAGCCACGAGAGGCAGAAAGTATTATTATTGTAGTAAAAGGGTACCTTGATCTTGGGGGCTTTGCGTTTGAGTGCTTCAACCGCTTCGACCGCCTTTGACTTCTCTGCAGCAGCCATTTCTGCAGTGAACCATGCAAAGAACCTGGTCGGAGTAGCAGAGCTCGAGCTTGCGCCTCCCTTATCGGCAACTTTCACGAGCCGACGTTATTCGGCTGGAGGAGCATCGACTTGCTCCATCGTTGTGCCTACGATCATAAATTCGACCTCTTCGTCGTCTCGACGGTCTTCCATGCCTACTTTCAGCAGAAGTCATAAAAAGATGTATTACTAAACGGTCGTAAGTTCTTCTACGACCAGAACCTAGTCGTAAGTTTTTGTATGACAACGCTCTAGTCATAAGTTTTTCCACGACCATTCTCTAGTCGTAAGTCCTTCTACGACCAGTACATAGTCGTAAGTTTTTCCACGACTACGAGATCCTAAAGAAGAAGTCAGTCTTTGGTTACCTTTAGGCTTTCCCTCCTATCCTCTGTAGTCAAAACTACAAGTATTTGAGGAGCCGCCATGTTTGGTGGTGAGGATTTCTCACAAACGAGCTTGACCCGAGCGTCAATTTCCGCTTGTGTGAGATCTGCAGGAGCAAATAAACTTTCAATGACCAAGTTCGAAATCAATAGAAAGAGAGCTAAATTGAAGGTTTACTTACCATGCTCGTAATCTCCGGTCGGGTCTTGCGACCCCGAGTACTTCCACATAGGATGTGCTCGTTTCTTCATAGGGATAATGCGGCGCGTGGTGAAACCCTTTACCACGTGCCAACCGGTGAGCCCGCCTCCTTCAAGTCCTTGATGGCTTGAATGTAGGGGGCGATCCGGCCAAAATGCTTGATAGTCGAATCCGAGGAAGAAATCTTCTCGACGGTATTCCCAGCGAAAGAGAGGCTGTCTTCACTGGTCGTCTCCCAGTAGAACCATCTCTTCGGGAATCGCTACAACAGATAGGTCTATGAGAGTCGATTCAAATTCGAAAATTTGTCTATTCGAGAAAACTGAGTCTGTCTTTACACCTCAAGCGAAATTACCTTCTTGACCAAATCTTTTTCTAGTCAAATGAAATACCAATCGAAAAGGATTTACTTTCGATTACCATACTACGACCACTTTGTAGTCGTAAGATTTTCCACGACCACCTTGTAGTCGCAAGGTTTCCTGCAAACTTCTTGAACAAGTTTGTTTCTAGTCAAATAAAATATCAGTCGAATGGTCTTTCCTTCAACCACCGTTCTACGACCATCTTCTGGTCGTAAGATCATCTACCGCTCCTTTCCCAAGTAGGTACTTTCACTTGAAGCTGAGGGCTAGATGACGAGGATCTAGAAATCCTCATTTAATTATTTATTCATAATCATTATTATGGATAATGATGCCATTATATGGTTCTTGAATATACCCCTTAACGTTCATAAGGGAGAAGTTGGAGTCGTAAAATCTTCTACGACTACCTCATGATCGTAAGTTCTTCTACGATCATCTCATGGTCGTAAGTCCTTCTACGACTAGGTCAGCTACGACCACCCCATAGTCGTAAGTTCTTCTACGACTAGCACATGATCGTAAATTCTTCTATGATCACCTCATGGTTGTAAGTCCTTCTACGACCAGATTAGTTACGACCACCCTATAATTGATCGAGCTTACAGATAAGTAGGCCTAATTGATTAGGGCATCTTAACAGTCAGTATACTCTATTATTCTCCAGAATAACTGCACGATTAATCACTTTGTCCTGGTGATAACTGTCTGGCGACGTGGGAACGTTATTTCTTCAACATTAATCTCCGGTAACTGCGCCATCATCTGAAGTATTGATACACCCTTTGGGCTGGAGAAATTGTCGCCCACTTAGAGCACGCTATAAAAGGAGGAATCACCAGATGGTGGAGAGGGAGGAAGAAAGACACAATCAGGAGCATAAGACATTGCATTTCAGTCTTTCTCTTGATCTGTAACCAGCATACACAATATAGCCACACAGGAGTAGGGTTGTTATTCTCTCTAGAGAAGGCCCGAACCTGTATAAAAATACATGTGTCATTCTCTCTGTATGATTTGAGTCTTGGAGACCGCCCGAATCAAACAATCATTACGTAAGTTCGGTTTTAAAACACCGACAAAAATAAAATCAGCAATTTGATTTCCATACGAATTCCTAAGTAAAAGATTTTATGTCAAGTACAATAAAACTGAAATTCAAAATAAAAATAATATAATATCAACAATTTGATTTCCATACAAAATTCTAAGCAAAATTCCTAAATAATTATAATTTAGAATTAAAAAATGGATATTCGATTTGTATATGAACTCAAACAAAAAAACTGAAATTTGAAATAAAATTAGCAATTTAATTTCGATACAAATTCCAATAATTATAATTGAGAGTAAGAATAAAACAATAATTGGTAAATATATATGTATATGAAATCCAGCCAAAAATAACTAAAATTTGGAATAAAAATAAAACTAAATTAACAATTTGATTGCAATGTGAATTCCATTGTAAAATCCCTAAAGAACTGTAATTTGTAATACAAATTATTAATTGGATTGATATACGAATTCTAAGAAAAAAGAACTGTAATTTACAATAAAAAGAAAAGAAAATTTGTAATTTGATTTTCATACATATTTCAAAAAATATCTAAAATTCTGAATAAATTAAATAAATTGAGCAATTTGTTTTTTATACGAACTACAATAAAATTAACTAAAATGTTGACTAAAAATAAAAGTTATGACGAGGATGTCACAAATGGTGTCAGGTGAGGCTCAAAAGAAGCCACGACGTTTACTCTCAAGGTCACGTGTTTCTATGTTTCTTCCTATGAAATAAAAATAAAAAATAACTAAAATGATGATTAAAAAATGCAAGTTATAACGAGTATAGCACGGATGGTGTTGGAGGATACCACAGATGAGTGCAATGGCATCTATCTATCCTGCAAGAAGACATTGACCCACGGGGAAGCAAAGAACCGAGGCGACGACAACGGAGATGATGACAATGTCGTGCTGCTCACTAGAGCCATTAAAGGGATTGTCCACTATTGAAGGAGCCAAGAGCCGCGATGACTCGTGGTGAGCGTCGGTGTTATTTAAGAAGTTAGCGACCAAAGAAAAACTTGATGATGAGAAAGCCCTAGTAGAGAGGAGATGAAGCTTTGCTTCGAAGACGAGATTTGGACGATATGAGGTCATCGGGTAGCTAGGAGCATGTTATCACTGGTGAGGGGCACGTTGTCACCGGCGATGATAAAAAAGATATATCATATCTTTAGACAACGACTAAAGTAGACATGCTGACATTAGTGAAGATGGTCGCCACGGTTACTGAGTAAGTCATGCCGTTGAGTTGGCCAATGTCGACGAAAAGAAGCGATTGACACAAGAGAAGAGGATGTCTAGCATGTATAACATTATGCATGTGTATGTACATGCATGCATCTATACAAATAGAAGCACAGGCGTACAGAGGCAGATGAGCAAAAAGTTTGGAGTAGAGATGATGCAGCCGTAAAGAATATGCTGGGGGTCACCGAAGAGAGCTTGACAAGTGTCCCCAACTAGGATCAGCGACGGTTGCATGTATATACACATTGATGTCGAATGGTTAGCATTAAGCAATAATTGGGAAAAGTAGAAGATAACTATAAGTTAAAGTATTGCATTGGAATAGGTAGCAACTGCGAAGGATCGATCAAGATTTGAGCTTATTGTTGGAGGTTGAAGCAAAAAAGTTGTGATGACGAGAAGAGATAGAAGCCACACGTTTTGGTGGGGCAGTCAGCGTGTGAGGGAAGATAAGTTCAAGGTAGGTCGCTCATGGTGCACCGCTGTATGCGTGAACAAGATACTCTAATACATTATACCATGTAAACTAGTAAGATAATTTTTCGCACACATAATCAATGTATCGCTTGAGATTAAATAAAGGTACATGTGCATGCATATAATTTGAGAAAAAAATAACTAATAGAATAAGAATAGGGACATGCAACTACATGATGAAGAGTGGTTAGTTTCTACGAACCCCAACAACTTATTATGATCAACGATTTTCTTCCGTCAAAGTAGATACTTCAATTATGTTTCTCACATTGTAATTTTCTTCAAGCTTCTATTGTCGTTTTCAATGTTTAGGATATCTTAAAAGTCTAAATAGCTTACATGATATATAAATATATTCTCAAATATTTATACAAATTTCAAAATAAATCTAGTTGCACAAATATGCGGACCAGCCTGCTAGTTTTATATTAAACACTCAATATTTACGAATGTATGGAGTGGAGACTGCAGATCTCGCGTACAAAAAAAAATGATATCGGCATATGAAATGGCGAAAGAGGATTTAAAGGCTGGACTCATGAACTGTTTTACATCATTAATTATTTGATAGAAATGAACATGAGACACTGATTTTCAACCAACAACCGTGTAGGTCGATCTCTCTCACTAGTCACCACTTGGGGGGTTGGGGGTGGATCAGATATTACTCCCTTCGTTTCAGAAATATACAGTGTTTTAGAGAGTGTGCGGTTTTTTTTACTTTTATCAGTCGTATATAAAAAAAATTATTTGTATTGATCACGTGAAAATGATATCGTTGTATTAGCTAGAAAAGTATTTTTCATAATATAATATTTTATAATATTTTATGATTATATTTATATAAAAAAAAGTAACAGTGAGACACGTTAAAAATCGTATCGATATTCAGAAAAGTCATTATTCGATCCTCCAGCTCGATCTATTTCCTTATCACGATCGCTCTCATGGTACACGTTCTCAAAAAAACATATTGCGCAGGAGACATTTCGACTATAATAAATTGACCCTCATCTACTAAAGACTGATTACATGCATATTGGCCGTGAAGATAGCCCGTGGTTTGGGCTTTGCTATGGGCGAGATGTCAGGCACATACAAGAAATTGTTTCGATTACATAATGTAATACAATAGTACAACTTGTCCAGAACCAAACCATTCTAACTAAGCAATGATTGCCAATGACATGACAAGTACATGCTGTGCCAGGTGGAGCTCGATTAAGATAAGTGAATGAACAAAAGATATAAAATTCCCTCCCTGCATGACCAAAAAAAAAAGGTACGTTAATTAGTCATCTCCGCTTGTAAGAATTTTGGAGAACTTACACTATTTTCTGCAGAGCTTTTTTTTTTTGCACTCTGAGGAAGTTCCTATAGTTCTAAGCGAAGCATACAGAAATGAACAGAGGAAGCTGGAACAGTGCTTCCGCCGATGAATCAACGGCCAATGCGACATGAGTAGTAGGGTCGATGATGCTATGGTGTGCGTCTTCCTTGGGATAACAACGCCAACACACGAGGAGCTGTTTCCCTGCTCCTTCGGATGAGCTCGTTCGTCCGACTCCGATGTATCGCCACCAAATGCAGATAAAAGCGATAAACAATTCGAGTGAGTAGGACAATGATTCGACGAGGTTTGTCGCCTAACAACCGCGCTCTACTCGGGGGAGAGAGGAATGCGTGTGTTTTGGATCTGTGGATTGAATCGTACTGCGCATATATGCGTACTGGTACAATTTTTGACATATAAATAAGAAATTCCTTTCGAAGTGGCAAAGCCTGATGGAAGCAGGGACAATTTCAGTGTTGATTTAATAGTTACCGTGAAAGGAACATATAATGGTAGGTAAAATTGGTATAATGAAAAGCTCAAGTTGGTTCGGTAGGCAAAGCGGGGATGGAGTCCATCATGTTCCCCGCAACAAACTCGACTGTGCAAGCTGGTTGGTGCAAGCTGATCTTAGGAGAGTTCAAGAGGTCGATATGCTAGGCCCTCCCTCGCTGCCCCGCGATCGCACCTACTGCCGCCCTCCGAGCTGCAGCCTCGCCTCGCCACTAGCCTCTGCCCCATTGCACCCTCTGCATTCTTCCAAACCACTCTCCCTCGCTCGTCGCTCCACGCTCCCGGGGCCTGGCTCCCTGCCCCCTTGTGCCCGGACCTACTACGTCGACTCCCCTCCACCGCCACCACCTTTACCCAGGCCCCCCGATTCCAGATCCAAGCCAGAGGAGGTTCCAGAGACACCCCCAAGGCCCACCAGCGCAGCCCCCCCCCCCATCCCAGATCCACCACGCTACTACTTCAAAATGCATTAGCTTTGTCTTCAATTCCCCAACTACCGTCTGCTCCCCCTCCTTAGCTGCATCAAGCTCCGACTACAAAATCCACCTCCCCAAGCCCTACCTTAAATCGACACAACTCCCCACCGCACGGCCACCCCCAATGGCTTTGAATCGCAGTTCTTCCGCACGCGGGGAGGGGCGCGAGGCGGATTCGCGTTAGGATTTGAAGGGACGGAGTAGTGTCAAACATCGCTCTTCGGTGGCGCCGCGACAAAGATTCACTTGGCGCCGACCTACCGCCACCACTCCTCACTCTACGTCCAAGACAGAGTTCTTAAAGAGGTGGAAGGGCAAGTGCTTCAACTGCTTCGCCTCAGACCACTGGGCTGCTTCCTATAGAGAACCCACCAAGTGCTCCTTCTGTCGCTACAACGGTTACCGTGCCAAGCATTGCCTACTTAAAGCGTCTTCCGAGGCATGCAAGCAGCCAGTGTGCCCAGGCAACTGGCGCCACCCCTGACCTCGGCTCTAGCAAGGAGTTCCCGCACCTCCGGCGCAGCCCCATGCCGTGGCTCGGCGACTCGATCTCTCACCCGAACATCGACAGCTCTGTGGTGAACACCTCCTGGGACATGGAGGTTGAGCTCGCGGACCTCGCCACCAATGCTATGGTGGCCTGGCTTGGCCACCCAAGGCATGGCATGGGCCTCGGCATCATCGAGTAGGCCTTTTGTGCCTACTTCTGTGTTCGGGAGGAAAGCCTGATGGAAGCAGGGACAATTTCAGTGTTGATTTAATAGTTACCGTGAAAGGAACATATAATGGTAGGTAAAATTGGTATAACGAAAAGCTCAAGTTGGTTCGGTAGGCAAAGCGGGGATGGAGTCCATCATGTTCCCATAACAAACTCGATTGTGCAAGTTGGTTGGTGCAAGCGGATCTTAGGAGAGTTCAAGAGGTCGATATGCTAGGCCCTCCTCACAGCCGCGACAAAGACCTCATCGCCTCCCTCTGAGCTGCAGCCTCGCCTCGCCACTAGCCTCTGCCCCATTGCACCCTCTGCATTCTTCCAAACCACTCTCCCTCGCTCGTCGCTCCACGCTCCCGGGGCCTGGCTCCCTGGCCCCTTGTGCCCGGACCTACTACGTCGACTCCCCTCCACCGCCACCACCTTTACCCAGGACCCCGAATTCCAGATCCAAGCCAGAGGAGGTTCTAGAGACACCCCCGAGGCCCACCAGCGCAGCCCCCCCCCCATCCCAGATCCACCACGCTACTACTTCAAAATGCATTAGCTTTGTCTTCAATTCCCCAACTACCGTCTGCTCCCCCTCCTTAGCTGCATCAAGCTCCGACTACAAAATCCACCTCCCCAAGCCCTACCTTAAATCGACACAACTCCCCACCGCACGGTCACCCCCAACGGCTTTGAATCGCAGTTCTTCCGCACGCGGGGTGGGGCGCGGGGCGGATTCACGTTAGGATTTGAAGGGATGGAGTAGTGTCAAACATCGCTACTGGTGGCGCACGCGACAACATTCACTTCAGCGCCGACCTACCGCCACCACTCCTCACTCTACGTCCAAGACAGAGTTCTTAAAGAGGTGGAAGGGCAAGTGCTTCAACTGCTTCGCCTCAGACCACTGGGCTGCTTCCTATAGAGAACCCACCAAGTGCTCCTTCTGTCGCTACAACGGTTACCGTGCCAAGCATTGCCTACTTAAAGCGTCGTCCGAGGCATGCAAGCAGCCAGTGTGCCCAGGCAACTGGCGCCACCCCTGACCTCGGCTCTAGCAAGGAGTTCCCGCACCTCCGGCGCAGCCCCATGCCGTGGCTCGGTGACTCGATCTCTCGCCCGAACATCGACAGCTCCGTGGTGAACACCTCCTGGGACATGGAGGTTGAGCTCGCGGACCTCGCCACCAATGCTATGGTGGCCTGGCTTGGCCGCCCAAGGCATGGCATGGGCCTCGGCATCATCGAGTAGGCCTTTTGTGCCTACTTCGGTGTTCGGGAGGAAGACATTACCCTCGTCAACCACTATCTAGATGACTACTCGTGCGCTTCCTACACCGCCACCACAGGGATCGCGCGGCCAACCAAGAGTCTTTCGAGTTCGGCAATCTGTAAATCAATGTCCGGCCATGGCGCTTGAGGACGCACGACAACCATTCTTCCCAGAAGAACCATGTCTGCCTCTGTCTTGAGGGGGTGCCCCTCCATGCCTGGAATGAGGATGTGGCGAGTTGCATCATCGCCAAATCCTGCTCCCTCAACCACATCGAGAACGACTCGCTGCAGTAGAGGGACACCACCACGCTGAATGTTTGGGCTTGGACAGCCAACCCTTCTGCCATCCTCAAGGTACACAAACTAACCCTCAACCACAAATGGTTGCCAGTACTGGGGACCTCCGGTGCTCGGCCATAGACGCATGTAGATGGCCTCACCTTCACAGTCACCATCCATCTGGCCCTCATTGAGGACTACTATGATGCACCCTCCAGCCCACCATGCCATGGTCATGACCCTACCCCATGGCCACGCATCACTGAGTTCATGTGGCGCCTGGACTCCATCGATGGAATAGAACCTCGCCACGACTGGGCTCCAGCGGATGACCACCAGGACCACTCCAACAGACATCGCCGCCATGGCGACGACGATGACCATCGCGGGCGGAGGTAGGACCACACGCGCCAAGGATGGCGCGGGCTATTCGGCAGAAGCCTCTCGCGGATGGGTTGCAATCGAACTCGCAAGGGATACGACGACCCAAGCAGGGAACGTGACCGCTCTGATGGCTGCTATCGGCGCCATCAACGCTAGGAAGTGACTCTTCAGTTCATCATGCCAGGGCCGCAGCGCCTCCGCCACACTTTCAGGCGTGTGTACTCCCCGACTTCACCCTACTTCTCCACCGATAGAGGTCGTGGGCGTAGTACACAATGCCGCCATTCTTCACTACTACCTTCCCCGACCTACGTGGCGACATAGCAATACTTTATGGCTGTTGCTAAGCCCATCATGCCAGGAGCAAGGCGGCAGGCCCCCGTGATCATGGAGACTGCCTCGGCCATGGGTGGCGCGACGACTGTGGTGTCTACAACAGGAGCACTCGTACCACCAGCACCCTCCAACTGAGTTGAAGACGTCCCCGTGGTGCTCCAACTCCCTCCACTGACGGCCTGCACCGACAACGACAGCGGGACTCCTCCAACCATATCGAGCCCGCAGTCACCGCTGGCCACGATCTTCACCGACAACAATAGCGGCACACCTCCGTTCGGAACAAGCTTGCCCTCTCTGATAGCCTCGACGACATTCCTCGACATGCCATCCACATCATCCTTCATCACCAAGTTCACAAAGGAGACTACCCCGCCGCTTCTACCCACACCAAAGCGAACAGCCCCAGTGCCGCATTGTCGAAAGACAACCAAATGGGTCAGCGTTCCACGCTGCGCTTGCCTCGCCAACTTGTCACATCAAGGAGACATGATGAATAGGGTGCGTGAACTGCTCATGAAGAAGCTTGGCCTGCTGCAACCTGGTGACAAAGCAAATGACGCCACGCTTCATTTCTACTTCAACATGTTCAAGGGCCCGCTGACTGAGTAGGCGATAAAGGCAATCGTCGCCCTCTGCAGACTTGACCGTGTCGCTTTCATGCCTCCTGTTGGTGGCGACAATGGGGATGCAGGCCAAATTGTGGCTGCATAGCCTTGCTGTATGTTTCAGCTCTGCTTTTTAGTTTTTTTATGCTATCCACCTGCATTTTTATCGTGTATCACCGTCGAGGATGTGTCCTGTTGCTCGTCCACCTCCCTTGTCGTAATCCCTGAGGACTTGCAGCAACTAGCCAGCTTGTGCTTTTGCCTCGACACACCCACTTTTGCCCCCATGTGCGGCTGATGTATCCCTTCATGAACCAGGAAGTTGCTGACTTGCATTCGTTTCATCTTGGTTGCGTGACATATACTGGTGTCAAGTCAGCTGTTATGCTTGAATGTGTTGTTTGTATTCTGATACCTGTACCACTTCATGGGTTGAAATTGAGAGACCATGTGAGAGGTCCTCCATTGTGAGTGATGAGTATTTGACAACTTGTTGAAGGTTGAGAGTTGAGTCTCTCTGGTTGTACTGTTTATGTGTTGAATCAGGTTAATCGGAACTACCGCCATGTATGTAGCGGAAGTTCCGATAATCGGAACTTCCGGCTTTGTAAAGCGGAACGTCCGATTAATCTGGGAATTGTGTTCGGTTGAAGTAATCAGAACTTCCGCACCTGGGGACGCGGTTTGTCCGATAATACTGACGTGAGTATTCCTCTGAGACGAAAATCGGAATTGAAAATCTGGGAGTGCGGACGTTCCGATAATCGGAAGTTCCGCAATGGTAAGCGCGGAACTTCCGATAATCCTGACAAGTGCGGACGTTCCGGAAATCAGAACTTCCGCAATGGTAAGTGCGGAACTTCCGATTGTGTCCAGAACTGTGCAGAGAAGGATAGTTTGTGATTTTGAGTTTGTATGAGTTTGAGTCTTGTAAAAATATTGATGCTATGATATTGGGCAATGCTATGTGATGTGTTTTTGTCTGTGTTGACTGCAGGACATCGAGATGAAGTCGTGGCGAGACACGAGGTGATCGGACTAGGCGCAGACGGCGTTGAGGTCAGAACGGTTGAGATGTGTCGAAGACGGCGTGAATCTTGAGGTGGTTGCGAGTCAAGGACAGCAAGGCGTACGGGAGGCTTCCAGAAGGTGCGCAAGGGGCGAAACGGTCTTTTCGCAAAGCGGCACAAGTGGAGGCGGTTCCGTTCGGGTGTAGCGGGCTTAATGGGTTGGAGGCCCATTAGCCAAGGGCTATAAATAGAGGTGAACCCCTGGTGTTAGGGTAAGACCTTTTGAGAGAGAAAATTAGGGTTAACTTTAGCTAAAGAGCCTTTGGAGAGGTTGTTATGCTTTTTGAGAGTTTGTTGAGTTGGAGATGATGAACTGAAATCTTGTGTAATCATTCCTCTGTGTTTCCCTCTGTAATCGTTTGATTTCTATCAATGAAACTCTGAGGTTTTGATTACTTGTTTATGCCTCCTTTCTTCTCTCTGTTCTTCTCTTGAATAGCTAGGGTTTTGATGAAACTTTTGATTCGTCTTATGAGATTGCATGAAACTTGATATCTAGATTCGTATTGCTATTGCTAATCTATCCTCAAAGTTTCATGAGCTAAGAATATGATAATCTTGTCTATTGTGGTTTTTGGTCTTTTTTACCCCTTCTTCAAGAAATTCGATTTTGCTTTGATTAATGAATCTTTGTTTGCGATTCTTCTCCATGAGGTCAAGATGTTGTTTAGGATGATGTCCTGTGAAACTTGACCTGAGAAGAGCATTCAAGATTTAGTATTTGGATTTTGGGAAAAACACAGCGCCTCGTTCTCTGGTCGGGACAATCGAACTTCCGATTGTCCACGGCGAACTACCGCCAGAGAACTTCCGCGATCGAACCGGAACTACCGCGATCGGAACTACGCTAGGTAGAATCGAGCTTCCGATTTCCAATGAAACGACCGAAGCTTGTTTTCGTTCTCTGATTTTGCTTCACTCAAACTTGAGATTTCCAGAGGGCTTTGTAGGTTTGTTTAAATACAGTAAAGGGGAGTTCTCAATCTTTAAAGGCACCATTCACCCCCCCCCCTCTGTTGCCATTTCGGTCCTTCAATTGGTATCAGAGCCGGTTAGCTCTTCCTTATAGATCTTAACCGGTCGGTTGAGCCATGGCAACGGACAAGTATTCCACCAAGCCTCCAGTCTTTGATGGCTTGGATTACCCTTGGAAGAGCCGAATGGAAACATACATCCAGGCTCAGGGGTATGCCATCTGGAGAAAGGTGAAGGTTAGATTTGCCGTTCCTGCCGATGAAAACATCAATGTGGGAAATATGCCCGATGTTGAGGCCAATGCTAAGGCAAGGAACATTATCATTCAGGGTTTGAGCAGAAGTGAGTTCGATCGCATTTCTCATTTGTCTTACGCTACGACATCCGGGTGACCTTCGATGCATACCATGAGGCACCACCCGATTAAGACGGTTCGACAAGACCGCCTGCGAGAATATAGCAAATTTGAGATGCTTCTTTGGTGAATCTCTTGGCGAGTGCTTTTCGCGTTTCCATAAGATTTTGAGCAACCTCCGAGCGGTCGGTCTTACATACCCGACTCGGATAGCGCTCGACAGATGCTTTCACACTCGATCTTCGTGTTTGGGAGATGAAAGTGACTACCATCAAGGATAGCACGGACCTCTCGACCCTGACTCTTGATGCGCTTTACTCGCGTCTCAAGACTCACGAGATTGACATTGTCTCTCGTAGGTCGAAGTCACAGTCGATGGCTTTAGTCACTGATCCCACCTCTGGATCTTCTTCTGAGTCGATACACGGTTCTCCTAGTCGCTCTCGTGACATAGCGATGATCGCTTAGAGAAGCTTGAGGATGAATAGCTAGCCCTCCTAGCTCGGAAGTTTTCCCATGCTTACAAGAGGAGGAGGGATGGAAAAAGAGGAGGTCCTGTGATTTGCTTCGAGTGTGGTGGCCCCAACCACATCCGAGCAAACTGCCCCAAGCTGGGGAAGGGCAAAGGTGACTACGGCGGTTCAGGCAAGAACGACTACATCGACAAGAATCACAACACGAAGCCCTCAGCACCTGACCAAGGCAAGAAGAAGTTCCGCAACTTTGGGAAGGCAAAGAAGCTGTTCCATCGCGTCCTCACCGCCCTCGACGAACTGGACACCAGCGAGGTGGAGGGGTGGAGTGACGATGATGGAAAGGACGATCAAGATCCCAAGGACGACGGCAACTTCTCCGGCATGTGCTTCATGGCCCTCGGGGGCGATCTGAGCGACAGCGAGCTGTACTCCGACTCCTATGAGGTTAGTCCCACTTACGACCAGCTTAATGATGCTTTTCTTAAGCTAGGTAGATTTCATGCTAAGTCTAGGGCTAAGTGTACTGAGTTGGAGAAGGAAGTAGCTAGACTATCACGGGAGCTTACCTTACTTACATCTGCTCCCTCCCATGATGATTGTGACACATGCTGTGCTTTGCTTGATGACATGGAAAAACTAAGGACCTTGCATGATAGTGTGTCCTCTGAATTAGACATGATTAAAGTGGAGAACATTAGCCTTCTTGCTGAACTAGAGATGAGTAGGGTAGCACCTTCTTCATCTACTCTTTGTTGAGGCTACTGCTTGCACCTCCTGTGAGGTTAAGGACAACTCGTTTAGAGGTCTATATACCATGTTGCTCGATCTGCCTGAGACTTGTGAAAATTGTAATAATCTCAAGATGAACCTAAAACGGGCAGATCATAAAATTGCTGAATTCTAAGCTGCTTTATTAGAGCCCATTGTTTCTTGTTTAAATTGTCCTAAGTTAACTGCTGAACTAGAATGCGTATCCAAACAGTTTCAAGAAATGATTGATCACAATAAAAAAACTGGCTCAGTATGCTTCTAAGGACCTTGTTAGCTCACCATGCAATCAGTGTAACAAACTAAAATGTGATTTGGTTGCTTTGGATGAAAAATGTGTGAAGCTAACTAAGTACCTTCTAGAGACACAATCATCTGCTTGTATTATGTGTGCTGGGAAGAAGTATAAGGATTTGGTAGAGACGCCTAGCAACGTGAACCAATCTGTTAGCAGTAGGACTGTCCCCCCAAAGTCGGTTGTGCATGCACAAGTCAATCTTTCCTCTGTTGTTGGTTCTTCTTCTGCTCCCTTACCTTCTGCTGTTCCTTCTTCCCCCTGCTCTTCTTGCACCTCTCTCTTTCGGGAGTGTCAGTATCTTATGAACACTCTCGAGAGGTTTGTAGGAGGCAAGAAGAAGCTCAATCTCATTCTAGACCAATCTAAGATTTGCAGATTTAATCAGGGTCTAGGTTATGATTACCATGAGGATATGAGGAAGCATCCACCAGTCGTGCTCAGAACCATAGCACCTGGTGTGATCAAAACTAAGCCCAGGACTGAGAAAGTAAATTTCAAATCAGCGGATTTTGTTCAAAGGATCTCTGACAGCAAGGTGATTCCACTGCGGCTTGCCCCCTCGTAGCGCGGTATCATTGCACCTTCTGTCAGAAGGATGGACATTTGGTTGATCATTTCTTCAGGCGCGCCAAGATCGTGCGTAGAGATCATGTTGAGTCCTTTAGGCGCATTCAGGGTCAGCCCCAGACCATGAGTGCACCTAAGACCAACATGAGGTCTAGGTTTGCTACAGCTGATGATTTAGGGCAGCATCGAGAACTTGTTTTTTCTGAGTTTTCTGATTTTCGTCCTCATGCTCCCTTTGGTCGTGATTTCCGTCGCTTTGAGGGTAGATCTCGGTTTCCCTTCGAGATGGCTACCATGGCGTGATCGACATGTTGCGAATTCCACTCGCTCTTCCATAGCGGTCGGATTCAAGAATGACCAGTCTGCACATAGACCTTCTGGCTTGTTGAGTGACAGAGAGCGTAGGGTAGATAGAGGTCAGTCTTGCTTGACTACTTCATCAGTTTGACGTGTTACTCGGTATTGGGTGCCAAAATCATCGTTGATTCACCCGATCTTGAGACTTTACTCTCTGTTTGACTCAGGTTCGCCGGGCTGGGAAGGAAAAGGTCTGGATTGTAGACTCCGGGTGTTCTCGTCATATGACCGGAGACTCTCGTTGGTTTTCTTCCCTAGCCCGTGCTCGAGGTGATGAGACGATCACCTTCGGAGATGCTTCATTTGGGTGCGTCATCGCTAAAGGTACTGTGAGCATTAATGATTCTTTTATTTTGAAAGATGTTGCTTTAGTAAGTAAGCTGCGATATAATCGCTTTCGCCTCTCGACTTACCGATGACGATTCTGAGGTGAGCTTTAAGAAAAACAATTGCAAAATTCTTGATTCTTGGGTAACCTAGTTTGCGGATTTCGATATGGGAGGATCTTTCTTGCTGATTTTTACGAGTCTCTCGTGATCCTCTCCGGTGTTTAATTGCTACGAATCCGTGATTTGACTTTCTGGCATAGGAGAATAGGTCATATAGGCTTTGACCATTTGACACGAGTTAGCGGCCACGATCTCATTCGTGGTTTGCCAAAACTCAAGATGGTCAAGGATCTAGTTTGCTCTCCATGCCGGCACGGAAAGTGGTTGCCGCTTCTCACTCTCGATCCAAGGACAATGGTGATGCACGGGACAAGCTGCTCCATATGGATCTGATTGGTCGGCTCGAGTCTTGATCGGCGGGAGGGAAGTGGTATGTTCTTGTTGTGGTCGATGACTTCTCGAGGTACTCTTGGGTGTTTTCTTAGCCTTGAAGGATGAGGCGTTTACTCATTTCGTGGTCTTTTAGTAGGCTTTCGTTGAGCTCCCGGTGCATTACGAGCAATTCGCAGTGATAATGGCACCGAGTTCAAGAATTCCTACTTTGAGAGTTTCTGTGGTGAGATAGGTGTAGAGCACCAGTTCTATTCTCCATACGTCCCCCAACAGAATGGCGTTGTGGAGAGGAAGAACCGTACCTTGGTCGAGATGGCGGGACGATGCTTGATGAGTACTCTACACCTAGGAAGTTTTGGGTGAGGCTATTGCTCTTGCTTGTCATGTTTCTATGAGTTTTTCTTAGGGCACTCTTGCATCGCACTTCTTATGAGTTGAGATATGGGCGAAAACCAGCGTCTCGCATTTTCGTGTGTTTGGTTGCAAGTGTTTTATTACGAAGTGCAGGAACCTAGACAAGTTTAAGTCACGATCTTGTGATGGGATCTTTCTGGGTTACTCGACTTCTTCTCGTGCCTATAGAGTCTGGAACTGCGAGTCTAGCAAAATAGTAGAAACCTGTGAGGTGACCTTCGATGAGGCCACCCGGGGACTAGGCACGATATCTCGAGTTCTCTAGAGCGATGCGAGTCCATCTTTGTGGGCGATGAGGAAGATGGAGATGAGGTTGTCTACGATCCAGTTCTTCCTCCTCCTCTTGAGTGCCTTCTTCCACTGCACCTCGAGGAGATCGACCCTTACCTTCGCTTCTTCTGAAGCTAGTGGCTCTGTCCCTATCTCATCTGCTCATGAGGTAGAGGTCACTTCTTCATCTCACCCTGGACCTCCTAGACACATTCAAAAGGACCATCCTTCAGAGCAGATCATTGGAGATCTTTTTGAGAGAGTCACTCGTTCAAAAACTGGCATGTCTCTCTTCTGTCTCCATTCTGCCTTTGTTGCCTCATTTGAGCCCAAAGACGTTTGTCATGCTCTATCTAACGAGTCTTGGATAAACGCCATGCATGAGGAGTTGGAAAAATTTGAAAGAAACAAGGTCTGGTCCCTTGTTGAGCCCCCTCAAGGTCACAATATCATTGGGACCAAATGGGTGTTCAAGAACAAGCAAAGTGAAGATGGGTTAGTCATTGAAACAAGGCTAGGTTTGGTAGCTCGAGGTACTCCCAAGTTGAGGTCTAGATTTGAAGAGACCTTTGCCCTGTAGCTAGACTTGAAGCCATTAGAATCTGCTTGCCTTTGCGACTTCTAAGGGTTTTAAGCTTTACGGATGGATGTCAAGAGTGCCTTCCTCAATGGCCTTATTGAGGAAGAAGTCTATGTCGAGACTGACCTCCGTGTTTCGAGAACCCCAAATACCCTAACCATGTCTCTGAGCTTTCCAAAGCTTTGTATGGACTCAAGCGAGCTCCCGAGCTTGGTATGAAAAACTTAAGTCCTATCTCACGAGTCATGGTTTTGAAATGGGTAAAATAGACAAGACCTTGTTCATCCTCCGTCTTGGCACTGATCTTTTGCTCGTCCAGATCTATGTGGACGACATCATCTTTGACGGCTCCTCACATACTCTCATTTCCCAGTTTTCCGATGTTATGAGCTCGGAATTTGAGATGAGCATGATGGGCGAGTTGAGCTTCTTCCTTGGCTTCCAAATCAAACAGACTCGGGAAGGTACTTTTCTTCACCAAGGCAAGTACACTCGAGACCTCTGAAGCGCTCGACATGAATGATGGGAAGCCATATCAACTCCGATGGCATCTCAACCGCTCTTGATCCGATGAAGGCGGCGAACCTGTTGACCAAAAGGAGTTCAGGAGCATGATTGGCTCTCTCTTGTACCTCACAGCCTCGAGACCAGACATACACTTCTCTGTGTGTCTTTGTGCTCGGTTTCAGGCTTCTCCTCGTGTATCTCACCGTCAGGCGGTGAAGCGCATCTTTCGGTACCTTCGAGCTACCATTGACTATGGTATCTGGTACTCTTCCTCTTCTTGTCTATCTCTTAGAGCCTTCTCGATCACGATTTATTTGGTGTAGGATAGATAGGAAGAGCACCTCACACTTGCCAATTCATTGGCACTTCTCTTGTCTCTGGTCGTCAAGGAAGCGATCCGGTGTTGCGCGATCCGCTGCGAGAGGCCGAGTGCGTTCTTTGCGACCGATTCTTTGTAGTCAAGTGCTTTGGATGGTCTCGACCTGCGCAGACTTTGGGTTAGTGTCGGCCGTGTTCCACTCTTTTGTGATAACACGTCTACGATTTGCATTGCCAAGAACCCAGTGCAACATTCTCGGACCAAGCATATTGATATCGATATCACTTTCTTGAGACCATGTAGAGAAGGGTGACATTGTGCTCGGTTTGTGGAGAGTGAGCACCAGTTGGTGATATCTTCACCAAGCCTCTGGACGCCTCTCGGTTTTGACTCTGCGGGAGAGCTTGGGGTGGTTTGTCCTTACGGACTGTTGTGAGAGGGAGCTTATGTGCTACTACTGTATTATATTTTAATTATGCTAATTCTCCTTTCTGGTTGCATTTTTATTTAAGTGCTTTGGGTCTAAGTCCTTCCAGCATAGATTAGAGTGGTTAACTTGCCAAGTGTGCTTTGACTGCGAATTCTTATCTTGTGCTTCTAGGATGCTGCTTATTAGCTGTTTCTCCTCTCTCTAAGTTGAGCTTACTCACTTCTTATAGGTTCTAGCGAGGGTCGGGCCACCCTTGGGTAGGCAGGGGCGATGTTTGCTCCTTAGTGAGTTAGTTAATCAGCTAATAGTCCTGGATTCATATGGGGTAGATAAGAATCATTCTGAGTTTTGGTATTCTCTATATCTTATCTGTGCTCTAAGGACTGCCTTTTCTCTTTCTCGTTCCAGTTTCTCGTTTTTGTTCCTTTGGTTCAGGGGGAGTTTATCTTGGTTATTCTAGTTCTTAAATTTGTCATAACTCAACCTGAATTAAAAGATGCATATCATTCGAAGGGATCGGATGTTCGTGCATTTCATCTGCATTGCATTATAATCATATGGAGCCTTGTTTATTATCCCTTATGATCTGTTTTCACTGTTTTACATCTTGCCATGATTTATGCTAAACTGCTAGATCTATCATGACTTTTTATGTGTAGTTTAGTCTTTGCCATGCTAAGGTGATTAAAAAATGCTAAACTTGAATTAAAATCTTGTCATAATAGCTCTTGAGACTAGTCTGGTTGAAGCTATCCTTTTATGATTCTCGCCATGTCAAGTAGGCTGAGTTGAGTCTTGAATCTCTTTTGAACTTTTGAGTAAGCTATGTCAGTTTGTTAAGAAACATGACTTATCTTTAATCGTTGGTCTAAAAACTTCAAAAGCAAAAATGATCTCTTTTGTGCGAAAAAACTGATCTCACCAAATCTTTCTCATGAGACTGCTTGCCATTGCACTAGGCATGAACTCAGGGGGAGCCTTGGATGACCTGAGATCACTTCCTTAAGTCTGTTGCTTGGAGTGGTCGCATAAGGCTTGGGATCTAGCACATGGTTAAGATTTGAAAAAGTTGGTTGAAGCTTAGGAGGCAGTTGTGGATGGCACCTAGTCCAGGACTTGCTTCACTAAGATAAAGCCATAATTATGTTTCCAGAAAAAGAAACTTGTGCTGAAATTGCTTATCATTAAAAACACCAAGTACTGGATAAAATTGAGTCAATCTTACAACTGGTAGCACTCTAAACTGTTCAATAGTATGCTTCTCGGTTCCACTTAGAGTATTTGACATGGCTTGTATCATCCTTGGATACCTTTAGCTAGACTGCAATCTTGGTTTATTTGACTTGCTAAAGAATTGGATCATTAATCAGATTATGGATTTTCTGTCTTAGCTATTCTCTACATCAATTGTCATGATCTTGATAGCATTCTTCTGTGTTATGGCTTGGTGTAATACTCTAATAGTCATTTTGGATAATCTCAATGGCTCCTAATGCTTAAAATGAATATCATATAGTCATTTCCTCTCTTTAATACTTCTTGATGATTTTATTGCCAAAGGGGGAGAATTTTGGAGAGAAAAAGCCTTCTGGAGAAAAGCCTTGAGTTAGTTTTGCGAAAATTGCTCTTTCATCTCATCTCAAGTCTTTCTCTTCTGTGAACATGGTCTTGAGCTTTTGTACTACTTGTTTAGACCTTGGTTGACTTTAAACTCAAACTCACCTTATGCTTTTTCGGTGATTGTCAATATACTCATCAAGGGGGAGATTGAGAGACCATGTGAGAGGTCCTCCATTGTGAGTGATGAGTATTTGACTACTTGTTGAATAGGTTGAGAGTTGAGTCTCTCTGGTTGTACTGTTTATGTGTTGAATCAGGTTAATCGGAACTACCGCCATGTAAAGCGGAACGTCCGATTAATCTGGGAATTGTGTTCGGTTGAAGTAATCGGAACTTCCGCACCTGGGGACGCGGTTTGTCCGATAATACTGACGTGAGTATTCCTCTGAGACGAAAATCGGAATTGAAAATCTGGGAGTGCGGACGTTCCGATAATCGGAAGTTCCGCAATGGTAAGCGCGGAACTTCCGATAATCCTGACAAGTGCGGACGTTTCGGAAATCAGAACTTCCGCAATGGTAAGTGCGGAACTTCCGATTGTGTCCAGAACTGTGCAGAGAAGGATAGTTTGTGATTTTGAGTTTGTATGAGTTTGAGTCTTGTACAAATATTGATGCTATGATATTGGGCAATGCTATGTGATGTGTTTTTGTCTGTGTTGACTGCAGGACATCGAGATGAAGTCGTGGTGAGACACGAGGTGATCGGACTAGGCGCAGGCGGCGTTGAGGTCAGAACGGTCGAGATGTGTCGAAGACGGCGTGAATCTTGAGGTGGTTGCGAGTCAAGGACAGCAAGGCGTACGGGAGACTTCCAGAAGGTGCGCAAGGGGCGAAACAGTCTTTTCGCAAAGCGGCACAAGTGGAGACGGTTCCGTTCGGGTGTAGCGGGCTTAATGGGTTGGAGGCCCATTAGCCAAGGGCTATAAATAGAGGTGAACCCCTGGTGTTAGGGTTAGACCTTTTGAGAGAGAAAATTAGGGTTAGCTTTAGCTAAAGAGCCTTTGGAGAGGTTGTTATGCTTTTTGAGAGTTTGTTGAGTTGG
Organism: Hsuehochloa calcarea; assembly: GCA_036346395.1. Classification (NCBI taxonomy): domain Eukaryota; kingdom Viridiplantae; phylum Streptophyta; class Magnoliopsida; order Poales; family Poaceae; genus Hsuehochloa; species Hsuehochloa calcarea. The sequence continues at coordinate 62,103,552 of CM070594.1, read as the reverse complement.
AGAGGATGAACTGAAATCTTGTGTAATCATTCCTCTGTGTTTCCCTCTGTAATCGTTTGATTTCTATCAATGAAACTCTGAGGTTTTGATTACTTGTTTATGCCTCCTTTCTTCTCTCTGTTCTTCTCTTGAATAGCTAGGGTTTTGATGAAACTTTTGATTCGTCTTATGAGATGGCATGAAACTTGATATCTAGATTCGTATTGCTATTGCTAATCTATCCTCAAAGTTTCATGAGCTAAGAATCTGAGAATCTTGTCTATTGTGGTTTTTGGTCTTTCTTGCCCCTTCTTCAAGAAATCCGATTTTGCTTTGATTAATGAATCTTTGTTTGCGATTCTTCTCCATGAGGTCAAGATGTTGTTTAGGATGATATCCTGTGAAACTTGACCTGAGAAGAGCATTCAAGATTTAGTATTTCGGATTTTTAGGAAAAACCGAAAGCTTTGTTCTTGGTCGGGACAATCGGAACTTCCGATTGTCCACGACGGAATACCGCCAGTGAACTTCCGTGATCGAACCGGAACTACATGATGCGGATCTACCGCTAGGTAGAATCGGAGCTTCCGATTTCCAACAGAACCGCCCGAAGCTTGTTTTCGTTCTCTGATTTTGCTTCACTCAAACTTGAGATTTCCAGAGGGCTTTGTAGGTTTGTTTAAATACAGTAAAGGGGAGTTCTCAATCTTTAAAGGCACCATTCACCCCCCCCCCACCTCTGTTGCCATTTCGGTCCTTCAGAAATTCTCCTCCAACTCTGCTGCTGCTACTTGTTCTTTGCTCATCCTTTCAGAGGACTTTAGCAATCAATGCTCAGCTTGTTCCGCTGATACCAGTTGACGCCTATGCAGCAACCCTAGTAGCCTCCAACAGGTTCCACCATGTCTAAAGTGAATTGCCACGTCCTTACTGGGAATGTTAGAGGCCTCAACACAACAGCATGCCGTAATGCAATTCACGAGTTTGTTTACAGTACGGCTATCACAATCATCTACCTCCAAGAGACCAAGCTAGCCACTTTCGACCGCACGATAGTCCTCAAACCTTAGGACCCAAATTCACGGATAATTTTTGTTTCCTCCCAACCGACCAAATGAGAGGTGGTATCCTCCTTGCGTGCTCAGATGATTTTTCTAGCTTTCCACAACAACTTCAACTAGTGCAATTACGGCCACAATAACAATGAAAGCGGACCACATTACCTAGACCATCACAGGGGTCTACGGCCCACAAGAAGAGGCTGGCAAGCTAGATTTTCTTCAAGAATTAAGATTGATCACGCAAACCATTCCAAAAAGAGTGGATCATCTTGGGTGATCTTAATCTCACTTACCAAGCCGCAAACAAAAGCAACTCAAACCTTAATAGAAGGTGCATGGGCTCTTTCAAAATCACTATAGATGCTCTGCACCTAAAGGAAATTCACCTTAACAGCAGGAAGTACACTTGGTGCAATAATTGTCAAAACCGAATGCTCACAAGAATTGACAGGGTGTTCTGTAACACTCATTGGGAACTCCTCTTCCCTGATTGCTTTCTCCACTCTTTGTCGACCCTCATTTCAGACCACACCCCACTCCTCTTACTAGGAATGTTTCACACAGAAACAAATCAACAATTTCAGTTTGAGAACTTCTGGACTCACATTGAAGGTTTCAAATAAGTGGTAGGGGAAACTTGGAACAGAAATATTGCTTCTGGAAATGCTCTCAAAAGACTACAAATTAAGCTATCTCGGGTAGCCAAGGCGTTAACGAAATGGCGTAAAGTGAGGATTGAAAACACGAAACTTCAATTGGCAACAGTAAAAGAAGTAATATTGAGAGTGCACGTAGCACAAGAGCATTGATAACTTTCTTCCTGATAAAGAGATCTAATGAAATTGCTAAAACTACGAGTATTGGGCTTGGCGACAATAGACAAAGCCAGATTGTCGCATGCGTCCAGACTTAGTTGGATTAGGCAGGAAGATGCAAATACAAAATTCTTTCAACTTAGAGCATCCGCATGCAAGAGAAAAAATTACATCCACTGCCTACAAACAAATCAAGGAGTGGCATTTTCCAAAGAGGACAAAGAATAGGAGATCCTAACCCACTTCATGAGACAATTGGGCAGGACTTCTCCCAGATAGTGCACCTTCGATTGGCACTCCCTAGGATACCAACCACATGACCTCTCTCACCTTGACGACCCTTTTGACGTGGAGGAAATAAGAAAAATAATCTTCTCCATGACAGTGGACAGGACACCGGGACCGGATGGTTTCACCGGTATCTTTTACAGGGAATGCTGGGACATAATAAAGATAGATATACTGCAGCCTTCCCAGCAGTTGCATGACCAAACAAGCTTAGGGTTCGACCAATTAAACAAGTCCGACATCGTTCTCATCCCCAAAAAAGCAAATGCCTCCTTGATAAATGACTTCAGGCCCATCAGCCTCATGCACAGCTTTTCTCCAAACTTTTGGCAAATAGATAAGCCTGAAGTATAGAAAGTCTCATCCACCCCCATAAAAGTGCCCTCATAAAAAAATGATACATTCAAGATAACTTCCTCTATATCCAAAACATCGTGAAGGAATTCCAGAGAAACAAAACACCAGCTCTTTTTCTCAAATTGAATATCACGAAAGCGTTTGACTCCCTCAACTGGGGATATCTTCTCGAAACCCTACAGACCCTAGGTTTTAGTCACCGTTGGTGTGAGTGGATCTCCATCCTTCTCTGTACGACCTCCTCGAGAGTCGTTCTCAATGGTCAGCCAGTCGAAAACTTTCCAGATAAATGGGGAGTGCGGCATGGGGACCAATTATCACCAATGCTCTTCATCATCGCAATGGACCCACTCTAAAAGATTTTGGACCTAGCGACACATCATAATATCCTCTCACCCCTTACACCTAGAGGTGCAAAAATGAGAGCTTCACCTTATGTGGACGACGCATCTATATTTGCCAATCCAATAAAGGAAGAATTTTATACGCTCCAACGGATCCTTACTATTTTCGGCCAAACAACAAGACTCACCATAAAATTCCAAAAATCAATAGTGCACCCCATCAGTTGTGAAGGGATCGACCTCGACTCCTTGCACCAGGCCTTCCCCGGTGAGCGCAGGGATTTCCCCTGTCTCTATCTTGGCCTCCAATTGCATATCTGCAAACTCCAAAAGGTCCATGTGCTACCGATAATAGAAAAAATGGGAGCACAACTGCCGGGATGGAAAGGAAGGCTCCTCTCCCCAACCGAAAGACTAACTTTGATCAATTCAGTCCGCTCATCTATCCCAACGTACCACTTGACCATCTTCCCACTAGCCAAGTGGGCCAAAAAAAGATTGACAGATTGTGAAGGTCCTTTCTTCGGAAAGGCAAGGATGACACAAATGGAGGCCATTGCCTTGTGAATTGGACAAAGGTTTGGTGTAACGTCCCTAAAATCCCTAAGTTGGATTAGTTGAGCATCTATTGTGCATGTGTGAAATTTTGAACTTTTTTTAAAAAAATTGTTGCAAAGCAAATATGTTAAAACCTGGTTTTCCAAACCCTAGTAATGAATTTTCTAAAAAAAATAATAATTTTTTTTTAATATCTTGAAACTTAGTTCAGAGTGGAGTGTAAACCTTATGTTGAAACTCCTTTGATTTTGTAGACTAGAAATCCATTACCCCTTCTCCAATTCAAAAACTCAAATTGAATTTGGGGCAAAACTAAAAAGGTTTCAAGTGTGGGAATATTTATTTTGGAATTAAACTTATAAATAGTAAAACCTCAATTGCTCCTAGAATGCTTGAGGTAATTTCAAAAGAATTCTCAAATTCGAACTTGAAAGTATATTTTCTCCGGCTTAGAATAGCAAACAAATTTGTATTTTGAAAATATAGTAGGACCCATAGTTGGGAATGTTTTAGTTGGATTATATCTTCTCGGAATTTCTTGTTTGGATTTTTTTTTGTTTGGATTTTTTGAAGGTTATTTGGTTCCCTAGTTAATTTGCATGTTCGATTTTGAATTCGAATTTAAAACACAAACCTAATAGGTAAATAAGAAAAATGGAATTGAAAATCTAAACTCGGCATAATTATTCTAAATATAAATTGAGGAATTAATTAAAGCATATTTTTCTATTTCCTCACATCAAGTAATAATAATCAATATTAAATCAAATTGTTTGAAAAAAATACCATTAAAATTTTAATTATTTACATTTTATGTTTTCACATGTTTTTCAAAAAGTCATGTCATTATGCATGCCTTATTATTGTCATTTTTCTTTTCCGGTTCGACCGACCGCGGACGAATCGTCTGTGTGTCCCTTCTCTTCTTGTCATCTCCCTTTTTCCTTCCCTGATAACTCCTTTCGCTTCTCTCCTTCAAATCTCATTTAAAAAACTAAAAACCAAGCCATGCATGTCATACCACCACGATCATCATCGCACGACCAACCGAATTCTACAATTCTTTTTCGCATACATAGAAGTCTGAGCAAATTCGCGAAAGGAGAAAAGAAGCAGCAGATAAAACGCATGCATATCCATTCTTTTCCCCCAACTTCTCTCCTGGTAATCACAACTAAAAACCAAAAATCGTGCAACGCATGTTATACCGTTGTGTTCGTTGTCTCGAGAGCGTTTTATTTTAACGGCTAGTTCACGCAAGCAAGGTCGTTTGAACGAGTGGGAGAAAAAGATGAAGAAATACAATTCTATTTAATTCCACTGCCCATTTCTCTACTCCCAGCCGAATAGCCCCATCACCGTGCCATTTTTTTTTATGTTACCTCACTGCCATCTTTATTCCCAACCCAAAGCACTCACTACCATACTCTTATCCAACATGCAAAAGCAATGCCATTCATTTCCTTCTCCCAACCGAACCACTCGCCAGTTTCTTCCCTGCCGAACCATTTCATTTTCCCCTGCCATTTCTTTTCCAACTAAGCACTCCCTGCCATTTCCTTTAAGCCCAGCCGAAGTTCATTCTACCATTGCCATTTTGTTTTTCCTCCCCAACAGAACAACTTCCTCACTGCCACTCATTTCCATCACCACATCATCTCTCTTCTCCACAACCAACCATCCTCTCCACGTTGCTCCCTCTCCCCAACAAAGAACTCACTTCTAATCACTCACCAAGCAAAACTTTAGAACATGTTCATCTCAAATACTTCTCTCCTTCCAATCTCATCTATTGAACCAAAACCAAGTTTTCCATGCTATGCCATCGCAATCCCTGTCACCTAAGCTTCCCATCCACACCATTAGTTTTCGCATGCAAGCTCTTTTGAGAATTTTGCAAGAAGGGATATATTGTGCTGAGCTGGTGTTCCTTGTGGCTGCTGGTGCATGGCGTGGTGCGGCACTGGAGCTGCGGCAGCCACAGGTGCACCAGCTCCATGCGGTGCATGGCGTGGCCTCCAAGCACACGATAGCACCGGCGGCCTAGCAGGCGGCAGCTCTATGCAGCAGCGTGGAAGGAGTGGCAGCGACGAGCAGCAGCAGCACGGCCGGCCGAAGACGGGAAGGCAACCAGCGCGTGGTGAGCCCAAGCGCGCACCAAGAGCACAGCGTGGCTTGGCCCATCCAGCGGCGGCGCATGCACGCACCGGAGGCGAGGAGGCGGCTCGGTGACGCCGAGATCGGGGCGAGGGCGGTTGGAGCATAGCGGCTCAGTGGCATGGCATCCCGGAGGTGGCCGAGCCCGGGCACGACCGAGATGGCGCACTGTCGGTACGACGTGGCGCAGCCAGTGCGCATGGCGCTGCACGGCCAGCATGCATGGCATGGCCGGCGTGGCACGACGCCGACAAGGAGCCATCCAAGGGTGCAGCGGTGACAAGGCGAGGAAGACCGCGGGCGATCTGATGATGTCGAGGGCGAGCAAGGCGAGGCGGTGTCGACGTGAAGGCGCGGTGGGATGGCCGACCTGGACGTGGACACGAACGAGTGGCTGAGCAGACGTGGGATCGGCGATGACTACAGCGGGCGCAGACGAGTACCGAGAAGGCGACATTCGATGGTAGTCGCACGCCTAGCGCACGCGGTGGTAAAATCTTTAGTGATAAATCGCATTACCGCATTCCGATATTATTTGTGCATGTTGCATCATCATATTAAGCATGTTATTTTATTTTTCACGCATGTTTAAGTGTACAAATGGATGTTTGAATTAAGTGAGAAAAGGTTTAACAGTACCTAAATGCAACAGATTCCTTTGGATAAGATATATGAACCGAGAAGAAGAAAGTTCAGAATGTCGGTGTAATCATCTTGAAAAATCAGTTGTCTAATGTTACCCAATTTTGATGAATGTCAATTGAGTCAGTCAATTGAGTTAGCAACTTTGAAGTTTGAGTTGAAGGGAGTCAAGTTTAGCATTTATCGTTCTGAAAAACTTGTTGTTGTAGGTGTATGAACAATAACCTGAAGATAATTAGTTTTGTCAATGCACTAATGTCATTGTTCATGTAGTACTTAGACTTGTTCTTGACTCAGTTAGTCGGTTGAATATTTAACTATCAGAAGAAGAAGAAACCGATTTGGACGTGAATTTTCAAAAACCAACAGAGAAACAAGCTAATGCTGTTGTCAAACATTAGGGCTGTTAATTAAGTCAAGCAAATGAGTAAACAATTTGATGTTCAACTTTGAAGGAAGATTAACTGATAGCACTTTAGTTTAGAAGGATGTCTGTTGTTGGTTTCATCAACCTAAAAGGAGAGTTGAATGCATCTAGCAAATAACAGCAGTAAGCTTACTAGTTAATGGAGCGTTAAAGATTTCAAAGCACTTGTTGATAGTTAAAACCAGTATTTAAAGTTGTTTGAAGGTGCTTGGTAGACATTCACAACCAACTGAATACAAAAGTGCAATTAAAAGTTCATGACCTCAGTAGCAGTATGGATCGTCAAGTTTTAGGCAAGTTAAACTTTCAGTAAGTAAGAAGTTTGATTATACTTGATAAATTTATAACTAAAACATTTTAACTTCAAATTGAGTGAAACCAATTTTGTTGGTTTGCATTCTTAATGTACTTCCTCATGGTATAATTTTCAAACATGTTGCCGCCACATAAAATTTTGGAATGGGAATTAAATTCGGTAAGGCATTATTTTTACACTATAAATTGAATTAACTTTAAAAAATTCATAGAAAATTCATTTGAACTCCAAATAGGATGATTCAATTTTTATTTAACATATTTTTTATTATCTTTCTAACCATGTAATCCTCATACCCACTATAGTGACTAGAAATTTTCGCTAAAGTAACTAATTCGGATGAGCAGTAACCAAACTGGATTTTTTCAGCTTTTTCTCGAATGTTGATTTCCAAATTGCTGCAACTCTCTCATATAAACTCCAAATGAAATAAATATTTCACCTAAATTCATATAAAATCATCGTCTAGTTACTGTAGAAAATTCATACATTTTTTAGCAATCTGAATTTTTAGCTTTTCCCCGTGTTTATTCGATATCGTTATTTCTATAGAGTCCGAGTTGCCGCAAATGAATGACTACGTAATTGAGAGTGAGCAAGTGAAATACCAGCAAGGCAAGCATCATTTGAACTTTATTTTGCATCATATTGATCCTAGTTTTTGTTAAGTTAGTATTTTAAACTGCAATGATATTGCTTGCATGCTATTTTGATATGTGGGTATTTTTGTGAGTTTTTGTTATTTATGTCCTACTCATGCTTTTATCCTTGTTAATTACAGTACATATATGCTTAAGTTAGTGGTTTTTGATGATGTATGTATAGTGTATATTGTGCTTAGCCATGCAAGTCTAGTTGATACATTAGATCGGTTGATGGGATTAGCTCATCGATCGTGGGGAAACACCATCACTCTTATCTTTTATTATTTTTATCCAGATCTTCGTATCTGGTTATTTGAGTCTAAACTTTGTTATCTAAAAAGATTTGGGTCTGGACAAGTGGTTGTAATGTGGATGCTTTTATGCACGAGACTCGGGTATCGCAGTTGTCTTGTTCGGACCATCAATGACCGAACTTTGGTGACGTCATTAATTCAAGAAAAACTCGTACTTCCACGTGTGGGATATGGGTACCGTTTGGTTAAGTAAGGGGTGGGTTTTTTGGGTTAAGTCCCAGGTGGTGTGAGGTCACTTGTGTTCGATCATTTGTCCGTAGGATCCTATGCAATTTTCTATAATGTGCATGTGAGTACTATTTTTCTTTATTTACATTGTATTGGTATCTCCAACACAACTTGCGAGCCCACTTCACAAACTCTATCGGTTGTTTGTACTAAGTTTGGGGTTCATATCACAAGGGGAACTCATCTCAATAGGACCTTCTTGCTAAACAATACCAAATCTCGATTTCCCCGACCGACACACCATTGGAAGTGTGTTATTCCGGAGGCTTACGAGCTAGTCGAGTCATGTGGATAAAGTAGTACCCCCTGTAGGGTGTAAATCTATTCGAATATCCATATCCACGGTTACGAACGACCACTTGGATTCGGGAGTCACTATTGTTATACTTTAAATTAAAATTGACATAGTTACAACTTGGTATTCGACATGAACGGGTTTTTATGCATCTTAGTTTATCAAAGTGGGCTGCCACTTTGGTATTGTTTTAGCTATAATTGTATCAATATCAAATGTTTTACTTTTGTTTAAAATATGTTTACAAAATGGCAATTGAAAACTAGTATGTGTAGGATGAAAATTGTTTCGCTTTCTGCAAAATTAAGCCACTAAGGCCTCTCCTTTGGAAAACCTCTAGCATATATAATTTTTCCTTTGTGTAGGACTTGCGAGTACAATTGTACTTAACCCGGCTCTGCTTATTTAGGTGAGGAAGATATTACGCTCGATGAGTTCGTTAGCGTCGGTTCAGGCGTCGCTAATGAATAGTGTTATTTCCAGCACCTAGCCGGTTGCCTTTGGGATATGGGGCACACTTTGCTGGACCTTTTGATTTATTTATCATGCTTCCGTTGCTATTTAATGTTATTATTTGAATTTGGCCGGTCGGCCACTTTGTAATAGTTGTAGACTTGAATTACTATATTGTATATCTTTTGATATGTCAATGTATGAATGTTGTATGACTATGATTGACGTTGATGAGGGTATGTGCGTATTGGTCGCTGATCTTGGGAGCCAACACGAGACACATACCCACTGATTTGAATTTATTTTTAACTTGTTTAGTGTGGTCTTGAGCTGTTAGAGAACCGATCACCATGTAACACCTGCAGAGGAGCGATATGTATGGTCATCGTCGCTCTAGATCGGTCGGGTACTCTCACTTAAACAGAGTTAGATTGGAATTCATTTTCTTGAGGTCAAGAGTTAACTCCAGAAGACCAGGAAGGCCTCGGTCTTACAGAAATAACCCGGGGGTCCTCACATTTGGAGACCAAAAAATCTCGGTGGACTCAGTGTCATGGATTTGGAGAAATTTAGTAGAGCATAGCGCCTACGCTGGCTTTGGTACGAGTGGACAAGCACCACCAAACCTTGGGTCTGAACTATGCCGCCTTGTGACACCATGGACAAGCAACTCTTCAACATGTCCATTGACATAATGATCAGCGATGGCCTTAAGGCAAAGTTCTAGCACAATAGATGGCTAGAAGGTGACACTCCAAAGATACTCGCCCCTAATCTATTCGCAATCACTAGTAGAAAACATAGATTAGTCCATGACGACATGCGCAACAGTAATTGGATTAGAGCTCTCAGAGGTTGTCCATCTTTGGATCCGGCTTCAAGGGGTTCATTTACAAACGGGTATGCCTGATGTCATCAAGTGGCGATGGACAGAGCACAGATAGTACACTTGCAAATCGGCATACCTTGTGCAGTTCCAAGGGAGCTACGAAACCTACCACACTGAAATCATATGGAAAGCAGGGGCGGAAAACAAATGCAAAGTTTTCGCTTGGACCTTAGTCCAAAACAAGATCCTAACAGTCGACAACCTAACGATCCGAGGTTGGCCTCATCACCAATCTTGTCTGCATTGTAACAGCCACCATGAAACAGGACATCACATTTGCCTTTGTTGCCCTTTTGCTTCGGCTGTGTGGACCCTGGTGCTAGGGTGGAACAACTTTGACATTCTGCAACATTCCCAACCCTCCGACTACTCTCGAATCATCCCAGCGAAAGCCTCCAGCACCCTCCCAAAAGCTCAAAGACCTGAATTCAATGGCATAGCAATTTACATCATATGGAATATTTGAAAAGAGCGAAATTGGAAAGTTTTCATAAATAAACAAGCCACATCAGAAGAGGTAGCAGCGCAAAACAAGGAGGCGATTGAGCAAAGGAAAAGGGTGTTTCACGAGTCTTGATTTCAAGTTGCTCCTTCTCGTGTACTCTTAGCCCCTCAACGGCCTATTGTGGTCTATTTCTTACGGGATCTCACTCCCCTCTTCTTTTTTCATATTTTGCTTGTGAACCTCTTCCCCATCTCTTCTTCTTTTCATATTTTACTTATGAACCTATTTCTCATCTTTAATTGATCGGCAGAGCTCCTACCTTCGTTTTAAAAAAAGGTTGGCAAAGCCAACATATATTTTAGGAGCAGTTTTAACTTTTTATATACTAAAATTTTAACTGATCAACGTCGTAGGATAAGCCGACTAGTCAGTAGCCGACTCTAGTTCTTATCGAATTCTAACCGGCGACCTTTTTGTTTCAGCAGGTGTCTTGTTGAAGCCCACGAGGCCCACAAGCGGCAGGTCAGCCATGAGCCCATGAAGCCCATGCATAACTCCACTTGTACATGCGTTTTTCGTTAGCTATTGGACCGTTTTGGAATCCAAAGCTGAAAGTTATTGCAAGAGCCTGCCCACATAACTCTTCTGCCTGTTGTGCCAATGGCCCCATCAAGCGGTCCCTGTTTACGATGTTTTGATCGGACGCTCCGCATCTGTCAAACGGAGGCGTACCATCGATGTACAACGTATTCACGGGCAATAGTACCTTATAGTGATTGTAGTTTTACTTTTCCTTTTTTTTAACTGTGCTGAAATGCTGACCAGCGGATCTCAACAAAATTTACACAAAATCTTTGTGTGCCATCCCACATACTCCTACAAGTGGAGTGTATTATTGCCATCGCAATGCTGTCATCATATGAAATATGAGTTGAGGGGTGATTCCAGCGGGTAGACTTCGTTAGCCTCGAATCTGCCCTCCACCGGTGCCGTAACACCCCCACCCCCACCCACCCACCCACCCAAGGCGCATGCCAGCCATGGCCATGGACGTAGCTGCGATCTAAAGGAGGAAGAGATTAGAAGATGAGCCTTTTTTCACCAGTTAGCCCACAAACACCGGTCCACAAGGCACAATTAGCAACTAATCCGCACATCCACCTCACCCCACCAGACCAGATGCAATCGAATGGAAAGAGAATCGAGGGGATTGTGCGCGTCTGAAGTGGCTGAGCGATTGAGCCCAATAAATCCTAGCGGCAGGCGGCGGCAGGCGGGAGGAGGTCACGCACCCACGCAGGAAGCTCAAGCCTAGCCGCCTAGGGGCTGGGGCGGGCGGCGGTGGGGGGTGGGGGTGACATGACGATCTGGAGAAGAGTTGGGGAGGGGAAGCCGCTGGAGGGTGGAGCTGCAGGGGATCTCCATCTACCGCCTGTCGGGCGCTGGCTACCGGCTGCATCGCTACGCTGAGGCAAGGAGGAGGTGAGGAGGCTGAGGACACCAAGATCGAGGGCGAGGCCGCCCGAGGGGTCAACCGTGGAGGGGATCTCTCGACGCCGACCTGATTGGCTAGGCTAAGTGGTATTAATTTATTTTTCTTATTGTTTTGATTAATCTTGGGTTTTTTGTAGTGATGAATTCTACAATTCGTTCGTAGATTTGCAATAATGGAGAAACGAACTTTACATAATAATTTCACAAGTACTTTAAATAGTACTCCCTCAAACGACGAGAGAGCACAACTTAGTGATAATTTTGATTTATTTGCTACTCACTAGAAGCATATTATTTGTTTTGGGATGATTATTTACAATTTAGCGAGGTACCTTAATTATATTTATAATTTCCACAGGAGTAAAAGACTATATTTATATCGATTTACCTTAGTCCTTTGAGCTCACCCTTCTTTTTCATCCTGCCTTCACCATTGTATATGTTATAAGTGTCAACAGAAAATTTATCCGATTCATAATCTATATTTAAGCGATTAGGCCTTCAAGCAATGATTTTTTTAATAATATTAATTGAAAAGATAATTTCAAAAAAAAGTTGACTTTTTACAAAATAGGTGCCTGTCGCCATTTGACCTGACGACAGGCTCCTATCGCCATTTCGAATGGCGATAGGAACCTATTTACTGCAAGTCGCCATTTCAACTCGCGATTTGCATTGAAGAGTGTGCAAATCGCCAGTTGAAATTGTGACATAAACTAGCTATATATACCCCTAAAATTCGGTGAAAAAGTCATTTTAATTCCAAAAAAAAAAGAGAAGAAAGGGAGAATAAAGAGGAGGAGGGGGAAGAAGAGACACAACGAAGCCTTACCGGTTCCTAGTAGAGGAGAGAGACAGAGCAGTAGATCTAATCACCTATTTTGCAGATAAATATTCTTGCAACTTTGTATATATATTTGAAACCTTATAGGTTAGCAAATAAAATAGCGATATAGAATTCAATGGATTATATAATTTTAGTTGTATTGTCGTTTGATGTAGTACATTATTTTAGGAGGGTATAATTTACTTCATCGTGTAGATATTATTTATGTTGTAGTACTCGAACGATCTAGAATAAATCCACAAAAAAACTAAGAAACTTTGTAGGTTTTCATTTTTAAACAGTAAATATTTTGTTAATACCGAAAATACTTTTTAAACCAAAAAAATAGGAAAACGCCTCTAAAAATAGCAAGATGTCGATTAAAAATATGTAAAAATTGCAGAGTAGTTAAGTAGGATATGCAGAGCTTAATCAAAATAATCCTAACTTAATTTTGATATCCATTTGTGCATGGTAATTATTTTGTTAATACCAAAAATACCTTTTAAACAAGAAAAATAGGAAGACACATCTAAAAATTGTAAAAAAAATCCAGAGTTACAACATAAGGTACGTAGAGCTGAATTAAAATATTGTGAACTTAATTTTTGTTTCCATTTGTATATGGTAAATATTTCATAAATGTTGGAAACACTTTTTAAACAAGAAAAATAGCAAGATTCCTATTAAAAATCTATATAAAAAAAATTACAGAGTAGCTAAATAGGGTATGTAGAGCTTAATGAAAATAATTCCAACATAATTTTGATTTCTGGTAAATATTTTTTAATGCCAAAAATACTTTTTAAACTTGGAAAATAGAAAGACACCTCTAAAAATTCTCTAAGAAATGCAGAGTAGGTACATAGGGTATGATAGCTAAATTAAAATAATGTGAACTTTAATTTTTCCATTTGTACATGGTAAATATTTCAAAAATGCTGGAGACGCTTTTTAAACAAGGAAAGTAGCAAGATTCCTATTAAAAATATATATAAAAAATTGCAGAGTAGCTAAATAGGGTATGTAGAGCTTAATCAAAATAATCCCAAGTAAATTTTGATTTCTATTTGTGCACGGTAAATATTTTTTAATGCCAAAAATACTTTTTAAACTTGGAAAATAGGAAGGCACCTCTAAATATTGTAAAAAATCACACTTGCTAGATAGGGTATGTAAATTAAAATATTGTGAACTTAATTTTTATTTCTATTTGTACACAACCAATATTTCATAAATTCTTGAGATTTTTTTTATGTAAGAAAAGTAGTAAGATACCTATTAAAATTCTTTAAAAATTGTAGAGTAGCTAAATAGGGTATATAGAGCTTAATCAAAATAATCTCAACTTAATTTTGTTTTCCATTTGTGCACGATAAATACTATGTTAATGTCGCTTCTTATTACTTTTTTTTATATGTTTTGTAGTATTTACAATGTATGCATCGAATTTTCAAGTATGGTGGACCCAGAAGACATTGCGTCGTGACCGTACGAGATGCTTGACCAGGCCATTGACGCGCATTACCATAGTCGCCTCAGTACCATCCTTCCCCAAGAGGATGAGGTGGTGATTAAGCTTGGCGCGTTGTGGCTACACACGCCCATGAGGGCATAGAGGATGAACCCATGTTGGGTTCTGAGATACATGTAGTTCTGACCTTACTACTTTGGGTGGACTCACGTTTGTTCTTAATCCTTTCGACGCGGGTTGAGAGTAGCAGGCCTCCTTCCACTAGCGAGGATGGTGGAGACGACATGGGAGGACGGCCAGGACCGCATAGACGGTGATCGTACATCGAGGCACTTTTCCATATGACCGGTGCCTACTGACAGCACTGGTTGACCGGTGGAAGCCAGAGACGCACACGTTTCATCTCTCATGCAGGGAGATGGCACTGACGCTTCAGGACGTGACCTTACTGACCGGGTTGCCCTGCGTGGGCTTCCCCTGGCGGTGCACGACGTCTCGACCACGTGGCGCATGGAGTTCCTCGCCAAGTTCCAAGGGGTGCTGCCGCCCAACACTGGCTACAAGGAGTTCAGCAGCACCCATGAGCCATCGCTGAACTAGATATGCCAGCTCTACGTAAGTTTTTGTAACTCTCTCCTTCCGCTTCAATTGATTTGTACAACTTAGTGATGTGTATATGTCTTCTTGCAGCCAAAGCGTATAGCAGAGGACGCACCCGAGTACACAATGAGGAGGCACTTCGTGGCCTACTTGTTGTGGTTGTTCGGGTGGGTGATGTTCCTAGGGTCCCGTGGCGACAGCGACGACAAGTACATGATCCGGTACGCACACGAGCTGGTGGACTAGGAGGTGGAGGCGATCCAGTCTTACACCTGGGGCCTGACGATGCAGTGCGCGACGTACCGCACCCTGTGCGATGCATCCCACTGGGTTTGGGATAGCTCCACCCTCTCTGGATGCCCGCTGCTTCTTCAGCTGTGGTCCTTTGAACTTTTCCATATTGGACGTCCACAGCAAGACCTGGGAGCCTAAATCGTCTCCATGTATGTCAACGCCGATGACGTAGACAGACCGTCCATGGGTACAGTGTGGTTGAAGGATCGCAGGAAGGCTACGATAGCACAAAATAAAATTTTACCGCCCAACCAAGAAACCTCTGCGAGTAATAGATCACGAGATTACCACTAGACGCGCCGACTCGTAGCGGATGTAGAGTCGATGTAGCGAGTTGATACGGTCGTAGTCGTACTCGACACGCGTCTTCTCCTCCGAGTAGTCGTACTCGTCGCATGTCTTCTCCTCCGAGTGGTCGTACTCACCGCGTGTCTTCTCCTCCTGCTCCTATGATCGTCACGAGTTGCGGATCGTCCTAGTGCTGATGCTTCGCAACAACACCTCTAAGGTATCCACACGTACGAGGAAGGGGCACCATGCGCTGGAGTTCTAGCACCGGCGGCGTGGTTGAGGAAGGCGTGGCTATTAGGGTTTCGAGAGTTCTTAAAAAGATCATCACACCCCTTATCACCGCCCCTCTATTTATAGGCATCCATAATGGGTTTCGTACTTGAGGCCCATTAGGAACTCGTGGCCTACAAGAATTCGGATCACCATCCAAATCAAATCCTATCCCTTTAAGTGTGCGACCCTATAGGTTCATGTATAATCGGTTGTGACTCAAAAATTCTTTTCCGACCACTAGTCGTTAGCGGTACCTAGCAGCACATAACGATTCTCAAACACACATAGAATATATCGGACGAACCTTAATGCAATATGATCTATGACCAGGTCCATATCACTAACGACCAACTCGTATCTCTATACGACCAGTTCATATTTGGTCTCGATACGACCAGGTTTCGACCAATTCGTAACTTCTTACGACCAGGTTTCGACCACTTAGTGACCAATGTTCGACCAGCCTACGACCAGCTCGTATCTCCATACGACTAGTCCGTATCTGATCGAACTGAAAGACCTTCTCATGTATTCTCCCTTTTTCTCACGATGTCTGGTTGAACTCCATGTGAGATGTTGTATCATCTATGCACTGTTCAATACTTTCTCGATCAAGTGTCGAATAACTTTATGTGGTCGACACTTCGACCACTAGTGGTATGACCATGCACTTTCTTTATCCGACCACAACGAGGGGCCTAGAGACATCTCTTCTGTTATGTTAGGAGGGGCAAATCCCATATCCGACCAGTCATATCCCTCCACATATTTCATAGCATACCCGAAAGCTACCTTTATAACTACCCAATTATGAGTAGCGTTTGACAACCCCTAAGAGTGCTACTATACATGTAGGAAACCATGCTAATATCAGGTCTAAGGATTATACATCATCATTGCTTGAGACCAACTAATGATACATAGAATCATAACAATCTCAGTACTATCTCAAGGTGGGTCTTTTCCAACACCATGTTCTCTAACATGTGTCTATATTATTGGATTGATATCTCCATATCCATGACCTGTGAAACATAGTCATCAACTAATACATGTGCTAGTCTATTCATATGTGTTCTCATATGTTTCCAACTAGGGAACGTTTAAGAATAATCATCGCAAAAATATAGAGTTTTACAATCAAGTCGCATACTTGATAATAAATATTATTGATATTATTCTAGGAACAAGATAACATATTATCCAATATTATGAACATAATGAAATATAATCATCTTTATGATTGCCTCTATGGCATATTTCCAACAGTTGTGTCGCCAACGAGTAAGTTTTCTGAACATTTATTCTTTTTCGTAATGTAATTCTTTTTCTTGTACTAAGTTTTTGTTGTTCTATTCCACAGGTCACTTTCATTCCGATCACTACACACGCGTTTTACCCGGACTACGTTGCGATGTTCGATCAGTTAATGGATGACCGCATCATCTGTACACCATACACTCCCAACAGGGTGTACGAGTGCGCACCCTTAGGCCTGTCGAGTCTGTGCATGCGAGACCATGCGTACTGTGCCTGTTATTGATCTTCGGTATGTGCTTTCGAAGCTTTAGTTGGCAGATTTCTTTACAAAGTCATAGACTAGAGTTCAACATAGTTTCTACCTCTCAAAACTCAGTGTTGTTGATCCACCATGAGTTTGAGGAGGGTGTTAGATATGTATATAGCCTAGGGTATTCGTTGCATATTAACAACCATGTACATGTTATATATTGGTCTTTTGACCAATTGAAATAGAGCACGCCCCATTCTAACGGTACTCATTAGTGAACTGCAAACTTATATTTTGTGTTTGTTTTAGATGAAGATACTCGAAGCTTTTGATTTTATGATCATGTTCAAAGCTTTATGAATCCTGTTTTGACATCTTCAGGTAGATCGATAATCCAGAGAAATCTAGAGAGTGAGAATGGTTCGAAAACAATACCACATACAAGGAAACCGTCCCCTGATGGTCCAGACAAAATTCGTGTTCTCCTTCGGGGTTTCCCACCAGCTGTTGTTCCAGAGCACCATCCTTGTGAAAATTTCTCACTACCTCCTCCACCTCCTCTTGGTAGAAGACGTATTGGACCACGACGTTAGTCTACCATAAGCCTTTTGCAACTCCAGATCTCCAAAATGATATAAATTTTGAATGCAATTTTTTGTATTTTCGTAAAAGTTGGAAGCAAATTTTATGTTTTCTTGTTCTGTAGCATGTCCTGTTTGTTACGTGCCTGTAGAGCAGGCCCTGGCTCTCATGCCACGTGTACCATCAGCATCTCTTGTCCTTCGTAACTTGAATTATTTGCTTCAAGAGAATTTGATTTTTGAAGAGTCAAATGGTGGCTCTTTATTTGGAGGGTATCTATATCTGGATGAGCGAGATATGTCCTGTGATGTAAGAGAGACAATGACAGTACATTGTGGGTGTGTCTGTTTCGCTATTCTGTGTTAACAATTAAGTTTTGCATTATGATCACTTACAAAATCTACAGAAGTTTATACTGTTGCTGACCATGTCCATCATCTTCTTTTTAGATTTGTGAGCGATACGACACCTGGTCATGATACTGGCTTAGACAAAGATGAAGCTGATCTTTCTGAGGTGCATCAATGTCAGGGCACGCTGGTTGCTTCAGCTATTTTCGGTAATTACCTTCCTGTTATGGTCAACTATAGTCCAGGTACATGTAAAGTTTCTTATTTCTGTGTACATCACCAGGAAATTATGATACCATGCAGCAACCTGAAAATATCAGTGAATTTTCAAAGGACACTGTATTTTTCTTTATGTTTGTGGATGAAGAAACTGAAGCTGCAATAAAGAATACTACCACCATTGATAGTTCTAAAACAGTTGGCCTGTGGCGGGTGGTTATTGTCCACAACCTTTCATATTCAGATGCAAGGCGCAACGGAAAGGTAACGACGTTTGGTTGTTTTTGCAGCTGACCTTTTTGTATTACCGGAATGCCAAACACCTGTAGAGCAAAGATACAAAAGTTGCACAAACCATTTTCTGCTTCTACCTTGGCTTACTATGTTACTCTTTTTGTATGTGAATATACGACGACTCCTTTATCTCCTTTTCAATTTCTAAGGCTGTCCCAGCAAGGTGGCATAGATGTGTTCTAGTATATCACTGTATTCCTTATCATCACCATTATTCCTTGAACAGGTTCCGAAATTGCTAATCCATAGACTTTTTCCTAATGTGCAATTTTCTATTTGGATCGATGGGAAGCTTAAACTAGTGAGGGATCCCTACCGACTTTTGGAGAGGTAAAACCATATTTCGTAATTCTGAAGTATCTCCATACTTGTTTTTTTATTGTACATAGCTCAAGGAACTTTTGAATATGTTGTGTCGTGTGTGAAAGAATGTAAATAGTTGGCATAGATGCTGAATCTATACTATAACATTGAATATGTATCATAGATGCTGCATCTATACGATAAAATTGAATATGAATCATCTCTGTCTTTTTTTTTTCCATTTTCACTATCTTTCGAATCTTATCCTCTGAACTAGCACGCTCTTTGTCATGTTACAGATTCTTGTGGAGGAAAAATGTCACTTTTGCTATTTCCAGGCATGACAGGCGCTTCGATGTCTAGGAAGCAGAGGCCAATAAGATTGGTGGAAAGTATGACAATGCTTGAATTGATTACCAAATAGAGATCTATAGGAGGGAGGGGTTAACACATTATTCTTCAGCTAAGCTTCCTATTACAAGTGATAAGCCCTTATCCCAACCCAACTGTTAACCTAGCAATATTCTCAGCATACGGTTGCCTATTGACACTACGTTATGATTCAACAGATGTCCCTAAAGGCTGTGTAATAATCAGAGAACACATCGCCGTCACCAATCTCTTCACGTGCCTCTGGTTTAATGAAGCCTCTAGGGATCATCTAAGCTTTAGCACTGTGAGGGATAAAATTAGGTCCAGAGTAGATTGGACCGTGGACATGTTCCCTGACTGCGAAAGGCGTGATTTTGTCATTCAGGTGCCTTTTCATTTCATGCTTCTTTTTTCTATTTTTGCTATGTACTATTACAATTTTTTACATTGTGCTGTTACGAGAAGATGGGATATCGAAGCCTTTATGGTATTATGGATGATTTGAAACGACAAAGCAAGCATGGTTTATTTACTTATTGAGAAAGAGGGGAGCCCCCAGTTTCATTTGCAACAAAAAAGCACCCAAAATCTATATGGATCGTTGCAGCTGGCTAAGCAAAAATGCTTGCTGATTTATTTGCCTCTCTTTTCCTGTCAATAAGATTAAAAAATGCCGTTTTGATAATGCTATTTCATTTCTGTTTGTTGTCTGTACTGATATAATTTTAAATATGCAGGCATACCACAGATAATTGTTGCAACAAAGACTAGCTGCCTTAAGAAATTCCCCTCCGCCACAGCTTCCTGTGGTGCATGATCAACCCAGAAAGTTGCTTCCAGTTCCAGATAATGCAGCAAACGAGCCTGAAAAAGATTCAGCAACGAAGAAGTTACCTGTGCTGAATCCTGTGAAGCGTCCAAGGGGTAAGAAATCAAACTCAAAACAAGCTCGCCGTCCCAAAGCCGCTGGTGGAAAAGAATCAGCTTGATTGTAAATCTGACGCGACGTTGTCCCTAGACTCTTGCGGTTCTGCCGAACAATTACCATAGCACATAGATTTGTTCTTTAAGTCCTATCATGATCCCATAAGAGCTCCGAAATTTTACCAGGAATTGTTGATAGTGTGTCAAATCCTTTTGTTGTAACCTGTAAATAACTACTTCAGTGCAAAGGCCGGGAGGCATTGGTGTATCTTTCTGGTTAGAAAGGAAGCGCTCGTTATTTGTTCTTATCGGTTCATCTCAGACGCTTAATTTCTTGGATGAAGTTCCGCATAGCCTTTCTAGCACATGCTTTCGTCCTAGAGCTGTGTTAAGCGGTGGTAGTACCGTAGTTAGTTGTAGGTTTCGTTGGAGGCAGAGCTGAGAGAGCCTGAAACTCTGTATCGACGTTTTGCTTCCTACATTGCTCACATCTCAACCCTCTTGGACGGGACCAACTCTACAGTCTCTACTCCTGCGACTTTCCTCGTCGGTTCGTCAAGCCAACCACCCGCAGCCTCGCGCTGGTAGTGGTAACCACGATCGATCGCACCACCGATGCGGCCAATCGGTGCTCGAGTCAAGCAATTGTCGGTGGAGGGACAGGTGTTGCGCTGCGTACATGTCCCTCGTGCCACTCCTGGGATTGCGGGGAATGGTTCGGGAAGTCCGGACCAGTCATGGGGACTTTGCTAGCTTTCCCAGTCACAAAAATATACTATTTATACAACAAATCTATGCAGTAATAGATACGTAGGATCCCGATTCCTTACCGCTACAAAAAGTACTACTAGTGCTACCTCTTTAGACCTTTGGTGACGACGTGATGTAGCGCACACTGGTCATGGTCCGACGCTGCCACACCACCGTGGGGAGGTCCCAGATCTTCTTCTGTTCGTCTGATTTCTAGTTCTACTATGTTATTATGGAGTTGGCATCTAGCTTTCTGATTGGAGCGAGAGGGTTGAAGCTTCGTTGTACTGGGTTGAATCTTTTGCCTACCTAGGTAGTGAAGCTTGAGCTCTCCGTATGACCCAATCTGACCAAGTACGGAATTGGTTTATTAGTGGTTGTTACCTTAGGATCTTCTGCGCCATCACCGACTGACTCCATCAGCTGTTGTTGTTGCCTCAGCACTCGATGGTTACAGAAGCTATGTTTCATGACTCAAGCTGAAAGGGGAATACAAGATAAATATAGCTATAGACAGAAGGCCTCGCAACGGGTTTGGAGACTAGGTGGCTACTAGCTCCTCTAGGCAGGACTTTACCATTTGCATTTTTCGCACTGGGAGGACCCTGCAGAGAGTGGATCTCAAGAAACGAACCTTCAGACACGAACCACTTTCCTCGGGATTTCCTGTCACTTTGGCAAAACAAAAGAAAGAAAAAAAATCCATAAACACCACTCATCTACTTTTTCAATTTAACCAATATCTAATTATCATTTACTTTATCCTTATATACTAAGTTAGCTTATAAATACCCTCAAACCGTATGTTAGCACTATTTCTTATGATTTTTATTATATTTGACACTTGCTTTATGTTAACACTTGACAAGGATCTAATAAGCCTTAATTAATTAAATTGTTTATCTATAATTATTATTATAGATAGCAATATCCCCATGATAGCCTTAAGTATACCCTTTATCATGAATAATGAAAAAACTTAATATGATTGGTTGTAAATCATCCTACGACCACCCTGTATGGTAGTGAGATGTTCTACGATCATCTGGTGATCGTAAGCTTTTCTACAACCACCTCATGGTTGTAGGTCTTTCTACGACCACCTCATGGTTGTAAGTTTTTCTACGACCAAGTTGATTACAATTATCATGTAATCGTAAAAGCCTACAGACATGTGGGTCCAATTGACCAAAGAATCTTATGCGCTGTGTTTAAAACACGGAGCAGTTAGCATACGTTGTTATCCTCCAGGATAACTGCATGCATTACGCCTATGTTGAGGTGTTATATCTTTAACAATAACTTACATCAACGTGCACATTTTATCAAGCGTTGAGGCGCCTCTTGGTCTAAAGTAACTGTCACCCCTTCATGCGCTATATAAAGGCTAAAGTCAGTGGATAGATGGGAGAGGGATCAGAGATTGCAGCAAGACTACATTAAGCATTAGTTCTAGTGATCTTCTTCCCGATTGTAAACAACATAGTCCATACAGCAACACAGGAGTAGGGTTGTTATTCCCTCCGGAGAAGGCCTGAACATGTCTAAATCTATATATTTTTCTCTGCGTGGTTCTAATTCTAAGAAACCCCAAATATTTATTCGTAAGATCGATACTAGATCATCGACAACACTGTTTCTCATGGTTTTTTTTATTATATTTGGCACTTGCTTTAGTGGTCTTTTTTTTTTGTAATATTTGGCATTTGCTTTAGTGGTGTCAATACTTGTTTCAATAATTTTAATACTTATTTCAATTATTTGTGTAATTTTGGTAGTTGTAGTACACTATTTCATTACTAATGTTTCAACGACGAAGTAGTGCACTAAAAAAACCGAAATCACTTAAATCATTGAAGCAAGTATTGAAATCACCTAAATAAGTACTAAAATCATTTAAACAAGTGCCAACGATGATTAAAACCACAAAAAAATAGTGCAAATATGCGATCTAGAGGTATTTACAAGCCAACTTAACTTATTATGGGCAAAATAAAATAAAATGAGGTATGAGGGGGCAAATTGAAAAGGCAGTTGACTTACAAGGTGTGGATTTTTTTTCAAAAAAGAAAAAAGAAAAAGAAGACAACCTTAGATCCTTAACCTCAAACAAAAGCTCAACCAATATACGAAACACACACGCACAATAAGCTTCCATGGTTCGCCCACCCTAAATTGTGAAGGAAGCCACTTCTAGAAGATTTGTTGGTCATTCGGCAAGGAACCTGAAAAAAGACCACACACGAATTCAGCTACAAGCCGAGTAACTGTTGTTAATCCTATCCCTACCCTGACATAGACTTAAATCACCTCACAGTGTTTTATACAGCCTCGTGATCTCAACAAGGAGAGTCTGTTAGATTACGCACTGTGTGCTGCACATGTCAGAATACTATAATTCAGAGACAAGGTCAAAGATGTACTTTCCCATGCAATGGTGCCAAAACACGTACTCGAAGTCGGAAATAAAACACATGGCAGTAAATTCACTGCCCAGAATAGTAACCATGGAACCTGCAAAATCTTCACGAAACAAACGAGGACATCTCCCTCCTTGTCTCAGGGCCCAGCCTCTGCTCTCCATGGTTATAAATGTCAAAGCATCGCATGATGGCGAGCAGAATGGTCCCAGAGTAGCCGAATTTCGGCAACCTCCATACCTTTGGATACCCGCCCCGCCGTGTGGAGACAAGACAAATTCGAGTCATTTGGCACTCAACTATAATGATTCAGCAATTAAATTGGCTGGGTGCAATTAGAGACATGGCCGGTACTCTACTCTGTGAGTCGAGATCCCTCGCTTTCTTTCTTTTATGTCCATTTATTTTTGTCATGGAGTTGGTCTGAGGAGCTAAGGGTAGAGAGAGATCTAGGGACAAGGACCATTTTTCTTTCTGGTTGTGTGTTGGTCAAGTGGCAACTGGGTGGCTCAGCATGTGGGCTCTGTGTCCTTTTACCGGACTTTGGGGCAGCCTCGCTGAGATCCAAGGGAACCATGTGGCCTCAGCCCCCCGGTGTCGCAATTTACTCAACCTCCTGGATCTTCACTCTTTACCTTGCTCTCTTGCGTGTGCCCCCTCCTGCAATCTGAAATTTGCAGTTTTGTAAAAAGTAAAATGACTCGTGTAAGATTCCCAAACATCATTTCTTGCATTTCTAGATCGTAACTAAGAGCTCTAGATTATATTAGCCGGAATTTGGTGACAATCTTCACTCAGCATGTTTTTTTTCCTTAGTAATGAGTCCACATGATTCATATGACAAACAATACACACACATATATATATACTTGCAAGGATTTGCTTACTAACGCACGCACGCACGCACGCTGCTTGCAATCGGGATACACGGTTGATGAAAAGGATAAAGCAACAAGACCTAACCAAGAAACGACAAAAGCAACTTTCACTGGTGAACACTCTTCCCCTTCGATGAGAGCAGCAGGTTTGCCCGAGGGTGGTGGGGACTGTTGGAATCGAGTCACACAGAGAAGACGAATAATACAGCATAGAAAGAATTTGGTACTGCACTGCAGCATTTTTAATTTTTCTCTTCTCTATTATTTTTTTATCCCCAATGACACAAATTGGTTACAATATTTTTTATAGCTACAATATGATATGTAACCTCCCTACTAACACATTCAAGTAGGCTACTACCTCTACTACATGCACTAGCTAATTACTCTATTAATTAATTAGCAGGCTACTAGCTCCACCAACTTTACCATGCAACTGACATGCAAATTCAATTAACATGCAAAACACTTAGACAACCAGATTAATTTCTATCAACCACCCCTTTAATCTTGCTGCTTCTCGTATGCTCGCCGGCTCATTTGCAGACATGAGGCTCTCCGCATATGGTGCTAGAGTTCGCGGCGTCGGCGGTGGGGTCATGGGCCCTGGGTCAAACCAATCTCCATATGCAACACCTACGGTGAGAGTAGTCTCGTACAACAAAGTCAACACATCACCACTTATGTGTGCAGCGGCATTCTAAAATAGTTGCATTCTGGAGCGCAATGCAGCTGCATCAGCCTCCTGCTAACTTTGCATGCTCTTCACCTTGCTCCACAGCTCGTCTTCCTTCACACGATATTTTGCCAGGACAAAACCTGGCTGGGTGCGGCCCAGTCGAAGCAAGTACAGTCGATTCCATGACTTATTTGCCCTAACCAGCAATTTTCTCTCTTGGTCATAAATGCTCAGAATGCCTTCTTCCAACACCATTTTGTAGCCATGCTCATCAAGGTGCCCCAAACTGATTATATTACTGCTTAACTTAGGTATATAATAAACATTAGCTAAGACTTTGTATTCACTAGTTTGGCACTTGAACGACACCACACCACGGCTGCTGATTTCCACGTGAGATCCATCGCCAAATCTCACTAACCCCTGAACCGACAAGTCCATGTCGGAGAACATCTCACGGCACCCGGTCATGTGATTGAATGCGCATGTGTTGAGGTACCAAATAGGACTCATCTCCCCATCTTCCAACATAAGCTTGATGTTCCTCTGCTCCTTGCGCTTCTCTGTCGGCGTCATCACGGCTGGCGTCGCAGCCGATGTTGCCGCACTCGGTGTGCTTCCATTTGCACTAGTTCATTGAGTACTGTGAGCACCCCGCTTGAGCTATACTCCTGTCGAAGGCTCTGAAGTGTGTCGTCCTTCTCGGCGATGATGTCTTTAAGCCAGGCATTAGCGATCCCCAGCGTCTACTTGACGGCCTCGTCGCATGTCAGACACTGAGACTCCAGCAACTTGGTGTTCTCCTGACGCGCCCAGTTCACCTCCTCCTCTGATGCGCCTATGCACTCGAGGAGTAACACACATTTTTTGTCCTTGTCGACACACGCAGGGGCCGACTTCTCAATGTCCAGCCTGCACCAGTCATTCTCGTCAAACATGACGCGCAGCCTTACCTCGGTAGCGGCCAATTCCCCACGCGGCCGCTCGGCCTCAGCTTTGGCAGCCTCCAGCTCGGCCTGTGCCTCGGAGGGCCAAACATTGACCTGCTTTGCCTCCATGGGCACATTAGAGAGTGCGACAGACAGATCATCCAGCGCCCTCCCATGCTTCTCCTCCTTCAGCATGACGATGTTCATGGCATGCTCGCATGCCATAGGTCCACAACCATTAGAAGAGCCAGCTCATCGTCCTTTTAGGCGTTGGTGAGATACGTCTGTTCTTTCTTCGGCTCATCGCACTCGGACG
Source organism: Hsuehochloa calcarea (assembly GCA_036346395.1). Taxonomy (NCBI): domain Eukaryota; kingdom Viridiplantae; phylum Streptophyta; class Magnoliopsida; order Poales; family Poaceae; genus Hsuehochloa; species Hsuehochloa calcarea. The sequence continues at coordinate 62,077,562 of CM070594.1, read as the reverse complement.
CGAACTGGCCAAACTCCTGACAATTGAAGCATTAGATCTTCGACTTGTCGAACTTGCCGCGGTGATTCTTCTTGTCACCGTCTTGGTCACAACCAAGTCCACCGTCGTGCCCGCTATTCTTCTTGGTGCCTCTGCCGGAGCCCTCGCCGCTCCTCTTCTCTTCGACTGCTTTGGCCTCCCACTCAGCGCACGTGAGTAGCAGATGCTCTCCTTCTTCCTTGTCATGCCGCTACCCCTTCAAGATATCCTTGTACCCCCTCAAGCGTCCGATGGCCTCTGACACCAATATCACCAATACATCGCCCCATTGCTCAATGGTGCTGACAATGTGTAGGAATCTGTCAGGGACGGAGCGTACGAGCTTCTCCACGACGGTGCTCCCCTCCACCTTGGTACCGAGAGCACGTATCTCATTGACCATGGTGGTGAGCTTCAAGATGAACTCCATGATTGTCTCCGAGTCCCCCATGCAGATACGCTCAAACTCCTTGTGCATGCCTACACTCCTTGTGCATGCATGATGATCTTCATCTTCACTGTCCACACCCCATAATTGCTCTTCGTGAGTATGGGGTATTGGAGGGTCACAACTCCATCCCTCGCCGGCGCCCTCGACGTCACACTGTCATGGATGACGCCGCTTCCCAGCGACTTCTCAGACATCATGATCTTGGGCAATCACAACTTAAGCTCTGATATCAATTGTTGGGATCGAGCCCAAGAGAACACAGAGGACACACACTCTTTCACTTTCACTTGTTTTTTCAGTTCATCGAAGTAGAAGATGAAGAACACAACACAAAAAGAATTTGGAGCTGCACTGCAGTGTTTTATGTTTTTCTCTCCTCTATTGCTTTTTTACCCCCAATGAAACAAACTGGTTAAAATACTTTTTGTAGCTACAATATGATATATAACCTCCCCACTAACACATTCAAGTAGGCCACTACCTCCACTATATGCACTAGCTAATTAATCTATTAACTAATTAGCATGCCACTAGCTCCACTAACTCTACCATGCAATTGATATGCAAATTCAATTAACATACAAAACACTTAGGCAAACAAGATTGATTTTTATTAGGGACTGGGGAGTGGAGCCTAGGGCGATGCTAGACATGCCACCAAGTCGTGGAGGCGAAGCCGACGATGTGCAGTAAATTGCTATTGAGCTCACATGCGCTGGACAAGAGCTAGCCCTTTATTTCCATATCCTTAGGCCATGAATGCATACTATGGTTACCATTAGGGCTGGAAATGAGCCAAACCAAGCCGGCTCGAGCCAGGCTCGCTCAAGCTCGGTTGAAACATTGGATCGGCTCGGCTCGTGAAGATAACGAGCTAGAAGGTTAGCTTGGCTCGGCTCGTGATGATAACGAGCTAGAAGGTTGGCTCGAGCTGGCTCGCGAGCCCTCGGGAGCCAAACTGCCATAAACTGCTTAGCACTCTTCTGGCCCACCTGTCATCTACAGAGAGAGAGAGAGAGAGTAACAGAGATACAAAGAGAGAGAGAGAGAGAGAGAGAGAGAGAGAGAGAGAAAGCAGAGGAAAGAGGGGAGGGGCAGAGCACGCACGGGAGACGCTCACCAGCGGCTAAGGGGCCGTGGAGAGGGACTAGCGACCTCGAAAATGGGTTCCCGCGGGGGAGAGGAGGCTATAGGTGGTGGTGTCGTGGGTAACAACACCCGGACGTGGGTTTGTGGTGGCGCATGATGGGCGGAGATGAGGGAGAAAAGGGGCGGCGGCGCTAGAGGGGGAGAAGGGAGAAAAGATGGCACACACAAGCATCTATAGGTGATGGGGAGCTCACCGGCATAGTTGGTGATGACGGGGGTGGACTGGCGGTGGTGACCCGAGGCGGTGCGGCTAGCTCCTCGCGGCGACAGGGGCCTGGAGAGGGGAAATTCGAGGTTTTGGGAGAAAGGGGGAGGTGTGAGCGTGCTCTGGTAGGAGAGAGTTGGAGAGCTCACTGGAGCAAAAATGGCGGTGGACGGGCAGCGCAGAGGATGGGGATAGGGTGAGAAATGGGAGCAGATGGATTGAGAATTCGGGATGGATGATTTGGGGGCATAATGTTCGCCTACTCGGTTATCTCTTCTGGCTGGCTTCCTGGGACAAGAGGCTCGCAAGTGGCTCGAGCTCAACTCGAAATTTTTGTGAGCTGGACAAGAGGCTCGGCTCAGCTCAGCTTGAAAACGTCATGAGCCCGAGTCCGAGCCGGCTCGAGCCTGATCCAAGCCAAACTAACTCACGGGCCTCGAGCCAGGGGCGAATCCACCGGGTGGGCTTCGTCAGGTTGAAGCCCACCCTCCACCAGCAGCCGAACCCCCCTCCCGTCGGCAAACTTCAACTCTCGGGCCCGACTCGCCTGTGAGCAAATAAGAAAGAAGCAGAGGCGAGCAAGCAAATGTGCGAGGCTGCAGAGCAAGCAAATGCGTGTGGGCTTTGCCCTTACCGTAGCCCAGGCCCAACTCACATCCACCGGTCGTCCCCTGTTGTTCCCGTTCCAAAAATCCTCGATCCCCATTCAATCATCCTCATTCAATCATCAATTTCTCATTCAATCGAGCGAGCGAGGCGCACCTGATCCAGAGGGAGCTGGGAAGGTCGACTGTCGGTGCCGGAGGAGGGAGGCCGTCGGGGGCTTGGGGCGTCGGGCTAGCAGGGAGCTGGCGCCCTGGTTGGGGAGGGGGAGCTCCGGAGCTGGAGGTGGAGGCGGGAGACCAAGAGCCGACGGTCGAGTGGGGGAGGGCCGTCCGGTGGATCTAGGCGACCGGCCGAGATGAGGAGCCCGGCCAAGGGCTGGGGGGGAGGGGGAGCTCAGCCGCAAGAGCTGGAGCTTGGAGGCGGATCTGGCCGGCGGATGCGGTCGGGTGGGGGAGGACCAAACCAAGAGCTAGTGGGCGGCGGACGCGGTCGGCCGGTCGGGTGGGGGAGGGACGGAGGGTGGAGGGCTGGAGTGCCAGACTGAAGTGTTAAGGCGGGGAGCCTCCGGGGAGTAGTCGGGGACGGCGGGGAGGTCGAGTGGCCATCGCCAGCGCAGCGTGAGCCGAGGTCGAGGGGCCAGTGCGCCAGCTGGGAGGCCGGTGAAGACTGAAGTCTTTGGCAGAGGCGGCGAGGCGCTGAGCTGCTATATATTGGTGCCGATCGCCGATCGAAGCAGTAGCACTACAACAGCAATCTTGATCTTGAGGCCTAAGTGAAGCTCTCGATATTTAATAATTGGGCTAGTAATCTGGTATATACTCGTTGCTACTTGCTCATTACTCAATTTGCCAGTGGCAACGACATCTGTTATATATACTTTTCCATTGGTATATCGCCTCATCGAGCTGATAATGATCCTTCCAGTGGCAACGACATCTGTTGAGAGAATATTTTCGGCAATGAATATTATCAAAGCAGATTTACGCAACAAGGTATCGGATGAGTGGCTGAATGATTTGATGGTGTGCTATACCGAGTGAGACATATTTAGATCCCTTGATGATGATAGAATCATAAGATCATTCCAAAGTATGAAATCTTGCAGAATGAATTGCCTCGTGAAAGTCGTGATTCAAGCTAGCGTCTTAGTGGTATGTTTCTTTTTTTAATGTTCATGATCATTTAAATACAATTTGCTATTGTATCACTAATTTTATAATATTAATGTACATGTTGTTACCTATTGGGACCATATTTACATCTTTTGGGATGTACTTCCCATTAGCGAGGTACATTAATTGTATTTTTTTTACTCTGATTTTATTCATGTATGAATTGGGTTGCACAATAATATAAGACTATATTTGTTACAAATTAATTTAGTCATTTAAAATTTTAAACCCACTCTTATTTTTTATTCTAAATTCGCCACTGCATCGAGCTATTTTTCCCGTCCTAATACTATATCCGTACACACAAGAGGTCGTAGGCAAAGTTTCACAAGGGCGAAAACACAATTGTGACTTCGTAAAGGTCCTGGAAGCAAAAGATCCCATCACAGTCTTCAACTCCAGTCCTCACGGAATAACTGTTATTTTCCTAAACAACCACCAAGCTAAGCTATACCAGCACCAGCCCCTCCTCCTTCACATGCTCACAGCCGCTGCCTCCTCCCACCCACTCCACTCCACCTTCTAGAACAATCTAGAGGCTCTTCCACTCCGCATGGCCTTCGCCTTCCCATAGCATCCCAAGCTCCCCAAGAACACAAGTACCACCGGCGACAATGGCGGCGGGCAACGGCCTGTTCCTGTACCACATCCTCGGCCTGGCCTCCTGCGTGGCGCTGGTCTACCTGTCCCTCGGTGAGGTGGGCCTCCACCACCTCGCCCTCCTCCCGGCCTCCGGCTCCTCCTCCCACGACGCGTCCCTGCCCTTCGTGGAGCGGCGCGGCGCGCGGCTGTTCTTGGACGGCCGGCCTTTCTACGTGAACGGGTGGAACTCGTACTGGCTCATGGACCAGGCCGTGGAGCCGGCCACCCGCCACCGCGTGTCCCGCATGTTCCGCGCCGGCGCCGCGATGGGCCTCACCGTGTGCCGCACCTGGGCCTTCAACGACGGCAGCTACAACGCCCTCCAGCTCGCCCCCGGCCGCTTCGACGAGCGCGTCTTCAAGGCGCTGGACCGGGTGGTCGCGGAGGCGGGGCGGCACGGCGTGCGGCTGGTGCTGAGCCTGGCCAATAACCTGGAGGCGTACGGCGGGAAGACGCAGTACGTGAGGTGGTCGTGGGAGGAGGGCGTCGGCCTCACCGCCTCCAACGACTCCTTCTTCTTCGACCCCGCTATCCGCGACTACTTCAAGGTCTACCTCAAGGTTGGTTGGTTAGTTGCAGCATCGAATCCAGAGCTCGCTAGCTGCGTTAATTTGCTAAGGCAGGCAGTACACCATGGATGAAAAGAGTGTCGGTGGCAATAGCTTTAAGTTTTGTTTTGTTTTTTTTTTTTTTTTGCGCGCACAGGCATTGCTGACGAGGAAGAACCACTTGACGGGGGTGCAGTACAAGGACGACCCTACCATCTTCGCGTGGGAACTGATGAACGAGCCCAGATGCACCACCGATCCATCTGGTGACACTCTGCAGGTAGTACAGTACACTCATTGTCATTTCAGCGTCCATGAGCCCATGAACATCGCTCGAGGACTATATATAATTAGATTCTTTATGTGAACTGCTGTGTAATTCTTCTTGTTAATGGATGTGTGTTTGTAATTGTGATTATTTACCTGGTTGTGGTTGGTGGATTTACTATCTATTTATGGTTGTGATTTGTGATGGGCAGCGTTGGATCGAGGAGATGGCGGCGTACGTGAAATCGATCGACAAGAAGCATCTGCTGACCGTCGGCACCGAGGGGTTCTACGGCCCGACGAGTCCTCCCGACAAGCGGAGAGTCAATCCGGGGAATTGGTTCGACAACTACGGCTTGGACTTCATCCGCAACTCCAAGATTCCGGACATCGACTTCGCTTCCGTCCACCTTTACCCCGACAATTGGTAATCAGCGCCGGCGTTTCACGTTCCAATAGAGAGGAAATTAACCGTGTTCGTGTGCAGGTTGTTGCATGCCAAGCTCGAGGAGAAGCTCAAGTTCGTGACCCAGTGGATCACCTCCCACGTCGAGGACGGGGACGAGGAGCTGAAGAAGCCCGTCCTGGTCACCGAGTTCGGGCTGTCGCACGCGGTCGAGGGCTTCGACCACTCGCACCGCGACGTCTTCTACAAGACCGTCTACGACATCGTCGACGAGTCGGCCAGGAGGGGCGGCGCCGGCGCCGGCGCCTTCGTGTGGCAGCTCGCCGTCGAAGGCATGGAGGAGTACCACGACAGCTTCGCGATCGTGCCCAGCGAGAGGCCGTCGATGCACAGGTTGATCAAGGAGCAGTCCTGCCGGCTGGCCACCCTGAGGTACGGGGAGGAAGAGGTCAAGAGGATTCTGAAGACGGTGTGCGATTGATCAACTTGCAGGGTGTAGAGAAGCCATTGCTTGATTCCTTCGTTTTGTCATCTCAATCGAGCGATGAAAGCACAACGTGCGTGTCATATGTATGTGTGGTAGGTCCTCGTGTACGTGTGCCAGGCAAGGTTCTGTGTGCCCGCGCCGACGTTTGCAGAGTGCAGATCTGCGGTCTACCCAACACACTATTTCCTTCCTCTGTTGTACAAGCCCTTGACCTTTGATATGTTAAGTCATTGTCGAGTGGCAGAAGAAGCTAATTATATGTAGTCCTCGAATAGTGTATTTCTTCCGCACAAGAGATTTTTATGTATCTGCAAGCATAAGAAAAGAGACACGTGCACCATGGAAATGGAGCACCTCCAGATCTCTGCTTGTCGCGCATGGGCTGAGGTAAAGCATAGTATGTTAGTATGAACTGATCTGAATTGTACAGTACCAGTCTAAACTCTAAAAGACGACCGTCAGTTACATTGTGCAATAGGTCCGGGGTCAGCTGTGCTTCCATTCCAGTCATGGTAAATTTACACGCAGGTTTAATAGGCGTCTCAAAGAGCGTCAAAACTCGAAACAAAGCAGTTAAGAAGATTAAACTGACGCCTCTATAACGGTAAAGTGATAAGCAAAAGGGGAAAAAATGATGTGCAAAGAAAAAAACAAGGTGTAAATAAGGGCCTGTTGAATGTTTGAGAATGAAATGTGTTTAGTAGCGGATAATATCACCCAAGATGCTAAAGAAATGGTCGATATCTATCTTCTCCTTTCCAGCATAAATTGCTTCTGCACTTCCTCCAGTTCGTCCTTGTGCTGCCATCTCAACAAGTGTATATAACTTCTTAAGTGGCATCTGCATCACCACAACAAATTGTAAGAGACAAAAATTGCCCTTCGAATTTTTTGCTTTTATATGATAAATAACGAGGGGAAAACTTTACATCATCCAATGCTTCTGCTGCCGCATCAATATCCCCGTCCTTGAACACGTTGAGATGCCGTAACACCTGTAAAGGAAGAGGCCAACCGGACCCAATAAATACAAACTTCTACAGATCCAATCGCTGTTAAGGCTTAAGACACCAAGATTGTTCCAAAAGTATTGCATTATGCCCCAGTTACCAAATGGAAACATCCTGACATTATCTTGCAGTGTAGCAAGCAATTAACACTATCCGACTCTTTTCATACCTTTTTAGCATCCTCCTGTTTAAGTTTAGGAACATGGTAGGTCACAGAGAAGGCTTCGCACATACCAATGGACTCTAGAAAACCCACCTGTCAGGGTTGGACGTAGACGAAGATGGATTGGAACGCAGGTTGTAGCTGTGTGCTGGGATCGGACGACGACCAAGGCCTCGGAGGCGCGGCTGCGGCGCCGTGGTGACAGAGCCGCGCGGCCGAGACTTGGTGAAAAGAGGAACAGAGAAAACACGAACAGATACAGACGTGAGAAGAGGCAGATGTTGGGGATTTTCTGATATTCTTGCTTACCCGTAAATAAAGTGATTCTCTCCTTTAAATAGAGAGCTCATAACAAAGTAGACTAAGAATTGAATTCGTATTGGAAAGCTAATCTGTTACAACTTCCGTAATTAACTATGTTTGAAAAGGAAACTAAAAGGCAGCCTATTCCATATCCGACACAGGTTCAATACTTGCTGAAGTTGCCGGATTCGAACTCCCAGGTGCAGTAGTCAGCATTGTCTTCTTCCTTCGCGTATATGGAATGCCCCACATGACATCTCTCCCCTCCTTTGAAAATAGCTCGTCCTCGAGCTTAAATAATGGATACAGTTTTTGAAATTGCTCCAACTCCTCCCATGAAGCACTTGTTTCGGGTACATTTTCCCATTGGACCAATATTTGAAGGCGGTCACGAGCTAAGCGCGATTTAAGCACTTTGGCCGGTACAGGACAAACACGACCATGTAACATTATCGGTAGGGGCGGGGGTGAGGATGGCGATGGACCAATAAATGGTTTTAACAGACTCACATGAAAAACATTATGGATCTTTGCACTCGCAGTAATTGTGTTTAAGCCACGTAACCCACCTTCGCATAATTTGATAAGGTCCAAAATAACGGGTCCCAATTTGCTTTGAATAGACTGTGATAACGGCGATAGGCCGTTTGTGTAAACGGCCACACCCATTGCCCTTCCGAAAATTCCACTCGATGACTTTTGTCGTAATGCCGCTTATAGGTTTGTTGGGCGAAGTAGACGATCACAAATATCAATCAAGAAAGCATCCCTTTCTGTAAAGTTGGTCTACAAATGGCAGACTTGTCGGTCCTTGGTTGATAAGTGCGCAATGTTGGTGGATCTCGCCATAAACCACTTTAAACGGTGAAGTTCAAGCGAGGTTTGAAAAGATGTATTATAACAATACTCACCATGGTAACCAACGTAGCCATTGTTTAGGCGGTCCCCTAAAGGCAACGGAGATACATAACAATGATCTTATTTACCACTTCGATTGGCCATCCGATTGCGGATGAAAAGCGAATCGATGTTAAGCTTAACACCGCTAAACGAAAAGTTCACCAAAAGAGCTTGTGAAAATCAGATCGCGGTCACTGACAATAGATGTCGGAATACCATGGAGACGAACAATCTCACTAAAAAACACTTGAGCAACCGAATATGCCGTGTATGGATGAGCCAAAGGCAAAAAATGAGCATATTTGAAAAAACGATCCACAATCGTAAGAATGATTGTTTTACCATGAATCCGAGGAAGCCCTTCAATAAAATCCATTGATATGTCGGTCCAAATAGTAGAAGGTACTTCCAATGGTTGAAGCAATCCGGCCGGATACAATTGTTCGCTTTTATTGCGTTGACAAACATCACAAGCGCGTATGTAATCTTGAACAACTGCTCGAGCATGTGGCACATGAAAATCTGCCCGCAGATGGTGAAGAGTTTTTTGAATACCTTCGTGGCCTTTTCCATGAGCTAACTGAATAATAGAAGGCAACAAAGCAGATGTAACCGGTACATACACTCGGTTGTGAAACGTAACCAAACCATCAATAATAGCCCATGAAGCATGCTGTTGACCGGATGCTATGGCCGACTGAAGTGTTGCATGGCTGGATCCTCCTGGAAGCTGAGGCATAAGTCATCAAACAAAGAAAAAAACGGTGATGACAGAGCAAAAGAACTTGGCTGGAGCGCAGCATCCCTTCTGGACAAAGAATCGGCTACGACATTTAAATTGCCCGGTTTATATTCAACAGAAAAATCATAACCCAAGAGTTTACTGACCCATTGATCTTGAGGAATTGTTGAGAGATGTTGATCAAGCAAAAACTTCAAACTATAATGGTCAGTACGTACCACAAAGCGGCGCCCCCACAAATAGGGTCTCCAATGACGAACCGCTTGAACGAGTCCGATTAATTCCCGTTCATAGGCTGCTAGGGAAGCATGTCTTGGTGCAATGGAACGACTGAAAAATGCCACAGCTCCAGTACCTTGATGTAAGACAGCACCGAAGACCAAAACGTAACACGAGGCATCGCACTCAACAATAAAATCTCCATGAAAGTTCGGTAATTGCAATACGGGAGCCTGTGTTAAGGCTGATTTTAGGCACAAAAAAGCATCCTGAGCTTCTGACGTCCAAAGAAAAGCCTCCCTTTTAAGCAACTTAGTAAGGGGATTCGCAATAGTACCAAAATTACGAATGAACTTGCGGTAATACCTGGCCAAACCAAGAAAACCACGGAGCGCCCTTACTGAGGACGGAGTTGGCCATGTGGAGATGGCACTGATTTTGGCATTGTCAACCGCCACACCTTCTGCCGAAACAACGTGGCCTAAATATGCCACCGATGTTTCTCCAAAAGAACACTTGGATTGTTTTAAAAACAAGCGATGATGTTGAAGGCGTTGTAGTACCGTGCGAAGATGCCGTAAATGTGCTGACCAAGTAGGGCTATAAATGAGGATATCGTCGAAGAAAACCAAGACATAGCGACGAAGAAAGTCCTGAAGCACGGTGTTCATAAGAGCTTGGAATGTGGCGGGAGCGTTAGTAAGACCAAATGGCATGACAAGAAATTCAAAAAGACCCTGATGGGTACGGAAAGCGGTCTTCTCAATGTCAGCAGCATGCATCAATACTTGATGATACCCAGAACGTAAGTCCAATTTGGTAAAAAATTTTGCACCCCGAAGCTCATCAAGTAACTCATCAACGATCGGAATAGGAAACTTATCTTTGATCGTTTTGTCGTTGAGGTTGCGATAATCCACACAAAAACGCCAAGTACCATCTCGCTTCTTGACCAATAAGACCGGTGACGAGAAGGCTGAGGAACTACGGCGGATGGTTCCTTGTTGAAGCATATCCGTACACTGACGTTCTAGCTCGTCTTTCTGCAATTGTGCATAGCGGTATGGACGAACTGCAATGGCATCTGTACCTTTCTTGAGGTGAATGTGATGGGAGATCTCGCGGACGGGCGGTAAACCATGTGGTTCCACAAACAAATCAGGAAAGTCGGCGAGAAGATCCTCCAGAAGTGTAGTTTCAGAACATGCAAAGGCCTGGCTCATGCGAGGGGCCATAGGTAGGCCGGTCCATGTGATGCGTCTTCCGTGGCGAGCGAACGACATAGTCATGGCTGAAAAATCCCACGTGATGGGGCCGAGAGTACCAAGCCATTGTACCCCTAAAATCACATCAAACCCATCAAGCGGCATAGCATAGCAATCCAGTGTGAATTCCTCCTTGTCGATGCAGATGGTCATGGCTTGGCAGACCCCCAAGCTCGTGACGCGATCGCCGTTGGCGACGGTGATGCTTAATCCAGAGCGCGGGCGCATGACGACGCCGGTGGAAGCCACAACATCGTTGGCGATAAAATTATGAGTTGAACCGGAGTCGAGGAGAGCCACGAAGGTGCTATTGCCAATCTCGACGCGTAGACGCATAGTCTGTCCCGAACGTGGCTGAATTCCAGTAAGCGCTTCCAAGGAAATTTCGGGTTCGCTGTCGGCCAGTGGGCACTCTTCGTCGCTTTCTATGTCCGGTTGCACTTCGATGACGAAGAGCCGTTTGCACCGATGGCCAGCAACAAATTTTTCATCACAGCGGTAGCACAGACCCTGTGCTCGGCGTCGTTCGAGCTCGGCCGGAGAGAGGGTGCGACGAGGTAAGCTACCGTCGAGGAGTGCGGTCACATCGGTTCGCTATCGGACCGGTGCCAAAAGCTGCTGTGGGTGTGCCGCCAGGACGCCACGGTCGGCGCGCGGGTATTGGAGGCGTGGCCACGACGAGCTACGAGCGGCGTTCATAAGCTTGCGCTAAACTCATAGCTGATTCCAATGACTGCGGGGCTTGCAATTCCACATCCGTTTGTAACGGTTGGCCGAGACCGGCAATAAAGATTTGAACTTGTTGGCGTTAAAATCGGTGGGTGATGCACAACTGCGAGAAACCGTCGGAGAATTCACGGACGGTGCCTTGCTTACGGATAGCAATGAGTTCGCCCAGCGAATTGGTTCGTAACGGAGGTCCAAAGCGAGTGTTCACAAGTTCGACAAAGCGACGCCATGAAGGTGTGCCGGTGTCACGCTCCAAGCGGTGGTACCATAGCTGAGCTGATCCCGTCATATGGAACGTGGCCAGCCAAACTTTGTCCTCCTCCATTGTCTGCTGACCCCGGAAGAACTGATCGCAACGGTTCAGCCACGGCAATGGATCGTCTTGCCCGTCGAACATTGGAAAATTCAGCTTATAGAACCGAGGTACACTCCCTCGACCAGCATATGGACCATCGGCCGGCGAGCGGAGAGCCCCTGGTCCTTCTTGCTCTGCATGGCGTAACTCCAGAACCGACGCGGCTGGTGACACATGCGGTGGTTGACGAGGATTGGGAAGGATGCCAGTGGTTGCTTTGAAACGTGTATCGGTGATTGTCTCCTGATCGAAATCGCCTGGTTGGTTGTTGCGCCCGTGCTCCAAACAGGTGATCGCAACATGGTGTGCTCGTTGTTGCTGATCAATATCTCGGATTGAGCCAGAGAGATTATCGATCTTGTCATGCAACTTCAAGCGGTCTGCTTCCATCTGCTGAAATAAGGCATCTAGCTTCTTGCTAAGAGCTTCCATGTTGTCCCCATCTGACATGATTGATGGCGCAGCAAAATCTGATACCAAGTTGTCAGGGTTGGACGTAGACGAAGATGGATTGGAACGCAGGTTGTAGCTGTGTGCTGGGATCGGACGACGACCAAGGCCTCGGAGGCGCGCTGCGCGCGTGGTGACAGAGCCGCGCGGCCGAGACTTGGTGAAAAGAGGAACAGAGAAAACACGAACAGATACAGACGTGAGAAGAGGCAGATGTTGGGGATTTTCTGATATTCTTGCTTACCCGTAAATAAAGTGATTCTCTCCTTTAAATAGAGAGCTCCTAACAAAGTAGACTAAGAATTGAATTCGTATTGGAAATCTAATCTGTTACAACTTCCGTAATTAACTATGTTTGAAAAGGAAACTAAAAGGCAGCCTGTTCCATATCCGACACAGGTTCAATACTTGCTGAAGTTGCCGGATCCGAACTCCCAGGTGCAGTAGTCAGCATTGTCTTCTTCCTTCGCGTATATGGAATGCCCCACATGACACCACCTCACTTGTTCCAATTACAAGCAAATTTTTGCCCTACAACAAACAAATAAATGAAAAAGGTACTTTGCATACCATATAATGTAAATATATAGACAGTGTTACAATTTTTTAAGACTAGTCATTGTATGACATCAATGCCCCATATGGAGATAGTTAAATAGCAAGAAAGTGCTATGCTGAATGATAACAAAAAGCAACAAACCTTAGGAGGAACCCTCTTTAGGAGAACCAGAAGTGTTTGTGAGATTAAATTTGAGAAGCATGGTCCAATAGCAACATACTCCAGCAACCTAAAAAAAATCACAGAAAAAGGTAACTATGAAGCAAAATAAAAACAAAAGGGAATCAAAATAGCAAAGGTAACTATGAAGCAAAATAAAAACAAAAGGGAATCAAAATAGCAAATTTCATGTCACACTCTAGAGCTTATGAACTTACCTCTCAATGTCATCAATAATTACGATGCTTAGCTGAGATTTGTATGCATCCTCAAAAACCTGTATAGCAAACAAAGCTGCATCACTTCGTTATGTCCTGAGCAAGCACTTCAATTCAATAAGATTGTTTGGATAAGAAGGATTTAGTTGGGATTTTAGTTTAAATTTGAATTAAATTGCCCAATCCCCTCATCCAAACAGGGTCGACATAGAGATGCAAGAGAGTGATGGATGGGAATCAAGGTACATATTCCTGATTAGATGGGGGCAAAATCATATGATGGTTATTTAACCTTGCATATTTGTGCACATTTGCTGCTTTCACTGAAACCGATCATTGTCTCAGCTGATATCTGTGAAGAAGAACATCAATTTAGAGCCATGCTTTTGATATAGAACAAGAAATAACAAATTTTGGCTCCAGATCTGCAACGGGAACAAAGGAACTTACAACTTTTACATAAGCAAAATCACTGTCAATGCCAACAGTAGCTGCCATAGCTGATTTAGCACTGAAAGGCAGAAAGGCAAGTAGCATGAAATGAAATGAGATTTCAGCAGATGCAAACAAAGCCAAGGCTAATGTGTGTTAGAGAATGTACCTTCCAGCAGGGCCTTCCAAGAGGCAAGTAACAAGAGGGCTACCTCTGCTCACTTTAACCTGCTCTACAAGGAGCATAGCTCTTTGATAAATGTGCTTATGCGCATTTCCACAGTCAACAATACCACACAACCTATAGATTTTGCATAAAGACAGCTGTGTGCGAAATCACATAAAACCTCATTTACATTTTACAATCAAGGCTAGAATATTTAACACAAGAAAATGATCGAATGTTTTTGGCATCCATCATTGTTTGCCTAGTTGCACAAAAAACTATCACTTTACTGGAGAACTATAAGCACACAGTTAATGTGGAGACATAAATTCAATTTAGCAGGACATTTACTTCCATATTATTCAATATCCAAAATAATTTCGGCTTCCTGCTCATCTAGACAATGGATGTCAGTGCATAAAATCATAGCTCATGAAAAAACAGAGTAGCATCTTCCTGGCCATTGTTGAGAATGAACTAAAGGAATCAAAGTTACAGAGAACAACAAACCATATGCAGAGTAATTTTTTATATAAAAAAAGCAGCCTGTGGTTACATACTAGTACTCTATAGGAAATAACTCTAAGAAAATATAACTACAATCAAATTGATATTCAGAGCAGATTAATAAACCCATCAAAGTCTTGAAGACATACTACCTCCATTCCAAAATAGATGATGTTTTAGCAAGTTAGTTTTGGTTTGCAGAGATTTAGTTTTGGTTTGCAGATACTTGTCATTTTGGTTTTTCTAGGCAACATTTTCCACCAAATGCCCATATTAATTGCTTATTTATTCATTACTCTATGCACATAGAGTTAAAATGACATCTAAATGAAACTAGAGGTAGTATTAACCAAGCCATGCCTATATTTAACAGAAGCCATTTGCGTAGTTACGTGTTGGAGATGCGTAGTACACACCTGCATCTTTCGAGGTTATCGGTAGATGCTCCAAATGCAGGGGTAATTTCTTGAAGTCCATTAACAAAGTCATCCATAGTGACCTTAATGCTTTCCTCATCCAATGGCTTGGTAAAGTCGTCCATACTAATTTGCCGGTTCAAAGCGTATGACACTACACTTTTAACAACACCTTCCAATTCTGCTCCACTGTAGTTCTTTGTGCGTGCAGCTTCATTCAAAAGACCAGGTGTTATTGTGCTTTGCACGATTTTTAATCACATGGAATTAATAGTCCCTCCGTTCGTAAATGTATGACGTTTTAGACTTGTTTTTTTTTGTTCAAGAAAGTTTGACATTTTACAGTTTCGAGGAGAAAGTTTGACATTTTACAGTTTCGAGGAGAATGTTTTGTGGCATTTCCTATTATGCCCATACCTTCCATAAATTACCTACCCATACTAAATACCACTTCACATATTTCCACTTAGTCAATAAAACTATTGCACACATGCTCTTCTTAATGAGCATAAGTCATTGTAATTGTCAAAGTATGACTATTGGACTACTGAGATCCATGAGTATATATGGCCATGGACTAGTACTACTAGCATTTCTCGGTAGTGGTCTAGGAAGAACAATGGACAAGCAAGAAAATGAGAAGAACTTGCAGCAAGTGGAAAAACAAGGTAAGGTCATGAGGCTCCATTAGTTCTTTTAGTTCATTTAGGTCAATAAGTGGCTTTGAACTAGTACTAGAAGACATGAGCACCCAACATTTAGGTAATGTTGTTGACAAGCTCTTTATAATGAAGTGTTTTGAGTACTGAGAATACAAACATTTGATTTTAGCTCGAAATTTTGGTGTTTGATTTTGGCTCCAAAATTTAAGCTTTCCTTCAGACGCCAATGGAGTATTGTGCCTAGGAGCTGAAGAGACTTCTCATTCACCAAGTTACACGTTATTAATTATTTATTGTGCATGCTTGCATGCATGCATTGTTTGACGAGAAAAGAGGCAGATGGGGTATTGTGCACACGTACTCGCATTTAACATGATGTTCTTTACTCAACACAAAAAGTACTTTTGAAATAATTAATAGGGTTAGTTTGGTCATTTCAGCCCACTCCTTAATCCTAGTGCCAAAGGCTAAAATGCAAAGATGAACAGAGGGAGTATCTTTTTTATTGCCAAGAACTTTCCCAAACTACAACAATATCGTCAAATCACAATTTGGATTACAAAAAAATAATAAGATTACACTCAAAAGCAAAAATCTGTAGAAAATTTACATTAAAAAAAAGAGACAATGGATTATCACTACCAGGGATAAAAAAACCGGAACCGGGCACTTTCCTGGTCGCTGACCGGAAACGGTAACCGTCCGGTTACCAGAATTACCAGAAAAAAAAATCCGGATGAAATTCGTTTGAGTTTGCTTAAAAACCAGCCGAAATTCGAAAACTGGAATTTGAATTTGCTAAACTGGGAAAAACCGGCCGGTTTTTCTGTTCTCGGTCCCTACCGGTAAGACTGGTAACCAGCCGGTTTTTTTATATTTCTCTGATCACTACTCACAAGTATACTTAACTAGTGGAGTGTGGAACATTAAAAATCAGTTGAGAAAATGGCATGTTAGTTGCTCGAAATATTGTTGTGCTAGGTTTTTTTTGATACATTGGCTGTAATAGAACAAATATCAATTCCCAGAAATTATCTTCTTTTACATGGGAGGAAGGAAGAATACACATACCAAGCTCTTGGAGATTAACATCAGGAGAAAGGAAATAATTCTCTTTCATCTTATTTGTGTGGATTTGAAGAATTTGCAAGCGACCATTTTCATCAGGTAGGTTTATCTCAATATGAACTTCCAATCGTCCGGGTCTACACCCAAAGTATAAAAGGGCATTGGACAAAGTTAGAAGATGGTAGATGTGGATACTGGCCTTTCAATGACCAACATGTCTATTATTGTTGCTATCAAATGTTCATGCCAAAAGATTGAGCAGGTCAATGTCTAATAACTGTTAAAATAACTCGTAGAGGGTAAGAATTCACCTCAACAAAGCCTCATCAAGTAAATCCTTCCTATTGGTCATTCCAATAAGCAACACGTTGTTTAGTGACTCAACGCCGTCTATCTAAAAGGTTAACGGTTTGGTTACATACCATTAAAATATATTACATGAACAATGGAAAATCATGTCAACAAACTCAAGTTATAGGAAAATATACCTTTGTGAGTAGCTGATTTACAATGCTGTCATGTACACCTGTTCCATCCCTGGTAGATCCTCTAGACTGCACAATCAGATTAATCAGTTAAAGAAACCTAAACAATACTGCACATGATTTCATCATGTGCAAGAACGAAACGTTGTGCTGGAAAAAAGTGCAAACTAAAATTTAAAGGTAAACGAAGAGCTGATATTAAGTATCAGAAACGATGGGGGAAATGAGAATAGTTTTTCACTTAACACAATGAATTTCAGAAGAACAGTATGAGATAGAATATACAAATATTCTCCAATGATGCACATTTAACTATTCATATTTCAAGTGTTAAGTACATGCACCCAAAATTTTAGTAGTATTCTCTGAAGCTTCTTATTGCCATCAAAATTGGTAAAACTTCAACGCAGGGCTAAGATATCCACATTGACAGGAAAGCTACACCTCTTCCTCAGAAGTCCTGAGGAAGCTAAAAAACACAACGATGTGAAGCAAAGGGAGCAAGGACTTTACTTTGCAGATAGCATCAATTTCATCAAAGATGATGACATGAAGGTCACTCTGATCGCCTGTATTGAAAAAGAACAAAATTGAGTAACATAATAGCAAATGAAAGTATAAAGAGTGGCAAAGAAAGAATTTTCTTGATGAAACACCCTACCACATGTCCTCTGTTCATTCTCAGCATCTGCAAATAAATCTCTCACGTTCTTCTCTGTTTCTCCAACAAATTTGCTTAGGACTTCAGGTCCATTTACAATCTGGGTTCAAAGAACATATGTTAATATATAGTTCGACCTTGCTTAACTGACATCTAATCATCTGACATTAGTCATGTTACATATTTAACCATTAGTCTGCAACAAACCACCCTCATAGCAGGAACACAGTAATATGTGTCAAATTCATGAGAATATGGAAAGCGATGGAAATAGGCAAAAGCGATGGAAATAGGCAAAATAGAAGCACCTCATAACTATCAAACATAAGAAAGTCAAAAGTTGGTTATCACTGCTGGTGACAACAGAACACTCATAAAGACAATTCAAAATCAATTATTGATATAAGCTGGTTTCATCTTATAAAGTTTATCAGAACAGACTATAACATACCCCATCATATGTAAATAATTAATTAGGCCTGCAGCAAATCTGTGTGGCATATTCGGTAAAATAATCCATACCTTGGGATCCTTCCCATTCAATAATTTTCCAATTTGTCGGGCCATAAGAGTCTTGCCAGTACCAGGAGGTCCATAAAGCAGTATGCCCTTCACATGCTTTATGCCTAATCTGCAGTGAGCAATAATGATTCAAAAAAATTCCATTACTAATGGCAAAAAAGGTGTCAATAAGTTTAGCTTTAATGAAAATCTGGGCACGCCGGTTGTCTATAGAAAATGTGTGAATATCCTAGATAATTACCTACTAACAACATGAGGTGGGAACACTCGAGAAGCAAATGCCCTGCGAAAAATGTCTGTGAATTCAGCACTTAATCCACCTATACCCAACTTTTCCAGGTTAAACTCTTTATGCTTGAAAATCTTGCTGCTAGCAGCTTCCTTTTGGTTGATAACCTACATGTATAAAACATGGCATTATAGTGCCTTCTATGAAATATAACTGCAGAAAGCAAAGGTACTGAAGGAACCTTAATTCCTGAATTTGGAGCTGCCTCAAACATGATGTATGTGTCACTTGACAGGAAGCCTCTGTCCAATGGTGTGGAACTCTCTTGACCCTCTAGCAAAGCTTGATTGACAGTGAAGACATAGTTCATTCCATACAATTCGAATGCCACCTTTTGCCCTGTAGTCATGACCTACAAAGGACATCATACTTTTGATTCGACACACACAAGTAAAAGCACTGTTATCAAATTAAACTGGAAACTTAATCCAATTATCAATACACAACATGTTCAGTGACAAATACAGAAAAAAAAAAGCCTCATATGGAATAAACAAGGCCTACGGAGAGAGAAGACTAGCATGTTCAGGAGCGGAGATGGGCCTCGGGCCGGTTGGGCAACAGTCTGAGGCTCAGAGAAAATATTGGTGGAAAATTTTAGTAGGTATAAACAAAAATAATCGCTGTACAGTGCCAGGCCCGATGTTGGCCAGCCGGCCCGAGGCTATCCCCAGCCAGCCCAGCAAAGAGGCCCAGCACTACGTGAGGGAGCGGCCCAGTTGAGCAGGTCCCATCGCCCCTAGCCTGCCCTAGCCGCCTGCCTTGGCTCTTCCCCTCCTCACTCTCCCCAGACCGGCAGATCGCAACGTCGCTCCCGCCCCCTTCACCTCCTCCGCTCCTCAGCCGAACTCCCCGGCCCCCTTGGCTCGCCGCCGCTCCGGACGTCCGGTCCTCTCCGCTCCGCGACGCCCCCCCCCTCCTCTCCGTCGCGAGCGGCGACGCCGCCGCGCTCCCATCGCCTCCTCGGCCAACTCCCGTGGCTCCTCCTCCTGCAGCTCCACCACTGCTGGCGCCACCACCGCCGCCCCCTTGGCTCGCCGCCGCTCTGCCGCTCGGTCCTCTCCGCCCGCGATGCCCCCGCCTCCTCTCGCCGCGAGCCGCGATGCCGCCCGCCCGCCTCCCATTGCCTCCTCGGCTACACTCCCGTGGCTCCTCCTCCTCGCCTCTCGCCATCGCTTGCATCGCCACCGCCGCCCCTTGGCTCGCTGCCGCTCGGCCGCCAGATTCTCTGCGTGCTCGACCGCGTCTGTGAGAGGTCTGTTGCGCCAGTGCCGCACCCTCCGATGGTGCGGCGCCGCTTGGCCCGGCTTCGCTTGCTCGCCGTCATCTCGCCCGCCTGCATGCCCCATCGCTGCTCAGCGCCCAGATCGCCCGCTTGCCGCGCCGCCTACGGCCGGCTGCCCGGCTCCACTCCCAGCGTGGTAGCGCCCTCCTCAGCTCGTCTCCTCAGTCCTCACCGCCTCCCTCAAGGCCTCAAGGCCCTCAACCGCCAGTGCTGGCTCCCGTGAGGTGAGCTCAAAATCTTTGATGGGTTACAGTCTTACTAACTTAAGACTTTGGCAAATTGGCATAATGGCAGACAAATTGGCTTCATGGCTTGTATGAGTAAATCTGTAAATTAGTAAATTAGTTATCTATTTTATCGCATCGTTAAACATGGAATTCAAATTTTATTACGATTTACGAGTGTCCATTTGTTGCATTTTTTTGTTATGACTTAGTGTTGATAATATTTGATGTTAGTTATAGATTTATAGTCTATTAGTTTTGGGCCCGAGGCTCTATGAAATCCTGGCTCCGCCACTGAGCATGTTCCATGCAAACATATGGCCTACCTGACCAAGGAATCCCTTCCGCAATTGTTGGGCAAGCAAAACAGCATCCAGCTGCAAAACCAAGCTCGTGCATATGATGAATCATCAACCAAACATTTACATATGACAATTGCAATCAACAAAAAGGGCAAACTTACCTCATTTTGGTTGCCTTTTGCCCTGACATACGCTACCTCTAGTGTGAGCAAAGTCAGCTTGAAATCATCAGGAGGATCAAAACTGGACACAAAATTACCAAGATAAATAACAAGACAAAGAGCTACGAGAAGTATGGGTTAGTGGTAGGTTGAACTCTATACCTGCTAACTGTGACAGAATCACCGGCTGAAACCTTTGCCTGCCGACGCTGGATACCATTCAAGGCAATGCGACCACTTGCAATGGCATCATGAGCTGTGGGTCTTGTCAAGGATTACTCACAAGGAGAAAAAAATGCAACTTCATAGGAAGCAAACCAGGAACTTTAACTACATTCTTACTACAGAAATCAGAGCTTCATTGCCGAATCAATTCATCGTCTGTTGAGGCTGCTCAAATACAGCAATGTGACATTTCTACAGAGCAGAAGTCTGAGGCTGGTACTAAATAAATACATCACGTCGTTTTCGAATTCTAACGTATAGTCCTCTGTAATCCCGGCAGCCAATGCCAGTCCATCCTTCTCCCCCTATGTTTATTCTTTTATTTGCAATTATTGAACTTGTAACTTCTAGCGTATTCAATGAAAACGGCATATCTCCTGCCTTGTTGCTACACTCATAATTGCTCATAGAACAATTTCTAGCGTATTCAATTATTGAAATCATGGTTTACAATGCTACACCTAAAATTGATCATAGAACAGATACTATCTATCCAATTCAATCGGCACGAAACGCACACAAAATCCTCCAGCGCAATGGAACAACGAGATCAAAGCGCTAAACCAGCTCATGTGGCAGCAACTATTGTATTTTGAAAGAAAGAAAAGAAAAAAAAAGAGTGCGAGCGGTCACCGCCCGGAGCCCCGGAGGCTTCCATTCGTCAAACCAAACAGTAGACAGCAAGACGGGGGAGGAAGGATATTGTAATGTGAGGACGAGGGCGTAGCTGACGAGGGCGAGCGAGTTGGGGAAGCGGGCGAGGTCGGCGGCGGAGACGAAGGCGCAGTTGGTGAGGGCGAGCTCCTGGCCCGGCGTGTTCACCACCTCCATTGGCTCCCTCGCGCCCGTGGTCGGCCGGGAGCAGCGTCTAGAGCATGGGCGGCGGCAGGGGTGCCCCTGGTGCACGGGTACCCAAAAAAATAAGTACTTAAAAATAAAATATTTTTTAACTAAGTATAAACACTTAGCAGTTGGGTATTTAGGCTGACTATTTTAACAATTCAGCCCACCAGGCCACCAACTAGAGTAAATCGTCAGGTATTGAGGCACCCGCACCTTCCTAAGTCATTGTACAATCACAAAAGATTAGTTGTAGAAACTAGTGAAGACTTTTGGCATCTGTTCCGACGAAATGTTTCGGTTCTTAGCGCAGCCTTTTGTTCCTGTCGTGGTGTTATCTCGACTAGCTACAATCGCATGTGCGCATGGAGCAACTTCTATTTTTTCTCACATTCATATTATTATACAAGTTATTTTCCAAATTGATTACTATAGTAATGATATACGAAAAAATACTAGTAGACAATTTTCTCTGTTCTTTTTTCTTGACGTTTTTTTACTTCTAAAGGGCAAATTTCTGACTTCATTGGGTGATGCGTAGTTTGAACCAAGGAAAACTTTTTCGATGAAATTTCGGCAGTTACCGGCGAAAATCGGATTTACCGGACCCATATGGTAAAATTTCCAACCATATGCAAACACAATAGTGCAAACACCTTTAGTCTTGAAGAGGTTGGTTTTGGGTTCGAACCTTGGCTATGCATTTTTTTTTGTATTTTTTGTTTGAAGTTCACAAAAAATCAAATTTTGATTCGAAAATTTCGGCCGAAATAAATCCAAAAATTCTAATAACCGCCGGTAACTGGGTCTATCGCTAAGGTCTAAATTTTTTCCTCAATCGGTAGCTTTTTGACTAATTTGAATTAATCGTACCCGATATTGTTTCATGTGTGCACTCTCAACACCAAATTTCTGACTCCACTAGTGGTCTGGAGCCTAGACTCTCTCTCGAGAGGGATCTCGAGGAGGTGGCCTCGTGGAGGACGACGAGATGGTTGGGTTCGCACCCGGAGGGAGGGGGGTTTAAAAGTAACCAGTAACCACGGCGGCGTTGCCGTTGTCCCCTTGGACACCTCGTCTCCTTCCTTCGATCCGAGGGAAGAGCGCCGTGAAGTTTGTGGGCCCGGCAGAGTGACCAACTGAAGGGCCGGACCTGCCGAAGATCGTAGGTCCAAGCCAGGTGTACGCTGTTCGTTCCGTGGCGGTGGCTCGTGCCTGGAGAGGTTTTGCTCGTTTTTCGGCTGGTTTTTGCGGACTGCGGACTCACGCCCGCTGCTCATGGGCTTCGCCGTGAGCATCTCGGGTTCGCGCCTCCAGCAACTATGCTCGATGAGTACACGGCCCGTTTTCCCACGGGTCCAGCATTACAAATTGGCCGACCTGGAGAGATAAGCCGGTCTCCTACATCGGATTCATCTCGTTGCAAATCAAACTTGGTACTTCGTGTGCGAGTGCAAGCTAAACGAGTCCATTGAACTTTGCAAAAATTCCATTTAACCCCTGCAAAAACAGGTATTTAACACCTCAAAATTATAAAATCAGACCAATTTACACCATAAGTTGTTTTTTTTGTCGGACCCAGATTTTGAAATCCAGAATCCTCTGTTAAAACACCGTGCTATTCCTTAGATCAATAGATATCGCTCACATAATACATCACTGAATCATTTCATACATGACGTAAACCGAATCAAATATTATATTACAAACATCAGAGACACGTAGACTACATCAGATCGAGTTTTACAATAGGACAATTACATTACGTAAAAGCGGAAGCAAAAGGGTGAGAGCACATCTCTCCACAGACAAGCGACTGAGATATCATGTGTATGTTCGATATTACCAAAAGATCTGAATAATATTGGATATACGCAAGTACCGACATAGCCGGCTAGACTAAGGCGAGACCTAGACTAATAGAACAAACTACTCTTCATCATTTCCTTGTCTATCAACTTCTGCATTCTCGTAGTAGGCATAGTGTCCATGATTTTGTAATTCTGAGGTTAGGGGGCAAAGAGCGAGGATGTACACAAACAACTGTGCTTCAAAAAGGATGGCTCAGTTTTTTTATTTGCTAAAAGTAACATTTTCAATTATAGTATTTAGAAATTCATATGACTTAGTAATTTAATCAAATCTCATTTTATTAAAGAGACATTGTGCAATATTTATAACGGCGAAGGTTACCTCCACCTATGCTTAATTTAGATTGGAGTCATCTCCGCTTATTAATATTACTAGGTACGACGACCTAGAAAAAATTCAAATTACAGGCTAGGTGAACCCGCACTTTTTTCATTCCAGCCACAAAGTTTTATAAATATAACTAACTCTAGTAAGTTCTCATGTCCGCCCATGACTGTGGGTACAGACTGTTTAAACAGTTTATACTCTGCAGAGACTGCACACTTTACCCACAAGAGATAATCATCTTGATATGTACACACGTTTCCTTAGACATGTAAATCAAGAAGAGATCATCACAAGGTATTTACAATGCATCCATCAGTATTTGTTACACCCGCTAAGGTTTCACCTGAGAGGGTTACGCTCCTGTACTTATGTCAACCCTTACCTAGACCCCCTCTTGCACCATGCGGCTTACGCTCACAACGACTCATAATTTGTACACCCCAACCCGTAGCTACGAAGGCTTGCGGTATTGCGGGTCATCTACCTGGCGCAACCCGCACTGGTGGATATAAATCATTTAGCAATGTTGTACTTTACAGACTTGTGGTTGTACTTATTTTACAATGAGAGTTCATGGCAAGATTAAGTCTCCTTAGAGTTATCTGGGCGATTCATTCCACATACCAACCACATACCAATATTCCTTGGGCTGCATTAGCACCCATTAACACACCATCTGTCATACCATCCGCCCAGATATCGTAACAACATTTATTAGGGTTTTGAGAAGTATAAGTCAAATTATCTCCAACATTTCAGTCCAATTCATGATTAAAAGATGATGATTGTAACGATTTATACCCCAGGTACTTAAGCAAGACTAGTATGGCGCTTAAGTACGAACCATAACTAGTAAAGTTACAACTTTAATATATAGAGTGGCAAGGATTAAGGAATTCAAGTTGTCAAATATGGTATATTAATAGATGATTACCAAGTAGTTATGTAACTAAACCTTAAGGATTTGATATATATTTGCATAAGGAATTAAGCATGCAATTTGTTATTTTAAAAGAATATAATTTGCACAAAATGTAGGTTCAAAATAATCAAAGTATTGACTCGCCTGGATTGAAGGGAAGAGAGTCTTGGAAGTCTTGTGCTTTATCAAATTAGAGATCTCCCACTTCTCCGAACTCTGCTCGGATGAACGCACCGAAAAGAGCAAATAAGTATGGGAACAAATAAATATCAAAGAAATAATAAATGAACTTCAAATGAAACAAGACTAGTACCTAGCAAGATCTTTAATTTAGCAAATTTAGAAACAAATTTCACTTAAATCGGATTTATAACAGAGGAGAATGGAGCTTCCGAAGTTTGAGTTTGAATTAAATCAGGAAAATAAAAAAAGAGGAGAGAGAAAACGCTCCTCTAACACCCTTGTCCCACTGAACAGTGCCTCAGCCTATGTGAACAGTGGATGGACCAAAGGTCAACATGCACTGTGCATGTGGTCCACGGGCTCATGGGAGTAGTACTGAACGGGGCCCACTTCTCAGCCGCAGGGGGGAACCCGGTGCAAATGGCAGCCATTATTGTTCTCAGGGCCACGCGGCAATGACTGGAGGCAGAGATTAAAGTGTCATTTAATCAGCTAATGATTGCTTAAGCCGTTAATTGCCAACAGTGATCCGGGGCTTAATGGCGCTACATTGCTGATCTGGCATTCGAACGAAACAGAGGAAGCGGGGCTCCGCTCGTCACCGGCGCAGACGACCACGACGGCGGCAACCAAGCACCCAAACGAGATGCTCTCACCGAGGCGAAGATGATGACAAGGATGGCGCGGTCGGAGCGGCGACGCAGTGGTGAAGAGCGGCCGTGGAGGCACAACCACGGTGGTTCAATCGGCCTAGTGGTGCATTGAGCCGGGGAAGAGGAGCATGAGCACCAGGGATGTCCAAGGAACTCACCTGAAGCGAGAGCGGAACTCGGGGAAGCTCGGAGCGGGCTGTCGACGTCGGTCCAAGGCTGTAGTGGCGGTTCCTTGCGGCGGCGAGGACCTGAGCAAAGAGAGAGGTAGCAAGGGGTTGGGGAAGCACATAGGTGGTGATGAGTTGTTCGGATGGGAAAGAATCGGGGTGGAGCTCACCGAAGCGAAGGTGGCGACGAAAGTGGCGCTTTTGGCCGGAGGGGGAGGAAGAAGAGGATTCCGGCGACGTCGGTGGACCAAAGGCAAAATCAACTTGGGGGAAAAGACTCCTTGGCCCCTGGAACCTTGGCCCCTGGAACATGAGCTGACGGGGGCAAATGGGGAAAAGACTCGTCGGAACGGTGATTTCACCGGTGAGAGCACGATGGCCGAAAGTGGGTGTTGTGGCTTTTCTTTGGGAAACTTACCGCGAAGGAGAGAAGTGAGGAGGGGAGGGCAAGGGTGTAGCGGGGTGCCCCTTTTAGCTGGAGGGAGGTGAAGGAGCCGTTGGCGGAGACCCGGAGGCGTGCAGTCCGAAGGTGGCGTGGCATGGGAGGGCGAAGTGATGGCGTCACAGCGGCGACTTTGGAGGGCTAGAGTTGGTGGGCACAGAGGGTAGCTCGGCGACATGACAAGGTGGTGGCAGGTGGGTGCAAACAAGCAGGTGGCTGCAGCGGGCGCAAGCGCGAGTGCGCGAGCGTAGCGCGGATCGGGCGCTGCAGAGCGCAAGCAGAGGTGCTGACTGAAGGGATACGGGTAGGCTATGCTAGCTGACAGTTCAAAAACTACCACGTAAACTAGGATGCCATGCAAACAAGAGATCGTGGATTGTTACCACTAGACGCGTAGTGCAGCGGAAGAAGAATTGGAGCAGCCTAATCCAACGTAGAGCGCGCCGATGAAGTGGTCGAAGTTGACCGTCCAGCATAGTCGATCGTCCTCGGTGATGATCATCTCCTTCGGCAACCAATCGAGTTCCTTGCCAAGGTCGTGGATCGTCCCCAAGCGCAACAGCAACCGCAGTAGCGCATCTACAGTATCCATATGTCTAGGGAAGGAACATCGTATGCTGGTGTGCTAGCACCAACTCGTATGGTAGGGCTCTCAGGAAGATGGTGACTAGGGTTTCGGTAGAGCAACTCACGTTACATCTATCGTGTGTATCTTTCCAACAGCCTCATGCATCTCCTTATATAGAGCTCATGATGGATCCTATCCGAACACATTTGTTCCAACCCGTTAAGTGTGTGACCCGTTAGGTTCATGCGTAATTGGTTGTGACTCGAGAGCTCATTTTCGATCACGAGTCGTCAGTGGCTCATAGCAGGACATAACAATTCCCGAATACACACGAATTATATCGGACGAGCCTTAATACAATATGATCTAAGATCAGGTCCTTGTCGCTAACAACCAGCTTGTATCTCTATACGACCAGATCATATTTAGTCTCAACCGATTCGTAACTCCTTACGACCAGGTTTTGACTACTTAGTGATTATGTTCAATCAGTCTACGACTAGCTCGTATCTCCATATGACTAGTCCATATTTGATCGAACTAAACGACCAGCTCATGCATTCTCCCTTTGCCTCACGATACCATGCATGGTTGAACTCTAGGTGAGATATCATGTC
The DNA here is from genome assembly GCA_036346395.1 of Hsuehochloa calcarea. Classification (NCBI taxonomy): domain Eukaryota; kingdom Viridiplantae; phylum Streptophyta; class Magnoliopsida; order Poales; family Poaceae; genus Hsuehochloa; species Hsuehochloa calcarea. The sequence goes on along the minus strand of CM070594.1, from coordinate 62,050,543 downwards.
ATCCATAGACTGTTCAATACTTTCTCGATCAAGTGTCGGATGACTTCACGTGGTCGAACTCTTCGACCAGTAGTGGCATGGTAATGCACTTTCTTTATCCGACCACATCGAGGGGTACCAAGATATCTCTCCTGTTATGTTAGGAGGGACAAATCCCATATCCGGCCAGTCACATTAATTCCTCCGCATGTTTCATAGCATACTTGATAGCTACCTTTATAACTATCCAGTTACGGAGTAGCGTTTGATAACCCCAAAATGTACTCTTACATATCTAGAAAACCATGCTGATATCAGGTCTAAGGATTATACATCATCATTGCTTGATACCAACTGATGACACATGAAATCATAACATTAATCTTAGCAGTGTCTCAAGGTGGGTCAATCCAACACCATGTTCTCTAACATGTGTTCACATTATTCATTCGATGTCCCTATATCCATGACCGGTGAAACATGGTCATCAATCAATACATGTGTTGGTCGATAAAGTCACTAGTGTTCCGACCAGGGATACATTTAAAACGACATCATCTAAGTTAAAGAGCTTCACCAACAAGTCACATACTTGTTAATATTTGTCAATGATGATTTATTCAAGGAATATAATAACATTTATTCAATTACTCATAAATATAGACGTGATACAATCATCTCTATGATTGCCTCTAGGGCATATTACCAACACTGACGCAGCAGCGTGCTGGCGTTGTTAACATTGGTTAGGGCGGGTGGGCGAGCGGCTCGACGATGGGACAGAGCTGGCAGGTGAGCGGGTGGGCGCACGGGGGTGGTAGAGCGCCAGGGGGCAACGTGGGCGTGGTCAGAACGTGCCTGGGTGGCTCGGTGCCGGCTTGGGCCAGGAAGGGGGGGGGGAGAGAATTGGCTGGGCCCGGGGAAGAAGGAAAAGAAATGGGCCAAGCCCAAGAAGGAGGAAATGGGCCGATCCTAAGAGATGAGAAAGAAATTTGAAATGAGATTCAAATTGAGATTTGAATCCAAAATTTGAATTGAGGTGAAGGGAGAAATTTGCAAATGCACACTAATTTGAGATATGTTTGAAAACCAAAAGACAAACTGTAGTTACTACTCATAATTCGAAAATAGAATGTTGCAGTTTTGGAGCTCGATTTTGATGATAGTAGATCCCACACAAGTTGGTTTTCGCTGTATTGATAGCCACATCATCGGATTTTGGTAATAAGGATTTGATTAAAGGATGTTGATATCCACACCGTCAACCTTTTTCTCACTCCCTCTCTCTGTACACATTCTCTTTCTTCTTCTCGTCATCATCCCTCCCCTCATTTGGATCCACATTAGCTAAATCCGATGGCATGGTTGTCAAAATGGCAAAAACCACCCTAAGTTGGATCCCTGTCAGCAAAATCGCTCTCCAAACCGACTTAGGGTGTAAATTAACCAAGTTTTATAAGTTTGGGCGTTAAATAGCCGGTTTTATAGTTGAGCGTGTTATGTGGACTTTTTGAAAAGTTTAATAATTTAAAATGGACTTATTCCTATTTAAAATGGGCAAAATTGGCTGCAAGACATCACAATTTCGTGTCATTGGCTGTAGGACTCCTAAATTTCGTGTCTTTACCAAAAGACGCTACAATTTTATAGCTCTTTGCTCTAAGACACTCAGTTTATTATTATAATATTATTTATTATTTTAGAGAGAGACAGTTCGAAATGACCTTCATACCCTTCTATCCTTCTTCCTCCTCCTTCGACCCTGGCTTCTCCTTCTACCGCAACGACAGCATCGTGGGACGCGACCTCGCTGTCCTCGTAGCCACCCTCCACCGCCGCCCCTTTCCTATGTCTTGACGTGATGTGCGGCTACGACGTCCGCGCGCTCTGCTACCTCGCCCAAGTCGGTGCTTTCTGCCTCGACGTGATGTGCGGCTACGTTCGTGCACTTCACTCGCCAAGGCCGGCCTCTCCATGTTGTCTCTAACCTCGCCGAGCGCTTCACCATGAGAGCTACATGCGAGCTCCTTTGCCACGCCATGACAACCACCGCTACCAGCGCACCTCACACTATCTTCGACTGCGCCAAGACGACCGCCAGCTTCGTCGTGCAAACGTTGTGCTTATGCGCCCATCCTTTTCCCAGACCATCATCAGATTCCACCGCCGGCGAGCACCCTTGCATTCTTCCTGAGCTCCGAGCGCCGCTCGATCTCCATCTCCGGTGAGCTTAAGTCGAACCCAATTGTGTCACGACGTTTTCCACCTTCCTACCAATCATCACCCCTAATTAATTGCATTCTCTCGCATGCATGTTCGTCAGTCAAGTTGTCTTCCTCGTTGTCGCTCGAACCACCACCGTCGTCGATTTTTATCGCTGTCGGTGAGCTCTTATCATCATCAACCTTGCCATTGTCTTCCCCATGTTGTGTTTTGCCCCATGCTCACCTCGCCTTCACCAGAACCCCACCAGAATGTTGTCGCCATCGTCCGCCTCCGCCTAGGCCGCCAACCCTGCTCGTCGCGAGCGTAGCCGCCTCACGCAACCACCGCAACGGCGCCACCCATCTCCTCCCTAAGGTCCCACCAACCCACATTTTGGGCGTTGCTTGTGCCTTTTGAGCCGCTGCTCATCGAAGCCCTGCGCCATGGCCCTCTGCTTCCTCTATTCTCTCTCTGCTAGCCGTCTAGTGAAGGGGATGAGGTCGACCGAGACGGATGGGTCGAGTGCGGATGTAATATGGTCCGACCAAGTTAACTAGGAACAGGTCCGATCGAAAGGCCAACTTGGACATTTCGCATACTTTCTCTCTCCTCTCCATCCAGAAATGATAAAATAATAATCATAGTGTCCCAGTACAAAGAGTTATAAAATTGTAGTGTATTTCAACAAAAACATAAAATTTAGATATCATATTGGCAATAACACGAAATTGTGATGTCATGTAGTCAATTTTGCCATTTAAAAATGAAATGGATTGGCCTCCTAACGAAATCCAGTTTCCAAAGGATTAACCAGAACAGCATGCCTTCAAATGCCAAAGGGAAATCTGCAGACCGCAAGGCTGCTCAACGTCACCAGTGTCGGCCATTGCTGCCACACCCTCATGCGCATTTGGACAATTTTTTACATGGCCTTCGTCGTACGCTCACTACCATTCCAATAAGCACTAGTAGGTAGCTAGCTGGCTAGAGGCGCCAGTAGCAGCATAATTGAAGTACCACTCGCCCTTGGACCGCAAGATCGATTCAGCCCTTTTTCAATTAACAGGTAAGTAGATGTTTAAGCGGCCATAAGCTCAGCACTACGCTTTTACACTTTTCTGCAGAATTAGTCATATAGTTATATTTTGTTCCTGAAAAAAGATAGGAGATTATTGGGTACGTGCATGCAGGACCAGAAAGATTAATAGTGGGGGTAGCATTCGTGGTTCGATGCCAAATTGGGTATATTCTCCTCAGTAATCGTTTTCCACCGTTGGTATCTCCGAAGCTGATACGCCAAGACAAAGCCCCCACGCTTTCACTAGACCAAAGAATCTAATAATTGGGAGCATGACTTACGCTGCTCTTTCGAATAGAACTCGGCTTTACGTTAAACTTCTGTACTGCTTTGTCGTCCCAAGTACCGGCCTACTCCATGATACTCAGTGACATACTGACATCACTTGAAACTTACTCAAGCTAATGTCAACTTAAGTAGCACTGACGAGAGAGTCTGGCACGCACTCGACGCATAGGAACGGGAGCCAGTTGGGCCTTGGTAGATTCTCCAAAAGGCGTCACTGCTTACAGATGTGCACTCTCACTTCCACCATCCACGCAGGGAAATCCACTGAATAGCAGTAGTACTCCGAGCTAGAGGTGTTCATGTGATTCTGATATTTCGACAGCGGTTTTCACATCACACTTTCCCTAGACTACCTTTTCTTAACAGGCTTTATTAGGCAGAAATATGGCCTTGGATTCTGCCCCCACTTGACCAAATTCCTTGTTCCGCCTGTATACTAGGCTAGTACCAGTACGCCATCGCCACCCATCATTTCGACGCAGGGAAGCGCCTGAGCACAACTGCTATTATACGAAACAACTTGGTCTTCCCGGTCCAACGCGCTGTTGAGACGCTAGCTAGCTAGCTAGGTAGGAGGCTAGCAATCGCATGATGTGCCATGGGCGGCCAGCGCCGCTGCTGCGGCGTTCATGGCTACCCACTTCCGCATGATGGGGGCCAATCAAACAAGACTCCCGTGGGGTAGGGTCCCCGACCGTGGCCCCTGCCGTCCCATTATACGCGCAGCGCAGCCTCTTTGGGTCCATTTTATCATGTGCTCGGCCACTCTACCTCCAATGGCGAAGTAGTTGGTGCCCGTAAGCGAACTTCTGCTGGTTTTGACGTGTTTGAGCGAAACACTCGGGTAAAGACTCCTGTGCTGTTTGGTTGGTGTTGTGTCTAAGACTCTTAAGTATATATGTCAAATTTTAGTCATATATGAATGTGGTCACCAAAAAGAAAAAACATGGCCGGTTACCAGCTACAGCTATTCCAGGGGTCGCTTGTTAAGCAAGGTTGTCAACATCGTGTTACGTGTTGTGGTATCGTGCAATTCTACAATTCTATAAGGGTTGGGTAATACAGATCGTAATATGGCTCGGTTTTGGGTAGAATGGTACCTGGATCACAATCCAGATTATAGAATCGTTAGGATCATCACACAAATGAGATTTTACATGATCTCACTCTCATGGCAAACTTGCAGCCATTAGCCCGTTCCAAGTAACATCATGGCCTCTGAGAGTCCTAGATCCAACTATTTGTGTTTGTCTCTCTGAATGTTTTGTTGTTCTTATTCATTTTGGAATTGGGGATAAAGGGACAATGTCAACAGGAGGAAACAATAACAGTAGTGCTGCTACTTCCACTGCAACTGCTAGCGAAGGCAAACCTAAAAGGGAAAATGCAGCTGGAAATAGATCTGATCCTGTTTGGGAGCACGGTATTGATATTGATAGCAAGAAGAAACGGGTGAACTGTAGGATTGTGAAGTAACAAGAGGCGGTGGAATATCTAGACTGAAACACAATGTCAACCCGGATTTCACAATCCAGAATCTTCTGTGAAAAATACTGCGCTATTCCCTGGATTAGTAGATAACGCTCACAGATACATCATTAAATTATTTCATACATGATGTAAAATCATTCATTATATTACAAACATCAGAGTTAAATAGACCGCATCGAGCCGAGTTTTACAGTAGGGCTGAACAGACCAAATGATTACATTACATAAAAGCGGAAGCGACAGCGGAAGCAAAAGGGGGTAGAGCACATCTCGCTACATGCAAGACACTGGGGAAATCGGTGTACAACCGGTATTATCCAAAGACTTGAATATGTACACGAGCATCGACTGAGTCAGCCAGACCGGGGCAAGACTAGAGTAACTATAGGCTAAACCACACTTCATCATCTCCTTGACCTTCAACATTTGGATCCTCGTAGTATGCACAATGTCCTGGATCCACGAACTCTGGAAGGTTTGGGGGGGGGGGGAAGAGCGAGGATGAGCACAACAACCGTATTCGCGATCCAATACACAATGCAATATTTATACATGGAAGGCATTATCAAGGATGGCTCAAGTTCTGTTATTTGCTAAAGCAATATTTTAATTATCATAGCTAGAAATTCTTATCACTTAGCATTTTGACTAAATCACATTTTATTAAAGAGATTAATTGTGTAATATTTATAACAGCAGAGGTTACCTCCACCTTATGCTTATTTTTTTTATTAGGGTTACATATACCTATTAACAACACTAGGGTACTTCCACCCAGAGAAATCCAAATTCAGGGTCACATCGGCCCGACAAGTTTTTCATCCCACCGACAAAGTTTTATAAATAGAACTAACTCATGTAAGTTCCCATGCCTTCCCATGACCGTGGGCACGGCTGTTCGAACAGTTTATACTCTTCAGAGGTTGTACATCTTTACCCACAAGATATAATCGTCTTGATATGTACACACGTTTACTTAGACATGTGAATCAAGGGAAGATTACCACAAGGCCTTTACAATGCATCATCCAGTATTCGTTACACCCGCTAAGGTTTCACCTGAGAAGGGTTACGCTCACACAGACCCGTCAACCCTTATCCAGATCCCCCTCTTGCGCCATATGACGACTTTCGACGTGCACCCCAACGACTATGCCCACGATGGCTCACTACTACAAAATAGGCAATAGAAGACGCCTCATCACACACGGTTCCTTGGGAATCGTCTGTGATACGAACCGTCTGTTATATGGACGTATCACAGATAGTTCTTTATACGAACCGTCTGTGATAATAGTACTCACCACAGACGGTTGTTTATACGAATCGTTTGTGAAGTATCACAGACGGTTCGTATAAAGAACCGTCTGTGATACTTATTTATCACAGACGGTTCTTTACAAGAACCGTCTGTGATATACAAGCACTATAAATAGATGCTCCCGACAGGCCCCCCTGCCCATTCCATTTGAGACGCCGCCACCCTGCTGCTGCTGCTGCCTCCTCCCCATTGGCCACCCTGCTGCTGCTGCCTCCTCCCCCGTTGCGCGCACCCTACTGCTGCTGCCTCCTTCCATGCACATTGCTGCCCATTCCATTTTGAGCTGTCACCCGTGCTGCCTCCTCCAACATTGTGCCACCTTGGAGAGAAGGGTAACGATCTGTAACCCTTATTTTTGCTCTAGACTAATCACTAATGTGTAACGATCTGTAACCCTTTATATTTGCTCTAGACTAATCACTAATGTGTTTGGTCATTATGAAGGGTACTTGCGGTTTATTAATATAATTTAACACTAATTAATTTGTTACGTGCGTATACGTGTAGATGGACCGAAACTGGATGTACATTGAGAACCGTGTGAGTGAAGAGTATATTAATGGCGTGTTTACTTTTAGAAGAGCCAGAAAGCGTGATATGTTGAAGAAGGGGATAAAATTTATGTACTGTCCATGCATTGATTGCGGTAATATGAAAATGTTTAACAACTCGGCGCAGATCGAAACTCACTTAATACGAAGGAGTTTCAAAAAAGGATATACATGTTGGAGCAGTCACGGTGAAGAGCAGATTATACCAGAAGTCAGTAATGACGACATCGCTGAGAAAGTCAACGATATGCAGGGTATTGAATGTGCTTTTGATGAGGATAGATCGCATGATGACAATCTGGATCAGATGCTACGCGATGCAGAAGGGAACTACGGTGAGAGAGAGTTTTGTAAATTCGAGGGCTTAATGGAGGACTCGGGGAAACCTTTGTTCCCTGGCTGCAAGCCGGAATACACAAGGTTGTCAACCGTGCTTGAACTGCTGAAATTGAAGGCAAGCAATGGTTGGTCCGACAAGAGTTTTACAGCGTTGTTAGGTCTCTTAGCTGACATCCTTCTGGAGGGAAATGTGTTGCCCAGCACGACCTACCAAGCTAAGAAGGTTCTTTGTCCATTGGGAATGGAAGTAGAAAGAATACATGCATGTTCGAACGATTGTATCCTCTCACTACTACAGAACAGACCTTTGGTCCCGGGCCTAAAGGGCCTCTAGTCCCGGGTGTAGAGCCGGGACTAGAAAATCGGGACTAAATGTCTCACCTTTAGTCCGGGTCCCGTGCCCGGACTAAAAACGACAACTAGTCGGTTGGTAATACCAACCGACTAAAAGGTCCACTGGTCGTGCATTTGGTCGCCTTTTAATCCTTGTTGGTATTACCAACCGACTAAAGGTTTTTTTTCTTTTTGTTTCCATTTCAATTCATTATTGATTTTGGTTTTAAAATTACATTAGGTTTTCCAATGCGTATTCTTCGCTGCTAATATATGTATACGCCCACATATAATTTAGTTTGGAACATTATTACACACAAATAAAGTATGAAACTATATATATTATGGAGCTATATATATGTATAATATATATATATATATATATGCACATAAAATTTACAACATTATTCATGCATCCTTGGTATTTACAACACAAATGTTGTCCTCCACTTAAATGTCATACAAATGTTAAATCTGGTTTGGCTTCAATTGTTCATCAGGTTAAAGTAGAACTCGGTCTTAGGGCTTGAGGACATGCTCATTAAGAAATCTGCGATTGTCTCTTGAATTCCTTTGAGGCGGTCCATATCCAACACTGTTCCTTCAACCATATCTCCTTCAATTTGCATTAAGCGAAAGAAGTATTAATATACATAAGATTTATTTAATAGCAACAAATAAATAAAATGGATTTATTATATATACTTGTTACGTACTTTACAGATCTGTAGATGGGTTCTTTTGCATACACCATGAGGAACTCGCAAACGTAGTATCCACACAAATTGTTGCACGTGGTCGCCAGTAGAACCCATCATGCGATATAAAAGATAACTCTCGTCATCCCGCGTGGTGAAGCATGATAAGGCAAAGATGCGGGAGCTAGTACAACTTACATCCGATCGGTGTGGATCGAAGTGGCGCTTTCAGGATCCGGACGGTGTAGTTGAACGAACCAAGCCCAAACCACGCCTAATAATTGGATCGTTAATTAACTATTGCAAAGTTAAAGAGCAGAATAAATATTTAAAGATCGAAGTTACCCCGGATAATGTCTATCATATCTTGGTAATCTTCTGCGGTTTTCTCAACGAGTCATAGATTAGCAAATGACCGTCGGAGAGATCGAGGACAATCGTTATCCATGAAAATTCGCATTTGTTTATAGAGTCAACATATATATCTTTATGTTGGATTGAGTAAGTAAAGTAAAATGTGCACACGATAACAACACTCACCCAAAGTTGTAGGGGAAGAGTATAAATCTTTTGTTCTTTTGGTTGATCAAGAACCTCCGAAAATTCCTCTCCGTTTGAGGTCTCCATTGATCGTAGGGAGTGTTTGGGTCCTTGAATACGATATATGGATCAACGAAACCAATGTTCTTGTCGTTTCTACGTGTGAGGTCTCTCATCATGTCTCTGCATATGTATAGACATGCTAGCTAGTGTGAGGATAATTACTTATACATATACATATGCTAGAGTGAGATTATTAAAAGAAAGAATCACGTCTGCATACAAAAGCGGTGATGAGAGATTTGTCTAGAGCGTTCATGTGGCATAGCCGGTGTAACTCATTAAAGCGAACCATTATAATGTCATCGCCACAGAAGTAATGATGGTTTCTAATTCTGACGCAAATATAGTCATCCGCTTTTCTGCGACACGCCGCCATGTACCACTTGTTTAACAAGTACATTTGTGTCTGGTTCGATGAGCTTCTCGAGGTTGTATAGACTCTTGCCATATACATATTCCTTCTTCCAATGATCAACTTCCGAGCACTTTTGATGTGTGCTCACGAGCATTTGGGAAATGCTTAGACCGATTTCGCTGAAAAATTCATCAAGTTGATCCAAATGCACATTTCGTATATCTGTTCTAGCACGTTCGTGTTTGAACCATATTCATTCCCAATAACTAGCGGGGCACCGATTGTTGTGATTGTTCCCGAGTGTACAACACCCTTCCGTGCTATCTTCTCTTTCTTCTTCGCCTCCTCAATTGACTTGGTGAGAGTGCGGTCATAGTCCGATAGTGGCGAATCCTTACGAGCATGACGTAACTTTTTCTCGTGGCGCCCACCCTTTGCCTTAGAACTTACGGGCGTGCGAAGAAGTACGGCTTCTCGTGGTTTCGCCGCTTCACTTTTAGCCTTGACTTTCGCAAGAAACCGCCCACATCTGTTTCATCAAGCATCTATTTCCTCGGCGATCTTCTCATAGGAAAGTTTCGTCGTCTTAGAAATAGCCGGTGTTCTCCTGAGGCTTTCTTCTTGGCGGTGGGGCCAACGCCGTTTGTGGGTGCGCCTCTTCTTTGGCGGAGGGCGGCGGTGTCGGCGTTGGAGCCCGCCGTGGAGGCGATGGGGCGGTGGCGGCGTTGGAGCCCACCGTGGAGGCGATGGGGCGATGGCGGCGTTGGAACCCGCCGTGGAGGCGATGGGCGGCGGTGTCGGCGTTGGAGCCGCCGTGGAGGCGATGGAGCGGCGGTGGCGGCGTTGGAGCCCGCCGTGGAGGAGATGGGGCGATGGCGGCGTTGGAGCCCGCCGTGGAGGCGATGGGCGGCGGTGTCGGCGTTGGAGCCCGCCGTGCGGCGATGGGGCGGTGGGGATGCGGCCGTGTCTTCCACTTCATTGTCATCGCCGCAACACCGTGACTGGTGGTGAATGGATAATTGGACTTAGGTTGGGGAGGTTCTGCTGTGAAAACAACGTGGTATGAGTAAACCGTTATTTAAGCCAATACATAATTAGTGAAAAAATGGTTCGTTCACTTTCATCCGCACCTAGGGTTAAGTTGTTGAGGAGGAGGAGGTGACGCCCTAGGAATAATGATATAGCGCTTGCGCCAACATATGAATGTCTTCTCCGCTTCTCCTAAAGTCTTCTCCCCATCACCTCCTTCAATGTCAAGAGGCACATTGCTTTTACCTTTCACAACTCTATCCACCGAGACGCTAGCATATCCAGAGGTATTAATGCCCCATGGCATCTTGGTGTCTTCGTAGGGTCGATCGAGATACAACACCGATAGCCACCATGACTGTGGCATTCCCCTCTGGAATGTGCAGCTCACATGTCGTGAGAGGATCGGTGATGTCATCCACGGGGAAGCGCAGCCCTGCGTCATCTTGAATCACTGGCACCTCCGTGGAAGCGCAACTGCTTTTCAACTGATTAGGGGGGCTGATGTTGACTCCCGGCTCTGATGCAGTTTGCCTTTGGATGGAACTTACTGCTATCTGCACTTTCCTTTTGATTTCCGCATTCATTTTGGCTTCAAGTGTTTTTTCTCGCTCTCTCGCTTCACGAGCCACTTCCCGTGACTCATGAACCATTTCTCCATCCTGCGCATCCGCTCTGCCTCCTCGTACTTCTTTCTCTCGGCGGCTTCTATAGGTGGCTTTGTCTTTAGGGAAAGCATGCTCCCACGACACCTCCCCATAGCCTCTTGTTCGCCCACCGTGTTCAAGACTCTCCGTATGTATGTCGGCTCATCCTTATCTCTGTTCGTTGCCACACGCCACTCTCGGTAAGCCTCGAGCATAAGCAAATCTTTCACGCTCTTTGGAGTTTTGCGCCATACACTATCTTTCCGGTCTCTAGGTCCAGCTTCCCCATGACCGAAAAACCAATACTTGGCACGCCAAAGGCGCTTGATTGATTCTCGTTCGATCCCTTGGCAAGAATCTCCTGTTCCATTCTTTCCCACTTAGGAATGGCACTCCTGTAGCCACCGATCCCAAGTGATGGTGGTATTGCTTTTGTCGGGCATTCTGCTGGTTCCTTCTCACCGTGCCTCACCCTCTTCCGATGTCTTGAATCGCATAAACTCATCCCAAAACGGCCTCAACTTGACGTAGGCCTTAGTGTTGAAATCGGCGTCGAGTTCTTCCCGATAAATGTGTTGTACAATTTCTTCTTCCAAAGACTGGAATTGTGTGGCCATCTTCTTCATAGCCCAGCTTCCTAACTCTCTCCTTCAAAGCTTCATCTTACAGACGAGCGAAATGTTGAAGGACATCTTGCCAAACTAGTGCCTTGTCACGATCGGAGACAAAACTAATATGAGAAGCAACTTTCTTTTGCTTCCATTCACGAGCATTAATCGGGATCCCGTCCCTTACAAGGTACCCACGATGGTGACAAATTTACGTGCATGTGGTCCAAGTACTTTGCTGTATCCTCCTCGAATTCGAGAGAATGAACCGACCCTCCAACGGCTTCTTGGGCCTCGTACATTTCTACTCTTCCCCGTTGTTGTCGTCGATCCAGAGGGCTACGAATGTAGAAACACAAAGATTTAAATAAATATATTTACACGACAAATGAAATTATTCTGAATTTCATGTATACATAAGAGATTGTAGATAGACCTCGCCAGCATTGTCTTGCTCATCTTCATAATCGGCAAAGTCCTGACTCCCGTCATCTGCTTCTTGATTGTTGTCATCACCTTCGAATTGGGCACCTTGTAAGGCGTCATTGTTGATAATTTCCATCATGGCATCGTCCATGTTGTCATTCGGTCGCCATTTACGCCAATATATGTGTAGGACGTTAGAACGGTTCGTGATCGGGTTATGATTTCGCATCAAGTGGCGTGCGGTTCGTGACATGCATCGACAAAAGAAAAACAAAAGAGGGCTCGCCACGGGGTTAGTCTTTGTGTCGCCGTCTCCTGCAGAAAATGCAGATCTATCTACTTGAATGTTACTATATGAAAACATAACACGCAATTGAACATCAACAACTTATCTAACCCACTAATAACCTGGCAATTGAACATCAACAACATTTCAGATAGCCTGATTGAATGATCGTGAGTCATCAAAGCGTTACTCATGCTTTTGTGTCAAAAATTTAGCCATGACAATGATTTCACATTTTAGTTCAGAAATGTTTGAATCACATGGGCTAGCACGTGAGGAGTATCAGGTCAATGACACTTCTCAATATCCAGCAAACATAACACTTCTAAAAAACATGAAAAATGCCAATCATGGTAATTCAGAATCTGATCTCTTATTTGCGCAATTCTTCTCGTATTTGAGCAAATATGGACTTTAATCGTTGTCAACACATCCTGGTACTGTCCAGGACAACATGGCATGCACATATGTTACTTCCACAAACACAAGAGCACTCAACTTAATTTATACAATAATATCCAGAATAGTGCATACAAGATCTATTACATTGCAAGAACATAAAACTACATTCAAGAATGTAATTGATCAACTTCAAACCATATTTAGTTATGAGCTTTGACTATCTTGATGTATACAATCACCAAAGACCAAAGATGTAATTCAGACATGTGAATGTATAATGTAGCTAGACAAAACGATAGATTGCTCAATCATGAATTCAACAGAAAGATCCATACATCCATTTACGAACTACTACATTTACAATCAATAATCCGAATCCAGACATTTATGAATCCATGTACCTACACAAAATCATGCATTGCTCAATCACAAAATTCATACAACACGATACCGATCCACACGGGGCATCAGGGGGAGGGGAGGCTCGGGTGCACGGGGGCGGTTGGGCAGCGTGGCCGGGGAGGAAAAGAGAGGGGAGAAAGCAGGGAGGCCGGCGATGGAGCCACGGGCACGGGGAGAAGGGGGAGGCTCACCGAGCGGCCGGAGGGGGTGCCGAGGAGGCCGCGATGGAGCCACGGGCGGCGCGGGAGGAGCTTAGCGGCGACACTGGAGCGAGGAGACAGCGCGAGGAGACGGCGAGGAAGGCGGGGGCTCGGGTGCACGGGGTTGCTTAGAGACAGCGAGGAAGACGGGGCTCGGGTGCACGGGGTTGCTTAAATCTTGAGGGTCCTTTAGTCGGTCCAGATTAACAATCGGGACTAAAGACCTTTAGTCCCGTAGAAACCACCCGGGACTAAAGGTCCAGCCTTTAGTCCCGGCGGTATTACCAACCGACTAAAGGTCTTTAGTCCCTTGTTATCTGGACGGGACTAAAGGCTGAACCTTTAGTCCCGGGTGGTTCCACGGCCGGACTAAAGGTCTTCTTGTGATTACATATTTTCCGCCACATTTTTCACCTTTAGTCCCAAGCGTGTCTGGACCGGGACTAAAGGTCCCCACTGTTCGATTCCCGCAGTTTTCACAGATTTGGGTTTTGTATTAAGTTTATTTGTATAAATATGCTAATTCTTGTTAAATGCATAGTAAATTAAATACTAGGCATAAATTTTTAAAAAATAATAGTTGCATTTCCTTTTATCTTATTGACATTTCAAACGACTTTTATAGTGACCACAAGTTTGGGAAGTGAAGAGCCAACTATAAACAAAATGAAGGGCTCAAACCACAAGTCGGGAATTTCATTTGAAGGCATAAATACTTGCTAAAAAATTTCAAGTCATTTTACACCGGTGGAGAAGACATGCTTCACAGAGGTACATGTGTCCTTTATCGAATAGGAATTTCATTTGAAGCGATAAAAACAAGAAAAATATGATAGAAACATCGAAGTTACAATTATTACATAAAATCTCTAATACACACTATTTATTAAACATCACTATATATCAAGCGGGCACGATGGTGAACTTCTTCTTGACGTATGACCCTTGGTTATGATCATGCAGTAACCATGGAGTATCCTCGGCATTTAGCGAGATGCTTGGGTCTTTGGTCACATGAAGGGCGGGATTCGGTCATCCCTTTCATAATCTTCTCGACTTGTCCGACTTGTCCTCAATTCCCACGATGTTTCTTTTCCTGAAAGAACTATGTGGCGTTTTAGCTCATTGGTTGATTTGTCGTAGTTTTCCCTCTCTTGGATTTTGTAGACATGTCTTTCACATAGAACACCGATTCACATCGCAAAGACAGGACGAATGGTTCGTCTTTGTACCCAATATTGTTGAGGTCCACCGTTGTCATTCCATACTCCTTGTCATTCGTTACCCGCCTCGGTCATCTTCACCTATTGGCACCGGAACAAAGGGACTTTAAAATTAGGTGCGTAGTCTAGTTCCCAAATCTCCTCTATACGGCCATAATATGTTTGCCTCTTTCCATTTGGGTCTGTGGCATCTACGCGGACACCACTGTTTTGGTTTGTGCTTCTTTTATCTTGGGCTACGGTGTAAAATGTATTTCCATTTATCTCGTACCCTTTGTACGTGAGGATGTGCCACGATGGTTGCCTAGCCAACAAATCTGATTGCTCATCAATATTGTCATCACCACGACATTCTTTTCGCAACCACCATTGAAAGTTTCCATGTGATGGCGCCTAATCCAAGCTTCATTCTTCCACGAGGCTGGGATCGTAGGAACTCCTTGTGTACCTCGACATACGGCTCCACCACGGAGGAGTTTTGAAGAAGCTGTAGTGCGCTTTATTGAAATAATCGTCCCCCGTACCGATATATGTTTTCTTCCCTAGTGTTCCCTTTCCACTAAGTCTCCCCTCGTGTCGCGATTCAGGAACACCAATCGGGTCAAGGTCGGGAATGAAGTCAACACAGAACTCAATGACCTCCTCTGTCCCGTAGCCCTTGGCGATGCTTCCTTCTGGCCGAGCACGCTGGTGAACATATTTCTTGAGACTCCATGAACCTCTCAAAGGGAACATGTTGTGTAGGAACACAGACCGAGAATATTAATCTCCTTGACCGGTGAACTAGGAGGTGTGTCATGATATTAAAGAAGGATGGAGGAACACCAACTCAAAGTCGACAAGACATTGAACCACATCATTCAGTAGAGTAGCTAGTTCCATTGGATTGATTGCCTTCTGAGAAATTGCATTGAGGAATGCACATAGCTTCACGGTGGCCAGACGTACATGTGGAGGTAGAATTCCTCTTAAAGCAACCTAAGCAATTGCGTCATAAGCACGTGGCGATCATGGGACTTTAAGTGTAGGAATTTCTTCTCCGGCACATTTATTATCGCTTTATATTGGAGGAGAATCCAGATGGGACCTTGATCTTTGTTTAGGCATTCAAACATGCTTTCCTTCTCTTCTTTGCTAAGAGTGAAGCTAGCGAGTCTTAAGTAATGGCGTCCATCGTCTGCCTTCTCTGGATGCGAGTTGTCTCGTTCTTTCATGCGCCGCAAGTCCCGTCGTGCTTGAGTGAATCCTTAGACTTTCCATACACATCCATGAATCCTAGCGAGTTCACACAAAGATTCTTTGTCGGTGCATCACGTCGATCGCGTTGCGGACCTCTAGGACTTGCCAATAGGGTAGCTCCCAAAATATGGACTTCTTCTTCCACATGGGTGCGTGTCCCTTAGCATCTTCGAACAGTTCATTTGCCTTGTCCCTTTCCAAAGACTACTTGCACATCCTTGACCATATCAAGTACATCCTCCCGATTCGGTTGCGAGGCTTTGTTCGGTGTTACGCCTTACCGTTAAAATGCTTGCCTTTCTTTCTTAGTTGGTGATTCATAGGAAGAAAACGACGATGGCCAAGGTACACGACCTTTCGACATTTTTCAAATATATCTTGTCAATGTCATCAAAACATTGTGTGCATGCATTGTATCCCTTGTTTGTCCATCTGAAAGATTACTTAGAGCAGCCAATCATTGATTATTACGAACAACAATGCTCGCAGGTCGAAGTGTTCCTGTTTGTACTCATCCCACACACGTACACCTGGTTTGCTCCATAAAAGAAGGAGTTCCTCAACTAATGGCCTCAGGTAGACATCGATGTCGTTGCGGGTTGCCTCGGGCCTTGGATGAGCACCGCATCATAATGAACTTCGCTTCATGCATAACCATGGAGGAAGGTTGTAGATACATAGAGTAATGTGCCAAGTGCTATGACTAGTGCTCGGTCCCCAAAAGGATTCATACCATCCGTACTTAAAGCGAACCTTAGGTTTCTTGCGTCATCTGCAAACTCAGAATTCTCTCGTCTATTGCTCTCCACTTTGGGACCCATCGCCAGGTGTCTCAACATGTTGTCTACCTTACGGTCTTCTTTGTGCCATCGCGACAACTTTGCATGGTCCTTGTTTATGAGCAGACGTTTTAGGCGTGGTATTATAGGAGCATACCACATAACCTTGGCAGGGATTTTCTTCCTGGGACGTTCTTCGCCCTCAACATCGCCAGGGTCATCTCGCCTGATCTTATACCGCGACGCTTTGCATACGGGGCATTCATCCAAATTCTCGTAGTCCTTGCCACGATACAGATGCAGTCATTAGGACATGCATGTATCTTCTGGATTTCTAATCCCAAAGGGCAGACGACCTGTTTTGCTTCGTGCGTAGTGGCGGGCAATTCGTTAGGCTTGGAAGCATCTTTTTGGATCTTGATAATTGCCCAAATGCCTTGTCGGATACACCATTCATGCCTTCCATTGTAGCAACTCGATGTTGTACCCAACTTTTTGCCCATCTTGGTACGGACGGGTATAGTAATTTCTTGTGATCCTCTAGCATGCGGTCAAACTTAGCCTTCTCCTTTTCACTTTCGCAATCTCTTTGTGCATCACGAATGACATCACCAAGAGCATCATCTTCAGCGAGTGTGTCTTACGCCTCGCCTCTTCTTGACTTAGCCCATTGCGGTATCATCGAAGTCACCGTATTGAGCAATAATGTCGTTAGGGTCCAATTGTTCTTCTTCACCTTCTTCCATTATAACCTGGTTTCTCCGTGCTTGGTCCAACAAATATAGTTTGGCATGAAACCCGACTTCAACAAGTGTGAGTGAAGACTCCTTGAGCTAGAATATTCCTTCAAATTCTTACAGGGCACATGGACAAAGACATGAAACCATCCCGCTTGTTTGCCTCGGCCACTCTTAAGAAATAATGCACGCCATCAATGAACTCTTTGGGCGGCGATCGGCATTGTACATCCAATGGCGTATCATCGTCTGCATTATATGACATATCACATAATTAAATTTCAAGTTTCAAATTTTTCCCGGATATTACACATGATAGAGGCTACCCAAAAATTACTTAATAATTAAATATTAAACTTATTTATTAAAACAAAATTAATATTTATTATTTTTACCCAAGAGGTTGGATCTGATAAGATAAGACTTATCTCATCAAACACCTCTCAAAGCTTAACCTAACTAACACATGTAAAAGTCATTTTTCATTTATTTAAATAATTATTAAATAAGGTGAAAAATAAAAGTCTTCAGATTGATCCCAACATTTTTGTACAGATAGTTCATAGCCTAATTAGATGGCAAAACAATTTTCAGAATTTTTGGATCATTAATTTAGCCTACAAAATTCATGGAATAATAATTAAATAAATAAGCATAAAATAGGTATAAATTCAACTTTGTCCAAATAATCTTAAAATTTTATATGGACTGTTCACAGTGTAACTTAGTGGAATAACAAATTTCATGACTTTTGGAAATTTATTGTGGCCTACAAAAATCATGAAAGTTCCATTTATGAATTAATTGGCAATTTTTATAACATATAAAAATTATTCAAATTTTACATTTCATATTTTTCATAATGGACGGCGGGGTTAGCATCGAGAGCTTACCGCGAACACGCGGTGAATACGGTTGAGTGAATGAGCAGCTCGGGTGGTGGTGGCAATGGCGGCGTGTCGGCGGCGGCGACGGCGTTCCGGCTCTGTGTGATTTAACGCCAAACAGGGGTTTAAATAGAAGAGACATTTAGTCGGTTGGTGTTACCAACCGACTAAATCCAACCTTTAGTCGAGTTGGTATTACAATCCGGGACTAAAGATTTAGTCCCGATTGTAGTACCAACCGACTAAAGGTTGAGATTTAGTCGGTTGGTAACACCAACCGACTAAACGCCCTCTGCAAAGCTCGCCACGAGCCGTTGGGCGGGGACTTTTAGTCGGTTGGTGTCACCAACCGACGAAAGATCTTTTTTGTCCCGGACGTAATTTTCTCCGAGACTATTGCCCATTTGGCAGTTCGACCAAAGGTCTGTTCTGTAGTAGTGTCTACTGTAAAGAGTATGCAGACATGCATGTATGTCCTGTGTGCAAAGCATCCCGATACAAGCGTAAGAATACTGCTAAGGCGAAGTAAGGACCTCCTGCTAAGATGTTGTGGTATCTACCTATGATCCCAAGTTTAAAGCGTTTATTTGCGAACCGAAAGGAGACAAGATTGATGCGTTGGCACTCGAAGGAGCGTAAGAAAGATGGAAAGCTCAGACACCCTGCTGATTCTACCAAGTGGAGAAACTTCGATCGGAGCTTCGAAGAGTTCGGTGCGGAACCGAGGAACATAAGGTTAGGGTTGAGTACGGACGGAATGAATCCTTTCGGTAACATGAGCAACCGACATAGCACCTGGCCCGTGAATCTATGTATGTACAACCTTCCTCCTTGGCTGTGTATAAAGCGGAAATACATTTTGATGTCACTACTTATCCAAGGGCCGAAGCAACCTGGGAACGATATTGATGTGTACCTAGCACCATTGCTGGAGGATCTTGTGACACTTTGGAACGAAGGGGTACAAGTATAGGATACGTACAAACGAGTGAACTTCACTTTACGCGCCATGTTATTCTGCACCATCAATGATTTTCTTGCCCTTGGTAACCTATCGGGGTTCAGTACAAAAGGAGCCAAAGCATGTCCGCACTGCTTAGATGGTACCGAGAGTGTATGGCTGAACAACTCGCGCAAAACTGTGTATATGCGTCACCGTAGGTTCATTCCCAGGATTCACCCATACCGCAAGATGAAGAAACAATTCGACGGAAATAAGGAGGACGGCTCAGCTCCAAGGGCTTTTAGAGGGAAAGAGGTCTATGATATGGTTAAGGATATCGATGTTGTGCTTGGAAAGGAACATAAATTAAGGACCCCTCAGAAAAACATCTGGAAGAAGCGGTCAATTTTTTGGGACTTGCCTTATTGGGAGCACTTAGAAGTTCACCACTGCATCGACGTCATCCACGTGGAGAAGAATGTATGTGATAGCTTGATTGCTCTCTTACTGAACATTAGTGGTAAAACAAAAGACGGTGTTAACGCACGGCGTGACTTGGTTGATATGAACATAAGAACCGAGTTAGCACCGAAAGAGACCGATAAAGGACGAACGTACCTTCCCCCAGCTTGCTACACTTTGTCCAATGCCTAGAGAAATGAACTGTGTCAAAACTTGCATGATGTGAAAGTTCCGTTCGGTTACTCCGCCAATATTAAGAAACTTGTTTCAATGAAAGATTTGAAATTAATTGGTATGAAGTCTCATGATTGTCATGTGCTGATGATACAAATGCTTCCTGTTGCAATTAGGAGTATCTTGTCGAACAAGATCCGAGTGGCAATCTTTAGGCTGTGTTATTTATTTAACTCAATTGCTCAGAAGGTCATCGATCCCGAAGGACTCGACGCTCTGCAGGCCGAGGTGGTGACGACTCTGTCATCTTGAGATGTATTTTCCTCCGTCATTTTTTGATATAATGGTCCATCTCATTGTTCACCTTGTGAAAGAGATAAAGATATGCGGCCCTGTGTTCCTACGTCATATGTACCCTTTCGAGAGATACATGGGAATTCTGAAGTCCTACGTACGGAATCGATCTCGGCCGGAGGGCAGTATCATCGAAGGTTATGCAACCGAAGAGGTCATTGAGTTCTGCGTCGACTACATGGCTCAGGTAGAACCGATAGGTGTGCCTCTATCTCGTCACGAGGGGAGACTGGAGGGTATCGGGACCATCGGAAGGAAAGCAATCACTCCCGATCTAGATACATACGTGCAGGCCCATTTCACGGTCTTGCAACACATGACCCAAGTGTCTCCGTACATCGACGAGCACAGAGACATGGTACGCCAACAGAATCCAGACCGGTCGGAGGTTTGGATAACGAGAGAGCACAACCGTCGGTTCAACGAATGGTTAAAGATGTGATTCACTGGGAGGTCATCAAGTTATGAAACGCTGCTAGGGTTGGCCAAAGGGCCGAAATTTATAATTGTGACATGGAAAGCATACGACATAAATGGGTACACGTTTTATACGACAGCTCAGGATAGGAAGTGATGAAACGCTGCTATGGTTGGCCAAAGGGCCAAAATTTACAATTGTGACATGGAAAGCATACGACATAAATGGGTACACGTTTTATACGGCAGCTCAGGATAGGAAGAGCACAGTCCAGAACAGCGGTGTCCGCATAGATGCATTTTACGAGGGGTTCAATACCGCGGGGGCACGCGGGTTGAACTCGTACTATGGGTTCGTAGAGGAGATTTGGGAGCTCGACTATGTACTTTTCAAGATCCCCCTGTTTCGATGTCATTGGGTTAAACTTCCGCAGGGCGTGAAGGTCGACAAGTACGGCATCACTACTGTGGACCTCAAACGTGTCGGATACAATGATGAACCATTCGTACTTGCTAAGCAAGTTGTTCAAGTTTTTTATGTAACGAACCAAGCAAATAAGAACAGCCACTTAGTTCTTCATGGGAAAAGAAGGATTGTCGGAGTTGAGAATGTCGTGGATGAGTAAGAGTACAATCAATTTGACGAGTTACCTCCTTTCGGAGACGGCATTAGACTGGAGGAAGAATCCAGTGAGGAAGCTAGCTATATGCGTGTCGATCATCATGAAGGACTATATTCAATTAAGCATGTATTCCATTGTAATTTGATGTTAACATGGAAACGCGTCACGTGTTATGGACTTGTTCTTCCATTGTAATGTGATGTCAACGTGGAATTGTCATGTGTTATGGACTTGTCATCTCTAATGTTGATGTTAATGCAGACTTGTTAGAGTTATCAACTTGTTGAGAATATCATCTTTGAAACCTTGTTGGAAATGCACACAAATCGGCAAATGTGTTTTGTCATTTGAGCAAAGTTAAAAGTGCATTGCTTCTGTGGCCTGGCGGTCTGACCGGTGCTAAATCGGTCAGACTGCCATGTGTTGGGCGGTCCGACCGATTTCCCTTTGAAATGATTCTCTCTGCGGTAGTTCCGCCGTTTATTCCAGAGAAGCACATTTTTGGTGTGAGTCAATTTGCCTTGGGCGGTCGGACCGGCCACCCTTGGCGGTATGACCGATTTGGCGGTTCCATTAAGTAACCGTCTGTGATGTTAGGGTTATCACAGACGGTTTTTTAATGTAAACGTCTGTGATAACTACATCACAGACGGTTCCATTAAAAAAACGTCTGTGATGTTAGAGTTATCACAGACGGTTATTTGATAGAACCGTTTGTGATAACTCATCACAGACGGTTCTATTAAAGAACCGTCTGTGATGTTAGTCTATATAAGTGGTCCTTGTGCACTTGCCCTAGTTCTTAACACTTGCCCTAGTTCTTCCCGGTGCCACCCAACGCCGCCTCCCCCGATCCGGCGCCACCCAGCCTCCCCTGTTTCGGCGCCACCCAACGCCGCCTCCCCCGTTCCAGCGCCACCCAACGCCGCCTCCCCCGATCCGGCGCCACCCAACGCCGCCTCCCCCGATCCGGCGCCACCCTAAGGTTCTTCTCTCCTTGCAATGTCAAGTATATGTTTAGTTATGGAATGAAAGGACCCTATTTACTTTGCTACATGTAGTGTACATGCATGTAGTAGGGGACCGAGGTCCCTATTTGTATTGGTCTTTTGAACCCAAGACTGACATATGAGACCTTTGTGAGTAGTGAGTGATAGAGCACTGAAACTACTATATTGACATAAATATCAGCCTTATCTAGACTTCACGAAAATGACTGTTTGCAGCTAAAAATATAAGTAGGAGCTTCTTCTATCATTAGTCTCATCATAAGCCTAGTATAATTTTATAGTTAATTTGTGGTCGAGCCCCTCACAAATTTAGGGCCTGCTTGGTTTATAGCCCTAATGAACTAAGCTAAAATTTGGCAAATTGGGTGTTGTTTGGATTGGGCTAAGTCAAATTTTAGCGTTATCAAAATTTTGGTGGACAGTTTCTTAACCTTTGGATTGCCACGTGTGACATTGGAGTTCGTTGGTGTTACTAAATTTTTTGTTGATATTACCAAATATTGGTAGCAAACCAAACGATAGCCAATTTTCATTGGCGTTACCAAAATTTGATTAATTTGTTTCACGTTGGTAACAAACCAAATAGATCCCTAGGTATGGCATGCAGTTGATCAAACCATTTACAAGGTTGCTTAAGAAAATTGTACAATTTTCTTGTTTGGATGAGGGTTTTGGTTACTGGTACAGAAAAATACCAAAAATCACCGAGATTTTCGGTTTTCTCGGGAAAATATTAGCTGATATTTTTAAAGAACTTTAGAATTCTAATTTGGTTACCAACCGAGTGGAAATCTCGACCAGTAACCAAAACCCTGGTTTTGACTGAAAGAAATGGTAGAGGAATTATGGAGGATTTAATGAGTCCCGGGTGTAGAGGAATTATGGAGGATTTAATGAGTCCCGGGTGTGGCTCTATGCATCTAGTTTGTGTAACACACTTACGTAAATATTCAGTAATTAATACTCCCCCTTCATTCAAGTGTTTTTTTATTCATGATAACTTTATCAGTGTTTGTATTTGCTTCCGTGTTAGATTATCCCATCTGCCTTTGTAGTTTCCGAGTAGTATCTCTTTAAGCTATTAGACGGACGTGTCTTTACCTGGGTTTTACCCCCTCGTAAAAAGGTATACGAGTTTAGACTCCGGCTGCTCTTATCGTTTTATGATGTGCACCTGCATCTGTCAGGAATCGAACCTGCTGTCCGCTAAAGTTTAACATGTACTTATGTGTGTTGTTACTTTCCGGGCTCACCCTCCGGGGGCCGTGTCGTGCCGTTACATCCCTGTATGTGTGTTTGTTTGTTTGCAATATTTGTCTTCTCCTTTGCAGTTTTTTTTGTGCAATTTAATATATTTTATTTACTACGTATAATATATTTAGGTTCAATGGGTGACTTCTATTTGATTATGTAATCATTGCGTACGTAACTTATATAGATAGCAAGTAAGCAGGATGGCAGAGGCACCGTCTTCGCCGCCGTCAGCGACGTTGCCAAATGCGTCTGGATCTCCGATCAAGGTGGTACGCGGGCGAGATGGCAGAGGAATCTCCAAATTGCCCTCGGGCCGCATGACGATCACGAAGGTCAGTGACGTCGGAATCCCGCTGAGTCCCTAAGCGGTGCGATATTACGGGTATCTGCGGGGCACTTGCAAGGCACGGGTCCCCATCACCACCCCAACACGAAGTCTCGGCGGATGTACAGAGAGACCGGTTGTTGGTGAACTTTACGCCTCGTTCACTTTCCTCGGCGGACTGAGCACGTGTGCGATGGCACGCGCTGCTTGCGATGTGCCATGCGTGGGGGACCTTCAAGAGCCTGCTTGTCACGCAGTACGTGAACACGGGTCGAACGCCCTTCACGATGTATCATTTCTTGTCGCGGGATACATGGGACGCCTTCGTGCAGATGAAGACGACGACCGAATTTCAGGAGCAAAGTGCGGCGCACAGAGCTTTCTAGGCACAAAACACTCACCCCCACAGACTCGGCACCACTGGGTACGCGGGTAAAGCCACGCAGTGGGCGGCGGAGGACGAGACCGCTGCCCGACCGTTTGCTGAGATCTCAGACGAGCGCGCTCGAGCATGGTAAATTTGCCGAACCACTTAATTGTTAATAAGTCCATAACTTTATGGTGTCTACAATAACATGATATCCTCTTGCAGGAAGCATTGACTTCCGCATCTTCGCAAGGTTCCTTCGAAGTAGACAGGGAGAAGGATGTACTATCTACGGCCCTAGGAAAAAAGAAGCACCCGTGTCGCACACGAGGCGTTGGGGTTTACGTACCTTGGAGGGATGGATTCCCACACAACTCCGACACATATAGGAGTAGGAAGAGATCCAAGGACCAGCACGAAGCTCGGTTGGAACATGTGATTATTGAAAAATTTCAAGAACAAATAACAAACTTGCAGAACCAAGTAAATCAACTCATACAGCGCAAGCGCCCACAGTAATTAGGAGCAAGTCCTCCTCGACATCGGAGTAGCGTCGTGTCCACACATAATTCTGGACATGACGACGTGCAATTACCGATCGACGACATCGAGGTAATGTACATCTCTGGAATGCTCCAAAGATAGACCTATAGGACGCCTTAGCTAATTGTGTACCGTTTTGTAGGAGCCGACGCCCTGCAAGCTCCAAGTGAGGATGGTTGGGTCGATTACTATTGAGGCTGGACAGGGTATGGTGTATCCATACCATGAAGAAGCGATCGAAAGACGGTGCCCGGTGGCGCAGGTTACGCCGAGTGCGGTGGACATGGTACATGACAATTTCATGTCCATCCCGCTGGAGATCCCCCCGAACGAAGAAATCAGAACACTAGGGGATGCCACGCACACTTTTATCCAGTGGCCCAAGAAGGACATCGCATTGGACCCTTCAGTGACGCGATATCGACAAGACCCTGCCTCTCCAATAGGACCCTCGATGAGTCTGCCTCAACCAAAGCTTCAGAAGGCCGCCACATCGCTTCCCGTCGAGAAGACGGCGAAGGGACAAGAAAAGCGTGTCACCATATCGGTCCCTGAGGCGTCTCACGGGAAGACGTCCCTCAGCCGCCTCGTTAAGGATAAATCAAAATCGAAGAACATTAAGGCACCTCCCAAACCCGTGAAATACTCCCTCGGAAGTCCGTTGGTCTCCGATGCAGAAATAAAGAGCTCAGGAGTAGCTTGTCAAGCTTTGCATGATTGGTACTTGCGAAGACCCGAGAGGAGGGGGGCCATACTGGAATCACCGTCAGGTACGGGAGGGAGGATTTTCTCCACGAGCCTGGCCACTTCGTCGTGGGCTTCGAAGACTTATTTGACTTATACAACCTAACCGCCCTCGACGCCTCACTTCTACAATGCTGGACACTGTAAGTGTGTACAATCGATTTCTACACTCACGTAATACCGATAAATATCATAACTCATTGCTTATGTACAGATATATTATGAAATGTGCCCGTCGAATCAAGGAACCGGTGGGTTTCCTCGACCCACACGTGGTCTCTGAGCAAACAATCAACCAAGACGCATCCTATGTCGAGAATTACATAAAAATGGGATTGCTTGCTCTGGACGACAAGGACTACATAATGGTGCCCTCCAACCAGAAGTAAGTTCTTCAATATTTGCTATACAAATTTCATTTCAACATAGGTTTATGACTATAGCGACATACATGAGTAGGTTCCACTGGATTTTCTGATTCTTGTGCCAAAGAGGAACATGGTATTGTACCTTGATTCTCTACTCAACAAAAATCACGACTTCACTCTTCTTAAAGGAATACTCGACAGGTATGTTCATTTCCTTCGCACATAACTCTATTGTAGTCTTCCTTCGTTTGAAATGGACGAGGATAACTTTTTTGAATCATGTAGGGCGTTCATCGGCTATGTCGCCGAGGGAGGTTTATACAACGGAACGAGCACCACACTGACTCACAGGATGCGATTTCTGGTACGCGCTACAACACAATAATCATATATCATACTCCGTAATATTGCATCTCGAACTGACTGTACATATATATGTAATTCTATTTTTGCAGTGCCGCTAGCAAAAACAAGATAACCTATGCGCATTCTACGTATGCCATCATATGCAGCTATTGATTGCTTCTAGGGCGACGATCCCGTGTTTGTCAATCTCGTAATAATTATTTCCTAATTATAAATTTAAATATATATGCTTACAACTTTACTCACGCTAGCTTATGTGGCTTGAACATAGAGTTAAATGCACTCGAGATGGACCAGGTCACGCACGTTCGAGGGGAGCTCTGCGGCTTCATCAAGGCATACATAGTTAACACCACTGGAGAGTTTCACGCCGTTGACACCGATGAACGACCTCGAAACAATTGATTCAATATTGTAATTCACTTTGACTGGTTGTAAATCAATTTGTAACTCTAGCGACAATACTTGAAACATTCTTTTGTAATTGATTTTGAGTTAAATGATCAATTTGAGTTGTCAACAATTATTTGTGATATGTTTCTGCTTGTTAGTTTTCAGAGGGCATGTCTAGCAATTCCCAAGGCTAGCTGAAAATACGACAAAAATTAGTTAGATCGAAAGACTTATCACAGACGATTTTTAACAAAAACCATATGTGAAGGGTAGATATCGCAGACGGTTCCAACCAAGAACCGTCTGTGATATGATAGTATCACAGACGGTTTGTTAATACAACCATCTGTCATAAACTGTATATCACCGACGGTTGTATTAACAAACCGTCTGTGATACTATCATGTCACAGACAGTTCTTGGTTGGAACCGTTTGCGATATCTGCCTTTCACAGACGGTTTTTTTAACAAAAACCGTCTGTGATAACCGCCTGTTATCACAGACATAAAATTTCAGACAGTTAAAAAACCATCTGTAATGACTGTTACGAACTGTCTGTGACAAGCTTTTCTGTAGTAGTGGCTTACGCCAGTGGCACAGCACAGCGGGTCCTCTAGGTCGATGTGTACCCCAACCTATAACCACGAAGGCCTACGGCGTAGCGGGTCCTCGAATGGTGCAACTTGTACTAATGGATACAAATTATTTAGCCAGGTCAACACCATTATAGACTTGTGGTTGTACTGTTTTATATTGGGAGGTCATCACATGATTAAGTCCTTAATGTCGTCTGGGCGGTGCATACCACATACCACTATTTCTCGTGCTACATCCGCACCAACCATCATACCATTCGCCTAGACGTGGTAACAATAAGTTATTAGAGTTTTTGATAAACATAAATTAGATTGCCTCAACATTCCAGTCATTTACCCACGATGACTGCCCAAAATGAGTTCACGATTTTAATGATGGTGGTTGGGGTAAATAAATACCCAGGTACTTAAGTAAGACTAGCATGTCGCTTAAGTACAACCTACAGCTAGTATAGTTACCACATAATTAATAGGGTGATAAGGATTAAGGATTTCAATTGTCAAGGGATGGCATAATAATACTTAAATAATCAAGTTGGCATTTAACTAACTTAAAGATTTAACATACATTTTCATAAAGAACTTAACATGCAATTTTGTTATTTGAAAGAATGTAATTTGCATAAAATATAGGCTTAATATGATCAAAGTATTGACTCACCTGGGACTAAGGCAAGAGAGTCTTGAAAGTCTTGGGCTTGATCAAACTAAGGTCCTTCCGCGTTCTCGAACTCTAGTTGGACGGTTGTGCTGGAAAAAAGAACAAACAAGCAAGCAAAACTAATAAATACACAAGAAATGTTAAATTAACTCCAAAATAAACAAAACCTATTCCAATAGCAAGATCTTGAATTTAGATTAATTTAGAAACAAGTTTCACTTAAATCAGAGTTAGAGCGGAGGAGAACGGACTCTCCGAAGGGTGGTTTTGAATTAAATCCAGAGAAAAAGAAAGGGGAGAGAGAGAACTTGTCTCTTTGACTTAAGGGGCCCACTGGGCAGTGGCTTGGCTCACGGCCACAGTGTGTGGACCGAGCCCACGTGCGTTGGTCCACAGGTCCACCGAAGTGCACACTATGCATTTACTCTTTGGGCCCGCATGTCATTCTCACAAAGGAAACTCAGAGTTAAGCAACTTCATTAAATGTTCCTCGGGCCCGCGCTATACTTAAATTGGCATAGTCATTAATTAGCCCTTAAGGATAGAGATTTGGTTGAGTTAATGATGCAAGCACAGTGACTGTCTGAAATTCGAACAATAGAGGGAGGCCACAGGTGGTTTCTTCCCGAGCTCACCACCGGCGAGGTTGGCCATGGCTGCAACTACCAAGGCCCAAAATGTGATGCCTAGAGGATGGCAGTCCTAGAGGTGGCGGTGGTGGTGGCGAAGGAGACCCGGTGCGGCAGCGAGTGCATGGGTGCGCGAGCGGCGCGACGATGTGGTGGCACAGCGAGCGCACGAGCTGCGCGTGGCCATGGGGAAGGCGCAGAGCCGAGTGGGGAGGCTGGAGGTGGCCCGAGGGAGGAGAACGGCGGCGAGGAAGCTCCGGCGGAAGGTGAAGAAGAAACGCGAAATCCGGAGGCACCAGTGAACCAAATGCCGATTGCTTGGGGGAGACGCTCCTTGGCTCCTGGAACATGGGGTGACAGAGTCAGCGCGGTGAGGGGCTCATCGGAGTGGTGACACAGTGAGGGCGAGCGGCAGCGGTGCCACAGGCGTGCCGCAAACCGGTGGTGGGGTGGCACGGGGAGAAAGATGGAGGAAGCATGTGCTGCGCCTGGAGGTGGGGAACTTACAGGTGCAAGGAGGGAGGTCGGAGGTGGACGAAGCACAGCGAACAACGACGAGGAAGGCGTTAGCCAGGGGCGAAGAGGAAGGGCGATTCTGGTGGACCAAAAGCAAATCCACATGGGGAAAGAGGTCCTCGGCTCCTGGAACACTGGATGACGCGGTCGGTCGGGGAAGAAGCTCGCCGGAGAGGTTGAACAGCGGTGAGGCAGCGCGGTCGAAAACGGGAGCTTGGGTTTTTCTTGTGCGGAGACTTACCGAGAGAGGGGGAAGCCAATGAAGGGAGGGGCAAGAGTGAGGTCGGGATCTGATGAGGACATGACCCCTATGGATATAACCACATTTGCTATGCTCGTTGTTCCAATTACAACAGCTCGTACGCTTCACTTAGATTATCAGGTGAGCTCGTTTTTAGGAGTGTATTTATATTATATGAACTATATGATGCTACCTAATGATGAAAATGTATATTTGTGCAGCATCACATCACTTTTTATCCAAGCTAAGTACGAGTTTGAGCTGGACACGTTTTGGAATCAAATTCGGCCTCCGGAGACAACACCGACTTTAAACGCTCATAACTTTTGTAAACGGAGTCCGATTCAGGTGTTCTTGGGCTTGTTGGAAAGCTTATTCCGATATCTTTCCAACGGATCTAGCTTCATCCCCAAATTTCTTCTGTGGACTTCAGAATCATTAAAATAAAGTGCTATATTACCTATTTATGCCAATTTGGACCTTGTAATCGTACCGGAATTGGCCCGTACGCTAGCTGGGCACCTAATGGGGCCCATACTGTTCATGTGAACAGTAACACCACCATGAACAGTATATAAATAGTACCACCCCCTATTTTATTAGCTATGTGCGGCTTCCACTGCCCTATATAAGGAGTTCGCACGCCTCTAGTTTCGTTGGATTTCGTTGATTAGTTTCTCCATTGTGAAAACTCTCGTTCTTCGCTTGTGTCGACTAGACCAACCGTAAAGGACCGCTGCGGAATCCCACCTTTTGAACTCAATCATATATTTGCAATTCAGATTGCTTTTTACCTTGTTCTTGCTTGCTTCTTCGGTGTATGCAGGAATTGATCTTCGTGAGCAGGTCATCCGGGTATTCGTGTACGGTTGATAACAACTTGTCGAGCAGTTCATCGATTGCGTGGTTTCGGGCCTTGTGAGTTCGTAGCCAGGATCGTGAGAGTTGAGCGACTTCTACCGAATTTATCTTCTCATCGAAAGATCGGGCCAAATCAGGACCTCCGAGGTTCATCAGGATCCTTATAGCTGCACAAGGGGGAAGCGAGTTTCGGGGGAGGTTGGACTAGGCATGGCTTAGCGTGAGCAGTGGCGTAGGGTGTGGGAGCGTGTGCGCAATGCGGGTGGAGATGGCAAGGGCGGTTGGCCGGGCCAGGGGGAAGGCAGGGGGAGATGGGTTGAGCCCAGGGAGAAAAATGGGCCACGACCCAATAGATTTTGAGGATTCTGAAATATGTTGTTTTGGAAATTTTAAGATAAAATTGATTGAACACTTGAATTCAAAACAAATTTTGAAATTCTTTACAAGAACAAAAAACGGGATGTTACAAACCCTACTCTCCTTAAACAAAATCTTGACCCCCACGGTTCGAACTACTCCTCAAACAAAAAGGGGAAGTATAGCTTAAGCTGATCCTCGCGCTCCCAAATGGCTTCTATTTCTGAGTGGTCGCTCCACTGAACTTTGCACAGGCGGATGGTCTAGTGTCTGGTCTGTTTCTCCAAGACATCAAGAGTCTTGATTGGATATTCTGGACTAGTCAGATCTTTCTGAAGTGCGATGGCTTCCACTGGAATCTGTTCTTCAAGTACTCTAAGACATTTCTTGAGTTGAGAGACATGGAACACGTTGCGGACGTTTGACAAACTTTCTAGCAATTCCAGTTTGTAGGCAACTTCACCACGCTTGGCAATGATGGGGAATGATCCTATGTATCTTGGTACAAGCTTGCCTTTCACTTTAAATCTCCGATTTCCTCGAAGGGGTGACACTTTAAGATACACATGATCTCCAATTTCAAAGGTCAATTCTCTGCGACGATTATCGGTGTAGCTCTTTTGTCTGGACTGAGCAGCTTGTAGGCGATCTCTGATCAGTCGAACTTTCTCCTCTGCTTGCTTGAGAGTGTCTGGTCCGATGATATAACCTTCTCTTGACCCTGACCAATGCAGAGGGGTTCTAAATTTTCTACCGTAGAGTGCTTTAAATGGGGACATTTGTAGGCTTGACTGAAAACTGTTGTTGTAGGAGAATTCTGCATACAGTAGACATCTTTCTCAGTCTACGGTAAATTCCAAAACACAAGCTCGAAGTATGTCTTCTAGAATATGATTTATTCTTTCAGTCTGACCATCGGTCTGTGGGTGATATGTTGTACAGAAGGACAGGTGGGTTCCAAGTGCGTCATGTAGACTAGCCCAAAAATATGAGGTGAACTGGGAACCTCGATCCGAGACTATCCTCTTGGATACTCCATGTAGACACACAATACGAGCCATATACAACTTAGTCAATCTGTCTCCTTTGTAGGTGGTCTTTATTGAGATAAAATGAATGACTTTTGTCAACCTGTCAACTATGACCCATATGGAGTCATATCCAGACTTTGTTCGGGGTAGACTAGTAATGAAATCTATTCCAACTTCTTCCCACTTCCACTGAGGGATCTATAGCGGTTAAAGTAGTCCGACAGGTCTCAAGTGCTCGGCTTTGATTCGCCGGCACACATCACAACAAGTTACAAATTCGGCGATATCTCTTTTCATTCGTGGACACCAATATTGAATCTTCATGTCTTGATATATCTTGGTGCTGCTTGGATGCAAAGTGTACGCTGAGCTGTAGGCTTCCTTTAGTATAAAATCTTTAAGCTCCTTTCGGTGGGGAACAAAGAAACGTTTCTCATACCATAGAATTCCTTGTTGGTCTTCTACCATTTTTGAGACTTTTCCTTTGGCCATTAGGTTTTTGAATCTTTAGACTCTGGGACGTCAGTCTTGTGCAGTCTTGATTTGCTCTTCCAGGGTTGGATGAACTTCCATAGCAACTAGGGTGCATTGTTCTATTAGCTCAAGGTTAAGTGACTCTAATTCTTTGTATAGCTCAGGTTGAAGTTCCTGAACCATACCCTTGTTGCAATAGAGATTATGGCTTAATGCATCGGCTACTACATTAGCCTTTCCAGGGTGGTAATGGATATCGAGGTTGTAGTCCTTTATCAGCTCTAACCATCTTCTTTGTCGGAGGTTGAGATATGTCTGGGTGAAAATGTACAAGAGTCTCTTGTGGTCTTTGTAGATATCACAATGATTTTCAATCAAGTAATGCTGCCAAATCTTTAGAGCATGCACTACTGATGCTAACTCTAGGTCATAAGTTAGATAATTGTCTCCATGGGGATGGAGTTGTCTGGACGCATACGCCACGACTTTTCCTCCTTGCATAAGTAGGCAACCAAGACCTTGGCGCGAAGCATCACAATAAACTTCAAAGTCCTTGTGTATGTCTGGCAGAACTAACACGTGTAGTGGTTAACTTTTTCTTTAACTCTTAGAAACTCTTTTCACAGGCTTCTGTCCATTCATACTAGCGGGCAGTTAAAAAATTCTACCATGTAAACTAGTAAGCCATGCAAGCAAGAGATCATAAATCACTACTACTAGACGCGCAGTGTAGCAGAAGAAGAGTTGGAGCAGCCTGATCCAACGTCGAGCACGTCGATGTAGTGGTTGTAATCGATCGTCCAACGTTCTCGGCAGTGATCATATAATCCAGCAAGCTATGATGTTCCTTGTATAGGTCATGGATCGTCCTCGATCAGTACAACAGCAACCGCATTAGCGCCTCTATGATATCCAAACGTCCAAGTGTGGAACACCGTACGCTGGTGTGCTAGCACCAACGCGCACGGTAGGGCCTTCGGGAAGATGGCGACTAGGGTTTTGGTGGAGCAGCACTTACGTACCAGCAATCCCATGCATCCCCTTATAAAGGGCTCATAACAGATCCTATCCGAACTCGTTTGTTTCAACCCGTTAAGTGTGTGACCCTATAGGTTCATGTATAATCAGTCGTGACTCAGAAACTTTTTTCCGACCACGAGTCATCAGTGGTTCCTAGCAAGACATAACGATTCCCGAATATACATAAATATCATGCCAAATGAACCTTATGCAATATGATTTGCGACCAGCTCGTATCTCCATACGACTAGTTCATATTTACTCATGACCAGTTTGTAACTCTTTAAGCCTAGTTCACTGACAGTCAGTGATCATGTTCGACTAGTACACGACCAGTTCGTATCTGGTCGGATTGAACGACCTGCTTGCGTATTCTCCCATTGACTCAAGATATTCGGTTGAACTACAGGTGAGATATTTTGTCATCCATGGACTGTTCAATACTTTCTCGATCAAGTGACAGATAACTTTACGTGGTCGACTCTTCAACCACTAGTGGCACGGCCATGCACTTTCTTTATCCGACCACATCAAGGGGCCGAGAGATATCTCTCTTGTTATGTTAGGAGGGACAAATCCCATATCCAATCAGTCACATCCCTCCGTATGTTTCATAGTATACTCAAAAGCTACCTTTATAACTACTAAGTTACGAAGTAGCGTTTTACAATCCCTAAGTGTACTATTATACATTTAGGAAACCATGCTAATCTCAGGTCTAAGGATTATATATCATCATTGCTTGAGACTAACTGATGACACATAATATCATAGCATTCTCAATAGTGTCTCAAGGTGGGTCTATCCAACACCATGTTCTCTAATATGTGTTCACATTATTGATTCGATATCTCTATATCCATGACCGGTGAAACATGATCATCAATCAATATATGTGTTGGTCGATAAGTCACTAGTGTTCCGACCAAGCATACATTTAGAAGACATCATATAAGTTAAAGAGTTTCACCAACAAGTCACATACTTGTTAATCTTTATAAATGATAATTCATCCAAGGAATATAATAATATTTATTCTATAACTCATAAATATATACGTGATGTAATCATCTCTATATGATTGCCTCTAGGACATATCACCAACACATAGCTCATATTGAATTAATGTACATTCGTCCGTACATTCAGAATATGTAACTTGTATATTGCTATCTTGTAGGTTCACTCGAAGAGAAGAAATCGCTTACACCAAGATAAGATGAATGATCTAGTTTTTGTAATGTATAATATAAAATGAAAGAGAGGCAAGAAAAAAGGGAATCTCAAATATCTTATGATCTAGATGATGTGCCTTCTGACGATGAGTGGATAACTGACAAGGAGAGCCCTACTCTTCCTCAAGACAAGCAATGGCTCGGGAATCTTGATAAAATTGCTCAAAAATATGCTAATTTAGCAATTCAAGACTTGACATTTGATTTGGAAGTCGAAAGTATGGCCAGGGACATAAGTGAAGCATGTATAGTTCTCATTTCCATTTGTCATTTGTTCAATACTTCAATGTTTTATAGCTTTTCGTATGCACTAACTTCTACATTACTTTGTTAGATGGTGACAACGAGCAACAGTATGAACCTGATAAGAACAACAATGATCAACCTGCACACGCAAATGATGATGCCAATGATGACAATTATCAACCTACAGATGAACAGGATGGCAGTGCTCTAGGTTGACATGAAAGAGGTAGTGGAAACCCATATTTCTCATGTGTTGGTAGTTCATCTGGGCCAAGTGAAGTAATTCCTCATGTAGGTGACAACTTAGATGATCTCTGGTGATGTGGTTGGTTGCTTCTTGTTGCATTGTGACATTTTCAATTAATATGCTGTAATCTAAACCTTCTGCGGGTGTTTGTGTTTCAGGCTATAGAATAGAGCTATCAACTAGTATCTTAATAATTCATGTTTAATGACACCATTGGTGCCTATTTGTGCACTGTGAAAAATGATCTGTTTGAGAGTAATGATATAATTATTTCAATATTATTAGTCTTTTTTCCCTATGATAGATAATTCATTTGATGTTTTTTTGGTATAATTCATGAATTTATTGTACTTGAAAAATAAAAAATCCCATAGAATTGTGATCCTACGTCCGATCCTGCTGTCGGACCCGGATTTTTGCAAATCTCTGTGAAAACATTGTGCTATTCCCTGGATCAGTAGATAGCACTCACATGCACATTGCTGAATTATTTCATACATGGCGTGAGCTAAACCATTCAAATATATTAAAAACTTCATAGTAACATAGACCACGTCGGATTGAGTTTTACAAAAGGGCCGAACATGCCAAATTGATTACATTACATGAAAGCAAATGTAAACTACAACAGAAGCAAAAAGGGGGTAGAGCTCATCTCTCCATAGGCAAACGACTGGGGTAGCCTGTGTACGACGAATATTAACCAAACGTTTGGATAATATCAGTTGTACGCAAGTACTGAACGAGTCCACTAGACTGAGGCGAGACCTAGACTACTCTTCATCGTTTCCTTGTCCGTCGACTTCTGGGTCTTCGTAATACACATCATCTCCTTGGTCCACATTATTTGAAGGGTTTGGGGGAGAGCGAGAATGAGCACAACTTCAGTGCTCGCGAGCCAACACACAAGATGCAATAATATACAAGCATAACTTAACAAGGGTGGCTCGGGTTCTTTTATTTGCTAAATCAACATTTTCAATTATCATAATTATAAATTCCTATCACTTAGCATTTTAACCAAATTGCATTTTATTAAAGAGAGTAATTAATTGTGCAATAATAAATAATAGCAAAAGTCCCCTCCGTCGGAACCTCTACTTTATGCTTCTTTGGATTGGAGCTACCTCTAATCATTAACAACATCACTGAGCTCGACGGCTCAGGAAAAATCCAACCTCAGGGCTAGGTGAGCCCGACCTGATTTTCATACCACACACAAAGATTTTTGAAATAGAACTAACTCTAGTAAGTTCACATATCTGCCTTTGACCGTAGGCACCGCTGTTTAAACAGTTTAGACTCTGCAGAGGTTGTATACTGTACCCACAAGAGATAATCATACTCGTTACCCCACATGATTCCTTAATCATGCAGTTGACCAATCATCACAGTGACCTTTCAAAATATTTCGCCTCTTCCGTCATCTCACTTATATGGGCCATGCCCATAAGTTGTGCGGGATGTTCACCTCAGCAACTAGCGTAGATGGATTACCCACAACGCCAAGCGCGACTGGTAACTTCACCTTGCATTGGTGCCTCATTCAAGCCGGACCGTGTCCAGTGCTTGCACGATCCTGCTACCCCTCGAGCGAGATAACGTTTATAGTTTAATAAATTTACTAAGCTAAGTTATATTTTACATACTTGTAGTTGTACTTATTTTACACGGGAGGCTATGACAAGATTAAGTCCTTAATCCATCCGGGCGGTTCATACCACCTACCAACCACTCTTGTGCACGACGGCACCCACCACCATTCCATCCGCCCAAATGTGGTAATAGCAAGTTGTTAGGGTTTTGAGGAGTAAAACTAATTATCTCAACATGCCAGTCATTTACCCACAATGACTGCCCAAAACCTCTTTTATGTTTAAAAGATGATGATTATGTCATTTTAATGCTCAGTACTTAAACATGACTAACATGTCGCTTAAGTACAACCTATACTAGTATTTACCACATGGCTACTAGGGTGACATAGAATAATGGAATCAATTATCAAAGGATGGTTTAATAATTAATTAATCATCAAATGGGTATTTAACCACCTTAAGCTTTAACATACATTTAATTAAAGATGTAAAGCATGCAATTTTGGTAATTTAAATAAATATAATTTACATAAAATGTAGGCTCAAAATGATCAAAGTGTCGACTCGCCTTGTTTATAGGCAAGAGAGTCTTGACAGTCTTGTGCTTGATCAATTTGTGGATCTCCCGCTTCTTCGAACCCTAATCGGACGAATGTACCAGAAAAAGGAATAACAGGCAAAGAGAGCAAATAAATACTAAAGACATAATAAATGAACTCCAAATTAAACAAGACCAGTGCCATAGCAAGATCTTGAATTTAGACAAATTTAGAGACAAAGTTCACTTGAATAGTAGTTATAACGGAGGAGAGCGGAACTTCTGAAGTTTGAATTGGAATTAAATTCAGAAAATAAAAGAGGAGAGAGAATTGGACACTGACATGTGGGGCCCATGAACAGTGCTTGGTCCATGTGTACAGTGCGTGGACCGGAGGTCAACACGCACTGTGCATGGTCCACGGGTCTACCGGTCCACGGAACAATACACAGCGGGGCCCACTTGTCGGTCATAGGAGGGGAATGAACCGGTCATTACTGTTTTGCGGGCCCACATGGCAGTGAGATGAACTGGCTGCTTAAGGCATCATTAAACACTAATTAATGATTAGGGTTTTTAAGACCATCATTAGCGGTTAATGACGCATGAACAGTGCCTTCTCAACGTGCCAGCACAGGGGAGCTCTCGGAGGCTGGCGGCCACGGCTCGCCGCCAGCAGGGGAGGGAGCGGCAGAGGCGGGGAGCTGCCAAAATGGAAAGCCTACACTGCGGCGAAGGCGATGGCGGTGGTGCGACAACCGGAGGATGGCCGGAGTGGCGATGCGGTGGAGGTGAGCGGCGGCGGTGCCCTGAGCCGGGGAAGGTGAGCATGGGGAAGAGCTCGGGGAGGCGAACCTACCGGGTCAACAATGGGGAACGGAGGTGGCCGGAAGAGCGAGATCGACGGTGACGAAGTGTGCATCCGGAGGCGGGGAAGACGATCGATTGAGGGCGCTTCGGTGGACCAAGGGCAACGCCACTTGAGGGGAAACACTCCTTGGCTTCGGAGGCTCTCCGTGACGGGATCAGTGTGGCGGTTGCAGCGGCGGGGCGGCTAGATGGCGGTGGAGCGGTGCGGCCGAAGAATGGCAAGCGGTGGTCTTCTTTGGAGAACTTACCTGGGGTGAAGGGGTGAGGAGGGAAGCAAAGAGAGGTGTCGGGGGAGCTTCTTATAGCTCGGGGAAGGTGAGGAGCCGTTGAGCTTGCATGGTCCCTAGGCATGGCGCGGCATGGGTGAGATGGGCGGAAGCGGCGGGCATGGGGATGGGCGGCCTTGCGCGGTGACTTAGGAGACCGAGGGCAGTTGGCGGAGGTGACCAGGCGAGGGCTGATCGCCGGGTAAAGGAGCAGGTGGACACAGGCGTGGTGACGCGGACACTGATGTGGGCATGGGCCGGCGAGGACGGCCATGGTGTCACGAGTGTGCGTGGTTGAGGGGACATGGCCAGGAGAGGACGATGAAGCCTTCGGGCTGCAGAGGAGCAGGCGGGAGTTGGTGCGGCGCAGGGAGAGGCGTGGGCGCTGCAGAGGGAGCTCGTGGCCGGCGTCATGGCGCAGGCGGCGACGACCGGGCGCAGGCGGTTGAGGGAGAAGGAAGCAAGGGGAGCAGCAGAGGAGCAGGTGATGGTGCGGAGGTGTAGGCGGCGTGACGGCCGGGCGCACGGGAGCACTCGACGACAAGACGTGACGCGAGGCGAGCAAGCGGCACAGATGGGGGCAGCAGAGGCGCAGGGGCATTGAAGTCGGCCGGGGGGAAGAAGAAGCAAGGGGAGGCAGGCAGGCCGAGAGGGGCTGGGCCGGGGTAAGGCCAGAAGGGAGGAGGGGTGTGGGCCAGGAGGAGCTGGACCGGCCCAAGAAGAAATAGGCTGAGCCCAAAACAAGAGAGGATGGTAAAATTGAAAAAGTGGTCAGGATTCAAATTCAAAATTTGAATTTTGGAATTGCAAGGAGGTTTGAAACATAAACTCAAGCTTAGCTAGAAGCTAGAAGAATTTGAAAATATACGATAATTTGAAATACGATTGAAGATCAGAAATCAAATAGTAAGCACTATTCACCATTTGAAAACGAAAATGTTACACCTGCTCACAAGAAAATGATCCTACCTATGATCACGACGCTGACAACTTGTTGTTAAGAGTGTGACTGTGAGAGAGAGAGAGAGAGGGTGCGTTCGGCTAGGAAATTGTCCACCCCAACTTTAATTTGCTAGAGAACCTAAAAGCTAGTATTATTCAGCTGTGCATATGTTAACATGCAGTGAACTGAGTTTCTTGTGTCTCCAACCGAAGCAGACACACCATCCATGCTGCTGCAGAAACCTAATTAATTAAGGCGGCAGAGGATCATCGCCTTTGGTCCGGTGCAACAAAAGCTACTAGCAGGCACTGCGGAGAGCGCGAGGGGAGCTCACTGATTTGTTTGTTCTCTGCTAGCTTTGTCGTCACCATCCTCCCAAAGGAATCACGCATGCAGCGGAACGCTAGCTTCCAGCCTAGACTCGTTCACCAGACCTGAGGCCGGGCAGTGCGCGCCTCGATCGGCATGGCAGTGGGCGAAGCGACAAGGCCGGGTGTAGGAATCAAGGAGCGCACACGCTGACACCCAGTGCCGCTACAAGACGAGAGGTAGCCTCACCTGCACATTCTCGGTCGATCGATCGCCAATCGCATATTGTGTCGCGCGCGCGCATTGTCCTTTTCGCTCTCTCTCTCGCGCATACTGACACACACCTCCGCGCGCATTGTCCTTTTTTCGCTCTCTCTCTCGCGCATACTGACACACACCTCCGCGCGCATTGTCCTTTTTTCGCTCTCTCTCTCCCTCTCTCCGTCTGAATTTGTGCTGGCCCTAGCTAGCTTGTCAACATGCATGATTGCCAAATTGCTACTCCATTTGAGTACGTTTCTAGCTAGGCTTGCGCATGCATGTCGGCATGTTCCGGCCTATGCTGCGTGCAATTGCCTGCCATTGCCCGATGCGTCCATCCCCGCAGCGGCGATCGACGCGCGCAGTGTGTCTTCTGAATGTTTCTTGGATAGTACTTGCTAGCTGTTGGTGAAAGGGGCAGCAATGGTGTCATGAAAGGAAAGAAAGCTAGCGCAGCCCTCTGCCCCTCTTGCGTGGTGTACTGGTCGAGTACTGCTGATTGCAAGAAGAAATTGATCGATCGATATACAATATGTCAATATCGTATTGCTGTCGTCAGATGATTAATTTCCTGAGAGCGTGATTGGTGACAAAATAAGACAATTAGACAGAGCGGTTTACGAATGTATCTATGTGCGCCAAGTGTGCATCCAGTTGAGGATGTACTTGACAACAGACAAGCTAATGTATATATATATATATATATATATATATATATATATATATATATATATATATATATATATATATATATATATACTGACGTGCCAAAAAATTGACAGTGGACCGGACAGGATAGATATATACAATCGCACGAGTTAAATCTATGCAAGAAACTACAAGCACATAAAGTTCACTCTTGGCGAGGAATAGAGAGAACAAGTCCTTAAAAGATGCTGCTCTAGACTTGATCGGAAAACTACAATTGTGCGTACACACTGGAGTTGGTTGTCTTGCTAACTAGTGGTTACGAGTGACCTAGACATGGACACAAACTTCCGTGCTTACGATAACATGGGGATCCGCCGAGTATCACCATCTTTCGAAAATTAGGGGTAATTTGTCATGTTGGAAACTGTTCTTGACACTTGGAAGCTTGTGCTATACATCACGTACGTACAAACTGGAGCTCTCATTTCCAATGAATAAATATACAAGGGTACGTTAATTATACGAGGTCAAGTAATAATCAAGTTTATTTCACTACAGCATATTGCAAATGAGATAAGTTGTGCTCATCTGTGCACGTCACTAAAAAACCTCTACGAATTAGACGAGGTCAAGTAATAATCAAGTTTTTTTCACTACAGCTTATTGCAAATGAGATAAGTTGTTCTCGTCTGTGCAAGTCACTAAAAAACCTCACGTAGAGGAACTTCGATCTGGATGCGCTTTCTAATTTGTCTCTAAAATTAGGGGTTCTAAAATTTTCGGTGGTTGCATGGCATGTGTCAAACGAACCGTGTATAAATATTACAAGAAAGAGTCCACGTATATATTTTTTAGAGTTTATTTTTTGTGATGCATTACTGTAGTAGCATAGTTTAACATCACTACGTAACGCCTCTATTCCCACAATAAAGCGTCTATAACATTTAACAATATATCTTTTTCATTTATAGCGATGATGCATAGGAAGACATTTACGAGATATTAAAAAAAACGTCTTTACTAGGGAAAAAATGCCTCTACTAAATTAAAAGAAACACCTCTACATGGGTTTATGTTGCAGTGACAGACATAGCTTCCTACCTACTTGCTACATAATGAATTAACATTCGATATACTAGTAAGTATCGAGAAAAAGAAAGTGAAGTGGATTTTAATTCCCCGCAGACGATCGATTGTGTGCAACATGCATGCTTGGACCATCAGTGGACTGTTGGGACTTCACGGACGGGCCTTTCACCGTCAATTGGAGAATGATATATGCATGAACGTTTCACTATATATAGTATATCTACTACAAGAAAGAAAAGGGTGAGAAGTTTTACACGCTACACACGGGACTTTTCTGGTCACTTTGCCCATTGCTGATTTGCCAAAGATCGAGTGACCAATAATACTACAATATTTAACGGGCTCCTCCCATTGGATTCCGATGCGTGGAACATATAAAATGATACTTCGCATCATTGCAAATCAGTGGCAGGAGCCGAGAGAAAAGTGATATGAAGAAGATCGATTTCACGATCCGTCGGGCCGACCGGCGGGCAGAATTAAACAGCATGATTGCCGTGGTCGACGAAACCATGCAAGAGTGCCCTCGCTTTTCCCCACCTATTTGGGGGGCTTAGCTTAGCTCCTCCCACTTTGGGCGGTAAAGAATCTGTCGAGTATGGGTGTTCACTTAGCGGATTGCACATAGTGTATAATTACTGCGGTGAGAATGGTCATATTAAAGATGTATAATGGAGAATATCGCATATTGATAGAAGTTTGGTATGTTCCCGGCTTGAAAAAAAATATAATATATGTGAGGTCGTTTGAACTCGATGGTTGTGAGGTATCACTTCAAGGTGAAGTCATACGAGTTACTTGCAAATGACATGTAATCATGAAAAAAAATCTGGAGCAATGGAGGATACCGATTGATGGGTAATCATCAAGAAAGAGCAACCAATAGGAGGTCTAGTAAAAATCCTAACTAGGAGAAGAAAACTGTGCCATCAGCGGTAGGTGCTTAGATCTTATCTGCAGTTATGTGAGGAACTACAATGATAGTTGCAAAATCTAGTAGATGTAAAGGCGAATGTGCAAACTGTTGGAAGAATGAAGACGTGGTGGGACCAACCAGTGACGAAGCTTGAGCCAAATCTCAAGGGGGGCCGAATGCCAATGCTAAATTATATTACTACAACACGGTAGA
This sequence comes from Hsuehochloa calcarea, assembly GCA_036346395.1. NCBI lineage: Eukaryota > Viridiplantae > Streptophyta > Magnoliopsida > Poales > Poaceae > Hsuehochloa > Hsuehochloa calcarea. The sequence continues at coordinate 62,008,325 of CM070594.1, read as the reverse complement.
ATTTATGGCCATCGAAAAATTTTAGGTAGATTTTGACCGCATTTTGGTTATAAACTATCTTGTCTCAGTAAGATATATGTATATATTTACTCTAAAAAAATGAAGGAGGAAGAGACGTATGGTGCTAGAAAGCAGCAACCACTTAATTCTTAGGTTGATGTCCATATTCCTCGACCACTCCAAACTTTAGTTGCGCGGGGATGTTTCATGCTCCGTCAGCCGCCGCAATACCTCATCTAGTTGTCTTGTGGCTTTGCCGCTTACGTTTTGCCGCAACATGAGTTGAAGGCGACAGGCAAGAAGCAGAAAGGAAAGCAATGGTGATGGGCATTAGCGACTGACTAAACCGAGCTACCAAAATGAGTGAACGACTAAAACTATTTAGCTAACTTGTTGAAGAGTGGGAAAATAAAACTAGGTTAGTGATTCATGGCCTAGTAGGAAGAAGTTGAAGAAGATTGGTTCGAACTTAACGGAAATTTTGGAAGTGCAGGCAGTAGGATGGGAATTTGAAGGGTTAAGTAATGGACGGACCTAAATGCTACTGCGTACTCAGTGTTACTCTATTTTTAAAAATTGTAGCGGGGGCTACAGCCCACCTTGGCCTTAACTATCCTTCGTCCCTGGGATCAACCAAGCAGTACCGACGAGCAGGTAAAGCTCGGAGGGGGTACAAACCTATGGTATGGAGGGTTGTAGGAACAGAAGGTGTGGTCAACCAAACTACACAACAAAGGAGAGGTGGAGGATCAGACGGGTTAGCCCAGATACATACATGCATATTGCGGTTATGTGCACGAGCCCCTATGGTGGGGTACTCCCAAAAGTGGGAGAAAAAAACGAAGAAAAAAGGTGGAGCCTACTTAGGCTAAATTTTTGGAGGAGCACGGTGACTTCAATGGATAGGAGTAACGCTAACCCAGTTAGGATTGTTGAGTATGGATGACACATATCCTAACCTATTAAGACTTGGAGATATGTTCTACAAGGATTCATATCATAATCCTATTAGGATTAGGATTCCTACTTCCTTTTGGAGAACTAGGGGACACTAAAGGTTCTAATAATCCTTAATTAATTAAATTATTTACCTGTAATGTCTATTATAGATGATAATATCTTTATATAACCTTTCAAAGGTACCCCTTATCATTAATGGTAAGGGAAGATTACAATTATCTAGTGGTCGTAAGCTATTCTACGACCACCCTATATAGTCGTAAGCTATTCTACGACTACCACATGATTGTAAGATCTTCTACGACCACCTCATGATCGATATGAGTAATTAGTCTTAGCTTTTGGTGGCTTCTTTCATGTTGTAAATACAATCAATACAAGAACATAGGAGCTAGTAGGGTTGTTATTCTCTTAGGAGAAGACCTAACATGTCTTAAAATCTCTATTACTCATCTTACGTAGTCTCGATTAAGGAGCCCTCAACGGTCATTTCATAAGATCGGTATTAAAACATCGACAAACGACATACCAACTCATCCAAAGCGAGAGGCGCACGAGAGGATTGGAGGCTATGTTATTATTTAGTACTAGATTCTTATATAAGGCAAAGATCTGAGGGTCCTAAAATATTTGAGAGGGTTGTAAGAGAGCGATAATCCCTTATACTGTTTTGAGGTTGTGCTTGCGAAATTTACGGCTAGCTTCGCCAAATCTTTCTCTCTCATAGTGATTATTTCATCGCTGTTATTAGGTTCTCTCTACGGGATTCATCTATTTCATTCTAAATATCGTGCACGCTCATACCATATTTTGCAACTCTGGTCCGATCTTAGGACTACTACGTATAAGAAGGGGTATCAAAGTATAACAGAATCAATATGCATTGGGTAGATTCCTTCTAAAGCAAATTATATTAGATCAAGCCGTCAATTGTGTTGTTGTGCCGATGCTGATCTATGCATATGTGTACATGCATGCTTTGTGGCATCCACCGGCCAATGCTTCGAGAAAATTGCATTTTGTTGATTATGTAAGTGGTAAGTTCATTTCTTCTTCCCCAAATGACCAATTAAAAGGTAGTATACCACCTAATATACCTCTTCAGTCAATTACAGTTAAAAAGGCATGCAATATAATGATTCTACTTCTCTGATCTCATCTAATTTCTTTTCCTGGACGAAGCAAACGAGTATTCATTCTACAGATATAAAATTAAACTGCAAAAATTTGCAACAATATAGCGTTTTCTCTCTCTTAAGAACACACACAAAAAACTTGCCCATCATTTTTATTAAAGAAGAAAGGGAAACAGCACAACAAAACAAACGTCTAACACACAACAGGGAAGTGAAAATTAAGCTCCTGCAAAACAGAGAACAAAGATTCAGAAAATAATAATTGTACAACCATATGCAACAAAGGCCTAGCCACGGCTACCGTAGCCAATAATATATATAGGGTCTTTATACTTTCATTCTCCTAATCACGCACATCACGAGGGTCAAAACCAAAGAATCCATCCGTACGCGCATGCACTACTCAGTACTCACCAACCATGCATGCCATCTACATGATCACCAGCTAGTGCTACATATATATGAGTTGGGCATTGGCGCATTATATACGCGCTAGAACACCATGCGTATGCAATAGGGACATTGACGAAGGTTGACAACAAATAAAAAATAAAAACAAAATAAGCAATGCTATATACGACCTTGTCTTCGGTCACGTTCATCGATCGGTTACACCTCACAGATTGTATCGTACACGTACAATTAATATGAACCATACAATTGTTGGACTTGTATAGCGAGTTGAATAAAATATATCAAAGTGCTTTAACTTTGCATATGGCCAATGGTGCCAATTCGGCATCTGGCATCAACATGCATGCATACAACTATGGCATAACTGACTCACTATGCCAATTCGGCATCTGGCATCAACATGCATTCATACAACTATGGCATAACTGACTCACTATATATGGAGTTAAAACGAAATGTTTTCTTCAGTAGTCGAAATGAAAAGTTGAGGTCATATACCTGGCAACGTATCCTATGCTATGCACACAGGACACTTAGTGTACTCATGCATGCACTAGGGTGACCTATACCCTCCGATCGCAATCCAAGGGGTCGGGATATCTACCCTCACTCCACTAAACATGAAATCTTACGAAAACGTATCCTACCAACTTTTTTGCACTTAAGTATCAGGCATGCCATCAACTTTTTTTGCACTTAAGTGGTCTGCTCTCTGATGAATAGTATCAGGTGGTGCTCAGGAGAAAGTTCCCATTAAAAAAAAAACTGAGAGTCCAAGAAACCCGATACAGTCCATTCACATCAAGAGAAAGGTTACCTTGTGCTTGTTAGATAGCAGTACCATGACAAGATTCATTCAGAAAAATGACAAAAATTTGCATAGTACAATTATTACAAAAATATTCTTTTCCAAACATCTGTGCGCACAAGAACAGAGACAAGGCAGCAGCTCAACTTTACAAAAATTTCCTCTCATCTTATTGACACTTCATACACACATAGATACTTGATACTATTCACATATCAGTAGCAACCAACAAGAACCTAGTCTCATCATGGAACCTGATAGACTACCATTTCACAAAGAGCCACGTAAGGTACAAAACATAACTAACAATCTAGGTAGCTGGAGCCACTGTTTGCTCATATCTGAAACTCCAACCACACATAATGGTACACACTTATGACAGCATTTTGAATACAGATACCATCGAACAATCTGACAGTTGCCATTTAGAAATTAGATACAGAAAAAGGAGAAGAAATATAACGTCATAGAAAAAAAAAATCTATGTCGCTGGAGCTGAAAACTACTGCTGCGGGTGGCCCTGAGCAGCGGCAAAGGAAGGACTGGGGTGATGGCGTTGGGAGGGCGAGCGAACGGATGGGGACGACGCCGAGGACGAGGGACGGATCGGGGAGGGGCGTGGTGGATAGTGGAATCGCGGAGGACGGGGGAGGCGGAGTTGTTGTCAGCCACGCCCGATTTGAAACGGCGGCAAGTCTGATGAGCGCAGCGTCGCGGCCGACGGAGGCGGCGGCGTGAACCCTAGAGGGATGCCTGAGAGGAAGGCGGTCTGGGAGCGAGACGAGGGAGGGGAAGGCTCCAGGGGGGGATTTCACAAAATTGGCATGGAGTGGCGGACGGTTTTCTGTAAAAAAAAAAAAAAAAAAAAAAAAAAGCGATCCTAGATCTGGATGGTTAATTTGGTACTAGTTGGAGTTTATCCCTCGCGTCGGACGGTCATCCGTGAGCCGTCTCGTCAAAAACCGCCACAAACTCACCATTGCTCAAAAACCAAACTAACGGTGGCTTCATCCTCCTACGTCTTTTGGTATTTATCAACTATTCTCACTATCTCACCTTTTCTCTTTTTCTACCTCCATCTAAGAGATGTAACTACTCGCCGCAAGAAGGTAGCAACGCCACATCGAGGAGGCATGAGGAAAAGGGGCCGCGCATGCTACTCATCTAGTCCGGTGGCAGCCGATGCGTCTTAGATTTACTGGCGAAGAGGCGGAGGCATGGTCTGTTGTTAGTGTCCATACTAGCTGATGTAGAGGTGTTCATATTTATTTGTTTCGGTTGATTTTGTGCCAATGCCTCCTCAACACCGGCCAGGAGGATGTGGACTGTGGCGACGGTACTACGACCCCAAGCAAGGGGGATTTAGTTGTCCAGGTCGTTATCTCCGGCACTGAGGCCCACCTCGATGTCGTCATCGGCGCCAACCACCTCACCATGCTCCTCGCCAAGGAGTCCCTCCCGCTCTTCCTCGCCGAGCTTCCAGCTGGCGGTGCTGAAGCCTCTCTGCCTCAGATGGGGAGCATGGATATTGTGGTGCGCCCCTCCTCTGTAGATGAGGAGGCCTAGAAGCAGAAACCCAAGGGCAGGGCGCTGGTGGCGCTCAGCACGGTGGTGTTCGCAGAGGTGCTTGGATGCACGCGGAGCGACCGACCGCTGCTGTTGGCGAGCCGATTCTTCCGACGCCTAGTATGGAACCACACCATGCACGTTAGTCCTGACAGTATCCTCTTCCATCTAACATTGTTTAGTCTAAGCGCATTGCTCCCTTGTTAGTGTGGGGAATATGAAAGCATAAGACATTGATGAAGTGATTTATGTGTTTTTGTCAAGTATATTGTATGCAACTTGATGAGCCAATTGAGTTCAAAATTTATGAGTGGAACCTCAGTGGACTTCTTACAGTAATTGAGGCAAGAAAGAACATACTTTCTTTCATTCTCGCTCTCTTTAAACTCATCAACAGTGTTAGACTTGTGGTGTTTCAGTTCAAGTCTAGCATTCGTTTTGACTTCATTTCAAGGTTTAATAACAAAATTGAGCTCATGGACAGGATACATACGTTCACAGACTTGGAAAACAATGAAATGTATATTTTTCGTCTAAAAAAAGAGAAAGGAATATGCGATGATTAATGATTTACGTCCTTCACTCCGAAACACCATTCCTTTTTTCTCAATGTTTTATTTCTATGTACCTATGATGCTTGAAGGTTTTTTGCTTATTTAGTCTTGAGATTATCTTCGTTGAAGTAATTGGTTGTTTCTGCACACAGTTGGGTCACATAATAGCGAAAAACAATTATAGGTAGGGTGAACTTTTTGAAGAGGAAAACATGCAGCTTGTTGCAATAATTCTATTTGGCCATGGTTTTAAGGCATCGGAGGGGAATCAATGGCACGTAGTTGAGTGGATGCATAGATGGTGATACCAGAGATAGAGAGCAACAAACATTGCAGAATCTAGAAGGCAACTGCTAGCTTCCATATAGAGATTGTCCTACTACATTGACTATAGTAGCATCAGGCTACTTTGCTAGGCATTTCGTACGCCTCACAGAGAAAAGCTTATAACTGATATTTGTTTGGAGCTTGAGAATTGTAAAAGTTAGCATATGTATACATCTGAAATGCACTTCTTTTTCTTACGTGTGGATCTCAATTGTTTGTTAATTAGTATCCTGGTCATTGTTTCAATCAAGGCTCTCGATTGTTTTTAATGGACGTAATCAAGTAGCAACAAACTTCTATTCCTTTTAGCAAGAATGTATATCTGCAATAAAATATTTAGTATAAAGGTTGGTTTTTTCGTTACAACGCACGGGCACCTAACTCGTTATGAAAAGTATGTCCTAGTTGGTTGTGCAATATTAGTATTACACTAAGGGTAGGTATAATGCAAGATGTTTATAAATTACTGTTCAAAGAGAGAGAATATAGCAATGTCATCGTATACAATTCATTTCCTCCAATACAATCATCTTTTGTATAGGTTCGTATATGTTGTATTATCTATTAATTAAATGTAGTTATATACATAAGTCAGCGCCCGTTAAACACCGATGCCTACTTAAGCATGTATGCTACAAAATAAACATCTTATCCGTCCAATGTGGCTAAAAAAAAAGCTTTTATTTGCTAAGCAACTGCATTGTACAACTACGGAAAAATAAGCAACTAAATGTTGATCGTCGTAGTGCAAATGGTAAGACACTTTGGCAAAGTCCTTTTGTTATTATAGAAAAAATTGCACGTAGGATGTCATCTCGTGATATCTTTTTAGCAATTACGTCTTTCAGATACGTATTATTGTCTTGCAACACCGGCTAGCGTAAGTTGACTTCTTCTTTGCACATATATATACACGTTATGTGTTTTTTTAGTTCCTTAATTTTAACCCCAATAATTTCATACAAAACAAATCTATGTACCGATACTTTAAAAAGGACACGGATGCAGAGCCCTTGTTCTAAAGGAGCATGTTTGACGGTGGCAGGAAATTGAGCATATTCCGTCAATTGTGTCACGCATCGATCGATGTCTCTATTTTTTAAAAAAAATAATAAAATGTGTCTAATTCTCATTGTAGGGCCCTTCGGCGCGCTAGTTGTACTACTGCCACTTTTGATTCTAGACCATTCATGTTACTCAACAAAAGCGTTCAACGATAGGTTCTTATAAAAATTGCAAGGAACCGTTGGTGATGTAGTGTGTTTTTTGTTCCTTCAAAGATTAATGATGCTTTGCTAGGCTCTAGTTTTATATATGCTCCCCACTTACCTATATCAGTGTTAGCTAATAGATCCTACGATACTAGTAGCAATAAGATCCAATATATATTATAACCTTGGAAATTTAGATTCCTTGCTATCTTGATGTCACTTTGTGAAATTTGCAAGCAGACTCCCAATCAGATTTGGACAGCAAACACTTCACTTCTGGAAGAAAGATAATTCTAGCTAGTGGGAGTTTCTGGAGCTCACTCTCGAACTAGCTATGAGCTTAGAATCAGGAATACGAAAGTTGAATTAACCTGAAGATTGATCATGATCATGTATTTTTTTTCTCTGTTTATCCCTCAAGAATTTGTGATAACTTTGCTATATAGCGTCTTCGATGCATGGTTGCCAGATATATTGCACAATATTTTTCTTTCTCTTGATCAAATGTTTCGAAGTCACGATGTATATATACTCATTACTTGAAAATTGCAATCAATTTAACGCTCCGCAATTAAAGGTGCCTATATTATTGCATATATTACTCAAACCTAACCGAACTATTTAACCTGGCTTGGCAGCACGATCGAGTCTGTTTAATCTGATCGATCTTACTACGTACGTACGTAGTTTTAATTACCTCCGACCCTGTCCTGTGTTCCTATAACTGAGGTGTGTACCTATATATCCAACTACTAGAGAAAATATATGAACAATGATATAGGAGTACGTAACTAGCCAGTAGGACCCCTGATAATTAGTGGAAGATTGTGCAACATTTGGTGGGTAAATTGGCATATGATGCAATATGATGTTGATGCCCACGCAAGAATCAAGTATATTCCCTAGCTAGATCTTTGTCATTATTTCTGGCATCGTATATGTTAGTCGAAAGTTTGGCTTTGCTGTGCTATTTCGAAGCATTTCAGCAATGTCCGTACGTGTATATATAATACTCCACTCCTATATATAATACTCCACAGGAGTGCATGGTATGGGACACATCACATTCACACGTTTCTCCTTTGAACTATAGTGGTCTCGTTCAAAATAAACATTTGCATCTGCATGCACCTTTGCAATCGGGCCAACCATATAACCTCTACTATATTCTTGCCTGATTTTTCTCTTCTTTTCTGGCGCCTGACCACTATACTTTTCCAGATGATTTCATTGCGATCACTATATCTCACGCACCGTCCATCGGTCTCACGAAATTAATTATGCCCAAAAACAAGTAGTACCAAGTAGTGATATAGTAGTAGTAGTACATAGGAGTGTGTAGCTTCTGACCCGGTTTTGATGTCGCTTGCGGGAGGATGCAAAAACTTGAAAACAAATTAAGGTAATTATGAGATCGATGCAACAAATTAACCGGCAATCAAAACACCTTAGTTGTATAAGATTCTAACCGATGACCATCAGGTAAACATCAGTAGTTTCACTAGCTTGGTTCCGAGAAATCCCTCCGAATTAAAAACGTCAGCAACCATCGATGCACGCACTCACCTATTCCTGGTTCGGCACGCAAAGTACTAGCCAGGACAAGTGCATATGTATATCCGCCATCTTGGCCCAAGATCGAGAAAGCAGCGGTACTTTTTCCATCCCTGACCCCGACCGCGAAACTCACTCGCATCGTACGTACATACATACGTAGACCACTTATCCTCGCGCTTGCGCGACGACTCGCAAGGACAGCGATGTGCGCGCCTGGTGGTCATCCACGGCCACGGGCGAGGTGATGCGCCCAAATTGGTTCGCCCCACCAACCGGAGCAAACCAAGCCGCAGAGACAACCGGCAACGTGACAACGGAATCCAAACAAGGGCGCGCGACCTTTTGCACCTGAGAATTTCGACCCAGAAAGATTCCAACCTCATCACGTCAGCACTGCGCGCGCGCGCAGGCGCAGCCCAGGCCCCCCTCCTCCTCGGGCTCTATATATAGCCTTGACCAGGGTACGATCCCCATTCCAAACCAAATCTTAGCTACTCGGTTAGCCAGCTTTGTGTACTACACCACCCTCTTAATTAGCAACCACGTACGGCGTTGAATCCAGGAGCTAGCTAGCATTTCCGGGCCGAGCTTGATCGATCGCCATGTCTCCCACTATGGCGTCGTCGCTCTGCGCGTTCGCGGCGCTGTCTGGGGCCGCGGGCCGGCCGGCCGGTGTGCCGGGCCGTCTGGCCAGCCAGGGGGGCAAGCGGGCCGTGGCGCAGCCTCTCGCGGCCAGCGCCGTGACGGAGGCGCCACCGGTCATCGCCCCGCCGGCCCGCCCCGTCGACCCCCCTCGCCGCCGTGGGGGCCGCGGCGGCGCCGGCGAGCTCGTGGCGTGGAAGAGTGTCCGGCAGGAGAGGTGGGAGGGGGCGCTGGAGGTGGAGGGAGAGCTGCCTCTCTGGCTGGTGGGTGATGATCGATAGCTCTAATTACTTGCACAAATCTAACTAACTAAATCTGTGCCTTAATTTGGGTTTTGTGCTATCTCGTTCTAATTAAAGATTCTTGAACTGACTAACCATAACCTCAACATTTTATAATAATAATCTGCCGGTGGTCCAAGCAAAGGTTGGCCGTGCATTTTCCTTCAAGAATGCGAATCTTTTCCGTTATATATTTTGATTCAAGGGTTGTCTACACTCCATACATCTACAAAATGTTATATACACACACACTATGTTGCTAAATGAACGCACATCTTCTTCTTCCCCCAAAAAATGAAAAATAGAATAAGAGAAAAGGCATAGTTAGTAGTACTTTTAGACCAGGTAACACGACACTGTAACAAATTCTTTTGATTAACCTAACCATTTTCATCGTATATAGCATCTTAATTAGTGTCGGCGACACCAAACATCTACACTCACAAGGACAAACTAAAGCACACGTATGATACTCCAACATATATATATATAACCAAAAAGTTTCTGCCGGCGTTGAACACGTACGTACATAGCATGTAGTATCTAAGAAGGCCAGGTATGTTACATGGCCGCAACTGCTATTTTTCACTGTAACGGCAATTGGGGATTCGAAGCACTTCGCGCACATCTTTAGTTGTGATCGACGAAGAAGAGGGCGACACTAACTTACCCTATATAAGGCCTAGCGAAAAGGAAATGGCATGTCGGCACCCACGATGCTTGTGGGGAACACAATATATATACCAAGATTCTGCTCACTCCTCTCTACGGCGACAATGGCGTCGCTGTCTTGCATGTGATTTTGTAGTCTTGTGTTGCTCCCGCAACTTTGAGAAAAAGGCTGAATTAAACCTTGTTGTCCCCTGACTCCAAGTGACGAGAGATCACTGTTCGTGCCAATAATATGGCTATAGCACTGCTAGCACTACTGATTGTAACCGTCCGGCTAATTAACTATTATTGTAATCCTCTAGATTATATTAACTTATCGGCAAACATCGATGGATTTGTTCGTCGCGCCGCAATAATTGATGAAATATACGAAACTTGTTGCAGGATGGCACGTACCTGAGGAACGGTCCGGGCCTGTGGAACCTCGGCGAGTACGGCTTCCGGCACATGTTCGACGGCTACGCGACGCTCGTTCGCGTCTCGTTCCGCGGCGGCCGCGCCGTGGGCGCGCACCGCCAGATCGAGTCGGAGGCGTACAAGGCGGCGCGCGCGCACGGCAAGGTGTGCTACCGCGAGTTCTCGGAGGTGCCCAAGACGGACAGCTTCATGTCCTTCGTCGGCCAGCTCGCGGGACTCTTCTCGGGCTCGTCGCTCACCGACAACTCCAACACCGGCGTCGTCATGCTCGGCGACGGCCGCGTGCTCTGCCTGACGGAGACCGTCAAGGGCTCCATCGTGATCGACCCGGACACGCTCGACACGATCGGCAAGTTCCAGTACACGGACAAGCTGGGCGGTCTGATCCACTCGGCGCACCCGATCGTGACGGAGACCGAGTTCTGGACGCTGATCCCCGATCTGATCCGGCCCGGCTACGTGGTGGCGAGGATGGACGCCGGGAGCAACGAGAGGCAGTTCGTCGGCAGGGTGGACTGCCGCGGCGGGCCGGCGCCCGGGTGGGTGCACTCGTTCCCCATCACCGAGCACTACGTCGTCGTGCCGGAGATGCCGCTCCGGTACTGCGCCAAGAACCTCCTCCGCGCCGAGCCCACGCCGCTGTACAAGTTCGAGTGGCACCTCGAGTCCGGGAGCTACATGCACGTCATGTGCAAGGCCAGCGGCAAGATTGTAAGTTACCGTTGTGGCCCGTCGTCCTGGCTAGCAATTCGTGCCAATTTTGCGTTTTCTGATTGGTGATTTTGAGTGGGTTTTTTCTTTGTTGTGATAACCAAAGGTGGCGAGCGTGGAGGTGCCTCCGTTCGTGACGTTCCACTTCATCAACGCGTACGAGGAGACGGACGAGGAGGGGCGGGTGACGGCGATCATCGCCGACTGCTGCGAGCACAACGCCAACACCTCCATCCTCGACAACCTCCGCCTCGACAACCTCCGGTCCTTCTCTGGCCAGGACGTCCTCCCCGATGCCAGGTACGTACGTACAGACTACGGAGCGCACCACTCTTGACGCCCGGTGAATATTATTTTTCTGCTACTTTACATGGCCTGATCAAGAATGAATGCCTTTTGGGTCATGGACCTGCAGAGTGGGCCGGTTCAGGATACCTCTGGACGGGGGCCCGTTCGGCGAGCTGGAGTCGGCGCTGGACCCGGAGGAGCACGGGCGGGGCATGGACATGTGCAGCATCAACCCCGCCCACCTCGGCAAGAAGTACCGGTACGCCTACGCCTGCGGCGCGCGCCGGCCGTGCAACTTCCCCAACACGCTCACCAAGGTCGATCTGGTCGAGAAGACGGCCAAGAACTGGCACGAGGAGGGCGCCGTGCCGTCGGAGCCCTTCTTCGTGCCACGCCCCGGCGCCGTGGAGGAAGACGACGGTTAGTGTTACCACCCGCGCATATACTGTTCGTCCTGAGGTTGTACTCTGCTTTTGGTTTGTGACTGAGATAGCGTTGCCAAACTGCTTCTGTTAGGCGTGGCGATATCGATGGTGAGCGCCAAGGACGGGTCGGGCTACGCGCTGGTGCTGGACGGCTCGACGTTCCAGGAGATCGCACGGGCCAAGTTCCCGTACGGGCTGCCATACGGTTTGCACTGTTGCTGGGTGCCCGGGAAGTAACCATCGATCATCGATCATCGATACACACTCATTACTACATCAGAATCTATACCATTGATCGCCAGCTCGCTAGTTTTCTGTGAAGAAGAAGGAGAAGAAGAAGGAGGAGGAGGAGGTATACACGTAGTGATGTATAGGCAGATGTCATATACGTGGAAGTGAAACTACAGGGGACTAGTCTACGTACGTAGTCCGGCTTCCGAGCTCAGCGCTGTAGTAATGCACGCGTGTGATGTGTACATAACACTCCAAGTTCACAGTGTTTTTCAATATGTAGTATCTTCTAAAATTAAAGATATATTGTAGACTTGCACGTGTTTCTTTTTGCATGGTCAGGAGTTTTTTTTATGCAGATTTCTCTATCCTCTGTTCAACAACCGAACTCTTGCCAAAAGACCGGTTGACTGCACTATGATCAGATCGCTATGTGTTGATGATCAAGTCTTCAGTCTTCATTATTTCATCTCGTACGGTGACTGCGGAGGGTGTCCACATGCACGAAGCAAGCTCCAAGTTTTTTTTTAGAGGACAAGTATGCTCCAAGTAAATCACACGCAAGCACGAACCAGTTGGGCTTCGGCTCCCTGTTCTCGCTGTCAAAGCCTAAGGAAAGAAGTAAAATTAAGCCTTGTACACCAAAGAAGGGCCTTAATACTCTTTCAAGTAGTTGGGCCTGGCCTTTTCTACTCTAAATGCTAGGCCAGCCATGTCGACTCTATTCTCTGCCTAATACTTCCTACATGGCACCTCCTACTCCAGTGTTGTTACAGACTTTAGCCCTTGGGCCATGTTGTGCACACCTTGCCAAGTTTTAAAAAAAACTGTGTATACGTTGCCAGCAATTTTTTAAAAAATAATAATAATGAATTAAAAGATAATTACAAAAACAAATAGTAAAAATAAAAAATTACAAAACTATGCCCCTGTCGCCAATTGGAATGGCGACAGAGTGGCGATAGGAATATAACATTCAGCACAACGTTATAATATCTTTTGTTGATAAATAAAAATTTCTACTGACTATTTTCGAGTATTTTTTTCATCGGCAAATCACAATGATATCATATAACATTCAGCATAACGTTATAGCATCTTTTGTCAATAAATCACAACGGTATAACACATAATTTTTTTACAAATCAAAGTGATATTACAAAGTATTGGACACCACATATTTCAACTGGACGAACTTTTCCCGTAGTCGTGACCTCAATGTCCCCCATGTGGACCGTCTTGAGTCGGACGGTCGGATGAGGTCCCCGCGGCGACTTCCGGAGTGCCGATGTCTTCTTCGTCCTGAGGGTATTTCTTGAAGGTGTGCCCAGACTACCTACAAATAGAGCACTTCTTCGTACGACTCTCAACTTCTACTTCGTCTATTTCGTTCCTGATGTGTCATACCAATCGCCAGCCAACCTTTCCCTTCAGCTTATCAATGTTTCCGGCCCAGATAAGTTGGTCTCAAGTCGGATGGCCAGTGAAATGGCCAACCACGGCGTAACCATACATCTCTGCACTCCAGATTTGCACTACCTCCTCCTTGTTGAAATAGTCAGAGAGGTACTAGCCAGGATGATGTGCCACCATCGAACATGTGACCAAGACATGGGAGCAGGGCCTATGCAGAAGAAGGGGCTTGTTGCGAGTGCATACACAACTAGCGCAACGTAGCGTGCACTCGTGGGTGATCCTCTCGCGGTTCGTCCCGCAACTTCCATTATCCCTGCACATTATCTCGAAGCGAAGCTCTCTTGTGCCCATCTTGAATGCCCGGTGCATCTCACCCTTCTTGCTTTTCTCCTCTATGTACTTGGTGATCATAATGGAGTATAGTACTATGTCATTTGCTATGGCGAGCGACGCGTTGTTACTTCTGTCAACAAAGTAATTTATAGTACCGTGGAGAATTACCTCCACAATACCAACCAAAGGGAGGCACCTTGCGCTGCGTATGATCGGATTGTACATCTCAACTAGATTGGTTGTCATGGCACCATATCGAGCACCACCCCTGTCATGTAGCAGCGACCACTTCTCCTTAGGCTCATGCTCAATCCAGTTTGAGAAGTATTTCACCTGCGCCCCCGTCTTCCTCGTCACACTGGGACTATCTGTTGGTAGCTGTGGCAATGCTTCGGGGGCTTGGTCAGCTCTTGGGGCGGCCCTTTTCGCTGCCTTCCTTTTGTGCGTCTAGGTCCGCTCATCCAGATCTTCTAGAGTGCTTCAAACTTTCGCTGCTGGTTCTGATTGCACAACCGCTTGAACATGTTCATCAAGTCCTTGTTGTGAAAATGCTTGTAGAAGTTTGCACTCAAGTGCCTCATGCACCACCTACTTTACAGATCCACCCATGGAAGTGGTGCGTTCTCTCCTTGTTGTAGCTGATTTATTGCACTCAGCAGAACCGCATGCCGATCATGTATGATGCATACGTTTGAACGACTTTATACAAGATAAATCCTCAAATTCCTTAGGAACCACAATCAACTATCTGTGTTCTTGCTTTCAATGAAAGTGAATGCCACAGGAAGAACTTGATTGTTCCCGTCCGTCACTATTGCAGTCAGTATCTGGCCATTGTACTTTTCAGTTAGGAATGTGTCATCCACGCATAAGATTTGACGGTAGTGTCGGAATGCATTGATGCATGGACCAAATGTGAAGAGTGCTCGCTGTAGTACCCTCTTATTGGCCACTTTGGATGTATGGAATCTTTAATGTCAACATGAGTGCAGGGATTCCTGTCTTGTATGACTCGGAGTAGCCCAGGGAGGTTGTAGTAGGAGTCCTCGAAATTACCGAACCTTGATTCCAACGCCTTCTGTTTTGCCCTCCTTGCCTTGACATAGCTGACTGTGTACTAGAACCTTGTATCAATTATCCAAATGATGGATCGTGGCTCAAAATCTAGATTATCCATGATCTCATCGTACATGAGGTTGGCGATAAAGCCTGATGGTAGGTTCCTATGGGACTAAACTAACTCAGCGACGACACATGTGTGAGGGACCACTATAGAGTATTTCCAGTAGGTGTCCTACTTAGGCTGAAATACGTGCCCTCGCCAAGGACATCACTCTATGTCACACTTCACGTTGTAGCATCTTGGGTTAGACTTGACGACCGTGAATGTACACCGCATCGACAAGGC
The DNA here is from genome assembly GCA_036346395.1 of Hsuehochloa calcarea. Classification (NCBI taxonomy): domain Eukaryota; kingdom Viridiplantae; phylum Streptophyta; class Magnoliopsida; order Poales; family Poaceae; genus Hsuehochloa; species Hsuehochloa calcarea. Next base: position 61,992,968 of record CM070594.1, on the reverse strand, counting down.
TCAGAAGTTGACTGCCTCCTGCATGACCTCATTGCATTTGTACATAGCTTCTTGCCTAACCTCGCTCTGGTCGTACTCCCACGGCATGCGAGATCCTTTGTTAATGATGAGGTTGTCGAACTGGTATGCGTTCCACTCGGATGGAACCGTCTGCTGATCCACATCATCCTCGTCAGATTCTTCATCTTATAATAATATCATGTAGTCCTGGTCTTCAAGATCCATCCTTTGCAGTAGGGCTTTCAGCTTCTCACCCTCGTCAGTAAGCCCACTAGCTTGCTTGACTGAAGGAGTTACTTCTGTTGGGTCTTCATCGACAACATCAACAACTCCGTGAGCTTCGGCTATTGTGTGCGCCGCGCTGTGGCTGGAGTCCCCGACTTCTTCTTCGGCATCACCACTTCCTTCTTGTTCAGCCGCTGATGCAGGAGTAGGTTTGGCATAAGCCTGGGCCAGAAGGACCAAATAACATCCTTCCTCCCGCACCATTCATACATATGACTGCCATGACCTTGTTCCCTTGAGCTGCACTAACTCCCAATATGGTCCAAATCGAATGAGTGAAACAGCCACCGCATCACAGCGCTCCATGTATGTTGCTATGGTCTTGGCAGGGGCACGATCGCTGATTGAAAATAACGTAAATCAATCCTCTCGGGACCCTCAAGAATATTCCCCTGACTATAGTAAGTTTTGAAATTGGATGTCACGTCCAATATATTTGATGTACTACACCATAAATAAGATTTTCATGATTAACCACATATCTAAAACTAAACTACCCATCGAAAAGGATTATGTACAACATACTGCACTATGTAACCGTATATCTAAAACTATGTAATCTATTCGGTTAAAAAAATTACCTAAAAGGTGGGCGACCAGACGGACAGCGCTTCGCTAGCTCCTCTCCTCCCTTCTACTCCTCCCCCTTCCCTCCCATCTTTCCCGTTTTTCTGAATAAAAGTGAGTTTTATCTGAATTTAAGGATTTTAAGGATCTTTTATAGGGGACATTGTGTCTCTATTTGGAATAGCAACGGAGACTTGCGGGGTCACTATCGCTATTTGAAATGACGATTTTTCATATTTTAATTTTTAAAAAATTAGGGATCCCCTGTCATCATTTCAATTGGCGATATGGACCTAATTTTGTAATTTTTTATTTTGACTATTTATTTTTATAATCATCTTTTAAATATATATATATATATATATATATATATATATATATATATATATATAAGTCAGTTGCCTGCTCCAAATGGCCAAATCTAATATGATGCTCAAGTATACCCACAAAGGGAAATTGGGAAAATCGGGATGCATCAATGATAGATGTGACTAACGTAGATGGATTTCCTAGTGGTGGCATTAGGGACATTGGAACTAGTTATTGATTTCTGCAGCGTGCGTTGCATCTTATGAGTTCGTCGCTATCTTTAGCAGCTTTCAATTCATAAACTAGAAGACGAAGGTACTTCAAGTACGCTCAGGAGGAGCCGATGTTCAAAGGGATCTATTATCATATAAAACTTATAGTTTTCGGGGTGGTCCGTCGAAGCAACGAGGTTACTACAGTTTGAAACACACGTAAATATTGACTAAATACAATTGCAATTTGCGTTTACTATTTGTAACATTTCTAGTACCAACTAATTCATTCGAACAGTGCCGTGTCCCACCCACATCCGTCTGATCTCGCGCTTAGGAGCCCATCCATCCGTTCGGGAGGCATCCTACTAACCCTCCTCGGCTCCTCTCGATTCCCCTCGCAGGAATCATCGCGGCCGCCTCTGCTCGCTCCCACGCCGCTCCCCTCGGCTTCGCCTGCTAGTGTTAGATATGTGAACAATAATTTAATTCTATATTTTATTATAAAGTAAAGAACATACAAAATAGGTAATGCATAAATTGATATTAACAACATACTCATCATTGCACTTCTAAATATACACGATAAAAGATTTACAACAGAATAGTCTGGTCATACGATCAACTTACAGTAGGACGTGATGAAGAACAGGAAGCAACATAGACTTGAAGTAGTGATCGAAGCAGTACATAATGTAGATGATGCAGCGCAGCGAGCGGTCGTGTAGATGCACTTCTCAGAAATCTTATTGCCGCCCATGCAGGTGAACTCTGCGACAATTGTTCGGATTTTAAATTAAAAAAATCAAATTTGAACAAAATTCAAGAAAATTCAAATTTTTTTGAACAAAATTTTATCAAAACCAAATTTTCGGATGTGGTTTTAATTTTATAGGCGGTAACCGATGTTCGGTAACCTGCGAAATTTCGCCAAAATAATTTTCACTGATTCCGACCACCCTGGTCCATGGATCTTATCACTAATTTTCGACCACTGTGTTTCGACTGCACTGGTATATGCCTTTGACCACAGTGTTACAACCACACTGTCTTTGGCTTCGACCACACTGTTTCGACCATACTGGTCTTATGGCTTCGACCATATTATTTCGACCACGCTCCGGTTACTCCATATAGATTTCTTCCTCCAACTTATCTATAGTACCGTCAGGTCTTATTTTCGAATGGATGTGTAGACTATGGGAAGCATATAGTGCAGTGAGTATTCGAATGATGGTTAATCTAGCAAGAGGAGAGTAAGTATAAAAAAATAATCCTCACATTCTTTCTGGGTATAACCCTCAGCCATAAGTATTTTCTTGTACTTATCTATAGTACTGTCAGGCCTTACTTTCTTTTTAAAGATCCACTTGCATCCAACAGGTTTGCACCCGATAGGATGATTAGTGATCTCCTAAGTCTCGTTAGCCATGATGAAATCCATCTCACTATGGAGTGCCTCTTTCCAATACTCAGCTTCTGGTAATACATAAGCCTCTGAAAGAGTATTTAGCACATCATCCATGAGGTATATGTCGACGTTTGGAACTCTCGTTACAGAATAGATAAACAAAATTATAAAAAGTAAATGAAGATTTCTATCTATTCGTCAAAGGACTCAAAATGGTAATGTATATTGCAAAGGGTATACTTTGATTACAAGGAAAATAACTATGAATACACGTGAATTAGGGCTTGAATCGTTATCTATCTTTACAATGGTACATAGGCTAGGCTTTTATAATTCTACAAGTGTTGGCAGTTGATTGCAGTAGCGTCTCTTCACGTCAATGGTCGCGTCCCTTTAAGCCAACCATCGCGTCCCTTCATGGTGACCACTTTGTCTCCGGATGTAACAGCCAATACCTTCTCCATGTGGGTTGTAGTTAACCACACACGGGCAACCGTCTTTGAGGACCTCCTCTGTTGGGGAGAGGTCCTGGGGTGGTCCAAAAAGACCTCTCCAGGAGAGAGGTCCTGGAGTAGTCTGAAGGGACTTCTCAAGGGGAGAGGTCCTGGAGTGGTCCAAAGAGACCTCCAGGAGAGAGGCATTGGAATAGTATAAAGGGAAGGTTCTTGGGCCCACCTTCTAACTACGTAATTAATCTAGGGCCCAGTAGAGGATCCATATTACTTTTGAATAAAGGTATATCCAGATAATTTGACTAGTCAACAATCTTCGTCAGCTAGCCCCTCAACTTTAAGTAAAAATAACTTACTTGGAAAGAGGGTCGTAGAAAATCTTACGACTACAATGTGGTCGTAGAACATCTTATGACTACGAGGTGGTCGTAGTATGGTGATCGGAAGTAAAACCATTCCGACTGGTATTTCATTTGATCAGAAAAAGACTTGGTCAAGAAGATAATTTATCTTGAGTTTAGACCTGTTCAAACGCCGGGCTGGGCCGGGCTTTGGGCCATGCTTCAAAAGCCTGGTCGCAAATGGGCAGGCCCGAGCCAGGCCCGGCTCAAAAATTCATTTTTTTTATTTAAATATATTATTTTAATCATTTTCAGAATAAAAAGGAATTATTTAATTCATTTCTAGGATTAAAAAATAGATTATCATTTTTTATTGTGTTTGTTTCGGATTTCGGGTCGGGCCGGGTCGCCCATGGACAGGTCTACTTGAGTTGTAAAACTACAACTAATTTTCCTGAGAAGATATAAAAGGGAGCGTCAATCATCTTCATTTGTGAAAAGAATTCTCGAAGAGACGGTTACGCTTCATCTTTCAACAAGTTATTAAGAATGACTCTAATAAAATCTTATCTGTTGCACTTCTGTCTTCAATTCCGTCTTAAGTTGTTGGTCTATAAATAACCACTATGAGATGCAAAACTTAAGAAAAATTCCCTCAAAAGCTTTCTACTTTTCCTATCTCCACTTTATCTTTGAATACTCACCTTCAAAATTCCTTCAGTTCGAGTAGATGATGTACCATGGTAGCAGAGATCATGAAAAGAGACAAACTTTGTAGAACAAATTTAACTTTTTGACCACCTTTAAGTTATGGTCTCTGGATTTTATTCTTCTAAGGTGGTCAAGAGGCCAATTTATTCTACAAAGTTTTTCCAAAATTAGTAGAAGAAAAATTCTGATGATCAGGTGAACACTTCTCAGAGCACATGTCAAAGCAGTTTCCGTCTTAAAGGTGTTATACTTTTTACTTGCGATGATTACATGATAAAGATAACTTTGGGAAAAGGGAAAAACTTTTCGACTGCTTCTTCTCACACGTCTCTGACGCGTGGAACGACTTCCTCTACCAGATTTGAGCTGTCATGTCCCCATTGGTCGAGGTGCAGTTGTTACATCCTTGAGGTATTGGATTTTAAATGCACCAAATATATTTACCCTTGCCATTGTTACTTTCCCCATTCACCGAGAGCCTTTCGTCTTCTACAAACCTTCAAAAAGAAGAATTCCTCAGTTCACCATTGAACCGAGACAATGGTGGGATGGAAATTGTCAATGCTGTCTGCGAAGGAGCTCAAAGGATTGGAGCAAGACGAACATCTACTAGAGAAGGCTCTTCTCGAGTGGTGTGCGCTGGGGAGGGAGATTGAGCTGTGAGAACTCGGGGTATTTAACTTGTAATACTTAACCATCCGATTGGTCCTAGTATTGCAAATCAAATATTCCACTCTCGATGTATTGTATACCTCGCAGGAGTGGTACACATACATCTTTCCAAAATTTAAAGCACCAATTCCATACACAAGTTATTACAAATACCGAGTGTTCATAACTTACAACACATGAGTCATTCAAAGTTCATATTACACAAATATGGCCGACCGGCCAAATGACAAGATAAATAACTAAAGTTGCAGCGGAAGCAAAAGCCATAAGGTTGTGATAAACAAAAGCCAACCGGCTGCCCTTACCCACAAAGCAACCGTCCCGTAACCCGCCGAGCTAGTCGTTCTGCACGAAGTTGGTCTCATAATAGTTGATCCTTTGGGGATCAACCTCCTCTGAAATTACAGCAAGCGGGTTGAGTACAAAGTTGTACTCGCAAGTCTTACAAGCAAAAGGATATATAGATGCATTCATGTATCAAAGGAAAGGCTACTACACTAAGCAGTTTTCAACATAATGCAGTTTTCTTTGCAATAGAGTAATAGATTGTAAAACAATTTATCATATCTATTTTAAAATATTTAAATAATTGCGAGACAATATTTAAGAACATAATTAACATCCTAGAGGTGACTTCCCAACAGCCACCACAACATAGCACGCATAACACATTTGTATCACCCGATTTCAAGTTTTAATAAAAATGTTGTAGTCTAATTCTTGCGGGAAATAAACAAGCGTGTCCATAACCTAGGACGAGGCTATTCGAATAGATTATACCTTGTAGGGGTGTACAACTTTACCCACATGTCAGACCACTCCTTTGCGATGCAATAGAGCACACTTCCGAAGGTATGCTGGCAGAGCTAAGCACTACAAGACGTTTTCCAATATAATGTATTAACTAAGAGTCGCCAGTATGGTTGGAAACCCATACGTTGTGTCAGAGTCACCGGTAGAGCTTCGGTCAACTACCCCTTGGGGTAAAGCCTATGATAACTACCGATGCTCCTCGGTATGGAGAACCTGGGCAGGAACCCACTCCCGTACTATCAACACACATAAAATATTTTTAACACAACACACACAACCTCGTGCGACTCGGTGCTAACACACGCCAAATTACTAAGTCAAGCGAGGTCTCATATCCTCCTCATGTGGTTGCACACAAAGGTGCTTGGATCAATGGCGCAAGTAATTCGGTCCATGTTGACTTAGGCACCATCCACACACCCGATAACCACACTACGAACTATGTGCCCAAGTCTAAATATTTTGTTTTCAGTTTTAGTTTTTCCGAATACAATCATATACATGAGTACCCTGACCCAAGTATTTAAAGTGATGATATAACGACCATCGCCGAGGCGATGATACCCATGCTACTGTTCTAAGCATTGCTAAGCAAACCGACTCGCATACTATACATATACATGACTAGAGCCCATCCATCGGACTCCAAATCATTATCAATAATCAAACCTAGGATCAATAGCAATGGTAAACATTTACCTACAGCTCATGCATCTATTCGGATTAACTGCTCCTAACGAAAATTAACTTCAACATAGCACATGCATACATACATTTGCGACAATATAATTTTATCAAAAGTAGCAGGAGCAATATGATCAAGGGGAGTTGTTAGTCTTGCTGGAGATATTCAACATGTTGTAAAGGATCACTCTTGTAAATAATAGAATCGTCGAAACCTAGCGAAAGAATCGAAAAGAACCAATAAGCATGGATAACGCCGAATAAACTCAAAAATTCAAAATCATCCAAAAATCATAAAATTTACAGAGAAGGTAGAGCATGATTTATATGAATTTAGCAACAAGAATTTCTTGTTTTCGATTTCGCATGCAAAAGTTATAGCATAACAATTTTGCCGGAAGAAAAATCAAAATACAAGTTTCAGTTACTGTTCATATGAAATTTTCCAGAGAGGTTTGTGATCATGAAAATTTAATGGTAGATAGAGCATGACACTATAAGAAAAAAAAATTGATTCACTTCATTTCGAGTTAAAATGAATGCATTTTCAAAGTTATGACACTACTAAGCAAATAATTTAAAAACTAAATTTTTCAGTGATAGAGACATACTCAAAACCTATTCTTCATTAAATTACACTAATAGAGGAATACCACAAAATTTATTTCACTCCATTTGGAGTTACAAATAATTACTTATGAATTTTTTAAATTTAAAAGCATTTTTAGTACAACAATAATACTAAACTGAAAGTAATTTTGGTAACAATATTTTCTGGGACAAAAGCATGGTTCAACCCAATTTTAGATAATAAAAAAATACATTTAAAAAGAAAGCCAATAAAATTTGAATAATCAAATTTGGAGTTAAAATAAATTACTTATGCAATTTTTGAAGTTTAAGAAATTTTTAGTACACAAATAAAGCATTTCTAAAAATATAAAAGAATTTAATACTTTTTATACCGAGGCATACCTAGCAGTAGGCACTGACCAGTGGGGTCCACAGTTTTCTTTTCTTTTACCAATTAAAATCCTAAAGAAAATCTATTTCTCCTAGTGGGACCCACGTGTCATACACTCGGCTCATACGAATAGTGCATAGACCACTAGTTCACAGAACAGTGCAAGGGTGCATGTACCAAAGATGGGGGTCACTGTGCACTTAACGCCAGGTCCAACATGTCGGTGAAACATTAAAACACTAAATTGATGGCTAATCAGTGTTTAGCATTAATGATGTCCTAATGACACATATTAGCTCCTAATAACGATGCTACAATGTCGGTATGCTCTCCCGACAACAGAGTAGCTCTGGCTGGAATGGCCGGTAGCGACGGCGCGATGAGGAAGAGTGGAGGAGGAGCTACGGGAAAATGACAATAGAGATATGGTCGCGCAATGTGCCATCTAACGCACGCAATAGAACGGGATGAGCTCAGGGACCTTACTAGAGGCACGAGCCGGCGGTGGAGACCCAAGGCGGCGGCAGCGCTTCCACGTGGAGAACTCGCCCTGAGCCCGGAGAAAAGAAATGGAAGGAAGAAGATGCATCAGAGAGGTCACTAGATGGTGAAACAACAACCAATTTGAGTATTGACTCACCATCATCGGAGACGGGGAAGAAACGACTGTTTTCGGCCGAAGAAGAGGGAAACCAAAATCCAGCAATCCGTGAGGTGGAACAACCAAATTGGGTTAGGGGATTTGATACTCGTCCCTCGGAACACAACATGACACAGGTAGAGAAAAGAGAGCGCCACTGGTTCGACCGCGATGAGGAGGTGGCGCGTCGGCCGTGAACTAGACTTCGGCTTCTCCTCGGTTCTGAGCGAAATTGAGTGGAGAAGGAGGTAGGGGATGTAATGGTGGTGCCGAAAGGGAGATGAGGAGGAGCTCAACGGCTTTTTATAGGCTCTGGGGAGGAGGGCACGTGAGGAGGGAGCTCCACGGTGAGCTCGGTCCATGGAGTGCCACCGAGAGACACGCAGGTGATGGTGAGGTGATGGGGGCATGGGTGAGCACGGAACCGTGGGCAAAACCCCTGGCGCTTGTCAAAATCTAGGTGCGGGGCAGTTGGCATTGACGTGGGTGAGGCTCGCCAACGGCCCTCCCTTGGCGAGGTGACACAGCGCGCGACGTCGCCTAGAGAAGAAGCCCTGCAGTGCGGGCCCATGTATCAACAGTCGAAAGAGGTAAGTGGCGCGCCAGGTTTAGGTTAGGTGGTTCGATTGAGTCGAGCCAGTTCGGGCTCTGTCGGAATAGTGATTGGGTCCGGTCGGAGGAATAGTGCAAACAAGGTTTTGAAAAATAGGATGAGTCTTTGAGGAATTTTTAGATATAGTTTCACAACTCCAAAAATTCTGAAAATCTACAAGAGGATACTGACTCTAAGAACAACCTTGTATCATTTTTCCAGAGTTTTTCATGAAGCAAAAGTTTCTACAGAAAATTTTCAAGTTTCTATTTTTTGTAGTTTGGCTTTAGATTACCCATGTTTGACTGGTCAGTTTAAAATAGTAAATAAATTCTAAAAATTATGAAATTTCTCAGAGGAGTTACTAAGATGATCCAAAACCTAGGAAAACTATTTTCAGAACCTAGTAATAAATGCATTAGGTTTTCAAACTACACAAAATCTTTGAAAGAATTTCTAGAAAAATCAAATGACAACAAGATGCATCAAAGGTTTTAAATTCTTCTCATTTTTATACATTTGAAATACAGACCCGAGTTTGGGATATTACATGAGCCGTGCCCTCCAGCTGGTTTTACAATACTCTTCGTGCTCTATCTCTAGGCAGGCCCCCGTTTACCCGAGAGGGATTTTTTGATTGAAATTCTTTATTATTATGGAATAGAATTAGTTCATCTTGTACTGAATTTAATTCTAGTATTGTCGACGATCAAATCGCCGATCTTATGAATATATAAATGAAAAGAGGAAAAGTGTGCGTGACTTCAGGGAATGGATCTGACTTGCTCTTTATTGCTATGAACTCACAATTACAAACACAGAGAGTATCTAAAAACACAACACTTTGCTATATCTTGCTTGATGTCTTCTGCTTGTGCTGTCTATGCTGTACCCCGTGTCCTTTGTGGTTCTCCTTAAATAGTTGATGAAGCGATGGCAGTTATCCCATGAAGAGACATCCGTTGGGGAGCGACGCGCCCGGTCGGGAAGAGACGGCAGTTTGGCGGTTCCACTAACTGTAAAGGCGATTGGTGAAAACGTCAACTGTTCTGCGGTTAATGATTTAGGAGACGTTAAATCATTAGCCGTAATAGTGTTGCATTATGTGGAATATGAAACACGTGATTCATTCATCACATAGTGAGTGGCGTGGTCGGAGACTCGACCCAGATGCCTATTCATAGCTTCACGAGCACCTACCTGGTCGTGGACTATGTTGGAGACTTTGTCCGATCAGGGTATTTATTATATATAACTTCCGTAATACCTACGACCGATTAGGTTGGTAGTCTTAGAATTCGACCATGAAGACGTATGGTCTTTATTAGGATAACATATGAATATTTTAATCCTCAACAGCTAGCCCCCGAACTTTAAAATGAATGTTGGTCGTGCGGACACGTTTTTCGATGCAATCATATCGAACAGACCTCTCATTAAATGCCGTGAGACTCGAGGCGGTCCGTATTCATTTTTAAAGTTGAGAAACGCTTTGGAAAAAGGAAAAAGCCTTTACGTCGCTTGATCAAAAGGTGTTTGCCGTTGGACTTCTCGCAGAGTCGATTCTGATGAAATGCCTATAAAATGACCCGGTGAGTGTTTTAAACCTTTACGCTTCCATCTCCAAGAAAATCTTCCTTGAGTTCTTCACCCAAAAGGAAAGCATCATGTCGGACCTCATCGCATAACCGGTCGATCTACGATCCGGCGAGAAAAGATTGAAGAGTTTGGAGAAGGTTGGGTTGTTACCCGACAGGAGTTTGATCTTTTGGAGATCGGCTTTTGGAGAGCACTGCCCAAGCGGCGAGGAGGGAGAAATCCCGGTGTTCCTCGCGTACGTTGAGTGCGGGCTCAAGCTTCCAGCACATCCTTTTCTTTCTCAAGTGCTGGAGTTTTATGAGGTTGAGTTGATCAACCTTGCTCCCAACGCCATTGCAAACCTAAGCATCTTCGTCTACCTCTGCGAAGCGTACTTGGGGATTCCACCGTCGATGGAACTCTTCAAGTATTACTATCGGATGGCGAACACGAAGAAAACAACCAGCACTCCTGGGGAATGTACCTTAAGACTTCACGACGGTAAGGCCGACGAGTATATTCAAATGTACTCGAAGTCCTCCTGGTCGTCATGGAAGAAAAGATGGTTTTATATGAAGGTTACGCGAGAAGACGGCCTGTATTACAGCGGTAAGAAGGCGGTCGAAAATTGCGTTGGCGTTCCTCTTCGAAGAAGGAGGGAAATGTTGGGAGATGGGTTGAGGCTATCCATCTCTTGAATGTCGAGGTTTAACTTCACGCGCGTTGTAAGGACTTTTCCATTAGGAGGATTAGTCCTTTAAAGACCGAGAACGCGCTCGATGCTCGGTTCATTGGTGGCGATGATGCTACCAAAGATTCTGATCCAGGTAATTTTTTAGAAAATCCCGACCAGTTTATTTTGCGAGTTGATTGTTTTCGCAAAACTAAGATCTTTCATTTGCATTTGCAGTCTTGTCTTCTGAGGACGTCAGAAATAGGATCAAAATGATCTGCGCTGGCGAACCTGACGACAAGGCTAGCTTTCCTTTAATCCTGGCACTTGTGAGTGCCGAGGAGAGGACCGAAAGACTTAGGGTAAGTGTATTAACTTCTTTCCACCTTTACAGTTATTTTCGATCAGTTTTAATCCTATTTATGTGTAGTTGGTCGGACTTAAGATCAATGAGGCTACGGAGACGTGTGAGCCTATTGATTATCCAACCAGCCTTGTGATCGCTGAGGGCAGCGGTCATGCTGAGGTAAGCAACTGAAAGAAATAACTTCTGTAAGATGAAGTATATTCTTCACCTGATTAACTTTTACTTGTTAAATCAGGCGGCAATCACTGAGTCTCGTATAGTTGTCCATGAGGCAATGTTCACGAGACCGGTGAAACCACACTACGATCCGAGTCGGGGCGTGTTCTCGACCAGATAGCCGAGGACATCGCGTCTGATCTTCTGATCGGGAATGTGGAAAATGTAATTGAACCTACGGTCAAGGACTGGTGGGAACAAAGAGAAAACAAAGTATAGCGGACTTTAAACCAAATCGCTATAAGATCAAGACTAAGAAAACCACCAGGTATGTACAATTTTAAATGAAAAACATACCTCGTATATTCCAAGTAAAATTGAACTTTGTGTTTCTCTTGTGTAGATCTGCTGAATCCCTGGTCGCTTCCGACCAATCCCATTCAACAGATCAGGCGATCGGAGGTAGTCCTGGCCATTGTCTTCCTAAGGTAGGATATCTTGAGGATGATGTGGTTGGAGGAGCCCAGAGCCAACCGGTTCTCGAAATCGGGCTAGATCCGTAATAGTCACTCTGGCAAGAGCGGAGGTAGAGACCATTCTTGATCTTCCACGAGTTCGATGCACAAGGTCATCCCTCCAAAACTAATAAGTTTCCTTTCTCAACTTGATTTGCCGCGAGTAAGGAACTTGATGATTATTGGGGGAGAATATCGGATCGCCTGACGCAGGCGGAGCCCGATAAAATTTATACCGATTACAATGATGTCGTAATTCGAGTAAGTGTCTTCAATCTCTTTCATAACCTTTCTTGAGATTTTCAATAAGGTTTATGGAAGAAAATGCTTTTTATGCAGCATATGATCGAAAACCTCGCTACGGTCGGAGGACTAACCAGGCGAGTTAGGATTTTAGAAGAAAAACATTCTGAGATAGAAAGTAAGAGTTTCTCTTCTTTTTTCCTCATTAAGACTTTCCTTTTATTCATTCTCCCTTATCAGAGATTCTTTTGATAGATTTAGAGAAAATAAAAGAAGATGCTTTGGCTGAAAAGGCCAAAAGAATAAAGCTTGAAGAAGATCTTCAGGCTAAAAACCGGTCGATCGAAGTCTTGACGACCAGAAATAAAGAGCTCTTGGATGATTCCAGGAAGAGAGAGGAAGGTAACTGGTCGTAGCCATGACTCAGTATGTTTTCCAATCTTTTTACTTAATACTTGTTTTGTCTATGTAGAACAAAAACAAGCATTGACCAGAGTGAAGAAAGCTCTGGAATTTGAGCAAGATAAGGGGGCAGCTCTCGTGCTTAGCTTGGATGAGAAAATCACATTGCTAAACAAAATGTTCTTTGATATGGGCGCGGGATCAAGCTTGCCCTCTTTGAGCGATCCAGTAGAGAAGGTTAACTACCTAGGCTCTTTGTTGGAGGAACTCAAAGTTTTGCTCAAGACCACTAGGGATAACTATGCCCACTCCGTTAAGGAGTCTATTGCTTGTGGAGTCAGTCTTGCTTTGGCAAAGCTGAAAGCTTCCGACCCATCAACTAACCTTCAAGCCATCGAAGAGGATTTCAACTACTTACATGCAAGGCAAATCGGATCCTCGCGAGATGAAACCTCTAGGCGAAAAGGTCGCAGAAGAGATGGAAGTCGGATCCCCATCTAGCAGTAGTTAGCTTAGGCATTCTCTTAGTAGTTAAGCTGCAGAAAAAACAGTGCATACAAATGTAAAGACTTACCTTTCTCTTTATCAAGAATGGAAAAAATTCTTTTATTCATCCGGTTAACTTGTGAATTTATGTATTACCTAGCCCCCGACTGTTATATAGTAGAAAATCTTTACTATATAATAGTACGACCTGAGGCCAAGAATATAAATCCAAATTTTAACCACTACTTGTAAGTATGTACTGATCGGTAAAAAACTGATCGTGATAATACTAGGAAACCTTTATGGTCGGAACCGTGTAAGTTTCGACTAGTTGTAAATCTGTTTTTAATGATCGAAGTACTTCACTAAGACAACGTATGGTCGGAAAAAATAAAGAATTCTCCTTGATAAGAGGAAAAAACGTGAAGAACATATGTTAAAAAGCAGACAGGTGGTTTTACTTCTATGCGATACTCAATACTGGTCGGAATGAACCTAGCTAGGAAATAAAGGTATAAATTATATTTCGCAAGACGTGCTCATGCTCTTAGTTCGACTGGCAGCGAGGATCGTAGGAAAAAAGCCGTCGCTAGGAAGCTCCTTCCAGTGGGTGGAACCACGTGCGAAAAAGGAGAGACTTCGACTAGGAGGTTTTCTGTGTCCCGACCAGTAGCCAAACAAGAGTAGAACAGAATTTTGAAACATAGACTATACACTTTATAATCCAGAGCATACGAACCGCGATCGACGAGATTGGGCAGCGTTATATAAGTAACATCACTTGCTACTCGAAATTAATTATTCAATTTAGAAATTTTAAATAAAATAAAAGAAATGAAGAAAATTAAACAAAGACCTTACGCATTTGGTCAATGTTCGAGAATTTGACAAAACCTGCCGTCGACATGGCTAATCGTCTTGAGCACAGTCGGGTAACCGACCACGGTGTAAGGACCCTCCCATTTAGAGGAAAGCTTATTGCGCCTGCTTGGCTCTGAATTTTTACGAGAACGGATCACCTATAGCTAGGTTGCGGTGCACCTTACGATTGTAGTACCTTCGCATGGCTTGTTGGTAGATTGCGAGCGTATCAAAGCTTGGTTCCGTCGTTCTTGAGGAAATTGATATCGTCAGTCGATGTTCTTCTGATTGCTTAAGTTAAAACAATCGGTCTGGCGAAGCCAATTTTCAATTCGGAGGAAGCATAGCCGGCTCCATAAACCAAAAGAAAGGTGTTTCACGGTCGCACGATCGGTCGTGGTCGGACGACCCATAAAGCGAAGGAAGTTCTTGAACCCAAGCCCTGACCGTTTTATTAATCGGTCGAATACTCGGCGTTTTATCCTGTATTAGGATACCATTGGCACGCTCAATGCTCCATTGCTCGTGGATGAGCCACGAGCGAGATGGATTTTGATTCCTAGTTCTTGCGAATTCACGGAAATTCTTTGCTTGAACTGGTGCAGATTATCGATGATGATCGATTGGGTACACCAAATCGTGTAATCACATTTTTGTTATGAACCTCTTAGCGGCTTGGTTGTAACTTTGACAAGCGGCTCGGCTTCGATCCATTTTGTAAGCGTGTCAATCATGACGACGAAATTGAAGCCCGGGTGCTCTTAGGAATGGTCCCGAATGTCTAGTCCCAGGTTGTAAAAGGCCAAGAAAGAGGATTGTTTGCAAAGCTTGTGCTTGGTGATGTACTTATCGGCTATAAATCGACATTATGCGCGCCGTCACGAGCTCTTTTGCATCATGAAGGCGGTTGGCGATGAGTATCCTTGCTCAAGGCTTTACCGACCAGGGTTACAGTAGGAATGATGTGCTCCGAGACTCCTTCATGAATTTGATTAGCAACTTAATGCGGTGATTGAGATATGCATCTCATCAACACTCCATGAGATCCTCGTTTATACAAGGTGCGTTCGATTAGAGTGTATGATTTGGCCTTCGTGCTATCTGATCGACCTCTGCATCATCTTGAGAATTAGGTCATCTTGAAGATAATTGTAGATCGACGTCATCCAATCTCTACCTTGATCGTCACCGATCTGTGGAGCATCGAAGTTATCAGAGTCAATAGGATTAACCTGATGTAAACTATCGATGTTCTCGGAATGCTCGACCACCGAGGGTGAATCGAGTTGCTCGAGAAAAACTCCCGGCGGGACGGTTGACCTAGTAGAGGCCATCCGTGCCAACTGATCTGCTAGAAAGTTCTCCTTTCTAGGAATATGTTGGATCTGGAAACCGAAGAAGTGCTTTTCGAATTTCCGTACTTCCGCCAGATAGGAAGACATCTTGGTACTCGAGCATTGGTACTCTTTCCCTACTTGATTCGCTACTAGTTGAGAATCACCTTTCACTAACAATTTGCGAATCCGAGCGAGCGAGCCGCTCGAAGTCCCGCCACAAACCTTCGTGATACGCCACATTGTTTGTAGCAGGAAAATTAAACTGGACGGCATACTTGATGTGTTCGCCGGTAGGGGATATCAAGACGACTCCAGCCCCCGATCCTTTAAGTATTAAGGAACCATCAAAGTACATTGTCCATTCATCGTGGCGCTCGTACTCAGGTCCCTGCTTAGATTAGGGTTTGTCCACTCGACAATGAATTACGCTATTGCACGAGACTTTATAGTCGTTCGTGAGATAAAATGGAGGTCGAGCGTCCCTAGTTCCACCGCCCATTTTGCTATTCGTCTGATGATTCCCT
The DNA here is from genome assembly GCA_036346395.1 of Hsuehochloa calcarea. Lineage (NCBI taxonomy): Eukaryota > Viridiplantae > Streptophyta > Magnoliopsida > Poales > Poaceae > Hsuehochloa > Hsuehochloa calcarea. The sequence goes on along the minus strand of CM070594.1, from coordinate 61,977,173 downwards.
ATTTCCAAGGACTTGACCTAAGGGATATCCGATGAGGTGCGACCACTTTGTGGGCACAAAGTAATGCCTTAGTTTCCTCGAAGCCATAAGGAGACTATAAAGCAACTTTTGTACTGTGGATATTTTCCTTTGGCCCATGTAAGACTTAAACTACGTAATATACCGGTCGTTGGGCGTTTTCACGGTCTCGACGATTACCATTGACGACTTGTGGTGTTGCGACCACGTAAATCGATAGTGTTTCCCTGGTCTTGGAGAGACTAGGGTGGGGCACTCGTAAGGTACTCTTTGAGTTTTTCAAAGGCATCGTTAAACACGTCGTCCACTCGAAACTTCCATGTTTTGAAGAAGTTTAAAGAAAGGTAGTCCTTTTCCCTAACACGCTATGAAACGACTTAGCGCCGCCATACAACCGATTAACCACGAACTTCCTTCTTCGTGGTCGGGGCGCATCGATTGATGGCGATATCTTATTGGGTTTGCTTCGATACCTCTAGCGAAACTAGGAAACCGAGTAGCTTTCAGTGAAACCCGAACACACACTTCTCGGATTCAACTTGAGGTTATGTCTTCTCAAGTTATTGAAGGTCTCTTTAAGGTCAAGCATGTGATCGCCGGAGTTGACACTTTTCACTACCAAGTCGTCAACGTAGGCTTCCAAATTTCGACCTATTTGTGGGCTGAAGGTTTTTTGCATTAATCTTTGAAAAGTGGCACCAGCATTTTTGAGACCAAAGGGCATCTTTACATAACAGTAAGTGCCAAATGGAGTGATGAAGGAAGTCTTCTCTTCATCTTCTTTACTCATGCTAATCTGGTGGTACCCTGAGTAGGCATCTAGAAAACTTAATAACTCACACCCGGAGGTAGAGTCTACAAGTTATCAATGCGAGGAAGGGGAAAATCGTCCTTCGGACAAGCTTTATTAAGATCTGTGAAGTCTATACACATCCTCCATTTCCCATTACTCTTCCTAACCATTACAGGATTAGCGAGCCATTGAGGGTGATGTACTTCACGAATGAATCCGACCTTTAAGAGCTTGTCAATCTCGGTGGATGGCATCCTTCCGGTCGGTGCGAAACGTCCGAGTTTACGCTTGGCCGGATTTTGTTAGGTGGGCGCTAGCTTTGTGCTCGATCACCTCCACAGGGACTCGGGCATGTCGGATGGTTGCCATGCGAATACATCCTTGTTTGCTCGGAGGAAGGAGGCGGCGACTCTTCCTATTTAGTATTGAGTCTGCTCCGTCGGCACCTTTGGTGAGGATCCACCATTATTGCTTGACATGGCGTTTCTGAAGAAGCGCTTTGTCGAAATAGAACCTCCTTGATGCAGTCGGATGGTTTGGGCGTTATCTTGGAGTGCAGGTGCTTGACACATGCGGATGATGAGTCGAATTTACGGTCGGTAACTCATCGACCGATTCTAAGGATCTTCGATCACATCGTATGCCATTTTGCGATCTCCACGAACCATGATCACACCTTTCGGTCCTGGCATTTTCAAACTTTGATACCCGTAGTGCGTGGCTATCAAGAATTTTGCTAACGCCGGACGACCAAGAATTCCATTATATGCGGTTTCAAAATCAACCACGTCAAATGAAATTTTTTCCGTTCGGAAGTTATCAGGACTTCCAAACGTAACCGGTAAGGATACTTGTCCTATCGGTTTGGCAGTAGAACCAGGAACTATGCCATGGAAGGCGTATTTCACCGGTTTTACTTTTGATCTGGGAACTTGCATGTCTTCTAAAGCTCCCGAAAACAATATATTTAAAGAGCTACCACCATCTATCAAGACTCGATTGACCTTGCAATTATTAATAGTAGGTTCTACGATAATAGGGAACCTACCCGGTCGAGTTGATGAGACGAGGCAATCTTCTTTGCTGAAGGAGATTACGGTATCCGACCACCTTGATGGTTTGGTAATGGTCGAAGGTTCCGATAGGTTGACCTCTCGCTCCATGGCTTTCAGGTGACGGCGTGAGTCGTATGAAGAAGAACCTCCGAAGATCATATTGACCGTGCGCTGAGGCTCCTGGTACTCCATCTCTTCGTCGCCATCCTTGTCCTTTTTGGAACTTGTTTCCCCCAACTCTTGGATTGCGGGGAGTGGGCCTTTACCTGCATAAAAATATTCCAGCTTCTTTTGCCAAACACGGCAAGTGCGCAAGTCATGCCCTGCCTGTTGGTGAAGTGGACACCACTTCTTACCCTTATTATGGCCATCGGTCGGAACTTTGGCCTTGCCCCGGCCGGTATAGTCCTTCTTACCCTTGAATGGTTTATCTGGAACCGCTAGGACTTCCTTGGCGCCCATCTTGCGGTGCTTCTTCTTTTTGGAAACCTTCTTGGGATTCTTTTTTGACTTCTCAAGGCCAGGTTGAGGGATTTTACCTTTTCGATCAATGGCTTCAGTCCATTCAACCGCCTCACTAGCGGCTGCATACTTATCAGCCATATCAAAGAGTTCGGCGGTTGTTCGTGGAGGATTCATAGCGATGTCCTCCGTAAACCGCCGATTCCTTAAACCTGCCTTGAATGCGAATCACGAAAGATTACGCAATTTACGGAATAAATTTGAACTGGTGAACCTCTTGATGTCTTGACGGAGAGTTTCCTTTAGTTCTTGCCGAGTTCGATGGAGATCATCCTCCTTTCGAGCGATCGTGCGTACCGGAAATTCACAATCAACGGATCGCGAGTTGTTCCCAAGTATAAATAGATCCGGCCGGTTGGTTAAGCAACCAAGGCCGGGCGATCCTTCGAGAACCGTGGGCAAATAATTAGCCATCACGTTTTGATCACCACCAGCTGCTCTGATGGCAGTGGTGTATATCTGGAGAAACTCTAATGGATTTGAGATCCATCAAATTTATCCAAGTTGGCAGGTCGGAACCCATTAGGCCAACGTACAGCTTGGAGCCCTGCAGAAAAGGCTCGACAACCTGTAACTAATTCATAGCGCCTTCTTGGAAAAGGTGCCGGATTAGGATCAATGGGAGATCGGTTTCTTCTAATTGAGCAGCGAGGCTCGTCGTCCGATCTGGTCGCGGACGTTATCATGACGTCTTTGACCATTAGCATGGTTCAGATGATGACGGAGATCATCTGGACCAATCAGGTGCTCTCCTTGGCTGGGGGAAGAGGCCGTCGTTCGAAACAACCTTCTTCCTTCATGACCTACTGGTCGGAATAGCCGAGGAGGTCTAGGTATCGGTGGATGACCATGCTGCCCTCTACTGAGGGAGGAGCGTTGAGACGAAGTCACCGTTAGACTTTGGGATATCCCTTGCCCCCTGCACGCTTCCGTGCGCTGCACGGTTCGTTGAAGAATTTCCGATACCTGCTCCACCAATTGGGTAAAGCCGGAGCTTGGCGAGCGAGTCGATATTATTAAGAATATTACGGATCGACACAAGTTACGAATCATTACCAAGGTCTCGGAGGATTCATTGAAGATGTTGGTGTTCGGAGACCGAAGTTCCTCTGGACCTTTGGCTAACCCGTCATGCTGTCATCCTTGGTGAAATTGCGCCACGGCGTATTAGGCGATGGGCGTCCATCGGCTCCGTTGCTTCGGTAGGTGGTGCTTGATCGCTCGCGCCGTCTCCATTAGCGGTGGTGGCGGGCGGGGTGTGCGGGGCGTGAGTGGCATCACGATCGATATTTCGATCGCGTTGACCTCATGCTTCCGACAACGATCTTAGAGGAGCTTCATTGTGATTAGTGGAGAACTTCTCAGTGCTCCTACCAGAGACTTCCACGATGGAGACCGGTCGGAGATAAGAACCTCCTGAGGTCTTTGCGGCGGGCTCAGCCTGATTCGGCGGATTGCCGACCGGATATTGAGTCTTATCCTCCTTACTCGGCCCATTGCCGGTAAAGGTCTCATCGACACCGTTACCAGATGCCGGTTGGTCCCTGGAATTTCCAGAGGCCGTTGGTGAATACCTGTCAGCCATGATTGTGTCAAGGGTATATTGACCCTCAGGTTGTGGGGCTGAGGTATTGTCACCTTTTTCACCGGTCAGGGAAACCGGGCTTGGAAGAACGTTCAGACGTTCCGAACTGATTGGAACAACCCGTTCCTCATAAAGCGCCTCTTGGCGCAACGGTGTATCTTCATCCATCCGCTCAAGTTCGCTGTCGCCAGCGACTTGCGAACCATCGGAGGAGGACGAAGATTCCCCATGTTGCATGGCTTGGATGCAGGCTTCCATGTCAAGGTTGGAGTAGTCATCCAAGTCGAACCAGTTTTCCTCATCCCAAGTTCCTTCCATACTCGCATTTACGAAAAAATGGAGAAAGCGGATGAGTTGAACAGAGAACCTACTTCCGAAGTTTTGCACTATCTTCCCCACGGACGGCGCCAGCTGTCGACGATCAAATCGCCGATCTTATGAATATATAAATGAAAAGAGGAAAAGTGTGTGTGACTTCAGGGAATGGATCTGACTTGCTCTTTATTGCTATGAACTCACAATTACAAACACAGGGAGTATCTAAAAACACAACACTTTGCTATATCTTGCTTGATGTCTTCTGCTTGTGTTGTCTATGCTGTACCCCGTGTCCTCTGTGGTTCTCCTTAAATAGTTGATGAAGCGATGGCAGTTATCCCATGAAGAGACATCCGTTGGGGAGCGACGCGCCCAGTCGGGAAGAGACGGCAGTTTGGCGGTTCCACTAACTGTAAAGGCGGTTGGTGAAAACGTCAACTGTTCTGCGGTTAATGATTTAGGAGACGTTAAATCATTAGCCGTAATAGTGTTGCATTATGTGGAATATGAAACACGTGATTCATTCATCACATAGTGAGTGGCGTGGTCGGAGACTCGACCTAGATGCCTATTCATAGCTTCACGAGCACCTACCTGGTCGTGGACTATGTTGGAGACTTTGTCCGACCAGGGTATTTATTATATATAACTTCCGTAATACCTACGACCAGTTAGGTTGGTAGTCTTAGAAGTTACGACCATGAAGACGTATGGTCTTTATTAGGATAACATATGAATATTTTAATCCTCAACAAGTACTTAGCGTCTTTTCCCATATGTTTGAGGTGTTTTTAGGAATAGCTCCTAGTTTGTGTCTGTTTAGGTTTTATTACCAAATCATTCGCAACAAGAAAGGTGCTGGTGCTGTGGGTTCTTTTTACTTTAAATTCTAAGATGCCAACAACGGGGTGTTTCCCTTTTTGGCTACCAAAGATGCCAGCCAAACATGGAACAAAGAATAGTCTTATTCTGTTGTTTCGAAGTAGAGTAGGATTACTTACAGTCAGAATGCGCCACTAGAGTGGTCCTCAAAAAGCCGAGTTGTTGACAAAGAGATCAAGCTCTGTGACGATGAGAAGAGTGTAGTCCAAGTGACCAACAACTTGGTAAGGGGAGGTCTGACTGGATGAAAGGTCATCCATGACTTCCTCAAGAACAAGATCTTTCCTCTCCAAAAGAGAGAAATATTATCTTGTGATTATGACATCTCAAAAAATAGTAACAATCCATTAGCTTTTTACTCGAACTAAATTTTCATAGTTGAAGTTAAGTAATTTTTCATTATATTGAAGCTTTTTTGGATGACGAGGTCCTTGCTGGAGCCTGAGTCCTGTTAAAGAATCGGGTTCTAGACAAGGAACCGATCGATTTAGAAGCGCAGCCCCCATGCTTGATTGGAGCTGCCTTATCACTGAGGAAAGATTCGCAAAGTTGTAAGAATTTACAAGAATGGTAAGACATAAGAAGTGATTTTTACTTTATGTCTAACTTACGTTTTCGGAACAGGCGACATCAAAGAAGTGTCTCATATCATATGTTTGTGCAAGCTCTGCCCCTCCTTCAGCAAAGAATGCAAGGATAAGTTCTAGGCCTCCTGGTATGCTAAAGATGACAAGACCTGCACCTGCATCTGCTTCGATCTCAATTCCACAGAGCCTCCTACCTTAACCCCAAGTCCAATTATTTTGGAACCTCGTACCCGCAAGGTATTTAAAAACCAAAGTTAAAATTTTAGTTTTTCAATATGCTTTTTGCCCTTAGCCAATACCTGTTATATCAATTTTCATGGTTGAGGTGGTACAGGGCGAGGGATCATCAGAGGAGTCTGAAGATGAAATTATACTTTAGCGGGCTCCAAAGCCAAAAACCTCCTTGGCCTTGGTTCCTTCTTTGTTAGAGCAAGTGGAACAACCCACTTTCACTGTTAATGAGGACTCCATGGTGCTCTTTAATGAAAGTGGCTTCGAGATCGAGTAATTTCTTCAGCAATAACTGTATAATTTTGTCTCATAATGACCAATCTTTTATTTTCTTTTAGTCTTTCTTTGTTGTTGGACCCGAAAAGTGGACAACTAACAGCTCAAGAACAAACTTCACCACCCATTGTACCGTCAATGGAAGAATCTTCGGCAGAAGAGATTCTGCAAATAGAAATACCTCCTAGGATCACTGAGGAAGTGGTCCAGGATTTCCTAACTACGGCTACTGGACATCCCAGGAGATACCATAGGGAACGGAGGTCCAAACAGAAAGGAGCTCCCAAGAGGATCAGACAGAAGAGGTGGTCCGTAATGTGGATGTGGCCCAATCTTTCCAAAGGTAGTGATATGTCGATTGTGGATATCACGACGTTGATGATCCTAAGGCTCTGACCAAAATGGATTGAACCCCTCACAATCACTACACCACTGCTCTGATGGTTATCAATCGGGCCGAACGCGGTTGACCTCGCCAAGAAGGCTATCTCCTGCATGTGAATCAAGAACACAAGCAAGAAAGTAGAACATGCAATCTGAAATTGTATTGTGAATAGTGATGAAGCTCACAAAGTTGGGGTTCCTCAAACCGACGAGCGGCGAAAGTGCTATGCAGAATATTCTAAAAATAAAAAACCCCCGAAACTAAGGGATGGCAGCCACTATGTAAAGAAGGAAGAGGGAGGGGGCGGCGGCATTGTACATGCATGAATAGTGCTATGTGAACAGTACCCCAAACCCTAGGTGACCGGCCATATGGGCTACATGGGCCAAATAAGTCTATTACAAAGTTTGACTCAAACTAACCCTTAAGGGGATTCGGATACAAGCCTTGTAGGCTAAGGAAAGGTGGCGCAACACCAAGTAGAGGGTGGCCAAAACTCTTTGAGTTGGAGGCCACAAATTCTTCATCTCCTTTAGGGTGGCTTTAAAGTCCTGAAGTCCTTGCTGAAATTGTGGCCATTGTTATTGTCTTCTCCTTCCTTGATGAACATCAACTCCTTGTTGTCCATTCCTAGATTCCTAAGCACAACAAATCATATCCATTAGGCAGCATCATAGAGTTATTAAATAATACACTCAGCCTTAGAAACGAATTTACCTGATAATTGAGTTGACGAGCACGTGCCTGAGCAATTGGACCTTGCACGCCATTCATGGCAGTAGCAAGAGGAGTGCTCATAGCAGTAGAAGTGATGTCCTCATCAATTTTGGTACCACCCGGATGAATAGAATAAGCTGATTCGTGGGCTTCCTTGAGGATCAAATCCTTCAGATCCTGTTGGTGGAGCACAAAAATGTGCTTTCCATATCACATGATTCCTTGATCATCTTTTAGGATTTCAGAGACCTTCCCTTACTCCATGAGTTGTTGGATCCTTTCCTCTAACATCGGGTGCACCTCCAAGGCGGAGAGGCTCCCATGTGGAACTATTTCCAGGTTGAGCTTCTCAAATTCCTCAAGGAGAGGAGATTGCAGTTATTGAGTCACCATGTGGTTGCAGTAAGACTTTCTGCTCAATGCATCAGCCACCACATTGGCCTTGCCCGGGTGATAATGAAGATCTAAATCGTAGTTCTTTATCAGTTCTAACCATCTCCATTGCCTGAGGTTAACATCTAATTGGGTGAAGATGTATTTGAGGCTCTTGTGATCTGTGTATATGTTACAATGATTTCCGATGAGGTAGTGGCGCCACATTTTTAGTGCATGTACTACTGACGCCGATTCCAGATCGTGAGTATGATAATTTTCTTCATGTGGCTGAAGCTGTCGGGATGAATATGCTATCACCTTCTTGTCTTGCATTAGCACACTGCCTTGCCCTTGATGAGAGGCATCACAATGCACCTCGAAATCTTTACGAACATCTGGAAATACTATAACTGGGGCAAAGGTTAACTGGACTTTTAGTGCTTGAAAACTCTTCTCGCACTCTTCTGTCCACTCAAACTTCCTTTCTTTCTTTATTAGTTGAGTGAGCGACCTGGCAATTTTGGAGAATCCCTAAATGAATCTACGGTAGAATCCTACCAACCTGAGGAAACTCCGAACTTCAATCACCGTGGTAGGTGGTTGCCTATCAAGGACAGCTTCCACTTTCGCTGGATCCATGGCTACTACGCTCAAAGATATCACATGACCCAAAAGCTAACATCAGATAGCCAAAACTCACACTTACTGTACTTGGCATATAGTTGATGCTCCCTGAGTGTTTCTAGTACCAATCTCAGATGTTGTGCGTGTTCCTCGACATCTTTGGAATAGATGAGGCTATTATCAATGAATACCACTACGAATCTATCCAAGTACTCCATAAATACACTATTCATCATATTCATGAAATAGGCTAGGGCATTGGTTAGTCCAAATGGCGTAACTGTGAACTCATAAAGGTTGTATCGAGTAGAGAATGCTGTTTTGGGGATGTCTTCAGGTCTGATTTTTTAAACTGGTGATACCCTGAGCGCAGATCTATCTTAGAAACTTTTGTTGCCCCTTCGAGTTGATCAAACAAATCGTCAATTCTGGGCAACGGATATTTATTTTTGACCGTTACTTCATCCAGGGACCGATAATCTACACACATCTGCATACTGTCATCCTTCTTTTTCACGAACAGTACCGGGGATCCCCATGGTGAAGAGTTTGGTCTAATGAACCCTTTCTCTTCTAACTCTCGGATTTGCTTTTTCAGCTCCTCAAGTTCATTAACAGGCATCCTATAAGGATATGTGTGCAGTCCCATGTATCAGTTCGATGATAAACTCTATATCGCGATCTGGTGGTCCCCCTGGCAGTTCTTCTGGGAAGACGTTAGGGTATTCTTGGACCACTGGCATTCCTTCCAGAGGAACGCCCATGGCATAACAGATCGCCCTTTTTCCATTGGAAAGGTTTGTTCATCTTGACTTCAACTACCAACCCAGGACATTTGGTAAGGACTATTGTTCTATTGGCGCAGTCTATTACCCCTTGGTACTTGGACAGCCAATCCATTCCAAGGATAACGTCTAGGGTCTGGGCTTGCAACACCATCAAGTCTTCTGGAAACATGATCCCATCAAACTGCATTTCCACCCCAGGGCTTACTAACTTGGCCCATAATAATCCTCCAGGTGAGCTGAGCTCTAAGGGTTTCTTGAGAACAAAAGTTAGCAACTGCCACCGATCCAGAATAAAATGTATGAATCAATCCAGTTAAGAACAAAAGTTAACTCTAAGGTGGACTGAATGAGCCGTCCTGGTTGCACCGGTTCGGCAAGCCACTGGCCGGAGGAACAGGAAACAGGGGGAGTAGAAAGGTTGCCTGGTGATGCCTTCGGGGAGAAGTGGCTGCTGATAATGAAAAGAGACTTTGCTTTAAGAAATTCTCATGTGATGATGGCTCATAATATGATATTTGTTAAACAATCCTAATCGGATCTTGAACATTATTCTTATTCCAGGGTTTGTGTGCTACGGTTTTCTTGTGTCGACAAAAGAGAAAATGTGGCTCACATAATTCCCAAGAATGCTGACAAAAAGGATGGCAATAGGTATCACATAAAAAGTTTTAAAAATTCCCTATTTTTGCATTATAAATTTTTGGGATATTACAAATAACTAACCGTTTGTGATAAAAACAGAAATACTTTTGCTAAAACTGCTAATTTTACAACAAGTAGTTCAACACTTGTGCAAAGAACTTGGCATACTCATACCTAATCCTACAGTCGTCGCTGCAGAAGATGATGCGGTTGCCCCACCCTTCCGTCACTTTCTCCTTCATTTCAGAACTGGATATTGGACATAAAATGAAATCAACATGAGATTATTTTGCATTGTATCAACTGATATGATTTTTTGGTTTTTCTTCTTTTATAGATTTTCAGAGGAATTACAATCAGGTTCTCTATGGTCTCTCAAACCAAAACGAACACCCAAAGCTTAGTACGTATTTTTGTAGGTATATAAATATATATGTTGCTTGTAGGCTTCAGAGGTCAGCCATGGGGTGAGGAGGGCTTGCGGCCACGAGGCCGACGATGTGGACAACGACATTGTGAAGAAGAGTGATGGTGATTGCCGACCTCCTCACCTTGGTCCTCATCGTTAGACTCCGTGTGATCACCTTGGCGCACGATGGTACTATAGCTAGCTGCGTACGTATTCAATACTGTGCGTGCTCACCATGGTACGCGATGATCATTCTTACAAAACAAGGAAGAGACGAAGAGACACATCGTAACGTCGGCGCACGAGACAAAGAGATGTGTCGTAACGTCGGCGCACGAGACGAAGAGACGCATCGTGTAGGAGATGAAGCATTGAACATATCATAGACACTTCCAACCACAAACCGTCTGTGAGACGAAGAAACGCATCGGGGACGAGACGAAGAGACGCATCGGGGAGCCGAAGCGGCATTGTTGCATTTCAAAGATACATATCACAGATGATTCCAACTACAAACAGTCTGTGATGAGTTAATTATCACAGATAGTTTTCAACATGAACTGTCTGTGATATTACCTTTTCACATATGATTTTTAGCGCAGCCGGTAACACAGAGAGATGCTAAACCAAAATCGTTTGTGATTGTATTTAATACTAACAGTTTTGGTCAACCGTCTGTGATGAGGCATCCAATATTAGCCTTTTTGTAGTAGTGATACATAGATATTTGTAAGGAATAAATCAGAGATGTAATAATCATTGTGGATGGAACACCTTCCCGTCTTTCCCTCCCACAAGGAACACAAAGTCACAGACAAATGTTGGTCGCACATGTGTCAATGATCAAACGAAGTATATGACAGGAGATGATTAAAAAATTTGGCAGGTTGAACATCTAGTACCACAACACTTTACAGATCGGCCGATAGGAAAACATAAATTGTTGCATCTTCCAGTGTGAGAACAAACTATTTGTCATGGCCTAGTTAATTTCTTATTATAAACTAAAAATTGGGTTGGATTTTTTTTCAAAGCACATGGACCTCAATACCCATATAATTACATAGCAAATATCAAAATGCAATGTTCGCCTTCATGTATTTCATACGGCGCATTAAAGCATAATACAATTGAGGACAAAATAAAAGATGCCATTTTGACTAAAAAGCGCTTCAGGTTGGACATGTCCTTAACAACAACGAGAGTGCCGAGGTAGTTGCGCATAGCATCTTCAAACTCGTGACAAATCGAAGATGTCTAAAATCATCGAAGTAGACACATGCACCAATTGGAAAGACCTTTTTTCGTACTAAAGCAAGAAGGATTAGGCGGATGGGAAGAGCAATCAAAACCTTGCGGGTTCGTCTTGGGCGTGTCCATGGCAACGGCGATGCTAAAGTAGCCGTTCCTAGCATCCTTGAACCCATGGCGGATGAGATCGATCTCATCCTTGTCGGTGTCGGACCCCAGGGTGGAGAGGGAGGGGAACGAGAGGCGGAGAGGGAGAGGGGAGAGACCGTGCGACACGAGGCTCGAGCCAGCGTGAGAAGGAGATGGATGGAGCGGGGATCAGGGAGGAAGGAGAGGGAGGGTGCGACGGTGCTGGATGGAGGAGCGGCGATGGACGAAGGGACACGAGGAGGAGGGGAAGAGGAGAGCGACAGTGGAGCAGGGATGTGGGATGAGGGAGAGGGGGGTGTGGCGGCGCTGGAGGGAGGAGCAGCGGCGAAGGAAGGGACGGGAGGCGGAGGGTAAGAGGAAAGCGGCAGTGGAGTGAGGATTAGGTGGAGGAAGAGGGTGGGTGCGGCGGTGCTGCAGGGAGGAGTGGCGGTGAAGGATGCAAGGCGATGGGATGGACGGGATGGGAGGCACCGAGACGGCGCTTAGGGAGGGAGATCAAGGGAGGGAGCGGCGGCGCCAGTGGAGAGGGGCGGCGGAGGAGGGAGAGGAACGGTACGGGAGGTAGAGGCGAGGAGCAGCGGCGCGGGATCGAGCGAGCGAGAAGACGGGAGAGAGATAGGTAGTGATAGGGTTTTCCACCGCCTAGGAGCTTCTGCACACGATATCGGCCATCCGATGACGATCCAACGGCCAAAATATTTTTGATGATGTGGCTGGCACGGCTACCTCTACATACGATATGGACCATCCGATCACAATCCGACGGTCCAAACATTTCTGATGACGTGTACCGCGCGGGAGGAGCTCCTTTCCTTCTACTGTTAAGGTTAGTAATTCCATTTTTCTAAATTAGGCAACTAGAAATCTTTAACAGTTGAAGGTGTCTAAAAGTTATATTGTTAAGGCAGTAGATAATCATGAATATTAAGCCATAAAGGGCACCAGGGTTCACTCCAAACAGAGACATCTCCTTGGAAAAGTTGAAATTGAACTGAGTTAAAAATGTGATGCTTTACTTTATGAATTGTGTCCCAAGTCCAAGATTTGGGGCTATTAGAATTAGACCTCCAGAAGGTAGTGAGAGGGAAATATTTAGCCTTTAAAAGTTTAGCCCATAGAGATTCAGGGTTACTCACTACGAACGATATTGATGCCCTGGTGTAATGTTTTACTCCTAGTAAATTCCTTTTGAAAAAATAATTATTTAACCCTTTTTAAATATGTTTTGTCTTGTTTTAAAAAATATTTTTTATTGATTACTCATTGCCCAACAAATTGATTTTTTTTTGCTAAAATGGCGCTATTGACGCCCTCAAAAGCAAATGCAAACCCTCCCGACATCAAAAAACAAAAATGGCACCGCAGAGCGTTCGCCACTCGACATGTCGCCAAGTCCAGTCCCCTAGGGACCGGACCTAGCTCGTTCGTGCCCCTGGGGGCCAGACCTAGCTAGTTCATGCCTCAGGGCACGAACTAGCTAGGTCCGGCCCCCAGGGCACGGTACTAAGTGCCCCTAGGGCACAGTGTCCCTCTTCACCGTACGCGCCCGCCTGGGAGGGAATCGAATCAATTCCCTCTGTTCCATCGTGTCACATCGTCCGTCATTCATGCCCCCAAGCATGCAAAGCTTTCCTCGCGTGCAAAAAAAAGCCCACATGAGGGAATCTGATGCCCCCCACCCATCGCTCACAGTCGGCGGAAATTATTCGTTCGCGCGGCTATAAATCCCGGCGTCGCTCCCACTCTCTCTCTCTCACTCATTCTCGCTCAACATAGAGAGACGGAGAGAATAGAGCGATTTCCAATTTCGCTACCGATTAAGAAGTGCTTAGAGTAGTGCTTAGCAGTCATATTAGTACAGAAAATTCGACATCAAGAGGAGGTAATTTTTTCTCCTATGCATTATGTTTATTAACTGTGTAATTAGTGATAAATTAATTTAATCATAATTACTTGGTCCAAAATTAGTTGTAATTATTTAGTCATAATAAATTAGCCCTAATTAATTAGTCATAATTAATTTAATCATAATTAATTAGTCATAATTAATTTAATCATAGTTAATTATTCATAATTAATTAGTCATAATTAATTAGTCGTAATTAGTTAGTTTAGTCATAGTTAATTAGTTGTAATTCATTAGTCCAAATTCATTAGTCGTAATTAAACTAGGTGTAGTTGAATAGTCATAATTAAATTAGTCGTGCTTAATCCAGTATTGTTTAGTTTAGTCATAGTTAATTAGTCGTATTTAATCTAGACATAATTAATTAGTCGTAATTAATTTGGTCTTAATTATTTTAGTCGTAATTAAATTTGTCGTAGTTAATTAGTCGTAATTAAATTAGTCATGGTTAATTTGTCTTAATTAATTTAGTCATACTTAATTTTGCTATCATTTTATGTTCACGATTAGTGTTGTAATATTTACTGGCTGCATGTACGTTATTTCGTTTTAATGCTTCATTTCCATGTATTTTGGCATTATAATTATTCCAAACCGACTCGGCGTTTCATCTCTTGCGAGCCATGCCTTTACCGGAGCTACTCAAACCATTCTACGACAAACATCACTGTAGCAAGTTGTAAATCATTGGGGACAGGGATGGTCCTCCACCCCTCGTGCTTAGGTCAAAAAAGCATTACTATGAGCTTGACCCTCACTACATCCCACTCCTTCGGGACATAGGCTTCCTGCCCTTTGCGAGGATGCTCCACGTCGACCGCTACTTTACCCTGGATGAGAGTCTCATATCGGCACTTGTTGACAGATGGAGACCCGAGACGCACACATTCCACTTTCAGTTGGGAGAGAAGACGGTCACTCTCCAGGATGTCTCCTTGACCGGTCTGCCGATCACGGGAGATGCACTTGTTCCACCCCATTCGCCGGTGGATTGGAATGCCCGCTTGGCGTATTGGTTCAACCTAGCTGTGCCAGACAGGGCCCGTAGTGTCCCTCGGGCATGACTTAGGAATTTTAGTCGATGCATTGCGAATGCACGAGACGAGGTTGTTAGGACGTACCTTTTGCATCTTTTCGGTTGGGCCTTGTTTCCCACCACGCAGGGTGATTGGGTGTACTCGTCTACATCGTCGAGTCTTTGGTTGACGCCGAGCCTGGGGAGATTCCCCATTATAGTTTCAGATCAGTCGTCCTTTACACCATATACAGGGGGTTGTGTGACGCTTCGTAGTGCAGCACTAGTCTAAAACCGTTCCTTCTCGTCTGCTACGTGATGCTACAGTTTTGGAGTTGGGAGCACTTCCCTATTGGACGGCCCACCTTCCGGAATGTAGCGCACCCATACTCTGAGTTCCACGACCCAGCAGATGGGCCAACTATGGTCACCCGGTGGACTTATACCAAGTTTCATTGGGCCAGAGACAGACCGGCGAGGTGCTACCCCGTGTTCCGCAAAGAGTTTGAGATGCTACACGATGACAACATCATATGGTCTCCATGGGGCCCATACTTCGTGAACACGGTAGCGCCGCACGGATTGTCCGTGCAATGCACACAGAACGTCGAATTATGGGCGACGACCTACCACCTTGCGTTTTCCCGTATGGTGTAGCCTTACACGCCACAGTGCGTAATAAGACAGATCGATCTCTACCAGGTTGTGCCCCTCTCGGCGAGAGGATGCTCGAGCGAGCTGTCCACTTGTGAGTACAACTCCATCGAAGTAATGTATACAGTTCATACCTACATCTGCTATTCTCACATAAATCCTTCTCGAATGTAGGCAATCGAGGATGGGCCAACATTCTGGGGACTGATAGGCAGTCCAGTATTAATGGACTACGGCTTGGACAGCGATGGCGCACATTGAGGTTCTACAGGTGCAACGGTCGTACGAACCTCGTTTACAGTGTTGACCTCGTCTACAGGATGGGCCAACATACCCGAAAGCTACCTTTATAGATATTCAGTACCAAATAGTAAAAATATCATGAATGACGTGAGCATAGGTTGTGAGTGGTTTACAGTGTTGTCACGCCATGAAACGATGTGTCGATCAAACGAGTGATGAAGCCTCTCTTGGTCGGATATGGGATTTACCCCTTCTAACATAACAGGAGAGATATCTCTGGGACCCTCGTTGTGGTCGGATAAAGAAAGTGCATGGTCATGCCACTAGTGGTCGAAGTGTCGACCACATGAAGTTATTCGACACTTGATTGAGAAAGTGTTGAACATTCCATGGATGACACAACATCTCACCTGGAGTTCAACCAAATATCATGAGGCAAAGTGAGAATACACGAGAAGGTCTTTCAGTTCGATCAGATACAGACTAGTCGTATGGAGGTACAAGCTGGTCGTAGGCTGGTCGAACATGGTCACTAAGTAGTCGAAACGTGGTCGTAAGGAGTTACGAATTGGTCGAGACCAAATATGAATTTGTCGTATAGAGATACAAGCTGGTCGTTAGTGATATGAACCTGGTCGTAGATCGTATTACATTAAGGTTTATCCGATATATTTTATGTGTGTTTGGGAATCATTATGTGCTGCTAGGTACCGCTAACGACTAGTGGTCGAAAAAGAGTTTCTAAGTCACAACCGATTACACATGAACTTATAGGGTCGCACACTTAAAGGGCTAGGATTTGATTTTTATGGTGATCCAAATTCTTGTAGGCTACGAGTTCCTAATGGACCTCAAGTACGAGACCCATCATAGATGCCTATATATAGAGGGGTGGTGGCGTGGGGTGATCATGATCTTTTAAAAAAACTCCTGAAACCCTAATAGCCATGCTTTCCTCATACCACGCTTCAGGCGCTAGCACTCCAGCGCGTGTTATCCCTGCCCTGTACGTTTGGATACCTTGGAGGTATTGTTGCGAAGTATCAGCACTAGGACGATCCGCAACTAGTGATGATCACAAGACTCGGAGAAGAAGACGCGCGGCGAGTACGACTATGACTGTATCAACTCGCTACATCGACTCTACTTCCGCTGCGAGTCGACGCGTCTAATGGTAATCTCATGATCTATTACTAGCGGAGGTTCCTTGGTTGCACGATAATTTTTTGTTTTGTACTATCGTAGCTTACACGTAACCCTTCACCGTGCTCGTCTCCTAGGTCGACATGGCCTAGTGAGACTAGCGAGCGTCTTAGCGCTCCCCGTTGATCATCCGCATTGCAGATCAGGGAGGTAAGTTATGTTCAATTTACGCCTTGATTTTTTATTATGTGTTAGGTTGTGCTAACATCATGCTGTCTTCCAGCCGCACGTCCATCGGAATGCATCACTGTTGCGATCAACATCTGCACGACCTACTCAGACTGGCGGTCGTCTAAGCGCTCTGCGTATGTCATCCGCACTGCATATTGGGGAGGTATGTGATGTTCATCTTAGGTCAGGATTATTAATTTCTCCTAACACCATTCCATCTTGTAGCCTTCAGTTGGGTGTGGGGATGATGACGAATCAACCGATGAGGATGCGGTCATCCCAACTTCTGCTAGGGAGGACTACACGACGTCAGTATTTTGAGCGTACCACCCAGGGTGCCCATCCCTAGTCCACGCTCAGGAGAACCTTGACCAGTACGGAGTACCGTACCAAGGCTAGAGCTTCGCGTCACCCGGGGTTGCTGGTACATCGTACAGTCAAGGCCAGAGCTCCTCCGCACCAAGGGTCGTTCAAACATAGTACCTGGGGGCGTGGCTCCGGGACGGATTTCTTGCTTCGTTCATTACGAATATGATGACAGGTGGTAGCCAGTTTGGCATGACTCAGTTCGACGACATTGATGTTGGACAGACTCAGCTTGGCTAGGGTCAACTTGCTAAAGCACATCCGTCCACTCAACGGTCTCCGTACGTTCTCCGAACCGATACACGCTCTCCGGGCTGGTTCACGTATCCTACAGGACATGCTCAACGCAAGATCAGGACACATACGTAAACGCATACACAGTGAGCAGAGAGTGGCTCAAACGAGTGAGCTATATTGTAGTCTGCGTGTAATTATATTGTATACATTATGTGTGTATATGTATCCACGATGTTGTGTGCTTATGTCGTACTATATTAGTACATATTTTGCATAACATATATTTATGTACATATTTGTATGCATTATGTGCATATTATACATATTTGTATACATCATACGCCCTATTATGACATAAAATCATTCAAACAAATTTTTCGCATGATTTAAAATCATTCAAACAAATCCATGGACATTGTTTGTCATGCCGTGTAGCCAGCTAGCCGCTGCATGCATGCCAGCTACACTAGCTACTAGGAGTACATCGGTTCCAGAGACAGTGCGACACACGTACGTAGTTTGCCGAAGTTCACATAAAATCATAAAACACGCGAGATTTACATGAAATCATAAAACACCTGAGGGCGACAAGGGTCCACCCCAGGGCCACAACAAGGCACGGTCTACATAAAATTATAAAACACCTAAGATTCAAATGAAATCATAAAACAACCGAGGGCGACAGAGTCCACCCCCAAGGCCACAACAAGGCTCCACCATGCCTCAAAGACACTGAACTCGACAACACCGTACCCCAAAGGCAAGGACTAGCCACTTGGTGCCCGAAGGAGACATCCAGCCCTCTAAGGCACGGAGGAGGGAGTCCATGCTCCTAGAGACCGAACTTCGCGACGTGTCAAGCGTCAAAAGCTCCACAGCGCCATTTTTTGCTTTATATATCGGAAGAAGGGTACATTCTAACCATGCTAACAACCGTGAGGTAACAACGTCACGCCAAGAAAAATACATACAAAAACAATCAGTGAACTGACAGACGTCTGAGCATTGGTGTTTAGCCGGTTTTGCACGCAAATATCTTCAGAAAACATAGGCACACAAACATGTGATTCATACGCACAATGGGGGAGCTTTAGCTATACCTGCGTACCATCCAGCCAAGACCATTGGTATATATCATTGTACAGAAGGGCATAATCAAGACCCTGGCTTTTATCCACTAAGGAAACCTTTACGGAGGAAATGGCATTCTCCCAGTGACAAGTAGGAGGAACAGGTAGTCAAAGTCATTCCAGCTCTCCTTTTCTTTTCCAAGAAATCCACAGGTGCACTATAAGTTAAGCAACACCATGCCAGTTTTTTCCTAAAATACAACGCATGGTACACGTCTATGGCACAACTGCTCGTCCAAGGCGAACGCGAGTTCAAACTTTTCTGAAGAGACATACATTGCCTGGTAATTTTGCTGCCGAGCAACGCCAAGGGAACAGCATTCCAAACCTCCAGCAAACTGGATCTGATACTCCTCCGCTAAATAGAACTAGAACTCAAGGTTCCTCGAGGATGGCGCAGGCAAGATTTGATGCCAGAGCCAATCTGACGGAGTTCAGCGCATGGCTTGGTAGGTGATTACTGCAAAAGTCAGGACGCAGCTTGGCCATTGACAGTTCTTGTAGCTTGTTGAGCAACAAGGTTGTTTCAGCAACATTCAACAACGGGCAGGGTTTGCAATTAAGTAGCCTCACCTGCAGAAAAGGTCACAGAAAGAGAATCAAAACTCCAAAAATCTTAAAGTTTTGCAACATTCAACAACGGGCAGGGTTTGCAATTAAGTAGCCTCACCTGCAGAAAAGGTCACAGAAGGAGAATCAAAACTCCAAATATCTTAAGGTTTAACGAAGCTACTTTGCTGAACGAACATCCTAAGCGAACACAGGGCAGCTTACCGAGTCATGCAGAAGGGGTAGCCAGAAACGTTGTGGTGTAGAAGGGTTTCTCATCAGCTGCAAAGAAATAGATATATAAGCAAACAATTTATGCCTGAGGTCAAAAGCCTGTAGACAACGCAGACTATTGATGTCCTGCAAGATGCATATTATTTACAGCCCTCTTCTACTAGTGGTCTTGAATTGAATTGCAGGAACTCAGCTTAGTTGTAAATTTTCACCTGTATAAGAAACTCCACGGTTTGGCGAGCAGCCTCACCAGTCCTTCCTTCTAGCGCCTGTTGAAGGGACCTCTTGAAATCTCGGTACCTTTGCAAAATTATATGCGAGCTGATATGTAAAAATGTTGTGAAGAGAAGAGAAACAGAAAATTCATGAAAAAAAAAGAACGAAATACCTGTGAAGGAACTCAAGACCACCTGCACTACCAATGTCAGAACCTAGTAACTCAAGCAAGCCTTCCCATTGCTGACCATGCAAAATCACTATTAGCTATTGCCACAGATAATATCATTGCTAAATTATCTGCTTGATGAAAAAGGGGAGAATTTAGCACCTTAAAACTATCATCTGTGACCGATTCCCCAATGTGTTCGAATAATTGTTGAGCAATTCTGTCCAGACGAACTTTATCACGAGCTTGCTGGAACCAGTAAACCCCCGTCCCTTTCCTACCATGCTTCCAATGATAAATACCAGCAATCTAAAAGAGAAAAAAGTTATTAAATAACTTCTTAGGTCAGTTACGACAAGAGGACAGCAGGTTACACTAAAAAATGCACAATCTCAAATTCAAGTTTGAACATTTAGATAAAGGCTAAGCCATGTTCAAACCCCAAGATGATCATGAACAGGCGTGTTTTAAAATATTACGAAAAAAAGGTTATGCATATATTAGAAACCACATTTACCTTCATGATGTTTGTACTAATATTCTCCAGTTCATACAAACGGCAAATTTCCAAAGTCTGCTCAAAGATACGAGTATTAGCTGACAAATTATAGATACAGAAACACTACAAGGAAATATCGAGTCGAATACACGGTACCTTCAGTACTAGACGATTATCTTGTATGGGTTGCTGGAGAAGTAGAATCTCCAAGAGCCCTAGGCCTTGGTTTAGACACGAGGACAGGTAAGTCGGTGCAATCTGAATACCAAACATCCAAGATGGCCATTACTAACAATGTCAAAATAAGAAATTTTCCTATCAAAAAAGACTAGCGGTTGTACAGAAGATCTGATATAAAAAAACTAGACAATGGATGATAGCAAACCACATGATACCCATACTGTCACGGACCGGATTGTTGGAGGGGATTGGATCGAAGAGAATAGTCCGGGACGTGGTACTGGACCTCGACGGCGCGGCAAGGGAGCCGTGGTGGCTGCTGCCGCACGGCCAAGGCAGGATTGCCGCCCGCAATAGAGAGGGAGAAAAAGGTGGGTTTTCTGATTTTCTAACTTAATTGCAAAAGAGAGTACATAGCATCTTTATTCTTTATATAGTGGATGCAGGACATGTCTAACCTAATACAAATTCTAACACAATCCTTCCCGAATACGAATCATCTTACTAAATTGCTAAGTGTGCTGAAGGGACTTATCTAGGAACCTACCATATCCTAAAGGGATATCGTAACTTATCTCTTCTAACTAATTTAGAATTAACCCTCGTGTATCCGAAATAGCCGGAAATACTTGTCGTGTCGGTTTCAGTCTCTGCCCATCTATGCTAACCGGTTCGACCGGGAGGCCACCGGTCAGACCGGTCGACCCACCGGTTGGACCGATTTCCCTCTTGCGCCGTGAGTAGGTCAGGACCCACATGACATCTCTCCCCTTCTCCAGCAGCAACTCATCCTCGAGCTGGAAAAGAGGAAATAATTGTTGAAACTTCTCCAAAACATCCCAAGAAGCATTTGCTGCCGAAGCGCCCTCCCCTGGAACTAGAAGCTAGATTTGACCACAAGCAACACGCGACTTGAGAACGGTGGCCGGTTGTAGACACACCAGACCGTTCAGCAACGGCGGCTGGAGGGCTGTTAGGAGCAACACCCACAAATGGCTTAAATAGGCTGACGTGGAATACATCATGAATTTTGGCACACTCCAGCAATTCCAAACGATAAGCAATCAGGCCAACACGTTGAAGCACTTTGTATGGTCCAAAATAGCGAGGTCCCAATTTTCCACGGTTGGGTAGAGACAATGATGTTGCACGATGATGACTACGGGGCCAAACCCATTGACCGACAATCAACTCCAAGTCACAATATCCTTTGTCATACTGACATTTGTACAAGCTTTGGGCCTGAACTAGCCGATCATGGACCTCCAACAAGAATTGTCACGGTCGCGGACTAACTGCTCGACTGTAGGGAGGCATGTGCTACCCGGCTCATAGGAGCACAAAGATGGTGGTGCCCGGCCATACACCACGTGGAACAGCGAAGTTCGAAGTGATGTCTGAAAAGAAGTGTTGTAACAATATTCCGCCAAAGACAACCAACGAAGCCATTGCTATCCCCGGTGATACATCGAAGGAACATGACAATGATCTTATTAACGACCTCGAACTGACCATCTGATTGGGGATGAAAAGAGGTACTGAGATGGAGCCTAACACCCGCCAAACGAAATAATTCGGTCCAAAACGTGCTTGTGAAGACTAGATCGCGATCAATGACAATGGAGGAGGGAACCCCATGGAGCCGAACAATCTCACTGAAAAATACCTAGGCGACCGAATGTGCTGTGTAGGGGTGCGCCAAAGGAACGAAGTGCGCATACTTTGAAAAACGGTTCACCACCGTGAGTATAATTGTTTTCCCATGTACGCGCGGGAGGCCTTCAATAAAATCCATAGCGATGTTGGGCCATATCATGGAGGGAACGTCCAACGGTCGTAGGTCGGCTGGATGTAACTGTTCACCTTTATTCCATTGACATGTATCACATGCACGCACGAAATCCTGAACCACAGAGCGAGCATTTGGTATGTGAAAATCCGCACGCAAACGATGGAGCGTTTTCTGGACTCCATGTCCACTGTCGTGAGCCGCCTAGAGGAGGTGATGTAGGAGGACAGTAGTTGGTGGAACGAATACCCGCTGGTTGAAAGTCACCAGACCATCGATGATGGCCCATGGTCCGCGCTGAGTCCCGACTATGATAGACGTATGGAGTTGTTGCACAGTTGAATTTTGAGCCAACTCGAGGCGAAAGTCATTGAATACATCAAACTGAGGAGATGAAAGTGCCATAGCCGGACATTGCTCTCAGTGTCACATCGGGAGAGTGCATCGGCGACCACATTGGTGCGACCCGGTTTATATTCCATGCCAAAATCATGCCTAAGAGCCTGCTAACCCATTGATGTTGTGGAATTGTAGACAGTCGTTGATCAACCAGAAACTTTAAACTGTAATGGTCAATGCGTACCAAAAACTTGCGGCCCCATAAGTAAGGTCTCCAATAGAAAACTGCCTGAACAAGACCGATGAGCTCGTGTTCATAGGTAGCCAAGCTCACATGGCGAGGGGCAATCGGCCAGCTAAAGAAAGCAATAGCGCTCATGCCTTGGTGAAGGACCGCACCAAAGCCATGGCCTGATGCATCACATCCGACGATGAATTCCGCAGAGAAATCCGGTAACTGCAATACCGAGGCCCGAGTGAGCCATCTGGAGTTGTTCAAAGGCGGTTTGGGCTGTGTTTGTCCAGTGAAAAGCTTCGCGCTTGAGCAATTGAGTGAGGTGCCACGAGGGAACCGAAATCCTGAATGAATTTGCGGTAATACCCAGCAAGGCTGAGGAATCCACGAACTGCCCGTACCGACTTTGGAACCGGCCAAGACATTACTGCACATATCTTTGCTTGGTCGATGGCGATGTCAGCTGCGGATACCACGTGGCCCAAGTACGCAACTGTCTCCCCAAAAAAACATTTGGAGCGTTTCAGGAAGAAACGATGGTACTGTAGTGTGCGGAGAATGGCACGAACATGGCAGAGATGTTCGAACCACGATGGATTGTAGATGAGGATGTCATCGAAGAAGACCCAACACAAAACGACAGAGGAAATTGTGGAGGACGGAGTTCATCAGTGCTTGGAATGTGGCCGGCGCGTTGGTGAGACCGAATGGCATAATGAGGAACTCAAATAGCCCTGGGTGAGTGCATCACAGAGTTCATCAAACAATTCCTCCGCAACTAGAATAGGAAATTTGTCCTTGATGGTGCGGTCATTGAGAGCACGGTAGTCAACACAAAAGCGCCAAGATCCGTCAGTATTTTTGACGAGTAACACCGGGGAAGAGAAAGCCGACGTATTGTGGTGAGTAGTCCCTTGCTGAAGTATCTCCGCACACTATTTTTCGAGCTCGTCTTTCTGCAATTGGGCGTAGCGGCAGGGTCGAACGGCATCAGTCCCACGCTTCAGGTGGATGCGATGATAGCGGTCCTTGACTGGCGACTGCTCGTGTGGCTCGGCAAAGAGGCTAATGAATTCGTTGAGTAGATCATCCACTAAGCTAGTACCGGAACAAGCAAGCAACCTAGCCGACCGAGGCTCCATTGGAAGGCCATGCCAAATCACCTTGTGCATGTCACGAGTAAAGGCCATGGTCATGCGGGAGAAGTCCCAAGTGATTGGTCCAAGCGTACCGAGCCACTGAACTCCCAAGACCACATCAAATCCTTCCGAAGGCATGGCATAGCAATCCAACATGAAATCTTCCTATCCAATGCGAATGGGCAAAGCACGGCAAAGGCTGAGGCTGGTGACGTGATCACCATTGGCGATTGTAACGCTAAGACCCGACTGAGGCTGCATGTGCACGCCGGTGACATGCACCACATGGTCGGCGATGAAGTTATGCGTGGAGCTGGAGTCAAGGAGGGCGACCAATGTAGCGGTGTCAATTACCACCAACATGCGCATAGTATGGCCGGAGCGGGGCTGAATGCCGGTGCGGGCTGCGGCCAAGGAAATCTTCGGCTCAATACTGGTGGCCGAGGGATCTTCCTGGTCGTCGTCGTCGCCGAAGCCCAGGTGAATCTCGATGACGAAAAGGCGCTTACAGCGGTGGCCCACGAAATACTTTTCATCGCACTGATAGCAAAGCCCGTGTGCACGGCGACGTTCCATCTCGGCCGGTGTTAGCAAACGGTGCGGCACAACTGCTTGGGCAGGGCCCCAAGCGTGGAAGGTGTCCTCGGGCGGTCTGACTGGAGAAGCCCCACCGGTCTAACCAGCTGTAGTAGCTCCCGAGCCGGGCGGTCCGACCAGGATGGACCCGCTAGTCGACTCGATCGCACACAAAGGTCGTCGTGGGGGAACGGCCGGGGTGGCCACTTGTGTACAACGCTCATATGTGTGCGCAAGGTTCATCGCAAACTCCAATGATTGAGGTGCTTGCAATTAAACATCAGTCTGAAGAGGCTGCCCGAGATCAGCTGTGAACTGAATCTGTTGGCGCTCTGTTAACGGGTCGGTACAGCACAAGAGAGCGAGAAATTGGTCGGAGAACTCCCAGACCGTACCCTTCTTGTGCAGTGCAATAATCTCGACCAACAGATTGCTACGCAAAGGTGGCCCAAAGCGGGTGTTGATCAGCTCGATGAAGTGGCGCCATGAGGGCGTGCCCATGTTGCAATCCAAGCAATGGTACCAAAGCTGGGCCAAACCCATCATGTGAAAGGTTGCTAGCCAAACCTTGTCTTCCTCCATGGTGTGTTGTCCCCGAAAAAATTGCTCACAACGATTGAGTTAGGGCAACGGATCTTCCTGACCGTCGAATGTCGGAATGTTCAGCTTGTGGAAGCGAGGGACACCACCACGGCAAGTGGCACGCCCTTCCCCCATTGGGCGATGTGCTGGGGGCACCTCGATATCGGTGTCGTGGTGCACCCCTCCCGCGGGTGTCTGAAGACCATGTGCAGCCCGGCGAGGACTAGGGAGTAGGCCTTCTGTCGCTCATAGGCCGACGTCGCTGATGGAGTCGTGGTCGAAGTCGGGGGCCGGCTGCCGGTGGCCTTGCTCCAGGCGTGTGATGGCGAGATGATGGGTGTGTTGTTGGTTGTCGATGTTGCGGGCATGTCGATCTTGTCGTAGAGCTTGAGCCGATCGAGCTCCATTTGCTGCAACATAGCGTCTAACTTCTTATCGACCACATCCGGACTATCTCCTTCCGACATGGTTGGTGAAGCAGCAGATGTCTCTGATACCAAGTTGTCACAGACCGGATTGCTGGAGAGGGGATTGGATCGAAGGGGATAGTTCAGAGCAGTAACGGGACGTGGTCCTGGACCTCAACGACGCGGCAAGGGAGCCGTGATGGCTGCAGCCGTGCGGCCAAGGCAGGATTGCCGCCCGCAATAGAGAGAGCGAGAGAAAGATGGGTTTTCTAATTTTCTTACTTGATTGCAAAAGAGAGTACATAGAATCTTTATATAGTGGATGCAAGACTTGTCTAAGCTAATACGAATTCTAATACAATCCTTCCCGGATACGAATCATCTTCCTAAATTGCTAAGTGTCCTGCTGGGACTTATCTAGGAACCTACCATATCCTAAAGGGATATCCTAACTTATATCTTCTAACTAAATTGCTAAGTGTCCTAAAGGGACTTATCTATGAACCTACCATATCCTTAAGGGATATCCTAACTTATCTCTTCTAACTAATTATAGAATTAATCCTCATGTATCCGAAATAGTCGGAAGTGCTGTCGGTTTCGATCTCTGCCCATCTGTGCTAACCGGTTCGACCAGAAGGCCACCGGCCAGACCGGCCGACCCACCGGTTGGACCGGTCTCACTCTTGCACTGTGAGTAGGTCAGGCCCCACTTGACACATACAAACACTAGAATCTTCAAACATGAACCAAACCACAAAACAGAACATAGCGATGCATAGCAAGCTAGTCTAGTTATATACTTATTTGGTACTGCACTAGTGTTACAAAACTTACCTGCCAAGTTAAAGAATGAGAACACAAAACTTGAGCATAGACTAGCCGGTGCAGTTCCTCTATGCTTATACCACCAAAGTTAGGCCACTCTTCATGCAACATAATATCTGCATAGTCATTATCAGCTGTCAACAGCTCCATAGCGTGTGTGACCATCCTGCAGTTACAGATGGTAAAATATATTACGACACGGTGTTTCAAAGTTGAGAGTAGGTAGAAAATCAAATGGCCAACTATCCATCTTACCAAGGACCAAATTTTTTTGTGCATTCCGCCAAGACAACCTAACCATGGAAAGGAAAAGAAAATGTTACACCAACAAGAAAAGGGGGGAAGGATAAGAAGTTGAGGGACATATGGAGTCTCAAAGATCACATTGCATTCCAACCTCTGGATTTTCTGAAAGGATACCAGTAAGGAGGCCTGTTAATCCATTATTGTCGGAAGATGGTTTAAGCTGTATGCATTTCTGTGCTAAGTGGTGCATCCCTTCAAAACCCTGACACAGTGCAGATTTTAGAAAACATAACATGAGGTTTCTATTGTTCAAATAAATACATCCTTTGAAAAACATTGTTCACATATATATTAAAAGCTAACTGTTTGCACCATACAAGAAATAAGAGGTTTCAGGAAATTCAGCCAGGGTAAATATCTGGCCATCTTAAAACACAGATTATTGTGCTAGGACATTTTAAGACGAATAATCATAATAGCTGGGCACTGTTTAGAGGACATGGTTAAAAAATCATCATGCTTTCATATAATGGGTCCTGGGGTAATGGGGTCATGTCACAGATCAAAGCAGACCAAATTATAAAATGGTCTTGCTGGCAAGGGGTTGCTCTAATAGCAATTGTGAAATGGGAAATTTTGGAGGAAAGAACATGCAAATCTTCGATGATTAAAAAAAAGCATCCCCAACACATCTGTACTCAAGCATTGGGCATAGAGGATTGCCATGAAAGAATTGACAATGGAAACTTAGCCAAGCAAACTACAAAGTACTAGAACTGATAATACAACAGCAAATGCATGGATAAGGGACTAACCACTGTAAATGGCCTTATATAAAGAAAATGAGAAGCAAATAGCTCCAGCCAATGGGAAGTAGCAGCAGTGAGGTCCTTTATGTTCCCCATCATGATATGAAGCAGATTCTTCAAACTATCACGGGTTTTTTGGTGACCGCACTGAATCCAAAATGCACTGCACTCCAGTTTACTTACTTGACCTCGCCATTTTTCCCATGACTGCAAATACAAATAGCTCAGCAATTGTTTTCTGCTAACTTCAAGGAAGGTATTACAATTATTATTGTCTCTCCCAGGTCCTGTTCTGAGCCTTGACAAACAATCATGTATCACCAAACACTTGGAAGTGATACTGTGCATATTTGGATCCAAATTTGTACTGTTATTTTCTTTCTTTTTTGTTTGGAGTAAACAGTACATGATGGAGCTTGAGAGGATTGAGCTCTTCTTTTTAATTTAGGAAAGAACATAGAGTTAGTGAAAAAAAAAATAGGGCAACATTGTCGGTGCATTCTGGTCTGGATACATAAATCAAAAGTTTCATATAGATAGAAAGTATAACTTTGGAAAATTGGTAGAAATATTTCACCAAGCCCAACCAGTATGGCAACCAGTTTGCCCTGATGAATAACAAGGTAAAACTGTTTCAGCTAAAAGTCTACCAGAAGGGAATGACTACATTTCTATTTGAACCCATATGTCATATTACCATGACCAAATAGTGATTGCCAAAACAAATGCACTAAACCAAGTTGATCAAGATTTGCATTTCTGGGTATCAAAAGCAGGCATGAAATTCCAAAAGGCCATATATGTAGTGCATGCCACATTAAAAACCGTGCGGTGACCAATCAACATTGCCACCAGAAATTATACTATATTCATAGAATGTGGACTCAAAGTGGACTGTGTTTTTTAATGATCCAGACAGGTCTGAACTCGGGTCATTTGGCTCTGATACCATATAAAATTTCATGCACAAACCAGTTTACCCAAAAGCTTAAGCTATTGAGGAAAGATGAGCAATATACTCATACTTCAACAGTGGACAAAAAGCAGGCTACGGCCCAAGGATGCAGCAGCAAGCAGCGATGAGAGAGCACAAAGCAAGAGCACTCATTTGCAAATAGTGGAGTGAATCTGAAGGTGCATAACAAGTTCGGCAGCATAGAGAATAGAGATGGTGCTGCATAGCAGTACAAGCAGCACACCGCGCATAGTGTGTGGTGGTGGACTACGGTAGCAATGAGGATAAAAATAGGCAAATTAACATCTGCTACGGTTTCGCAAAGATACGGGGAAAATGATTTTTTAGTGGATTAATTTGCAATATAGAAGCACTAATATGCAATGTCCAAATTTCACAGGGGCATAGAAGAAATGGTTCTTGCTTGAAAAGATGTCAACATTACAAAGCATACCTTGATAAAATCAGGTCTTGTTTTACAGCATTGGCCTAATTTACCCGTTGGCAAATCTGGTCTCATGCGTGGCATGGTTGACACAAGAACAGCAACAGCCTCAACCAATCCGTTTTCTGTCTGATGAACCAAAGGATGAAAGTAGTTGATGTTAGGAAAGTAGGTGTACATAAAATCTACTGACAGCATATGGCCAAAGCTGCAAGGATATACAAATCCCAGTTAGAAACAAACTTGCGAAGGAAAATTGGAAATTCCATGCCCCAGTTATACGTACATAACTAAAGCAACACAAGTGATAATAAAATTAAAGCGCGAATTACAACATAGAAGAGTCATGTCTTCATAGTATCTTACATGTAAAATGTAAGAATTCAAGCAAAAAATAGAGATAAATCAAATCCCAAAATGGACCAGAGCAATTCTAAGTCCTCATATCACAGATCACTCTCTTCCAACAATCATACCAACAAAATTATGCATTAGAATGGGTCCACCCAGCATTGCCACTTATTATTGTCTTCACAATAGCTGTACACAATTAAGATCCACAGGGAGAAAAACTATCTATAGGCTGCTGTTCCAACTGAATTCAAATACACTAAAAATCTCTTAAATCATTCAGTGAGGTCCATACAACCAGAAATATACCATAATTACATTTGTTGAAATTGCTGAACCACGTGTCGCATGAAGCTCCACCACAAAATAACAAAAAAAACTAAACAAGTATAATTCACCTGTGATTATTCTTCTACATTTGGGTACAGTGATACAGTCTCATAGTTCAGATACAGGGTACATATTGTTTTCGAAAAAGAAGAAGAAGAAGACAAATACTACAAATACTAAGGGAAATATCAATAATCTAAGCCCTCAAATCATTTTTTAAAATGATATTTTTATTTGCAAGATCAACATCATTGACAAAGAAATGAAGAATGACTCAAAGCAACAACAACATAAGTACCTCACGGTTGTCCATCTGATCCAATTGGTATGATCCATGAAAACGTAGCATATTCACCTACAAGAAAAACAACTTCAGATGGAAGACTTCTAACAAGAGTATTAAACCTAAAAAAATGTGTAAGAATATAGACCTACCACAATGTCAAGCCATCCAACTGAAAGTGCTGCTGACAATCCATTCCAGTAATCAGGGTCATCTTCGACGATCTATAAAATGTTCTTTCATTATTGATTTACTCTCATCAACATTAAGGCACCAAGGGTTGGAACTTGGAAGTAATACAAATGAATAGAAGTAATAGACAATATAGAACAGAACATCAACTCAAAAGCATGGTCAGTCCTAGTTTGTATAGAGAAACAGCGAACAACATGATTGGAAAGTACCAGTCTGACCTATATACTGCTATAAAATATAGAAGAATCAAACCTGCAAATTGATGAGTTTTTTCTGAAAATTGCTGAGCTTGCAATACACCGTGCTATCCATCTTGGTCAAGAGGCTGTTGTAATCCTAAAACCACAGGAGGAAGAATAAGAGAGACACCCTAGGCATTCTAACAACAAATAGTCTTTAAAAGTGGAACAAGGCAATAGTTGAAAGAAGGAGCATTACGGCTAACCAATCAACAAGACGCTCAGGAAGCCAACTCTGTAACTGTTTATCAACATAGAATATCTCCAACAACTCCCAGGCAGCCTTTAAACTAGTAGGCTTTTCCCTAACCTGTAAAGAAAAATATAGCAATTAGCCAATTACATTTTCCTTGGGAAAAAATAAAATTAAAAATTTAACGTAAATGATAGGAAAGCACTGTTCCTCAGGCACCAGAGAAAACAAGAAACAATGTAATATATAGAGATGGCCACCTTAAGAATCGTCCTCGGGTCTTCAATCATGAGAACAGGAAGAGAATCCGGGTTCCCAAGGAGATTACCGATGGTTTTGCTGTACTCGAGCACATATTGCCACCTAATAAAGAAACATGAAATCAAAAGCAAGCACATCTACAAAATAACATGCTGTGGACTAAGAAGCAGAGCGGCTTTGATTTACAGTAACTGGTAGGTTGTGCCTGTGATCCCACTATGAAAACAAGGTTTAAAATTTAAACAATATGTTTAGCTATGCATCAACATGAAAGTCTGAGAGGTACAACTTTAGCTTCTACAATACTATGGGTCCATTTGGAACACAGGAATAGGAAGAAAACACAGGAATACACCTGTAAAACAGAGTATTGGAAAACACAGGAAAATTTTCTAAGGGGCCGTTTGGATGAGCGTAGGAAAATCACAAGATTTTTTGTAGAGGGATTTTGGTAGTGAATAGTGTGATATATAACGTTTTTATTTACAAAACCAGTGACATGTGGGATCATTTAACAAGAGACCCCACCCCACCCTTCAGTTAATACTAGACTAGCTCTGCCTTGTGACCCTCATCTAGTTCCTTCCTCCTCATCCGTTCCCCATCTCTCTCTCTCTCTCTCTCTCTCTCTTGATAGGGTATGGGGGGAAGTGACGCACAGCGAGCTGCAGTGGCATCAGCGCGCACGCAGCGGCGGCCGCCTCTTCCTCGTACGACGAGCTGCAGCGGCATCGGCGGCATCGGCGGCACGGCGAGCTGCTGCGGCGTCATGATTTGCAACGGTTCAGCTTCGATCCCTTTGACCCATTCCTACTAACCAAACCGCTGTACAGTACTCATTCCAAAGGATTGTGGATTCCTGCGTTTTTCCTTTGGAAATCCTACGTTCCAAACAACCCCTAAAGGATATCTGAACACTTGGATAGCTAACAAAATCATTAACATTATAACAAACGTTGCTAAAGTTGACAATTTTGAATAGTAATGTGCCATGCCCATTTCCTATGTAAGCATAATTTTGCAAAATAAACTTGAAAAATTGTTCATTACTACAATTGGCAGACAGATCAACCCCTAATCGAAGCCAAATAGCACTTAGCAGCGCACACAGCCAAAAGAAGAAAAAAAAAGCTCACCATTCCGCGTGCTCTGAGACTGAGGGCATACGCGACATAGCAGCAGCATCTGCAAGTGCGTTCTTCCTACTCTGCAGCAGCGCGAATGCCGGTACCGACCCGTACTCGATCCGCCGCATCTCTGCCTCATCGACCTCCTCCTCGACCTCAGCACTACAATTGCCAACACCACCGCCAAGATTCACCTCCACCACTCTCCCAGCGACCTCCTCCACGCTGCGGCCTCCGCCGTCCTCGAGATTCGGTGAGCGGAGGCAGGCGACCTGCAGGAGGTTGCCGCTCGACCAGGAGACGTAGACGCGGAAGATGGGCGGGGCCACACCGTGGCGGATAGACCGCACGGGCGCCGCCTGTTCTGGCTCCCCCGAGAATGGGACGATGGCGCCGCCGCCGTCAGTCGGCATGCCCGGCATGCTCGCCGCCGGACGGGTAGGTGCTAGGGTTTTTGGAAGCGGGGGACGGCCGGGAGGATTTTGGGGCAGTGCGGCAGGAAAGGTTTTTGGAGTTCGAAATCGTTGGCCGAAGACCGAAGTCACTACGAATTACGAAAGTACCAATTGGTACACTTCCAGTTCCAGCCTTCCGGTATCATTTGCGTTAACTGCATTATGGATACGTAAACCTAGAATTGCGCTATATGCCAGGAGTCACGTAACTTAACTTGCTAATGATTATGACAAAGTACTAGTAAGTACTACCATTTCTAACTTGTTAATGGCTGAGGGTGTCCCCAGAACTACGAAACAGAGCCATGGACATGAATATTGATTGCAAGTTTGGGCCGAGAGAGTAGTAAAATAACGCCAGAGAAGAACTACATACACCAAAAACTAGTGCTAACTTTGCTATCGTAATCAACATAATGAATAGAACAACATAAAGCAATAAAAAAGTTACTATGGACATCACTTCCGGTCAAGTAGAACGCCATATATAATCTTTCAGGACGATATCCATGGCATCTTGTCACTTTAGGAAGGTGAACATAACCGATCTAAAAAAAATACATTGTCGGCTCATATGTCCAACTCTATTCGAAAATTTCACGTTGCAAATGTTAGACAACAAAATAGAAGAAATGATGCTCAGCCGCCACCGTGTATGTGATCATTCTCCGGTGTCCAAAAGGAAATATATTACCATCTTCCAACGCTGGAAAAAAAAACTTGCGCATCAGCATGTATGGTGAGAAAAACTAATCTACAGCAGCAACAAAAAAAGAATGGCAGAAGATAAATCCCAGCTCTATACATCAAATGCCAAAAATCAAGTCCATGGCTTTTGTCACTACTGATTTTGCTGGCATGGTAACACCTCCGATTGAACGACAGCCTGCGTCTCTGATAGCATTTGTGCCAGCTTTTGGATCATAGGAGCGTGGGAAGTCTCCTGCCCTGCACTCTTTTGGACAAATGGTCTTGAAGGCAAGGAAACCATGAAGCCCCTATGATTAATTCCACTCATCTTTTCGTTCACTTGCCGTTGGTGCACTGGATCAGTAATCTTAACCCCAATTGTAACACCACTTATCAGCTGGATTCCATTCTTTTCAAGGGCCCTTTGAGCATCGTAATGCTGCTTCACAAGACCAAGTAACACCGTAATGGTGCTTCACAAGACCAAGTAAAATAGTAAGGTAACGAAAAAAAAATTAGTTGATATCAACAAAATGTAAGATAGCATCTCTATGAACTAAAAACCGCAGAAACAACTACAGGAGAAACCATATGAAGTATGGTTGTAATGGTTCCTAATATATTAACATTAAGTGTTAACAGTGTACTCACGACAAATGAAACTCGCACTCCACGGTAAAAGGGAATACAAGAGTCATGGTATTTTTGTACCTTGAATCTGCTAAGTAACTTGGCATGCCAACGGTGCCATTTACTTAATACATAAGACCATTCTGAACGTATTATAACTATTTGCCGCTGTTTTGTAATTTCTTCCCACCAAGAAATGGATTGTCGGTGTATTAGAACCGATCTTACGTAAAGATTGTTTGATTCGGGGGGTCTCCTAGAGATAAGATCACGCAGAGTGGATTGACACGGGATGTTTAGACAGGTTCAGGCCTTCTCCGGAGAGAATAATAACCCTAATCCTGTGTGTATGGTATTCTTGATGATCAAATAAAAGACTAAGACTATTACAGAGAATAGCACTTGTGTTCCTACTTGACTGGCTCTTGTTCGCTGCCCCTCTATCTCTCTGATCGATGCCCTTATATAGTCGTGAAGAAGTAGCCATTTTGCTCTGCGGGAGATGCGCCTGATTAATCCAGTAACGGGCGCATGATGGCAGTAATTACCGGCGCCTCGGCTTCTTCACGCCGTCTGGCAATTATCTTCCAGAGATAATGGGGTAATTACGCACCATTAATAAGCGGAATAATAGTGCGTGCAGACCGTTCGGATTCCTTAATCAATTGGACCCACTCGCCTGTAGGTTTGATTATAAGGTGGTCGTAGTTTACCTGGTCGTAGAAGAACTTACGACCAGGTAGCAGTCGTAGAAGGACTTACGACTATGTAGTGGTCGTAGAAGGACTTACGACCATGATATAGTCGTAGCAAGACTTACAACTGTGGGGGTGATTGTAGAAGAACTCACAACCACTTATTGGGCTTCTCCCTTTTAGATAAGGGGTACCTCTGGGGACTATGTGACATCATATTTACTCATAATAAGAATTATAGATAAAAGATAAAAATGAGGATTATTAGATCCTCGTCATGGATCATTGTGTTTCCGAAAAGATAGAGAAGACTTCAACATTACATATCATGATCATCAGCATGCTTATTAAGGCAGTAAGACGAGGCGAAGCGACACCTTACACATCCTAAGGAGGCCGTCGCCAAACTTTTGCTAATAATTTGTACCATGGTTTTGAACTATGTCCAAGCTCCTCCAATTCATCACAGAAGATCCTCCAGTTCACCATAGAAGAATCTGCCTACCCTTTGCCGCCTCGCCCGCTTGCCCTTTGCCCCGCCTCCTCTTTTCTCCTCGCCGGCAGAAGCGCATCGCGCGCCATCTGCTGCCGGCCGGCCGCCACCTCCTCCACGCCCGCCGCCTCGCCGCCTCCTCAGCCCTCCCTCAACTCCAGGCCGTGCCGCCTCCTCCGGTCCTCCCTTAGCGGTAGCGTCGGCCCGCGTCGCGCCGCCTCCCCTCGCCAAGGAGCTGCGCGACGGCGACGGGGAGCCAGGAGGAGGAGGCGCCGAGGCGGTGCGCGACGAGGAACCACGGGGAGGAGGCGCCGAGGAGCTGCGCGACGGCGGCAGGGAGCCGGGAGGAGGAGTCGTACAACGAGAAACCGCGGGGAGGAGGCGGCAAGGTGGGGCGACTTCTTACGACATCGGCAACACCTTACCGCCTAAGCCTAAGTGACGCTTAGACGACACCTTAATAAGCCTGGTCATCAGTTCATAACTGATGCTTAATGATCCAAGAAAAATAGCTTGACTCCACCGGATGACAAATCATAAGTATATTACTATATTCATATATGAAGATGTGACTCAATGGATATTACCTAAGAGGTTTAAAACCAGATCCTACTAATTGAAACTCATCTAGAAAATACATTTTTGGTATTATGCCTAGCCAACATCGTACTGAGACAAAGTGGAAATTGGAAGACCGGAAAAAACATTAGCCTTCGAATCAAATCATTTGAACTCTCTCTAGTTGATGTAGTGCTTGATATTTACTAGGAAGTGACAAAAAAAAATGACTCATGGGTAAGAATCTCTCTTTTTTCCGAAAACACTCAGGACAGGAGATTAGGAGAACTGCATGTTGAGTTGAGTTCATATCGATTGATTGGAACCAAGTAACTTGAGACACAATAGCGTACAACTAGTTAAAAGGTGTTACCTGATACAATATGTGAATCCAATTACCATCTCTTGAGCCAGAGCAATGTCGCGGTATCATTCTCAAACTCACGCAGCACAAGGTTGGTCTCCCCCGCGGAGCATCTGTCAAGGAAGCCAAAGGTATAGATCAAACAGGAACATGAAATCACTGATAAGACTACTAGTCCAGCACAAAACGAAGCATCACTCCCTTACCCGAACACGGTGACCCACTCCTCCCCATCTACATCCGTGCCACTTGCTGCTGAGGCGGTCTTGGACGGCGCAGGCGCCGGAGTCACCGGCGAGCGCACCTCCGCTGTCGCTGCACGTGGAGGATGAAGCAACGACCGCGGAGGCAGTGCAAGGACCTCCTCTTTTTTATGGACAGGGTTTATGCGATCCGAATTCTAAAGAGGTCGAGGTCAAGATCTAGATACGCAAAATGTCGCGATGGCAGATCTGGTCCATACGGAGGCCCACGATGTAGCCTGGGAGCCCCCACGGTACGAATTCTTCTACTTTTTTTGGATTTGTTTTCGTCTTCGACTCGAGTCGGTTTTATACCACTATATATACCCCTTGTAAGTGGCACGAGAAGAGTTGACGACTCATATTTCTGATATAGTGAAGATCGTCGTCGTACGCCCATAGTTTTTTTTTCTCGAAAGAGTTTTCTATGTAAAAATCGGTGTCTCCATATTCTTGATCTACTTTGTTATTTGTCTGTCGTTTTCTAACAAGTGATATCAGAGCCGTGTTCATTGCTCGTTTCAATCTAGAGTTTGTTTGATATAGCGTCATTGAAGTATGATCTTCCGCTGCTGGATCGGGACATGCGATTCTCTCTGTGGCAAGTCAAGATGTGGGCGTTATTAGCGCAATCCAATCTGGATAAAGCGCTAGATGGCTTTGGGAAGAAGGCAGCCAATACTTGGTCCGATGAAGAGAAGAGAAATTATTGTAAGGTATTGTCCCAACTTCAACTTCACATGCATAATAATATTCTGCAAGGGATGCTGAAAATCACGTCGGCACATGCTATATGGCTGAAGCTGGAAGAGATATGCATAACAAAGGATCTCACCAGTAATATACATCTCAAGCAGAAATTGTTCTTACACAAGTTGCAAGAGGGCGGTAACGTGTTGAATCATCTTTCGGAATTTAAAGAGATCGTCTCTGGCCTACAGTTAATGGAGGTAAAATACGACGAGAAAGATTTGAGTTTAATTCTTTTGTGTTCTTTGCCTAGTTCATACTCAAATTTTAGAGATATCATATTGTATAGTCGTAATACACTGACCCTCAATGAGGTTTATGAAGCCTTGCATGCCAAGAAAAAGATGAAACAGATGATGTCTTTTGAAGGTTCAGGTTCACAAGCAAAAGACTTATTTGTTCATGGCAGACAAAAGGAGAAGAACTCGAACAATGGATTTCGAGAAAAAAGTTCGAACGGCTACAAGGACCGGTCGAAATCCAGAGACAAGTACAAGTCGTGCAAATATTGTAAGAAAAGTGGGCACGATATATTTGAATGCTACAAATTGCAGAACAAAGAAAAGAGAAATGACACATACAAACCGAAAGGTAAAATAGAAGATGAAGGTACTACAAATATAGCTCGTGATGGTAGTTCTGATGGTGAGATGCTTGTTATTTCTGTTTTTGCTGGATGTGTTGAAACTAATAATTAATAAATTTTTGATACTATCTGCACTTTTCATATGTGCATGAATAGAGATTGGTTTATCTCTTATCAACCAGTCAATAGTGTTGGTTCTGTTTTAATGGGTGATGATTCAGCATGTAAGGTAGCATGCATTGGCTCTATTCGGATCAAGATGTTTGATGACACCATCAGAACCTTATCGAATGTTCGATACATTCCGGACATGAAGATAAATCTTATTTCGCTGAGTGCTGTTGATGATAAAAGTTACAAGTATTCAGGTGGAGGTGAAATCCTCAAGATCACCAAATGTCTCTTGTTGTAATAAAAGGTGATAAAAAGGCTTCCAATGGCCTATATTATCTCCGAGGTACGACAGTTACAGGTAATGCTACTGTTGTTTCAAAAAGGTTATCAGATTTTTGATACTACTAATCTTTAGCATATTCGTCTTGGGCATATGAGTAAACTTGGTTTGGCGGAATTAAGTAAGAGATGACTTTTGGAAGGATATAGCATCGGCGACCTTATGATCATTACATCTTCGGCAAGTATAAGAGGGTGAAGTTTAATACTTCGGTTCATACTACAAAAGGTATTTTTGGATTATGTGTATTCTGATTTATGGGGATCATCTCGCAAGCCATCGCTAGGAGGTACTCGTTATATGTTAACAATTATTGATGGTTACTCTAGAAGAGTGTTGCCTTATTTCTTGAAGCATAAATCAGAAGCATTTTCAGCATTTAAAGAATGAAAGACTATGGTTGAAAGATAAATTGAAAAGAAGGTAAAGAAATTTTGCACTGATAATGGGATGGAATTCTATTATAATGAATTTGAATCATATTGCAAGATTGAAGGTATAGCATTGCACCGTTCCCCATACTCCTTAACAAAATAGTGTAGCTGAGCGTATGAATAGGACCATCATTTCCAAGGCCCGTTGCATGTTGTTAAATGCAGGTTTGCGTAGGCGTTTTTGGGCTGAAACTGCTTCCACTGCTTACTATCTTATTAATCGGTCATCCTCTATTGCAATTGAAAATAATACTATAATTGAGGTATGATCTAGTTCCTAGCAAATTATTTAGAATTAAGAGTTTTTTGTTGTACTGCTTATGCTCATGTTGATAATGAAAAATTAGAGCCTGGAGTTGTTAAGTGCATCTTTCTTGGTTATAAATTTGGTATTAAAGGATATAAGTTGTGGAATCCTGAAATAAATAAAGTTGTGATTAGCAGAAACGTTATCTTTAATGAATCTGCTATGCTTCATGATAAACTGTCTACTAATGTTCATGTTGAGAGTGAGCATAATTCAAGTATTCAGGTGGAGCACTCTGTTGGTTCAGGTGACACATCAGATAAAGAATTTTTTTTTGTTTATGATGCACCTATTGTTGAGGATTCTCCTATTGTTGAGCAGCCACCACAATAGTCTATTTGCAGTTGACATACCAAGGAGGGAGATTAATCCACCTAAGAAGTTGATTAAAGAAGCTAATATTGTTGCTCATGCTTTGAGTATGGCAGAAGAAATTGAAGATAATACATAACCTTCATCATACTCTGAAGCTATTAACTCCACTGATTGTAATAAGTGGATAACTACTATGCATGATGAGATGGAGTCACTTGAAAAGAATGACACTTGGGAATTAGTAAAGTTGGCAAAAGAGAAAAAACCCATCCGTTGCAAGTGGGTTTTCAAGAAAAAAAGGTATTTCTCCAAATGATAAGACAAGGTATAAAGTAAGGTTAGTTGCCAAAGGTTATAGCAAGATTCCAGGTATTGAATTTAATGAGGTTTTTACCCCTGTTACTAAACATAGCTCAATTCGCACTTTGCTCAGTATAGTTGCTATGTATGATTATGAGCATCAGCTGTTAGATATTAAAACTGTATTTTTACATAGGGAGTTAGAATAAGATATCTATGTGGATCAATATGAAGGTTTAATTGTTCTTGAAAAAGAGAACGTTGTTTGTAAGTTAAAGAAGTTTCTTTATGGATTAAAACAATCTCCTAGGCAGTGGTATAAGAGATTTGACACCTTCATGCTTTCTTAATGTTTTAAGAGGTCTGATTATGATAGCTGTGTTTATTTAAAAATTATCAATGGTTCAGTTATATATTTGCTCCTATATGTTGATGACATGTCGATTGCAGCAAAAGATAAAACAGAGATAGCAAAGTTAAAAACGCAATTGAGTGGTGAATTTGAGATGAAAGATTTAGATGCAACAAAGAAAATTATTGGCATGGTGATATCTAGAGACAGACCCTCTGAAAAATTATATCTAAGTCAGAAAGGGTATATTGATAAGGTCCCTTGTCACTTTAATTTGCATGAGGCTAAACCAGTTAGTACTCCATTAGCTGCACATTTCAGATTGTCTTCAGCTTTATGCCCACAGTCATATGATAATGTTTAGTACATATCTGGAGTTCCATATTCTAGTGCAGTTGGTTCTCTTATGTATGACATGGTATGTTCTCGTCCTGATTTATCACATGCACTAAGTGTTGTTAGTAGATTTATGGCTAATCCTGGTAAAGAACATTGGAAGCATTTCAGTGTATTTTTAGATACTTGTGTGGTACATCTAATGCTTGTTTACAGTTTGAAAAATCTAGAGATGAAATTATTAGTTATGTGGATTCTGATTATGCTGGTGATTTGGACAAGAGGAGGTCACTTACAGGTTATGTGTTCACTATTGGTTGTTGTGCTGTGAGTTGGAAAGTAAGTTTGCAGACCACTGTAGCTTTATCTACCACTGCAGCAGAGTATATGACTATTTCTGAAATATGCAAAGAAGCTACATAGTTGAGAGGTTTATACACTGAGCTTTGTGGAGATACTTCTTGTATTACTATGTTTTGTGATAGTCAAAGTGTTATATGTCTTACAAAGGATCAAATGTTTCATGAAAGAACAAAGCACATTGATGTCAGATATCATTATATTCGAGATGTTATTGATTAAGGTAATGTTAAGGTATGCAAAATAAGTACTCATGATAATTCTGCTGATATGATGACAAAGTTAGTTCCAGTTATTAAGATTGAGCTTTGCTCAAGCTTGGTTAGTGTTAAAGTTTAGTTCAAGAGACTTTCGGCGCACGGTGATTATTTATTTGTTGGAGAAGTTTTTCATATGTCACAAAGAGGCAATTCGTCTTAATGTGGAGATTGTTGATATGTGATCCGAATTCTAAAAAGGACAAGGTCCGGAGACGCGGTACAGATTCTTCTACTTTTTACGTTTGTTTCCATCTTCGACTCGAGTCAGTCTTATACCATTATATATACCCCTTGTAAACTGCACGAGAAGAGTTGACAACTCATAAAAATCCATGTGTTTTGTAAACACTTTTTTTTTGATATAGTGAAGATCGTCGTTGTGCACTTGTGGTTTTTTTTTCCCGAAAGGGTTTTTCACGTTAAAATCGGTGTCCCTTTGTTCTTGATATACTTTGTTATTTGCCCATCTATTTCTAACAGACGGCTCCACAACGTCGTCCATCGGGGACACCTTGCCGCGGGAGGGGTCCCACGACGGTGAGCGGACGACCGCGAACGTGCGGGGGACGGGGAGGCGGCGACCGAGAGGATGCCGGAGGTGGTGCGATCAGGGGAGAAGTTGTCAGCATAGAAGCGATCGTCGAGGAGGAGGCGACGGTGGGTTTGAAGTGACAGGAGCAGCAGGGAGGGATGGGAGAGGCGAGGTCGCGAAAGAAGGGGGACTGCCTCTGGCCGCGGTGGCGGTGCGTTGGGGCGGGACGGCGAGGAGGAGGAGGAGGAGGATGCTACAGTGAGCGGTGATCCAGTGAGAACGCGACAACGCCGACAAGGGGTTTCGGGGATTTCGTTTCCGCTCTACGGCGGAATTTGCCTGTGCCGCGTGCTGGAGTTTGCAGCCCATCGAGTTTGCACTGCTTGGGCTTTGGACTACGGATTCACGTATGGGCTGGATGATAACAACTAGCCCAATTTTAGGGAAGAATTAGTGCGCGGCCGTTAGAGCATAACCCATTTATTACACGTTGGTTGACACGATTCTAAGGCTATGCTACGGGCTTGGGCTATAGCGCTGCCCACACTGGCCCTTGATTTCTCATTGCATGGTGACATTTTGTGCGCCTAGTGTGTTGCTGTAGAAATAATTGGAGAGACTCTTTCTAAAAATAGAAATAAAGAAACATTGGAGCGATTAAGATGATGTGTTCCTAAGCAAATGGAAAACCTGTCAACCGATCGGTAATCTTTTTTGTTTTGCAAGGGAAAGGAGAGCTTCATTGATTAATAACTAGAAGTATTACAACCAGAATCGATCAGTTGGGTAATACAAGTAGGAACTTACCTCAACTAAACAACAGAATGAACCGTTCTCGTAGCTAACTGAGCTAACTCATGTGCAAGTTTATTCTGCTCTCCTCACCTGGAAACGGTAATCTAACTGATAACACACCTTTCTTTTAAAAAATAACACACCTGTAAGTTAATTTAAAAGGGCATGGTATGTATTAGGTATATCCGCACTTTTGTAATTATTGTAATTCCTAAAACAATATCGATGTAAAAACAACATATATACTAGGTATATTTACAACTGTGAGCAGTATCTTGATCATCAACTCGAATACAACTATCTTATATATATGCACTACCAAGACAAAGTATAGAACAAAAATACTGCTAACAGAAGTAGGAATAATCGTCATCACATGACTAAATTCATGCAACAAAAAATTAGCCATGACAAAAGAGATTACCGCGACTTATAAAGAATCGCTCCGGGCCTCCTGCGATGGTCGCAGTATAGTCGGATGTGAAGACGACGACGCAAAGCCGATGATGAAGGAAGCCATTAGCAGTCGCGCGAACGCTTCCCAAAAAGCTAATTCGCCCCAACCCGTGCAGGATCACGAATGACTGTTGTCCCCGCGACGGTGCACGCCGACGAATAGATGAAGTAGTCAGGCAGCATAGCGCAAAGGAATAAGAGGCAATAATGATTCTCTCTTGGATGTCTTTGAATAGGGAGGACGTCTCCTCGTATAGACCCACATGAACTCGGAAGGAAGGCAAATCATCGCACGATAGAATTGGAAATCACATTAAAACACAATTAATGTGTGCCACAATAGTCCCGCAGGGATATGCCATGTCATCATGTAGGATTATGAGGTGCAAAAAGAAGTTACCACTCCGCACATAACCGGGCCCAAAATCGCTGCACCATTCACGCGCATGCCACGATGGCAAGTGAGTGAATGCGCGTGTAGTCTTCTTTTGCTTTCTTCAACTAGGTATGGACATGCTTCCATTTATAAATGGGTGTCCCTCCACCTAGAGTAGCAATGTGATTCTAAACTTTCCATCTTTCACCATGCATAAGTGTGTCTTTGGGATTTACGAAGGGTTAGGCTCATAAACTCCAACAGTGTGAACTACAGTCTACAGTGTGTGTGTATAGGATTAATACTTTCTACTCCCGGGTGTAGTTACTCCCACATCTGATATACCACCTAAAAGAATTTGATATACTCCTTTATCACTTTGGGTATACTTGTATACTAATTATAAGATACTCCAATGCGAACCACATGAAAAAATTGTAAGAGAGTCCATAGTTTTTAGCATATTTTATAAATACCTTCATATTCGTAGATAAAAAAGAGTATATCTAAAAAATTATACATACCACCTCTAAAAATATATAAATACCACATAAATAGTCTTGTATAAATACCACATAAGTGGTGATTTTTTTAGGTAGAGCATATATGTGTAGAAAATGATAAGAAAAAAAAGTTAGGCGTAAATTATGCTCGTCATGCAGTTGGTCATTTTGATTTTCTTTTCGCCACATCTCTAGTACCAGCTGGTACACAATAATTTTCCTTAAGGTCGCGAGAGTATGGCACCGTGCACCTTTTAATTATAATCCACGTGACAAACCAGTGTCTCTCACCACCCATTTTACGAAAGTGTTTAATCTTTAGATTGCTTATTTATTAGGTTGAGGACAATGATATACACAACTGTTATCTATCCCCTATCTTATGTATATACATATCTGAAGTCACCGCCTACAATGAATTATTTCTTAAGTTGTCCGTGTGGAATCTCACAATCTTTTAAATTTTACATGGGAAAACAATTTTTTAAAAGACAAGAACCCACACAATGGTGCTTTGTGCTATCTATATATCCTTGTTTCATAGGTTTGAGTCGTCTCTTCACGAAGAGACATTGATTATCTCTTCCACGCAAATAAAAATCCTACGTGATAGGACTGTAAGACTATGCAATGCGTGGCACACAACCAAGCCCACCGGCCGGCACATGATCTGCGATATCTTCCCCAACCAACATGTAATCTTGTTAGGAAAGATCTGCATGTAATCTTCTTGTTTGGATAGTTCTGTTGCCAGCTTAGACTTTCCTTGTACGCCGGTACAACTTGTATTTATGGTCATGTAGGACCATTAGATTATTCAAGCGTTGAGATTATTTCTCGCTTTTATGGTATCAGAGCGGTACCGTTCCTAAGTGTCGTTGTTTTCTTCCCACCACCCTTCTCGTATTCTTCCTATCACCCGCCATGGGCGAAATCATCATCGTCGAGCAAACCGCCAGGGCGGCTCTCTGGGTGCAAGCAATCGTAGTAACGAGCATCAAAACGCTCGTTCCCATCACGCTTGATCTGCACGCTGTTAGAATGATCTCGGGCATTTGGCCCAACGGCCAAATGCCCACCCCACTGATCGCGCCCTGATCGGGGGCGCCCAGCCCAAGATGGCTGGTGGGCCCCTGTCGCCAGCGCCATATAAAGGAAGGGTGGGGACCGGCGGCACAAGATACGAGGTTCACCGTGCCGCCCGAAACCCTAACCCACAAGAACCCTAGACCGATCTAGAGGGAGGCGCTCCAGCGACGGGATCGACCACCGCCGCCTCTACACCAGTGAAACCGCCGCCACCCGGGAGACGCCGCCGCCGGGAGATCCCTCTCCTTCTCCACCGACCGTCGCTGCCCTAGCGCAGACATCACGGACGATCCGCGATGGCCAACCCGACTTCCTCTACATCGGATGGTAACCAAAACCCTAATCTCTCTCTCTCTCTCTCTCGGTTTCTCTCGGACCCGAACCAAAACTCCAGATCCAATCCAAAGAACAAAAGAAAGAAACAAACAATGGTATCAGAGCCTAGACGGCAAAAGAAAAGAACGGCGAAGATCCAAAAGAAACCCTAACCCTAGATCTAATAGATCGGGACTTACCTGGTCGAATGGGATGGTCGGGCGAGCCGTGAGCTCGCCGTTGTCGCCGCCATTGCGGTGAGACCGGCCGAGCCGTGGGCTCGCCGTCGCTCCAAAGCCGCCACCGAGCGCGTCGGCGGCGCGTGAAAGAACACCGACATGGAGCCGCTCGATGGCGACGCGCCCTCT
Source organism: Hsuehochloa calcarea (assembly GCA_036346395.1). Taxonomy (NCBI): domain Eukaryota; kingdom Viridiplantae; phylum Streptophyta; class Magnoliopsida; order Poales; family Poaceae; genus Hsuehochloa; species Hsuehochloa calcarea. Next base: position 61,932,449 of record CM070594.1, on the reverse strand, counting down.
CGGGGAGCGCGCAGCGCGGCGGCGAGGGCCTTGATCGGCGCGGCTTCTTCTCCGCTTGATTTTCTTCGCGCGCGCGCGATGTGAGAGAGAGAGAGGGAGCAAATGAGGGTTAGGGTCTCGGGCGGCCGCGCTCGCGGTTTTGTTCGGGCGAAAACTGCGCTCAGCCGTCCGATTCGAGTCGACGGCTGAGATCGCGTCGAGGTGAAGCGGGCTGGCGACGGAAGCGGCTGCGCTGGAATCCAGCCGTCGGATGAGAATCCAACGGCTGAAAATGCATCTCGAAACCCTAGCAGGCCGGCGCGGGCCGAGGCACAGTAATGGGCCGAAATAGCGGTTTAAACAGTAAATTCGCCGGTTTTGAACAGTAAACTCAGAAAATTGAATTTAATTATTTTCAGAAGTATTATTTGAATGAATTTGATAAATAAAAAAAAATTGAATAAAATCTCTGTAAATTTTGCACCAACGTGTTATTTTTCAGAGATTAAAAGTGTACAGTATAATGCTTCTGAATAATGAATTATTTTAGAATAATTACAGTTTCCGCTGCAAAAGTTAATGTTAATTGATTTTTCATTATTAAATTATGATATTGTTATTTTCTGACCAACGTTGATAATAACAGTATTATAATTTTTTAATTGATGATTTTATGCATTATTTCTATTTCTGCCCAACGGTGATGTGGATTTAATGTATAGATAAAATTGATTTAATTGTATGTCGTATTTTTTGACCAACGTTGGAAATAAGGCATATAATTTTCCTGTTACGTTCTCACTTTATTTGAACTAAATTTTCAGGCGAATACAACTTGATGGGTTGTATCAGAGAAATCCCCACTCTCAAAGGAGATAATTATGGAGAGTGGAAGAAAAAGATAGACTTAGCGTTTATCTTGGTCATGCGGTGGGTGGGTCCTCACTACAAAGACGACCCAGAGCCTATGGCACTAGTGAGGATCAAAATGAGGATGATCTTGCTTGGCGAGAAAAGACAGAGGATCAAGCTCCTTACGGATGTCTTATGACCTTGAGCATAAGAAATGGACCACACCAACAAGAAATGTATGGTCGTGATAAAGAACACGATTGAGCACGCAATTGTGGGCTCAATCGCAAATGTGACACCACACGAATACCTTGAGAAAACAAAGAGTCAGTTTACTGGCTCTTCAAAGACATATGCTACACAGCTGATTAAGCAGCTTGTGACAGAAAGGTACCCTGGTGGTGGCAGTGGCATAAGAGAACACATACTAAGGATGAGCAACTTGGCATCCAAGCTTAAACCAATCGATTTGGCTCTCAAGGATGAGTTCCTTATTCACTTGATTTTTGCTTCCTTGCCGGAAAAGTTTGACACCTTTGTTGTCAACTACAACATGCAGCCCGATAAATGGGACTTAGAAAAGTGCATAGCTATATGTGTACAAGAGGAGGAAAAAATTAAATCCTCACATGGTGGATCTATCAACTATGTGAAGGATAACAAGAAAAAGAACTTCAACAGTACCTCCTTCTCAAAGAACAAGGGAAAAGCCTCTGTCCATCAGCCTCAACAGAATAAATTTGCTATAGACAAAGATCAGTGTCTTCACTGCAAGAAGACCAGACACTACAAGAAGAACTGTCCTGATTACTTAAAGATGATAATAGCAAAGAAAGGTGAGAACATTATTACCTTCATAAATGAATGCCTGTATGTGCAATATTCGAAATCCACTTGGTGGATTGACTTAGGAGCAACTGTTCATGTTGCTAATTCCTTACAGGGATTCCGTTCGACGAGGACTACGCAAAGAAACGAAAAATGCATTAAAGTTGCAAATAGAGTCCAAGCTGAAGTTGAAGCCGTTGGCGATCTTTCATTAGAGTTAGCTAATGGCTCCAATCTTTTACTTAGAGATGTCCTTTTGTTCCTCTTTACGAGGAATTTGATTAGTGTTTCAAATTTGGACAAAGATGGTTATGATTGTAATTTTGGAAATGGCAAGTGTGAAATAATATTTAATAAAGAATGTGTTGGTCTTGCCATATTACAAAATGAGCTTTATTTGTTATCATTATGTGATGATGTGAATGTCGTATGCGATAATGGGAGCGTCGCGTGTAGAAAGTGATTGAATCCTCGTCTCGAATGTAAGCGAAAAACGAAAGAGAACTCATAATGAATCGTCGAAATTATGGCAATCGTCGTTTAGGCCATATTTCGAGGGGGATAATAGAAAGACTAGTTAAGAATGAAATTCTTCCTCTATTAGAGTTCTCAGACTTAGAACAATGCAGAGAATGCATTAAAGGAAAATATATAAAGAAAATTAAGAAAGACGCAAAAAGAAGCACAGGAGTTCTACAAATTATACACACAGACATTTGTGGTCTTTTTCCTGTGAAAAGTGTGGATGGATATGACTCGTTCATAACATTCACGGATGATTACTCCCGTTATGGATATATTTATCCAATCAAAGAAAGAAATGAAGCCTTGGATAAATTCAAGATATTTAAGGCTGAAGTTGAAAACCAACACGATTTAAAGATTAAGATAGTTCGATCTGATCGTGGGGGGAGTACAACGGTCGACATACCCCATATGGACAAGTTCCTGGACCTTTTGCAAGGTTTTTACAGGAAAATGGCATAGTGGCCCAGTATTCTACACCGGGCGAACCTCAGCAAAATGGAGTAACTGAAAGACGCAACCGTACCCTGATGGATATGGTGCGAAGCATGATGAGCTACTCCACACTCCCATTGAGTTTATGGATGGAGGCGTTGAAAACCGCCATTCATATTCTCAACAGAGTGCCTAGTAAGTCGGTGCCTAAAACACCGCATTTGAGTTGTGGACGGAAGAGTTCCTCACTAAACCACTTACGTGTGTGGGGAGTCTATTTGAGGCTAAAGTATTTAACCCAAACCTTGGAAAGCTTGATCCCAAAACAGTAAGTTGCCATTTCATTGGCTACCCTGAAAAGTCAAAAGGTTTTCGTTTCTACTGTCCAGACAGATATACAAAGTTTGTAGAAACGAGACACTCTGTCTTCTTAGAGGATGAAATGATGAAGGGGAGCATGGTAGCTCGAGAGATTGACCTTGAAGAGAAGCGGGCATATGTGCCCACTCCGATGATTCAAGAGCCATTCTTCACACCACCTACGGTGCAAGACACTGTGGTGACAGCACCTGTTATTGTTCCTCCTGTGGCAACAATGAATGAGAATGAGGAACCCGTTCTTCAGGATCCTATAGAACCCATTGCCACAAATGAGGGGGAGCAACAGCAGCCTCAAACAGAAGATGTACCAAATGAGGAGGCCCCGAGGAGGTCTCAAAGAGTAAGAAGATCAGCTATTTCTGATGATTATCAGATTTATCATACAGAGGAATTTCAAATGGAGGATGATCCCACCTCATTTGAAGAAGCCATGAGAAGCGAAGATTCTTCAAAATGGCTTGAGGCCATGGAAGAGGAAATGAGGTTCATGAAGGCTAATAAAGTCTGGAACTTGGAAATTATTCCTAAAGGAGCCAAAACAGTAGGCTGTAAATGGGTCTACAAAACAAAGCTTGACTCCCAAGGGAATGTAGAAAGATACAAAGCGCGACTTGTGGCAAAAGGCTTTACGCAAAGAGAAGGGATTGATTACAATGAGACCTTTTCTCCAGTCTCCTGTAAAGATTCCTTCAGAATCATAATGGCATTAGTAGCACATTATGATTTAGAGTTACATCAGATGGATGCAAAGACGGCATTTCTTAATGGGGGTTTGGAGGAAAATGTTTACATGGCACAACCGAAAGGTTTTGTCGTGGAAGGAAATGAAAGAATGGGATGCCGCCTAAAGAAATCGATTTATGGGTTAAAGCAAGCTTCAAGACAGTGGTACTTGAAGTTTGTGATCTAATAAGAAAATTTGGGTTCAAAGAGAATGTAGAGGACAAGCGTGTTTATACAAAGTTTAAAGATGGGAAGTTTATCTTCCTAATCACGTATGTGGATGATATCCTCTTGGCTAGTAGTGATGTCGATCATTCTTGGAGACAAAGAAGTTTTTGTCCTCAAACTTTGATATGAAAGATCTTGGTGAAGCTTTGTTCGTTCTAGGGATCAAAATTCACCGGGATAGAAACAAGGGTATGTTGGGACTGTCACAAAAAGCATACATAGAGAATGTATTAAAGAAATTTGGTATGCATAAATGTAGTCCTTCACCTGCACCTATAGTCAAGGGCGACAGATATGGGGATTTTCAATGCCCGAGAAACGATCTGAGCTCGATCAAATGAAATCGGTTCCATATGCTTGGTTGTCGGAAGCTTGCGGTATGCTCAAGTGTGTACACGCCCTGACTTAGCATTTGTTACCGGGTTACTTGGCAGATTCCAGAGCAATCCTGGAATAGAACATTGAAAATTGATAAAGACAGTCTTGCGTTATTTGCGTTATTTGCAAGGAACAAAAGGCCTCATGATGACATACAGAAGATCAGATTTACTCCATATAGTGGGGTATACAGATTCTGATTTTGCGGGAGATGATAGAAAGTCGACATCCGGATATGTGTTCACTCTCGCTGGTGGAGCTATATCGTGGAAAAGCTCAAAGCAAACCGTCACTACATCGTCCACAATGTATGCCGAGTTTGTAGCATGTTATGAGGCTACGGGGCAGGTGAACTAGCTAAAGAAGTTCATACCCGGTTTAAAAGTGGTTGACGACATCAATAGACCACTTAAGTTGTCTCGCGATAATGAACCCATGATAATGTATGCCCACAACAATAAGTCAAGTGGTGCTGTCAAACACATTGACATAAAGTACTATGTTGTGAAAGATAAAGTTCGGGATCAAATTATAAATCTTGAGCATATAAGTACCGTAAAGATGTTAGCGGATCCGCTTACTAAAGGCTTACCACCCAACGTGTTCAGAGAACATATAGCCGGCATGGGTTTAAGGGAAAGCCTATGATTCTGGACTAAAAGATGGCCCAAAAGATTAAAGTAACTATTTCAGAACAAGGAGGTGTATTGTAGCTGTTGAATCTATCGGCGATTGACCGTGACGATGAGACACGTTCTATGCACCAATCTGTGATGGAATGAGTAAAGTCAAAAGTAATTAAAGATAAAGTATAGATTGAGATCAAGGAGGAGAATGTTATAATGATCTCGGGCATTTGGCCGTTGGGCCAAATGCCCACCCCATCGATCGCATACGATCGGGGCGCCCATTAAGATGGTGGTGGGCCCTGTCGCCGCCACGCCATATAAAGGAAGGGTGGGGGCCGGCGGCACAAGATACGAGTTTCACCGTGCCGCCCGAAACCCTAACCCACAAGAACCCTAGACCGATCTAGAGGGAGGCGCTCCAGCGACGGGATCGACCACCGCCGCCTCTACACCAGTGAAACCGCCGCCACCCGGGAGACGCCGCCGCCGGGAGATCCCTCTCCTTCTCCACCGACCGTCGCTGCCCTAGCGCAGACATCACGGACGATCCGCGATGGCCAACCCGACTTCCTCTACATCGGATGGTAACCGAAACCCTAATCTCTCTCTCTCTCTCGGTTTCTCTCGGACCCGAACCAAAACTCCAGATCCAATCCAAAGAACAAAAGAAAGAAACAAACACACGCCTCCAACTACTTCAAGTGGAGCGACCTCTTCCTCGTCGCACTACGCAAGTATGCGCTCGACAACCATGTCAAACCAGGATCGACATCCTCTGCTGACGCCACCTGGCAACGCATGGATGCTGTCGTTCTCTCTTGGATTTACAGCTCCATCTCCTCTGACATTCTCGAGATTGTGAAAATCACCAATGTTGCAGCTCTCACTGCATGGACGAGCATCCAAGGCTTGTTTCAGGACAACAAGGAGAGCTGAGCTCTCTACCTCAAGGCCAAATTTTGGTCTCCTGTAGGGGGGACATGTCAATCAATGACTACTGCCACACGTTGAAAATCTAGCTGATGCTCTCAATGACATCGATTAGGCGATGAGTGACAAGACCCTTGTCCTCAACGCCCTTCGCAGCTTAAACGCGAAATTCGATGTCTTGTACACTATCTTGCCGATGCAAAAACCGTTCCCTACCTTCATCAAGGCACACTTTGCCCTTCTCCTCGAGGAGATCAAAGACAAGGCCTTCACCCTCACACCTATTTCTCTTGTCATCCATGCCAATCCCAATGGCACCAACAAGAGCTTCGGCGGAGGTAGTGGCCTTGGCCACACCGGCGTTCCCAATAATGCCTCACGTGGCAACAACCATGGATACGACAACGACAATGGCAACGACCAAGGATACAACAATGGCAATGACAACAACTATTGGGGAAATCGTCGGTGTAACCGCGACAATGGCAACAGTGGTGGCAACAGTAGTTGTGGTAACTCTCCATGGCCATCCTTTTTTAATCCTTGGACAGGTACTATGCAGGTATGGCCTAATCACTGGCCTCCCATAGGGTCGGTTCCCATGGCCTCCTCAGCGCCCACCCCACTTCAGCTCCCCAACAACAAGCCTTCATCGCCTCCACCCACCACCGCCGAACTGCGCCGCACCCATGCCATGGTCGCTGTGGCGGCCCATTGCACTGTGAGGAGGCCCGTATTGTGCGCTAGGTGGTGGCCTGATGTTCTATCCCTTCAACGTGTCTTTTTGGGATCAACAGTCCCTAGCGAATGCGTTCAGCACCATGACACTAACGCCACCGCCGACCACTGAATGGTACATGGACTCGGGCGCATCCACCCACATGACGTCGGATTTTGGTAATCTCCTCTCCACCTACCCTCCCTCCACCTTCACTCCAGCCAATGTCATAGTCAGTAACGGGTCCTTGCTACCTGTTACCTCCACCAGCCGCATATTCTTTCCAACTCCTGTTCATTCCTTTCATCTTACCAATGTTTTGGTTACTTTGAACCTTGTTAAAAATCTTATTTTTGTCTGTCAGTTTACCATAGATAATCATTTCTCTATTGAGTTTGATCCCTATGGTCTTTCCGTGAAGGATCTTTGCACCAAGAACGAGATCATCAGGTGCAATAGCTCCGGATAGCTCTACCCATTCCAATTCCAGCTGCCAAGCCCTACTGCCCTGGCAGCTGACAACCCCCCACCCTTTGGCACCGATGCCTCGGCCACCTCATACATCGTGGGCTATCTCACTTGGCTACCTCTATTTTTCTTCCTTCTAATAAATTAGTGCCGGATTCCTCCATTTGTCATGCTTGTCAACTCGGACGCCATGTTCGTCTTCCTTTTGGTACTTCCACTTCCCGCACACATAAACCTTTTGATTTAATTCATTATGACTTATGGACGTCTCATGATTCTAGCGTGTATGGTTACAAATATTATCTCATTATTCTTGATGATTTTAGCCACTACCTCTGAGCATTCCCTTTACGTCTTATGTCTGGTACCTTCTGTTGAAAATATGCCCTAGAGGTAATCATAGAGATGATGATATTTCATTATGTTCATGATTTTGATAATATGTTATCATGTTCCTCGAATGAATCATTTGTTACAGATCAATAAGTATGTGACTTGTTGGTGGAACTCTTTAACTTATATGATGTCATTCCAAATGTATCCCTGGTCGGATATCACTGGTCGGAACACCAGTGACTCTACGGCCAGCACATGTATTGATTGATGATCATGTTTCACCGGTCATGGATATAGGGATATCAAATCAATAATTAGAGCACATGTTAGAGAACATGGGGTTGGATAGACCCATCATTGAGACACTATTGAGATTGTTATGAATCTTTGTGTCATTAGTTGGTCTCAAGTAATGATGATGTATAATCCTTAGACCTGATATCAGCATGGTTCCCTACATGTGTAATAGCACTCTTAGGGGTTGCCAAACGGTACTCGTAACTGGGTAGTTATAAAGGTAGCTTTAGGTTATGCTATAAAATATGCGGATGGATGTGACTGGTTGAGATGTGATTTGCCCCTTCTATCATAACAGGAGAGATGTCTCTGGGCCCCTCGTGGTGATCGGATAAAGAAAGTGCATGGCCATGCCACTAGTGGTCGAAGTGTCGACCACATGAAGTTATCCGACACTCGATCGAGAAAGTATTGAACAGTCCATGGATGACACATCAGCTCACCTAGAGTTTAACCAGATATCGTGAGGCAAAGGGAGAATGCATGAGTAGGTTGCTTAGTTCGATCAGTTACGGACTAGTCGTATGGAGATATGTGTTGGTCATAGGCGGTCGAGCGTAATCCGAATGGTAAGAACACAGTCGTAAGGAGTTCTGAATAGTCGGGACCAAATCGATCAGTCGTATGGAATCTGAATCGATCGTAAGTGATGAGGACTTGTTCATAGATCATATTACATCAAGGTTCATCCGATATATTCTATGTGTATTTGGGAATTGTTATGTGCTGCTAGGTACCGCTAACGACTGGTGGTTGGAAAAGAGTTTTCGAGTCATAACCGATTACATATGAACCTGTAGGGTCGCACACTTAATGGGCTAGGATCTATTTTGGATGGTGAACCGAATTCGTATAGGCCATGAGTTCCTAATTGGCCTCAAGTTCGAGATCCATCATGAATGCCTATATAAAGAGAGGCGGTGGCATGGGGTGAGGGGAAGGATGATCTTTGGAAGAACTCCCGAAACCCTAATGGCCACGCCTTCTCAACCACGCTGTCGGTGTTAGCACTCCAGCGCGTGGTGATCCTGCCCCGCACGTGTGGATACCTCGGAGATGTTGTTGCGAAGTGTGGATATCATGGAGATATACTCCAGATCTTAGGATGATGTGACAATTGGCAATGGCGTTAATGGTTTGTCGTTTCACATATTTTCGGCAAAGAAATAGTCTTTGTCGGCGTCGAGCGATCGACCGCCTAAGATCGGTCCGTACTACTAGCGGTGGTCGGACCCGAGAATGTCGATAAGTGGTATTTTGAGCTGGGCCAAAAATAGAGGTAGCAGGCAACAGAGGGGATTCTATTGCACTTGGTCTCATAATTTTTGGAGTCTCCAGTCAAAAGTTCTATTGGATTGAAAATTTCAGTAGGTTTCGGTTTTCCAGAGAGGAAAATGGCTAAGTCCCAGCTGGCGGTCTGACCGGCCCATAGGTGGCGTCTGACCGATTTTCACTTGGATCGTCACCCGTCGTGGCGGCGATATTCGGTTTTAGGTCAAAGTCATGAGTTTCAGGGCATATATGTTGCATGATGCATGTTTTGACTAATATGGGTCAAGTTATGAAGAACTTGTTCCCAAATTTGGTTTACTTGTCTATTGTTATGCAGGTTGCTTGGTGGTCAACGACGGTCAACGACGAGGATGATCGGGACTAGGCTTGGAGAGCTGAGGTCCAGAACGATCGACGATGCCGGGTGAGGTCATTGAACTCAAGCGTGGTGCAAGATGGACAAAGGTGACTTATTAGCTAATCCGAGGCGTAAGGTAGCGCAAGTTGTAGCTAGTTAGGTCAAGGGGTGTTAAAGACGGCGCATTAAAATGCGTGCGTATGTGTCCCATTTGTTTTGAGCCTTAACGGGAGCCCAATTGAGTCAAACTTGTAGAAGGTCTAAGCCTCCACTATAAATAGGGGAGGGAGGTGGCTGCACCTCCGCCTCGTCTCTCTTTTGCTATTTTTGTAAACCCTAATTTTCTTAGGGAGAGCTTTTGTGGAGACTAGGGTTCTTGATAGTTTGATACGATTTTCGTGCTCTTGGATTGAGTATTGTCCTCTATTGAAGGAGAGGCTGTAAGTCCATATCATATCAATCAATCAAAGAAAAGTTTGATCATGTTTTGTCTCATTGCATTCTTTCTCTATATTTGATGATTTTGAGTCTTTCTTTGATCCGCGAGTTTTTGATTGAATTCTCCACATGATATAGCTTGCTGTGACATGTGGGAACATGCATAGGATCATCTTGATCATCAATCACCCACGAGCATATTTTTGGATCAAGTTTTCGTTTGAGACAGTATACTGCACTCAGCCGTTGGGTTTCATGGACTTCTCTCTACCAGACCATGTTTGTCGTCTGAACAAGTCTCTCTATGGCCTCAAACAGACTCCTCGCTCTTGGTACAATCGGTTCGCTTCACACCTTCTGTCGCTTGGCTTTATCGGCTCCAAGGCCGACACCACCCTATTCATATACAAGTGCGCCACATGTCTTGTTTACCTTCTTTCTCTATATCGACAACATTGTGGTCATTGCCTCCTTGTCCGACCTCCTCCTTTGGACAATCACGGCTCTCTAGCGCGAATTATCCACGAAGGATCTCGTAATCTTCATCATTTCCTCGGCATCTCTGTGATCCGTCATGCTAATGGCCTCTTGCTCTCCCAACGTTAGTACACTATTGACGTCCTTGAGTGTCCGAGCATGTCCAACTGCAAACCATGCACCACTCCCATCAACACCAGCTCCAAAGTGTTGTCCTCCTCCAGTACTCTTGTCGCCAACCCCACTCAGTACAGGAGTTTAGTCGGTGCTCTTCAGTATCTGACTTTTACGCGTCCCAACATTACTTTTTGCGGTTCAGCAGGTATGCCTCCACATGCACAACCCTCATGAGCCCCACTTCAACTTGGTCAAGCACATCCTCTGCTATCTTCAGGGAACACTTGACCACGGTCTATAGCTCCACCGCACCTCCACGTCCACTCTGGTCGCGTACATTGACGCAAACTGTCTGGATACGCGTAAATCGACATCATGCTATGGCACTTTTCTTGGGGACAACCTTGTGTCTTGGTCCTCCAAGCGCTAACACACGGTTTCCCGTTCCAGTGCCGAAGTTGAGTATCTTGCTGTTGCCAACGCCGTCGTCGAAGCTTGCTGACTTCGACAGCTTCTCCTCGAGCTCCATAGTCCTCTACAGCGGCCTACTTTGGTTTATTGTGACAATATCAGTGCAGTGCACCTCTCGATGAACCCGGTGCAACACCAGCGCACCAAACACGTTGAGATCAATGTGCACATCGTTCGAGGACACATCGCTCTTGGTGACATACGTGTTCTCCACGTATCTACGACATCCTAGTACACCAATATTTTCACCAAAGATCTATCGCTAACAGTGTTCTCGTACTTTTGACCCGGTCTAAACGTTCGCCCCGCTACAGGGGGTTAGACTATGCCATGTGTGGCACACAAGCAAGCCCACCGCACATGATTTTCGATATCTTCCCCAACCAACATGTAATCTTCTTGTTTGGATAGTTCTGTTGCCGGCTTGGACTTTCCTTGTACGCCGACACAACCCGTATTTATGGTCATGTTGGACCAGAGGCGGAGTTAGGCCTTGAGTCGCCGAAGCAATGACCCGAGACTCAGATCAAAATAGCAATATGCCATGCACAGGGAACACAGAGGCAGAGCTGGGCTGATGTTCTTTCGGCTGGGCTGATCCGAGGCGGAGCCACTGGCTGGCTTTCTCGCCTTCAAGGACGAAGAGCCAACTAGCATGACGCCTTTGTGTATGTCCTTAGTCCTTACACGCTTCTCTAGCTAGATGCAAATGCATATATATACGTAGGATGTGTACACCCAAAAAAAAGTGGTCGGCATTCCACAAAGAGCAAAAACTACCGTAACCTTTTTGAAATGAAAACTAAAATAATTTGTCAATATCCCCAAAAAATAATTTTTGTTTGGGACGAACGAACGAACAAATATTGGTACCAGCTCCTATACATCATCATAGATTCCATTACAATATGTTTATCAATTTACAATGGCCAGAAACATACGTGCGTCGGTGCGTGTGAGCGTCACTTTGCACGTATAGTACACATCTATATGCACAGTATCATCAGTGCAGGAGACGACAGCCGCCATGTGCAGCGCCAATACGTGCGGCGTGTGGAGGCATCTCCGAAACGTTCAGCGATGTTTACCGACAACACATATGCAATTATTCTAGCTAGTAGCTAGGGTCTTGCTCGATCGTTTAGGGCAGGCACTAGCTAGCTTGGCGATAAAATAAGTACGGTGTGTCGGTGTGGTCGATGAACAAACAACACACAGCAGTACTTGAACCTGTCGATCATGCACTGGATTCTATTGGTTTGCGGTGTCAGCTGTCGGAGATCTAGTCAATTTTTGGCATATTTTAATCCAGAAGTTAAGTATATAAAACATGACAAACAAGAGCATGAGTGATTCAACAATGATGTATTCATATTCGCTAATGAACAGGATAACAGCAGAACCTATTAACATATTCATAGCGCACAGAAACAAAAACATCAGATAAATTTTCAGGGTATACCCTCGGGCGGGGCCAGTGTCTGTGACACCGGATGCGCCGTTACCATCAGTCGACATGATGGTCTATTCGATGTAGTCGATCGAGGCGTGATGCAGGAAGATGTTCGCCATGCAGTATCGCGAGCAGTTACCACCAGGATGAAGACAAAGTCACAGAATGAGCAGTCGCGCTAATGCGCTCCCCAAAAACTTGATCACCCGTCTACCCGAGCAGGTACTCAGACGGATGGAGTTTCAGAGGCCTACTCGCCCAGAGCCTTCTGCGCGCAAGGTTCTGAACCGGAGATTGCAGAGAGCAGCAAAAACAAACAACCGAACCTCACTGGCAACTGCCTCCATTACTCGAAAGTAACCGCAGCCATAATTCACTAGTGTCGGGACCCAAATATGCAAATCTGGACCCTCTGTGTATTCTGCACTAGTCCAGGATCACGCTAGTGCACACAGTGTCAACATTGATGAAATATCACATCCATACAACGAATATAAGAATAAACGAGTACATTTAAATAACAAATAACTGTTGGGACCTTACGGTCGAGTTTTACATTTATTAAGCCATGCAAGGCTGACAATAAAGAAATAAATCTGCAATGAAACGAAATAAACTCGGTGGCTCCCATCAATTTACCACAGAACCGATCGATCAAGACCCTAACGCTCAACCTTCAGAGAACTCTTCTTCAAAAGCGGTGACGACTCCTCCACTACATTGATTTATTTAGCAAGAGTGAGTACACACCGTACTCGCAAGTCATACCACGTAATGCATTTATACATGATGGCTTATTCCAAAGAAATGGCTTCGTGGTTATTTTGCGAAAATGCAACATTTGCAATTGAATACAAATAATAGATTGAAAGCGTAATTCAAAACAAATAGACAATAATAAGTTAACAATTGATTTCACAAAGGACACACAGTCTAATCAAGTTCTTTCACACAATGAACAAGTTATCTCACACAAATGACCCTTCCCAATTGTTTTATGAAAAATCTACCCATCGTGTGAAATTCCGAGCATGTCCATAACCGAGGACGCGCTATTCGAATAGATTGGTTTAAACACTCTGCAGAGGTTGTACACTTTACCCACACGATGAAACCAACGGATCGAGTTGATCACAACAAAACCTTTCGAGACTTCATCTCAAACAATGACACTCTGGTGTGCTTTATCGCCGTCAATTTGTACACACACCCTTGGAACAACACACACCATTGGACAGGATGCGTGAACAATCCCCGCGATGTGACATATCACACCTCCACCCATCACATAGCTTAAATACAACACGAGTGGTCAATGTCAAGACTCCATAACTTACTAAGTCGCCCCCGGCCCATACTAGGCATGTGGTCGTGCAAGAAGGCCCAGTTCAATGGCGCACAAAGTTAAGTCCTTAATTGACTAAGGCAAGACTTCCAGATTTTCCCAAATCACAAAGTTTATAACACACGATCCACCATTCACACAGAATCCACCACTTGCCTCGGTCTAAATCTTTTCCCACCTGTTGATTAAGTGCAACACATGCCATCAACGAGTAACACACACAAGACACACAGATTCATCACACGTTCCATAATCACTTAGTCAAATTTATAATTGCAACTCTCACATGAAATGATGACTCGTGGCATGGCTAAGCAGTCTAATCGTATCTAACCAACCCACGTTGGTGCTACAATAATACCAACTAATAATTAATCAACCTAGGGTGACAAAAGATCATGGCATATAATAGACAAGGTGGCATAACAATTTGGATTAATAACTACACCCAAAAGCATTTAAATAAATACTTGAAATAGAATGCAATACATTGAAACAAAGTATTTTGAAAACTGGGTTCAAAATGATCAAAGGTATAACTTGCCTTGGAATAGATCTAGATATTGGTCTTGGTCTTGAGGTGCTCCTTCTTCTGCAAAATTCCCCGAAGTATCGACGTCTACTCGCAACCGAGACAAAAGAAACAAAACAAATAAATAACAGAGGCAAAACAAACTCCAAAAATTAAATAAAATTCACCATTAAATAGATCTTAATTTTATATGAATTTACAAATTTGAATGGGCTCAATTGGAGTTCGGATGCAAAAGATATGGGCTTTGGAAGATTGGAAAAATCAATTAAACCCTAAATTGGATTTTCTCGAATTTCCCGAATTAATTTTATAAAGGAAAATCGAATTATTGCGCAATGCTTGCGTCAGCCGAGAAAAAGAAAATAATTAAAATCCGTACTGACAGGTGGGCCCCACCCGTCAGTGGCTCGGCTCACGGTGGACTGGGTCCACCGAGCCGAGGCAAAGCTGACGCGGCAAACCGGGAGGCGTGGCGCTGATGCGGCAGCCACACAGGTGACACGCCAGCGCAGTCTTGACTGGTCAGACACGCAGGCCCACGTCGGCCGACGGCGTGCAGTCTTGGATCGCCCGACAACGGCGAACGGCGACGACTCGGTGAGGAAGGCCGGGTGCTCTGGGTAGCTCTGGCTAATGCGCACCTGGTGACGCTGGATTTGGCGCTGAGGGACGCTCGGGTCGCCGGAATTGGCGCCGAGCGGAAGAGGGTGATCGGGTTTCTGCGCGTTGAACTCGGTGGCGCCCGAGCGATGTCGAGGTTCCCGAGAAAGCCACAGCGATGGGGATCTTGTGGCGTAGTTCCCGGGGGTAGAGCGTCACCGGTGGCAGCGCAAGTGGAGCTTTTGCCGGCGGCGACCAAAAGCTACAAACTCGAATTAAGGCGGCGCTAGGACTTTAGGAGGGGCGAGGGTGGCGGCTCTGGGATCAGGAGCAGGAGGGGGACCTCAGGGGGGTTTTATAGGGCGGGGACGACGAGGTAGAAACGCCTAAATGAGTCCGTTTCGCCACGATCGGAGATCCAAAATAAGGGAGATTGAGGTGGAGTCGGAGGGGAAACAGTAGAGATATGCGCGGGATAGGAGGAGTTCGTTACAGTGCGCTTGGCGAGAAATCGTGGCGATTGCGCAATTGTCAGACGAGCTCCTTGAGCGAAAAATGGCGACAGGGGAAAAGGGAGGAAGAAGAAGGCGCGCGAGGGCGGCGACTCGGTGGGCCCACGTCGAGAGAAAAAGCGAGGCGCGCGGGGCGAGATCCAAGCGTCAATGACGATCCGACGGGGGGCAAGCGAAGCGCTTGAAGTCGGGCCGAGAAGAGTCGGGTCATGGCGAGAATAGTGTTGGGCTTCGGCCCAACACTGTTCCGAAGGGTTTTCTTTTGATTTTTCTTTTAAATAAATCCAGAAAATACAAATAGCTAATAGAAATAGCAAATGACTTTGGAAAAATTCCAGAAAATTCTATAAAATATATCCAAGCATATAGAATCTAAATAAAATAATTTTGGCAATTGTTGATATTGGGATTAAGCACATTAAATCAATTTGTCCATAAAGTCCATATTAAGCTTTTTAAATTAATATTCAAATAATCCAAATGGTAAATTCTCTTGCTACCAATATTTAAAAGATTTTTAAAGCTCTGAAATTTGGGATGTTACAAACCTCCCCCCCTTAAACGAATCTCGTCCCGAGATTAGGCTAGCTAGAGAAAAGGCTAGGAACTCGGTTTCAACTCTTCTTCACGCTCCCACGTTGCTTCTCCTTCTGAGTGGTTACTCCACTGGACTTTGCAGAAACGAACGGTCTTGCTTCTGGTGCGGCGCTCTGCGACATCCAAAATCCTAACAGGCTGCTCTTTGTATGTGAGATCTTCCTTCAGTTCAATTGACTCCAACGGGGTCTGCTCTTCTGGCACACGAAGACACTTCTTCAGCTGAGAGACATGAAAGACATCATGCACTCCTGCTAACGACTGTGGTAGCTCCAACTGGTACGCAACTTCTCCACGGCGTTCCAAAACCTTGAATGGACCCACATACCTTGGAGCAAGCTTCCCTTTGGTGTGGAATCTCTTAACACCTCTGAGCGGAGTAACTCGAAGATACACAAAATCCTCTGGTTCAAAGCTGAGGTCACGACGACGATTATCGGCATAACTCTTTTGCCTGGACTGGGCTATCTTTAACCTCTCTCTGATCATAGCAACTTGTTCTTCGGCTTCCTGAATAATATCTGGCCCGAATACTACACGTTCAGATGTCTCTGACCAATTCAACGGAGTTCTGCAGGCACGACCGTACAGAGCTTCAAATGGTGACATCAGCAAACTGGCTTGATAACTGTTGTTGTACGAGAATTCTGCATACGGTAAACTTTTATCCCAACTGGTAGCATTAGCTAAGGCACAGGCTCTCAACATATCTTCTAATATCTGGTTGACTCTTTCAGTCTGTCCATCTGTCTGTGGATGATAAGCAGTACTGAAATTCAGATGAGTTCCCAGGGCTTCATGTAGACTCGCCGAAACGAGAGGTGAATTGAGATCCTCGATCGACACTATCTTCTTAGGCACACCGTGCGGTGACGATTTTGACATATACAATTCCATGCGGCGGTCTCTGAGTAAGTGGTTTTGACTGCAAGAAATGGGCAACTTTGGTCAAATGATCCACTATTACCCAAATCGAATCATAACCTGATTGAGTCTTGGGTAAACCGGTAATAAAATCCATACCGATCTCTTCCCACTTCCATTCGGTATCTTCACGGTTGTAGCAATCCTGCCGGTCTCGATGTTCGGCCTTTACTTTCGACACACGCCGCATAAGGCAACGAACTCGCGACGCCTCGCTTTAAGTTTGGCCACCAAAACTTATTCTTAACATCTGATACATCTTAGTGCTTCGGGGTGAATTGAATACTTTGAGTCATGGGCTTCCTTGTAATCACCGTCTTAATCCATCCATATCCGGTACGATCGTCCATTGATCCACAAGATATCCCGATCATCTATGGTGAAGTCTTTAAATTTTCCTTCGACATCTTCTTCTTGAGATCGGCAAACTCGTAATCCTTAGGTTGAACTTCACGAATCTGCTTTCTCGAGTAGACTGTACTTCCAAATTGGCCACAAATCCTTCCTAACAACTTCTAGTCGTAGCTTCGAATTCCTCCCAAGTTACAACACAACTCTTTTGCTTCCAGAGCATTGCAAGAGCTCTTACGACTCGGTGCATCCGCAACTACATTGGCCTTACCAGATGGTAATGGATTCCAAGATTATAATCCTTTATTAATTCCAACCATCTTCTCTGCCTCATGTTCAAATCGGTGAGTGAATATGTACTTCGTGCTCTTATGATCTGTGTAGACTTCACAATTCATGGATGAGATAATGACGCCAAATCTTCAAGGCATGCACTACTGCACTAGTTCCAAATCATGGGTAGGATAGTTCTCTTCATGAGGCCTTAATTGCCTTGACGCAAAAGCGACAGCTCTTCCTTCTTGCATAAGGACACATCCTAATCCTTGACGCGAAGCATCACAATAGATATCAAAATCCTTACTAATATCCTGCAAAACTAGCACTGGGGCTGAAGTCAGACGTTTCTTCAATTCTTGAAAACTCTCTTCACAAACTGGGGTCCAAATGAATTTCTTCTCTTTCTTCAACAATTGCGTAAGAGGTTTAGCAATCGTTGAGAACCCTTCTATAAAACGACGATAGTATCCTGCCATTCCCAAGAAACTACGAATTTGAGTAACCGTCTTGGGCTGCTCCCAATTCATTACAGCTTTAACCTTTTAGGTCAATCACATCCTTCCTACCGTCATTACATGACCGAGAAAATCAACTTTCTTTTTCCAAAAGTCACACTTGCTGAACTTGGCATACAACTGATGTCCTCTGAGCTTCTCTAGGATTAATCTCAAGTGTCCTGTATGTTCTTCTTCTGACTTTGAGTATACCAAAATATCATCGATGAATACAACTACAAACTTGTCCAGATACTCCATGAATACCTTATTCATCATGTTCATGAAATAGGCAGGGGCATTGGTCAGACCAAAGGACATGACTAGGAACTCATAATGTCCGTACCGCGTTGAGAAAGCGGTCTTAGGTATATCCTTGGGACAGATCTTCAACTGATGGTAACCTGATCGTAGATCGATCTTGGAGAATACTCCGGCTCCTTTCATCTGGTCGAACAAATCATCTATTCTGGGCAATGGGTACTTGTTCTTGATGGTGACTTCGTTGAGAGAACGATAATCGATACACATTCTCATACTTCCATCTTTCTTCTTGACGAACAAAACTGGTGCTCCCCATGGCGATTTAACTAGGTCTTACAAAACCTTTCTCCATGGTTCTTCTATCCGCTCTTCATTTCCACAAGTTCATCGACCGCATCCGATAGGGTCTCTTGGAAATTGGTCTTTGTTCACGGCACTAGATCGATGACAAACTCAATGTCACGGTCCGTGGCATTCCCGGTAATTCTTCCGAAATACGTCGGATAATCTTTTACTACGGTACATCTTCCAAAGAAACTGCCTTGGATCGTTGACTACCAAATGTCCATCACGCATCGAGGTGGCTAGAAATTCTACTTTCTTTCTGTGGTATCCTCAATTGTCACGGCTCTTGACCACAATCTAGCAATCGCTTTATGTTTGGATAACCAATCCATACCAAGGATGACATCCATGGTGCGAGTGTCTAGAACTATTAGGTTGGCTAGAAACTCAACTCCACTATGAGTAGCCTAGCTCCTAAACATCCAACCTTAGAACTTAGCTCTGCTCGGTATTCGACTAACAGAGTATGCTTAAGATGCATAACTTCCAATTTGTTCTTAGTTGCAAAATTCGAAAACAAGCGAATCGAAGCTCGTAATCAAACAGAATCGATGCAGTCTATCGAATTTACTAGGAACTTACTCGAGACAACGTCGGGTGCTTCTTGGCTCCTTCTAGAGTGGCGTGGTTGACACGACCTCGACCACCGATGGCGGTGCTCCTCCGGATTGACCGGTAGCTTGAGAAGTTCCTTGATGGTTACCTTGTACTGGTGTCTTGGCTGGTGTGTTCCCAAGGTTGAAGCGTACTGGAGTGATAGTCCCATTCTGCGGACATCGGTTGGCGAAATGCCCGGCCGACGGCGTGTAAAGCAAACTCGTTGTATTCGTGGGTTGCTTCTCGGATTGGGGTTGAGTGCGGGGTTGCGGAAGTTACGAGCAATCGGGCGAGGTCTTGAAGTTGGTGCGGTGGTGCGCGACTCGCGTGGCGGAAACGGCTAAACTGCGGTGGAATCATTCTTGCCCTCACCGGGGTTGGTGACTTCCTTCTTTGAGCCATTCTGCGCTACGATGATCTTCCAATTCCTTGCGCTTATCCTCTAGAATCAAAGCCTTGTTGATCAACTCTTGAAAATCAGGAAAGGTGTGGGCGATCAAGTTGACTTGAAGTCCAGTGTTCAATCCTTTCAGAAAACGACTCTGACGAGCCTTGTTAGTGGCGACATCTTCTGCAGCATATCGAGCAAGTTGAGAGAATTTGTTGAGGTAGTCGATCACTGACATTCCTCCTTGCTTGAGAGCACGAAATTCATCCTTCTTCAAATCCATGATTCCTTCTGGTACATGATACTGGCGAAAAGCAGTTGTGAACTCTTCCCAAGTAATATCTTGCGGCGTTCCATGCGCTGCACAAGTTTTCCCACCATTCGGCGAATGCCTTCCATCCGTGAGAGGCGTCTGTAACTTTTTCATGATCGCGCATTGAGTGATCGCGCTTTCCTCTCAATAACACGAAGCCAATCATCAGCTTCTACTGGTGAGACATGTCCAGAAAAGGTTGGTGGACGGGTCCTCATAAACTCTGCCAACTTGGATGATCCGTTGTGACCATGAGAAACCGGGCTCCATTGTGATCTTGATTGTTGTTGTTCGATTATTCATAGCTCGTGATCGATTCATCATGGTGTACATCACCGGTTTGAGTGTCATGAATGCTCCAAAATTCTCGAGATCAATCAAGGTGCTTGTGGTGGAACGCTTCTCAGGGATTTGCTCCGTCCTTCGATCTTCGAGTATCGTAACCACTTGCGCAGACTTGACGAGTCCGAACCATCCGGTGAATCTCAAGGGTTAGATAAGGTAGCAAGCACGAGATAAGTTGTAGAACTAAGCGGGGTAGGTAAAACCCAACAACATATTTTAAGAAAGCTCCATGAAACTCTTATATTGATTAAGATAATAGTATGGCTTGCAACAAATGCCTAAGGGCCTTTGCACTCATACTTGCACACAAAAATAAGGACGAACTTAAGCACACCAAACTACCGCCTAAAGGGCGACTCAAGACATAAAGCGGCTAAGCTCAAACAACGCGAACAGACTACTCAAGCAAATAGCCTCCATGACCTTGACGGTGCTCCCTTTCTTTGTAGACACGAAAATGAGCCGCATCCTCGCGAATCGATCTTGATGTCCCGGGATGGTGCAATAGGAGCAGTGTCTCAGTGCGTGTCTTCTTGGTGCTTCAGCTCTGCTTCCTCGGTGGCTCTTCTCAGTTCAAATGGTCCATCGCCTTCTTCAGGTCTTCCTCTTGATGTCTTCTTCGTGATCGTGTCGCCCATAAAGAGTTTCTTCTAAATGGCGATCCTTTCTTGACTCTCAAGAGTCTCATAGGTACACTCCACTCTGTGGCGGCTAACTCCAACGATTCTTCTTGAGCAGCGGCGAACTGGGCAAGATGCACGACGGTGGCGTTGTCTTCTCCTTTTGTAGATGGAAAACGTGCAGCAAGATCCACGTCGAAAGTGCGGGGATGATAACGGAAAAGCGTCACGAAGCTCTCGAGTAGATGTTGCGATCCTCGGGATGGCAAGGCGTGAAGACTCTGGATTGCTTCAATCCAAATACTCCTTCGAGTGAGATGTTCAAATGGTTTGCTTGCCTTGGTGTTCGCTGGCGTGAGCGGTCAAATGGCGATCACTCCACGATCTCGGCTGTTCACAACCCAAGCACCGCCACGGTACAATGGACGATCGAACCCTCCAAGTACTTGTAGCAACTTCCAAAGTTCGCGGCAAGTCCTCCCTTGCGCTCTCCATAACTCAAGACGAGGCATCTGTCAAGATGGACAAGGATATGAAAACAACTTTAAAACAATGGGAGAGAAAGAATTTGACAATAGTTGAGTCAAGAGAGACATGAGATGAGTTAAAGAGTTCAATTAATCTTGCAAGTTAATATTGCTTTAGAAAATAGTTTGGACTCACTAAGAACGGCCAATCTAACTAGGGTCAGACCTACAGTCAATATGGCTCTGATACCACCTCTGTCGGGACCCAAATATGCAAATCTGGACCCTCTGTGTATTCTCGCACTAGTCCAGGATCACGCTAGTGCACAGTGGTCAACATTGATGAAATATCACATCCATACAACGAATATAAGAATAAACGAGTACATTTAAATAACAAATAATCTGTTGGGACCTTACGGTCGAGTTTTACATTTATTAAGCCATGCAAGGCTGACAATAAAGAAATAAACTGCGCAATAAACGAAATAAACTCGGTGGCTCCCATCAATTTACCACGAACAACCGATCGATCAAGACCCTAACGCTCAACCTTCGTAGAACTCTTCTTCAAAAGCGGTGACGACTCCTCCACTTCATTGATTTATTTAGCAAGAGTGAGTACACACCGTACTCATAAGTCATACCACGAATGCATTTATACATGATGGCTTATTCCAAAGAAATGGCTTCGTGGTTATTTTGCGTAAATGCAACATTTGCAATTGAATACAAATAATAGATTGAAAGCGTAATTCAAAAAAATAGACAATAATAAGTTAACAATTGATTTCACAAAGGACACACAGTCTAATCAAGTTCTTTCACACAACCAACAAGTTATCTCACACAAATGACCCTTCCCAATTGTTTTATGAAAATCTACCCCTCGTGTGAAATTCAGAGCATGTCCATAACCGAGGACGCGCTATTCGAATAGATTGGTTTAAACACTCTGCAGAGGTTGTACACTTTACCCACACGATGAAACCAACCGGATCGAGTTGATCACAACAAAACCTTTCGGAGACTTCATCTCAAACAATGGCACTCTGGTGTGCTTTATCGTAGTCAATTTGTACACACACCCTTGGAACGACACACACCATTGGGCGGGGATGCAATGAACCGTCCCGATGTGACATATCACACCTCCACCCATCACATAGCTTAAATACAACTTTGAGTGGTCAATGTCAAGACTCCATAACTTACTAAGTCGCCCCGGCCCATACTAGGCATGTGGTCATACAAGAAGGCCCAGTTCAATGGCGCACAAAGTTAAGTCCTTAATTGACTAAGGCAAGACTTCCAGATTTTCCCAAATCACAAAGTTTATAACACACGATCCACCATTCACACGAATCCACCACTTGCCTCGGTCTAAATCTTTTCCCACCTGTTGATTAAGTGCAACACATGCCATCAACGAGTAACAAAGACACACAGACACACAGATTCATCACACGCCCATAATCACTTAGTCAAATTTATAATTGCAACTCTCACATGAAATGATGACTCGTGGCATGGCTAAGCGGTCTAATCGTATCTAACCAACCCACGTTGGTGCTACAATAATACCAACTAATAATTAATCAACCTAGGGTGACAAAAGATCATGGCATATAATAGACAAGGTGGCATAACAATTTGGATTAATAACTACACCGAAAAGCATTTAAATAAATACTTGAAATAGAATGCAATACATTGAAACAAAGTATTTTGAAAATCGGGTTCAAAATGATCAAAGGTATAACTTGCCTTGGAATAGATCTAGATATTGGTCTTGGTCTTGAGGTGCTCCTTCTTCGCAAAATTCCCAAGTATCGACGCCTACTGCAACCGAGACAAAAGAAACAAAACAAATAAATAACAGAGGCAAAACAAACTCCAAAAATTAAATAAAATTCACCATTAAATAGATCTTAATTTTATATGAATTTACAAATTTGAATGGGCTCAATTGGAGTTCGGATGCAAAAGATATGGGCTTTGGAAGATTGGAAAAATCAATTAAACCCTAAATTGGATTTTCTCGAATTTCCCGAATTAATTTTATAAAGGAAAATCGAATTATTGCGCAATGCTTGCGCGTCCGAGAAAAGAAAATAATTAAAATCCGTCTTGACAGTGGGCCCCACTTTGTCGCTGGCTCGGCCACGGTGGATGGGGTCCACCGAGCCGAGGCAAAGCCGACGCGACAAACCGGGCGGCGTGGCGATCGATGCGCGACCACCACAGTGACACGCCAGCGCAGCCGACCGGTCTTGACACGCAGGGCCCACGTCGGCGACGCCGGTGCGTCTTGGATCGCCCGACAACGGCGAACAGCGACGACTTCGGTGAGGAAGGCCGGTGCTCTGGTAGCTCGCTAACGCGCACTGGTGACGCTGGATTTGGCGCTGGGACGCGTGGGGTCGCGGAATTGGCGCCGAGCGGAAGAGGGTGATCGGGTTTCTGGCGTTGAACTCGGTGGCGCCGGCGATGTCGAGGTTCCCAGAAAGCCACAGCGATGGGGATCTTGACGGCGTAGTTCCCGGGTAGAGCGTCACCATGGCGGCGCAAGTGGAGCTTTGCTTGGCGACCAAAAGCTACAAACTCGAATTAAGGCGCTAGGACTTTAGGAGGGGTGAGGGTGGCGGCTCTGGGATCAGGAGCAGGAGGGGGACCTCAGGGGGGTTTTATAGGGCCGGGGGACGACGAGGGTAGAAACGCCCTAAATGAGTCCGTTTCGGCCACGATCGGGAGATCCGAAAATAAGGGAGATTGAGGTGGAGTCGGAGGAAGCAGTAGAGATATGCGCGGGATAGGAGGAGTTCGTTACAGTGCGGTTGGCGAGAAATCGTGGCGATTGCGCAATTGTCGGACGAGCTCCTTCGGGCGAAAATGGCGGACGGGGAAAAGCGGGAGGAAGAAGAAGGCGCACGGGGACGACGACTCGGTGGGCCCACGCGTCAGAGAGAAAAGGCGAGGCGCGCGCGGGGGCTGAGATCCAAGCGTCCAAATACGATCCGACGGCGGGGCAAGCGAAGCTGGGAAGTTGGGCCGAGAAGAGTCGGGCATGGCGAGAATAGTGTTGGGCTTCGCCCAACACTGTTCAAGGGTTTTCTTTGATTTTTCTTTAAATAAATCCAGAAAATACAAATAGCTAATAGAAAATAGCAAATGACTTTGGAAAAATTCCAGAAAATTCTATAAAATATATCCAAGCATATAGAATCTAAATAAAATAATTTTGGCAATTGTTGATATTGGGATTAAGCACATTAAATCAATTTGTCCATAAAGTCCATATTAAGCTTTTTAAATTAATATTCAAATAATCCAAATGGTAAATTCTCTTGCTACCAATATTTAAAAGATTTTTAAAGCTCTGAAATTTGGGATGTTACAACTAGTAACTGCACCGTTACTGCCAGCTATTCGTTAATGATATTTACTGCGAGTCAGTGCGTTTCGATTTTCGAATAGATAAAGAAAAACGCGCCCGCACCCGACACGCTTGCGTACACGCATGCACACGCACACGCACACACACGCAAGGCGCTTGGCGAGGCGAAGGCGGCGCGAGCGCGCAAGTCTGAGCTCTCTCCAATTGCACAAGGGGGTTACCACTTTCCACCTTTTAAAGTGGTGTAACTCCCATTCAATTCTCCATATGGGACTAATCAATTTTTCCATGTGGGCCTAGGAATTTCATTTGATTAATTGCTAAATTAAAATGGTCCAAGCCCAATTAATCCAACAATCCCTACCAAATTTCAAGGCACACAAGAAATGCTCTCAGTCCAGCTGTTGTTTTGATATACCAGTGTTTCGATGGAGACTGTTAAGTTGAACATCCACCTAGGAAAGAAGTTACACTCATCCATAACTGAACAATGGACTATGCCTTGAATTGACAATTTTGTGTGAACAAATTTTACCTAATTCCTTTACTAGTACTAGGCTGCCTAAAGCATCCCCTCTGGTTGGAGCGTATAAGTCATACTCCAGGCCGATTCATGAGTATCTAGAGATCACCCAAATCTCATAGACTGTGACTAGCAGTCGAACTCATATAGGTGTGTTCCTTCTAAGATGTCCTGTAGGCCGACATCTCTGCTTTAAATAAGCCACTCGGATCACATTAAGGTAAAACCAACCTGCCATACAGAATAGGAAAGAAGCGCATCATTGAAGAAATGAGCCCTGTAAGGGTCTCTCCTCCCAGTCAACCAACAGCTTGTTTCATCATCCTACTTCACGGGATCTCCGATCACGTAGAACATGTTACCACTGTGGTATGACTCACGTGGGTCTCAGGCCCATCTCACTCGATGCACTATCTATCACATTACGTGATAAACCCTTTGTAAATTGGTCGGCCAGATTCTTAGCTGTCTGGACATAGTCCAGTGCTATCACTCCGGAGTTTTTCAGCTTTCCGACAGACTTCAACCACCTCTTAACATGCCTAGATGACTTCATGTTGTCCTTAGAACTGTTCACCTTGATAATTACAGTCTGATTATCACAGTTCATTAGGATAGCCGGTATCGGTTTTTCAACCACCGGCAAATCCAAAAGGAGTTCACGAAGCCACTCAGCTTCAACAGTGGCGGTATCTAACGCTGTGAGTTCTGCTTCCATTGTTGACCTCGTTAAGATGGTCTGCTTGCAAGATTTCCAGGAAACAGCACCACCTCCAAGTGTGAACACATATCCACTCGTGGCTTTTATCTCATCAAGATCGAGATCCAGTTTGAATCATCAGAACCCTCTAGTACCTTTGGGTACCCAAGATAGTGAATGCCATAGCTCATGGTTGCCTTTAGATAGCGCATCACTCTCTCAAGAGCACGCCAATGATCATCTCACGGATTCAAACAAACCGCTTAGCTTGCTCACAAAGAAGCGAGATGTCGGGCCTCGTAGCACTAGCTAAATACATCAATGAGCCAATAACTGAGTATCTCAATTGATCCCTTGTTATTCTTCTGTTTTCCTCAATAACACACTAGGATCATAAGGAGTAGAAACAGCTTGCAATCACTATAACCAAAGCGACTCAAGACCTTCTCCACATAATGGGATTGCACAAGTGTAACCCCACCATCACCTCCTCTCGGTAGCTTAATGTTAAGAATTACTTCAGCCACTCCCAAATCTTTCATTTCAAAACTCTTGGACAGAAAGTCCTTGACCTCCTCAATCACATTGAGATTGGTCCCAAAAATCAGTATGTCATCAACATACAAGCACAAGATCACTCCTTCTCCCCACCATAGCGATAGTACACACATCCGGCGGCTTCATTCACAACAAAGCGGAGATGTCAAAGTTCTGTCGAACTTCTCATGCCATTGCTTAGGTGCTTGCTTTAGGCCATACAAAGATTTTAACAACTTGCACACCTTGCCTTCTTGACCTTCTACCACAAACCCGTCTGGCTGATCCATATAAATCTCCTCCTCCAACTCTCCATTTAGGAAAGCTGTCTTAACGTCCATTTGATGAACGAGAAGACCATGAGAAGCGACGAGGGCAAGTAGTACTCGAATTGTGGTCAATCGAGCAACAGTGAATAAGTATCAAAGAAATCCTCGCCTTCTTTACGAGTATAACCCTTGGCCACAAGCCTTGCCTTGTACTTTTCAATTGTACCATCGCCTAAGCTTTTCTTGAAAACCCATTTACATCCTACTGAGTTTACACCCATAAGGACGGTCAACGATCTCCCAAGTTCCATTAGACATAATAGAATCCATCTCACTCCATCGCTTCCTTCCAAAGAGTCGTCGGGAGAAGAATATGCCTCTTCAATGGTTCTTGGAGTGTCATCCATGAGGTATACAATGAAATCATCACCAAAAGATTTTGCAATCCTCTGTCTCTTACTCTTTCGAGTAACTTCATTGTTATCCTCCTCGGGATTTTCCATAGGCGCTTGTTCAACATGTTCTATCGGCACAAAAGAATCAAGGGAAATTATAGATTCTTGACTAGATGAGCTAGGTACATCACATTTCATAGGAAATTCATTCTCAAAAATGTAGCATCTCTCGACTCTATGATTGTACCAACACGCACGTCAGTACTCCAGCTTTTATAATTAAGAACCTATAACCCACGCTGCATAGCATAACCAAGAAATACACAATCTACGGTTTTGGTCCAAGTTTGCGCTTCTTGACAATTGGCACGTTAACTTTGGCCAAACATCCCAGTCGCAAGTATGAGAGAGTCAACTTCTTCTTTTCCCATTCCTCGAATGGTGTTACTTTTTATTCTTTGTAGGAACTCTATTCGGGACATGACACGCGGTCAATATAGCCTCACTTCACCATTCCTTAGAAAGTCCCGCAGATGTCTAACATGGCGTTAACCAAATCGCTTAGAGTGCGATTCTTTCTTTCGCAACCCCGTTTGATTCGGGAGAATAGGGAGGCGTCCTCTCATGAATAATTCCATGTTCCTTGCAAAATAAAGTAAACTCATTTGAAAAATACTCTCCCCCACGATCAGACCTTACCCGCTTGATTTTCCTCTCGAGTTGGTTTTCTACCTCAGCTTTATAGATCTTAAAGAAATCAAATGCTTCATCTTTTGTTTTCAATAAATACACATAGCAAAATCTAGTGCAATCATCTATAAGCGTCATGAAATATTTCTTTCCACCTTTAGTCAACACGCCATTCATCTCGCACAAATCGGAATGAATGAGTTCTAACGGTGCCAAATTCCTCGCCTCTTTTGTTGCCTTGTGAGGCTTGCGAGGTTGTTTCGATTGAACACACGTATGGCACTTAGAACCTTTGACCAAAGTGAATTTCGGGATTAAACTCATATTGGCTAAGCGCGTCATACAACCAAAGTTAACATGACAAAGTCGTGAATGCCAAACATTAGATTCATCATCATCGTTACACACATGGTTCACAACTTTATTATAGGAATACATCAAAGAGAAACGAAACAAGCCTCCGCTCTCATAACCTTTACCAACAAATGTTCCATACTTGGACACGACACATTTATTGGACTCAAATGTAAGCCTAAAACCATCTCTACACAGTAGAGATCCGCTGACGAGATTCTTCTTTATAGAGGGGACATGCTGCACGTTCTTCAGATGCACGGTCTTTCCCGAAGATAAGATGAAAACAAGGAAATATCAGCACACACATGAATATTAGCACCAGTGTCAACCCACCACTCAGGTGATTGACAAACACCATGAACAGCTGCATGCGATCTGTTACTCGAAAGTAACCGCAGCCATAATTCACTAGTAACTGCCAGCTATTCGTTAATGATATTTACTGCGAGTCAGTGCGTTTCGATTTTCGAATAGATAAAGAAAAACGCTACCGCACGGACACGCAAGGCAAGTGCACGCAGACGACGCGCCAAGGCCATGCGAGCGAAGCGATGGCAGCGAGCGCACAAGCGTGTCTGAGCTCTCTCCAATTGCACAAGGGGGTTACCACTTTCCACCTTTTAAAGTAGTGTAACTCCCATTCAATTCTCCATATGGGACTAATCAATTTTTTCATGTGGGCCTAGGAATTTCATTTGATTAATTGCTAAATTAAAATAGTCCAAGCCCAATTAATCCAACATCAGCTAGCTAGTCACGCCTTTTTCTTTTGGCGGTGCAAATTAGATCGATCGTACGCTTGTTTGCGGTTACAATGCCGTCTACCATGCAACGCAAGAAGCCAAGAGCAACACACACTGCGGGATTAATCAATGAGCAGACCGGTGCTTCGAAGAACAAGTTACTCACGTAGGCCGATCCTGTATATAGTCCGATTTGAGGGGGGAATCCCTAGACGATATAAGTTTTACAAAAGTAGCCGGCCGGTACATGAATACATAGCTACATAGTTTTTGACTTATTTAGTCTCTCTTTTGAAAGAGGGATAGCCAAAATAGCCCCCTTAACCAAAAAAAAAAAGTAAAAATAGTTTTTACTGTACAAAAACACCGAAGGGACTACCGCACATCCAATTCGCGATAGGCGACCTGCTGCCGAAATGACACATCGCCACGTGTCCTACCAGGCTACCACACGTTAGGTGTACGGTTGACCTTTTGTCTCGGTGTTTTCATACGATAGAGATGTTATTTTTTAAAATTCTATTTGTATGGTTATTTTTGTTATTGCACTTTAAAAACTATACTTACATAGCATTAGACCCTACCATGTCGAAGTTCTTGTTCCGCTGCTCGTATTCAGGAGTAGGCAGCGCGGGACTAGCAAAAAAAGGGGCTCGCGAGACTTTCTAATTTAACGTGTACCGGCGGGAACAGAACTGTACAAAGTACTGTACGACGTCAAGCACGACAAAACAAAAGAACGGGAACAATCGATTCAGCCCTCAAAAAGGTAGTGTTAGGCATTATCCTCTCTGAACACAGGTGTATAGCACTGCAAGCATACAGATAGCGAGAATGGACCATCAGTGATTATTAGTAGACCAGTAGCTTCACAGCAACAAAAATTACATACATGTCTGCAGCCGAAGCCCAGCCCGACCCAGCCCGATGTTGGAACAAATCTACGTTGAACACAATCATAGGTTGTTACTACGTATGCATGTATAGATTGTTACTGGTTTTTATGGTCTTTTGATTCTAAGTATCGGGACGGTGCCCTCGCTGTTGAGGCCCAGCTCCGCCTTTGCGATGCAGGTGTCCTTTAGCGTTACTTTTTTTTATATATAAAAAAAAACTATTTTATGTGCTCATTCCTTTTTATGTGTCATATACTCTAGGAGAGAGAGAAAAGAAGAGGCAGCGAGGGATGGATTTTGACGTTGCACTTTTAGCGGCTGCGCCGATACTATACACGTACGCCCAGGGAAAACAAAGGGGTCAGCACACATGCAAGTGAACACTTGTCACGATCGATTCGCGTGAGCAGACGATGAGACGAGCCCCGATTGGCCAATCCCCATGCTGCCATGCACATGGTGATATGGCACATTGGCACGTGCGGGTGAAGCAACTCCAGGCGAGGCGAGGATGGCTGGCTGCCCTGCGGGGTCAAAAGACGCAACAGATGTCGCCGCGTGGCATTGACCACCGCTCCCCGCGTAGGGTCCGCCGGTGCGGTTCGGCTCCACCTCACATGACGTTCTGACCCCTCCCCGCTGTCACGTGCTGAGTGGACTACTCAAAAATGGGCCGAGGGGCTGGGAGCGTGGATCGCACACAAAATATTTTGGCCCGTTCAGGTATCCACTGCGAACAGAATATAACTGCAAAAAAAGGAAAGTAAAAAAACAGAAGAAAATATTGTAGACACAAAGGGGGAGGAGAAAGGGATTAAATATCACAAGCCTTGAATGCAACCAGCTTTTTTTTTTGTTGCAATTACAAAGAAAACATACACGCATACATACCACCACACATTCACACGCACGCGAGTGCGTCACCTTAGCAACATATAGAAAGACAGAGACCGGGGATAAATAGCGGCGACGAGAATATAATAATCCTCAATTAATTATTCATCTGTAATTCTAATTATAGATAGTAATATCTTTATACTACTCGCAAGTATACCCTTTAATGTACATAAGGGAGAAGCTTAACCGAGTAGTCGTAAGTCTTACTATGACCACTCCCTGGTTGTAAGCTTTTTTACGACCAGTCTCTAGTCGTAAGCTTTTCTACGACTTATCTCTGGTTGTAAGCCTTCTCTACGATCACCTTGTGGTCGTAGATTTATTCATGACTGCTCTATAATCGATGGAGTCTGTAGGTATGTGGGCCCTGTTGATTATAGTCTTATACACCATGTTTAAACACATTGGGTAGTTAATATACGTTGCTATTCTCTAGAATAACTGCACATTTTATACCTTTGTCTTTGGCAATAACTCCATGATGACGTGGGGGAGGTTATCTCTCTGATAATAACCTCCATCAACCGGTTCATCATTTGGAACGTTGAGACGTCTCTTGGATCGGAGAAACTACCACCCCTTCATGCACTATATAAGAGATGAAGTCAGCAGACAAAGGGGTACGATCTGGAGCAGAAGACATTAGGTTGTAGTCTTCCTCTTGATTGTAATCAGCACATCCAATACATCAACATAGGAGTAGGTTTTTATTCTTTTTAGAGAAGGCATGGACCTGTATAAAATATCTATATCATTCTCTGCGTGGTTCTAATTCTAGGAGATTCCCCAAATATTCATTCTTAAGATTGATAGTAAAATATCGACGAGTGGCATCATAAAATTCATACTGAAAGTGCAGTCGTGTGCGCATAAAGATGAGCACCATGATTTGAATCTTAGCGAGTGGAGTCATGAGGTGGTTGAGGTTAGGGGTGTCAATCGGATAATAATTATATGTTTTATTCGGCTACCATATTCGATATGATACAAATATGGTTTATATTGTTTCATCCGATTAACAATTTCTCCCTATTCATATTCGCATTCATATAAAAAAATATATGGATACAAATATGGTATGGACTTTTGCCATCCGAAATGTTATTTTATCTGTTAGAGTTTATGGGCTTGGCCCAAATAATATTCTTCATGAATATTAGGAAAATTCCAAAGGTCCACTCATACATGGTGGAAAGTGATAAGTTTAGTAACATATTTCTAGTATAGGAGGGAGGAGGCCAAATAATAAGGTGGAGTTGGTCTTACCTAATTGAAGCAAGCAAAATAAGAACACACGCGTGCTCGCTCGCCTCGCCTCGACGCACCATTGCCCCCGCGAGCACGTGATGTGCGCGTGAATGATTTGGTGATTCGTGTCTGGTTGGGTGTGGGGATTCCATATGACGGGAAGAACGTCTCCATTCAGATGTGACGAAAAGATTAGCCTCAGAACTTTTGCCCTGAACTCCTTTGTGTTGCACCGCTTAGACTACTTCATCCCTTCGTCGACGTGCACTGACGTGGGGAGACCAGTGTCTATGAAGCCGGTATCCCTCGTGATCCTGCAAGGGTTGGGGTGAATCAGGTTTTTGGGAAGCGCTCGCGTGACTGCTCATGGCTTCCTTCATCATTCGCTTTCGCGTTGTCTACTTCGCATCAAACTCTACCACGACCTTCGCTGAAACGATTCTATGTAAAGGACCATTCATTCATAAAATTCTAAAACATGCATGGTTTAGTCCCATACTGCCTAACCAAGTGGTGGGAGAGCAATTTATAAAGTGAACTCTTTGCCAACGCTTAATACATGTGATACTTATCATGGGGTGACACGAGGAGGTCTACAGCTAAAGTTACACACACACGCGTGCGCGCGCGCGTATTTATTTGTGTGGCAATTGCGTGACTTGTGACTTGCGACCGTGAATGTGTCGTGAACCTAGTCCACTTTTCTTTTTCTGACCGTGCATTTCTCTTTGGTCATGATACACTGGTCGAAGGCATAAACCAGTATGGTTGAAATAATGTAGTCGAAACCATATGACCAGTGAGAGTTATTCCTTAGACCACCCTTGGACCTCCCTTAGAGATTGCTTCGGATCACTCCAATAGAGTGTGGAGATCCTCTTGGACCTCCCTTGAAGATATCTTCGGATCACTCCAAGAGAGTGTGATCGGAACACTGTGGTCCCCTTGGAGCTCTTCGGGAGATCCTATTGGACCTCCCTTGGAGAGTTCTTCGGATCATTCCAAGATCTCGAAGCCACAGACGAGTGTGATCGGAACACTATGGTCAAAATAAAGTGATCAAAACATAGTGGTCAAAATAAAGTGGGTCAAAACATAGTATTCCAAATAATGTGGTTGAAGCTGTAGACCAATGGTCGAAGTTATAGACCAGTGTATAATCAGGATCAATGAATACTGTATAAATGACCATTAATTTGTTTTGAATTAGCAGTTACCAGTATTTTATTGTGTAATTGACTTGACCCTTCAAACATCTGGAGACGTCCATGCATGCAATTTGATCAATCACTTCAATTTCTTGCTTCTTCCTCACTGTTCTACTGGCTGGAGAGTTGTGCTGTTTGAACCAAGCTCTCCCATCTCCTCAGCGTGCACCGGGAAGGAGGTGAGCAGGTATCTCCGAACTATTGTTGTAGAGTTTACTTGCACGGGGCGACAATAAGGTTTCTGGGCAGTGACAAGGTTGGTTGGTCCATTTGTGATTTTCGTAGAATCTCAAGGGTACGAAATCTGTCAGATTCGTAATAACATTTTGTGAGCGTCATATGTTGTTATAGTGCGGTAAATTTCAGAAGAATTTTGTGAGGATGATTGAGGTAGCAATGATTCGTAGGTACGAAGGTAATTGATATTGCGATGCGCTAGGAAATTCTTACACAGTGGAGACTTCGGAGAAATGGCGCAACGATAACAACTAGATAGTTCATACGACAAAGGGGTTACATGGCACGCTGTGGAACTAACCAAATACGGTACACACATGTCTTTAGGGAATTAGAAATACATGGCACATATGGACGAAGAGGGTCGGGCGCAGTTCGGACCCGATGGAGATGCTAGACTTTGGTACCCTGTCTACAGATGGCAATATTGGCGGGTTCGCTCTCGGTTGTAGCAGCGCCAGGCGAAGGGCCGAGTGCTGGAAGCACATGACTTGGAGCGAGGAAATTCGAGATAGCCAAACGGTAGAGGTTGCAACTTGTAATTATTTCAAAGCCAAATTAACTGCTTATACAGGTGGAGGGACAGGCACTTGAACTGGCACTACAAAGCATGCTTGAAAAAAGATAGGGGTGCACGCACGAGGTGGAGGAGTCCAGACGCAGCTCAACTTCGATGCTGATGGCTTTGTATGTACTTCGACATACAACTCTCATTTTGCCTGTGAGGAAATTGCTAGATACATTATTTCTGAGGATCAACCGATTAGGATGGGTGAAAGTCGTCTGTTCAAAAGAATGATTCAACACAGCTTTTGTCCACAGTACCAACATGTTGGTAGGAGAATAATATCGTCTGATATTTTAGGGATACATAGTAGAGAGCTAGCAACACTAAAGAAAATTTTCCTAGAATTTTAGTACTCTTTTGCTTTAACTTTGAATATTTGCACATTATCACACCAGAGAACTGCATAGCATAGTGTTGTAGGCTATTATTTAGGTGATGAGTACAAACTAAACAAAGGAGTCATAGGGTTTAAGTTAATTACTGAATCACACACGAGAGATGCCATTGCTGAGCTCATACTAGAGGTAATTGATGATTTTTAAATATGAAATAAGTTTGTTTCTATAACTCTTGGTAACGCATTAGCGATATGACGACTATGAACATCCTCACCCCAAGGTTGCATATATATATCGGTGGATATGTTCTCCACCAGAGATGCGTATGTCATATCCTCAACCTAGTTGTACAAGACGGTATGGAGGTGATTGACGTTTATTTGAACAATATCTGTGATGTCCTTTATTTCCTCTCAAGTTCAACTGTGGTGGTAGCCCGGTTTGTGGAGTATTGCGTAGCTAATGACAAGGGCCCAAGAAAATTCAGTCTTGACATGAAGGTGAGGTGGAACTCGACATACATCATGCTGAAGAAGGTGCAAGGGTATAAACATATTATATATGTCTTTGTAAATACTAACTCAGATAAGTTGATAGTTGCTAACTTAGATTGGAATTTTTTAGTTATTTTTGAGAGTTTTTAAGATCTTTTTCCAAAGCAACTAAGACTCTATCCGGTATTTACTACCCTACCTCTTACTAAGTTATGGATTTTATTTGGCTAATTGTAGACAAGTTTGATAAATCTAGATGGCATCCCCATTTAGGTCATGTTGTTGCAGCAATGGAGAAAACTTTTGTTAAATATTTTGGATATATTTCACACCTATATTGCTTTGCTATCATTTTGGATCCTACAAGAAGTTAGCAAGTTTGCAGATAGCTGTGGAGGGGAGTAGGTGAGTGCCTCGGCCTTGATTTCTCTAAAGCTTTCGAACATATCAAAAAAGAGTTTGTTCGTGTTTTCCGCTTGTATCATGACAAGCTTGGCAGCAACACAAGATCGGAGGCCTCATAGAAGACGCATCAAAGCAAGAAAAGCTTCACAACACACTTGTGGA
This sequence comes from Hsuehochloa calcarea, assembly GCA_036346395.1. Lineage (NCBI taxonomy): Eukaryota > Viridiplantae > Streptophyta > Magnoliopsida > Poales > Poaceae > Hsuehochloa > Hsuehochloa calcarea. The sequence goes on along the minus strand of CM070594.1, from coordinate 61,897,116 downwards.
AAAAGCTGAAGGGAAAGTCTAGTTCTTCGTCTTCTCAGTCTCAGGCGCCCCCAAGTGGAATTCTACCTTAGAGTTGAACTACTACCTGGAGTATGATTTTGCAAACTTATATCCTGATCTTTCTGGCAGAGGCAAGTTAGACTTGCTCAATTGGTGGAAGAACTACAAGCGGATATTCCCTATATTGTGCCATTTCGCACGAGATATTCTACTGGTTTCTGTGTCCTCTGGTTCTTCAGAAGCGATGTTCAGCATGATAGGAAGAATAATTGAAGAAAGGAGATCATCCCTCGTGCCCAAGATGGTGGAGGCAATCACCTACCTCAAAGACTGGGAATTGGCAAAAGAGCGACATCAGCATCAATCGGAGGATCCTGAGATCGTAGAGGGGTTAGCCGATCTCAATGTCAAGTAGCCGACATGTCTGCGTGAATGTTGTTGTTGTTCTCTTTTCCTTACAGGTAAACCCCGCACTAGAGCGTAAGGTTTTTAACGAGGTAGTAACAATGTGTGTGTAAAATATCAATAAAATTTCACCCCCCTAATTTTTAAGTGTCCATAATTTTACATTCACAAAAAGAAATAATTAATATATCAGAACTGTACATGCTGCTTGTAAAAATTTTATTCTTTTTTATCTCTAGTAAACAACTACTTGTAGAATTCAATTATGATCTTGGTAAAGTTTTAGGGGCAATTAATATATCAAAATTGTATATGTTGCAATATTTTCTTTTCTTTTTTTTTTCTTTTCATTCATTTTCTTCTTTTCCCCTTCTTTTATTTTATTTTCCCGTTTTCCCTTTCTTTTCTTCTTTCACGCATGGTCGCTGGTCGCACTGAGTGCCAGTACCACACGTCTCCCGCTGTCCCTCACTGGTTCACTCCATCCATCTGTCCATCTGTCCATCCATAGATGGACTCCATCCAGTCCCTACCTCGGAGGCAGTCTCTCTCTATTCTTCTTTGATTCTTTCTTCCCCACCCCAAAATCCAAATTGCCATCCTCCCTCTCGGCCTCTCCTCACTTCCTCAGGCCCCACTACCCAAGGTCCCTAGGCTGCCGCCTCCCGCTGCCTGCTTCGGCTCCGCACCACCCTCCACACGCCGCCACCTCCCACTGCCGCGTCGGCGCACACTCGACACATCGCCGCTAGCTGGAAGAAGAAAGGCCCCTCCACCCCACGGTGGCCTCCGCTTCCCCCTTCTTCCTTGCCAGCCACAACAAGAAGGATCCGCGGTAGCGGCGAGAAGAAGGATCCGCGGTGGCCTCCTCTGCGTCGCGTCACCACCTCACCGGCCCCTTTTTCCAAGTCGCCCCCGGTCCACGCGCTTGCTTCGCGTCGTGCCGCTTTCTCCACGCGGCCACACCCGAGCTACAACTATCTTGTGCCATGCCCGTGTCAGCGCAGCCCAACGATGGCATGGCGGACCAACGCCATCTTGGACCTCGCCAACAAGATGTCCGCGGCCGCACAACACGCATCATGGTCGTTGTGTCACGCGACGGCCGACTCCCACCTCTAACCGAGACCGATACCAAGGGCGAGGTGGGGTGGTGGCCAGGGTTCCGAAAATCGACCGATTATCGGTAATATCGGTTCTATCGGCGGGTACCGGTAGAAAGTCAAATCGGTACCGAAATTTTCGATTCGGATGAATTTCGTTCAAAAAATTCAAATTTGCTTGAATTTTGCTCAAATAAAATCCGAAAATTTTAATTTTTTTTTGAAAAATTTCGGCCAAAATTTCGGCCTTACCGGCAACCCCCGGTAAAAAAAAAAATTCCGGAAGAAAAAACCCTGGTGATGGCTCTCGCTTTATTTACTCCTTAAGAATCGTTCCCTTCAGCTGACCTTCCCTCCCCTCCTCTTCCGTCTCTCCGCACTCCAGCTCCACGCCAATTAAACCCTACTCTGTCTGTCTCTCTCTCCTCGCGCTATCTGCTCTTCCGTCCCCCTCTCCTCGCGCACACGTAGAAACGAACGAAGAAACAAACAAAAGCGCCGAGTAGTGCAGATAGAATTTTATCTTCCGCGTGCGGTGTGCGTGCAGCGGCGGATGCTAGCGATCGAGCCGGGGATGGAGGAGACGGCCGAGTACAACGTGCATGGCTACTACGGCGGCGCAGGCCTCGACAAGAAGGGTGCGGTGAGCGGAGACCACTTCGTCGTGGACGACCTCCTCGTGCTGCCCTACGACGACGAGGAGGAAGGGGAGGGGGAGGCGGGCGGCGAGGCGTTCCTGGCCGGCGCCGGCGCCGGAGGAGGAGGTGGCAAGGACGAGGGTGGTTTCGGGAACGCGTCGGCCGACTCGTCGACCGTCACGGCCCTGGACAGCTGCAGCAACTCCTTCTCCGGCCTAGCCGACGGCGACTTCTCCGGCGAGCTGTGCGAGCCGGTAAATTCTTCGTTCTTCTGCTTCTTCCCTGGCCCACGTACCCTCAATTTACCACCTCGAGGTGCAATTGTTTTCATCACCTCCGGCGTAACCGAAATAGAAACCACTCGAAATTTGTCCTCCAGAATTCTCGAACTCCAATTCAGTTTTTCTCGCGGGGTAACGGAAGTCGGAAATAGCCCGCGTAAATAGTACTAGCAATACCAAAAATAGCAGCTTTCAAACTCAAAGACTCCACACTTCCACATATACGCAAGAATTCCCCAAACTTTAGCTAAACACACGTGTACGAGCAGTTGCTAAAACTTTGCTGTGAATTTTGCGCAGTACGACCAACTGGCGGAGCTGGAATGGCTGTCCAACTACATGGGCGAGGGCGTCGACGCCCTCGCCAGCGAGGACCTCCAGAAGCTGCAGCTCATCTCCGGCATCCCCTCCGGCGGCTTCTCCTCGTCGAGCGTACCGCCGGCTCCCGCGGCCCCAGCGGCTGCGGTCGCCTCCGCGATGCATCCCGGCATCTTCCACCCGGAGGGCCCTGTCCCCGGCAAGGCACGTAGCAAGCGCTCCCGCGCTGCGCCGGGCAATTGGTCGTCCCGCCTGCTAGTTCTCCCGCCGCCTCCGGCCTCGCCGTCGTCCCCGGTGTCCATGGCCATCTCGCCGGCGGAGTCTGGCGTCTCGGCACAGGCGTTCCCTGTCAAGAAACCGTCGAAGACGGCCAAGAAGAAGGACGCGCCGCCTCAGGCGCATCCCTCGAGCGCGTCTGCGCCCTCGGGCGGCTCGGCGGCAGCCGGGGAAGGGAGGCGGTGCCTGCACTGCGAGACGGACAAGACGCCGCAGTGGAGGACGGGGCCCATGGGGCCCAAGACTCTGTGCAACGCGTGCGGAGTGCGGTACAAGTCGGGGCGGCTGGTGCAGGAGTACCGGCCGGCGGCGAGCCCCAGCTTCATGGTGTCGAAGCACTCCAACTCCCACCGCAAGGTACTGGAGTTGCGCCGCCAGAAGGAGATGCAGCACCAGCCGCACGAGGCCGCTGGCGGCGTCGGCAGCCTAATGCACGTACCGAGCTCCCTGCTGTTCGACGGGCCGTCGGCGTCGCCCATCGTGGGCGGCGACGACTTCTTGATCCACCACCGCTTAGGGACAGACTTCCGGCAGCTCATCTAGACGAGTCGTGTGCTAGAATTGATCAATTAGCCCAGGAATAATTAATGCATCTAAAACCCAAGAACCGGCGGACGAAAAAACGGAAGAACTACGTACTAATCTTTTCTTAGGAGTTCTTTTTCGCTTCACTTTGCTTAGTTTGTGTGCTTTTGTTCAGCTCTTGGAAATTTCCATGTCAATTTTGTTTACGATCTTCTCCAGTTTCCCAGCTTTAAGTTCACTCTTAGAAATTAATTCTAGGGTGTTCATTTCTCCATCTTTCTTTCTGTCTTTCTTAGCATTTTAATTGTAACGCAGGGCTCTTATTTTCTTAATACCTCCAAGGCTGCAATTCACGTGATCTCCAGTACACGTCTATCTCTGATGTATCCTAGCTAGTGATCAAGATGAGTCGATCTCCTCAGCCATGGCATGCACTTGCACCGTGCGGCCAAACGTCACAGATGTTGTGTGCGCAACCGAACAAGCAAACCAAGTACTGCAAGAAGGCGAGACTGCCATTGCCCACCCACCCGTCGCAAGTCGCAACTCGCATGTGATCATTAGAATCTCGCGTGAAAAAAAAGATACCCTCCTAACAGCAACCAAATGATGGCTCGCTACCTCCAATCGGAACCCCTTCCTCGCTGTAAAACTTTGGTCCGGCCGGCCTTTTGTTAACTGCTGGTATGGTTGGGTTCACATCATGGCTGTACCTCGCACAAATTGTCCCTTGCTGCCCACTGAAGTGAAAGCTTCGTTTTACCTTGGCGTACGTAACTCAAAGCGACTGTCAGAGGTCAAGCACAGAACAAGCCAGTCAGCCAGCTGGCTACCGTACGCAAGCCACGCCTGACATATCAGCTAGCAGCACTCCACACAAGACTTACCTGGGTCACAAAAATTAACCGGCCGTGTGAAAATGTTAATCCGCACGCGTGATTAACTTAACATACAATGCAGTTGATCATATGCAGGTCGTGGTGGAGTGGGACTAATTTGGTAACAGTAGCAGCTAGCTCCTAGCTTAGCCTTGCGGGCACTGTGAGTGCATGTGGGCGCTAACTACCAGGGGACAAGTGGAGTATAAAAACTGGCGTACGTCGTGGTCGATCGGGGCAGGGCGCCCGGTGACGCGCGGAGCCGGTCGATCGCTCACATGGGGGGGTGGCAATAGAGAAACCCGAGCAGTACGAGCTTAGAGGATAGAGAGAGCTCTGAATTCTGACGGGGTGCTAGGATATACAATTAATATTGCGTTGGTCCGGGCATCGTCGTGATCCCAGACACGTACGCCGGCGTACGTTGGCGATCCAGATGGAACGACGGACATTATACTACGCCATCGGGCGCAGAACTTACGTTACTACTGCGTTAATGATCAGCTGATTAGAATCGTTTGATAACATTTACCACGGAATATATATACTCCCGGTGCTGTAGTGGTATTTATTTCCCGCTAGTCTATGTGACTATGTATGTACTCCGGCGTCGGTAGTACAAACTCTTGGAATTTTTTGCCGATACGGCCGATTTTCACACCGTATTAGCAGTTTTAACCACCGCGCGCACGTATTAGCAAAAGTGGTCGGGCTGGCGTAGGCCGGGCGTGCGCTCGCGCCGCGCGGGCGACACGTCGCCGTCGCGCAGTAGCGGGCGCCGCGCCGCGCCACGCCACCACCAGCCGCAGCCAGCGTGCCGCCCGCCACCTCACTCCGCGCCCGCGTGTTTGTTTGTGTAATTTTTTTGTGTAATTTATTTGTTAAGAATTGTTTGATATAAATGCGTGTTTATACAAAGCAATAAATGTGTGTCGAATGTGCATTGTGTTATCCGTGACATGTGTTCATTTGCTAAATATTGTAATGTGGCCCTTTCTATTTGCGCCATATGTTGATTGTCCAACGATTTAAACCAAAGCTATCTCATCCATAATTGAGTCATTCCTCTATTTGCGCCATATGTAGATTGTCTAACGATTTAAACTGTGCCCTCTCTCCATAATGGAGCCATGTGTTGATTGTAGAAAGAATTGAAGCAGGCCCTCCTGCATTTGTCAAAACTTTCCACCGAAAGAATAGAAGCAGGCCCTCTCTCTCACCCGCTACACCCGCCACGCATCCGAACTGTTGTACGGAGAATTAAAAAACGTCGGGGTGGCCATCTTTCCCGCCGTCCATCCTCCCTCCTCCACACATCTGTCGCCCCATCCAGGAATTCCGGCGCCAATGCTTACGGAATTCCTACGACAAGGCCGCGACTCCTCCTCCACTCGGCTATAAATACCGGACTCGCACTCGCTCTTCTGGTCATATCAATTGCGTTTGATTCGTTCTTGCGCTCGTCACGAGAACTCGAGAACGTAACATAATTAATTTTATTGGGAGGTAACTGTTTTCTCGCTTCTCGTCACTCGGCCTTGATTTATGACTTCCTCCGAAGGGTGATTTATTACTTCCTCGGAAGGGTGATTAATTACTTCCTCAGAAGGGCAGGTAATTTGTGTTATGCTTTTGCCGTTATTACCGTAGTCGTAATTAGTTAGTCTTTGTTAGCTAGTCGTAATTAGATAGTTTAGGGGTAATTAATTAGTAGTAATTAGTTAGTCGACTAGTAATGAATTAATTTAGTGCTAATTAATTAGTCGTAATTAGTTTAGTAGTCATCGTTACAGCATATGAAGTAAGTGGAAATAAAGTACTGGTATTTTTTAGTGGTAATTAATGAACCGTAATTAGTTAGTTTAGAGATAGCTAATTAGTCGTAATTAGTTAGTTCACTAGTAATAAATTAGTTTAGTGCTAATTAATTAGTCGTAATTAGTTTAGTACTCATCGTTACAGCATATCAAGTAAGTGGAAATAAAGTACTGGTATTTTGTAGTGGTAATTAATCAACCGTAATTAGTTAGTTTAGAGATAATTAATTAGTCGTAATTAGTTAGTTCAGTAGTAATGAATTAGTTTAGTGCTAATTAATTAGTCGTAATTATTTAGTGGTTGTTGTGGGTTTAGGTATTTTCGAACATGCAAGACTTGATTGTGTTTTACGACGATGGGCTTGTACGAGCCGGACACAATGGGTTGGACATGTCGAGATGCCAGTACAAGGTGGTCCGGGCGGAGGGGCTCCACGCGATGAATATTCACGAGTCGCGGCCGCATCCGGAGGAGTTCCTCACGAGCCAAGGACGAAGAAAGTTATGATTGAGGCGATCACCTGCACCAATTATGTGTGGAGCTCGTAAAGGTGGATGGAAGCATAGCATGGAGGCAGTACATGGAGATTGTCTCCCAGCCCGAGGCGGCCATTCACGGAAGCCTATGGTGTACGCCAATTTCGTACATAGGGCGCCGGAAACCCCGATGATGCCGAGGCTGCATAAGCGGGCAAGCGCACTGAAGCTCAAGATGGCAAAGACGGAATGTGCCGCCTCGGAAAGTCCGTGCCTAATTTTGTGCCAAATGAGGGGCGGAAACATGGTGGTCGGCCCGCATCGACCGCCACGAGTATCTACCGGACGAGACTCTCGGGCCGAGTCCGACGAGGACACCGACCCAAGCTCGAATGGTACCGACGAGGACGCACACGGCCGGTGGTCCTTACGTGGCATCGAGACTTGATGATATCGCGGCGCGTCGCCAGATCGCCGCAAGAAGAAGGCTCCCGTGGGGTTTGAAGCCGACACCCTCTTAGTTGGGCGCGCTTCGAACAAGGTGGCCGTGCAACAAGCTATAGCACGATGACGCTTTGTCCATCACCGTGTACCGAAAGTGCACCGTCCAACCAGTGGAAGCTACGCAGCGAAGTGCATAGTAGAAGGCTGCCCGCAAGGTCGGGCTCTCGAGCAAAGATCTTTGGCTCGATCTTCACGGCCAAGGAGCCGATCGACCACACCGCGAGCTCACGAGCCTGCGGCAAAGATCGGGCGTGACTTCCGTGATATGTTGCAAACCTCATCACGCACCTAGTTGAGGCGACGTGTCTATCTCCCCCAGGCCGATGATGACGAAGTCGCCAATCGTTGGCTATCCAGTTAGCTACAGCAAGGTTCGACGAGCCAAGCAGAAAGTCATCGAGACTATGTACGGGACATACGAAGAGGCGTACAACCTTGTGCCGAGATTGCTTCACCAGATTGCCGGATCAAACCCCGGCACGTACATAAACAAGCTGGACCGTGAAGATGCTGAAAAAGGGCCCAACCACTTCATACTGGATAGGGTGTTCTGGGCTTTCGCTCAGGCCATCAGGGGCTTCAAGTTCTGCCGTCCCGTGCTAACGATGGATGGCACTTTTCTCACTGGGAAGTACAAGGGCACCATCCTCACCGCGGTGGCGGCCGATGCGAATGACCAACTTCTCCCGATTGCATTTGCCATTGTCGAGAGCGAGAACACATCCAGCTGGCTGTGGTTCTTGGAGAACGTGAAGAGGGCCGTGGTGGGAGACCGCCAACGCGTCGCTTAGTCACTGCATCGCAATCTTCGGGTTGTTGGCGGCCATCAACAACATGCAGCGTGGGATGGATCCATCTCACCAGTGGAACGACGTGCAATCCAGGTGGTGCATGAGGCATCTTGCATCTAACTTGTTCACGCGGTTCCGCAGTCAGGAACTCATGAAGACGTTCAAGGCATTGTGTATGCAGAACCAGCGACGGAAGTTTAAGTCTATTTGGAGAGACCTTGAACACCGGACTACGAGACATACAAGGAGTCCACTCCGAGAGGAGCAACCTAGTAGCGCCATAACCTTCTCCCAAAGGATTAACGACCACGCTCGAATTGGAGAAATGGTCCCTCCTCTATGACACAGACGGTGCGAGGTACGGCGTTATGACGACCAACATGTCCGAGGTCTACAATAGCGTCCTGAAAGGTGTGCGCGGGCTCCCTATCACTGCGGTTGTCCAGGAGACATGGACTCGCACCGTTGGTTATTTCGTGAATAGAGCCACCGCAGCCAAGCGATAGATGGACGAAGGCAAGCAGTGGTCCGAGAACATGCAGAGACACATGGATCGGAAGATGGAGAAGGCCCGAATGCACGACATCCGGGTGATCGACGGCCTCAGGCGAAAGTACGAGATCAAGCTTCGACAGAAATACGTCAATAGGAGGCCTCGGGAGGTCTAGGGAGATCAAGGAAGGTCTCGGGACCTCCCTTAACCTCCCGTGGCCTCCCGAGACCTCCCGTGACCTCCCTAGACCTTTCGAGACCTTTCGAGACCACTCGAGACCTCTCGTGGCCTCCCGAGACCTCCCTAGACCTCCCGTGACCTCCCTGGACCTCCCGAGACCTCCTGCGACCTCCCGCGACCTCCCGAGACAGAGGTCATGAGAGGTCTCGGGAGGTCTAGGGAGGTCTCGGGAGATCTAAGGAGGTCTCAGGAGGCCACGAGAGATATCGAAGGTTTAATGGAGTGGAATCATTATACAAAAAGTTTGTACGTTTATTGATTAATACGAACAAGACACTCATACGAAATAGCGATAACAAGCATGTAGTACAATGAAAATCGATAACACGTGATACTATACGGCTCACTCGTCGAGCCACTACTCTCTCCTCGCCGCACTGCGTCGCGTCGCGCGCCTTGTTTTGCACCGAGCATGACCCGTGGAATACGCCCATCGCTGCGGAGAACGCGTGTCGGTTCGGAGAGGGGGTACGAGACCGTTGAGGCGGAGGTGGACCATGAGATCGAGTCCGGAGCAGAGTCGGTAGGCGACATGTCGCCGTGATGAGACGTCTTGGGACTGGGGACACTTCCGAGGAATTCATCCACGACGGAGGCTAGAAAACCACTGGGGTACGATTCTCGCAACTCCGTTGCGCGGATGAACTCTCGCCGAGTATACCGTGGGGCACCGAACCCGAGGACATCTGCGCTTGAACGTCACGGGGCGGCAACCCGAGGAGCTCGCGCCGCGACGCTAAAACCCCGCCGCCATTGTCGCGTGCCACGGCGTCGTAACGCTTCCTCCTGGTAGGAGCTGGGAGGCCCGTGATCGCCGCTATCGGTCGTTTTGAATCGCCGTCACCTCCACGGGTGAAGGTCGCAAGACGAAACGATGTTAGTACAAATGAACACTCGGATGTAAACTAAGAACCTCGTACCTCCGGATGTGCAAAAGGCGATAACCGAGGGGCGGTAGTCGTACCGGTCCGACGATGAAGTGATTCATCCCGACGGACCTACGGCGAGAGAACGGCATGATGTTAGCGAACGTAAGGCATAATTACAAAACTTAATGTAAATTTGTACATAGCGACTTACCTGGCGGCGACCGCCCGCAGATGACCGACGGGAACGCTACGACGCTCTTTGGACTCGCTTAGGTCGTGGTGACCTTGCGGTGAGCACGCCCCCACTTCGTGCCGATGCGCAAGACGCCGTCCCTCGAACGACCACACCAAGTTCTTTATTATCTTCTTCATCTCCGCCGAGATGTGCTTCAAAACTTTTTTATATACCGTCGGGGTTCTATCTGGCCGAGTTGGGCCTCGTCCATTGCGCTCGACGCGCACCGCCCGCCGAATCAGTAGTGACATATGTAATGTGTTCATTAACAAAAATACGAATATCATCAACAAAATCGCGAACCGTAGGTTGTAAGTGTCGTGCGGTGTCGTCATGTCTTGAAGCGCCGTGGACGGCCGTGACGTCGGCGGAGGCTCTCTTGGTGCGTCGAAATGTCACCTCCTCTGGCGCCCGGAGGAGGAATGGTGAGTCTTGCGCGTTCGTGGCATGTACCACTCCATGTACGCAGCGTACGACTCAGGGTCATATGGACGCTGCTCATGCCATACATCCACGTGCATCCTGTTAATCCATGTCGCAATCCACCGTGCTTTGGTGCATTTGCCATCCAAATATGCCCACCCGACCTCGATTGGCTGCATTTTCGAAAGATTAATGTTACAAAAGAAGACGTAAGGATCGCAAAATTACTAGGATGAAATTTGACTCACAGGTGTATAGCTCGCTCCAGGGGCCTGCCGTTCGGGGGGGGGCACGAGCTGGTACCGACAAAACTGTCGCATTACGCGCGGCGGCGCGTAAGGCTCCACCATATGTGAGAACACCGTGGCGTGTCGTCATCCACAATAATCGATCCACGACGCATGCGCAGACGGCCGTCTTGGCGCAACCGCGAGCGTAAAATCAGCATGGCATGGACACCAGATGATGTCGCTCTGTAATGACTCGAACTCGTTGTGGTACAACGAGTAGCACCTCGCCGGTCTTCTGTTGGCCCAACGCAGACGGCGGGCGGCGATCACCGTAAGCCCATGGTGGGCGCGCCTATGTGGTCATGTGGGAGAGGGTGCGGGTGCGCCATTGCCTCAATGGTCGGCCGCCAACAGTGGAAGTGCTCCCAACTCCACACCGCAGGAGCACGTAGCACACGACCAGTTGCTACCGGCATTGCCGCGCCGGGCGTCACACAACCCTCGGTATGTAGCGCAAAGGACGGCTGATCCCCAGCTGTACTGCGGCATCGTCTCAGCCCCCGCGTCAACCAAAGACTCGGCGACGTGGATGAAGCCGGTTCAAAAATCGCCTTTGTGGTTGGAAACAGACCCAACAAAAGAGCCGAGAAGGTAAGCAACGAGATGCGCCCTAATGACGCCCTCGTGCACCTCGCGGCATTCACGAATCGCCTCGGCCAAGCCCGAGGGCGCCACGTGCACCCTCCGGCAGAGGTTGGCCAAACCGCTGCTCGGCTGACCTCGACCCGCTTCCGGAGGGCCCTAACAAGCGGCACACCCGGATCGGGAGACCACCAAGAACGAGACGCCCTCTAGGGTGATCGCCATCTCACCCCACCGAAAATGGAAGGTGTACGCCTCGGGCCTCCACCGGTCCACAAGTGCGACAACAGTCGCCGCCTAGGGTGAACCCACGTTGGAAGGACACCATCCTCGCAAAGGGCAACAAGCCCGCCTCCGGAGGATCGGGGCGTAACGATCGTCACCGCCCACCGCCCTCCGCGCTCAAGCGCCAGGGCGAGGGCCATCCACGCCACGGTGAGCCACGCTTGCACCGTGGTCCTCATCGAGAATTATTCTAGTAGCTCTGGTAGAGACATGACTAGCAAAACATACATAGCGAACATTATCGACAATGTGGTTAATTAAACATAGAAGAATGTAGCTAAATTAAAAATTACGATAAACCTACCGAGCGGCGGCGGCGGTTAATAACGTTGAAATATAATCGAGAGAGCAAGCGCATGAAAAGAATAGAATGGGCGGAGGAGCGGCGAGTGATCGCGATATGAACTTAGCGGAAGAGCGAGCGAAGCGGCGATCGCGAAATGAAATCGCGCGATCGCTCGCTTCCAATATATATGCACCGCAATCATTAAAGGGAATCATTTTATATCCACCGCAATCATCAAAGAGAGTCACGAGATAACATTTCATCCAAACTTTCGTGCAAAGTTAAACCACATGCATGAACCAAGCATTACAATCAACACTTGGCGACAAGTGCTCGCAAGGGCCACATTACAATCTCCAAAGAAATGAGCACATGTCACAGATATCATAATGACCATATGACCTAGCAAAATGAGCATATGAAGTACATTAATTGATCTGTACGAAAGCAAAGTTATATCAAAAGATTCTTAACAAATAAAATAATACAAAAATTACATAATCAAATACACTTTGTCAGAATGCTACACAAAAATTTTCATTTTTTTGACCTCATTTGCTATAATTTAAAATTCCTGAAAAAAAAAAAATCCTAACTAACCCTAAACTAATCCTAACCCTAAACTAACAGCGCTAATTGGTCGGCGCGCTACAGAGGTATCTTGCCAACATGGCAAGATGCCCACCCCGCGCCAACGCGCGTGAGTGGCGGGGCAGTGGCGCCGCGCGTGGCGGGCGGGCGGGCGCGCGCGCGCAAGGGTGAGCTAGCGGGCGGAGGGCGGGCGTGGCGCGGCGCGTGAGTGTGGCGGCCGGGCGACGTGGCGGGCGGGCGCGGGCGCGAGTGGTGGTGGCGTCGCCCGGCTGCGCCCGCTTGGCGTGGCGGCCGGCGCCGCCGCGCCGCTGCGCCATTGCGGCGACGCCGTCGCCATGCGCGCGAAGCGCACGCTCGCTGCGCCGGCCGTTACCACTTTTGCTATCGTGCGCGCGGTGGTTAAAACTGCTAATACGGTGTGAAAATCGGCCGTGTCGGCAAAAAATTCCAAACTCTTGTGCCTTGACCACCAGCAGGAGGTGCATGCATGCTGGCAATGCTTGCCTAGAAACCGTTGCTTTGCTGCTAATTTTGCAAGCATTCAACTAGCATACCGCACCATGTTTCTTTCAGCTCGTTTGATACAAGATCACAAAGGATCAAAACTAGACCCGCGCATCAGCTGCACGCACTGGCCTTGCTGTTTGTGCGTGATTTGATAGTCAATGCTACGGCCTCTGATATTCTAATCAACCCTGATTAGTTAGTTAATTCGGTAAAGGAGGTGGGTCGTGTTGATAAAAGTGCAGCTTTAGCAAATAATCACCATTAATTCCAGAAAAAAAATTAAAACTGAAGCATAATTCAACACGCATTTAAATGACCAAATCAACGTATACATATAAAGTTTCTTCAAGTCATTAAAAAAAATGTTCAACATGAACCACATGTATATTAAAGAACTCAGCATAAAGCTTAGAGTTTTGAAGTTAAATGGTGCTCGCGGTAGGCTAGATGCAAAGGTCAAAGTCCTTGCCATGACAGTTGACGAAGTTTAAAACCTCTATTTATTATTTAGAATATAGAAGACCATATGTCTTCATGGTCGTAACCCCCAAGGCTAACGACCTCACTGGTCGTAAGGATTTCAGAGGTTACATAATAGATAACCTGGTCGGATAAGGTTCCTAACCTAGTCTCCGACCAGTCAAATGCTCATAAGGCTTTGAACTGGTATCTGGATCTGAGTCTAGGTATATGCTTTACCGTGTGACGAATGGAACAAGTGCTGCATATTCCATACCACGCGACGCTACGTGACTCTAAGACACTGGAATACGGTTAAATGGCTCACTGGCATATAACCCCACAACAATTGATACATTGTCAACTGACGCCTCTCTCCGACCAGACGCGCCACTTCTCAACAGGCGCCTCTCCCAGGGACAACTGCCAACGCTTCATCAACTACATAAGGAGCCAACCGACATCTGGTAACAGTGTCGATGAAACTCTCACTAGTTATAGGCTGAGTGGGAACGATAAGGCTCAGCAGACGATCAGCAACCCGCAGGATCAGGCTGAGTTCACCACGAAGACCTCAGGAGGTGCTCATCTCCGACCGGTCTCCGTCGTGGAAGTCTTTGGTAGAAGCACTGAGCAGATCTCCACTGGTTACAGTGTATGTTCTCCGGAGGATCGCTGCTGGAAACACGAAGTCAATGCGATCGGAAATACTGATAGCAATGCCGTGTACGGTCCTGCACACACTGCCTCGCCACCATGTACTAATGGAAATGGCATGGGCAATCAAGCACCAATTACCAGAGGCGATAGAACTGATGGACGTCCATCAGTTAATACACCTGTTTCTGCCCCCACTAAGGATGATGGATCGGAGGGGACCAGGAGCGAGGTCAAGAGAAGGTTCAGATCTACGAACGCCAACAACTTCAATGAATCCTCCGAGACCTTCAGTGAAGGTACAAAACCTGCAGTGTATTCAGAATATTCTAAATAATACTGACCCTGCTCTGGCAGGAGCTCCAGGCTTTGTCCAATTGATGGGACAGGTTTCGGAAATTCTTCAACAAACCGTGCAACGTACGGAAGTGTACCGAGAACACAAGACATCACAAAGTCAGACTATGACTTCGTCCCAACATTCCTCCCTCGGCAGAGGGCAGCATAGGTATGTTGGGAATCGATCGATACCAAGACCTCCTCGACAATTTCGACCAACGAGTCATGAAGGAAGGAGGTTATTTCACACCACCACGGCTTCCCCTCGTCGAGAGGATTATTCGCTTGGCCCCGATGATCTGCGTCATCGTCTAGGCCGAGCAGGTGATCAAGGGGTCATCTTAACACCCATGATCAGATCGGAACACTAGAGCCCCGGTTTTCTAATCTAAGAAACCGGTCTCCGACCGATTGCAATCTGGCACCTTTTCAAAGAAGGCGCCGTGAGTCTGTCACGGGCTGTCGAGCCTTCTCCGCTGGGCTTCAGGCCGTACGTTGGCCTAATATGTTCCGACCGGCCAACATGGATAGGTTCAATGGGTCCCAGAACCCGTTGGAATTTCTCCAGATTTATACCACCGCCATCAGAGCCGCTGGTGGTGATGAAAATGTAATGGCCAACTACTTACCTACGGTACTAGAGGGATCTGCCCGGTCCTGGTTGCTCAACCAGCCGGTCGGGTCAATCTACACTTGAGAACAACTCTGCGATCTTTTGATCGTAAATTTCCAGGGTACGTACGACCGCGCTGGAAAGGAGGATGACCTCCATCAGATCTGATAAAACCCAAAAGAGACTCTTCGTCAATATATCAAGAGGTATAGCCAGGCTCATAACTCTATACCAGAGATTGTAGAATCTTCTGTAATTCAAGCTTTCAAGACAGGTTTGAGGAATCGGCGATTTATGGAGGATATTGCCATGAACCCTCCACGAACAATCGCCGAACTTTTTGACGTGGCTGATAGGTACGCAGCCGCTAGTGAAGCGGTTGAATGGAGTGAAGCCATAGATCAAAAAGATAAAACCCCTCGACCTGGCTCAGAGAAGCCAGAAAAGAAGCTTTAAAAAGTTCTCAAGAAGAAGAAGCACCGCAAAACGAACGATAATAAAGTCTTGGATTTATTCGTGAAGTCCATCACCCTTAATGGCTCGCCAAGCCAGTAATGGTTAGAAAAAATAATTGAAAATGGCGAATGTGTATAGACTTCATAGATCTGAATAAAGCTTGTCCGAAAAATGACTTTCCTCTTCCCCGCATTGATCAACTTGTAGATTCCACCTCTGGGTGTGAATTATTAAGTTTTTTGGATGCATATTCAGGGTACAACCAGATTAACATGAGTAAAGAAGATGAAGAGAAAACTTCCTTCATCACTCCATATGGCACTTACTGTTATGTTAAGATTCCTTTTGGTCTCAAAAATGCTGATACAACTTTTCAAAGATTGATGCAGAAAACCTTTAACCCGCAGATAGGTCGGAATCTAGAAGCCTATGCTGATGATTTAGTTGTGAAGAGTATCAACGCAGGCGATCACATTCTTAACTTACAAGAGACTTTTAACAATTTGAGAAGGTATAACCTCAAGTTGAATCTGGAGAAATGTGTGTTCGGAGCTTCCTCTGGAAAACTTCTCGGTTTCCTAGTTTCGGCTAGAGGTATCGAAGCAAATCCTGTGAAGATATCGGCCATCAACCAGATGCGCCCTCCGACCACAAAGAAAGAAGTCCAAAAGCTAACTGACTGTATGGCAGCGCTAAGCCGTTTCATAGCCAGGTTAGGTGAAAAAGGGTTGCCTTTCTTTAAGCTTCTTCGAAAAAACAGAAGTTTTGAGTGGACAAAGGAGGCCAGTGATGCCTTTGAAAAGCTCAAAGAGTACCTTACGAGTGCCCCGGTCTTAGTCTCTCCGAGACCGAAAGAAAAATTGCTGATTTATGTGGCTGCAACCCCGCAAACTGTCAGCGGTGTACTTGTCGTGGAACGTGAAAACGTCCAACGACCAGTATATTATGTAAGCGAAGTCTTACATGGTCCGAAGGAAAGATACCCACAGGTACAAAAACTGCTTTATGGTCTCCTTATGGCTTCAAGGAAACTAAGGCATTACTTTTAAGCCCACAAAGTGGTCGTACCCACCGGGTATCCCCTCGGTCAAGTCCTTCGAAATAGGGAATCATCAGGACGAATAGCAAAATGAGCGGTTGAACTAGGGACGTTCGATCTCCATTTCATCTCACGAACAACAATAAAGTCTCGGGCAATAGCAGAATTCATTGCCGAATGGACAAACCCTGAATCTAAGCAGGAACCAGAGTACGAGCGCCACGATGAATGGACAATGTACTTTGACGGTTCTTTGATGCTAAAAGGATTGGGGGCTTGTCGGTGTATTAGAACCGATCTTACGTAAAGATTATTTGATTCGGGGGGTCTCCTAAGGATGAGATCACGCAGAGTGGATTGACACGGGATGTTTAGATGTGTTCAGCCTTCTCGGAGAGAATAATAACCCTAATCCTGTGTGTATGGTATTGTTGATGATCTAGCAAAGGACTAAAACTATTACAGAGAATAGTGCTTGTGTTTCTACTTGACTAGCCCTTGTTTGCCGTTGTTCTTCTCTGTCCCCCTTGTCTCTCTGTTTGATGCCCTTATATAGTCGTGAAGAAGTAGCCGTTTTGCCTCAAGGGAGATGTGCCTAATTAATGTAGTAATGCAGGCGCATGATGGCGAATTACCGCGCTTGACTTCTTCACGCCATCCGCAATTATCTTCCGAGATAATGGGGTATTTACACACCATTAATACGCGGAATAATAGTGCGTGTAGACCGCTCGGATTCCTTAATCAATTGGACCTACTAAATGCGTAGGTTTGATTATAAGGTGGTCGTAGTTTTCCGGTCGTAGAGGACTTACGACCGGTAGCGATCAGAGAAGAACTTACGACTATGTAGTGGTCGTAGAAGGACTTACGACCATGTAGTGGTCGTAGAAGGACTTACGACCATGATATAGTCGTAGCAAGGCTTACGACTATGGGGTGATTGTAGAAGAACTTACAATCACTTGTTAGGCCTCTCCTTATAGATATAAGGGTACTTCGGGACTATGTGACATCATATTTACCCATAATAAGAATTATAGATAAAAGATAAAATGAGGATTATTAGATCCTCGCCATCTAGCCCCCACTTTAAGTGAAAGTAACTTACTTGGTAAAGGTTTCAGAATGGACTTACGACCATGAACATGTCGTAGAAAGATAGTCGAAGGAAAAACTCTTCCGATTGATACTTCCTTTGACCGTAAAGATTTGGTCAAGAAAGTAATTTTACTTGGAGGTGATGAAATGAACCTAACTTTCCGAACAGGCCATCTGGGAATTGCAAACAATCTCTACAGATCTGTTGATGAGACGGTTCGGCGATTGCAATCGTGAAGATTGCTTACGACTATCAAAAGCGTAGAAACCCCTACGACCGTCGGTGGTCGTAGTAGGGAATCGGAGAAAAGCCTTTCCGATTGATATTTCCTTCGACCGAAATACTTGGTCAAGAATGTAATTTCGCTTGGGGTGACAATACGCACCTAATTTTTCTCGAATGACCATCCGGGAATTGCAACCGGCTCTCACGGACTTGTCCGATGAAGCGGTTCCGGCGGTACAACCAACTCCTACAGCACCTATAGACGAGACGGTTTCGGCGGCGGAGATCGTCTTGATTATAAAACTTACCAGAGGTAGACTTGGGTTTTACTTTTCCCCAAATCACTCCATTTGTTCTTGAGCTCTTGCTTTCTTCGTCCTCGACTAGGTTTCATCTTCTCCGCCGCCAACCCAATCAAAAAAAACTTCTTGCTTCCGAGCGAAATGGCCAAGAGAGTTTCTGAATGGGAGGAATCGGAGATGGATGCGGCTAAGATCAAGATCTTGGTCGATGCCGGGAAGATCCCAGAGAAGGCTCTGGTGAAGTGGATTCCGGCTATCGGGCAGCACTGGCCATCGGGGGAAAATGGGCAAATCCCCGTCTTCCAAGCGTATTGTGAGTGCGGCCTTCGATTACCTGCCCACCCCTTTCTTACAGTAGTACTCGAACACTTTGGGGTGGAACTGGTGAACTTAGGTCCCAATTCCATTACCATGTTGAGTGTGTTCGTGTATCTGTGCGAGGCATACCTAGGGATTCCATGGATCTCGAGCTGTTCCAATATTATTATGGGATGGCTCGACAAACCGGAATTGCCGGAAGCTGCGGTCTGAAGCTCCACGACTCGAAGTCGAAGGAGTACATTCAGAGCTTTACCCGGTCTTCGTGGCCGGGCTGGAGGAAGAGGTGGTTCTACTGGAAGGTCACCTCTGAAGACAGCCTTTCTTTTGAGGGGAAGGCTGCCGAAAAGAAATCTTCATGGGACTCAACCCACAAGATATCAGTGGATTAGCCCTTATATTCAAGCTATTAAGGACTTGAAGGAAGAAGGGTGACCGGATGGCATGTGGTGAAGGATTTCATCACACGCCAATCGATCCTCTCAAGAAACGAGCATCTCCTATGTGGAGGTACTCGGAAGAGGAGACCCCACCGAGACTATGAGGAGGGTAAGCAATTGTCGATTTAGCTCTTCGTTTGGTCTTTCTTAACCTTGTCTAATATTTTTATCTGTTTACACAGATCTTTCACAGGCTGAGGTTGACTCCAGAGTCAGACTCATTTGTGAGAAGTCTCCGTCACTCCGAGGGGCGGTTCCTCAAGTCATTGCGGTTTTATCCGCAGATGAAAAGATGGATCGCCTAAAGGTAATCAAAAATCGATTCTTTCTTTAGGACTTTATAGTCGTAGGAGATACTTACGACTAATGGTGATCGAGAATATCTTACGATCAATAAAAAGTCGAGAAGAACTTACGACTTAGTACTAGTCGTAGAAAAACTTACGACTAATTAGTGATTCTTCTTTTACGCTTTTGCTTTACGTAAAGTAGGCATGGAAAATCGCCGGACGACGAAGAAGTCGCTCGATGACTATTGGCGCCGGGTTGTCGAAAGACAAAAGCTCGGCTCCTCCTCGAAAAGACGCCGACTTGTAAAATCTGCCGGCAAGGGGGAGCAAGCTCGAGCTCGGTCTTTCGACCGCACCTCTACAAGGCTGCGGCACCGTAGTTGTATCTGAAGCCGAGGCCGCACTGGCCGGGCCGAGGAGGTTGAAGCGGTTGAACCTCTCAAGCGCAAACCTCGCAAGGCTAAGGTACCCTTCTATTATGACACTAATCTTTCGCATCGGTGCCACTCCTAGTTTTATTAAGCAACCGGAAAGGGAGAACTGGAAAGATTTTATGTCTTTATGAAGGAGGATGCGACATCGGCACAACTGCAATGAGGGCGATCTTTATCGGAATGGTCGAGACCGATCTCGCCCATCCAGAGAATCGAGAACCGAGTCCCGGTCCTGTTCCAACTCTACGACCGCACGTGATCGTGCCGAGCCAATTGTTGAACCTCGACCGGGCGTGGTCGTGGAGAAGAAGAGGTCCTCCGTTGGGAGGATTGCTCCAAAATTCCGGTTAAGACCAGAGTGCAGAGTATGTGAAATGCACTAAAGTGTAAGAACGACATTTACCTTTTTCTTTTCACAACCCGATTTGCTTTTCTTTATTTCACCAGACTCCTCAAATTTCCAGGAATGCTTCCATCGAGAAGTCCATTGCCATCCCTTCGCCATCGGGAGGTAGCAATGGAGGTGGTCAAGCATCACCTTTGGCCCAGTGGCCGATGAAGTCGAGACTCCTGCAGTGACTCCCACACACTGCCGAAATTGTAGCTACGACTCTTGAGGTAGCGGCCGTTCTCGTTGAGGTGGTCGCTCACGATCACTTGAGGTAGAGACAACAGAGGCACTGTGGAAGCCTCTCGTCAAGGTGGTGAACGACTGCGCACCACTGGGAAGGAAAATGTAGGAGGCGTTCCTTCCCTACCCAAAGAGAAGTTCTGAAAATGTATGAGAAAATTTCAACTTCGTGGTGACTTCTTTGGTTCTGCCTCCGTCGTAGGGTCTTCTGCTTACAAATCTCGTGACCGAGTCCCCCATCCCAAAGATATTCCCAATATGGAGAATACTTTTGATAACGAGCGCCTTGAGAAGGTGTGGTGGGACAAAGTTGCGAGGATAGATAAGTCTAAAGACCTGACTTTGTATATTCAACGCTTGCTAGGGCGACTATGAATGTAAGTATCTTCGTAATACTTATATCTGTGGCTTTTCTTCCTTTCTTACTGTTTTCTTTTTGCAGAAAGCTCTGGAGCAAATTGCTGTTGTCGGTGAGTATCATCGACAACTTTTAGAGCTAAGACAAGAGAAAGAACTACTCTGCAGAGGCGAGAGGTGGTAAGTCACTTATAATTCATAGTTGTTTTTGACTTAAATACTCGTAAAAGTTTCACGAGAATAGTCATGGAAGAAACTCATGACGAAGTATCGATCGAAAAGAACTTACGACTATTTACGACTGTAGTGGTCGAGAAAGACTTACAACCATATCTTAGTCGCAGAAAAACTTACGACTAGGTCGGTGGTTGTAGAAGTATTCACAACCATTCACTGATGTTTATCTTCGCCTCGCTTTTTGTAGGTTAAACAAGGATACGAAGACCTTAGTGACTCACTCATTGTGAAAAAGAGGAGTCGAGGAGGCTAAGGAATGAAGTATTAGTTCTCTCGGATAGACTTCGAGAGACCTGTCTCGATCTAAAAGATTGCAGGGAAAAAATAAACGAGAAGTTCTCGAACTTAAGATCTTTTGGTCTTTAACCTTTACTCGACCCTCCTTTCTTCTCGGATAAAGAAAAGAGATGCGAAGCTCGGCATCAAGTTCAAGAAAAATCTTTGGTTATTCAGAGTTTTCCGCATTACCGCGAATAAGGATCAAGAACTCGAGAGTTTTAGAACTCGATTAACGTAAGTAAATCTTACTGTTATTCTTTTTGAGTATCTTCCTTTTCTAATGCCAATTTCTTGTTCGTAAATTGCTGCCCAATTGAGAAGCCTCGAGGTCAAATCCAAGCAAAGACCTTAATCGCAATGAGTCCGTCCGCATTGCTAAGATGAATGCAGAGGACATCGAGCATGGGAGCAAAAGCATCTCAAACTATTGCTTCCCATCGAGAAGAGGTCAAGAAATTGGATTCTCAATTAGTAGGTAAGAAAAGCTTTTACCTATAATTATCTTTGTGTTATCTTCCTCTAGAAGTATATCTTTGTTTGACCGATATTATTCTTTTCGTAACAAGTGGTCGAAAACAAGAAGCTTCGCGAGGCTTCGACTTGTACCCAACAGAGATGGAGTCGATGAAGACTAGTCTTCAAGGCAACATCACTCTCTGAACAATGTGCTTAATGAGCTACATTCGAGGAAAAACTCCTCGAGAAGATACCATAGCCGCTCACACAAGTACCATTGGGGAACAAGTCGGAAAATTGCAAGAAATGGTGACCACTCAAGACTAATCAAAATCAATCGATAAGGAAGCAATCGAGGTCGCAGAAGTTACGCTTTAGCGAAACTTAAAGCTCAAGACCCCGCCTTAATGTTAAACCAATTGAAGCCGACTTGATCGTCTCGAATCGAGGCAAGTCGTCTGATTGAGGAAATGCAATCGATTGGTAAAAGGTGGCGAGGAAATGCACTAGGCTCTCCCCTCGAGTAATCTTGTAACTACCTTGTAAGGCGCATAATTTTGTTAATGAGTAATATATGATCCGCTTCATTTCACGAAAATCATCTTGTCGAGTAGTTAGTAACTCAAAAGATAATAAACGAACGAAAGACTAAGAATTGAAGTCAAATTAATAACTTTATCCTAGCCCCGATTATTTGTTTAGATTGTTTAGACAATCTAAATAAATAGTGTTTAAAATGGGGTTTCAAAACAAAGAGAGGTTTATTTAACTTATAGCTTTTGTTACGGTGTCAAGCAATCGGTCGAAAGAGTTAAAACGACTCGTCACTAGGAAGTTCCTTCTAGTGGGCGTGACCACGTGCGTAAAGGAAAGGCTTCGACTAGGTGATGTTTTCATTTCCGACTAGTTTAATTGAACCAAGAACAAAGAACTTGAGTTAAACAGACGCCTTAGAGGACTTTAGTAATTGCTCGTCCTTTTTGGTGGACTTGATAAGTCTTTTCCAAGAGCAAAAGTAGGAGATCGAGCGGCGCTAGGAAGTTTCCTTCTAGTGGGCGGGACCACATGCAGAGAGGAAAGACTTCGACTAGGTGTGTCTCTTCCTTCACCGCTTAAAACAAATCGAGTACATCAAAGGTGGTCGAACAAATGTAAGAAAGTGTACTCTACTTAGAATATTTTTGAATTGATCAAAAAATAGACTAAGATTGAGAGAGTTGGCTTTGAGAACATTTCGATGGATAGAACCCGGGCTCTTTGTCTTGGCGGCAAAAATGAGTAACGAGTCAATGCTTGAAATTCCTTCTAGTGGGCGTAACCACATGCAGAGAGGAGAAGTTTCGTCGGATGACGTTTCTCGCCGCCGGTGTAAAGAAAACGGGTGTTCTCATATCATAGTCGAAAGATTAAAAAGCACTACTCAAAATAAGGCAAAAAGAGGTAGAAAGAACTCGACTTTTATTGCTTGAGAAATCGGTCACACATAGAATTTATGAATCGGTCGATGTTCCAAGAGTTTGAGAGAACTCGTCCATCTTCCATTGCTAGTCGTGACCGACCTCGCCGAAGTTACTTCGACCATCGTGTAAGGACCTTCCCATTTAGGGAAAGTTTATTCCGTTAGACTTGGATTGGCGAGCCTCAATACCAAGTCACCTCACAGAAGGTCGCGAGGTTGGACCTTACGATCATAGTATCTGCAGGCTTGTTGGTAGACCGCGAACGAATTAAGGCTAGGTTTCTCCTCTCTTGAGTAGGTTAATGTCATCTGCTCGAAGTTGTTCCCGGTCCGAGTTGTTGAAGGTTTCAACTCTTGTCGATCGCATTTTAGCTCCGAGGAAGCATGGCTTCGCCCAACACTAGAAAAATGGTGTTTCTCCCGTTGCTCGATTGGTGGTTGTACGAATCGCCCATAATATGGAAGGTAATTCTTGTACCCAAGCCCCGAGCGCTTAACAAGTCGGGTCAAGACTCGAGTTTTAATTCCTCGCATTATTTGGCCGCTTGCACGCTCAACCGCCCCATTACTTTGGGGATGTGCAATGTAGCATAGCATAACTTGGTACCCAACTCGTCGCAAAATTCTGAAATTTTGCACTTGCGAATTGTTTACCATTGTGCTGTAATTATCCGACTTGGTATTCCAAATCGACTAATTACGCTTCTCATCATGAACCTTTTGTTTGCTTAGTTGTTATCCCATTCTGAGTTCACTTGATCCATTTTGTGAACGTGTCAATAGCCACAAAAGGAATTCAAACCTCCCGGAGCTTTGGGAAACGGTCCTAGGATATCAAGCCCCAGTGTCGCAAAAGGCCAAGAAAGAGGTATTGTTTGTAATGCTTGAGCCGGTTGGTGTATCTCGCCTACCATGAAATTGGCATCGGACACACTTTTTAACCACCTCTTTAGCATCGTGCAGTCAGAGGCCAAGAAAACCTTGTCGAAAGGCTTTACCAACTAATGTTCAGAGGAAGCATGCGTCCCACAGATGCCACTGTATATCGTGAAGGAGTGTTATTCCTTCATTTTATGGAATGCATCGCATGAGTATCCCTTGGGTTCCTCGCTTATAGAGGACTCCTTCAACCAAAGTATACATTTTGGCTTTTCGGGATAATCGATCTGCCTCAAGATCATCTTCGGGTACGGAACCCTTGCAAAGATACTCGTAGATGGGAGTCATCCAGGTATCCTCGTAATCTAATGAGGCCATCTCAAGAGGAGGTGCCTCGGTTCTTCGACTGAGACGGTTTTGGAGTTGCTCCAAGAAAACTCCTTTTGGTACTATGGATCGGGAAGAAGCCATCCGAGCAAGTTGGTCTCATGAGGAAATTATCCTTCGAGGATAAATTGTACCTCGAAACCTAAAAAATGTTTTTCTAGCTTACGTACTTCTGATAAGTACCGAGCCATTGTTGAGTTAGAGCACTGGTACTCTTTCCCAATTTGATTCACGACTAGTTGAGAGTCTCCTCTTACGAGTAGTCGACGAATCGAGAGTGCTTCGCACTCGTATGCCGCCTAGCAAACCTTCGATTCGCCACATTGTTAGTGGCCCGAAAGTTTAATTGTATGGCATACTTTAAGGTTTCTCCTAGGAGATACCAGACCACCCGACCCTCGAGCCACTTAAAGTGAGTGACCCGTCAAAGTACATCATCCATCGGTCGTGGGAATCGATCGGGATCCCGAGCAGTTCAGATTTGTCCATTCGGCGACAAAGTCTGCCAAGATCTGGGATTTTATGGCCGTTCGGGACACGAAATGGAGGTCGAACTCCCCAAGTTCGACTGACCATTTTGCCATGCGTCCATTGCTTCCTTATTATGGAGGATTGCTCCCAAAGGAAACTCGAGGCAGCCTGACTATTTTGTGCGCTGAAAATAATGCCGCAGCTTTCCTCGAAGACATGAGGAGGGCATACGTGTTTTGGACACGAGGGTAACGCTCCTTAGGCCCGTGTAAAACTTCGCTGACGTAGTAAACCGGTCGTTGTACGTTTTCACGTTCTACGACCAGTACTGCGCTTGCTGCCTGTGGCGTGGCAGCTAGGTAAATTAAGAGCGTCTCTTCTGGCTTTGGAGAAACCGAGCAGAGCACTCGAAGATACCTCTTGACATCCTCAAAGGCAATGTTTGCCTCGCTCGACCACTCAAAACCTTCATGTCTCCCGAGAAGTTTAAAGAAAGGTAGTCCTTTTCTCCTAGTCGTGCGATGAAACGACTTAAAGCCGCCATGCACCCAAAGTGAGTTTCTCGACTTCCTTTTTGTGTTTGGAGGTCGATCCGAGGATGGCCTTTATTTTTCAGATTTGCTTCGATTCCTCGTTCAGATACTAGGAATCCAAGCAATTTTCCTGAAGAAATTCCAAACACACACTTCTCTGGATTAAGTTTTAAATGGTGCTTTCTGAGGTTGTCGAATGTTTCTTGTAGGTCAGTGATATGATTAAGTCTCTTAATGCTTTTACGACTAGGTCATCAACATAGGCTTCCAAATTCGGCCTAATTGAGATGAAAAGTCGATTGCATTAAGCGTTGAAAAGAAGCACCGCATTCTTTAGACCAAATGGCATTTTGATATAACAAAAGGTACCAAATGGAGTAATGAATGCGGTCTTTTCTTCATCGTTTAGACACATATTGATCCGTGATATCCGAATATGCATCTAAAAACTTAATATTTCACAACCCGCAGAGAATCAACCAAACCGATCAATACGAGGTAAAGGAAATCATCTTTTGGACAAGCTTTATTAAGATCGAGAAAGTCTCACGCACATACGCCATTTGCCGCTTGACTTTTTGACCATTACAGGTTAGCCAACCACTGGGTGATTGACTTCTCTTATAAAGCCCGCCTTAAGTAGCTTATCCAATTCGATTTAATAGCATCTCGTCGATCGAGGCAAATCTCGTAATTTTTGTTTTACGGTACTTTATCGGCCGTAAAGCTAGCCTCGTGCTCGATCACCTCCACAGGGACTCGGGCATGTCGGATGCTTGCCACGCCAAGACATCTGCGTAGCTCGGAGGAAGGTAATGAGGGCGCCTTCCTATTTGGGATCGGAAGTCTCCCCAATGCGAGCAGTCTTGAGGGTTTCTCTGCGTCGGAGGAACCTCTTTGACTTGGTCGTTCGGCTTTGGTGCGACTTTGAGGCTTCGACTTGCTAGTCGAAGGTCGACTTTCATCTCGAGTTGGTATTTGACCAACCATCTCGAGGATCGTGATCGCAGCTATACGCCATCTTTTGTCACATTGAATTGTGATCACTCCTTTGGGACTCGCATCTTAAGACATTGATACCCATAATGAGTAGCCATTAAGAATTTTGCCAAAGTTGGTCGTCCGAGTATGGCGTTATATGCCGATCGAAATCGACCACATCAAAGGAGACTTTCTCGTCTCCGAAATTACTTGGCGAGCCAAATGTTAAAGGAAGAGAAACTTGGCCAATGGGTTTGGCGAAGACCCCTGACGATTCCATGGAAGGAATATCGCATCGCCTTACCTTTGTCCTGGGTACTTGCATCTCATCCAGGGCTTTGGTAAATAATATGTTCAAAGAATCGCCACCATCAACCAACACTCGATTTACCGACAGTTGTTGATGGTGGGTTCGACCACAATCGGAAATCGACCTGATCGACTCATAGTGATCGGGCAGTCGTCCTTCTCAAAAGAGATGGTAACTTCCGACCACTTCGGTAATTTATTGACAAGAGGAGTATGTATGGAATTTACCTCTCGTCCGGGCAGCTTTAAGTTGTCGTTTGAGTCGTATGCCGATGATCCTCCATAGATATGCTCAACGGTATGGTGCGGATCTTGGAATGGCATTTCCTCATCATCTGACGACTTCTGACCACTCGTATGTCCCACCGCCGAGAGTAGGGAGCGGTGCTTTGCCGTTGTAGTAGTCCTCGAGCTTTCTTTGGAAAACTCGGCAGTTGCGGAGGTCATGTCCTTCCTTTTTATGAAAAGGACACCATCTTGGTTTGTCGTTCCTACGATCGTATGCGCTTACCTTTGCCTTGATCGTGGTTCGACTTGGTGGTTTGGGGCTCTCTATCTTTACGACCAAAACCTCCTTGAAACCACTAGTTTGTGGCTTTTGACTTTTTATTTTCTTCTTGGACTTTTTTGCTTTTTTGTCCTTACCAACCTCACCTGGCTCTCGAAGAGCGTGTGTTTCTCGATCGATAGTGTTATTCCACTCGACTGCCTCAGAAGCAGTTGCATATCGATCGGCCATCTCAAAGAGTTCTAAGAACGGTGTTGGGAGGATTTAAAGCAATATCCTCTGTTATTCTTCTACTACGGACTCCTTGCTTAAAAGCCCTGATCACAGAGGAGTCAGAAATTTCCGGAATTGAATTACGAACCTGACTAAAGCGTTTGATGAATTGACGCAAAGTCTCGTTGTTGTTCTGCTTGATCCGTGCAAGTCGTATTCCTTTCCAGGGCGGTTGTATGTGCCTTGGAAATTTGCCTGTAGAAGATCACAGAGGTGTTGCCAAGAGTAGATCGACTCGAGTGGTTGGTTTAATAACCACGATCGAGCGGATCCTTCGAGCACAGTTGGAAGGTAATTCGCCATTACGTGCTCTCCTCCTCCTGCTGCTCGGACAACTGTTGTATAGATCTGAAGAAACTTCGATGGGATTTTGAGATCCATCAAATTTCTCCATGTTCACCGGTCGAAAATGAGGTGGCGTGATCGCTCAAGGTCGGCGAAAATGCCCAGATCCGTAATTACTTCTTGACGCCTTCTTTGTAGGAAAGAAGGGTTAATGTCGCCAGTGATCGTATACGACGATACCCGCAACAGTGACTTGCTCATTGTAGGTCTCGGTTCGAGGGGAATACTCGTAATCCACCACCTAGAATTTCTTTGCCGAGTAGTGATTGATCACCTCCTCGAGGGCTACTTGATCATCACCGATTGAAAAGTATTTCTCGAATAGGAGATCGATGTGACTTATGACCGTGTCGATTCCTACGCAGAAATATTCGATTGATCGGTAGTCAAGAAGTCGCATTGCTACGACTACCGAATGTTGTTGACGAGGTACTTCGGTCTTGTCATCACAGTTCGAAGCCTTTGCGCAATCTCCTCAAAGAAAGAGATCGTATCTGGCGCTCGAGCAAGCTCTTGATTGGGATTCTCAAGCAAGTCGTTGATGTCCCGGAGTTCTTGTACCTCCGTGGATCGATATTGAATGCGCCAGCGAGTTCTTCGGGCTGCAATTTTCTTTCTTGGATGACCTCAAAATCCTCCCGTCGGATCTTTGAGGCCTTCTCGGTGGAGTGCGAGAATGTCGAGGATTTCTCGCGCTCATCGAGTGTTGGTTCTCTCTGTCGCGGTGGTTCCTTGCCATTATCGCGAGGAGGCGCAGCGCGGATCTTCGGGAGGGTTCTCATTTCGTCCTCCATGAGGTTGACTCGATTTGAGGGAAGGACGAAGACCTCCCGTTGATGATTCTCACTTGCGCTTGAGGCCTCCCCGCTTGAGGAGTGCTCGAGAGACACCATCTGGCGACTTGGAGTAATCCCCTCCAGGTAGGGGAACTCCGGGTTATAACTGTCTCCATCCGCAAATGAGATCTGCGGAGAGACGGTCGTATTCGTAGGAAAAGCATGCTTGATCCCACTATCTCTGGAGTTACCCTGAGAGATAGGATCACAAGATGCTGGTGGAGTCCTGGAATGGTGGCTTCCAGGACTTGTCTCACCAGGTCGGACCGCCTTAAGGGAACTTGGACACTTAGAGGAAAAACTCTCATTGTGTCGTGAGTCCTCCTGGGTGCGGTTCTGGTCGGATTGACCCTTGTCCTTGGAGGGAATTGGCTCCTCTGTTGGGCGTATCGTTGTGGGGATAAGGATCCTCCTCAACTCCATTGATGGGATGGTTTCTGGAGAATAATCTCCGAGGCAACATCACCATCGGCGGATGCATCACTCGGCTCGTAGTCGAAACCGCATCCATGTCGACGTCACAGACCGCCAAGTCGAACCAGTTCTCCTCGTTCCATTCTCCTGCCATGCTTGCATGAGATTGGAAAAAAGAGAGTATGTTGACAAGAGATTACCGGAAGATCCCCACGGACGGCGCCAACTGTCGGTGTATTAGAACCGATCTTACGTAAAGATTATTTGATTCGGGGGGTCTCTAAGGATGAGATCACGCAGAGTGGATTGACACGGATGTTTAGACGAGTTCGAGCCTTCTCCGAGAGAATAATAACCCTAATCCTGTGTGTATGGTATTGTTGATGATCTAGCAAAGGACTAAAACTATTACAGAGAATAGTGCTTGTGTTTCTACTTGACTAGCCCTTGTTTGCCGTTGTTCTTCTCTCTGTCCCCCTTGTCTCTCTGTTTGATGCCCTTATATAGTCGTGAAGAAGTAGCCGCTTTGCCTCTCGCGGAGATGTGCCTAATTAATGTAGTAACGGCGCATGATGGCGAGAATTACCGCGCGCCTTGACTTCTTCACGCCATCCGCAATTATCTTCCGTAGATAATGGGGTATTTACACACCATTAATACGCGGAATAATAGTGCGTGTAGACCGTTCGGATTCCTTAATCAATTGGACCTACTCGTCTGTAGGTTTGATTATAAGGTGGTCGTAGTTTTCCTGGTCGTAGAGGGACTTACGACCAGGTAGCAGTCGTAGAAGAACTTACGACTATGTAGTGGTCGTAGAAGGACTTACGACCATGTAGTGGTCGTAGAAGGACTTACGACCATGATATAGTCGTAGCAAGGCTTACGACTATGGGGGTGATTGTAGAAGAACTTACAATCACTTGTTAGGCCTCTCCCTTATAGATATAAGGGGTACTTCTGGGGACTATGTGACATCATATTTACCCATAATAAGAATTATAGATAAAAGATAAAATGAGGATTATTAGATCCTCGTCAGGGCTGGAGTCGTCTTGATATCCCCTACTGGCGAACACATTGAGTACACCATCCAGTTTAAGTTTCCCGCTACAAACAATGTGACAGAATATGAAGGTTTACTGGCGGGACATCGAGCAGCTCATTCGCTCGGGATTCACAGATTACTAGTGAAAGGCGATTCTCAACTAGTAGCGAATCAAGTAGGGAAAGAGTATCAATGCTCGAGTACCAAGATGTCGTCTTATCTGACGGAAGTATGGAAAATTGAAAAGCATTTCTTCGGTTTCCAGATCCAACACATTCCTATAAAAAGAAAACTTTCTAGCAGACCAGTTGGCACGGATGGCCTCCACGAGGTCAACCGTCCCGCCCGGAGTTTTTCTCGAGCAACTCAATTCACCCTCGGTGGTCGAGCATTCCGAGAACATCAATGATAAACATCAGGTCATGCCTATTGATTCTGATAACATAGATGCTCCACAGATCGGTGACGATCAGGGTAGAGATTGGATGATATCGATCTACAATTAACTTCAGCATGACCTAATTCCATAAGATGATGTAGAGGCCTATCGTATAGCACGAAAAGCCAAATCATACACTCTAATCGAACGTACCTTGTACAAATGAGGATCTCGTGGAGTGTTGATGAGATGGATATCTCGCTCGGATGGCATTAAGTTGCTAACCAAAATTCATGGAGGAGTCTGTGGAGCACATCATTCCTACAGAACATTGGTCGGTAAAGCCTTCAGGCAAGGATACTATTGGCCAACTGCCCTTCATGATGCAAAAGAGCTCGTGACGAAGTGCGTACAATGTCAGTTTCATAGCCGACAAGTACATCAGCCGACACAAGCTTTGCAAACAATTCCTCTTTCCCGGCCTTTTGCAACCTGAGGACTAGACATTCTGGGACCATTCCCAAGAGCACCCGGGGGCTTCGAATTCCTTTTCGTTATGATTGACACATTTACCAAATAGATTGAAGCCGAGCCAGTTGTTAAAACTACAACTGAGGCTGCTAAGAGATTCTTGACAAAAAATATGATTACGCGATTTGGTGTACCCAGTCGTATAATCACAGACAATGGTACTCAATTTTTGAGCGGCAGTTTCCAGGAATTCTGCGATGATCTTGGAATAAAAGTCCATTTCACCTCTGTTGCTCATCCACAGAGTAATGGAGCAGTTGAGCATGCCAATGGTATCATAATGCAGGGGGTCAAACGCCGAGTATTCGATCAGCTAATAAAGTTGTTAGGAGCTTGGATTCAAGAACTTCCTTCTGTCCTATGGGCTGTTCGAACCACGACCAGTCGTGCGACCGGCGAAACACCATTCTTTTTAGTTTATGGAGCCGAAGCCATGCTTCCTCCGGAATTAAAAATTGGCCCTGCTCGTACTGATTGTTTTAATGTAAACGATCAGGAGACGACGGCTCAACATTGTCAATTTCCTTGAAGAACGACGAAACCAAGCTTGATACGTTCAGTAATCTATCAACAAGCCATGCGAAGGTACCACAATCATAAGGTGCAGCCTCGCAGCCTAGTTGCAGGTGATCTGGTTCTCAGAAAAATTCAGAGCCAAGTAAATCGCAATAAACTTTCTCCCAAGTGGGAAGGTCCTTACAATGTGGTCGAAGTCACCCGACCAGGCTCGGTACGATTAGCTATGTCCGACGGCAGAGTTTTGTCCAATTCCTGAAATATTGATCAATTGCGTAAGATTTTCGTTTAATTTCATTTCATTTCCTTTAAATTTAATAAATGTTAATTAAAATCAAAGAAGTAAGTGATGTTATTTATATGATGGTACCCAAATCTGGTCGACGCGGTTCATGTGTTTAAGATTATGAAGATCATATTTTTATTTTCAAAATTCTGTTATACTCTTGTTTGGCTACTGGTCGGGACACAGAAAACCTTCTAGTCGAAGTCTCTCTTTTTTCGCACGTGGTTCGGCCCACTGGAAGGAGCTTCCTAACGACGGTCCTTTTCCTACTATCCTCGCTGCTAGTCGAACTAGAGCATGAGCACGTATTGCGAGATATACATCATATCTTCATTTCTTAGCGCTTCATTCCGACCAGCGTTGAGTACTACATAGAAATAAAACCGCTTATCTTTAATTATATATGTTTTTGCGTATAATTTTCTCTTATCAAGGAAAGTCATTTTTTCTTCCGACCATATATTGTCTTAGTAAGTACTTTGATTACGAAAAACAGATTTACAACTAGTCGAAACCTAGCACTGGTTCTGACCAAAAAAGATTTCCTAGTATTATCATGGTCAATTTTTTCAACGATCGGTACAAACTTTCAAACAATGGTTGAGACTTAAGTTCATTTTCTCGGCCTACTGCTTGTATAGTAAAGTTCTTCTAGTATAAAACAGTAGAGGGCTAGGTAATATATGAATATCCATAAGTCGACCGGATGAACAAATGATTTCATTGACAAGAGAGAGGTAAGTCTTTACATATTTTTTGCATATTCTCTTTTTGTAGGTTTTTTACTACCAGAGATTGCCCATTTAGTCACTACTTGATGGAGATCCGACCTCCATTTCTTCTGCAACCTTGTCTCCAAGAGGTTTAACTTCCTTGAGAAACTTGGTAGCCTCCTCAGGCAAGCGTTGAAATCTTCTTCAATAGCTTGAAGATTAGTAGAAGGGTCGGATGCTTTCAGTTTTGCCAAAGCAAGACTAACTCCACTGGCAATGGATTCTTTTACGGATCGGGCGTAATTCTCTCTTGTAGTCTTGAGCATGCCCTTAAGGTCCTCCAAAAGGTGGCAAAGGTAATTTACCTTATCCATTTGATCACTCAAGGAGGGAAAATTTGATCCTGATCCCATGTCAAAGATCATTTTATTAAGTGTAGTGATCTTTAAGTCGAGATTAAGCATGAGTACCGCTCCCTTGTCTTGCTCAAGTTCCAAAACTTTCTTTGCTTTGGCTAATGCTTGATTTTGTTATGTATAAGCAAAACAGGTATTAGTCAAGAAGGATTAGAAGAAATATTAAGTCAAGTCCACGACTAATTACCTTCGGCCTTCTTCTTGGAATTTTTCAAGATTTTTTTATTTCTGGTCGTCAAGTTTTCGATCGACCGGTTCTTAGCTTGGTTATCTTCTTCAAGTTTCAATCTTCTGGCCTTTTCAGCCATAGCTTCTTCTTTTATTTTCTCTAAATCTATCAAATATGATAAGGGATAATAGTTAAAAAGAGAAAGACAGAGACATAAGGAAGAAAGAGTTCAGTGGAGAAGTGTTTACTCTCTAATTTAGAGTGTTTCTGCTCCAGGATATTTATTCGCTCGGTCAGGCCTCCGATCGCAGCAAAGTTTTCAACCATATTCTACATAGATAGCATTTCTTCTTCAAGTTTCTAATAAACTTCAAAGAGAAACATAAGAATGATTGAAGGCACTTACTTGAATTGCCACGTCATTATAATCGGCAAAAAATTTATCAGTATTCGCCTTTGCAAGGCGATCTGATACTCTCCTCTAAGATTCATCAAGCTCCTTATCCTCGATAAATCGACGAGAGAAAGTGAACTTGTTAGTCTCTGAGGAGTTGCTTTCAGAGATCGGAATCTGCTGTGGATCTGCAGAAATGCCTACCTCCGCTGATGGAGTAACAATCACTACAGGATCCAAGCCAGATTCTGGTACTGAAGCAGACTCGGGGGATCCCCTAACCACTTCCTCTTCAGAGTTTCCTACCTGAGGAAAGCCCTGGTCGGAGGTGCCCTCGATCGCCTGATCTGCTGGAATGACCTGGTCGGAAGCGACTGGAGCTCCAGTAGATCTGCACAAAGGAAAGGAAGTTCAGAGTTCAAAAGTTCACCGAGGATATAAAAGGTATGCATTTATATGATTATTTTCATTTAAAACATACTCGGTCATCTTCTTTATCTTGACTCTGTAGTGCGCTGGCTTAAAGTCTGTAGCTCTTGCTTTTTTTTTTCTTTTCAACCAGTTTATCCAGTTTTGAACTGGTAGGGTTGGTTGCACCCTCTACATCCTCCAATGGAAGATCAGATGTAATACTTTCAACCAATTGGTCGAGAGTAGAATCCCTGATCGTTGGATCGGAAGGTGTAGGTTCATTAGTCACCAAAGCAGTTGCTTTAACAGCCTTTGGCAAATCTCAAGCAACTGTATGGGACTCAATGACTATTGCCTGATTTAACAAACAAAGTTAGTCGGGTCATGAACATATCTTTTCATCTAAACGAAAAAATATGTCCTTTGGTTACCTACCTCTACACGATCACTAGTGATCGTAAGACTGGTCGATTCATCAATTGGCTCACATGTTTCAGTGGCCTCATCAATTCTCAGACCAACCGACTACATATCAAAGATGATTTTTAGGTAAACACCGATCGGAAGAGATTGTAAAGATGAAAAATAATTAACATGCTTATCCGGAGTCTCTCAGCCCTCTCTTCAGCAGTAGTAACCGCTAAGATCAGAGGGAAACTAGCCTTTTCGTTAGGCTCTCCAGCGCAGATCATCTTGATCCGACTTCTGATCTCATCAGAAGACAAGTCTATAATAAAAAGAGAGATCTTAGGGTTATGAAAGCAATTGACCAGAAAAATATATTGGTCGGATTTAACAGGGATTTACCTTCCCCTAGCCGCATCATCACGACTAATGTACCAGAGCATCGAATGAGCTCTGGCCTTCAAAGGACTAATCATCCGCATGGAAAAGTCTCTTACCACGTGCCAGGAGGTTAAACCCCTGACACTTAGGAGATGGATGGCATCAACCCATCTCTCAATTTTCCCCTCCTTCGAGGAGGAACGCCATCGCAGGTTCTCAACATCCTTCTTACCGCTGTAGTAAAGGCCATCACCATGCGTTATCTTCATATAAAACTAACTGTTCTTCCATGACGATCACGAAGATTTGGGGTGCATAAAAATGTACTCATCAGCCTTTCCGTCATGGAGACGCAAGGTACACTCTTCAGGTGTACTGGTCGTTTTCTTCGCATTTGCTAGTCTGTAGTAGTACTTGAAGAGATCCAGAGTTGCTGGAATTCCCAAGTACGCTTCACAAAGGTAAATGAAGATACTGAGGTTGGCTATGGCGTTGGGGGCCAGATTAATCAGTTCCACTCCATAGTACTCCAGAACTTGGGAAAGAAAGGAGTGAACTGGGAGTCTGAAGCCGCATTGAATATATGCGAGGAATATGGAATTTCTCCATCCTCACCGCTTCGAGAATGTTCCCCAAAGGCTGATCTCCGTGGGATCAGACTTCTGTCGGGTAGTAGCCCAACCTTCTCCAACTTTCCAATTTCTTATCATTCAGATCGGAGATTGAGCAGTTGGTGATGAGATTCGACATGGTGATTTCTTTCGGGTAAAGAATTCAAAGGTGATCAGAGATGGTTTCTTGGAAGATGAAGAGGAAAGCAAAAGACGCAGAAACCCTAACACCCAGTGCTAAAGGGTTTTTATAGCCACAATACTGTAACCGCTTTCGAAAGAAGTCCAATGGACAAAAATCTTTTTTTAACCAGCGGATAAAGAAGCTTTTTTCAACTTCTAAGGCAATTCCTCAACTTTAAAAATGAATACAGACCACCTCGAGTACCACGACATTTAATGAGGGGTCTGCCCGATACGACTTCATCGGGAGAAAGCGTCTATACGACCAATTCATTTAAAGTTCGGGGGCTAACTGATGAGTATTAAAACCTCTATTTATTATTTAGAATATAGAAGACCATACGTCTTCATGGTCGTAACCCCTAAGGCTAACGACCTCACTGGTCGTAAGGATTCCAGAGGTTACATAATACATAACCTGGTCGGACAAGGTTCCTGACCTAGTCTCCGACCAGTCAAATGCTCACAAGGCTTTGAACTGGTATCTGGATCTGAGCCCAGGTATATGCTTTACCGTGTGACGAATGGAACATTTGCTGTATATTCTATACCACGCAACGCTACGTGGCTCTAAGACACTGGAATACGGTTAAATGGCTCACTGACATATAACCGCACAACGTTGATACATTGTCAACCGACGCCTCTCTCCGACCAGACGCGCCACTTCTCAACAGGCGTCTCTCCCTGGGACAACTGCCAACGCTTCATCAACTACACAAGGAGGACCATGGAAGGAGGGGAGACCGAAGAGAACATCGATTGGAATCACTCTTAGAAGATAACTAGTCGATTAGATTGTAAAGTCATAGCAAGCATTGTGCTCCAGTGTTAGGAGAATTAGCCTTTGGTCTAGATTGTAGACACATTTTGTAATAGCCAGTTCATCTCAATAAAGAGCAGTCCCATTCCTTGCCAGGAGATACGTGCCATTTTTCCTCTGTCTTTTTATATTTGTAAGTTCGGTGATTTGATCGTTGACAACAGCCCTTAAGCCTAATATGCTTCACAAATTGAATCAAATAACTAAGATTCAGACTAGGAGCTCTTTTACAGCTAAACAAATGATATTCTGGACAGAATATATATATATATATATATATATATATATATATATATATATATATATATATATATATATATGTGTGTGTGTGTGTGTGTGTGTGTGTGTGTGTGTGGGGGGGGGGGGACGTATCTAGTGCTAATGGGTAATTCAGTGCTAAGGTGCTAATACCAATCTTGATCGTTGGATCTGGATCTTGACCGTTGGAGGTGGGAGTATGCATGGTGTTTGATGAAGACGCATTAATGAAGGTGCATTGAAGGTGGGAGCATGCAAAGTGATTAAATGATTTAGAGGTGGGTGCCCGCATTAATCTTGGTTGTTCAATTCAGATCCAACAGTTAAGATTGGTATTAGCACCTTAGCACTAAATTACCCATTAGCACTAGATACGTTCCCTATATATATATATATATATATATATATATATATATATATATATAAAAACCAGACTATCTTTCGGCTAGCAGAAGCTAAGAAGAGTGCAAGATTACAAAATCAAAACTAATATCAGCAAAGAGAACAGAGAAGTGCTGCTAGAACATGCTATAACAAAAGGAAGCACATATTCAATGTTCAGCTTTTGAGGCCTTTTGCCAATACAAGATCAGACAATCAGTACATATTAGAAGCTAGTCAATCATCTGAACAAAATAATCCAATGGTCTTGACTACTATCGAAAGTAATAACAGGAACAAACAAAGACAGCAAGTAGCTACCTCAATTATAGAGCTCAAAAGACTGAATTAGTTATTGAAATAATTATCAGAATATGGCTATGAACATCACAGAGCAGATTGCAAACCCACTATTATCATTTTGCACTTCTTCCAGTACTAGAGTCTAACTATCACTGAAAGAATGAACTGCTAGTAGAACACAAATGCAAAGGAATAACTGAACTGAGCAATGTCGAAATACTCACAGAGCCAATAGCAGTCAAAGATACCTAGAAGAATCGACCAGGCACGCTGGGAAGCGCTGTCCCAGAAAACCTAGCGTCCCACTGTGGCACGGTGAAGGACGAGGTCTACGGACATAAAGAGTCGAACTCCACCCACGGTTCACAACAAGGGTGAAAATGACGAAGCAGGATGAGCCACTCAAGATCACCAGAAGCCCTTGGCCAAAAATGTTGCTCTTCACAGAGCACCACTTGAACAAATCCGAAAGCCTCTTCCTCTTTAGCTCAAGAACATATCACTCTCAAGAAGATCCAATTGACCCACTAAAATTCCTCTGAGTAAAGGAATGACAGTGTATAAAGAACCCCAAGGATTCTCTCACATCCGGAGCTCAGGCACCAGGACTTAACCTCTCACACCCAGGGCTTACAGAATAGAGATCTGCATCACCTTAAGAAGCCTGGGAGTCGGAAGGGCTATGCCATCGAGATCAACCGCCAACCTCGAAGAGCCTAGTCACCTACGCATCTAACGTTGTTCCGCCAAAATCTCCAACGGAGCCACCTATCCCGGGAGATCCCACCACTACCTCGTGACTGGAGGGGGGCACATCTAGTTGGAGTCAAAGGCTCCAGCCTTATATCCCCACTCCCTTCAACCGACAGGTGGGCCTGGCAAAGCACTTTTTTTTCTCTTTTAATATTTTCTTAGTGAGAAATACCTATAATGCCCTTACAAGGTCCAACAGGTCGATCGATCGATCAGTAGGCATATATGTTCATATATAGTGCATAGGGGGGCGGGCGGGCGGGCGGGTGGGCGGGGGCACGTGCGTACGTGAGAGGCCCCCCGTGCAGCCGTTCTTGCCTTGGTCGCCGGCTGAGGTGGTGAACAGACAGTGCGGCTCACGTCTCCGGGCACATGCGCGTGCGTGAGTGCACCCACCACTGCACCCTCGGGGCCGACTTTCGGTGGGGCCCCGCCGGTGGGCCCGCAGATGCTCCCTTGCTCCGGCCGGCAGGATTACAGGAACGAGCCGGCCCCAACGTGCGCTAGCCAGCTATGCACCGCCACCTGCTACTAGCTGCTTCCTGATTACTCCGGTCCGCTTTGAGTGTTGCTGCCTGCCGGCCTAACCTGCCTGCCTTTGGGAGGGAGATATTTTCTTCAGTGTTTTCGTGTCTGCTACGTATGTGAGTACTGGTAGGCTACGGGGAGTCTTCGGTTGAAGTTTTGCAATAGCAAAACCAGTCTTTTATATTCAAAATAATAAAAGTAATATTTTTATCATGCTAAATCGACATAGAAGCCACGTGACCCGTAGCCAGGGGTGGAACCAAAAAGGCTTACCCATGTCACGGAACACCGGGTCTAATTTTTTTTAAGCGAGGATTAGCTTATATATACTACATATGCACCTTTTAGCCTCAAAACTGTGCACCCCGGAGTCGGCCCACGCAGCCCAAGTGGCGATGCAGACACTCGGCCCATGTGACACATGCCCAGGCGACCAGACGGCCACTCGGACAATGCGGCGATTGTAATATCCCGCTTAATCATCAAAAATTAGGAATTAAGAAATTGGAGTTTATTAGTCAAATTCAGAATTTTGGGAGAGAAATAGGCCGCCAACCCATATTCAAGTCGGGGGAAGCCGGCCATAGTGGCCCAAGGCCCATGAGTTGGCCGGTTGCCCACTACAAGGCAAAGGGGGAGCTGGCCACCAAACCCTAGGCGTCCTGGCATTGTAGCACCACCGCTGTTACAGAAAGATAGGAATATTTTGCGGGAAAAAAAAAATCATGGTTTGGCTTCGTGTCTCCGTGGGTACCGATCTGGAACATTTAGAAGTGCCATTGGATAATCGCTTTTCATTTTGTAGATCATTTTACCATTGGGAAAGGTAGATGAACTTTCTGTCCAGATTCGTCAACATTAGGGCAGAGCATTACGAAGGTGATTTGAGGTAGTTAGCCTCGGAATTAGAGATCGGTCTAATAAGAGGAATTGTAGATTATCGCGTTATCTTTCTAGGAAGGTCTGGATCGTTATAATCGGATTAGCGAATGAAAAAATATGACCTCCGAAAGGCTGCTGTCCAGATTTTGGACGTAGTTGGCAGACTTCATGTAGTTGGGTCGATTTCGTGTAGAAATTTGTAAAATTAAATATTGGTGTCAACTTGAATATTGTAGAAAATCTTATGTAGTTTTCATAAATCACATTATTTATATATTTTCAAGTTTTAGAATTAAAGTTATAAAATTGTGAAACAGGTTGTTCTGACAGAATCTGGAACTATTTCCGGGTAAATAAATAGGGTAGAAAATGGTAGAATCAGAGTTTCGTTATAACTAGGAAAATGTAAGTTGTTTCATGAGGATTTCAGAAAGCCTTGTATGGCTAAATTTGGAGTTCCTATGAGTAAGATATGACCATTTTACTACTAGGACAGCGAGCAGTGCATGCTGGTAGAATTGAGTTAATTATGTCGTCTTAGCGTAGACATGTGAGGGCGATTAGTGTAATATTTTAGTACTGTGATGATATAGTTTTGACATTTTTTGACTTATTTGTTCAGGGAGTGTGGTCTCTAGTGCAATCCCGTTGACTTGCTATCTGGCTCTAATGGGATAATGAGTCAAGTACATGGTAGAGTGGTGAACAACGGGTTATTCGCTATTGTCATTTATATTATTTATCATGCTATTTATTATGCTTTCGTTAAGCTTATTCTTATACATGATATCGATGATATTGAGTGAATGAGATTATGATATTGAGTTAATGAGAATGAGATATTGTGTTAATGAGATGAATTATGTTGATGAGTAATTAGAGATGTTGCATCATTTATATTTATCATGACAGGAGTTGCACGAGCTAGGTCGGTGAGAAAATCATGTAGCTATTCCAGTAAGGTCGGGGAGAAGGATACATGACTAGTCCGGAGTGAAGGATCGCGGGAAGGCTACGATAGCACAAAACAAAAAATTACCGCACAACCAAGGAACATCCGCTAGTAATAGATCACGAGATTACCACTAGACGCGCCGACTCGTAGCGGAAGTAGAGTCGATGTAGCGAGTTGATGCAGTCGTAGTCATACTCGCCGCACGTGTTCTTCTTTGAGTCTTGTGATCGTCACGAGTTGCGGATCGTCATATTGATGATGCTTTGCAACTTCTTCTCCGAGTCTTGTGATCGTCATGAGTTACGGATCGTCCTAGTGCTGATGCTTAGCAACAACACCTCCAAGGTATCCACACATACGAGTCAGAGATACCACACGCTGGAGTGCTAGCGCCGGCAGCGTGGTATGAGGAAGGTATGGCTGTTAGGGTTTCGAGAGTTCTTCAAAGATCATCATCACCTCATGCCACCGCCCCTCTATATATAGGAATCCATGATGGGTCTCGTACTTGAGGCCCATTAGGAACTCGTGGCCTACAAGAATTCGGATTACCATCCAAATCAAATCCTAACCCTTTAAGTGTGCGACCCTATAGGTTCATGTGTAATTTGTTGTGACTCAAAAACTATTTTTCGACCACTAGTCGTTAGCGGTACCTAGCAGCACATAATGATTCCCAAACACACATAGAATATATCGGACGAACCTTAATGCAATATGATGTACGACCAGCTCCAAATCACTAACGACCAACTCATATCTCTATACGACAAGTCCATATTTGGTCTCGACCAATTCATAACTCCTTACGACCAAGTTTTGACCATTTAGTGAGCATGTTCGACCAGCCTACGACCAGCTCGTATCTCCATACGACTAGTCCGTATCTGATAGAATTGAAAGACCTTCTCGTGTATCTCCCTTTGCCTCATGATGTCTGATTGAACTCCAGGTGTGATGTTGTATTATCCATGGACTGTTCAATACTTTCTCGATCAAGTGTCGAATAAGTTCATATGGTCGACACTTCGACCACTAGTGGCATGGTCACGCCCTTTCTTTATCCGACCACAACAAGGGGCCCAGAGATATCTCTCCTGTTATGTTAGGAGGGGCAAATCCCATATCCGACTAGTCACATCCCTCCGTATATTTCATAGCATACCCGAAAGCTACCTTTATAACTACCTAGTTACGAGTAGCGTTTGGCAACCCCTAAGAGTGCTACTACACATGTAGGAAACCATGCTGATCTCAGGTCTAAGGATCATACATCATGATTGCTTGAGACCAACTAATGATACAGAGAATCATAACAATCTCAACAGTGTCTCAAGGTGGGTCTTTTCCAACACCATGTTCTTTAACATGTGTCCATACTATTGGTTTGATATCTCCATATCCATAACCTGTGAAACACAGTCATCAACCAATACATATGCTAGTCTATTCATATGTGTTCTCATATGTTTCTGACCAGGGAACGTTTAAGAATAATCATCGCAGAAATATAGAGTTTCACAATCAAATCGCATACTCGATAATAAATATTATTGATATTATTCTAGAAACAAGATAACATATTATCCAATGTTATGAACATAATGAAATATAATAATCTTTATGATTGCCTCTAGGGCATATTTCCAACACAGAGTGCTCTAGAATAAAATCATACTTTGTTGGGGACTTTACAGGAGTGAAGGATAGACTGTGTCATCGATGGGTAAACACTCCGCTATACCAGTATTAGCTGATGAGATGCATATGAGCATGAGCACGATGGTGCATTCGCACATATGAGCAAATTGTTAAATTGTGAAAATTTATCC
Organism: Hsuehochloa calcarea; assembly: GCA_036346395.1. Classification (NCBI taxonomy): domain Eukaryota; kingdom Viridiplantae; phylum Streptophyta; class Magnoliopsida; order Poales; family Poaceae; genus Hsuehochloa; species Hsuehochloa calcarea. The sequence goes on along the minus strand of CM070594.1, from coordinate 61,855,115 downwards.
ATCTGGAATATGACTTGTTTATTTGAGTATGGGAATGACATTAAATAGATAGATGGCGATGATAACCTTGATTATGGTTGATAAACTATTGTTTATGTCTTTATTATGTATTTCCTAAGTCTTTGACTCACTCTTGCTTTATCGTTGTTTTTATGTGATCATTGACGGCATTCCACTTGGGAAGGGCTAGCACACTTGGAACAACAATCTCACACGCAATTACTTGATTCACTGGACATGAGAACCTTTATTATAGAGTGATGAATTATATTTAGGACTTGATAGTTTTGAATGGCCTAAGGTGATAGGTTGGAGTTGAATATCATTCAATAGACATTATTCGATTGGTTTTGCAATGTTCTTAGATTATTATCTTCCTATGCTTCCTAGAGATTAATTATCTATGATTGTTATATCATTATACTTGTTCTCATATGGCCCGTGGATGGGTTTTATAGTTGAGATGCTTGCTGCAAATTGTTATAAACTGGAGTTAAAATTGATAGTTAGTGTAGTTAGTGGCATTCTGGGCTCCATGTTGGGCCGAGGTGCTACAGTTGGATGCACACCCTTTATACTTTTGCAATTTCCAATTACTCAATATGAATAGAAAGCTATGATCCTTACAATATTTTATATAAAATTTTGCATGGCATTTTAGAACTTTATAGTCGGTGTTTTCCTCTATTACAATTGTTGCATTTACACAGTTTATAAATTTAGTAAAAGCTTATTTTGTGTATACAAAATCAATGGATACCACATATGTGTGCTACCAAAATCTTTTTATTAATAAAATCCAAACTATTATTTCTTTGCTAAAATTGGCCACACAAGACACTATAATTTTGTTGTATTTGCTATAGGACACTGAAAATTTATGTTTTTACTGAAACATACTACACGAAATGTGATTTTTATTGTAGAACACTGCACTCATTACAATATCATTTTTTACTAAACCGAGAGAAAGAAGGCTAGCGAAATGTTCAATATGTCCTGTGAGTCCGACCAATTGTGTTTGGACCCGATGGACCATATAGCAGTCGGCGCCCCACCAGACTACCTAACCCACCTACTCTCCCTCTCTCTCTCTCTCTCTCACACACACACACACACACACACCCCCTTGCTAGGTAGTGACACATCCCTAACGGTAAAAAAAACACTAGATTTGAACTCTCTAATGCAATCCTTTGTACTACGATTTGGATAGATCTACACCGCATTAACCTAGTCCTTGTAGAGAAAATCAATGATTGGGAAGCAATAAGAGGAATTAAGCTTACCCGTCGGTGACCCATGAAAACTCCACAAAGGATGGCAGCCTTCTCCTCGTGTATGAGCATCACATGCATGCGGCGTCTTCTTCCTTTAAAAAAAAAATCCCTCTAGCGTCCAATTATTTTGATCTTTTTTCAACACGTATTCTATGATTTCTCATGTGGATTGGTCGGACCACTTTGGCGAGCTATACAAAATTTTAAATGGTCTAAGTGTCTTGAAAAAAACTGGTGATCAGACTGAATGTTTTCTTTAGCTTCAAGCAGGATAAGAAAATCCCACGTCAATAAAAGAGAAAATACATAATAAATTTTCTCATTATTCGACGCAAAGAAGAAACTTCGCTGTTTATTTATTGTCACTTCAACGAATACAACTCTATTTTCACATATGAATGTATGCATTGTAACACCTAGCTGGAATTAAATATATGTATTGTAGCACCCGGGAACACAATTGCACGGGATTTTAGGCATTTAGCAGAGATCTCATTCAAGTGCTATAGACGGCAATGAACGCAAATAGATATAGCAAAAAAAAAAAGTGCATAGTGCCTCGATGCATCATACTAGCGGTGCGTAACAATGAGAAACTGCTGAAACTACAAGGGGCGTATGCACATTGGTCATAGCGTGCATATCACATGGTGATGGCATATATATATATATATATATATGGGAACGTATATAGTGCTAATGGGTAATTCGGTGCTAATACCAATCTTGACCGTTAGATCTGAATTGAACAACCAAGATTAATGCGGGCTCCCACCTCTAAACCATTTAATCACTTTGCATGCTTTCACCTTCAATGCACCTTCATTAATACGTCTTTATTAGATATCATGCATGCTCCCACCTCCAACGGTCAAGATCCAGATCCAATGGTCAAGATTGATATTAGCACGCATCAACACATGTTATGATTAGATAATAGATCTTCCGACTCCGACAATGCAAGGCCAAAGATGAATATGATGCATGATTTCTTAGCCATCGCACTAATCAAGTGAAGATAATTAAGGATTGGACTCGAGTAGTACACAACATGCACAAGGAGTAAGTGAGTAAAAGTATCGTGTAAAAAATATATTTATAGTGTATATAATGTTGGAATTAATACGTGCTAAGCCTAATTTTTAATTATAATTAATTTCTAAAAATCTCAAAGGCCCATGTGCACATACTAAAACTATTTAGTCCCACATAGATAATTGAAAGGGAGTTACATCATTTTATAAGGTGGAACGTGGTAGCCCCCTTGTGGAATTAGAGAGAGCTAACACATGCGCGCGCGTTCGCTCACTCACCTCGCCGTGCGGTGCGGTGCGGTGCGTGCGTGCGTGTGTACGTGTGTGCGTGTGCACGTTTGCGCGACTGCTCGCTGCTTCCTCTTCATTCGATTCTCTGCTACGTCTACATCAATTGCATGACTACTATCACGACGTCTACTACACCATGACGAACAACGACATCACCAAGACTCCTGCTGCTGCTGCTTCTTTCACTGGATCTGGGTATGCCTATCTCACACTTGTTGTTTGGTTAGCTTTATTATCTGTTGTTGCCTTGAACACTGAGATAGGAATGCTAGTTTCTGTCCATCTGGAAATTCGTATACCTATAGTGTTCTTGATTACCTGCATCATGAAAAAGGCAAAAATTCTTTCCATAATTCATATAGTATATTTCTAGATTAAAGTAATTCGAAAAATACTCATATCTTTAACAATCTAAAAACCTTATTATATGCATTTTTCGTCAACTAGCTTTGCTGCTGCGCTCAAACCATCTGAGTTCGATGGTGCGAATTACAAGAGGTGGCGCACCAAGATGGTGCTTTTGCTAACTGTTATGAACGTTTTCCATGTGGCAAACGGCAAACCTGAAGGAACACTTACTCCTGAACAGGAGCAAGCGTTCGAGGATGCCGATAACCTCTTTAAAGGTGTCGTGGTTAATGTTCTTGGTGAGAAGTTAGTTGATGCATACATGGTGATTAAAACTGAAAAAGAGATGTGGGATGCACTCGAGGCCAAGTTTGGGGTTTCGGATGTAGGCAGTAAATTGTATCTCATGGAGCAATACCATGACTATAGAATGGTTGATGGTTGTTCTGTAGTTGAACAGGCTTATGAGATACAATCAATGGCCAAATAATTTGAGCACTTCAAGTGTGTGTTACCGGACAAGTTTGTCGCAGAAGGCATTATTGCCAAGCTTCCTCCTTCTTGGAGGAATTTTGCTACTTCTCTTAAACACAAGAAACAATATTTTCTGTTGAAAATCTCATTGGGTTTCTTGATGTTGAAGAGAAGACGAGGGTAAAAGATACACACACTAGAGGTAATAAGGGACATTCTAGTGCCAATGTGGTGCAGAAGAAGAATGGTCAAGCTCAAAAGTTCAAAGGCAAAGACTGCACAAACAACTAGCTTCAAGAAGAAGAAGAAGAACACAAAGGATGGCATTTGCTTTGTGTGTGACGAACTTGGTCATTGGGCCAAGGATTGCAGCCAACGCAAGGGTGGGAAGAATCAGCAAGGGCAGAATTCCAAGTCTGCTAATATTGTTGTTGGTACCACTGAGACAGGAACATCAGGGTATGGTAATTTACCTACTGTTCTTTCCGTATGTCAATCTACCGATTGGTGGATAGACACTAGTGCTAATAAACATGTGTGTGCTGATATTTCATTGTTCTCTTCTTGCCAGGTCACCCGGGATTCAGCCATTCTAATGGGGAACGGGTCACATGCCACTGTTCATGGTGTTGAAGTTTACTTCGGGGAAGATTGTGCAACTAAAGAACGTGCATCATGTGTCATCTATCAATAAGAATCTCGTCAGCGGATCACTTCTATGTAGAGATGGTTTTAGACTGGTATTTGAGTCCAATAAATTTGTAGTGTCCAAGTGTGGACAATTTGTTGGTAAAGGCTATGTGTGCGGAGGCTTGTTCCGCCTATCTCTTTCAGATTTGTGTAGTAATGTTGTGAACCATGTTTGCAGTGGTAATGAGACTATTATTTGGCATTTATGACTTTATCACATAAAATTTGGTTGCATGACACGGTTAGTCAGTTTAGAGTTAATCCCGAAATTCATCCTTGCTAAAGATTCTAAGTGTCAAGTTTGTGTACAATCAAAGCAGCCTCGTAAGGCCGTGGAGGTAAGAAACTTGGCACTATTAAAACTCATACATTTAGATCTGTGTGAGATGAATGGTGTGTTGACAAAAGGTGGTAAGAGATATTTCATGACTTTGATTGATACTCCACTAGGTTCTTCTATGTGTATCTTTTGAAAACTAAAGATAAAGCTCTTCACTACTTTAAAATCTATAAGGCAGAAGCTGAGAACCAACTTGAAAGGACAATCAAAAGGGTTAGGTCTGATCGTGGCGATGAGTACTTTTCTAATGAGTTCAATTTATTCTGTGAGGAACATGGTATAATCCATAAAAGGACGCCTCCCTATTCACCCCAGTCAAACGAGGTTGCTGAAGAAAGAACCGCACTCTAACTGATTTGGTTAACGCCATGTTAGACATAGCGGGTATTTTCAAAGCATGGTGGAGGGAGGCTATATTGGCTTCATGTCATGTCCTAAATAGGATTCCCACAAAGAATAAAGAGATAACCCTATATGAACAATGAGAGAAGAAAAGACTATCACTTTCATACTTGCCACTTGGGGTTGTTTGGTGAAAGTCAATGTGCCAATTCCCAAAAAGAGTAAGCTTGGACCCAAAATCGTGGATTGCATCTTTCTAGGCTATACTCACCATAGCACTAGATATAGATTTCTAGTGGTGAAATCTGGAGTACCTGACGTGTATGTCAGTACAATTATGGAGTCCAAAGATTCTACATTCTTTGAGGATATTTTTCTGATGAAAGATATGCATAGTTCATCGAGTCGGGAGCCTGATACAACTACTGAATCTTCCTTTCCAATAGAATATTTTGAGCAAACCCCTAAGCAAATTCCTGAGGAGGAAGACAATGAAACTCTGAGGAAGAGTAAAAGACAAAGAACTGCAAAGTTTTTGAGTCCTGATTTCATTGTGTACCTTGTGGATGATACTCCAAGTATCATTTCTCAAGCATATGCTTCTCCAGATGCGGAATACTGGAAGAAAGTAGTCCGTAGTGAAATTGATTACATTATCTCTAATGGAACTTGGGAGATCACTGAGCGTCCTTATGGTTGTAAACCTGTAGGATGTAAGTAGGTGTTCAAAAAGAAGCCGATGCCTAATGTTACTATCGAGAAGTACAAGGCACGGCTTGTGGCCAAGGGTTATACCCAAAAAGAAGGTAAAGATTTCTTTGATAGTTATTCACCTGTGGCTAGATTGACCACTATTCGAGTACTACAATCTCTGGCTGCCTCACACGGTCTTCTCGTTCACCAGATGGAGAGTTAGACGAGGAAATTTACATGGAATAGCCAGATGGATTTGTAGTAAATGGTCAAGAAGGAAAGGTGTGCGAGTTGTTGAAATCTTTGTATGGTCTTAAACAAGCACCTAAACAGTTGCATGAAAAGTTCGATAGAATTTTAACATCTGCAGGCTTTATTGTGAATGAAGCTGACAGATGTGTGTATTATCACCATGGTGGGGGCGGGGGAGTCATTCTATGTCTGTATGTTGATGACATACTGATCTTTGGGACCAACATTAATGTGATTAAGGAGGTCAAGAATTTCTTGTCTCGGAATTTTGAGATGAAAGATATGGGAGTAGCTGATGTTATCTTGAACATCAAGCTGTTGAGAGGTGATGATGGTAGAATTAAATTGTTGCAAACCTATTATGTGGAAAAGGTTCTGAGTCGTTTTGGTTATAACGCCTACAAATCCTCTCCAACACCTTATGATCCTAGCGTGTTGCTTAGGAAGAATCGGAGAATAGCCAGAGACCAATTGAGATATTCTCAGATAATTGGTTCACTCATGTATTTATCTAGCGGTACCAAGCCTGACATCTCATTTGCTGTTAGCAAACTAAGCCGTTTTGTTTCCAATCCGAGAGATGATTATTGGCATGCTCTTGAGAGGGTAATGCGCTATCTAAAGGGTACTATTAGCTATGGCATTCACTATACCGGGTATCCCAGGGTACTGGAGGGTTATAGCGATTCAAACTGGATATCTGATGCTCGTGAGATTAAGGCCACAAGTGGATATGTCTTCATACTTAGAGGTGGCGCTGTTTCATGGAAGTCTTGCAAGCAGACCATCTTAACGAGGTCAACAATGGAAGCAGAACTCACAACATTAAATACTGCCACTTTTGAAGCCGAATGGCTTCATGGGCTCTTGATGGATTTGCCGGTGGTTGAAAAACCGGTACCGGCTATTATGATGAACTGTGACAATCAGACTGTGATCATCAAGGTGAACTGTTCTAAGGATAATATGAAGACATCAAGACATGTGAAGAGAAGACTGAAGTCTGTCAGGAAAATGAGAAACTCCGGAGTAATAGCTTTGGATTATATCCAAACAGCTAAGAATCTGGCAGATCCCTTTACAAAGGGTTTAACACGGAATGTGATAGACAATGCATCGAGGGAGATGGGTTTGAGACCCACATGAGTTATACCATAGTGGTAACCCATCCTATGTGATCGGAGATACCGTGAAGTAGGATTGACGAAACAAGCTATTGGTTAACTGGGAGGAGAATACTTTTATAGACCCACTCCATTGGAGATACAATTCTCTCCTAAATCTGTATAGCAAGTTGATTTTTATCTTAATGTGTTATGTGGCTTGTTTAAGCAAAGATGTTGTCCTACAGAGCAGTCTTGAAAGAACACACCTATATGAGCCCGATTGCTAGTCACAGTCTATGGGATAGGGTAATCTCTAGGAAGCTCATGAATAGGTCAGGAGTATGACTTATATGCTCCAACCCGCGGGGATGCCTGACGGCCTAGTATCAGTTAAGAACTTAAGTGAAACTTATTCACACAAAACTGCCAATTCAAGGCTTAGTCCATTGTACAGTTGTGGATAAATGTAGCTTATGTTCTAGGTGGATGTTCAACCTTAATCGGGCTCCATCGAAACACTGGTATATTAAAATAATACTGTGGATCAAGGCATTTGACATATGCCTTTGGGATCTGATGGGAGATTATTGGAATTAATACGGGCTAAGCCCAATTTTTAATTCTAATTAATTCCTGGAAATCTCAAAGGCCCATGTGCACGTGCTAAAACTGTTTAGTCCCACGAGTTAAATGGAGTTACACCATTTTATAAGGTGGAACGTGGTAGCCCCCTTGTGGAATTGGAGAGAGCCAACACACGCGCTGTGCCGTGCGCGCGCGCGCGCACGCAGGCATGTCGGGTGCGGGCGCGTTTTTTTTTATCTATTCGAAAATCGAAAAGCTAGCAAACGGCTGATAGTAACTGCTGCGATTAACACTGATTGATGGCAAATCAATGGTGACCATTTCGTTGGCAACTCTCTGGCCTATTTGTTTTTGGCTATTAAAACTGGTTCTTCTCCTATTCGCTTCACGAAAGACTAAGACAGAACCCAAGAGTTACGATCGAACCGGGAGAGCAGGCCTCCGAAACCCTTGCCCTTGAAGGCTTGCACGAGTAAGGACGAATAAGGTTTTTAGGGAACGTTTGCGCGACTGCTCGCTGCTTCCTCTTCATTCGATTATCTGCTACGTCTACATCAATTGCACGACTACTATCACGACGTCTACTATGCCATGACGAACAACGACATCACCAAGACTCCTGCCGCTACTGCTTCTTCCACTGGATCTGGGTATACCTATCTCACACTTGTTGTTTGGTTAGTTTTATTATCTGTTGTTGCCTTGAACACTGAGATAGGAATGCTAGTTTCTGTCCATCTGGAAATTCGTATACCTATAGTGTTCTTGATTACCTGCTTTATGAAAAAGGCAAAAATTCTTTTCATGATTCATCTAGTATATTACTAGATTAAAGTAATAAGTACTGCGTTCACGGTCCAGAGTATGTACACGTAGCCCATTTAGCATTAGGAATAAGATAGAACACATGGCCTACGCAAACCGGGTGAGTGCTTGTACCGGTTGGGCTTGTGCGGGCCTTGGGGCATGTGGGTGAATTGAGTTTTGCATATGAATTTACTTGTGAACTCTTGTGGGCCATTATTAGGTTGAATTTAGTGTTGGTATCATTTGATTTCATTTAGGCTGGGATAAACATAGGTTTCTATCACTTCGATTGGACGCATGGATTAGGCTTCTTAGCGAACCAATATCTAAGTTTGAACTGGACATCATCTGAGTTTGGGCCGAATTGGTGATTTCATTTTGCCGTAGTCATTGTTTGAATTTTGAATGCACCCATATAGGTCTTAGGCATAAGCACAGACTTCACATCTGCGTATAGGCTAGATCATGAAAGGATTTCGACGCAAACTGAAGATTGCATTCAGGTCTTGAGTTTCGACTTGCCTTTAGGCTTGTAAGTTACAACCAAAAACAGACAACTCACCACAATAACAGTATGGCTTTCTGTAAGATGTTGTAAACACAAGAATCGGCCGGAGCCGCCGTCAGTCAGCACAACATTCCAAAACTGCGTCTTGTAAATCAGCGGGAGGTCTGCTCGGCACGGCGAGAGGGGATCACGGGACCGTGGTTTTGCCCCCACCCCCTCACGCACGGGCTCGTTCACGCACCAAATCATTTCGACAGAGGCCTCTACCTGCTCAAACTTTGACCCGCAATGCATGATCACATCAACTCAGCAAGAACAGTGTGCGTAATATATATGCCCTTTATACGCATACATGATGTCCGTCCGTTTTTTTCTTTCTCGAGACGGCCAGTCAGTCTCATGATAGTGGCTGGCGTACACATGTCGACGCAGGTGGTGAAATGACTTCCGGATTATGCACTGGAACGTTTTTATTATATAAGTAGATAGACAGATAGATGCGTGGATCGTTTTTTTTTAAATAATAATAATAATAATATCGGGAACATATGCACTGGAACGGAGTATACTCTACATTGGAGAGGATGTTCAGACGAGCTTGGCACTTTGGAGGTCACCGGGCAAAAAGGTCTGATGGCCTGGAACATAGTCGGCCCCGAGTCCCAAAAAAGTCGAGCCAGCGCTTGAAACAGACCTGAATTAAAACGTTGGGTCGACCATCCGAATTTGAGCCCAACTGATCCGCCGAGCCTTGCACCCTGCAGAGACCCCGTCCCTGACTGCAGACCGGCTTACGGTTTTGGCACAGCGGTTTAGAGGAATGGAACAGAACGGAAACCGTGATATACTAGCAACTTTAATTCCCTGTGCTCGCACGACGCACTGCTCGTTCGTTTACGTAACTAGTCTAATGTTCGTGCCTTGCTACGAATTAAAAATTATATATCTCGTCAATCGTCGTCGCGCTCAGCCTACAATACAAGCCATCCGCCGGCAATCCGTTATTAGAAAGATCGATGGAATCTTTAGACTTTTGCGCACCAGTTTGAGCGGTTGGGGTGTGAGGGGAGTGAAGAGGAGGTTACAGGTGCCCAACCGTACGCACGGGAGGAACCGAGAAAAAACGAAATTCAACAACTCACATCTCACAAAGAAAGATTGATCTAACAGCTCATATCGCATGAGAGGGAACAGTTTGCCACCAATTCATCCTTTTAAGTAATAGGAATACGATCGCGACAGAAACTGGCACCTGTAAGTTGCAACCCTTGATATATAATAAGATTATAAGAACAGCGTGCACAGCGCTGCATGCCGTTATCCTACCGAGTGTGCATTTTAAAATTCGCCATTCTGCTTTACTATTTGCTTCAGCAAGACAAGAGTGTACATCTGCAAGAAAATTAATAGTCGACCTGTGATACGTATCTATTCCTTTTTCCTTTAAAAACTTTGCATTCAGTTCAACCTTTTGTTGGAAGAAAAGGTGCAACCACTTGTGCCACACGCGTGCGTGCATGCATCTTCACTCTTCAGGCCGCCATCGACCCGCGGGTGTTTCCGACTCCCTACAGCAGCATGCAGATATACACTCTTGCTGATGCTGACGGCCTGAGCTGAGGATCGCGTAGCTCGCACGTGAATCTGAGGTTATATTCACGTAGCTCGCACGTGAATCTGAGGTTATATTCAATATTTAGGGATAATTTTATTTCTAATATATACTATACCATCTTTTGAGATAACATCTTCAATATATAATCTCTAACACACTCTCCAATATTTATTTTATAATATTTCTTTTAAACGGATCTTCATGTTAATTAGAGTAGATTAATGTATCATATCTTATTTTCGTGTGCACGGCAGTTTCTTCAGAAAGAGACGACGTGTGCTCTCTCTTTCTTCTTTATCTCTCTTTTTTACGTAGAATTTTGTTAACGTGGTAGATACCACGACAGGACCGAACAAATCATGCATTTGCTCACAACAATCTACAGCCGTCCCCCGCCACCTGTTTGCTAGCTGCAGCACCGACCCGTTCACGGTCGGCACGATTTTCACATGGCGGCCGGCCTCCTCGTGAAGAGTACAGTCATCGACCGTTTCGCAGCTAGAGGCCCCGCAACTGCAAGCGAATTCAGCTGTCAGTCCCGTGAGCACGCTCACAGGATGCGATTTCGACAGCCCATGTAGAATTTCCGAAAAAATTGGTTTGGATGAATTTCGACCAATAATCAGCTGTACCGGTTCTATTGGCCACCCCGGTAGAACTATAAACCGGCTCTGAAAAGTTCGGTTTGGATTAATTTTGTTAAAAAAATATCAAATTTACTTGAGTTTTTTTTTAATTTGAATTATTTTTTAAAATTTAAAACCCTGGTGGGCAGCCGATACACGCCCCCACGCCACGGCTCAGGCCGCGGTCTAAACGGATTGGTTAACGGATAACATTCTAGTCATCTCGTGGTCGTCGTAATGATATCCTCCTACTGATCTGAAACCCAAAAACACCTGAAGGAAGTCCGAGTGCCTGAACTTTTTGTGCACTCTTTGATGTGACAGACGCCTCAGTGGGAAGCTCTGGGCATCGATGACTAATTAGCTGCTGTCTATAAATAGACAGGTTAGTTGATGAGGAACTTGGCCTATATCGTAATGACTAGCTAGCTAGCTGCTGTCTATATCGTAGTGATATACGTTGCTGGCAAGTACAGGAAAAGAAGTAACTCAGAGTGGGACGGTTTAGTTGATTTGGGGAGTTCGGAAGATAATCGACAGAACGATAAGGGATATGGCGCGCTTAGCTGAAGAGGAACTTGGCCTCGAGCAGCTCCTCCTGGTAATCTCACCTTAATTACTTCTCTATTCGATTGCTGCTCCCGCCTTTCCATTTGTCTAATGTCTTGTACGAGCTAGCATACATGCGTCGCTCGACAGACGTTGCAACTGGTGGTCGAGTGACCGACTGTTCGTCGTCGACATGCACGTTTGCTTCCATGCTCGAAGCATGCATGTCTGCACACATGCACGATGCATGTTCGAAATGGCGCATATATGATCTCTTCGATTCTTGAGCAGATCGAGCAGTGTACTCTGGGTGTCAACTCATCGTGCCATGCGTGCTTTGATCTGACAGGAGGCCCGCGCGATCCAACAACGCTCGCAGTACTGCTCCGACACCGAAGAACCACTCCCTGTCGTCGCCGACGAAGCCGCGGGGGAGCAGAAGCAGGAGGAGGCACAGAGCGTGCAGTGCGAGTGCTGCGGCATGGCGGAAGACTGCACCCCGACGTACATCAGTCGCGTGCGGGAGGGCTTCCACGGCCGGTGGGTCTGCGGGCTGTGCGCCGAGGCCGTGTCCGAGCGGCAGCGGCGCGAGCCGGCGCTGACGGTGGGCGAGGCCGTGGAGTCGCACGCGTCGCTCTGCAGCAGGTTCAACAGCACCGTGCGCCTCAACCCGACGCTCTCGCTCGCCCGCGCCATGCGGGACATCGCCAGGATCAACTCCCTCAACCGGCGTTCGCCTCCCTCGGTACGCGCTACGGCGCCGGCAGCCTGCGGTGGCGCCTCCAAGATAGGCAGGGTCGGGAGCTGCCCAGTGCCCTACGTTTGATCGCCAGCTAAGCAAGCAAGCTAGCAGCCAAGCAGTACTCGATCGTCGGTCGGCAGCAATACGGATGGATTAATCAATTAGGTCTGATCTACCTGTTGATTAAAAAAAAAGCTTGATCCTCTCTATATATATATATATGTAGTGTGTCCTTGTTGCGCTTACGGTTTTGTTCTAGTATGCATATTGTGTTACTGTTGACTGTTGTTGCCTCTGAATCTTGTACAATCTAAAGAACGTTGTTCTGGTCTTCTGGACGCATATATAGCTGCTTACTACCCCTGCAATTTCTAGTCTTAGCACTATTAAAAGATTGTAGTTCACGCTCGCAAAAAGAAGGCTGTAACTTGTATTTCATTTCATGATCCAGACATGTAAACCGAACAACCATTGCGACAGGGACAGCTGGTTGCAATTTGCTCACTGGATCATGTATTTTTTTTCCCCTTCAGAAATGATCATGTGTACAAAATCTTTATTCGACGTTCTTTGCAATGGTCTATACCTATATATGCTTATCCTCAGCCCGCTCTCCGAATTTGTACTTATGGAGTATGGAGGCCTCTGCTCTACCTCCACTCCGTATTCTCGTTTTCTCAGAGAGATGGTCCATCTCCGGCTGCAACAAACGAGAATCCCGCTTGTATCATCATCAGCTTGTGTGGAAAGTGGTAGTAACCTCAGAGGTCGGGGGAAAAAAAGGAGTTTATCGATGATTCGACACGTGTTCCATATTCCACTGACAATATAGAGTGATAAAATAGTAATTGTACAATAATTACTGTAGCAAAACTGGCTATATAAAAAAAGCTACCGCTGGATGTCAAAATAAAAATGGAGAAAGAATACGAATGCCTTGCGCTCTAACGATGACGGGCTTTGTCATTCCATTGAACAAAAACAGTGCTTATGAACTTATTTAATGTAACCATCCCTTCCTTCCAATTCCCACCTGTTGAAGGCTTAGAGGAACCAGCCGGTCGGATCCGAACCCCCGCCACCACCAACCATTGCGGCATTAGAACCCCACTGCCGTGGCCGGAGATCTCATCAGTCCATTCATCTATCCAGCTCGTCGTCGCCACTCACACTGCGCCACCCTCCTCTCGCCAGGGCGGCGAGCCGACAGCCCCCGACATGGCCTCCTGGCTCAAGGTCGCCGAAGGTACGCGGCCAACCTCCCTCCCCTCCTTCCGATTCGCTGCTCAGATCCACCCCTCCTCGCGGCTAAGATCTGGCGTTCTCCCCGCAACTCTCGTACCGTCTCCGCGGCGATTACCCCGCGGGGTTATGATGCCTATTGCGAAATCTTGCGCACTAGTCTTGATACTGTGCCTTGTTCGATTGTTTCGGTGGAACGTGCCCAGTTGCACCCAACCCGAACCCATCGCCGTCTGTCTCATTGCCTGCTTGAATACACTATGGGTTATTGGTAATGTGGGGCCGTAAAAGTTGCATGTTTTTGTGACAGACTTGCTTGAAGTCGTCGATAGGAGGGCGAAGATCGTGGCTACCGAGTTGACGGATGAGCAGTCTAGCTCTCGGCCTTCAGGTAGTATGGCTCATTGGTTTACTCGTCCACAATTGGCTGTTCAGCGAGTGGACTAATTAGTAATCTCTAATGTTTGTTTGGTGAAGGATCGACAGGCCAAGAAGGGCAAGCGAAGAAGGGAAAGCCGAGGGAGAAGGTCGCAACTGAATAGCCTTGTTGAGCATACCTTATGCCTTTGCTGACTGCGTTTGTGTGAGCCGTTGTTTAAAGTTTGCTGTAAATTCGCATTGCAGGGTCCATTGAAGCTCACTGCTGGGGACGCCAGTAACAGGACAGCGGCTCAGAAGGAAAGGAAGAGTAGGCAACCGCCGCGGGAACGGATCAAGATTGAGAAGATCAGGCCTTCGCCACTCGCGGATTCATCAAATGTTGTTTCTAGTGCCAGTGAACCTGAAGCCGCTTCAATTGATGCTAAGGGAGCAAATGATGAGGTTACAGTGGACAAAGGAGAGAAGGCTGCTGTTGATATTAAGAATGATAGAGGTGTGAATGTTGTTGATACTGTGGTTGAAATCCAATCAATGGAGAAAAACTCTGAGGATGCAGGTCCCGTCGCTGATGGTGTTGCAGATTCTGGAAATTCGGATAGTGCTGCTGAAAGCTCTGCTCCTTCAGTTCCAGATGAAAGAAGTGAGCCAAGCAGCAGTAACCAGACCACTGAGATTGGTCCAGCAGTTAGTTTGGAGGAGAAAGACACGGCTGTGGCTGTTATCCAGGAGAGGAATATCTCTGAAGTACCCGATACACAAGGTTCTGGCAAATCCCAAGATTCGAAGAAACAGCATTTTTCAGGTTCACCAGAAAGCACAGAAAATCAACAGGAATATAAATTTGATTCAGTTTCTCTGAAAGATCAAGACCAACTTGAGGAGGTAGGCTGTAGAAAATTGCACTCATAATGAGCAAGATGTGCTGATATGTGAATGTGTTCTCTTCCCACACTATAGCATTGTCTTGTTGGTCTTTGGCAGGCTCAGGGATTGTTAAAGAGCGCTGTAAAAACTGGTCAGTCAAAAGAAGCTAGGTTAGCTCGGGTAAGAAATAAGTATAAGCTTGGTGACCCTGCCACATTATCTATGCTTTGTATAGGTCCATTTATTGACTTGTTGATTAACTATCTACTTACCAACAGGTCTGCGCTGGACTTTCATCCCGCCTCCAAGAATATAAATCTGAGAATGCACAGCTAGAGGAACTTCTTGTTCAGGAGGTAGAATTATCTGATCAACATTCTTTTTTATTAGATTTTTCTGTTTAACTTAATCCCATACATGGTAGAGGGGTTTTCTCTAACATGTATTGATGTTATAACACATAACAGAGAGAGAAATGTAGCTCATATGAAGCTCACATAAAGCAACTACAGCAAGAAGTATCAGTGTCCAGAGTAGAAGGTTCACGAGCTGAATCTAACATGGTTGATGCTTTGACTGCAAAAAATGCCGAGATTGAGTCTCTAGTTAAATCATTGGACTCTTGGAAGAAAAAAGCAGCAGCTTCAGAAGAAAAGCTCGCATGTTTACAGGTTTCATCTCTTGTTACTCTTTTCACCTTTTTTTTTCTTCTATAACCACACTGCTACTACCACTACCAAAGGAAACTATACATTTTTCCTAGTATCCTATACCATAATATAGCTCATTAGTTTGTCGTATGGGCTCCATAATGTCACTTTACTGGTGTATTTAATCGTTATAATTGATTGAAATATGCTAGCACAGTGGTTATCCTTTCTAGGATATGCTATGCTAAGCACATGTTTTAGTTTGTCGTTGTCTTGATCTAATCATGATTGCTTTGTAATATACGTGTGTGCGCTTTTTTTCTTTTTTGAATACCGTAGACGTGCATCTAGAGTTCTTTTGGATATAGATCTTAAACAGTATGACTGTACAAGTGGCCGTGAACATTTGTTATGTTCTTAAGTCTTAATAACACAATTGATATCATCAGATAGGTATATATTAATTTTGTTGTCTGTTGAAACCAGGAAGACATGGATGGCCTCAAGAGGAACCGTGAACTTACTGAAACCAGGGTCATCCAGGTTAGTAAAATAGACTTTCTAAAGTAGAATATCCACCATGTGCTCTTGCATATATATATATATATATATATATATATATATATATATATATATGACCTCCATACTGTTTACTTTTTAGGCTTTACGAGAGGAACTTGCTACTGTAGAGCGCAGGGCTGAAGAGGAGCGTATTGCACATAATGCTACAAAGATGGTAATTTGTCAAAGTTCATTCTATTTATTACTTTCTATTTGCCATAGCTTCTTCTGTAATAAGTTTTTATTACTTTCTACTACATTGCAGGCAGCTGTTGAGAGAGAAGTAGAATTAGAGCATCGGGCTGTCGAGGCATCAAATGCTCTTGCTAGAATCCAGGTAATTTTACAAGGTATAACTATAGGATGTCAAAGTTATCTGGCAAAGTTTTTGAACACTAACTGGAAAATTGCATGTTGGTGCTAACTGCTAAGCAGTTGTTTGGTTCCTGTTAACCTCTCTTGCCATGCCATGCACAATGAAAGGTCATTTATCACAACCTGGTTCTGTTAGTTTCCAACAACTGTTAGTCTATTACATTCTAGAATAGGCAAAATGAATCACTCTTTTGAATGTCTTATTATGATAACATGGTTACTCCTGTAAGATCAAAATGTTTTGGCATATGCTATCCTGTTCAGCTATTCTCTCTCTCTCTCTTTAGAGAGTCTTGTTCAGCTGTTTACTGGTCTATTTTGTTGTGTTCTCCAGAGGCGACATTTGAAAATTTCAGTAGAGGACTAGATGTTCTTATTAAAAACAAATTGCACATTCCAACTGCCAACATGAACTAATTCAACATTTGAAGGGCCAACATTGTGATTTGAAAGGTGGAAACATAAATTGCTCATTTAGATTTCAGAGATAAAGCCCACCAGCATGAGTACTGTAAGAAACAGTTATCCGGGTAGAAAGTTAGGTAACTTTAATGTTTCACACGCTGTATTTCATTCAATATTAATCTGCTTCCACCAATTTATGCAGCTCTCATCTTTAAAATAGTTTAATTCGAACCATGTACTTTGAGCAGTGCTAATTAGTTTATGTTCTATCAATATCATATTTTTAGCTTATTGATCCTTTAATCTTTCCAGCACAATCGGTGCTCTTGTTAAACTGTCATGTGGTTTTGATTCTGCTCATAAAGAATTATAGCAAATTTAGTGTGATTTTAACTGTTCTGTTGCCATCCAGAGAGCTGCTGATCAGAGCTCATCGAGAGCAATGGAATTGGAGCACAAGGTGGCTGTGCTTGAGGTAAATTCCTTTCCACACTGTGTGTCATATGTGAACTGTTTAGTTTGTGCTATTCACTATCGATACTGTGGTTATCTTAGGTTGAGTGTGCATCGTTGCACCAAGAACTACAGGAGATGGAAGCTCGTAATCGCCGTGCTCAGAAAAAGCCTTCTGAAGAAGCTAATCAAGTTCTTCAGGTGAAAATCAAAGCACCTTTTTATCCCCCTGGGTTTAATATTCAGCTGTATTTTAGCTTACTCCATGTATTTGATGTGAAATGCCCTTGTTGCACAAGGTATATAGTACTGGCTCTACAAATGAATAACTGTATTTTTTTGCTTTGGAAATAATCGAACTAGCGTATGAAGCAATATCATGAAATGTAATATTATGGTGTTTGTTTTCTCTTACTGTTGTGCTTTTGGAAAGCAGATGCAGGTATGGCAGGAGGAAGTTGAGCGTGCACGCCAAAGCCAAAGAGGGGCAGAAACTAAGATATCATCATTGGAGGTACCATTTATTTTATGAGATATCAAAGAATCAGCTTGTTTGTCAATTCTTGACTTCTTGTTGTTCTATTGGATATGCGTGGTTTAAATTTGTTAAGTTTTAACTAGGAGTTTAGGTAATAGAAATGCTAATATGCTGATCAGATGTAGTATGGTGGGAAAAAAATATTTCAGTGGAGTTGCTTTCGTTATAGTAATCATAATGCCTTGTCTTGAGCCATTATTCATTGTGCATCTTTATTTTTATGATGTAGGCTGAGTTACAGAAGATGAGAGTTGAAATGGCTGGAATGAGAAGAGATGCAGAGCATTATTCTAGACAGGTGAACTCGTCTTGCAGTCGTTGATGTTACTTTCTTAATCCTAGATGATTAAATGTCTAATTGAGCCAATAGAAATGTTACTATAACCCAGCTTATTACCAGATCATACTTACGGGTTAAATTTATTTATGCAAATATGTCTTTGTTTTTAGGAGCACGTTGAGCTAGAGAAGAGATATCGTGAGCTTACCGACTTGCTGGTATGCAATGAATCAAATCAATTTTCTTTTGTATCCTTGACATTTTGATTAATAAGAGATAATTTAATTTTGTATGCATCCTTTCTTCCAGTACCACAAGCAAACACAACTAGAATCCATGGCCAGTGAAAAGGCTGCATTAGAGTTCCAATTGGAGAAATCGTTAAAGCAATTTCATGAAGTGCAGGTTCCTAATTTCTCTTCCTCCTTTTGTTGCTTTTGCTACAATCAATGCCCTCCACATGTTATTATCATGCTGCCACTGTTATCAATGGCCTCCATTTGATAGGTAGAAGCAGAAAGGAGTAGAGTTGCTCGCAGATCAGCATCATCGTGGGAAGAAGATACTGATATCAAGGCACTAGAGTATGTTGACCTTGACCATTTTCTTTTTGTTACTAAACACGCATGGAAATTTCGTTTATAAGTATGTCATCGTTTTTTGGATTCTACGAGTGTTCAATCAAAATAGAAGCAGCCTAATGTTGTTAAATTTTACTTGATGATTTCCGTAGTCTTAGCTGTGTTCCTTAATTTGCACGTTCCAGTACAGTTTTAGACAACTAACTGTGCATATTTCAGGCCTCTTCCTCTACATCATCGACACATGGCAACAGCAAATCAGCAGGTATACATGGCCAATGGAAATCTGAAGCACTGCATCGTGATAAATGATGGGAAACGAATATCAAAATTTACCTTGATTTGTTTGCATCTTTTGTGTTCCAGTTACAAAAGGCTGCGAAGCTTCTAGATTCAGGAGCTGTGCGTGCAACTAGATTTTTGTGGCAGCACCCTGTTGCTCGAGTCAGCCTGCTATTCTATCTGGCAAGAACTGCATAACTTTTACTTCCTGTATATTTGCCTCTTTGTTGTCATATAAAAGTTGATTTCTAACTGAATCTGCATATACCTGTACCAGGTGTTTGTGCATTTGTTCTTGATGTACTTGTTGCACCGCCTGCAGGTACTCATCCATGCTATATTGCTATCGCGTATTTCCATGTCGGTTCAGGCCTGGGTCATGCATATAATGTTCTTTTGCTAAACCTTTTAACCGAAGTTCGCTGATCAATGTATTTGTTGAATGTTACAGGACTTCGCATCGAGAGAAGTGGTGGCATCATCCATGGGGGAGCTGGCCAACTCGAACTTGCCATAGGCTTTGTGCTCTTACTATTTCTCGCCGATTCAGGCATTGCTTCCTGATTCTAGCTCTACACGCTTAAGGTTCCCTGGTTTCATGCAGTGTTAACCCCACAGTCCCCCCGCTTATTCCCTCTCTTCTGTAAAGTAATGTTCTTTGTTTGGCCATGGGCTATAATCCATTCTTTTTGTTTGGCCATGGGCTATAATCCATTCTTTCACACTTCATATTGATCACAAATGTACTAGCTTGTATGGACAACTTGACCCAATATATCATACAACCCACTTGAGCCAATTCTTGTACTCGATCTCAAGCAAACTGTTTGTGCAATATGGAATCAGGAAAAGCTTTTCTCGAGGACCCTTGTGTTTGCACTGCATCGTCTTGCAACTGCCCATCTGGTGTACAGTGTTTTAAGTTGCTCACATGACCATAAGGGTGTGCTGCACTGTGCTGGATTACAACAGTTGGTAGTGCTGTAAAATTAACAGTTTTAGCAAATATTTAGAATCAATTCCAGTATAAATTAAGATAATTAAAGCATATTTCTGACAACATTTAAATGAGAAAAATATCATATAAACATCTAATATCTTCGTAACAACTAAACATGATAATAAGCTCAATAGATGAAACATGTAAATATACAAAATCAGCATATTACTTAGATTTTAAATGTTTGTTTATCACTCTCAGATGTCGGGCTACATAAGATGAGATCTTGGCCTCCTCGTCACTATTATCTATACTTTTTACAAATTAGATATTACAACCATAAATCAGGCTTTGAGCTCAAAAGAATGATATGTTAGAGATATATGTGTTAGAGATATATGTGTTAGAGTAGGACTCTAGATATTATTTGGTTTCCTTATCTGTAACTTCCCTGTGTATATATACTGGCCCATTGGCCTTATATTGAATACAAGTTGCTATTCCAACATGGTATCAGAGCATTAGGGTTACCTCTTCCTAGCCGCTCGTGCAACTCCGTCTGCCGCTCCGTCGGCTTCATCTTCTCCCCCGACGGCCGCTTCCTCGCCGTCTCATCCGGGTGTCGCCGACGCCGCCAAATCCACGCCGCTCATCGGTTGAGTCTACCACCAAGCGTCGCCCCTGCTTCCGCTCTGCGCGTCGTACCTCAGCCCGTCGACGAACCCGACGTCGAACTCCCCGGTGTCCGCGCGACCGTCCCTGCTCGCTGCCACCTCCGCCCGCAGATCTGCCGGAATCGGGACCGCTCGCTCGCCCACACTTTCGCTGCCTCGCTCGCCAGATCTGCCGGAACAAGGACAAGCTCCTCCTACCTGCCACGCCCGACTCAACTCCGACTCCTCGGCCAGACGTCCGATCAGGAACGCCGCAGCGCTCGCTCGCCGCTTTCGTCGACTTCGCCGCCGCCTCCGTCGACCATTGCCGCCGCCAGCGACCTGTGGGGAACCCTAATCCCCGCCCTTGTGTGTGCGCGCTCTCTGCGCGTGGTGCCAGAAAAAAAGCAGCCGGTCGATCAGGTAAAAAAACGTTGGTCTAATCGCCACACCGTCCAGCGCCGCCTATTAGACTACGTTACCTTGGTCGCCGCGCCGTCCAGCGCTGCCTACCAATGGGTACCGTTTCCCTCCCTCGCTGTCCGGTGATCTTCGACGGTGTTAACTACACCGACTTCGTGTCTCACATGCGCATCCACATGCGTGGTCTTCATCTCTGGGGCGTCCTCTCTGGCGATGTCACCTGCCCCCATGCCCTACTCCTCCGACGAAGCCTACGTCTGTTGTGCTTCCCCCGACAGCTGACAAGGTTGCTATTGAGGCTGCTGGCCTTGCTGATGAGAAGGCTGCCTCTGCCTACCAAGAGGCTCTGGATTTCTACATGGATCGCTTTACTACCTACACTCAGTGGTGCGATGACGACGCTCGGGCTGCTGCTGTCTTCATCGCCGATGTCCACCTCGCCTCTCTTACGAGATTGTGGGATTTTCTTCGGCTGTCCAGATGTGGACTCATCTTCGACAGCGCTACGAACCCTCTGGAGATGCCCTCTACCTGTTAGTAGTTCGCCAGGAGCACTCTCTTCAGCAGGGTGATGCTACTGTTGACGCCTTCTACGCTCAGAGTCCTGCGATGCAGCGTCAATCGACTCTCTTCGCCCGCTTGGCTGCGTTCTGTTCGTCTTTGCTGGTCGATGCGTCGACTGGAGTTTCAGCGTGTCTACGAGTTCCTTACTCGCCGCCCTGAGTTCGAGCAGAGGCGTGCCCAGCTACTTGCACGCCACCCTCGTGTCACTCTTCTAGAGGCCCTTACCGAGATACATGCAGAGGAGACTCGTCTGAGTGGTGCTGGTCTGATGCCACTCCCCTCCGTGCTCGCCGCCCGTACATCTGCTATACCGACTGCTTCACGCTTGAAGACATCGCCTCCTCCAATGGTGCCGCCACGGTGGTGGTGGCGCCCTCCATCTGGCGGTGGCGTCCTCATCGCTCCTCTCGCGACAAGGTCGGCCACATTGAGTCCCAGCTACAAGAAGCGCGGTATATTTCACGCCGTTCTTCTCCTAGCACCGCACCGATATTTCTACATCGACGTGCGCCGACTACTTCGCGTTTTCTCTCACCGAGCGTGAGATAGCGGACTTGACGATCGCTGCCGCTTGTGTTCTTCCTCGGCGTGTTCTGCGAGTTCTGCGACCGACCCTTCGTGCAATCGAGAAACCACCTCCTACACAACAGTACCTCCCGTGGATCCTTGATTCTGGAGCATCCTTCCACATGACTTCCGTTTCTTCCACTCTATCTTTTGTTACACCTCTTGATTCCCCTGTCAGTGTACTTACTGCTGATGGTATCTCTCTTTCTGTCTCTGGTCGAGGACCTCTTAGCAACTCATCTTTTCATGTTCCTTCTATTGCTCATGTTCCTCGCCTAACCATGCAGCTTCTTTCTGCTGGACAGATTACTGACCTTGGCTATCGGGTCATTCTCGATTCTGACTCTTGTTGTGTTCAGGACTGCCACACGGGAGCTCTGGTTGGTTCTGGCCCTCGGCGCCTTGACTCACAGCGTCTCTGGGAGCTTGACTGGCTTCACCTTCCTTCCGCTGCCCCCGTTGCCGCCAGTCTCTCCACTTCGGCTACTTCGTCTACCGGCTCTTTCCAGTAGTGGCATCACCGTCTTGGTCATCTGTGTGGATCTCGTCTGTCATCCTTAGTTCGTCGTGGTCTTCTGGGGTCTGTCTCAGGTGGCGTATCTTTAGATTGTCAGGGCTGTAAGTTAGGCAAACAGATTCAGCTTCCTTATCCTCATAGTGAGTCAGTGTCTCAGCGTCCTTTTGATCTTGTTCATTCTGATGTTTGGGGTACGGGAAAGGGGGTCATCGATACTATATCATATTTATAGATGATTTCTCTCGCCACACTTGGATATATTTCATGTCTTCTCGTAGTGAGGCCTTGTCTATCTATAAACAGTTTGCCACCATGGTTCGCACACAGTTCTCCACTCCTATTCGTGTCTTTCGTGCTGACTCTGCTGGCGAGTACCTCTCTTATCACCTACGCAGCTTCCTTGCTGAGCAGGGCACTCTCGCTCAGTTCTCTTGTCCTGGTGCTCATGCTCAGAATGGTGCTGCTGAGCGCAAGCATCGTCACCTTCTTGAATCGGCTCGTGCCCTGATGATTGCCGCCTCTATTCCACCTCACTTTTGGGCCGAGGCTGTTTCCACTGCCACCTATCTCGTCAACATACAGCCTTCTTTTGCTCTTCAGGGCGCAATCCCTATTGAACGTCTCTGTGGTCTCCTTCCTAACTACTCTGCCCTTCGTCTATTTGGCTGCATTTGCTACGTTCTCCTCGCCCCTCGAGAACGCACCAAACCGATCGCTCGACCGTTGAGTGTGTCTTCACGGGATCTGATCTCGAGCACAAGGGCTATCGGTGCTGGGATCCTGTTGGTCGACGGATGCGGATTTCTCGGGATGTGACTTTCGACGAGTCTCGTCCCTTCTACCCACGTCATGTCTCTCCTTCGGCTTCCTCTGTGGAGTCTCTGTCTTTTTTGACTTTTCCACATACACCTATCTCTGTCTTGCCCTCGTCCACCCGTCACACTGAGTCTCCACATATTTCTCATGTGGCCTCTCCGCCATTGTCGTCGCCTGCTTCGTCCCCTACGGCTCCTCAGGCTCCCCCCACTACACTCGTCTACACTCGTCGACCTCGTATTGAGGATCTTCCAGATTAGTCCTCTTCTACTGATGATTCATCGTCTTCTGATGCTTCATCTTCCCCTGATGGGACGTCTTCTCCTCGTTACGCTCTCCGCGATCGCCAGTCGATTCGGCCCCCTGCCCGTTTTGCCTTTGCTGGTGCAGCTACTCGTGAGCCTGCCTCCTACCGGGATGCTGTTACTCATCCTGAGTGGCAGCATGCTATGGCTGAGGAGATTGCTGCCCTTGAGCGTACTAGTACTTGGGATCTTGTTCCTTTTCCATCTCACTCTCGTCCCATCACATGTAAGTGGGTCTATAAGATTAAGACTCGCTCTGATGGCTCTCTTGAGCGTTATAAGGCGCGTCTTGTTGCTCGTGGCTTCGTTACTTCCTTGGGATTGAGGTTACTTCCACTCCAGATGGTTTCTTTATGTCCCAAAAGAAGTATATTCAGGATCTTCTTAATCGCGCCTCCCTCACTGATCAGCGTACTATTGAGACTCCCATGGAGCTCAATGTTCACCTCCGACCCTCTGATGGCGAGCCTCTTTCTGATCCCACTCGCTATCGTCATCTTGTTGGGAGTCTTGTCTATCTTGCTTTTACTCGTCTGGATATCACTTATCCAGTACACATTCTGAGTCAGTTCGTTTCTGCTCCCACTCAGGTCCACTACAGCCACCTTCTTCGAGTTCTGCGATACCTTCGTGGGACTATCTCTCGCTGTCTCTTCTTTCCACACTCCAGCTCGTTACAGCTTCAGGCTTATTCGGATGCTACTTGGGCCAGCGATCCCTCTGATCGTCGGTCTATCTCTGCTTACTGTGTTTTTCTTGGTGGTTCACTTATTGCCTGGAAGACGAAGAAATAGACTGCAGTGTCCCGTTCGAGTGCAGAGGCTGAGTTGCGAGCTATGTCACTTTTGACAGCAGAGATTACTTAGCTACGGTGGTTACTTGAGGATTTTGGTGTTTCTATTACTACACCGACTCCCCTCTTGATAGACAGTACAGGTGCTATCAGTATTGCACGTGATCCTGTGAAGCATGAGCTCACCAAGCATATTGGTGTTGATGCTTCCTTCATGAGGTCTTGTGTGCATGATTAGGCGATTGCTCTTCAGTATGTGCCTTCAGAGCTTCAGATAGCAGATTTCTTCACGAAGGCCCAGACTCGAGCACAACACGGCTTCTACCTTTCCAAACTCAGTGTTGTTGATCCACCATGAGTTTGAGGGGGGGTGTTAGAGATATATGTGTTAGAGTAGGACTCTAGATATTATTTGGTTTCCTTATCTGTAACCTCCCCGTGTATATATACTGGCCCATTGGCCTCATATTGAATACAAGTTGCTATTCCAACATGATATACTAATATGTCAAGAATTATCTCATAAACAAGAAGTTATATTTTCAGCCAACAAAGGATAGAGATAACTTGACAGTGCTAGAAAAACACAATTCAGCACTTCGGCCTTTCGGCAACCAGTGGACCAAGAAAACCTCAGTTCAAAAACTAAAGTCACGTATCAACATTTACTGATTTCTGCCAACAGAGGATCAACAAGATCACATATGAAGAATCAATCCAATATAGTATACACTAATGCAACTGAACCACTGAAAATAACAGAGCCGACAGCTAGAGATGAAATGACAACAGTAAGCAAATCAATTAGCTCAAGTTTGATCTAGCTATCAATCCAATTTCATTGTATGAAAATTATCCTCGTCGAGTATTAATCCGAGCTCACAATATCACTAAGCAATATCTCTCAGTGCTAGAATCAACCAAACCAATTACAATTTGAGATTTCTACTAGCACAACACATATGCAAAGAGATGCACAAAATGAAAAGAACAACACTCACGATGCAGATGGCACTCAAAGCCACTGAGAAGTAAATCGGGTAAGGCACGCCAAAAGGCGCTAACTCAGAAAACCAATCGTCCCGCTGTGCCGCGAATACCAGACGAGGTTGACGGAGATATAATGCCAACTTCACAAACAGGGGACACACCAGTGTGTGAAGACGATGTACAGAGAATGTCGCTCAAGACCTAATCGAGATGCACCGGTCGAATACACCAATAGAGCACCAATCACGAAAATCGAATGCCTTCTTCCACTCAAGATCGAGCCAAAGCCGACCGGTTCCCACCTCCAATCGACGCAAGTCCAACCCTCATCGTATCTCAAGAGAGAAGACGAAGCAAGAGGGAAAAACAAGATGCACAAGGGGAAGGGGAAACCAGTCCTCACCACCGACGGTGCTGGGTCCAACCACGGCGGTACAATGGCTCTTAAAGCCCCAAAAATCTGAAGCCAAATCGAGAGGAAGAAGAACCAAAAGAAGGGATTGCTCACTGTGTTTCGGGGGTGAAGAAAACAGAGAGAGGAGGAAGAAGGGAGGAGGCTAATCTGCCGCCTCAATGGCCGGCGTACCCCAGCTTCATCCGCGTCGCCGAGTCTTTGGTTGACGCGGAGGCTGGGACGATGCCTCAGTATAGCTGGGGATCAACCGTCCGTTGTGCCACATACCGGCGGTTGTGTGACGCTTCGCGACGCGGCACCAGTGGTACCCCCAACCTGGTCGTCTAGTACGTGCTCCTTAGTTGTAGAGTTGGGAGCACTTCCCTGTTGGGCGGTTGTCCATCGAGAGAGTGGTGCACCCGTACGCTGTTTCGAATGACCAATTAGATGGGCCCACAATAGGCTTACGATGGACTACTGTCCATCTATGATGGGCCAACGATAGACCGGCGAGGTGTTACTCACTGTTCCACAACAAGTTCGAGTAGTTGCACGAAAGCGACATCATATGAACTCCATGGTATCCAGAATTCGTGCACACGATAGCGCCGCACGGACTGTCCATGCAATTCATCCAGGACGCACGACTGTGGACGACGACCTACCACCTGGCGTTCGCACATACGCTGGAGCCTTACGCACCGCAACGCGTAATGTGATAGTTTGGTGTACACCAGGTCGTGCCCCCCAGACGGCAGGCTCTTGCCACAAGTCATACACCTGTGAGTCGAACTTCATCCGAGTAATGTTTACACTTCTTACGTCTTCTTTTCTAACATCAATCCTTCCAGAAAAGCAGGTGAACGAGGGTGGGTGGACATATTCAGGACTGACGACCAGTCCAACACGAGTGGACTACGGTATGGACGGAGATGGTGCACTTGGATGTCTTGCATGAGCAGCATCCGTACGATGTTCGGACGTACGGGATTACATGGAGTGGTATGTGCCACGGATGCGCGCAAGACTCACCCTTCCACCACAAGAGCGCCTGGAGCAAGTCACGCACCAACAGAGTCTTCGTCGCTCATTCGATCGTCACAACGCTTCGCGGTGTGACGACACCATAAGACTCTTACAACCTCTGGTCGTTTCATGGATGATATTTGTACTCTACCTGATGAGGACATCCCTACTACTATCACATCGCCTACTGTCACATCGTCTTCCTCTCCGAAGTCTTCAAATGTTCACGAAGCACTAAAAGGTCCAATGACTAGAGCGAGAGCCAAACTTTTAAATAAGCAGGTGAACTTGTTCTTTAAAGAGCATAATTTTGATGAGAATTTTCTACTACCTAATTCTAGTATTTTGTGCATACTTAGATACGAGAAAGATGATTTACACGGCTCTCAGGTTTAACTTGATGGAATATGGAGATGGACAAAGAAGGGAACCAAGTCATGCATGCGTTCTAGTCAGCCATGCACTCGTGATTTGAATCAACAGAACCTCATTAAGTGGCCATGCAATTTAATGGTGTGTTTAGGAAATAAGATTAAATAAGAGTTGTAATCGGTTTGATTGACTTGGAGATATTTTCGACTTGGGCCGAACCGTCTTGAGGAGGCCCATCAAGACCTGTGTGGACGGCAGAAAAACTGCCCTTAGGCGCCGCCATATATATACGTATGCATGGACGGCGGAGGAGGAGGTTGGCTATTTTGATAAAAAAACATTACGTGACGAGAGATGGATTGAGAACTTTTGTGCATGTTCTTTGATCTTTGATAGCCAATCAAATTCAATAGAAATATTTGTGAGTTCTTGCAATTTGAGATCGTTCAACCTTTCCGCTGGGAATTGGGAGCGCGATAGGACTTTCGCTTGGTGGTCGTGAAGTCCGGTGCGTGTGATCTAGCGAATTAAAGAGCGTTCGTTCTTGTATTGGCAACGGAGGATCGCTACGATTCGAGAGGCTGCACGTAAGTATCCAATCCTACGTCGAGAAGATCGGGCGACCCCGTATCATCTTGGTATCAGAGCGTGGTTTCCTCGGTAGGATTCTTTACCCTTGTTTTAGATTGATTTATTTTGTCCTATTGTCCAAAAACCAAAAAAAAAATATCCAAACCCTAGTTTTTGCATCTGTTAATTTTGTGAGTTTTGTTAAGTTTTAATCCATTAGAAAATTTGTTTATGTGCTGATCGTCGTGTTTCTTTGCGTCGCTTATTCATTGCATCCACATAAAACCAAAAAAAAATCGCTTGCTGTCCAGTCGTAGTTCCTAGTAAGTTCTACGAGTTCTTTTCGGTCTACTATCCAGAATACGTGTATCAGCCTGCTAGCCGAAACCAACCGAAGTACCATCCAAACCAAAGTCTATTTCTAGTCTGGCCGAATCTATTTTCATGTGCAAGCATTGGTAGGAGCAATTACTGCTTCTAGTCCGCCGAAATCTTTGTTTGTAACATCTCATCAGAAAGCCAACTGAGGCATTGGCTATAGAGTTCTAAATTTATCTCTGCTAGTTAGTCTGATACTGCTTGCTTGCGCTAAACGTTGGCTAGCTGAGTACATCACAAGCTTTACTTATATTTTTATTTCATCCTTGAGACTAGCTGTTGAATATTGCATCTAGGGCTGCTCTTGAGTATTTTACACCTTGCTGAATATTTGTGACCTGCAAAAAAAAACAATCAAAGAGACAATTAAACCTAGTTCGGCCTTTGAAAAAAAAAAAAGAAGAGGCAGCCGTTAAAAAAAAAAGCCACGGCTTGAGCAAAAAAAAAAGAAAGAAAGAAAGAAAAACATTGGCCGAATTTGAGGTGAGTTCTTAGTCCATAAAATTCAGACCGTGTAATTTCATTTCTTGAGCAATCTTGTGCCCTTATATTCATATCATTGCAATTGGCTAGCGTCTCTCCCAGTACTTGGTGCAAAATGAGCTAATTAATCCTCAATTTCATATTATCTTTATTTAGCTCATTCCTTTGTTTGCATTGAGTCACATGATCTTTGCGTGTGCGTTCATATACTTCACTTAACTCATTTGGATCAGCACTTAGGCAAAATATTCTAGCTTGGATTATTACTTAACTTTACAACATCAAGAATTTCAGATTACATAGGACATATACACTTCCATACCAAGCTCCACTAAATAACCGTTGTTGTGCAATTGTGAACACTCTTATATTCGCTTGATCATCACGTTGCCATTGAAGCTTCTACCAAGTGTAAGTTCTTATTGGCCTTAATTCACTTCGAAAAGGTGAGAACTTTACTTATGCAAGAAAGAGAGTGAGATTGAGTGATTTACACTAATCCTCCATATACTTGTTATTGCTTTGTGTTTTTCTTTGCACAATATAACCATGTCAGGTGGAGAAGATAACTATGGAGAGGAGCATGAAGTTGATCTTAATGCCCCGGTGACTCGCTTTCAGCATCAGGCATTGAGAAGTACATTGCAACAAGAATTTGTAGCTGGCATTACTACAATGGGAGAACAATTCAAGACCGATATGCAGGATCTTCGCATTGAACTCAATCAACAGATGAACGTGTTGCGTGGGAACATTGTGAACGACGTTGTGCGAGCACTTCGGGCACAACCAGAAGAAGGAAATGCTCATCTTGCGGCTGCCCTTCCTCCACGTGGTGAGGGAGTGGCTGCTGTCCGAGGTGGCCAAGAAGCTCAACAAAGGCGAGACCGAGTGGTGGCAAATGCCATTCGTCCACCCCTACCTGGGAGAGGTGAAGGGGGCGGCTTCCATGGTCCGGGGAGGGGCCATGGACATGGAGGCCGTGGTGGAGGAGCACATCGCTTCGACGACGACGATTTTCTTCACTACGACGATGGCTACCGCCGTCGTAACCACTACGGCGATGGTCGACCAAATGAGGAGAAGTTTGGTAAGCTTAAATTTACTATGCCAACATTTTCAGGTACACATGACCCTGAAGGTTACCTCACTTGGGAGCTCAAGGTGGACAAGGTGTTCCGCCTACACAATTACTCCGAAGAGAAGAAGATACATATGGCTGCACTTGAATTCACAGATTATGCACTTATATGGTGGGAACAAGTTCAAAATCAAAGGAGAGAGTACAACGAGCCTCCCATCACTACATGGGAAGAGATGAAGTACCACATGAGAGCAAGGTTTGTTCCCAAACATTATAAACGTGATTTATTTGATAAATTGCAGCAAATGAAGCAAGGAACTCTCACGGTGGAGGAGTACTATAAGGGGATGGAAATGGCCATGATTCGAGCTAATGTATATGAACAAGAAGAACAAACAATGGCTCGATTTCTTGCGGGTTTGCACCCTTCTATCAAGCGCATAACTGAATTTCAGCCTTACAACAATATGGTGGAATTGGTACATCAAGCAACCAAGGCCGAAAGACAAGTGCAACACGACATGAAAGCAACAAGAACATCATCCTACATGCCCCGTGCAGCATCTACAGGAGGTAAAACCGCATCTCATTTCAATTCTTTTAAAACTAACACATCTGGTGGAAGTTTTGCTCCTAGTGCACGTGCTGCCTCGAGTGCCAAGAATGCCACTCCTTCCTTTCCAAAGAAAGGACCAGCTCCTTCTTCATCATCTTCTGTTGGTTCTACGGCCAAGAGTAGCTCCATCCAATGCTTCAAGTGTCTTGGTCGCGGACATATGCAAAGGGATTGCCCAAATAGTAAGGTAATGTTGATAAATGAGAATGGAGGATATGATTCTGCTAGTGATGAAGATGGAGAGCACCTTGCTGATTTTGAGGCGTTTGAGGATGGCCATGAGGAAGAAAGAGAAGAAGAAACACATAGGGATGGGTATTGTAACCCCGAATCCGGTCCTATCCTAGTGTGCACCCCTTCGGTGTTGAGCGTTCAAGCAAAATCCAACCATGAACAGTGCTGCAACCTTTTCCAAACAAGAGCTCAGGTAAGTAAAGATGGTAAGTGTTGCAAAGTTATTATTGATGGAGGTAGTTGTCATAACCTAGCTAGCAAAAAACTTTGCACTAAACTTGGATTGAAATACAAGAAACACCCACATCCATATCAAATTCAGTGGTTGAATAATAATGGTTCCATGAATGTTGGGTACACTGTTGATGTTAGCTTTCAGATTGGTTCTTATCGTGATACTGTAGAATGTGATGTTGTGTCCATGGAAGTATGTCACTTGTTATTAGGAAGGCCATGGCAATATGATCGTTCTGTTATTCATGATGGAAGAACTAATCAGTACAAATTTATGTGGAACAATAAGGAAATAGTGCTACTACCATTGACTCCTTCTCAAATCATACATGATAACATGCAAAAAGTTGAGGCGAAAGTAGAGAATGAGAAAGGGAAGGAGCAAAAGAGTGTGATTTCACAAAATATGAGTGAGAGCCACAAGCTAAAACTGAGTGGAAAAAGAAAGGATGAGGGAGAGAAAAAATTAGTCATGATAGCCACCAAATCTGATTTGAGAGAGATGAGCGATGATCCAACTTTGGAGCATTTGGTATTGCTGTATAAAGATGTTTTGCTTTCTACTAATGACTTAACCTCTCTTCCTAGTGTGGTTTCTCAAGTGTTACAGGCTTATGAAGATGTCTTTCCGGAGGAGGTACCCGCTGGTTTACCACCCATTCGAGGCATCGAACATCAAATTGACTTGGTGCCGGGAGCTCCACTTCCCAACCGGCCGCCATACCGCACCAATCCGGAAGAGACAAAAGAAATTCAGCGGCAAGTGCAAGCACTCATGGAAAAAGGGTACGTTCGCGAAAGTCTTAGTCCTTGTGCCGTTCCTGTCATTCTTGTTCCTAAGAAAGATGGTACATGGAGAATGTGCGTAGACTGTAGAGCTATCAATAACATCACCATTCGTTATCGTCATCCTATTCCTAGGTTAGATGATATGCTTGATGAATTGAGTGGTTCTACTATCTTTTCTAAGATTGATTTGCGTAGCGGATATCATCAAATTAGAATGAAACATGGTGATGAGTGGAAGACAGCTTTTAAAACAAAATTTGGATTGTATGAATGGTTAGTGATGCCTTTTGGTTTATCTAATGCTCCTAGTACATTCATGCGATTAATGAACCATGTTTTGAGACACTTCATTGGGAAATTTGTGGTAGTCTATTTTGATGACATTTTGATATATAGCCGATCATTGGAAGAACATGTTGAACACATTAAACAAGTGCTAGAAGTGCTAAGGATTGAAAAATTGTATGCTAATCTTGAGAAGTGTACTTTTTGCACAAATAAAGTGGTGTTCTTAGGCTATGTTATTTCAGCTCATGGAATTGAAGTAGATGAATCTAAAATTGAAGCTATTCGAAATTGGCCTACACCTGTCAATGTTAGTCAAGTTCGTAGCTTCCATGGGCTTGCGGGTTTTTACCGACGTTTTGTGAAAGATTTCAGTACCATTGCTGCCCCATTAAATGAATTAACTAAAAAGGGAGTTGCTTTTGAATTGGGGGAATCACAAGAAAAGGCCTTTGCTGAATTGAAGAAATGTTTGACTGAAGCACCATTGCTTGTTTTACCTGATTTCACTAAAACTTTTGAGATTGAATGTGATGCTAGTGGAATAGGTATTGGTGGTGTTTTGATGCAAGAAAGAAAACCTGTTGCATACTTTAGTGAAAAACTTCATGGTGCACAATTGAATTATCCTGTTTATGACAAAGAATTATATGCTCTTGTGCGCGTTTTAGAGACTTGGCAACATTATCTTTGGCCTAAAGAATTTGTTATTCATTCTGATCATGAAGCTTTGAAATATTTAAAAGGTCAAGCTAAACTGAACCGTAGACATGCTAAGTGGGTTGAATTCATTGAGACTTTTCCATACGTTGTTAAATACAAGAAAGGCAAAGAGAATGTGGTAGCTGATGCATTGTCTAGAAAGAATGTACTTTTCACTCAATTGGAAGTAAAGGTTCCAGGATTAGAAAGTTTGAAAGAATTATATGCTTCTGATCATGATTTATCAGCACCATATTCTAATTGCAAAGATGGGAAAGGGTGGGATAAGTTTCATGTTAATGATGGCTTTCTTTTTCGCATGAACAAGCTATGCGTTCCAGAATCTTCCGTGCGTTTGCTACTATTGCAGGAGTCTCATGCAGGAGGATTGATGGGGCATTTTGGAAGAGAGAAGACGTACATGATGTTGAGCGATCATTTCTATTGCCCTAAGATGAGACGAGACGTCGAGCGGTTTGTTCAAAGATGCATCACATGCCATAAAGCAAAGTCGAAACTTAATCCACATGGTTTGTATACTCCACTTCCAGTTCCTAGTACACCTTGGGAAGATATTAGCATGGATTTTGTGTTAGGATTGCCTAGGACTATGAGGGGGAGAGACTCTGTTTTTGTTGTTGTGGATAGATTTTCAAAGATGGCACATTTTATTCCCTGTCATAAAAGCGACGATGCGTCGCATGTAGCTGACTTGTTTTTCAGGGATATTGTGAGACTACATGGCATGCCAAGAACTATTGTTTCAGATCACGACGTCAAATTTATTAGCTACTTTTGGAAGACTTTGTGGGCTAAGCTTGGGACAAAACTGCTCTTTTCAACAACTTGTCACCCACAAACCGATGGACAAACGGAGGTGGTGAACCGTACACTCTCAATGTTGCTGCGGACAATGATAAAAAAGAATTTAAAAGAGTGGGAAGATTGTCTACCGCACGTTGAATTTGCATATAATAGGGCGGTGCATTCTACTACTCAATTGTGTCCATTTGAGGTTGTGTATGGCTTCAAACCAATCACACCACTTAATTTAATGCCACTTCCATTACAAGAACGTGCTAATATGGAGGCGTCCAAGCGTGCTGACTTTGTGAAAAAGCTCCATGAAAAGACTAAAGAGGTAATTGAACAAAAGGTACGTGCTTATGCTTCTAAAGCTAACAAGTCTAGAAAGAAATTGTTGTTCGAACCAGGAGACTTAGTGTGGGTACATCTTCGCAAAGAACGCTTTCCGGAGAAGCGTAAATCAAAGTTGATGCCCCATGGTGATGGTCCTTTTAAAGTACCTGCCAAGATCAATGATAATGCCTACAAGATTGCACTTCCCGGAGACGATTATGGGGTAAGTACTACTTTTAATGTTGCTGATTTGTCACCATTCTTTGGTCAAGACGATACAGAGTCGAGGACGACTCCTTTCCAAGAGGGGGAGGATGATGAGGACATTCCTACTACTATCACATCGCCTACTGTCACATCGTCTTCCTCTCCGAAGTCTTCAAATGTTCACGAAGCACTAAAAGGTCCAATGACTAGAGCGAGAGCCAAACTTTTAAATAAGCAGGTGAACTTGTTCTTTAAAGAGCATAATTTTGATGAGAATTTTCTACTACCTAATTCTAGTATTTTGTGCATACTTAGATACGAGAAAGATGATTTACACGGCTCTCAGGTTTAACTTGATGGAATATGGAGATGGACAAAGAAGGGAACCAAGTCATGCATGCGTTCTAGTCAGCCATGCATTCGTGATTTGAATCAACAGAACCTCATTAAGTGGCCATGCAATTTAATGGTGTGTTTAGGAAATAAGATTAAATAAGAGTTGTAATCGGTTTGATTGACTTGGAGATATTTTCGGACTTGGGCCGAACCGTCTTGAGGAGGCCCATCAAGACCTGTGTGGACGGCAGAAAAACTGCCCTTAGGCGCCGCCATATATATACGTATGCATGGACGGCCGGAGGGGAGGTTGGCTATTTTTGATAAAAAAAACATTACGTGACGAGAGATGGATTGAGAACTTTTGTGCATGTTCTTTGATCTTTGATAGCCAATCAAATTCAATAGAAATATTTGTGAGTTCTTGCAATTTGAGATCGTTCAACCTTTCCGCTGGGAATTGGGAGCGCGATAGGACTTTCGCTTGGTGGTCGTGAAGTCCGGTGCATGTGATCTAGCGAATTAAAGAGCGTTCGTTCTTATATTGGCAACGGATGATCGCTACGATTCGAGAGGCTGCACGTAAGTATCCAATCCTACGTCGAGAAGATCGGGCGACCCCGTATCACTACCTTAATGAACCTATTATGTATGCCACAACGGTTGGAGCAGGTTCAGCGCATCGCAAATGCATCGGAGTCAGCCATCCGCAAGCCATACACAACACCGGCGAGGATGCTAAAAACTTTGATGTATATCTTCGCGGAGTCGAAGAAGATAATAAAGAACTTGAGCTGCGATCGTTCGACAGACGATATTCAATGCAACGGGCACCAGGTGGGGGGCTGTGCTCACCCGCTAGGTCACCACAACCTAATGAGTCCAGGCGGCGTCGTAGTGTTCCCCGTCAGTCATCCACGGGCCAGATCGACGGGGAGATAAGTTATGTACAAATTTACGTTCTGTTTTTTGGTTATGCCTATGTGAAGGGATACACGTAGGCTACACTAGCTGGTAATTTAAAAATTCTACCACATAAACTAGGATTCCATGCTAGCAAGAGATCATAGATCGTTACAACCAGACATGCAGTGCAGCGGAATAAGAGTTGGAGCAGCCAGATCCAACGTAGTGCGCGTCGATAAAGTGGTCGTAGTCGACATTCCACCGTAGTCGATCATCCAATGTAGTCAATCGTCTCCTATAACAACCAATTGTGTTCCTCGCCAAGGTTGCAGATCGTCCTTTAGCGCAACAGCAACCGCAGTAGCGCCTCTACGGTATCCACACATTCATGGAAGGAACACCGTACATAGATGTGCTAGCACCAAGTCGCACGGGAAGGCTCTCTAAGAAGATGGTGGCTAGGGGTTGGAGTAACTCACATGAACTCGTATATTGTGTGTCTTTCCCAACAGTCTCATGCATCTCCTTATATAGAGCTCATGATGGATCCTATCTGAACACGTTTGTTCCAGCCCGTTAAGTGTGTGACCCGTTAGGTTCATGCGTAATCAGTTGTGACTTGGAAAACCTTTTTCGACCACAAGTCATTAGCGGTTCCTACTAGGACATGACGATTCTTAAATGCACACAAATAAATTATTTACAAATTTAATTACCAATTATGAGTTGGAAATACTTTATTTAAGTCCAAAATAATTCAAAAATTTTATGTGAATTATGCCACAATTTTTTGACTTTATTTACTAATTTCTAAAAGCCAATTTGAATTAACTCATTTTCTAAAATTGCTGAAAAAATTAAAATCCAGAAATAGGATTCGGCCCGAATCTCTTCGACCCACCTTTTCCTCCTCAAGCCCGACCCATTTTTGCCGCCCAACTCGGCCTGCTTCACCCTCCCTCTATCTTTCCTTTCTCTTCCTCTCTCTGCCATATAGGGCCCACGCGCTAGTGTCAACCTCTCTTTCCTTTCTTCCTCCTCTCGGCGCCGATTGCCACCGCCATTACCGCTTTCAGGAGCTTTCCAAACCCGGCCAAATCCGCTGCAATCTCCCAAAATCCCGTTGCCATTATGATGTCGTATTCCGCTAGCGCCCGTTTTGGCCTTGTCCTTTCGATCTCTGGTCCCAAATCCCCCTAATTTCGCCTCTGTACTGGCGAGACCTTCTTCTGCCGCACACCGCCTCGGACTCGCCTACGCCCTATAAATAGTGCCCCCATCGCCGTCTCTCCCACTCATTCCAACGCCGCCCTCCACCGCGCTCCTCCCTCTCTCTAGGCCCCAAACTTTGGACTTAGACCTCGCTGACCGAAGCTCGCTCCACCGTCAATTTTGTCACCAACAAGGATGTCCCCTCACTTTTGTCTACATCCCTGACACCGCATCGCCATGTTCTACATCGAGCTCTCCTCGCCTTCACCGGAACACCATCGTCGTCTTCAACCTCATCCCGCCACCACTCATCTACTCGCCGCTGGCCACCTCACTGTGCCTCGCGGCCGCAACTTAGTGCACCAAGTCTGGCATTGCATTATCTTTCTTTTGCGCACACTCACTTGCCTCGTCGTGGCACATAGCATCGGTGAGCTCATTGTTGTAGCGCCGTCGTCCTCTCACTGACATGGCACGCACATGTCATCGCCACACATGCGCCACCTCGGCCGCACGCACACGTTAGTGTGGCAGCTCGCATTAGCGCATGTGCAGCCCTAGCACTGTTTCGTGAGCCAGGTCCACCGTGGACCATTGACCGCCCATGGACTTGGTCCATTGACCATAGGGCCCATATGTTAGTGATAGATTTAGGATTTTTCATAGAAAGTTAATTCGGTCGAAAAAGAAATTCGGGGCGATGACATCATGCTACATCATAATCCTATTTTCATTTAGAAAAATAAATCGGTAAATTCCATAAATTTAATTTTAGTAATTTCTTTAGGGTTTAATTTTCCAAGGACTCGTTCTCCTTCATATGAGCTCATAATTTGACGATTCAAATTTTTAAATTCGTATAAAATCAAGATCTAGTGAAATAAATAAAAATTATTTAATTTAGAGTTTATTTTAATTTTAATTTTAATTATTTGAGTATTATTTGAATTTGTCTCATTTTCACATATAAATTTCGACGACTCCGATGAACATGAATTAGTTGAATATGTGTCTTTTGAGCAAGGCAAGTTGCATCTTTGACCCTGTTTGATCCCAATATTTAAAATTATTTAATTATGTTTTAAGTTATTATCGCATGTGTATTTCTATTGAAGTTAATTTTAATTCCTATTTTAATTTTATAGTTATTCTCAATTACATTGTATAGCCAAATTTGTCATTGAATTAACCATTCCTTGCTACCATATATAAAAGTCTAGTTATTACATTAGTATGACTAGAACATGTTGGAAAATTTTGCTTAGTCAACGCTTAGACTAAAAATATTGGTTTTGGGGAATTTAGCCAAAATAATAATATTGAATTAAAAATGAGACTATGGTGTTATTTTTACCATAGAAATTTTAGAAAATATTTTGATATAAAAAATAAAATAAAACTGGTTTGGACTTGGGCAGATTGGATAGTTGGTGGGTGCGGGTTTATGCGCGGGCTCAATTCAGTGAATGATTGAGGCTTAGGGGTTGTTTTGGAAGCCGTCCAGTCAATTAAGGACCAGTCTGCGAGCTGTGGATTGTTAAGCCAAAATCGTACCATAACAAGTTTAGATGGGACAGACTTGGCTAATTAAGCTATATTATTTCACCGTTGTTTTGTCATACAGAGGTGTGGGTGTCGTGAAGACTTACTGTTAATACTCACATGGCTCAAGAGGGGGTTATCGTTTGCTATGAAACCTATGGTAACGAAACCTTAGCGGGCATAACTACGTTGAAAAAATGTAGGGTAAAGATCTCGTGATATTTGCTTAGTCGCACACCTTCGGAAGCATGTCTTGGCCGACATGTTAAGCAACTATCTCATGTGGGTAAAGTTGTACAAACTCTACAGAGTATTAATCTATTTAAATAGCCGCATCCGCGTTCATGGACATGCTGAGCAAAGCCTTTTGTAGATTAGACTTGATTTTGTTTTAACAATAATTTTAAACTCGAATATTTTTGGATAGTTTATCCAATTGAAAAATTTGAGCAGAAAGCCTGGTGAAAGGGGTTGGTATTTTATCACTTTTGTATGGAGGTTTATCCTACACTTGAGAATTGAAGAATCAAAATAAAAGTTTGACTATTAGTACAAGTTAAAAATGCTTTGGAACTTAGTAAATGTATTTAAACTTGAAAATGTAGCATTGTGCAAAACAGTTATATAAGCTTTCCTTTGATAATATCATGCATACATTATTTCTGTTATTGGGTGTAACTTGCAGAGTACATTTTGTACTCACCCTTGCTTAATAAATTGTTATTCAGGAGAAGAATGCTACCAAGACGATGAGGACTTGGAGGACTAGGTCGCACCCCTAGACGATTGCCTATGGCAAATTGTGTATCCCACTTATTTACTTATGCTGTTTTATGTATCTTTTATTTGACCTTATACCCAGTTGTAATAAACTATGATTATTATTCAATAAATATGTGATATGAATTTGCTATCATTTTTGTTCGACTGTGTACACTAGCTGTTCCTGGATTAGTATATGAAATGCAAAGAATCTGGGATCCTTCAGTCCCAGGTTTGACATAACACAACGTGGTAATTTAATTCATGGCCATGAACTTGGGAATCACAGTTCAATTCAGAAAAAGAAATGAAAAAGAAAAAATATCATCTACAACTAGCTGGTTGTCGTCGCCAAGCCTTCCCTGTAGCCGCCGCCCTCATCGTCGCCAGATATCAATGGGAGGATGCTTTGCCTCCCGTCCTCCAGATCTGAACAGAGAAGGAGATTTGAATGGAGAAGAAGAGGAGTTCGGGAGTGGCGGAGGAAGGAGGCCGGTGGGAGGGGGGACGGCAGTGGCAGTGGTTGCAGAAGATGAGGATGATGTCATTGGGGGAGGACGATGGCGTAGTCAGGTGCGTAAGGGGAGGACGACAGCTGCACGTCAGGCATGGGGTAGGAGTATGGTGGTGTTGGGAGAAGTGGTCGGCGGCAACAGGTCGCAAGGAGGATGCAGGCGTGTTGGGTCGCAAGGAGGATGCAGGCGTGTTGGGTCGCAGGGAGGAGGACAGCGACGCTGGGATAACTGTAGTTCTCGTTCAGGGTTGGAAAGGGGAGGATGATAGAGGAGGGAAAACTCAAGAATTTTTTTACTTATATATGAATGATAGAGCGGGGGCTCAAGAATTTTTTACTTATATATGGATGACATTTGGTGGGTAATTTTAGCCAAGTTGGATGACAAAAGGCAATTTCCAACTCACAAAAACCAAAAAAGAGCCCTTGAACGGCCTTATGGCTTATAGTTATAAAGTGGTTTATGGCTTTCGCAAAAAAAAACTCTATTAAAAAGCCATCCTTTGACCTTTGCCCTTTTTTTGTTTTTAAGCTGAAGAAAATGGCCAAACAAACAAACAAGACCTACGTCAGAACTCAAAAGTCCAATTTTTCATAAGTCACAAACCCTGCTCATGGAAACAGGCAGTATACAAAAACAAAAATTCCTTGGAATTTGCTGCACATACATCATAGTGTGCCCCAAAAGCTCACAAACATTTTTTTTTCTCTAGAGATAAGCTCACAACCTACAACACGTTGTTATCCAGTCTGTTGGTGGTTGGGAACTGGGGAAATTGATGTATGGAACTTTATGTTTGGGAATTGTTATATAACTTTTGACAGTTTTTGGAAGCCAAAATTATCACTTTTCTGTTTGTTAGATGTGCTATAAGATCTGTGTTGTTGATGTGCTATAAGAAAAAATTATAATAGTTGAATTTTCATTTGTCCGTTATGCTTTGAGATTTGCACTTTTTCCCATATAATGAATTGGGTTCGAATTTATTATAATTTTTTCTTCGAAACATAATGGGTTCACCACATTGCCGTATTTTGTTGGTATATAATTTTATTTTTTGTCTTTGTTTTTCCTCAAACTCTCAAAATACATGTGGAGAACATAACGGGTTCACCACATTACCGTATTTTGTTGGTATATAATTTTATTTTATTTTTTATTTTTCCTCAACCTCTCAAAGTACATGTGAAGAACATGACAGATTCACCACATTGTCGTATTTTATTTGTATATAATTTTATTTTTTTATCTTTGTCTTTGTTCAACCTCTCAAAGTACATGTGAAGAACATAATGGGTTCACCACATTGCTGTATTTTGTTGGTACATAATTTTATTTTATTTTAATCTTTATTTTTTCTCAACCTCTCAAAGTACATGTGAAGAGCATAACGGGTTCACCATATTGTTGTATTTTGTTGGTATATAATTTTATTTTTATCTTTATTTTTGCTCAACCTCTCAAAATACATGCGAGATTTTGAATCATGTGATGAAAATATGAGTTATTAAGACTTTCAAGAATACTTACAGTGACAAAGAACAAAAATTACATAAATATTTTACTGTAATTTATGTATAATGGACTTGTAAATGAACTTTCAGAATATTACAATTTTTTACAGAGAAAACAGTCGAATTCTATATAGACATACCCTTTATGTTTTGTGTTTCCATCTTCTCTGATTCAGGTTGCAAAAAAACCAAGAACGAAATTAATGAACTTGTTGTGGATTCAGTTATGACTATGCTTTTATCGCAATGAATTCATAGTAAGATATTAAAATATGCAAATCTATCTTTTATGTAATTAACATACATTTGCTTGACGCACTATTTTCAATTGAAGGGTTAAAGATTATTATATTAATAAAAATATGGAAACACTCACATCAAATACAACTCTATTTTGAACAAAAGATGCAACACTTTGTAAATAGTAATATATATTGTATCATGTAATTGATTTTTTAATTAAATAACCCTTTTATTATTAATATTTTAATAATAACTTCCACCCTAACTTATTTTCAAAATAAACCATACTCACCATGCCATCGTTGGTGGCATGGCAAATGAACTTTGTCAAGTCACTGGTAAATACTTTTGGATTTTTTTAAAAGGACCATTTCGACCATGTCATCGCCGGTAATGTGGCAAAAATATCATTTTTCACGGTAAATTAAAGGGGGTTGTTTTTTAGATATTGTTAAGAGAAGATCAAATAAAAAAAAGTTCATATAAACATACGATTGCGCATGATATACAACCACTTTCTCTAGACACAATAACCTATA
Source organism: Hsuehochloa calcarea (assembly GCA_036346395.1). Lineage (NCBI taxonomy): Eukaryota > Viridiplantae > Streptophyta > Magnoliopsida > Poales > Poaceae > Hsuehochloa > Hsuehochloa calcarea. The sequence goes on along the minus strand of CM070594.1, from coordinate 61,813,570 downwards.
TAATGCAAAATGTCGATTATATGGAAGATAAGCATTACACCTACATAAAAAAAACAAAAATCAAACCTCATAGCCTTTTATATCTCTCTTCCCGCCTCTATCATGTGGAACTCATCTCCCATCTATCTAGCCGTTACCCGTCACACATAACCACTCAAAAGTCTCTCCTAGTTGTGGGTCTAGACATCTCTCGTCAAAACCATTCTCATAGTGTTATTTAGTGACTAGGTAGGACTAAAATAGAGGGGTTTTTTTAAAATGGAGTACATCGCTTTCAACAGTGGTGTATACAGCAGTATTCACCATCTAACCTCTCTCAACTTTGATGTCGATTCTAAAGGGTTCCTACGGGTGCGGTGATCAGAGTCGATGCTCAAACACCCTCTGTGCCTACGCCATCAAGGGTGTCACGTGCTCCTCTTTGTCTTCTTTATCTCCCATGAACAATCACTACCATGGTAACACTATTATAGCTCTTTTTTTGCACACCTCTGATACGGCCAACAATTTATGCCTACAACTGGCGGCGCCCTTAGGGGTGTTGTATGCCGCGTACTTCGCTCGGCATTGTGCCGCCGCGGCTGCGCGATCATCGTTGTACGGTCAAAGACAGGTATCCAGCACGGAGATCTTTGGTGTAGCTTCTCGGGTTTTCCAAGCAAAACAAACGCCATTACGGCATCGCGTCTTGCAACTTGCAAGTTGTCCATCTCCGCACACAGACGGATGCCAGGTGATATACACACAGGGTGGAACGGTGCTAATCCTTTCCGTTCTCGAAACGAACTCAGTCTGCGTCTAGCCGGTCAGCCGGTGTTACATCAGCACCACCGCCTCCCCCCTCCTCCCCCATTCCGTCACATCTGCACCGACCCCGAACCCTAGCCCTCCCGCTCGCTCTTCGTGCTAGCCACCGCGCCACCGCGACCTTAGGGTCGCAGCGTCGCCCCCTCCTCCCTGAGATCGGTGGTGTTGCTCTTGTTGGGCTGCGGAATCTGAGGAGGAGACCAGGACGGCGGGGGCGTGGGGCATGGGGCAACATGGCTGAGGATGCCTGTGCTGCGTAGCGCGGCGCGGAGGGCCCGAGAGGCGCAGGAGAATCCGGCAGCTGCGGAGGCGGAGGCGGCAGCGCCGGCTCCATCGCCAGTGAGGAGGCGGAGGGCGGAGAGGAGGAGGGAGACAGGAGGCGGTGGTGAGGCGGCTGCGAAGGAGGAGGAGAGGAGGGAAGAGGAGAGCAAGCTCGCGGAGGTCGCGGGGGAAGGCAGCGGCCAGAAGCGGATGGACAACCCGGACAGCGCGGCGCGCAGCGCCGACAAGCAGGCTGTCGAGGACGAGGGGACCACCACTCCAGTCCCTGAGACGGTTAGATGTTTCTACCATGTTTCACTTGTCCTACTATGCGTGGATTCGATACAATCATTCAACGTTTAGCCTTGTCGTAGTCTTCCGTAGATGCATCCGTGAAGCGAAACTTTGGTTTAAGTTGTGCAGTGAGATTTTTGAAGGCCATGTTGTTCTGATTGGGATTGTTCTTTTTTCTTTTTTTGAAGTTACCAGATAGATTATAGATATGTGGGTTTATTAGCTCGTATAAATGGGTTTTATGCCGTCTGTTTTACCTTTTCTCTCCCTAAAGACATTAGCTTGCAGTTTGCCACCAATTGTTCCAAATGATTTTTGGTTTAATCTGCGCCTGTTTGTTGTATACAGGTCCAGGTGGGCAATTCACCCAAGTATAGAGTTGACAGAAAGCTTGGGAAAGGAGGATTTGGCCAAGTATATGTTGGCCACCGCTTTTCAGCCAACGGTCCAGGCGCTGTTGAGGTAATAGAGGATTTTGCTACCAACCTACTCGGAAAATTGGAATTGGGGCCTGTGGGTAGTATTAGCAGTGGCGAATAAATCTTCTGCTTTTCTGTGATAGGTGGCGTTAAAGTTTGAGCATAGGAGCAGTAAAGGATGCAACCATGGGCCTCCTTATGAGTGGCAGGTTTACAAGTAAGTGGATTCATGATCTTATGATTTGGGGTATAGAAGATGTAGGTTTTGCTGAGATCCTCTCAAGACAAAGGTGCTGACTGATTTTCATGGTTATTGCATGTGTAGCACCCTCGGTGGTATTCATGGGGTTCCTCGAGTCCACTACAAAGGGCGCCTAGGGGATTACTATGTTATGGTAATGGCACTTCGTTTGGATTGTTACAACAGTAACTTCTTTCTTTCTGCACATTTCTAGATGTTGGTTAACTTGGTTTTAAAAATGCAGGTTATGGATATGCTCGGACCCAGTTTGTGGGATGTTTGGAATAATAATTCCCACACGTGAGTTATCATATTTACCCAACATTTCCCGTAGGCTTTTAGCTGACCATTAACAACATTCTTTGTTTTGCAGAATGTCCGTTGAAATGGTTGCTTGCATTGCTATTGAAGCTATCTCCATACTTGAAAAAATGCATTCAAAAGGGTCAGTTGGCATCCCTAATTATTGGTCTTCCACCCTTCCCCCTCCTCGCAATACCTTTTGTTTGATATATTTGTTACCTGTGCTGACCAATTGATAACACAAAATGTTTTGCAATTGCAGATATGTTCACGGGGATGTCAAACCAGAGAATTTCTTGCTAGGGCCTCCTGGAACTCCTGAAGAAAAGAAACTCTTTCTTGTCGATCTTGGCTTAGGTAATTAAAATTTACTTGCCCATCAAGTAACCAACAGCTTGATCATGTTGTGTCTTCAGCTTTTCTTTAGGTAGGCAACAGATTAATGAGTCTGGATTAATTGAGTGTTGTTTGATCTTCTAATGGCAGCTACCAAGTGGAAGGATAGTTCAACAGGCCTTCATGTCGAGTATGACCAGCGACCTGACGTTTTCAGGTGACCTGATGAAGCTTTTATGATAACTGATATGCATCATTTACATTGTCGCTAGCACTTTATGGATAACATTGAATATTCTGTAGTATTTTCTCTATTGGTTATGTTTGCTGTTTTTCCAGAAATTCTGGACTGTTATGCCAGAAACCGTCCACCTTTTCTGGCCAACCATTAATTTCTTTCCGTTTTTAATTTTGTTTTCCTCATTTTTTGGCATTTCCTTAGTCTTGCACAACCACTAGTTTCTATATTCTTCTTAAGAGCACCAAATACACCTGATGCCAGTCGCCAGTCGGTACCGGCCAACCGTTCCTGATTGGTATGTTTGGTAACTGCTTGGTTCTCACCAGGAATCAGAACCCTCTCAATCAAACCATTGAGATGTCAAATCAAACTTCGTGTTATTGTAATTAGTAAACCTGCTGTGTCTGGCTCTGCATCTCAGGCTTGCTTACATGCATAGCTAGATCAATTCAATGTGTATACTGATCTTATTGTTTTGTTACTGCTGCTATTTCAGGGGAACAGTTCGCTATGCTAGTGTTCATGCACATCTTGGGAGAATAGGTAGCAGGAGGGATGATTTAGAATCTCTAGCTTATACACTAGTCTTTCTTCTACGGGGACGTCTACCTTGGCAAGGCTATCAGGTAAATTGTGGGACCTGCCAGTCGAATTATATATGATTTTAGTGATGCATACGTGTAACTGATAGTTGTTTGCGCCTGCAGGGTGAAAACAAGGGCTTCCTTGTTTGCAAAAAGAAAATGGCCACCTCTCCAGAATCTCTCGGTTGCTTTTGCCCACAACCCTTCAGGGAGTTTGTAGAGTATGTGGTCAACTTGAAGTTTGATGAGGAACCCAACTATGCAAAGTGTATCTCCCTTTTCGATAGTGTAGTTGGCCCAAATCCAGATATCAGGCCAATTAACACCGATGGTGCTCAGAAGGTAAAATAATATTTTGTGGACTGTTACTTAAAAAACATTACTTTTGAGTGCATCTAATCTCCCTTGCAACTACTCGAAAGCTTATACATCAAGTTGGCCAAAAGCGAGGCCGCTTATTGATGGAAGAAGAGACAGATGAACAACCAAAGAAGAAGATCAGGATGGGAATGCCTGCAACACAGTGGATAAGTGTTTATAATGCCAGGTGCCCTATGAAACAAAGGTACTCTCTCTTATAAGGCCCAATAATATTAGCTAATGGTTGACAATGTGATGCACCTTTTTTTTCCTTTTTGAGGCAAAACAATACAACTTACCTGTTCTGAATGTTGCAGGTATCACTACAATGTTGCAGATTCAAGACTTGTACAACACATTGACAAAGGGAATGAAGATGGTCTATTTATCAGTTGCATAACATCTTGTTCAAATCTCTGGGCATTAATCATGGATGCTGGCACTGGGTTCACCTATCAAGTTTATGAGCTTTCACCACATTTTCTTCACAAAGTGAGTAACCTGCACCTTGTTTCTTTCAAGGTTAAAATCTTTACAAACTAATCACTAAACTTCTTGAGGCAAAGTTACATAGATAAACTGTTCTGTACATTGCCAAGTTAAATGTCATGATTTCTGGTTATTTGAAGGAATGGATAATGGACCAATGGGAGAGGAACTACTATATAACTGCACTTGCTGGAGCAAACAACGGGGGTTCCCTGGTAGTAATGTCTAAAGGTAACCAGCTAAAACTTGCTGTCCCATAGTCCTTTCTGTCTTAATAATAAAAATATTCTTTGACTACTTGGCATGTCTATCCAGGAACAATGTATACTCAGCAGTCCTACAAAGTTAGTGATACTTTCCCCTTCAAATGGATAAACAAGAAATGGCGGGATGGTTTCTATGTGACTTCCATGGCTACTGCTGGAAGTAGATGGGCGGTTGTTATGTCTCGCAATGCAGGATTTTCTGAACAGGTACCATTCTTTTCCACTTCAGTGGTGCCCTTTTTCTCTTCTTTTTTTGCATTTATTTTGACATAACCAAGCTAACTGTTTTTTTACTAATTTTTGCACTCCTGGTATGGCATGCATTTATTTTCCAGGTTGTTGAACTGGACTTCTTGTACCCCAGTGAGGGAATTCATAAGAGGTGGGACAATGGTTACCGGATAACAACAACCGCTGCAACTTGGGATCAGGCTGCATTCGTTTTAAGTGTACCAAGAAGGAAGCCTACAGATGAAACTCAAGAAACGCTGAGAACATCTGCTTTCCCTAGTCAACATGTGAAGGTCCATCCGCCTCATACACCTTACTCAAGAACCTACTTATTAGTATATTTGATCTTAGGCAAGTACTGGTTTTCACAAATTGTACGGTTGTTTTGTTGCAGGAGAAATGGTCCAAGAATCTCTACCTTGCATCAGTATGTTATGGACGTACTGTATCCTAGGAATCTTTTGCCATGTGGGTTGAAGCCATTTCATGCCGAGTTCAGTTAGCCTCTTCTCTTGGTCTAGCTCAGTGTAGCAGCCTCTGTGTGCGGGCAAGTTGTGAATGTGACTTACCATTACCCTGACTATTGTGTTGTTGTGAAGATGTTTCTGGTTATCGTTCTTAATTATAGAAGAGTGTGTACAGTAGTAAATGTTGTGTAGCCCGTGTTAATCGTTTATGTAGTGTACTATTAACTGTAGTGGAAGGTTTTGTCAGATGTGTACACCTGGCCAATATAATTGAACTCCTGTGGTCGAGTCACAGCCTGAGGTTCCTGCCTCAGACTTTGCTAGTAGTTACCATTTTCTCAAGTCGTCCATTGTTGCTTCTCCCTTTGTCTTCTCCCTCTATAAAGGGTTGTTCACATGGTTTTACAACTTTGCATACTGTAGTCAGCTTACATGCATTGCTCTGCCTAGATGAAGTGAAGGGGGTCCGCTAAAGTACCCTGTGATATCTGGGCTGTTCTTTTTGGATCCAATGGATACATAGGTACTGCACATTACTAGCAGTGTTCATTTTTTTTTTTATCCGGATCCCTCCTGGTCCCTGGTTCCTGGTTCCTACTGCCTGTAACTCTGCTTGTTTAGACAAGATTTCAAAATTAGGGGTCTAGTCAGCATGTTTATAGTTTTTTTACGGGCAATATACTGTGTTGTTCTTTTCAATAGCTGATGATGGTTTTTAATCAGTTTTGCATGTAATGTGCCTTGCAATGAGCCAATGAGACGTGTCTGCTGAGTATCGCCAGAAAATGGCTGAAACCAATTGATTCAGTTGGTCAACTGTTTACACCGTTGCATCTTGCAATCAACCAACCATTATTCACATTGATAAATCTTTGGTGAGTGTTATCTTTTCAAGGTTAAGAGTTGCACTTTAATTTAGCTCTTAATCGGCTTCAGATTACTACAATGCATCAGCAGTATCCATGTCCTTCGGTGACACCGGTGGTGAACATAGAATTTCTTTAATAGCTTTATGTGCATTTTTTGGACTGGGGGGAATGGAACCTTGTCTAACTGCACCCCGTTCTTGAATTATGCCTTCAGTTGTTTGCGTTTATATATGCTTGTTCACTGTTCTAAGCATGCCATTTGAGTGTTGAAGGAAGTCTGTGTTTGGTCTGAACTATGAAGACCTTAACTTTATACTTGGTATGCAGCTTCCCCTTTTAATATTAATACTCCAAATATTGATCCATGCATCCTTCGATTACCAGAAAGGCAAATGAAGTACTGCCGCAAAGTCTCCAGCCGACTGACAACAATACATAGATAAACAAGCCGAGCAGCATATTCAGGGAACAAGTCCTGCAGTTGCTCAAGATCACCAAATCGCATGCAAGCATGTCACGAGAAAGAGGTAAACGAGCACAAGGGAAGCTGCTAGCATGATCTGCAGATTCAACGGGATGATCTTCCCGGCATCCGCGTCCAGAGGCTCGTTCGCCGTGTCGGCCGAAGAGCAGGAGTGGAGGAACTCCGCCGAGACGACATCATCACCACCGTATTCGCGGAGATCATCATTGCTGTAATTCGGTTTCCCAGCCACGCTCTTGCAGAGCCCACAGCTCCATGCCTGCATGCATACACAGGGAAAACGAAACAGGTAACTAAGGAGGCATGAATCACCGCGATGAATGATTGTGTTGATGGCAATGTGAACATGATGACTTTGCAAGTTCAGTTAGTTTCTTGTTTGCAGACAGTGGAGGCATCATATCTTTGCACATAGAATTCTCTGCAGCCCAGGGCCGGCTGCAGGGAGATTTTTTTTTTTTTGTGTGTGTAGGCCTTCCTTTCTAGCTGGGCAAGACCATCGCTTTAAACACCTTTCGAGTTTTTCAGTCAAAGTTTGGAGCTGTTGTCGAGTGTCAAAATCAGTTGAGAAAAGATCCAATGCATCACCTGAAGCTGGTCCCCGACGGTGACCACGACGGCGCCGAACGCCGAGGCGCCGGGGCAGAGGTGGAGAGCGAGAGCCCGCGAGTTCCGGATCAGCATCCTCAGGATGTCGTCGTGGCTGATCGGGCCGGAGGCACGGCTGCCGCCTGGCTTGCGATGGTGCGTGCGGATGCAGAGAAGCGAGCCGTTTCTGTCAGCTCTGGCCAAGGATTCAGTGGCGCCAACACTGCCTCACTGCAAGGCATCCATGATTTTGGTTGCTGTTTGCACCAGTTGAGTAAATAAATCGTCTGCTCTGTTCCTGGACACAGCAAAACCACGGGTAGTATGCATGCCAACCAATGGCTGTTCTGTTCATATTGTGAATTTGCATCAGGCTAGTTTATACAGCATCATATAGAGTTGTTTGGTCCCTTTTCTGGCAATCTGTTGATGTTTTGGGAATCTGTGTGCTGATCTCATAGGATTCATACCTCATTTATTTATAGTCTCAAAACCTAATCCGATTCTTACATAATCAACTTATCCGACTCTCATACGATGAGATATCTAACTCCAACACTCCCCCTCAAGATGGGCCGAAAATATCAATCATACTCATCTTGTTACATATTGTATAACACTCACTAGGATCTATCCCTTTAGTAAAACAGTCAGCCAACTGTTCACCAGACTTAACATACTCCAACTTCAATATTCTACCATCGAGCTTCTCCTTAATGAAGAATCTGTCAATCTCAACGTGCTTGGTACGATCATACTGAACTGGGTTGTTAGCAATGTTGATTGCAGATTTATTGTCACAATGCAATACTAAGGGATTATTCCTCTATAAACCATTCATCCATATCATCTCACTCACACTCAACGCCATTGCTCTGTACTCTGCCTCTACAGTAGACCGAGCCACAACCTCCTGCTTCTTGCTTCTCCATGACACAAGATTACCTCACACAAAGATGTAATATCCAGATGTAGACCTCCTATCATCCACACTGCTTGCCCAATCAGCATCACAATACCCTTCCACATTCAGATGTTGATTTTTCCTGAACCAAAGGCCCTTTTCAGGGCTATTCTTCAAATACCATAAAATTCGATAAACAACATCCATGTGTCATGTTCTAGGATCATGCATATATCGACTAACCACACTCACTGCATATGAAATATCAAGTCTTGTATGACACAAATAGATAAGACGTCCAACAAGCCTTTGATAAGCTTCCTTGTCGACTGGATCTCCTGACTCCGCACATAGCTTGTGATTCCTATCAATAGGTGAAGCAACAGGGCGGCACCCAAGCATACCTGTTTCTGCCAGCAGATCAAGAACATACTTTTTCTGGGAGAACTATACCATTCGAAGAACGGGCAATCTCAATCCCAAGAAAGTATCGAAGAGATCCAAGATCTTTCACCTCGAATGCTTCCCCCAATCTTTTCTTTAAGGACTTGATTTCCTTGGCATCATCTCCAGTAATCACAATATCATCAACATAGACTGCTAATATAGTGATATGCGATCCTCTATGCCTATAAAACACAGTATGATCTCCATTGCAATGAGAATAGCCCATACTACATACTGCATGCCGGAATCTATCAAACCACGCCCTTGGAGACTGCTTCAGACCGTATAAAGACTTCTTGAGTTTATATACCTTCCTCTCAGTCTGCCTGTTTTCAAAGCCTGGAGGAATCTTCCTGTATACCTCTTCTTGTAAATCACCATGTAAAAAAAATATTCTTCACATCCAACTGATGTAGAGGCCATCCAAAGTTAGTCGCACAGGAGATCAATGTTCTTACCGTACTCATTTTCGCCACCGGTGCAAAGGTCTCATCATAGTCTATCCCATATGTTTGACTATAACCTTTTGCAACCAACCGTGCCTTGTATCTCTCTATCTTGCCTTCAGAAATTTGCTTAATTGTAAACACATATTTGCATCCTACTGCCCTTTTTCCTGCTGGAAGTGGAACAAGACCCCATGTTTTGTTCTTCTGAAGTGCACTAAGTTCCTCCTTCATAGCATCCTTCCATTTAGGATCATGTTTAGCAGTTCGTCAATCCTTCGGAACATGCACAGTCTGAAGAGATGCAATGAATGCTTTGTATGCAGGCAAAATATGGGAATATGAGATGAAATTTGCAATATCATGCTCAAAGCCATACCAGACTGGAGGCTTTCCTGCATTAGCTCTAGTTTCCCTACGTTGTGCAAGTGGTAACTCTGGATGGGAGTTATTAAAATCAACATTACCACTCGCCCCAAGGGGAGGCAAGGAACTTGATGGAGAGACACCCGAGGAGGGATTTGGGACTGGATCAACTGGCAAGGCTGGCTGTTCAGAAGGTTGTTCTGGCGGTGGCAATGTTGGCTGTTCAGAAAGCTCCACCATTGTTGGCTCAGGTGCTGACTGCTTGTCTCTTGGTTTCTCCTCCTGTTTCCCGAAGCGTCTTCGCTAATAAACTTTTAAGTCTTTTTTAGCTATCACATCTCTCGCATATTCTGTTAGATTTGGGCACGGAATTGTTCCCACAATAACTTCTTCTCGTTGACTATCACTCTCCTTATTCTCCCCCTCTTGACTTTCATCCTCAATGATAGGAGAGAACTCCAAAAACTGATCAAGATTACCTCCACTCGTGTAGTAAGGCTCTAACTCCCGGAATGTCACATCCATACTCACAAATAATTTTCGTTCAATTGGGTTCCAGCATCTATAGCCCTTCTGACTTGATGAATAGCCTATGAAGATACATTTCAAAACCTGTAGATCCAGCTTGCCAACCGCTGGTCGGTGGTCTCGTACAAAGCACACACAACCAAACACCTTAGGAGGCACCTTGAACTCCCGCTAGCCCAAAAGAAGTTCCGCAGGAGACTTCATCCCAAGTATTCGAGACGGTATGCGATTGATGAGATATACTGCCGTCATTACTGTCTCGCTCCATAATCCCTTTGGCACATTCATCTGAAACATGAGTGAACGTGTTACCTCTAATAAATTTCGATTTTTCCTTTCAGCCACTCCATTTTGAGATGGAGTTCCTGGACAAGTAGTCTGATGAAGTATTCCTTCTTCTGAGAGATATGTTGCAAACTCATTATTAACATACTCAGTTCCATTATCTGATCGAAGAATCCAAACTTTTGCATCAAACTGAGTAGCGGCCATCCTATGGAAGTCCTGAAAACATCGAAGGACCTCGCTCTTGTGTTTCATCATATAAATCCAAGTCATACGAGTATAGCAATCAATGAATGTGATAAACCACTTAAAACCACTCACAGAAGTAACTGAGCACGGACCCCAAACATTCGAATGTATTAATATGAAAGGTTCATAACTCCGAAGACCAATGCTACTATATGTAGACCATGTATGCTTTCCAAACTCACGAGCATCACATACAAGTTTACTTTTGTCTACCCTTTTGAATAAATCAGGGTATAATCGGCTTAAATTCTCAAATGATAGATGTCCCCAGCGACGATGATGTAATAAGATTTCTCCCTCGATTCCTCTTATAGCCACAGCCAATGCCACATCAGCCTGATCAATGTACCACAACCCACTACGCCTTATTCCAGTCCCAATCCTCTTCACAGTTCTCTTCGCTTGTAACAAACATGAATCCTCATCAAATGTGACAGTGCATTTGAATTGGCCAATGATAGAACTGACTGAAAGAAGGTTGACTGGAAAGGAGGGAACATGCAAAACAGTGGACAGAGCAATGGATGGTGTACACTCTACAGATCCAACACCCTGAATAAGCTGGGAGGTTCCACCTGATGTTTGGACAGTTTCAGAATGAGTATATGGGGTGTAAGATGTGAAAGCACTACGTGACCCTGTGACATGCTTGGATGCCCTTGAATCTATAATCCAATCAATACGAGAGTGCTTATATGTGGATGCAAGTGCATGTGTCTGAGTACCTTCGCCCACGTGGGCGTACTTTGCAAAGTTGTCAAAGGAGGTGGAATCATAAAAAGTCTCCAATGCCTTTCTCTGCTGCCACTTTTCCCACTGTATAGCTTGCTCCCCTGTCAGAGTAACAGACGTGTTCTCCTCTGCCTGGGCCATATTAGCTCTGGGACCAACTAGGCCCCTTCCTCGGCCTCCACGACCACCACGATCTCTACCTTGGCCTCCACGACCACCACGACCTCCACCTCGACCTCCATACTGTGGAGAAGGACAAGCACAGACCAGATGTCCTCTCATCCCACAGTTGTAGCACTCTCTATCATCAGGTATGGCGTATGCGAATCTGACCGGGTTGTTGTCCCTCATTACTTGTAGTCGAACTTCCTCCTGCACCATAGCTGAAATAGCATCTTCCATTGTAGAGAAATTTACCAAGTGAAACAAGGCAGCCCTTCTACTTTCAAATTTTGGATTTAGTCCTTTTAGAAAATGTGTAACTCGTCTACGTTGCAACCACACCCTACCAGCCTCAATATCACCAGCACATGTCAACTGCAGTGGATCATAATGATCTAAATCTGCCCAAAGTTGCTGTAGTTCACTAGCATACTCTTTGACGGTCTTTTCCTCCTATTTCAGGGCCTCCACCTTGCCTTGGACTTCCACCACCATCATCACATTTCCTGCCCCGGAGTACATGTTGCTTAGCGTTTTCCACATTGCCGGCGCACTCTGCATCATCTCCACCATCCGAGCGATGGATGGAGACATCGAAGTTAGCAACCAAGCTACCACCACAGAATTGGTGGTGTTCCATATCCTCCAATCAATGCTCGTCTTGTCTGTAGGCTCAACACACGTCTTCTGCAGGTAGTGTTCCACCCCCTTTGTCCTCAGAATTAGTTGAGCCCTTTTAGATCAACTCAGGTAATTCTTATTTCCTTTCAATTTTACATCATTTGGCATCAACTCCAGCTTTAAGTCGGATGACCCTGCACCAGCTCTCGGACCTATCATACCTGTCGCGAAGAGATCTTATAACATGTTTCTTATGTCACCTTGAGTTACTAGCGGGGAAGTAGTCTCAATAACTGTCTTCCTCGCAGCCTCAATTTCCTCGGGGTCATCTTCTCAAACAGCCATAGATGCCAATCAATATCAAGATATGCCGCGCGTATCTCCCACAATCACAGCAACCCTTCACGCATCAATATTCTGTCGGATCTCGATATTTTCTTTTGCCCAATCATACATAACTGCAACCTCCTTTTCTTTTTTTTAAAAAAAGGCAAGCAGAACTCCGGCTTCTGACCGATTTTTCCAAGCAGAACTCCAGCTTTGGCTTTTCCCCGTTTTCCTTTCCTTCCAGCCGAACGCTTCGGCTTCTCCCCGTTTTCCTTCTCGATCGTTCTCCCGACTCTCGAGCGCCTCCTTCGGTTTCTTCTCCCCGAGCCACACGCCTCCTTCCCTTCACGTCTCGGCCTCTCCTCCTCTCTCAAGGCGACCGAGCGACGGCGGTGGCCCGTGCGACCCAAGCGGCGGCGAAGGCTCGCGCAATCCCGAGCGGCGGCGGCGGCGGCGGCAATGCAATCGTCCGCGCGACTGAGCGTCGCGCTGCTCGTGTCATGCGCCCGGCGGCGGCGGTTGGCCGCACAACCCGGGCGGCGGACGCGGTCGTCGGATCCGGTGCGGGAGCTAGAGGATCCGAGCGGGGATGGCAGTGGTCCGATCCAGATTGGATCTGGACGGTGGCTTCGGAGCGACGGACCCGAGGTGAGTCCGATTAGGGTTAGGGTTGGGTGGAAGGGGATGGCTCTGATACCATGTTGATGTTTTGGGAATCTGTGTGTTGATCTCGTATGATCCATACCTCATTTATTTATAGTCTCAAACCTTAATCCGATTCTTACATAATCAACTTATCCGACTCTCATTCGATGTGATATCTAACTCCAATATAAACTCTCCAACACAATCAAATGGACTTTTCAATCTAGATGATATATCTCAATTCTCAACTACTTGCAGGCATGCAGCCAATCTCATGGTAGGTAGATTGCGCGTTCATCAATATGGGAAAGTTCATACCTGAATTGGTTGGCGGCATTTTGGAACGGCCAGCTCCCCGCCATTTCTTGGTCTCCTTCACCCGGTGGCCACCACAGCTCCTCACCATCCTCATCTCCTCCTCCACTGGCCTCCTTCTCCTCCGACGCCGGCGATCTCGCGCTTGCTGTCGCTGATGGTAACGCTGCCGAGACCAAGTCTCCGTCGACCCCATGGCCGACCACCTGGAAGCAGCCAAACGCGACGGCTGGCGACCTCAGCGCCTCCACCACCGGCCTGCCGGCCTCCGGCGAAGGCCGCCAGCAGACGCATGTCGATGACAGGAGGGGCCCACGCCGCCTTCTTCTTCCGTGGGGCGGCCCTCTCCGGCAGCCGAAGCACCGGAGCTCTGGTGGAGCGGCGCAAGAACCTGCTGATCTCGTCATCTTTGTTGCCATCAGGGCACTCTCCGTACCCAGATGATCCTGAGCTACTGCTTGTATGAACACCAGCGACGGGAGACGGCGGCGGTGCTACAGGCGGAGCGCATACCGCAGCAATTACATACTCAGGCTGGTCTTATTCATGCATACTGCTAAAAGACTATTTGGGATCAGCTGTTAATACAAAGTGCTGTTATCATTGCTATTTGTATGCTGATTCTTGCATACTGTAGTCTTCTGCGGTTTGCATCCATATTTATTAGAACAGAGAACTGCCAATCTTACCACTAAGAATGTAACACATTGAAAGATCAAATTCTTTTTACTCCAATCTTACCACTAAGAATGTAACACATTGAAAGATCAAATTCTTTTTACTGTAACAACTCATAAAAGAGACAAACTTCATGTATGCTAGCCAATATTTAGAAAGGGATGGATGCATTTGTGTGATGGATTCTTGCATTTTTGGTTCATGGTTTTCGGTTAATGTTTGTGTTGGTTTCTTGCCCGGTCATTTAATGGTTGTTACTGATACTCCAGTTTGTGTTTGTTTATTAGATAGTTAATCAATGGTTGTTGCTGCAGGTCTTGTGGTTTCTTGCATGGTTAACCAATGGTTCGGTTGATTCTTGTCCAGAGGAAGGGATCAAGAGGTGCTGATCAGAGAAAGACTGCATATGCTGCTGCTACAAACAAGAGGCCAGGGTTAGCGCTTCTTTCTTTAGTACCAGTACTAATTCTTCTTCTGGTGCCAGTAAAGTGTACTAATTAACTGTGACAGATCTGGCGCTTGATTAGTGTGCTCAATTAGTGTCTGGTTCTTGTTTCATCAACTTAAACAGCTCATCTGATCAAAAACTTTCTTTGTGGTAGGTGAGGAGGGCGAGGCTCGGGGAGAGAATCATAGCGCTGCAGGAGTTTGTTTCTCCAGTCGGAAAGGTAAGAAAGTGAAAAGGCTACAGCTTCCAGCTTTTGGTGATACGTTCTTTACTTGCTGGCTTGTTGTACTTGCCTTTCCATCCTGGTGTAACAACTTAATTACCCGTGATAAGTTGCAAACTGTTTACCCTCCTTTCTGCCACTGTAAAACACCGAATGCAAAGATAGGTAGTTGTACTACAACATTTACTCATAGGAAAAGAAAGTCAAACAACCGTAGACTTATACACACATTAACAGCAGCTGATGCGTAGTTACATAGCCATACGTTCCTCTTGTTTGCATACTACTACTGATGAGTAGTAATTAAGAAGGCTGATTTATAGCTTCTTAGATGACCAGCTCAGCTTAATGCTGCACACTTTGTTTCTGACAATTAACAGGTAAACCAGGTATTTCTATATTTGTATCTACCTTACTAATTGGCTCTATATTTAAAACAAATGTGTCCGTTTGGCTTAGGAATGACAGATTATTTTTCCGAGAAATTCATCAAGAATGTTCTTTGTGTGAGTTTACAGCGGAAAAGAGATTGTCTTCGAAGTCTGCGTTGAAGGATCCCTAGCAGTTGTCTCTGAGGTTGATCGAAAGGATGCTATTATGCAGTTACTTACATAGGAAACCTACTCGAGGTATTATGCGTTATATCTTGTTTCCTTCTACTATTGCTCTTGAAATGTATCTTTTTTTTCTTCTATGTTTGGATTTGTAATAGCTTAAACACGTTGTCTTCATTTTCACTTATTTTTAGTGCTTTCATGGGCAAAATCTATCTGCAGCCTGCATTCACTGACTGATACATTTGTCACACCAAATTCCAAGCATGTTGCCTTTCTATTTTCTCCTTGAGATCATGTAAAAAAAGGAAACATTGGTCATAAAGTAATTATTGCAAAAGATCTGCAAACTTGTGCTTCTATTGATTAGTTATAGAAAGTTTATGAAGAAATTTGCCTGCCAGGTTTGACTTTTGTTCTTCAGTTTCGCAACCTTACTCTGTTAGAGGCATAGCAACTTGTTATTATTTTACTGCCAATAATGGGAAAATGTAAGGTTACCTCTTTATAGTATGCCTACTAATGTTGAGTGCTTTTGCATTTTGGCACCTTCTATGTGTTACAAACATATGGTCCCTTCTATTGTTGGAATTAAATGGGCTAAGCCCATATTATAATATTCAACTAAATTCCTGGTAAATCTCAAAAGCCCATATGCTTGTGCTAAATTGTTTAGTCCCATATGGACAATTGAAGGGGAGTTTCACCTGTTTATAAGGTGGAACGTGAGACCTCTTCTTGTGGAATTGGAGAGAGCCAAGAGACAACACACTCGCGCTCGCTCGCCTCGCCTCGCCGTGCCGAGCCGAGCCGAGCCGTGCGTGTGCCGTGCGTGTGCGTGTGCGTGTGCGTGTGCGTGTGCACACAGGCGCGTCAGGTGCGGGCGCGATTTTCTTTATCTATTCGAGTGCGTGTGCACACAGGCGCGTCAGGTGCGGGCGCGATTTTCTTTATCTATTCGAGTGCGTGTGCGTGTGCACACAGGTGCGGGCGCGATTTTCTTTATCTATTCGAAAATCGAAACGCTCTGACATTGATGGCGCATCGTTGGTCTCTAGTCTCTTTATTTTTGCCATTAAAGAACAACGTTCAATCGCTTCACCTTCAACTTCTGGTAACTGTTGTCTTTTGGTTTCTGGCAACTGTTGGCTTTTAGTTTCTGGTAACTGTTGGCCTTTGGTTTCCTGGCAACTGTTGGCCTTTGGACTCCGAGTTTTGGCTATAAAAGGAACAGCGATTCGCTTCTTTGGTTGGTTTTTCCACAATACGATTCCACGTCTCTTTGTTGTTGTCTCGGCACTCTCTATCCGTGCGAGACGCTGTGTGCGGTCGCACCGGGAGAGCGAGCCTCGGAACCCTCATCCTCGAAGGCTTGCACGGCGAGGGCGAATAAGGTTTTGGGAGCGTTCGCGCGTTGCGCCATTGCTACGTCTACATCATCAACGCTCGCTACATTCTACATCCACCACTACCACTACGTCATGATTTAACAGCGCAATCACCAAGAACACTACTGCACCTTCCTCTGAATCTGAGTATGCCTATATCTTTCTTGTTAATTGTTTTGTTTTAATGTTAATTGTTGTCTTGAACACTGAGATAGAATTGCTAGCTTCTGTTCTTCTAGAATCTGAATCTGGCATTCCTATAGTGTTCTTTGTGATCTGCTTTATGCATATGTTTCATCTATTATATTTCTGGATTAAAATAATTCAAAAAATGCTTATATACTCAACAATCCAAAAACCTTATTCTAGGCATATGCATTTTTCGACAACTGGCTTTGCTGCTGCGCTCAAACCCTCTGTATTCGATGGTGCGAATTACAAGAGGTGGCGCACCAAGATGGTGCTTTGGCTAACTGCCATGAACATTTACCATGTGGCAAACGGCAAGCCTGAAGGAACACTTACTCCTGAACAGGAGCAAGCGTTCGAGGCTGCTGATAACCTTTTTAAAGGTGCCGTGGTTAGTGTTCTTGGTGAGAAGTTAGTCGATGCATACATGGTGATTACATCTGGGAAGGAGATGTGGGATGCACTCGAGGCCAAATTTGGGGTTTCGGATGCAGGCAGTGAATTGTATCTCATGGAGCAATACCATGACTACAGAATGGTTGATAACCGTTCTGTAGTTGAACAGGCTCATGAGATACAATCCATGGCTAAAGAACTTGAGTACTTCAAGTGTGTGTTACCGGAAAAATTTGTCGCGGGAGGTATTATTGCCAAACTTCCTTCTTCTTGGAGGAATTTTGCTACTTCTCTGAAACACAAGAGACAAGAGTTTTCTGTTGAAAATCTCATTGGGTCTCTTGATGTTGAAGAGAAGGCGAGGGCAAAAGATACACACACTAGAGGTAATGAGGGACATTCTAGTGCCAATATGGTGCAAAAGAAGAATGTCCAAACTCAAAAGTTCAAAGGCAAGAACAAGAGTGCACAAACAACAAGCTTCAAGAAGAAGAAGAAGAACACAAAGGAAAGCCTTTGCTTTGTGTGCGGTGAACCTGGTCATTGGGCCAAGGACTGCAGCCAACGCAAGGGTGGAAAAAATCAGCAATGGCAGAATTCCAAGTCTGCCAATGTTGTAGTTGGTACTACTGAGACGGGAACTTCAGGGTATGGTAATTTACCTACTGTTTTTTCCGTATGTCAATCTACCGATTGGTGGATAGACACTGGTGCTAATATACATGTGTGTCTTGATATTTCATTGTTTTCTTCTTACCGGTCACTCGGGATTCAAATAGTTCTAATGGGGAACGGGTCACATACTCTTGCTCATGGTGTTGGTACGGTCGATCCAAGTTTACTTGGGAAGATTGTGCAACTCAAGAACGTGCATCATGTGCCATCCATCAATAAGAATCTCGTTAGCGGATCTCTTCTGTGTAGAGATGGCTTTAGACTGGTGTTTGAATCCAATAAATTTGTTGTGTCCAAGTGTGGACAATTTGTTGGTAAAGGCTATGTGTGCGGAGGCTTGTTCCGCACCTTCTAATGTTGAGTGCCTTGCATTTTGGCACCTTCTATGTGTTACAAACATATGGTCCCTTCTATTGTACTGCACACTAATATGCCATATCAGGGGTTTTCTACTAGACATTGCACCATACATCCTATCATCTTCAGACAGATTTGTACAGGCTAACAACTTTTGTGCTACGTAGTTACGTGAACATGTTGTCTGCGGAATATAGATTGCTTCTTAGGTAACACAAATCCTGCGACACACTAGACTTAGGTATTAGTGTAGACCTAACACTATATTACTCTTTCATATCTTTAAAATACTAACACAGAGATCCTACGGCACACACGTTTACAACAAATAAATTTATGAAGAAATAAATTTGTCTGCCAGGTTTGACTTTTGTTCTTCAGTTTCGCAACCTTACTCTGTTAGAGGCATAGCAACTTGTTATTATTTTACTGCCAATAATGGGAAAATGTAAGGTTACCTCTTTATAGTATGCCTACTAATGTTGAGTGCTTTTGCATTTTGGCACCTTCTATGTGTTACAAACATATGGTCCCTTCTATTGTACTGCACACTAATATGCCATATCAGGGGTTTTCTACTGGACATTGCACCATACATCCTATCATCTTCAGACAGATTTGTACAGACTAACAACTTTTGTGCTACGTAGTTACGTGAACATGTTGTCTGCGGAATATAGATTGCTTCTTAGGTAACACAAATCCTGCGACACACTAGACTTAGGTATTAGTGTAGACCTAACACTATATTACTCTTTCATATCTTTAAAATACTAACACGGAGATATCAGTGCATCTAACATTACATTACTCCTTAGTATCTTCATAATACTTCTACATGCTACCAATTGCCCTACAAAATGTGCCTGTTGTGACATTGCCTCAGCGTGCACGCGAAGGCGCGCGTAGGGCTACTAGTGATAAGAGAAGCCAGATGCCAGCTAGAAAGAGGAGACGGTGGCATGATGATGCATCATCGTGTCTGAGGTGTCACTGTGTGTACCTTCTAAATATCCTTCTGCATGGTGGTAAAGATGTTATGGAACACCAAAGTGCTTTGCTTTCTTTGAACTGCTATAAATTAGGCCGGTCCTTTTGTACGTAACATTTGTCAGTTTGGTGCCTTGTTCTTACTGTTTCACAAGTTTCGTTGTATGAAGCTACTATACTGTGTACTCCATCAGTTTTCAGAATACTTGGCTCTTTTCAGAATACTTGGCCCTTTTAAACTTTGATCAATAATTTTTTTTAAGGGAGTGTCTATGCTTTAGGTGGTTGCAATTTCTTTATTCATCAATCACATTTTCTCACCGTTGAATCAACATTCTATGAGTTAGATTATTTCTTTCTAAAATAGACAAAAGTAAATCTAGGTGAACCCTACAAATACAAAAAAAAATACAAAAACAAATAGAATTAAAAGTTACAGTAAAGTTGTGTTAAAATTGCACATCATTTGGTACTGTAATTTTAGGCTTAGCACTGTGCAATTGTAGGTGACTGATGGATAAGAAAATTTCAGGCAACTGAAAATTAGCAAATCCGTTTTTCTAAATATTTAGATTGGAGAAAAACTAGAAAAAACGTTGTTGCGTTTTTCTCCAAACCAACGGTACAGCTTACATCCACCCAATAGAGTCCCCACATGTACTTCCGTTTTTTTCTATCCACTTGATTGACTTCATCCTTATCCCCCTCAAACATATGCACAGCTAAGCAGCAAAGGGCTCCACATGAGGGGGTTGGCGGTGTGCACAGCGATCATTCCCATCCAAGGCCACCTAGATGCACTCATTCCCATCCACTCATTTGGCTTGGACTTTTTCGAAGTGTATCTTTTTCTCTTCGTGTCTCTCTCTCCATCCAATGTGGATTCTATGTACCTACAACTTGAGCATATCAGGAGCGCATCAAGAGGAAGGGCAGCGACCACTGCTGGCAAGCGACAGTGGGTTGGTCCTCCACGTCTCGTGTGGCCACAAGCATGTGGGAGGCCACGGTCCAGTGCGATGGGGAGTGGCAGCGAATGGGCTCGGGCGGAGCGAGGCGAGTGAAAGCGTGGAGCTGTGGCAGCGAGGGGTCGCGCGGCCACAGTTGAGCACTTTGAGATTTTTTTTGCACTTGTTTGATTTTTGATGAAATTTCTTGAAACATGTTGAAACTTGCTAAAACTTCTCAAAACTTTTTTGTCTGAAACTTGTTGAAAACTTCTTGAAATATGTTAAAACTTGCTTAAACTTATTGAAACTTTTTTGCCTCAAACTTGTTGAAACTTGAGTTCCAAAATCTAAAACTTGTTGAAACTTCTTGTAACTTTTATGTCTGAAACTTCTTGAAACTTTTATGTCTGAAATTTGAGTTCCAAAATCTGAAACTTGGGCTTGAAATTTTCTTGGGATCTTCTGAAACTTCTACAAATACGCGAAACTCACTGAAACGTGAAACTTTTAAAATGTTTTCACGAGACTTGTTGAAAGTCCATGAAGTTTGTTGAATCTTCTTGAAACTCTTTTGTCGGAAACATGGTGAAACTTGAGTTCCAAAATCTAAAACTCGTTGAAACTTAAGTTTTAAAATCTGAAACTTGGTGAAACTTGAGTTCCAAAATCTAAAACTCGTTGAAACTTAAGTTTTAAAATCTGAAACTTGGGCTTGAAACTTTTTTGGAATCTTCTAAAAATACGCAAAACTCACTAAAACCTTAAACTTTTAAAGTATTTGCACGAGACTTCTTTGAAAATTGCTGAGACTTCTTTAAAACTTCTTGAAACTCTTTTGTCTTAAACTTGTGAAACTTGGGTTTAAAATTTTCTTGGAATCTTCTGGAAACTTCTAGAAATATGTGGAAGTCCCACTGAAAAACGCGAAGGAGGAGGACACCAGGGAGGTGGAGCACGCGACGAAGGAGGACAGGAGGTGGAAGTGTGTTGTCCGATGGAAGGATCTGATCCAACGATTAGATGCTATATCGTCAAAAGGGCATCCCGACGGTATAGCGTGGGCTAGCAGCTCACTTGATATTGATCATATTAAAATGGTATTGTTAGATCTGTCATGAGAAATACTTTCATAATATTATACTCTCATAATATTTTATAAATATATTATTATAAAATTAAGAGTCAAAGTTAACTTTGGAAATCATGAAAAAACAAAGAGGGCAAATGGTGGGAATACTAAATACACATGAGCTAAAGTTCTTTGTTTTCCTCGAACTAAAGACAGTTCACTTAATTTGTACATAATAGTATTTATCAGTTTGGTGTTTATTCTTTCTGATGCGAGTTAGTATTAAGCATCACCGATGCGCGGAAGTAGTATCCGAGCTTGCGGCGCCGATGGTGCCCTATTCCGCTCGACTGCTTAGTCTGAGCTTGAAAGTTGCAGATCGGAGCGCATAGAAGCCTCCTCTGATCTGCATCTTGCCGGACTTGTTGGAGATGGAGGGTGGCGTTGGTATGTAGCAAGAGGCTCATATATGGTGGAAACCATCTGATCATCGAAAACTTGAAAACCTTGTTACTGTCATTTTATCGATTGTTGCATCGAGCGTATGATTTTGTTGCGACGTGTAATCTCAAAAATGTTGCAACAAACTTGATTTTGTTGTAGTCCTTTTGTTAATTGTTGGAAGGAGTGCATCACACGTTGCAATAAAATCAAACACTTATTGCAATAATTAATAAAATGGCTACAACAAAGTTTTTAAGTTTTCAATAATTAGGTAATTTTCACCCTATATGCCTTCCAGTAGCCGCAAAGCAGACAATTCTAGGGCTTCGCCAAGAAGCAGACAATGCAAAGTCCTGCTTGGATTCATCTTGAAGGTGGATGTTGTAACAAGAAAGACTAGACAGTAGAAAAAGGAGACCCTCAGTGTCTACACGGGGAACTGAGGGATCCTCGAAGTGGGGGATGATTGTCAGGAGTATATGTGTATCAATTGTCCCAAAAATCGGGTCTATCCTTATTGCATAAGAGGAGGAGGTTATTTATAGCCTTCCGACAAGGTACAGAAGATTACGATTCGACACGTAGATAGACCCTGCGCCCATAATGGTTGCAGGGGTTTTCCACTCCCTAGATGTGGGCTTTGAATCATGATGGACCTCCCTAGTATTAGTCTATTTGGTTGGTACACTTAGAGTACCAGTGCTTTCCACCCTTCACCACGTGCGAGGTGTCCCCGATCCGAGAAGACCCCAGGCACTCTTCGGCGTCCCGAGGTGGCCCCGGGGAACCCCTGGTTTCTGGGTTCATGACGCTAAGACAACCCTTCTGGAGCTTTTGCCCTACTCTCGGTGCCTCTCCGAAGGTACGCGCCAAAGTTTACTCTCTCCGGCACGTGCAATTGCAACTATGATGTACTATCGTGCCCACGATGCAAAATCTCCATACCGTATGAGCAGCTAAACAATGTATGGAGCACAGGCGCATGACAATATGTTCCACTTTTTGTAAATATACGAGTTAGAGAAAATTTGGTTTGTTTTCCAAATAATTTACACCTCTGTTCAGTAGCCTTACAGGAAACGGTTCACACCGCTCTGGGGAAACTGAATCTGAAGGCCGCGTGTTCGATCCACGTTCACCGCAATTTATTCAGACAACTCACTCACAATTTTGCACCGTTGCGATGTACTTCTGTGCAGCATTTGACTCTCTGTAAAAAAAATTTTGAACTTCTATTGAGCAGTGAGCACAGATGAGAATGCCACCTTTAGGACTTGTTTGCAAAACCTTTGTTTGGAAGATGGGGTTTGTTGCGGCCTGTGAGGAACGCGCTAAATTTTATTCATCTTTGTTCTAATTAATCCAAAAAACAATTGTTGCATTCCATCTCTGCTCCCTCCCCCCCCCCCCACCCCCAAAAAAAAACAACAACCGTTATGGTTTGTACTTCGAGTCTTCTATAGTTCTATTATCGTAGCGAAGTCGATGCTTGGGGGAAAGGTCACCACGGCGAAAGGAAGAACTCACCTAGTCACCCATCATCACCCATCACGTCTCAAACAACACGCATGGAGGGGGAGGGGGAGGGGGAGGGGGGCGCGGGCGCGGCGAAGGCGTAAACCACAGCAGTGCCACATCTTGTAGAGATGCCACTCAGTGCACCCCCTGCAAGTGCACAGGCAGGCAAAAAAACACATTCCGTTACAACGACGGCTAGCGTAGCCCGGCTGCTCATCGTTAATCAGCTGAAAGTTGACCGGTGAAATCCATACGGTAAAGTACCTCCTAAACTACCGCTTGTGTTTCAGCATAAACTTTTGAGTTACATTACAGATGCAAGGCATGGCCCTGCCCAGTTTCTACCGTGTTTTCGGGGGCTTGATAGAAGATCCTCCTGCCACCTGGCTGGATGCAGTAGATTTCGCTCGACCTGGTTAATGAATATAACTATCATTGGCATAATGCAACTTTTGGTTTAGATAACGCGAGTGCTTAACAAATATCATGCCTAGGCATGCCATTTCTAGATATTTGCATTTTGTCAGAGCATCAGTAAATGGAAATTTTGGTAAGTGCCAGAAACAAGTGACCTAGTCATCTCAAGAAAGAAAGAGGCTAGTGACCTAGTATGCAAAATAGTTTACATGTACATACCTGGAGTTTTCAGAACAGCTTCCCTTGGTTTTGGTCTGGAGGCTACTGGCTGTCCATTCTTTGTGAGAAAAAATCTAGTTATTCTTGACGGAGCTTTCTGCCTGTGATTGTAGACCATCCGTTAAATAGCAGGCTACATTATTTATTAAAGAGAGAGAGAGAGAGAGAGGAGGTACTTTTGGTGATGCATATGCAGCAATTTTGCTTTCAGTGCATGATGTTTAAGTCACTGTATGCCGAGACATAAAATAAATTATCTTCACTAGTGCAAGATGGGTTTGGAAGATATAGAGGAAATCAGAATGAGTACATACATCCGTTCTGCTGCTGTTTCTGAAGCACTGTCGACAGAATACTCAGTTTCTCCTACGAGCAGCCATCATCAGATACATTATCTTCGTATTCGGTTTCACCCGATCCCACAGGCCCCGTAACAGTGGGTAAAGTGTGACCATTATTGCTTCCATTGACCACTGTATAATTTTTAGGTTCTGATGGAAGTTTATCACTAGACTTCAGCGATCTTTCACCTGATAATGGTTGGTTATGTTGGCTTGCCATGGTAAATGATGACAAACCCGTCGAGGAAGTAGAGTGTTTGATCAAGCAACTGAAATTTCTATCTGTTAATGAACTGGGAGATTTGGCTTTGTCTTTAAGGAGTTGAAGCTGTTCGATTTCCATATCTTTTCGTGCTATTGTGTCTTTCAATGATGCAACCTGGATACAGTGATTATGAACTTTTGAAATCGAGACACAGAGAATATTCAATACCACAGGTGCATACAGAAGCTGTCTGGGCTAAGTATACTAGTCTGGGCTAAGTATACTAACAAGTATTAGCAATCAACATTAAGAACAATAAATTAAAGCATCCATTCGCTCCTATTATTAAGGCTCAACAATTTATGCTCGCCTTTTTCTTTCAGTTCAGAAGTTCACTTGAGATGATACCACCAGAAAAGTCACCCTTGAAACTGATCACACTAAAGTCTATGTAAAGCTTGGTTGTTAGTGTGTACAGTACAAGACGTCAAGTAAAACAAGTGAAACAAAAGTAATTTGGAATTTATCAGAGGCTGAAGTGCAAAAACCTGTTCTAGCAGCTCTTTTATATCTTTGCCCTCTTTGTTATTTCTTGCAGCACCTAACTTATGATGTCCTTTCTGCTAAATATGATTCCATATATGAGCAACTGCTTAGTCAAGATGAAGCGCTAGAATTTGTCATGACTAAAAATAAGAAACTAGAGTCAAAAATTGGTAAACTGAAATTATAACTTGCAAATGTTAAGACTCTTGAACCTGATGAATGTTTATCTTGTCATGCTATGCACTCAGAATTGGCTAAACTGCAATCTGCTCACAATATTGCTTTGCAACAACTTGAAAATGCTAGAACCGAGCTAATTGAAATTAAATCTGCTCCTTGTGAAAAATGCTTAGAGTCTAGCAAATTGATTACTACTGATGTGATTGGTTCTAGCCCTTGCACTTCATGCTTAGAAAAAGAACGTGAAATGAAAGATATCTTAGAAGCTGGTAGAGTCAAATATGCTAAACTTAAGGACAATATTGAAACTACTATTTGTGCTTCTTGTTCCGCTCTTAAGCTTGAAATTGCTTTATATAAGGAGAAATCTATGGATAAAACTTGTGATGCTTGTGTTAATTTGAGAAAAGAAAATGCTTACCTTCATGATACATTAGAGAAATTTTCTAAAGGTAAGAAACAGTTAAACATGATTCTTTACAAGTCTAAAACTCCTTATAAGAAGCAAGGTTTAGAATTCAATTCTTTTCAAGACAATTCAAAGCCAAAAGTCATTCAAGTCTTGGAAAAAGGTTTAATTGAATTCAAAACCCAATCTGCAAAAACATCTTTTAAATCTGCAGGTTTTGCTCAACCTTGTGTTAATTCAAAAGGTGCTTCTTCTAGTGGTATCAAGTATCATTGCACTTATTGCAAAAAGAGTGGGCACTTGATTGAGTTTTATTGGCGTAGGTTGAAAAATAATAAGAAAAATTTTGCTAGTATTTCATCCACTCAACCTAAAGCTTTTATGAGACATGGTCACTTTGAAAAGAATAAATCTGGGTTAGGATTTGTTTCACATGCTTATCATCATGCTCCTAGATAGGATAATTCTCCTGTTCTTGTGACCATTACTCATGATAGGAATGCAAATAGAATCAAGGATAACACTTCTGCTTTGCATACTACCCGCAGACGTGTGTCTCAGTACTGGGTTCCCAAGACTTGTTTAACTAACCCCAGTATCGAGACACATCGTTCTTCTGTGCCTTGATTTTCAGGATTGCCGCGGAAAGAGGAAGGGCATGTGCTTTGTCGACTCCGGCTGTTCACGTCATATAACCGGAGACTCAAGATGGTTCACCTCCTTCACGCGGTCGACGGGTTTCAAGCATCTCCGAGAACTTCCCATCGCCAGGCCTTTAAGCTCATATTCAGGTATTTACACTCTACTCTCTTTGTATGGCATTTGATATTCCTGTTCTTTATCTTTGTCCATTCGGGGGTTTTTCTTATCCTGATTGTGCGGGCTGTCGGCTAGATAGGAAGAGTACCTCAGGCGCTTGTCACCCACTAGGCACTTGTCTTGTCTTTTTGATTTTATCCTCACCAAACATTTAGACCCAACTAGGTTTGCCACCTTGAGAAGCGAATTAGGGGTAATTTATCCCTATGGGTTGGTTTGAGGGGGAGTTTGATCTTTTTCTGATTTTTCCTTGTTCTTTTGATCTTTTCTTGTTCTTTTCTGAACTTTTTGATCTTTTCGAACTTTTCAGGTTTTTTAGGCCTTTATTGCATCTCATTGTATCATATTGCATTCATATGAAAAATTCAACAAATGGTATGAAAAATCCAAGTCATACTAAAAAAGATGCATTATAATATAAGTTTTTCTGCTTATCTTTCAAGATTGATGAAGCTTTGCCTATTACCCTTTGGAGCTTTAGTATTTCAATTCTTGCTCAATGTCATGTCTAGTTCTTTGACTTGCTAGAATTATCATGCTTTTACATGTGTAGCTAAGTCTTTGCTATATGAGCTAGAACCTTAAAACAACTCGAACTAAAAAAATTGCAATTTGTGGATGTTTTAGCGAGTTGCGCAATTAGTGCTCCTTTTGTGACATTGGCTCTGTCAGAATTGCTTTGTTAGCTCTTTAATCTAAAATTGACCATTACTTGAACTTCTAGTGTTCTTGAGATTCTAAAACTGCTCTTATGAAACATGAAAAATCAAAAGATTGTCTTATGCTTTAATTGTGTCAAACTATTCTTACGAGACTGCTTGTCAATGACATGAACTTGGAGATAGTTTGATGAACCAGACGATCTCATGGGGACTGCTTGTCATAAATGACATGAACCTCAAGATTTATCGCCCTGGTAGAAGCTTAGAAAGAGTTTGTGGATGGCTCCTAGTCCAAGATCTTCTTTACTAAGATATACCTTTAATCAACTTCTGGTCGAAGCTTAGGATGATTTTGTGGATGGCTCCTAGTCCAGGATCTTATCACTAAGTTAGATCATTAGTCAACTTCAAAATTCAGTGCAAATGAAAATTTATTGAAAAATGGGCATTTGAGAAAATTTGAGCAAAATGATTCAATACAGGAGCTGATTGTCTCTTAATGTGGTCTTTGTTAGATTTTTGATCTCACTTTGACATTTTGACATGGCCAATTTCATTTTAGGATCTCTGTTGATGAACTTGCTGAACTTGAAGCTTTGCTTAAATTGATCAAATATATTGCTTTACTTTTGAGCCTTTTTGCTTAGCTTTGATATATATGTCTTATCATGATCTTGCTAGCGCTGTCAGGCTTGATATGCTGTTTGTGCAATATTAGAGATACTAGCTTGTTCTTTTGGGTAATCTCCAAAGCTTCTCGTAATAAAAAAAAATGAAGCCACTTCATTGCATTTCATGCATACTCCTTCTTATGCTTCTTTTGTTTTTTGCTTCTTTCTTTATTCTATACTTGTTATCTCTGGATAAGAGGAAGGCGTGATTTCTTTATGAATCCATTGTCAAAGGGGGAGAAGATGTGTTAATGAGAAGATGTGTTAAAATGTATTAATGCTATGCATAGGGGGAAATTTTTGGAGATATATATCATTGTTTTACAAAGAGGGAGATGATATATAAAAATGATAAAAAGGGGGAGAAACTGAAAATTTGTAAGTTTCTGAAATTTGAGGATCATAGTGAGGGGGAGTTCTTGAGTTGCATTCTTATTGTCTTATTAAATATTATGAACTTGAATTGCATTCATTTATCCTCACAATGATCATAGGTCAATTGAACAATTGTTCTTTCATATGGATCTCATGTGAGAATTTTGATGAGAATTTTGACTCTTTTATGGAAATCAAAGTTTTTATGCTTTCTTTTGCCTTATCTCACATGCCTATACTATTCTGATACCAGCTTGGTCATTTACATTGCTTTTTCTTGCTTATGGACCAAGTTGTGCTTTTGTGCGAAAACGAAAGTATTTTACTTTTCAAACCTTCTAATTACATTTTCTGGATTATTGCTAATGTGTTCATCAGGGGGGAGATTGTGGATATCATGGGGATATGGTCCAGATCTTAGGATGATGTGACAATTGGCAATGGCATTTTGGTTTGTCGTTTCACAGGGTTTTCGACAAAGTTCAGGCTTTCTGGACAGGGGCGGTCCGACAGGCCATAGAATGGCGGTCCGACCGGTCCCAAATCGGTCGGACCGGCCATGTGCGGCGGTCGGACCGGCCGTGACCAAAGAGTGTCAGAATGTGCTGGGCCAAACATAGAGTATGTAGGCAAGTGAGGGGATCCCAATGCACTTGGTCTCATAATTTTTGGAGTTTCCAAGCAAAAGTTCTATTCGTTTTAAATTTCGGAAGGTTTGAATTTGGGGCTTGAAATTCGGCTAAGTCCCTGGTGGCGGTCCGACCGGCTCACAGGGAGCGGTCCGACCGGTCAGAGGGCAGTCCGACCGGCTCACAGTGAGCGGTCGGACCGATTTCCACTTATGAACGTCAGCCAACTTCGTGGTGATGTTGTTTTGTTAGGTCAAGTTCATTGGTATCATGGCATATGTATTGCATGATGCATGTTTTGACTAACATGGGTCAAGTTGTGAAGAACTTATTCCCGAATTCGTGTTTGCTTGTCTATGGTTGTGCAGGTTGCTTGGTGGTCAACGACGGTCAACGACGAGGATGATCGGGACTAGACTTGGAGAGTTGAGGTCCAGAACGATCGATGATGCCGGGTGAGGTCAATGGACTCAAGCGTGACACAAGATGGACAAGGGTGATCTATTAGCAAATCTGAGGCGCAAGATGGCGCTAGGTGAAGCTGTTTAGGTCAAAAGGTTAAAGACGGCGCTTTGTGAAGCGTGCGTGTGTGACCCATTTGTTAGTGGGCCTTAACGGGAGCCCAATAGAGTCAAACCCTAGAAGTTCTAGGCCTCCACTATAAATAGGAGGAGGTGGTGGCTGCACCAACTCTCTCGACTATTTTATGTTTCAAAACCCTAATTGGCTTAGGGGGAGTTGAGGTGGAGGCTAGGGCTCTTGATGGTTTGAGGTGATTTTCGTGATCTTGGATTGACCACTGTTCCTTGATGGAGTGGGTGTAATCCAGCATCAATCACAAATTTAATCTATGCAAGGTTTGCTTGAGATAAGTCTCTTTTCGTTCTTGCTTTCAATTTCGTGATTTTAGGGCTTTCTTTGATCCACAAGTTTTTGATTGATTCTTTCACGTGAATTAGCTTTCTGTGATATGTGTGAACCTATCGAGGATCATCTTGATCATCAATCAATCACGAACAAGCATTAGGATCAAGTTTTCGTTCTTGCCCGGTTTTAGACCCTCTGTTACTCAATTGACAACTGTTCAGGATCTATCCAAGAATTATCATAATATTCGATTGGAATAGGTCCTCAATAGCATAGAGAAGGTGTGTGCAAAGTTTCGTGGAGTTTGGAGTTGAGAATCAAAAGTTAGACCTAATTGCAACTTCGTCATCGGGCTATTTTTACTGTTTCAGATCTTCTCTGGAGTCTGCCGGTCAGACCGCCCATCATCACTGGTCCGACCGATTTGGCAGAGGTCCGACCGTCGGTATAACAGAGGTCCGACCGCCAGGAAATCGGTCTGACCGCTCCAGGCCATAGGTCAGACCGCCCCCCCCCCCTCTAGTCGTCTTTTCGGTCCAACACTTGGTCGTCGGCCCAACAATTAACCCAGTCTGTGACATTCTTCCCTCCTCGAAATTTGGCTTGTCCCCAAGCCGATGCGAAGTAGCCACCCGGATCCCAGGGCACTTGTAGTTCAGTGACACTCGAAGTGAACAGGCTATCACCAAGCTTGCTCTTAACAACATCGTCTCTAGTGTACTGCACCTTCTTTGAATGCGTCTGGCGTCGTTCAATATTCCTCAACTCATAGAAGCATACCTCAGAGAATGCTCCCAGTTGTACATCCACATTAGGAAGCCTCATGTAGCATGTACATAGTTCACGTTGCCAAATGGCTTTGGCGAGTACACCGACGGGGGTACCATAGGTGATGGGACGACCTCGGACTCGCCCGTCTCGAGTAGGGAAACTATCGCGATGTCGATGTTGCTGGTGTTGGAGCTGTGGAGGAACGTCGAACACTTGGTGGGCATCCCAGTGCCCAACTCGCCGATGGACAACGACCTCGGCGAGGAGGCCTTCACGTGCTAAACGTGCGCCCGGATGGCTGTGGGCATGCCTCCTGAGAGCAGGGACACGACCGTATCCTTGGCGTCGCCGACGCTGGGGTTAGGACCTAACGTCGAGCACTTGGTGGGTGTCGCGAAGTTGGTGTCGGTGTTGAAGGTGTTGACGGCGGGCTAAGCAGCAACATCCCAACTTGAGACGGTGGCAAGCCCGGCAGTGGTCGAAGGAGAACTTGGGGTCGAGTCGGAGGCAGCGCCGAGCAGCAGAGAGGTGGTCGCGGCTAGGGATGAGATCATGTCATCCATCTTCCGCCCTTGCTTGTCCATCTTGGCAGTAGCTTGTCTAGCATCGCCTTACACCGCTCCTCTTCAGCTGCGCTCATGGTCGTCTCAATGCGAGGAACCACCGGGATCGATGGCTCTGATACCATATTGTCACGAACCTTCGTCATGAATACCGATCCACACAAAATCCAAATGCTATATTGCCAAACCAACAAATGATACAAGTGTTTGGGGGATACAATAGGGAGAAATTTGAAGCAAAGACTGAGAGTAACAATTAGACTAGGAAGCAGAAGCAATTGGAGACTAGGAATCATAGAAGATGAATTTGGGGGAGGAACAGCAGTGGGGAAGAAGAGAGCCGGCTGTTGCCTTTTTCTTCGATGATCCCCTTGTGTTGCTTCTGCTCGACTTTTGTACTGGATGATCAGGCCAGCCCAACATCCACCACAGCTCACGGCCCATGATGCAAGCTTGGTCGTCGGCCCAACAATTAACCCAATCCATGACATTTGATACCATATTGTCACGATCCTTCGTCATGAATACCGATCCACACCAAATCCAAATGCTATATTGCCAAACCGGCCCAACAATTAACCCAATCCATGACATTTGATACCATATTGTCACGATCCTTCGTCATGAATACCGATCCACACCAAATCCAAATGCTATATTGCCAAACCAACAAACGATACAAGTGTTTGGGGATACAATATATTGGGAGAAATTAGAAGCAAAGACTGGGAGTAGCAATTAGACTGGGAAGCAGGAGCAATTGGAGAGTAGGAATCATAGAAGAGGAATTTGGGGGAGGAACAGTAGTGGGGAAGAAGAGAGCCGATTGTTGCCTTTTTCTTCGATGATCCCTTTGTATTGCTTCTGCTCGGCTTTTGTACTAGATGACCAGGCCAGCCCAACGTCCACTACGGCCCATGATGCAAGCTTGGTTGTCGGCCCAGCAATTAACCCAGTCCGCGACAGCTGTTTCTGAAAATAAATAAGCACAGCCAAAATACAGAGGAACAGGCGAAAAAGATTGCACAGATCAAGAGCTCGATACACTGCAGCTATATTAGAAACAAGAAGAAAGGATCTCATGTTTCATGCTCGTATATTTACTTACAGAACAACCAGGTCTCTCGTCTCTTCTTATTTTCGTTCTACTTATACATGAGTGAGATCTAAGGGTAGTACACCTGTTGCCTTAGAGGCGTAGGTTACCAACAGGATGCACCTTATATGCTGGCCTAGTTACACCCCAGCAGGACCAGCATGTATGTTGCAGAAGTTGGAATCCTATTTCCATAGTTCTCCATATTAGTGCACCTTGTGAAAAAGCCGGCTCTTACATGACAGGCCTAGTGGCAGCTCCAGCAGGACCAGCTTGTCGTAGCAGCTGCATGTAAACAGATATTAACACATGCGGAAATAAGGGAGGTAATGATCAATTGTCATGACACGACAGCGGTTAGGTGGTAGTTGAACATTACCTGAAAATAGGATTCTAGTTTCTGCCTCAGGACAGCATGCTCCCTCTTCACTTTCTGGAAAGACCTCATGCAACTGCATACCGGAATATAGCAGACGTATAAATAATGGCTGTTTTCACCACAGGGACTGATATGTGGCCATTTCATGGCGCATTTCAATTTTCAAAAATGACAATTGTGTGAGCAGTGATGTGCAGTTTTTTTTTATATTAACAAGTAAAAATATGTTTCAAAAATGAGAATCAAAAGTCTACAGAGAACTAAGCAGCAGTGTGAAGGAGAGAAGAGAGAGACCCTTCAACATTTCCTTGTCCACAGTTATCCCTGAATGACATGCACTCATTCTTCATCCTAGAAGCACCAATGCTGCATCAAGTTGTGTAATGTCAATTATAGATCAATTATATAAAATAGTAAACACAACTGTTTAGAGTCATGCTTTCTCTACATCATGCCAAATGAGCTCAGAACCTTACAATGCTTACAAAAGGTTGATGGCTACACACACTGGGCTTTTGGTTGGCAACGACATACATATTTAGCGGTCAATTAACTGATTAAAGCAAGATGAGTTTCTCCGCAATACCAGGTCCCCTAAAAGCCTCAATTTAACTTAATACGGGAGCTTTCATTAGCAAGACATCCAAATGAGGTGTTTCACATAAACCAAAAGTGCTGAAGCAAAAGCAAAGATGACAAATTAACTGTAAGCCTTCATTTCAGAAAAAGATGGTGCCAAAAAGAGTGTGTCAGCTTCCCTAAATGCTTAGCTAAACTCTGTAGTCCTGCCGGTTCTCATGGTTTGTGAAACAATGAGCTAAAGGTCTGCGATGATGAATCTGTCACACTGCATGCATCATATGCAGCTGAACAAAGATATCTAGAAGCAATTCTGAAGCTACCTGGTACAGCTGCCTTTTAATTGCTGCATGTATGCATCCCACCTGTTGAAATCCCTGGGGTACTTCTCTCTGCAGTGTTTTCAGATCTCAATTAGTCAGGTCTAACACTACTGCTTGCATGATCTAAAAATCTTCTTCTACCTTTTTCATAAAGGGGAGCCCTTATCCCTGCCTACGGAAGTTTCACTACTCAGTACTTACATAGTTTGCTCAATGTTTGACATTAGCCTGGCCGAGTCCTTGAAAAATAAAGTAACTACTTCTTCCACAAAATTAGGACTAGCTTCATCCTGCAAGTCTTCCACCTGACAAAATTGCTCATCTAGGTACCCCTGTCATAAAAATAGAGCATGCTGAATCAGCATGTGATTCATCAAATATCAACATGAAAAGGCAGTATTATACTGATAATGGGATCAAAAGTGGGAGGTTTCCTGAATATACATAAGACATAATATGGTCGAAGGCTCCCTGAGCAAACATAAGATATATTGTTGAGAGACAAAACTCCAGAGAATAGAATACAAGCCTGATCAAAGAAGCTCTTTTTCATGGATGCAGCTTGGCGTCGCAAATTAGAGTAATCCATTTATATGAAATTCGAGGGAATAAGTGGCAAAGCGAAGTTGATACAGGTAGGAGCACACTTCACAATGCACATATAACTGATTGGAACTATGGATATAGAAAGTTGAACATGAGATACGTTTATATAGTTGAGGAGGCTGTTACTATTTGTCCACCAAACATAAGTGAGAGTGCAGATATTCTAACTTCTGGATAGCAAAGGTTAGCATCTTGCATGTGCAGGTGATTTGATTGCCACGGTGTGCATGAGCTATCCACATTTTTGGAGAGTGACTTCAATAGATGCGGATTCTTGTAGGCCTCAGCTCTTTATAATAGGTATGATGGTGCAAGTAAAATAAGTGTGAATAAACCATTAGGGGTTCTAATTTGAATCAATCCCCATATTAGTTTATCACTACAACAACTCAAAGCCTCGAATAGATTAACCATGTTTCATGGCATTACCGCATTAGGACTATATTCCCAGCAAACATCATCCAATCAGATCTCAAAAGGCTAGCTAACAGCATTGTTTATTGTACAGTAACATGACGTGTATGGATATACCTAAAGCATGATATCATATTGTATTAATGCCCCTCTTTATGCAGTAAACACATTTGAGTACAGAGTGGAATTCAAATCTCAGACTTTACAGGCCCAATTGCTAATTTTCTCATGCTGGATTGCTCAGAAGAAAACATATCAATACGTATTCCAACAAGTGAGGTCCCACAATTATATGAAGATAATTATGTTCCACTATAATTCTATGATTTAATTAAGCTGAAGTCCCCATGATTGGTTTGAATTCACAAGTTATAACAGAACAACAATTTAAACATTCATTTGCTACGAGCCTACTATAGGGCCTGAGAGAAATCTGTAGGTGGCAGCTTTTCCTAATTCCATATAGGTCTTTGAAGATTTAGCACAAGTAAGTACCAAACTTATATATGAAAAGCAGACAGCAAAGACTATCAGTTGGGGGTAAACCAAGCAATGTTCTCATTCTGTGCCAATCAACATCAAACTGCCACTCAATTCATATCTACTAGGTAAGCATTTGGCACTCCATTTGATAAAATTTAAACTAACCAACACGAAAATCTGATTACTTCACATCAGTATCTTATTCAGCCATTGGTTAACTGCTTTGTGGGTAAATAATAGTATAATACTGTGAGCTTTAAGTGAAATGCTATCCTAAGATTTTGGACGAAATTCTTTTATGTGACAAATCGTGGGACAGAATGTAATCAGACAAAGGGGGGAGAGATAGAACAATATATCTTTTTGTGCCCCTCAAAGTTCAAACACAATGTGATGATAAAATCTGAGAGAACAATGGAGATGCTTACTTTGAGCCCCGGCCAAAGAAAAGTAGGACAAAGAAACAGACCCCAGTAGTTCCTTCCAATTGTTATAAACCAAGACTCTCAACACATTGGACCACGTGGCAAAACAAACAACCTTTCACAAAAGGAGTAAAACAGATTCATTCAATGATTGATCCGATGATTGCTCTTCATCCCCAGTCAACATCTCAACTTGATAAGAGAATCTGACATGGATAAAAAATTCGAAATAACCAGAAAGCCTATACGGGGAATGGATCAGAAAAGGCAAATTCTGGATGGGTCATTGCCATGGACGCAAACAAATGAATTGCAAATATCGTCTACAAGCAAGTTACACAGTCATTACCTTCCCTGAATGGTGCATACATTTACAAAAAAAAGATCCCAAAGCATAGTCCCACTGTCCGTCCCTACAGTGACATCGCTTTCCCCTTCTCCAGTGAATATTCTTATGGCAACATTTTTCCTTCTACAAGACCATTCTTATGGCAATGTTAACAAGCAATGAAACTCTCTCACTTTTGCGATCAATTACACCATCAGGCACCACACATTTTCTTACAAAGCACATTGAGGACTGTGCTCTCAGATAATACGACATAATTCACTAAATGATAGTCTTAGCAATATGTTTACAACTAAACATGGTAATAGTCTAAAATTCTAGCGGTCTTTATGTTGGGCATGATATCATGCACATCATGTTGATATACACCAAACTTACAGTTGAATAAAACAAATATTGCTACACCGACTGTTTTATCATGCATATAGATGGGTGAAGTGCAGATACAGTTTTCAAGACAATACTATAAGGAATTCTAAGCATTTAGCGCTTTGAAGCTTGTATTTTCTGGTAACTAAACTTTTCACACTGTAGCATTTGCAACAGCATTTTGAGTTTTCACTCTGATGTCCTATTACAAATGGAGTAAGCAAACAGAAAAGATCAAGGGAGCATTTAAATATCTCTATGCATCACAAATATCTGCTCCCACGTATCAAGGTTATCCATGCTCTATGGCTTGTGTGTGACCACGTTGTCAGCAACCCCTTTATAGTATCGATGTATGCGCTTTCAACAGTCTAAAATAAGCATACACATAGCATAAGTGCACAACATGAACTAGATTTCTTCCAGTACCCTCCAAAAGCATGCAAATGGTTTTACCATCTATGGTCCTCCAAAAGGAGATGCTTTCTTGGTTCTGTTTTGTACGCATGCTCCATTGCTTTTGATACCTTAGTTGGTTTCTCTTCTTGCCCATGCTTGCTTCAACTTGCCTCGGTGTCCCCTCACTTTCAAAATCTACTTAGAAACTGAAGACATCTTCTACTTCAAAAAAAATTGTACGACCAATCATTTAGATTAACCTCCCAATGCATGTCTGGCGTTGGCTCAGGTAGATCTAGAGGTGAGGCTATATCCTGAGATCACCAACCAAAAATTCCCTAGTTTGTATGATGCATAGCTGAGCGCTTGACCAGAACCACGTGTACTGAGCTCCAATACATGGTAGGTAGCAAGGAGACACTAGTACACTACATGATCTTCAGCACCAGAACCACAAGCAAATGACTCCTCTCCATACATGATGTGTGAAAGACAGAACCTAACACTAGAAGTTTAATCAAATATCTAAGTTAGCGCTATCTTTTTCATTCCAGTACTAGAAAATAAAGGTCACACGGGTTTTAGCCAACCCGCCTCCTTGCCTTGATTGAATTGATGTCACACAAGAACCGATTCCCTCCTAGCGACATCCACGAGGGCGCAACCGGGCAAGCAAAGGAAAGCTCCACACTGACCAGTGGGGAGCCGAGAGATCGACACGTTGATTCCTCGACAGCAACCTCCACGGTTGCAGCTGGCATCCATCCACGACCGGATGAGCGCGCCGGCCCGATCCCCGCTTGGCTCGACGTCAGCCGGAGCTGAACCGCAGGTTTAGCATCCGGGATTACCAAAAGGGTGGCACGGCGAAAAGACGCGCGGAAAAGGGCGGCGGAGGCGCAACGCAAGTGCTGCGCCCTCAACTAGGGTGTAGGAGATAACTCGTGCAGACGGCGAAGAAGTGTGGGTGGTTAGTGAGTTACCGCCTGAGGCGCCGGACGGGGGAGACGGTGGCGGATGATTTGGTGGCTTTTGCGGGTGCTGGTGCGTGGGTTGGCGCGGCCGCTGAGGGATGGAGAGCCGAGCGGCCGGCCGGTCGGCGCGGGCGGTGGCAACTGGCACTGGCAGAGCCCCTTGCTGTAAGGCAGGCCGCTTGGTTCGGCGTTTTGGGCTGGGCGGGTGGTGTGTCGCTGACTCGCCGTGTAGATCCGTCGTCCTCGAGCCGAGCGGCCGTTCCGCGGACTCGTTTTCCGCGTCCGTCTGCCACGGAGCGGCCTGACGAGAGCGAAAAGGCCCACAAGGGACCGTTTTTCGTGTGTTTACTTGTCTTTGCTTCTCTGGAGTAGCAAGGTGGGGCTATATTTTTTTTTAAGGATGTTTGGTTGGTGGGATGAGGTTGAATGAGATATGATGATACAGGTGGTATGAGATCGTCCTGTATGAGATGATATAAGTATGGTGTTTGGTTGGTGGGATATGATGATATATGATTTTATTTGGTTGGTGGAATAAGATGATCATGTATGGTTCAAGATGATGTTTGGTTGGTGGGATATGATAGTCCGTATGATATTTTTTACACTAAAATATGCCAAGAGTGGTCTTGTTTTGTTAATTAAATGACAAAGAACACAACGGTTCAATCGCATCGTAAATCGGATAGTCGGTTTAGAAAATATGATCATTTAAAGCTCGTAAATCAAGCCGTCACGTCACCTAACGCCTTGGAATTCGAGTGAACGGTGTGGTTCGGAATTTTTTACCGAATGGGATAATACAGCACAAACATGAAATATTCATTTTTCTTGAACCATCTCATCCCAAATGGTTTGATTCTATTCACCAACCAAACACCTGAACGAACTCATTTCCCGTACCGGATGGTTCAAGACCACTCCATTCAACGAACCAAACACACCATAAATGGACCAAGTTTGCTAACGGATGATGTTTTTTAGGCATGTATAATAGCTTCTCTCTTAAGATTGTCTTTAAAAGTTCGACTTCGTCTGTGGATAATATTAGAGACAACATCTTAAATAATTTATATATAAATTATTTATTTTCACCATAATTTTTTCTCTTACACACTCATCATTTGCAATGATTTATATTTCAAGTTTGTCTCTTATATAAGAGATGACATATTCTCTCTGTTCATATCATCTCTCTTTAAATTAAAATTTTAAGTGACATTACAGGTAAGAGACAGCTAAAGTGGCACTATTAGAGATAGCCTTAGTTGATATCTGCCAAATCTCATTGCCCAAACACACTACTATGTTTATTTGACGACATACACTTTTCGCTGCCTATACATAGTATAAAAATTGTACTCATTAGCTGGTGGATATTGTGGTATCTAGTACTAACTCTGTTTTTTTTACTTATCGTTTTTTATATCAATACGGTCTCCAATACACACATTTGATCACTACTTTTTTTTTACTATATGCTACAAAAAAAATATAAAATGTAATGACGTCGAAATACTTTCAATGATAAATCTACTTATATAATTTTTTGGTGACAAAATCTAAATATTTTTCTATGAATTAATGTTAAACTTTTAAAAAAAATTATTGTACGTATTTTAAAATAACATCTATTCGAGAATAGAGGCAAGACAGTAGCAAATTAACACAAACTTGGTGAGTGTGTTTTGGGTAGTGACATAGTTCTATAGTGTGTTATGGTAAATGTCAACCAAGTACACTCCTTTCGGTTTAATTAAAAAAATCAGTATGGAAATGACCCAAAAAGTTGTAGATGTATTCTGGATAGTGTTGTAGTACCTATTAAAATTTCAACTGCAAACTAAAAATGTGTTAGATGAAGAAGAAAAATCATATCGATAATAACTTTTTTTTCTTTTACCTTTTCCTTTAATTTGTCGTTTGTATTTTATGATTACTTTTATTGCTGTAATTTGTACTTGATATGTTACACATCGGCAAAAGCAAATTGAGAAAAAAATATTTTTTCTCACTTATGGAAAGTAAAATGCATTGGTCTGCTAGACCCATTCTTTTCTCTTTTGCCCAGCAAGCTGCGAAATCAACCAGCTTTCTTTAGTGGAAAATCACCGAAGCGTTTGAACTTTGAACCCGGGCAAGGGCAACAAGCCTGAGGGGAGAAGTGGAGAGTTCAGTCAGAACTCATCACCGTCCCCTCCACACCCTGAGGCCTCAGGCGGCGGAGGCGGAGGCGGAATGGCGGAGCCGGACTGGATCCTGGAGAGGGAGCGGAGGCAGATGGAGCAGATCCTGGAGCTGGACATGGAGGAGCTCCAGGTTGAGGAGGTCGACGACGCCGACTCATCCTCATCCTCCGACGTCGACACCTTCCTCAGGTCCCAACACACCCCTCGCCCCTCT
The DNA here is from genome assembly GCA_036346395.1 of Hsuehochloa calcarea. Classification (NCBI taxonomy): domain Eukaryota; kingdom Viridiplantae; phylum Streptophyta; class Magnoliopsida; order Poales; family Poaceae; genus Hsuehochloa; species Hsuehochloa calcarea. The sequence goes on along the minus strand of CM070594.1, from coordinate 61,773,951 downwards.
CTTGCCATTTCCTTGCGCTCTATGCTTAAATTGCGGCTTATTTGTTTGATCTTTGATGGTGGAGAGGGGTTTTGCGATGACGTAGTGTTTGAATTGATGTTATGGGAGCTGTTAGTTGACGGCAAATGGTAATTATTCTGGAAACACACTATGTTAGGGTGTGCCTTCTCGACATTCTGAGCTCGGAGGCGGTGGAAATTAGGGTTAGGGAAAGTTTTCGAGCTTAGGAGTAAAGATAGCCACGTGCTCCAAACTAAACTCAGTTTAGAATGGTAGAAGCTTAAGCCAGCCATGGTCAGTAGGCAGTTGGCACTCAGAAGTTTCAATTACTCCAAAACTATTCTGTTTGAGATGATATGACACAAGTTTGCTTATATACATCAGTTCATGATTATATGTGGTGTTTCCCCTTGGGATGATGGGTAGAGTCACGAAGTAGTTTACATGGTGTCCACGATTTTTACTTACACCCACATCAATGCTATTCATGATTCGATGTGTCTTTTCCTCTTGGGACAATGGGAGGAGTGAAATATATATAGTCTACTGAATTTTTCACCACTCTGTATTCAGTTCTCTGGTACCTGGTAGAAGTAAATTTGGATCAATTAGCTGCATTTGATGTTTATGAGGATCCTTGCTTTGTTCGTTTTTCCCATTCTTTTATCACAGAAATACTCATGGGGATGGAGGGGCTAGCACTTCTGAAGAGCTTACAATTAATACATCTCTGACTTCCCTGTGCACCTTTGTTGGTGGTAATTATTCACGCTGATCTTAGTATACTTTATGATGCTAGTTGCAAAGTTTAAAATTATGTTTATGTGCCAGGGGTTGATGATACCCGGGGCAGATTTGCTTTCTTGGATGGTGGTGCAGTCCTCAGTTTACCAATGTTTTATCTTCAAGGTAGCATTCCTATAGACTCTGCATTCCAACATATTAGGATAGGGCTTATCTCAAATACACAACCAATACATTTTCAAGTGTTGATCTTTCTGAGTAGCTGATCCATGTTGTGCCTCATTGACTTTATAACTTGCTATAAGTATCTCATCTATTGCAAACCAACAAAGTACATTTGAAAATATCCATCTGTGCCATCCTTTCACCTGACCCTTGCACAATCACACGTTAATGGTTGACAACTTGACATTTATAACATAGCCAATTTTTATTCCAAGGTTATGGCATACTTTTGCAGGAGTTGTTTTGTTTCCTGAAGCTGCCCTACCTCTTAGAGTAATTCAGCCTAGATCTTTGGCAGCTGTTGACAAGGCTATTAATAATGTTGATGCTCCATGCATGATAGGTGTGGTGAGTGCCACTCGTCCTTGTTCTGCTGCCTTTTGTTATAGTTTTATTTTAACCAACAATTCTCCAATGTTAGGTTCATGTTTACCAACACATAAATGATGGACATCGTGCTATTGCTTCAGTTGGGACAACGGCAGAGGTGTTGTTTCTTTTTCATGGAAGCTCATTCAATCTAGAATCATATTTATTGTATTGAGGTTTAACCTTGCTTATTTGCTGGTTTACCACTTTCTGCTATTTGTGTTAACTTTCGTTTTGCAAGTTTATTGGTTCACCAATCTTCTATTCTTTTTTTTTTGTATTCCGTTGGTGAACCATTTTGCAGCAAATACACGGCTAAGCTATTTAATTAGTAGTTATGTGTACCAATGTTATACTTGTCTTCTGTAAGAATGCCAAGGCTAAGACTCAGCATTTGTAGATAACATGCCATCTAAAAGATATACATCAAAACGAGCAAAAGGAAATGATGAATCGCCACAGGACTTGTCCATTCATTACTTGATATCTCACACGGTATTCACAGCTAGAGTTGATTGCAAATGTCTTACTAGAATAATCTGGTCACTACATTTCAATCTAATTTCTGGAGTTGTATGTCGTTCCTTTGATGTTACACAACATCCTTAAGAACAAGTATGCAATAAGCATATCATTCCATGTTGCCAAGAATGTTTATTTATTTTTTGTTAAAATCCTTTTATACCTTGTATTTATCTAAATTCTAAAATTTTCTAAATCGGCCAGATAAATATAGATTTGAAATGCTATATGTTGCTGGAATTTTTTGTCAAACCATTTTTCTTCAATATGCCAATAATTTTTTCTCAATAGTCAGGTCAGCTTATGCTTTTGTTTGCTGTCAATAGATACAGAAAATTAAACAATTGGATGATGGCTCATCAAATGTTGTCACTAAAGGCCAGCAACGGTTTCGTCTTAGACGCCGTTGGATCGACGTCGACGGAGTAGTAAGTTTTAGCATTTAGTTGAAAAACAGGATATTCTACAATCCTATGAACCAGAGCGAAGAGAGAGAGCAATTTCATTTTATTTTTTGTCCATCCACAGCCGTGGGGTGAACTCCAAATCATCGAAGAAGACACGCCTTTAAGAACTCCAAGAGATGCATTTGGACAGTTAGCTGCAAGTAATACTTCCAAGCAATGTGATTCATTAGTGCCCAGTTTGGGTGTGTCTTCTTTCAAGCAATATGATCATGTGGATTCTGAAATAGATTGGGATTCTCTATCATCCACTAGTACTTCAAGCGATCATGCAGTAACAGATACAAGAATACACTGTTCCTCAAATGAAGACGAAGATCTCATGCATGAACTGTCTTGGCAGAAGCATGATTCTGTGAATTTTTTTGGTGCATTAGGTCGCCCAGTCAAGAATACCAAGATGGGAGACGAGGATGATCTTCGCTTTGCATCCCCTAAATCCTTGTCAACTGTAAGAAAGAAAGATGCTGAACAACAGAGATGGTACTGTGCTGCTTATAATTCAAAGCTGGCATTGCAGGCTCCATTATCATTTTGGCCTCGCTGGGCTTATGAAATGTATGATTCGTATTCACTTGCTCGCAGAGCTGCAGGTACTGATTTATTTCACCACTGCTTTGTCATAATTGTAGCAGAATGAATCCATATTGTTCTATGTTCATGTATTTTTAACCCAACAATATTCCTTTCATTTCTGTTAAATTATTTTATTTTAGATAGAAGAAATGTAGAGTTTCAATCTGTTAAACTGTGATTAAAGTGTGCAGTATGCATGACCTTAGCTTGGTTTCATGGCAGATTTGTGGAGACAGATAATCGTAAACCCAAACATGGATGATCATGTGGGAAAACCAGATATTTTGTCATTTCATATTGGAAGCAAACTTCCTATGTCAGGATCTGTGAGACAAGGACTGCTTGAGATTGATGGAATCTCATATCGGCTACAGCGGGAGATTCAGCTACTCAAGGCCTTTAATCTCATACGATGTAGAAATTGCCTGGTAATTATTTCTTATTTTTGAAACTGTTGTTTTGCTCAAGTTCCTGGTCATAATTTGAGCTTCTTTTTTCAATTCTATTTGGTGTTTTAATCTCCATTGATGCAGTTCTGCTTACTTGGCTATGACTTGTTGTGAGCTTACATGTCTCTGGTTTGCAGTCGCAACCACATGGTAGAGTTCTAGTTGGTTTTCTGCAGCATGCCACAGCTGCATGATAGGCAATATCAGTGACATAGAATCAAATTGCTTCATCTAGGTATCTGTCGGTTGTGGCCAGGGTTATGAACAACCGTGCCACCAGGATTTCCGGGAGAGGACAGGGTTTAGTTATAACTGCACTGGGATTTGAAAATTAATCTGATTTATGGTTGATGGATAAGTTTTACAATTTTCTTTTGTGTAGATCAGTGTTTTGAATCGCTATGTCAAAATTTGGGAAACACTGTTTATCTACCTCTAAATGGCTAAAACTCACTGGTTGATTTGTGGAGTTAGCATTGAAAATCCTGCATGGTTGGCAGGCACCCATCAGTTCTTGGATCTGGAATGGTCCTGGGACCTGGGGGGCACTGGCTATAAAGTTGAGCAAAAGGCATAACTAGAGTTACTAAACTTGATCGAAAACTTTCAAGGTTGTTTTAACTAATATGGCAAGGTGACAAGTTCATTTCTTGTTGTAGACTCTTATTGCAAGACGCAATGACAGGGTGGTGATGTCTAGTGATGGCCATGTTGGTGCTTATGTCAAGACGTACGACTGTGCACAGGAGATGGTAACAGTGTACAATGCGACTGGGCTTGCACTTCTTGGCAATCCTTCTAAAGATCACAGCTGGTTCCCAGGGTATGCCCTAATATATTGTACTATTTATTTTCAGTTTCTCCATATCTTTAACCGGAAAAGGCAGCAGTTTCCTGTGTGTTTCTTGCACACGCAACTACCATAGTTGCACAATTTTTGTTATGTTAACTAAAAAAAACTTGCAGATATACATGGACGATTGCATTCTGTGCTGCCTGTGAGTCCAATATAGGCTGGCTTTTCAGGGCAGACAAGAAGAATTTGCTTCCGAAATCCTTCTGGGGGATACGCAGTTCCCAAATTTCGGATGATACAAAATCAGGACAGGACTAGTCCTTCGTGTAGGTAGCGGTCGCGGTTTCCAATGCATACAATTCTGCCTCGCCTTCTTTAAAAGATCCAATATACCTGCTTTTGCTTTTAGAATTGCGGAGCGAAGAGTTTCTTGTAATTGTCGTGCGGCTTTTCTTGTATTCATTATCTTACCAAGAGTTTATCAAATCCATGTGGATGCCTGGATCCAAGGATCGAAAAACCATTTTCGGGGGAGATCCCACCGGGGAGCTGGGGGAAAAACCCGGTCGGTTACTGGTTTTTTCAGGGAAAAAACTAGCTGAATTTCGTATGAATTTACTTAAAACCATCCAAAAATTAAAAATTAAAAATTGAATTTATAAACTCTGGAAAAACCGATTGGTATTTAGATTCTCGTTACCCACCGATAAGTTTGGTTACCGTTGGGATTTCTATCCCTGCCTGTATCCTGCACCACATCGCGTCCCAGATGCCTTGGCTCGGTTGTTCCAGAATATTGTACATATCGCTGAATGTGGCTTGATGTTTTCGTCAAGAATTCCCACTTCGCGATGTTGCCTTCAATTTAAAAGACTTTGCAGTGTTACATTTTGATGTCACCATCACCCATCTTATTGGAAATATACCCAAAGTGAAAAGGTCTCAAAAGGACCAAACAATGTTCAGCAGATAGTTTCCCTGTAAAAAGATGTTCAGCAGATAACCCTACCAAAGTAGGCCAAGGTCCATGAGGGGGCAGTGATACATCTTTCTTTCGGCACTTTTATGCAGCTATCACTCTACAAGCATGCCATATACACACGGCAAAATCACGCAAAGGAACATTTTTACAGCCTCATGACTTAAATCTCACGATTGCACAAAATATGAACACGCGGTATCAGTTCTGCCGTAGCAAACTTTATTACACGATTTCAGGGAAAACATGAACAAGCATATCGGTCCAACGGAAGCAACGTACTACTAAGATACGATGCAGGTCCGATCGTACATTATTACAAAGCCAGAGCATAGCATATGCAGTCGTCAAGTGAGGTTGGGACACAACGCACCCAAGGGCAGCACCATGGCTTCATCTGTAAGAACGGTAAACTGGGCTGTACATGCAGCTCTTCGCGTACTTAAGCAAATCTTTTGGGCGAGGGAGCTGACTAGCCAATCCTGCGTACAGAAAAGCAAAAGAATGGTAAGTATGCATTTTGTGCTTTGTTTTGCTGGAGTGCTAGTATACTACACCAAAAGAAACAGAATCTACCGAGCTCGTAGGCTTTCGCAGCGACACGAGCCGCGATGTTAGCTGATATCGTCCTGATGATGGAGAAGGGTGGATAGATCAGGCCTTTGTCAAAGTGCTCTGGGGTAACCTGTTCGGCTAGGCCTTCAGCTGTCCAATGCCAAAAACAGAACAAGCAAGCACGCAGAATTAGCGCGGTTCAACAGAATAACACTTTAGAGAAGTGAAACTATACTTGTGAACTCATGTAGATTATATTTACCGGCAGCAAGGACCATATCATCTTTCACCTTTATTGCCCCTGAGATCACCACCCCTAGGCCAAACCCTGGGAAGATGTATGCATTGTTTGCCTGATGTTTTTACAAATGGAAATGAGTAAGTTTGCGGTGTCAAAAACTTTCACATATTTTCGCTAAAAAAAACTTTCACATATATGCACAAGTAAATTGTCCAAACCTGGGCAGGCACAAAAAGCTTGTCGTTGTATTTCACTGGATCAAATGGGCTCCCACTTCCAAATATTGCACGGCCCTGCGCGTGTGTATATCATCTGATTAGGCATCTATATTTGGACATGCTTTAAAAGGAGATGTAGGTTGGTGCAGTCAGAAAGGAAGATTGGTAGATTGATTGAGAGAGAACCCTTGAGATTGGTCTCTCCTGATGTGCTGTTTTATATTCAGAAGGTTACAACCTGTTGCCGTATCGGCTACAGTTTACTTTCAGAGATAGAATACAGGGAGAGGTTTAGATTACAAACTAACTCTAATTCTATCTCTAAGAGTCAGATATGCAATTCTATCTCTAAACATCTTAACATGCCCCCTCGATCTCAGCTGGTCTCTATTAGATTGAGATCGTTGTAGAATCTTCGAAACAAGTGTCGAGGAAGCGGCTTCGTGAAAATATCCGCAACTTGATCTGCTGAGGAAATGAACTGAACCTCAAGTTGTTGTTGTGCAACCCGTTCTCGCACAAAGTGAAAATCTATTTCAATGTGTTTAGTGCGAGCATGAAAGACTGGATTCGCTGTGAGGTACGTTGCGCCTATATTGTCACACCAAAGTTTCGGTGGTCGTTGTAATGGAACCTTTAGTTCATACAGTAATGACTCCAGCCACACAAGTTCTGCTGTGGCATTTGCTACAGCTTTGTATTCTGCCTCCGTACTCGATCGTGAGATGGTTGGTTGCTTCCGAGAGCTCCATGACACTAAATTCGATCCACAGAATACTGCGAAGCCTCCTGTTGAACGCCGATCATCAGGACACCCCGCCCAATCAGCATCTGAGAAGGCGCTAAGATCTTGAGAGGAAGACCGCCGTATTTTCAGTCCCACATAACACGTACCTTTCAAATAACGTAGTATACGTTTGACCGCTGCCCAATGTACATCAGTTGGACAATGTAAAAATTGGCACACCTTGTTTACCGAGAAGGAAATATCCGGGCGAGTGAGAGTCAAATACTGGAGTGCCCCCACTGTGCTTCTGTACAAGAATGCATCACGATCACTTAGGGCCTTGCCATCTTCTTTTGACAATTTCTCAGTGTTTGACATTGGTGTGTCTGAATGCTTGCTTAACTGCATGTTGGTTCGGTGTAGCAAGTCATGAACATATTTCCCTTGTGTGAGTACTACTCCATCATGATGATGAGAAGCTTCAATTCCCGTAAGTAATGCAAGACCCAAGGTCTTTGACAGCAAACTCACAAGACAGCTGACGAAGTAGCTGATCCGAAGCTTTGACATTGGAGCTCGCAATAATTATATCATCAACGTATACTAACATATAAATGGATACTGTGGGCTGATGTAAGATGAAGAGTGATGAATCAGATTTTGATGCCATAAATCCGAGTGCTAGAAGCTTCATACTTAACTTAGCATTCCATGCACGTGGGGCCTGCTTGAGACCATATAAAGCTTTATCAAGTTTGCATATATAATCAGGATGCTGAGGGCTCTCATAACCCGGCGGTTGTTGCATAAAAACGTCTTCGGAAAGATCTCCATGGAGAAAGGCATTTTGGATGTCAATCTGCCGTAGATGCCATCCTCGAGACACTGCTAGTGACAACACCAGGCGCACTGTCGTGGGCTTTACCACAGGACTAAATGTGTCTCCATAGTCAATGCCCTCCCGCTGTGTGAAGCCCTTTGCAACAAGTCTGGCCTTGTATCGATCTAATGTACCATCCGCTTTGTGCTTTACCTTGAAAATCCATCGACATCCAACCACATTGAGATGTGCTTGGCGAGGAATGAGTCGCCATGTCTTATTGCGCATCAAAGCCTCATATTCAGTGTCCATTGCAGCTCGCCACTCAGGAAACTGGGCAGCCTCCTCATGCGATACGGGTTCTGCAGGACAAGAGCTAGCAGTTGCCAGGAATGCACGTTTGTTCAGTGGGTACCGCACTGTACCATCAGTAAATACCTTGGTTTTTCTGATGCCGTGACTCAGTCTTGTACGCATCTGACGAGCTGGTGCAGGCGATGATGATGTATTAGACTCACTAAAGATCGAACACCGGTGGTGAAAGCGAGCAAGTCCGGTTGAGCCCCAGGTAGGTCCGGTTGGGCTGCATCCTGACGGACATCACCTGTATGATCTGCAAAGAATTCAGGAAGATCTGCAGCAGTATTGTCAATGGGTAACACAACAGGGTTGTTGCCTAATGCAAGATCACTATCAAGTCCTGGTTCGAACAAGGAAGATGCAAGTGGTGGAGGTGAGGGGATTGTCATAGGAACATTCGACACAGGGTGAGGCTCAACTGCAGAGTTTTGTGATATAGTGGCGAAGGGAAATACTTTTTCCTCGAAGACTACATCTCGTGAGATGTATATGCGCCCGGTAGAAATGTTTAAACATTTATACCCCTTGTGCTTGCCACTGTAGCCAAGAAAAACACACCGGTTAGACCGAAAATCAATTTTCCGATCATTGTATGGGCGCAAATTGGGCCAACACGCACAGCCAAAGATTTTGAGCAAGGAGTAGTCTACTGGTTTATTGAGGAGTCGGACAATGGGAGTTTGGTCATGGATCACTTTACTTGGCATTCTATTGATGAGATAACATGCAGATAAAAAGGCCTCGTCCCAAAACCGAAGAGGAACAGACGATTGAGCCAGGAGAGCGAGCCCTGTCTCTACTAGATGACGGTGTTTCCTTTCGGCAACACCATTTTGCTGGCTAGTGTGAGGACATGAAATCCTATGTAAAACACCAGTAGAATCAAAATGAGGACGCAGCTTGATATATTCTCCACCACCATCTGTTTGCACAAACTTGATTTTGGCATTCAGCAAGTTTTCTGCAAGTTGTTGAAACTGAAGAAAGGCATATTCCACATCCGACTTGTGTTTAAGAAGGTAAAGCCAAGTAAAGCGACTAAAGTCATCAATAAACAGAACATAGTATTTATGACCGTTTACAGATGGTATGGTAGGACCCCAAACATCTGAGTGAACTAATTCTAAAGGAACTGTAGACACTCGAGAAGATTGTTTATAGGGAAGCCTACAAGCTTTTGCTTGCTGACATGCATCACACACATGTGTTTCTTTATTCAAAGGAAAAAGTTTGAGAGATGCTAAGACAGACGACACAACTAATGGTGATGGATGACCGAGTCTACGATGCCATAGATCTTGGTCGACTCTGGTGGCTGAAAGAGCACTTCTCGGTAGAGATGTGGACCTTAGAGCTTGCAAGGGGGTAAAGGCCTCCCTTACATGGTCCTTGGTGTAGAATTTTCTTCGTGATTTGATCCTTGACAAAAAAGGAATTGGGATGGAACTCAATAAAGGCATTGTTATCAATGGCTAATTTACGAACAGAAACAAGATGCTTGCGAATATTGGGAACATGCAAAACGTTTCTGAGTTTCAAAGGGTTAGATGAACCAGGAAGAGATGAATGACCAATGCATGAGATAGGCAAACCTGCTCCATTGGCAACGTGGACTTGTTCTGTGCCGTTGTAGTGATCTTTGGTTGTCAGCCTGTTGAGATCGGATGTGATATGATCCGTAGCCCCTGAGTCCATGTACCAATTTGTATCAACTTGATATGTTTGCGTGTTGTTGGCTTCCGGCAGGTAATCGTCAGAGTAGCGATTCCAGCAATTGAGTGCGTCATGTCCTCGCTTTAAGCAAATCTGGCATGTGGGAAGTGGTGAGCGTCCCTGTCCTGAATTGTTGTTGTTGTTGCGGTACCATTGCTGGCCATTGCCGTCATTGCGACTATGTTGTTGTCCGCGACTGCTTCCTCCACGGCCACGGCCACGGCTGCCGCCGTTGCCGCGTCCGCGCCCACTGCTACCTTGGTAGTTGCCGCCACCGCGATGCCCGGTTCACGGATGGCGAAATTGTTTTGTTGTATGTTTGTCGAGGCATTTTGCTCAAGCAATGCCTCATGACTTACGAGATATCCATAGAGATCTCCGAGTGAGATTGAATCTTGACGGACGGTCATGGATGCCACAAGTGCTTCATAGCGTGACCCTAGGCGGCGAGGACATAGGAGACAACATCCTCCTCATTGGCGGATTCCACGTGGTGAGAGTGTATCGGCGGTTCTTAATCTTGTGGAAGTAATCACTAACCGGCATGTCGTTGCGCTTGAAGTTGGCGAGTTGCACACGCACTTGGACAGTCTTGGCGCGTGAGCGAGATGCGAACATGCGTTCGAGTTCACTCCATTTCCGCCGCGGTCGCGATGGAACATGACGTGTCCAAGAATCTCCTCGGAGAGTGATGACAGCAGGCCGCTCACAACGACCTGGTCTTGCTGGTGCCAGGCTGCGAAGGCAGGATTGGGAAGAACTTGCGTGTCCGCTCCTTCGATGGTGGCGGCAATGGTGACAACCAGCGGCGGGATGCCTTTGATCCATCAACATATCCCATGAGGTTGTAGCTCATGAGGCACGGCAGTGTCTGTGCCTTCCATAGAAGGTAGTTCTCTCGCTTGAGCTTGATCGTGATGAGTTGCGCAAAGGGTGGAGTGGAAAGTTGCTGCAGGATCCCGACGGTGGTGGACATAGCACCGGTAGTAGTTGTTCCGAGCGAGAGAGAGGTTCCTGCAGAGGTTGTCATGGCTCTGATACCAAGTCAGAAAGGAAGATTGGTAGATTGATTGAGAGAGAACCCTTGAGATTGGTCTCTCCTGATGTGCTGTTTTATATTCAGAAGGTTACAACCTGTTGCCGTATCGGCTACAGTTTACTTTCAGAGATAGAATACAGGGAGAGGTTTAGATTACAAACTAACTCTAATTCTATCTCTAAGAGTCAGATATGCAATTCTATCTCTAAACATCTTAACAGGTGCATGTAAATGAAACTTCGATATTTCGCAGATGGCATGAGAATATGCATGGGATACCCACCTGACTCCATGAATACGCCTGCTCAGCAGTACATTCAGATTGTGATGTTGGGTTGGATAGCGCAAGGATGATTGGTCTCTGCATTTGATTGGAACTAGCTCTCAATTTTAGAATAAATGTTTCATGTGAGTAATGAGGCAGGCCTACTATGTTGTAGTGTTACCTTGTTAATCGAAGACATAGCCTCGACTACCTCTTTTGTGAAACTTTGACCAACACCAGCTGATCCTATTAGTGCAGTTGGTTTGATAGCCTGAAAAATAGAAATCACAGTGCCGCCTGATTAAAAAAAATGTACACTGAAACACCACGTGTCTCTAAATTTCAGTTTAGCTTTGCACCTTGACGGCACTTAAGAGGTCTTTGACTGGTTCATGCTCATGTGCATATCGCTTCTTAAAGGGCTGAATAGAATCTTTACGTGAACTCACAAGCAATCCCTGCAACGCACAAAACACCTGCTTGTGGTCTGTTTATCAATACATGAAAAAGGGGGAGGGATACTGCAATATTAACCTTTGAATCAACAAGCCAGATATTTGTGCGAGCGTCTTCCAGTGAAACCTTGGACTGAAACATAACAGCCAATATTTTTTTTCGATCAACATCATTAACAAATTCTCCAAATCCCAATTAGGTGAACATAAGACACTAGTTACCTGGTTTGATATCTCCAGAGCAACTAGTTCAGCAATGCCTGTGCCAGCCTGCAAGAACAGACAGTTGGTATCTGTGCAAATAGCATGAAAACTCCCATATCTTATTAATTAGAAATTTAGTATCAATTCAATACCACTTGATTAGTAATATGCTTGGTAGTATTCACTACAGGCACCATATGGCACCAAAAAATAATTATCTTAGCATGTAAAGTAGCAATAACAAGTTGTTTTAGACAAACTAATAGTAAAAGTTGTGATACCGTCCTATTCCTAAAAAAGTGAGTACACATCTTAGAATGGATCTAGAGAATAAAAACAATAATAAACTTGAACTGGTACGCTATCAGTCCTGCATCTCTCTCTCTCTCTCTCTCTATATATATATATATATATATCTTAGCATGTAAAGTAGCAATAACAAGTTGTTTTAGACAAACTAATAGTAAAAGTTGTGATACCGTCCTATTCCTAAAAAAGTGAGTACACATCTTAGAATGGATCTAGAGAATAAAAACAATAATAAACTTGAACTGGTACGGTATCAGTCCTGCATCTATTCATGTTTATATATATATATATATATATAATTGAGATCCCTAACAAATCTTCATTTGGTCATTCAGTTTAGCAGGAATATGAAAGCAATCTATGATGCAGCAGCACTGCTAGATGACACATTGCGGCAGTCTGAACTCTGAAGTAACCATGAGCAATGCAGAACCCGCCCTTTATATTACAAAATAAGATCAACTGACCTCTCCTGCACCGAAGAATAAGAATGTGTGATTAGCTAAAGTCCCGCCAACAAACTTCAGAGCAGCAATAAGGCCTGCAAGAACTACAGCAGCCGTTCCCTGTAAATGCCGCACTTTTCAAAGTTAACTTCTATCGTTGTGCAACACAACACAGGAGCAAATTGACTGGTTTGCTGAGAGAAACCATAATAGCTCCAAGATGCAGAAACAAAAGATCTGGCTCAACAACCTGAATATCATCATTGAAGACAAGATGTGTTGCACTGTACTTCTCAAGAAGGGTAAATGCGTTGTGGTTTGCAAAGTCTTCAAACTGTAAAGTTGAACAAATTTTTGGACAAGTCGCCATGGGAACAGCTCAATTCAAACGAAAATAATCAGTTCTTTTGACTGTTTCCATACCTGGACTAGAACCTTTTGTCCATAGTTCTGCTTAACTGCAGCCATGAATTCATCCAGAAGTTCGGCGTATTCCTAATTCAAGAAATGGAGACGAACTGTCAAGACTCACGACCGTTGCACACATCATGCGTGAGAACTGAATGGGCATATCGAAGGAAACAAGTATGGAACCTGGCCAGTGGCTCTTCTTTGCCTTAATCCAATGTAGAACTCATCCTTCAGTAAATCTTCGTTGTTTGTCCCCACATCAATGGTGATAGGTAAGCACTGGGAAGCAAAATGGAAAACAAAATTACTGTAGAGATTACGTGGTTTGGTCCTAATCTAGGTGATGAACAATTGGCATCGTCATTGAGAAATTTGGGGAGTGATCTCTCTGTTTTGCAAATTTTTGGTTTGCTGTCAGGCGTCAGGTGGTCTGACCGGGCATGGGGGGCGGTCTGACTGGCGGTGCAAAAGTTGGGGAAATGAACACCAAATACTTGTGTGAGACTGTTTGGGGATGTGTTTGCATCAGATACCATTAAAAAGGGAGACTGGATGTGAAACTAGATATACATTAACTGAAAAGTCCAGAGGTAGGTGTTTTCTGATTTTAGGAAGCGGATTGACCGGCCACTCCATGACGGTCAGACCGGCCAGAGGTTGGCGGTCTAAACGGCTATGGCGGTTCAGGCATAGTGAGCTATGTTGAATTTTGTGAATTGGCCAAAGTCATGAGATTAATGCATATGTGTTGCATGATGCATGTTTTGGCTAACGTGGGTCAAGTTGCGAAAAACTTGTGCTCGGAATCGATTTCTTAGTGTATTGTTGTGCAGAGACGTTTGGAGTCAACTACGGTCAACGGCGATGATGATCAGGATTTGGTTTGGTGAAATCAAGGTCTAGAACGGTCGAGAATGCTGGGTAAATTGGTCTCAAGCAAGGTGCAAAATGGACAAGAACATGAAGTTTGGTGCAACGGGTTGCATTAAGTGGCTTGAGCCGGTGCAAGTGTTGAGGCGATCTGGTGGGAGCCGGATGGGAGACTTGCCAGCGTGAGGAAAACCATTGATGAACCTACACATGACAAAGCATGGTATTGCTTCACAAGATTAGACTCGGTCAAGATGAAAGGACCGAGAATGGGGTATTTTGGTATCTTTACCAAAATATCGGGTTGGTGACCTTACAGAAACCGCGGCGCATAACGGCGCAAAGGAGAAGCGGTTCGGGAGCGCCGGGTCACCATCTGCTTTGAGAAGCGTGTGTGTGAGACCCGTTTGTGTGTGGGCTTAACACGTGCCCGTTAAGATTTCTCTCTAGACCTAGCCTCCGCTATATAAGGGGTGGTGTAGGATTTGGACACCAATCAAGCCTAGAAACCCTAATATGATATTTGGGGAAAGTGGAGAGAATAGAGGAGGTTAGGGTTTGAGAGATGTATTTAGAGAAAAATTGTGGGATTAAGTGCTCAGACATGAGCTTTTGTCCTCCATGATGAAGTGGTTGAAAAACTTCAATTCCTCAATATCAATCCAATCAATTCGTGAACGATGAGTTCTCTCTTGTTCTTCCTCTTTCTTGTGATTTTTTGTTTTTATGTTCTAGGGGTTTTGTCTTGGACTTTTGTTGTGTCCTAGCTTGCTAGGACTTGTGAAAATTGAATTAAGGTCGTCTTGACCATCTTCCATCCACGAACAATCATTTGGATCAAGTTAGGTTTCCCCCCGGTTTTGTGGCCTCTTGCTCTCAATCAAGAAATTCATGGAACCTTGGCTATAATCATCTCAATCTTCGATTGGAATAGGTTCATGACCTTCTTGTTGAGCTATATCTAAAATCTCAAGTGATTTGGATCTCTGGATCAAAAGTTAGGTCATTTTATGGATTCAAATTCGTGTTGTTTTTTTGTCTGCACTGAGGGAACGGTTAGACCGGCCGAGGGGGGTTATTGTTGGAGTTTTGTTGGTTTCAGCCCAAATCTTCCGCTGAAATCTCAAGTGATTTAAATATCTAGATCAAAAGTTAGGTCATTTTGTGAATCCAAAATCATATTGTTTTTCTATCTGCACTAAGGGACCGGTCAGACCAGCTCATGGGGGTTATTGTTGGGAGTTTTTTGTTTTGTTTTAGCTCAAATCTTCTGCTGTGATTTTGAAACCTTGATCTTCATAGCTTTACATAGTTATTGAAGTGAAAAGGAGTAGAATTCCAAAAGGATAAAAGTGGGCTCTTATTCACCCTATCTAGTCGCTAACACGGTCCAACAGTTATTACGCTAAATTTGCTCATCGCAAACAGCAAATAATCGTTAATTACTTACAGCAGATGGCCGGACACCTCCGAGGGCAGTGTACAGTGAAAGCTTCCCCACAGGAATTCCCATGCCCTACACATGTGAGTTTCACCCAAAAAAAAAAGTTTCATTCATTATAAGCAACAAGCCAATAACCTAACCAAAAATCCAAAAGCAAAGAGAATCCCTGTCAAAGCAAAAGTTTAAAGCCAAGAACTTAACTGACCTGGCAGCCAAGATCTCCGAGGCCTAAAATGCGCTCACCATCGGTAACAACGATAACCTGAATACTCTTCTCTGGCCAATTCCTCATTACCTGCAATATCCTCCCCCTAGCACGAAAAAGCACCACATAAATTTTGTTCCCTTGTACTCCCAACAGAAATGAGCAATGTGAAAAATAAAAAGGAGTGAGAAACACACTTCTCTTTGAGACTGATGTATAGACCCTGTGACCGTCTAAAGATCGACCCGTACTTCTGGCAAGCCTCGCCGACTGTTGGCGTATACACAACGGGGAGCAGTTCCTCAACATTGTCAATCAGGAGCTTGTAGAAAAGCCTCTCATTTCTCTCCTGGAATTAAACGGGTCATTCAAAAAAAATTTAAAAATCACATGCCATGTTCGGCTACAACCAATACTCGCCCGTCTAGCGTTTCCTTTGAAGAAGATGAAGAGCTCACTTGAAGGTCCACCAGGGCCATGTAGCGCTGCAGCGGGACCTGGAGCTGCCGCACATTTTGCAGCAGCCGCTTCTCCTGCAGGAGATGCACACTTCAGTGAAGTACATCTACTGGCAATTTTAGACGAAATATGTGTCTTAAAGGTGGAGAACGAAGCAAACCTGAAGATCCTGAGACAGCACGACTGGAGGCAGCAAGCCTCGCAGGTAGTGCGCGTCCCGTTCTTTCTCCGTGAACGAGAGCCCCTTGTTGTGCCGTGGATCCCTCAGCAGAGAGTGACCACTAAAAAGTTTGAAAAACATCACAGTTTTGAAGTTTTAATAAGAGTATAAAAGGCGGGTTCAGAATAGTTCTGCGTAGCTTGTTTGTTAGTTGAAAAGCTGAACGTTCATGGTCAGGTCACTCTAATTTTCGAATGACATGTTCAAATGAAAACATGAAGGAAATATCTCAAGTCGAACTGAGTTAAGATCTAGGCAAACCATACCTGGCGACGCAGACGGCCCACGGCGTGATGGGCTGGTCCTCGGTGGCGCGGTCCTCGCCGTAGGCGTCCTCCACGCCGCCGGTGGCCACGCCTGCCATCGCAGCATCGGCCACCGGCACGCCGCCGCCCATTTCCCCTGATCGTCCCGCCATACCGTGCGCCGCTCTCTCGCAAATCCTGCCGCTGCTCCACCGCCGCGCCTCTCCGAATGCCGCAATGCAGGCCACGCTGCGGAGGAGCCCGCGTACAAGGGGAGACCGAGGCCATGATGATGACGCCGTCGCCTCTTGTCCACGGACACGTCGCAGGAGAGGTGGCGCCACGTACCCCCTCCCCTCCCCTCCCGCTTTCTAGAGAGTTTGCCGCGCCGGGCAGGATTCGCACTCTGCCACTCGTCCCCCTGGGAAAAAATCCTCGTCTTTTCAGCCCGTTTCGGCAGGCCAGCCCGTCGCAGTTTTTGACAAATGGCACTGTTGGACACCGAGGCCATGATGACGCCGTGCCCCTCTTGTCCGCGGACACGTCGCAGGAGGTGGCGCCGCCCCCCGGGCGCCCCGGTTGGCCGCATTTCTAGAGAGTTTGCCGCGCCGGCCAGGATTCTCACTGTGGCATCTCGTCCGCCTGGAAAAAAAAATCCTCGTCTTGTCAGCCCGTCTCGGCAGCCCGCAGTTTTTAACAGAAATAACACTGTTGGAGACCCTTTTATAGAAATGTGTATTTCCGTGCTCCTTGTGCTCGCCATTATTCTCTTGTCTCGCCTGTCGTCCGGACTTGTCTTGCGCTGACGCGTGTCCCCATCCGCTCGCATGTGGCCCAGGTATGGTTCTCCGCTCGCCTACGGCCGGACAATGTCGCGTCCACGAGCGTGCGGCCTGGCAGGGGCGAATCCAGAATAAAAATGATCGGGTGTCCTATACATCTCACACATATCTAATTATGAAGCAATATTGTATTTAAATTAAAATAGTAATGTATTAAATAATTCTACATGACGTATAAAGAAATAACCATCAAAGTGCTTACCAAAATAAAAAGTACTACACTCCTAGTAGTAGTTTTGGTTAACTGTAACAAAGTGAATAAATGATGGAAAAAATTCCAAACCATGGACAAAAGATGGTCGAGATCGGCAAAAAACAACATCTGACCTTGATAGCCTACAAAAAAAGTAGAATAAATCACTTGGTAAAATTTTAAGTAAAAGAATCATGAATTTATCGAAACAAAAATAAGTACATTACATTTTATATGTTCTTTCTACGCTCCCTTAAGTTCTGGAAGCGATGAATTACAGCATCATTGGCAACTTTCTCCATTTCACATTTCTCCACATAGCAAATAAGACTATCTCTCAAGAAGTCATCGCTAATGCGATTGCGCAAATATGTTTTCACAATTTTCATGGCTGAAAAGCATCTCTCAACTGTAGCAGTGGCAACAGGCAACACTAGTGTTAGCTTCAAAAGTTGATAAACCCATAGCAAATATGTTTCCTTTTCTCCACCATTTTTTGAGAAAGGTCGCTAATAGTCTCTATGTTAAAGAATCTATCATCCGCACACACGTCGGCAATGTAGAGGCGAAGGTGGTGTTTAAGGTCCCGCAATTCCTCATCATCAAAATCATTGGGATAAAGTTTAGCTAGATCCATCAAATGCTCCAAATTGAAATCACGAAATGATTCTCTTGGACTCAAAACGGCCGAGCAAACAAGCAATCTAGAGTTTTTCTCGTTGAAGCGACCATCGAGTTCTTGAAGTAACCAATCAAGAACATCAATAAAATAATCTACATCATAATGATGCTTGTTGGTAATTCCAGATTTTTGGCGTGGCTTCTTTGGATTTACGTATGCTTCTCCCATTTTCAATTTGGAAATATCATGCTTCTCCCATTTTCAATTTGGAAATATCATGCTTCTCACAGAAGGCATACACTTCATCTAAGATAGAATCCCATTCATACCTCCTAAGCTCGTCCAAATGGCTTTTGGTTGATTTCACACAATCAATGGCATTCACAATGTCTTGATCCTTCCTTTGTAGAGTTAATGACAATGTGTTTGTGATTATTAAGATGGTCAACATAAGCTGCAAATAAAATACAAAATCAAATGACTGAAAATAAACTAAAAGACCACATGCTTGCCTTCTATTTTTATCATCCTTGTCTTCTTGTTCCACATATTCTAGCACTTTAACAACCGTTGGGAACAAATGAACCAAACTCTTAAGAGTCTTATAGTGAGAACTCCAACGAGTGTCTTCGGGTCTTTGAAGACAAAGTTCTTGATTTAACCATATCCCAGTTTTAAGTAACCCACAACCTAAGGCCTCATGCACTTGTTCTCGATTGATATCTCGAATCTTATCCCTTCTCTTGGAAGATCCACCAACCACATTTAGCAAAACAGAAATCATATCAAAAAAAGTTATCAATGCCTTTATGCTTTCTTACAACAGCCACGACAACTAATTGAAGCTGGTGAGCAAAACAATGGATATAATATGCTGAGCTATTTTCTCTCATAATCAATGATTGCAGGCCATTAAACTCACCTCGCATATTGCTAGCACCATCGTATCCTTGGCCTCTAACTTGCTTCAAGCTTAGCTTATATTCTGCAAATAAAGAATCAATAGATGACTTGAGGTACGAAGAAGTTGTCTCTTTTACATGAACAAGACTAACAAACCTCTCTTTAACAATTCCACATTTATCAACATATCTCAAGACCACAGTCATTTGTTCTTTGCAAGCCACATCCCTAGACTCATCAACTAGCAAGCAAAACGCATCATGTCCAATTTCTTCAAGAATAGATTGTAATATTTCCTTTGCAAAACAATGAACTATGTCCTTTTGAATGCTTGCAGACACCATCAAATTATTACCTGGAGCATTGTTTCCCACAACCTTGCCTACAGTTGGATTCTGCTCAGCTGTATAAGCATGGAATTCCTTGAAATTTCCTTTATTGGAGGACTCATCAGACTCATCATGGCCTCGAAAAGTCAATCATTGCTTCAATAACACTCTAGCAACATCAACTGAGGCATTTAGTCGAGTATAATAAGCAATCTTCTCAGCATTACTTTGGTTATTCAAATCAACATAAATGTGTTGGTCTTGTTTCAACAAAGAATCACAATCTCTCTTTGCTTGGTTGTGAACACTATTGGCATCTCCTACATGCTCCTTTAGTTTAATTTTTTTTGTTCCAACTAGACCATCCAGTTGTAACAAATGCATCATACCCAGCTTCCTTCTTGTTGCGGCCTCTAAACAAGAAACAATAAAAACAATATGCTCTATCTTTGGATTCGCTATACTCAAGCCAACTCCCAAACTCAGCAAACCATTCAGAATTAAACCTTCTATTTTTACCGTCAATCGTTGAATATGGAAAATCAAAAGTACGAGGTTGGCAAGGCCCATTATCAATGTATTTTCTTCTTACCACATCCTTTTGATTAGAAAGGTACTCCTCTATTCTTCTCCTTTTGCCGGGATCAAATTGAATCTCCTCTTCCCAATTGATTACTTCTGTAGGTGAAATCCTTGCATTAGTGGTATTATTTTCTTCATGGGAGGGGCCATCGTTCTGTTCATGTGATGGGACATCATTCTCCTCTCGTGGTAGAGCTTTCCTTTTAAGAAACCTTTCCATAAATTTACCTGTCAATGTCATTTGCCAATTATTTAAATACTCCATTAGATATTTGTACTATAGAATAATAGAAGCATACATTTGTAGTCAATTATTTAAAATTGTGAGGCTTACTTACTTGACATTGTGTCTCAACTCTCAAGTAGCCAAAACCTCATTAGGTATTCTAATTCCCACTACCAGAGTACCAGTCTACCACAATCCTAGAGGGTTTGAGAAAATCAACCAACGATTAGCAAATTGAATCCCTAAAATACAAAATTAGTAAACAATAATTGTTCTTGATATAAATCGTATTACTGACTACCGAGAGAAATTGAAATTACCTAGTGATGGGCTGATCGCTGATGGCTTTGCCCATTCGTCGCTAGAAATCGCCGCGTCTTGACGAGTCGCCGCTAAAAATCGTGTGGCCAGAGGCCTAGAGCAGACGAGCAGTGTCGCCGCGTGAGTAGCACAAGGCTGAAAGAGCAGTAGCAATGCCGGCTATCAGAAAGGAAACTGTCAAGGCTGGTCCTGCATGCTCACGAGCAACAGCTCCTACTAGTACATAGATGTCGGCACCAATATTTGAGCCAACACCTGAAGACCAATGAAATAACTTGGTCAGACATGACGTATGTTAGATGCACTACCTACTTCTGAAAGTAGAACTAAAACAAAATAGTATATCAAGGAGTAGTACGACTAAACTATCGAAAACCAATAAAATGCAGAGCTTTTTTCTGCGCAGAACGAAACGAAATTGGCTACTCCTAACCACTAGGAGGATGAGAGGCGAATACCAATCGCGGTGAGGTGGGGAACGGACAGTGCCTTGGTGAGGTGTCGGCCATTGCCCCCATCGACCGCTGCTCTGGCGCGAGTTCGACTGCTAGTCTGCTACTCTGCTGCACGCCCCCCGCAGGCCCGCACTGCACGACGCCATGACCGACGGTTCGACTTTCGAGTGATCGTCTGGTGACCCGCGACTGCTGGCCTCCTTAGCTGCCTGGGCCGCGCCCTGCTCTCCGCGTGGCGCGTGCACCTCAGCTCGCCCGCTCCACGCGCCCGGCGCACTCTGGGCCGCTCGCCCACTCCCCCTGGGCCGCACCATGCGCACGGCGCACCTCGGTCTCGCCCGCTCCCCACCGCCCCGCGCGCACGACGTTAGCTGGCTGCGTCCGACTCCGCATGACGCCTCGCGGTCTCGGACTCGGCTAGGTTGCCCAGCAGCGCTGCTGATCGCTTGCGCTTGTCGCTGTCTGCTTGGCATTTGGTCGTCCGGTTGGGCCGTTGGGTGACGGGTGTCCTTGATTTGGGCCTAAGAGGTGTCCGTACTGTTTATATATAGGATATATATATACAACCTGATTTTGCACCCTGCTGGGCCTTACTGGATCCGCCCCTGCGGCCTGGACAACCTTGTCTGCTCGCCTGTCGCCTGGTCTTGCAGGTCCGCACGCTAGCGGTCCGGACAAAGCGCAACCATGCGCGTGGCGCCTAGACAAGCCAGCGCTGTTGGCCCCACTCGCCCAGACTTGGTCTAGACACGCCACGTGGGCGAGACTGACCCGCTTTATTTCGCCTCGATGTCCATCTCTTTGCGTGCGTGCAGGCAAGCCGCGTGCACGGGAGGGAATCCCTACAGTTGCTTCACGGTCGGATGCGATTCACATTAGCCGGCTATATATTCCATGGCGAGACAGTTCACAAACTCTCATCGTCGCTCGCTTGCTCACTTTGTCATTCTCGCTCATTATGTCGATTTTATTTTCGTCGATGATTAAGGATTGTTTAGAGCCATCATTAGCGACCATATTAGTAGGTAATTCTTTTCTCGTACGTATTTTCTTTATTAATTGTTAGTTAATGAATTAGTCGTAGTTAATTAATTGTATTTATTTAGGCATAATGAATAGAGTCATTTTTGTTTTTTTCATAATTAAATTTATGTGAGTTAATTAGTTGCAATTAATTAAATCATAATTAATTAGTCATAATTAATCATTTATTTATGGCCTAGTTAATTAGTTACAAAATAAGTAATCGTAATTACTTGTGTTAGTTAATTAATTAGTTGGAATTAATTAGTCAAAGTTAATTAAGTCTTAATTAATTAGCCGTTATTAATGCTGTCATAGTTAACCAGCCGTAATTATTTTAGTGCATTAAGTCGTAATTAATTTAGTGGGCTTATTGAGTCATAACTATTTTTAATTAATCTTCGGTAATTATTTAGTCGTATTTAATTTAGTGCTATTAAATTCATTGTAAGTAATTTAGTCCTGAATAATCTAGTTGACAGTATTAAGTCGCAATTATTTATTTATAATTCATTTGTGGTAATTAATTAGACTTAATTAATTTAGTAGTATTGAATTACTCGTATTAATTTAGTCGTACTTATTTGGTCGTAAATATTTTGTTGTGATTAATTAAGTATTAATTATTTGGTCGTAGTTTTAATTTCTAGTAATACATCGTTATTATTAATTTATTCACTAATAATTTGTGTCTTTCGTGTCTAGCAAGTCATGCCTTTACCGGAGCTACTGCAACCCTTCTACGACGAGCATTACTAGTGCAAGTTGTGGATCACCGGGGACGCGGATGGCCCTCCACCCCTCGTGCTTCAGTCCGCGAAGCATTACTGGGAGCTCGATGCTCGCTACGTCCCAATCTTCGGGACATAGGCTTGTTGCCCTTTGTGAGGCTGCTCTCGGTCAAACGCTACTTCACCCTCGACGGCAATGTGATGTTGGCACTTGTCGACATGTGCAGACCCGAGACTCATACCTTCCACTTTCGGTGGGGAGAGATGACGGTCACTCTCCAGGATGTCTCATTCTTGACTGGTGTCCCGATTAGGGGTGAGCCACTTGTACCTGGCCGTCCGTCGGCGAACTGGAAGGCCCGGTTAGGGCATCTAGTTGGCATACCTGTCCTGGACAGCGCTCGTGATGTCCCTCGGATTTGGCTGAGGAATTTCAGTCAATGCTCGTCGGATGCACGTGACGAGATTGTTAGGATACATCTCGTTGCTTACCTTCATCTCTTCGGTTGGGCCTTGTTTCCCACCACACAAGGCGATTGGGTGTACCCTAGCATCATTCACATCGCCGAGTCTTTGGATGACGCAGAGGCTACGGCGATGCCTCGGTATAGTTGGGGATCAGATGTCCTTTGTGCCACATACAGATGGTTGTGTAACGCTTCACGGTGCGACACGGGTGTGAAACTGATCCTTTCCGCCTGCTATGCGCTCCTGCAGTTGTGGAGTTGGGAGAACTTTCCTGTTGGATGGCCGTCCTTCGAGAGAGAAGTGTACCCGTACCCCGAGTTGCCCGTCCCGATCGACGATCCCACTATGGGCTACCGGTGGACTGCTGCTTAGTTATGCTGGACCAAGGAAAGGTTAGCGAGGTGCTACTCGTTATTCCACAATGAGTTCGAGTCATTGCCCGACGACGACATCATATGGGCTCCATGGAGCCTAGATTTTGTGAACACGGTAGAGCCACACAGACTGTCCGTGCAATGCACACAGAACATCGGATTATGGGCGGCAACCTGCAACCTAGTGTTTCCCCCATATGGTGGAGCCTTACACGCCACAGCGTGTAATACGATAGTTTGATTTGTACCAACTTGTGCCCCTCCCGACGAAAGGATCCTGCAATGAGCTGTCCAATTGTGAGTTTAACTTCGTCCGAGTAATGTTTGCATTTCATACCCATAGTCCCTGTTCTGACACGAATCCTTCTCGAATGCAGGCAATCGAGGGCAGATCAACATGTTGAGGACTGGCAAGCAGTCTAGCATGAGTGTGTTATGGCTTGGACGAAGATGGTCCACGTCGAGGTTGTACAGGAGCGGAGACTGTATGACGTACGGACATACCACTAGTACATGGAGTTATACATACCACAGTAGCGCACTAGACTGACTCATCATCCACAAGAGCGTCTGGAGTAGGTGACGCACCAGGAGAGGCTCTGTCACTCATTCAATCGACACAGTGCCTCACAGTGTGACAACATTGTAAAACACCGACAATCTTTGTTCGTTTCTTTGATAATATTTGTATTGTTTGTGATTGAACATATATTGTCTATCATTTCAGTTTAAGTGGTTGCAGCGGATCGCAAGCGCATCCGAGACTGCCATCCGTAGTCCAGAGCACACTGTATCGGGGCTTCTGAGCACTTTGAAGTAAATCTTTGCAGAGTCAAAGAATGTAATCAAGAACATGTGCTTCCGTCATTCGAGAGACCATGTCCTACACGTCGCACACCGAGTGGCACGACCGTGCTCACTTGCTAGGTCGACATATCCTAGTAGGACCGGCGGGTGTCCTAGCTCTGCCAGTCGATCATTCGCGTTGTAGATCGGTGGGGAGGTAAGTTATGTACAAATTTATACCATATTTTTATTACGCCTTAGGTTGTGCTAACATTATGTCGTCCTGCAGTCGCGCGTTCATCGAGATGCATCTCTTTTGCCGTTTACACCCTGTACTCAGACTGGCGCTCCCCCTCGGTCATCAGCACTATACATTTGGGAGGTACAAGATGTTTAGTTTACGTCCTGATTTTTTTTGTCTTAACATCATTCATCTTGTAACCTTCAGTTGAACACGGGGGTGATGGCCACCCGTCAACTAATGAGGAGACGCCCATCACAGCTACTGCCAAGGAGCAGTGTATGGCCTTCTGCATCTTCTGGTCCACATACGTCTGCATGTTCTCGAACCACTGCTTCTCTTCTTCCAGTTGTCTTCTCACTACGGTGGCTCTATTGACGAAGCAACCGACCGTGCGAGTTCATATCTCCTCAATGATCGCGGTGGTAGGGAGGAATCGCACACCTTCGAGCACGCTGTTGTACACCTCTGACATATTGGTCGTCATAATTTCGTACATCGCACCGTCTGTCTCATAGAGTAGAGGCCATTTCTCTAATTCAGGAGTGTGGAGATTAATTCACTGCGTAAAACTTATGGTGCTCCTAGATTACCCACTCGCGGGTTGTTGTCCCTTTTGTGTCTCCAGAGGGGACTCTCTTATATGCCTCATAATCCAATGTTCAAGATCTGTCCATATAGACTCAAACTTTTGCCTCTAGTTGTGCAGGCACAATATCCTAAACATCTTCATAAGTTATTGACTGTGAAACCATGTGAAGAAGTTCGATGCAAGATGCCTCATGCACCACCGGGTTTCCACGTCGTTCCACTGGTGAGGGGTTTCGTCCCATTATTCATGCTGTTCAGAGCCGACAACAACCCAGCATTACAGTCTGTGATAAGGCATACATTAGGTCAGTCTCCCATAACCACACGCTTCACATTCGCTAGGAACCACAACCAACTGAATGTGTTCTCATTCTCTACAATGGCAAAGGCAACCGGGAGAAGCTGGTCATTCATGTCGACCGCCACCGTGGTGAGAATGATGCCCTTATACCTCCCTGTGAGGAAAGTATCATCCATTGTGAGCACAGGATAACCGAACCTGAAGCCCTCTATGGTCTGGGAGAAAGTTCAGAACACTCGGTCAAGTATGAAGCAGTTGGGGCCTCAATTAGTATCTTCACTTTCAATTTTATTTATGTACGTGCCTAGGTTTGCTTCGGTAATCTAGTGAAGTGTTCTCGACACAAGGTTGTACGCCTCTTCGTATGTCCCGTGCATAGACTCGATAACCTTCTGTTTGGCTCGTCGGACCTTGCTATAGCTGACTAGATAACCAACCAGATTGGCCACTTCTGACATCAACATCTTGGGGGAGATGGACATGTCCTCTATAACTAGGTGGCTGATGAAGCTTGCCACATATGCGAAAGTCACATTCCGATGCTGCCACAGCAGTTCGCTGAGCTTGCAAGTATGGTCGGTCACCGCCTTGACCGTGATGACCGAGCTGAAGAACTTTGCTCGGTGAGCGCTAACCTTGGCAGGGTAGCCTTCCACTATGCACTTCACCGCATAATGTCTTGGGTTAGACCGGTGCACTCGATACACACGACTGATGGACAAGATGTACCGTGCTATAGCTTACTGCATGATCGCCTTGCTAGGGAAGTGCTGCCCAACTAAGAGGGGGGTCAATATCAAACCCCCACTGGGACTCTTCTTCTTGTGGCAGTATGAGCGATCGCAGTGTGATATCATCAAATCTGGAGGCCATGTACGACACCTCTGAAGACACAATTCCACAGGTAGGACCAGCACCCTGGGGTGCGTCCTCCTCGCTACCATTCGAGCCTGGGTTGGCATCCTCGTCAGACTCCAACCCATGTGGCTAGTCCGGTAGATACTCTTGGCAGTCAATGCGGGCCGACCACCACAGTCCCACCTCCTCATTTTGCATAAAATTATGTGCAACTCTTATCTCATGGACTTCCTCCAAAACAACACATTTTGTGTTGCCGTCTTCAAGCTCTGCCTATGGTTGCCCGCTTCTCGAGGCACCATCATCCTCAAAGTTTCCCGGTGGTTTGCGTAAGAAATTCACGTACACCATCGGCTTCCCGTATATCGTGGGAAGCAATCTGCATGTACTGGCTCCATGCTTCGCTTTCGTTCACCTTGACTAGCTCCTATGCGCCCTGCCCTCCCCTACTCATGCAGGTGATCGCCTCGATGACAAGTTTCTTCGTCGTTGGCTCCGTGTCGAACTCCATTCGGATGCAGCTCCTAAGCTCATGAATATTCATCGTATTGAGCCCCTCCGCCCGGACCCATCAGAGCCGGCCCGTCCGAGACCGTTGCCATAAAACACTACAAAGTCTTGTATGTTTGAAATTACCTAAAGCCATAACAACCCGATTTACGGTACGTCAAATAACAAATATGATATGTAATTTGCTCTAATTAATTTACTGTACATGACTATTTACATGAGATTATTTCTTCAATTACCACAAATTAAATAGGACTAAAAAGTACTAATTAATTACAAGTAATTTATTTACCATTAATTACCCATGGCATAAATAATTACGACATATTATGTACAAGTAAGCAATTAAATGTGAGTAATTGAATACAAATAAATAAATAAATAACAACAATTTGATTACTTATCAATAAATTACTTACGAGTCATTCATTACATCTAAGTAATTGCCACTTAATTAATGACGATTAATTACTTAAGGCTGATTAACTACGTGTCATTAATTATTCACAATTAATTACATTTATTTAATTACCGCTAATTAACTATGAGTCATTACTTAGCAACAAATTAATTACGATCACGTAAATACGACCACTTAATTTGCACTAATGTAACTAGCACGGATAAACTATGCGAAATTTAATCACAATATATTAATTATAATTAATTAATTAACTAATACTTCATTTCCACTAATTATTTGTGACTAATTAATGAAAACTAATTAACTACTAGGATATAATTACAACTTCTTAATTACCACTAGTTTAATTACTACTTATATACTACGAGTAAATTACCACTAACTAACTACAACTAATAAATTACCACTAATTGACTACGATTGAAATAATTACAACTAAAACATATGAAATAATTTTACCTTACCTTTTATGTCAACCTTGATGAAGATTAAAATCTATATGTATTACTTTAATACATAATTAAAAGACCATATGTCTTCATGATCATAACCTCTAAGCCTACAACCCCTGTGGTCGTAAGAGTCGTAAACCCTAAGCCTACGACCCCTGTGGTCGTAAGAGTAGTAACCCCTAAAGGCTAATGACCTCTGTGGTCGTAAGAATTCCAAAGGTTACTTATAGGTACCCTGGTCGGACAAGATCATGTACCTAGTCCCCGACCAGGTAACTACTCATACAAGCAATAAACTGATATCTGAATTTTGCTCCAAGCATACTCCTTAACGTGTGATGAATGGAGCACATGCCATATTGGCCCCATACCACGAGACGTTTTGTAGTCCTAAGATACTAGCAACAAACTACCGTGCAGTTTAGTGTCTCACAGACATCAACCGCCAAATGGTTGATACTTCATCAACTGTTGCCTCGCTCCGACCAGTCGCGACATTTTCAACAGACGCCTCTTCCAGGATTAACTGCCACCACTTTATCAACTACTTAAGGAAGAACGTGAACGACAGAAGGGAGAGGGGAGGAGAAGCGGAATCCAATTCGGAAGATCAAGAGACAATTGGATTTCATCTGAAGTATTAGCATAGCAAGCACTACGCTTAGTGTAATTAGGATTAGTCAATTGCATTATTAATGACACCCCATGTAAAGGATCTGGTTCATAGCAATAAAAAGCAATCCCACCATCTCTCAAGAACTCTTTGTTATTTTCCTCTATTTTATTTTCGCAAGATCGGCGACTTGATCGTCGACAGACCTCACGGTACTTATATGGTCGTAACCGCTAATCTAAATACTATTTTCTTCACAGCGTAATCTGAACAAAGTTTTAGTTCAATTCTCTCTATTAACTAAAATGAATTCTAGAATGAGAGCGATAGCGAGCGCGACACCAGTTTTTATATGCGCGGGAAGGCGTCTCGCGCAGACAGGGTAGCGTGATTAGGCATGCATGCGGGAGGCAGTGAGGTGATGGATGGAACGGAGGAAATGATCAGATTATGCTTTCGGCAGAACACGCCCACGCGCCCGTGCCCTAGTTGTAGGGTGGTGCGTTGTCGCAGGTGAAAATGCGCTGAAATTTCACACCAAAAGTAACCAGGAGAGAGAAAGGTGGGTGAAAGCAGGAGGTCAGGTCCAGGGGCACGGACGGGGTGGCATTTGAACCGCCAGTCAGCGGCGTAGGAATTCTGGGACAGGGGTCACAAACGCGAGGCAGGCGGCCACTTGGAGCACGCACAGTCGTCCGAGCCAGGGTGCAATAGACGTGCGCGGCCAGAGGTGGATATAGGCCTCAGGCCGGTTGGGCAACGGCCCGAGGCCCAGAGAAAAAAACAATAGAATTTTTTTAGGATTTATATAAAAAAAATCATACACAGTAAAAAGGCCCCAGCCTTCTAGGCCGGCCCTGCCCCGACTCCCCACACCCCTTCTTCGCCATCGCCTCCCAGGCTCCCCCGCGCCCCCCATTTCTCCCCCTCCCCGCCCCCGTTCTCCCCGCCGGCCCGCCCCCCCATTTCTCCCCTCCCCGCCCAGATCTGCACCCGGCAGATCTCCCCCCGCCCCTCGGCGCCTCCCAGCCCAGATCTGTGCCGCGGCGGCCGCCCCATTCCCAGCGTGCTCTCCCGCCCGGCGCCTCCCGTCGGATCTGCGCCGGTGGCGGCGGCCGGCTCCCAGCCTGGCGCCTCGCCAGATCTGCGCCCGTGGCGACCCCCCCATTTCTCCCGTGCCGCTGCTCCCCGCCCCATTTCTCTGTCGGCACTGGCCCCCACCCCTGCGTCTCCCGCCAGATCTGCGCCTACTGAAAGCATCTAGGCCCCTAAAATTGTATTTTGGTAATTAATGACTTTATGTGAATATGGGACTAACATGTGTGTTGAAGTGATTACAAGGCATAGTCCCAAATGACAAAGTGAAACCAAGGAGCTGCATGTCAAAGAATGATGAGAAGATGGAGTGATCTCAAAGACAAGGTACAAATAGACTAGGACCCTTTTAATTTTACGGTCTTTGGAGTATGGAGGAAGACCGGATTATAGGATAAATGTCGTACTATTAAGGGGGAGCTTGTCTAGTAGCTTGAAAGCATCTCATTATGCCTTTGGATCAACTTAGGATCATGCATGTTCTTTTGGTTTAGTTTAAAAAGAAAAAAAATCTTTTTCTCAGAACATAATCGGAAGTTCCGGCATGTATCTCGCGGAACTTCATTGTCGGTTGTTCAAAAAGCTGCGGCTTGATTTTTCCAGAGAGCATCCATTTAAGGGACTTAGCCGATTTTTCAAGTGCGGAAGTTCCGCAATGAAATGAGCGGAAGTTCCGATTAAATCGGTTGCTCCGGAATAAGCGCGGTTGAATTTTTCCAGAGAGCACCCTTTTTCGGGACTTAGCCAAATTCTCAAGCGCGGAAGTTCCGCAATGAAATGAGCGGAAGTTCCGGTTAAATCGGTTGCTCCGAAATGAGCGCGGTTGAATTTTTCCAGAGAGCACCCTTTTTAGGGACTTAGCCGTTTTCGCGAGTGCGGAAGTTCCGCTGTGTAAAAAGCGGATCTTCCGATTAATCGGAAGAACCGAAATCTTGTTGGCGGAAGTTCCGCACATAAATCCAACGGCTAGTTCAGAGCATTTAATGCTCACTGTAATGACCGTTACAGTGCACTCGAGTGAAGGGCGGAAGTTCCGCACTTTGTACTGCGGAACTTCCGATTTCCCTGAGTTTTGCCTGATTTTCTGCATAACGGTCATATTTGGTTGTTGGGGGTATAAATACACCCCCACCAGCTCAAGGACGTGTTGTTGAGCATTCATTCAATTCATTTGAGTCTTGAGCACTCCTCTCACTCATTTACTCTCTTTGCACATATTTGTGAGGTAGTGAGCAAGAACAAGAGCATTGCATTCTTAGTTGATCCATTGGCTCTTGATTGTCGTCAAGTGAAGTTCAAGTTCTATTCTCTTGGTGCTTGTCGGCACCTAGACGACTTGGCGAAGGTCGCTCGGTGATCTCTTCAAAGAAGCTTGTGAAGAGACCCGTTGCCGTTTGTGATTGGTCGGTGTTCACCAACTCCGGAGAGGAGGAAGAACAACCAAGTGATCGAGGGTAGGCTTAATTTGTGGAGCCGGCTTGAGTGGTCAAGCTTCCTCAACGTGGACTAGTGAAGATCGACAAATCTTCGATACCACGGGAAAAACCCCCTTGTCATTGTGCGGATAATTCTTGTCATTACTTATTGCACTTATTTTGTAGCTCATAGATTGTGTTAAATATCTTTGATTAGAATATCTTGCTAATTTCGGTAATTTGATTAAGAAAATTTAGAAACCTCCTATTCACCCCCCTCTAGTCGGTTATCCTTGATCCTACACCGGCCGGCGGCCGCCCCTATTTCTCCCGGCGACCACCCCACTTCTCCCAGCGCAGCTGCCCCCGCCCGCGCCTCTCGCCAGATCTGCGCCGGCCGGCCCCCCCATTTCTCCCGGCCACCCCATTTCTCCCGGCGTGCCGCTCCCCTCGCCCCATTTCTCCGCTGACGCTCCATGTCATCTGCATGCGCTTCACCCTAGAGCCCGGCCGCCGGCGCCAGATCTGGCACGCCTCCCGCCTTGCCTCAGCTCCAGCTCCGGCTCGGCTCTGCTTTCGCCTGTGGTGATTTGCTGATTGGCTCTGCTGTCTGTGGTGATTTGCTGATTGGCTCTGCTGTCTGTGGTGATTTACTGATTTGGTGACTGCCTGACTGGTGAGTGGTGAGGTACTTTGGAATAACACTTTGGCAGTTTGGCTGGCTTGTATGAGTGTATGGCTTGTATGAGTGTATGACACTGACAGTATGAGTAAAGGACAGTATGAGTAAATCTGTAAATGAGTTACTTAAGTACTTAGTGCTTTAGAATAACACTTTGGCTTGTACGACAGTATGAGCAAATGAATTAATTAGTTATAATTTATAAGTATGAATATGATTCAATCATTAAATGTATGACATGAGTATATGACACTATGACTGTATGAGTAAATGAGTTATTTAGTTTTGACTTATGAGTATGATTCAATCATTCAATGTATAACATATGAGTATATGACAATATGAGTGTATGACAATGTATTAACTTTTTATTTGAATATTTGATGTAGTAGAATTAGAAATACATCTTATGATCAGAATATTGGGCAAAACTAATGATCTGTCACAATGCTTACAAAAGAAGGATCAGAATATTGTCCGTGATGGAGGATTGGTTGAGACCACATTGCAGAAAATTAATCACATAAGGCAGAATGGTTGGGATGAGCTCTTTGAAGAGGTAAAGACATTTTGTCTCCAACATCGCATCATTGTGCCAAATATGTCGGATACGATAACTGTTAGGGGTCGTTCGAGAGGTCGTGGCGGCCAATTGGTAACTTACTACCATCATTTCAATCATGAAATATTTAATGTAGTGCATGATCAAATTATTGTTGAGTTAAACAATCGATTTGCTGAAAGATCTACTCAGTTATTCAG
Organism: Hsuehochloa calcarea; assembly: GCA_036346395.1. NCBI lineage: Eukaryota > Viridiplantae > Streptophyta > Magnoliopsida > Poales > Poaceae > Hsuehochloa > Hsuehochloa calcarea. The sequence goes on along the minus strand of CM070594.1, from coordinate 61,741,822 downwards.
ATGCATTGCTTGTCTTTATCCAAAGAAATTATTTTCCAACTTTGATGAAGACAAATTGGTTGAACTTGCTAAGATTTATGCCGACGACTTCTCCCAATATGATTGTGTACTCCTTAAGGACCAACTTGAGATATTTATTGGTGATGTGAGAGCTGATCCGGATTTCTTAAGTTGTAATGACCTGGGTAATCTTGCTGTGAAGATAGTTCAAACCGATAGACACATAGTTTTTCCATCGATATATCGACTCATTGAATTGGCCTTGATTTTGCCTGTTGCAACCGTAACAGTAGAAAGAGCTTTATCAGCTATGAACATTATCAAGACTGAGTTGCGGAATAAGATGAGTGATGAATGGATGAATGATTGCATGATATGCTATATTGAACGAGATGTATTTGCAAGCATCAATGATAACAAGATTTTACAACGTTTTCAAAGTATGAGGACGCGTAAGCAGAAACTACCTCGTGCTAGTGGTATATTACATTCTTATTTCATAATTTGCATTAAAAATAACATTGTTGTCTTGAGTCCCTGATTTACATATGCAATTTTATCTTTGTAGATTCAGGTTCTCGTACTATTGTTGATGAAGATATGATAGGATCAAATGATCCAAATCTTTGTTAATTAAGCAAAAAATACCTCGTGCTAGTGGTATGTTAGATTCTCTCTTTTTTTGCCATGTTTTATCTATTTTGTCGTATCATTAAATATCGAATTCAAATTTTATTTCGATTGTGCATTTGTGTTTTACTTTTGTTATACCTCAGTGTTGATAGTATTTGATATTAGTTATAGTCTTATAGCCTTTTAGTTTTGGGCCCGAGGCTCTCTCAAATCCTGGCTCCGCCACTGCGCGCGGCAGGCCGCCACTTAGCACTAGACGACCGATAGTGGTCTCGTTCGGGCGTTGGCAGTACTGAAATCACGCATCCAAGCGCGAGGTGTGTGGACGAGCCCTCGAGTGAGGGGCGTTCGGATTTGACAGGTGTCAACTGCACATGAATCCGAACCAGTGACACGTGATTTTTAGTACATCTAGCTATTGGCTACGTAATGTACGAACAGAAACTGTCCGTGCTGTCAAATTTGACAGTACAACGGTACGAGAGCCGTGATTAACAAACGAGAGCCGACACAACAGTGCCATTTCAGAAGGAAAAAAAAAAACCCTCCTCGAGCCTCGTCCCCCCACCCCGCAATCTCTCTCCATCTCAAAAACGAACCGCCCCGTCCGCTTGCGGCTTGCTTGCTTGCTTCCTCCACCCAAAAAGCCGCGCAGCCAAATCCGAAGGGGAGCGGAAATCGCTCGGGACGCCATGAGCCGCGCGCTCCTCTCCCACCTCCTCCACCGCCCGCCGCCTCTCCTCGCGTACGCGCACTCTTCTCTCTCGCGCGCGCCGCACTCGAACCCTAACCGCTACGCCTCTCATCGCTGACGAAACTTTTTTTTCCTCTTCCGTTTGGCTTCGCACGCAGCTCGAGGAGTGGTATCCGAGGAGGAGCGCTCCCTTCCCGCCTCCGCGCTCTTCGTCTTAACTGCAGCGCGGCTGAAGCCACCGCCTCAGCCGATGAGACGCCTGCTCCTCCGGCGAGGAAGTAAGTCCCTCCTTGCTCGTGCGGTGTTCGAAAGTCCCTCCTTGCTCGTGCGGTGTTCGACGTAATGCGTCTGCTGGGCTCGCGGTTGCGTTTTGGCTTGTGGTTGTGCAGTTGGGTGCAGGCGTGCAGCGCGTAGACTGGGGTTTACAGGATTGCCTGCATTTGGTTTTGGGTTAGGATACGCCAGTGATGTCAAATTGTGAATGCAATGGCGCAATGCAGAGTGTGCTAAGATCGTGCAACGCTATTGTATGATGCGATGCATATTTAGGATATGGTAATGCCTGCATTTGATATAGAATTGCGGAGGTGTTGGAAGATTGGAAATGCCAATACAGGAATTGAATTGCTTTTGCAGTCTGCAATTTACTTGCTGCTAACCTTAGGCTGAATACTTAGGCTGAATACTTGACTGGTTTTGGATGGAGCAAGCTGGCCATACCCTTTCATCTATTCTTCAGTTTTTTTCCCCAATACTCATTGTGCTAATAACCATTAAGTGCATAGGGTTCCAATTCATTCTGTATTCCCCCGAACTACCTAAGGATGTTACTACCCTTGTTTGCTACCATGGTAATGTGCCTGTAATGTGCTTTATTATTGACATACTTCCAAAACAAATGTTTTTTTTCTATGATAAACTGGCATGAGAGATTGTAATTTGTTGCCCAAGCTTCAAGGATGGGATCTATTTCCGTGGGGTTATTACTTAGTTATGGAATGTCATAGTATTCTTATAACAAGGTTGTGGTCATGTGGTGTAGTCCTGATAAATCTATTTATCTGCTTTTCTGTAATCTGAACAGCTATCTATGTGTCTATCCACTGCAGGAAAAGAGTAACTTCTGGTGTACAGCCAACAGGATTGGTGCACCTTGGAAATTATCTTGGCGCTATTAAGAATTGGGTTTCACTTCAGGTACTACACACTTTACTTTAAAACTACATTGTTCTATTTAATTGTAGTGGACATGCTTTTGTTTTGCTGGTAGCGATCTCAAAAGAATTTTTTTTGAAAAGCAATGAAGCCAGGAAATAATGATCAAACAATTATTTGGTCAATTGCAAGGCTGCTTCAATTTTGACATTGTTCCATCTAGTTGATATGTCTTCAAGAGATAAGAAGCTAGCTTACTCAGTGATACTTAATGCCATGTGTTTGATACTTTGCATCTTCTTATTTTGTTCTATGGTAATTCCTTGCAGGATTTATACGAGACATTCTTTTTCATTGTGGACTTGCATGCGGTAAGCCTTGTCTAATCTCATGGCCATCCTACAACAGTAACACTTTTTTTTTTGGTATAGTTTGTATAATATAAGCTAGCTGTCAGCAATCAGCATTCTTTTTTTTTTTCTGCTGTTGTATGGTGTCTACAGTCAAATTAGGATGCTTCATTTTACCTTACCTGCTAGCATATTCCCTTAACATGGGCTGCAACTGCAAGTTACTTGTGTAATACCTGAGTTTCACCTCAATATCTAATCAAACCTTATGATGTTAATCAAGTGGCGTTCATGATGTATATCTAAATTGTGATGTTACCTTGCAGGAACAAACAGCTGTTTAATACTTTAATGTTCATGTTTGACTTATTTCATAATGGATTTTTGTAAAGATATTGCTCTTCATGGTTCATTTTGCTGGCCTTAACATTTTTTAATTTATGTTTACCACTTTGTTCCAAACATTTGCAGATTACTTTACCATATGATGCACCACAGCTCTCTAAAGCAACAAGAAGCACTGCTGCAATATATCTGGCATGTGGCATTGACAGCTCCAAGGTCTACTTCGCATGCTTATGTTATGATAGGTTTTGATGTTTTTGTTGTGGGTACCCTTCTGTTGCTGAATGTTTTACGATGCTTCGTGTGTTTTCAGGCTTCTATTTTTGTACAGTCTCACGTCCGTGCTCATGTTGAGCTGATGTGGCTACTGAGTTCTTCAACTCCTATTGGTTGGCTCAACAGAATGATCCAATTCAAAGAGAAGTCACGCAAGGCGGTGCGTCATTTGCTGTATGACAGCTTCACCATCGTCTTTTGTTTTAGCTGAACACTTCATCAATTGCCATGTATTACAAAAGGGGTTGTAAGATGCAATTCACAAATATACATGTTTCCTACGTTGTCAAGATTCGATTTGCGGTAATAAAATAATATCACCTGCTCAAATCATGAATGTTATGAACTATATACTGCAGTTCAAAAAATTTCTCTACACCAATAATATGCACCGATATATGTACCCTAGTGAATCATAATATCCTAGTGAGCAATGGGAGGAAGGAAAAACATTACATAAACTACTCTTTTTTTAGTGTACCGATGAAGGATTTCTCTACTGTATAATCACATTCTTGCATAACAGCATTCTTGAGAGGGTAGTCATATGTGATGAACATCAACCTTAGGCTATAGCTTTCACATTTGAATGATTTGATGCATTGTTGAATCACCGACATGGATAAATATTCTTCTTGCATTAGATTCTTTGCTTGGATTTAGCATATGTTGTGTCTGATGATTCTCTACTGTGTGCTCTGTTCGATCCTCAAGGTTGCTTATCTGTCACCAAGGGTGAAGTTCAGGCATCACCCCGGACTTTTGATTTATCAGCAAACCACAAGTGTGATGTCTTAATGTGATATACAATTTCAGTACTTCAAAGTTATTAGTTGTTGCATTACCATTTTACTGAAGCATCAATTCCATAATTTTAGTGATCAGGTGAACCCAGGTTTTATTTTTTGCATGCAAAATCCCTCTTCTCCTCTTATCACTGTATTAAACTTGTTAGGTTTCAGGAAAAGTTTATTGTTTTTAAAATTGTTTTTTTAATGTTACTAGGGTGATGAAAATGTTGGAGTGGCACTTTTGACTTATCCTGTTCTAATGGCTTCTGACATCCTTTTGTACCAGGTAAAGTTTGCTCGTGGCTATCATTTTTTATTTGTATTCCCAGTTGTGTAAAGGCTCATGTTAGTAGCATATAATTCAATTTTCAATTTTTTTGTTTTTTTTACACTGCATTCCTTACGGTGTTATCAACAATAGCTTATTGAATGATTGCAGTCTGATTTGGTACCTGTTGGTGAAGATCAGACACAACATTTGGAATTAACTCGTGAAGTTGCTGAACGTGTAAATAATCTATACGGTGGAAGAAAGTGGAAGAAAATGGGAGGGTGAGATAAATTCCATTATTTTGTCCTATCTCTTGCAGTTCCAGCAGTTGTTTCTCTCATTATGATAATGTCATGTCTATTTGTGTTTGCAGGAGAGGCGGTTCGCTATTTAAGGTGTGTGTAATCATGCATACACATGGTTTGACATCCTTTCAAGTTTCAATACCTTCAGTGATCTATGTTATGCTTACTGTACTTTTTTTGTTTATTTAGGTTCCTGAAGCCCTTATCCCTCCAGCAGGGGCCCGTGTTATGTCCCTAACTGATGGTCTCTCCAAGGTAATTAACCGTACTCGTATCGTATCATTTGTTACCTGATCTCAAACTGATTACTTTTCTGTTGTTATTAATTATTATTGAAGTATCTTTATACTTCTAGTCTAGATATTCATTCCTGATCATATACATAATATTTACAGAGCTGACTCCGTGCACCTATATTTTATACTTACCTGCTCAATGTGTTGTCTGTGTATGTCTGTAAAGTGCTGACTTCTGTTCTGTTTATTGGTGATAGATGTCCAAGTCTGCTCCTTCAGATCAATCTCGTATTAACCTTCTTGACCCAAAAGATGTAAGTACACAGTAATATGAATTGAATTCTCTTGTACTTTTGTGTTCTTTGTTTCATCAACTGACCATGTTTACGCTTATCGGTTTCTGCATTTAGATTTATCCTGATAATTGTCTAATTTTTTTGCAGGTGATCGTGAATAAGATCAAACGCTGCAAAACTGACTCGTTCCCAGGGTCTGTAGCCTCCCTCCCTCTCTCTCTCTCTCTCTCCCCCTTGTGCGGCACATAGCCTTTGGTAAGTAACCCATGTCATTTAACTTGTACATTCCAGCTTGGAGTTCGACAACCCAGAGAGGCCGGAATGCAGCAATCTTCTCTCAATCTACCAGATTATTACTGGGAAAACGAAAGAGGTTAGTTAACTTTTGCATGCTTGCATAGTACACCTACCCAGGCAGAACATGAAGCAGGGTCACCTGCACATGGACGGTTTCATCCATGGATTTTTTGGCTTGTTTGGTCTCTTTTTTATCTGGTTTTGCATATTTAGACCCGCACCATCTGTAATACAAAAATGGCACCCCTGTAGGTTAGGCATGCGACACGTGTCCTTGCCGCACTCCAGGACCACGGTTGCAACGTACTGCGTTTCGGGAGCGCTGCATGCGGCCTGCCGCGCACGGGGAGTGCTAGAGGACAGCTGCCACGCACGGGTCCGCAGTAGGTAGCCTGGGCGCCTGCCGCTCTTCCAGAGCATGGCAGGGAGCAGTTTGGAAACGGGATCGTGTAGTTCCGACCACTATTTACTACAGTGTGCTACAACGGTGCTACAATATGCTAGGGATCGGAACAATGATTTTGTTACAATGGTGTAGTATTCTACAGTTCCCTCTCACTGTGCGCCACTATTTACCTCTGATCTGAATCCCTCACGGTAGGCATGCTCCTGCACTCCCCGTGCGAGGCAGGCCGCATGCACCGTGGTAGGTCACATGCATCGCTCCCGAAACGCGGTATGCTGCAGCCGCGGTCCGAGAGTGTTGTAAGGTACACATGTCATTTGTCTAACCCAGTGTTGTGTTATTTTTTTGAATTTATGGGCGGTGTGGGGCTAGATGTACAAAACCGGATCCAAAAGAGGTCAAATCAGCCAAAAACTCTTCATCCATGTCCAGCATCATATTGTAGATTGACAAGATGGTTTACCTAATTCAATATCCCAATTGATCTTTTAAGTTATTTGGTTTGACAGGAAATTGATAGCGAATGCCAAGATATGAACTGGGGAACATTCAAGGCTACCCTTACGGATGCTTTAATCGATCATCTGCAACCTATTCAGGTTTGACAATCCCAAGATATGAACTGGGGATCACGTTCAGCCCTTGTGCTTACCATATCCAACTATCCCAAGATAATCAAATTCAATTCACCTGCATAATCAATTTCATCTTGCATATACCCCTTTGGTTATTACACTTCTTTTCACCTTTTTGTAGGTCCGCTACGAGGAGATAATGTCGGATCCGGGTTATTTGGATAATGTTCTGTTAGATGGAGCAGGCAAAGCTGCTGAGATAGCAGACACTACCCTCAACAACGTATACCAAGCCATGGGTTTCTTGCGCAGATAGCGTCTGTTTCAACCGTCCGGAACATTTCACAAAAACTGCGAGGTCAATTTTTTTTTTGTTCGAGCTGTGCGTACTTTGGGCTCCAATACTAGTATTCTTGCACTCGTTGGCCCTTCTACATAGATTTTGAGATCCCCATTCTTCGACGAGAACGTATTTCATTTTGTTTGATGATACTTGAATTAGCCTTTTCTTTCGAGTTGTCTAACAAAAAGTTGGACAATCCGTTAATGGCGACTGTAAACTAATTATTCATTCAAAGGTAATGTCGAAATTCCGTGCCTTTTGTAAACTTACAACAATTTCTTCAAAGTCAACTCCGTGTCTATGGCGGAAGGAATTTCGACTACAGACGAATGAAGGTTTCTACTTACCGTACGCTTTGAGCTAAGTAAAAACAAAGAGCGCACAACAAAAACTACTTTACATCTCTCCCCTAAGATGCAAGGACACATGCAAATGTGGTGTAGCGTCTATATGAAATTATGAACGCTCACAAGCACACACAGATAATGCTACACCTTACGTATTTGCTTTTAAGATGTATCGCAAAATTGCAAAAGCTTATGAACTTTAACAATTCTTAGTCACCAGTTCACTGCTCACGCCGTCCTGACTCTTGATGTGGCAGCGCCCCAGCGACAATCACCATTTCAGAACACTACAACCCACATAAAACATTCTCATTTGTCCAGTGTCCACAACCTTCAATTACCAGCGCCCCAGCAATTCAGCATAGTCCTGCAGGCTGCAGTTGCGCCAGCTTACAGCCACTGGCAAAATATTGTTGCAACCTGAAAACTGTGGAATGCAGTAGCGTACGATGGTTAATCGCATCAACAGAGAAGAGGCTTTCATGTTAACCCTCCACTTAGGACTAACGCAGCCTGGGTGATGACTCTAGCAATCCTGTGAATCTCATGCTGTACGGATTGCCAGGACTCAGAAGTACTTGTTCTCTTTGCCGTCTGAATGGCATCATCAACACCTGGATACACTTGCGCTCCATAATCGTCGTGCAGTGAAGGTCCATAAATCTGTGTGATTTCGTTTCCGTAAGTACAGCGGGGTACTGTACAGGATAAACCGATAACAACACTTTCTGAAACCACAGAAACTTACCAGGTGTTTGTACCATGGTCTTCCAAACAGTCCTTCCCGCTCTGTGAATGCCCGTTCAGTCATCATCAACCGGTCATTCAGATCTCTTACCTTCAAGGGATTGTTTCTCCAGGGGGGCCAAACTCTCCATGTCTGTAGAGCCTAATGAAAAATAAATAAGAAACTAGAAAGTTTAAAGTTTCAACTATGAACAGGCAATAGCAGGCAGCAATCGGAAGCACAAGATACCTTCAGTTCAGAATCCACTTTTAGAACTGCACTTTTGAACTCTTTGATTGACTTATACAGGGGAGATAAGCTGACAGGCATTCCCAGTACCCTCTCATTTACATCTATCGCACCATTCTGCTAATCAACAGCGACTGTCATGATCCTCTGAATTTCGGACTTCTCATTACAGAGAGAAGATGCGCAGTTCTGAAACAAGACGATACATAATTTGTCTGAGAGCACTGAAGGACAAGTTACCTCAAGCTCTACAGTATATGAGCTGTAGTTGAAGGGTAGGATCTCCTCATCTGAAAGCCTCAAAGCAACAAGCCCCCATATGCTTGCAGCTACAAGGACAGATGAAGTTAACTTGAGATTTTGCTGGTGGAGTTATGATTTTACAAACACAACAAAATTTAGCACGACCCATTTTCGATGGTCAACTCAGGCAAAAGTACAGATGCCGGACCATGCAGTAAAAAATTTCCCACATTTTTACAAGCATACTTACATTAAATAAAGACAATGGAGTTAACATATGCCTCAGAGTTCTATGTGTAGAGAGAGATTGGGGGAATCACCACACGCCCAAGTGGGGGGGGGGGGTGCCTTTCATATATATAGCCATGAACAGGTACAGGGGTATATTAGTAATTATCCTAATACCCGCCCGCAGTCGTAGCGGTAGGATCACGGACGCACAGACTGGTCCGGAAATCACTAAACAACTGTACAGGGAGACCCTTGGTCATGATATCCGCGAACTGGTGTGTCGAGGGAACATGGAGCACTCGAACCTGTCCCAATGCAACCTTCTCGCGGACGAAGTGGATGTCGATCTCGATATGCTTCGTGCGACGATGATGGACTGGATTGGCCGTCATGTAGACGGCACTGACGTTGTCGCAGTAAACGACCGTCGCGACGGAGACCGAGATGTGCAGTTCCTGAAGAAGCTGTCGCAACCAACAGCATTCGGCCACGACATGAGCCACAAAGACGATATTCGGCCGGTATTGAGCGGGAGACCGTGGTTTGGCGCTTGGATGACCAGGAAACCAGGTTGTCGCCGAGGAAGACGCAGAAGCCGGAGGTGGAGCGGCGTGTGTCGGGGCAGCCCGCCCAGTCGGCATCGGAGTAGGCGATGATCTGGTTGACGGTGCCGACGCCGAGGTGAAGACCAGCAGAAAGAGAACCCTTGACGTCTCGGATGCGCTTGATCGCCGCGAGTGCGGCTCGCGAGATCATGCATGAACAAGCGGACTTCTTTGGGCGGCATAGGCGGATCGGGCCGTGTCGGTCGTCGCATTGGAGTGCACCGGCTAGGCTCCGGTACTCGCAGGTCGACCACGGAGCGCCGTCGGTGGCGCGGCTTGGTCCGGTATCGGCCGATGTCGCGGTCGGGTGGCACGCGGACATGCCAGCACGCTGGAGGAGGTCGACGGCGTCTTGGCTGTGACAAAACAGCCCGTCAGCATCACGTGTCACGAGATCCCGAAAATGGTGCAGTCGCCGAGGTCCGTCATGGCGAACTCAGAGTGGAGGCGCGATGATGTCTTTGAAGTAGTCTTGGTGACGATGCCGTGAGGATGATGTCGTCGACGTCTGAAGCGAGTAGGCGGCGCTATCTCCATCTTTGTAAACAAAGAGATGCATCGGACTTGGTCGCGATGAAGCCGTCGCGACGGATGTCTGGCGGCGGTTCCACGCCCGGGCCCTGCTTGAGCCGTCTGATGACTCTGCGAGAAGACGGACATAGTCGGGGTTGGCGAGTCGATGAAGCCCGACGGCCGCTGGCGATGAAGCGGTTTCCTCCAGTGGCCGTGGAGGAAGGCGTTCTTCACATCGGTGGTGAGCAGCCGAGCACGCGGGCGCGATGCTAAGAACGGTGCGTGTCGTCGCCGGTTTGACAACCGGTGAACGTCTCGTCGTGGTCGGCGCCGGCTTTCTTGGGAGAAGCCTCGGACGACCAGCGAGCCTTGTGCCGTGCGAGGAGCCGTCGGAGTGGAACTTGTGCTTGTCTGACCACTTGCCGGTGACAATGTTAGCCGGACGGTCGAGCGAGCGCCAGTGCCGTTGTCCATGAGAGCCTTGTACTCCCGCCATCGCAGCCGCGCCAAGGCTCGGCTCGGCGGTAGCTGCGCGATGGTTCGCCGAGATCGGCGAGGCCGTCGTGGTGGAGAGGTTGAGGCGGTGGGCGGGGCGTAACTGCCGGCTCGAGATCGCGTCGTGGGCGCGAAGGGTGGCGATGGCGCCGGGCGGCCACAGTGTCGAGAACACCGGAGGCACGGGCCGGCGGCGCGCCCAGGTAAACGATGGGACGCCGCCCGCCAGTGAGCGTGATCGGCGCGCCGCCGGAAGCGAGAGGACCGACAGACGCCGCCGCAGCGAGCGGCGATCGGCGCGCCGGCGATCGGCCGGTCAGTCTGGGGGCCGGCGTATATGACCGCCGGTCCGGAGGTCCATCTGCTCAACCTCGCCGGAGGAGGAGCAATCGAGGTAGTCTGCGGTCGCTCAACGCCAAGTGGCGGAGCTGCCGTCGGTGAAGATAGTCCCTGCATCAAAAAGTCAAGTGAAGGCGGCCAGAGGCCGCCGAGGGTGCCGAGGCGACCGGGAACACAAGCTCATCGAAGACAACATGCCGTGAGATAATGATACGGCGGTGGACATGTCGAGCAACGATACCCTGTGGGAGGAGGGTACCCAAGGAACACGCATGGAGTCGAGCGAGGGAGAGCTTGTGAGGTGTCGTGGCACTAAGGTTCGGATAACGAGGCGTAGAACACACGGAGGAGGAATAATCAGGAGCTTCGATGCGGGAGGTGGTAGGGTATCTTGTGATGCAGGATGAGGAGGCGCGGTTAAGCACATATGTGGCAGCAGCGAGGGCTTCAACCCAATAAGGTGGAGGCATGTATGCGTGGATCAGCATGGTGCGTATTGTGTTGTTGATGGTACGAAGCATGCGCTCAGCTTTGCCGTTTTGTGGCGAGGTGTAGGGACACGAAAGACGTAAGGCAATGCCGCGACTGGTAAGGAAGGAAGTGGTGGCATTGTTTACGAATTCGGTGCCGTTATCGGCTTGGAAGCATTTGGGCATAAGGCCGAACTGTGTGTGAGCAAGTGCGACAAAATCAACAATATGACGTTGCACGTCAGATTTATGGCGTAACGGAGCGACCGGCAAAAGTGAGAATAATCATCAAGTAACACAAGATAATATTTATAGCACGAGCGCTAGGAACGGAGATGTCCAAACATCACAGTGAAGTAAAGCAAAAGGAGTAGTAGTAATAGATGTGGAACTACTAAAGGGGAGTCGCGTGTGCTTGCCAAGCTGACAGGCATGACACAAAGACCGCGGACTCTTATTACATGCTATGACCGACATGTGTTGAAGGGTGGCGGGCGGAGGGCGGGGTGACCGAGCGATGATGCCACAAGGTGGGCGAAGTGGCGAGGCGCAATCGTGAGGCGTGGGCGAAGGAAGGGTGTAGAGGTCCGCGGCTATTGCGTGGCGTCCACGCGCCCGTCCGCCGATCCTTATGAAAAAAACGGCGTCAAACTCAATGGAGCGATTATTGTCGCGAGTGAATCGACGAGCGAAAAGCAAATTGCGCGCTAGGCGGGAGCAATGAGGACATCGCTTAGGTGAAATGTGGTGTCGACTCTTGGTAGGGTGGATGTGCCACGTCCGGAAATTGGTATGGTGTTGCCATTGCCTACGATAATGAAGGAATTGGAGTGGGGTAGGCGGGAGAAGCGATATACCATCCGTTGACGACATATGAAGCGATGGCGCCGGTGTCAAGACCCGTTGTTGGCGCCTGAGCGCCATCTGTTCGAGCGGTGACAAGGCGGCTGATCCCACCCGCGGCACCTTGCGTGGTGGAAGCGGTAGCGGCCGCGCGGCCTTGGCTGTCTTGGCGGCGCGAACGCGGTGTGCGTCTGCGTGCGCGCCAGAATCTGCCGGCCGCGAGCACGCCACGGCTGCTGCGGCGCGCCTGCGGGGTCGCCATCTTCTTCCGTGATCGCGCCACGGGTGAAAGCACATCCAGGCGGCGGGAGTGGCGCCGCGATCGCCGCCGCCGTGCCGCCTTTCTTCGATAGCGGTGGCCTGTCGTGGCCGGAGCCGCCGCCTTGGCGACCGCCTCATCCGCCTTCTTTGGAGTTCCGCCGCCGTTTCGTGGCGGCTGCCGCGCCGCCGTAGGCCGGCGGCGTGGCACGCCGCCCGCAAGGCGAGATCCGGCGTGGAGTGCGATCTCGGTGGCGACCTTGCCTTCGTTGGCGAGGCGGAGTTCCTTCGAGACCGGCTTCGCGTCGCGATGGCGAAGGTCGATAGCGGATCGAGTCGGCAATGTTGTCGGCGGTCTTTGGAGAAGCGAGGTTGAGGCCGCGCAGCGATTGAGGCGAGTGCGAGTCGAGGACGGCGTGGCGTAACGCCACGCAACGCGTCTGCGGTGGCCTTCATCTTCCGGCGATGCTCGTCGATGGAGAGTACCTGTGCCATGGAGTGGAACTCGTGGCCGAGGAAAGCGGCGTGAAGCTTTGTTCGCTGAAAGAGAGCTTCGATGGCGACCCAAAGGTGGCGAGCGATCAGCGCGGCGGCGAGGCCGAGGGGCGTCGTCCGCGACGGCCGAGAGCCAGCGTGGACGCAGAGTCGGCGATCGCCAGCGAGCATCTCGTAGGCGTCTTGCGTGAGCCATCGACATCTGCGGCTCGAACTTGCCGCAAATGAGGAAGAACGGGGACCGCGGTTGAAGTTAGGCGCTTCAACTCGAGGGCCACCGGGGCGTCGCGACTTGACGGCGATCGTCGCGTAGGGGCGGCGAAGATGGCGGCGCGACGTCGATCCGGTGGAGGCCGTGGTACCGCTCGATGACGAGGAGGACGTCGCCATGGCGTGGCGAGACGGATGGGTTTGGGCGGCGCCGGGTGGCAGCCGAGATTGGGAGGGGAGGTGAGGGGAGGTGGCCGGCGGAAGTTGTTAGGGGTGGGTTGTTGCTTGCGTGGTGGAGGATTTGTGTTGGCGGTGGGTGGATAGAGTGGCGGTAGGGAGTGTAGGGGTTGTTGGCCGGGAGATGTGTGGCGGCCTGGTGCAGAGAGGCGGAAGGGAGATGACCGGGGGTGGTGGTTTGAAGGGCTAGGGTTTTAGAAGGCCCAACAATTGCTCTGATACCATGTAGAGAGATTGGGGGAATCACCACATGCCCAAGTGGGGGGGGGGGTGCCTTTCATATATATAGCCATGAACAGGTACAGGGGTATATTAGTAATTATCCTAATACTATGCAAGTGAACAAGATCCATCTTATAATCTGACCAAAAAGTAAACAAGATCTAATGAAAACTGCATGGAGAACTACAAAGCTCAAATCCCAGCAAAGAAGAAGGTTCGATGTTTGTCATTTGTTTTTCTCTCCAGCAGTTGAAGAAGCATGTACGTGAAAATGCCATAACATGCATCGCCAAGGGACAGTTGCATGTGCATAAGTAGTACCATTTAGGTAGGACGAAGCTGTACCTGCGACATGCCTGCGGAACAAGGGATCTCCAAACTTTTCCATCCATACGAAGTCATCATACAAGCTATGGTAGACTGCATATCCTGCAAACAAATAGCACTCTTATTTGATTCAATCTAACAAAATTTCTCAATCTTCTAAGAGGAATGCAAATAACAGTACAACGGGTCATTTCAAGGAAAGTAACTTAATGAACATAGGTAGATAAAAAAAAAAGAACAAACCTGACCCAATAGACATGTCAACTGAAGGAATGCCAATGTGTTGAACAAAGGCAGAATAATCTGATCCTCCACCTCCTAATCTTCCAATCTTAATATATAAGTGTGTCATCAGCACTCTTAAATTCATCAGAAATCTTAAATTTGCATCTAATATAGCAAAAGCATCACACACCTGAACTTAGAACAAAAGGAAATAAAACTAGGTCTAGGCTATACATAATATTTTTCCCTTTACACGCCAAGTGCTCAAAATACTTAAAGAACAAGCTTGTATAACAAGAAAGCAACAGCTTTAGCTAAAATGAACTGCTTACCAAGGGGGAATTATTAGAAGCCATCCACAAGTCATACAGACTTTGTGTCCCATTATCTGGATCTTGAACCTTCCTCGGAAAGAAAGAAAACACATAATATTTAGAGAACCAGTATAGTTGGTGGTAAAAAAAACAAATTCACTATTTGGTTTTTTATCGTAGTTAGCAGATATTCGCACTAACAACAATTACATTACAAACTAAACTGTTCCTTGTTCCGATGAGTAACGACAAAACAAATTGTACAAAACGCTAAATAGAAAAAGAATTTATTCTGGTTGTAAACTAGTTGCTGGACTGTCCCCTTGGCATAACTGCACAAACCATGCAATTAAGCTCATCGTAATTTTCAGTCAAATAATACGTTATATTTGCTATAACGAACTGAAGGACATAATTATTTCAAACTAGAATACCTGTTTGCTCGCTTGTTTAAGCAACTCATCAAGTTGAGGACTGGCTGATGCATCAAATCCAGGACCATGCACCGCAGAATCAACATTCAGGTAAGCAACAGTTCTTGAAGTTAGCATTGCCCTGTTCTCTTCAACCCATTCAGTGGATCCTATCTGAATTTTTGTAACGAGATCAGTATAAAAAAGACAGGTTAATTGCTTGATAATACTTTCAGAGAGAGAGAGAGAGAAGGGGAGAGAGACCAGTCCGTACTCCTCAGCATCCCAGTTACACAAGATTATGGTCCGTCGAGGTCTCCAGCCCTTCTTTTGTAGCTCAGACAACCTTTGAGCTAGCTACATTCAATGTCAGTTAGCAAGCAAAGAAATTGCACCAAATCATAGGTAGAATAAAAGCAAAAAATGACAACAGGGCAACCAAATATGGCATACCTCAAGCAAGGCTGCCGTTCCACTGTTCGGGTCAACTGCCCCAAATGTCCATGCATCACGATGATTACCAAGGATTACATATCTGTATGTGTGTGATGATTATCTTACTGGGTATGTACTGTTTTTTTAACTCGCAAATTCATCAGTGCTAGTAAAGTTGAAATACTATACAGGAACGTGCTCGTATCCTCATATCAGAATCTATCTGTTTCAGAATTGGAAACCAAGAAATCTCTAATTAATTACTCACAGAATGAAATGCAACTTAGTTTCTGTAGTTCAATTCGAGATGAACACTTTGTGTACAAGCTCGTAACGAAGGGTGCGATCTTGCTCGTGAAGGAGTTACAGTTGTATTGAATTTTTATCCAGTGTCTTCACACTGTAGCTTATGGTACGGAATCAACATAGAGCCAGAGGGCACAGTGCTGCTGGGAGTAGGAGCTTGGGTACTTGGGTGGGGAACTGAGCAGGGTGAATGGTGGGCGGTTTGGGGATATCGATTGTTCGAACCAGAAACGTGGAGAGTTTACCTTTCAGGTTCTTCTTTCCCTTCAATCACCGAAATGACATTCTGAATAGTAGCCATGGTCTCATTCCCCTACAAAGAAAGACACCCAAGTAGGCAAGTATCACAACCTCGACCCATAAATAGCAATTGATATCACCTTTCCATTCCAACACGACAGCAACTTACTATGTAGGTCAGATTCAGTACCGCCGGCCCGGGCCCGAGCCGGTAAACCGGCGCGCCATCGCCCCCTTGCCAATCCTCGGGCGCGACATCTCCGCCGATGAGCTGTAGTATCTGCTCCCCATCCCTTCCTGACACCGGCAGCGCCGGTATCCCCGGCATGTCGTCGGTGGCCATCGCCTCCGCGACGGTCACGCGCTCGCACCCCTCCGACGACGCCCACATCGGCGTCGTGGGGTCCCCCACCCCCTTGAACGTGCTTCCCACCTGCACGCCGGTGGGCGGCATCCACGGCCCATCCGGGAAGGCCTTCCCCGCCGCGTAGTCCTTGGCGTCGGTGTATATCACCGCCGCCGCGGCACCAGCGTCGCGGGCATTTTTCACGATGTCGCCACGGAACACCTTGCCGTAGCGTGCGAGGGCGACTTTACCAGTGACGTTTACGCCGCGGGAGGCGAGGTAGGCGAAGTCCTCCGCGCGGCCGTAGTTGGCGTAGACGGCCTCGGCAGCGACCGAACCGGACGCCGCGTAGGCGAGGAAGGTGGGGACGACCTCCACGGAGACTGCAGCGTAAGGGTCGCCGGGGTAGGTGTCCTGCACCAAGGCGAAGGAGGTGGTGGGGCGGCCGGGCGCGGAGAGGGAGAGCGAGCGGCGGACGGGGTAGGAGAGGAGGACGGAGTAGGGCGTTACGCGGGTGGGGAAGGAGAGGGAGGAGAGCGCGGAGACGACGTGCGCGGCGGCGAGCGCGTTGGTCCCGGTGCCCGCGACGTGGGGGCGGAGGGTGAGCGCGCGGAGGTGCGCGGCGGCGGTATCGTTGGAGCCGAGGGAGAGGAAGAGTGAGCGGTAGTAGGACGGGGCAGGCGCGACGAGGAGGTGGTGGGAGGCGGCGAAGGCCGCGGCGACGAGGAGGAGGAGCGGGTGGAGCCTCGCGGCGGCGTGGCGGGGCGGAGGAGGAAGGGTGGGGATGAGCGGGGTCTGAGCTGACGAGTTGTCGTCGTCGTGGGGCGGCGGCATGGCCGCGTCGGGCAAGGCTGTGCTGTGACTGGTGTCTGGTGTGGAGCGGCGGGAGCGGAGTAGCTATGACGCTAGAGTCTGGAGAGAGAGAGTGAGACCGAGATGAGGCGGAGACGCCGAGCCGGGAGTTGTGAGGCCGTGCCGGGAGGGGGCGTATGGCTGACAGCGTGGGGTTTTGCGGGCGTTTTCGTTATCTTTCGTTATCGTCGTGGCTGCGTGCCTGCGTGGCGTGTGATTCGTACCGGATGTTTTGTCAGGAGCCGGAAAATTTTGCCTTTTCAGCGGTGTGGGCCTGGCCGAGTGGGTGGAGAGACGTGGATTGATTCTGCTAGGATTAATCTTGTTTTAGTATTCTTGGTTTCTTTTCGTTTCTGTTTTAGTATTTGATTTCCGAGTAGGTTCTAGAGGCTTGTAACGTGTAAGAAACAGAAGCATGAGGTGAGTTGAGCAGAGAAAAAATAAATAAAAATACAAAAAAGAGTAGCGGTGCTTCCGAAAGGAATTGTTTCGGTTCTCGGTTGTTTCGTTTTGTCTCTGTGATTCGTTCTGAAGAAAAACAGCGAGCGCAGGCTATTTCACGTGAAGTCAGAAGAGCAGAGGAGCTGCTCATTGCATAGGGAACCAGGAGGGTTGCATCACATGAAGAAAAGGAGGACAGAGAGGGCACTGCTTTGTAGGATAGTAACTGCTTCGTGCAAGTCAAGTCTAGCAAGGGACAGCAAGCGGGACCCACGGCCAAAGTGAACCAAGAACATATGGTGTGTCTCTGGACGAAGCAGTAGCGACTAGGACCAGCCTGAGTTTTTGTTGTTTCTTTGGAAAAAAATCCGAAGCAAAGACAGTGCAAGATTAAAGAAAAATTTTAACAGTTGGTATCAGGACATTTTGATCTTGATGGTACCTAAAAATTATACACGACAAGGTGAAGACAGGGAATGAGCCGTTCTTCCTCCTATATCATGTCCTGATGACCGACAATTACCTAGTGTGGGCAATAAAGATGGAAGCGAACATACGTGCCCAAGGAGTCTGGGATGCAGTCGATCCGAAGGTGAATGACAAGGAGATAGATGGCTGTGGATATCGTGAGGATATGTGCATGATCTTAAGATGATGAGTCAATTGGCAATGGCTTTGTTGGTTTGTAAAATCTCGCGTTTTCGGGATTTGCTTCAATCTGTCAGACCACAGGCGGTCTGACCGGTGGCATCGGCGGTCAGACCGCCCGTGGAGAGGTTCGACCGGCCGTGGTTGCCGGTCCGACCGGGTTCGGTTCAAAGTGGGTTTTGAAGCTGAGCCAAAAATAGGTTGTGTAGGCAAGTGAGGGGAGTCTCCTGGATGTGGTCACATAATTTTTGGAGCTCCCAGTCGAAAGTTCTATTCATTTGAAAATTCCAGAAGGTTTCGGATTTTCAAGATGAAAATTTGGCTAAGTCATTTCGGGCGGTCCGACCGCCGTTATGGAATCAGTCCGACCGGCCTAAAATCAGTCGGACCGGCTGTGTGGGGCGGTCAGACCGCCGATCACTTGGAGGTTAGACTTCTTGGCATTGTTGTTGTTTTGATTGTGTTTAATGTATGGATGTCAACGCTTTATTGTTGTATATTGCATTGTTGAACTGACGTGGGTCAAGTTGTGAAGAACTTGTTCCTGGAGACGATTTGTTTGTCTATTCTTTGTGCGGTGGCTTGCGAGTCAACGACGCTAGCGGTGAGGTGGATCGGGACTACGCTTGGAAGCGAGAGGTCGGTAACGATCATAGATGCCGGGTGGTCGTGTGACTCAAGCATGGTGCGAAATGGGCAAGATGGATCGAGCGGGTAGTTCGGTCGTACCGGTTGGATCGGCGGTGCGGAAGTCGGTGCAAGTCTCTAGGAGATTCCGATGGGATTCGGACGGGAGAGACTTGCCGACGTGATGAGAGCCGCTGATCAACCTACACGTAGTGAAGCAGGCGATTGCTTCAACAGATGTGTGTGAGTGGGTCCTATGTGTGTGTGGGTCCCATGTGTGAAACCCTAGCTCTCCTATAAATAGAAAGGGGGGAGATGTAAAACCCCCAAGCACTTTTAGCCCTCATTTGGAAAGCCCCTTGTTAGGGTTAGGGTTTGGAGAGGAGAGGAGAGGAGAGGAGAGGAAGATTGTGTGTGTGCTCTTTGTTGAGCTCTTGTCCTCCTTGAGGGAGTGGCTTTGTAAGCATCTTGTGGGATCAATCAATCTTGTGATGCTTGCTTAAGAGATCGATTGTCTCCTTTGTGTTCTTATCTCTTTTGTTGATTTTGGTGCTTCCTTGATTCAAGTGTTTATGCTTGGTCTCTTGACCGATTTTATCTTGCTTTGATGTGTGGGAATACTCCTAGAATCATCTAGATCATCAACCCCCACAAGCAAGTCTTGAATCAAGATTTTCATATTTCTAGGTTTTGGAACACTTCTTTGGTAAAACCTTAAGAGATCGTTTCTACGAAGTGGATCTGAACAATCGTCGCTAGAAATAGGCCTTAGATATCCTTAAGGATGTGTGCTCCAAATTTGATCAAGTTTCATTGGTTGAATCAAAAGTTGGACCAAATTTCGTTTTGGATTTGGGCATTGTGTTTCGATTCTGGACTAAATCGGTCCGATCGGTTTATCAACGGCGGTCAGACCGCCAGCTTTCAGACCGCCCATTAACGGCCGGTCGAACCGATTTCCAGCGGTTGGACCGCCACTTGTCTGCCGGTCAGACCGCCCGTGTCCAGACCAGCCCAGTGAGATCAATTCTCCATATTTGTGCTGTGGTTAAAGGGGGTAATTTAATTCATCACAAGGCTTCCTCTGTGCGTGTACTGATCTTCTTAGCTTTCATAGCTAACGGAGAAAAGTTCGTGTTGAATTTGATTAAGGCGAAAAAAATTAAGAAAGCGTCTATTCACCCCCTAGTCGCCTTTGCGGTCCTACAACGGCAAGGTGGACCAGACGGCTTTGGCCATCATCTACCAGGCGGTACCAGACTTCATGATACGACAGCTCATCGGCAAGGAGACGACACGTGAGGCGTGGGTGACGCTTCAAAAGATGCACGAGGGAGTTGATCGCGTGAAGGAGGTGCGGTTCTAGAATTTGCACACCGAGTTCGAAAATCTTCAGATGGGAGAAACCTAATTGGTGGACGAGTTCGCCGGCAAGCTGACTTCACTGTACAATCAGATTGTCTCTCTCGGTGACGAGATGGAGGAATCTGTGGCAGTGAAGAAATACCCGCGCGTGCTACCAGAAAAGTTCATACCTGTCGTCACAACACTCATGTACTCATCGGATCTGGAGACAAAGAAGATCGAGGAGATTACCGGTTCCCTCAAGGCGCATGAGAAACTACTGAGGGGGTATCAGTCCTGTAATGAGCAAATGTATCATTCCCATAACGAGCAGGCGTTGCTGTTAAAGAGGCATACAAGAAGTGGCGACAGACAAATTTACAAGGAATCGTCAGAGGAGAACGACCGTAGCTCATCAAGAAGCCGCGAGCACGAGCGTGGACGCGGGCGTGAGTGAGGCGGCGGAGGAGGACATGGACATTGGGCTAGGAAAGACGATGGTGACAGATCCCGTGACAAGTCACATATCAAGTATTTTAAATATGATAAATACGGTCACTACATGTCGGAGTGCCGCAGCCACATAAAGTGCTTCAACTGTGACAAGTATGGACATTACGTCTCAGATTGCCAAAACAAGAAGAAAAACGAGGAGGTAAACCTCACCTGAGCTAGTGAAGACGACGAGCCGACCCTGTTTTTCTCCTTATGTGTCAACGAGACGCCGGTCGTGCTGATGTTGAACGAAGAGAACATAGTTCTTAAACTACGCACAGAGGGAGGCAATTACGATCACACTGATTTGTGGTACTTGAACAATAGAGCAAGCAATCACATGACGGGAGATCGCTCCATGTTCTATGAGCTTGATGAGCAGATTACGGGCAAAGTCAAGATTGGAGACGGCTCTACGGTGGAGATAAGAGGCAAAGGATCAATGCTGTTGCAATGCAAGAACGGTGATCAGAAGATGATGTCTGATATTTTTTTATACCGAGTTTGTCCAACAACATACTCAGTCTCGGGCAGTTGGCGGAACGGGGGTGCAGGATGAGTTCTTACGTGTCTATGACAAGAACAAAGATCTGTTGATGAAGGTGAAAAGATCGCTGAACCGGCTGTATAAAATTTCTCTGAAAACTTGTAAGCCAATTTGTGTGAAGGATAGTCTAGAAGAGCCAGAGCGGAACTTGGGAGTAGAGCCAGGACAGGAGATCTATGGCATTGTTGGTCTCACCAGCCAAGGACATGGTAGGACTCAGGGACGACACGTAGTTGGCACACGAAGCGTAGCACACGAAGCTTTGGGAGGTCCAGACAGTGCGCAGCAAGGCACACAGGGCATTGCGGGGGCGGCGAGTCCCATACGCATGAAGGGGTGTGACACACATAAAGTTGGCGCAGGAGGCGCAGTGGGCAGTGGCTTGGGAAGACAAGCCGGTCAAGGAGGCACGCATAGGGGTAGCAGCTCGGCCACTGGGGGCAGGAGGCCTCACGCACATGCAGCAGATGCATGAAGTAGCGGCTCGACAGGCTCTGGAGGTCCAGGCGGCAGGAGCTGCGGCTTGGTTGTGTCGGGCGCTGCTGAGGTAGGCAACACACACGCGCACACTGCAGGGAGCAAGCCGGTGGTGCAACAGGTAGCATTAGGGAGGACGTGCGTGTCATGGCACATACGTTCATAAGCAACTCGGGGAAGCCGCCGGGGAATAAAAGTCAGCATGAAAAATGGTCATCACAATAAGCATGGCCATGAAAAGCCAAAGAAGCTTAAGAGGAAAAAAATCGGCGCGATCAAAGTGAATAAATAAGATTAAAGGTGTGATTATTAGGATTAATCTTGTTTTGGTATTCTTTGTTCCTTTCCGTTTCTGTTTTAGTATTTGGTTTCCGAGTTGGTTCTTGAGTCCGTTTACGAGTCTAGGATTTCCGAGTTGGTTCTTGAGTCCGTTTACGAGTCTAGGATCTCAGCCTATATAAGGCTTGTAAAGTGTAAGGAATAGAAGTATGAGGTGAGTCGAGCGGAGAACAAATAAAAATACAAAAAAGAGGAGTGGTGCTTCCGAAAGAAATTGTTTCGATTCTCGGTTGTTTCGTTTTGTCTCTGTGATTCGTTCTGAAGAAAAGCAACGAGCGCAAGCTATTTCACGTGAAGTTAGAAGAGCAGAGGAGTTGCTCATTGCGTAGGAACCAGGAGGGTTGCATCTAGGGGTGAAAACAGATCGGATACGGACGAATAATGGTTTTGCCATATTTGTTTTCATATTTTTTTCGAATCCAGATACGAATACAGAGCAAATACGAAATGAAACAAATACGGCCGCGAATATTTTTTGGAACATGAAAACCCCTTAAATTGTATATCAGAAATTAACGAAAACATATAACTAGTTTATTTGATACAAACATTCATGAATTGTTCATATTTTCAGCAACCACACATAACATTGGCACTGCCAAGTTGCATTAACTAGTTCATCGCAAATATAACACTTAGCTTACCATATTTATCTAATAAGTCATAACTCACAAAGTCACAAGTCATCACACATTCATACTCAGTTCATTATATACATAAAACTTAGTTCACACTAACATTGATCAGGCTAGATGATTAATCTATACACAAATGACAGTAACATCCCAAAGTATGTTACCAAAAGTAAAATTAATAAAGTTATTATTTTATTAGATTTTTTGATATTTAAAAGAGTTTTATTGGTTAAAAAGAAAATAAAGTCAATTATTTAATTTACTAGTTTTCAATGTCAAAAGTAAAATTTATTAAGATTTCTGGGTTTTTATTGGATTTAAAGTGAAAATAAAAAAATAATTAATTTCTTGAATTTTTTGGATTTTAAAAAGGTTTTTTTTCCTATTTTTCAGGAATTAAAAATAATTTATGTGCAAAAATAAAAACTAACTTTAACTTGGAATTAATTTTATTAAGTTCAAAATAATTCAATGAATTTGAATGATTTTTTCTAGATTTTTTTTAAACTCTATTTGCTATTTTCTAAAATGTTATTTGATTTGTTGTATTTTCTGAAATTCAAAAATCAATTAAAATCATATTTTCTCTTTTGGGCCGAAATCCTCTTCTTTTGGGCTGAAATTCGGATATCCGAACTTGGCCTTATCCGGATAATCCGTATCCGTATCCGCCGGATAGCATGGCTACCGTATTCGTTTCCGTTTCCGACAAAAAAAATCCGAATCCGTTTCTGATCCGAAAATTATCCGAGAAAAATCTGATCTGAGACAATCCGAATCCGTTTCCGTCCGGATCGGTCGGAAATTATCCGTTTTCATCCCTAATCGCATCACACGAAGAAAAGGAGGAGAGAGAGAGGCACTGCTTTGTAGGACAGTGACTGCTTCGTGCCAGTCTAAGAAGGGATAGCAAGCGGGACCCACGGCTAAAGTTGAACTAAGAACATCTGACGTGTGTCTGGATGAAGCAGCAGCGACTAGCATCAGACGTTTTTATTATTTCTCTTAAAAAATCGAAGTAAAGACAGTGTAAGATTAAAAGGAAAGCTCCAACAGATTCGGACTGCGGTTTTTTATTTCTTCTTTTTTTGAGGTTGGTTGTAGTGGCGTGGACCGGAGCATCTTGGACAGACCAGGGTTTCTTCGGGCATGACGATACGATAGGATGGGTTGTCGTCTTTGCCGGCTGAGTTGGGCTACGCTTGCTGAGATTTCATTGAGATTTCTGTTCGGCCTTCTTCAAACGTACCTACATTAGGTCCAGGAAACAAGAGCGGAAAAGCTTGCTCTCTCCTTTCTCCGGGAAAAAAAGAGTGTACAGAATACGTGCAGTTAAAATTTAAAAACTTTGGTTCTCAATTTTTTTTTATAAATATTTAGATCAGATGCATAAAAATCATATCTAAGTTCATCTTGAAAAAGTACTTTTGTAATATTTATAATATTATTAGTTTTATAAATATATAATAATAATAATTAGTGATTAAAATTATATTTTAAAGACTATGTTGCTGTCCAAAGCGACTTGTTTTTCTTAACTGGAGAGTATATCGCCATCTACTATCTAACTGAGCATCATAAAGCATCCATCGTATTCATGCATGTCGCTTTGGTTGGAAAACGTAAACAAAAGAAAACGAAAGGATAAAATATGTCATGTTATTGAGAAATATAGCTTCGTAGGGGCTAAGTTTGTAATTACTAATGCTTACATGTGGGGACCAAAGAGAGATGTGAGAAGGATGACATTGTTATAAGCCACTGACTGTACGTGAGAAAGGGGATCGAACAGAAATGAACAAAGAACAAAGGTGGTAGCTAGGCTCTCTCCTCCCCCAACTATGTCCTCCCACCTCGAATTCCTTCTGTCCAATTTTCAGTCTCCTTCCATTTCCTAATCTTGATTTGCTTTTCCCTGTCTTTGATTCCACTTTTCCTAATTTGTATCTCCAAACTTGTATCTATTGTTGGTTTGGCAATATGGCACTTGGATTTGGTGTGGATCGGTAATCCATGGTGAAGGATCGTGACAAAATATTTGCAACGACATTCATCACTCATTTATGAATTTTCGGATTCGTCGATTTCAATACTTTTCTTGTCATGAAATTAAACAAAACTGACGCCGCGCTGAATTACTTGCAACTTTCAGTTCCATGTTGCACAATTTGCAGTACCAAAAACACTCACAATCCTAGTGTGTCATAAACAAACAGAGGTTGGTAGAGATCAGCCACAAGGCGGTGAGGTAAGGGCGGCTTTGATTACGCTAATCAGCTCTCGGTCGAAGATGCGAGAAAGCAATCAATCGGAGCCAACAAATCCACGGATTGCTTCTACACTCGTACCAAATCAAAAGTGAGCGATTACATGCAAGATGGTGATCTAATTGGCATCCTTTTGCTCTAGTGGATTTTGGCCATAGCAATCCTGTGATCCAGCATCACCGCCACCACGAACCGATGCACTTTATTTCTTGTGGCTGGGAAGGTGGCATGGACGGAAACTGTCCTGCTAGTGCATAAACTAACACAAGTGCAGGCAAAAAGTTTATTAGAGAGCAGCGCCTTAACAAATGCTTTAGAAACAGAAAAAAAAAAGGTTCCACTCCATTCCGGACTTGCGAACTCTGAAACGGTGACCAGGGGAAAGAAGTACAGAAACACAAAGCATCAAATCCATCTTGGGAGTTGGGGCCAAATCCAACCTCACATTTAGTTAAGCCAGCTGAAACGAGGCCGGTACGTTAGGTGGACGAAGAAGAATCAGAGCAAGTGCAGTGCAAATTCGAGC
The DNA here is from genome assembly GCA_036346395.1 of Hsuehochloa calcarea. Classification (NCBI taxonomy): domain Eukaryota; kingdom Viridiplantae; phylum Streptophyta; class Magnoliopsida; order Poales; family Poaceae; genus Hsuehochloa; species Hsuehochloa calcarea. Next base: position 61,716,561 of record CM070594.1, on the reverse strand, counting down.
AACAACAGAACTAACACTGCATACGACCACAATGTGTATAACAAATTCACGCTGCATGAGTGACACGACTGCGCCGTCCATTAAACCATAATCCACAGAGTTGGACGCAATTGCATGGGCTATTGGGCGAGCCTAGCAAGAAGTAGCAGTTGTAGTAACACACGCGGCGTGTGGGCGCAGACTCCGCCGTCGTCCTCTTGTTTCGGCCACAAACTGTAAAGCCAGCCGCACTCGGCCGGTGTCGCGGCCGGCCGTGATCGTAAAAGCGGTCAGCGGAGCGCTGTCAAAACGCCAGGGCGCCCCTGCGCTGCTTGGGAAACCGCGACGTTTTAGTTTTAAGCCCTGAGAGGGACTCACGGAGCTAGTCGCGGTCACGGGTCGCGGCGGCATGCAAAGCGTGCGGCAACAGGACGAGCGGAGCAAGGCATACAAAGCGATCGGCGCAGTGGACGCATTGACAGGATAGCGTGGTAGGAGGAGACGGGGGGATCGGACAGAGGAAAACACCATTGGAACGAAAAGGAAGCTGCATTTGCAAATTTTGCATGCGTGTCCATCCACCTGCTGTTTCATGCTGTACAAGAGATTTTGTAGCGGGTCCACCCAAAAAATAAAGAGAAAAACGTTACAACGTTAAAAGCCAAATCAACGGCATAGGCCCCTGCCGTCTAATCGGATCTAGTCCAACGGTTCTTATCCCGTCTCTCTCTCTCTCTCTCCTCTCTCTCTCACAAGGCAAGAGGGTGTGCAAGCACAGCATACGGCGACATTCATGCCTCTCAGGCATCCACCCCCGTGGACGGTGGCGACAACCCAGCCCTAGCATCCTTCTCCCCGAGCGCGGCGCCTAACCGACGACCAATGCAATCGAAGGAGGCGACGCGACCAGAACCGGCAAGATCCCGCGGCGGCTTGGCCAGTTATGGTTCGATCCGGCGGTTGCAGGCCGAAGGAGGCTAGATTCGGTAGTTGCGAGGCCATTGACGGCCGACTCCGACGAGATCACGCAACGGCGCGTCCAGGGAAAGGCAGATCCGGTTGTCCACCTTGCCACAATCGCTGCCCTCCGACGCCACCTCCCTTCGGGAGCCGGGAAAGAAGTGCAGCACAGAGCTCGGGCTCGGGTGGCGGTGGTGTGTCAGGCCGGAGTTGGAGAAGAATTGTTGGGCCGAAGTCGGGGAAGAGCCGACGGACTCCAGGGAAGAGAGAGAGATTTGAAATTTATTTCGATTTGCTGATTGTTTTCGTCGAATTTTGCTGAAACTTTGTTTGAAACGATCGGACTTAATTCGAAAGTTGTGGAACTTCTTTGAAACTTACTTAAACATCTTTGAAACTTCATAAAACTTGAGGTTTTAAGATTTGAAACTAATTGAGATTTATGTTTCAGATTTGAAACTTCTCAAAACTTAAAGTTTTGGGTTTTGAAACTTGTCGAAATTTTGAAGTTTCAGATTTGAAACTCAGTGAAACATCAAAAATTCATATTTGTAAACATGTTGAAACTCTCTGGTTTCAAAGTGTAACACCCCAAAAATGCCTGAATGAAAAAATATGGGATTTTTAAAACTTTTCATGTGTCATCTATTGCCATGCTTTCTCCCAGCATTGTTGAGAACTGTTTGAGCTGCATTTTTCTTCTTTGCCGACACAAGTGAACCCTAAGACATAAACCTAGAATCAAAATCATGTTCAAGAGCCAATTAGAATTGGATAACAAATTATTAGATTGGAGTCTACCACCTCTAGGGAAATTCTTAAGAACAAAGCTCTTTTTCTTGTCTCCAACCCTTTCCCTGGTCTCCCCTTGCCTCATTTGACGGACGGCATGAAGCTGTACGCACCGAGCCCCCTGGCTGGTCGTGGCAGCTTCTCCCCCCTTCCCGTGTACCGCAGTACCGCCTAGGCGTATCCCTGTGCACTGTTCCTTCGACCAGTGACCTAGCCAAACCGTTGCAGTCGAGACCGCACCCTGGTCGTGGATATCCGAGCGGACCCAGGTCGGGTGCCAGTCAAACCCGGTGCGACCGAAGACCGTCGCTGGTTGTGGTCTTCCGAGTGGGCCCGGGTCAGTGTGTCCTCTCCCCTGCTGGCGTCGACACCTACCGAGACCGGACGCCCTGATGCGACATGGCGTGTGCGCTGGCAACCGCTGTCGCACGACCATTAAGTGCCATCGCTCAACCTGTCACTCCGCTGCACTGTGCTGCTAACTCTATCGATATCACCAACCACCTTGTGGTACTGCGCAGCGACGGATGCAGTGTTTGCCCCCAGACGACCTCCACCCTTGCGGCTATAAATATCAGCCCCAAGCCCTCTCGTTCCCATTCCGCACCATGAGAGCCAGTTCTCCCCACTCCTCCATTCCTCAAAAGAGCTCGAGCTCCAGGTAAGTCTTGAGCGCTCGCTTCGGCCCGACACCTCCACGACGTCGCCAGCAGCATTGACGCCATTGGTGGAGCCCTTTTCTTCTTGAATGCGTCAGCTCTTGTTCCCTGACCCCCAGAGGCGATTCCCCTCATTTGGTTCCACTCTGTATTCATAGGAGCTGCCGCCGACCTCATTCTTCCTCCCCTCCGACCAGAGTAGCTAGGTAGTAGGATTGAACCCGTCGGACATCACTATCGCTTGGAGCCTCTTCAGCTGTCGCAAACTTTCTTCACCAGACCGTCTCCGGTTAACTCGCTTCTTCAGTGTCCTACCGGTACGTTTCTAATGGCTACTAAGGGCTCATTTTCACCTTAGATGTTCAAAAGCATTGCCGGAACGACGAATGCGTTGTAGACACAATTTGTAGTCGCACCCCCAGGTGGCAGAACCGCCTCCAACCTGGGGTATAGTCGATCCTCTAGATGGTCGAACTCCCCCACCTGCCTAATAATGTGGTCAAACCATATTTCTGACCAGATGATCGAAACTCCTTTCGATTAGATGGTCGAAGCTCCTTCCAACCAGATGGTAGAAGCTCCCACCGACCAGATGGATGAAACTCCTTCGGAGCCGATGGTCGAAACTCCCTTTGACCGGATGATCGGAATTCCTTTCGACCGGATGGTCGAAACTCTGTCCAACCGGAGGAAACTCCTTTCGACCGGATGGTTGAAACTCCTTTTGGTCGAATAGTCGAAACCCTCCTCTGACCAGATTGTTGAAACTCCTTTCGACCAGATAGTTGAAGTCGTATCGACCAGTTAATCAGAACTCCCTCCGACCATATAGTCGAAAATCTTCCCCACTAGTTAGTCGAAACTCCTTTCGACAAGTTGGTCGAAACTTCTTTTGACTAGATAGTCGAAATTCCCTTCGATCATATAGTCAAAAACTGCTCCGACAAGATTGTTCAAACTCTCTTCGACCAAATAGTCGAAACTCCTTTCGACCAGATAGTCAAAAACTCCTCCGACAAGATTGTTGAAACTCTCTTCGACCAGATAGTCGAAACTCCCTTTGATCAGATAGTCGAAATCTCCTTTCGACAAGTCGTTGAAACTTCTTCGACAAGATAGTCAAAAACTCCTCCGACCAGATTGTCGAAATTCCCTTCAACCAGATTGTCAAAAACCCCTTCCAACAAATTGTCGAAACTCATTCGACTAGTTAGTTGAAGAACTCATTTCGACTCATAGTCGAAACTCCTTCGACTAATAGTTAACATTTCTTCGACCAGTTAGTCGAAACCTCTTCGATCAGTTAGTCGCAGCCCCTTTCGACTAGATTGTCGAAACACATTCAACCAATAATCGAAACACCTCGATCAGACAGTCGAAACACCTCGATCAGACAGTCAAAACTCATTCGACTAGTTAGTCGAAAAACTCCTTTCGACTCATAGTCGAAACTTCTTCGACTAATAGTCGACACTTCTTCGATTAGTTAGTTGAAACCTCTTCTATCAGTGCCCCTTTCGACTAGATTGTCGAAACACATTCGACCAGGCAGCTGAAACTTCTTTCAACCAGTTAGTCAAAAACTCCTTCGACCGACTAGTCGAAAGTCCTTTGAACAGTAGTCAAAACCATGACAGCAGTCGAAACAATGAACAATAGTCGAAATAGTGAGCAGTACTCGAAACTATGAACAGTACTCGAAAACCTTCTCGACCTAGTATTCGAAACACATCTCGACCAAGTGGTCGAAATTATAAACATAACTCGAAAACCTTCTCAACCAAGTATTCGAAATCCATCTCGACCAAGTGGTCGAAACTATGAAAAGAACTCGAAAACATTTTCAACTAAGTATTCGAAACTCATCCCGGCCAAGTGGTTGAAACTATGAGCAGAACTCGAAAGCCCTCTCGACTAGGTATTCGAAACCCATTTCCGACCAGGTGGTCGAAATCTTGAACAGTACTCGAAACAATGAACAGTACTCGAAAACTCCTTCCAGGTAGTCGAGACACCACTGACCGAGTGGTCGAAATGCTGAACAGTGCTCGAATCCGAGAACTCGTACACAGACTAGCCATTATCTCGAAAATGGCTTACGATACCTACTCAAGTCCCATGTCCAACACCGAACACGGTAATAAGAACCAAAGACTAACGAAAACTGCCCAACTAAACCGAGGACACCCCCATTTGGATTTTTGAATGCAAGTCGAATTCATTTAGTCTTATTCGAATTTTTGTTGGACTTTGCGTATAGAACCTAAAGCTCCAGAAGACTCGCTAGACCACGAGCAGAAGCAGTAGTACCAGGACCAAGACGAGTCAATACTTTAATCATATTGCACATAGTCTTTGCAAATTATGTTGCTTTAAATTATAAAATTGTATTATTGTGATTTATACAACTATATTGGTCTATTTCATTGTTATTGCCTTAATGATAACTAAGTATAATCTTCCAATCCTTGAACTTGGACATTATCCTTTGTCACACTAGACCTAATGGTTTACATACTAGTTAATAAGTCTGTATATAAGTATCTTGCTTAGCCTTACTTAGATACGTTGTTGTGCGGGCATTAAATTGCTCGACATCAATCTTTCCAAACATGAAAGGCTGGATTTGGGCAGTCGAGGCTGGGAGCCTGGTTGTTATGTTGGACTAAATGTTATCTTCAAAACAAATCAAAACCTAAAAAACTGATTTCAACTTGGGCGGATGGAAAGAGTGGTTGGTGCTGATGTGCACGTCGGTGCGGTATGTGGATGCACCGCCCAAGTCAATAAAGGACCGAGTTCTTATGATGATCACTCGTGTAAAAACAGTACGATCATAAATCTATAATGGGTACAACCTGACTAACTAATTTGTTCGCCCCTTTGTAACCTCGCCATACGGAGGATATGCGGCGTGCATATGGGTAGGATGCACAAGAAAACCACATGATGCAAATGGAGACCCCCGGGGGCATGGCCCAAGGGGTGATGCCTAGCAGTGTGGGGTTGCATCGGGGTGGGCATTGTAAAGGCCTTATGATAATCAACTTAGTCGTACACTATTGAAATTATGTTAGAGACATTATAAGTTGAATATCTCTTGTAGATAAAGTGTACGAACTCTGCAGTGTAAGAAAACTATCTAGATAGCCATGCTCACGGTCAAGAGCGGTGCCGGGAACTCGCTTGAACTAGCTTTCATTTTTATAAAACTATTTGTATGTGGGTGTGGCTTGAAAAGTTGGGGTGGGACCCCATAGATTTGTGAAGGCCTGGTCCAGGACTAGTGGTAATTACGGGTTAGTGCGAGCATCGAGTGGACGGAGCCACTTGATGGTATAGAAGATGTGATCTCCACTAGTACTTTAGAAATGAAACTCAGTTTATAAAACCTGTTTTTAAAAATGCTATGTCGCGAGATGTTCTACTACTTGATCTAATTCAAACTTGGTTTTATGTAAATGAAAGAACTCTGAGCCTTCCGTTGACCAACCTTGCATCTATGATAACTTGCATTGTGTGTTGGCTCGCGAGTACAGTTGTGTACCCGGGCTCGTCCAATATAATCTTTTAGAGCCACTCGACTAGGACCCCTACGACTACTACATGGCAGCTGGGACCTCTAGTCGCCTGCCTGTGGGTAGAGTGAATGGATCCACTACTACTTCTTTTTCTTCCGCACTTATCCCTTATCTACTGATCCAGGGAATGACACAGATTGACACAGTAAATTTCAAATTACAAATTTCGGGTCCGACACAAAGTCAGATCTTGAAACTTCAAGTTTCAGGATTTTTAAATCATTGAAAAATTGTTGTGAATTTGCATGAAACTGATTTCTAATATGCTTGTAACCTAGTGACCGCAACTCATATAGAAACTCAACTAAAAGTGTGTGTGAGAGGGTGGGCAAAGAACATTTGATCCAGGCCGTCCGTTGTGATGAAGGACTGGATATGGAACTCGGAAGAGAGCAAACTGTTTTGGGGTTTATTATGTCAAAACATATTGGACGATGCATGTTTCAAATTGGTACAAAATTTGCTTAGGTTGCCGAAGTTATGGCAGTGTAAAATTGAAGCTTGGAGTCTTGGACATAAACCGCAGCATACATTTTACGTAAACTGCATGGAACGTTAGTACATGGTCTACGCTTATTTTATTACTAAGCGTCAATGAGCATTTGATCATTGATAATCTCAGTAATGAATGACGAGGTTACATATTAACAATAAAGAAAGGGAATTGCTATATTACTTCCGATGGTTTTTTTAAGTTAAAACTGCCACTTTTCTGTTTGTTACATATGCTTTGATATTTGTATTTTTTTTCTGTCTAATGAATTGGGTCCAAATTTATTATAATTTTTTCTTCGGAACATAACGACTTCACTACATTGTCATGTTTTGTTGATATATAATTTTATTTTTTTATCTTTGTTTTTGCCCAACCTCTTAAAGTACACGTGAAGAATATAACGGGCTCACCATATTGCCTTATTTTGTTGGTATATAATTTTATTTTTTTATATTTGTTTTTGCTCAACCTCCCAAAGTACATGTGAGATTCATTACTACACAAAAGCTCATCACAGACGGTTCTAAACCATCATCACAGACGGTTTTTGAACCGTCTGAATTTTTGTGTCTGTGATGACACGAGGTCATCACAGACTGTTCTATTCACGAACCGTCTGTGATAGAGTCATCTGTGATAGTGACTCAATCACAGACGGTTCGTGATAATCTGTTTTCACACACGGTTCTAAACAAGAACTGTCTGTGATAGTTTTTTTCTATAGCAAAAAAAAAACTAAAACGGATTTTCACTTCGTCTGGAGCCTCACGAATGAATATGATTGGATTTTCGGATTGAACTTTTCGCTAGCTTTCACACAATAGCCACAGCATCACAGTAGCATCAACTCAATCCATTCACAGAGCACTAACACATCACAGTAGTAATCCACATCACAGAGCAAAAGGGGGGAGTAGAGAGAGTGAGGTCGTGGGAAGCTAAGGTGACGAGGTCATAGGAGGCCAGCTGTAATACCCCGGCCTGCTCGTAGTGTGGCCCATGTGGCCCATGAGGAGTTGTGTGGTGGGATTAGTCCCACATTGCTTGTCTCAAGTGAGTTGTAGTAGTATATAATGCCTGTTGGATCCAAACGTAGCACCTCCGGGTTAGCCCTTTTACGAGCGAGGCGAAAGTGTAAGTGGGGTGCTATGTGTGGCGGTCCGCCCACGGGGTGGGCATTGAGCCAATTTTGGGTCGGGTGTTCGAGATGGTATCGAGCATCAACCTTGCACAGGTAGCGTGCGGGACGGCGCGGGCATATGGCGCATGGCACATGTGGGCGGAGTGGACACATGGCATGGCATATGTCTGCAGACCTGGGCCTGGGGGCGTGTCTGAGGGGTGGTTACAGGCATTTGCAGCGTATGCGGTATCTTTGCCGAGGGCGGCCCTTAAGGGGGTGAATGTAATACCGGCTGCTCGTAGTGTGGCCCATGTGGCCCATGAGGAGTTGTGTGGTGGGATTAGTCCCACATTGCTTGTCTCAAGTGAGTTGTAGTAGTATATAATGCTGTTGGATCCAAGCGTAGCACCTCGGGTTAGCCCTTTTACACGGCGAGGCGAAAGTGTAAGTGGGGTGCTATGTGTGGTGAGTCCGCCACGGTGGGGTGGGCATTGAGCCAATTTTGGGTCGGTGTTACACCAATGACGATGAGGCGGGCGAGGTGGAGGAGGCGCGAGCGGCGAAATCGAGGAGGGCAGGCGGCGAAATAGAGGCCGGGAGGCGAGGTCGTGGGAGGCCGCCGACGACGAGGCTGAGGCGAGGTGGAGGAGGTTGCGGGCGACGAGCTCGGGGGAGGCCAGAGCGCAAGGTCAGGGCGAGACAGAGATGGCAGAGGAGAAATGGCAGAGGAGGAGATGGAGATGGCAAAGGAGGAGATGAATGACTCTGTTAATATAAAGAGATTTTCGGCAGCCCGCCCATTAAGTGCAAATTTTCGTTTTCCCGCCAAACAAAACAAAAGTATCACAGACGGTTTTATAATAACATATCACAGACGGTTCGTATCAGGAACCATTTGTGATAAGCGTCTCATCACAGACGGTTCTTAATACGAACCGTCTGTGATTTTAGGATTTTACCATGGCTTGGAATTTTCCTTACTCTTCGAATTTATAGACGATTCTAACCACGAACCGTCTGTGATACCGAGAGTATCACAGACGGTTCTAACCATGAACCGTCTGTGATATCTACATATCACAGACGGTTCTCTAGTTACATATCACAGACGGTTCGTCTTGGAACCGTCTGTGATTATTTTATCACAGACGGTTTCAAAGAACCGTCTGTGATGAGGCGTCTTCTATAGCCTATTTTGTAGTAGTGATTTTGAATCATGTGATGTAAATATGAGTTATTAAGACTTTTAAGAATAATTATTGTGACTAAGAACCAAAATTACATAAATAATTTATGAGTTGTAAATGAACTTTCAGAATGTGACAGTTTTTTACAGAGAAAACAGTCGAATTCTGTGTAGACAGTCTTTAAAGAAATGTACCGTGAAATAATTTTTATTTTTTCTTAGATAGAGTACGCAAATTAGTGAACCAATACAATTTGCGACTCCTCTTTCCACGCATTTAGATTCAAGCCCAACGCCATGGTCGAACCAGGAACGGAATAAGATAATGCTCCAACTAAAACAAACCCGTTTGGATTACCAAAAAAAAATGATACACGAAACGAAGCAAGGACACGCGCCAAAGCCCAAAACGAACCATATCTGCTCTCCAAGGATATCCCTGCCAGGCCTAAAACTCTTGACGCGCAGAAGTCGCCAACACCGGGAAGGTAGAGCGAGCGGGCTCGATACGCCAAGAGCAAGAGAACAGCGACGAACACAAGCAATTGCATACGTCGTACTACGTACACACGTCGCTAGGGCGGTGCGAGTGAACACGCGCCACAAACAACCTACCGCACTTCGTAGCTCGTGAACCGTGGCTAGCTCGAGTTGTGCCGCACTATCATTGGAACATTCATTCAGTGGTCCAAAAGGGATATCTGCCTGGGGCTACCTGCTCCGATGTCAACTTCACGAGAATGTCCCGCAACGGTGTCAAGTCCATGAGAGCCACCTGCACCGAAGCGGTAAGGGCTTGGTGCATCAAATGCATCTACACCTCGTGCTCGGTCGACTCTCGTGAAGTCGACCTCTAAAAAGGGAGGCAGCAAGGGCAAATCGAATATGGTTAACTCCTGTTTTGATATCCCATTCTTGCCATTGGCCCGAAAATTCGTGCTAGGCGAGCCGTTGGTCAAGACGGTAGGTTGTGACCCTACCCTAGGATTGTCTTGCACAAGATTGCATATATGGTACATAGAACAGGCCAACAAGACAGATGAAAAACGATGCTCGGGTGTCAACGTCAAGTTCAAGAAAGATCATCTTAACCACGTGGTTTAAGACTGTGTCTTCACGATGATCTTCGAAGACTTGTTCTTTCTTTTCAACCTCGACGCCTCACTCATGCGATGCTGGACACTGTAAGTGTGTACAATCACGTTCAACATTTGTGTAATACCGATAAATGTTATATACAACTCCTTGGTTTTGTATGTGGTTTTATACATGATTTCTGATGACGAATTAAAGAATTTACCGGTAGGTTTCCTCGACCCACACTTGGTCTCCTTTCAAACCATCAAGGGGAATGCAAAATTCGTCGAGTATTACTTGACAGAGTCATTGCTGGCTCACCGTGACAAGGAATTCATACTTTTGCCCTACAACTAGGAGTAAGTGTTGCACTAGTGGCTATACTTGTTGATTTGTACATTATAAACAACACGAACTTAGCTTTAATGACCATGACAACATACCTGTGTAGGTTCCACTAGATTCTAATTGTAATTATACCAAAATAGAACAAGGTAATATACTTAGATTTCGTAAAGAGGGCCGCACACGACTTCACAATTGTCCGATAATTAATTGAAGGGTAAACACATTTTCTCTATAGATAACTCTATTGTAGTCTTTTTCTTCCTTTGCAATAGCTAAGGCTAACTTGTTGGAATCACGTAGGTCGTTCGCCGTGTACTTTGCTAAAGGAGAGAAATACGAGGGAAGGATCCTGCGACACGATCTAAATTTTCTAGTATTCGCTAGTACACATTAATCCCATATAACATTTTGTAGTAATACCTCTCGAACTAACAACTTTTATTTTTAGAGTGCCACCAACAGCTGCCGGCCTGCAACATATGTGATTGTTTTTGCCACAACATGGAAGTACTCATCGGTTCCGCGATGACCAATAATCCTCAGGTTTGTTAATCTTGCAATGATTATTTTATAATTATCAATTTATATATGCACGAATTTAATCTTCCTAGCGACGGGTTGTGAGTACCGATACAAATGCGTTGGAACAGGGCCAGCTCATAAATATTCGAGGACCGTTTGCGTTATTCTTGGATCGTGGGGTCATAAATCCAGATGGGTAGTTCCACAATATAAATTGAACTTGATTATGATAAGGTTGAACTTAATGGTACATGTTTGTAAATGTACATGAATGGTTATTTTTAGTTAATTGATTTGTGAATTGGATGTGCTTATTTTTGAAATGAATGTGAATTGGATGTAGATGTTTCTGAAATGAATATGAATTGGATGCATACATGTACTTGTTGTGTTTCAGTTTGTTTCAGAGAGCATGACTAGCATTTCTTGAGTCTAGCCAATAAATAGAAATAGATTTAGCAATACAAAAAATATCACAGACGATTTCTTAGAACATACCGTCTGTGATACATCAGCTCCCACGAACGATTTCATCTACAAACCGTCTGCGATAGTCAACTATCACAAACGGTTCTGAGTTAATAACGGTCTGTGATAGTCTGCATCACAGACGGCTGGAAAACCGTCTGTGATGACCTCATGTTGTTACTGACTTATGAACTCAGGCAGTTTACGAAACCGTCTGTGATGATGTTTTTGAACCGTCTGTGAAAATCTTTTATGTAGTAATGAACATCCTTTGTATTATCATACAAACACTCAACATATCCACTGTAATACATGGTCTTCATTTGATAGCGTTTCCATATTACATTCCCGAGTAAGTTCGATAAATAACCCCGTGTTTTGATCATCGACACAGATGTTGAACCAATGTGTTGCATGAGAATAATTTTGTGTTGATGTGGGTCTATTGCTTTGTTGCAACATCTTATTTTGCAATGGGTCGGTGAAGCCATTTTGTTGCGTCTTTTATAGATAATATTGCATTGTAACACAATATATTTGTTGTATCGGATAGAGATTTGTTGCCGGTTTACTAAATTATTGTTACGTCTCACAAATTTTTGTTGTGCTGGATCAGATGGCTGAGGTCAACTATTTTAAGTCAGATGTGATTACCTAGAGAATCTACGATGGAATTAGCGCTAGTCGTTTCCGCCTAAGTGCATGCACAATGGTACATACAGCTGTTGTCTATAGTAACTCTTTATGTCACCTGTAGACAACACTAAATACAGCTCATACAATGAGTTATGGTGATACAGTTGGCTACAAGATTGTAAACAAACATAGTTTTTTTTAATGATTTCTTTGATTATAGTGATACACTGCTACAGGACTGTGGATAATTTATTTTTCTCTTTTTATTGTCTTTTATTCATGTTAACTTAGATTCTACATGACAGAAGGTATAAACACATGATGTAAGTCCATCGTACTTGACCTAATTAACATCTGTTACCTAAAACACGCGCCTGCGCGTGCCCAGTCCGTGCGGGTAAGAAGCCAAAAAATGCCGCCCAACCAGTATCTCTGCATCATCGAGTCATCATCGTGTCGACTGTCGATTCATCGTAATTCGTAAACCATGAAGGCGAGAAAGTAACCTATCAAACAAGATCGGCGCCTTTAACTGGAGCTAAAGATGGAGTGAGTCGCCGTTTGGACTAGGGATGGCAATCGGGCGCGGCGGGTACGGGTAGTGCTCTCCCATACCCGTACCCGCGACCCCGAATTCCCCCCACGGGTATACCCGCGAAGGACGACGGGCGAAAAACCTCGCCCATACCCGTCGCCCGCGGGCATACCCGTTTACCCGCGAATAATGCATCACCGCCCGTGGGTACCCATCGCCCGCGTACATGCTCGTTACCCACGAGCAATGCATACATCAAGTTCATCATAATTCACACATCAATGGTGCATCACGCATTCAACAACTAATAAAGTTCATCACAATTTACATATCATGTTCGACAAGACAACTAATCAAGTTTAACAAATAAAATACAAATACAAATTGACATAGTTTCTTACACATGTGGGTAGATCACGGGTAATCGGGCGAAGCGGGTACGGGTGGAGCTTACCCATGCCCATACCCGTTTACCCGATGGGTAAGGAATTGTGCCCGTTTTCATACCCATGGGCAAAGAAACACGCCCATACCCGCCTCCATTAAGGTATTCGCCCGCGGGCATGCGGGTAATCGGGCACAATTGCCATCCCTAGTTTGGACCAGATAAAAAACTGCCAGGCAATTAATATACTGTTTTTCAGTTTTTAGGTTTTTTATACTGGTCAGATCAATCTGTTTTTAATTGTACGTCTTATACCTTCTTAGATCGGAAGGGCGCAGGCTTATCCCAGCCAATGATGCCATTGACAGAGCTTAACCTTTCGTTCTTTACAGCAACAGCAGATATGAACTAAATCACAAAAAAATTATATAGAAATTCCTCTCCTGATCTCATCTCATCCAAACACCTAATTCTTTGGTTAGTCAAGGTAACAAAAAACAAACCGTGTATAAAACGTACAGAGACTCGAGTAGGCATCATCGTAGTATCATGATTCGTGGGAGGATTGAACGAACGGCCGCATAATTTGGGGTACAATACAATAGAGTTGTCGACGATCAAATCGCCGATCTTATGAATATATAAATGAAAAGAGGAAAAATGTGCGTGACTCCTGGGAGTGGATCTGACTTGCTCTTTATTGCTATGAACTCACGATTACAAACACTGAGAGTATCTAAAAACACAACACTTTGCTATATCTTGCTTGATGTCTTCTGCTTGTGCTGTTGTTCTGTACCCCGTCTCGTGTCGTCTCTCGTCGTGTCCCTCTTCCGGCCTTCTATGGTCCTCCTTAAGTACTTGATGAAGTGGTGGCAGTTATCTCACAAGGAGACACCCGTTGGGGAGCGACGCGTCTGGTCGGAAAGAGGTGGCAGTTTGACCATTTTACCAACCGCTAGGGCGGTTGGTGAAGGTGTCAACCGCTGTGCGGTTAATGATTCAGGAGACGTTAAATCATCAACCGTGATAGTGTTGTATTATGTGGAATATGAAACAAGTGGTTCATTCATCACATAGTGAGTGGCGTGGTCGGAGACTCGACCCAGATGCCTGTTCATAGCTTTATGAGCACTTACCTGGTCGTGGACTAGGTTTGGAACTTTGTCCGACCAGGGTATTTATTATATAACTTCCGTAATACCTACGACCAGTTAGGTCGGTGGTCTTAGAAGTTACGACCACGAAGACGTATGGTCTTTATCATATATTAAGATAATATATGAATATTTTAATCCTCAATAAGAGCATAGTGACAGCCCAGTTGTGTAGATAGCCATAGTAAAAAATTTGCCATCCTTCAGAGCCCGGGAAGTTGTGGGTTTAAATTCTGGATCCATTGCTTACATTGCGATTTTCTTTTTTCTTTTTTTTGGAAACTGAATAGGCGGGAGGGCTGCCTATTACTACATATTGCTTGCATTGCACTGGCCTCTCACGCTCACGGTATGTATGTCTTATAGGAGCCAGATTGCTACAGTAGTACATATAAGTTCGTGGTCGTAGGTACACCACGTATAGTACAGCAGAAAATGCATGATATCCTTGAGCTAGCACAAGCTAGCCAGCCAGCCAGTACAATCCAGTAAGGTTTCGTGCGGACAATAACCAAGCCTTGCTGATGAACGTGAACAATGTCTGTGGTTTCTTCCTCCAGGTCGTAGATGCATAAATCCCCATCATATGTTTTGAAGTTCCTCGTAAAGTAGATACGGTGTCCCTTCAAGTCGCAGGCGGTTTCCCCGTATCTGTATTGGCCCATTCTCGCAAACCTGGCCTACGAAATCTAAAGCTGTGTGCAAAACAGTCAAAGAAAGTTTTTTTTTTTAATCATCGTCGACGCTACGGTTGAATGGCCATCCTTAACTAATAATAATACCCCTCAACATGGTGCCTAGCTTAAAATTTACTGCCGAGTAAACGCCATCATTTACCCTACCGTCGACTTAAACGTTAGATCTAGATCTACTACTGAACAAGAACAAAGCTTCGAGTCCACTTATTCTGAATCACCCAATCAGCTCGAACCGACGGACAGAAACAAAAAAGGCTAATCTTCATTGGCAATTTGGCATGCAGTACATGTACTACTAGCTCTTATATCTAAATGTCCAATCCATACTCAGAAGCAGGCCAGTTCCATTTTAACGGCCAAGCGAAACGACCTACCAAACAACCACTTTTTTGTCTCCACCGTCTTGAGCATGGCTTGAAGCTTCGGAAATGTAAAGAACACTGCGGATTTGCACTGACCTCATCACAATCGGAGTACAGCAAAACAAATTCTGCACATTGGCACTGGCCAGGCACTGCTCCAAGTACATAGATTCCTTTTACAGAATCATTAATACGAGTAAGTCACTGACATGGGGACATATCTAACAGATGCAATCCACCTAGACCCACCTGCTAGTGAGTAGCAACTGTTCCAGATTCACGGATGGCTCTTGCAATGCTTGTTGGCATCCAAACATGCAGAGTCATCCTAAAGTTTATCAAACGTTTCAAACCAAAGTACGATACTGACGTGCCAACGATAGCAAATACGGCGCTAACTAGTCGGTACCACTGTCGGATCATGTGGCGATTTGGCTTGATGCTTCACATCAGATCACTCCAGCGTCTTATACCTTCTAAGAGCAGATCACTCCAGCGTCGTACCAATTTGTTGCCCTATCACAACTCACAAGGAATGCGATCACACAAAGCACAATCACACAAGAAACACGAAGATTTGTTAAAGAGGTTTGACAAAGTCTACATCTCCGATAGCCGAATCTCATTGGGTTTGTCTGTACGAGGAGTTTTTTTTTTTACGATTAGAGTTACAACAGGTCAGCGGCATTACTTATACTCCGGTTAGATGTTTGACTACACCTATTCCGTGCATAATCTGTAAAACACGTGTGCGCTACTGTGTAAGTTTGTCTTCACTGAGGCGAGATAAAAACTTCAGAGTCGGCACAACTAAGATTGACACTGTATGTTTGTCTTCACTGAGGCAGGAGAAAAACTTCCGAGTGGGCACAACTAAGAGTCTGACACTGTATGTGTGCACTTCATTCCCCTTGTTCTATTGTGTGTGTTCTGTTAGTAATTCTATCTCTATGCACCAGAATATTGCCCAAAACACTTTGCTGAAGTAGAGAATTTCATCCTTTCCCATGCCATCAAACTTGTGACTGACATACTTATGCCTTGATCGAATGACACTTTGGAGTAGCATTTAAGTATGTACAAATATTGGAGACTCTAATTCTACTCTAAAACACTAGTAACATCCAAACCAATCTCGCGTCACCTTCTGATCACCACATCCTGTCCAGGTAGTAATCTCTGGCCGCCTCGTCGCTGAGCTCGGAGCAGCCCGTCCGGGTGGCTCCCGAGCAGTCCTGCATCTGCGAGCACGACTTCCTCGACCCGGCCCGGGTCAGGATCGCTCTCGGCTGCGCCTCGGCCTGTCGCTGCCTCGGCGCGCTCTGGCACCGCATCCTCGCCGCGGACGAGGCCGTCTCCGCCATGTAGCGTGGGCTGACGAGCAAGTCCCGGTGCGAGAGCCGCCGCGACGTCAGGCTGTCTACGCTCTTGGCGGGCGAGTCGTACGGCGGGGCGGGCCCGAAGCAGCGTGGCGTGTTCTGCGCCGTCCTGGCTTGCCTGGGGTCCCGCTCGTTGCACCGCCGGATGGAGAGCCGTGGGGGCTGCTTGCTGGACATCGGGGAGCACGACGGCGGCGCCAGGGCCGGGGTGAGGCGGTCCGACGAGTGGTCGGGGGTGTACCGGCTGCTCACGATCCGGGTGGACCGGGAGCGGAGGTGGCACGTGTCCATCTCGACGATCCGCGGGCTGCGCTCGTAGTTGGAGTCCGCGCTGTCGGACAGCCTCCGGCGGTGCGCCGGCGTCGCCGACGGCTTCACCCGGGCTTCTTGGGTGACGATCCTCTCCTGCGTTGCAAAATGGACCAAACAAATCAAAACAAATTCAAGATCCATTCGTTGACACTTGATCTACACGAAGATCCTTGTGGTGTGATGTAAAATACATTACTTGTTCAATGGATTTCCGGTAGGAAGCTCTCTTGACGGCGTAGGAATCGGCCTGCAGCCGCATGAGCGCCTGCAACCTGTGCAGAGTCGTGGCGGCTTGCTTCCTCACAAGGTAGCCTCGGACTAGAGCCTGCAGCTTGACGAGTGATCTGAGAGCGCGAAGCGCTTTCCTAGCCTGACGTGAAACGGTGAAAGGTTCAAACATAAACAAAGATTTTTTTATTATCCCCAAACAACTTGCATTAGACAAAGGGTTAAAGAAATGCGGATTAGGTAACTAGGCTTATGTCATGTTACGTAAGTAGTAACTACTACACTGACACCAAACAGGAAGTTTATTTATATATACACAGAAGTCGCCGCCGAAGCAGAGTAAACCATTGTGCAGCCGATCAACGTGCAGATTTTGTATAGGAACAAGGGAGGAATTAACAAATAACTACTGTTCATCATGGAAAGGAGCATTAGCAGCAATGAGCCAGTGACATCACATACAGCAAAGTCTATTATACTTAGCCAAATACTAAAAAAAACTGAAGAATGTAGCAAAAATACGATCCAAATAGTGTTCTACTTCACAAAAGAAAGAAGTCGTTTTTTACTCTCTTTTTTTAATCAACAAGAGGTTATGAAAGTATTTTTAGTGATAAATCTGTTTTCTTATATCCAAATAATATATTTTAGATAATGGTTTGCTAATTTTAAGTTGCATGAAATTTTCTTATCCACCGGTCATCTATAATTGCATAGTATTAAACTTAAAATTACAGTACCAATTGATGTGTAATTTTAACACAGTTCTACTGTAACTTTTAGTTTTATTTGTTTTGTATTTTTTTTTACTTCAATTATTACTGCTCATTGGAGATTTTTTTTAATGAATCTGCATCGTTCGTTTGAACTGTCTATACCATCCTACCATCCGAGGACAGATAGCAAGAAACTACGAAAAGATCACAGTTTGAAGATGAGGTTTTAGGACAATCATACCAGGTAGCCTCTGAAGGCTTTCTGGATCACGACGGCCGCCCTCTCCTCGCGAGCTCTGGCATCTTCCTCGCCACCACAGTGGCATGGCCTCACCTGCGACGGCTCCGCCGCCACCACGGCGAGGGCCTCCGAGGGCCGCCTGCCGCTGTCAACTCCGCTCTTCCTCTGTTTCACAAAGCTCCACCTCCCCTTCTCCCTCTCCGTCCGGTCATGCCAGTCGCTTGCGACATGGTTCTCCTTGAGGCCTTTCTGTCCTTCCTTCCTGCCTGTCAGTAGCTTCTTGAGCCATCTCATGGCACGCCCCATGTCGCAGCGATTCTCTATACACAAGAATGCAAGGAGGAAAACGCGTCAACGAAAAGAATGATGCGCGAAAGCGTTAAAGCAAGCGGGAAAAGGGAGTTCATGCATCAAACAGTAAGGGGGTGTAATTAGAAAAGATTAGAAGAACCAAACGTTACATGTACGCCTTTGGGAGGAAGAATTAAAGTAAGATCAGAAATCTCAGAAGGCGAAGGAAGCAGCTAGCCAACTTTGCATGACACAAACAACTGTGCCTCCAAACTTTAGGAAAAGAGCTTTTGAGAACATCCAAAGGAGAAGCCTAGAGCAAGAAACCCTGCATAAAGCTTTTCTGTTCATCCGTAGGCGACGTCACGGCTCCCAGCTAAAAAGGAATAGCAAATTGTACGTGGAATCAAGGAGAAATCAACGGGTTTCCGGGAACCAAGAAACTTAAAAGAAGACAAAAGGAAACTCCAGAGTGCAGTCTTAACTTTCAGAAAGGCACGGGATTAAAGCAATAAACTTTGCAGGGCATGTAAGCATGCAGCAAAAGCAGCAGGAAATTACAGGCTCCGGTGCAGGAAACGGCGAAGTTTACGTGAAGCCAGCCCAGAAGAGGACAGGCGGAGCTTACGCTGAAAACTTTGCACGGATCAACCTCGAACCGTCAAAAACTCCCCTAAAAAGTCTTGGCAATCCCAGCAGCGGCGAGCGGATTAGCAGGACGAGGGCCGAACTGACGCGTGGGTTCCCCAGCTCGGCACAGTCGCACCAGCTCACGAAAGATTCCCCCCCGCTTGCCTAGCTGCCTTGCTCCCCGCCCAAGAATCACACCAAGCGCAAGCCAACAAAAGCACAGGCCAAAAGACCAACTCATACGCTCACACGGATGCTAGGGCCCCGAGCGCCCCCTGCACGAGTAAAACGATGCAAGAAACAAGCAGCAGCAGAAGCAAGTAGTTACACGGCAAGGCGCAATCATTCATCCGCACCTCGAGAGGGATCAGGATCAGGATCAGGATCAGGATCAGGGATGCGTATGTGTATCGGTGGGGACTCTGATCTCTTCGCGAGCGCGTACGTACGGCTCCTGAGCGCGGCCGGGATGGGATCTGGCCGATCGATCACGCCAAGATCCGCCGATACATGCTACAGCTAGCAGGCACGCAGACGCAGCCTTGTGTCTCTTGGAAGTTACACAACGGCGCCGAGAGGAGTACTCTGCTCCTGCTCCCTCTCCCTCTCGGGTACACTTGTTCCAACGCACTCGAGTCGCTGCTGACACAGCCACTGCGCGGCACTGAAGCGGTTCTTCAGCTCAGCTCCTTCTATACCCTGTCCCCTTCCCTACAGATCAAGCACCGGGGGTCTCCACAAGAGACGAAGAGGATAAAATATTGTGCCTTGCGCGCCGAGGCAGTTCACAGGCCCCGGCTCGAATGGTCAGAGACTCAGAGGACAGAGGAGACAAGGTTTTGGGACGGGGGAGATGGTGTACAGAAGTAGGTACGGGTACTGGGACGGGTGTATCCCAGTGCTCTCTTGTGCTCTTCCACTGTACCGCAGAACGGTGCAGAGATCCTTGTGGGAACGGGAGAGGGTTGTACAGTCGCTGTCAGTGTCACTGCTCCATCTAAGGTCATTTTTGGGACGAAGAATAACCGGGCCTTCTTTTTTAGTACTCTTATTATATACTCCAAGTTTTTTTTTTATTGCTAGTAGCAGTGTAGTTTTTATTGCAGTGTCAAACGTATTGAGGTTTTGCCCTGAACCACAGGATATGCTAGGATATATGCTTCGTGGCTGTAACGAATGAGATGTGGCCCGTTTTGACGCCACCACAACGTGGACATTCTCAGCTCCTCTTGGGCCCCGGAGCTTCATCTTCCTGAGTAAGATAAGATAACGACCTGTTTGTCGCTGTCTGTTCTTCCTGTGTAACTTTAATTGTGTTATGTGCCAGCATTGATTTTATCCAATTACTAGTACTAGTACCTACTCTTGCAAACGAC
Source organism: Hsuehochloa calcarea (assembly GCA_036346395.1). Classification (NCBI taxonomy): domain Eukaryota; kingdom Viridiplantae; phylum Streptophyta; class Magnoliopsida; order Poales; family Poaceae; genus Hsuehochloa; species Hsuehochloa calcarea. The sequence goes on along the minus strand of CM070594.1, from coordinate 61,696,424 downwards.
GGTTTACTGTTGCTATGCATATCGACGCATTGTGCCACTGACCAACCAGTATGAGCCGTTGATTGCACAAAAACTCATCACTCAGCCAACTGCCCCCCCGAATTTTTTTTTAACTGTTTCAACTTTCAACCCAGATGGCGCAAAAATATCAGCAATTTGCGCTTAAAATATTCCGGCGTTACCCATTGCAAATGCCCCAGATTACGAGTACCTAAAACTGCATGCATCTTTATGTGGTGGCATTGAGTAAGAGCTCGCCCTACTGCTGACAGTACGGCTTTCGACTACCAAAAGACAAACTAATGTCCTGCGTTGACTTGCTGTCTCCTTTAATTTGTTTTCTGTTCTTTTTCTTGATAGGAAAACGTGATGTCACTGCTAAAAAAAACTGCTGTCATGTCGCAGTATGGACTAGTACTGGTACTAAGTACGCCTATTCGTGTTACGAATAGCATGGGGTTAGTGTATACCTTTCTCCGGTTCACAATGTACTCTACGTGGTGCTTTCGGCGTTAAATGCACCACCGCTAACTCCACTCCCAACTGGTGTTCGTTCCAAACAGAGTAGGTAGTACTGCTCCTACTAATGAAGTTACTTAGCATGGCGGCACTAATTAGCTCCGAGGAAGTAATCAAGTGAGGTAAGAGCCACGGCCCAAAATCATTAGACATCGGTGGCATTTTGCAGAGTGCAAATGCAAAACTGGCCACCAAAAAACATCGCGTACCGTGCTACCACACGATCCGATCGCGGTGGCACGAGTTTGGCCGGAACCTTGTGGATGAGGACTGAGGTACGGGCGAAACCTATGTTTGCTAGGGTTTACGTTGTAAGCGTTGAGTAACCGTCGTTGATAAGTCTAATACGAGTGATTAATTCGTAAATAATATTCAGAATCGTAAGAACAAAACAAGAACACAAAGTATAACAGTAGATTGTGTTGCAATGGTAGGGGGTCCCCCTTATATATAGTCCCCAAACCCTGCTAGAGTTTCTGGTAGATTGCCTGTACATGGGCCAGCCAATGGGTCGACCCAGAGTTTCTTAACACCCCCCTTAGGCACCCATGCTCGCATGTGCATGCCTCATTAAAACTACATAAAAAGTCAGTTGAAAAAATTTAGAGAAAGAGTACATGACATATATTCTACTGCATTGCACGAATTGCCTTATTAAAAATCTTAGCCGAGAAACTTCAGGAAAACTCGACAAGGGGAAAAAGAGTACAATCCATCAAATTTCATTCAATCTCCAGGATTTATTCTTTGGGTACTCGATCTTCGTGATTAAGTTTCAATAAAGAGTTCGTGAAGATTCTCCCTCTGAATTCTGCACTTCTCTAAGTCTCATCATTCCAAACCATAGTAAAATCTAAAATCACAGGCGATTTTATACAAAAACTGTCTGTGATGAGTATCTCATCACAGACAGTTCGTATTAAGAACCGTCTGTGATGAGACGCTTATCACAGACGGTTCATGATACGAACCGTCTGTGATATGTCATCACAGACGATTTTTGTATAAAATCGTCTATGATACTTTTGTTTTGTTAGGCGGGAAAACGAAAATTTGCACTTAATGGGCGGGTTGCCGAAAATCTCTTTATATTAACAGAGTCCTCCATCTCCTCCTTTACCATCTCCATCACCTCCTCTGTCATTTCTCCTCTGCCATCTCCGTCTCGCTCTGACCTTGCGCTTCGGCCTCCCCCGAACTCGTCGCCCACGGGCTCCTCCACCTGGCTCCAGCCTCATCGTCGCCGGCCTCCCATGGCCTCGTCGCCCTCGGCCTCCTCTACTTCGTCGTCCCGTCCTCCCCTGAGCTCGTCGCCCGCGGCCTCCTCCACCTCGCCCCGACCTCATCGTCGCCGGCCTCCCACGACCTCGTCACCCCAGCTTCCCATGACCTCACTCTCTCTACTCCCCCTTTTGCTCTGTGATGTGGATTACTACTGTGATGTGTTAGTACTCTGTGAATGGATTGAGTTGATGCTACTGTGATGTGGGTGATGCCGTGTTGTTTTTAGTGCTCTGTGAACGAATTAAGTTGATGCTACTGTAATGCTGTGGCTATCGTGGGAAAGCTAACGAAAAGTTCAATCCGAAAATCCATATCAGACTCATTCGCGAGGCTCCAGACGAAGTGAAAATCTGTTTTTATTTTTTTGCAATAGAAAAAGCTATAAGAACCGTCTGTGATAATTACTATCACAGACGGTTCGTGAATAGAACCGTCTGTGATAGCCTTTTTCACAGACGGTTCAAAACATGTCTGTGTTGATCTCATGTCATCACAGACGCATAAATTCATACGGTTCAAAAACCGTCTGTGATGAGGTTTTGTGTAGTAGTGCGATTCTGCAGGTATGGACGTTATTGTTCGGTATCGATGCCGGTTTGGCCAGCATTGACAGGTATCAAGGCTATAACTGATATCGAGCTGGTATAACTGGTATTGATTGGTTTGGAAGTCGGTAAAGAACATAGGGCTGCTCTGTACCATTTTAGGTGGTGAAATGGAACATACGAACCAGTACCGCAACAATATTGAGAAGTTTTATCCAGAGTCCAGATTTTACTATTGTATTGTGGTAGTAAGGGTATCCACAATGTAGTGAAGAATCGATCCTACAACAGGAGAGAGTGTGTTCTAGCACTTATTTACACCCTGGAGGAGGCGGTGCTATGAAAAAATTTCCGCAACCGGTGCACCTACGTGCACCAATGTTAGTTGAATGAAAAAAAATCACGTGGGCCCACCTATCAATGCGTTTGCAGTGGCTTGGATCGATGGTATTGTCACCTGGGCTGGGGTGCTGCAACTGCTGACTTGCCTGTTGATTAATCTTGTGTGCTAGAAATGTTTGCATGCGGCATGTTTGTTTGCATGCAAACGACAACACTAGTGACTAGAAACTACATCACTAGTGGTTAGTAGAAATGGTAGCACTAGTTGCATGTGTCTGTTTATTGTTTAGCACTAGTGAAAGTTTAGTGCTTGATCAGAATAAAAGAGAGAGAGAGAAACCAGGAAAACGTTGTGGCATTTGGCAGCACAAAAAATGTCTTTGTGTTCACATGTTCACCTCTGTTCATTGGTGTATCAGGCGATTGAGTTTGTTCTGTTCCAGTGTATTCGTGTGCGTAGACACCACGTGGTGTGGCTAACCATTGGTATCAGAGCTTTATGCTCTCCTACTTGTGAAGATGTTGCACGACGGTTGAAGTGCTCCTACCAGGTCGCCTCCGTTGCAAGGCGACGGCAGCGCTACTCGCACGATCAATCTCAGCGGCAATGGCGATTGCGACATTGGATCCGGTAGCAACGACGACCAAGAGCGTGTGGTGCAACAGATGGGAAGGGAGACGACGGGATCCGTGGTCTACCCAATACTGACACGGACGAATTACACTGACTGGGCCCTTGTGATGAGGGTGAACCTGCATGCACAAGGCCCGTGGGAAGCGATTGAACCTGGCAACATCAACTACCGCGACGACAAACTAGTGTTGTCTGCCATCCTCCATGTAGTGTCGCTAGACATGCTGTCCACACTGGCATTGAAGGACATGGCCAAGCAGGCGTGGGATGCTGTGAAGACGATGCGGATGGGCGTCGTGCGGGGCGGCATCAGCCGGCGGAGGCATACAGCTCCAGGCCAAGTGTCGGCGGATTTTTTTCCCTATTACTGTTCTGACAAAAATACTGCACATCCGAGTACTGTGCATACGAGCACTGTTCATTTGAGCACTATTTATGCAATCCAGCGATCGGCTTGGCCGGCGACTTTAAGTCGGCTCGTGGTAGATTAGAATGGATTTGCAATTTCCAATCTACATTACAATCGACATCCACTTTTTCATGCAATCTACCGATCGGCATTGTGCCGGCTACTTCAAGTCGGCTTGCGGTAGATTAGAGCATATTTGCACTGTAGAAAAACCAATTTAGAAAACCAAATTTGCAGAATTGAAAGCAATATAGAAAAATGATTTGATCTACGAGTGTCGTGCTACAACGGTTACCTTTCGATATGAGAAGAGTCGACGTGTTAATAACGTGTTGAGGAACTATCGCTGGCGAGTCCAGTCCAAATGCCTCGTAGACAAACTCAGAATCGTAAGAATAATGCAATAACATAAGAACAGAATAATAGATTGAACACAGAGATGTAGGGGATTTCTTGCTTCTCTTTATTGCTTTTCAATCGATCAGCCTTTTGCAATAAATAGTACCCTCTAGTTATAGGCTAGAGACCCTGCTAGAGTTTGGGATGAAGCACCAATATATGGGCCAGCTGCTAGGTCGAGCCCCTAGTTTTCCAACACAAACAACTAACTTTCCTAAATAAGTCTGTGTCATAGTGGCAAAGCTAGAATGAAAATAGAGGGTGGGCTCAAAATCTTAAATGACTAATCTAATTTGAAACAAGTATAGTCTTGTATTCTTGTGAAATTAAATTTATACATGAATGAAAGCAAATCAAAACAAAAAAAGAGAAATACAATTAAGGTACATCACTAATAGAAAGTGCGTCTCCAAAACATATAAATATAGTACCAGTTGGTAACAACCTGTACATCAAAATTAGCAAAATTAATGACACGATAGTAAATTGTACTTAAATGATCATGAACATTCAAAATAGCAAATTATACTTAAATGAATGTTCAATAGCAGTTGCCGGAAGGAAGAAGCTGATGGGAGCTGAAAAAAGTCAACTGACCACTCCATCAATCATCTTATCCCCAAATCAATATATTATCCAATTTATTTTAGAAAATAACGTTTTGATGCAAGTATTAGGAATAATAGTTTGCGAAGTAGTTTTTAGCAGAATTAGAGTCATCATCAATCGAAATGATCAAAGGAAGACTTGCCTCAGTTTTCATAGCTTAGTTATGGGCCATAGGAGGTTTCTTTCTCTTCCTGTAGTTCGACACATATATTGAGACTCAATCGAGTTGAAATTTAAGAATGCAGTAGATCTACGTAACCGTGGATAGTCCTACAATCCCATATAGTGTGTTGTTGTATTAGTAGTTTTCTTTACGTCTTGGTTAAATTTCATGAAGTCTAATTTTTTCACGAAGTATTTACTTTGCCTAAGTTGACTTGGACTTCGGCTATAACTTCATTATGGGCTGGAGTTGGTCCAGCCAGGGCCCAACCACTCGACCGCGTGCCCAACCTTTCGACCGCTCGGCCCACAAGATCCATTGGCAGGGAGGCAGCCCGGCCGTTCTTCTTCCTCTAATCTCTCTCTCTCTCTCTCATCCTGTACGCTCACACACATGAATGCATGATGCTACTACTACTTCTTTCCCCCATCTGGTTCTACTCCCACAACGACTGCATTGCCGTCGCCAAATCCAACGTCGCCGCACTGGCTACGGCGGAACTCGTCGTCAGCCATAGTGCGGCGACGGCGGAACTCGTCGTCTGCCATCAGGAACCGAATCCCCGTGCTACCCCAGTGCTATTTACCCCCTTTCCCTTCGATTTGGCCTCCCAGTGTTCTCAATTTTTAAGCTTTTAATTTGGCTTGCAGGTCCATTGCCGCGATGGTTCTCTTGGGCTCCTCCACCTCAGCTTTTGGCTGAAGTCGCCGGCCCTGGCCTATGGCTCCCCTGCTCCAGCTCGGCAGCTCCCTCCTTGTCCTCGATGGCGTACTGGTGCACCAGGCTACCTCCCCTCCTTCGGCTATGGATGGCGCCGCGGTGGTTCTCTCGCCCTAGCTCCCTCGGTGTCGGTGGCGCACTGAAACCGCCTCGCCTCCTCACTGCCTCCGGCTACCAACAGGGCCGCAGTGGCTCCCCCGCCCCAACTCCATCCTCAACGGGGCACTGGCGCCTCGCCGCCTTGTCGCCAAACGGACGGCCAAAGCTTGGGAGGAGGGGTCTGACGCCAGCGGAGAGGGTAAACTGAAGCCTAACGAATCCCCCACTGGAATTGCCCTTGCGTGTCAACACCAGGAACACCGTTGTAGCTGTTGAAGTTGCCAACTTTCCCGCCATTGTATAATTTTATTTTGCTAGTGCACTAATTTTTTATTCATTGATCGAAACAAAAAACAACAGTCATGATTAGGGACAAAGCTCAGATAGTATACGTAATGTATTCCAGCCGCATTTCCTCCGACAACTAGACTAAACAATAATGGTGAAAGGAATGACTTAAACGTTGTTGCATGAGGGGCTTCTACATGAGTGGTTGATGATTTACTTTTTGATTATTACCGGCTGGTTATTGAAGCCGCAGTGTGACGTCTGTCCACTGTGGAATGGGTGCTACCCAGGTCGGATTCGGTAAAGGTTCAACCTTTCCTTCCAGACATAGTTACAGTAGTTTCACTCGACGTGGATCACGTCATGCTTGCTCAGCTCAGTGATACGCAAATATCTCGACTTATGCGTGTATACAAAATTAGTCTCGATCTTCTATCCTAGAGGAAATCCCTGGTGCGGCGAGTTGCGACTTTCAAGAAGGGAATGCTAACTACGATCCAAGAACATGACCATTCATCTTGTAATCGCTAAACCACTCCTCGATTGGTTATCAATTGTGTCAAAACACGATGGACCTATTCATGAAGAATGGCTCAAACAATTCAACGAAAATTAGAAGAGTAACAACGGAAGAAATCACTCAACGATGAATTATTGAATTGAGATTTCAAGTTTTGCAGCAAAATACCTTTACAATACCGGTAGTTAAACACAAAATCAAAGCCTGACTATAAAATAGAAAGGGTCTCGAGATATAGACCAAACGGGTAACAAGAATTCTGGTGGTGCGGCAGCGACACCAATTGGCACTCTACTAGGAAATTATTAGTTTATTAGGAAAGTCATGACGCAGCAATCATATGCTTCCTTCCTTTTTTGCTAATTGGGATGCAATATATGGCAACAATAACTCAGCGCCTCAGCCTGGTTCCTTGTACGTATGCTTCTCCTTCTCTAAACCATTCACATGTATATGACACATCTGGTAGTAGAGCCCCTTTACTCTTCCACAGCACAGCAACCGCATTTATGTCAATCCCTTCACACGAAACAACAATCAAACATGCACTATTTGGTAGTGCCATATATTCTATGACCATGTAATTAATAAACACAGGGAACAGCCCGTGCTCTAGTAATTCTGTAACTGGGCTTTGAAATTCTTGTTGAACTGTCTCTCTAAAAAAAATTCAAAATAAAATGATATGTTTTTTATCTGCAATAGCAAAAATAGCTTTCTTTTTTTTTTCCTCCGCTAACTGGGCATGAAATGACAAAAATAACTGTTTGTTCCGGCGCGGCGTGGGCCGCGTGGTGGTGCTGCAGAACCGAGGCAGAGACAGAAACGGGAGCGGCAACAGTAATGGGACCGAAAGGCGCAACCAATCGGTCGACGCGCGCGCTAGCTAGCTAGCTGCGAAGACGTGCACGCGTCACGTACACGGTACACGGGTGGCAGCGGAAACGGCAGAGTCGCAGGCGAAGCGATGCGCCCCCGTAGTTTAAAGTTTCGATCCTGTTGGCTGCTACGTCTTAATGGAGGTCAACGCGCGGCGTACGCCACGGCCACGCCCTGCGCTCTCGTGCATGCGCAGGGAAGTGATGGGATTTGAGTTTAACTGGGCCTCTGCTAGCTTCAACTGTGGAAGTACGGGCTTCTGACACACGGGCCTACACTACACTACTCCAGTGCTTCAGGTAGTAGCAGGCTAGGCTGGGTGAGGGCAGGATGCGTCGTCAGAACAGAAGCCACAAGGTACATGCAGTTGTGTTGTGTAAACCGCACGGGATGGAATGCCCGGAAAGGCCGTGCATGCATGCCTCCTGCCGCCTCCATTTCTGCCGGTGCTCATGACATCGGTACACGCATCAAGCCGTAATACGTGTTTGATACTACGTCACTGTTGATAGCCATTAACCACCCGTACATCGGTACATGCGTCAAGTCGTAATACGTGTTTGATACTACGTCACTCTTGGTAGTAATGAAGTTTGGTGCAAGACGACGTGCGTACGTTATTCTTAATAAAGGCATTCGGTGCGTTGCTAGTTGATGAACTGAACATCGTCCACTTGAATGGGGGCCGGTCGGTCGAGCTGAACGGACCGGACCGGACCAATCAAGTGCATAAAGTTACCTAAAAGTGACCGGCCATCCCATTATGAAACAACAGAGTTGGAGTAATAAATTGGATATCAACAAATTCCACACGATGCTCATAGAACGACCCCCAAAGTAAAAGAGTTTGTTAGAGCGTATGCTGATAATAAGAGGATCATAATTTAGTACTTTCAGAAGATAATGGCATGTGATGAGCGCATGGTTTGGAAAAGAAAGATACTCCACGCAAGAAAAAGCCTTTCTCCGAGCAATCGAAGACGGCATAAGCGTTCTCTTCTCTTCTAGGAATGAGGCCCAGCTGCCAAAGTCCACTTCAAGAAGCCCAAGAATCGTAATTGGGTTCAAGCTGGGCTCCAAAAGGTCTTCTGTTTCGGCCCAATAATAGCGAACTATAGCGCCGAAGGCCTGCGAGCCACCAGGTTAACTAGGAGTCCTAGTACTCTGGTGGTCGCGGAATGGCGGCCGAGGGTTCGGAGCTTGGCTCCAAGGCGACGGTGACGGCGCCTCCGCTGAAGCGGCGAAAGATCGAACCACCGAGGAGGTACCTGTTCTATTACGCTCACGGATCCTTGCGATCCTTTCATGTTTGGTGTGATTGATTCATAATTCGAATCCTCCAATTTGGGGATGTTTGCCTGATTTCTTGCGATGCGCGCTGCGCTGTCCTTTAGTTTTGAGAAGGTTGCAACGGTTCGATCTCGGTTAGTGGAGTGGGGCGTGCCAGCGGGTACGGTGGGGGATGGCTACAAGGGTAGGGTTCGTTTAGGTAAAGATTCCGGACTAGGTGATCTTGTGAGCATCTTTATACGTTCGGTTTTGGCATTCATTAAAAGGGGCTTTGGAATGTGGCAATGTGCTTGTTTATCTATATTTCGGCAAAAGGGTCGATATTCATCTGGAACCTTGTTGATTGAGGAGAATCTTGGGGCCTTCTGCCCTAGGGAGATAATTTTCACTTTTTCAGCCAATATTCTGGTCTCGTTGGTCTAGGGTATCGACCACAACTGAGTGGGGGGAGTGGGTAATTTGATGACAGATAGGAAGAAGAAAGCTTGGATCAGTTAAGGTATTCTCTGCTGTTTAACACTCATGGTCCCCTCTCAATGAATTCTTTGGGACGCTTGATCTTGAAGAATCAAACGTGTTGTGAGCGTATTGTCTGCTTACCACGCTATTTTGTTGTGAAACATTTGAAAAGTTCTGTCAATTTCATGTTTAATATGTCCTTGCGGATAGCTGTGTCGATAGGTTTGTGCGTCTTGATCAGTCATCACCACCATTAAATCATTGAACCAAACTAGCTATTCTGCTGGTTAACTTTATGTTAGGTCTATATACTTGCTTGTCAGTGTTCATGACATTAACAACCTTAAATCCTTAATTCACCGGAAGGGCACGTCTTAACTTGCCTGAATTGGGAATAACACAAACCATGTACTAGTTGATGACTTGATTCAGTGACAGTAACGAGCAAAATCTATTTTATCTTACAGTTAACTGCGCATTTGAGGTCCCTACACCCTAATATTCCTTTTCCGTACTTCGTAGTCACGTTGCACTTACTAACTACTAGTGTCTAGTAACAGCCATTTTCTTGCTGATGACTCTAGTAACCATGTTCTATTGCTTATTGTAATATGGCTCAAATACTTTCTTGTCTAGACAATAATTTACTTTGTGCTCTGGAGCACAGGAACAGACCTTCTCAGGTTGCTCTGGATAAGGACAAGGTGGCAGCAGCATCCAATACATCGGTATGCCCTGACACGTCGATTGGCAATCAACGCCTTCTCTCCTGTTTCTTGATTTCTCCCAACATCCTTTACTTGATGTGAACAACACTTTTGCAGGTTTCAGGTACACCGCCAGCGAGAGTGGATATGAACAAAGTTAGAGAGGCAAAGAGATTTGCTGTCTTTCAAGCACAGCACGAGGGACGCCTTGGAAGCTATAAAAGCTTTGATTCTCTGTTTGGAAATTATCTTGTCCCTGTTATCCCAAGTGATGATTTCTTCGAGCAAATTGCGAAGAAGTGAACCGGCAATTAACACAGCGCAGCTTCTACTACGACTGAGAGTCGTTAGGAGGATGATCCTGCCCTATCCTGCTACTCGCTATACCAACATTTCAGCCTTCTGCCTACTAGTGTCTAGATGTATACTAACAGTAAAGACATTAAGAGAAACCGAGTTGCCTGTACTGTTGTAAATACTCCTACCTTGTAAGATCTCCACACTAGCGAAAGGTAAAATCCTTCCTGTTATAGTGGTGAAAACGCTTTGCATCATGGCAAGCATCCTTAGTGTGATTTTGTTAACAATATTAATTTAATAATAAATTACAAAATTAAATAGTTGAAATAAACAATTGCAAAACTAGGCTGATGTCGCCAGTTGGTATTTAATAATAAATTATAAAATTAAATAGTCGAAACAAATAATAGCAAAACTAGGCCTTCAAAGTCTTTGCCGTCAGTTGAATTGGTGACAGGGTTTTTTTATATAAAAAAAAAAATTGTGCAGAATTCACCTTAAAAATTTAGTAGTGTACTTTGCATTTGAAATGTAGGTTCAACATGATCAATAGTAAAGACTTGCCTTGCTCAAATGTGGATGAGTCTTGTTCTTGAATTTAAGCAGTGACGAGGTCTTCGACGACGTTCGAATCTATTTAATGTGAAAACTAACGACTTCAAATAAATACCCATAGCACAAATAAATTCAAATGAACTCCAAACATAATGACTTTTGGTACCGTTAGAAAGATTTTGAATTTATATGAATTTAGAAATAAAAATAAATTTATTTGGATTTAAAATGAGGGAGAACAAGCTCTCTAAAGTTTGACAAGAGAGGAAATTCCAGAAATTATGAAATTTCTGACATGTGGGTCCCACTGGGATTTTCTTTTCTTTTTAATTTGTTTTTATTTAAGAAATTTCACATGACTGACAGGTGGGATCCACTGGGGTTTTTAATTTATTTTCTCTTTATTTTTAATTAGGAAACCACGAGAGGCTAACAAGTGGAGCCATGGTCCATTGCACCAGGTCCACACAACGGTGTGTAGGGAAAGGGACCCACTGGTCAGAGACCCGTGGTCCACTGACTCGGTCCACACACTAACCCTTTTAAACCTACAGTTTAATTAAGTAACTAATGGCGTAGGGCCCACTGTCATACTCTAACTAATAACAAATTAAACTAACCTTAATATACCAATTTACTAATAAAGGATTAACTTAACCTTAATCTACCAGTTTAACATAATGACAGTCCACGTGGAAGCCATGGGGCGATGCCATGTCAATACCTCACTCAAGACAGAGTAGAGCCAGAGGAGTTCCATCGCTGGCTCGGGAGGAGCTCGCCGTTGGTGGGGCGGAGCTCGGCTGACTCCCAGGAGGGGCAAAATGGAACGCGGCGGCTACGTCGGTGCTAACGGTGGCGGCGGCGCGATGAAGAGGTAGCGACGGTGTTACTGTGCTACTGGGACATTCTACGGTACGAGCTACTTGGCAACTAAGTAACGCTCCGATGAGCTTCTACGGGCCACGACGAACATATCTGCGACGACGGTGTGCAAGAAGATGCACTAGAACACACGGACGGCGGCAGGCAGCACTAAAGAAGAAGTCCAACGTGGCGACGATGCTACAGAGACTTAACGACAACAATGACTAGACTAGAAGGTTCACAGGGGCAAGGCATACGTTATGACGCGAAGAAAGGAGGAAGGGACTCACCAGAGACGAGAAGAGGAAGACGGGGCTCGACGGTGACACTGTTCCGACGGCAAGGTAAAGAGGCTCAGACGTTCTGATGCTCCGACTGGAAAAAGAAGGGGAGCATTAGTAAGAAGAGAACAAGGCAATGCCGACGGGCATGGCCTTCAAGGTCGGGGCTCACTGGGGCGGTGATGGTGCGAACCGCGGCGAATCTGGGGCTTGAACCTTGACTCGTTCTCGGCGATTGAATGAGAGCGGGAGTAAGTGAGGGCAATCAGTAGAGGAGAGTGAAGCGAAGATGGTGGGTCAGGCAGGCTTTATAGCCACAGAGAGGGGAGGAGAAGACGGCGAGGTCACGACCATCTCAACAAGAAATCATAATTGTGTGGGAGACAGGGGGGAGTGGGCCGCGTGGGGGGAAAGGAAGGAAGAATGAAAGGAGAGGAGCGTGACTGTGGTCGCGCAGGCGGGCTAGGAAGGAGAGGTGGGCCACGTGGGAGAGAGGGAAGGAAGTGGGCCGTGCAGTGGATTTTGGTCCGATAGAAAATAGGGGAACGATAGGGTTTGAATATTCGTTTGAGTTTCCTTGAGATGATTTTGAATTGCAAATTCAAATTCAAACGGATTTTGGAACTTAACTTTTCTTATAATTTTTTTTATTAATTCCATTTAAGGCTAGGATTTGGATTTGACTTTTTAAAATGCACCTAAACTTTTGTAGTGTCTCAAAATGCAACAAAAGTATTTGAAAATCCATAAAATTTAATAAAAGTCCAAATTGCATCGAAATTGAGCTGTTACATTGCAAAAACCCTAGAAATCGGGAGAGGAGGAGACTAATCGGAGAGTGTCACGACCGTCTCCGCCGCAGTGGGCGGAGGTGTCGCCAGAGTCGGGGAGAGAAATACAGGCGGCACCGTCGCGAGGTCGCGATGCGAACGTGGAAAAAATGATTTTTCTCCCCTGTAGAACGGGTTGGATTGGCCCGGGATTTTTGTCGTCCCGGCCTCATCCAAATGAACAAACGGGCCAGGCCGATAATCCCCCCCGCGCCGCTGGGATGCTCCACGTGTTCGGGTCGAAATCCCGGCCTTTCTTTGTGCTCCCAAACAAGGTCTGATGGGAATCCAGCCCGTCCGGTTCCACACACACAAAATCAAAGCCGTTTATACAGAAGGGCACATCCGTAAACACCCACAAAGGCGAGGGGGATTTATTCGCCTGTAAAATGCTCATCTCGTGGCCCTCATCAGTCATCCCACGCTTGCGCAAGCGGGGAAAGAGTACGAGAGTGGAGAGAGAGGCTGCAGTGGCGTAGGCGCGTAGCTCCTGATCCGGAAGCCGAGCTGGTCTGGGGTTCGGGCGCGCGGCTCGATCGAGAGGCTAGGGGTTCGGGGGGTGGGTGAGGGTTGTGTGATGGGGAAGGGGGCGGTCGTGGGGACGGCGGTGGTGGTGTGTGCCGCGGTGGCGGTAGGGGTGGCGGTGGTGGTGTCGCGGAGTAGGAGGAGGCGGGAGGTGGAGGAGGAGAGGCGGAGGAAGGCGGCCCCAGTGATCGAGGAGGTGGAGCAGAGGTTCTCCACGCCGACGGCGCTGCTGCGCGGCATCGCGGACGCCATGGTGGAGGAGATGGCGCGCGGACTGCGCGCCGACCCCCACGCCCCGCTCAAGATGCTCATAAGCTACGTCGACAACCTCCCCACTGGGTAAGGCCTCCTCTGCTTCTGCGATTGTTTTCGTCTTTTGGGGCGTGCATGTGTGTTACCCGAGTGGCACGCTTGTTCTTGCGCGCGTCGGTCTTGGGGGTGAATTGGTTGCAAACTTCGGGATGGCTTTTTGAGGTGTGGATTCGGTAGAAATGTTGCATTGTTCCAGTGCTGAGGTGGAGGTGCCGTCGTGAATCGTGGTATTGGGAACACCGTGCCTTCAGGTGGTTTGAGCGAAATTTGGTGTGTGGGTGGGTGGTGGGTGGGTGGGGGGTTATTTGATCTTGCTATGGTCCTTAAGTCCTTATTGATTCTGGAAGAAGGATGATACCTTTTGTTTTCCCTGTGTGGCCTTTTGGTTTTGTGGGCACCTTCGCATTTTGTGTGATATCTTTGACTTGACGCCTCCATAACAACTTACACGATATATATGGTGTCTGCATAAACAGACACGGTGTGGGTCAGGACATTAGGAGTAAAATAAGATTTTTTACATGCTTTTCAGTATAGCGTTTGGTCTGCAATTTTTGGTTAAACAGTACGGTTTGTATGTTTGTCATAGATGATAGATCAACCTATATCTTCCCTAATTTGTGACGACTGCAGAGAGATGTGTATCCACATGACCTCTCTAGTTATATTAATAAATGGACCATTTGTATTTTATACCTACATCTACATGTCGGGCTTACCTTTAAGATCAAGGTACTATTGTTTGTACGTCGCCTTTTTTTTTATTTGATGGTATGGTCAAATTGTTCTATGGCTAATTTCCAAATAAGCACTCGCTATTAGTATTATGTTATACTCCTCCGTTCTCCAATACTTGGCAGTTGACACTATTTAAAACATGCAATCGAACTTTCCAATCTTTGAACAATATTATTTTCTAACTATCTAAATTAGTCACATGAAAATTGTATTGCTATATTTGTCATAAAATTACTCTGATAATATTATACTTACTGTTTACAAATATATTGGAGGGTGTGAAAATTCAAAGTGACAAGTATTCGATAACAGGGGTAATATTATGAAAATCCTCTGACGTGTTGAGTGAAAGAAATGGTTGAAGACTTCAAAAAAGTTTCAGCCATGAGTTTGTTAACTGTAAATGTGTAACCCATATACGTGTCTGAAAAAGAAACATGTCTATCACTTAATGAAATCTACTTACATTGTTTCCTCTGCTATTATTTTGCTGTTTACTGATTTGTATGTCACTTCTGCAGGGATGAGCATGGATTGTTTTATGCACTGGATCTTGGCGGGACCAACTTCCGTGTTATACGGGTTCAGCTTGGAGGGAGGGAGAAGCGTGTTATCATGCAACAATATGATGAAGTGTCCATTCCACCTCATCTGATGGTTGGGACTTCCACGGTAAGTGCTTTCAATTGCTCTTTTAACTCTCCTGCATCAGCAACATTTTTCTTGCATGATTTACTCACATTTCACAAAGCACGAGTACAGGAATTGTTTGATTTCATTGCTGCTGAGCTGGAAAAATTTGTCGAGACTGAAGGAGAAGATTTCCACTTGCCAGAGGGCAGGCAGAGAGAACTGGGTTTCACCTTTTCTTTCCCAGTGCACCAAACATCAATATCGTCAGGCACTCTCATTAAGTGGACAAAGGGATTTTCCATTAATGGCACGGTAAAAATCAAATGACCTTAGTTCATACTTCGCTGACTGAATGATATACTAATATTTCTATTACCTTGGTGATCAAGGCTTGATCAGAAGCCGAATTTCTTATCAACAAATGATTCTCCCTATGCAATTTCCCTGATCATCTTAAATGTGGCAATTAAACTTTCCACATTTCATTTTCCTGAAAACACTTATTAAGCGGACCAAGGACTAGCTTTCAGTGATGTCCTGATGCGTTCTTTTGATTTTTGGGAACTCCCTCCGCTGACAAGTGGCGAACCGCTGTCCTACGTTGTTCTTTCATGATATTAGAACTGTTTTTAGTGGAAAAAAATAGAATGTTAGTATGAACTGTTGTTGATTTGATTTTGAACATGTGTGGATTATAGGTCACATATTGTCATAGCAGGGCACCAAGGGGCAAGGGGTGTCTCGCACCCTAGGGTTGTCAGGAACATCGGTGTACCGTCGGGGATACTGTAGATGTGTAGACTAGGTCCATATGGTGTATTTAGACAAATGTACCAAAATGTCTTCTCTCTCTCAATACATTGTGAGAGTAAGAAGGTAAATGTCCCTTCTTACCCCCTATAAATAAAACCCCAAGGGCATGTAAGGAGGGGGGCCTCATTCATTATCTCATTCACGCACAATGCCATACACACTACATTTTGTGCTCTCGGGTCTCGGCTCCTCTCCCTTCGGTCCCTCCACCGAGTATCCCCCGGTTCCCTTCATTGTTACCAGGGGTCCCCTTTTTACACTGTCTAGCCTTTTCTTGCTACAACAATTGGAGTCGTCCGTGCGGACCGAACAAGAAGCTACACATGGGAGGAGCCAAAGCCAACCTTCCACCTTCTAGCCTCCGGAATAGACCCGAAGCCTCCACCACACCCAAAGCACACCCCGTGGAGGCCAACTACGTGCCGAGGGGAGCCCGTTTATTTTCAAGGCGCATAACGCACCCCCTCGGTGCCCCCCTCGGCATCACCCCCCTTCAGCGCCCGAGGTAGCCACACAGGCGCCTAGCCTCGCCCTCTGGCATAGCTGCCACCTCCGGAGGCCCGGAGCGCAACACGAAGCTTCGGCGCGCCCTGCTCAGGACCCCCTCTGCGCATGGCACAACCATCCAGGAGCTTCGGCGCGGCCCCTCCAGCGCAGCTGCCACCTCTGGCAGCTCGAAGTCCACCTCGGCTGCTCCGGCCCTGCCCCTCAGGCGTGCACCCCCTTGGCGTGCGGCACAACCACCCAGGAGCTTCGGAGCGGCCCCTCAGGGTCTCCGCCACCCCGCGCGGCCCGGAGCCCACCTCAGCTGCTCCGACTATGGCCCCATCCGGCGTTGCACCACTTTGTGTGCGGCGCACTTTCGGCGCGCTGCAACCTTGGCCGAAGCCCACTTTGCACCTGGGCCAGAGCTTCATCCCGAAGACCAGCGCTACCTCGTCTCGAAGACCAGCGAAGAATCGTCTGCCCCGTGCGGCCCCGGTTGGTGCGCCCGCCTTAGGTAGCCTCCGGATCGCCTCGATGCCCCTTTGCACTTGGACCCCTTCGGCGGCGCTCCCTCGCGCCGACGACGCACTGAACCCGACCACTCTGGCGGCACCCCTCACACCCGACATCGCCTCGAGCCCGCCCTTCGCGATGCCCTCGCGCTGAACCCTTCGCGGTGCCACTTCGCCCTTTCGGCGGCGCGCGGCTTCAAAGACCTTCGACAGCGCCGCCTGAGCCACCTGGGTCGACCACCCTACAAGTTGGCTCTACCCAAATCCCCCGCGTATGATCTCTGTAGTCAAACTGAGTATTATAGATTGCCAATAGCAAACAAACGATTCAACCGTTGCCTGGCAAACCAAAGTGTTGTTCTACGGACAATCATCAATTGACATTTTTCCCTCCCTGTCAATATAGGCGGACAGCATGGTATTTGCTAGACCAGTTCACTCTTTTCATGATTCGGACAGCACAACAACAACATCAAATTCAAACCTCCTTCAGATAATTACCTCCTTGATGATTAAAACTAGATAAAATAATGTCGGTACCGTGGCAGCTTAAGCAAACATGAACATAAGGCTAGGAGCACTAACTGTATCAAACTGCACACATTTATAACTTCGCCACCGTTACTATCTGTGACCAGAGTAGGGGGACGGTCAACAATATCTTGGCTGCAAAACACTAGTACCTGTTGCATACATCTCTGTCACAGGTACTAAGCTTAGCTGAAGTGGTATCCTTTATTAAGATTAGGGAATGGTGTTATAATAAATGTTAATGATAAAAGGCACCAGTATGCTCCAGCAGAAACCAATGCTCAACGAGAAGGAACAACACAACATTGCATGCATAAATACCACGGGCTAAAAGAGAGAAGACGTCTTCAAAGGGCGCACACTAACTCTCGCGAGTGTGAAGTGTATAAAAAGACGCCGCGTATGGCCCCGAGCCTCGGTACACACTAGCTCACTCTCGCGAGTGTGAAGTGTATAAACAAGACGCATGGCCCCGAGCCCCGGTGAATCGCGCTTCTTCGCACAAACCTTAGCCGTTCCGAAGGTCGTGCCTTGGCAACTAGGGAGTCTCCCGCCTCGAATGCCTCATGTCGGCGGAGCGATCTCGCATACGCGCTTCATAGCGCAAACCCTAGTTGTTCCGAAGGTCCTGCCTCGGCGACTAGGGAGTCTCCCGCCTCAAAGGTCTCGCCTCGGCGGAGAGACCTCGTATATCGCGCATCATTGCGCAAACCCTAGGCGTTCCGAAGGCCGTGCCTCGGCGACTAGGGAGTCTTCCGCCTCGAAGGCCTCGCCTCGGCGGAGAGACCTCGCATATCACGCAAACCCTAGCCGTTCCAAAGGCCGTGTCTCGGCGACTAGGGAGTCTCCCGCCTCGAAGGCCTCACCTCGGCGGAGAGACCTCGTATATCGCGCTTCATAGCGCAAACCCTAGCCGATCCGAAGGTCGTGCCTTGGAGACTGGGAGTCTTCCGCCTCGAAGGCCTCGCTTCGGTGGAGAGACCTCGCAAATCGCGCTTCATCACGCAAACCCTAGCCGTTTCGAAGGCCCTGCCTCGACGACTAGGGAGTCTCCCGCCTCGAAGGCCTCGCCTCGGTGGAGAGACCTCGTATATCGCGCTTCATAACGGCCCTGCCTAGGCGACTAGAGTGCCCCACCTCGAAGGTCTTGCCTCGGCGGAGAGACCTCGTATATCGCTCTTCATCGCGCAAACTCTAGCTGTTCCGAAAGCCGTTCCTCGATGACTAGGGAGTCTCCCGCCTCGAAGGCCTCGCCTCAGCGGAGAGACCTCGCATATCGTGCTTCATCGTGCAAACCCTAGCCGTTCCGAAGGCCGTGCCTCTTCGATTAGGGAGTCTCCCGCCTCGAAGACCTTGTCTCGGCGGAGAGACCTCGCATATCGCGCTTCATAGCGCAAACCCAAGATGTTCCAAAGGTTGTGCCTCCGCGACTAGGGAGTCTCCCTCCTCGAAGGTCTCGCCTCGGCAGGGATACCTCGCAAGTCGTGCTTCATCGCGCAAACCCTAGCTGTTCTGAAGGTCCTACCTCGGCGACTAGGGAGTTTCCCGCCTCAAAGGCCTCGCCTCGGCGGAGAGATCATATCGCGCTTCATAGCGCAAACCCGAGACGTTCCAAAGGCACTGCCTCGGCGACTAGGGAGTCTCCCGCCTCGAAGGCCGCGCCTCGGCGGAGAGACCTCGCATATCGCGCTTCCTCGCGCAAACCCTAGTCGTTCCGAAGGCACTGCCTCGGCGACTAGGGAGTCTCTCGCCTCGAAGGCGTAGAGACCTCGTATATCGCGCTTCATTGCGCAAACCCTTGCCGTTCTGAAGGCCATGCATCGGCGACTAGGGAGTCTCCCGCCTCGAAGGCTGCGCCTCGGCGGAGAGACCTCACATATCGTGCTTCATTGTGCAAACCCTAGCCGTTCCGAAGGCCGTGCCTCGGCGACTAGGGAGTCTCCCGCCTCGAAGGCCTCGCCTCGGTGGAGAGACCTCGCATATCACGCTTCATCGTGCAAACCCTAGCCGTTCCGAAGGCTGTGCCTTGGCTACTAGGGAGTCTCTCGCCTCGAAGGCTTCGCCTCAGTGGAGAGCCCTACCATATCGCCTCGGCGGAGAAACCTCACATATTGCGCTTCATCGTGCAAACCCTAGCTGTTCTGAAGGCCGTACCTCGGCGACTAGGGTGTCTCCCGCCTCGAAGGCCTCGCCTCGGTGGAGAGACCTCGCATATCACGCTTCTTCGCACAAACCCTAGCCGTTCCGAAGGCTGTGCCTCGGCAACTAGGGAGTTTCCCACCTCGAAGGCCTCGCCTTGGAGGAGTGACATTTGCGCAAAAGCGAGCCTAATAAAAAAAAGTTGGGGGACGACGGTCGGCTTCACCTGCCCCTCGCTAACTGTGGGCCACCAAGCAAGCCCAATCAAGGAAAGTTGGGGGACGGCGTTCGGCTTCACCTCCCTTTCGCTAGCTATGGGCTCCCAAACGAGCCCAATAAAAAAAAAGTTAGGGGACGGTGCTCGGCTTCGCCTCCCCCTCGCTACCTGTGGGCTCCCAAGTTAGCCCAATAAAAAAAAGTTGGGGACAGCGTTCAGCTTCGCCTCCCCTTCGCTAGCTGTGGGCTCCTAAGTGAGCCCAATCAAAAGAAAGTTGGGAGATGGCGTTCGGCTTCGCTTCCCCTCACTAGCTGTTAGCTCCCAAGCGAGCTCAATAAAAAAAAGTAGCCTCCCCTCGCTAGCTGTGGGCTCCCAAGCGAGCCCAATCAAGAAAAGTTGGGGGACGGCGCTCGGCTTCTCCCCCCCCACTAGCTGTGGGCTCCCAAGCGAGCCCAATCAAGAAAAGTTGGGGGACGGCTCTCGGCTTCTCCCCCTCGCTAGCTGTGGGCTCCCAAGCGAGCCCAACCAAGAAAAGTTGGGTTCGGTGCTCGGCTTCGCCTCCCCCTCACTAGCTGTGGACTCCCAAGCGAGCCCAATTTTTTTTGGGGACGGCGTTTGGCTTTGCCTCCCCCTTGCTAGTTGTGGGCTCCTAAGCGAGCCCAATCAAAAAAAAAGTTGGAGGACGGCGTTCGGCTTCGCCTCCCCCTCGCTACCGTGGGCTCCCAAGTGAGCCCAATCATAATAATAAGTAGCCGCCTCCTCAGGGAAACAAACATCAACCCTTCACGCTACTCCAAGTCGCAGGCACAATCCACGGGGAGTGGCCGAAGGGGGGGACGATACCTGGCCCCCAGCAGGACCAGCCCGAAAGGTCACACCGACGAAAAACAAACACGAGGTACAGTGACGGCTTCACCTCGACGCGTCGCCCGCCTTGTAGGCCATGCCTCGGCGTGGCGACTCCGCGTCGACTTGGCCCGCACGTACTTCACCTTGACGCGTCGCCCGCCTCGTAGGCCATGCCTCGGCGTTGCGGCTCCGCGTCGACTTCACCTGTGCGTACTTCTCCTCGACGCGCCGCTCGTCTAGTAGGCTGTGCCTCGACGTGGCGGCCTCGTGTCGACTTCACCCGCGCGTACTTCACCTCGACGTGTCGCTCGCCTCGTAGGCCATACCCTCGGTGTGGTGGCCCCACGTCTACTTCGCCCGCGTGTACTTCACCTTGACACATCGTCTGCCTCGTAGGCTATGCCTCGGCGTGGCGGCCCCTCGTCGACTTAGCCCATGCGTACTTCAACTCGACGCGCCGCCTACCTCATAGGCCATGCCTCGGCGTGGCGGCCCCACTTCGACTTCGCCCGCGCGTACTTCACGTCGACGCATCACCCGCCTCGTAGGCCATGCCTCGGCTGGGCGGCCCCACGTCGACTTCGTGAGCACGGGCTTCGTCTCGGCTCGCCGCCCGCCTCGAGGCCATACCCTCGGTGGGGCGGCCACGACGCGTTACCCACCTCGAGAGCCACGCCCCGCTGGGACGTCCCTGTGTTGATTTTTTGTCGAGGTATCCCCACTCCCGAGGCGTTGGAGGCGGCAGGATTGCGTCCGCTCACCCCTCGGAACCGCGGGACCTGTCCTCGCGACCTCGGACCACACAGATGAGGGAGTTGTTGTAGCAGGGCACTAAGGGGTGCCCTGCACCCTAGGGTCGTCAGGAATACCGGTGTGCCATCGGGGATACTGTAGATGTGTAGACCAGGTCTATATGGTGTATTTAGACAAATGTACCTAAATGCCCTCTCTCTCGATACATTATGAGAGCAAGAAGGTAAATGTCCTTTCTTGCCCCCTATAAATAAAGCCCCAACTGCATGTAAGGAGGGGGGCCTCATTCCTTATCTCATTCACACACAATACCATACACACTACATTTTGTGCTCTCGGCTCCTCTCCCTCCACCTAGGATCCCCCGGTTCCTTTCATTGCTACCAGGGGTCCCCTTTTTACACTGTCTAGCCTTTTCTTGTTACGACACATATTTTTTGGCTTAACCTAATTTAGGCATGTTTAGAAAGCTTACTCTTGAAGTGATAAAAATGATCCATGTTTCTTAGGATTTGTGGTATTTGTGTGAATTGTCAAGTATAGCTAGCCACAAATCCCGCACAATTGGATGTCTAGATGCTACAATCTATAACTTTATATTTAAAAGTAGAGTTGTATTTATTATGCAACTCTAAAATCTATAGCTGAAAGTAGAGTTATATTTGTTTTATAAGTGTAATAGCCCTCATAAGTTATAGCTATATTTGATTATCTGCACTTTTATAGTATGGACTTACCAAAATAAGTGGTGTATATCTTTATCTTTTTCCTCTTGTTAATATGGGAATTTCTAGCCTCTCATAACAAACATAGTGGCAACTTTTAACGTCGTCTTAATCATATAATAATAAATGACTATAGTGTTGATTTGGATTATTGATTGCTGTGAGCTCAGGTCGGGGAAGATGTTGTGGCTGAATTGAGCAGGGCTTTGGAGAGGCAGGGTCTTGATATGAAAGTTACAGCTCTGGTAAGTTCATTTGTTTGTTAAATTATTTAGCATCTTAATGCCTGGCTTTTATATCAAAGGCATTGGCATTTCCTATGCAATCTGATGCTGGTTTTGGATTTTTGAGATGCTTTATGTTGATGGGGCGCAAAGGTTGGACACATATTATATCAGCAATTACTTTCGGTGTTATGTAAACTGACAACTAACTTTTCTTTCGTAGGTTAATGACACTGTAGGTACATTGGCTGGTGGGAGATATGTTGATAATGATGTCGTTGCTGCTGTAATATTGGGCACCGGCACAAATGCAGCATACGTGGAGCATGCAAATGCAATTCCAAAATGGAATGGGCTACTACCTAGATCAGGAAATATGGTTAGTGTCTGACTTCCTTCGTATGCTTGGAATACTAAAGGTCTTTGGGCCTTGTCTAATTGTATACATCCACTGCAACTGTTGTGTTGTACGATATTCACAACAGTTAATAATATAACAATTGGATCTTTGATATGCTGCAGGTAATCAACATGGAATGGGGAAACTTCAAGTCAGATAAGCTTCCTCGTTCAGAATATGATAGTGCCTTGGATTTTGAAAGTTTGAACCCTGGCGAGCAGGTATTATTTATTTAACCTGTCTATTCCCAACTATATGTGTGTGTGTGTGAAGAAATTTTGTCTTCTTTTCCTCAGATATACGAAAAGATGATTTCTGGCATGTATCTTGGAGAGATTGTACGAAGAATCTTGCTGAAGCTGGCTCATGATGCTTCGTTGTTTGGGGATGTTGTTCCACCAAAATTGGAGCAACTTTTTATACTGAGGTGCACTTTCATGTTCCATCTATTGATCATTTAGCTTTTCTTGTATCTGTAGGAATTTGGAGACAATCAAAATATGGAAAGCTCATGTAACCAATAGAAGCTTTCTTAAGGAAGTTCCCATTGTGCTATTGCAGGACACCGGATATGTCAGCGATGCATCATGACACCTCACATGATCTCAAACACCTCGGGGCTAAGCTGAAGGATATTCTGGGGGTATGATGATGTTGAAAAGGCCATACTGTTAAATCTAATCTTCAAGAACCACATATTCCTTACGTTATGTTTGAACTTGTATTTAGGTCGCTGATACTTCCCTGGAAGCAAGATACATTACTCTTCACATCTGCGACCTTGTCGCGGAGAGAGGCGCGCGCTTGGCTGCTGCTGGTATATATGGCATTCTAAAGAAGCTGGGCAGGGACAGGGCGCCAAGTGACGGTAGTCAAAAGCAAAGGACTGTCATTGCTATGGATGGTGGTCTCTACGAGCATTACAAGAAGTTCAGCGCCTGCCTAGAATCGACGCTTGCAGACCTGCTCGGGGAGGAGGCTGCCTCATCGGTTGTAGTCAAGTTAGCCAACGATGGCTCTGGCATTGGTGCTGCACTTCTTGCAGCCTCACACTCCCAGTATGCTGATGTCGAATATTCCTAGGAGCTCAGGGACCGAGCTCCTAGTGCAGCTTCTTGTTTTCCTCTTTTTTTTGAAAAAAAAAATTCTTTCTATTGGGAGTTCCCCTCGTGGGATTCGCATATCTCTTTTTGCTATTCTGCAGACACATAAAATGAGTGCCTGTGCAGCGGGATATAGCTAGTATGGCGCCAATGAGTTAAGTTTGGAGTGTATCACATGGAAAAAGCAATTGCAACTGCAGGAAAGTGGAAACATAGGTTTGAATGATGCCGTTCCTTTCCTACTAATTCTTTTGCCCCTTTCCCTGTAAGTTTCTTTTGTGATGCGATATCGCAAACCAAGCTGAGTCGATCTGCATGTAATCATCTGTCATTCAGAATAAAGAGGGGGATATGATCACATAATCGAAATATTTACTATTTCTTCTGTTTGATTGATCAAGTATGTATGTAATCTTATACACGTTTACGGTGTCAAAACTCAAAATGGTTTGGTCGGCCGTGAGCAGCTGACAAGGTAAGTAGTGTACAAGTAAGGTTATGGAACAAAATTGGACGTATAATTCTATGCTCTAGTCTGCTAAAAATGTGTGCTTACGTACAGCTATACAGTCCTGGCTGGTAATTTCCCTGCTTATAGCTGTTATGCTAACTGAAGTTGCAGTGCTTGGCTCCTTTCTTCAGAGGATGCAGTCGAAGTCGCTCTTGTCTTCGTTGTCGGTTCCCTTGGCGTTCGAAAGCTGCTTCCGACGACTGCCTCGTTGTGGCAGCAAGAGTGGAGCTGCTTCGAACTCATGGCCACTCTCCTTGCTTTTCTGGTGCGTCTGCTCGCTGCACTTGAGCAAAATCTGCAGCACGTCCTTCATGGCTGGTCGTGACGAGGGCGAGGCGCCGGCGCAAATCACGCCTAGCTTGAACACGGTCTCGATCTCCTCCGAGTACCCTGCATGTCTGATGAACTTATCTGTAGCATCGTGGACGCTTTCTCCCGATTGATAGTGTTGTCGTGCCCATTCCGCCAGGCAACCGTGCTCGCCGCCGTCGTTGGCCATTCTACCGGTGGTGAGCTCCAAGAGTACAGCTCCGAAGCTGTACACATCAACCTTCTCGTTCACCTTCCTTGTGTAAGCACACTCTGCAGATAAGCATGACAAGACCAAACATAAGGTCCATGAATACTAGAACTCGTAACATTTGCCAAAGCAACTACCCAGAACCCAGTTACTTTACATAATCCGGCATAAAGAGTAAAATCCACCAAATTTTGACAAACAGAGATCCTCAATTCCTTACCTGGAGCCATGTAGCCGAACGATCCGGCAACAGCGGACATCGTGTCAGGCGTCCCGGCCTGCACCAACATCCTGGCCAGCCCGAAATCCGCGACCTTAGCACGGAACTCCGAATCCAGCAGGATATTGCTCGTCTTGACGTCCCGGTGAACGATGGGCGGGGAGCACTCGTGGTGCATGTAGCACAGCCCCTGCGCGGCGCCGACGGCTACTCTGAGCCTCGTTGGCCAGTCCAACGGCCGCGCGGACCGGGCCCTTGCCATGGAGTGGCCCGCGTGGAGAGCGTGGCCGTGGAGCCACTTGTCCAGGCTGCCGTTGTCCATGTAGTCGTACACCAGGAGCTTGGAGTCGGCGCGGGAGAGGCAGCACAGCAGCCTGACGATGTTGTTGTGCCGGACATTGCCGAGGATGCTCGCCTCCGATTCGAACTCGCGCTCCAGCTTCTCGTCCACCTTGCCGGCGCTCCGTATCTGCTTCACGGCCACGGCGCCGGTGCGGCCGTTGTACCGGTTAGTGTAGGTGACGCGGTACACGCGCCCCGAGCCGCCGCGGCCGATGAGGTTCTCCTCCGTTAACCCCCGGAAAATGGCTGCCTCCCCGAAGGCCAGATCGGTCTGGAAAGGGGTAATCTTCCAGCCATCGCCCTGTGCCACGCGCTTCCTTTTCTTGATGTCGCGGACGACGAAGAAGGTGAAGACCACGATTAGGAGGAGGAGCACCGCGCCTGCGGCGAGGAGCCCTGTGCGGAGCGCAGGCGACACGCCCCCGGAGGAAGTGCCTGGTTGTGATCCTGCGCCGCAGGAGCGTACGCCGGCGAGGTAGCTGGACCCCAGACCAGCTGTGCAGAGGCTGGGGTTGTCGAGGAAGCTGCGGCCGTACGGGGCGATGGCGAGACCTCCCGGGACCTGGCCGCCCAGCTGGTTGGAGGACAGGTTGAACGAGCTAAGCTTCAGCCTGGCAAGCGCTGGTGGTATGTCGCCGGAGAGTTTGTTCGACGACAGGTCTAGTGCGTTGAGCACCGGCATGGCGCCCAATTCTGCCGGTACCTCGCCGGAGAGAATATTCCTGCTTAGGTCCAGCTGCGCCAGCCCCCCGAGCTTGGCAACGCTCCTCGGGATCCCCCCGGAGAGTTGGTTACCGGACAGGTTCAGTGACTGCAGCAGCGGCATGCCGTTGCCCAGAGTCGCCGGCATCTCCCCGGAAAATTGGTTGGTCCCGGCAATGAACTCCCGGAGCGCAACAGCCGCCGCCGGGATGCTTCCACCAAACTGGTTGTTCTGTATGCGTAACCTCGTAAGATTTCTATACATCGTGGCCGGGAGACTCCCGCTGAGCCGGTTGTTCCCTAGGAACACGTTTTTAAGCTTTGTCGCCGTCCACAGCGCCTCTGGCACCTCTCCGGAGAGCTGGTTGTTGTCGAGCAGCAACCCACTCAGCGTGGTGCAATTGGCGAGCCTCGCCGGGATGGAGCCGTTCAAGCGGTTGCCCGAAGCAGTAAGCGACCGGAACTTGCCGTTGTCGCACAGCCCCTCCGGTATCGCGCCGGTGATCTCGTTGTCATCAACTTCAACATACAACAACCCCGCCGAGTTCTTGCCGAGCTCCGGCGGGAGCGTGCCCTTCAGACGGTTACTGAACAGTTTCAACATCACCAATGACGGCAACCGGCCGATGCTCGCTGGTATCTCACCGGAGAAGTTGTTGAGGAACAAATTCAAGTTTACAAGGTTCGGCAAATGACCGAAGCCTTCCGGAATCGACCCACTTAGCCTGTAATTCTCTGACAAGTCGATCGTCACCAAGTTCACCGCGCCGATAGCACCGTCGACGACGACATCGCCGGTGAGGTTGTTCTCAAATATACTCAACACTTGCAACTTCGTGAGGCTCCAAAGGCCCGGAGGTATGCTTCCCGTCAAGGAGTTGACCGACAGGTAGAGCATCTCCAACTCCGACATCTCCGCCACATAGCTCGGGAAGTCGCCGGTGAGGTTGCACCGCGTCGCCCAGAGGGTTGTCAGCTTGGTCAGGTTCTTGAACGACGCCGGCAGCTCGCCTGCGTCGAACGTGTTGTTCGCAAGCGTCAGCGTCCGAAGTCTCGTCAGGTCGCCGAGCTCTGCCGGGACGGTGCCGGCGAGGTTGTTGTTGTCCAGCGCGAGCGACTGCAGGTTCCGTAACCGGGACAACGAGGTGGGGATGGTACCGTTTAACTCGTTGCCGTTCAGGATTAGGGAGGTCAGATACTCCCCGAGGCCGCTGCCGATGTCGGCAGGGAGCTCCCCAGCAAGGTAGTTCTGGGATAAGTCGAGGTACCGGAGAGACGTGCAGCTGTAGAGGGTGGTCGGGAAGGAGCCGTTGATGTAATTGTTGGAGATGTCGAGGTGCGTCAGGTTGGAGAGGCGGCCGATGGCGTCAGGGACGGCGCCCGTAACGTTGGTGAAGGCCAAGGAGAGGTTCGTGACGCTCCCGGCCGCGTCGCATGTCACGTAGGGCCAGGCGCAGTGCGCGCCCGTGCCATTCCATGCCGCGAGCGCGGACGGGTCGCCCCACGCGCGCTTGATCTGGATGAGCAGCTGCTTCTCGACCGGCGCGGCGGCGGGCTGGGCGGTGGCGCGGTGCTGGAGGCAACAGGGCAGCACGAGCAGGAGGAGGAGGAGGAGGTACGCGCGGCATGGTATTCTTGCCATGTTTTCTGTGCGGTTTTGGGCCGGTTTCGTGGGTTCTGCCCGGCCGCCGCGGTGGACGCGGGAAGAAGGGGAGATCGATCGGTTTGTTTGGTAAGCAAATGCAGCGGGAACGTGACTGCTATATACTCCACCACGTGTTTGCTTGGAAGTTTCATACGCAATGCAGTTTTTCCGCATGTGCTTCTGGCTACAATCACTATCTTGGATGAAAGTGAAATGAGTGATTCGGATGGAGGTTTGTTCGGAGAAAATGCTGGGTCTTCGCTCTAGAGCACGGGGTGAATTCCTTGGTTGGCTGGTCAGATTAACAAGAAATAAACACGTAATTAGTGTCATTTGCTCACAGTTTACTTGGAGTGAAGAACATAACGAGTGGCAATTAGTTTACCCGACTAAAGTCGAAAGGAACAAACACTGTTCTACAACTCATGTGGGGGAACTCACAGCATTTGCACGCTGTTTTGTGAACGAAATCTCAAGTCTAAAACAGTGTTGTACAACTCGTGATAACTGTTTTTGCTGTGCAGTAATGATTTCGCTTCGACTCCACCGGTTGAAGAAGAAGCGAGATTGGAGTCGCTCTGAACCAGTGATCATCTTTTCTAACGGTTTGGTTTGCGACCGGAGACGGAGAGGCGGAGAGAGAGACCGAACACCAAAGGTGGCTCCGGCCGGTCAAACACGGCAGTTCTACAGCAGTACCAAAAAAGACTTGCCGGTTTAGCTGGCATGCAGTTGCCCACGAGCAAGGCTCGCGTGTCGGCGGCTCTTGCATTTTGGGTGGTCAGGCCGGTCAAACGGGAAGTCTTGGACAGAGACATAACCGCAAAAGGCCGAGCGTAACAGGTGATTGCCGGTTTACCACTAGCATAACTAAAGCGACATGCATCTAGTGTATCATGTATGTAGCTGAGCTGCTGGTGCGTCGCGCGTGTGATCCAGAGGGAGAAAGGGATCAAGTGAGAAACTTCATCGAAAGACTAGTAGACGTGCTTAGACCGGCGCGCAACCGCTGACCGTCTGTCCGATGACTTGCACGTAGACTTCCCATGTAGATCGTTGGCCCCACCAGACCACCACGTACGACCCACGGGATTCGCGATCCCCGCCGCCGGTGCGCTGTTCCGCGGTTCCGCTAGCTTCAATTCTGGAAGCATATCAAAAAGAGATATGGCACGCTTGTTTCTGTCCATATTTGAGTACACAGATAACTTAAATAATACTTTACAAAAGAGGAATTAAGATATTGTTAATGCTATTTATCTCATTTATTTGACAAAAACTCAATTGCAGTTATTGCAGGAGGATGATGGATGGAAAATTTTTCTTAAAGATGTCACTTCCTTTTGTGTGAAGCATGGCATTAAAGTTGCTAAAATAGATTATTTCTATATGCCAGTTGTAAGATCCAAAAGGTTCTTAAAAAAGTCAAGAATCTTCATCGTTTCTATGTTGAGATGTTTTTAAGTGTTATTGACAGACAACTTCAAGAGTTTAATGATAGGTTTGATGAGGTAAACACGGATTTGCTTCTTTGCATGTCTTCATTCAATCCGGTTGATCCATTCGCTGCTTATGACAAGGACAACTTGGTTAGGTTTAATCAGTTTTATCCTAAGGATTTCTCAAGCACAGAATTGATGTAGCTTCCGTTTCAATGTACATACTGCATTGTTGATATGCGAAAATATGAAAGGTTTATAGAAGTAAGAAATCTTGCTGAGATTTCCATTATGCTTCTTCAAACAAAGAAGAACCTCTATTATAAAATTGTTTACAAGCTTCTTAAATTGGTGTTAATTCTTTCGGTAGCAACTGCTAGTGTTGAGAGGGTATTCTCTTCTATGAATTATGTGAAGATTAAGCTAAGGAATAAAATAGAGGAACAATATTTGAATAAATGCTTGGTTATATTTCTTAAGCGAGAATTTTTTTTATGCAAGTTAAGAATGATAACATCATATCTCGCTTCCAAGCCATGAAAAAACGTCGAGTTAGATTGTAATTTTATTAATTATTTTATAATTTCTCTAAATTATTTGATATGTTGTCTCTACGAAGAACAATTTATACTTTATTTTTTTACATTATAAATTTTTATATTTTATACTATACAATATATTTGTAACTCGGAACACGCGTTCCGGAAATATTAGATCACAACTAACGCTGGCTAGGGTCAAACACAGCAATCATACAGCCGGATCCAAAAAGACTTGCCGTTTAGCTGACATGCAGTGGCCCACAAGTAAGGTTCACGTGTCAGTGGTTCTTGCCTTTTGGGTAGTTAGGGCGTTAGGCCGGAGAAATTGTTCAAGTGAGAAACTTCATCGAAAGACTAGTAGACGTGCTTAGACCGGCGCGCAACCGCTGACCGTCTGTCCGATCGATGACTTGCACGTAGACTTCCCATGTGGATCATTGGCCCCACCAGACTTCCCCGCCGCCGGTGCGCCGTTCCGCTACCTTCAATTCTGGAAGCTCAGCATCCAATGCCGTGTACTAGTATCAATTTGTATATCTGTATGACAACTACAATTTTCTGAAGTACCTTTTATTAGAGAAAACTAACTTTTATTAGAGAAAACTAACTTGGTGTTCTGCGCATTTTCATCGGCCGGTTAAATTTGTTTTAAAGTTTATAGTATTAAATGATATAACTTAGTTATTTGAGAATGAATTTACGTATTTTGTATGCTTTTAGATTTCAAAACATTATAAATATTGGAAATGACAATAAAAATTTGAAGGAAAATAAAACTTAGGGATTGTCATTGAAGTATGAGCTTTGATGGGAAAAAAACATTAAACATAATAAGTTGTTGAGGTTCTTAGAAACATAATTATTCTCAATCATACATGGATCAAGTTGCATGTTCTTATTCTTCCTCCATTAGTTACTCTTTCCTAAAAAATATATGCATGTATATGTACATCTATTTAATCTCAAGCAATACATTGATTATGTGTGTGAAAAATTATCTTATTAGTTTATACGTTATTAGAATATCTTCCTCACGCATACACCGATGAACCATGAACGACCTACCTTGAACTTATCTTCCCTCACACGCCGGTCGCCCCACCGAGACGCCATAATTTTTCTGCTTCCACCTCCAATAGCAAGTTTAATTCTTGATTGATCTCTCTCAGCTGTTAGCCCTTCAATACAACACTCTATCACATAGTTATCTCCTACTTTCTCTCCAATTATTGCTTAATGTTGACCGTTGCGATATCAACACGTATACACGTGCAATCGTCGCTGATCCTTGTCCTCCTCCGCTTCTGTATGCATATGCTTCTATTTGTACAAATGCATGTTTGTATATAGACATGCATGATATTATACGCGCTCAATGTACTCTTTCTCTCGTGTCGGTCACTCCTCTTCGATGTAGGCTGACTCAACGCAGTGGCTTCCTAATTAACCACGGTGACCTCCCATCTTCCATGATGTTGGCATATCTGCTTTAGTCACTATCTAAAGATACGAAGAATCTTCTCACCATCGCCAGGGACGCCATGCCCCTCAAAGCCATCAGCTGATATCTCGCCGGAGAGAAGATTCCTTCTTAAGTCCAGCTGTGCCAACTCCCCGAGTTTGGCAATGCTCCTCGGGATCTTGTGTTGGTGTTGAATCACTCAACTCCTCTCTCTCTCTGTGTGTGTGTGTGTTTCACACACAAAAGAATCACAAGAATAAACAAGAACACACATGCACTGCTGCCGAACTACATTTTTTGTTGGTGTTGAATCACTCAACTCCCCTCTCTATATCACTCTCTAGGTGTTTCACACACACACGCGCGCGCACAAAAGAATCACAAGAAGAAACAATAACACACATGCACTGCTGCCGAACTATATTTTCATCGCCTCTCTTATTCTCTTACATGCCAATGACTCAACAAATTAAGACTCAATACAAGATATAGATAAATACATGCAGGCCTCAACAAACTATGCCCTTACTCTACGTCTACCAGACTCGGGCTCCACGAGTCCAACTCACGCATGCATGCAACACCTAACAAACTCTAGCCGATCAGTCCATCGGCAGCGCTACTACTCTGTGCATGCCTCCACATACAACTCAACGCACCCACACTTCAGCTACATGCAAAATAGAAATTGTAACAAGATTAATCTAGCAATCACTCTCTTAATTTTGTTGCATCTTCCAATTCAAAGGTCATTCTTCTTGGCAAGACATGGAGATGGCCGCTAATGCCATCCTTGCAAGAAGAGCCGAGGTACGTTGTCGATGTCGGAGTCGCCAGAAAGTAGTGTCACCAGCGGTGAAGAGGTGCGACGAAGGGTGGAGGAGGTGCGTCTCCCCAATACCTGTTACCAACGAGCACCCACACCGTCAAAGCCGATGATGTCGTCGACAACCGGCGTGAGCGTGTGTGAAACACCTAGAGAGAGATGGAGAGAGAGGAGTTGAGTGCTTCAACACCAACAAAAAAGAATGACAAGAACAAACATGCATTGCTGCCGAACTATATTTTTCCTCGTCTCTCTTATTCTTTTACGTGCTAATGACTCAACTAATTAAGACTCAATACAAGGTATAGATAAACACATGCAGACCTCAACAAACTATATATGCCTGCATCTTACTCTACGTCACCACACTCGGGCTCCACGAGTTCCAACTCACGCATGCATGCAACACCTAACAAACTCTAGCCGAGTCCATCGGTAGCACTACTACTCTATGCAAGCCTCCACGTACAACACATGCACCCACGCTCTAGCTACATGCAAAATAGAAATTGCAACAAGATTAATCTAACATCCCGCCGGAGAGTTGGTTACCAGACAGGTTCTGTTTCTGCAACAGCGGCATGCCGTTGCTCATGTCGCCGGTATCTCCCTGGAAAATTGGTCGGTCCCCGCAATGAACTCCCGGAGCGCAGCAGCCACCGCTGGGATGCTTCCACCAAACTGGTTGTTCTCTATGTCTAACCTCATAAGGTTTATGTACATCGTGGCCGGGAGATTCCCGCTGAGCCGGTTGTTCCCTAGTAACACGTTTTGAAGCTTTTTCGCCATCCACAGCGCCTAAGGCACCTCGCCGGAGAGCTGGTTGTTGTCGAGCAGCAACCATCTCAGCGTGGTGCAACTCGCGAGCCTCGCCTGGATGGAGCCGTTCAAGCAGTTGCCTGAAGCAATAAGCGACTGGAACCTGTCGTTGTCATACACCCCCTCCGGTACCGCACTGGTGATCTCGTTGTCATCAACTCCAACATACAACAACCCCGCCGACTTCTTGCCGAGCTCCGGCGGGAGCGTGCCCTTGAGACGGTTTCTGAACAGGTTCAACATCACCAATGACGGCAACCGGACGATGCTTGCTGGTATCTCACCGTAGAAGTTGTTGAAGAACAAATTCAAGTTTACAAGGTACGGCAAATGACCGAAGCCTTCTGGAATCGACCCACTTAGTCGGTGATTTTCAGACAAGTCTATCGTCACCAAGTTCACCGCACCGATAGCACCGTCGACGACATCTCCGGTGAGGTTGTTCTTGAATATGTTGGAGTTAATCCTTCCATGAGTCTTTTGTCAATTCTTTTTTTGAGACATAGAAGTTTTTCTGTTTTGGAAGTGTTAGTTTCTGAGTCCGTTTCGGACTCAAGTTCAGAATATGATTGGATATTCATTTGTATACCGATTCAAATCGGTAGTATTACTAACCTTTCCAGGCTGTAATATTGAGTATAAATAGAAGAGAAAACTTAGAAAAGGGTGCGCCGATTTGCACCAGAAATTTCTCTTTTTTGTTATGTTATTTTTTAGCTATTGTTCATGGTTCGACAATTTCGACCGAGTTTACAGTCTAAACTTCAGGAACATCAGGAGCCTGAAGTTTGAAACAATACGTTGAAATCAACACGTGGTATCAGAGCCGGTGCATGAAAACCGGGTGTCAAACTCAAGGAAAAAAAGAAACCGATAGCTCCGCTTGGATCTTCGTCGACAACGAAAGAAGGCCCAAATTCACTTTTGTACCCGGTTCTCAACTGTAACATCCCAAAAAATTGGTCTGTTTTAAAGATTTAAAAAGAAAATTAACAATTAGAATTTTTCTGCTAAAGTTAAAGCTTAATTGTAATTTTTAGAGATCAAAACAATTTAATACGAATAATTTCAACATCAACTATTATCAAAATTATTTTATCTGGGTTCCATGTGCTTGGATATATTTTCTAGATTTTTTTGAAATTTTTCTGGGTTCATTAGCTATTTTCTAATTGCTATTTGGATTTTCTGCTATTTTATAAGAAAAATCTATTTTAATTCACAGAACAGTAATTGGGCCGAAACCCATCTGCTATTCCGAGTCGGCCCAATCCAGCACGGCCCATCTTCTTCTCCCCGCGCCTCAGCCCAGTCCATCCTCCGCCGCCCGCTCTCGCCGCTGCTCCCCTCCCTCTGCCTGGTGGTCCCGCCGAGCCAGCCGCTCCATTCCGTCTCCCCCATTCTCTGACTGTGGGCCTGCTTTGCCACCTCAGCGTCTCCCTCTGCCTGGTGGTCTCGTCGAGCCAGCAGCTCCATTCCGTCTCCCCCATTCTCTGGCTGTGGGCCCGCTTTGCCACCTCAGCGTCTTCTTCGTCTTTGCTTTGGACTCTTGAGTCCATGTCCAGCACGCGAGCGCCGCCGTCTCTGTTCCAGATTCTCCTCCTCCGGCGCTATATAAAGCCGCTCCTCCGCGTCAATTTGATCGCATCGAGGTTCTCCTCCAAAACCCTAGGTCTCCGCCCCTAGCTTGTTTTCGTTGCGCCACACTTCATCAAGAACCGAAGACTGTCGAAGCTTCTTCGCCACCCAAATTCTCTGTCGTTGGACCGCCTCCGCCCGTGATTCCACCATCGACGGGTCCGCAATAGCGAGAGCTACGTCGTGCTTCCGTCATCTTGGTCCGAGGAACTCCGCAACGCCATTGTCATCTTCGTCCAGAAAACCAACCGTCACCTCCCTTCGCCGATCTACACCGGCCTTCGCCGATCTACCACCCCGGTGAGCCTCGTTGCTATTCTTGCGCGTCAACGTGTGCTCCACCCTATGCTCATCCGAAACCCTCTCCTCCCGATGTTTCTCCTCCACCGAAGCGCCGCCGCCGCTCGTCTCCCTCATCTCCGGCCACCTTGCTCTCGCCGCCGTTCCAAGTGTTCCCCGGACCTCCCGAGCTTCTCTCCGTGATCCCGGTGTCATCCCTAGTCTAGTGCTCACCTCCATTCTCCTCGAGCACCTTTGCTTCATCATCGCCGCCGCACCCAGGAGCTTCACCGCCGCCAATGTTGCCGTCGCCGCTGATCCACTGCCGCCCTTGCTGAGCCGCGGCCTCCAGAGCTCCGCCGCTTCCTCGGGGTCCCGTTTTGCTATTTTTCGACCGCCCGCTCATCGTCGTTCGCCTTAGTCAATGTCGTCGGCCGGAGCTGCGCTTTGCTCCTCTACGCTCGCTCTCTTTGCCAGTGTGGAAATCCACATCAGCACCTCCTCAGTCCTTCTGCTTGTTTGGCAACCAGTCAGCGGCCACGTGTCAGTCACATGGTGAACCAAAGATTCCACCCGAGTCAAACCTCCTTAAACCCAGTCCACCGTACACCCTATCAATGACTAGTGGGACCCACATGTCAGTTCAATTTCTATTTTATTTTCCTTCGGTCGAAAATCCATGCTGACATCAGCTGACATCATAAATCCTTTTTCTTCAGAAAAATAATTCAGTAAATCCAGAAATTCTGATTTTCATTATTTCATGTGATTTCAATCTTCTAAAGCCCATATCTTTTGCATCTGAACTCTGATTGAGCCCATCCAAATTTCTAAATTCATCTAAATTCGAGCTTTATTCATCTAAAAAATTTATTTAATTTTTGGAGTTGGTTTTACCTATGTTTTGTATTTATTTAGTTTATTTACCTTGCTTGCGAGTAGACGTTGATTTTTCAGGCAACTTTGAGCAAGGAGGAGTACACCAAGATCAAGACCAATACCGAGATCTATTCCAAGGCAAGCTGTAGTCCTTTGATCATATTGAACCTATGATTTCAAAAGTATATTGTTTTATACAATTGCATGCTATCTTTATATCATTTGTTTTGGTATTAGTTATTACCTGTTGTCATTATGCCTCCATTGATTATTTGAATACCATGAATCCTTTGTCACCCTAGTATGGATAACTTTAGTTGGACATATTTGTATCACCAACATGGGTATCGTATTGATGCTTAGTTCAGCTTAGTTACGATGTGTTCATTATCACTTGTGTCATAATGATTAATCTTGACTTAATGATATATGAAATTGTGGTGGTTAGCCACTGTTGTTAAAATTGGTGTTCCATGACAGGGGATGTCATTGGTTGCAGTTAAACAAAATGATTTTCGCTCAGGCGAGTGGTCGGTGGATAGTGGGGGTGTGGTTTGCACGTTGTGGTTTTTTTAGAAAGATCGCCTGAGTAACTTGTCAAGGACTTAATCTTATGCGCTATTGAACTGGGCCTTAACCGTACAACCATATGTCCTGTATGGGCGAGACCTGGCTAATTAATTAGCAATGTCTTAATTTCGGTTCTGTCTTGGAAGTGTGAGTTACGAGGGACGTACTCACAATGGCGCAAGAGGGGAGCCCTGTCTGGTCGGTTAGACATTCAGTGTTGAAACTTTAGCGGGCAGAACTGGATTAAGAAGGAGTCTAGACTGCTTACCTAAGATAGTGAGCAGTAGTATCGACGGATGCCAAACAGACTAGAGAAGTCGTGTCTTGTGGGTCAAGCTGTATAACCTCTGCAGAGTGTAAAACTATTCGAATAGCCATGTCTGCGGTTATGGACGTGCTCGGGAATTTCACACAAGAGATAGAGTTTCTTACTAAATGTGTCGGAGTGTGAATGTGAAGTTCACTTGATGAATATAATGTTCATTCGGTGAATGGGTAATTCACTTGGTGGTTTATGTCGATTGGTGAATGGGGAATCCACTTATCATTGGTTTGGTTGGGAAGTGAATGGGTAGTTCACTGGTTGTTTCAAAGAAATTGCTTACTTATTTATTATTCTTTTCAATTACGCATTTCAATCTAATTACTGTATTTATTGTAAATATTGCTTTCTGCAAAAGAACCATACAGCTAATCTTTGGCAAGCCTTGCATGAATACTATTTGCATAAATTTTTCTACGGCCTGCTGAGTGCTTTATGTACTCGCGGCTTGTGGCTTTGTTGATCAGTTGAAGAATACCAAGCTGCACAAGAGTTCTTTCAGAAGGAGGACTATGAAGGTTTTGCGGATTAGGATGCGTTCTCCACTCGATTGCGTGTGGGCATGTTGATTGGCTTTCCAAGTTTCCAGTTCCGCTGCAAGAGTTTATTTATTTCTTTAGCCCTGCATGACAAGTTAAGTAAACGTTGACCATAAGGTCCAGTTATTAGTACTATTTGTTATCTTTGAGATCTTTTTAGTTAAATTGAATAAATGGATGGTATTTCATCACTGGTTCTTGTGTGAGCTAGCTACTGATCTGGTCTCAGCATACACAGAGGGTTCCTGAGATGTATTTTTGGGTACCAACATCAACTCAGAGAACTACCCAACTTGGGCAATGAAGATGCGGGTCAATATGCGTGCCCAGGGAGTCTGGGACACTGTAGCTATTTTGGTCGATCCAAAAGGCAAGAGGTTGATCCAAAAGGAAAGGATCTGGATTGTCGACGTGAAGACTGATCAAACTGCATTGGCGCTGATCTATGCTGTCATCCCTGACTCAATGCTCAATCAGCTTGTCGGGAAGGATACAACACAAGAATCCTGGATTGCTCTTCGCACAATGCACGAAGGGGTGGATCGAGTAAAGAAGGTGCGGCTACAAACTCTCTGAGGGGAGTATGAGGCGCTGCATATGGGTGAAACTCGGTCAATAGATGAGTTTGCAAAAAAAGTTATCGGGGATGGTCAATGAGATTCGATCTCTTGGCGATAAATTGGAAGAAACTTCAGTGGTTGAGAAATACTTGCGAGTCTTACCTGAGAGGTTCGTGCCAGTGGTCACAACGCTTTTGTATTCAAGTGATCTTCCGGATATGAAGATAGAAGAAGTAACTGGGTCTCTCAAATCACACGAGGGACTTCTGACAGGATGTAAGGTGCGTAGTGATCAAGCACTGTTGGTGAAAACTGGTCTCAATGGAGAGAACAAGCAGACCAAGAAAGATTATCAAGGCGATCGGGGTTCTGCTTGGCGCGGTCGAGGAGGTCGTGGATTCAGTAGAGACTAGGGTGGTCAAGGAGATTTTGCCGGATGCGGTTACAAGCCTGGACGCAATGGAGAGTTCAAACAAGATAAGTAAAAAATTAAATACTTTGAGTGTGATAAATTTGGTCATTATGCTTCTGAGTGCCGAAGCCATATTAAATGTTTTGAGTGTCAAAAGTTTGGTCATTATGCCTCTCACTGTTGAAACAAGAAAAACAAGGTTGAAGTAAATCCGTCACAGGCTCAAGAGGAGGAAGAATCAGCTCTATTACTAACCATTGGTGAAGATAGATCGTGTGGATTGGTCATGAAGTAAATTGTGTGGACAAGAATTTTATTCCCAAAATAGGCAATTTACCAAGCCCAACATCCATTGGAGTTGGTGTATATTGATATATGTGGACCTGCAAAGCACCGACACGCCTGGAAGGCGCCGTGTCCGTGTCGGACACCGTGTCGGACACGGACACGGCTCCGACACGGCTCGGACACGTATTCCAGGCGTGTCGAAAATTTGCGTCACGAAAATAAATAAAAACAAATTCGGACACGTATCGGACACGTTTGGCCGCGTGTCGGACACGTATTGGACCATTCATTCGGCCCATTCATTCGGCCCATTCATTCGGCCTATCTCCCATCCTAACCCTACCTCTCCTCTCCAGCTCTCCCCCTGTCCCCCATCCACATCTCACTCCGTCTCCGCAGTCGCAGCCACCCCAGCCACGCCGCCCTACGCTGCGTCGCCGCGCCGCCGCGCGACGCCGTCGACCCGACGCTTTCTGCGATCTTGCTCTGCGCGCGCCGCTTTCACGCTGCTCTGCCCGACGCTGTTCGCTTCCTCTCTGCTGACGCGCGCTTTCTTTGCTCGCGCTGACGCCACTCGTCCTGCTGCCAACGCCTGCTGCTCTGCTCTGCTCCTCCTCGATGCTGCTGTTGCTCCTCCCTGGCTCTGCTGCTGCTCCCCGACGCCGAGTTGCCGACGCCGCCCTACTGCTGCTGCCCCCTACTTGGTCGCCAGATTTGGACTTGCTTCGGTGAGTGCTTGACTGCTTGTGCATACTGGCATACTGTGCATTCAATTTTATATATATATATATATATATATATATATATACAGCCGTGTCCCCGTGTCGCTATTTTTTAGAAAATGACGAATCCCGTGTCCGATACGTGTCGTGTCCGACACGCGTGTCCGTGTCCGTGCATCCTAGATGTGGACCAATGATGTTGGAAACCTTTTTTTTTACTACTTGTTGACGATTATTCTAGAGTTATGTGGGTATATATGCTTCAAAAGAAAGGAGATGCCAAAGTGGTATTATAGAAGTTTGTCAGACTTTTGGAAATTCAAACTGAACATAAGCTGAAAGGTCTGAGATTAGATCGAGGTGGAGTGTTCTTCTCAAGAGAATTTCAAGAAATCCATGAAGAAAAGGGTGTCACTCTGTTTTTCACTGCACCTTATAGCCCACAACAAAACAGAGTGGTGGGACGAAGAAATTTAACTTTGATGGACATGGCACGGATTCTTCTAAAAAGCAAAATGATGCCATGCAAACTATGGGCTGAGGCAGTAAGACACTCAGTATACATTCTCAATCGTGTTCAGACAAAAGCTCTTGATGGTATTACTCCATATGAATCTTGGAATGGTAGAAAACCAAATTTGGAGCACCTAAGAATCTTTAGGTATTTAGCTCATGCCAAAGTTACAACTAATTTAAAGAAGCTTGATGATAGGAGCCGAAAGTTGGTATATTTGGGAGTTGAACCTGGCAGCAAAGCACATCAACTTTATGATCAAAATACTACTAAGATACATATTTCCAGAGATGTGGTGTTTCAGGAAGATGAGCAGTGGGTTTGGGAAAATTTGCAAGAACCTGGTGTGGAGATGGAAAATTGGGTTACTTTCGCAGTTGAGGGAGAAGATGACAATGATTCTACTGCCACTACTCAGTTCCATCTTTCCCAGTATCACAATCTCAAAGCCAAGATGATTCATTGTCACAGGAACCACTTAATGATCAGACAATAATTATATCAACAGAGGATCAGATAGAGTTTACTCCTAAGAGCTTGGCATCAAAATATAGAAGTCTGAGAGACATATATGAGCATACTGAGCCATTTGAAAGTATAGAAGCATTGTTTATCAATGACGATGAGAGAACCTACTGATTATGATGAAGCATCTAAAGGAGAGCACTGGAAGGAGGCAATGAGGCATGAAATGGAAGCTACTGAGAGAAATGGCACCTGGGAGTTGACATCTCTTCCAGAAGGACATAAACCTATTGGTTTGAACTGGATTTACAAACTGAAAAGATATTCGAAAGGTAATGTGGCTCGTTATAAAGCAAGGTTTGTTGCAAAGGGATATATCCAAAAGCAAGGCATTGATTATGAGGAAGTTTTTGCTCCAGTGGCAAGGCTCGAAACAGTAAGAGTTATTCTTTCTCTTGCAGCTCATTCTGGATGGAAGGTTCATCATATGGATGTAAAGTCTACATTTCTTAATGGAGACCTCACTAAGGAGTTTTATGTTTGTCAACCTCAGGGTGGTAAAAGGTCAAGAAGAAAAGGTTTACAAACTGTCAAAAGCTTTGTATGGGTCAAAACAGGCTCCCAGGGCTTGGAATCACAAGCTAGACAATAGCTTGAAAATATCTGGCTTTGAGAGATGCAAGCAAGAGCAAGCTTTTATATAAGATGATTGATTCTGATATGATTATAATTGGTACCTACGTAGACGATTTGATAATTATAGGTACCATCAATCATGGTTTAGTCTTTCACAAGAGAGATAAGATGCCCCTGCTAGTTGGATACAGTGATAGTAATCTAGCAGAAGATCATGATGATAGGAAAAGTATAACTGGAACGATATTCTATCTATATGAAAATATTGTGAGCTGGTGTTCACAG
Organism: Hsuehochloa calcarea; assembly: GCA_036346395.1. Lineage (NCBI taxonomy): Eukaryota > Viridiplantae > Streptophyta > Magnoliopsida > Poales > Poaceae > Hsuehochloa > Hsuehochloa calcarea. Next base: position 61,655,628 of record CM070594.1, on the reverse strand, counting down.
AAGCAAAAAAGTGTAGCTCTTTCCGGCTGCGAAGCCGAATTCATGGCAGCAACCTCAGCTGCTTATCAAGGAATTTGGTTAAAAAGATTACTTCATGAACTGAGAGGAACAGACGACAGACCGTTTGTGTTGTACGTTGATAACAAGTCAGCATTGACACTAATGAAAAATCCAGTATTTCATGGGAGAAGCAAACGTATTGACATACGGTTCCATTTCATAAGAGAATGTGTTGAAGAAGGCCTTGCCAATGTGCAATATGTATCAACAACAGAACAGAAGGCAGATATCTTGACAAAAACTTTGCCGAGAGTGTTTTTTTAGAAAACAAGTAATCTAATTGGTGTTTGGATCATTGATGATACTAGTCATAATTAGGAGGGAGTATGTTGGAGTTAATCCTTCCATGAGTCTTTTGTCAATTCTTGTTTTGAGACGTAGAAGTATTTCTGTTTTTGAAGTGTTAGTTTCCAAGTCCGTTTCTGACTCAAGTTCAGAATATGATTCGATATTCATGTGTATACCGATTCAAACGGTCTTTGTAATCTAGTCGGTTTCAGTAGTATTACTAACCTTTCTAGGTTGTAATATTGACTATAAATAGAAGAGAAAAATCAGAAAAGGATGCGCTGATTTGTACCGAAAATTCCTCTATTTTTTGTTTTGTCATTTTCAGCTACTGTTCATCATTGACTAATTCCGCTGGGTTTATGATCTGAACTTCAGGAACATCAGGAGCCTGAAGTTTGAGACAATACATCGAAATCAACATAATATAGTCAACACCAGTGAAAAAAATTTCGGCGAAATCTCGCCGGTTACCGCTGGTAAAATTCAAAGTTGCTCCGAAATTTTCGGTTTTGATGAATTTTGTTCAAAAAAATTCAAATTTGATTTTTTTAAATTTAAAATCCAAAAATTTGAGTTCTTTTTTAAAAAAAATTCGATCAAAATTTCCGGTTACATGTGCCCTCCGAAAAAAAATTCAACCGGAAAGTTTTCACCGGAGTTATGCTTCCGGTCAAGGAGTTGACCGACAGGTCGAGCATCTCCAACTCTGAAATCTCCGCCACATAGCTCGGCAAGTCGCCGGTGATGTTGCACCACGCCGCCCAGAGGGCTGTCAGCTTGGTTAGGTTCTTGAACGACGCCGGAAGCTCGCCTGTGTCGAACGTGTTGTTCGTAAGCGTCAGCGTCCGAAGGCTCGTCAGTGTTAGAACCGATCCTGACGAACGGGTCGGCGCGGGCTCCCTCTTTGTGGACGAGATGAACTCGACAAGCTCACGGAACGAACTCAGACACACACCAGTACTACCTGGACTGGAACACACAAGAAGCTAACTAGCTAGTGAACACACACGAACGCAAAAGCTTTTTGGCGATCGACGCTGGCCGATTTAACGCCAGCTTTTGTCTCATATTTGATCACACATTGAACCAACAGGATACACGGCTAAAATAGCCTTGCTCACATGCATACGGAGCAACCACGCCGGGTCTCATGCGCGCGCCAAGACGTATCCGCAGCTTCGAGCCACGAACTCATACGCCGACGTGCGCCGCATGAAACGGTCCACTAACGACCTCAAGCCACGCCTCCAAACGTGCCCAACTAACATGCAGCAGCTAATACTACTCGCCGTATACTTGCAACACATGCAACTCCTAGAAGCTAGCTAACAACCTGCTGAAGACGCACTCCACTATCATGTGCAACACACGCACATTCTAACTTGCTAACTAGCCTGTTATTGACCAACTAATGTGACTAACACATCTATCCTATATGCGACATCACGTACATGACACATGCATGAATTAAAGAAACACATACAAATCAAGATTAGTGCTAACATATTTCCCCCTAATCTTGACTTGCGTACTCTATGCATCATCACAGGAGACATGGCTCGTCGTCCGCCGTCGCGAGCAGAGCCTGTTCCTTTCTTGGCTTGCGACACTCTTTGGCAAAATGCCCACGAATGCCACAGTTGTAGCATTTACCTTTCTTTCCCGGAGACTTGAGCTTCTCCCGAGCTCGCCACTCGGCACCGTGAGCAAAGCGGCCATTCCGCTTCACCCGGCTGCGCGCGCCGCCGTGGCGCTCCTCAAACGCCTTGAGCACGCCGGCGCCTCCTCGAACGCCATCGTCTCCACGTCGCAGAATCGCCGATCCCGCCACCGCGAGTACACCGGTCGGGCACGGTGTCGAGGAGCTTCTTCACCATGGCGGCGCCGCCGAAGTCCGAGCCAAGGCCGGCGTACCTCGCCGCCATGCCGCTGATCTTGCCGGCGTAGTCGTCCAGCAGCTCTCCCTCCGCCATGTGCAGCTTGTCGAACTCGCCTCGGAGAGTGGAGAGCCACGCCGCCTTGACGCGATCGGCGCCGACGAACCTCGCCTTGAGGTCGCCCCACACCTCCGTCGCCGCTTCTTCGCCGACACTTGCATGAGGATGTCCTCCGACAATGCGCCAAGAGTCGTGCCCTTGCCGCCTTGTTCTTCTTCTCGCCCACGTCCGCTCCATCCGCCGGGCACACCACCTCCCAGAGACCCTGGGCGTCGAGGATCGCCTCCGCCTTGATCGCCCAGACGGTGTAGTTCGCCGGCGTGAGCACCGGGCAAGTCAGCGACACCGAGCTCCCAAGACCGTCGCGGAACCAAAGTGCCATGTGGCTCGATACCAATTGTTAGAACCGATCTCGACGAACGGGTCGGCGCGGGCTCCTCTTTGTGGACGAGATGAACTCGACAAGCTCACTGAACGAACTCGGACACACACCAAGATTACAGGATCGAACACACAAGAAGCTAACTAGCTAGTGAACACACACGAACGCAAAAGCCTTTTGGCGATCGACGCCAAATGATTTAACGCCGCTTTTGTCTCAGATATTTGATCACACATTGAACCAACAGATACACGGCTAAAATAGCCTTGCTCACATGCATACGGAGCAACCATCGCCGGGTCTCATGCGCCGCCAAGACGTATCCGCAGCCTTCGAGCCACGAACTCATACGCCGCACGTACGCCGCATGAAACGGTCCACTAACCTGACCTCAAGCCACGCCTCCAAACGTGCCCAACTAACATGCAGCAGCTAATACTACTCTGCCGTATACTTGCAACACATGCAACTCCTAGAAGCTAGCTAACAACCTGCTGAAGACGCACTCCACTATCATGTGCAACACACGCACATTCTAACTTGCTAACTAGCCTGTTATTGACCAACTAATGTGACTAACACATCTATCCTATATGCGACATCACGTACATGACACATGCATGAATTAAAGAAACACATACAAATCAAGATTAGTGCTAACATAGGTCGCCGAGCTCTGCCGGGACGGTGCCGGCGAGGTGGTTGTTGTCCAGCGCGAGCGACTGCAGGTTTCGTAACCGGGACAACGATGTGGGGATGGTACCGCTTAGCTCGTTGCCGTTCAGGATTAGGGAGGTCAGATAATCCCCGAAGCCGCTGCCGTCGGAAACCCCTCCTCCCCCACGCTGTCGTCGTCTCGCTGGAAACCTCACCACCAGGCACTGCCCCCGCCAGAAACCTCGCCATCGCCGTGTAAAAAACCCCGCACCGTTGCTGGAAACCTCGGGGTTTAACGGGGGTTTCCGGTGGCCACACTCAGGGGATGGGGTGCTTTCTGGAGCCAAGCCGAGCTTGCCTATGCCGTCGCAGAGAGAGAGAGAGAGAGAGAAGAGAGTTAGCGAGGGGGAAGAGAGGAAGAAAGGAAGGAGAGAGAGAGAGGTGGTGTGCACGAATCTTGAAGCGTAGGGGGGCGGTCCAGATAGTACATGTAATCACAAACACATCTAGTTGAGCATTTTTGCTTCGGACGTGGCTTCTTTGGATGAAAGTGAGATGAGTGATTCGGATGGAGGTTTGTTCGGAGAAAATGCTGGGTCTTCGCTCTAGAGCACGGGGTGAATTCCTTGGTTGGCTGGTCAGATTAACAAGAAATAAAGACGTAATTAGTGTCATTTGGTCACAGTTTACTTGGAGTGCAGAACATAATGAATGTCAATTAGTTTACCTGACTGAAGTCGAAAGGAACAAACACTGTTCTACAACTCATGAAAAAACCTACAGCATTTGCACGCTGTTTTGTGAACAAAAACTCCAGTCTAAAACACTGTTGTACAACTCATGATAACTGTTTGCGCTGTGCAGTAATGCTTTCGCTTTGACTCCACCGATTGAAGAAGCGAGATTGGAGTAGCTCTCAACCAGTGATCTTCTTTTCTAACGGTTTGGATTGCGACCGGAGACGAGACGAAGAGGCGGAGACCGAACATAACGTTGGCCAGGGGCGGATCTAGTACAAGGACATATGCGTATAGATATACACCAAAATTTTTTGGGGAAAAATCATGTGTTTAGTACGTATATTAGGTATATATATGTTAGAGATAAGTTAGAGATATAGTTATAGATATGTTTGATTTGGTTTCCTTATCTGTAACATGTTTGTGTATATATACTGGCCAATTGGCCCCTGGTAAGATATGTCGCATATTCCAACATGGTATCAGAGCGCTAGGGTTACCTCTCTCCTGACCTAGCCGCCACCGTCGCCGCTTCAGTCGGCCTCTCCCGTTGGCCGGCTTCCTCCCCCGTCGTGGGCATTGTCGGCGACCGCCTCGGCGATCGCCGCCATCGCCGCCGCCGCCGCTCCTCTTCTGCGCCCGCACGCCGGCCTCGATACCATCGGACCACGAATCCGCCGCCGCGGTGCTTGACCGCCACCCGGCCGCTCCGCGAGAGGACGCCGCCGCCCCACGCCGGATCCTTCGCCGTGCGGATCCGCCGCTCCGCGAAGAGGACGCAGCCGCCTCCCCACGCCGGATCCTCCGCCGGACGCCTCATCCTTCGCCGCCGGTGTTGCCGCTGGCACCGCGCCGCCACCGACGCGCTTCGGTGCCGCCGCTGCCCTCCGCCGTCGGATTCGCTCCCGCGAGCCTCCACGTCCGCCGGACCGACCTCCCGAGCCGCCTCATCCTTCGCCGCCGCCGGTGCCGTGCCGCTGGCACCGCGCCGCCACCGACGCGCTTCGGTGCCGCCGCCACCGACGCGCTCCGTGCCGCCGCCGCCACAGACAGCAGCGATGGCGGGAACCCTAGTTCCCCATTGTTTTTGGGCTTTGGGCGAAAATCGGTTCGGCGGTTTAAATAAAGCCGCCCGGAAAAACGTTGTTCTAACCGCCGCGCCGTCCAGCGCCGCCTGTTAGCCATCGTTGTCTTGGTCGCCGCGCCGTCCAGCGCCGCCTACCAATGGGCACCGTTTCCCTCCCTCGCTGCCCGGTGATCTTCGACGGTGTTAACTACACCGACTTCGTGTCTCACATGCGCATCCATATGCGTGGTCTTCGTCTCTGGGGCGTTCTATCTGGCGATGTCACCTGTCCGCCATGCCCTACTCCTCCGAAGGAGCCTACGCCTGTTGCGCTTCCCCCGACAGCTGACAAAGCTGCTATTGAGGCTGCTGGCCTTACTGATGAGAAGACTGCCTCTGCCTACCAAGAGGCTCTGGACTCCTACATGGATCGCTTGACTACCTACACTCAGTGGTGCGACGACGACGCCGGTCGCTGCTTCTTTGCCTTCATCGCCGATGTCCACCTCGGTTCTCTTACGAGATTGTGGGATTTTCTTGGTGTCGGATGTGGAGTCATCTTCGACGGCGCTCGAACCCTCCGAGATGCCTCTACCGTCCGTAGTTCGCCAGAGCACTCTCTTGGCAGGTGATGCTACTGCTGACGCCTTCTACGCCGAGTTCTCGCGATGCGGCGCCAATCGACTCTCTTCGCCTTCGCCGGCCGCGTTCTGCTCATGCCGCTTGGTCGCTCGTGGCCGACCGAGTTTCAGCGTGTCACGAGTTCCTTACTCACCTTCGCTCGAGTTCGAGCGGGCGTGCCCGGCTACTTGCACGCCACCCTCGTGTCACTCTTCCGAGGCCCTTACCGAGATACGTGCGAGAGGAGACTCGCCCGAGTGGTGCCGGCCGATGTCACTCCCCTCGTGCTCGCCGCCCGTACACCTCGCTACACCGATCGCTTCACGCTTCAAGACGCTTCCTCCTCCGTGGCTCCCACAGTGGTGGTGGCCGCCTCCTTCAGCGGTGGTCGCCCTCGCTACTCCTATCGCGACAAGATCGGCCACATTGAGTCTCGGTGCTACAAGAAACAGCGGCATATTTCACGCCGCTCTTCTCCTAGCACTGCACGGTGATTTCTACAACGACGTCTGCATCGACTACTTCCGCGTTTTCTCTCACTGAGCAGGAGATAGCGAGACTTCGACGACTGCTTGCCGCTTGTGTTCTTCCTCGGCGTGTTCTGCGAGTTCTGCGGCCCGACTCTTCTGCAATCGAGAAACCACCTCCTACACGCATGTACCTCCCGTGGATCCTTGATTCCGAGCATCCTTCCACATGACTTCCGATTCTTCCACCCTATATTTTGTTACACCTCTTGATTCCCCGCTGTGTTCTTACTGCGATGGTACCTCTCTTCTGTCTCGGTCGAGGACCTCTTAGCAACTCATCTTTTCATGTTCCTTCATTGCTCATGTTCCTCGCCTAACCATGCGACTTCTTTCTGCTTGGATGACATCGACCTTGGTTATCGGATCATTCTCGACTCTGACTCTTGTTGTGTTCAGGACCGCCACACGGGAGCTCTGGTTGGTTCTGGCCCTCGGCGCCTTGACTCGCAGCGTCTCTGGGAGCTTGACTGGCTTCACCTTCCTTCCGCGCCACCGTCGCCGCCAGTCTCTCCGCCTCTGCCACTCCATCTACCGGCTCTTTCCAACAATGGCATCACCGTCTTGGCCATCTGTGTGGCTCTCGTCTGTCGTCTTTAGTTCGTCGTGGTCTTCTGGGGTCTGTCTCAGGAGACGTGTCTCTTCATTGTCAGGGCTGTAAGTTAGGCAAACAGCTTCAGCTTCCTTATCCTCATAGTGAGTCAGTGTCTCAACGTCCTTTTGATCTTGTTCATTCAGATGTTTGGGGTCCGCTCCTTCGTTTGAAAGGGGGTCATCGATACTATATCATATTTATAGATGATTTCTCTCGCCATTCTTGGATATATTTCATGTCTTCTCGTAGTGAGGTCTTGTCTATCTATAAACAGTTTGCCACTATGGTTCACACACAGTTCTCCACTCCTATTCGTGTTTTTCGTGGTCGATTCTGGGGCGAGTACCTCTCTCATCACCGCATGCTTTTCTTCTTTGAAAGGTGGCACTCTCGCTCAGTTCTCTTGTCCTGGTGCTCATGCCTAGAATGGTGTTGCTGAGCGCAAGCATCGTCACCTCCTTGAGTCGGCTCGCGCACTGATGATTACCGCCTCTATTCCACCTCACTTTTGGGCGGAGGCTGTTTCCACTGCCACCTATCTCGTCAACATTCAGCCTTCTTCTGCTCTTCAGGGCGCCATCCCTATTGAGCGTCTCTGTGGTCTCCTTCCTGACTACTCGCCCTTAAATCGTTTGGTCGCGTTTGCTCGTTCTCCTCGCCTCGAGAACGCACTAAACCGACCGCCACCCATTGAGTGTGTCTTTCTGGGTACAGTGCCGAGCACAAGGGCTATCGGTGCTGGGATCCTGTTGGTCGACGGATGCGGATTTCTCGGGATGTGACTTTCGACGAGTCTCGTCCCTTCTACCCACGCCCCGCCTCCTTCGACTTCCTCTGTGGAGTCTCTGTTTTTTGACCTTTCGGATACACCTATCTCGTCTCCATATATTTCTCCTGTGGCCTCTCCGCCATTGTCGCCGCTGCTTGTCTCCCGTGGCTCCTCGTGCTCCCCACTACACTTGTCTACACTCGTCGATCTCGTATTGAGGATCTTCCAGATGAGCCCACTTCTCTTGATGTTTCATCTTCTTCTGATGCTTCATCTTCCCCTGATGGGCCATCTTCTCCTCGCTACGCTCTCCGCGATCGCCAGTCGATTCGGCCTCCTGCCCGTTTTTCCTTTGCTGGCGCAGCTACTTGTGAGCTCGCCTCCTCACCGGATGTCATTACTCATCCCGAGTGGCGGCATGCCATGGCCGAGAGATTGCGCCCTCGAGCGCATCGGTACTTGGGATCTTGTTCCTTTTCCATCTCACTCGCCCCATCACATGTAAGTGGGTCTATAAGATTAAGACTCGCTCGATGGCTCTCTTGAGCGCTATAAGGCGCGTCTTGTTGCTCGTGGCTTCCAAAGAGAGCATGGTCGTGACTACGACGAGACTTTTGCTCTGTGGCCCAATGACCACTTGTCGCGCTCTTCTTTCGGTGGCGCCTGCTCGCCATCGGTCTGCTTCTCAACTTGATGTCAAGAATGTCTTTCTTAATGGCGAGTTGCGTGAGGAGGTCTACATGCATCCGCCACCGGGTATTCTCGTCCCGAGGGCATGGTCCGCCGCCTTCGCCGCTCTCTCTATGGCCTTAAGCAAGCCCCTCGTGCTCGGTTTGAGCGTTTCTCCTCTGTGGTCACTTCTTCTTTGGTTTTTCACAAGTGATCATGATCCTCGCTCTTTGTCCACACTTCGCCTCGTGGTCGGACTCTTCTTCTTACGTATGTTGATGATATGATCATTACCGGAGATGACTCTGAGTACATTGCCTTTGTCAAGGCTCGTCTTAGTGAGCAGTTCCTTATGTCGGATCTTGGTCCTCTTCGTTACTTCCTTGGGATTGAGGTTACTTCCACTTCAGATGGTTTCTTTATGTCCCAAGAGAAGTATATTCAGGATCTTCTTGATCGCGCCTCCCTCACTGATCAGCGTCCTGTTGAGACTCCTATGGAGCTCAATGTTCACCTCCGACCCTCTGATGGCGAGCCTCTTTCTGATCCGACTCGCTATCGCCATCTTGTTGGGAGTCTTGTCTACCTTTCTGTTACTCGTCCGGATATCACTTATCCAGTTCACATTCTGAGTCAGTTTGTTTCTGCTCCCACTCAGGTCCACTACAACCATCTTCTTCGAGTTTTGCGATACCTTCGTGGGACTATCTCCCGCCGTCTCTTCTTTCCACGCTCCAGCTCGTTACAGCTTCAGGCTTATTCGGATGCTACTTGGGCCAGCGATCCCTCTGATCGCCGGTCTATCTCTGCTTACTGTGTTTTTCTTGGTGGTTCGCTTATTGCCTGGAAGACGAAGAAACAGACTGCAGTGTCCCGTTCGAGTGCAGAGGCTGAGTTGCGAGCTATGGCTCTCTTGACAACAGAGATTACTTGGCTACGGTGGTTACTTGAGGATTTTGGTGTTTCTGTTACTACACCGACTCCTCTCTTGTCGACAAGATCAGTGCTATCGATGTGCGTGACCACGTGAAGCATGATCTCACCAAGCATATTGGTGTTGATGCTTCCTTCATGAGGTCTTGTGTGCATGATCAGGTGATTGCTCTTCAGTATGTGCCTTCAGAGCTTCAGATAGCGGATTTCTTCACGAAGGCCCAGACTCGAGCACAACACGGCTTCTACCTCTCCAAACTCAGTGTTGTTGATCCACCATGAGTTTGAGGGGGGGTGTTAGAGATAAGTTAGAGATATAGTTAGAGATATGTTTGATTTGGTTTCCTTATCTGTAACATGTTTGTGTATATATACTGGCCAATTGGCCCCTGGTAAGATATGTCGCATATTCCAACAATATATACTAGTAAGTATACTTAAAATATGTATTTGAACTATGTGCACTGTCTACGATTCAACCCCGCATTCCCCGTTCCTTTCCTGATTCCTCCCCCTTTCTCTTCTCGCTCTGTGGCAGTGGAAACGTTGCAAGGACGCCTGGCCAGGCGGCGAGTGGCGGTACGTGGGGCAGGGGTGAGCGCCGAGCTGGAGTCGAGAATGGAGGGTGCAGCGGATGGCAAAGGGAGGGAAGTCCTGCGGCGCACGGCAACGCTGAGGCCGAGCCCGAGCAGGATCAGCTACCAGCTACAACGCAAGGAGCGGCGGTGGCACACGACGAGATCAAGGTGAGCTCCTCTGCTGGTTTCTCACTTTCTTGCCTCGTCTTGACTCGCGTCCCATGGCCTCCTTCTCCTACTCGGGTCGGCTCCCCAGTCCTGTCCTCAGGTGCCGCTTCTCCTTCGCCGGCTGGCCGCCACCCGCCGTGTCGGGAACAGCCGTCAGCCGAACAGGGGAAGGCTGGCAGCCCAGCACCATCGATGGTTGAATACTTGGATTGGACGCCTAACTGCCTGAGTCCTGACGCCTCCCCAGAAACCAGAATCCAGATTGGCAGTTTGGTACTAACTGTCTGATACCCTGATTGAGTGATTTGAGTGATTGGCTCCTTAGTTAGTTCTAATTTCTGAACTTTTGATAAGTGGACCAGTGGATGACTGGATGTGCTGTGCATTGGCACTGGCTATTTGGTTGATCGCTTACTTGTTAGCTAAGTAGGCTCATAGCTTGTATAGACTATAGTTCAATAGTTGAATGTATATGTCGACAGTGAATCAGATTGGCACTGAATCTGTCTCACTGATCGATACTTGTTAGGAGCCTCAGAATCTCAGATAGATAGTGTTCAGTGGTGTGGGCGTGTGGCTGTCAATTCATCAATCACTTGCAATCTTGTATTTATTTATGTTTGATTACATTGTGTGAGTGTTTGAGTGGTATGTTAAATTTTATCACACCATACTACTCATTTGTATAGTGGTATAGCTTCAGTTGTTAGATAAAAGAGAAGATTATTATGTCTTAAATGTCCAATTATTTATGTGTAGCTTTTGTTTTTCATGTAGACCACAGAGAGTTCAAATATGAAGAGGAAACATGTAGATTTGAAATCCTTGTGGAATAGAGTTGGAACGAGACCGATATCTAAAGTTCAAAGCACTTCTCCTTCCATTCAGTTGTACGCACAAAATGAGAGTGATATTCGAGACGAAGTCCTAAACCAACACAACCAAGCATAGAACCTGGCATAGTACCTCACCCATTGTCCCCAATTATAGACGACGATGAAGATGATGACGATGGAGATGATGAAGCAATTTATGATAATGATTTATTTTGCCGTAATCCTGGAAAGCGGATTCCAATCACACAGTATGATGTCAATGAACAAGATGCAGTCAGAAGGGGATACATTGCATTGGGGCCATGTCAACCACGAGAATATAATTTTCCAAGAAGAACTGTTGGAGGTATGCTTCAATTAGTTTCTAGTTGGTGTGATGCTTATAATTGACTTGAGTATAGTGTGGAACGAGATACTGCTTTCTTCTTTGTTTGTTACTTGTTTAAGGACAAAACTAATTATATTGGTGGAGATAGTTTCGTGAATGGAGGATTTAGAAATTGGAGCCTGTTGGACCGAAACGACAACTAAAGGGGGGTGAATAGGAGCACGATCACTTTTTCACCAAGATCAGATTCAATACGATTTTCACTCCAATAGCTATGAGAGATATGAAGATCAGTATACAAGCATAGCGGAAGACTTGTATTGAATCCAATCAAAGCCCCGAAGCAAAACAATCAAAAACCATAAAAACTCAATCTGCCATAAGATGGGTGGTCTGACCTCTCAGATTGGTGGGTCGACTTTTACATGGGGCGGTCTGACCTCCAGCCTGATAAATAGTAAAATCAGTCTGAAAAATGAAGTTACAAATAGGTGTAACTTTTGATCTACAACTTTAAACTCGATGAAACTTGGAACACACCTTCTCTAGGATATTAGGAACCTATTCCAATCAAAGATCGTGAAGATCCTTGGCAAAGTTCCAACCTTTTTCCGTTTGAGTGAAGGATGGTTCAAAACTGAGTCAAAACGAAAATTAGATCCAAAACCTTGCTCGTGGGTTAGAGAGGATCAAGATGATCCTAGATGAGTTCCCACATGTCACAGCAAGGGGGCAGAAACCAACAGAAAACTTGCAAATCAAAGAAAGCCCCAAAATCACAAAATAGACAGCAAGAACGAAAAGAGACTCATCTCAAGAAAACTTGCATAGATTGATTTGTGATTGTTGCTTGTTTACAGCCACTCCAACATGGAGGACAAAACTCAATACATGAGCGCACAATTAATCTTTTCTTCAAGAATTCTAACCTCTCCACTCCCTAATATCAAAAACAAAACTAGTGTTTTAAAATAAGCAAAAGGATTAAAGAGGTGCACAGCACCCTCCTATATTTATAGTGGAGGCTAACCTTCTAGAAGAGTTCCAATTGGGCACCCGTTAAACCCACACACAAACGGGTTTAACTCACGCACGTATTTTAAAGCGTCGTCTTCATCTTCTCTTTACCTAAACCGCTTCTCCTTGCATCGTCTTGCGCCGCGGTTTAGCCAAAAGCAATCAAAGCGGTATTTTAGTGATATTACCAAAATACCCCCTTCTCGATCCTTCTCCAAAGACCGAGTCCAATCTTCATGAAGCAGTTTCATGCTTCGCCACGTGTAGGTTGATCAACGACTCTCCTCATGTCGGCAAGTCTCTCTCATCCGGCTCCCACAGAAACCACCATGGCACTTGCACCGACTCCCGCGCCGCTTGATGCAACCCGTCGCATCGAATTTCCCGTTCGGTCATCCTTATCCATTTTGCGCCACACTCGAATCCAATGACTTCACCCGGCACCATTGATCGTTCTGAACTTCAGCTCTCAAGCCTAGTCCCGATCACCCTCGCCGTTGACCGTCGTTGACCTCCAAACAGCCTGCACAACAATAGACCAAGAAATCGATTCCGAGAGCAAGTTCTTCACAACTTGACCCACGTTAGTAAAAACATGCATCATGCAACATATATGCACTGAAACTCATGAACTTGACTCAACAAACAAACATTGCCGCAACAAGGGCCGATGATACAAGTGAAAACCGGTTAGACCGCCATTCAATGGTCGGTCTGACCACCCTCTGGCCGGTCAGACCGCCCAGCAGGGACTTAGCCAAAATTCATACCTAGAAATCCGAAAGGTCTCTGGAAATTTCAAACTAATATAACTTTTGACTAGAGACTCCAAAAATTATGAGACCAAGTGCATTAGAATCCCCTCTCTTGCCTACACCCTCTATTTTTGGCACAGCTCAAAACACAATATTTTGTATTGGCCGGTCCGACCGCCGCCTATGGCCGGTCTGATCGCCCCCGACCGGTCTAACCGCCAGGGGTGGCCGGTCAGACCGCCGCCCTGGCCGGTCAGACCGCCTATGACCTGACAGAACTGAAATTTTATCAAAAACACATGATTCGACAAATCTTTAACGACATTGCCAATTGTAACATCACGCTAAGATCATGAGCATATCCCCATGATATCCACAGTAACTAATTACAACCAGGTTTCGACCACTTAGTCATCATGTTCAACCAGTCTACGACCAGCTCGTATCTCCATATGACTAGTCCGTATCTGATCGAACTGAACGACCAACTCGTGTATTCTCCCTTTGCGTCACGATATCTGGTTGAACTCTAGGTGAGATATTATGTCATCCATGGATTGTTTAATACTTTCTCGATCGAGTGTCGGATAACTTTATGTGGTCGAACTCTTCGACCACCAGTGGCATGGCCTTGCACTTTCTTTATCCGACCACATCGAGGGGCCAGAGACATCTCTCCTCTTTTGTTAAGAGGGGTAAATCCCATGTCCGACCCGCCACATTCCTCCGCATGTTTCATAGCGTACCTGAAAGCTACCTTTTATAACTACCCAGTTACGGAGTAGCGTTTAACAACCTCGAAGTGTACTCTTACACATGTAGGAAACTATGCTGATCTAAGGTCTAAGGATTATACATCATCATTGTTTGAGACCAACTGATGACACATGAAATCATAACAATCTCAGCAGTGGGTCAATCCAATACTATGTTCTCTAACATGTGTTGATATTATTGATTTGATGTCCCTATATCCATAACTGGTGAAACATGGTCATCAATCAATACATGTGTTGGTCGATAGGATCGTAGGTGTTCCGACCAGTGACATATGACCAGGGATACATTTAGAATGACATCATCATGAGCTAAAAGAGCTTCACTAACGAGTCACATACTCGTTAATCTTTATAACTGATGATTCATTCAAGGAACAGAATAACACTTATTCAACAACTCATAAACATAGGTGTGATACAATTATCTTTATGATTGTCTCTAGGGTATATCACCAACAGTTTCTCACATGCACTAGAGTCAATCATATAGGTATCTTATACCCATTGCTCTTATGTGTGCCTCATACTTAGGTTGCGGGAGAGGCTTTGTCAACGGATCAAATCTGTGTGCGCTTTGCATATCTTACACAAACCTTGGTCTAAGACTTCGACCACATTGGAAACTTTGACCACACTGGTCTAAGACTTCGATCACTCTGGTCTAAGACTTCGACTACACTGGTCTAAGACTTCGACCACCGTGATTGCCATCTAAAATCATCCTTGTCAGTTTGGAAGCTAGCATCGGTGTAATCATTTACGACCAGCTCTTCCTCACCACCATACACAAGGAATGCATTCTTAGTCCTTCTCAAGTATTTAAAGATATTCTTGACTACTATCCAGTGACCTTCACATGGATACGATTGATACCTACTCGTAACACTTAGAGCATAAGACACATCTGGTCGTGTACATAGGGCACCAGTCTACGACCAGATCGTATCTCTAGACGACTAGTCTGGACCCAGCCATATCACCATACAACTAGTCTGGATCAGGTCATATCACTATACGACTATGTACATATCCTAACTTAATCCAATTAGCCTTTTAGATCTATCTCAATAGATCCTTATACCAAGAATATATGCTGCATCTCCCAAATCTTTCATTGAGAAACTATTTCTTAATGAAGTTTTAATAGATTCAAGCATTGAAATATTATTTCTGACTAGTAGTATGTCATCCACATACAAGATCAGAAACACAAGCTTGCTCCCACTAACCTTCGTGTAAACACAAGGTTCTTCTTCGTCCTTGATGAAGTCAAACCCTTTGACCACTTCATCAAAACGAATATTCCAACTCCAACTTCATGGCTTCATGCCATGATTCAGAGTCTGGTTCCACCATCACTTTCGCATAAGTTTTAGGCTCATAATTATTCAATAATAAAATATCATGCCCATACCTTATAGGCAATTGACGTGACCTTTTTGATATACGTGGGGCTGATGTCTCATCTACAGGTTCAATAACACTTTGTTCATCCTGTAGAGGTTCAGTAAGAGTTGAAATATTTTCAGATGGTTCCTGAATTTCTTTGAGTTACACCTTACTCCCACTGACTCCTTTGGAAAGAAACTCTTTCTCCAAGAAGACACCATTACGGGCAACAAACACTTTGTTATCAACCCGATTATACAAATAATATCCTTTAGTTTTCTTAGGATACCCCTACAAAGAAGCACTTATAGGACTTAGGTGTGAGTTTATTCGATGCCAAATGTTTTACATAAACTTCACAACCCCATACCCTGAGAAAAGACAATCCAGGATTGTTCCCGGTCCATATCTTATATGGTGTCTTCTCTACAGTTTTGATGAAATACTATTTAAAGTAAAAGTAGTTGTTTCTAGAGCGTATCCCAGGATTGCAATGGAAGATCAGATTAACTCATCATGGACCGAACCATGTCCAACAATGTTCGATTCTGTCGTTCAGACACCTCATTCCATTGAGGCATCCCCTGCGAAGTAAGTTGTGGAACAATTCCACAACTCTTTAGATGATCACCAAACTCATGGCTCAAATATTCACTTCCATGATCAGATCATAGACATTTGATTATCTTGCCAAGTAGAGTCTGCACTTCATACTGAAATTATTTGAACTTTTCAAAGTTGGTGGTCATGTTCGACTAGTCTATGACCAGCTCGTATCTCCATACGACTAGTCTGGACCTGGTCGTATCACCATACGACAAGTCTGGGCTTGGTCGTATCACCATACGACTAGTGTGGATCTGGTCGTATCACCACACCATTAGTAAAAGTTATGAAGTACTGAAAACCACCTCTGGTCAGAGTGCTCATTGGTTTGCATACATCCGTATTACTACGACCAGTAAGTCACTCGCCCTCTCACCTCTGGCTGTGAAGGGCGTCTTTGTCATCTTGTCAAGTAAAAAAGTTTCACATATTTCAAATGATTCAAAATCAAATGAGTTTAGAAGACCATCTTTATGGAGCTTCATCATGCGCTTCTCATTTTTATGACCTAGACGACAATGCTAAATAAAAGTGGGATTCAAATCATTAGGTCGAAATCTCTTAGCATCAATATTGTAGATGAGCTCATCCTCAAGATTCAAAACATACAATCCATTCACCAATGGAGTATGGTTATAAAGCATATCTTCAAAAAAAATTTGAACAACGATTGTTCTTTATTCTGAACTCATAATCTTCTGCATCTAAACAAGAAGCAGAAATAATATTTTTTGCTTAAGGCTGGAACATAATAACAATTATTTAGTTCCATGACGAATCCTGATGGTAAATCTAATGGTAAAGTGTCAACAGCTAATGCAACAACTCTTGCTCCATTGCCCACACGAAGATCAACATCTCCTCTTGCCAAACTTGTACACCTTATCAATCCTTGCATCAAATTGCAAATATGAGCAATTGATCTGGTATCAAATACCCAAGAACTGGTCGAAGAAGTGGCAAGATTAATTTCTATAACATTTATACCTGAACTAGAAGTCTTACTTCTCTTGTTCTTTTTCATCTCTGCTAAGTACTTTCAGTTTCTCTTTCAATGCCCAGTCTCATGTCAATGGTAACATTCTGCTTTAGGCTTAGGGCCCAGCTTGAGCTTCTTAAGCTTAGCCTTGAGACTCTCGATCTCATCTTGAGTCTTTCCTTTGCCCTTTCTCTTTCCCGACTTACACTTCTTCTTGAAGCTAGTAGTCTTTTGAACCATCATTACATGATTAGAACTTTTCTTGATGCTCTCCTCAGCACCCTTAAGCATGTCATGCAACTCGATTATTGATTTATCCATGCCATTCATATGAAAATTCAATATGACAGGCTCAAACCTCGCAGAGAGCGATTGGAGAATCACATCAGTAGTTAACTCTTGGCTAAGGGGAAAACCAAGTTTTTTCAAGCTCTCAATGTGACCAATCTTCTTGATCACATGAGGACTGATAGAGTTGCCCTCCGACAGCCTACAAGAAAACAATACCTTGGAGGTATTAAATCTCTCTGCCCTTGCATGATCCTGAAATATACCCTTTAGACCTACAATCATATTGTAAGCGTATGTGGTCTCATATTGCTTTT
Source organism: Hsuehochloa calcarea (assembly GCA_036346395.1). NCBI lineage: Eukaryota > Viridiplantae > Streptophyta > Magnoliopsida > Poales > Poaceae > Hsuehochloa > Hsuehochloa calcarea. The sequence continues at coordinate 61,638,341 of CM070594.1, read as the reverse complement.
GAAGCTCAGAGTTCATGGTCGCAAGCATTAGGCAGTGCACATCGACTGCGTCATTGCAATACTTCTCATAAGCATTCTTTTTAGTTTGAGTAGCATCAGCATTCGGTTCCTCGGGATAGGGACCCTCTAGAACATTTTCCTTTTTTTTCTTGTTTGAGAACAATTCTCATATTACGAAACCAATCAAGAAAGTTGGTTCGATTCAGCTTTTCTTTCTCAAGAACAGATCACAAATTAAAGGTAGGTGTAGAAGAAGTAGTAGGTGCCATGATCTACAACAGAAATATATACAAAGATTCAGCACTATATTTATGTGAAATCTTCTATTAGACACTCATATTAGTGGTCGTGTTCGACCAGTCTACAACCAGCTCGTATCTTCATACAACTAGTCTGGACCTGATCGTCTCACCATACAACTAGTCTGGACCTAGTGTATCACCATACGACTAGTTTGGATCTGGTCGTATCACTATACGACCAATCCATACCTGGTTGAACTTGATCATCAACATTCAATAAAAGATACCCCCACTATATGTTCTAAACCATGTTTCCCTCAAACATCATATAGTGGGTTCAAGATCCAAGAAATCATTAAGTCCTAGTGAGTTATGGCATCACTGCTAGAAACCTAGTGATTTTAGGTAGACAGCCTCTTGCCAATCATATCACATATGACTCTTGTCTATTGGGCGGCATCTCTATGCCCCACCAACCAACAGTACCATGCCCCAAGGCCCAAAACAGTTTTGATAGCCTTGTTAAGTTAAACTAATACTATGCATATTGGTATCTGACACCCATCCCATCTTATTAAGATAGTTAATGACACCCTACTATGGTAGACCCACCAAGTAACGATCAAAATCGTGATGGTAGTAGCAATTAGAGAGACATCAAATTTACTTAGTTTTTCTTGAGGGATACTATCCTACCACGCTAAAACACCTAATGATAAAACATGATCAAATAGCAAGACAAAAATAAATATCAAATTAAACTGTGAAATAATATGTCCCTTACCCTGACGATCTCCATCACCATGTTTCCTGTCCTCCGACCACTATGCTTGAAGTCTCCGACCGCATTCATTTACTAAGAAATTACTCCTAAGAGCTAGTAATGAATTACAAACGATATTATCAAGTATTAGACGTCAGTACGTAGATCGTTATACAATAATATGTAGCTCGATGGCTATCTCACAACATGACACACAGGCCATGAAAAAACCATACATGCATCACATACACAATGGGTCATACTATTCACATCAATCCCTACAAAAACGAGTTATACATAGAATCTAATTCTATCGGGTGACATGAACACATAATACTATATAAAGCGGCTACAACCAAGGCGGTCCCGCTAACCGGTTAGCGAGTGGGGTTCGAAGGGGCAGCGCTCTCGGAAATTTTTTTTGGGACATGAATCTTATTCATGTAACTGAGCCTCAGAAATCATTGGATTGATCCTATTAACCCTATTCCGAACCAATTTGATCATTGTCTTAATACGACCACGCACTGCGGCATACTTTGATGGTGGAATTCCGACTGGTAGGAGTATCATGCAAAGTAGTTGCAAACAAATTGAGTAAATCATCTGGTCCTATTAGCTCATACCTCCTCATAAACCTATCTACTATCGCCGAAGATCGATCGATCTTATCGACCAGTACCTAGACTGTTCCATCCACATGAACTGATCTAGATTACCAGACCCGACCAGTAATAGATCCAATCTACTACTACAACATATCAAGTATATGCGACCGATTTAGATCAAAAACTATACAGGATGGCTCTGATACTACTATTGGGATACGGGTAGGCTACGTTAGCTAATAATTCAAAAATTCTACCACGTAAACCAGAATGTCATGCAATCAAGAGATCATAGATCGTTATCTCCAGACGCGTAGTGCAACGGAAGAAGTGTTAGAGCAGCCAGGTCCAACAAAAAAGTGAGTCGATGTAGTGGTCATAGTCGATCGTCCTTGTAGTTGAACGTCCTCGTAGAGCAACCAATAGAGTTTCTCGCCAAGTCGTGGATCGTCCTCGAGCGCAACTGTTGGACTGAAAAGGCGACTAGAGGGGCGATGAATAGGAGCACGCTCACTTTTTCACAAATAATAGATTCAATAAGATTTTACTCCAGTAGCTATGGAAGCTATGAAGATCAATATACCAGTACAGTGGAAGACAAGCATTGAATCCAATTTAACTCCCTAAGCAATACGACAAAAATCAACACAAGCTGAAAAACTCAATGCTGGGCGGTTGGACCGCTGGGTCAATGGCGGTCTGACTACTGACCCCTGCGGTCTGACCGGTGGCCCTGGCGGTTTGACCGCCAGCCTGAAGAACAGATCAAAACAGCCCGACGAGCGAAGTTGCAAATAGATGTAACTTTTGATCTATAACTCCAAACTTGATGAAAATTAGAACACACCTTCTCTATAATGTCAGGAACCTATTCCAATCAAAGATTATGAAAATTCATGGAAGAATAACGATCCTTTTCCGTTTGAAACGAGGAAGGTTGAAAACCGAGTCAAAACGAAAACTAGATCCAAAATCTTGCTCGTAGGTGATTGATGATCAAGATGATCCTAGACATGTTCCCACATGTCACAGTAAGCTATATCACATAAAGAAATCAAGCAAAAACTCACAGATCAAAGAAAGACTCAAAATCATCAAATAGAGAGAAGGAAAGCAAAGAGACAAAACTTTGATCAAACTTTCCTTGGATTGATTTGATATGATTTTGGTTTACAGCCACTCCATCAATGGAGGACAAAGCTCAATCTATGAGCATGAAATCAAATCAAAACTCTCTAGAACTCTAACCTCCACATCTCCTCTCCCTAAGCAAAATTAGGGTTTCAAACAACAAAAGAGTCGACAGAGGGGGCAGCCACCACCCTCCTCTATTTATAGTGGAGGCTTAGACCTTCTAGAAGTTTGACTCAATTGGGCTCCCGTTAAGGCCCAAAACAAACGGGTCACACACGCATGCATTTTAATGCGCCGTCTTTATCGCATTTTGACCTAAACAGCTTCACCTTGCGCCATCTTGCGCCACAGGTTGGCCAATAGATCACCCTTGTCCATCTTGCACCACGCTTGAGTTCATTGACCTCACCCGGCATCGTCGATCGTTCTGGACCTCAGCTCTCCAAACCTAGTCCCGATCATCCTCGCCGTTGACCGTCGTTGACCACCAAGCAACCTGCACAACAATAGACAAGCAAACTGAATCCGGGAATAAGTTCTTCACAACTTGACCCATGTTAGTCAAAACATGCATCATGCAACACATATGCACTGAAACTCGTGACTTTGACCTAACAACCGAACATCGCCGCCACGACGGACGACGATCCAAGTAAAAACCGGTCAGACCGCCACCATGGCTGGTCTGACCGCCTACCCTGGCCGGTCTGACCGCCACCTATTGGCTGGTCAGACAGCCACCTATTGGCCGGTTAGACCACCAGTTGGGACTTAGCCAAATTTAGCCTCTGAAATTCCCAAATATACTGGAATTTTCAAACGAATAGAACTTTTGACTGGAGACTCTAAAAATTATGAGACCAAGTGCAATAGAATCCCCTCTCTTGCCTACAACCTCTATTTTTGGCCCAGCTCAAAACACCACTTTCTGAAATTGGCCGGTCTGATCGCCGCTATGGCCGGTCCGAGCACCCTTAGGCCGGTTTGACCGTCGGTTCGGCCGGTCAGACCGCCAATGGCCTGACAGCCCTGATTCTTTGCCGAAAACAAGTGAAACGACAAACCTTAAATGCCATTACCAATTGTCACATCATCCTAAGATCTGTAGCATATCCTCTTGATATCCACACTCTCCCCCTTGATGAACACATTGGCAATAATCCAGAAAATGTAATTTAGAGGTTTGAAAAGTAAGATACTTTCGTTTTCGCATAAAGGCACGACTTGATCCATAAGCAAGAAAAAGCAATGGAAATGACCAAACTGGCATCAGAATAGCATAGGCAAGTGAGATAAGGCAAAAGAGTCAAAAATCTCACTTAAGGTCCATATGAAAGAACAATTGTTCAATTGACCTTTGATCATCGTGAGGATTAAGAAATGCAATTCAAATTCAGAAGAGGCAATAAGGCGATAAGAATGCAATTCAAAAGCTCCCCCTCACTATGATCCTCATATTTCAGAAAATTTCAAATTCTTGAATTTTTCTCCCCCTTTTTAATATTTTTATATCTTCTCCCCTTTTACAACATTGAGATATCTTCTCTCCCTTTGACAATGGAGTCATCGAGAAACCACGCCTTCCTCTCGTCCAGAGATAACAAATGCAGAATAGAGAAAGAAGCAAAAAAAGGAGTATGTATGAAGTGCAATGGAGTGGCTTTATTTTTGTATTTTTCAATTTTTGATTACAAGAAGCTTAGGAGATTACCCAAAAGAACAAGCTAGTATTTCTAATAATGCACAAACAACATATCAAGCCTAACAACGCTAGCAAGATCATGATAAGACATATATATCAAAGCTAAGCACGAAGGCTCAATATAAAGTAACAAATTTGATCAATCCGCGATGCCACAAAGTTTTAAATATATATTCGATGTACAATGGCAAATTATACTGGGAAGTAGATAAGAAAATAAAAATAAAAGGAGATGGATAAATGTTAGTGTTAATTTAAATTTGCCAATCTTGTTTTGTCCTATTCTTATTGAGTTTAGAGTTGACATTTCTAGGATGCTTGAACATCTTGTCACCCATTTAATAAAAAAAAATCCAGACTTTCTCAACACTATTTACATTATGTTCTGAGGTGGGAGGATGGGAGTAACGAAGTGGTTGGATACACGAGACATGTCACATCACATCTCCTCTTGCACGCTTTACTTCTAAGCGGGTCGATGAAATGTTGTCACTGTGTGCTATCTAAATTATCTGGTGAGACAATCACATTATTTATATGCTGGTATATGTACTGTTTACAACTTGATTTTTTATATTAAAAAACTAGATCGATGCATGTGCTTTGCCGCGGATAAAAAATATATCATATTATCGCAACGCATCAAGTCAACGTTGTCGGGCTCGGCCTGCCCGGCATGCGCCCTCGGTTCTGCCTCCGCACTTGACCGAGCTCTGACAAAGATGGTGTCATGCATCTGCGCCCTGGGCTCCACCACATGCCCGATCGAGTTTCATAGTATTATTCTGCTATTTTTCTTGTTAAGAGAATTTTTAGGGAGGTGGACTTTGTTTGTTGGGATATTGTTTTTCTATTTTTGTTAGATATTATTTAGGGAGGTGGAAGGGGAAGTCACCAACAACTCCTCTTTTTTAAGTAGTAAAGACAGTATACTGTCTTTTTGCTTGAAGTAGTTTGTTTCTTGAGTAAATTTCGCCAAACTACAACTTTAGTAACAGAAATATCAGTTTGATGCACATTTAAGAGGCAATTTCACTGAGCTACAGCGTTAAGAGATTGTTTTATCATAAAACTACAAGTTTGTTACCTCCTAGGCCTCCTAACAAGGCGGGCCCACCTATCATGCTCACATACACTTCCGTTGCCACTACAAGTTGCTAGCTGGACACGCCACGCGAGCTCCAATGTGGCTCAGACCCGCCTACCCCAGTCTCCCCCTTCTCCCCTCTCCCTCATTTCTCTACCTCTAAAACAGGGGAGGCTTTCCCTCGCCACAGCATAACATGGCGTCATCCCCGACCGCCGCCACCACCTACAACTGCCTCCTCCCCACCTCCACCCCATCCCATCACTGTACCCTTACGGCCTCCACCCTCCACCTCCTTCTCCACACCCACATCCATCGTGGCCATGAGCATCGTGGCCTTCGAGCAGAGAGAGAAAGAATAGAGAAAGCAGAGGCCATAGCATAAGTCTATGGACATTGTCGACTCCGGCGAGTGGCAACACAGGAGGCGCGGGCAACAACCAAAATGGGTTGACAGGACCTCATGGAGGAGATGGGTGGTAGTGTCGTGGTGGTTGCGCATGGCGGCAGCATTGGTGATGAGCAAGGTCAACGGTGGAGGTTGACAAAGGCGACGACGTTCCGGCGGGGTTCAGCGAAGGCAACGTGTGCGCAGGGTAGAACACGATATAGGGAAGATGATGGTGAGGTTGATGATGGTAGGAACTCACCGGTGGTGACGAAATCTACAACGACTAAGGTTTAGGCAATTATGAGAAAGGCATCTCGATTCTGGTGAAACACTGCAATTAACTCAGGATGATGATTGGTAGGAAAATGGAACATGTCATGACGCAGTTGGGTTCGATAGAAGCTCATCGAAGATAGACATCGGGTGGTGGCCAGAGCTCGAGAAGATGATGATGGTGCGGACGTTCCTATGAAATGACATTACAGGACAGGGTTTGCTCTGGCTACCACTCCATTGCAACTATCCCGTCGCATCTAACCACCTCCAACCTTGTCGCACCTTACTGCCGACGAGCGCCGCCTCCTACAGATCGCCGCAGCCACTGCCAGGCTGCCACAGGGCACCTCCGACCAAGCCGAGACCACCTATAGCTTCTTCATGTTGAGGGCGTGCTCATGTGCATGCTAACTCTGCCTCACCGTTGAGGACCTTGATGGCGTCGGAGTTGGCGGCAACAACGACGAGGTCGAATTTGGGGTGCTCTGCGCTCTTGCAAGGGGAGTCGTTGATGCTGGTGGTGGCGGTGGCACTGTTGTCGAGCTCGAGGGTGGTGTGGGAGTGGGAGTAGGGTAGGAGGAGGCGGCGATACAGATAGAGGATGGCTCGGGATGAAGAATCTGTGGCGGCGAAAGGAGGAAGAAGGCAAGAGAGTGGAAGACATGTGGGCCCAGGCTATCAGGCGCTCGCGTGGCCTACACAATCAACACCCCCTAACAGTGTGAGTATCACGTGTTTATAACATGTGGGCCCGAGCTGTCAGGCGGCCTCAGGTGTGACAGAATTGTAGTTTTTGGAGAATTTGGTCTCTTAATGTTGCAGCTCAGTGAAATTGTTTCTTAAAGGTACAACAAACTGATAGCTTTGCCACTAAAGTTGCAAATTTACGTAATTTACTCTAATTTCTTTTCCTTTTTTGAAATTTTTAGGCATTTCTAGTTTTTTTGTAGAAGACATATCACAGTGGTATGCTTAGAACTCAAGAATTTCACATACAAGAATATAATTCTCACAAGAATTTCCACGAAATCCTCGTGTTCCAAACAAAAATCCTATTGAAATTCCTGCATTTCAAACACGATCGGAATTATTTTTTGACTGGGTGATGACAATTGGCTAGGATAGTCGTTTTAAGGGTTGCAAATAATAAGTTATGTGTTCAAATTCTAGAAAGTCGTAGTGAATAGCCCACCTAGCTTGTGGGTGTTGGGAATCAATCTTTAGTCATCAATCATTAAAAAAACATCTTAGTTTTATTAACATAAGACACTATTTAAAATTTTGTAGGGATTGTCTATGCATCCTTTAAAAAATGACTTATTTTCCTTTTTAAAAAATAAGTCGAATTCTGAATTGTCTGATTAAAATTGCGCACCGACCATATTCTGACATGTCTCCCCAACCCTAACCTTCCCTACTTCCCCACACCCATGCCATCATCGTGGGAGCTCCACATCCCCCGATCCACCTACTCCCTCCCCTCCTCCGGCCGCCCACCACTTAGCCGGCAAGGCCCTCTCGCAAGCCTCCTCCTCCTCTGCTCGCTTCCATCTCACCCATCCGCCCTTGTTCCCTGTCTCCAGCAGCTATCTGCCACCACCGTCTCCCGCCTCCTAATGCTCGTTGGTTCTCGTCTCCCCTGCTACACACCGCCTTCATCTGACCTGCAGTCGACGGCGCCACTGTTGCCACCCACCACCGGTCCTCTTGCCACCACATCCTCCCTCTAAATCCAGCCCTGCTGAATCCTGAACCCTAACCTAGTGAACCCAAGCCGTAATTCGGCGAACCACTCCCTAACTCGCTGCAACCGCCAGAGAAGTTGATCTCGCCGGTCGGAGCACGAATCTCCAAGCAAATCACAAAGTCAGAAATTCATATGATTTCCATAAAATTATCATTCGGTGGATGTATAGCAATTCTGAAAATTGTAGTGTACTTCACCATTTATTCTACCTCTCTACAAAATTTAAAACTTTGGATGCAGTCCATGCTTGAAGAATTTTTTTTACAAATGACAAATGCAATCAGGAGGTGTACCAAGCTGCTGTTAGCACCTCACACGAGGATCCCTTATCAACTAGTGACAATTAAGAATTCCCCCCCAATAGAACAACGTTCTACCCTTTGCCATTATGTACAATGCAATTCATTATTTGCCATTTCATAGGAAATGCAATCAATTTTTTTTTGTCATTTTTGCAATTTCCCCCTTTTTGGTTTTTTGGCTCATTTCTGGCAACATGAAATTACCGAAATGCACTGGGTCTTGGTTGATGTTCCACTCCTCTCCTCTCCATTAAGAATTCCCCCTGCGGAAGACCCCCCTCTCCCCTCGACTCCACCTCAGCCACCGCCGCCGGAGAAGGAGGCTAGCCAATAGCCACGTTCCTCTACAGCTGCAGTGCACGATGGGTGTTGTCTGCGCCATCATCAGTAGCTTCAACAACCGCGACTATAAGAAGTCGTCCACCTCAGGGTTGTCCTCCACGCAGGAGATCACCGTCGCCTGTGGCAGCACGCTTGACCTCCTCCTCCCCGACCTGGAGACCAGCCGCCTCCGAACGCTCCTGTCCGTCGACGTCTTCAGTGCCATCCACTCACTCGCCCAGTTCCGCCTCATCGGCACCTCCAAGGACCACCTCGTCGTCGACTCCAACTCCGACCACCTCATCATCCTAAAGTACTCCCCCGACCACAATCGCCTTGACAAGGTCCACGAAGAGACCTTCGGCAAGTCTGGCTACAGCCGCATCGTCCCTGGCCAGCTCGTCACCATCGACCCCAAGGGTTGTGCACTCTGCATCGCCGCCCTCGAGAAGCAAAAGCTCGTCTACGTTCTCAGCCGTGACAATTCCGCGTGCCTCATCGTCTCATCCCTACTCGAGGCGCACAAGTCCCCTCGCCGCCCTCGACTATGGATTAGGGATGGCAATCGGGCGCAGCGGGCACAAGTAGTGCTCGCCTATACCCATGCCTGCGACCCTGATTCCCCCCCCCCCCACGGGCATGCCTGTGAAGGGTGACGGGCGAAGAACCTCGCCCATGCCTGTCGCCCGCAGGCATGCCCGTGTACCCGCGAACAATGTCAGGACTACAGCATCATGTCTACGATCAACATGCCTAATGTCTGTGATCAGCATGCCTAATGTATGAATTTTTTATACAAATCATAGACAATAGGCCTAAGTTTCACATTCACAATGGGAAGTTGCTTACGGCGAATTTGAGCATGTAAACGATACCAGTTTCAAATTTAATGACCATTCGCAAAAGAGAAAATAAAATTGCAAGTTATTGTTTCCCAAGAATTCAAGCTCTATCCCACAAATGGCAAGACAATTCAACCAGAATCTAGCACGTCACGGTCATCGAGCACAATATGCACGTGCGGGGTTTATGATAAGCTTCCCTGGATCTGGGAAGTTTCTCTTTCATGGTATTGGGATAGTTTGACCGATTTCCTTGATGCTACTTATGGGCGTGCGCTCAAAGGATACAGACAGGGATTCGCAAACAACTGCTCGACAAAATGCTCATGACACGATGGAAAACCATGCAGCGGGCACCAGCTACTCGAAGAAATGATCACGAGGGCAAGAACGATGCAAGCAATGCAAAACCCCTCATCACACACCAACTGCTCGACGAAATGCCTGTGACACGGTGGAAAACCACGCAGCCAACGGAAAACCTCTCGTTGTACTGCGACAGAGCGCAAGCAGGAGAGAGGGGATACGAGGAGGGAAAAGGCGTGTACCTTTGATTCTGAAGAAGGCACAAAGGGGAGGTGCGTCGGGTCTTCCTCTGATTCTGAAGAAGGCACGAAGGGGAGATGCGGCCGGGTGTGAGGAGGGGCGGCAGCCGAGCATCACTTCATCTTGAAGGGACCGGGCAAGAGGAGGTCCTGACGAGGCTGGGCGTGAGGAGGGCTTGGCGGTGGCCGTCCTCATCTCCAGCTCCTTCCTCATGAGCAGCAACGTCGGCAGGGTATCAGGGGGCAGCGAGCGAGCGAGAGGGCAAGGGTGGTGAGGAGGGGCGACGGCCGGGCGTGAGGAGATGGCGGCGAGGAGGGGAGATGCGTGAGGAGGGGGCGGCGATGTATGATCAAGGATGATTGACTAGAGGGGGTTAATAGGAGGTTTCTAAAATTCTTGTTCTCTAATTCACAATTTTAACATGTAAAACTTAACAAATGAATTTTCGCACAAATCGAGAGATATAAAAACTAAGCTTTCACTACAACACCTCGATATTATATCGATACTAAAAACAATTCTAGCTAATCAATTTTACATAAAAGAATTTGCTATAAATGCAAATGCAGAAGAAGTAAAGACAAGAATAACCACAATGAAGACAATTGAAGTTTTTCCCGTGGTATCGAAGACTTACCGATCTTCACTAAACCACATTGAGGTAAGTCCGAATGAATTGGACCAGCTCCACGAATTAAGCCTTAACCACCTCAATCCCACTAGTATTGCTCTTCCTGCACTCCGGAGTTGGTGAGCATCAACCAATCACAACCATTGTCGGGCCTCTTCACAATCTTCTTGAAGAGATCACTGCGCAAACTTCCTCCAAAGCCGTCTAAGTGTCGGCAACAACCAAGAGTAATAAATCACAATATTTGCTTGAGGAATATAAAGTGCCAACAAGATCAACTAATGATGTTGTTGGACCGAAAAGGCGACTAGAGGGGGGTGAATAGGAGCACGCACACTTTTTCACAAATACTGGATTCAACACAATTTCACTCCAGTAGCTATGGAAGCTATGAAGATCAGTATATCAGTACAGCGGAAGACTAATATTGAATCTAATAAACACCCCAAAGCAATACTTCAAAAGATCAAGCACAAGATAACAAATCATAGTGCACTACCGGTCAGATCGCTGCCTCAAGGGCGGTCGGATCGATTCCTGGCCGGTCTGACCGGTGGCCACGGTCGGTCTGACCGCCAGCCTCTAGAACAGAACAGATCAGCCCCGATGACAAAGATGAAATTAGATGAAACTTTTTATCTACTAATCCAAACTTGATGAGACTTAGAACACACCTTCTCTATGATATCAGGAACCTATTCCAATCGAAGATTATGATAATTCTTGGAAGAATAGCGATCCTTTTCGATTTGATTGAAGAAGGGTTCAAAACCGGGTCAAAACGAAAACTAGGTCAAAACTCTTGCTCGTGGGTGATTGATGATCAAGATGATCCTAGATAGATTCCCACACGTCACAGCAAGCTAGATCACGTGAAGAAACTAAGCAAAAACTCACGGATCAAAGAAAGACCTAAAATCATCAAATAGAGAGAAAGAACGCAATGAGACAAAACATTGATCAAACTTTCCTTTGATTGATTGATATGATATAGGCTTACAGCCTCCCCATCAATGGAGGACAATGCTCAATACAAGAGCACGAAAATCACATCAAACTATCAAGAACCCTAGCCTCCACAAAAGCTCTCCCTAAGAAAATTAGGGTTTACAAAAATAGCAAAAGAGACGAAGAGGTGGTGCAGCCACCACCCTCTCCTATTTATAGTAGAGATTTAGACCTTCTAGAAGTTTGACTCTATTGGGCTCCCGTTAAGGCCCAAAACAAACGGGACACTTACGCACGCATTTTAATGTGTCGTCTTTAACTCCCCTTGACCTAACTAGCTACACCTTGTGCTATCTTACACCTCGCATTAGCCAATAGGTCACCCTTATCCATCTTGCACCACGCTTGAGTACATTGACCTCACCCGGCATCGTCGATCGTTCTGGACCTCAGCTCTCCAAGCCTAGTCCCGATCATTCTCGCCGTTGACCGTCGTTGATCACCAAGCAACCTGCACAACAATAGACAAGTAAACCGAATTTAGGAATAAGTTCTTCACAACTTGACCCATGTTAGTCAAAACATGCATCATGCAATATATATGCCCTGAAAGTCATGACTTTGACCTAACAACCGAGAATCGCCGCCACGACGGGCGACTAACTGTTGAGAACCGGTCGACCGCCCAGGGCGGCCTCGATCGCCACTCCCGCCGATCCGATCGCGGCTATTGGCCGGTCAGATCGCCAGTAATGACTTAGCCGATTTTCAACCTCTAAAAACCGAAACCTACTGGAAATTTCAAACCAATAGAACTTTTGACTGGAGACTCCAAAAATTATGGGACCAAGTGCAATAGAATCTCCTCTCTTGCCTACACCTTCTATTTTTGGCCCAGCTCAATTCAACACTTTGGTAACTGGCCAGTCAGACCGGTCAGGAATCGGTTAGACCGGCCACCCTGGCCGGTCAGACCGGTTATAGCCTGACGGCATTCCAACTTTGCCGAAAACACGTGAAATGACAAACCGTAAACGTCATTGCCAACTGTCACATCATTCTAAGATCTGGAGCATATCTCCATGATATCCACAGATGCAATGCACTTGAATGCTCTCAACTACCTGAAAATATGAATTTCAAGCAAATGGGTAGTAAAGAGTACACTAGAGGCTCAAATGTATTCAATGAGGTTCAATATGCTCAAATGTTCTGAGCTTGGTGCAGGTGGTGGTGTATTATAGCCCTCACCGATAAAACTGGCCATTTGAGGCTTTACTCAGAAAAAATCAGTATATGTGGTAGTACCACTATAGAAACCTGGTACTACCGGTCTATTGTTCCATGGTCGACTGCTGTTCATTTAATGCGCTAGAACTAGCCGTTACGACAAAGGTGTGGTACTACCGCCAACTAGAAACTAGTACTACCGCACAGCGGTAGCATCGCTCGGTTTAATTGGTACTACCGATTTCCAGAGGATAAAAGATATCACAAAAAATATACTCCCTAGAAAAAACGTACCGCCAACTAGCATCCGATACTACCGCTCTCCGGTAGTACCGTTTCTCAGATGCGGTACTACTGATCTGCTGGGGAGATGAAAACTCCAAAAAACATGCTCTCTAGAATAAACATACCGCCATGTAAAACTCGGTAGTACACTCACTGAAAGCGGTCATACCGATTTCCACTGAAGAATTTCCTAAAGTAATTCTAAATGCAATGCATGATTCCTAGTTGATCAAGATGGCATAAAATTAGATCCTCAAGCTACTAGCTATGATCCCTCTTTATAGAATGACATCTAACCTACAATCCGGTCTTTTTACCAAAATACCGAGACCAGTAAAAACTATAAATAGTCCTTAGGCTACAGTATACCTTTTGTCTTGAGCCATGTCGATCTTACATCATCTTTGCATTGCCATTATCATGTCATCATTCAAACTCTGGGACTAAGCCTTTAAAACATCTTAACATATATATTAGTCCCATAAACATTGATGTCATTAATTACCAAAATTATTTTTAGGGGCCTAGATACTTTCAGGCGACCGGGCTGGAGGGCGGGGGTAGGAGAAGGGAAGAGACGGTGAAGCAGAGGAGACAAGGAGAGAGTGAGATGTGGGAGGGGAAGCAGATGTGGGAGGAGAGGTGAGTGGCGGCTAGTCTGGTGGATTAGGATTGAGGAGGGGGGCGAGGGGCGGTTTAGGGGTTTTCAACTGTTGGCCCACCTGTCAGTGGGAGATGGTGGGTAATCGGGTAGAGCTCTCCCGTACCCATGCCCATTTGCTCGTCGGACAGAGTTTGCCCTCCATGAATATGTCTGTGGGCAATACATGAAGAACATACCTACCTCTATTAGGGTTTTTGCCGACGGGTACGCGGGTAATCGGGCAAGATTGTCATCTCTACTGTGGATTCGACAACCCTGTCTTTGTTGCCATCAAGCTCGAGTACGCTGAGTCCGACCGCGACCCCACAGGGCAGGCTGCTAACCAGGCCCAGAAGAACCTCACCTTCTACGAACTCAACCTAGGGCTCAATCATGTCTCCTGTAAGGCCTCGGAACCAATAGAAAACTGTGCTAATCTCCTGGTGATTGTGCCTAGTGGTGCCGACGGACCAAGCAGGCTTCTTGTGTGCATTGACAATTTTGTGTTGTACCAGTACCAGGGCACCAGTGGTGCGGGCTGTCATTCCTCGTTGTGTCACCATCGAATACAGTCGTGCCTGGTCATTTGATCCGAGGCATTTCGGTAACTTCATGTGGGCAGAAATTAGCCAAAAAAATAAAAAGAGGAAATAGCAAATATGACCAAAAAAATTGATTGTATTTTTAATGAAATAACAAATTAAATTATACATAATAAACAGTGTTCTATTGGTGGCAAATTATTGATCGTACCGGTCGACTATCAGCCTATCGAGACATCAGAGGGCATTTGAGACAACTATTGGGAGGCAAATTGTTGGTCGTCCCCGTCAACTATCAGCCTATCGAGACACCAGAGGGCATTTGAGACAATTCACCTGTGCACACCCAGGCTGCCACTCCGCCCCCAAATGCTCGCCGGCATCTCCCGATCCCTCACTCGCCGCCGCCCGCCCCTTCCGCTTGCCGCCGTAGCTGCCGCCGCAGAAGCCGCAGCAGCAGCCATGTCTTCGTCCACCACCGGCGCGAACGTTTCCGAGCGTCCGGTCTCTCCGGAGACCACCCGCGTCGCCTGGGTGGGGACGGGCGTCATGGGCCAGTCCATGGCCGGCCACCTCCTCGCCTCTGGCTACGCGCTCACCGTCTACAATCGCACGCCCTCCAAGGCCCAGGGCCTCGTATCCCGCGGCGCCAGCCTTGCGGACAGCCCGCGCGCCGCCGCGGCCGCCGCCGATGTCATCTTCCTCATGGTTGGCTTCCCCTCCGACGTCCGCTCCACCTCCCTCAACCCTTCCACCGGCGCCCTCGCTGGCCTCGCCCCAGGCGGCGTCCTCGTCGACATGACCACCTCCGACCCCACCCTCGCCGCCGAGATAGCCGCGGCCGCGGCCACCGCCGGCTGCGCCGCCGTCGATGCCCCCGTCTCCGGCGGAGACCGCGGGGCCCGCAACGCCACCCTCTCCATCTTCGCCGGAGGCGACGCGGCCGTCGTCGCCCGCCTGGCGCCCCTCTTCCAGCTGATGGGCACCGCTCTGTACATGGGCGGGCCCGGCTCGGGGCAGCGCGCGAAGCTGGGCAACCAAATCGCCATCGCGTCCACCATGGTGGGCCTCGTGGAGGGCATGGTGTACGCGCACAAGGCCGGGCTGGACGTGGCCAAGTGGCTGGAGGCCATCTCCACCGGCGCGGCGGGGTCCAAGTCGCTGGACCTGTACGGGAAGCGGATGCTGGATCGGGACATGGCGGCCGGGTTCTACGTCCGGCACTTCGTGAAGGACCTCGGGATCTGCCTGTCGGAATGCCAGACCATGGGGCTCGCGCTGCCGGGACTCGCGCTCGCGCACCAGCTCTACGTGTCGCTGCTCGCACACGGCGAGGGCGGGCTCGGGACGCAGGCGCTGATACTGGCCATCGAGCGGCTGAACAACACCTGCCTCGAGAAGAAAGGGGAGTGAGCTCCCTGCTCCCGCGCCGGCGAGCTTATGAGAGGTTTGGTTGATGCAACTTGTGATGATTCTCGGTGGTGTTTCAGTTGTTCACTTCAATCACTTGTGTATATGTAATGGCGTAATGGTGTTGCGGTGGCTAAAGGTTCAGATAAATAAGATGGACGTGTTTCCTTGCTGTGATTTAGTGCCAGTAGCCTGTTTTATGTTATTTGTCAGTCAACATGTAACGATTACTGATCGATCCTGGCAATGAAAACAGCAGAATTAAGCTACATATCAGCATGGCTGCAAAATCTTGCTCCATCAAGGAGCTCATCCTTTGTTAGTTAGTAGCTTGCTGTAATCTGCTCTTTACCTGAATCGCATCCCTTCAATTTGATGATGTAAATGATGACAACTCCACTGCACAAGTGAGTGTGAAACACCAGGTTTTAACCCTCCTCTCCTTACTGGTGGTCTGATCCTTGTCAATGACTGATCTTCCTGTGAACCAAACACAAAGTAGGTCTTTCAACATCTTCAACCATCACTACACACTTGCTAGCGAATAAACTCGCAAATGATGAAACGCTACCTGGGAAGTGATAATTCAGGAGCAATTTTGTTGGACATTATCTAACTAATGCTATAGTGCTGAGACCCCCGACAATTGAAACTTGAAAGGTCCACCAGATCGACTCTTTGTTCGGTGATTGAAACATTGCTTCGATCTGGGTTTCACACTCTGACCAATCTCATGCTATTAGTGTACTGACAGGAGCCAAAAATATGAGCACAGGACACAGGGCAACACCAGCTCAAGTAGCATGATGCATCATATTAGGGCCTGTTTGGATGAGGGCTTTTATTGGGATTTAGTTCTTTTTTTTGGGGGGTGTATCCGTGTATGGCTTGTAGCCTTCAGAAGATCTGACAGACATGCTCCTGTCTGAATATGTAGATCTGATATATACAGAAACACTAAAATAGTGTTGGACGAAACAGCACCCATCTGAAGAAATGAGATTACAAATATCAGCAGAAATAACAAATGCTTAAGTCGAATACAAGAATGCAAACAATATAACAAGGAGTTCTTAGACCCCAAAACTACGAGCAAACACTCTCAGCACATAACAATTATATACAGCACGCCTCAAGAGAAATATAAATGAGTGGATGTATTTTCAAGACCAAACAATAGGTGTTACAAGCAAGAACATATGAAATGCAGTACAATCAAATGATATAGCACAAATATATTCAACAAAAGCTAATAGTTGACCACACATAATACCTTAAAAATGTGATATTATCGTCACAGTACAATATCGCCTGAGCAGCAGTCATTGTATAATAGTTTATGTGAAAATTATATGAAATGGGGGTTCTCAGGAATAGATAGTGTCGACCATAAAGTTATACAAGGAGAACATACATGATCAAATATTTAGAGTTTGTCCTCATATTCAGAGAGAGGAGTGATCTGCTCCTTCAGCTCCTTCCTCTTACGGATATCCAGGACAAGGTTGGCTGTCTGCGTGCCAGGCTCCCAAGGGTCAGCAGACCGCATTTCCCAGTGGTCAAATATAGGGCCTGTTTGTTTAGGCTTTTTACCTGGCTTATAAGCAAAAAAGCCTAAGCCTAAACAAAGGGGTGACTTTTATGTATAGCTTATAAAAAGCTTAAGCCATTTTAAGCCAAAAAGCCATAAGCCATGGCCTAGGTGCTTTTTTTAGCTTTTGCGGAACGAAATATCTATTTGCCACTGAACTTCGTTAAAATTACCCTTAAAATGCCATGCATATATAAACATACAGAGGGAAGGCCTAGCCAGAGGTTGCCGCCCTTACGGTGTTTGTGAACCTAAATGACTCGATAACAGGGAGGTAAGTGTCACGAATCCGGCTGGTGGAGTCTCGAAGGACCAGTCAAGAAGCAAGAGAGTGCACAAGCCCAACTTCCGTTTTTCCTGTGAGTGATTGGGCTGTGCAGAATGGGCCGACGGATACGTAAGGAGCAAGCAAGAATGAGTACTGTCGTTTAGTGAATAGTATGTAAGAGTAAGGGCTTTGGCTATAAGGGATACAAATGATGAACATTGAACCCTCCTATTCTGTTATGCTATTCCCCAACCCTTCCTCTTCCTCTACTACAATCCTCTTCCTTCCCCTACTTGACGCTCATTCTGGAAGCCAATAGTCGGGTACGTAACAATCTGGTATCAGAGCATCGATCTTGCGCAGGATCAACCTGGAGAGGCACAAGTATCACACGAGAGCCCAGGAGAAAGCGGTGGCCATGGAGCAGGAGATAGCAGCGCTAACCAGAGCGATCCAGGCGCAGAGTGTCACCATGCAGTCACTGGTTGAATCCATGGCGGAGATCAAGCCGGTGGTGCTTGACCTGAAGGAGTGGAAGCCGGTGATGATCGCTACGGTGGAAGATCTACGGAGTGAAGTGGTGGAGTTGCGCAGACAAGTCAGGCAGAGGGCTCAAGTAGCAGCTCCAGCGATCAAGCCAGAGGAGATGCCTCCCTTGTTGCCGATCCCGGAGCATTGGAAACGGGAGAAGGCCGTGGACAATATGGTCTCAGAGTTGCCGGTGGGTAATGGAACGCAAGGTTTGTATCCCTTACCTATGCCACCATCAGATGGGAATGAGATTGGTGGTCGAATCCAAGGATCTTACCATCCCCACCCTTTGCCACCGAAGTTGGATTTCCCTCAATTCGAAGGAGGAAATCCAACGGCGTGGAGGTTAAAATGTGAAATATACTTCCAAGTGTGTGGAACTCGAATGGAGGTGTGGGTGAGTGTTGCTGCTATGCATTTTGTTGGGAGCGCGATGCTATGGTTACATTCCTCTCAGGCTCATGTGAGATGTACGAGATGGGAAGAGTTTGTCGATGCGGTTTGTTTGCGTTTGAGCGAGAGGAGTTTCGAACCAACTTCGTCAATTCAATCGCTGAAGCGAGAATGGTACAGATGACGGAGTTCGCCGAGAAGTTCAATGAAGCGATGCACAACTTGCTTGCTCATCATACTTGGGATCCTATGTTTTTGTGACACAGCTTCATCGATGGGTTAAAGAGTGAGATTCGAGCGGCGGTGGTTCTACACCAACCGAACAACTGACACGGCGGTTTCTTTGGCATGCTTGCGGAAGAAGTTTTGGAGGTGATGCGCGGAGACGCAGCGTCGGCCGTAGTTTTCGATGGGGTCACCGCAATCGTCGCAGATGGCATTACCTCTACCAAGGCACCTCTGGAAGACCACCCCGAACGAGCCGTGGTGATAGAAGAGGGTGGAGGGCGACGAGCGAACGAACTCGATGACAAAATTAATGCTCTTCGGCCACTGGCGAGCTAAGGGTTATGCCATACTTGTGGAGAAAAGTGGAATCGGAACACCGATGTGGCCCTCTGATCCAGCTACACTTGGTTCAGAGATGTGGGAGTTGGTTCAAGAATCAAATCTAGAAGCAACTCCGTCGGAAGAAGGAAGTTCCCAAGGGAAGTCTTGGCAATCTCGAGAGTGCGGTAAATGGATCGAAACACCAAAACAAGTGAGACTCAAGGGTAACATCCAAGGAATTGAAGTTATGATTCGATCGACCAAAGTACTCACGGTTTCATGGGAGAGGCCTTGGTCGCCAAGTTGAAAGGAGAGCGGGTGTCTCGAAGGAAATTCAAGTAAGGATTGCGATGGGGGTATTTAAGGAGTACCGGGAGTTTCGATTATCATTGGCAAGTGCAAGGCATGCAATTCGAACATCATTGAAGATTCGGCACTTGGGTGTTATGATATTATCATAGGCATGGACCGTTGGAGCAAAGACAACCCGATGACTATCCATTGGCGTAAGAAGATATCGACGTCAGTATATTTGGGTAAACCAAAGATCTTACGAGGATGGAAGGAGGAGATATCTAATGTAGAGTACAAAATGTAACCAACCGGCCATCGTCGAGGGCGAGTCCAATCGCATTTGGCCCGGATCAAGACTCCTTCTTGCTTGGATCATTGGCCGTCTTTTGTCGAATATCTTGATGTGTTTGAGGAACCAAGGGTCTCCGCCGAGACTTCGATCATGCCATGCCTCGCAACCAAGATGTCAACTCACAACATACGACCCTATCGTTATCACCCGCATAGAAGGACGAGATTGAATGCCAAGTGAAGGAAATGCTCCAACAGGATTATTCAGTCGGCGCCCCTTACGCTTCACCGGTGTTCTCGCTCAAAAAGACGGAACGTGGTGCTTCGTGTGGATTATAGACGGTTGAATGCTATCACGATTAAGAATCGCTATCCCTTGCCAATTATTGATGAATAATTGGATGAGTTGGCCGGCTCCCGTGGTTTACTAGCTTGGACACGAGGCGAGTTATCATCGACACGCATGAAGGCGATGAAGAGTATAAGATCGCGTTCAAAACACATCATGGCCACTATGAATTCAAGGTCATGCCGTATGGATTAACTAACGCACTGCTACCTTCCAAGGAGTAATGAATACTATTCGGAACCATATTTGCGGCGAGGAGTCCCGGTCTTTATCGACGATATATTGGTTTATAACAAGACTTTGAAGCCCATATTACACAGCTCAAAGAGTCCCGGAAGTTCGAGGCGTAATCAATCAAGATCAAGAAATCGAAATGTGCATTCGCCAAAGGCATCCGACCTATCTAGGCCATATTATCACCAACATGGGGTGGCAACAGATCCAAAGAACATTTCTGCGTCCGGAGTGGCGGTTCCTGTAATGTTAAGCAAGCACGAGGTTTCTTGGGTTTGGCGAGCTATTATCGGAAATTTGTCGAACTTTGGAATGATCAATCGACCGCCATCAATTACTCGTAAAGAATCGAGTGTTTGTTTGGACCATCGAGATCGAGGCTTCCTTTCAAGCCCCGAAGAAGCGTTGATCTCATCGGCCGTTCTTTCCTCGCCCGATTTTTCACGAGAATTTGTAGTGAAACCGATCGTCCGACAAAGGAATTGGTGCGGTGTTAATGCGTAACAATCACCCAATTGCTTACCTCGGTAAAGCATTAGGGCCTCGAGCTCAAGGTCTCTACTTATGAAAAAGAAGGGTTGGCTATTTTATTGGCAGTGGATCACTAGCGAACCTATCTGCAGAATGGAGAGTTTGTGATTCAGACAGATCAACACAGTTTGGTGCACCTTGGTGACCAGCGTTTTACTACTCAAAGGCAATGAAGGTCATGACCAAGTTATTGGGGTTGAGGTATAGGATTGTTTACAAACCGGGCATAGCTAATAAGGCGCAGATGCCTTGTCACGCAGGACAAGGCGAGAGGATGGGGAGGTAACAAAGAATATCTACGGTCATTCCCGATTGGATGGAAGCAATAGCACGGGGTTCCAAAAGATCCACATACCAATAAGTTACTCGAGAGATTTGACGTATGCGGTAGGAGTCGTCCAAATTTCACCGAGCGATGGCATTCTCAAATTGGGAACCCGAGTGTGGGTGGGAAACAATGCACAAGTATAGCAAAACATTCGCATACCTTGCACTCTAGCGCCTTTGGGAGGGCATTCAGATTTCAAGTCACTTACCATCGGATTCGCAAATTGTTTGCATGGCGTGAATCAAACAACATGTGAGAGAATTTGTGGACCAATGTTTAGTATGCAAGCAAGCGAAGGCGAGCATGTGCGCTATCCCTGGATTATTACAGACCCTACGGCCGAATCATGCTTGGCGATTATATATATGGATTTTATTGAGGGTTTGCCACGATCTGCAGCTTTAATCGCATCATGGTAGTAGTAGACAAATTCTCCGGATATGCTCATTTCTTAGCCCTGCTCACCCTTTACAAACATTTCAAGTAGCACAAGTTTTCATGCGGCATGTGTTTAAGCTCCATGGGCTCCCACGATCGATTATTTCAGATAGGGATCGGTGTTTACCACTTGCTCAAGGAGTTGTTTTGAGTGGCATGATTCAATCATGGATGAGTTCGCATACCATCCGCAAACCGACGGCAAACGGAGCGAGTCAATCAATGTGTGGAGACATATTTAAGATGTTTTGTTCATGCTTGCCCGATAAATGGTACAATTGGTTGGCCCTATCGAGACCTTTGGTACAATACAACATGGCATTCTACTCTAGGTAAATCCCTTTTGAAATTACAGATGGTTACAATCCGTGCACTTCGGCATTCGGATACATCGGTATGCCGAGTCTTGATTTGTCGACTTGGTTACAAGAACGAAATCGATGATGAATCTGCAAACAAAGACCTTAACCGAGCCAACCAACATATGAAGGCACAAGCAGATAAGAAAAGGTCAGACAGAGTCTTTCAAGAGGGAGATTGGGTGTACTTAAAGCTCCAACCTTATGTTCAGAGTTCAGTAGCAAGGAGGGCTAATCACAAACTGGCATTTCGTTATTTTGGTCCGTTTCAGGTAGAAAAGAAGATTGGATCAGTGGCATATAAACTCAAACTGCCAGCCACTACTGCCATCCATCCTGTGATTCATGTTTCTCAACTCCGACGGGCTGTACCTCCTTCCACAATGGTACAAACTGATCTTCCGGACAACGCTGATGATCTTCGGGTGCCACTCAGGATACTGCGGCAACGACTTCATGATAAGGGGGCGACGTCGACTACTCAAGCCCAAGTGCAATGGTCGGGAACCTCTCCGTCTACTTCAACCTGGGAGGATCTGGAGGATCTTCGGTCTCATTTCCCGTTTGCTCCAACTCGGGGACAAGCTAGAACTGAAGGAAGGGGGATGTCACGAACCCGGTTGGTGGAGTCTCAAAGGACCAGTCAAGAAGCAAGAGAGTGCACAAGCCCAACTCCCGTTTTCCTGTGAGTGATTGGGCTGTGTAGAATGGGCCGACGGTGTAGAATGGGCCGACGGATACGTAAGGAGCAAGCAAGAATGAGTATTGTCGTTTAGTGAATAGTATGTAAGAGTAAGGGCTTTGGCTGTAAGGGATACGAATGATGAACATTGAACCCTGCTATTCTGTTATGCTATTCCCCAACCCTTCCTCTTCCTCTACTACAATCATCTTCCTTCCCCTACTCGACGCTCATTCTGGAAGCCAATAGTCGGGTACGTAACAGTAAGCCTTGATGTTGTAGTGGTGTACCAGGCCTCTGCATCTCCTCGAACACATGCCCTCTCTTCTGATTTAGAACACTAAAAATTCCACCATGTGCATTCTCAGGGGCCTGAATCTCCACCAAGTACATGGGCTCAAGAAGTCTTGGCTTGGCCGTGAGCTGGGCCGCGTAAATGACTCTCCTGGCTGTTGGAATAATCTGGCCACCACCACTATGAATAGCATCAGAATGGAGAACAACATCACAGACCACAAAGCAAATGCCACGCATGTTCTCTTCAGCGAGTGCACCTTTTGATGGCCACTGGAAGCCAACCACAACGGAGTCATTAATTTCATTAAGATACTGTACTCCCTTACACATATCTACAACAGTGTTAGGGCCTGTGGTCTCTGGCCCAAAGCACCATATCTTCTTGGCTAGATCCTTACCCCAGCCAAACTCCCCGGACAGGATTTTGGAGCGTACTTTAGGATCATCACGTGGACCAATGTGACCCTCGTCAATAGCCTCAGGCAGACCCTCCTCCATAGGGCGGGCTTCATGTATACACGATTCTGCTTGTTGGGAGACTTGCTCATAACAGTTTGGCAGGATTTCTCAAGATCAGTTTCACGGAAGGAGATAACAGGAGGGGACACATTAATTTGAGCCCCACCCATGAAGTCTTCCTGCAGATCCTTCAAACAAATTTCAAGGTGAAGCTCTCCAGCTCCAGCAATGGTATGCTCACCATACTCTTCAACCGTACAGAGGATCATAGGATCTGACTTGGCCAGACGTTTCAAACCTTCAACAAGCTTGGGAAGGTCGGAGGCAACCTTGCACTGAACAGCCACACGCACAACAGGGGACACTGAGAATTTCATTGCTTTGATTGGACAGGCATCAACCTCCTCACTAGTCAGGGTAGCATTCTTTGTGATGAACTGATCCAAACCAACCATAGCAACAGTGTTGCCACAAGGAACATCCTCCACTGATTCCAGCTTCTTGCCCATCCAGATAACAGTTCGCTGTACATTCTTTACACACAAATCTTTTTTCTGGCTAGGGACATAATTGGGACCCATGATCTGGACCTTCATACCAGCTGCAATCTTCCCTGAGAAACAACCAAAAGCATAGAATCTCCCTCTGTCGGATGCTGGAATCATCTTTGAAACATACAACATAAGGGGGCCTTCTGGATCACAGTTTCTAATGGCAGATGCATAGATATCATCAAGGGGGCCCTCGTATAAGTTCTCCACACAATACCTCTGCCTCATATAAGTTCTCCACACGATACCTCTGTGCCTTTGCTGGAGATGGAAGATGGTATACCATCATTTCAAGTAGTACATTACTGGCTGGAAGCCAAGTTTGCATAACGCGCTTCATCAGAGCCTTGGCAGTTAGGTCCTTCTCATCAGACTTCATGGTAACACCAAGCTTCTGTAGCATAGGCCACAACTTATCTTTCTGATCGTTCATGCAGGTGCTGATGATTTGCCTGATGGGCTCATAGCAGAACTGAACAAAACCTCTCTTGCAAGTAGCAGAGCCAGTGTGCTTGATAGTACATTTCTTTGTGATTGGATCAAAGTAGTTCTCACCCCAAAGCCTCTCCATCATCTTATATTCATCAACTACAAACTTGGTTGCATACATCTTTGCAAAGTTAGACAAGGTAAAAGCCCAAACGTGCAAGCGCAAGCCGGCAGAAAAAGCTACAGTTCCCTTTTCTAACATCACCCAGGAGTGCATCTTTGTAAGTTGCCATAATAACATTAGCATTCTCAATGACACGGGAGAAAGTCTGATAGGCTTCATCACCACCAACTTGAAGCTCAAGGAAACATTTGTCCATCTTGTTCACAGTGAGGATAGGCCTAATCCTCTCACCAAGGGCTTGGCAGATCACAGTTTCAGTTTGTACACACTACAAACACCCTCAATACAGTCAACCACTACCAAAGCACCATCAGGTATACAAAGTGCAGCTGTGACCTCCAAAGAAAAATCAACATGGCCAGGTGAGTCAATAGGGTTGATCAGGTATTCATTCCTGTCTCTCTCAGCCTTGTAACTCTTGAGTGAGTCATTGTACCTGTGCAAATCCCGGCCGGCGGACGGTACCGGTAACCGGCCCGGTAACGGGAAATCCCGGAAAGAATCAGGATGAAATTCGCTTGAATTTGTTAAAAACCAGCAGACATTCAAAAACTAAATTTTGAATTTGCTAAATCGGAAAGAAACCGTCCGGTTTTTTTCTCCCGGTTGCCACCGGTATCGGTAACCGGCCAGGTTTTTTTTTCTCTGGTCATCGCTCATCTCATAGTAAAGAGAGATACCGGTGGATTTGACTGTAATACCACATTCTGCTTCATCTGCACGAGTATCAGTCATTCTGTTGATATTGTGATCCGAATTGTCTAATATGGATGAGTCTGAATCAGTTTCCATATTAGCGGATTCGTTTCCTACTTTGACTCTAAGTCCTTACTCCTAAATTTAATTTAAATTTTACAACTGAGAAAAGGAATTTTTGGGACAAACATAAAAGGAAATAATTTAAATTGAACTCCAAGAAAATAGCAAAAGAATTTGGAAAAAAATCAAATAAGCCATTTTTTGAATTAATTAAAGTTTGATTTACTCACATTAAATTGTTTTTATTTTTGATATTTTAAATTAATCCTTAACAATTTAAGAAAAATCATATGGTTATTTTTATTTTGAAAATATCAAAAAAAACCCAAAAGTTGGGATGTTACAATTTGTGATGAGTTGTATGTGGAACATGTATGGACTTCACATGCTTCGTGTCATTTATTTTCCGCTGCTTTCTTTGGTTGGTAGGAAATGGACTCGAAACATGGGGATAGCATGGTTGGTAACATAGTGGGGAACACTGGTGGTGGGGTTGCTTGTACAAACACAATGTCTGCATTTGTCTTGAGCTACTTGGCTAATCTTGTGGCCAATGGCAATAGAACGTGCACTGGTTTCAAGAAAGTTCACCTCAACAATTGTGCGAGGGCCTTGAATGAACATCTAAAGGCAGATGTTACTGGAGATCAGGTTCAAAATCACCTGAGGAAGTGGAGAAAAATTTGGGCAAAGATGGTGCTTGTCGACGATTTAATCGTCGATCTTATGAATATATAAAAATAGAGGAAAATGGAGCGTATCTCCTTGAATGGAATTGGATCACTCTTAATTGCTATGAACTGGCTATTACAAAGAATGCCTGTAGTCCAACAAAATGCTAATCCTAGTTACACTGGAATGCAATACTTGCTATGAGAATCGACGGCTAATCTTCTCAATTGCCTTCAATCTGCCCTCTCCAATCTCCTCCACGATCCTCCTTAAGTAGTTGATGAAGTGGTGCCAGTTATCCTTTAGAGAGACGCCTGTTAGGAAGTGACACGTCTGGTGGGAGAGAGGTGTCAGTTGACAGGGTAACAACTGCTGTGCGGTTATATGTCTGTGAGACATTTAACCGTAGTCCAGTGTCTTAGAATTATATAATGTCGCGTGGTATGGAATATACATCACGTGTTCCATTCATCACACGGTAAGGATACACCTGGATTCTGATCCGGATGATACCAGCTCATAGCCTTACGAGCAGTCAACTGGTCGGGGACTAGGTACGGGACCTTGTCCGACCAGGATATTTATTATATAACCTCTGGAATCCTTACGACCAGTGAGGTCGTTAGCCTTAGGGGTTACAACCACGAAGTCGTATAGTCTTCTCCTATGTATTAAAATAATACACCGAGATTTTAATCCTCGTCAGTGCTCTTTGGAATGAAAACACCTGCACTATCAGGCTTGAGTATGGACACTACACTAATCATATCAAGGTCATTTCTATACGTTCATATCTATCAAACTGATTTTCTTATCATACCTAGTTTCAAATCTACTTTAATGTCTAGGATCACCGGTGATGCTGACTACTTGAACACTCCCCTTGAGCACTATCATGAGATGATCACTATATTTGGGAATAGCATGGCTACCAGAAAGTATGCAAAGGGAGCAAATAACCCTATTGGTACAGATGTTAACGAAATCTCGGATGATGAAACACCAAAGGCTCCAACTGAGGATAAAGGTAAACGAGTTGCTGGACATGGTAGTGTCGAATAGGTGACAATGTCCGCCACATGTGAAGGTGACTCATCGGCAAGTAAACCACCGAAAAGGGCCAAGATATCTATTGATGATGATTTGTATTCTTTCATGACGGGTGGCATAGAAAAACTTGCTAAAGCTATTGAGAAGGCCGGTACTGCAGATACTGATGTTCCTGAAGAATTTTGGGACAATACGATGGATCTCCTGAGATTTGAGGAAGCACATCTCACCTACTACTATGCTCATTTGTGTGAAAATATTTCCCTTGCTCGGGCATTCAACAAGTTGAGCTTCTCAAACAAGATTGTTTGGGTTGCTAGGTACATTAGTAATAATAATATCGGAACTAGCTATACCCAATTGTCGAGGAGTCAACCTATGTATGACTAGTGTGATAGTCCCTACATGTATGGATTTCTTTTGTATGCTAATGTTGAACATCTCTGTTGTCCCTGCTTGTTTAAGAAATATATGTCTTTGTTGTCAGACTTCTCCTTTTTGTGTTTTGAGTAGTGTGTAAAGTTATGACTTGTGAGAGGTATTTATCAAGGTGAACACTTTGGTTGCTGCTAAATGTGCTGAGATGTCTTCAGTCCTTCCTAATGGTTTTGGCCATCCAGTGAGCCATTTGGTTGACTGGCTCTTACATACCTCATATTCTCAAAACTGAACTACATATTTCCTTTTTGTAGTTGGAGACTGTGAAGATCAAAAGAATTGTAGATGATTGACTCTCTCAAATTTACTCAACATAATCTTATCAACAAGGTAATCTGAATGTGTACACCTACATGCTCCTCAACAAGAATGATTTTATTCTTGGTATTAGTGCTCATACTTCATCCCTAATTGTAGATCTACAATGATCCTACCGAAGCCAAAATTCCATTCTTGTTGATACCAGTTTCTGTATTGCCAACCAATGCTCATAATTTGGCTAGATGAAGTTGATACCCCATTGGTTTCAAGTTTTCAACGAATGCTGGTAGTATTTCATATTCTTTAATGGAATCACATTGTTTCAGTCCCAGGTGTCACCCCAGTATGATTGATGTATTCGGATGGTATTTGTGCAATGTATGATTGATGATATAATTAGGTGATTGATGAATTTTTTTGGCATGCTTTGCTCTACTAATTCTGAATATGAAGGTAGTGCCAGTGGTACCCTTTCTTTTTTGTTATGGTTATCCTGACAGTGTGCAAGTAGATGGTTTGAGGAAGGGGACATAAACCACATTGTCAAACTACTAGCACCAGCTAGCAAATGCTTTGCTTATCTCGGTGGAGAAGCTAATTTCTGCTTTGCTTTGGTTTGGAGATGTGTGTTTACTAGATGATTAGGAGCTGACTACAGTCAGGGGTGTGTGGACATCTGCTACGTGTGTTCGTTTGGTTGTGTGGTTGACATAAGGCGGTGCAGTACATGCTCAGTCAGACCCTTCTTATCCTGCCAAGCGAGAGGGGAGACATGTAACATCATTTGTGTTATCATTGTATTTGTAGCTGATATAATTACAGACTTGTATGTTCACAGCACCCTATAATTACGCACTGATACTTAGGCTTGTCTTCAAAGTTGATAGCCGCCTTGAAAATGTATGGACATAACTGCTATCTTTAGCAATGCACTACGCTATATGCATCTATCACTTTTGCTAGTGGGAGGGTTTTGAAATGTTGAGATTAATACTTGACATGCTCACGCTGCTTGCAAAGTGGTTACTTCCAGGTTGGCCCTGAACTTGTCCCTATGCAATTATACTGACCAAGCAAAAAAAATACTAATTGGGTTCCTCTTCCGGTTTCAAAATGGCATGGCGGCCATGTTTCTCTTGGTGTCAGGATGCACAGCACATCGTGAAACAACATCTCTCCTTGTTAAGATAAAAAATGACCAGTATGCATGAAATTCATGAATTTCAGAAAATTTTGGTTGCATTTCAGAATTTCCACAAGCTTTGCCTTACAATTTCAAAAGTTCAAATAATTTCCTTGCCTCTAATTTGGATTTACAAAAAATATAAAAGCTAATTGTGTGCAAAACTATTTCCAAACTTGAATTTAAATTCAAATCAATTTTTAAACTCAATTTTAACAATTGAGGAATGTGAACTTACCACTTCTAGTGAGAGGGTTACCATACCCACCTTCATCCATCAAACCAAACACCAGCTTGAGCCATCAAGGACCATCCTATTCAACCAACCAAACAAAATATTGTATCATCACATCCAACCAACCAAACACCCTACTTGACCATTCCATTCAACTTCATCCCATCCATCTTGTACCATCTCATTCTATCCAACTTCGTTCACCCATCCAAACACAACCTTAGATGATTAATGTTCTAGGTGGTCATTTGCAATTTATGCTATACAAATACCCATTCAATTAACCGAACTCAATTCATATGGAAAATTTAGATAAATCAAATTTAGCTTGGAACAACAACTATTTAGAAGCAAGAAGATAACATTTGCAGTCAAAGATGAACAACATTCACAAAAAAGAAGAAGAGAGGAGCGTAGTATTATCAATCACATGAGATCATTTTTAAGACAAGTCATTACAAGCAGGTAGCATATTTATTGGATTAATTCCCTACATGGCACTAACAAACTACATGATTCCTTATATGCCACTCATTGTGATACTAACATATGGGCTCTGGACCCGCATATCAGCGAGACATCAGTGCCATATAAGGAACAAATGAAGTTATTTGGTGGCATGTAGGGAATTGCCCCATATTTATTCAATTAGCAAACTCAAATCACACCTTTGGCCTTCCCTCTTTCAATCTCTCCTAAAACCATCCACGTACGTACTATTGGATATATGGATAATATTTTAATTCTATATTTTATAATGAAACAAAGATCACAAATAACTAGAGATACATAAAACAATGCTAACAATAGTCAACTCATTGTACTTCTAAACATACACAATAATAATATTATAACAGAGTAGTTTGGTCGCACAACCAACTTACAGTCGGCCTTGATGAAGAACATAAAGCAGCGCACTCGATGTAGTATAGAGCGTAGATGAAGCAGCACAATGAGCGGTCGCGCAGATGCTTTGCCAGAAACCTCATTGCCGCCCCGTGCAGGTACTCTCCGCGGTAATGGTTCGGAGATATCCGCTCATCATCCTTTGTGGTGCACGTCGAGGAGAAGGGATGATTTGGTTCGACATCACAACACACTAGCACAATACAGAACAAAGAAGAGGAAGAAGAAATGAAAGTGAATAAATTGGTCTTTGGTGTCTCCAGATCCTTTTAAGGTCGAGACAATTACTATCTAGTAACCGCATAATAAAGCACATAATTAACCATTGGTAAATGTTAATTAAAAAACTAATTAATGGTAATTAAGCAATATTTATCAGCTCCTGACTATACCCTGGTCTATGGCTCTGACCAGTGGCCACACTAGTCTTCAGAATGATCACACTGGTCTTCTGAAAGACCACACTGGTCTTTCGAATGACCACACTCACTGATCGGCACACTGGTCTTCTGGATGACCACACTGGTTGGCACACTGGTTTTCTGAATGACCACATTGGTCAGCACATTGGTCTTCTGAATGATTTAGTTTGACAAGTATGAAAGAAGAGAGAGAAATGCACGGTTAGCAAAGAAAGGTGGACTAGGTTCACGACACGTTCACGTTCACGGTCGCGTGTCACAAGTCACACGATTGTCATGTGAATATACGCGAGCGCATTGTGCGTGTATGTGTGATTTTAGCTATAGTCTTCCTTATGTCACCCTATACCATGCACCACATGTTTAAAGGGGAGACAAGGACTCTATATTATAAATTACTCTTCCACTACTTGGCTACACTGTATGTGACTAAGTTATACATGCTTTGGAATTTAATGAATGAATGTGTGTGTGTGTCTATATATATATATATATATATATATATATATATATATATATATGAGCCCAATTCTAACACGTACACCAACACAGGACCTTTGCTAGACAGTATACACACACAGGAAACTTATAATCAAATTCAGGGGCAGATGCAGTATAGGGACATGGGTGTACATATGTACACCCATTTTTAGGTGGGAAACCCTAGTATTTACTAGGTATATTAGGTATATATACTAGTAAGTATACTTAAAATACGTATTTGCACTGTGCACGCGACTCCGTTCAATCAGTGATTCGTATAGGCGCAACCCACTCGCCACTCGGTCACGCCGCCCCAAGCCACCAGCAAAGCCTACCACGTCCCAACGCCCACCACGGTCATGCCGCCCCACGCCAAGCGCCTCAATGCCTCACGCCCTCATGCGGTTACGCCCTCACGCGGTCACGCCTCACTTCGTCCTTACTCTCTCATTTCTATCCACTCACGGCCGAGAGTTCCCAGGGTCTTCTTTCTTCTTCTTTGCTTTCCCCTTTTCTTTCGGTCCTCTTCTCTCTCCATCTCACTTCTTCTCCATTCTGGTGGTTGCTTTGGCCGATACTTGCTTAAAGAAATTCCCCCCTCTCTCTCTTGGTTCTCAGGTGGCTCTATGGTTCCCTAGCTCCGCCGCTGGTCGCAGTTGGCTTGGCTGGCACCCACGCCCATCCTTTGCCCATTGCACCTCCCCTCTGCTGTCTGCTCACTCCGGCGCCTCCCTACGCCCTCTGGCCTATGCGCACCGCGCCCAACGTTTGGTGCTCCCGCACCCCCTGGGCCAGCGCTCTGTGTGTGCGCCTACCGCCTTGTCCCCTGCCGTTGTCTTGGCCCGCCCCTACGCCGCGCCTGACCGGCTCGGCCTCTGGCCACCGGCCGCTTCGGCTCGGCCCAATGCCTCCCTCAGACTCGATTTTCTCTCTCTACTTCCCTTTCTGTTAATTGGTTTTAGTTGTGAATATTGGTTCATTTTACTGATGTAGTTTATTTGTTGATTATGCATGAAAATGAGGATGGGTAGGGCGGTGGGCTATCCTGGCTTGTGGTGTTACCGCCATTGCCAAGTCGCATTTAGGTAACTACTCCCATTCCTCTCCATCCCATTGCACTGTGATGGAATGTATATTAATTATGATAAGTGGATGTTGTCATGTGGATTAGTGGACAGTGGATGTGCATATGCTATTTGGCTCATGGAATCAGATTGGCACTGATAGCTTATTCTTACTGTGGTTTTTTTAGGGTTGAATGTCACTAATTCGGTAATCCCCAATCCATGTGTCTATATATCTACTCTGATATAGAAACTAGAAACACTGCTCATGCAAATTCAGTACACATACATGTATATGTGGTAATGTTTTCCTCAATATGATTCAGTTGTTTACAGTCATAACACCATATTTTGCATTATTAGCTCCAAAAGAGTCAGATCGCTATATGACTGTTAGAAGTAATGGAGGACTCAACCAAATGCATACTGGAGTAAGTTCATTACACCGAAACTCAATTTTTAACTTCATATTTATCTGACTTACATGTACACACTTTTGCATCGATAATTATACAGCTGCTCAAATAATTTATACTTTGTTTTTTTTAATATTATGTACCTTTATGTTTTATATTGTACAACATGTTTGTAATTCTGAACAACATGTTTGAATTCATGAGACTCTTTACAAACACAAAAACCAACAAACGATTTGCATCGATATGTTGACCTAGCCACCTAGTTGCGTTCTATATTTGCAAAATATGGGGACTAAATTGCAAAAATGGATAAAAGAGTCAGTCCAACAAACCGTGAAAACTAGGATCACGGCACGAAAACTACTCCCTTTTCAAGTTCTCATCTCACCGCGTCATCCTCGCAGCGGCATTTTGTCGAACTTGTGGCGCGCACCGCCCAAAACCCCTCGCCCCCAACTCTCGCACCGCACCCGCGGCCACGGAACCCTACGCTCCCCCGCCGCGCCATGCTCCACTCCGGCCTCTCCAAATCCCAGTCCCTCCCGCTCCTCGCGGCGGCGTCTTCGCCTCGCCGCACCCTCTTCGCCGGCCTCCTCCGCGTCGGGTACTTCTCCAAGTCTGCGGCCTCCTCAGCCACCAACACTACCACCACGGCGCGTGCGAGCACCAGAGCCACGGCTTACCTGGCCGATCCCTCACGCTTCGGACTGGGAGCTAGGGTTTCGTTCTCCACCGCACCAGATGGTTCCGCGTCGACCGGCGGCGGGGGGGCGCTTCCTTGGCTTGCCGCCGCGAGTGGCGATGGGGACGCCCCCGCAGTGAGGGCTAGCGCCGGCCGCTCCTCCTCGTGGGAGAGCTCTGCGGACAAGTTCTTCTCCAGAGGCGACCAAAGCGCGCGAAGAGGGGTATTGGAAGATAGGGTTTCGAACAAGGAGGAGGCAATTAGAGAGGAGGAGGAGAATGAGCCAATTGACAATCCCAAGTGGGGCATGATTAAAGTTAAGTACCAGCGAATTGTGGCGAGGGATGGAAGGTCCCGTGGTGAGAGGTTTGACAAGCCGGAGGTGAGGCAGTGGAACAAGCAGGAGAACTGGGGGAGGAAGACTTGGAAGGAGGCAGGGGAATCCACGGTGCCAAAGATGGTCGGGCAGGGGGTTTACGGTGTTGGTCCGGTCCTTGCGGCCCTCATGGCTGGGAGGAGGGAGTTTTATGCGTTGTATATGCAGGAAGGGATGGATTTGAGTGGGGGCAACACGAAGAAGGATAAGAAGGGGGTTGAGAAGGTGCTGCAGATGGCAGAGAGGATCGGGCTGAAAGTTATCGAGGCATCAAAGCATGACCTCAACATGGTGGTGGATAACCGGCCACATCAAGGCCTGGTGCTTGACGCGTCACCCTTGGAAATGGTGAATACTAAGGAGTTGGAGCCAGTCAGGGTGGATGGCGGAAAAGCGCCAGTCTGGATAGCCTTGGATGAGGTTATGGATCCTCAGAATTTGGGAGCCATAATTAGATCTGCCTACTTCTTTGGTGCTGAGGGTGTTGTGTTGTGCGCTAAGAACTCTGCTCCATTAAGTGGAGTAGTAAGCAAAGCTAGCGCAGGGTCGCTTGAGTTGATCGAACTACTTTCCTGCAGGAACATGATGCAGTTCTTGTCTTCATCAGCTGAAAATGGGTGGCGAGTTCTTGGTGGTACCGTTGCTCCTAAAGCTATACCTCTCTCTGAAGTTGCCACAGGGGAGCCAACAATTCTTGTGTTGGGAAGTGAAGGCACTGGTCTGAGGCCCCTGGTTGAGCGATCCTGCACACAATTGGTCAAAATTTCTGGTAATGTTGATGGATATGTTGTAGGAGCAGAATCAGCAGATACAGATGCAGATGGAGGGGAAGAAGGTGATAATTATTCAGGTAATCAAGATTTGAAATCGTTCCTCGCGGTAGAGAGCTTGAATGTAAGCGTTGCAGCAGGAGTTTTGCTCTATCATCTGGCTGGAAAGAATGTCTGCCCTGTAAGTGATAAGCCTAGCGTCTCTCTAATGTAAGGATGTTTTCACGTTTCATTTGTACCATTTTTATTTATGTTTGTTCTCTTTATTATACTTACGCCCACTAAGGACCGACTGTAGTTTCTGCTGCACGCTTTCAATGTTCTGATTCAATTTACTATTTCTTGCATAGGCATGACTTGTGTGGACCACTTTATTTGAGAAATGCCTTATTTCACTAGGCTGAGTAGGATTATGTGCTGCCTTAACTAGCATTTTAGGCTGGTCAATTGTACATACATGATTCCCAAACGTATGCTGATATCACCGAATCTTTCATTTGTTTTGGAGTAATCTGGACCAAAATATATTCTGCTTGACCTGTTGGACTTCGTATGACTGTATCATCATTTGTTATTCAGACTTCTGATTGCCGATCCTGTTGTTTATTGAAACTTCTGTTAAGACAACAAAGAGACTAGGGTTTGCTATTCACAACTATGCATCTTATTGATTGATTTGGAGGTATATATAGACATTCTTACATATGGGCTAGAGAGAGAGAATGAGAATGTACAACACTCTTAACACCCCCTTCAAACTCAAGGTGGATCAGGAGGATCTGATGCACTGAGTTTGAGTAGATGAAGTCGATGATGTTCTCGAGTCTGAGCTTTAGCGAAGAAATCTGCAACTTGAAGCTATGAGGGAACATACTTGAGAGCGATGATTGACTGCTGACAATGAGATCCTGTGAAGGATGCATCAACACCAATGTGTTTTGTCAACTCATGTTTGACTGGATCACTAGCAATTTGAATGACACTTGTATTGTCACAAAAGAGAGATGTAGGATCATCACAATGGACACCAAGATCAATCAATAGCCATCAAAGCCAAATGATCTCTGATGTGGTAGCGGCAAGAGCTCGAAGCTCAGCCTCTGCACTGGAGCGTGACACCACAGTCTGCTTCTTGGACTTCCAGGCAATGAGCGAAGTACCAAGAGAGATACAGTAGCTAGTGATAGATCGGCGATCAACAGGATCACTTGCCCAAATAGAGTCCGAGTAAACGTGAAGTCAAGTCGACTCGAATCGCATAGAATGAGACGCGTCGACGCAGCCCCTCGTATCTCAAAGACACGAAGAACATGGCCATAGTGGACTGAGGTGGGAGCATTGACAAACTGGCTGAGCACATGTTCACTTGCCCAAATAGAGTCCGAGTAAACGTGAAGTCAAGTCGACTCGAATCGCATAGAATGACGCTCGACGCAGCCCCTCGTATCTCAAAGACACGAAGAACATGGCCATAGTGGACTGAGGTGGGAGCATTGACAAACTGGCTGAGCACATGTACAACATGAGCAATGTCTGGCCTGATGACAGTGAGATAAATAAGACTCCCAATGAGCTGACGACAGCGAGATCTGTCAGTGGTACACCGTCTGTAGGTCGAAACTGTAGATGGAGCTCCATGGGTGTGGCAGCAGTACGTGTATTAGTCAATCCAGAATGAGCAAACAGATCTTGAACGTAGTGATGCTGAAAGAGGTAGTAGCCATCACTATCAGAATGAACCTCAATCCCTAGAAAATAGCTCAATGGTCCCAAGTCGGACATCATAAACTGTTCACTCAACTTCTTCACAAAAGCCACATAATTCATGTCATCTTTTGTGATCAACATATCATCTACATATAACAGAAGCAAAATATAACCCCGCTGAGAAGTGTGAATAAACAAGGCATGATCATGCTCACTCGGAGTGAAACTAGCAGCTCGAATCACAGAACTGAAACGCTCGAACCAAGCACGAGGAGCCTGGTTGAGACCATATAGAGCACGCCTAAGGCGGCAGACATAGTCTGTAGGAGCCTCAACACCAGGGGGTGGTTGCATATAGACCTTATGTAAATCACAGTGAAGGAAATCATTCTTGGCATCCATCTGAGATATAGTTTATGTGTGTACCGCTGCAACAACAATAAGTGTATGGACTGTAGTCATATGAGCAACTGGAGCAAAAGTCTCATCATAATCTCGACTATAAGTCTGCTAAAAACCTCTTGCAACAAGGCGAGCTTTGTACCGCTTTACTGACTTATCTGACTTGTTCTTTACTTTGTACACCCATTTGCAAGTGATAGAAACAGCCTCAGATGGTAGCGGAACAAGATGTCAAGTGCATGTACGCTCTAATGTTGTGAGCTCCTTTACCATAGCCTGCTGCCACTCAGGTACATTGGCAGCCTCCTGATAGGTACACGGCTCAGCTACTGCACCTGTGCGAGAAATCCCCATCTCTCTGGTGTCTGAATAGAAGAATGATCACGTAGGTCATATCGTGATATAGTAGAACGATCGTCAGAGTCGGTGGTACTGGCCGGAGGGTCAAGGGGAGGAGAGGGCTGAGGATCAGAAGGAACTCTTTGTCAACGACTATAGTGAAAATGAAAAGTAGAAGTGTTAAAAACAGGTAGAGCTGGTGGAGGAGACACACTAGAAGGGAAAACTGGCGGAGAAGGTGGTTGAGCTGGTGGAGAAGACACACTAGAAGGTGAAACTGGTGGAGAAGACAAGTCTGATGAAGGAGTGGGAGGTAGACACAAAAAAATAGGTGGAATCTATGGAAGCAGTGGGATGTGTAGATGGGTGGTAAAAGAAGAGTCGACGTTCATCAAAAGTCACATCACGAGAGATGTGAATGCGACGTGCTGGGGGATGATAGCAACGATAGCCCTTATGCTCAGGACTATAACCAAGGAAAACACACTCAACCGACTGAGCACTCAGCTTAGTGCGCTCACGGGGTGCTAGAAGGACAAAGCAGACGTAACAAAAAAACACGAAGATGAGCATAGCGAAAAGGTGCTTTATACAGGATCTCACCAGGACACTTGTCCTGAAGCTTGGAAGAGGGCTGACGGTTGATGAAATAGACTGCCGTAGAGACGGCTTCCCCTCAGAAGTGAGAGGGAACAAATGAGGAGATGAGAAGAGTACAAATAGTCTCAATGATGTGACGGTGCTTGCGCTCAGCAACACCATTCTGAGCATAAGCACCAGAACACGAGAGCTGAGCAAGAGTACCCTTAGAAGAAAGGAACTGATGAAAAGCTGATGAAAGATACTCTCCTCTAGAGTCATAACGAAAAACACGAATGGACAAACAAAATTGTGTATGAACCATCTTAGCAAAAGACTGATAAATAGACATCAACTGAGAGCGATGTTTCATAAAGTAGATCCAAGTATATCGAGAGTGATCATCAACAAATATGACATAATAACAATGACAACCCTTCGAAGCAAAAGGAGATGGACCCCATACATCAGAGTGCATCAAATCAAAAGGACCAGAAGACTGAGAGGTACTACTAGAATATGGAAGTTATAGATGTTTCCCCAGCTTACAACCAGTACAATGAAAACTAGACTCAACAGTGACATGACCTAAGGAACCCAGGCGAACTAGAGTGGTGAGACGAGCTCTACAAAGATGACCAAGTCTATGATGCCACATGCTGAAGGAAGAGCCAGCAGGAGGTTGAGATGATGACATAGCAGAAGACACTGAGGCCTTCAACGTACTGATGGAAGGAAGATGTAAGGTGTCCAAGACATAGAGACTAGGAGAGCCTCTACGGCGATGGCTAGAACCAATCACTCTTCGACTCCGACGATCCTGAATGAAACAAGAAGAATCATCAAATCCAATGAAACAGTTCATATCAGTAAGTTGACTAACAGAAAGAAGGTTCATAGATAGCTGAGGAACAAAAGACACATCAGGAACTGAGAAACAAGAGGTAGAGAGAGTGCCCTGATGGGTGATAGAGCAAGGTGTACCATCGACAGTGTGAACATAAGCTGCATCAGTCATAGGCCTACAAGCAACAAGCTGAGAGCTGTCTGATGTGACATGAAAAGAGGCACCCGAGTCCAGAACCCAAGGATGAGTAGTTCTAGTAGCAGAAGATGCAACTGAGGTCATAGCAAACACTGATCCAGAAGTCACAGTAGGTGTGGGTGTGGCAGCAGTGACTACTCCAGTAGGTGCTCTATGTCGACGATTATATGGCTGTCTAGCACAATAAGCAACAAGCTGATCTGGATGTAACTTGAAGCACTTGTCAACAAGATGACCAGTCGTCTTGCAATGAGAACATATCAACACTCCTGTAGGTGTCGCTCTGATAGATCCAGACCGCTGTGAGAGACCTAGGACAGTATGTGGTGAGGATCATAAGATAGGCATAAGCGAATGAAGACAAGTCTCCTATGCAATCAGACTAGAGAGCACCTCAGTCAAAGTCAGTGGAGTGGGATAGTTGAGTAACTGAGTACGAACAGGCTCAAAACTCTTATCGAAGTCCCATCACAAACTGATATATGAGCGTCTGTTGAGCATACTCATCCTTGGCAACACAAGACTGGCAAGCAGTTGTAGTCTTCGGTGTCGTAGACTCTAGAGGGCCAGTGATATGAGTGAAAGTACTGTAATACTCCTCAATTGACTGATCTGGCTGCTGCTGAATACTATAGAGGTTCTTGAGCAATGTGAAGCGAAGAGCAACACTGGACTGAACATATCTCTTGTCAAAGTATGTCAACATCTGCTTGGGTGAAGTATGATACTCAAGACTCATCCTCAAAGAGACATCAACACTCAGAACAAGACCAGTCATGGCACGATCATCTTCTTTCTGCCAAGCCTTTACTGCCTCAACATCAACCTTCTTCGGATCAGGAGGATCGTCAGTCAAGTGAGAGGCCAAACCATAACCCCTAAGAGTAGTCTTGACTGAGAAAGCCCATGCTCGGTAATTCAACCCATCAAGCTTGATGTCCGTAAACACTAGAGATGAACTGCCCCCAAGCATTGAGTCAGATTTTGCCATCTTAATTTTCCACAACCAGTAGTATGACCTCAACACAATCAACAGTAGTATGATGACAGCAGCAAACAATCAACACAATCAACAACACTTAGAGCAAAACAATCAACAGCAGCAAAGCAATCAACAACAGTAGAGTATATAAGTTCCAGGAAGCAGTACCAAGCAGAGCACCAACACTCAGAAGAGGTGGAGGAGCTCCAGTGGCTAGATCCTTCTACCGTAGCGCAGGAGAAGAGGTTTGGGCAACAGATCTGGATCAGAGTAGAGGAGCAAGGCGTCGTGCTTGCTGGATCCTTGGTGGAGTCGAGGCGGTGGCGCCGAGTGATTCTCTAGGCGCCGAGCGGTGAAGACAAGAGGTCGGATCCGGAGAGGTGGAAGACCTGGCGTGGTGAAGACGGTTCCCCGAGCCTGAGCAGAGGAGGCGGCAGAAGGTCCAGCACGATGAAAGCGAGGCGAGGGCGAGCTATGGATGTTGCGCGGCGAGGACGACGTCTCCAGGCGACAAGGCGCAGGGGAGGAGCTTTGGATGTCAGATCCGGAACGGAGAAGGGGCGAGCCGACGCGATCCGAATCGGAGGATAGGCTGGTGTTGAAGATGAAGTCAGATCCAGCCAAGAGGAGCTCTGGAAGGCACAACATGGCAGAGCCACTTGGGCCCACCGGCCCACGGCGGAGGAAGATCAAGCACAGTCGACAGCGGCTATGAAAAATAGGGTTGGGGTTGGAGATGGCTCTGATACCATGTTAAGACAACAAAGAGGCTAGGGTTTAATATTCACAACTATGCATCTTATTGATTGATTGAGAGGTATATATAGACATTGTTACACAGGTTAGAGAGCGAGAGCGAGAGATAATGAGAATGTACAACGTTCTTAACAACTTCCAACTGTGTTGTAATATAACTTGAGCCATCAAAACTATTTTATATGGTATCTGTTTGAAATATTTTGCTTTTCTTTGCCTAAAACACACGTGGAAAGATAAGGTATTAATCCATGCAACACATTCCCTTGCTAGTTGTTTTGCTTCTTTGAACTGTAACAATGAACTTTGCTATTTCTTTGGAAACCTATAAATGACCTTACTTAATTGAACACTTCGAACTATTGTTACAACCATGCAATGTTATCCACATAATCTTATTATGTCCTGATGCTAAGCATAATTATTCTTGTGCAATTTTTGTCTTTCAATGAAGGCCAGTTTGGTAGCAATAAGAATACAAAGCTTGGAAATGAGGCAATTGGTTTTTCTAGATACCCTACTTAGGAATGAGTGAAACAAAACTTCATAGACCTACACTGACAGTCAAAACTATGTTCTGGATTCTGGAATTAGCATATAAAGGGTAGGGCTACTACTAGAAATAGTTTTCAGAAGGCAAAAATTTCCTGAGGAAGTCTAGTTCTTCACTATATGGGGCTATCAGATGGATCTTGTTCTAACCTTACCTGCCTAGGCAACTGAGCTTTACCTGTATGTACCTTGTGTTATAATTTTCACAGTTTGGGGAGCAAGTATAATTTTTGATACCTTATGATCTTTGTGCCTTGGCTTGTTGAGGCAATTGGGCCAACATTTATGTACTTCTATGATCTATATGCATGACTGTCTTTCGTACAAAGATTTATATAATCTTGAGCTAAGCCTTCCTTTTCCACCCATGGTCATTTGACAAACTTATTTTTTGGTGACCTAATCATTTAAAATGGTCTTGAAAAACTTTTGCTTTCTATCTTTTCTGGAGTGAAGTATAGGACAAACTGATGCTTGAAGGTTATAGGAGGTGATTTGAAGATGAGTGTGAATTATGCTGAAGGGTGGCGGCCCATAAAAAAATCCACAAAGCCATCCTCAGTTGCTACTTAACTTTTAACAGCTCTAGTCTATGTCGCAGTTCTACCATTCTGTGGGTATTCAATCTCCATAATCCTAATAATTTAGTTTGAGCACTTTCTTGACAACCAACGCATGATGGATGGAGCTCAAATGTTCAATTCTTAGCTGCTCCAACCACTTGACCTAAGTGACGTTTTAGGTCACTGTTCTGTAATTATTTTCAGGAATCACATGCTTACCATGCCTCGTCATCTTATTTCTTTCTTATGGCTACAGTGCCACCCAGAGATACAAAACCGTGTCCGGTACTAACCAGCCCTCCAGGTGAGGACCGAGAGGTACTGTATCAGAACAGTATTAGTATCATTGTTTTAAATATCGCGCTATAGTGGTGCTATGATATAGTGGCGCTATAGCCCGCTATTGCGGTCAAGGTACCTGAGTGCTACATATCGGTTGCTATTGCGGTTTAGTGCAATATCGCCGATATATCGGGCCGATACACGCGCTATAAGCTATAAGCTATATCAGCGCTACTGCCCAAGAACGTTCATACTACCTCTGACATAGGGTTGTGCCTCTTGATTTGGTAATATCCATTAATACCGGCCATTCCATTGGTTGGGCTTCCATATTCCCACCTAATCCAATTAATTAACCTTCATATTCCCACAAATCCCAGCCGTGCTAGTTAATAGCATTCCATCACTTAGCAAGCCTATGTTATCAAAGGAGAAAGAGAAAACAAGCAGCAAACACAGATTCTCCACGTGGACAGAAAAGAAGAAATGAAGGGAATGTTGATTTCCCATTTTCTTCGTTAGAGGATGAAGATTGAATTGATTAATAAAACACTATGTGGCTTTTATGATTTTGATGTTTATCTTAGATATAGACATGTGGGATGTGATATTTTGTTTATGCAAATTATGCTTGAGACTTTGTAGTTTAAGATCAAGTATCTTTATATTTTCAATGTTTCATAGTTGAGCTTGTAGCACCCGCTATATCTCCGATATACGCTATCCGCTATAAAAATAGTCCACCGCTACGCTTCCGCTACCCGCTATTTAAAACCTTGATTAGTATTGTTTCGTGCTATTTACGAAGGACTGAGGACGTACTGATTATTATTAGTTAGCTGAAAGTTAGGAATTAAAGAAAAATGAGAATAAACCGAATATGTTATTCTTTACAAATCCGGTTTGTATCCTTTGTGCTGTCTAAACTTTCGGCTTCGTCTTGACTCCAGTAGTGTTACATATTAGAAAGTGAAAACAGAACATCATAATAGTTTTACAGTACCAGGCTGCCAGCAAGCTAGCAACATGACCATGGGTCAAAAACCCGGTCGGTAACCGGCGGTTACCGGTTTACCGGTCCCGAGCGGTATCGAAATACCGGCCAATTTTTTTTTTTTTTGCTGCTTTGGATTCCCTTACTTTCTCCCATGTGGGCAGCAGCCCCCTCATCCCCTTTATGCTGCTGCATGTTCCCCACTAGCATTTGTTTTTTTGCTCCCTGATTGCCTCCCTCTTGGCCTCTTCCCTCCCTCTCATTCTCCATTTCCAGTAGCTTCCCTCCCTCTCATTCTCCATTTCCATTAGCTTAAGTAAGCACCAAGGCAGCACATCACAAGCAAGCAACATTAGCTGCAGCACAAGTAAGCACAAGCGCAAGCACAAGGAAGCGGAGCAAGAAGACAAGCACAAGCAAAGCGGCCAGTCCGAAAGTTTTTCTACTTGTGGAGTTTTTGAGTTCATTGTTTGTAGGGAGTAAGGACTAAGTAGAGATTGTAGTGTAGGAAACCATCTTGAATGCATTTGTGGAGGGTTGCACATTTGGATTACTAGTGGTTAGCATTTGTGGAGGGTTGCACATTTGGATGAGAATAAACCGAATATGTTATTCTTTACAAATCCGGTTTGTATCCTTTGTGCTGTCTAAACTTTTGGCTTCATCTTGACTCCAGTAGTGTTACATATTAGAAAGTGAAAACAGAACATCATAATAGTTTTATGAGATCAGTCGCCAAACAAGCTAGCAACATGATCATGGGTCAAAACCCGGTAGTACTACGGTGATTCTGCGCCGATTCTGGGCTTATCGGTCCGAGCATATCGAAATACTGCTAAATTTTTTTTTGCTTTGGATTCCTTTGCTTTCTCCCATGTGGGCAGCCCCTCATCCCCTTTATGTTGATGCATGTTCCCACTAGCATTTGTTTCTTTGCTCCCTGATTGCCTCCTCTTGGCCTCTTCCTCCTCTCATTCTCCATTTCCAGAGCTTCCTCCCTCTCATTCTCCAGCCCATTAGCTTAAGCAAGC
Source organism: Hsuehochloa calcarea (assembly GCA_036346395.1). Lineage (NCBI taxonomy): Eukaryota > Viridiplantae > Streptophyta > Magnoliopsida > Poales > Poaceae > Hsuehochloa > Hsuehochloa calcarea. Next base: position 61,594,981 of record CM070594.1, on the reverse strand, counting down.
ACCAAGGCAAGACATCACAAGCAAGCAACATTAGTCTGCAAAGACAAGCAAGCACAAGCGCAAGCACAAGGAAGCAGAGCAAGCGGACAAGCACAAGCAAAGCAGTCCGAATGTTTTTCTACTTGTGGAGTTTTGAGTTCATTGTTTGTAGGGAGTAAGGACTAAGTAGAGATTGTAGTGTAGGAAACCATCTTGAATGCATTTGTGGAGGGTTGCACATTTGGATTATTAGTGGTCATGTGAAAGGCTATAGCATGCTGTGTGTATCAGTGTATGCAAGACCACAGAATGCTATCCTTGCATGTTTGTGTGAAATTGTGAATCAATGTGTAAGTCCATGCATGTTGTGTATCGGTGTATGCAAGACTACGAATGCTATCCATTCACAAAACAACATATATGCCTTGAAACACATATAGCATATATCCATATACTAAGATGAAATCACTTGTCAATATGATCCATGACTAACAATTTTCATCATGTCTGGATTATTGTAGGTGACGACTTCTAAATCCATCAATGTTTGGAACCATGGAGAGAGACTAGGAGGTGCTGGTTGGAAGTGCAGATATTGCAATCTAACAAAATCAAAGTGAGGTGTCACCGCCTAAAACAACATCTTCTTTGGGAGACACGGAGATGTTGTTGCTTGCAATGGGTTCCGTGAAGTCCAAGGCTCATCTTGGCAAGTCTTGAAGAAGCGAAGGCAAGAAATAAATCTCTTAAAGATGAACGACTGCGAATGGAGGAAGCCGCAAGAGAGCATGTAGCTCGTGGTCCATCATATGAAGATGCATTTGATGATAACGAGGAAATGCAAATGGAATGGGCTCGTCGGGAGTCGTTAGAGTTACATCAGATGCAACCAAGAGCTACAGCCAGGGGTGCGACGTTTGAACATGGTGGTGGTAGTGGAAGTGGTACAGGAAGTGGGAGTGGAAAGGGAAGTGGAAGTGGCAGAGGTAGTTGTACAGGAAGCAATGCTTTTTCGAGGATGTTTGGCAGGTCACAGTCCATGAGAGTTGATCCTGATATTTTGCGCAGTCGGCACCCGCCCAACCCCGCATTGATACAACACTTCGCGGAGAAGCAAAGTCAAAACTTGGGAAAATTTGGTCAAAGTGGTTCCATAGTAATGACATTGCTGGAGTTAAGGCAGAGTGTCCTTATTTTCGTGCCGCCATCAAAGAGACACAAGAACTTGGCCAAGGGGTTCCGTCACCAAGAGGGCATGAAATCGATGGGACATATCTTGATGCCAACGAACAAGAGGTCAAGGAGTACGTATCACGCTTCAAAGAAGATCGGGATATATATGGAGTCTCTATTATGTGTGATTATTGGACTGGGCCTACACAAATGAGTATCATTAACTTCATGTTGTACTGCAATGGAAGAATGTTTTTCCATAAGTCAGTGAATGCAACTCGTGACATACAAAATGCTGACTTTTTGTATCGTGAGATTCGTAGAGTTGTAGAAGAAGTTGGAGTTAAACATGTCATGCAGATTGTGACTGACAATGGTGCGAACTATAAGAAAGCATACCAACTGGTAATTGAAGAGTACCCAACTTTAGTCTGCGACCATGTGCGCAATGCACACCGCCAACCTCATGTTGAAGGATATTGGTCAGTTCGAGTAGGTTGATGCAGTTGTCAAGGCGGCTAAGAGGATTTGTCGGTTCCTATACAACCACAGTCGCCTCCATAATGAAATGCGCCAACAAATTGGAGGGGAGATAGTTCGTCCAAACGCCACAAGGTTTGGAACCACATTCATTTTCTTGAAAAGTTTTAGGGATAGAAAAGCAAAGTTCACGAAGTGGATAGTGTCAGATGTATGGGGCTCCAACCATTTGAGCACGCATCGAGGAAGGAGAATACATGTATTCACGCTTCACAAGTAGACAATGGTGGTCGAGTATGGATTGGGTCATAAAATTGGTAGAACCAATTTACCGACTACTCGATATGTCGACCAACGTAAACCCGCAATGATGGCGGGAATGGTTGGAAAGACGCATTTAACTCAATTTCGAACTTCAAGACGTACTGAAAGAAGATGATGCCACTTATGGTCGTGTCATAAAGATTGTTAATAGGAGAATTGTAATGATGAAGGACCACACGTACATAGTTCCAGGCAAGTTCATAGTTTCCTAAATCCAAATAAATATCACATATTTGTTGTATTTTTTTTTCTAACTTTCTAAGTGTGTTTGTTTGCACAAAGATCGTTCTTTGAACCCGCAGAGCCGCTTCTATAGTGTGGGGAAGAATCCAGCCCTCGTCGCTTCCCTGACAATGGCGATTCAAAGAATAGCCGATACACCCGAGGACGCAGTGCAGGCTCTAGGCGAGGTAGAACAATACCGTAATCGACGAGGTTTATTTGCTTCAAATGAGGCTCACATGAGTGCTAATCGTCATTCTGCAGGTAGGTTGTTACGAACTTACATATACATGGAAAATGACCCATCACTATTAGTTTAACACAAATTTTATGTTACTTGTAGCTACATGGTGGATGACGTTTGGAGCGCAGACACCGACATTAACAAAATATGCCTTGCGGATTGTCTCGCAATGTGTTTCGTCCAGTGGATGTGAACGAAATTGGAGCACATTTGCATTGGTACATACACAATTGAGGAACCGTCTTGGATACAAGAAACTACATAAACTAGTGTATGTCCACTACAATCTAAGGCTACGATTGCAAGAGCATGAGACTAGAAATGAAGATAGGGATGTAGATCCTTTTGGCGATCTAATCAATGCCACTCTGTACGACAGAGAGAACCCAATCCACGAGTGGCTTGATAGCTCTATGATACAATCAGAGCCCCTACTAGACGAGGAAGGTGAGCCCCCCATGCCATCTACAGTTGTAGTTGATGCTATCCCTCGAAAGGAATTGAATAAAGCACTAGATGATGAACCATTGAAGCAGTGGACAAAGAAAAATATTGGCAAGAGTCATCTTGGGAAAAGGAAATATTGTAGCCAACCAACTGAAAAATTGGCTGAAAACTTTGCCTCACTTACACAAACAGGGAAACAAGTGCCTGACAGGAAGAAGAAAAAGGCCATTGAGGAGGATATTGTGGCAAGCGATTTAAGAAATGAAAGTCCGCCATCCGATGAAGTCCGGCATCAAGAGTCCGTGATAGTAGCTCTCGTCGTCCGATGATGGTGGTATCGCTCATGATGCGAGGCAAGACCAACCATTGGAATTCACTGCGAGCAAAACTTCACGCATGCTACTCGGGATGAAGACCATGGTTGTCATGCTTCAAAACAATTTCATAAGACCTACACGAGGGTAAGGGTCGCCAAAAGATCAATCTCACCACATGACTCTTCTTCCCATGAATCGCATGCTAGCTCAAGATCCACTCCGGACTTATGGACGCCGAGATGTCAATCTATTGCCTTCGGAGATGATTCTCATTTGTCTGGACGCCTTTTCCGATCCTAGTTTCCATTACGGTCTTGTGTCCTTCAATACCAATGCCGTAAACGCTACGTTGGTCGAACCTACATATTACCAACAACTTTACAATCATTGGTTACAATATGCACACGAAACACACACTTGGGATCAATACAAGGCTCACCTAGCACAATTTGAAGGACTTATACTCTATGATAACAACGACTACATTGCACAACCTTCGCGTTTCTCGACAATGTATTGGTATGAATTACTTCTCATTATTGTTTTTTGTATGCTAGTCAAGCTATCGTTCATTATCATTAACTTATGTTTTTTATTATGTTACATGCTTTAGAATACTTGGACGAGAGGACTACTCTGGAGAGTGAAGCAACCAAGGATGACTTTTTATGTACATCTTGAAACATTTTCTCATTAATATTTGCATTATTCTAAATTTAAATTTCATAATTACCATTTTCACCAATTCCGGTTTTTTCGGTTTTTTTTCGGTTTGACCGGTTACATCTTGAAAATGGTAATTGGTTTCTGCCACTGTTGCGGGTTTCTGTTGCGGGTTTCTGTTGGTCGACATATCTGCCACTGTTGCGGGTTTCTGTTGGTCGACATATCTGAGTAGTCGGTAAATTGGTTCTACCAATTTTATGACCCAATCCATACTCAATCACCATTGTCTACTTGTGAAGCAGGAATACATGTATTCTCCTTCCTCGGTCGTGGTTGGAGCCCCATACATCTGACACCATCCACTTCGTGAACTTTGCTTTTCTATCCCTAAAACTTTTCAAGAAAATGAATGTGGTTCCAAACCTTGTGGCTTTTGGACGAACTATCTCCCCTCCAATTTGTTGGCGCATTTCATTATGGAGGCGACTGTGGTTGTATAGGAACCGACAAATACTCTTAGCCGCCTTGACAACTGCATCAACCTCTTCGAACTGACCAATATCCTTCAACATGAGGTTGACGGTGTGCGCTGCACATGGCTGCCAGACTAAAGTTGGGTACTCTTCAATTACCAGTTGGCATGCTTTCTTATAGTTCGCACCATTGTCACCACAACTGCATGACATGTTTAACTCCAACTTCTTCTACAGCTCTACGAATCTCACGATACAAAAAGTCAGGATTTTGTATGTCACCGCTGCATTCAACGACTTAAGGAAAAACATTCTTCTATTGCAAAGACAACATGAAGTTAATGATACTCATTTGTGTAGGCCCACCAATAATCACACATAATAGAGACTCCATATATATCCCGTCTTCTTTGAACTGTGATACGTACTCCTTGACCTCTTGTTCGTTGGCATCAAGATATGTCACATCGATTTCATGCCCTCTTGGTGACGGAACCCCTTGGCCAAGTTCTTGTGTCTCTTTGATGGCGCACGAAAATAAGGACACTCGCTTAACTCCAAAGAATGTCAATACTATGGAACCACTTTGACCAAATTTTCCCAAGTTTTGACTTTGCTTCTCCGCAAGTGTTGTATCAATGCGGGTTGGACGGTGCCCGATCACAAGAAAATATCGGATCAACTCTCATGGATCGTGACTCGCCAAACATCCTCGAAAAGCATTGCTTCTGTACAACTACCTCCACTTCCACTTCCCTTTCCACTCCCACTTCTGCACTCACTTCCACTACCACCACCATGTTCAAACGTCGCACTTCGGTCAGTAGCTCTTGGTTGCATCGATGTAACTCTAACGACTCCGACGAGCCCATTCCATTTGCATTTCCTCGTTATCATCAAATGCATCTTCATATGATGGACCACGAGCTACATGCTCTCTTGCGGCTTCCTCCATTCGCAGTCGTTCATCTTTAAGAGATTTATTTCTTGCCTTCGCTTCTTCAAGACTTGCCAGCATGAGCATTCGGACTTCCGCCGGAACCCCATTGCAAGCAACAACATCTCCGTGTCTCCCAGCAAGATGTTGTTTTAGGCGTGACACCTCACTTTGATTTTGTTAGATTGCAATATCCGCACTTCCAACCAAAGACCTCCTAGTCTCTCTCCATGGTCCCAAACATTGATGGATTTAGAAGTCATCACCTACAATAATCCAGACAGGATTAAAATTGTTAGTCATGGATCATATTGACAAGTGATTTCATCTTCCGTATATGGATATATGCTATACAGGTTTCTGAAGGCATATATGTTGTTTTGTGAATGGATAGCATTCTGTAGTCTTGCATACACTGATACACAACATGCATGGACTTACACATTGATTCACAATTTCACACAGCATGCAAGGATAGCATTCTGTGGTCTTGCATACACTGATACACACAACATGCTATAGCCTTTCACATGACCACTAGTAATCCAAATGTGCAACCCTCCACAAATGCTAACCACTAGTAATCCAAATGTGCAGCCCTCCACAAATGCATTCAAGATGGTTTCCTACACCACAGTCTCTACTTAGTCCTTACTCCCTACAAACAATGAACTCAAAAACTCCACAAGTAGAAAAACATTCAGACCTGCTGCTTGTGCTTGTGCTACTGCTCCTGCTTCCTTGTGCTTGCGCTTGTGCTGCAGCTAATGTTGCTTGCTTGTGATGTGCTGCCTTGGTGCTTGCTTAAGCTAATGGAACTGGAGAATGAGAGGGAGGGAAGCTACTGGAAATGGAGAATGAGAGGGAGGGAAGAGGCCAAGAGGGAGGCAATTAGGGAGCAAAGAAACAAATGCTAGTGGGGAACATGCAGCAGCATAAAGGGGATGATGGGGCTGCTGCCCACATGGGAGAAAGCAAGGGAATCCAAAGCAGCAAAAAAAAAAAAAAATTCGGCCGGTATTTCGATACCGCTTGGGACCGGTAACTGGCGGTTACCGGCCGGGTTTTTGACCCATGCAGCCCATTACAAATAATAAATGGGAATATTCTACATTTTGGTTGGTTCACACGGATAAAGTGGGAATTTATTTCTGCCTTGTGTCGGACAAACACAGGTAAGGATTGAGTGTTTCTTTTTTTCTTAAAAGTAAGGTTTAATAAACGATATCAAGCATTGTTTACTTTGCTACACCCTGACCTGGTTGGATCAACTAAGAGTTTGACTGTTTGAGCCTACTAGGGGTAAACGGGTAGTGTCCTTTGATGTGGTTTTGAACTACAATTTGTCAACTTTTTTATTTTACTAGATTTTTTAAATGTATAATGGCGTTGCTTCGCGCCATTATCTCGTTGATTGTATTGTAATTTAATTTTCTGTTCTTGTTCTTCTTGGTTGCAGCATAAGAAGTCAAATCCTTGCACCTTTTCCTTTATGTGGTGTTATACAGTTATACTGATTTATCTGTTCTTTGAATAGCTGGTACTTGCAGACACTGAAATAAGATCTTAGGGGCATTCATGCTATCCATCTAGCGAACTCAGATGCCATTTACAGGTTGGACCATTCCCTGCCTTTTGATATCGTACATATTCTCTGGTGATCTAATTGCTACTCTCTTATTAATATTTGTTCTCCTATTTGTTTCCATCTGGAATAATTGGTGTGCCATGTAGTATATTTTTGACGAATGATGGTGATAGCAGTACTGTTCATCAAGATATGATGCACACAGCTGCAGCTTGCTTGTGGAGCTGTGGACCATCTACTTTGAATGATGAGGTAGTGTATTGAAATTGTGATTTGCCAGTGTTGACACAGCACATGTATTGGTACTGTAGGATGACACAACACATGTATTGGTACTGTAGGACATTCTGCCTAAACAGCTACAGAAACTGAACTCTTTTGATGCATGAGCCCCTTGTGGGACGAAGGCCTATGGGATGTTCACATGTTCCACTGTAACAGTGTCACTAGGAATTAGCGCACACTTTTACAAGATATATGGCATTGCTCATTGAATCCCATCATGCCAAATTGCCAATGTCCTCAATTGTTTGCACACATTTAAACTTCTCTATCATATCACCATAATCTCTTTGATTGGCAGATTAATTTTTGGTACTAGAATTCAACATAGCGGACTAAGAAATCCATACAGTTAGGTGCTCGAAATAAGGTTGGCTTTGTCATTCTGGATTGTCTGAACACTTTTTTGTGGCTTTCACCGACACCAAAGAACCATGCTTGCAAAAAGGGGTATAATTTTTTAATCCGTACAAGTAAAATACACAGTTGTACACTGCATGTGGCAGCACATGAGCACACAACACAATGGGGATAAAGATGTCCGGTAAGGACATTACAAAAGGGCCTAAGATTCTTGTAATCCACCCCCTCTCTTCTACTTTTCCTGCTGTCTGGAATTTAGGGATGGTCCAATGACAAAGACCTTTCCTTTGTCCTCAATTTCGAGGCTCGGAAGCATGGATAGAAATCCCGGCGGTTACCCGCCGGTTACCGGTTTTACCGGTGGGTACCGGGATTTAGAAAACCGTCCGGTTTTTTTTCCCGGTTTAGCAAATTCAAATTTCAGATTTTGAATTTCGGTCAGTTTTTAAGCAAATTAAATTTCAGTTTTCAAACTTCGGTTGGTTTTTTTTTGGGATTTGTAACCGGCGGGTAACAGAGAAATGGCGCCGGCGGTATTTTATCTGGTACTGGGATTTTCATCCCTGCTCGGAAGCATCAATGTGAATATTCCCCTCTACCAGAAGAGCCTCTGTTTGGTTCGTTACCAATGTGAACAAAACCAAATTTTGGTAACACAAATGATCCCTGCTCGGAAGCATCAAGGTGAATATTCCCCTCTAGCAGAAGAGTCTCTGTTTGGTTCGTTACCAATGTGAACAAAACCAAATTTTGGTAACACAAATGAAAATTGGCTATCGTTTGGTTTGCTACTAATATTTGGTAATGCCAACAAAAATTTGGTAACGCTAACGAAATCCAATGTCACACGCGAGCAATCCAAGGGTGGGAAAATCATTCACTAAACTTTTGGTAACGCCAAAATTTGGTTTGGTCGCAATCTAAACAACGTTCATTTTGCCAAAATTTGGCTTGGTTAATTAGGGTTATAAATCAAACATCCCCTCTCTTTCTTTTTCTTTTTCTGGCTTGTTTGGTGTTCATATAATCATATGCTTCATTATCTCAATGTACATATAGGTGTTAGTTATATGCGGATGGCACGAACCAGCTGGCAATGGATGCGTAGTAGTTTTCCATTGGCAAAGTTGAGCACTGAAGGTGCTAAAAGTTTATACAAATTTTTCTGCAATTCCATTTTCAGGTATGCCTCATAATGACCAAACAAAGTTGTCTTATGGGGGTCTATTCTAACATTTGAGTTTCATGGACTTGTCCTGCTACTTAGACCTCTACTGTACCGTACATAAGTAGTTCAATTTGATTTCTTCAATTTTTCCTCTCTCTTAGCTTGACATTGCTAAAATCCAATTTCAGAAGTCATGCAAGAATGGTATGCATTAGACATGCTTTGTATACTTGTCAAGTTGAAACTAATGCACTATTTATATCATGCAAAAGAACCAGTGCCATCTGCTGTTAATCTTGACTTCTTCAAGAGCACTGTACTGTGATATGATCACCAGGGCAGCTTGGAGATAATTTCCAGGTTTGGCAACTGGTGCTGTCAGATGGGTTTAATCATAAATGGACTTAGATCATGTACTGGTGTAAAAACAATGCATATTGTTGATTCTTAACTTTACAAGCAATTCAAACGATGAAAAGTTACCCCTCGTGTGTAGTCGCAATCTTGCCACTACTGGAACAGGAGAGCAATTTGGCACCCAACGAGCACGAGGCATTAACACATGTTTTGCTTTCGGCAGTTTCATGGTTAGGTCAAACCTGTCTCATGGTGCTTGTGACAGATTTAGAAAGGGATGAGGTTGGAAGATAAGAATTCAGCTAGTGGACCCTTCTGCTTTTTTATATGTCCTAATAGTTGCAAATTCCACATGAACTTGCTACTCCGTAGGTGGTGTGATGCTATCAGGATAACCTTGTTTCTGTCCTCTGCGACATACCGGTGACACGTAACCACTGTAGCCAGAACATTAGATTTGCATGTCGGATTACATCAGGGCTGAATACAAATTTATCCGACAGAAGAGGGACTTTACAGGGGTGAACCGCGAGTATACATATGCGGCTCTCCCCTATAAACCCCAAACCATGTAGAATTGAATTAAGTAACATTGCATTAAGAATACAAGGTAGTCTAATTTATATAATAGGCAGGACATTTCCATGCATCTGCAATATGCTAATTCATCTCATTAGATTTATCTCTACAAGCAAAAAAGGGGTAGTACCAAAAAAGGAGGGCTTCAGTGCGCACACATTCCAAATGGTTGAAAAGCTGCCACCATTTCAGCAATTTGCTACTCTCCTAGGAGCAGCTCCAATCTGGAATAAAGAAAAGAAATTAAAAGTTGCCGGAAGCTCAGCTTTGGGCAATCAAACCTATACCTGAAATCGGCACATATATAATAGAAAAGCGCTGTCAGCATCGTCCAAATTTAGCCCAAAGCTAAATTTCTATGAATAGAAAAAAGATTTGGACACAACTTGAAGTGGCGTTGTACTTGGTACTTACCTGGGCATGGGAAAGAGCTGAGCTCCTCAGAACCCTCAGCCTTTTAGCAGTTGAGACAAATACACTGTAGAAGTTATATATAGAAAAAGGAGTTTAGATCGTGTGGACGTACTTAATATAAATCTTGTGCTAAAACTGTATATGACAAAGGAACAAGGAAGCTTACTTCCATGGGACGTCCCCAACCAACATCCTGTCTCCTCCATTGTCTTCATAAACTAGAGTATATTCACCGGACCCATCCAACAATTGAGAAAATATTTTTTCGTCTGCTCCTTGCTGTGCACTTTCGGCACTAGATAGATCCTTTTGGGCTGCAACATGGTCAAACATAAGTATTGAAGAAAAAGAAGATATACAACTTGGTGTTGTTTAGGCACATGAATCACATTTTGAAAACGAATTGAAGAACTTGCTTTATTTGCATTGACTGTTAATTCCTACCTTCAAGAAAACCATGGAAAAGCTCTTTGACAGCCAATGATAACCTCTCGTAGCTGTCATAGGCTGCAAGGTCTACTTTCCTTCCAATGGGGATCCCATCCATGTTGATTTTTACGAGAGGGCTTTTCTTGCAGCTGAGCTTTGCCTTCGCATCGGCTTCACTATTTTGCGGTTCAGGGGATTGCTTGGATGAACTACTGCTAGCAAGATTCCTCCTAAAGGATCGGATTGGAGGCCAACCAACAACTGGAACTGTGGCGCCTCTGCATCAGATTAGAGCACCGGTGAGTTAGTCTGTGAAAGGCCAACCAAATAAATGATTGCATGCTAATGAACTAAGATAGCTGAATATTTTGTGAGTAGTTATACTTTTACATCATGTCGTGGTTGATACTATATTATGTTTTCTATTTATACTGCAATTGTGCCAATAAATTAAAATAGTACAACGATCATAAACGAGAAATACAAGTGCCCAAGGTTGTAACACTACACAGCCCAGTAAACAATAAAGACTAGCAAAGGAATCCGAAAGTAACCGCAGACTTGAGCAAAAAGAGAACTCTCTCTCTCTCTCTATATATATATATAAACTAGCAGGGTGGCCTGCACAGTGTGTGGCTATATTTGTTTCAAAATTTGTATAAATGATTGAGTATATATTTACTTATTTTGTAGGCTATTTAAAATTTTAAGATATTATAAACATTGGAAATGACAATAAAAGCTTGAAGAAAAAAAACCATAAGTAACGTAATTGAAGTAGGAGATTTGATGTGAGAAAAACATTGAGCATAATAAGTTGTTGGAGTTCTTAGAAACTAATTACTCTCTATCATATATAAATCATGTAGTTGCATGCCTCTATTCTTATTCTATTAGTAATTAGTTACATATTTCAAAATTGAATGCATGCACATGCATCTCTATTTAATCTCAAACAATATGTTGATTATGTGTGCGGTAAATTATTTTATTAGTTTACATAGTATTATAGTACCTTGTTCACACATACACCGATACACTATGGGTGACCTAACTTGAACTTATCTTCCCTCACACGCTGGTTGCCCTACCAAACTGTGGGTCTTCTATCTCTTCTCGCTGTAATTTTTTTTTGCTTCAACCTCCAACAGTAAATCCAAATCTTGATCGATCCCTTCAACTGTCACTCTTTTCAATGCAAAATTTTACCACATGGTTATCTTCCACTTCTCTCCAATTATTGCTTAATGCTACCGTTGCGATATCAACACGCATAGACATGCAACCATTGCCAATCCCAGCTATGTACATGTTTCATGCTCTCTCCGGTGACCCTGAGCCTATTCCTTACGATTGTGTCATCTCTACTCTAAGCTTTTTGCTCATCTACCTCTATACGCCGCGCTTCTATTCCTATGGATGCATGCATGTACATATGTATACCTAACGTTATACATGTTTGATGTTCTATTCTCTTGTGTTGGTCATTTCTCTTCTTCGACATTGGCTAACTAAATGTTGTGGCTTACTAACCGCAACAATCTCTCATCTTCACAGATGTCAGTATGTCTATTTTAGTCGTTGTCTAACGATATGGAGAATGTTTTTGTCATCGTCGGCGACGACGTGCCCCTCACTAGTGATGGCACACTCCTAGATACTCGATGGCTCCATATCGTCTATAGCCCATTTTCAATGTAAAACTTCATCTCCTCTCTGCCAAGGTTTCCTCATTATCGTGCTTCTTTGATCACTAACTTCTTCCACAACGTCGACGCTCACCATTTGTCATCGTGGCCCTTGACTGCTTCAACATTGGACTTTCTCTTCAATGGCCCTAGTGAGCAGCACGATATTGTCCTCGTTAAACGGCTAAGGTGGGTTGTCTTCATCTCTGTCATCGTTGCCTCAACTCTTTGCTTCCTCGTGGGTCAATGGCTTCTTGTAGGAAAGATCGATGTCTTTGCGCTCTTTTGTGGTCTCCTCTGATACCATTCATGTCATTCTAGTTATAACTTTTATTTTTTATTCAAAATTTTAGTTATTTTTTATTTTTATTCCATAGGAAGCAACAATAGAAACACACCTTGAGAGAATGTTGTGGTTTCTTTTGCGTCTCCTCCAACACTATTCGTGTCGTCCTCGTTACAACTTTTATTTTTATTCAATATTTCAGTTATTTTTATTGGAGTTCATATACAAATCAAATTACTAAATTTATTTAATTTAGGAATTTTGCTTTAGAATTTGAATGGAAATCATATTGTAAATTTTCTTTTATTTTTTAATTTCAAATTTTAGTTCTTTTCCCTTGGGATTCGTATCCGAATCTAATTGCTATTTTTCTTTAATTTTTATTCAAAATTATTGTTATTTAGGGATTTTACTTTGGAATTCGTATTGAAATCAAATTATTAATTTAATTTAATTTTTATTTCGAATTTTATTTATTTATTTGTTGGATTTCGTATACAAATCTAATTGTCAATTATTGTTTAATTTATATCCTCAATTATATTTTTTAGAATTTATATTAAAATCAAATTGTTTATTTTATTTTATTCCAAATTTCAGTTTTTGTTGGATTTCATATACAAATCTAATTGCAATTCTTTGTTTATTTTTTTTATTGAGAATTGTAATTATTTAGGGATTTTACTTAGGAATTTGTATGACTAATTTTATTTTATTTTTATTCCGAATTTCTGTTTTATTGTACTTGAAATGGACTCTTTTAATTAGGAACTCGTATGGAAATCAAATTGTTGATTTTATTTTTTTATTCTGAATTTCAGTTTTATTGTACTTAACATGGACTTTTTTTTAAAATCTAGACCATTATAATCTAGATCCACCATGATCGATGATATATATCTTTTTTTTCTTCTACCGATTAACGTGGGAATTTGTAACTCTTAAGAGCGAACATGATGGCTTATTTTGACTCTGCTTTAAGAAGATAATATATTTATTTTATTTTTATTGTGGATTTGACTCTTTTAATTAGGAACTCGTATGGAAATCAAATTGTTGATTTTATTTTATTTTTTACTTTGAATTTTAGATTTATTGTAATTGACATGGACTCTTTTGTTTTAATCTATACCATTATAATCTGGACCCACCACGATCGATGATGTATTTTTTTTGTTTTTTTTACCGATTAACGTGGAAATTTCTAGCTCTCGATAGCGAACGTGGTGGCTTGTTTTGAATCTGTTTTAATAAGATAATATCGTATGTAAATCAAATTGTTGATTTTATTTTATTTTTTATTCTGAATTTTAGTTTTATTGTACTTGACATGAACTCTTTCTTTTAATTTAGACCGTTATAATATGGACTCACCACGATCGATGATGTAGATCTTTATCTTTTTCTACTGATTAACGTGAGAATTTCTAGCTAGCTTTTAAGAGCGAATATTATGGCTTGTGTTGACTCTGTTTTAATAAGGTAATAGATATATAGTTATTTCCTTAGAGGAAAAATATGGATCTTATTTGACAAAGTAAAGTGTACTTTGGGAAAGGGGGAGTTGATCCTTGGAGGCCTCATTTTGACCTAGTAACAACTAAGAATAACTAAGCTTATGCCCTCGTAAATTGCATGTCACATTAAACTCAGAAGATCTAAAGGAAATCAGGGCACACTGATTTCTGGAAACCTGGAAATAGCATGCATGGAAGAACAACTATATGCACTACTTGAATGAACTATAAATGATGAGAGGAACAAACGAACATGTCTTCAAGCAGAAAAGATGGCTAAACGCCATCTTGGGCTATCATTACCTCCCCTGGGCCTGTGGTCTGTTGCCGTTGCTGCGCGCAGGTGCAGAAGAAGGGTCATGTGACGGTGGTGGGGGGCAGCATCCTTTCCTCCTCTCACTCACGGCTGTAATCTTTTCCTCCGCTGCTAGTTCCTTCCCACTTCCTGCTCTTGCCTGCTGCTTCTGCTCGTTATAACCTTGAAACAACAGAACAAACAGTATTTTTAGTTCAGTGGTTCCATCCGTTTGTTTCCATGTTTCTGATCCCTAGTGAACAAGTTTCAAGAACAAGCGCACAAGAGAACCGAAAAGCTGCTTGTTACCTTCTGTTTTGGCCTCAACGGTGTCTAAGAATCCCCTCTTTGCCCCAGTTGTCGTAGTGTTGGTGGTGGTATTCGAGTGTTTAGGGAAGTAACCAAGGGAGAGAGCTGGGCTCTCTTGCTGTATCCTGTTAACTCTAGAGGTAGCTGCTATCTCCTCTTCTATGAGACCAGGAAGACCAAGCTTTAGTTCTAGCTTCTTGTCCTCGTCACCCCCGAAGCCTGTGTTTCTTGATCTCCCTAAACGTAGTGCTTCTCTCAGCTCCCATTCTTTCTCATCTGGGATAAGATCTAGCAGTTGAGGACGAAGGGCTTCTCTTTTCTTGGAGTCTTCTTCCATAGGACTTGTTCTAGGTGAGCTAATTCAAAGGCTTCAAGAGTCCAAATACTACGCCCCCTAGAATACTATTAGTAAGAGTTGAAGGCAATGAGGAGTCCAACTTGAAAAGTTTAGTTCTACACTCAACTTAGTCTGGAGAAAATGCCAAACCAACGGGAAACGTATGCTGAGGGCAAAGCGCACATCCGAAAGAGAAAGCACGGGAAAACGGGGACTTCAGATCAAATCAACTCATTTCAGGCAAGGAAAATGGATCGTTTAGCTTATCTGCGCAACAAGACAACACTCTGGACGTTTGTTTCAATTTAGACTTTCAGAGTCCTTCGTAAGAAACTCTTCTTGAAACTTGAAATGGAACCAACTCGTGGGAAAAAAGCATTTGAAGAATGAGAAGCGTGATGTACAGCTTTCCATTGGAGAGGAGCAATGATTCAAAGCAGTCAAGTCAAAAATCAAATCAGTTCATGTCAAAACCATTTCAGGCAAGAAAAGAACAACCTGCAACTCCTTAAATCAGCAAGCAACAGAAACACCTGCCAAAGCTATTATTGACACATAACTCACCAGGAGATAAGAACAGGTGCAAACCTTAGTAGCCCAAGAGCTCCAGAACCCAGATGGGAAATGGCCAAGTGGAAGCGGCTAGAGCTCGCAAAATTGCACCTTGGCTTTTGTACTAGAGTCGTGCCTCGAGCTGCTCGCTTGCTGTTCCTTTCTACACTTTCTTTCTTCTTTTATACCTTACAGCTCTCCTTTTTATCCTGCTTTCCTTTGCCGTCCTGTTCTGGAGAAGGATGCGCTCTAGTGACTTAGGTGTATGGCTAGGAGATTAACATGTGATTTAGTAGAGATTCCATTTATAAAGAGGATGGCTTGGTCATGAAAGTGCGTGTTTTGTGCTCATGTCTTTTTCTTGTGCGTGTGTATATGTATCGCAGATGGATGATGGTGTGTGTGTGTGTGTGTGTGTGTGTGGGGGCGAGCAAGGAATTTTTTGATAATTAACCACATTTTAAGTACGTATTTGCAGAAATAATAACACGCGAACGGAATTTGCAGATTTGGCACCGTTACTGTAGGGTGACTATGCGGCAACACCGGAACCGCCGCCACGTGTCTCTCCGACAGCCCGCAATCTGCCACTTGTCGCCTCCTCGCCCGTTGAGGCGACACGTGTCCAGTTTGGTAGGTTAGCCGTTGGGTTAGGGTTAGGGTTAAGGTTACTTAGGGTTAGGATGAAATCGTTAAGAATTTTAAAATATAGTAAAAGAGTTCAAAAAATTATGAAATTTTTTGTGGAGCCCCACGACACTGTGTACTTGCTTGTGTAAATTTTGCCATAATTTTATTCATTCAGAATTTTTCTCCCTATTTCATATAAGTATCTTATTTGTGCAAATTTCTAAATATACAAATTGAGCTCCAAAAATTATGAATTTTATTTTGAAGGCTCCTTACGCAGTGGACTTGATTATGTAATGTTTGGGTAATTTTATATGTGTTTTGGTATTGTCTCGAAAATTTAGGATTTAGGTCGCGAAAAATTTGATTTTAGGTTTCAGAAATTAGGGTTTTATGATTTCATATGACTTAGAATGTATGGAAAAAAAATTGTATTGCAATTCCATTAGAGATGTCGATATACAATATGGTGCAGGAGTACACACATAACTACCAAAATACGCGTACAAATATAGCAAAACAAAATCGCATGACACGCGATACTATATGGCTCACTCGTCTGAGCCACTACTCTCTTCCTGCAGCGGCAGTGGCTGCGTTTGCGTGCGCAACCCTGTTTTGCGTCGAGCATGATCTGTGGAATACATCCACCAGTCCGAAGAGCATGTGCCGGTTCGGAGGGAGTACGAAGACCATTGAGGTGGAGGTGGACTAGTAGGTTGACTCTGGAGCAGAGTCTGGTAGGCGTACATATCGTCGTGATGAACCATGCCGACCTGGGGGACACCTCCGAAGAAATCATCCACGACGGAGTTTATAAAATCACTCCAAGGGTACGATGCCTGCAACTCCGGTTGTGTGGATGAGCTCTGGCCTTGGACGTACGGGGTTCCCACCTACTTGGAGGAGCTCTGACCTTGAACGTACGGTGGGGCAGTGAACCCGGCGGAGCTCTGCCCTTGAACGTACAGTGGGACAACGAACCCGGAGGAGCTCTGCTCTGCGTACGCTCCAAACCCTGGCTTCCATTGTTCGTACCCTGGCACCATGTACTGCTCCCTGGCAGGAGCTGGGAGGTATGTATCATCATCATCAGTCGACGTGAACTGGCCGTCACCCCCACGACCAACTAAAGGCTGCAAGACGGAATGATGTTAGTACAAATAAACACTCTGGACGTAAACTGAGAACCTCGTACCCCCGAATATGCAGTGTCGATGACCGAGGGGGATTGCCAGTCTATGTACCGAGTACGGACGACAGAAGTGATTCATCCCGATGGACCTACGGTGGAAGAACGACATGATGTTATCAGAACGTAAGGCATAACAAAAAAAACTAAATGTTGATTTGTACATAGCGACTTACCTCCCTGCTGACCTGGTCGGCGAATGACCGACGGGGAACACTACGATGCCTGTCGGACTCGCTTGGCCGTGGTGACCTAGCGGGTGAGCACGCCCCCCTTGGTGCCTGATGTGCAGGACGTCGTCTGTCGAACGATTGCAGCTCAAGTTCTTTATTATCTTCTTCATCTCTGCCGAGATGTTCTTCAAAAAAATTTTATATCCCGCTGGGGTTCTATCTAGGCTGCGGTGGTCGGCCTCTGATGCGTCCGCTCCAACTGTAGTGACATACGTAACAGGTACATTAACGAAGAGTACAAATATCATCAACGACCAGACCAGAGGTTGTAAGTGTCTTACGGCATCGTCACGCGGCGAAGCGCTGTGACGATCGAATGAGCGGCGGAGGCTCTGGTCGTGCGTCTCCTCTGTCACCAGCTCCGGGCACTCCGGTGGAGGAATGATGAGTCTTGCTCGTGTCTGTGGTACGTACCATTCCATGTACGCACCGCACGTCTCAGGGTCGTACAGACGCGGGGCATGCAAGACATCCAAGTGCGCCTTCTTCGTCTATACCGTAGTCCACTCGTGCTGAACCGGACGCTAGTCCTGAGTATGCCCACCATGCCTCGATCGCATGCATTTCTGGAAGAATTAGTGTTAGAAAAGAAGATGTAAGAACTGTAAGTATTACTCGGATGAAGTTTGACTCACAGGTGTACGGCTCGTGACAGGGGCCTGCCGTCCGTGGGGCATGACCTGGTGCGCACCAATCTGTCCCATTACGCGCTGCACCGCATAAGGCTCCACCATATATGCGAACACCAAGTGACAGTTCGTCGTCCATAGCAGAATGTCCCAGATGCATTACATGGACAGTCCGTGCGGCGCTACTGTGCGCACGAACTGTGGATACTATGGATTCCATATGATGTCGCTCTCGTGTAACGACTCGAACTCGTTGTGGTACAACGAGTAGCACCTCGTCGGTCTTTCGCTGGCCCAGCGCAGATGGGCAGCAGTCCACCGTAAGCCCATGGTGGGCCCGTCTATCTGGTCATGCAGGACGGGGTATGGGTGCACGCTATCTCGATGGTTAGCCGCCCAACAGGGAAGTGCTTCGAACTTCACAGTTGCAAGAGCACATAGCAGATGGCCAGGTTGTTACAAGCGGTGTCGTGCCACGAAGTGTCACACAACCCCCGGTATGTGGTGCAAAGGACGACTGATCCCCAGCTATATTGAGGCATCGGCGCAGCCCCGCGCAACTAAAGACTCGGCGATGCGGATGAAGTCGTGGTAGCAAAAATCGCTCTGTGTGGTTGGAAACAGGATCCAACTAAAGAGCTGGAGAAGGTAAGCAGCGAGATGCGTCCTAACGACCTCGTGAGGTGCACCCTACGGGTACTAACTGAACTGCCTCAGCCAAGCCCAGGGAACACCACGTATACGCTCCGGGAGAGGTCAGTCGAACCGCTGCTCCAGGTCGGCTTTCCAGTCCATACCCGGAGGGCCCGGAATAAGAGGCTCACCTCAGATAGGGAGACCGGCCAAGAGCGAGATGTCCTGCAGGATGACCATTATCTCAACCGACCGAAAGTGGAAGGTGTGTATCTCGGACCACCACCTGTCGACAAGTGCCGACAGCAGGCTGACCTCTACGGTGAACTGGTGTCCGACGGAGACCAACCTCGCAAGGTGCAACAAGCCCGTGTCCCGGAGGATCGGCCCGAAGCAATAGGGGTGAAGGGCCATCGGCGTTACCAGCGATCCACAGCTTACACCGGTTGTCTTCATCGTAGAAGTGTTCCAGAAGCTCCGATAGAGACATAGCTTGCAATACATGGAATATAAGGAATATTAGTGAGAATGTGACTAATGACCATAAAAGATTGCAAACTAAACATGCTAACTTTTTAATTGCAGAGTAGTTTTTCCGGGGTGATAAGCTACATGATAAGTTAGCTTAATTAGATTATGTTTCTCTATTCTTCAGTGAATGCATTTCTTATTATTTTATTTCACTTTACGACCAAACTAGCACTACAAATTAATGTACACTAATTTATTAATTAATTACTATTAATTATTTCATAACTAATAAACACTATAAATTAAAAATTATGACCAAACTACCTGCGAACGACGGCTGTTAATAACGCTGGAATATCCAAAAAAAATAATCGATAGAGCAAGAGAGCGAGCGACTGCGAAATGAAATCGCGCTCGCTCGCTCTAATTTGTAGCCGCTGCGGGAGGGGATCCTTATCCCACGTGCGCTAATTAAGCCATGCATTTTGGGAAGACAGATTTGATGGATGAAACAAGGAGGTGACTGGATGACAAGTGATTGATGCTTTTGGTGGAAAAGAAATGTAGATTGAGGGAGGGCATCATTCAGATGTTTGCGCAAACAACACGTGGTACAATTTTATGTTGATTTTTTTGTTCTTGCACAAACAAGACACTTATACGAAATAACGAGAAAAATTCTGAATGAATAAAATTATAACAAATTTACACAAACAAGTATACGGTGTCGTCGGGAGGCTCTACAATTTTTTTTTAAAATAATTTTGTGAACTCATTTGCTATATTTTAAATTCTTAATAATTTCAGTTTAATCCTAATTAATCCTAACCCAACGGCTAACCTAACTAACTGGACACATGTTGCCTCCTCGGCCGTTGTCGTGCGGTGATCGTGCGGCAACCGACATGTGGTGGCGGCTCCGACGTTACCGTACGGTCACTTTACGTTAACGTTGCCAAATCTATAAATACCATTCGTTTGTGGTTATTTCTACTAATACACACTCAACACTTGATTAGTTAAACTCCCGAGCAAGGCGCGCGTCTGAACTGTCACACGATTATCTGAGCAAGTGGGGTGATGTGATGTGTGTCTTCCTGGCTTACGCACATACATCCATGTGGTGCTGTTCGTTGCCGAGGGAGGTGGTGGCGTATGGAACGGTTCCACCTTCTTCCCCTACTACTGTTGACACTGTGTATGAGGATAGCGGCCGTCTCCCTCCAGTCTTTTGCTGTCGTTGTCCACTTGGATTGGAGTTCCTGCCTCATAACTCTCGTTATTCTGGTTTGTCTGAAACAATTGATTAAAGTTAGTCCATGAGATCATCTTTAGTTGAAAAAACTGTGCTTGTTGAATTACTGATATTGGCTCTTTACCGGTACGGCGGTACATGCACTCGTAGCAGTGCAAAACAAGGAAATAATAGCACTCAATTTTTTACTGTTGAGGGTCCATCAATCGTGCAAGTTGATCAGGATGCTAGCAGCCGCAAGCATTCTGACCAGGGCATCTGATTTTTGCAGAACAAATGGGCCAGTTGACCCTGTTCTGTGGAAAAATGTATTTTTTTTCTTGGTTTTGCTATATGTATAGCTAGGCATAAGATCACCCTTGTATGACCCAGTTTTGATAAGGTCTTAAAGTGCTTCACCGATGCACCAATAATACCTCCAACATGACTGAACAAACAGCACGGATTCTGCCGGATATACAGCTTTAGTATGGCTCTTTCCTCTGAAAAATCCTAAATTTGTTAGCTTTCCCTGTTCATGGGCTCCCTCTGCCGACCTTTGCCGTCTACTTGTATGCAGCGCCTGCTGGAGCATGTACTTTTCTTGCCCATGTTCAACAAGATGGACAAAAAGATTTCAAAAAAAAGGATGGGCAAAAGTGTACCTCTCATTATCTCAAGGCAGGCCATATTTACCACAAATCATTAGCTCCTTAATCGAGTTTTAAGACCCAATCAGTGCTTCCATTCATCGTTAGTTTTAACAATCCTGCTTGTGATCTAATCATTTCAGTAGTCACTTTCCAGCTCCTATAAAGCTTTCAGAGTCTATTACCTGAGCACTGAAAGGCACATAAACTTGAGTCTTTGGCTGAATTGCAAATAATCTCAGTTCGCACGAAATTATAAAAATAGAGTTATAGTAGACATGTAGTAGTCGTGTACCGTGCTCTCAGTCTACCAAACTTACCACGCTCGCAGTCCTGAGTAAGCCATCTACTATGCATCCAGTCCACCGTAGGTGCCAACTGAAGCCTATTTTATTTACCACCTGCCGCTAGTTGAGAGTATTGGAGGCGTTTGCCGCGGTTCTCGAACGCAGCAGGTTGCCCAAAATCTTGCCGCGGACCCCGAGAGCCGCACGTAGTACCAAATTTGCTATTTCTAGCGACCGGGGGCCAGATTCGTCCAAAACAATCAAAGCCACGCTGTATCAGCCAAAAACTCCATAAATTTGCCACACGCGTGGTGCCAGATCATTGCTAAGCGCAGCTACCAACCACCGGATATACCTCCCTCCAATTACTTAAATCCTTGTTACACGTACATAATCTTCACTTCACCTGCCTCCTCAACAAGTATCTGCATTGCCTGCCTCTAGAGATTATCGGAGTGTAGTGTAAGTGTGTAACAAGAAACTATAGCACCGAATTGACCAGCATAGAGTAATCCGTCCAATCACAAAAACAAGTTATTTTGGACGTTGACATAGTCTTCAAAATACAACTTTGATCACTAATTTAATAAAATTAAAATATTACAAAAGTAATTTTCAAGACAAATCTATGTATATGATTTTCATATATTCAATATAAATATTTAAAAAGATATTAATATCTAAAGTCTCGAAAGTTCGACTACACATATCCCAAAACAACATGTTTTTGTGACCAGAGGGAGTAACATTTTAAGTCTTCACATGATCAATAGGCTGATAGCAAAAACCTGCGTCAATAATGGTAATAAGATCAGTGAAAATTCCTCGAGTAGGCACTGAAGTTTAATCCTGTGAACAGAAATGGCACACTGTGCTTCCCAAATATCGAAATAAGGCTGGTCTAAATCTGAGGAAAGCATCAGACTGTAGTTAGTAGTAGTACACTGCTGCTCAAATAATGAAACATACAAGGCTGGCAAGAGCAGCGAATCAGATGCGTGCCATTAGAATACACGGAACGGCCGTTCCACAGCCATTTACACACTCCATATACATACAGAAACAAATTGCGCAGCACAACATGTTAGCAATATATAATGTTTTTTTTTCTTCCTCTAACAACAGGATCACCTACTCCAATCTAATCAGAACAGAGCAACCTAAACGGCCATCTAATCAGATATTTGGACGGACGAGGAATTCGAGCGGAATGTATGTAGGGGTGAAAACGGATCGGATATGGACGGATATTGATTCTGCCATATTTGTTTTCATATTTTTTTTTCGGATCCGGATACGAATATGAATACTCCGGATACGAATACGGATAAGAATAATATCGAATACGAATACGGAGCGAATACGAATTGAAACGAATACGGTCGTGAATATTTTTCGGAACATGAAAACCCCTTAAATTGTATACTAGAAATTAACAAAAATATATAACTAGTTTATTTGATGCAAACGTTCATAAATTGTTCATATTTTCAGCAACCACATATAACATTGGCACTAGCAAGTTGCATTAACTAGTTCATCACAAATATAACACTTAGTTTACCATATTTAGTTAATAAGTTATAACTCACAAAGTTACGAGTCATCACACATTCACACTTAATTCATCACATACATAAACTTAGTTCACACTAACATTGATCGGGCTAGATGATTAATCTATACACAAATGACTGTAACATCCCAAAGTATGTTACCAAAAAAAATATTAATAAATTTATTATTTTATTGGATTTTCTGAGATTTAAAAGAGTTTTCTTGGTTAAAAAGAAAAAAAAATAAAGTCAATTATTTAATTTCCTAGTTTTCAATGTCAAAAATAAAATTTATTAAGATTTCTGGGATTTTATTAGAGTTAAAGTGAAAATGAAAAATAATTAATTTCTTGAATTTTCTGGATTTTAAAATGGTTTTCCTATTTTTCAAGAATTTAAAATAATTTATGTGCAAAAATAAGAACCAACTTTACATTGGAATTAATTTTATTATGTTCAAAATAATTCAATGAATTTTTATGATTTTTTCTAGAAATTTTTTAACTCTCTTTGCTATTTTCTAAAAGGCTATTTGATTTGTTGTATTTTCTGAAATTCGAAAATCAATTAAAATCTTATTTTTCTCTTTTGGGCCGAAATCCGGATATCCGAACTTGGTCTTATCCGGATAATCCGTATCCGTATCCGTATCCGCTGGATAGCATAGCTACCGTATTCGTTTCCGTTTCCGACAAAAAAAACCGAATCCGTTTCCGATCCGAAAATTATCCGAGAAAAATCCGATCCGAGACAATCCGAATCCGTTTCCGTCCGGATCGGTCGGAAATTATCCGATCCGTTTTTATTCCTAAATGTATGTGCATGGTTCGAGAGACCTAAACGGTACGCACGTTTCAGGACGAGACGATGGAGGAGACGGCCCGCCGATCGAATCCAAAAGCGGTTCTGCCATAGTGCGATGCATCTGATTTCGGCCTCGGATAGACCCCGTTCCATCCGCTGTCCGTTCGGGGTGATTTCGGAGGGATCAACGGGGACAGAGAGGAGGGTCTCGCGCCAGCAAATTTACTTCCTGCATGGTGGGTTTACTACTATCATTTGCGTTGGCAGCGTACCGCTCCTATCGGTGGCTAACTGGCAATACTAACCACAGCAGACACAGGCACGTATCTCGGCACATGCATGGGCACGGCGCGTCCCCCGGCCCGCAGCCGGGTGGTCCGGCCGCCGTTGTCGTTTGCGCCATCACTCATCATCAGCTAGTCATCACCGCGCTGTACGCACGATCGGATCGCGCGCGGCGCGGCGCGGCGGAAAGATTTGCGCATCCAACCGCGTCAAGCACGCGTACACACATACACGTACGTACGCATGGTCCATGTGTGTCAGTATCGCACGCAGCATGATGGAGCTGGCACAGCGCGCAGGGGCGCCGGCCGTGCCGGGCAGGGGACCTAATTGATGAGCACGGGACAAACGGGAGAGCTCGTGAGGTGCGAGTGGCGACGTACGCCTTCCCTCGAATCGCATCGGCCTCCGCACGGCGGTCAGGTCGGCCTGAGACACTGAGTCCCTGACATGACCTGGCCTGATCGCGCGCCTAGTCGTGCGTGCGTGCACGCGCCTTGATGCCGCCGGTGAAGCCAGACACGCTGGTTTTACTGGGACGGCGCGCACGTTTGCGTCCACCGTTCATCGTCATCCGTGCGGGTTTTGGAGACTTTTGGGGGGGTTTTGTGGCGGACCGCCTCCGGTGCAGGACGCAGAGGCAGCTGAGGGAAAGTTTATCGCGTTTCCCACAGCCTCGCTGAATGATTGGACACCAAAGAACGCACAGCGCGCGCGTCCTAGTCTCATCTCAGTACAACAACACCGCACGTCAACACCAAAGCACGAGTTATATAGAGTAGATTCTGAACAATTAATTGCCATGCAACGGGACGAGCTGAGATATAATTGCGTACAGGGATGAAAAAAAAAGTTCATTAACAAAGGTCGGTCACTCGGTTCAAAATTATTCTAATTATAATTGTTAATGGGTTAAATATTGAAATAAATCGACTTCAAATGAAATTATATTTCACTCTGGCTCGGCTCGTTAACTCGGCTCTAAAAATATTTTCAAACTATAAATAAAATAATATTAGATCAAACCGTATTAATTTTAGAAAAAAAAACTCGGCAAGACGAGTAGCTGACTCGATATCCACCCCTAATTGTGTACCGCCAAACATAATTGAACTTACCCAGAACTGCAATTCTTCATCTAATCGTTGTAACTACTAGAAACTTGCGCGTGCCTTGGCGCGCGGAGGCGAACACAAATGATTGTGTCCAGGAAAAAGAGAATTACGGAGGTAGAACCTACGGATCATAGAGCCGATAGACTTAAGCACAGCGCACAAAATCACCCAACTAATGTAGTTCATCAAATGGTATGCGGAGGTAAACTATGTCAGGTCTAAATTCAAATACTCCGTAACCCCAAACACTCAAGAGTAGATATATACACAAAGAAAATTAATTAAGAGCAAAAATGTTGTGTGTAGAATAGGAATATTAATGTTGTATACACAACTATAATATATAGTTCAACTTCAACAGTGCTGCTATATATATATGATTGATGGTATCGATTGCCGGGGGAGCGAAACAATGCATTGGCGAAAGAAAAAAAAGGAACACAACAAAACCTCAAATGATATTTAGTTTTTTTGCTAACAATAAAGTTTGAACCTTTTACTCGCCTACTTTTAGCCACGCATGGCTAACTAAAATTCGAAAACTATCTTAAGTAAACCCAGGAGGGGGCAATTGAAATGCAATGGGAAGGTAGGGATTTAGGTGGTGATTGAGATTCTAGTTAGTACTAATTAATAAGGAAGTAGGAATGGGAGGTGAGGAGGAATTGAAAACGGAAATAGGACATAGTTGGATTGTTACCACATGGATCCTTTGTACTTGAGGGTGTATGGTCTAGCCTGCAGGGATCGGTCGAAATGGGAGTGGGCCTTGTGGCTAGAGCTGGCCAGACGGGCGGTCCGGCCCGGCCGTTTAGGTACGATCTATTATGGTTCGACTACTATTTGTATCGTGTCAGGTTGGCCCACGGGCTAGGGTGACGGCGCAGGCACAACCTGTTGGGCATTCGTGTCGTGCCTGATCGGTCCGAGCCCGTTTGGCCTGTCGAGTCAAGTGTGGCCCGTTTACCCTATTTGGCCCGTCAAAATGAAAAAACTAAAAAAAAATCCAGAAAAATATGTACAATTCAGAAGTAGACATGAAAATTGAAAAAAAAAATGAGACAATCATATTGAAAATGTAATAAGGAGCTTTATTAATGTCCAACTGGCTGCTCGTTAAAACCTTCGTCAAGTAGAAACTCAAAATGAGAAAACCTTGACAAATAAAAAAGAGTACAAACTATAGCTTTACAATTGTACATACATGATGCATCACTACTACAAAATAGACTATAGAAAACGCTTCATCACAGACGGTTCCTTTGGAACTGTCTATGATATGGACCAATCACAAATGATTGCTAAATACAACCGTCTGTGATACTTCACAGATGGTTCTGGACAAGAACTGTTTATGATGACTTAGATTATTACAGACGGTTCTTGTTCTTGTTCAGAACCGTCTGTAAAGTATCATAGACAGTTGTATTTAGAAATCGTCTGTGATATATTCATATCACAAACGGTTCGTAATAAGAACCGTCTGTAGTATGCGTGCATTATAAATACCTGATCCCAATAGACCCCCCTGCCCATTCCCATTTGAGCCGCCACCCCTGCTGCCTCCTCCACCACTACGCCACCTTAGAGAGGAGAAGGAAGGGAAGAAAGAAGGCAGAGAGGAAAAGGAAAGGAGGAAGCTAAAGATAGGAGGAAGGGAGGAGAGGAAGAAGAAAGGGAGGAGGATCCATAGGGTTTGTGCACCCTTACTCATCACTCTGCCTTACTCTCGCCCCTTCACCTCCCCAGCGCCTTAGCCCGCTCATTCGCCTCTCACCTGCTCCCCGACGCTGACCTGCTACCTGACCGACGACGAGTCGACAACCCCCCTCTCTCCCTAACCTCGACGCCCTGTTGCTTCCCGCCTCCCCGACGCCCCTTCTCCCCGACCTCGACACTGCTCGGCCTCCTCAACCGTCTGTGATATTCTCAGTATCACAGACGGTTCGTGGTTAGAACCGTCTGTGAAGTATCACAGACGGTTCTAACCATGAATCGTCTGTGATATTCTCGGTATCACAGACTGTTCGTGGTTAGAACCGTCTGTGATGAGGCGTCTTCTATGACCTGTTTCGTAGTAGTGTAATTTTTTTTAAGGAATTATGATAAATGAACCATGTATATATTTGTTAATAAAAAATGGGTCATTCTGAGCATTAACATGATTTCACTTTCCCAGCTAAAAAGAATATTTCACAGGTAGTATACTAATTTCATGTTTTTATTATATATAAAAGCTTCACCGATTTCTATTAACAGAAACCAAAATTACAAGCAGCCTTACAGATTCCACATATAGAGGATATTCAGAGCCACCTGTCACCATTAACAGAGGCAACCGCAAACCTACAGACCTAAAGCATCCAGAACACCAAGTCCATAATGTCAACCACTTAAGCAAAAAGCAAGAGAAGGCTCCTACCACTACACTAATTTCATGTGTTCTTTCTAGATACCTTTTTATGTATTGATCGACGTCTAAATTGTAGAGCTACATATATTTGAAAGTGAAGGGACCAATGTAGGACTGTTGGCCCAAACCGAAAACGAACACACGCGAACGCAATGGAACGCTCGAACGCCAACACAAGAACACAATAAAATTTTTTTTGTGCCGCCGGATCAACAGCAGCTTTTCTGAATATCTCTTGCTCTATTGCTCTTGATGTTCAAGTTACAAGACCATAGGTGCCTTTATATAGGCTAAACACTTGGATTCTTTGATCCAATTCGTTTCTTTGTAGAAAACCTACTCGGACTCACGTTAGGAAACCAAAACTAAATATGGATCCTAACACCCTATACTTAGCAAGTCTGGATTAATTTCCAACAATCCCCCCTAATCTAGACTTGCCGACTCTAACTTGTTGCGGCAGTCGGTCTCAACTACGACTTGTCCAACTGATACTCGACACAGGATGGCGAACACACCTCCTCAACATCCCGGACACAACTCAGGACGGCGAACACACCTCCTCAACGTCCCGGACTCAACTTAGCATCAGAGTAACGCCGGCTCATATTCAGCATCGGCCATAATTAAATGCGTCTCCGCTTTCTCCTTTCTGAGATTACGGCATTCAGAAGCGAAGTGCCCGTAGTCCTGACAGTTGTAGCAGCGAATCTTCGTCTTGTCGAACTTGCGATTCTTGTTGGCACCCTTTTTATTGGACCTGGATTCCCACTCGTCACGAGTGAGTAGTAGATGCTCACCTTCCTCGTCGTGCCGTCATCCCTTTGTGCGTTCCTCGTATGCCCTCAGTCGCCCAACCACCTCCACAATCGTCATCGTCTTCATATCAGCAAATTGCTCAATGATGGAGACGATCGGCAAGAATTTTTCGGGCATGGCACGAAGAAACTTCTTCACGACGGTGCGCTCCTCCATCTTGTCTCCGAGGACACGAATCTCATTGACGATGGTGGTCAGCTTCATGGCAAAGTCATTGATGGACTCAGTCTCCTTCATCTTCATTACGTCGAACTCACTCATGAGAGTTTGCGCTCGTGCCTCCTTGACGCGGTCAGCGCCGACGTGCATCTCCTTCAGAGTGTCCCAAGTCTCCTTGGCCGTTTCATATTCGGCCAAGACCATCATCATGGCCTCGGGCACGGCTTGGAATATGGCGGCGAGAGCCATCTGGTCCTTGCGCTCATCGACCAGCTCTTTGCCTTCCACCGCTGCCCACACCCCTTGTGCGCGCATGAACACCTTCATCTTCACCGCCCAAGAGCCATAGTTGGTCTCAGTGAGCATTGGGTATTGGAAGGTTACCGAACTCACCTTCGCCGGTTCCTTGGATCCCGCCTTGTCCGAGGTGTCATCACTGTCCACAAACTTCTGCGTGGACGGTATCTGCTGCGACATGATGCGCCACACCTCGTGCGCCCGAGAGGTAGTGCCGCAACCGCCGAGAACCGTCGTCGCCCGACCGAGCCACGCGTTGCCCGTCTGCGCCGCACAGCTCCTCCTCGCACCTCGCCTCCTCGCATCTTGCTCTGATACCAATTGTTGGCCCAAACCGAAAACGAACACACGCGAACGCAATGGAACGCTCGAACGCCAACACAAGAACACAATAAAATTTTTTTTGTGCCGCCGGATCAACAGCAGCTTTTCTGAATATCTCTTGCTCTATTGCTCTTGATGTTCAAGTTACAAGACCATAGGTGCCTTTATATAGGCTAAACACTTGGATTCTTTGATCCAATTCGTTTCTTTGTAGAAAACCTACTCGGACTCACGTTAGGAAACCAAAACTAAATATGGATCCTAACACCCTATACTTAGCAAGTCTGGATTAATTTCCAACAAGGACTACATACATTCGGAACTGGAGGGGCTACATAATGACCGATGCAAGCATGATTCTATCGGCAAGCCGGCGTCTAGTGAGTTTTGAGAATCCCAATCGCCGCACCCAGCGTCCCACCTCGCGCTCCTTCGCACTCGCATCTGCAAGCTTCTCTTCTTTCACCGATGCCGACACCGACGCCGACGCCTCTCCCATATGTTTCATCTTCGTCTGCTGGACCGGCAGTGCGCGCTTCCATTTTTCCTCACCGCCGTCGACGTTTGTTCTTCTGCCCTCGTAATGCAGCAGGATCAGCCCCGGGATCCGTCCGGGTGGCCGGTCTCCTCGCCATAGGGCAACTTGGGCAACCTCTGGGACCGGAACGCCCACATCTCGACGTCCACGTGACGAGTCCATTTGCCATGTAGGTACAAGCCGTTGCGGTCCAGGAAGTCACCCCATTGGTTGATGAATCGGTAGCCACCGTTGGAGTCCAGGTACTTGCACGTAATCGCGTACTTGTTGCGGCGGCGGTCGAAAACCGTCACCTCCAGCCCCGGCGACTTGTCTTGGATGCATCGCATCTCCTTGGTGAAGAGCCAGGTAATCGCCTTGGTGAAGAGCCAGGTAATCGGGCAATTGGCGAGGTCCTTGCGCTTGCAGGAGACGAGCAATGGCTCGTTCAGTTGCGGCACGCCGCTCTTTTCGAGCATCTTCTTGCGACGTACTCGGTCCGTGGCGCCGAAGTTCTGAGAAGCGATCGTGCGGCGCCATCTTCTTTGCTACCTTGTCGAAAGGGATGCCTCACACCGTATCACGCCGCGCAGCGCCTACCTTATTTTTCTTCTTGTTGTTCTTCGCTGGTGATGCTGCCGCAACAGCGTTATGGTTTTTATTACCGGCCGATAATCGACCAAAAAATCGGGGTTATCTGTTATATCAGGCATCCGGTAAAAATGCAAATCGGTCAAAATTGACTAAAAAATTGAATTTGATTTTTTTAATAATAATAATATTATTAAATTTTGGATTGAAATTTTTTGTCAAAATTGGCCAAATTTTTTCGATTTTCGACCAAACAAATAATACCGGTAACCTCCGGTAAAAATATCAAAACCAGTTACCTAAACCCTGAGCCGCATACGTCTTGTCTTCCTCCATGAGACGGCGGCTGCCGCTAGTGCTTCCAGATGGAAATATAGACACTGTTGGCCCCATAGTGCACCGAAATTCCATATTTGATCTCTTTAGCCACGAAATTCCTTATCTGACCCCCTAACGCCTCCTGCTGCGGCCATGCACAGCAGTATGTAGCTGCTGCCCCCACCCACAGCAGCAGTAAAGGTGCTGCCCTCCCCTGTGGCAGCATGCATGCAAGAAGAGTAGAAAGGAAAAGAGGGAGGAAAGAAAAGAAAATAGGAAAAAATTCAAAAAAAAAATTCCACTAAAATCATTGAAACACTAATATTATGTATTGAGTTGCCCGCGGACCTTTGCCTCAGTGGCACTTGTAAGAAATCTTCGTCGAGCCGGACGCCACTCCGAATCCCATCGTGCATGATTATCTTCAATTCTGTGGCGGTTCGGACGTGACGGTGGCAATTTCCATGGAACTGGATTTTTTTTCGTGGCTATCATGCATATTCCCCACGGTGGCAAACGCAGTTTTTCTGCCTTGGACAAGGGGTATTCTTCTGCGAGATTGGGTGAAGCGACCGTAGTACCTGCTGCGTCGACATGGTGGCGTGCAACCGGAGTCTCGCTGATGCCGCGGTCCTTTCTCCTGGTATCGACATATATATAGTCAATCCGTCTCTTCTTTGGTGGAGCGAACGAATCGTCTGAGTGGCTGCTGTGGCTACTACTATCGCATCGCTCGTTCCCCTCTTCTTAGGTGTGTCCTTGATGTTTCCGGGACTCCGCTCCTTCGCATCGCGCGACTCATCGGTCATGTGACGGCGCGTCATCATCGCTGCGGTAGGATTTTCCCTGGGGTTTTTCAGGATTCCGGCGAATCGACCGTCGTTAGTGTAGCTGCACCTTCCATCGGGGCTGGTAGCGATGGCACGATATCAGCAGTGTCATTGCAGGAAGCCCCGTCGTGTCGGAAGCCTGACGAGCCAGGAGCGGGTCTAAGGCCCATGCATGCTGCTACCCAGGCTTCAGACCAAGTCGGGCCCCCATTACGGACTGGGCTACTGCGCCTCGCCTTGGCCTCCCGGTTCTCAACTCTCCCGACATCTCTAGTAGTAGACTACTGGAGTAGTATGCATCAGAAATTCAGAATCTTTCTTTTTAGACTAAGAGCAAAGCTTTCATTGATTAATCAGGCGTACAATGATCATGCTGTAAATAAGGCAGCAGGAAATCAGGAATCTGATTAAGCCATGTACACAAAGGACTCGACGGAGATGCTTGTTTAGTCACACCATCATTGACTTCCATCTGAGATAGCCCGCAATTTATGATCAACATGGCAGTGGCACCATGGTATGAATATGAAATCATCACATGTTATGATCAGGGCAACAAAATAAGTTCTGAACTCTGTCAAAGGCCTAGGTAAACTTAAGCCAATAAAAGGCAGGCAAACCATATATTTGCGATGGAGTTGGTTTTGCTTACTAGAAGGCTCGTATGCAGGCCTACATCGAGGCTCAAGGACACACAATTTGGCTTAAAGTCAAAAATCCTTATGTCGTGCCAGCCGATGACGATGTCATCACTCCAGATGTGGAGGCCAATAGCAAGGCTCAAAATTTTCTGATCCAATGCCTTAGCCGATCTGAGTTTGAGCGTGTTGCTCATTTGAGGTCTGCTCATGAGATCTGGTAGACTCTCTGTGATTACCACAAGGGCTCCACTGCGATCAAGGAAGTGAGACAGAACTAGCTCAAGAAAATATACTCCAAGATCGAGCAAAGGACTAGTGAGTCTTTAGATTGGGAAGGTTTTCTAAGATTCTTCATGATCTTCGCGCTGTTGACCTTGTTTTCTCTGAGTCTGAGAACGCACGCCAGCTTTTAGGTGCTCTTGATGTGAAGGTCTGGGGAATGAAGATCACATCCATCAATGACACACTGTCATGAGTGAGTTTACCATGGATAAGCTATACTCGAGGTTGAAGACGCATGAGATTGATCTCATCTCGCGTCTCCCCAAGACAGAGTCGATGGCTTTAGTGGTCGACTCATCTAAGGGTAGTTCATTTGATTCTTTGGATTTAAGCACATCTAGTTTTTCTTTATCAGATTTGCATTCTTTGAGCGATGAGCAACTGGAGAAACTACCTGAGGATGATTTAGCCCTCCTATCCACCAAATTCTCGAGATTTTACAACAAGGTGAGGAACAGAAGGAGAGGTGGCCCTGTCACATACTTTGAGTGTGGTCAGCCAAACCACATTCGCTCCAGGTGCCCCAAGCTGAAGGGCAAGGAGGAGAAGGACTCTCGGAGGCGTCCTCAAGCTAGGGATGTGAAACCCAAGAAGATAAACTATCGCAAGTTCGTTAGCCGGGTCCTTGCGCTCTTGAGAATGTTAACATGAGCGATGTGGACTCGGAGACGGAGGACGACGAGGTTGACTCCCGTGGCAAGAAAAGGCTTAGGACTTCACCGGTATGTGTTTCATGGCCAAGGATAGCCACGACATCGACTCCTCCAACGACGATGATCCTTTCAGCGATCCCGATGAGGTATATCCTTCACTTGCTGATATGAAACGTGTTTTGGTTCTTGCCGAACAGAAACTGCATAAGGAAGCTAAATTGATTAAGAAACAGGATACTATGATTGATAACTTGAACCTAGAAGTTGTTAGACTCAAATCCATTAATTCTGATGATATTTGTGATTCATGCACTAGCTTGCTTAATGAATTGACAAACTTAAAATCTGCCCATTCCTCTGTTGTGAATCAATTTAAAGATGCTCTTGATGAACTAGAATCTCTCAAGCCTAGTCCTGTTTGCATGAATATCATTTCTCTTGATGAGACTGCTGTAGATGTTATCCCTTTATCTTGCTCTAATTGTGTTTTGCTTAAATTAAAATTGGATAGCGCTATGAAAGAATTGCATAAATTTGATGCTAATCACACTTGCTCTCATTGTAAGAATAATAGGATTAAAATAAAAGAGATGACAGAAATGGTTATTTACTTTAAATCTGCATCATGTGAAAATTGTCCTAAGCTCACAACTGAAATTGAAGCTCTAAACAAGACACTAGAAGAAAAAGCTAAAATTGAAAAATCTATGACCATTACTGCTTCCAAGAAAGTTATTGACTCTACCTGTTGTGTTTTGCATGCTGAAGTTGAAACAATTGTTGATAAGATACAAGAGACTTTTAGAGATATATTTAAGGAGCAGTTGAATAGGATTAAGGATTTCTATTGTGTGTCTTGTGAGGCTTTGAAAGTTGAAGTAGCTCTTCTTAAGAGTAAATATGATGAGGCAATCAAGTCAAGAAAGTGCACTATATGTGAGGATTTAGCCAAAGAGAACGATTACCTCAAAG
This sequence comes from Hsuehochloa calcarea, assembly GCA_036346395.1. Taxonomy (NCBI): domain Eukaryota; kingdom Viridiplantae; phylum Streptophyta; class Magnoliopsida; order Poales; family Poaceae; genus Hsuehochloa; species Hsuehochloa calcarea. Next base: position 61,561,020 of record CM070594.1, on the reverse strand, counting down.
TGACTCTTGAGAGGTTTACTAGTGGGAAGAAGAACCTCAACATGATTCTTGACCAATCTAAAGTGAGTATGAAGAATAGTGGCCTATGTTTTAATTCCCTAGAGCATTCCAAGAATCATCCACCTAAGATTGCAAGAGTTGTTGAGAGTGGCCTGTTTGAGGTAGAACCCCCTAAGCCATCTAAGGTTGTCTTTAGATCTGCAGGTTTTGCCCAGACTCTTTCTAGCAAGACAGGTGCTTCTGCTTCATCTGGTCAGACCCCTCAAAAGGTCAAGTACCATTGCACCTTCTGCAAGAAAGACGACCATATTATTGAGTTCTGCTTCCGTAGAGCCAAGATTGAGAGAAAAGAGAGGATGTACGTTTTGAGAACTATTAGAGGAGTTTCTTCACCTGCTGTAGTCTCTAGAGCCAGGCAGCCTGTTTTTCCTACTACACATAGGCCTAGGTTCGTAGAGGACTTCTTTGACTCTTTTGGTGGGTCTAGGCAACGTTCTGGTTTAGGATATCGTGAGGAGAAACCACGGGTAGCATCTAGACATGGGGAGTACCGATCTTTTGGTAGATCGTTTCGGAGAGGTCTAGGTAGTTCTCGTGTGCATTCTTATGATTGTGTTTCTAATCATTTTACTGCTGCTTCTACTGTTGTTCCCAGACATCGTGCGACTTAGTACTGGATTCCCAGATTTCTTATCACTAACCCTAGTACTGAGGCAGAGATGTTTCCTGTTTGTGCTTTTTAGGTCCGTCTTACGAGGAAGTAGGACATATGACTTGTTGACTCCGGGTGTTCTCGACATATGACTAGAGATTCTAGATGGTTCTCCTCCCTCACACGTGCATCCAGTAATGAATTGATTACCTTTGGGGATGCTTCTACCGGGACCGTGACAGCCAAGGGCACTGTGCGCGTCAACAACAATTTCATGCTTAAGGACGTCGCTTTGGTAAGTAAGCTGAGGTATAATCTGCTATCTGTTTCTCAGCTGCTTGATGAGGGTCTAGAAGTAAGGTTTAAAAGTGGTGAGTGTAGAGTTCTAGATTCCTCGGGTGAGCTTGTCTTTGAGATCTCCAGGTTTGAGAGGATCTTTTGTACTGATTTCAGTATTTCCTATGCTTCCAGTTCTAGATGTCTTGTAGCTTCTGATTCTCATTATCTTGTTTTGTGGCATCGTAGACTTGGGCATATAGGCTTTGATCACTTGTCTAGGGTTAGTTGCAAGGATTTGATTAGAGGTTTGCCTAGGCTGAAGGCTGTTAGAGATCTTGTGTGCTCGCCCTGTAGACATGGTAAGATGATTTCTGCTTCTCATCCACCTCTTACCTCAGTGATGATTGATGGACCAGGACAGCTTCTGCACTTAGACACTGTTGGTCCTTCTAGAGTTCAGTCAGCCGGTGGGAAATGGTATGTGTTTGTGATTGTGGATGATTTCTCCAGGTATTCATGGGTTTATTTTCTGGTTTCTAAGGACGAGGCTTTTGACTTCTTTAGAGAATTGGTCCTTAGACTTGTTGTTGATCTTCCTAGAGTCTTGAGAGCCATTAGGAGTGACAATGGGACATAATTCAAGAATTCTTCATTTACTACCTTCTGCACTGATAGGGGAATTGAACATCAATTCTCTTCTCCTAGAGTTCCCCAGCAGAATGGTGTTGTAGAGAGGAAGAACAGGACCCTTGTAGAGATGGCTCAGACCATGTTAGATGAGCATTCCACACCTAGGAGGTTTTGGGCTGAGGCGATCTCTACTGCTTGTTATATCTCTAATAGGGTTTTCTTGAGATCTGTGATTGGCAAGACTTCTTTTGAGCTTAGAATTGGTCATACGCCCAAAGTCTCTCATTTCAAGATTTTTGGTTGCAAGTGCTTCATTCTTAAACATGGCAACCTTGATAAATTTGAATCCAGATGTTCTGATGTCATATTTCTTGGATATCCTGCTCATTCTCGTGGCTATCGTGTATTCAATTTTAACACTAACAAAATTGTTGAGACTTGCGAAGTTACTTTTGATGAGGCTAGTCCTGGTACTAGACCCGATGCTGCAGGTACACAGGTTCCTGAAATTCGAGAAAGCATCTTCGTCGACGATGACTCTGAGGATGAGGACCCAATCCATCCTCCAGTCACATCTGAGATGGTTGGAGAGCCTGCTTCCACTACTCCAGCTTCAGCCGAGCAGCCTCCTCCTATCTTCACCGACGATATGAGTGACTCTACTCCTACCTCGACAACTCATGAGGTAGATGCCACTTCTGCACCAGGAGCTCCTCTTCACATTCTGCGACGGCATCCACCTGAGCAGATGATTGGGGATCTTCAAGAGTGAGTCACTTGCTCCAGGTTTATTTCTCCTGATTCTCATGCACATTCTGCTTTTGTCGCTTCTTTTGAACCCTGAGATATCACCAATGCTTTATCTGATGCCTCTTGGGTCAATACTATGCATGAAGAGCTTGAAAATTTTGAAAGAAACAAAATCTGAACCTTAGTTGAGCCTCCTTCTGATCATCATGTAATTGGGACAAAATAGATTTTTAAAAATAAGCAAAGTGAGGATGGGTTGGTTGTTCGCAATAAGGCTAGACTTGTAGCTCAAGGTTATTCCCAGGTAGAAGGCTTAGACTTTGAAGAGACCTTTGCTCCTGTAGCTAGATTAGAAGCCGTTCACATTTTACTAGCATTTACAACATCTAAGGGTTTTAAGCTTTATCAAATGGATGTTAAAAGTGCTTTCTTAAATGGTTTCATAGAAGAAGAGGTCTTTGTCAAGCAACCACCTGGTTTTGAAAATCATAAGTTCCTAAACCATGTTTTTAAACTCTCTAAAGCCTTGTATGGATTGAAGCAAGCTCCTAAAGCTTGGTATGACAGGCTTAAGAGTTTCTTGCTTAACAATGATTTCAAAATGAGAATGGTTGATAAAATTTTGTTCACTCTCAGGCATGGCAGTGATTTTTTATTGGTTCAGATTTATGTGGATGATATCATATTCGGTGGTTCTTCTAATGCTTTAGTGTCCAGATTTTCAGATTCTATGAGCAGGGAGCTCGAGATGAGCATGATGGGAGAATTGACATTCTTCCTTGGTCTTCAAGTCAAGCAACTGAAAGAATGTACCTTCATTCACCAAAGTAAGTACACAAAAGATCTTCTTCGGCACTTCGACATGGGAAGCATTAGGCCAATGTCTACTCCCATTGCCACAACCACCGTGCTAGACCCTGATGAGGATGGAGAGCCCGTGGACCAGAAGGAGTACCACAGTATGATCGGCTCCCTCCTCTACCTCACTGCGTCGAGGCCGGGCATACAATTTGTAGTATATCTGTGTGCTCGCTTTCAGGCTTCCCCTTGTGCTTCTCATCGTCAAGCAGTACGTCGCAGCTTCAGGTACCTCCAAGATACTCTTGACTTTGGACTCTGGTATTCTTCTTCTTCTGCTCTCTCTATTCGGGCTTTTTCTGATGCTGATTTTGCGGGGTGTAGAGTGGATAGGAAGAGCACTTCTGGCACTTGTCATTTCTTAGGCACATCTCTTATCTCTTGGTCTTCTAGAAAACAGTCTTCTGTTGCACAGTCCACAGCCGAGGCCGAGTATGTAGCTGCAGCCAGTAGTTGCTCTCATGTTCTCTGGATCGTATCTACTCTTTGGGACTATGGGTTATTTTTTTGTAGTGTTCCTCTTTTCTGTGACAACACTTCTGCCATAAACATTGCCAAAAACCCAGTGCAACATTCTAGGACTAAGCACATTGACATTCGATATCATTTCCTTAGAGACCATGTTGAGAAGGGTAATGTTGTGCTTCACTTTGTTGAGTCTGAGCAACAGGTTGCTGGTATTTTCACTAAAGCTCTTGATTCTTCTCGCTTTGCTACCTTGCGGGGAGAGTTGTGGGTTGTTAGTCCTCTTGGCCTGTTTTGAGGGGGAGTTTGCTCTTTTTGCATTCATTGTATCATAATGCATTTTAAAATTCATACATCTTGCATTGTAATATAAACTTGTGGAGCTTTGATTATTATCCTTGTATGGCTTGTTTTCTTAATTTATACCATGTCATGTCTTGTGCTAGTCTGCTAGAGTTTTTTTATGGCTCTTCGTATTTAGCTTAGCCTTTGGCATGCTAGTTTTATTATCTGTGAGCAAATTGAATCAAAACATGACTTGTTGGATCTTGTGACCAATTTTACTTTAGTGATCCTTTCATGATTCATGCCATGTCATATAGGATAAACTGAGTCTTGAACTTATTTTGAGCTGAAAATTGAGCTATGTTAATTCTTAAGTCAAGCAAATGAAAAATGAGCTTTTCTGTGCGAAAAAACTGATCTCACCAATTCTTTCTCATGTCTCATGAGACTACTTGCCATTGCACTAGGCATGAACTCAGGGGGAGTTTTGGATGACCTAGACCACTCTTTTAAGCTTCATGCTTAAGATGGTCGCGGCAAGGCTTGAGATCTAGCACAATGCTAAGAGAACAAAAATGTCAATTGGTTGAAGCTTAGAAGGCAGTTGTGGATGGCTCCTAGTCCAGGACTTGCTTTACTAAGATAAAATCAATTATTTTTATCAAAATGCTCAAAGTGCTAAATGCTTGAACAACTTGCTCCATAATTGAACTCATAATGCTCTACATTGACTCAGTATGGCTTATAGACATGACTTGACTCATTTCTAGATACCTTTAGTGAAACTATGATTTTGAGTAACTTGTCATTCTATTAGTTCATTCAATCTCAGATTATTACTATTTTGGTCTTAGCTTTGTTGTACATATTTTGCTATGAATGAACACAGCTTCTTCACATAATATGGCTTGGTGTAATACTTGTACTGTCTTCATGGATAATCTTCATGGCTCCTTTTGCTAAAGTTCAAAAACAAAAAATTGAAAAACTACAGCCATTCCTTCATGCTCTATCTTCTTCTATGCACCTTGATGAATTCATTGTCAAAGGGGGAGAAAGATTGGTAAAAATGTTGTTTTACAGCTTTTTGGAGTCATAGGGGGAAAATGAATTTTCTGGAAATTGGTGATCATAGTGAGTGGGAACTAAATTGCATTCCCTTGGTCTTATTACCTTTTCTTATTTTTATTTACAATTCTAGAAGACTCACAATGATCAAAGGTCAAACAGAACAATTGTTCTTTCATATGGACCTAAGTGAGATTTTTGGCTACTCTCTGGAAATTAAAATTTTTTATGCTCTCTTTGCCTTAACTCACTTACCTATGCTATTCTGAAGCCAGCTTGGTCATTTCCTAGGCTTTCTCTTGCTTATGGACCAAGTTGTGCCTTTGCGCAAAAACTGCGAGTATTTTACTTTCAAACCACAAACTTACATTTTCTAGGAGATTGCCAATGTGTTCATCAAAGGGGAGATTGCGGATATCGTGCGGATATGTGCATGATCTTAGGATGATGAGTCAATTAGCAATGACATTGTTGGTTTGCCTAATCTTGCGTTTTCGGAAAAGCTCCAATGCTGTTCAGACCTCAGGCGATCAGACCGGTGGCACTGGCGGTCAGACCGGCCGTGTGGCAGTCCGATCGGCAGCTCTGGCGGTCCGACCAACAAGGACTTTTGAGTGAGTTCGGAGCTAGGCCAAAAATAGAGGGTGTAGGCAAGAGAGGGGAGTCTCTTGCATTTGGTCTCATATTTTTTGGAGCTTCCAGTCAAAAGTTATATTCATTTGAAAATTCCAGAGAGTTCTCAAATTTCCAGGGTGAAATTTTGGTTAAGTCATTTCGGGCGGTCTAACCGGCTCATACAAATCGGTCTGACCGGTTTGAGATCGGTCAGACCGGCCAGGTATGGAGGTCAGACCGGTTTCCACTTGTTCGTCGGCCATCTTGGCGGCGTTGTGTTTTGGTTAAGTCTAGTGCATGAGTTTCAATGCATTAATGTTGCATATTGCATGTTTTGAGCTAACGTGGGTCAAGTTGTGAAGAACTTTTTTTCGGATACGATTTCTTGGTCTATTGCTGTGCAGGTGGCTTGCAGGTCAACGACGGTCAACGGCGAGGTGGATCAGGACTAAGTTTGGAGAGCTGAGGTCCAGAACGATCATGGATGCTGGGTGAAGTCGTGTGACTCAAGCATGGCGCAGAATGGATAAGATTGTTTGAACGGGCAGTTTGTTGCAGCTGGTTGGATCAAGCGGCGCGGGGGTCGGTGCAAGTGCCTTGGAGGTTCCGATGGGATTCGGACGGGAGAGACTTGCCGACATGATGAGAGTCGCTGATCAACCTACACGTGACGGCGGCGATTGCTTCGATCAGAATACGTGTATGTGTCCCGTTTGTATTGGGCCTTAACGGGAGCCCATTAGGTGAACTCTTCTAGAACCTAGGTCTCACTATAAATAGAGGGGGTGGTTGCCAACAGCCCTCAAGCGCCTCATTTGCAAAAACCCTAGTTTGTTTTAGGGTTTGGAGAGGAGAGGAGAGGCTAGGTTCTAGAGAGGTGATTTGGGTATGTGCTCATGGATTGAGCTCTTGTCCTCCTTGAGGGAGTGGCTGTAACAAGCAACATCTTGAATTAATCTATGGATGTTTGTTCAAAGATGAGTCCTCTTGTGTTTTCCTCTCTTTTGATGATTTTGGTGCTTCCTTGATCCGGTTATTTTTTGTTGGTCTCTTGACCTCTTTTACCTTGCTATGATGTATGGGAATACTCCTAGGATCATCTAGATCATCAATCCCCCACGAGCAAGATTTGGATCAAGTTTTTCGTTTAGCTCGGTTTTGAACTCTCCTTTGGTAAAATAGAAAAAGGTCAAAACTTTGACGTAGATCTGGACGATCGTTGCTTGGAATAGGTTCCAGATATCCTTAGGAAGGTGTGTTCCAAATTTGGTCAAGTTTCATCGGATAAATCAAAAGTTAGACCGATTTTTGTTTTGATTTGGTACGTCTCAGACCGTTCGTCGGGGCGGTCAGACCGATTTCATAACGGCGGTCAGACCGCCAAGCAATTAGACCGCCAGTTGGCCATCGGTCTAACCGCCCCATTGAGTTGGATCTCCTTATTTTGGGTCTTTTGTTTGAGGGGTTAATCGGATTCAGCATAAGGCTTTCTCTGTGTATTTACTGATCTTCTTAGCTTTCATAGCTATTGGAGAAAAGTCAGTGTTGAATTTGATTAAGCTAAAAATCAAGAAAGCGTCTATTCAACCCCCTCTAGTCGCCTTTCCGGTCCTACAGCAGGCGGCAGTGCAGCTCTACCTGGCTGCACCCCCACCACTCAATGCCCGCCCTTGCTTTTGTTTTATGTCTCCGTACATGCCACTAGGCTTGGTAGCCTTTCTAAAGCAACAAGAATATGTCTCGTGCTAGTAGTAGTAACAGGAAAAGGTGGCCAGTCAATCTCAATACCTGGCTAAGACTGCTAGTAATATCGTAGTACGCGCAACTTGTGCTTTTGCCCTCTGATGGAAGAAAATCTAGGTCCTGTGCTACAAATGGGAGATCATCTTAATTTCATCTTTGTACAGCATGCAAGTTGCCTGTGTGTTAGCTTAACTACATGCATCAAAAGTCCAAGATGATCTAGCCTCAGACTAGACAAGGTCCAATACAGACACGGGCCATTCGGACGCGTCAGACATCACCCTACTCACTACTACAAAAAGTTAATATTAGACATCTCATCGCACACGATTGATCAAAACCATCTGTATTATGACAAAAACAGTTTGTATTAAATACAAATATAGATGGTTCGTGTTGAAAACCGTTTGTGATATTTAGTAAGAACCGTCTGTGATACTTCACATATGATTTTCAACATGAACCGTCTGTGACTTTTTGTCCTCATCACAGACGGTGTGTATTAAAAACTGTCTGTGATAAGTATCTTTTGATTTTACCATGACTTTAAATGCCAAACTCTCTGATTTTACCATAGTTTGAAGAAATTCCCAACTATGTGATTTTACCATAACTTGAAAAAAAATGTCTAATTATGTTATTTTACTATGACTTGAAATGCCAAACTAGGCATTTCAACTCATAGTTGCCTAACTCTGTGATTTTACCAAGGCTTGATGCCTTACTCACTGATTTTACAATAACTTGAAATGCTTAACTAGGCATTTCAAGTCATGGTAAAATCACAGACGGTTCATATTGAAAACCGTTTATTAAGTATTAAAGACGGTTCTGAACAAGAATCGTTTGTGATATTACATCACATACGATTTTTGTTTGAAACCGTTTGTGATTCGCAGCGTGGGAGGGTGAAATTTTTTGAACGCGTACGTGAGAGACGAAATGTTTTTGTGTTGTCCTTATATATTATAGCTACTCCCACCTTGTCTTCAATCAGTCTCTCCCTCTCCCCTCCCTACGCCGAGCTCTGGCAATTGCCCTCGATTCCTCAATGCGGTTCGGCAAGGAGACGCAGCCTGTTGTTTCATGGCGCCTTCGGTGAGCGGGCGTTGCGGCTCGACCAGTACCGCCAGATCTGGCTGCCCTCCATCTTGGCTTCAGGTGAGCACGGAGTTTTGCCCCCAAATCCATATCCTGGCTTTCTTCTCACTCTGATTTCGTCCCCTGCATCCTGTCAGATTTTGTTCTCAATAAGGACCCCCCATCTGTGGTCGACAAGGGAGGCCGATTCTGTTTGAGATGGACGCCTCTACTCAACCTCGTCCTCGATAGAGAGTGAGACATTGATCGAGAGAGAAAGAGAGAGAGTATCTTTTAATTACCTTCTTATAAATTATCGAAAGAGCATATAGAAACTATTGTCCAGCAATTGATTGGTTTGGCTCAAAATTTGATTTTTTTTTTCAATACAAAAAACTATCACAGACAGCTTTTACAAAAATAGCCCGTATGTGATAGTCTATTTTCACAGACAGTTCTGAACAAAAACCGTATGTGATAATTTACTATCACAAATGGTTATTGTTCAGAACCGTCTGTGATTGCTTTTTTCACAGACGGTTAAAAAAATCGTCTGTAATGACCACATAGTATCACTGACCCATAAAGTTAGAGGATTCAAAAAACCATCTACGATGACGATTTTGAACCGTCTGTGATTACCTTTTCTGCAGTAGTGACTCCACTCACTCCCTTGGTTCATCCCAACTGCATAGCATATAGCCCCAACCTTATCCATCTATGTAAAGCCACAACCAATCCGCTGCCCAAGATGAAGAAAGATGGCTTCATCTATGCCTTCGATCGCCGCAACCCCACTTTCAGGCGAGTCCCCACCCATGCCCCTGTGCCACTCCACCTAAGCTTCCCCGTGTCCTTACGGCTCTATCCCGCTCCAATGCGAATGTTTCGCTCGGACATCCCACTCCACCGACCACACACCAAAAGCAACACACCATTGCAAGCGACGCCTCACTGCATTTCTCTCCCACTCGCACAGTCGCATACCACACCTTGGCCCCGGTGACTCTCCAACCGTCCACGACTCTAGCGAGCTCCAAATGTCCATGCACGCCTGCGCCGCATTGCTCATGCCTACCCTGTTCCCCTCAGTCTCCTCCCAACTTCAAGCCACATCCGACTCCACCATGCTCACTTGCTTCTTCCTCTCCCTCGACTCTTAGTGGTGCCCAACCTCGCATGGGAGGAGGCTACCATCGCCTGATCTGGCTGGGAAGGAAGTTGTCCTCGCATGAGAGTGAAGGGAAGAGCCCGTCGTCGCCTAATCTATCAACTACGAGTCATCATGCTACCCGTTGCTGCGAGAGTACGCCAGATCTAGCAGGGGAAGAGTCGATCGTCATCGGGTCTGGTGGGGAAGGAGGTTGTCATTGCTGCAAGGCCGTCAGATCTGATTTGTTGCACATGTTTGGCCTATTTGTTGCAACACCCTTTCTCAATTGTTGCAGTAAATTTTATTGTAATAGGGTTATGATTTTGATGCTACCTCTTGTTTCCATTTGCTGTGAACGAGTTCACCAATTGTTGCAACCATGAATGCATAATGCTGCCACTATTATTTTTGAATGTTAAAGTTTTGTAATATCATAGATTTGTTCGTGCTCGAATCTATGAACTAGTTTTCAAACATAGTGTGTTGTGCAGTGAACAAGATTAGCATGTTTTACACATTTCTGTTGAGAGACGACTTTTTTAAAGAAACTTTCTTGAGATCAAAGACTCATTTGTTGTGCATGTTGACATGATTTGTTGCTTGCATTGTTTTGAGATATTGCGCTCTAAGCGAACGATGGTTCGGTTCTTATCGTACGTCCAGGCACTAGTCTCTCCCTATGGATATACGTGGACTAGTCTCTCCTTATGGATATACGTGGCGCGCTCTGCAAAGTTTCTATGGTCTAGAACTCTAGGTCTCAGATGCACCCTACCTAGACCTGGGAGTTGAGCCGTGCCTTTTCAGGGTGGCCCGAGGTCCAGCCGACACAGCACGACCCAAACACAGTACGACACGCCTAGTTGGGCCATGCCCGGACCGTCCAGGCACAAAAGCGGCACACCGGCCCTTTCCTTTCTTTCCACTTATGCCTTCCCTTTCTTCTCCCGATACTACCTATGCCTTCTCTTCTTCCCTAAGACTGCCTCTGCCTTCTCTCCTCCCCACACGCCCTCTCTCCCCACGCGCCATCGGCCGCCTAACTCCCTCCCTCCCCACACGCCGCTGTGGAGCCACCCTCCCTCCACAGGTCCAGCGAGGTGGTGGCGGCGAGGTGATGGCAGCGAGGCGAAGTGCAGGTACATGCGACGAGGTGGGCGCACACGGCTAATGCAGGAGGAGGCGACGGGGGCTGAGGCGGGCGGTAGAGGCCGAGGTAGGCGAGCTACAGGCGCGATGTGTGGTGCCCGTGTCGGCACGGCACGACGGTAGCATGGTGTGTCATCGTGTGGAGCTGGGCCTTGCTGTGCATGCCGCCATGGCACGAGGCTCGCCGTGCCCAGCATAGCCTGACTCCCACCTCTAGCCCCACCACACCGCGGTTTGGTTAGCTTGTGACTCCTCCTTTTCAAGTCGCATCCTGTCATAGATGTCGTAGATCGCGCCGTGCCGGGTGTATATATTCTTGTGCATCTCACCGGGCTACGTTTTACTCCACTTTGGATGTGGTGGGTCTCACCCTCTTTCCCATCCCCATTATTGCATCCATCAAGCAAGCCATGTTCTCTAAATATAATTACATGTGCGGAGTGGTTTAATGGAATCTATCGCGTATTTTTGGTGTTCAACGCTTACTGGCCGGTATGTATGTGGACAATGACAATCCAGGGGAAACGTAAGAACTAAGAACTTGCGTCGCATAATGGGGAACTGCACAATCGTGTATCGCCCATTTGATCACGCACTCGTAAAACACACTTGTTGTTCTATGCCTCCCTAACTCTACGCTTATAGCAGTGGCACCAGATCCCACCGATTGCGAGTGCCCTGGCGCGTCCGGTAGAAATGGGTGAGTGGGCACTGCGGCTGAGTGGATTGTACGTACACATGTCGGCCGTGAGGCACGCAGTGCAAGTTGGCGCGGTCCGTCCACTCGGCTGCCAAGCTGGGGAGTGGGTGAGGGCGGTGGCAAGCTACGACGGTGGAGTTCCGGCGAAGATGCGAGTACAGTGCGTTCCTGGGCCTGAAGAATCTGTTTTTATCGGTGTGAGGTGTCGGAGACGATGAACACGGCCGAAACGGGGCGGTGATGAGTCCACCGGACTTGGAGGGGACGAAGTCACCGACATTACATCCGACAAACAAACTGAGCTACCGATCTGGAAGCAGTGAAGAAAGGGGGCGCAACAATTGAGACTAATCTAGCAACAATGAAGAACGGGGTTGCAACAAAATTGCAAAACACATGCAACAACCCACGGAAGGAGGATCCTCACGGATGTCGCCGAGCAGGGCGTGGCGGCACCTGGACGGGATCTCGCATGAGTATGGTTTGGAGGCACCTTACTTGCCACTCATCGGCGGCTCGACGGTGTGCACCACCATGCGCTGCAACACCATCCCCTTATCAGACAAGATCGAGATCCACTCACCTGCCTAACGTGATCGAGAACTAGGTAGAGAGTACATGGATGGGAGAGAGGGAGGGGAGGGGGAGATGGAGGGAGGAGGAGAAGTGTCGCTCCAGCGGCGAGCTACTATGCTGGATGTGGGAGGATAGGAGAAATCAGTTACTCAGTTGAGAAAGAAATAGGAATTAGGTGAGAGAGAATGATACTTGGGGATGGCGATGCCTTTCGTCTTCCCATATCATCGAACGATCAGTGGGGTAGCATTACCCATCAATGTATCATCACCCTGTCGGCTGTTGCCGACATCACAAGTGCAGCGCAAGAGCTTGCGTGATCATTCTGGGAGAAACGAGCTTGCCTAATAATTACCTGTTGATTAATCGCGGCAGCAAGTTAGTTTGCTGTGAATTTCACGTGGTCTGCCAACACATGAAATTGAAGCACTAGCTCAACTGACACATATAACCAGGGAAGCAAGGTCAAATGAAAAGCACAATCCATGGTAACTTGCTTGTGCTTACTTTTACAATGGTCTCGCTGGAGCTGCTCTTGTTTCTTCCCGTACGTACGTGTTCCACCAAAATTCCACAAATTTAATTTATTACCCACATTTCTGTTCCTGTGTTGAACTCAAGAGTACACTAATTGCCTCACTTGGATACGTTATTATCCACCCAATTTCCGCATGGCTAGCACGAACTGCTGTTAGACGTAGTACACACTAGCTAGTACACTACTGCCTACCATCTACCGTATCCATGGAAGCATTCGGACAGCAGGGACACGCTAATCGCCGTATAAAAACACCCAGCGAAGCCGATGCCCGCATGCACGGCGGTGGCTAGCTTTAGCAGGGAGACGTTGAACCTAACGTAGATCTGGGATGATATTTTCGTACGGAACGCATAGACAACTCAGAAATATACCATCTCTTTCCTTTCATCTGTTGGCGGTGGCGTGGCGGTGGCGTGGCAATGCGCCACTCCACCTCCTCGGGGCTCCTCTCTGCCGCGTAACCAGCTGTCGGCCACCCCACGTGCGGGTCCTTTGGCCGCATCCTCCTGTACTGCTGCTGCTCGAGCCTTAACGACGCCCAGGTACCACCATACTCCTGCTAGCTAGTGCTAGTGTAACCGTCGAAAGATTTCCTGCAATCAGAAATCTCAGCGTTGTACGCGGCTACGCATGCCTCTGCATTTATCGGATACGAGTACTAGAGATAGCAAGAGAGAACAGCATATAATACAGGAGAGACAAAAGACAAGCATGTGAAAGTCGACAGCGCTACTGGTGAATCGATACTAGGCAAGAAACGGCGAAACAAACTGTAATCGATGGCACAAATGTGAGAATACGTGGGACAAAGATGAGACTCGCGTATATACGGAAGTAACTGAACCCGAATCACGGTCACCGTCGTGTTAGGCGCGGTGAAAGTGTCGGCACGGGCGCGAGGAGGCGGCGGCGGCAGCACAATTACTACGTCGTCCCTTTCCCCTCCCTTGGAACAGTAACTAAAATCTTTTGGCATCATCGGGTGCTTTTGGATTGCTAACCTTTTTTAAAGAGTATAAATACTGTCCAAGACAAACGGAGGCTCGTTAATTGTGCGGTACTGGGTTCGGCATAAAGAGCTCTCATTGTTTTGTACGTACCTTGATCCTCGTGCTGGTTATTTTTCCAATTCCCGCATTGCCCCGGAAGTTTCTTTAGGAGTATTTTACATCAACTGAGTCGACTTCCCCCTCCCCTTCGAAGTGCATTACCACGAGACAACTCAAAATATGCTATTGCTAACCAAGTGGTAATGGCAATCATCAATCAATGGTAGCGACTAGCGAGTGAGAAATATGCATGCTTGAATCCACGTAATGAGAAGACAATTAGACAGAGATCTCTGATGGGACCCTTGGATTTGGTAGAGTTAACTCGGTCAAAAGCCTTCCTAACCAAATATTAAGTTAACACACCAAGTTGGTGGAATAAACTAACCTAACACACCAAAAAATCTTTTTTTTTTCAACTACTAAGCCACCCGATTACTCAAACAGTAATTTAGTTTAACGAGTTTGGTGCAAAACACAAAATTTGAATCAAACTAACCTACATAAATTAAGGTTAGCTAACCTGGTTATGTTAACCCACCGAACTAAACGCATCCTCTAATTCGCTTTCTCCGGGATTCCAAACAGCTTATACTCTTTCATTACTCTTTTGTATAATAGTGTTTTTAAAGAGAATGCAAAGGGATACATCAGAAAAGATAGATATACATAGTATGATCTCCTTCCTGCTCACAGTAGTTACTGCTTCCCGGTACAGAAACGGGGGCGGAGGAGGAGGAGGAGGAGGAGGCCAGGGGCATTACGGCCATAACACAAAGGAACGGAAACAGGGATCTACCCTCTCCCGTCGCGCCCGCGCTTCTCCCTCCCCCCGTTGCCGTGCGTGCGTGCGTGCTAATTAACCCCGTCTTGTCTTACTAAAGCGCCGTCCCCCAGTGTGGTGTGCGTAAGTGAGTGACCCGACCACGCGAAGCATCCAGCGGCCAGCGCTCTGCTCGCCACTGCCACCTCCATGCCCCACCACCACCACCACCTCGCCTCCTCGAGACCCCAACCCTAGCCGGCCCCGATGCGTCCCCGTCGCCGCCTCCTCCTCCTCCTACTGGCCCTCGCCGTCTCCGGCGAAGGCGCGGCCGCCGACACGGCCCCCGCCCCCGCGAACGCCACCTCGCCGCCGCTCGCCTGCTCCGAGCTCTCGCGCGTCTGCACGGCGTTCCTCGCCTTCCCGGCCGCCGGCGCGGCCGCCAACGCCAGCGTGCTCGAGTCCATGTTCGACGCCTCGCCGGGCGACCTCACCGCCGACGCGGCCGCCAGCCCGGGCTACGCCTTCGTGCGCAAGAACTGCTCCTGCCTCGCCTCCCGCACCTACCTCGCCAACACCACCTACACTGTCCCCGCCGCGGCGCCCCCCAACAACACCGCGGCCGACGTGGCGGCCGCAGCGTACGCCGGCCTCGCCGTAACGCCGCCGGGTGGAGCGGCGCAGCGCCCGCCGCGCCCCGGCGCCGTCGTGGCGCTCCACCTGCTCTGCGGCTGCTCGTCCGGCCCCTGGAACTACCTCCTCAGCTACGTCGGTGTTGACGGCGACACGGTGGAGTCGCTATCGAGTAGGTTCGGGGCAAGCATGGATGCCATCGAGGCCGCCAATGGCATGGCCGGCCCTGACCCCATCACCACAGGGAAGGTGTACTACATCCCACTCAACTCAGGTGAGCCACTATTTAATGATCATTTCTACAATTTCTTCAAAAGTTTCTATTTTTATAAATTTGCGGTTCTGTTCTCTTCCCTCGGCTTGTTGGGTAGTTGCATACATGGATGATGGATCTCTAATTACTGCTCGTTATGAAGTTCGGATACTTTGGATTTATGGGTCTGAGTTTGCATAGGGACCTCAAGGCAATCACGTTTTTCTTCTTGTGGCTGCACCGAGAATTTTCCAATTGTTTCATGAAGATGGTGAATCATTTTGTGTCAAATTATATTTCTGATAGAGTATAGATATATGTGTGTTCTTTAGTGAGGTGGCAACATGTGCCCATATCAACCGGCTAAAACTGGGCTTGAACAGTTTGTTTATTTCTTTTGATCAAATCAAATGGGAAGGAGTTGGAACACAACCTGTCAACCTGGACCTCGTAGTTTATTAGGATCAGTTTGTTTCAACAAGTTTGAGAAAATTGCTATCAGCACAGAATCGCATGATTTGACTTGATGGCCTTCAGATAATATACTAAATGGAGTTAAATAACCCCTCGACTGGTTTGGTAGCATCTTTAGATGTGCTGTTTATGTACGAGACTACGAATGTGGCACAAGGAGGCACATTGTGACATTGCGTGATTGCAGTTAACACATGCCATGCACGTAATTTTCATTTAGAACTCAACCTAATTATGTCACCAAATATAAGGTAGTAAGTTGAGATATTCAATAGCAGAGAGGCGGCATGGACCGCAGTGTGCTCAACTGCTCATTTCTCGAGAACTTAAATGCTGAGCATCTCAATATGAGGCAATGTCGGCCTTTCCAGCCAGCAAAGGCCTCCGATTTATTATTCTTATTCTGCGGAGTTACCCTTTCTTTAAATATTTTCTTCTTGGCATGATTACAGTGAAATCCTATGTGGTGCCATCAATTTTCTTACTGTCCTTTTTGTAATTTTCCTTCTACTCCTAGTTTGTAATGAAGTTTGTTTTTGAAAGTAACCTCTTCCACCTTTTTTATACTTAATTCCTGTATATCCTGTGCAGTTCCTGGCCAGCCTTATGCTGCGAGTTCTCCTCCCGCGCCTGCTCCTTCGCCAGCACCCACTCAAAATACATTGCCAGGTACCTATTACAACTCATTCCATAATGTTTTGAGTATGCTTTGTTTCATGTTTCTAATATTAGTATTGCCACATTTTGTATTTTTGGGTGATTTTTAGGCTGCTATATGATATTTTGAGGACAATTAGTTCCAGGATTGTTTGCAAAATTTGTGCCCCCACATTGTTGGTTTCTTCTTTTTTTAATTTTTTTTCAGCATATTATTCACATATAAGGGTCCTTGCCCTATAGTTTTGTGTAAAGTATTAGTGTTGAAAATGTCATTTTGTTAACTAGGAGTATCTCCAATTAACATGTTCTTTATTATGATAACCTAACAGAGTATTTGTCTGACATACAACTGCAGATATATCAGAACATCATTCCTCAAAATTCCCTTATGGATGGGTTATTGGCAGCATGGGAGTTGCGCTTGCTTTGATTGCTATTGCTCTCCTGGCACTTGTTCTGTGCAAGTTCTTCCAATACAATCTCCAAGCTCCAAATAACCAGAGAAAGAGCCCAGACCAGCCTGCATCACACAAATTTCAACTTCTTAAGAGTGGTAGTTTCTGTTATGGTTCTGGAAGATACCTGTGCTGCCAATTTGGAAATGGGAAACAATCAAGAACAGATGGTGGAGATCATCATATCAATATCCCAAAAGGTCAGTTCACTTTTTGTTAAACATCCTTGAGCTCCACATCATTATAACCCTGGTGGAAAATGGGTTTTGTAAAGTTCATTTCAGGTGGATATATTTAGTGACATTAAATAGAAGAGTGGTTTGATAAAACTGGTACATTATAAATCCACATTACTGTTTGACATGCTGTAACATGCAACTTAAATTCCTGATGGATGCATATTAATATGAGGAATGTGTTCTCGCTGATCACATTGTGCACTCATGTCATGTTATTGCATAGAACACCCATGCCAGCATTTTATTTGCATTATTTTGTTACCTGTCCTGCAATGGTTCAAGCGAGAGTAGAACTTTCATAACCTATTCAGGTCTGTATGGGTTCAAGTAACACCAAGTAGACCCTTGCAAAAAAAAAAAGTAACACCAAATAGAAATAAACATCCCAAGTACTTTGGCCAAATAGGATCCTAGAAAAACAAAACTGCTGAGATGGAAATTCACAATTAAAATATCATTTTGACGAACTATTGCTATTACAAACTAATTTTGATTCCTTTTGTTCCTATCATATACAAGCTGTTCTGAGTCTTCCTCTATTACAGGTATGGTTGTAGACGTGTTTGATAGAGAGAAGTCCATTGTGTTTACATATGAAGAAATACTCGCATCAACTGATTCATTTTCTGATGCAAATCTTCTGGGTCATGGTACATATGGCTCTGTTTACTATGGTGTTCTTCGAGACCAGGTCTGAGATCCGAGCGGACCATTTCTATGCAAAACTTTTACTATGCGTTGCCTTGTCAATAACAAAAAATGATGTTTACAGGAGGTCGCGATAAAGAGAATGACAGCAACTAAAACTAAAGAATTTATAGTAGAGATTAAAGTTCTTTGTAAGGTGCATCATGCCAGTCTGGTATGTCATTTTACAGTTCTCATAAAATCCTTAGTCTAGATTGTATCTTAATTGTATATGTTTTTTGAACTTTCATTTGTGTGATCCATGTTTTGTCAAAGGTAGAGTTGACTGGCTATGCAGCAAGTAAGGATGAACTGTTCCTGGTTTATGAGTACTCTCAAAAAGGTTCACTCAAAAATCATCTTCATGATCCTCAAAGCAAAGGTATACTGCCATCTGGCACTTTTTATGAAGAGAAATTTTACGGTACATTTTACCGGTATCATATGATGGTAGTATAAATAAAATCTGACCATTGATTTGTTAAAAGCATAATAGGCTTTTCTTTGTATTTATAATTTTTTATGAGGCTATTATGAACTTTTCCAACAATGATTGAAAATATTACTATTGTGTCATGTGATCTCTACATAGACAATTACAATTCTACTCTCCTTGGGATTCTACTACTCATAGTACCAGGTGTAGTATAACTAAATTCTAACTAATCTGAATCATTGGATCAAAAAAATGGACGACCCGTATTATATTAAGTGTACCATAATATAGATCTTTATGAAAGCTTTACTTAATCTTACATAACTCTCAGCTTTGTAGAATAAGTAACTTTTCACAAGCTATTCATAAATTCAATATTGTGAAACCCCTACAGTTGCTGTTTAACTCTGATAACTTTCACATGTACTGGTTCCAGCACCTTTAACATGGTATATTTGTATTTGTAGAATACATATCAACTGAAAGACCTATATGTAAAACCTCTGCAAGCTTACTGCTTGAGGACATTTGTCAATGGCTGCTAACTCGATTTTGTCGCCTCACTTCTTAAGCTAATTTTTTGTTTGCACAATTATTTGTACTTTTTTTCCACAGGATTATCATTATTGATTGATTTTGTTTTCTTCGTCCAGGTTACACATCACTTTCTTGGATCTGTAGGGTCCAAATTGCTCTTGATGCTGCTAGAGGACTTGAGTACATTCACGAGCACACAAAGGATCATTATGTTCATAGAGACATCAAATCAAGTAACATCTTGCTTGATAGTTCCTTCAGAGCAAAGGTTAGGTGATTTGAAATTGTTCTTTTCGTGTTTTCCTGCATCAATTATACCAGTTCACAGACTGTCAAGGAATTGCATTTTCGTCCCTTTAGATTTCAGATTTTGGTCTGGCAAAACTCGTGGTAAAGTCCAATGATGCGGAGGCTTCTGTCACAAAAGTTGTGGGTACTTTTGGTTATTTGGCCCCTGAGTAAGTACAGTTTGCTGGTAGCCTGGTACTGATTTAATAAAATCAACTTTTGGCTCTAGTTTTGATATCCTAACAACATTTCTTTGTTCTTGTAGATACCTGCGGGACGGCCTGGCAACTACGAAAAGTGATGTTTATGCTTTTGGGGTCGTAATTTTTGAATTAATATCTGGAAAGGAGGCGATCACAAGGACTGATGGAATTAGTGCAGGTTCAAACTCTGAAAGGCGTTCCTTGGCATCAGTTGTAAGTTTTCAGAGTTCTACATGAGCAATTGAACATTTGATAACAAATTTTACAGCTTATGGGTTTAGAATTATCTTCTCATCCAAGTTTACATGGTTTTCCATCGACTTTGTTCAAGTTTTAGTATATTTTACTTGTTTTACACTTAAACTCCAAAAAATCTGAACAACTTTGGTTTGGACACCCACAGATGTTGAGTGCCCTAAGGAATTGTCCTAATTCGATGTATATGGGGAGCCTGAAAGACTGCATTGACCCTAATCTAATGGACCTGCATCCTCTTGACTGCGTATATAAGGTACGAACAGCAAACACCTGTTTTGCTTGAAATCAGATTATCAGAATTACCTCCTAGTTTTATTGCCTGCACATTTTACATTACCTTTTCTTGAAAGCTAAATCATCACTCTGAGCACTCTAAATTCTTCTGCTAAGATGGCCATGCTAGCAAAACAATGCGTCGAGGAAGATCCTGTTCTGCGGCCAGACATGAAGCAAGCGGTAATCACACTGTCGCAAATACTGCTGTCATCCATCGAGTGGGATGCGACGCTAGCTGGGAACAGCCAAGTGTTTAGTGGTCTTGTTGCTGGGAGGTGATTTGTAAAACAGGCCTGCTTGCTACTCCATGAGCTCTTCGGTAATCTCCTTTCCTGATCCACTAGAGGCATTCTCCTATAATCTTCTCCTATATTTTTACTGGTCCTTTGTCCAGTTGAGCAATTTCTCGCTAGCTTCTTTTGAGAGCATCTACCACAATGCAATATATTTCTTGGTGGGTGGTACAGCATGTATGTGTACCAGAATGTACTCTCCAATGCAATGGTCTTGTATCATTTCGTTTGTTTTGCCGCTGCTGGAATGCATTTGCCCTGTCTCTCTTTTGAGAGGAATTTGCCCTGTTTCTCTAATCCAAGGATCCTTGTGAGTTTCTCTAATCCAAGGACTACATCAATGTTTACATCAACATCTAGTATTACAGGAGGTACAATAGGCCACAAATGCCTCCCAATCTTCAAAGAACAAGCATGTTTAGCTAGCAAATGAGCCTCCATATTACATTCCCTCCTTTTATACAAAACCTTCATTGAAACAAAGGACTTAGCCGTCTCCTTAAAGTCTTGAAGGATCATCGTGTAGGAACACCTTGGCATCTCCTGGATGTTCTTGACCACATTTTGGCAGTCAGAAGCCACTTGCACATTCAGCAACGCACAATCTTCAGCAAAAACAAGGGCTTTTGTGCTTGCTAGAGCCTCCAATGTCTCTGGGTCATCAAAACCGGGGTAAGTCACCGCACTTGCTGCAATAAAGTGTCCCTCTCCATCTCTACAAACAGCAGCCATGGCCCCCATTCTTCCACCTTTCAAAATGGCAGCATCAACATTGATTTTAACATATCCCCTTTTCGGTGGAAACCACCTGCATCTCCTTTTTTCTTTGGGCCTTTCTTTGAGAGCATTCTCATGAGTCAAATTACATACCTTCGGGTCGGCGAGAAGTCTATTCACCACTCCAACCGTAGCAAGAGGGCTTTGGGAAACTCCTTCATGGATGATCTTCCTTCGTGCCACCCAGATCGCCCAACAGGTAGAAATAATCTTGGTGGAATCTGCCGGTTGTATGTTCTGTATAATATAAAAAAGTCACTGTTCCTCATCCAGTAAATCCCAAACACACATAGACACTACACAGTGCAGCAAGGCGTGATCCCAAGTATCAACATCAACACCATAGATTGTGCAGGCTCCTGAGGTCAAGATATGTCTCCTTTGAAACTTGGCAGTCGGGGATGGAGTCCAGAGCAAGTCGCCAAGTAAAGACTCTGATTTTTTAGGGGAGTTTCAGAGCCCACAATGCTTTCCATTCTTTTCTACATGTTGCGCCATCAGAACAATTTGGTCTGCCATCAAAGAAATCCAATCTGCTCATTTTTGTCTTGACAAGCATTCCGTACGCAGATCGGATTGAAAACAGTCCATTCTTTTCATAATGCCACGCCCAACAGTCTTCCTGCAGCCTTGTACTAAGGGGTATACTCCTAATTGCTTCACAATCCATTTCAATGAATACAGACTCTAGAAAATCTTGCTTCTAGATTCTTTGATTAAAATCAATAAGCTCACTTACAAAGATAGGAGGATTTACCACTTTTGCACAAATAGGTCTGAGAATACTTCGGCCATCACCAATTCTTCTCACTAAACCTTGCTTTAAAATGTTAATGCCATCACAGATAGCCCACCATGTCTTCGAGGGGGTACTGCTGAGTCGTGCTCCAAGGAGTTCATCGTGTGGGAAATACACTACATCGTGTGGGAAATACACTACCCTCAAAAGTCGGCCTGACAGAGAATTAGGATTGATCAGCAACCTCCAAGCTTGCTTAGCCAAAAGAGATAGGTTGAAAAGCTCGATGTCCCTAAACCCCAAACCCCCACAGAACTTGTGTTGGGTCAGTTTCTCCCAAGACATCCAGCTTGTTTTCCTTTTGCCATTTCGGCTACCCCACCAAAAATTCCTGAGAAGAGAATTTAAATGATCACACAAACCTCTTGAAAGCCAGAAACAACCCATAGAGTATGTGGGGATTGCTTGGGCAACTGCCTTAATAAGAACCTCCTCCCTCCCCCCCCCATTGATAAGGTTTGTTTCATCCAACCTTGGACCTTCTCCCAAACCCTCTCGTTAAGGTATTTGAAGCCTCCACCTTTTGCGCGCCCAACAGAAGTAGGTAGCCCCATATATCTTTCATGCAGAGATTCATTTTTGACTCCAGTGATCCCCTTAATTTCCTCACGGAGGTCCTGCCTGCAGCCTCCACTAAAGAAAATGAATGATTTGGAGTTAACCCGTTGGCCGGAGGCCTCGCAATACTTCATCAGGTTTTCTTGCACTTTCTGAGCATTGACAGCCGAAGCCCAGAAGAATAAGAGGCTATCGTCAGCAAACAAGAGGTGGTTGACAACTGGGGCTAAATCCACCACTTGAATTCCCTACACACTCGACATTACCTTTTCCTTTCAGGATACTAAAGAGACCTTCTGCACATAAAAGGAACAGGTATGGGGAAATGGGGTCCCCTTGACGAATACCCCTACTTGGCTAGAAGCTTTCCATTTTTTTTTCCCATTGAACAACACCGAGAAAGAGACAGAAGTCACACACTTCATTACTTTCTGCACCCAATTCTCACAGAAACCAAGCTTAAGCATGATTGCTCACAAGAAATTCCATTCCACCCTGTCATAGGCTTTGGTCATGTCCAACTTTAGAGCACAGTGAGCATTCCTTCTCGCATGCTTAGATCTCATAGAGTGTAGGCATTCATAAGTAGCCAACACGTTGTCAGTTATGATTCTACCCAGAACAAAAGCTAATTGTTCATCAGAGATGATGTCAGGAAGCACAATCTTCAGTCTATTAGCCAAAGCCTTGGAGATGATTTTTATATATCACGTTGCAAAGGCTAATAGGACGAAATTGGCTCAAGGATACCTGATTTTGCACCTTTGGAATAAGAACAATGAACGTGCCGTTAATTTCACTCGGAACTTCATCTCCATTCAGAATTGTTCTGGTTATGTCTTCCCCATAAACATCCCAGTAGCACTGAAAGAAATGAGTCGGAAGCCCATCGGACCCCGGTGCCTTCAGAGCCGACATCTAAAAAAGAGTAGTCTTCACCTCCTCCTCCCCCTCAAAAGGACCAGACAGGTATGCATCCATGGCCTCCGTGACCTTATGTGGCACTTGGTCGAGAACGAGGTTCAAGTTCGCAGTCCCCTCTGACTCAAACAACTTATAAAAAAGTTCCGTTATGGTGTTGAGCTCACTCAAAGATGAGCACTTTGATCCATCAACTTGTTGCAACCGCCTTATGTGATTTCTCACCCGCCTTCTGCTTGCTCTTTGGTGGAAGAACACGGTGTTACTATCTCCTTCCCACAACCATGAGATACGTGGCCTTTGCCGCCACATTAATTCCTCATGTATATTGAGAGACGCAATTCTATCAGCGATTCTTTTCTCTTCTTATGACACATCCACTCTTGATGGATCAGCTCGCAGTCATTCCAGCTTCTTCTTCTTTTGTCGGAGTTGCCTTCTGACCGAGCCAAAGCTGCTCTCTCCCCAAGACTGAAGCTCCTCACCAAGGTGAGTAAGTTTGTCATGCAACTCCTTGGCAGTGTTACAATGATCACCATCCCTCCAGACCTGCTAGACTAGAGGGCTTAAAATTTTATTTGTCTCCCACATCTTCTCATATCTAAACAACTTGCCACTCTTGAATTGGTAGTGCCTCTCATCTGGAGTAAAGGATAGAAGGATCGGACAGTGGTCTGAGTTAGCCGTTGTTAGATGTCTCAACAACGCTCTTGGGAACACAGAACACCAGGAAGCAGACGCCAAAACCCTATCCAGCCTTACCCGAGCAAAATGTCCACCGACAGTTCGTTTCTCAAAAGTCCAATCCAAACCCACATAGACAATGTCACAGAGTTGACAAACATCAATCGCTTCTCTGAAGCCTGCCATGGGGCATTCTTCCCGCTCATTGGGTTCCAATTGCTCCTCCCCCCTAAGGATCTCATTGAAATCTCCCAAACACACCCAAGGGAGATCTGAGTCACTCATAGTGCGTCTCAAGAGCTCCCATGTGCGATACCTCAAAGGTATACTTGGTTCCCCATAATTAAAAGTCATTCTCCATAGGATGCCCCTCCCATCTTTCACTTTCGTGTCAATGTGGCTATTCAAAAAATTCAGAACATTAATTGACACCTCCTTCCAAAAGAAGCCCATACCACCACTTCTGCCTGCACTGCTTACAGCTAAATAGGAGTCAAAACCCAAAGTCCAACATAGATTTTCCACTCGGGTCTTTGCAATTTGAGTTTCCATGATGAAAAGAACCGAGGGGGCATGATCCTTCGCGAGATCGTGAAGCTCCTTGACTGTAGCAGGGCTGCCAATCCCATGATAGTTCCAGCATAAGGTCTTCATTGCTCCCAACATCCCTCCTCAAGGGAGTCCGCCAATCTCAACCCCGAAGTGATTTCCCCTTCTTCTACTTAGCCTTACATTTCCTCTTTGGTTCTCTCACTTTACCTTCTAAATTCCTTTGCTCACCATCACTAGCTGGACTGGAAGCTCTATTATTGCTATGAGGGCTACGGGTGCTTCAAACTTGCCCACCAGACCTCCCACTTTCCCAGTCACCGACGCCAAAGCCATGGCTGGTGACACCACGCTCGGCTTCTCTGGGGCTTCAAGAGTGGGCTTTTTTCAGGCACATTTACCCTGACAACCGCTGGTTCAGAGACTTCTTTGGAGGGCTTAAGGCATCATCCTCCAGACCCCTCTCCACCTGACCCCCAGATGAATTCTTTGGGTCTTTCCCCAAAGATCCCACCTTCGGGCTCTCCCCAGAGCTCTTGCGGTGCTGGGAAACCTTCACACCAGACCCCCTTGTCTCCCACGGGTGCAACTTGTCACTATTAGATCTTCCCCTCCTATTAGGTGAAGCCTTCAACCACACTCCATACTGGAATTCTTTCTGTTCATACACTCCATCTCCACATTCAGTGTCCACATGACCCAGAAGGCCACACAGACAGCACAAAAACACAGGAGCTTCTCATACTTCACTCGGAACGTTTCACGACCTCCTTCTCCCTTCTTTGTAGCCACATTAACAACACGCACCAAAGGTTTATCCACCTCAATGTTCACTCTCACCCATAGATACATACTCCATCCACCTCTACAGTCATCGAGCTCAACTCACATCACCTCCCCAATTGGACTGCCAGTTGTTTTTCGATGCTTTCTTTTCGAAAGGTAGTAGATCGTACAGATGAACCCACATGGCTAGATTCTTGAACACCACCGAAGAGGATTTTGATACTCCATCATAAACTTCCAGCATCACCGCATAACCCCTAAAGATCCAGGGCCCCCTACCCATGCATGACCTTCACCCTATCCCCCAAGCAGAAGAACTGGAAAGCAAAGAGATTCTCCCCAATCGCCTTGCAATACACCTCCTTTGCAAGCCCCCAAGCATAACACATATTAGCAAAGAAAGCAGCATGGCTAAATGGTCTATCTGAATTTACCCTTGCCAGGGCCACCCATTTGGATTCTTTCAACTCCTCGATGTCCTCTTCCAATTCGATTACAAACTCCTCCTCATCCATCAAAGCTAGATGTTGCAGCAGCTCATCCAGATCTCCATCCCTTCCATCAGCCTGAACCACTAAGGTATGGATGCCCAGGCTGAGGAGATGGCTGGCGGCGGACGGGGAGAGAAAACGCCGACAGTAAGCTGGACACCGATGGCGGAGGAGAGTAAACCTACTTAGCAGCCTGAGTGGACCCGTTTTTTCCTCTGTAGCTACTGCTAGTAGTATAGTAGTTACGCAACTCGAGCGCTTCGGTTTGTGAAGATGACCCAAACGACGACAGAGACGGCGAGGAAAACCGATAAGAACTTTACCGACAAGGACACCATGGCCGCTTCGGCCGCTGGAGCCAGGGGAGGCCCACTGCTCACAGCCGGATCCACGTCAGGCCGTTCGGATCCTGACCGATGTAGACGCTGCCATGGCCTTCACCGGCGCGACCGACAGGATCGAAAACCCTAGCTCCAGGGCGGAGGTGATTTCTTCCCCCTTCCTCCTTGTCGCAAGTCCTCGAGTGCTCCTCTAATCCTAGGATCCTCGTGAGTCGTGATGTTCGGTGTAGATCCTCATTGCTCCTTGGATCCTCCTTTCATTTATTGTTGTCCAGGCCCAAATATAAACCTGTTTGGGCTAGTGTGGATCCTCATTGCTCCTTGGATCCTCCTTTCATCTATTGTTGTCCAGGTCCAAATAGAAACCTGTTTTGGCCCAAGGTAGCCATTGTCCATTTATACTTGGGCCATGTTAAGCCTTTGAGCCTATCAACATCTCAGGGTGCTTGGCTGACTGTTGCTTTCATTTTCTGAGACTGGGCTAAGCTTTTGGTGCGTTTTCCTTGGAATAAAAGACGTTGGTGCATTTGCTGTTGGCATTTGGTTTACTTTTACGACATGGATGAGGTCGGATGGTGACCGCTCTTATGTCTTTTTCCCATTTTCCATTTGGAACTAAAGTCCTAATTAATCCTGATACAGTCGGATGGTGATCGTCTGGAATCTAAATAAACCGAAAACCTGAGCTACTGAGACGGACCTGCTCATGATGACTCATGCATCAAATTTCACCATGAAATATCAAATAAGATCAACCAAATTACTGACTATAACTACATCACTACTAGCCTGAGATTGTGAATGTACAGATACTGTAAATCTAGCTAACATAGCGCACATTAAAGTAGCCTAATCCTAGAGCCTGAGCTCGCGAGTGAATCAAATTTCTACGGGGTTAAAAGCACTCGTCGGCATCAACAAAAGTAGTAATGGCAGACATGCCTTGCCTTAGTCTTCCATCGTTAGTCGTCAATTATTTGCCTTATTGGTGAAGAAAATATTACTGCTCGCGTTTTCCTTGTTGCTCTTCACTGTGTGTGTGAAATGGATCCTTTGCATTGAAGGTCTTAATATAGAAGATCTAGAGTGTCACGCATTGCACTACGTTAACTTTGCAAATTGAATACTCACTCCCATGTCAGTCCAGTAGCAACCTATCCAGTACCACTTGCCACACGCCCATGTCTCGTCGTGGCAAGCAGCAAACGCTCCTCCTCTCCCCCGCGCCCGCCACCAGCAGCGACATGGGGGAGGCGTAGGTACCTTACCTTCCTGGTCCTTGTTGCGGCCTTGGTTGCCTCCTACCACCTCCTCCTCGCGCCCACCCCGCCGTCGTGCTACCACGCGCTCTTCCTCACCCTCGGCTCGAATGCCTCCATCGCCGCCCACCTTTGCGCACTCACACTCCGCCCCCACGTCGTCAGCAACGAGGCCAATGCCGCCACCGTCGAGTACGTCCGCGCTACGCTCTCCTCCTCCTCCTTCCCCACCTGTGTCACGTTGTACTATGTCCTCCTCTCCTACCTCGTCCACCGCTCCCTCTCCCTCTCCGCGGTGCCTGGCCGCTCCGCGACCACCTTCGCCTTGGTCCAAGATATTGAATTACATGCACCAACCAGTTCACCCCAATACTTCAACACTTCTCCTTACGTGTAGGCTCCCTTAGGTCTAAGATGTGGAATAGAAGTGTGCCATAATTATTCATTTTTAATTGCGGCAGCTGGGTCTTGAACTTAAGAACTCTTGGCTTTAATACCATATTGAGGCCCTGTTTGGTAAAGCTTCAGATTCTTATTTTCTAGATTCTGCTCCACATTCTCTGAGAATTCACTTCTCTAAGAATCTGGAGTTGTCTGTTGAAAGCGTTTGACTGGTAGGTTGGCTCCAAAAACTATATGAGGGAGGATTAGAGGCAAATAGACCATATTACCCCTGGTTGTAATACTTCAATTGTATGTGTCTTTCTCCTATGTATTTGTATACAAATTATATAATTTCCCTCCAAATTTGTTTAGACCATATGAATGTATATACGTTTTGTTTGTACACAATGCCAGGTTACATTGCATTTACACTTCGTGATGGAGTACAACTGTTGGCAAATAACGAATTGACGTACAACCATTGATTATGTATAAGCAAATTTTGTACTGTTCACGCTACGATAGATGAAGCTGGAGATATTGCATTCATAGCGTATAAGTGTTCAAATGATAATTAAATGCTATTATGTACAAGTATTGAAATGTTAAATGAGTGATAACAAAAGACCACAAAATATCACAAGTAGTGTGTCCATCATCCTGATTGAGCAATTGCACTTGCAAGGTCATCACGGAAACTATCCATGGATGTAGCACTCGTTTGCGACGTTGACGCATATGATACATCCTAATAAATGACATATTTGGCCCTTGTATGGTGTTGTGTTGCGAACACTTGAATGCAAATGGTTGAATTTCTCTTTCTCACCACTAGGAGAAACATCTCTCCAAAATTCTGGAACATGGTACCTTTACCCCTTGTATTGCACTAAGTACCCAGGCCTGTTAGGATAACCGGCATCGACAAGATAATATTTACCTGCAACATAAGACGAAAAATCATGTATGTCAACATCCAATGCATGAACATTACAAGTAAATAAATTCATAAATGATACAAAACTAAGAAAATTACCCTGTACAGGATGTTGAAAGACTTCCCTGTCTACATCCAATGCATGATAAAGAACACTAGTATCGTGCATAGCTCCTGGTTGTCCAATAGATGCGTATGTGAAACGCATGTTAAAATCGCATACCGCCATGACATTCTGTGTTGCACTTCTTGATCTACCAATATATCTAATTAGATCTTCTGGAGCAACTGTTGCAAGAATGTGTGTACCATCGTTAGCTCCAATACAGTCTTTGAAATGTGGTCATATCCTTCTATCATTTCTAATTCTACGCACCACAAAATCTTTAGACATTCTGATCACACAATGCAAAATCTCATCAAACTTCCTGCTAATTGTCTCACCAGAATGCTTGAACCGATTCTGCGCCCTTCGGTTAGATTCACAGCCACCACATATGTATAGGAAAAGAGCTAGTGCTTCAAAGTTTCTCATCCAACCCATTCCACTAAGCTGTGAAGTTCTAGGCTCATTCCTGTGCAAGTAGGTTGAGTGATAATTCTCCACGATAATTGAAGTAGCAGCGATGTGACTTGACATGTCTTGCCATAGATGCATCATCTCTTTTTTTTTACCAAAGTGAAATCAACAAGATATGACCACCTAGTTCTGAATTCTCTACATTGTCACTCATTGGAAATCAGTAAGTATTGGGATATTTCATAGAAATAATGAACAAGAAACAATGTACTGGGAAAAAACAGAATTGTATTACAATTATCCACTAGGTCAATTAACACCATACAACAATTCTCTACATTGTCACATACCATTAATTACATTTCACATTAAAAATAATGATTAGCAACAAACAATCGAAATAAATCATGTACAAAAGTTTCATCTTTTTTTTCTATCTTTCTCTTCATAATGGTAGTGGTAGGAAGAGGCTCAACTTGTTACTGTGACCTAATTAACAGGATTAAAACGGTTTATCAGCAAAACAATCAAACTTAACAGGATTAAACTACAATATATTCAATATGGCAGTCTACTTCTTAAAACTTGTGGATTTCATGGGGATATGTTCCAGATCTTAGGATGATGTGACAATTGGCAATGGCGTTTACGGTTTGTCGTTTCACGTGTTTTCGACAAAGCTACGAAGCTTCTCGAGCAGGCGGTCCGACCGGTCCTTGCACTGCAATGATCCGACGGTCCCAAATCGGTCGGACCGACCATGTGGGGCGGTCGGACCGGCGATGACCAAAGTGGTCAAAACGAGCTGGGCCAAAAATAGGTGTTGTAGGCAAGTGAGGGGATCCCAATGCACTTGGTCTCATGATTTTTGGAGTCTCCAGTAAAAAGTTCTATTGGTTTAAAGTTTCCAGAAGGTTTCGGATTTTCAGGGGTTGAAATTCAGCTAAGTCCCAAGGGGCGGTCCGACCGGCTCACCTGGAGCGGTCAGACCGGTTTCTACTTGAACATCGGCCAACTTCGTGGCGATGTTGTTTTGTTAGGTCAAAGTCATTGGCATTGTGGCATATGATTTGCATGATGCATGTTTTGACTAACATGGGTCAAGTTGTGAAGAACTTGTTCCCGAATTCGTGTTTGCTTGTCTGGGGTTGTGCAGGTTGCTTGGTGGTCAACGACGGTCAACGGCGAGGAGGATCGGGACTAGACTTGGAGAGTTGAGGTCCAGAACGATTGACGATGCCGGGTGAGGTCAACGACTCAAGCGTGACACAAGATGGACAAGGGTGACCTATTGGCACATCCATGACGCATGGTGAAGCGGTTTAGGTCAAAAGGTTAAAGACGGCGCTTGTGCGCGCGTGCGTGTGTGACCCGCTTGTTAGTGGGCCTTAACGGAGCCCAAGAGAGTCAAACCCTAAGAGTTTTAGGCCTCCACTATAAATAGGAGGAGATGGTGGTGCACCTCCTCTCTCTCGCCTTTTATGTTTCAAAACCCTAATTGTCTTTAGGGAGTTGAGGTGGAGGCTAGGGCTTTTCATGGTTTGAGGAGAATTTCGTGATCTTTGATTGTCCATCGATCCATGATGGTGTGGATGTAATCCAAAGATCAATCACGAAATCAATCTATGCAAGGTTTGCTTGAGATAAGTCTCTTTTCGTTCTTGCTTTCAATTTCGTGTTTTTAGGGCTTTCTTTGATCCGCGAGTTTGTGATTGATTCTTTCACGTGAATTAGCTTGCTGTGATATGTGTGAATCTATCTAGCATCATCTTGATCATCAATCATTCACGAACAAGCATTAGGATCAAGTTTTCGTTCTTGCCCGGTTTTAGACCTTCTGTTAATCAATTGATAATTGCTCAAGATCGTTCCAAGAATTATCATAATATTCGATTGGAATAGGTCCTCAATAGCATAGAGAATGTGTGTGCAAAGTTTCGTGAAGTTTGGAGTTGAGAATCAAAAGTTAGACCTAATTGCAACCGTCATCGGGCCGATTTCTCTGTTTGGATCGGTTACGATCGCCGTCCGATCCGATTGCCACCACCGGTCCGATCGATTTGGAGCGGTCCGACCGCCAAGATAATAATGGTCCGACCGCCCGGCAATCGGTCCGACCGGTTCACTACAGAGGTCAGACCGCCAGTACTTGTGTTGCTTTGATTCTTGCTGTTTTTTGTCGCATTGCTTAGGGGTTTAATTGGATTCAATACTAGTCTTCTGCTGTACTGGTATATTGATCTTCATAGCTTTCTAATAGCTACTGGAGTGAAATTGTATTGAATTCATAATTTGTGAAAAAGTGAGCGTGCTCCTATTCACCCCCCCTCTAGTCGCCTTTACGGTCCAACAAAACTAAAGGCTTATGGTCATGTGATATGAATGCATTGCATAATAGCATGTAAAAGACTCATGTAGTTCAGGTCATGAATGCATTGCACAATGGTATACTTATATGCACTCTGAATTTCTGAAACTTCAACAATCAAACACAATCAAACAATCAATCTGCTGCAAATATATTTCTGAAACTTGAACAATCTAGTCAATATGACAGTCTACTTCTTAAACATTGCAGTCAATATGGCAATCTACTTCTTAAACAATCCAGTCAATCCAGTCACAAATTTACAGAAGCATGAAACCAAACAACACATTCACAAATTCACAGATTTCTTCAAGCACATCAATCGACTTGTCGAACCCGGATTTTGAAAACCCGAATCCTCTGTGAAACACTGTGCTACTCCCTGGATCAGTAGGTAGCACTCACAGTCACAGGTACATTACTGGTTCATCTCATACAGGCGTGAAAATAAGACCAACACATATATTACAGACAACAAAAAACATAGACCACGACGAGTCAGGTTTTACAGCAGGGCCGTCAGGTCAAATATATTACATCACAAAAGCCCGTGGCTACAAAGGAAGTAGAAGGGGATGTTGCTTATCTCTCCACAGGCAGCGACTGGGGTGTCTTGTGTACGACCAATACTATCCAAGGGCTTAGGTAATATTGGTTATACGCAAGCACCGACAAGTCCACTAGACTGAGGCGAGACCTATACTACAGAGCTACACTATTCTTCATCGCACCCTGGTCCGTCAGCTTCAGGATCCTCATAATAGGCATAGTCTCCTTGGTCCAAATCATCTGGAGAGTTTCGGGAAGAGCGAGGGTGAGCACAACTACCGTGCTCGCGAGCCAACAAAACAGATGCAATAATATACATGCACAGTTTATCAAGGATGGCTCAGGTTCTTTTATTTGCGTAAAGTAACATTTATAAATACAGATATTAAAAAATCATAACACTTAGCCTTTTGACCAAATTGCATTTGTAAATAAATTAGTTGTGCAATAATTAATAACAGCAGAGGCTACCTCCACCTTTATGCTTATTTTGATGGTGGTTATACCCACCTATTATCAACGCTGGGTAGGGTTACCCAGGAACAATTCCAAATTCGAGGGCTAGGTGAGCCCTGCACATTTTTCAACTCACCCGTAAGGTTTTTGAAATAGAACTATATCTTGTAAGTTCCTATGCCCGCCCGTGATCGTGGGCACGGCTATTCGAACAGTTTTATTCTCAGCAGAGATCGTACATCTTTACCCACAAGAGATAATCATCTTGATATGTACACACGTTTCCTTGGACATGTGAATCAAGGGGAGATTATCACAAGGCCTTTACAAGGCATCCCTCGGTATTTACTACACCCGCTAAGGTTTCACCTGAGTAGGGTTTCGGTTACTAGGACCCGACAACCACTTACCCAGACCCCCTCTTGCGCCATACAACTTACGCCTAGGGTCCCGCAAGTCGCATACCCCAACCCGTAGCCTCGTGGGCTCACCGCGAAGGGGAGTCCCCCAATGGTGTAGCGCGTACCGGTGGACACCAATTAGTTAGCCAGGTCGACACCATTATAAACTTGTGGTTGTACTGTTTTACAATAGGAGGTCATCACATGATTAAGTCCTTAAGATCATCTGGGTGGTTGTTACCACATACCATCCACAACATGCCTTGGGCTACATTAGTACCCAACCATTCACCTTCCAGTCATACCATCCGCCCAGATGGGTATTAGCAAGTTTTTAGGGTTTTGGAGAAGTAGAAAATAAATTATCACAACCAATTCAGTCATTCTCCCCAATGACTACCCAAAATAATTGTTATGATTTAAAGGATGATGATTTGGGGTAGTAATACCCTGGTACTTAGACAAGACTAGCATGGCGTTTAAATACGACCTATAACTAGTAGGTTACCATATATTTACTAGGGTGACAAGGACTTTGGGAGTTCAATTATCAAGGACATGGTTTAATAATTATTTAATCATGAAATAGGCATTTAACTACCTTAGGGTGTTTGACATACATTTGCATAGGAAATTAAAGTATGCAATTTTGGTAATTTAAACGAACATAAATTTGCATAAAAAAGTAGGCTCAAAATGATCAAAGTATTGACTCGCCTTGGTTATAGGTAGGAGGGTCTAGGTCTTCTTGAGCTTGTTCGAAGTGGAGGTCTTCCGCATCTTCGAACCCTAATCGGACGGACGTACTGGAAAAAGTCACAACAGCAAAAGAGAGAAAATAAATACAAATTACCAAGCAAATGAACTCCAAATTAAACAAGACCAATGCCATTAGCAAGATCTTGATTTTAGAAAATTTCAGGAAAAAGATTTATAATTTTTGGAGCTATAATGAAAAAGATATGGCTTTTTGAAGTTTTTAACATGATTTACAATTGGATGGAAAATCAGAAAATTCGGATTAATCTGGAGCTGACATGTGTCGGCTTTGCACAGGGGCGCCGGTTCACGTGGACTGTAGCGTGGACCGGGGCTATTCGCACAGTACTGGTCTATGGGTGTACCAGTCTATGGAATAGTAACTTTGGGCCCACCTGTCAGCCTCAGTATTTCAAACCTTGGTTAACTCGATGCTTTACCGTGCAGCTGGGCCCACACGTCAGCGGGGCAAGGGGCGCTTAGCGCTAATTAAACAGGGATTAGCCCTTAAGCGAGCAAGAACCCCGGCAATAACAAGCTCTGATCCACTAGTCGACAATGCGCACGACCGAGGGAGAGTCAGGCGTATGACTCGTCGCCGCGGAGGAGAGGCGGCGGCGCTAGGGTTACCAAAATGGGTTCCCCTCGGTGGCGGTCCGTGTGGTGGCATGCGGCCGGGATGGCCGAGCGGCACGACGGCCATGGGAGGCGGCAGCGGGAGCTTGGCCGAAGGGGGAAAAAGCGACCGAGCGCGACATTCCAGAAAAATGGGGGAGCATGAGGTCGGTGGAGTCCCCCGCATCTCACCTGGCCGAAAATGGCGGCTGGAGATGGTCGGCTGAGGGAGAACGGCGACGAGGAAGGAGCCGGCCGGAAGCGAGGAGGAAGGGCCCGATCTGGAGCTACGGTGGTCCGAAGGCGGCGGGGCTGGAGTGGGAAGCTTCAGTGCTTAGCCAATCTCGGTAGCACTTACCTGGGAGCGAGGGGGGTGAAGTGGGGAGGTAGAAGGAGGTGCCCAGGGTTCTTTATAGGCGGAGGGAAGGAGGGAGCCGATGGGGAGGAGGTGGGGCGGTGATGAGTCCCGAGGAGATCGATATGGGCATCTGAGCGTGGAGGAGACAGGGCGGAGGCAGGGGAGCGGCGATAAGGCGCGGAGAAGACTCTGGACCTCTGCAGACGTGATGCTGGCGACGGCGGGCAGGTGCTGGCGCAAGCGGCGCCTTTTAGACTGGGCGAATGGAGGCGCGCAGTGTAGAGGCATGGGCGCGGGATGGCGGTAGCAGGAGTAGGCGGAGCTGCGGCTAGTCAGAGGGAGGGGATGGGAGCATGCGGGGGCCGGTGGTGGCAGAGAATGACGAGGGTTGGCGTCGGCGCCGCATGGACGGGAGAGAGAAGAACCGACGGCACTCGTGAGAGAGAGAGGGGGAGAGAAGGTTCGGGGGAGAGAAGGTTCGGGGGAGAGAGGGGGGTTGGGCCAAGCCGATTTGGGGGGGGGGGAGAAAACAGCTGGCCAAAGTGCGGGCCGGGCCAGGAGAGGAAAGAGGGGAGGCCGGGATGGGCCAAGGGAGGGGGAAGGTAGGGAGTGGGCCGACCCCATGGAGGGGAAAAGAGGAAATTCAAAAAAGTGCAGATGCTCCAAAACCAAAAAGGAGGCCAAAGACTTGAATTTGAAAATTTGAAAACGCGAGAAGGTTTGAAACACAAACCCGAGCCAAAAGAAGTTTGAAAATTTTCTGAAAATACTACAAATTGCAAATACGAATTGAATACAGAAGACGAATAGTAAACACTATTTATCGTTCGAAAACGGAAGTGTTACGCGACTTTACCTCTCACATTGCTCCATGGGCAACAACATTTTAGTGACTTAGAAAGTACCATGATGCTATAGAAACAATGGAACATGCAAGCATATGCAATTTGCATCTCAACCAACTAAAATACATGTGGATTTCTGGGCCACAAACTTTACATCCCACTTTACATCTCAATCAGCAGCATCGTTAAAATGAAAGGGCACACAAGTGAACTATTATTTGCAATTTGAAGATATCTCTGATTCAATTACAGATTCACAAACAAAGGGATTCTGATAGTTTGCAATTTGAATACATCATGGATACTTGATTTGCAAGATATGGCACACAAGTGAACTATTATTTGCAATTTGAAAACATCTCTGTTTCAATCATAGATTCACAGACAAAGGGATTATGATAGTTTGCAATTTGAAGACATCATGGATACTTGAATCACAAATTCACAAACCAAGAAATCTGTGATTGAATCATAAATTCAATCTCAGATTCACAGATAAAGGGTACATCAAACAAATCAGATCAGCATGCATCATATGGTACTAGTTCAGGTTCAGAATCCCATCAGATCGAGCATCAAACAAGACTAGACTAGTTCATGATCCACCATATCAAGCATCAAACAAGACTACAACTCCCAGATCAAGCACACAAACAAAGATAATGTACAGAGCCATATATTTGTAGAAGCATCATCAATCACATAAGCATGAAAAAATTCACAAATTCATCTAAACAAATGAACTATTATATGCTGACTATGGTGCAGATAATCTCACAACAGGAATAATATGCTGAATTGAGCAAGTATCAGGCATCAAATTGATAGAAGAAAAATTACCTGAAGAAGCAAGACATAGGAAATTTGATGTAGTCATATATATTATCTCCCCTCCAAGAGCTTGATGTAAATATGTATGTAATCAAATAATAATGTAAACCTGCATATTTAATCAATGATGAACTATGTTACTATTGTGTAAGAAAGAATGTATGAATGATTCATGAATGAATGTAAGTATGAAACATATATATAATTATATATATGCAGCCACACATCTCAAAGACTTAACATAGAAAATATCATAACATGACAGTGCCAACTTCACATAGTCTCACTCTACAATAAGATATAGAACCACACATAGACATAGACATAGTCTTAGACTCTTAGAAGCAAGCAAAATACTAATAGAGTTTATGATGAATTGATAAGACGACTCAATCTATCAATCATGAGTAAATGTCTTTGTTGTCCTCCTCATAATTCTTGGTAACAACCACTTCATCTTGGTCGGACTCGAACTCAAACTCAATGTCAACCCCCCCCCCCCCTCATTGACATCCTCTTTGGAATCGGACGAGAAATCATCTTCATAGAGGTCTCTCACTCTTGAGCTCCTACGAGGTTGCATGGCTTCACTAGCTCCAGATGCTTCATCAATGAGCTTCTATGTAAGCCCCGTACCGGCCTCAACCTCTTGATCATCATCACCACCTTCAATTATCCACCCTTGAGCTTCTCTTTTTTGCTCGACAATCTTGCATTGAATTGAACATAAACTACATTGTTGAGACGTTTCACATCTAGACTATTTCTTCTATTTGAATGTATCTACAAATTGCAAAGTGGAGTGTAGTCTGTAAGTAGTGGAGTGTAGTTTGTAAGTAGTGGAGTGTAGTCTGTAAGTTACATATTGAGAATGGGATAATTCATACTTTAATACTTTTATAATTAAGAGTTGAGACTTACCATATCAAAAGTGCTCCAATTTCTTTCACATCTGGATGAACTTGAGGTCAAGGAGAGGATTCTTATGGCCATTCTTTGCAAAGTAGGAACTTGATATCCAAAAATAGACCACCAGGTTGGTAGACAATACGAAAAGTAGAAGGATTTTAGTACAAGACAAATGGTCAAATAAGCATGCATTGAGTTGAAATCATGATTGTGAGCACAAGTTTACCGAGATTAAAATTGTTTTTTTGATATCTAAGTTTGGCGGTAGGTTTCCGAAAGACCCCTTCTTGATCATTAAACTTGTGCCAGCCCTCATTAAGCACTTGAGCTTGTATTTCATCATTACCATAATAAAATATTTCAACACATTCAAGTAACGCATCTATGAGATTTGTATCTTGCAAGATGGTTTTATTGTTGTAACTATAATGTGAATTCAAAAGGTGTGCCGTCAAGTGCAATGGAGAATCAAACCTCCCCACCATCTTTCTATCAATTGCATCAATGATCAATTTGTAGTTGCCGTCCAAGTTGTTCAAGACCTCCTTGATTTGCTTATTTGCTTATAGTATTTCTCCATAAACAAATGCCAAAGATGGACCATCCCAACCTACCATGCGAAGAACTTTCACTAATAGTTCAAAAACCTTCAATCAATGCAATGCAATACACAAGGTTATGAAATAGCAAACAATGCAAGGATGACATAATGGGCATCACATATTCACAAGGATATGATGCTTGGCTATACCTTCAAATAAGTAGGCACACCATTCCAAAAGGTTCTACTCATTAGTGTATTAGTTGTCGTCTTGCCTTTTTGTGTTTTAGTGTGAATGCTATCCTCCCATTCCGAACTAAGTGCCATTGACCTTAGTGTGTCCTTTGTCTTAATCAAAATTTGCAAAGTAAGAAAAGCCAATGCAAATCTAGTCACCCTCGGCCTTATTTTCTCTTTCCTGTTTGTGTGTCTTATTATATCTTTCCTGTTTGTGTGTTTCCTCATCAAAGCCAATGTCCTATGATGTGCATAGACAAATATGGTGAATGTCTTTGCTTGATAGATTGTCTTCTTATACTTTGCCATATTCTTGACAATTGCTTCTAACATCAAGTTAATGGTGTGAGTTGCACATGAGCTTCAAAAGATATTTGGTCTCTTGTCCTTCAATAATGTCTTTGCTCCCATATTGTTGGAAGCATTGTTCGTGACTACCTGCACAATATTTTTTG
Organism: Hsuehochloa calcarea; assembly: GCA_036346395.1. Taxonomy (NCBI): domain Eukaryota; kingdom Viridiplantae; phylum Streptophyta; class Magnoliopsida; order Poales; family Poaceae; genus Hsuehochloa; species Hsuehochloa calcarea. The sequence continues at coordinate 61,522,642 of CM070594.1, read as the reverse complement.
AACCTAGTTGTTCAATGCAAGTATCTATGTATTCGAAGATGTACTTTGTTCTCACTTGTGTGTGCATAATATGATGCCTCCTTTGATTGTATGAAACTTGTCCCTAATTTGCAATGTACACACTCATTCATAATGCTCCTCCTCTTTTGATCGGTCCAAGCATCGATCATGATGGAGCACCCGATCAAGGCTCTCTTCTTCATGTGTCTTCAACAAATCCTTAGTTCTTTTCACTTACTCCTTCAACAACTTCTTCCAACAATTATATTGAGAAGGACCTACAAACCCCAGTCCAAAGTGACCAATAGCTTCACACATTTATCTGAACTTGTCATTGTTGATGGCATTGAAAGGGACACCTAAACATAAAAACATATAATATGAGGATATCAATCAATAGTTAAATGAAAGGATAGCAATCATGGGAGAATAAGAGTTGCAAATAAATTATACCATGAGCATAAAGCCATCTCACAACATATTGTCTCACCATATGAGTCCTTTTTTTTCCCAAAGTGCATCTTTAATATTTAGTTGCCGACTCGTCAAACCAACGGAAGGATCAATCGGGCAAGCAAACTTATCCATTGACCCTAATCTACGAGGTGCTGAGCCTCAAATAACTTCAAGCTCTCCATCTTCATTAGGGTCATCTTCTTTTTCAATTATCATCCCATTTCTAAGCTCTTCCTCTTTTGCTTTCTTTCTCTTCTTCAATGCTTGTGTATCCTCTATAGACTTCCTACATTTTGCTTGTTCTTCTTGTGTGGACTTTGGACATTTAGCAACATTTCTGCGAATATGACCAACATGTTGTTTGAGCCTATACACCCCTCCAGCGAATTACCAAACGTAACAGGAAGGGAAACTTGGGCAATAGGCTTGGTTGAAGACCCTAATACGATCCCATGAAATGAGTATAGTACAAGCTTTATTTTTGTTCTAGGAACTTGCATTTCATCAAGGGCACTCGTAAATAGTATATTTAATGAACTTTCACCATCAACTTCCACCCGATTAACTCGACAGTTGTTAATCGTGGGCTCAACCATGATCGAAAAACAACTAGGTCGAGTAGATGGGATCGGACAATCACCTTTCTCGAAAGAGATGGTGACCTCCGACCACTTTGTCAACTTATTGACAAGAGGATGGTCGATAGAGTTTACCTCACGCTCGATTGCTTTGAGTTGTCGTTTTGACTCATATGTCGATGATCCCTCGTAGATGTGATCAATTGTATGTGCGACGTCCTGGTACAACATCTCCTCGTCTTCTGATTGCTTATGACCACTTGTTTGCCCTATTCTTTGAGGGTAGGAAGTGGCCCTTTGCCAAGTAATAGTTCTCGAGTTTTTGTTGGAAAGCCCAGCAGTAGCGGATGTCATGCCTTTAATTTTTATGGAAAGGTCACCACCTCGGCTTGTCAGTCTTCCGTTCGGGGGCCTTTGCCTTTGCCCCGGTCGGAGTCCTGTTTGGAGCCTCAGGGCTCCTTGTCACTCATAGCTAAGATCTCCTTCGAGCTCTTGGTCTGCGATTTTTTGTTTTTAGACTTGCTCTTGGATTTCTTGGCTGGCTAGACTTTCTCCTTGCTACCCTCACTTGCTCCTCGAATACCTTTGTTGTCACGATCGATCGTGCGATTCCACTTGACTGCTTCAGAAGCAGTCGCATAGCGGTCTACCATCTCGAAGAGTTCAGCAACGGTATCTGGAGGATTGAGAGCAATATCCTCCATGATCCTCTAGTTTTGGACTCCCTGTTTGAATGCTCTAATAACAAAAGAGTCAAAGACTTTAGGAATTGAATTACGAACCTAACTGAAGCGTCTTATGAACTGATGCAAAGTCTCATGAGAATGTTGTCACATTCGATGCAGATTTTCTTTTGTCCTTCGACCAGCATCGTGGTTGGGAGATCAACTGGGCATGTGACCTTGTTGCCCTCCACGAGGAGAGTTGTTAGAATGACTAGCGTTCGATGGTATTGTCCCAGTATGGCTTCCAGGACAACGTTGCCGGTTGCGCTTGATTCTGGTCATGGTGTCCCTCATTCTCTGTGCGATCTCTTGAGCAAAGAGGTCGTAGCATGGTGCTTGTCCAAGCTCCAAAGTTGGGTTTTCAATCAAATCATTAATCTATTGCAGCTCTCGAGCAGTTTTCGACTAATAGTGGATGCGCCCAAGTAAGGTGGTATGGGCTGCAATCCTTCTTCTTCGGATGGTGTTGGGATCATCAATGTCTGAGTTGGCTGGAGCCTGCCTCAGTGGAGTGCGATCACTTCGAGGATGTCGGCCACGCTCATGAAGGTTGAGATCCTGGTCGGCGTTGGAGGCATCCTCGCTATTGCCACGAGAGCCTGAAGCGAGTGAGCGACGGGAAGCAGCCCTAGTCCTATTTCTTGGAGAGCGATCAAGATCTGCGAGGAGGACGAAGACCTCCTGGGTGCTAGTGTCCTGGCTCACAGTTGAGCCCTCCGGGCTGGATGAGTTATTGAAGGACAACGCCTCACGACTTGGAGCAATCCCCTCTAGGAAGGGGAATTCCGAGTTATATCCGTCTCCGGTTGAAGGTGAATCCTCCAGGGATATGGTCGAATCCGAAATTGTAGCAGGTTCGACCACACTCCTGGTGGGGGTAACCGAAAAGTGACGGTTAACAGGTGACAGTTGAGCCCTAGAACCATGGATTCCAGGGCTTGACGTGTTAGATCGGACGGCCTGAAACAGACTTGAACGTTTAGAGGAGGAATCCTCACTACGTTCAAGGCTTACCGTGGGGTGGCTCCGATCATGGTCACTTGAACCCTTGCCCTGTGAGGACTCTGACCCCTCCTCTGGGCGTATGGCTGTGGAGGAAAAGGCTTCCTCCTCAACCTTGTCTGGGATGCGATTCCCTGGGTCTAGTGAAAGATCCCTAGAACCAACATTGTCATTGGATGAAACCATGCTTGGCTTATAGTCGTAGCAGGCATCCATGTCAAATTCTGCGTAGTCTGTGAGATTGAACCAATTCTCCTCATTCCACTCCCCTACCATGGTAGCATCAGAGTCGAAAAAAAAGAAAATTTGCCAAAAAAGAACAAAGGAGAATCCCCACGAACGGCGGCAACTGTCGATGTTTTAATATCAAACTTATGAAATGAATGCTGGGGGCTCCTTAATCGAGACTACGATAGATGAGACACATGGATTTTAGATAGGTTCGGGCCTTCTCCTGGTAGAATAATAACCATACTCCTGTATTCTTGTATTGATCGTGTTTACAAGAAGAAAGAAGTCATCGAAGGCTAGAACTAATAACTTTTGTCTTGTTCTGTTGTTTGTGTCGCTACCCTTCTATCCACCAGCATTATCCCTTATACAGCGTCTAAAGGGGTGACAATTGTCCCGTGCTAGGAGGCACCTCAACGGTTGATGGATTTCCCACGTTCGCCTTGCAGTTATACTAGAGACAGAGAGTTATGCGTAGTTATATCAGATGATAACATCACATATTTAACTATTGTATGTAAATAAACACAACACATAAGGTCCCTAGTCGATTGGTTCCATATGTTTGTAGATTTTATCACCATAGGGTGGCCGTGATTGATCTGATCGTAGTAAAATTTACGACCATGAGGTGATCGTAGTAGGATTTACGACTAGGAGGTGGTTGTAGAAGATCTTACGACCAGATGATAATAGTAGAATGACTTACGACCAAATGATGATAGTAAAATGACTTACGACCTTATAGAGTGTTCGTGGAATAGCTTACGACTATCAAGTAATTATAATCTTCCTCATTATTAATGTGGGATATCTTTGAACGTTGTGTAGAGATGTTATTATATATAACGAATATCACAGATAAATAGCTTAATTAATTAAGGATTATTATATCTTCATCACTATTCTTTACGCATTAATGCAATAACTCCTATCTTTTTTATTACTCCGGCGCGAATTCACAAGCCTAGGAAGTAGAAAGTAGAAGCCATATCTTTGTTGTGTGTGCTGTTGTTACTTCTGTAGCATCTGTTGTAAATGTTGTGGCTCTTGCATCTTCAACTTTGTGATAAATGATTAAGTGGAACGAAAATAGTGGTAAACAATAGAAACCACATCAAAGATCAAAGATAGGGTAAATGATAAATTTTCTAAATTGTTAGTGGTGGGAAATTCAGATGTGCGTGAATGCGCTGTTTGGCCAGGATTCATAGACTAGATCAAGGAAAGGTTAAATGCTTTATTTCGAAAAATTGCACAAAGGCAAACCATCCCATTTTCATAGAGAAATGCACGCTCTACGCAATGAAATCACCCATGCCTGCGTGCACGAGGCCAGCCATGAAGTGAAGTTTTTTTTACAGTATACAACGTGTACTCGAACAATCTACGTACATGCCACGAGCGGTTCAGGCACGACATGCAGATACTATTTAACGTAGTACTACCCCACACGCAGACGCAGACGCAGTCACAGTGCGAGTGCATGCGCGCGTGACCCCGCACATTCTACTTCGACGAGAAAAGCGACACGCTGGCGCAGCACACCTGGTGCGAGCGAGGCGGTTGAGGAAATGAGGAAAAGCGCGCATAGTGCTGCACTGTTGCACCTGCTCGCCGTTGTCTGCCTCCTCCGGTAGTGCCGCGCGCGTAATCAAAGGGGTCGTCATTGCGCCGGCGAGACGGCACGGCAGTAGGGGGCGTCCAGGCCGGGAAGGAGGGGGGGAGGCACGGGGAAGGGCGCCGTGATCGGCTGTTCCATCCCTTTAGGGCGTAGACGTGTCTTGTCTGGGTTTTAGAGGCATGGTAGCGTCAACATGGTGGCATGGGACGTCTGGCCCCCCCGGGAGAGGTAGAGAACGCGTTCGGGTGTGGGGAAACGGATTTGGGCGCGTGTCGACCGTCGGAACGTCCGTTGTGTTATTTTTATCATTACGATATGTCGAACAGCCAATTTTGATAATAACAACGCTAACAGTACCATCTAGGCTAAAAACTCACATTGTTTCAACTTTCAAAAGCTTTACCAAGCGCTGACTAGTCCATTTTCCTTGTGCAATCATGCAGTGGCAAGCGTTTGGGGTCTGATTGCTTTGAGACTTGCGGACGATGAGATCTTACCAACAATTATGTCTCTTACGCATCCGAACTGGAGGTACTCTTTTCTTCTTCTTCTTTTTTTCTTTTTTTGCAATTGAGATGTACAATTTTTAGAAACACAGGGCAAAGCCCCATTTAGATTTTATAAATGAAACTGAAAAAAAGAATGTGATGTAAAATTCACTCTTTGTTGATTGGTAAATGTGTGGTTATGAAATTATCAGCACTGGTAGCGGTAGCTCCAACAAATGCTTGACATATGAATTTTCTGCCGTCTTGTTTATTGCAGAATTGTACCAGAGCTTTGGAAGATGGATGCCCAGGGTGTCCCGCAGCTTCACTCCTCTGCACAGGTCAATCCAGCAACTTGAGAAGGCAGGCACAAAAATTCACAAAGAAAAGAAGGTAACACCTATCAATTCCAGCGAAGCATAAAATGTTTGACGTGTAGCTTTTGCTAAAAATTTCCAACTAAAACAACTCATTTCTTCATTTCAGCTGCTGCATGCAGAAAGTTGGGGCCTAAAGACGAGAGAACACACACTAAAAGTGAGAGAGATCAATAACCAATTGATGATGGCAGAAGGGCTGGCCGGTAGACCGTGGGTACAAACATACGGTGAGTATCAGGCTGCAGGTTTGCAATTTGATTGTACCTTTCTGAAGTGAACTCTGAACCTGACACAGTGACAAACTATGTGCGATCACTTTGTTTTGGCAGATATATGCATCATCGGGCCAGGACGACTGGGGCACGAAAGCATTCCCTGGTATCGTCTCAGCCATCGATAAGGCGAAGAACCACCGGCAAATGCACCAAAACTGTCAGAGTCGAAGCTAGGTGTGGGCGACTGAAGCTTCGTACTCTCCGTCAGTGTCGCTACGAGCAGCTCAATAACCTTGGTGATCCTCCTGAGAGTGCTACCAATAAATTGTGTAAGAGTCGTGTAATTATCCTCTGCTTTCTCTACCACAATGTAGCTCAGCAAATTGGGCAGTACGAAAGTATCTGTTTTCGAAATATCTCGATGAGGATACGAATCTCGCAGCTTATTGGCGTGGGCCCCGAGAAGAATCTCTTCGGATCTCGCCGCTGATTGGTCGGTTTTGCTGGAGGGTCGTTGTCTGCCTAGAAGTAGAATGCGTGAAGAAACGGGATACTCGCAGATTCCGTGAAGAAACGGGGTACTCGCAGATTCCATGAAGGCAACGTCTGCAGGAGGTTGATCCAGTGATAGCCAAGTGTGATGTGTACTACTTTGCAGCTACCATTGCCGATCGATTCACCCTTGTTTCCGACTACTTTTCCACTGCCTTTTTTGCGGCATGGGATGTGGCCACGCGCTGGTGATTTTTTTTTTAGGCCTTGATCATTAAGATTTTATTTATTTATAGCTAGATTAATATATTTCTTACTATTTAAGTAAAGGAAGATGTTCCAAAAATTGCTACTACAGTGGGAAAATAATCCAAAAATGGTTAAAAACCTTTTCCTACCCAGCTCCCGGTAATCCAGTTATGTTCTTACTAGTTACTGCAACCCGTATCTGTTCTGAATTCTGATCTCACCAATACAAGCTTTGGTTTAGGTGGAACCCAATGGAAGTAAACACAGCTCAAACAGAGTAGTTAAATATATCTGAGGGGCATTGGCCAAGAGGACGACACGTTCCCATTAGCACTATAATTTTTAACTCTTACAAAATGAAAACGTATGGTGCACTGAAGAGTGAGGACGATCTGAAACTGACAAATAATTATTCCTCGCTACATGACGAGCATTCGGTTCCAGTAGCTGGCGTCCGCTAGATGTGGGTCGCAACCTTGTTGCCGAAGTCGCTGCATCGTTCTTGTTCAGTACTGCACCGAGCTACATCAGCTTTCAACGTCAGATTAGACGATCCAAAGAAAAGAGACATACAGGGGTGTCAATTCATAATATTTGTTGCGTCCTAATAAGGGTAACTGCATAAGACTTGAATTCTCAATATTTATACCACAAATTTCCTTGTTGATGTCCCATCGGACAGTTTAGTTGTTCACCAAACACACTGTTTAGTCTAGTCTAACACCCTCAAAGAAAGATGATCACATAGTGTCGACACACCTGAAAAGAGGCCAAATTTAGGGGAGGGGATAACAAACAAATTTACTTTTATTGGTATATAAATCGAGCTGCATAGTGCGCGTCCAAGATAATTTCCAACCTTTTGGATACATATAACAACGCAATGTCCAACATATATCGTACGCAATGAAGTGTTAAGGAGAAAGGGTCTCTCGTGGGGCACGGTGTCCAAATAATTTCAAAGTGTGCGCGCTTCCCCACTTATCCAAAATGGGAAGATACTTTCCGAACCTGCAGTTTTGATCCGAGATGTCCCTTGGACGTGCAGGATTTTTTTTTTGTCGAAATAGCAATGTTTGGAGCGTTATTAGCAAAAATGGCACCCTTACCACCGTTTTTGCATAATTGGCGCTCGACACCGTCAGTGGATCGCACGGACGGTTGCCGTGCTGCTACGTGGCCTCGTCCGCACCACCCACGGATGTCGCCGCCTCTTCCGTCCTAGAGAGGGATGGAACCGCCACGTCGCCTGCCACTTTGCCGCTCGTCTGTCCTAGGGAGGGACGGAACCGCCACGTCGTCTGCCGCCTCCGCTCGTCCGCCTGTCGCCGAAAGCAACCTCTCTCCTGTCATTTTCTCTCCGTCTCATCCATCACGTCGATGTCGTCCGCAAGTATTGCTAATCACGCTACCGTGTGTTTAACTCCTTCGCGCGCCTATAAAAACTGGCGCTGCACTCGCTCTCACTCTTGGATTCGTTTTTGTTCTCGCACTCGATGCTGCGAACAAAGAGAATTAAACTAAAACTTTGTTTGGAATACGTTGCGGAGGAAATAGTGTTTGGAGCCATAGTTAGGATGAATACGTTGTGGAGGAAATAGTATTTGGAGCCATGGTTAGGACCGTATAAGTACCGTGAGGTCGACATCAAGGTGAGGTAAAATTATTTCGTATACTTTAGTTGTAATAATTTCAGTCGTAGTTAATTAACGATAGTTTATTAGCCATAGTTAGTTAGTTGAAAACACATGAAACAACATCACCCGAGCCACCAGATCGAGCCACAAACATCATCTCGTAGCTATAAAGACGCACCAACGTCTTCATTGCTAATGCGTCAAACACACCACACAATAGGCTTTGAGGTAATACAAAGTCTAATGCATTACTAATCTGCTCTTGACTGCTCATTAATTTCGATGCCAATATCTTATTTCAAATATACTATATTATCACCTTTAGAATGCCCTTACATACTCTTACTACAATTGTTGTGTGCGTTAAAAACAAGAGATCGTTCTTTGTTACAATTTTATTCCGAATGTATCAGTCATAAAATACAGATCTAGGTATTTACAATGACCTTAGATTCCTAACACGATCAGCTCTGCATTGTTCCTCCTTGCTATTAATGCTCACTTATCACACCCTGCCTATACACATCTATTTACATGTTTTTTTTCCCTTTTGTCAACATTTAGAACGATCAATCTGTTACACTACTACAGTTCAGAATATTTATGCTTTTCTATTCATTGCAAAACACAGCCAAACAACACCAATCCATCATCTAATATTACCCATCTACTGTCCCATAGTTACCTACCACTACCTAATTTCCAATGCTCTATGCTTGCTTCCACCTGATATGTTCCTCTCTATCTACATATTTTCTATATCATAAATAATTCCCTTTACGACCTCATGACAGCTCCATAACACTCCTCCACAGATTACACCTAGCTATCTCCATTGAAAAAACAAAAACTTCTGTTTTTAACTATTACCGATAGCACTGTCTCAAATATACCGCCCTACCTCCTTATTACCGCTCGATTTTACCATCTATTTTTAACTAGCTTGCTATTCTATCCAGGCAGCACCAACCAACGCAATCGCTACTTCGACAGAGAAAACTAGTCATTTTTTTTATTACTAACTCCAGAATTATGTTTGAAGCTGCTATATAGAACTTCCGCCCTTTTAGTTCTCCTGTTAGTGATGTAGAAGCTTGTTCTGCACATAGTTCAATCTCAACTATGCTAAAAGACGTAACCTTTGCACTTTATATCATATCTTAAACATATCATCTATGATACCTACTTATAGTGTTGCTTCAAGTTGTAGATCGTCCTTGAGATATCCACACTATTCATCTTTTTACAACATATTCTGCTTCAGTCAACACTACTTTAATTACACTTCAGGTGCCTAACAATCTAATTCCTAAACTTTACTACATGTTGTGTGTTACATCAGCATGCTTTACAACAGCATAAAAAGTATTTACTCACTCCCTTTAAGACCTCTAGCCGTGCATAGTTCACAGATAAAACAAAGCCACCGCCGATTCAATTTACAGAAATTTGACAAACAATTACTCACGCCTAACGAAAGTTCCTTGCATGACGCGGGGGAGCTCCTAGTATTAATTATCTGCCGTCTTATTTATTGCAGAACTGTACCGGAGCTTTGGAGAATTTTTTTAATATTAATTAACCTTTTTTAAAATTTTATTTTAAAGTTCTAATTCTGACCCTTTTAGTCACGCCACCACCTGTGACGTGACAAAACAACACTATCACGACAGTCCGTATCTGGGAAAACTCTTATCATGCCACCACCCGTGGCGTGACAATGTTGTTTGGTCACACCACCACCAGTGGCGTGATAAAAATTGCTATTTTAGCGGATTTATCCTATGTCGTGATAATATTGATTTATCACGGCACGGGTGGTGACTTGAGCAAAGGAGTCAGAATTGAAAATAAAGTTCGCGGAGGGTTAATTTTAAAATTAATTTTTTTTAAAAAAACTAATTAATTAAACAAGTTCCACTGTGGGCCTCAAGAAGAATTTCTTCGGATCTCGCCGCTGATTGGTCGGTTTGCTGGAGGGTCGTTGTCTGCGTAGAAGTAGATTCCGTGAAGAAACGGGGTACTCGCAGATTCCATGAAGGCAACGTCTGCAGGTTGATCCAGTGATAAGCAAGTGTGATGTGTAGTACTTTGCAGCTACCATTGCCGATCGATTCACCCTTGTTTCCGACTACTTTTCCACTGCCTTTTTTGCGGCATGGGATGTGGCCACGCGCTGGTGATTTTTTTTAGGCCTTGATCATTAAGATTTTATTTATTTATAGCTTGATTAATGTATTTTTTACTATTTAAGTAAAGGAAGATGTTCCAAAAATTGCTACTACAATGGGAAAAAAAATCCAAAAATGGTTTAGAACCTTTTCCTACCCAAAAATAGTAAAATATATCTGAGGGGGCATTGGCCAAGAGGACGACACGTTCCCATTAGCACTATAATTTTGTCGGACCCGGATTTTCTAATCCCGAATCCTCTGCGAATACACTGTGCTATTCCCTGGATCAGTAGATAGCACTCACAGATACATCACTGAATCAATTCATACAATGGTGTAAAACCATACCATTCATTAATTTAATACATTAGAGTTTACATAGACCGCATCGGGTCAAATTTTACAATAAGGGCCGAACAGGCCAAACAATTACATCACGAAAGTAGCGGAAGCGACAACGGAAGCAAAACGGGAGAGGGCACATCTCTCCACAGGCAAGTGACTGGGGAAACCTGTGTACATCCGATATTACCCGAAAACTCAGATAATATAGGATGCACCTAGGTACCAACGGAGTCAGCTAGACTGGGGCGAGACTAGAACAACTAAAGACTAAACTAGGCTTCAAGAACTCCTGAGTCTTCAGACATCTGGTTCCTCGTAGTAGTCGTAATCTCCAAAATTTCCTGCTTCTGAGGGTTTGGGGGAAAGAGCGAGAATGAGCACAACTACCGTGCTCGCGAGCCAACACACAGAATGCAATAATATACATGCAAGGCTTAACAAGGATGGCTCAGTTTCTTTTATTTGCTAAAACAATATTTTCAATTATCATAATTACAAAGTCCTATGACTTAGCATTTTAAACATATTGCATTTTCATTAAAGAGAGTAAGTGCAATATTAAATAACAGCGAAGGTTACCTCCACCTTATGCTTAATTTTGATAACGGTTACGTCCACCTATTATCAACACTGTATAAGGCTACCCAGGAAAATCCAAAACAAGGGTTGGATGAGCCCAACACATTTCCATTCCACCCACAAAGATTTTTGAAATAGAACTAACTCAGGTTAAGTTCCCATGTCTGCCTTTAACCGTAGGCGCGGCTGTTTAAACAGTTTAGACTCTGCAGAGGTTGTACACTGTACCCACAAGAGATAATCATACTCGTTACCCCACATGATTCCTTAGTCATGTAGTTGAGCGATCGTCACAGTAACGTTTCAAACTACCTTGCCCCTTCCGTCATCTCACCCCTATGGCCAATTCCATAAGTTGTGCGGGATGCTTACCACAACGACTAGCGCAGCTAGCCCCGGCCACAACGACTAGCGCAGCTGATAACTTCACCGTTTTCGGTGTCCCATTCAAGCCAGCATACGTCCTGCCGCTTGCACACTTCTAAACACCAGTTGTGAGATTTCATTCAGGGTTCAATAATTTTACTAAGCCAAGTTGCAATTTGCAGACTTGCGGTTGTACTTGTTTTACACAGGAGGTCATGACAAGATTAAGTCCTTAATTCATCTGGACGGTTCATACTACATACCAACCATTCTCGTGCTACGTCCGCACCCACCACTCTTTCCATCCGTCCAGATGTGGTACTAGCAAGTTGTTTAGGGTTTTGGGAAGGAAAACCAATTAACGCAACACACTAGTCATCTACATCCAATGACTGCCCAAAACCATTTTTCATGTTTAAAGGATGATGATCGGGACATTTATTGTCCCGGTACTTAAGCAAGACTAGCATGTCGCTTAAGTACAATCTAGGCTAGTATTTACCACATATTTACTAGGGTGACAAAGAATACTGGATTCAATTATCAAAGGATGGCTTAATAAGTAATTAATCAACAAATGGGTATTTAACTACCTTAAGCTTTAACATATCATTGATTACAAAATTAAAGCATGCAACTTTGATATTTTCAATAAACATAGTTTGCATAAAATGTAGGCTCAGAATGATCAAAGTATTGACTCGCCTGGGTCAGATTATCGCGGCCTTGATCTTACTCAGGGCCTTCTCTGCGAGGGGTTTTGAAATTCCGGATCTTCGTCTTTATCCAAATCTTGATCCTGCTTGAGTCGCTGCTTCTTCTGGACTCCGACTCCTAATTACACGATACAAGCAAGAACAACAAATAAATCCAAAGAACTTCCAAAGGACCAAATATAAACACAGCACTTTAAATAAGTTTTGCGATGAACGAGCTGAAGAGACAAGATTCAGCGAGGAGGGGATGTTTGACAAGGTCAAACGATCGGCTGAGTACGCGAGACAAAGGCGGAGATACTCTGCCGGGGGAAAACAAGGGAGAAACAAAGTCGAATGAACTATCGCAGGGATACTTCACTTTGGATACCGCTGATCGGACAAAATTAGGATACCGGATAATTAACAAGACCGTAAATCATTTTATTAAAGACGACTTTTGAACAGGGATAAAAAGGAGATAAACAATATTTAGACAAATGAATACTTGATAGGATTACAAGATTAGTATACCGGTTTTCAAGGTAAGCTGTCGAGATTAACATGTTAATCCCGAATAGCCTTCCAAAATATTTTTGAGAAAACGCAAGTTGATTTTAAAGCATTTTACACAACGCAGAAAATTTGAATAAATAAGTTTTAACAAAAATAGACTCGATTGCGGAGACGATTACGAAGGTCATTTGCATAACTTCGATTTCCCGAGATTTTACAAATTACGCTCTTAATCGATAGCTCTCAACAAAAATCGAAATGGATAATTCTACTAGTACTTGTCAATCGACGAGTTAACCACTAACAACGGTTAATCGATTCAACGCAAGTCGTAGTACAATCACGAGAGTAAATGTTTTGAAAACATTTTCGCTAAAACGGAAAACTACTAGTCGACCGAGTATACAAAACGACACAGTACACAACCGCCATACAACAATTTTCAATACACAACTCATTTGTACACAAAACATTCTTTATCAAAAAAGAAACTAAACTCCTGCTCCACGACTACCCTGCACAACATAAATAAAATATCCGCAATACCGACATACAAATCTCAATACACAAATCTTCAATACACAAAACATTCTCAACAAATTCGACTTCTACTGCTGCTCCAAGACTCCACTGCACAGGTTAACAACCACAATACAACAATACACATATTTTTGGAAGCCAAACTTCACGACGATCCAACTGCATACACACAAATATTCATACATTCCAAATGCAAAACACAAGAACAATTGCTGCTGCCACTCTACTGCCCTGCCTAGGGTTGGCTCACTGCCGGAGAGAGAGAGAGACAGAGAGAGAGAGGGACAGAGAGAGAGAGAGGAGGCCAGCCGGCTGGCCGCAGTTGGGCCGGAGGAAAGAAGCGGTCGGGCCGGGGTGGGAAGAAGAGAGAAAGGCGGCGGCGTCATGCTTGCTGCCAAGAATGAGGAAGCTTCGGAGGAGCTGCGGGGAGGCGGCGGCGAGACGGCACCGGAGGGAGAACAGCGGTGGCGCCATGCTACTGGCAGAGGAGATGACGGCGACGCCGCGCGAGAGAAGAACCAGGGAGAGGAGAAGACAGGGGAGGCGCCGCGGCATTAGGCGGCGCGGGAAGGGGGCTCACCGGAGGTCGCCGAGGCGGGAAGCGTGGCGGCGGCCGCCAGAGGCGGCGCGAGAGGAGGAGCTTCGAGGCGGCCATTGGCCGCAGCGAGCGGAGCCGAGGCGCGCCACGGCAGCCTGCCGCCGGCGACGGAATGGAGGCGTCGGGAGGAGGCCGAGCTCTGAGCGGCGATCTGCAGGCGAGAGGCGCCGAGGCGAAGAAGAGAGGGCGGCGACACCGAGACGGGAGCGAAGGGGAAAGAAGAAATGGTGGCGGCTCGGCCCTTTTATGGCCGGGAGAGAGGAGGAGGTGGAAGCCGGAGGAGGCGGCGGAGGGGAAGAAGGGAAAGCCGTCTGGCGCGGCGGCGGGTCCGGAGGAGACAGGCGGTCAGGCATGGCATGATGACACACATGGCAGGCAGGGTGGCAAGGCATGGAGCTCAGGGAGGAGAGGCGAGAGAGGGAGAGGGGAGAAGAGAGGCGGCGCGTGCGGGAGAAGAAGAAAACGGCCGGGCCGGCTCGGGCCGATGGGCCAGGGGAGGAAAATGGGAACCGGGCCGGGAGAAAACCGGCCCAAAAAAAAAGAAAAGAAAGAATTTTGGGTTTTGATATTTTTGAAAATGGAGAATTCAAAGAAAAATTTGAAAACCAGAATTTGAAATAATATTTGAAACACAAACCCGAGCTTAGCGAAAGCTAGGAGATTTTTGAATTTAAACCAAAATTTTGAAATTCGAGTAAAAATTCGAAACCAAGTTAATTAATATTTACACTGAAAATGGGATGTTACAAATTTTTAACTCTTGCAAAATGAAAACGCATGGTGCACTGATGAGTGAGGACGATCTGAAACTGACAAATAATTATTCCTCGCTACATGACGAGCATTCGGTTTCAGTAGCTGGCGTCCGCTAGATGTGGGTCGCAACCTTGTTGCCGAAGTCGCTGCATCGTTCTTGTTCGGTACTGCAGCGCGGTACATCAGCTTTCAACGTCAGATTAGACGATCCAAAGAAAGAGACATACAGGGGTGTCAATTCATAATATTTGTTGCGTCCTAATAAGGGTAACTGCATAAGACTTGAATTCTCAATATTTATACCACAAATTTTCTTGTTGATGTCCCATCGGACAGTTTAGTTGTTCACCAAACACACTGTTTAGTCTAGTCTAACACCCTCAAAGAAAGATGATCACATAGTGTCGACACATCTGAAAAGAGGGCAAATTTAGGGGAGGGGATAACAAACAAATTTACTTTTATTGGTATATAAATCGAGCTGCATAGTGCGCGTCCAAGATAATTTCCAACCTTTTGGATACATATAACAACGCAATGTCCAACAGATATCGTACGCAATGAAGTGTTAAGGGGAAAGGGTCTCTCGTAGGGGCACGGTGTCCAAATAATTTCAAAGTGTACGCGCCTCCCCATAAGTATACAGTGTGGGGGGTGGGGGTGGGGAGTTGGATCTCAGGTCACTAATGCCAATCCTGATACCTAGGATCAAAAGCACATAAAAAAAATAGTAGCAATCAATACATGCATATCCACCCTTGGCTATGTTCGGCCCAAGCATAGTTGGGCCAGGCTAAGACCTGTGCCATGGCTGGCTCCGCCTCTGGCTATGGCTTGTATGTTGATCTTCCAATGTCTTGGCAAGTCACTTGTGATACATGGTAGCTAGCAAGAGTTCGTGCTTCTTTCTGGTTGAGGAGCAAAAGTTATGTGCCTCAAAGAAAACCCTACAAGTTTTCTGAGTCTAAGTCCATTAAACCCTACAAGGGGAGCCGCCATCAAATATATCACCACCTGGCACCCTCCATCGGAACAAGGTCACCCCACTTATCCAAAATAGGAAGATACTTTCCGAACCTGCACTTTTGATCCGAGATGTCCCTTAGCCGTGTAGGATTTTTTTTTTTTTGCTGAAATAGCATTGTTTGAAGTGTTATTAGCAAAAATGGCGCTCTCGTCACCGTTTTTGCATAATTGGCGCTTGACACCGTCCCTGAGTGGCACGGATGGCTGCCGTGCTGCCACGTGGCCTCGTCCGCACCACCCACGGACGTCGCCGCCTCGTCCGTCCTAGAGAGGGACGAAACCACCACGTCACCTACCACCTCGCCGCTCGTCCGTCCTAGGGAGTGACGGAACCGCCACATCGCCTGCCACCTCCGCTCGTTCGTCCGTCGCCAAAAGCAACCTCTCTCCTATCATTTTCTCCCCGTCTCATCCATCACGTCGATGTCGTCCGCAAGTATTGTTAATCACGCTACCGTGTGTTTAACTCCTTCGCGCACCTCGCACTCGCTCTTATATTTGTTCTCGTTCTCGCATTCGACGCTGCGAACAAAGAGAATTGAACTAAAACTTTGTTTGGAATACGTTGCGGAGGAAATAGTGTTTGGAGCCATGGTTAGGACCGTATAAGTACCGTGAGGTCGACATCAAGACAATGTAAAATTATTTTGTATGCTTTAGTTGTAATAATTTTGGTCGTAGTTAATTAGTGGTAATTTATTAGTCGTAGTTAGTTAGTTGCAAATTAGCCATAGTTTGTAAGTGATCACTAAGCAGTCGTAATTAAATACTCATAGTTAATTAGTCGTAATTACTATTTTGTAATTAAATTCCGCGTAGTTGAGTAGTGTTGATCCTCCTATAGTGCAAAATAGCTGGTCGAATTTACGTGACCATATTTGCTTTGTTGGCACGTAATGACTGGTAGTTAGTGGTAAATAATTAATCGTAATTAATTCATTACTCGTAAGTAATTTATTGGTTAGTAATCAATTGATTGCTTATTAATTAATTATTTGTATTGACTTACTCGCATTTAATTATTCTCTTGTGTGTTATATGTCGTAATTATCTATGTCATGGGTAATTAGTGGCAAATCAAATACTCGTAATTAGTTAGTAATTTTTTGTTTAGTCGTATTTTATTAGTGGGAATTAAAGAAATAGTCATATGTAAATAGTAGTGTAAAGTTAATTAATTACTGTTAATTACATACCCTGTTTGTTATATTATGTACTGTAAACCAAGTTGTTGTTTTTTTAAGTAATTTCAAACATGCAAGACTTGGTAGTGTTTTATAACGATGGTCTCATACGGGCTGGACCCGATGGGTTGGACCTGTCGAGATGCTACTACAAGGTGGTCTAGGCGGAGGGGCTCGAAGCAATAAATATTTATGAGCTTTGGTGTTGCATCTGGATGGAGTTTGACACGGAGGCAACGACGAAGAAGCTTGCCATCGAGGCGATCACCTACACAAGTAGGGAAGAGTAGGGCGTGTAGGAGCTCGTGAAGGTGAATGGTAGCATAGCATGGGGCTAGTACATGTAGATTGCTTCCTAGCCCGAGGCGGCGATATACGAGAAGCCGATGGTGTACATGAAATTCGTACACAGGCTGCTGAGAGACCATGATGATGCTGGTACCTCCGGAAACGGGGAATCACATGCGGATTTTGAAGACGGAAGCACGGAATATGCTGCTTTGGAGGAATTCCACGAGACAAGAGTTGCGCATAACTTTGTGCAAACTAAGGGGACATGACTTTGGTGGTCGTCTCGCGTTGACTGCCATGAGTATTTACCTGAGCAGCCTCTGGGGTTGGAGTCTGATGAGAATGCCGACCCAGGCTTGGACGGTAGTGAGGAAGACGCACCTCAGGGTCGCGGTCCTATCAGCGAAATTGTGTCTTTCAGAGGTGTCGTACGTGACATCCAGACTTGATGATATCGTTGTGCGATCGCTCGTACTGCCGCAAGAAGAAGGGTACTATGGAGGGTTTGGTGCTGACACCCACTTAGTTGGGCAGCACTTCCCTAGCAAGTCGTCCATGCAACAAGCTATAGCACGGTATGCCTTGTCCATCAACCATGTGTATCAGGTGCACCGGTCTAACCCAGATCAAGGCGGTGACCGACCATACTTGCGAGCTTAGTGAGCTGCTACGGTAGTATCAGAATGTGACTTCCGCATATATGACCAGCCTCATCAGTCACCTAGTTGCAGAGGACATGTCCATCTCCCCCAAAGTGCCGCTGTCGAAAGTTGCTAATCTGGTTGGTTATCCAGTCAGCTATAGCAAGGTCCGACGAGCCAAGCGAAAGGCCATCGAGTCTATGTACGGGACGTGTGAAGAGGTTACAACCTTGTACCAAGAATACTTCACCTGATTGCCAAATCAAACCCGTCATGTACATAAAAAAGCTTGAAAGTGAAGATACTGATGGAGGGGGCCAACTGCTTCATACTAGACCGGGTGTTCTGGGCTTTCGCTCAGGCCATTGAGGGCTTCAAGTTCTGTCGTCCTGTACTCACGATGGATGACACTTTCCTCACAGGAAGGTACAAGGGCACCATTCTCACCGTGGTGGCGGCTGACGCGAATGACCAGCTTCTCCCGGTGGCATTTGCCATTGTGGAGAGTGAGAACACATCCAGTTGGCTGCGATTCCTGGCAAATATGAAGTGGGCGGTGGTGGGAGACCAGCGCAACGTATGCCTTATCACAGACCACAGTGTTGGGTTGTTGTCGGCCCTGAACACCATAAAGCATGGGACAGAATCCCCTCACCAGTGGAACGACATGCAAACCCGATGGTGCATGATGCATCTTGCATCGAACTTGTTCACACGGTTCCGCAATCAGAAAGTTATGAAGACGTTCAAGGCGATGTGCCTGCAAACTAGAAGCGAAAGTTTGAGTCCATTTGTACAGACCTCGAACACCTGACTACGAGGCATATAAGAGAGTCCACTCCGGAGGTACTGGAGGGACAGCAAGACGCGAACGGGCAACCTAGAAGTGCCATAAGTTGTGGATTAATTGCCACGCCCCGAGTTAGAGACATGGTCCCTTCTCTATGACACAGACGGTTCGAGGTACGGGATTATGACGACCAACATGTCTGAAGTGCACAACAACGCCCTCAAAGGTGTGCGGTGCCTTCCTATCACCGCGATCGTCGAGGAGACATGGACTCGCACGGTTGGTTACTTAATCAATAGAGCCACCGCAGCGAAGCGACAGATAGAAGAAGGCCAGGAGTGGTCTGAGAACAAAACACGGACAACAAAAAAAATACTAATTAACTACGACCATATTAATTACATTGGATGAAATTAATACGAGTATCTGAAAACCTTTTAATTAATTCAGACTAATTAATTACCGTAAATAAATTACAAAAAGATAGTTATGACTTAATAATGAAATAAATACCACTAAATTAATTTTGAATAATTATTTAGCATAGATTAATTACAAATAGATAATTAGCACTATATAGAGCCATTAAATTAATTACGACCGACTAAATACAATTAAATTAATTATGGATAATTTAGTACCACTAATTAACTACAAACGATTAATTACAACTAATAAATTACAACTAATTAACTAATTGATACTAACTAAT
Source organism: Hsuehochloa calcarea (assembly GCA_036346395.1). Lineage (NCBI taxonomy): Eukaryota > Viridiplantae > Streptophyta > Magnoliopsida > Poales > Poaceae > Hsuehochloa > Hsuehochloa calcarea. The sequence goes on along the minus strand of CM070594.1, from coordinate 61,503,352 downwards.
TAGGACTAATTAAATTGTAACTAATTAACTAGGCCACAAATAAATACATATGATAAATATAACAACGGCTAATTCATTACGACCTAATTTATCGCAACTAACTAATTAACATATATTATAAGGCCTAATTGATAGGACTAAATTAATCATGCCTAAATAACTACAACTAATTAATCACAACTAATTAACTAACTACATATTTAATAAATGCCATACATAAAAAAATTATCTGTTAATATGACTGCTAATAATACCTCTAAACAACACTTGACCCACCGCGAAAATGAAATTGGAACTGTGAGAGAGTGTGAACGAAAACGACTGCGAGCGAAGAGTCTCGCTCGTAGCTCCACATTTATAGCTAGGATGCCAGAGCGGGATGTCGAGAGGGAAGAATTGCTCGCGGGGGCAGCATCGTTCAGACATGACGGGACAGAGACGTGATACAAAGCCTTCGACGCGAGCACATGTGGACGCTTTCGGTGTCCCCTTCTCCAGGGAAGGACGGACAACGCGGGCGAGTTGGCATGTCCGTCCCTGGGATGAACGGACGATGAGGGTGAGCTGGCATGTCTGTCCCTACGATGGATGGATGAGCAGAGGTGGCAGGCAACGTGGCGGTTCCATCCCTCCCTAGGACAGATGGGTGGCGAGGTGGCCGACGACGTTTCCGTTTTGTCCCTCCCTGGGACAGACGAGGCGGCGACGTTCGTGGGTGGTGCAGATGAGGCCACGTGATAGCATGGCAGCCATTCGTCCCACTCAAGGGCGGTGTCGAGTGTTAATTTTGTAAAAACGACGACGAGATCGCTATTTTTGCTAATAATACTCCAAATAGTACTATTTTGACAAAAAAAATTCTAGTCGTGCATGGTCGCAGCACGACTACAGCACACAATGCACAATCAAACTGCCATGGCAAGTCCATCACACTTATCGCTCGCCCACTTGTCACCACGTAGAACGTCGTTGTCTCCACAAATTAAGAAACTGAACGGTCACCTTGCAGGGAACGTGCTTTTTTATGATTTAATCTATTTTTAAAAAATATTTTAAAGATAATCTCTCTGTAATTTTATTTCAAATTATGACTCCTTTGGTCATGCCACAACGCGTAGCATGACAAAAACACTATGTCACACTACGTACCACGTCGTGACCAAAGCTGTCACGATAGCTCTTTGAGCCAGCACGCGTCCGTTTTTGAGCTAAACCCTGTCACGCTAAGAAGGGCGGCGTGATAACGCTTGTTTGCCACGCCGAGATCAGTGGTGTGATAATTTGCTTTTACCACGCTAAATGAGTTAAAATTAAAAATAAAGTTATGGAGATGTTATCTTTAAAATAGTTTTTAAAAATATATTAAATTTTAAAAAAAGTTCCGTTGGAACACACCAGAGCAGAACACCAACTTCAAATTAAACCCACCAGAGCAGAACACCAACTTCAAATTAAACCCACCAGGCCACCACTCCGCCCCTCTCCTTCCTTCCGCTCTCCCCGCCACCACTCGGACTCCACGCCTCCACCGCGACCTCCCGCCATGTCCCGCCTCGACGATGCCTCCCTCCTCTCCCCCTCGGAGTTGCTGCCCAAACCCCACCGCCGTGGATGCCTCCTCTGCCTCCTCTCCTCCACCCTCGCCGTCCTCGGCGCTACCCTCTCTCTCCTGTTCTTCGTCCTCCTCCGCTCCCCGCCGAACCCATCGCCCAACTACAGCACCCTCTTCCTAGCCCTTGGCTCCAACGACACCGCTGCCCGCCACCTCCGCGCCCTCACCCTCCACCCCCACGTCGCGGGCACCAAGGCCAATTCCCTCACCGCCGCCTACGTCCGGGACGCGCTCTCCTCCCTCTCCTTCCCCGCGCACATCACGCCCTACTCTGTCCTCCTCTCCTACCCCGTCCACCGATCCCTCTCCCTCTCCACGCCCGGCCGGGCCACCACGTCCTTCTCCCTGTCCCAGGACACCTACCTCAACGACCCCTACGCGTCCGCCGCGGCGGAGGCGATACCAACGTTCTACGCGTACGCCGCCTCCGGGTCGGTGTCCGCGGAGGCCGTGTACGCCAACTACGGCCGCGAAAAGGACTTCGCTTACCTCGCCTCCCACGGCGTGGACGTCGCGGGCAAGGTGGCGCTCGCACGGTACGGGAGGATCCACTGCGAGGACATCGCGCACAACGCGCGCGCGGCGGGCGCCGCGGCCGCGGTGGTGTACACCGATCCGCTCCAGTACGGCGGGCCCCCCGGGGAGGGGTGGTTCCCCAGCACGCGGTGGCTGCCGCCGAGCGGCGTGCAGGTGGGGAGCCTGTTCCGGGGCGTCGGCGACCCGACGACGCCGATGTGGGCGTCGTCGGAGGGGTGCGAGCGCGTGAGCGTGGAGGAGGTCATGACCGCCGACGACATGCCGGGCATCCCGGCGCTGCCGGTGTCCGCACGGGACGCGACGGAGATCCACCGGGCGCTGCGCGGGGCCGCGGCGCCGGCGGACTGGCAGGGCCGGGAGGGCAGCCCCGTGTACCGCCTTGGCCCTGGGCCGGCCGTTCTGAACCTGACCTATATCGTACGGAGAACTCAAGGCGCCTTTTGTCTGGTTTACTGAATTTCTTACGGCTTAGTCTTGGGTGCAGTAGTACTGATGTTTTTGTTTTGGGATTTGCAGGGGAATGATACGATGGCAACGATCGAGAATGTCTTCGCGGTAATCGAAGGTGCAGAAGAGCCGGATAGGTAACTACTACTACTTCTTCTTTCTGATGCTGCATCAAGTTTAGTTTTACTGATAAGATTGCTGTTCTGCTTTGTCATCGAAGCTTCAGCCATAAGTTGTAAACTTGTAACAATACATGCATGATGCTTCCCACTTGGTCATTTCTTCTTCTTCTTTTTTTTATCCTCGGTGAATCCACCAAGCACTAGTTTTGGACCAGTCCTTGTCCTTCATGTATAGCAATTTTCCACCTGCGTGACAGTTTTGGAGAAAATGTGGAATTTAGCAGGGGGAAAAATGAATCCTGGCAAGTAGTGTATGGCCCGTCTGCTTGTTTGTTGCATCCAATTTTATGACATGTACCGGACAATTTTCTATTGCTGCCATATCCTACAGGGCCCCAGTTTGCAGATCTGAAAGTTCTATAGCTGGACTTTTTTATACCAAAAAAAAATCGTCTATCTATTTATCTACTTCACGTTGGAAGCGGCTTGGATTGGAGTACTTAATTTGTGGCCTTCAGTGCAATAAAGCTATCAATAGTAAACACTGTAAAACTCGGAGCTCAAAAGTCAAACGCATTTCTCTTGTCTTTTTCGTTTGCTCGGCCCCTTTTCCTTGGACTGGACGCAAACAATTAGATTCAGTCCTCATAGTTGTAGTTTAAAAATAAAGAAAAAAATCAGCCCCTATGGTTTAATACAGAGAGATTAGAGACGTGTTAATCTGCAGATAGGCGTAGGTACAAATGGAGTTCCAGAATCATATTTATTTTACCACCAAGGATGTGACCGAATTGAATCTTAAATCATTTGCGATACAGATATGTTATCCTGGGTAACCATCGTGATGCCTGGACGTTTGGAGCAGCTGACCCCAACAGCGGAACAGCAGCTATGATCGAGGTAAATTCTTCTTGGGCTAAAATATTTCTTCACCGCAATCCAGTGGGCTGTGTTTTTCTCTTGACTCTGCACTGGGGGCATAATACTGCTTCTTTAGAATGCTGTAATTGACCTATCAGCACAAATCTTAACCACGATCATGTCTGCTTCTTGACACGTTGTTGCACCTGCTGTCAATCTAGTTAGCTCAAAGGTTTTCGATGCTGCAAAAGCAAGGATGGAAACCTCGAAGAACCATCATCTTCTGTAGCTGGGATGCGGAAGAGTATGGATTGGTATATAGCGCGCTCTCTCTCTCTCTCTCTACATTCGTTCGTATATATGTACAGATATAGTCAGCTAAAGAGCAACTACAATGGTGATCACAATTTACATTTATGCAGACAGGGTCAACTGAATGGGTTGAAGAAAACAGGGAGATGCTTTCTTCGAGAGCTGTTGCTTATCTTAATATTGACGTTTCAGTAGTTGGCCCAGAATTCCGCCCTGCTGCAACTCCCCAACTTGATGACCTACTCAAGGAAACAATTAAATTGGTATGTGTATCCTTCCAGGAACAAGTAACATATTCGCATAAAAAAAAAGAACTGATGATAATCACCGACAATTGATGATGTACTTTATTTGCTTTTAGCCACAATGTGGTAGTATTGGTCAACAATGGGTGTCTCAACCTTCAAGCACCTGTGCGAGACAATTTCATATTTATGGCATTTTCCTTATCAAGATATTGGAAAAGTAAAAAAGTTCCTTTCTCAATTTATTAAGGTTCAAGATCCTGATAATTCATCTCAGACGGTGCATGATTCATGGGTCAAATCCAACATTTCTCCAATGGTGAGTTGTAAGATAATTCGTTTATCCAATTAGTAGAGTTATTGCTTATATACTATTAATTGTTGTCAAGGCCCTAATTCCTGAGTAAAATAAAGTTTTGAGCTTCTGGGACTTTGTGTTCTGATCTCTTCAGCTGTACAATTCAGATCTAATTCTGAAGAAAGCAGTACGTAGTTCTTTCCATTTCCATAACTGTAGTTTAACATATATTGTTGTTGGTCTCCTGAATGAAGATTGGACGACTAGGTAATGGAGGTTCAGATTTCTCAGCCTTCGTCCAACATGTTGGTATTCCTTCAACCGACATGGTTTTTGGAGAAGGTAAGACACCTCCTGTTCTTTATTCTAACGATCTTTCGCCTTTTTAATGGATGCTACTTGGCGCCTTGGCCTTTGCAGGACCAGGATATCCAGTTTACCACTCTTTATATGATGACTTTGTATGGATGGAGAAATTCGCAGATCCTGGGTTCCGCAGGCATGTTGCAGGTGCTGCTCTCTGTTCTTGTGCAGTGTGATAGTAGCGGCACTTGCTGCGCCCCTGCCTGATAACCAACATTTTCATCTTACAGCTGCTAGCATCTGGGGAATTATGGCTTTAAGGCTTGCCGATGAAAAGATCCTACCCTTCAATTATATGTCCTACGCAGTCGAGCTTGAGGTAACACCATCCACTGAATGCAACAGCATTTGGTGGAAGGTCAACATGCATATTCCTTTTCAGTATGGAGATATGATGAACATTTGAACTTTCTTTTCGTGGCAGACATACACGAAAGTAGTAGAAAATGAAGTCAGGGGAACACCTGTTAGTTGCTCCCCACTGTACAACTCAATCAGAGCTCTAAGAAGGGCAGTAACCAAAGTAAACAGCCAGCGAAAGGTATATTCACTTCAGAATTGCTGCTCTCAACCATACAATCTTGCAGGCCAGGTTTTCATGATTACTACGTTGAATGAATGTTTTTAGGAACTTCAACGACAACTTTTGAGTAAGCAGCTGAACAAGGATTCACTGAAAATCCGAGAGCTCAATGACCGGCTTATGCAGGCAGAACGAGCGTTTACTAACAGGGAAGGTATCTTGAAGCAAGAATGGTTCAAACATCTGGTGAGTGAATAGTCATCCACACTCTTTTTCTCTGGGATTCACTGCAGAATCTGGTAAGCTTTAGTTTGTACTTTGTACTGATTTGTGAGTGTCTCCTCTCACAGGTCTATGGACCTTCAGAACAGAACGATTGGGACACTGCATCCTATCCTGGTGTAGCCGGTGCCATAGCCACCGCCAGGAGCACCAACACTTCAGAATCCTGGAAGTTTGTACAGCACGAGATTCACAGAGCGGCCAGGGCCGTGACACAGGCATCTGCTGTGCTTAGTGGCAGCCTGACATGACAAATGAAGTCGATCGACATGTAAGGAACACATTGTTTCAGCAACTACAGGACAGTCCATGGATATTCCAGCCAACTATATTGATCCTCTGGATGGTTTTATTACGGACGGATAAGAAAAAGATGTAGCATTGTAACATATAATTGATGGCGATCAATTTACAGATGATGTGACTAGTGTGTTACTTGTACAGATACTTTGGATAGACGTATCATGTATGCACATGCTTGTATCTGTATCCTGTAAAAAAAAACTTCTGTTTTATTACGTATTGCAATATCAATCAGGGCGTTACAGAATTACAGATAGAAGTTCTGGTGAATCTACTGATATGTTCGTGAACTTCAATTCCTTGTATCACGATTAATCATGTTGTATGTGTTATGAATATTATGTGTATATTAAAGAGACTTAATGGTCAATATATATAGTGTGTGCAAGAGGTGTGTGCCATATACAGATAAAGCAGTACAAAAGGATTTCTATCTCAAACATATCTCTAACACCCCCTTCAAATGCAATGCAATGCGTATGCAATAACATTGCATTTGAAAATGTTTGACACTAAACTAAGGAAAATCCACAGTCCGAGTCTTGATAATGTCGTTGTAACATGCAGCTCTTGGAAAGTATGTCGAGTATCAAAAGATCTCCTCCCATCCGGTGTCGTGCGACAGCCCATAAAGCATAAGGTGTGGGGGCAAAGTCGACCGTAGCAATACGACGAAGAAGATGATAAAACCAACAAATATAAAGAAAGCTGTCAAATCAAACCGAAGAGGAATAGATAGAAGCATGACGGCGCAGATCGTAGCCCAAGACGGTAGGGCGTAGTGTACAAGAAGCACTACGAAAGACACAATGTAAAAGAAGCGCGACGCAATGCACAAGAAGTGCAACGGAGACACAGTGCGGAAGAAACACGATGCAATGCACAAGAAACGCAACGGAGGCGCAGCTCGAAAGAAGTGCGACGCAATGCACACGAAGCACAACGGAGACGCAGTGTGGAAGAAGCGCTGCGCCCTTAAAAGCTTAGGGCAGCGGATCTGCAGCGGGTCGAAGAAAGGAGCAGTGACTGCTGCCATGCAAAAGAGAATTCCTATACTTCTATGACTGACGATAAATTTGTGGACTCGCATAGCTTAGACGAACTCAAAGATAGAGTGGTACGAATTTGGATAAACGCAACAGAAGAAAACGACACAAAGAAATAAAAGACTCTAGGATAACTAGCAGTAACTCTCTTAAACAGCGGAAGAAGCTGCAAGAAGGAGCTGGAAAAGCCAAATCAACAGAAATCGAAGTTGACAGCAGCAACATGGGCCAAGCCTGGGATGGCACTATGGACTTGCATGTGCTCCCAGTGAGCCCGAATTTGTTGCTTTTCTCTCCTCCTCCTTAAGCCAGAAAACCAATGTATCTCCTCATCCAACTTGAAGCAACACCAATAGCAGCCCATAACTGCATTGCGCCCTACGTCCCTCTCCACCGACAACAGCAAGCCAGCTATCCACCTCCAATCCAAAACCCAAAACATCTTCGCCTCCTCCTCGGCCTTCCTCTCCCCCTCGTCGTCAGGAAGATGAGGACAGGGAGGCGAGGCGAGGTGGCTGCGCGGTGCCATAGTTTTGGCGTGGAGGCCTGCGGACGGCTAGATCCGGTAGATCGACAGCGACCCAGGGCAGGAGAGGCAGCGGCGGCTGCCAGAAGGAGAGAGCCCCGGGGTGGTGGCATGGATAGGTCGGCGACGACGACGAGGCGCCTAGGAGAGATGGTGCCTCTTCTAGTGGTCGGGGGAGACACTGGCGGCGGTGGCTAGATCCTAGCGAGCAGCTAAGAAGATGACAGTGCGGTGGCCCGATCTGGAGCTGTGGCGTGAGCGGAGGAGCTCAGAGGCGAGCCGAGGCAAAGGCAAGATGCAAGAGCATCGCTCAGGTGAAGGTGCCGCATGGACTCGAGCTTCCTTCTCATCAAGCACGGCGACGGGTCGAAGACCGGTGAGGAAGAGCTCTCGATCTGGGGGCTTGCCGAGCAGCTGAAGCCATGGGAGAAGGCTTGGAGGCGACCCGATCCAGAGCGGCGACGTGGGTCCGGATGAGCAGGCGATGCGCAAGCAACGAAGCAGAGCCGGACGAAGAACCGACGACGGGGACGATTCCACCGAGTAGAGGTGGCGTGGATCCCGTCGAAGGAGGAGGTCACCGTCGAAGGAGGAGGACGAGCATAGACGATGCACCGGGCGACGTTGGGCAGAGACGACACCCCCAAAGTCGGATCCGAGGCAGAGGAGCGTAGCTGAGCAATGAGAGGTCACCCCTGGGAGCAGAGATTGCTCCTCCCGGGGGTGGCGGCGGCCGGAAGCTAGGAGGCAACGACGGCGGTAAGAAACCCTAACCCTAACCTTCCCTCTGATACCGTGTTATAAATATTGTGTGTATATTGAGGAGACCCAATGAGCAATATATATAAGGTGTACAGAAGGTATATGATATATACAGATAAGGCAATACAAAAGGATTCCTATCTCTAACATATCTCTCACAGTACGAGCAATGATAGCAGTTCTGAGGCAAAGTCCCCGCGTTGATCAAGTATACTTAAAGTGAATATTAAATCAAGTACTAATCTTTACAGATTTTTTTTTGGGGACAATCACAACACCCCAAAATTTGGTCCGGAGCAACTTCCTGTTTTGTGCACCGTTTCTGTGCTCTGATCAACATGATTGAACATTGCAATTGATCGACACGACATTGAAGTTGAAACATCGCAATTGCATCTATAACCCAACTATTCAATCTTTCAAACAAGACGAACAGACAAGATCAACAGAAACGTATACTAGAAAGAATCGAAAAAGAGTATGGCAATGAAAGAATAAACACACCCCGTTCGATCTGTTCTTGTGATCCGACCCAGCCTAAACTAAAAAAACAGCCACAGGCCATCACTTCCACAAGAAGCAACAAATACTGGACTAATTAATCACATCATATAACGCAAACATCACAAGCCAAATCCAAGAGTCCACTCATCAGTAGTCCTCTTGGTTCTGGCACAGCTCCTTCCTGAGCCTCTGCGAGAAGAGCTTGCAGGCGTCCATGCAGAGGTCGACGGCCGCGGACAGCGCGACGAACACGGCCACGTCGCCCATGCACGCCACGTGCTGCACGCCGACCTGCACGGTTGGTCGGCTCGCCCTACCCTCGCCCTCCACCGTGGATCCCATCACGAACCCGCCGGCGAACGGCCACGAGGCGCCGGCGGCGCCCTCGGGGAATGTGGCCGGGTCGATGACGAACAGGCCGCCGCGCTTGGTTCTGATGGACGACTCGGCGATGGGGACGGCGCACTCGGTGGGGCCCGAGTCGAAGACCAGCTCGAGCCGGTAGCCGAGCGCGTCGACGGGGCCGCGCTCGCGCCATGCCTCCAGCCGCGCCCACGGCTTCCAGCTGGACGGCCCGGCGCCGGTGGGCTGGAGAATGAGCCAGGAGCCCGGGTTGGCGCGGGAGACGCGGCCGGAGCCCGGGGACGGCACGAACGGGGTGACCATGGACGCGGCGGCCACGGGGGAGCCGGACAGGTCGTGGATCGTCACCGTCCACCCCTTGCGCTGCTCGCGGCGAGCCTGCGCGTCGCGGTCGCCGTGCAGGGTGCTCAGCCAGGATCGCAGCCTCCGTCTGGTGCTCCGAGTCGTAGATGATTCCGACGTCATCGATCTGGTCAAAGTGCAGAAATGCACATGCAAGATTAGTTTAGTTTAAGAACGCAGTAACATGCAAGTTCTTCATGCGTGCATGGCTAGTAGCAATTTTTTTTGAGGAGTTGGTATTAACCAGTACTACTAGCTTGTAAAGAATTGCTTGGTATTTGGCGTGCTGCCAAGTGTGAGCGATACAAGATCAGCAGGTAATGGAGACATGATATATGGAAGATTCTGAACCAGCTAATGAGCTTCCAGGTTAAGCACGTATATACTACTTACACATAGGGAGACCTGAGCTGCACCGACAGTGAAGGTTCTCTTGAAACCAACTTGTACTGGTCAAATAGCGACACTAACATATTCTGGAGTACTGTTTTACTCTCTACAATGTTGTGAAGAGTGACTTGGATTTGTACTTGTTGTTTATTAAATCTTCTAATTCATTTGATCCCAACAAGAAGAAAAGCTCCATCCCATGACAAACTAAATTAAAAATGCCTAGTTGCAAATGGAGGTTGAAATATTTTTATCAAGTGACTTTGCCAATGCCGGTAGCTAGTATGATATATACTGTAAGGTAACTAAGAGCTGGCATCCAATAATGAAAAGGATGCCGGAGGAAAGAAAAGCAAAATGGGAAGAGGGGAGAAATTCTTTTCGACTTTTTTTTAATGAAGAGAGGTGGCCAAAACAGATTCGCATCACATTCTTTCATTGAGCTGTGCTGCCTTTGATTTCTTTTCCCAATAACAGAGTATTGCTCAAACTACAAGTCGATATATATAGCAAATCGATCGATCGGCTTATTATGCGTTATGACGACAAGTATAAACTGGCCTACGTTTAATCTCCACTCTCTATGTATCTGGCCGTACTTAATTACTGCAAAAAAAAAAAAAAATCCCTCCTCTACCTGCTGGTACGGGACGAAAATTTTCCATGTCCCTGTCTCCCTCGAGCCAGGTGTTGTTTGGTTGGATAAACAGTGATGGTAGAGGCCGGGACCGCGTACGTACCATACTGTCTTAATGCTGTTTCTACGGGCCACTTGTATCTTAACATGATGTATTATTAAATACTAGTTCACTTCAAATTAAAACCAAGAGAAATCATTGAATTTCTACTTCTGTAAGATAGCATCGCTTTTACTTTATTTGCTACTCCACTAGTACTGTTCTTTTGGAGGAATAAGAGTCAAGTAATAGGGACGGAGCTAGAAAATTTTACCAAGAAGGCCATATGGTTCTAACTAAACATCGAGAGATGTTAAATATAAATATTTTACTATTTTATCTGAGCAAATTAATAGCTATAAAAAGAGTTTCATCAACTATTGCGGATCAGTGCTCCCACTAGTTCATTGTATCCGTACTGACAAGTAACTACTCCACAAGACCACAGGTAACCTGAATGTAACTAACATACATGCATGGTCCACTGCAACTGTGAAGTTGCCGAAATCTAATTCTAACAGCACCATAAAACACATTATTAACTCCAGAACGTAAAGCTTAGCTTAGCAAGCAGATTAAGAAGTTGCATGCATATAATATACGTGTACTGCACACCAAGTCACCAACCTGGTCCTAGTTGCCCTCCGGCCGGCGCTGAACCGGCAGGTGAACACCGGCTGCCGCTGCCCACCGCCGGCACAGCCTCCGGGCACCTGGTAGACGACGGGCCCGCACTCCGGCTCTCCGCCGAACTGGAAGACGTACCGCGGGTCGGGCTCGGCCCGCACGACCATGTGGATCTGCGCGCGCGCGGGGGACGACGCCGACGCCGGCTTGCCCACGTCCACCCACCCCTCGCGCGCGACCACGGTCTCCCCGGCCGCGGCGCGAGCCACGTCGACGGCCACCCGCACCCGCCCCAGCGCGCGCGCGGCATTCATGCCGCAGGTGCTCCCCTTCTGGCCCGCGTGCACGGACACGACGAGCTCGGCGGGGCGCCCCGAGAGCCGCTGCAGGGCAGCGGCGTCGAGGTTGAGCACGACGGGGTCGGCGTGCAGCGCGGCGTAGCCGGGGGCGGAGGAGGCGGATGCGAGGGGCAGCGGCGCGGTGCTGGAGAGGGAGGAGGGGTGGTCCTGGAGGTGGAGCGTGCAGAAGCAGGGGGACGTGGAGGGGTGGACGCCGGCGCCGGAGTTGGGGCGCGGCACGGAGGGGAGCTTGAGGAGGAGCTGGTCCACGGTGAGGCGGACGAACGCGCAGGGGTCCATGGCGACGGCCCGAGATCGCGAGCGAGCGCTCGATCCCTGGGGCTTAACTGTCGTAACGCAATGTCGAGTGTGTCACCGTGCTGCTGCTCCCTGCGCGGGTTATATATATATGTAGCCGCGGGTTTGGGTCCTGCGTGGCCGATCGAGTCGGGTGTAGTGTTAATCAGATGGGGGGTTTTTGGCAGCATCGCGGCAAGGAGCAAACCGTGAAAAAGGGCTAGCTGGTCAGGGAGGGGATTTAATTTGGTCCACGAAATTGGACGGGAAGCTAGTAGGATTTGCATTATGGCCTACGGGTCTTCTGGACGATCTAGCTCGTTTGGCTCGTGCCTAAGCCCTAAAATAATGCAACACACCACGGACTTAGGGTGGGTAACAAGCTGGCTCGACTCGTTAAGGCTAGTTAAGAAAGAGCTCAGCTCGGCTCGTTAAGCTAACGAGCAAAATATCAGGTTCGGCTCGGCTCGTTAAAAAACTCAAACTCGACTCGTTAGCCTCGTTATCAATAAAAATTCATGCAGTCCATCTCTGTTAATCAACGATCATGCTACCATCACCATGCACCATCTCTGTTATGCAATTAACCCGCTTATAGCATGTGAAAATGTTTGATTCATTCTGAAACCTCTGACAGAATGCTCGATTCATTCTGAAGTTTAAACATATGTCACTCTGTATTACAGGCAAAGCTACCATTCATTCTGAAGCCACTAACAGGACGAGCAAGCAGTGGTCTGCGGGGGCGGGTGAAACAGAGAAAGAACTAGAAGGCCAAGCGCACGAGCCCCGAGCTACCGAGCATTAGGGATGATGGACTTAGGGAGTTATGGTTGCGCTGAGCCCAGTGGCCAGTGGACTGGGCTAGGAACCGGCCAGTGGGCTACCTGGTGATCAACCGAGATGGCCTGGAACTCTGGACGTCTGGTGAGTGAACGAGCTAAACGAGTTAACAGGCAACTCGCGAGCCAGCTCGGCTCGGCTCGTTAAGAAAACGAGCTAAATTGTCGGCTAGGCTCGGCTCGTTAAAAGACCGAGTTCGAGCCGAGTCGAGCTGAGCCCTTAACGAGCTGAGCTGGCTCGTAAATTTCAAGCTTTTTTTCCGCCCCTACCACGTACCGCCGCGTGCTTTGTCGTCTATACTGAAATGCCAGGTTCTTAACGAAACATTCAAGTAAATCCTTTGAAACTAGAAAGAAAACGTCTAACTCTTAAATTATTGTCGTGGCCGGTATATGACACATTCACCAATTCAATTCTTGACCAAGTTTCATCTCCATCCTCTAATAAGTTTAGTTTAGAATAACATCGTTCAAAAGTAGTCCGTCTTAATAAGAAAAGTCACAATGAACGAGAAAGAGGGTGCCCTCTGTTCTGGTATAATAGGCGTGTGTTTACTTATTAAGAAAAAAAAACATACGATAATTACGACCCTTCTCCTATTAAATGTATGTCTGGTCCTTGCAAAAAAAAGACTATATCCAGTACTACTTTATTATACGCTCTGTTTTTACTTGACGTCGTAGATTCTGGGCTGCCAAACTTTCTAAATTATACCATTAGATTTGTTGTTAAACATGTTTTAATAATATTATAATTTTATTAATATATCTTAATATAAAGTTATAAAAATTAACAATCAAAGTTGCGTATTAAAGAACATGAAAAGTATAAAAAAAGTAAAGTAAAAAAGAATAGAGGCAGTAAGTTGTTTTCCCCCTCCAAACCACCCACATGTTTAGCAACGTTACTGACCAGTGAATAGAGAGATTGAAACCTATACAATACAATATAAATAAAATAAACAATGATAGTTTAATAAAATACGGTTGTGTTTCACCTCAAAATTTCAGGCGTCACTTATAAAGGAACAAAGTTTGCTTCTTTATTTTAAAACTCCATTTGTTTTTTTTTTTAAAGAACGGAGCGAGTATAAGCTTATAAGTAAGGGATAAACTACGAAAATGGTGTACTGTTTGCCCTGATCAGAGGGCCATGCATGCACCATGTTTGCCAATACATGATATATGATGTGTCTATAATACGCACAACGATAGCGAATCAGCGTCCACTTATGATCCATGATAAGTGTAGGCGCCGGCCATGCGCGCGCGTTACACACACACACACACACACACACACTTATATATATTAACGTCATTTCTTTATAAAACTAAAGTTAATTAAGTATGGGACTAATTGCCTAATTGCAGCAAAAAGGAAATCAAAGAGGAGAACGAATCATCAGAATCATATGGAGGTCTAGATCGCTCGATCGATCGATATGACAGGTGGACGAGATTAATTCTGGGTTGCTGTGGCTTCCATAAGTTGGGCACGTGTAATGCAGTCGGCGTGACCTGTCGAGGACCCACCTGCGGGCCCGGTCGCCCATCTTAGCAGCTGGTGCCGAGCTGTACTCACATGCGAGTATGCTGTCTCCTGTGTGCGCCCATAGACGTAATAGCTGTACTCCTACTTGAGCTTTACCTTCGCCGCTTCTCTCGCAATGAGACCATGAATTGATGACTGATCGATGGGCCGGGGAGAAAATATTCTGCATTGGCTCTGGTTTGGTTATCCCACAGCACAATTTAGTTAAGACTCGTACCAGAATTGAATGAAGAGTCCCCCTCCTCCCCATCCCCGTTTTAGCGAATCTAGCTTTTTCATGCCGTATTGCTAAATTTAGCAGCGTGGACATGCCTCCTTCCGCTACGTCTGCTCTACCGCTTGCCCATCGCACAGAAGTACCAAAATCCATGCGCCCTTAGCCCAGATTCTTCTGCGCCCGACACCTAGTTGCTCGGCACTCCCCTAGCCTGGACAAGGCCACGTCCGTGCGCCCCTAGGTAGGACGCGCCACGTCCGCGCGCCCCTACCCCAAACGCGTTGCTGTCGGACACCCGTGGCGTGGACAAGCGCTGTCCGCAAGCGTGTCGCCCGGACAGTGGCCTCTGCCAGCCCTCCCTCGCCTAGACGCGCCGCGTGGCTCGAGTCCGGTCCTCCCTACCTCGGGTGTGCCATCCCGGCTGCATTTTCGTGCCTCGATGCGCTTTAGTCATGTCACCCGTCCATCGTTGCGCTTAATTCCTGTCTCTCGTCCATCGTTGTCTTGGTTGTGCATGCATGCAAACCGCGAGCGGGAGGGAATCCGATTCCTCCCGTCGCTTTGTGGCTATAAATTTGGAGGTGCGGGCGAGACGCTTCGAAAAATCTCATTCTCGCTCGCTCTGTTGATTTCCTTTTCGCAAACGGTTAAGGATTGTTTACAGCCATCATTAGCGGCTATATTAGTGACGAGGGTTAAAATTTCTATGTATTACTTTAAATACATAATTAAAAGATTATATGTCTTCATGGTCGTAAGCCCTAAGACTAACGACCACTGTGGTTGTAAGAGTCGCAACCCTTGAAGCTAACGACCTCTGTGGTCGTGATGGTTCTAGAGGTTACTTATAGGTATCCTGGTCGGACGAAGTCTTGTACCTAGTCCCTGACCAGATAATTGATCATACAAGCAATGAACTAGCATCTTTATTCAGCTCTAAGCATATCCCTTACCGCGTGATGAATGGAGCACATGTTGTATTAGCTTCATACCATGCGCCGTTTCATGATCCTAAGACACTAGCGACAATCTACCATGCGGTTTAGTGTCTCACAGACATTAAACCGCCAAACGGTTGATACTTCATCAACCGTTGCCTCGCTCCGACCAGTCGCGACACTTCCAACAGGCGTCTCTGCTAAGATTAATCGCCACAACTTCATCAACCACTTAAGGAAGGACGCGAACGACGAAAATGGGATCGAAGCCAATTCGGAAGATCAATAGACGATTGGATTTCATCTGAAGCATTAGCATAGCAAATTCTAAACTTAGTGTAACCAGGATTAGTCCATTGCCTTTTCAAGGGCACCCCAGTAAAGAATACAGTTCATAGCAAAAAAGAGCAGTCTCATTATATCCCAAGAACTCTTTGTCATTTTCTGCTGTTTTATTTTGTAAGATCGGCGACTCGATCGTCGACAATTAGCAGGTAATTTTTTTTTCTCATACGTATTTTATTTATTAACTGTGTAGTTAGTTAATTAGTTGTGCTTATTTAGGCCTAATGAATTTAATTTGTTTTATTTTTTTGTTATTAAATTTGAGTTATTTAAATAGTTGTAATTAATTAGGTCATAATTAATTAGTTGTAGTTAAATTAATCTTACATAATTATCCGTAGCATAGTTAATTTGATACTAATTAATTAGTCATAATTAGTTAGTGTTAGTTAATTAATTAGTTGTAATTAATTATTCATAGTTAATTATGTCTTAATTAATTAGTCATAATTAATTTAGTGCCCATAGTAAGTAGTATTAATTTAGTGGCATTATTAAGTCGTAATTATGTATTTGTAATTAATATGTGGTAATTAATTAGTTGTAATTAATTTAGTTGTATTTAATTCATCGTAATGAATTAAGTTGAATAATCTTGTTGTCATTATTAAGTCGTAATTATTTATTTGTATTTCATTTTGTGGTAATTAATTAGTCCTAATTAATTTAGTGGTATTAAATTACTCAGATTAATTTAGTCACAACTAATTTAGTCGTACTTAATTAGTCGCAATTATTTTATTGTAATTAATTAAATATTAATTAATTGATCGTACTTAATTAGTCGTAATTAATTTGATCGTAGTTATTTAGTGTATATTAATTTGTTGTCTGTATTAGTCGTAATTTTTAATTTCTAGTAATGCATCGTCATTATTAATTTATTCATTAATAATTTGTATCTTTCATCTCTTGTAAGTCATGCCTGTACCAGAGCTGCTGGAACCCTTCTACGACAAGCATCACAGGTGCAAGTTATGGATCACCCGGGGTGCGAATAGCCCTCCACCCCTCGTGCTTCAGTCTGAGAGGCATCACCGGGAGCTCGACGCTCGCTACGTCCCAATCCTTCGGGATACATGCTTGTTACCCTTTGCGAGGCTGCTCTCGGTCGGACGCTACTTCGCCTTGGATGGCATTCTAATGTTGGCACTTGTTGACAGGTGGAGACCCAAGACACACATCTTCCACTTTCGGTGGGGAGAGATGACGGTCACTCTCCGGGACATCTCATTCTTGATCAGTATCCCGACCAGGGGTGAGCCACTTATTCTAGGTCGTTCATCAGTGGACTGGAAGGCCCGGTTGGGGCTTCAGTTCAACATACCTGTCCCAGATAGTGCATGTGGTGTCTCTCAGACATTGTTCAGAAATTTTAGCAAATGCCTAGCGGATGCACCTGTCGAGGTTGTTAGGATGCACCTCGTCGCTTACCTTCTTCATCTCTTGGGTTCGGCTTGATTTCCAACCACACAGGGCGATTGGGTGTACCCAGCTTCATCCGCATCACTAAGTCTTTGGCTGACGTGGAGGCTGGGCCGATGCCTCGGTACAGTTGGGGACCAGCCATCCTTTGTGCTACACACAGGGGGTTGTGTGACGCTTCGCGGCGCGATAGTGGTGTGAAACCAGTCTTTGCCGTCTGCTACGTGCTCTTGTAGCGGTGGAGTTGACAACACTTTCCTGTTGGGTGGCCCTCCTTTGAGAAAGTAGTGCACCCGTACCCCGAGTTGCACGACTCGATAGACGGGCCGGGCCCACTATGAGCTACCGGTGGATTGCTGCCCAGTTACGCTGGGCCAAGGATAGACTGGCGAGGTGCTACTCATTGTTCGACAACGAGTTCGAGTCGTTGCACAACAACGGTATCATATGTGATCCATGGAGCCCATATTTTGTGAACACGGTAGCATCACAAGGGATGTTCGTGCAATGCATGCATGACGCTGGATTATGGGTGATGATCTGCCACCTGGTGTTTACCCATATAGTGGAACCTTCCGTGCCACAGCGCGTAATGTGACAGTTTGATTTATACCAGCTTGTGCCCCCTCCCAACGGCAGGATCCTGCAGCAAGCTGTCCACTTGTGAGTCCAACTTCATCCGAGTAATATTTACACTTCATACCTACATACGTTGTTCTAACATCAGTCCTTATCGAATGTAGGGAATGAAGGGGGGCCGACATGCTGAGGACCGACACAAAGTCCAGCATGAGTGGATTACGGCTTGGACGGAGACGGTGCACATCGAGATCATGCGGGAGCAGCGACCATACGATGTACGAACATACCGTTAGTACATCAAGTGGTACGTACCACAGTCGCCCACCAGACTCACCCGTCGTCCACTAGAGCGTTCGGAGTAGGTGATGCACCAGGAGAGGCTCTGACACTCGTTCGATCGACATAGCGCCTCATGGCATTACCACACCATAAAACACTTGCAACATTTGCTCATTTCATTGATGACATTTGTACTGTTTGTTACTGAGCCAGTGTTGTCTGTCACTTTAGTTGGAGCAGCTACAGCGGATCGCAAAGCATTGAAAACCGCCATCTGTAGCCCAGAGAACACCGTACCAGGGCTTGTGAGCGCTTTGAAGTACATCTTCACGGATTCAAAGAATGTAATAAAGAACATAAGCTACAGTCGTTTGAGAGACGATGTCCTCCACGTCGCACACCTAGTGGGTCGATTGTGCTTACCTACTAGGTCGGCATGGCCTAGTCAGATTGGCGGGCATTGTAGTGCTCCCCGTTGGTCATCCGCGCTGCAGATCGGCGGGGAGGTAAGTTATGTACAAATTGATGTCCTATTTTTTATTACGCCGTAGGTTGTGCTAACATATGTTGTTCTCCAGCCGCACGTTCATCGGGATACATCACTTCTGTCATCCGCACCCTGTACTCAGACTGGCACTCCCCCTCGGTCATCTGCACTACACATCCGAGAGGTACGAGATGTTTAGTTTATGTCCTGGATATTTATTTAGACTAACATCATTCCATCTTGCAGTCTTCAGTTGAGTGTGGGGGTGACGACCATCCGTCAACCGATTAGGATGCGGTCATCCTAGCTCCTACCAGGGAGTAGTACACGGTACTAGGGTATGGACCGTGGCACTCAGGGCACCCACCCCTGTCGTACGTTGACCAGTACAGAGTACCATACCAAGGGTAAAGCTCCTCCAGGGTAGCTGACACATCGCACGGTCAAGGTCAAAGCTCCTCCTCACCAAGGGACTTGCAGACAACATAGCTGGGAGGCGGACGATCTGGGCATGGATTTCTTGATTCCTTCATCAATGACATGATTGCAGGTGGTAACTAGTTTGGCATGACTTAGCTGGATGACATTGACATTGGACAGACTCAGCTGGGCCAGAATCAGCTTGCTGATGCATCTCTGCCCACTCAACGGTCTCTGTATCCCCTCCGAACCGATGCATGCTCTCTGGACTGGTTAACGTATCCCACGGGACATGCTCAATGCAAAATCAGGACACGCACGTAGATGTAGACACAGCGAGCAAAGAGTGGCTTAGACGAGTGAGCCATATTGTATCCCATGTGTAATTGCATTGCATAGATGTTGTGCACTTTTGCTGTGCTATATTTGTATGCATATTTGGTATGTTATGTGTGTATTATCAGAGTAGATCGGTTCCGGATTAACATGAAATCAGGAAAGCCCCTACTAGGTGGGAGTCATGAGAGTTTGGACATTTCATGTGGAGTTGCAATCTAAAATTAAAAAAACAAATTTGACAAAATTTAGGAATACACTTTGTAAATTGTGAATTAAATGTTGCGCGTGGTTTGGTACACCCAAGATACACGCGTGCCCCAAGGAGGATCAAAATTAGTCTTCACATCGCATCAACCCATTGCCCTTGTGTCGTGACTGCCCACGGCGATGGCGAGTGTCGAAGTCATCCATGTTCTGTAAGATGGACTGGATGATTGCATGATGTTAGCAGAACGTAAGGCCGAATACATAATCAAGATGGAAATTGCGCACAACTCACCTCTTCCATATGAAGTGTGGTTGTGCGACTACAAGTGCTATGACGGCCATCGGTCTCAGTAGTAGAATCCTTCCCCTTGTCTCGGGACTGCCCACGTCGGCGGAGAGTGACAAAGTCATCCATGTTCTATGTCTGGACCTGAAAATGCATCTTGGGAACATTTTGTGTATTCTGAACTAGTCCCAGATCAGTGGCTAGCTCACACAGGAAACAGTGATAAAATACCATCTATTTATTCGATTTAACTAAAAAGATCTCAAAATAACAAAAAGTAATAATAATTGGACCTTATAGACAAAGTTTATTTAACTTGCCATGCAGGGCTAAAGAAATAAATAAACTCTTACAGCGGAACGAAAAATCTTGGAAAGGCCAATCAACATGTCCAATGGCAATCGAGTGGAGAACACATCCTAATCTGCAAAACCTTTATAGTTCTCATTCTGAAAGAACTCTTGAGCAGCTTGATATACTTCAACTAATCAACACAGGCGTACAACATTGACATAAAGTGCCCAGCAAGCCGTAGGGAAATATATACAAATAGTATTCATGCAAGGCTTGACAAATGTTACATGTATGGTTCTTTTGCAGAAAGCAATATTGACGATAAATACAATAAATAGATTGAAATACGTAGTTGAAAAGAATAATAAATAAATAAACTATTGTTTTGAAACAACTAGTGAACTACCCATTCACTCCCCAAGACAAACCACCAAGTGAATTACCCATTCACCAAACGAACATTATATGCATCAAGTGAACTTCCCATTCACACTCCGACATAGTTTATGAAAAACTCTATCTGTCGTGTGAAATCCCCGGATGCGTCCATAACCAAGACACAGCTATTCGATTAGTTTTACACTCTGCAGAGGTTGTATAGCTTTACCCACATGACATGACTTCTCTAGTTTGTTTGGCATCCGTCGATACCACTGCTCACTACCTTATGTAAGTAGTCTAGAGCATGTGTCAAGACTTTTACAAAATTCTATTTTGACCCAGTTCTACTCGCTAAGGTTTGAACACTGAATGTTTAACTGACCAGACAGGGCCCCCCTCTTGCGCCAATCACAACCTAAACAGAACCAAATCAAAATATTGCTAATTAATTAGCCAGGTCCCACCCATACAGGACATGTGGTTGTACGGTTAATACCCAGTTCAATGACGCACAAGATTAAGTCCTTGACAAGTTACTCAAGTGATCTTACCACAACCCACAACGTGTTATAATCACACCCTCAATCCACCATCCACTCGCCCAGTGACATACCTTGTCATGGTACACAAATTTTAACAAGAGTGGTTAACCATCACGGTTCCATATATCGTTAAGTCAAGATTAATCAGTATGACACATGTGATAATGAACCCATCGTAACTAAGCTTGACTAAGCATTTGTATGTACCCATGTTGGTGACATAAATATGTTCAACTAAAATTATCCATGCTAGGGTGATAAATGATTCATGGCATTCAAATAACCAAAGTTGGCATAATGACAAATATGTGATAGCTAAACCCAAAACAATTTGTATAAAGATAGCATGCAATTGTATAAAATAATATACTTTTGAAATCATAGGGTCAATATGATCAAATGACTACGACTTGCCTTGGAATAGATCCTGGTACTGGTCTAGATCTTGATGCACTCCTCCTTGCTCAAAATTCCCCGAAGTATCAACGTCTACTCGTGAACAAAATAAATAAAACACATAAATAAAAACAGAGAGAAAAAACTCCAAAATTTAAATAAAAATCTCAGATAAATAGATCCCGAATTTAGATGAATTTATAAATTTGAATGGGCTCAAACATAGTTCGAATGAAGAAGATATGGCTTCTAGAATATTGAAATCTCATAAAATGATGAAAATCAATACTTATGGATTTACTGGAATTGTTTTTCTAAAGGAAAAAAATTAATTGCGTCAGCTGTTGTCATTAAAGAATTTCGGCTGAAAAGAAAAGAAAACTAATCGAATTTGACAAGTGGGACCCACTTGACGTTGAGAGAGGTTCATAGTGGAACGAGTTCATGGACTATTGGCTCGGTTTGACACATGGCATGGACACACGTGTGCTGACAAGGATGACACCAAGACAAGGAGGCTAAGGTGTCGATGAAGTGGAGGATGAGGTGGCTAGCCAAGTCTGTAGAGAGAGAAAACCGAGAGGCAGAAACAGATACTCTGGCCAACGGTGGGGACAGCACGACGAAGGTCATCGACAGCGAGGCATCTCTAGGGAAGGATAAAAACGAGACCTCAATGAGACGTTGATGCTTTGGGTGGCGGTGGTTCAAAAATTCCGATGACGAGGTGACGGCAGCAAGGACTTTGGCGGCGGGGAGCTTCGAGCTCACGGTGGAATTGGCGAATTGAGGTTGCTCGACAGAGAACGCGGGAACCAGTGGGACGGTGATGGTTCCAGGAACTCAGGGAGCACTTCGGGACGACCGGGGATCAAAGGAATCAAAGATGACAAGGAGATAACTAGCGACAGAGAAGATGGCTGGCGGTGACAATTGGCGAATAAGAGACATGGAGAAAGGTAGGGTTCGGATGAGGAGAATATGGGACACACTTTGACATGCTCAAAAGGGCAGGGAAGTTCACCGACGAGTAGATCATTCATGAGCGGCGGCGGCCGGAATTGGGATGACAAGGACGACGACGCTCTGGTGGTGCTCCGAGGGAGATGATGAAAGCACGTCGAAGGGCGTGGCGAGGCGAGTCCAAAGGCAAAGATGGCACGGGAGGAGATGCCTTGACGGTGAAGAAGTTTGACAAAATTGAGCTCCGACTTCTGGCTCTTTCTCCGGCGGATTGTGGCGCAAAGGAACCAAAATTGGGGACAAAGCTTTAGGGTTTCGGGAGAGGATGGCTATGCGAGAAAATTGACATGGAGGTTGCCTTTATATAGGGTCCGAAAGGAGGAGATTGCATTCGAGCCAGCATGGCCATGGCGTGCTGCCCTCGGACTCAAGAGTCCTGGACGAGGATGGGTTGAGGATGACGGTCATGTGGCAAGTTGGGCCCATGGTTAGAGGAATAGCGGCGCGGCTCGCTCATAGGCCGACGCGAGGAGGAAGGCCACGCGAGCTGGGCCGCACAGTGCCGGGCTAGGCTGGAATAGGGATGGGTTCCGGCCCCGGAATATTCCGAGATTAATAATAGCTTTTCTATTTTAAAAATAGCAGAAAATCCAAATAGCGATTAGAAAATAGAAAATGAACTCGAAAGAATTCTAGAAAAATCTAGAAAATATATCCAAGTACATAGAATCCAAATAAAATAATTTTGATAATAGTTGTTGTTGGAATTAATCATATTAAATTGTTTTTCTTTTGAAAGTCCATATTAAGCTTTATTTTAATTCAAATAAAACTTTGGTGAATTTTCCTACATAACTAAACTACTCAAAAAGGTTTTTTAACTTCAAAAAATTGGGATGTTACATTCTACGAGACGGGATTTACGATTGCATGATGTTAGTAGAATGAAAGGCTTAATACATAATCAAGGTGCAAGTTGTACACAACTCACCTCTATGCCCGGGCGATGGGAAAAACTATGATGGCCGCCGGTCTCAGTAGCAGGAGCCTTCCCCTTGTCGTACTCAGCTTCCTGTTCGAGGGTCCTCCACAACTACCCTGTTGTCCTGGGCTCCTGTGGTGCGTTTTTAGTAAGGCCCGGTATGTAAGGTTTTTGTCGATGGAATGTCTCGGCTCACATCTCGTAGTTCAACATGTACTTCTGCTGGATGGACGTCCTATCGTACATCTCTGGGTTGTCGATCCATTGGAAGAAGTTGCAACACATCTTGGGCTTCCATTACACGCGGATGAAGTTAAAAATTTACAGAATTCAATGCAGGGTGTGAAAAATTGATGTGTGCGTAGGATTCTCTTACGAGGATGTTCCCGCACATGTAGTACACCCGGGCGGCAATGGTCGGGTGTGTCGACTGAATGATCTTCGTCGGCTGTTCGCACACACATTGCGGGCATTGAAATTCTGGTGATACCGACGCATCCTTCATAGAAAAATCTGGGTAGTGTTTAGCCCTCTTCGCAAGCCACTTGCACTTCTGCAGTATCTTCGTATAAAAGTTCGATGATGAGTCCAACATATTCAAGGCCAACCTAATGTTTTGTTGTTGCATACAAAACTAGGGCGAGTATGTTTGGAACAAATAAAATATCGAGATACGTACGTGTTAAGAAAGAATGATGTAAAGATATGCACAAATATGAGCAGACTACCCATTTACATGACATGACAGTCCTCGTACAGATAGAAAATACAATAAATTACAACACAGAATGATGACTATACTAGCTCGGTATGTTGGGGCAGTCCTTCATGGAGTGACCAAGGGTCTTGCATATCCTGTACTTCATCGTGCAGCTCAGGCCCCCATGCTGGCTATTATCCATGTTGTTCCGAAAGCACCATGTCTGCCATCATCCTTTTCCAATTGACTTCAAGGCCTTGTTCGGGCTCCATTTCACCCTATCCGGCCAAAGATACCTATAGTTCATGTCCACACCATACGAGTGAAACTCTGCACTCCATGTACCAAAAAGATTCTGCATGTTGTAGTATTCGAAGATATACGAGTAGATATCTACCTTAGTTGCGCACATGCCTTGTACACATGCGAGCATGGCTTGTGCATGAGCTTCGGCTTATTGCAGGTGTATATAGCCATATCACCTAGGGTGCACGCATGTTTCCTTTCCCACCTGGCATGACTGTAGACATATTTTTACCTCAGCCTGATCTCGTACTTCCTCCTGAGGTTATCGATCACCCGAATGCCGTGCATTCGTGCCTTCTACATATTCTTCTCCATATACCTTTGCATGTTCTCGGATCACTACTTCCCTTCTTCCAGCTATCGCCTCACTGCGGTGGCTCTATTGACGAACTAACCGAATGTGCGATTCCATGTGATACGGGGTGGCCCGATCTTCTTGACGTAGGATCAAATACTCACGTGGAATTGGTGAATCGTAGTGATCCCCTGTTGCCAATGCAAGAGTTAGCACTCTTTAATTTGCTAAATCACACATGTTGATTTTACCGACCACCAAGTGAAATCATCGTGCTTCCAATTCCCAGCGGAATGGTTGAACGATCTTACTTGAACTCCCAATTCCCCTTCTAGTTGGTTCGGCCAACAAGGAAGAACATGAACAAAACTTTACAATCTATTATTTCTGATAATAATGGTCTGAGGGATACATGGGGGGTCACAGTGGTATTTATGGTGCCCCCTAACACACGCACCGGGTCGGCTCCTAATTGATTCGACCAAAGGATTCCGAATCCAACTCCTAATCTAAATATACTGTTCAGATTTACTATTTATGGTATGTATTGTTCACACCTTGGGCCTCCACGTAGTTTGGCTTCTTTCTCTAAGTCTTGGGATGCTTGGACCTTCCCCTTTAGTGTCGCATGGCGGTATCTGGTCGTAGACTCCGGCTGGCGTTCCCTGTCCTGCACGTCTACAGCCTTCTGCCAAGACTGGTCATGACAACAGACCTGGTTGTGGACCTGGTCCCTTGATCTTCAATGGTTCTCCTCCTTTGCTTTGGATCCAACCTCCCTCTCCCCCCTCTCGGTTCCAAAGGCTTCACAATGTTCAAACCTGAGAATACACAATGTATTTGCATGAAGTAGTATCCCCTTCTCATCAAAGTCAATAGGAAATTCTTTAAGAAATAAAAGCACCTGTTGGTTTAGAAGCTTGGCGCTTGCTCTAGTCATTGGATCATTTGGTGCTTCATGAACAGGCTCATGCACACTTGGAGTGGAAGATATAGTATTAGAGATATCCTCATCACCACGTCTCCTCAACGATCGAGGCGATAGGGAGGCATCGCGAACCTTTCAACACTCTATTGTACACCTTAGACATGTTGGTCATCATAATTTTGTAACTCGCACTGTCTGTGTCATAGAGCAGGGACCATTTATCTAATTCAAGAGAGTGGAGATTAATCCACTTCGTGAAACTTATGGTCCTCTTGGATTGCCCACTCGCAACCTGCTGTCCCTCCTATGCCTCCAGAGGGGACTCCCTTGTAAGCCTCGTACTTCGATGTTTGAGGTCTGTCTAGATGGACTCAAACTTCCGTCTCTGGTCTACATGCACAACACCTTGAACGTTTTCATCAGTTCCTGACCACGGAACCGTGTGAAGAAGTTCGATGCAAGGTGCCTCATGCACCACCGGGTTACCAGTCGTTCCACTGGTGAGGGGGTTCCGTCCCATTCTTCATGGTGTTTAGGCATACGTTGGGATGGTCTCCCACAACCGCCCGCTTCACATTCGCTAGGAACCACAATCAACTAGTTGTGTTCTCATTATATATGATGGCAAAAGCAATTGGAAGAAGCTGATCATTCGCGTCGGTCGCCACCGCGGTGAGAATGATGCTCTTGTACCTCCCTATGAGAAAAGTTTCATCCATCGTGAGCATAGGACGACAGAACTTCAAGCCCTTTATGGCCTAGGCGAAAGCCCAGAACACCTAGTCCAGTATGAGGCAGTTGGGGCCTCCATTAGCATCTTCACTTTTAACCTTATTTATGTGTGCCAAGTTTTTCTCCGGCAATCTAGTAGAGAATTATTGGCACAAAGTTGTACGCCTCTTCGTGTGTCCCGTACATGGACAGTCACATTCCGATGCTGCCGTAGCGACTCGCTAAGCTCATAAGTGTGTTCGGTCACCACCCTGACCGTGAAGACCGAACAAAAGAACTTTGCTCGGTGAGCGCTGACCTTGCCAGGGCAGCCTTCCACTACGCACTTCACTACGTAATGTCTTGTGTTAGACCGGTGCACCTGGTCCACACGTCTGATGGACAAGGCGTACTATGTTATAGCTTGTTGCACGATCGCCTTGCTAGGGAAGTGCTGTCCAACTAAGAGGGTGTCAATATCAAACCCCCATTAGGACTCTTCTTTTTGCTGTAGTACGAGCCACTGTACTATGATATCATCAAGTCTCGATGCCACGTAAGGCACCTCCGATGAGTAATGACACAATTCCACCGGCTGTACCACTCCCCTGGGGTGCGTCCTCCTCGCTACCATCTGAGCCTAGGTTGGCGTCCTCATCAGACTTCAACCCGAGAGGCTGGTGTGGTAGATAAAAGTGGGAGTCAATGTGGGCCGACCACCACAGTCCCACCCCCTCATTTTGCATAAAATTATGCGCAAGTCTTCTCTCGTGGACTTCCTCCATAATAGCACATTCCATGCTACCGTCTTCAAGTTCTTCCTGCGGTTGCCTACCTATCGAGGCACCAACATCATCAAGGTTACCAGTTCCTAGGCTCCCTACGTACAAAATTCACGTACACCATCGGCTTCCTCTATATTGCCGCCTCGGGCTGGGGAGCAATCTGCATGTACTGGCCCCATACTATGCTTCCATTCACCTTGACTAGCTCCCATACGTCCTGCCCTCCCCTACTCGTGTAGGTGATCCCCTCAATGATAAGTTTCTTCGTCGTTGGCCCCGTGTTGAATTCCCTCCGGATGCAGCTCCTAAGCTCGTGAATATTCATCACATCGAGCCCCTCCACCCGAACCACCTTGTACTGGAATATCGATAGGTCCAATCTGTTGGGACCGGTCTATACGAGACCGTCGCCAAAAAACACAACCAAGTCTTGCATATTCGAAATTACCTAAATCCACAACAAAACGATTTACAGTACACAATATAACAATCGGGCTATGTAATAAGTACTAATTAATTAACTATACACAACTATTTACATGAGCTAGTTTCTTCAATTACCACTAATTAAGTACGAGTAATTTATTTGCCAGTAATTACCCATGACACAAATAATTACGATGTATTACATATAAGTCAGCAATTAAATACGAAAAATTAATTAGTTAGCAACAAATTAATTATGACCACATAAATTCGACCACTTCATTTGCACTAATGTAATAATCACTAATAAACTATGACTCAAATAATTACGATTTATTAATCACCATTGATTCATTAATTACGACTAGTTAATTACCACTTAATTAATTATGTCTAACTTTATGTCTACCTAATTGCCACTAAATTAATTACGACAAATTAATTACCACTACTTTTTTAGCACTAACTAATTCGGACTTAAATAACAACGACAAATTAATTACCACACATTACTAAGCACTAATTAATTACTGATACATTAATTACGACTAATACATTACCTCTTAATAATAAGCAGTAATAAACTATAACTGCTAATTATGAGTATAAACTATATTAATTACGACTAGTTGATTAAGACAAATTAACTATGACCACAGTCAAAACGATAAATGTAGTGGACAAAACCTTACCTTCCCGTTAGGGGGGTCGTTCTATACTGATACAGTCGTAATAACTACTATAAACACTCTTTAATCTCCAAAAAAATTCCTATTCTCTGTGTTCTTAGTGACAACCACGAGAATGAGAACAAAACTAAGAAAAAGAGCAACTCCGGTATTTACAGCCACGCGAAAGCAATTCTCGCAGACAGCACACCGTGATGGTTGCGGGAAATCCGGAGGCGCTGCTGGGCGTGGGGCGTGCCAGAGTGAGCAAGTGGCGCAGCTGGGTGAGGGGGCTGGCAGAGATGCATGACCTTGCTCGACATGTACGCGTGGATGGGATGGGGAGAAGGAATCTGGTGCCAAAAGGGAGAGAGAGAGAAGGACGAAACTGTGCATGGGGGCACGAAGGCAGAGCAAACAAGGCGCGGGAGGCATGGAGGAGCGGCTACGTGGCAGGCAGAGGCGCCTCTGGGCGCTGGGCGACCGACAGAGGCGTGTTAGGGATGCAACACATGGACATGCCTTGTTTGAACAAAGGGCATCCGGTTTTGCCACATGTCGGCCGTAGGTGAATCCGGAGCAGGGGCGCATGATTTTTACCACATCCGGGCACAGAGCGCATGAACAGGCCCACGTCCAGGCTAGGGGCACCCGGATTTGCCACGTGTCGGTCGAAAGCGAATCCAAGCTAGGGGTGTTCGGTTTTTAACGCGTCTGGCCATGCAGCGCACGGACAAAGGCTCTCCGGGCTAGGGCGAGTAGTGGAGGACACGTGGATGGAGAAGGCACGTCCGTGTTGCCAAATTTAGCAATATGATACAAGAAGAGCTAGATTCGATAAAACCGACTGTAAAAGTGACACTTAAGCCAAAAACTCACGAATGAATGCTCGTACATGCAGAAGAGTTGAAAGAAGTGTGTAGCAATTACTATATTGAGGTGGAGTACTAGCTAGCATGCGTGCAGTATATATAGTGTTGCATCATGTGCTGCTTGTGTGGGCTTGTGTTTGTGGTTGCCTACGTACTTCTTTCGTGCTGAGCGGGACTAGACTGCCGATCGACCAGATGTAGATTCTTTTTTTAATTTGGCCCCCTGGCGCCACCTTAATTTAAAAAATAGCACCCTTGCCCCGGAATTTGCAAATCTAGCCCACTCCCGAGCGCGGAACCACCTGAGGCTGACACGTGTCTCATCCTACGATCGGCGGGTGCAGAAAGCAAGCGGCCAGCGTGTCAGGCCGATCGGGGGTAGAACCAAGCGGCGCAGCGCGGAAGGTGGCGGCCCGACCACCTTGCGCGCCACCAGACCACACGAGGTGGCCGGCGAAGTACTACGCTACCAGATCACACGAGGTGGCCGGCCACGTCTCGCTCTCCCGAAGCGTGGTAGGGGTTAGGTTAGGGTTTCACCGGCAGATTAGGGTTTCGGCTGTGTTCGTAGAATTTTTAAAATATAGCGAATGAGTTCAAAAAATATGAAATTTTATGTGAATGCTCCTAATGCGGTGTACTTTCTTGTATAATTTTTTTTTCCATAAATTTACTAATTTTGATTTTTTTTTTCTCACAATTTCATTTAATGTACTGTTTGTAGGAATTTGTAAATATAGAAAATTAACTAAAAAATTATTATTTTTAAAGGCTCCTTAAATAGTGGACTTGATTGTGTAATATTTGGACAATTTTGTATGTGTTCTGAAATTGTCTCGGGAATAATGTTTTGACTTGAAATTAGGGTTTCATGATTTCATGTTACTACCACATGACTACTCTAGATAATATATATACTTGTATTAATTTTCTTTTGGGTAACAAGAAATAAATTATTGCATTTTTTCCTCAAGAATCAAACCAAAAGGACATTAACCTGAAGATTCTTGATCACATTACTTCACTATAGTGGAGATAAAGATTTTTTTAATAATTATTTTTTATTCTAAAATACAGTAATATACCTCCCTTTTTATTTTACTGAAATAATCCTCTATCGCTCTACCGTTAGGCGACATGGATCTAGTCGCTCAACCATTAGGTGATTTATCCAAGTAGCCCAACGGTTGAGCGACACGTGGTGTTGTCGCTAGGTGGTTGAGCGACTTATGATAGTTGCTTAACGGTTGGGCGACTACTCTACTTGTTGCTCAACCATTGGGCGATTTTAAATAATAGTATTATTATTTTAATAATCCAATGGAAATAATTGTGGGGAATATAAGGCAATTTTTGTAGGTAATATATTTAACAAATCTTGTTTGTAGGTTGTTAATTTTTCTGGAAATAAAAGGGTGGTGACAAGGTTGGTTGGTCCATTTGTGATTTTCGTAGATATTCAACGATATGAAATCTGTTAGACTCGCAATAACATTTTGTGATCGTCGTATGTTGTTGTACTGCGGTAAATTTCTGAAGAATTTTGTGAGAACGATTGAGGTAGCAATGAGTCATAAGTAGGAAAGTAAGTGATTCTTGCAATGCGCCTGCGAATTCATACATGGTGAAGAACTGTGGAGAAATGACGCATCGATAACAACACAATAATTGATACGACAAGGGGGTTACAAGGCATGTAGGTTAGCAAACCAAGGACGGCACACACATGCCGTTACGGAATTAGAAATACATGGGACATATGGTCGAACTACTGCGTGGAATGTGGCCATTTGCCCTTGTGGCCCACCTCGGCGTTGTACTCCTCAACTTGCGTCTTAGATTCCACCACGATGACCTTCTTCTGCGCCCTCTCGGCCTCGCTTCTCCTGGCATGCTCGCGCTCCTACTCCTCGTGTAGCCTCTCCCGCCTCTTCTTCTCCTCCATCTCAGCCTGTAGCTCTTCGAGGTGCCTTTCACAGCCCTCGTAGTCCTCCCTGGCCTAGCTCTTCCATGTTAATAGCATCCACATGTCGTACGAATGGATCTTGTCGTTGTTCCACTGGCTGAACTCGCATAGGCGCAACAGAGACTATTGTGGGAAGAGAGACGTGGTTACGGCGTAACGGGAAGCAAAATAGTGGTGTACACTGAAATGCGAATTCAATATCGACTGCATGTGGCTCGGTGTGTCAAACCTGCGGTCGGGTAGTCCGCGTAGAAGTTCGAGCAACACCAATTGTGCTGCCCAATGGTCCACTCATCGGTTGATTTAACGCACTTGTAGGCGTTCCGACACCAGCAAAGGGGTGACGCCACCCCCGTTGGGGGCCCTTCTAGAGGACGTACAGCGGGCATAGGACGGGGGCGTGGCTCAACCCGGAATCGTTGGGAATACTGCGAGGCAGCATCCTTAGATCGACGAGCTTTGGAGGTGGGTGGTGAGTGTAAGACTACTAAATAAACGCCATGTGGTGATCATCGGTCTACTAGGGGGCCTCCCAGTCCTTCAAAAGCTCGCGGTTGTGCTCTCATTCCTTCTCCTTGTCCATGTTATCTAGGTAGTGTTGTTGGTGAGGAGTTCCTGGCCGAGTAGTGTTGCATTTATAGCGGGAGCGGACGCAGCTGTAGCCGCTCAACAGCGGCAGTTGAGTGGTCTCTTCGTACTTTGCAGATAGTGACCACGTCCTACTTTGTAGAGATTGGTAACATCCTGGTTTGTAGAGAGTGGTCATGTCCTGCTTTGCAGAGAGTGGTCACGTCCTGCTTTGCAGAGATAGGTAATGATGATAGATTGACACTAACAATGAAGTTAAAGTTTGCAATTACGATACACGAGGGAATTCACACACAACCGTGTTATAGTAACTACGAAGTAAAATACGTACACAATGAATACAAGTGCACCAAGCACAACAAAGACCCCTGACTAGCCACCCACTATACCACCCGCAACACCTCCTCCATTGCCGCCACGTCCCACCCCCGGTCTGTGCCTACCCGTACGGCCCCACTTGGGCCTCCTTAGCGTGGGGTGTCGGGGACCCGACAGGGTGAGGCGGTCAGGAGTCCTGCTGACCCGTTCTCCCAAGACCTATGGGGTCGACTCCACCAGTGCCTGTGTGGCTACTGGGGCACTGCTGAGCTGTGACACGGAAAGAACCTCGATGGGTGCGGGCTGAGGTGCTCCCCTGACCTCCCCTGGGTCTTTCGCGAAGAAGATGTACATGTCCTGCGGGGGCTCCTCATGTGGGGAGAGCTCAACACCAGTTGGAACGTGAAACCTGCGGGACAAATTTTGTTTATTCGTGCAATATATCAACGCAAAACGAATCTAAAGATACAAAATGTACCTTCGATGTGGGCCATGGCGCGTGTCCAAGTGTCGTACCCATCGTACCCACCCTGCCCGAACAGGTCAGGGAAGAATAGATACTGCCCTGACGCTATCGATAGGGGTCCGGAAATGACAGCGGTGGGTAGCCACGTGCCAACCCTGACCCTCCAACTTGGCCTAGCGGCGGCGGGGCTGGGTAGCCACATGCCTAGCTTGACTCTCCAGCCAAATCAGGCGCTGGTGGGGCACATGCACGTGCCCCTCTGGAGCCTCCTACCTGGGCTGCAGGACATGGTGGCCTCACCATACGCATCGACGTGGTCACCTCCGGGACCATCATGCACGACGTCAGGGTCACGGCACGCCTCGCCACACTGTAGACCCGATGGGCCTTCTACAGCGGCTCGTCGCACGTCACCTTCGCACGGTGGGTGACCCTGTCTAGGATCGACCCGAAGTCCCTCGCAATCCTGGCGGTGATGTCCGTATACAAGGACTAGATGAAAGTGTCAAACTTGTAATTGTGGTAACCGTGCTGACATTTCGAAACACGAGAGTACGTACTGCAAGGTGCACGTTCCCGCGAAGTGTACATGGTATGCATCGGTCTGTGTTGGTACGTGAGCGGGGGGAGGGTCGACGACATGCATTAGCCTGGTGTGTGTCTGCAGAATGTACCAACGTAGGTACTCGTCATACGCACCGGGGTCGTACGGGATGCCCTCCTGCACATAGTCCATGAGGGCGACCGCCCACTTTGCCAGCCACGGCTCCATCTTCGTTGTCGTTCCCATCCTACTTCCACCCCTCCTACTCAACCTACGAAATGTATCACTGCAATTAGAAGTCATCATAACAGAACTAAAAAAATATAGGAATATATGTTGTGTGTAACTCACGGGTGGATCGAGTCGAGTACCCAACGCCCGACGAGGACTGGGACAACCTGACGGAGGATGAATTGGTGCATCACCCTGTGCACTACGTAGTCCTCAACAAACACGTCGAAGATGAGCTTCTTCCACGTCATCCAGTATTGGTCGCCCCAGCACAATGAGGACAGCCCGGAGGCAGTGTGGTCCTACATCTCCTGAGCAGAGTACGATTCCCTACGCATGTATTCAGTGGTGAGGCGATCGAGCCGCTCGACGAAGTGCTCGTACACACGTGTGACCTGCACGTGTGTAATTTGGGCCTGCAAGCCGTGACAGTGGTTACAAAGGATGACCAGTAAAACGACTAAAGTAAAGATACAGGAGAGTATGTACACGTCTACGGCACCAAAGGGACCCTATAGTCCGCCGGTCTACCGCGCCCCCGTGGTACATGTCCGCACGGTACGAACTGTTGTCGACCAACATGGGCCGTCCGATGGAGAAGCGCTCGAATGACCACAGCTGCAGTAGGAGGGGTCAACCTGTGAGGAAAGAGGCCGGCCTCATCCTACAGGATACATCGCATATGTCGTGGTACGTCACAAAAAATACGGCAAATCCCCAGCTGATATGCACCTCCACCCCGTCGGCGATGGCCCTCACGTACCCCACGAGGCTGGTGTCGACAAAGTCACCGTGGCTACTAGGAAACAATACCCCGCCGAACAGCCATAGCAAGTACACCTGAAGGTGCCACAACACCTGGTCCTTGCCGGCCTCCAGGTCTATCTGCTCGACCTGTGCACAAATGCCTCAATAGTAAGGCCGTCATATGGCAAGGATAGTGAATTGTTAAACATGAAAAATGGATTGCATACGTACCCGGAACAACGAATGCAACTGTAGGGGCAGGGCATTCCTCTGTCCTGTCTGGAAGACGTAGTACGCTGCCGTGGCCTCAGCCGAAAGAACCCCCTCAAACCTACCCATCAGGTCATCGCGCCAGTCGGCAGGCGTGTCCGGCAGGGAGACAGTAGCTACCGCGATAGGTAGTCCGAGTAGCACCATGTTGTCCTACAGAGTGGGGGTCATCTCCCCGAATGGGAGGTGGACGGTGTGCGTCTCCAGCCGTCACCGGTCCACCAGAGCTATCAGCAGCAACCGGTCGAACGGGAACCATCGTGACCACTCCAGGCCGACCTGGACCTCCCCGTCGTCCTCGACTGGAGTGTCGTCCTCGTCAGTGGCCACCACCATCCGTGCGAGATGTAGAAGGCTGGCATCGCTCAGCCTGCAAAGCCAGAAGAAGTAACTACATAGCATGTACATATGATCAAAAGAATTGCCACAGTGTGCAGGTAAACCTGTCTCTCCCGCGTGGGTCTAGTCTCCAAGCCCGTCGGGGTGTCCACATACAGACCACACCCAACTCAGTGGCCTCATCCCCTCCCTTAGGATGCGGGACACGACGCCTGGCGCAGTGCTGCGCGTCAACGAGCCGGTCCAGTAGGCCGAAAGGCCAGTCGAAACCACCAAGGTCACAAGCTATACCTGTAAATCAATTTCAAGTTAGCAATTACGACACAATTATGGTTTAATTATCTATAGCGTAGCTCTGAAAATTCTTAAAATTTAGTTGCATTCTTGCATAAACCGCATAATCCTCAACGTATATAGCCATAATTCTCAATATATATAGCCATAGCCACATTTGCGAAAACCCCCACGCTCGAAATCCGACTAGGAGGGAGTTTTCACAAATGTGGCATAAGTGCGAGGTGGGTGCGAGGACGGTCGTGGATCACTGGATGGACGGCTCGGGATGTCTCATGTGCATGTGTCCACGAAATGATCTATGCACACACGATATATACTCATCCATAGCCGCATTACAACTATTATCAACTAAATTGACGTTAGTTCTACGAATACACTATTTACAATTATTAATAATATGCGACATACCTGACACAACTACACATCTAATGATTTTAGTTGCTAACCTACCAGGTTTCAAAATTAAATCTACAAAGAAGTGAAGGGACTCACCGTTGTCGATGCGTGGCCATCTCCTCCTCTCTTTCCCTCTCTCTCCCTCTACTCCTCTCTTTCTCTCCCCCTCTTCTCCTCTTTCTTTCTCTTCCACTCTCTTCTCCTCCTTCCTCCCTTTCTTCTCCTCACGGTTACGAATGGCTCTGTCCCGAGGAATGGCGACGGCCGATGCACGCGGGGTATATAAGCCCCTTGTCACCCAAACGGTTGAGCGACTAGGGGCTAGTTAGTCGCTCAACAGTTCAGCGACTAGTAACTGAAGGGATGGCCGCTCCACTGTGGGGCGACTACTCTACGTGTCGCTCTACCGTTGGACGACTTGGATCAGTCACCGAATGGTTAAGCGACTAGAGCCAGGTCGCCCAATGGTGAAGCGATAGAGGATTATTTTTGTAAAATAAAAAATGGAGGTATATTACTGTATTTTAGAATAAAAAATAATTATTTTTAAAAAAATCTAGAGATAAAGCAAAGTACTTTATGGAGCTTCTACATAATGCAATTGAAGAGACGGAGAATACTGGTTCTGATTATGAAGATGCCCTAAAATATTAGATTGAAATATTGTGATTTCATACTCTTCATGCACTGCACAACACAATCTGGCATATATATTTGCTTCATCTGGTCATTACAGTTGCATTTGGCTATACTGACATGGAGGATTCAATGTCGGTGCAAATGATTCTTTCTGATATTCCACTAGAAGAGGCATACTTCCTAAGGTCAATTGACTGCAAATTGACCGAAGGTAAAGTGCGAGGCACAGAATCAGAACTACATTAGAGTCCACAAACAGAAGCACGTTACCCGTGGTCATATAGCATGATGGTTCAGCTAATTACTTTAGTCATCCTCTCTACTACTACGGTACACTACGACACAAGCATTTGGACCATGTAATTATACATGCCTTTAGGGGATAGTAAAAAATATGACGAGTAGGACAGGGGATTACTACGGAATGGCCCGACCTACAGTGTGGACCGAGGCCATTTTCCCTTCCTTACGAGCTCGGCATTGTACTACTCGCCAGCCGCCTTGGACTTGGCCGCCATTTCTGCCTTTCTCTCGTGAGGATCGTGCTCCCTGCGCCTGAACGCCTCCAGATGAGCTCGTGTCTCCCGCCGGATACACTCGATGTGCTCTTCATTGTGGTGCTCCTCCTCCCTCTTCTCACGGTCCCTCTTGGCATCCCACTCCTTGCAGTCAAGACGCTCCTGGTCGTGTGGGTGGATCCCTTGGTCGATCCACTTGCGGTAGCCACATAGTGCATCCAGAGACTACGTGTAGACGGGATATGTTATTAGTGTGTACTTTGAAAGAGAAATGGTAGGGGAACATACTGTAACCGGACCTTACTGGCTGCCGATAGCGGCCCGAGTCCCAATGGCAGTCTGAATAGTCCCAGAAGTAGTTCGTGCAACCCCAGTAATGCATACCCAGGCTGAGCCGATGGTTGGTCTTGAAGAACTTGCATATGTCCCTGCACCAACAGAGGGGCGGTGTCTCTCCTTCGGGAGGGTGTTGCGGTGAATGCTCGGTTGGAATATTCCGGTAGAGGTTGTTGCTACGGGGAGCGTCATTGCGGGGAGGTGCCCTCCTGGCACGCTCCCTTGTTCGTCCCGGGCCGTAGCACCCCTTGTGAGTTCGCGAATCTCGTCCTATTGGTTCTCCATATAAGCGATATTGTGT
The DNA here is from genome assembly GCA_036346395.1 of Hsuehochloa calcarea. Classification (NCBI taxonomy): domain Eukaryota; kingdom Viridiplantae; phylum Streptophyta; class Magnoliopsida; order Poales; family Poaceae; genus Hsuehochloa; species Hsuehochloa calcarea. The sequence continues at coordinate 61,466,451 of CM070594.1, read as the reverse complement.
TGAAATCTTGATATAGGAGAACCCACCGTGGAAGGGAGCTAGTATTGCAGTTCGGACGGTGGAGAATGAGCGATCGGAAGATCGATTGGAAACAAAATGCTGAAAATTGCAAAACAAAGGAATCTTCTTCTTGGGCTGGTTTTGCATTTCCTAATGTACATGCTGAATAGTGTTTTGGATTCCCAAAATTTCTGACTATTGGGGGTCATGTAAAAATTAACACCCTACACATTGCGTAATATTTTTCCTAATGCACTAAGTATTTTAATTTCGTAATGTATATGACGAATAGTCTGCGTACAAGCGAAATAATGCACAGCATCCACAGTTCAAATAGTTCGTACATTTACATTATTTCAAAATGGAGATTTCTACCGCTTGAAGGATTACTATATTAATATCTACATGCTAATTTCATCAAATCATAATATAGACAGAGATGCAGGCATGAAATGAAAGTACAACGTGCTACCCAAGTACCACAGTTAATTACCTCAACAAATGTACTACTTAACCACACTAAAGTAACGATCAAATAATATCAAGCACATCTTTCTCGTGACTAAGACGACATTACCATTACTAATTAAACAATGCCATCCACATTAACTAAATATTAACGTCAACTAAGCATGCATGGTTACCTAACACATTCTACACTATCAAGAAACCACTACGGTAATAACAAATTAACTACGCTATTTGCATGTGTACTTACGTAATAATTATGGGACAACTAAGCTAATTACAAGCTAATCACCTTGCTAAAACTATAGTCGCATGTGGACAAAAATTACCTTTTCTTGATGCTCGCAAGCCGACCTACAACTTATGTAATTGCACAACCTTCAAATTCCGATTGAAAACCACTCAAAATTGAATGGCTTGCACTACCTCTACTCCTCCCTTCTCTGCCTCTCTCTAGGTCTCTCGGCTTAGGCTGAAGAAACGCAAATGACTTTGCCTGTGAAAGCATTGAAGGGACATGGGTAGGCTACGCTAGCCGACAATTCAAAAATTCTACCACATAAACCAGGATATCATGCAAGCAAGAGATAATAGATCGTTACCATTAGACGCGTAGTGCAACGAAAAAATAGTTAGAGCAGCCGGATCCAACGTAGAGCGCATCGATGTTGTGGTCGTAGTCGATCGTCCAGCGTCCTCATCACCGATCGTCTCCTCCAGCAACCAGTCGGGTCCCTTTCGAAGTCGTAGATCATCCTTTAGCACAATAGCAACCGTAGTAGAGCCTCTACGGTATCCACACATCCAGGGATGGAACACCGTGAGCCGGTGTGCTAGCACCAACTCGCATAGTAGGGCTCTTGAGAAGATGGCGGCTAGGGTTTCAATGGAACAACCCACGTTGTCTCTCTACCTTCTCATCTGAATAGCCTCATGCATCCTCTTATATAGGGCCCATGACGGATCCTATACGAACATGTTTGTTCTAACCCATTAAGTGTGTGACCCGTTAGGTTCATGTGTAATCGATTGTGACTCGAAAACACCTTTTCGACCACAAGTCGTTAGCGGTTCCTAGCAGGACATAACGATTACCGAATACACATAAATTATATCAGACGAACCTTAATGCAATATGATCTACGAGTAGGTCCTCATTACTTACGACTAGCTTGTATCTCTATATGACCAGTTCATATTCTGTTCTATATGACCAGTTCATATGATCTACGAGTAGGTCCTCATTATTTACGACTAGCTCGTATCTCTATATGACCCGTTCATATTCAGTTCTATATGACCAGTTCATATGATCTACGAGTAGGTCCTCATTACTTACAACTAGCTCGTATCTCTATATGAACAGTTCATATTCAGTTCTATATGACCAGTTCATATGATCTACGAGTAGGTCCTCATTACTTACGACTAGCTCGTATATCTATATGACTAGTTCGTAACTCCTTGCGACTAGTTTACAACCACTTAGTGATTATATTCAACCAGTCTACGACCAACTTGTATCCTAATACGACTAGTCTGTTTCTGTTCGAACTGAATGATCTTCTCGTGTATTCTCCCTTCGCCACACGATATCTGGTTGAACTCCATGTGAGATAATTTGTCATCCATGGACTGTTCAATACTTTCTCGATCCAGTGTCGGATAACTTCACATGGTCGACTCTTCGACTACTAGTGGCATGGCCATGCATTTTCTTTATCCGATCACATCAAGGGGCCCAGCGATATCTCTCCGGTTATGTTTGAAGGGCAAATCTCATATCCGACCAGTCATATTCCTCTGCATGTTTCATAGGATACTCGAAAGCTACCTTTATAACTACCTAGTTACAAAGTAGCATTTGGCAACCCCTAAGTTCACTATTACACATATAGGAAACCATGATGATCTCAGGTCTAAGAATCATACATCATCATTGCTTGAGACTAACTGATAACACATAAAATCATAATAATCTCAACAGTGTCTCAATGTGGGTCAATCCAACACCATGTTCGCCAACATGTGTTCACATTATTGATTATACACTACTACACAAAGGGTCATCACAGACGGTTCGGAACCGTCATCACAGACGGTTTTTCAACCGTCTGCATTTTTATGTCTGTGATAACAGGCGGTTATCACAGACGGTTTTGCAACCGTCTGTGATACAGAGTATCACAGACGGTTTTTTAATAGAACCGTCTGTGATACGGACGTATCACAGACGGTTCTTGGTTTAAACCGTGCGTGATACGTATATCACGAGCGGTTTTTAATAGAACCGCTCGTGATACGGAAGTATCACGACGGTTCTTTATTCAAACCGTGCGTGATACTTCAATATCACAGACGGGTTTTATTAGAACCCGCCGTGATAATTCAAGATCACGCATTTATTCTATTAAAAACCGTCGTGATATTGAAGTATCACGACGGTTTTAATCAAGAACCGCTCGTGATACGGTATCACGACGGTTCTATTAAAACCGCCTCGTGATATCAAGTATCACAATCGGCATGACCATCGTAGTAGCAAAACCGAAATGGGAAATCGTAGAAGCTACGCTTTGTGTTTTAGCAAAACCGAAAATTTGACAGATTGCGAGAAATAATTTGGTGCTTCATTAGACTAAGAGAAAATGATATTTTGATTAAGCTACAGCTAAATGAGCAATATTTAAAACCTATCTCATCACATAGCATCAGCTAATATTCACTAGCAAGATGATTAAAAAGCGACTACGCTTTGTGTTTCTAACAAAACCAAATGCGGACAAATCTCAAAGAAACAGATTTAGAAACTAGGATTTTAGAAGAAAATGCTACTCGGATTAATTCTCAGTTAATTGAGAAATTTACCAAGTCTAATTCATCACTAACTATCGCTTATCAAGCAAAATCAAATTCGCTTAGACTGTACTCTGCTTTGAGATATGGCAAAATTGAGATTTGGGCGATTGCAAAGTGATAGCTTGCTGATTTTTGCTTTGAACCAAGCAATGATTTTACTTAGATTACTTGTTAATGAGTAAAACTTAAAGCCTAACTTATTATTTAACATCGCTTACTAGCAATCATCAAAATTGGAGGCTTACTAGAATAGCGGATGTCGATTTTGAAATCTGAAAATCTGGACAGATTTAAGGATGAAAATTTGATGCTCCATTAGACTATAACAAATTGACATACTAGATGGAGTTACAGCTAGATAAGTACAACTACAAGTTTAACTTATCACTTAACATCTATTAGCACTAATTAGCAATTTCAGTTCAATCGAAGTTGCGCTTTGCTTTGCAAAACCAAAAACAGATGATTAGCACAAGCAAACTTGCTGCTATATTAGACTGAGAGGAAATAATATTTCGGATTAAGCTACAAATAAATGAGTATACTAAGAAGTCTAACTCCTCACCAAACATCAGTTAGCACTAACCACCAGATTTCAGTTCAAACAGAGTTGCGCAAAGATTTCAAAATCGAACAGACAAACACCAAATGCAATTTGCTGAGTTAAATGATCACAAGTACTATACTTTAGTTTAGAGTATTCCTAACATGGTTAGCAAGATAACTCATCATCTACTAGCACCAAGTGATAGGAAATAATGAAGTTGCTGCACACTGCTAGAAACCGAAAATAGATAGAGTGCAGTCGGCTGCTGAAAATAGAGTACAGACTTTAAAGTTTGATGGGTGATTAAACTTTGAACAAGATGATAGGTTTGCTTAAGTTTAGAGTATACATAACTAATACCAGACCCAACTTAATCTTTAATCAAGAATTGACAGAAATAAGGAGGAAAATCGGTCGTCTTTTGGTCAGCCGACCAACTGACAAGCAGCCAAAAGACCAAGTGCAAATTTCAGGAGATAAGGAAATACTCTAAGCAATTGATTCTCAATTGAAGCTAAAGCTAATCCTGAGAGTAGAGAATACCTAGACCTACCCTTGCTAATACTAAATGATCCAAGTAGCGAGAAAAGAACAAAAAGAATGTTTGAAGTATTGTCGCTAGAGTTACAAATTGAATTACAACTAGTCAAAGTGAGTTACAATATTGAATCAATTACAACTAGTCAAAGTGAGTTTTAATATTGAATCAATTACAACTAGTCGACGACGTGAAACTCTCCGTCGGGGTTAACGATTTCCGACTTGATGAAGCTGCAGAGCAACCCTCGAACATGTGTGACCTCGTTCTTCCGAGTGCTTTTAATCAGACGTTGAAGTCCCGTCGCTAGCAAGAGTAAAGTAGTAAGAATATATATTTAAATTTATAATTAGAAAATAACTATAGCGAGATTGACCTACCCGGGATCGTGTATCGTGGAATTAATCAATAGCCGCATATGATGGCATACGAGAATGCGATAGGTGATCTTGTTTTTGCCAAGCAGACCGCAAAAATGGGTATACATATATAGGTATAGTCATTTCGAGACGCAATATTTACTGAGTATGATATAAACCTTAAATCGCATCTTGTGGGTTAGTGTGGCGTCTGCTCCTTGTATAAACCTCCTCAAGAACATAGCCGATGAACGCCTACATGATTCCAAAAAGTTATCCTCGTCCATTTCAAATGAAGGAAGACTACAATACAATTATGTGCGGAGGAAATGATCGCACTTTCGAGTATTTCTTTAAGAAGGGTGAAGTCATGGTTTTTATTGAGTAGAGAATCAAGGTACAATACCATGTTCCTCTTTGGCACAACAATCACAAGAATCCAAAGGAACCTACTCATGTATGTCGCTATAGTCATAAACCTATATATGTTCAAACGAATTTTGTGTAGCAAGTAGTGAAGCACTTACTCGGGTTGTACGGCACCATTATGTACTCCTTGCCGTCCCGAGCAAGCAATCCCATTTTTATGTAATTCGCGACGAGGATGCGCCTTGGTTTATTGTTTGCTCGAGATCACGTGCGGTCGAGGAAACCCACCGGTTCGTTGGTTCGACGGGCACATTTCATCATGTATCCGCGTAAGGAATGAGTTGTGATATTTATCGCTATCACGTGAGTGTAGAAATTGATTGTACACACTTACGATGTCCAACATCGTAGAAGTGAGGCGCCGAGGCGCTTAGGTTGTATAGGTCGAATAAGTCCTCGGCCCACGACGGCGGCCCGCCTCGTGATGAAAATGCTCGCTCCGTGTCCGACGCGATTCCAAGATGGCTCCTCCTCTCGGGTCTTGCGCATGTACCACTCATGCAAAGATTGACAAGCTAGTCCCGAGCCTGTTAGTTCTTTGTCGAGACCAACGGATATCCAAGGAGTATTGCCCGGCTTGGCGGCGCTTCAATCTTCTTCGATATCGATTTTCGTAACGGACGCTGCGATGTACGCCTTATCCGGAGATGACTCGTGGATCGATATGGTGACACGCTTGTCTTGTCCCTTCTGGCGCCTTCTCGACGGAACCGATGAGGCGGGCTTCAAGCGAAGGTCAGCGGACTCATCGAGGGTCCTATTAGAGAGGCAGCGGGTCGTGGCGATCTCGCGTCCTGCGCAGGTCGAGCGATGTCCTTCTTGGGCCATCGGATAAAAGTGTGCACGGCATCCCTAGTGTTGTGATTTCTTCGTTCGGGAATTTCGGGGATGGCCATGAAATTGTCATGTACCATGTCCACCGCACTGGGCGTAACCTGCGCGCCACCGGGCACCGTCTTCGCCTCGCTTCTTCCCGGTATGGATACACCATACCCGCCAAATTTCAATAGCAATCGACCCAACCATCCTCACTTGAGCTTGCGGGCGTCGGCTCCTACAAAACGGTACACAATTAGCTAAGGCGCCCTATATGTCTATATTTGGAGCATTCCGAGATGTACATTACCTCGATGACGCCGATCGGTAATTGCACGTCGTCATGTCCGAATTATGTGTGGCGCGACGCCATCCGATGTTGAGGAGGACTTGCTCCCAAATTAACAGGCGGCTTGCGCCTCATGAGTTCATTTACTTGGTTCGTAAACTTGTTATTTGTCCTTGAAATTTTTCAATAATGACATGTTCCAAAGAGCGTCGTCTTTGTCCTTGGATCTCTTCCTACTCCTATATGTGGCGGAGTCGTGTGGGAATCCATCCTCCAAGGTACGTAAACCCCAACGCCTCGCTCGACCCGGTGCTCCTTGTTTCCCGTACGTAGATAGTACATCCTTCTCCCCGCCCACTTCGAGGAACCTTGGGAAGATGCGAAGTCAATGCTTCTGCAAGAGGACATCATGTTATTATAGACACCATGAAGTTATGGACTTATTAACAACTAAGTGGTTCGACATATTTACCAGCGCTGGGACACCGCCTCGTCTGCTGGTTTGCGAAAGAGATGTCGCCGAAGACGTGGTGATGCCCTCGCTCTTAACTGTGCTCGAGCGCTCGTCGAGATCCCAAAGAACGGTCGGGCATCGGTCTCGTCCTCCGCCGCCCGCTTCGTGGCTTTACCGCGCACCAGGCCGTGCCGAAGTTTGTGGGGTGAGTGTTTTGGGCCTCGAGAGCTCAGGCGCCGCACTTTGCTCTGAAATTGGCCGTCGTCTTCATCTCGCACGAAGGCATCCCATGTATCCCGCGACAAGAAAGGATACTTCGTGAAGGGCGTCCGACCAGTGTTCACAAACTGCGTGACAAGCAGGCTCTTGAAGGTCCTCCACGCGTGGCACATCGCGAGCAGCGCGTGCCATCGCACACGTGTCCGGTCTCGCCGGGGAAAGTGAACGAGGCGTAAAGCTCACCCTGGCCGGTCTCTCTGACATCCGCCGACACTTCCGTGTTGGGGTGGTTATGGGGACCCGCTCCTTACAAGTACCCCGCAGACGGTCCGAATCTCGCACTTTCTTGGGACTCGGCGGGATCCCGACGTCACTGACCTCCGTGATCGTCATGCGGCCCGAGGGCAATTTGGATATTCCTCTGCCTTCTCGCCTGCGTACCACCTTGATCGGAGATCCAGACGTATTTGGCGACGTCGATGACGGCGGCGAAGACGGTGCCTCTGCCATCTCGCTTACTTGCTATCTATATAAGTTACGTACGCAATTATTACATAGTATATAATATATGGGAAATTGCACAAAAAATATAAACAAATATAATCAACGTTTGCCATCTCAGAGTAAAATAAAATACAGAGGAGCATGCATGTCCATATATCTTGCTCAGTCATCGAACAGGGGTAACTGTCCAATGTACCGGTAGAGGTAGTGCTGTAGAAGACTAGAAGCAAGGATACGTAAGGTAGAGGCAAATGAGATCCGGGCTTTCTAACCATAATACCAAGCTTTGACTGGCAGACCAACATACATAAATTAAGCAACTGGTGAGCGAAGAAAAATGATTAAAAGTCAATACTCAATACATGAGTAACTAAACTTATTTACCACCAGGTCATCTATCCACAATCTTATCGCATGCAATCACTCAAATGCTAAAACCAAGAATTCATTACCAGGTCATCTATCCATTTTCAATGCTACATGGGAATTGATGCAATGGCATTACATGTTTTCTTGACATGTTACTATTCCATGACTTTGTGAATAAATATTCTTGGAATGGATAAACTAGCTTAATCGAACTCAAATAATGAAGCTACTTTTTTTTGAAGTATCGGCCAGCTTAAGCAACCGCCCTCTTCGGATAGCTTTTTTAGAACAAAGTCCAAGGCCCAGCTTTATTCGAGCCTATTAAGAAAGAGTTCCACATCGGATAAGTTTTATAGAGCATAGGCGATTAGCGAGAAGCCGTGAAGGAGATATGATTTGATTAAATCAAGGTTATTTTTTAGCGTAAGAAACAGGTTACTTTAACCTAGAGTTCGAGTCTTTGAGACATTGTGGTTCAAGATAATTTTAGGAACCAAATGGTTGCCAATTGTTCAATTATGGTGACAAAAGAATTTGATGTTCAGAGAAGAGCAAGCTACCCAATGAATCAATGCAATACCGAATTTGCATTTAATATTGATATTTCTTTTACTAAGACGCTGCAAGAAATATATATATGTACAGAAAGAACATTATGACTTAGCAACCTAGTTGGTGGCCTTCAATGTCAAATATTATCCTAACACCTAACTATAAATATTAAGTCAAGACAATTTTATCTATTTTCACAACCATGATGCTCATAAAAGGAGAACCAATATAATTGATGAAATCCCTAACAATATTACTGGTGACTGAGTGTGTCTAACATGCATCAACTTACTTTCGTGAAGCATAAAGAATGTAAGTGACATAGCATTTTAAAGATCAAGTTCGGATAGTCCTCGTGGTTGATTCCATGGATTCTGATATCTTCAAGGACTACTGCAACAAATTTCGTGAAGAAAAAACTTTAACCTAATATGCAACTAGGAGTACCACGGGTGGGGATCGGGCCAGGAGCAGCCGAGGGCGAGCCGGTGGAGTAGAGGCGACGCCGGCGGTCTTGGGCCGAAGCGAGCGAGGTCGGCGCAGCAGAGGCGCTGAGCCGGGCAGGGGAGCGGAGCGACGGCCGAGGCGGCCGAGGCAATGGAGGCGACGCAGCGGCGCCGGGCTGCCACCGCCGCGGCGAGGAGGCGGAGATCTCCGAGGAGAGGCGCGCAGAATCGAGGCGGGCCGAGGCGCAGAATCGAGGCGGGCCGGAGGCGCGTGAGAGGTGAAGAATAAGCAAAACCTAGCGGTCCGGCCATAAAGATAACATCACGCAGCGGTTCTATATTAGAACCGCTCGCGATATTATATCACGAGCGGTTCTAATATAGAACCGTCAGTGATGCTCACCATCACGCATTTGTTCTATATTAGAACCGCTCGTGATGTGTGAATATCACGCACGGTTCTAATATAGAACCGCTCGTGATGGGTGCAGATCACCGACGGTTCTATATTAGAACCGCTCGTGATGTGTCCATATCATGCACGGTTCTAATATAAAACCGCTCGTGATGTGTGCTTATGATCTTTTGGATAAGCAAAGACAAGTTTGAGTGCCATTGAAAATCGTGAACCTATTACCAAAAAATTCTATATATGTTTTAGAAAGACATATAATTGAGCTAATCTTTTTAAAAAAGCATGTACTAAAAAGCAAACTAACCATAAGCACTGCTCAGAAGGTATACTCAAGTAAAAGTGTCATCTTCCAAAAGCGAGACAACACATCATATATAGATTGAACAAAAATCTTAAGATCATCTTTCACGCCATTTTAATTAGGTTGTTTTGCATCTTGCTAACTAATATTTGTAGAGGTGTAAATGTGTGATGGTTTGAAGCAAAATCCTTCTATATTAGAACTGCTCAGGATGTGTGCATATCACGACGGTTCTATATTAGAACCGTCTGTGATATCCCACTACAAAGATGTATGATCTGTTGGATAAGCGAGATGATGACAAGTTTGAGTTCAAAAGTTCATATCTAATTCAACTCAACATTACCATGAATATCCACATTGATATCAATATTAAAGATCACAAGTCCATAACACATTAACACATGACAATGGAATAAATAAATTAATTACAATGGAGTAATTAAATTCTTAATTAAAATACACCCTTCATGATGATCGACGCATATAGCTAGCTTCCTCACCGGGTTCTTCCTCGAGCCCGATGCCGCCTCCGAAAGGTGGCAACTCGTCAAATTGATTGTATTCTTCCTCGTCCACTACATTCTCAACTCCGACAATCCTCCTTTTCCATGAAGAACTACGTGGCGCTTCTTATTTGCCGGTCGGTTACATAGAAGACTTGAACAACTTGGTTAGCCAAGACGAATGGTTCGCCTTTGTATCCGACACGCTCGAGGTCCACGGTAGTGACGCCGCATTTGTCGACCTTCACCGTGGGAGATGGACCCAACGGCACCAAATAGGGGATCTTGAAAAGCACGTAGTCGATCTCCCATATCTCCTCTATTTGCCCATAGTACGAGCTCCTCACCCCATCGGATCGAATGCATCTATGCGACACCGCTGCTCGACCGTGCTCTTCCTATCCCGAGTGCCGTATAAAATGTGTACCCATTTATGTCGATCCTTGCCATGTAACAATTGTAAATCAGTGGCCCTCTTGCCAACCATAGCAACAGATCATCACTTGATGACCTCTCGAGTGATTCGCGCTTTAACCATTCGTTGAACCGACGGTTGTGCTCTCTGTGATCCAAACCTTCGACCGTCCGATTCTCGCATGCATACCATGTCTTTGTGCTCGCCGATGTACGGGACACTTGGGTCATGTGTTGCAAGACCGTGAAATGGGCTCGAGCGCACGATCCAGATCGGGAGTGATTGGTTTCTTCCGATGGTCCCGATACCATCCAGCTCCCCTCATGACGAGATAGAGGCACACCAATCGGATCCACCGAGCCATGTAGTCGACGCAGAACTCAATGACCTCTTCCGCTGCATAACCTTCGATGATGTCGCCTCCTACGTCGAGATCGATTCCGTCGTAGGACTTGAGAATTCCCATGTACCTCTCGAACGGGTACATATGACGAGAAACACAGGTCGCATATCTTTATCTCTTTCACAAGGTGAACAATGAGATGGACCATGATATCGAAAAATGACGGAGGGAAATACATCTCAAGATGACACGAGTCGCCACTACCTCGGCCGCAGAGCATCTAGTCCTTGGGGATCGATGACCTTCCGAGCAATTGAGTTGAAGAAATAACACGACCTCAAGATTGCCACTCGGACCTTGTTCGGCAAGATACTCCTAATTGCAACAGAAGCATTTGTGTCATCAAGACACGACAATCATGCGACTTCATACCAATTAATTTCAAATCTTGCATAGAAACAAGTTTCTTAATGTTAGCGGAGTAACCAGACGGACTTTCACACCGCAAGCTCGCACGCGATTCATTTCTCTCGGCCTTGGACAGAGTGTAGCAAGTCGGGGAAGGTACGTTCGTCTGTAGACGGTCTCTTTCGGTGCTAACTCGGTCCTTATGTTCATATCGACCAAGTCACGCCGCGTTAACACCATCCTTTGTTTTGCCACTAATGTTCAAAGAAGAGACCAATCAAGCTATCACATACATTCTTCTCTCGTGCATAACGTCGATGCAATGGCGAACTTCTAAGTACTCCCAATAAGGCAAGTCCCAAAAATTGACCGCTTCTTCCGGATGTTCTTCTCACGGGTTCTTAATTTACGTCCCTTCCCAAGCACAACATCGATATCCTTAACCATATCATAGACCTCTTTCCCACTAAAAGCCCTTGAAGTCGAACCGCCTTCCTTATTTCCGTCGAATTGTTTCTTCATCTTGCGGTATGGGTGACTCCTCGGAAGGAACCTACGGTGGCGATATACACGCTTTTGCGAGTTGTTCACCATACACTCTCCGTAGCATCTAAGCAAAGTGCGGACAGCTTTGGCTCCTTTTGTATCGAAGCTCGACAGTTACCAAGGGCGGGAAAATCATTGATGGTGCGAGAACAACATGGCGCGTAAAGTGAAGTTCTCTCGCTTGTACGCATCCCATACCTGCACTCTTCGCTCCACAAAGGTCACAAGATCTTCCAAAGAATGGTGCTAGGTACACATCAATATCATTCCCGTGTTGCTTCGCCCTTGGATAAGTAGTGACATCAAAATGTACTTCCGCTTCATACAGAGCCAAGGAGGAAGGTTGTACATACATAGATTCACGGGCAGTGCTATGTCGGTTGCTCATGTTACCGAAAGGATTCATTCCATCCGTACTCAACCCTAACCTTATGTTTCTCGGTTCGCTTTGAACTCTTCAAGCTCGATCGAAGTTTCTCCACCGCGTAATCGCAGGTGTCTTAGCTTTCCATCTCTCTTACGCTCCTCGAGTGCCAACGCAGCAATCTTGCCTCCTTTGGGTTCGCAAATAAACGCTTCAAACGTGGGATTACAGTGCAGATACCACAACATCTTAGCAGGAGGTCCTTGCTTCACCTTAGCGAGATTTTGACGCTTGTATCGGGATGCTTTGCACACGGACAATAATGCATGTCTGCATACTCTTTACTGTAGAGGATACAATCGTTCGGACATGCATGTATTCTTTCTACTTCCATTCCCAATGGGCAAATAACCTTCTTTGCTTGATAGGTGGTGGGCAACACGCTTCTCCTAAGGATGTCCGCTAGAGACCTAACAACGCCGTGAAACTCTTATCGGACCAACTATTGCTTGCCTTCAATTTCAGCGGCTCAAGCACGGTTGACAACCTTGTGTATTCCGCTTGCGGCCAGGAACAAAGGTCTCACCGAGTCCTCCCTTAAGCCCTCGAATTTACAAAACTCTCTCTCATCGTAGTTCTCTTACGCATCGCGTAGCATCCGATCCAGATTGTCATCGTGCCCCTATCCTCATCAAAAGCACACCACATCCGCAAATCGTTGACTTCCTCGGCGATGTCGCCATTATTAACTTCGTATAATCGCTCTTCACCGTGGATCGGTCCAACATGTATACCCTTTTTGAAACCCTTCAATCAAGTGCGCTTCGATCTGCGCGCGTTGTTAAACATCTTCGATTATCGCAATCAATGCACCTGACAAGACATAAAATTTATCCCTTCTTCAACATATCCCTTCTCAATGCTCTTCTAAAAGCAACCACGCTATTAATGTAATCTTGACTCACACGGTTCACACCGTACATCCGCTTCGATCCATCTACACTACGCATGTAACAAATTAGTGTCAAATTGATTAGCGATTAATTTATAGCAAACGAAAATGTGCAATATAAACTCATTCTCCAACATTTGCATCTAAGGTTATTGAAAGAAAAGTCTTCACTAGTTAAGTACCACACGCGGTGGCATAGCGTAGCCATGCCTACGGCCACAACCATGATCCCTACCTCTCGACACGATATCTATCTCAATTGAACAATCATGCAACCCAAATATAGGCATCATCTCATACAACACTTATTAACTGAAATACCGGAACCGCAAATGCAATATTGCTTGACCCAAACCCCACCGCATCGTGAACCTGTGTAAATTTTATTTTTAAGCCAATTAATTATCCTAACTCAAATTTTAGTGATTATTAGACCTAATTCAATTTTATTAAGTTACCACTCCTAAGTCAAATTTTAGTTCATTAGTTATAAGGGAAACCATTATTCAAAACTAAGATTTGCGGGGCTAATATTATTTATTCCAACATTGACGGTGCAAGATCGATCATGTGCTCATACCAAGATAGAGGAGGAGCCGCAGTTGGAGGAGCTAGGGCAGGAAGTGGCGCTGGAGCGGTAGACACACAGTGTGTTGAGGAGCTAGGGCGGGAAGTGGCGAGGTTGGAGGAGCTAGGGCGAGGAAGTGGCGCTGGAGCGGTAGACACAGCCAGCAGATGAGGAGCTAGGCGGGAAGTGGCGCTTGAGCGGAAGACACAGCGCAATGCGGTGAGGATGTCTCGGCTCAATTTATATTAAGCGCGAGAATCACGAGACGGTTCTATTTCGTAACCGCTCGTGATGGTCAATATCGCGCACGGTTACGATATAGAACCGTCAGTGATAAAGTTACGACGGTTCTATATCGTAACCGCTCGTGATATTAATTCATCGCGCATTTGGTTCAAATAGAACCGCTCGTGATAGGCCCGCTGCGCCAAAACAAGGCCCAGACAGACCCAACACAGACGGTTCCTTAGGAACCGTCTGTGATGGACCGTCTGCTATAGACTCTTTTGTAGTAGTGATATATCCCTATATCCATGACCGGTGAAACATTGTTATCAATCAATACATGTGTTGGTCGATAGAGTCACTAGTGTTCCAACCTCGATCCGACCAGGGATACATTTAGAATGACATCACATAAGTTAAAGAGCTTCACCAACAAGTCACATACTTATTAATCTATATAACTAATAATTCATTCAAGGAACAGAATAACATTTATTCTTTAACTAATAAACATAGACGTGATGCAATCATCTCTATGATTGCCTCTAAGGCATATCACTAACAAGCATCCCACCTTGCTCCGTTTTAATGCGAACGACGAGGTTGTGCGGGAATGTGCCAGAACATTGGGCACCACAAGGGGGCCAGGCTGTGGGTCCCACGAGCGGCCGAGCGCGTGGCATTGCACCGCGCCGCCAGCCATGGGGCCAATCAAGCGGGCGGGATGGCGCGCAGCGCCCAGCGTGGCCGAGATGCCGTGTCGCGGCGCGGTCGCATGCGCACCGGGGCGGGGGGCGCAGCGCCCGAGCGTGTTCGCGTGGTGAGTGCGCCAGCCTTCTGTAGTCGGGCGACGCAGCATGCCGCCGACGTCCAGCGCTCGGGTGGCGCGGAAGGGAGCCGGCCACCTCCTACACTCAGGTGGAGTGGAACCGGGCCGGGCCCGCCACCTTCCGGGCCGCACCGTGTGGTTCTGCGCTCACCTGGCCTCCTGCATTGGCCCCTTGCTTTCTGCACCCCCTGACCGCAGGAAGCACCACGTGTTGCCATCCGGGTGATCGGGAGCTTGCTCGACTGGTTGGTGAAGACAGGAATGAACCGAGGCGGCCCGACGACGAGGACCTAAGGCGATGCGGCTGAGCTCACGCGGCGGCGGCGCTATGGAAGTTGGAGGGCCGGATTGAGTTGTCGGAGCAGGTCGAGGGAGGTGAGGGGATGATCCTAGAGAAGGGAATCGGTGGGAAACTCACCGGAGTGGAAGCGATCACGGTGGCGACAGTTTTCGACCGGAGTGGGAGAAGATGACCGCGGCATGAGATCCCGTGGGGGAATCCCGAAAATGACTTGGGAAACACTTGTGGTGTTCTGGAACATGGCGTGACACGGTCAGGCGTGGGGGAGAACCTCCAGGTTGGCTGGAGCATTGGGACGAATGCAGTGGCCGGCGCGGAGAGCGTGATTGAGGCGCGGGCGTTCCAGGCGATTCCGAGTAGGGAAGTGAAGAAGATGATAACCGTGGGGCTGAGGGGACATAGGCGGTGCTAGTGTGCATGGAGGGAACGACCGGAGTATGCCAGGGTGGCGGCGCGGCTCGATGAAGCGCGTTGAGAATGAGAGGAGAGCGCGAGAGGGAGGTGAGCGCACGCGAGCCAGACGAGGCTATACCGCGTGGTTCGGCCGATTTTAGCGAACGAGTTGGTCAAACCAACTCATCCTGGATGATTTCGTTCTATTCGTCCAACCAAACACACGAACTATAATATATTCCAAACCATCTCACCTAGGTATATACCACCTCGTACACCTATCCAACACACACCCTTAGCTAGCTAGCTTCTGCAAGACTGCCACGATCCAGCTAGTTTGATTTGTGTTATTGGTACCACTAATCGCGGCACTGGATAACACGCGCGCAACCGCACATTTGCGTTGATTTGGATTCGGTTGGCGATAACCATCTTGTTGTAGGTATTGATGTAGGTGTGTGCATCTTGTGAGCTGAATTAAGAGCCTGTCTAGTGCATAATTGGAATTGGCTCGATCATGTCAAGCACAGAAAAGCCAGGAGTACCAGCTAGCCACGAAAACTAAGTACTATATAAGCACTTGTAGCTGCGATACGTACGCTAGCTGTGACATCATGTACTTAAAGATCACATGCTAGCCTCTTCTTGTCTTCCAACCATTTTGATCACTCAAGTTATTAAAAGGAGAGGGAAAAGGAGATACATACTCCATACATGTGCACTATAGTCTCCATTAGTACTAGCTAGAGTGTTCTAGTACTTGATACAGATCATACCTGCCATGGTTATTTCGAATCGACGATCAAAACTACCCCCAGCCAATTAATTAATTAAGCTTGCAACCCATATCCACACTAAAACGTACGTACAGTCGGAAGAATTAATGTATTATGTACAGTTATACTTATTACCGGCCGGCCGGCGTAAGCAGACTCTCGAGGCGCGGCATACTGAATTAAACGCGTGCTTGTTTAATTTCATCCTGTCATCTTCTCATTTGGTTCCCGTACGTGCACACGCCCATCCGCAAGCAAACATGTTCACATGCACATGTCGCAATTCGCGTAGCAGCTTCAGCACAAATTAAGTTGGGACACCCAAGTGTACCGCACTGTTCTCGGCCAAATTAACTAGCAGCGAGTACACAGCTCCCGGCCGGGCGGTACTGTACATTGCATCTGCATGCCACTGTGTGCTAGCCATCGTCAATCGTCATGCCATACAAGATGCATTGCTCCGACAGGCACCTACGTAGAATATCAACAATTATTATGAAGGTCTGTTTGGTCCTCCCGAAGTTAGCCATTTATCAATGATTGATTTCTTTAGGAACGATTTACGTAAGTTTCGGATACCGAAAACATTTTTTTATAGAATCTTTTTTCTGAGAAGGAGGTGAAAGAAGCTATCTTTCAATTGGAACATAACAAAACACCTGATCTGGATGGCTTTCCTGCTGAATTCTATCAGGTGTTTTGAGAAATCAATAAAAATGAGTTGGTAGCTATATTTCATGATTTTCATAGTTGCTTTATGCTTCTTTTTAGCTTGAATTTTGGGATCATTACACTGCTTCCCAAAAAACAAGATATCAAACAAATACAGCAATATAGGTCTATTTGTCTTCTAAATGTTAGTTTTAAAATATTCACTAAAGTGGCTACTAATAGAATTGTTGGTGTAGCTCAAAAGGTTGTTAGACCTTCTCAGTCGGCATTCATGCAGGGGAGATTTATTTTTGATGGAATTGTTATTCTTCATGAAACCATCCATGAGCTACATAAACGACACTTGGATGGAATTGTTTTCAAGATCAATTTTGAGAAAGCTTGCGACACTAAAATGACCGTTTTTACTTCAAATCTTGAGAATGAAATGATTTTCACCTAAGTGGTGTTCCTAGGTGGAAAGTTTCGTCAAGGGAGGGAGTGTCAGAATAAAAGTCAATGATGAACTTGGATCCTTTTTTGCAAACTCAGAAGGGTCTTAGGCAAAGTGATCATATGTCCTCAATTCTTTTTAATCTTGTTGTGGACATGCTGGCCATTTTTATATTAAGAGCTAAAGACAAAGGTCTTTTATCGGGGGTAGTTCCCCACTTGATTGATGATGGATTATCCATATTACAGTATGCTGATGATACTATCCTTTTCTTGAATAATGATTTAGATCAAGCAAAAATCTCAAACTTATTCTCTGTGCCGTTGAACAATTATCAGGTTTAAAGATTAATTTCCGCATAAGCGATATTTTTGTGGGTGTCTTTCCTTTTAAGTACTTAGGCATTCCAATTCATTTAAGAAAATTAAAAAAAATGATTGGAAAGGGGTGGAGGATAGAGTTGAAGAGAAACTTAGTAGTTGGATAGAAAAAATATGCCTGTTGGTGGACGTTTAGTACTTATTAACTTAGTGTTAAACAGTCTACCAATGTTTATGTTATCTTTTTTTAAGTTTCCTAGGGAGATTCTCAAAAGACTAGATTTTTATCGATCTAGATTTTTCCGGCAGAGTGACAGTTGTAATACCCCGGGTTGCTCGTAGTGTGGCTCATGTGGCCCATGAGGAGTTGTGTGGTGGGATTAGTCCCACATTGGTTGTCTCAAGTGAGTTGTAGTAGTATATAATGCCTGTTGGATCAAAACGTAGTACCTCCGGGTTAACCCTTTTACATGAAGCGAGGACGAAAAGTGTAAGTGAGGTGCTATGTGTGAGCGAGTCCGCCCCACGGTGGGCTGGACATTGAGCTGATTTTGGGTCAGGGTTTTACAGATGGTATCAGAGTATCAACCTTCGCTATACGGGCGCGTGCGGGACAGGGGCGCGGGCATATGGCGTATGGCACATGTGGGCCCAAAGTGGACACATGGCATGGCATATGTGCCGGTACTGGACGCACGGACGTGTACCGAGGGATGGTTCTGGGCATTTGTCGCGTATGCGGTATGCTGCCGAGGGCGTCAACCCTTAAGGGGGTGAATGTAATACCCCAGACTGCTTGTAGTGTGGCCCCATGTGGCCCATGAGGAGTTGTGTGGTGGAATTAGTCACACATTGCTTGTCTCAAGTGAGTTGTAGTAGTATATAATGCCTGTTGGATCCAAACGTAGCACCTCCGGGTTAATCCTTTTAAATGAAGCGAGGACGAAAAGTGTAAGTGAGGTGCTATGTGTGGGTGGGTCCGCCCCACGGTGGGCTGGATATTGAGCTGATTTTTGGTCAGAGTGTTACAACTGTCATAGACAAAAATATAGGCTTGCTAAATGGAGTATAGCGTGTTCTCCCAGAGAAAAGGGAGGTCTAGGTATTCAAAACTTAACACAAAAATAAAAGTTTACTAGGGAAATGTTGTTTAAGTTACTTAATGAAGAGGCATTTGGCAATCTATACTAACAAGAAAATATTTGAGGGAGAAGAGTCTTTCGCGGGTGGTTAATAAGCCTGAAACTTCTCATTTTTGGTCGGGTCTAATGAAAATCAAAGATCAATTTTTCACTTTAGTTCATTTCAGATTAAAAATAGAATGCAAACCAGATTTTGGGAAGACAATTGGTTAGGAGATTCTCCCTTGAAAGTCAATATCCACTACTTTACAATGTGGTGAGGAGAAAGGATGATACAGTAACGTCTATTCGGGGAACGGCTACTTTACATATTTTTTTCGACGACCTATAATTGGACCTAAATTACAAGCATGGAATGAGTTAATTTTAAGAATTGCTAATTTTCAATTGATCCCTCAAAAAGATATTTTCAGGTGGAATTTGAATAAGTCTGGACTTTTTCGGTACAGTCTTTTTATGCAGCATTAATTGGAAATCATCAAGCCTCTATTAGGAACTTTTTTTGGAAAATTAAAATTTCGTTAAAAGTGAAAATATCCCTTTGATATCTCAAAAGAGGGGGTAGTATTAACTAAAGATAACTTGCTCAAAAGAAATTAGAGGGGAAGCACAAAATGTTGTTTTTGTAGTAATTAAAGAGGAGATAATTCATTTGGTTTTTTATTGAATGCCCCTTTGCATAGGCTTGCATGGTGGGCTGTCTAATGCACATTCAATTTATTTCCTTCTACGAGTATAAGAAACATGTTTGAGAATTGGTTAGCCGGTATTTCAAAAAGTTTAAAGTATCAACTCCTAGTGAGAGCCAGTGCGTTATGTTGGTCAATCTGGTTATATCAGAATGATGTTATTTTTGACAAAAAGATTGTCACTAACCCTTTATAGGTTATCTTTTTGAGTAGACAATGGCTGAGGTCTTAGGTAACTTTGCAGAAATTAATCCAGAAGGAGTCCATATTGACCGGACACGCCAGATTGGAAATGGTGGCAAAACAAGTGTTAAGCATTCATGAGTGACGGTTTAGTAATAGGATCTCTAATGCTTAAGTTTATTTTTCGGTATTCGTTTGTTTGTAAGGCTTCAAACCAATTTTAAAAGTTTTGTTTATATTGATACTTCAAATCTTTAATAAAATGGGTCATGTGCAGAACCGAATAGATTTGCTATTCCGTTATTTTAAAAAAAAACGTACCGCGTGCCCCCACGTACCCATATCGATCGGTGGGCGCAGTGCGCGGACTGGCCAGTACGTAGTTCGCAGACGACGCGCGGTTTGGGCGTCTGGCCCTGCCCCGTACGTTACATGCATGCGCGCTTGCATCGGTCGCGATGCAACGTTTCACCTATCGGTCGTCCGTGTTTATGCCCGGGCCGTATACGTACGTGCTTAATTTAGTTTCTTGCGTTTATTTATACGGATCGACCAGTTACAAACTTACAATAAAAAACTGATAAAGGACATTCGTTTAAAAAAAACTGAAAAAGGGTACCGCGGGTCAGTGTAAATTCTAGGTTCTGAAATTTGTGGAGGATTATGCGCGGTAGATACAGCTTTTACAAATACAAAGTCTTTCAACTTTTTTTTTTTGTCTCAACAATTTTTTCCACTCCCCGCTACTCCACTCTCCACCTATAACGTAATTAGTGGTTGACAGGAAAAGGGTATAAATTACATAGACATGAACACATTCATACTTACGTATTTGAGAGCGGAGGGAATGGGCGCAATAAGCATTTTTAAAAAAATGTGTGTATGGATCTGGTAGAGAATTGCTATATAATTTCTGATAGTTTTTTAAAGTTAAAACTGTCATTTTTCTATTCGCTAGATATGCTTTGAGATTTGTATTTTTTTTCTCATCTAATGAATGCCCGAATTTATTATAATTTTTTCCTCGAAACATAACGGGTTCACCGCATTGTTGTATTTTGTTGGTATATAATTTTATTTTTTTTATCTTTATTTTTGCTCAACCTCTCAAAATACATGCGAAGAACATAACGGGTTCACCATATTGTCGTATTTTGTTGGTATATAATTTTATTTTATTTTTGTCTTTGTTTTTGCTCAACCACCCAAAGTACATATGAGATTTTGAATCATATGATGGAAATATGAGTTATTAAGAGCTTTAAGAATAATTACAGTGATCAAGAACCAAAATTACATAAATAATTTACTGTAATTTATATATAATAGAGTTGTAAATGAACTTTTAGAATGTGATAGTTCTTTTACAGAGAAAACAGTCGAATTCTATGTAAGTGTTCCATAATAAAACTTTTTTTTGCGGGGAATAACACTCTTTTTCTTAACCAATTGAATAATACTAGTCAGACGTGTTCGATCTCTTGGGGGAATATATGCATGCATGACGTAGTCACGTAGAGATACTATTTCGATCACGTGTATACCAGCTTGATTTGGTGGTATATACATATTTTTTTAAAACAATACATTTTAAAAAAAGAATTACATAAATAAGTATGTGTATAATATAATTACAAAAATGGGCTTTTGTTGCCATTTCAATTAGCGAAGGCCGCGGTCGCCGGTTGGAGGCGACAGGGAGCCCTGTCACCAGCCAAACAATGTTAAATGTCTCTATCGCCAAACAGAGAGCAAATCGTCACTTGAAATAGCGACAAGTTCCTATCGACAATTCAAATAGTGATAGGGCCCTAGCTTTCTGAATTTTTTGCAGAAATAATTGAAATAAAATTATATTTATATTTGTAGATAATGCAACTTCAAATTTTACAGGATTGGACTAAGTTTTTTTTTGGTAATATCGTTGTGTCTACACAACCGATTATTTTAGGAAAAAGAACGAAATATGAAGTACATAATAATGTAGGAGTTAAATTTAGAACATGAGATTTCAACTGCGGCAATAAGACTTTGTAATCTAGATGAGAATTACATGACGCCGAGTATTTGGTTACGTGCATTTGTTTGTACCGCTATTCTTACGGTAGAAACAACAACATGCACGAATCATCAACCCGATCTACACCATGGAGCTGCTAAGCCCCAACGGAGACCTGGCTGGGAGCACCCTCGAGCTGCGAAGGCGCACCGTCATCTCGCGGAAACAAGTACTCATCGATGTCGTAGTCCGAGACCTGTATACCCTCCTGCGCGGCTTGGTGACCCTCCTCCCAACCGTGCTAACGCCTTGTCAAACAGTAAGACATGTATTTAAATGTAATGCAAATGCAAAGTGGATACACGACGAGGGAGCAGTAACCAACCTGGTCGTTGCATCGGAAGGGATGTCCCCCGCGTTCCAACCCCGCGAAAACATGGAGCTGAGGTCTTGTTCCAGCAAATTGGCGTTAGTTAAAAAATCAATTAGAAATGAACAAGCTCAAGTGAGTTGTAGAGTTGTACATGCGAACTTGGTAGGTGTACCACTGGCATGGTGCCATGAGGACCTGCCTGGGACGTCCGGGCGTCGGGCGTGATGCGCTATGGCTCACCCCATCCATGTACTCTGTCGGCACATGACGGTGATGCGTCCACCACGTCACTCAGGTAGATCGGGTTGATGATTAATACATGTTGTCGATTCTACTGTAAGATTAGCGGTACAAACAAATGCGCGTAACCAAACCCTCTGTGCCATGTAATTCACACCTAGATTACGAAGTCTGATTGCCGCAGTTGAAATCTCATCGTCTAAATTTAACTCCTAAATTGTTCTCTACTTCATATTTTGTTCTTTTTCTGAAAATAATCAGTTGCGCAAACACTAAAAGATATTACCAAAATCTTAGTCAAATCCTGTAAAATTTGAAGCTGTATTCTCTACAAATATAGATATAATTTTATTTTAGTTATTTCTGCCAAAAAATCAGCTCATATCACCATTTGAATTGGCAATATAAACTTGTCTTCATTTCAAGTAGTGATTTGCTCTCTCTCTCGTGATTTCAAATTGCTACAAAGATATTTAACACTGTTTAGCTGGCGACGGGGATATTGTCACTAGTCCAACCGGCGACAGGGCCTATCGCTATCTTAAAAGCGACATAATCTCATTTTTGTAATTATATTAAATGGTCATTTTATTTTTTGTAATTGTATTTTTAAAATATATTATTTTTTTAAAAAAAATGGATATACGAGCGCCATGCATGCTGTCTTTGGGTGGATTGCAACGTTGGAAGGTCTCAATTTACAACTTAAATTTTGGGCCTGCTAATTCCTCTGGTAACATATAGGTTATATGTTTTTTTTTTTCTGGCAAGGTACGTGCATAATGTGATGAAGTGACAGTTTGAGATGGCAATCACATGGGAATATCGATACGGGGAACCTAATCTGATCTCTTGTCTTTTGTCTGGACATAAAGCAGTCCTCCTTGGATGCGGACGTATGCTATCTGGCAGCTCTTGGACTGATGTGATCCTATGATCAAACATATAATTCATCTGCCCAGTCAAATCCTATCTATATAAACTACTCCTAGCTAGCTAGGTCAGCAAATCAGTTCAAGTAATGAAGGCTTTTTTTCATGATACATTTACCAGTATGATCAAGCCGAGAGCAGGTTGTTGACTGGATAAGTAAGATAAAATTAATTCATTATATATATGGGATTATAGCTAGGTTTATGCATATACAGTCGTGACTCGTGATCAACATATATATTCTACAGAGAAATTAAAATGTAGCTAGCATAATACCAACACTGGAAAACTGCAGCTACATTCACATGCATTTGTTCCGTAGAACTATACAAAAAAAAAAAAAAGTTCTCCACCGTGCGCGCGTATTAATGAGCTACTGATCAAGGTCAAATCAACCATCGATCGGTAGTAATTAAGGTGACAACGACTTGGGTAGAATCCTAGAAAGTGAACCTGAAACTCCGGAATCCTATGCGAAACAGAAGCAGGCAAGTTGCAACGGTTTTAACGGCCGGCACAGACGCGACCGGTGAGTCACCACCCGGGCAATCCAACGCGGCGGCGGCGGCGGCGGCATCACGATGCAATCACAAATACTCTTAGCTTATTAGCTTTGTAGGATCCAATGGCGAAGGCGTGCATGCATGGAGCTCGTGGCGGGGGCGGGCACCGAAATCCGC
This sequence comes from Hsuehochloa calcarea, assembly GCA_036346395.1. NCBI lineage: Eukaryota > Viridiplantae > Streptophyta > Magnoliopsida > Poales > Poaceae > Hsuehochloa > Hsuehochloa calcarea. The sequence continues at coordinate 61,442,596 of CM070594.1, read as the reverse complement.
TGAGATACGCATGTCTCACGCGGCATCCGCCTCGGCGGGGGGCCCCCGCGCGTGGGGAGGAACGGGGGGTCGCCTTGGCCTCGACCGCCATGTGAGTGTGTGCGTTAGGTGCGTGCCGCGACGCACATATATACGCATGCATGTGCGCGGTCGGCGGCGGCCGTTTTGACCCATTGGAATTGGATTGGACGCCGCTGCCCGGCCGCTTGGACCCGTGGAGGTTAGGAGGGGATCGACGACGACGACGACGGCGGGTGATGGTCGTTGCAGCTTGCAGGTTGCTAGGTGGTTTATACCGGTCGTTGGCGATCGATCCGATGCTTTCAGGGTTCAGATAATCCGATCGTGCTGCTCGTTGGACGGCTACGTTCCCCGATATATGCTGGACTAGGCATATCCATGGTGGCGAGCGAATCGATCGATGATGCCACCGCGCGTGTATGCAACCGTCGAGTAGCCTACCAGCCGAGGCTGAATGCTGACAATGCATGTCCATGTGGATCCGACTGCCTCGCTTAATCCTGAAATTTGGTCTTAGAGGTTGATCCAGTGGAATCTGGGTGTCTATTTTCTTCATAATTAAAAAAAACCTAGTTTCTCCTAGGTATTCTCGTTTCTTTTTAATGTGTCAGTTTAGGCCTACTTTAGGAGGGACTATCCTCACCAGCTTATCGAAGAAATTGATGGAGACTATATTGGGGCTTTTAAGGTTAACCCAAAAATCCCTTATAGGATTATAGCTGCACCTTGATTGAAATATGAAGCTTACTTGGTTCTAAGTAACAAGATATTAGAGTTAGACCCTCTCAATTTTAACAGCTAGCGCACCTCCTGTCGAAAAAAAAATAGCAGGACTTCAGCTAAGTTTAGCAGACCGTTCCAGTAATTGCTGAATGGAGGAGCTGCCGAGGCATCGATAACTACCATACATGTTCTTGTAAACCAGATGCATGCGCTGCGTGATTGGAGGTTGCTGCGTACTACCACCCACCCACTAGCAGCAATAACCACCGGCAGCTGATCTAAGTTTGGATGCGGTTTGCCCTTACTGTGCTCGCCTGCTGCAATCTGCAAAGCATGCACATGTGCACAGAGCTCCAGAACTCGACTGCAACTTGTACTAATCAATCAACAAATCACTGTAAAATGTATCACCAGCTCGCGGGTCATGCACAGTATAAACAAGGATCTACTTGGTACTGTAATGCAGCGTTTACCAAGAAACTGAATGATCGTGGACCTTCTGGACGGGTGCAGCCGTGCAGGTGCAGGCCATCACAGATTAACAGTATCACTGCCACAAAAATCGAGAATTCGAGATAATCCAAAATTTAAAAAAAGAAACATAATGTTCATCAAATTCCTAAAAAGAAAGTTCATCAATGCACTATATGTGCAGTAATAGTGAATAAATACATATCTGTGGATGTGGCCGTGTGCGCAAGTGTTTCAGGCTTTTTTTTAGAACACTTAAAAGGCATTGTAATAGCTGAATTAAAGAAATTAGCAAAGCATGCAAATATTATTTTGTTGTTTTGCATCTCCTCCCGGCCCATTCAGGCTTTCAGGCCATCCAAATAAGGCCTAAGGAGAATTTTGGGGCGGATCTACCAACTGTGGAGGCATATTCTCTTTACCATCCACAAAGAACCCTAAACTTAAAAATTTTGGATTATCAACGGTGCACCGAGACTCTTTTTTCACAGTGGCCAATGAAATCTCTGAGAGGATTAAATAATCCGTAATAAATGAACTTAACAACTACAGTGATTGTCGAAATAAAGAATCAGTCTATAGCCTCCACGTATACCTTAGTCGGGGACAATATGCTTACATCACCCCTTGGTCGGGCAAGTACCACCACCAGACATATCAGATAGTATGTCCACCGCAATTATCATTAAAAGAAAACATGCACCCTTGTTTCCCTGACATAATTGCACATCCTCGCCTCCTGTCTCTGATAATAACAGTCGGACAATTGTGTGTAGGAAGAAGATTCACTAACAACAATAGTTATCCACGTGGGAGATCGAGGAACCGTCAAGATGATCTCTTTGTAGGCAATAGCTTCCACCCATTTGACGCTATATAAGGAACAAAGTCAAACGACAGAAGGGAGAGAAGAGAAGCATAGCTATTGTTGCACCTTGTTCATCTTGAGCACGGTGCACCCCCATTGTAATCACATTCAATACAAATACACAAGAAGTATGATTGTTATTCTCTTAAGGAAATGCATGAATATATCTAAACTCCATGTCTCCTCTGCGTAATCTCCTAAGTCACATCTTCTGCATTTACTTCATAAAATCGACAGCAATTGACCTAACTCAGCGCTACCACAATCCGTCTTTTCATCACCATCACAAAGAATTCATATCACATAATCAACACTATGCTTACCTGCTGCTTGCAGCAACAACGAAGAACAACGGCGCAAAACTACATGTAAAGATGAAGTGGCACATTCCTTCTTGTGCTCGGAAACTGCAAAGAAACAAGAACATCGAGGCAGATCTACAACTTGCAAACTTTGGCAAAGAAATGAGTGTATGAAAATAGGCCAGAGGCTAAAAAAAATGTGGTATATCACTATTGTGGCCATGAACCAAACAATGGCCATATTTAATCAAACTCATCTCAGATAGGAGAGTGTAACACCCTCTCAAGTCGTAACATTGCCTAATCCTAAAATGTCCTAAATTAACAGATGCTATACCTATGTTTTTCTTTAGATGATGCAAATGCTATATTTTAGAGTGAATGAAATGGGTCTTTTGTTTTTGTAAGGCCTCGCTAAAAGCCCAATAGCAATTCCCAATACATGTACATAATTCATAGCGTGTAGTCCAGTAGCTGTCTGTCGGCCAAACCAACTGGGCTTTCTTAAGCCAACTTCTGACCTTTTTTATTTGGATGAAGCCCACTTATAAGCTTATGTAAATCTAGTTAATATAAAACAAGATTCTTCAATAGGATTAGTGCCAACTAGCAGGGTGACCGGTAGATTTACGCAACTAGTTTGTATCAAAGTTTGTAGTACTAAATGATATAACTTAGATGTTTAAAAATATATTTATGTATCTTATTCGCTATTTAGATTTTAAGACATCATAAAAAAAAAGAAGTTTGAAGGAAAATACAACTTGAGGAATGTCATCGAAGCATGAGCTTTGGTGGGAAAAAAATCAATAAACATAGTAAATTGTTGGGGTTCTTAGAAATGTAACCATTCTTCATCATGCATGGATCAAGTTACATGCCCTTATTCTTCATCCATTAGTTACTCTTTTCCAAAAATATATGCATACACATGTACGTCTATTTAATCTCAATTAATACATTGATTATGTGTGTGAAAATTACCTTATTAGTTTACATGATATTAGAGTATCTTGCTCATGCGTACAACAATGAATCATGTGCGGCCTACGTTGAACTTATCTTCCCTCACACGTCGGCTATCCCACCTTAAGAATCTAGACCCGACATTATATGTTAATGAAGTATTTTGGTAATTAATAAAAATTGTCGTGTGAACTAATATTTCCATGAGTTGATGAAATAGGTTAGGTCACATGATAATGAAAACAATTGATGGATCAATGTGCTGAAGGTCATCAAACTAAGTGTGTGGCATCATGTGTTGATGTTATGGTCAAGAATCCGATCTTCGAGAGAAAATGTGGATTATCATCCTAAGCTCCAAGGAAATGCGTAAGACAAAGGTATATCTAGCATAAGCTAAGGATTTATTTCTTAGTAAATTTATCGGTCTCGGTGTTTGGTGTGGAGACCGAATTTTTAGTATATGTTGTCATACTATTAAGAGAGGTCTTGGCTAGCAGCTTGAGTGTGTCATGTGTTGATAGCTCTTAGTGCTTGCTCTAGCTCTCTGTGGCTTGTTGCCGATATTTACGAATGTGTTTTGCAAATAGTTGAAACTCATGAATAATCCTTGTAGCATGTGACTTTAGTTTGTGAATATATTTTGCAAATGATTTAAGTCCATATACCAAATCCATTTTGGTGTGATTCTAAAAGTCGGCGAATGTATTTTGCGACTTGTTGAGAATTGTGCTTACATTCATTGTTAGTATTGCGCATCAATTGACAAATATATTTTGCAAATTGAGTTGAAGCAAAATGTAAAATCTTTTTTCTAGTCTCTCGCGGTTTGACCGCACCCTTTGGGTGGTCTAATCGGCCCATTTCGGTCTAACCTGTCTCAGTGTCGATCTGTTATCCTGGCGATCTGACCGCCTACCATGTCGATCTGACCGATGGGACCCCGGTCTGCCCGCTATTTGTTGTCCGGTCTGATTGGCTCCACGGTCAGTCACCCCTGGTTTGCTTTTTCCATAGAATGGTATTGCTCTAGTTGGCATGGCTCCTTTGTGGAGCAGTCTAACTGTCCCTAGTGGTCTGACCAACCCTTGTGAGGGAGGTCAGTCCGATTGAGTGTCCAACGACTAGTTTTTATAGCCGTTGGAGTTTGGGTGATCTGACCGCCCGTTGGTTGGTTATTAGACCGGGTTTCCATGATTTTCTGCATATTCTTCTCCAATAGCGAGTTTTCCTGTGTGGGTGTATAAATACCGCCAGTGGCCAGATGTGGCAGAGGGCTGGTGCTATTTTCACCCCCTCCCCCTTGAGCTAAGAGCAAGCCTTCTCTTCCCCTTTGTGCATGTGTTGCACTTAGAGTGTTTAGAGAGCAATATTCTAGTGCATGTGTGTAACATCCCAAAGTTCTAGTACAAAAATAAAATTAACAAAATTGTTATTTTATTACATTTTTCTGAGTTTTAAAAGAGTTTTCTTGCTTTTTTTTTATGTTCCTAGATTTTAAAGTCAAAAAGAAAATTTTAATTGATTTCTTGACTTTTCTGGAATTTAAAAAGGTTTTTCCTATTTTTAAAAAATTAAAAATAATTTATGTGCAAAAATAAAAACCAACTTTAAGTTGAAAATAATTTTATTAAGTTCAAAATAATTCAGGGAATTTCTGTGGCTTTTGCCAGAATTTTTGAACTCTATTTGCTATTTTCTAAAAACTTATTTGAATTATTGCTTTTTTGAAAATTGAAAATCAATTAAAATCCAGAAATTCTCTCTCGGACCGGACTTTTCCCCCTTCAGCCCATCTTTTTATTTTCTCGGTTCACTCCGCTCGGCCCACTTCCACACCAGCCCACCTCTCCCCTTACCCTATCTCTCTCACCGACAGCTGGGCCCCACCTGTCGGTCACCTCGTCCCCTTCTCCTTCCTCCCTTCTTCTTCCTCCCCACGCCAGCCGCCATTGCCGCATGCCCAAGCTCTTCAATGCCAGCCGTTTCATCCTTTTTTGTGCGCAATTGATGACATTCACACCCTACTCCCTTCCGCACCTCATTACGGCCATTCACAGTGCCTTAACATGCGTTAATGTGCATTTGCGTCGCCGCCTGCCCTGGCGAGTAATCGCCGCACACGATCTCCCCCCTCCGGCCTCTCCTTGCCCTATAAAAGGGAGCACTACGAGCCCCTCTTCCCACTCATCCTTTTCCCCCCGAGCTTCACTCCTCTCTCCCTCGCACCTCGTCGGAATCCTCAATTCCTCGCCGCCGTTCCCAACGCCGTCCGTCGAGCTTCGCAGTCATCGTCTTCACCTCTGGCTTCGTCTCGTCACGTTCTACCTTGTGCTCGCCTCCTCGTCGCCGGAGCGTCATCACCACCGCGAGCCTGACAACACCATCGCCTTTGTCCTCACCATCGTCCATCGCCACACACCCACGTGACAACACCGTGCATGCCACACTCCCCATCTTCCCCTCTTTCTTTTTCACCCTTCGTCGCCGGCCGTCGCATCGCCGTTCTCCGGCGACCATCGGTCCTAGAACTGCCACCGCGCTCCATGTTTGTGTGGCTGCCACGTGGCCGCCACAAATGCACCACCTCAGCTCCACGTGACATGCATGCTGCGCAGACCACCGTGGACTGGCGGAGCTCCGTGGACCTGGTCCACAAACCCGGGCATACCTGTCAGGGACTCAAAATCATCTCCCTTAAGAAAATAATTTGGCCAAAAATAAAAAAAATCCTCGCTGACGCAATAAGTTGATTTTCCTTTAGAAAAATAACTTTACAAATTCAAAAAAAAAACTATTTCTCTCATTTCATATGAATTTCAATCTTCCTAGAGCTCGTTCTCCTTCGTTCGAGTTCTGATTCAAGTTATTCAAATTTATAAATTCAATATATATCTCTTAGAACCTAAATTATTGAATTTGGAGTTTATTTGAATTTTTGTGAATTTGGCTTGTTTTTTAGTATAGATTTTGATGACTTTGGAGAGTAAGTTTTCGACACCATTTTAGACCAACAATTATTTGAGTAAGGCAAGTTACATCCTTCGATCATATTGGATCCTAGGATTTCAAATTATTAAAAATTTTATTTTAAATTATTACTGCATGCTTATTTGTATTCAATTTAATTTAAATTCCTATTTTAAAATTATAGTTATTCCCATTACAATTGTATAGCCAACTTTGACATTGAATTAAACATATCTTGACACCTTAGATGAAAATTTAGTTTATGCAATAGTATGAACTAGAACACTTTGGGGAAAATATATGGCTAGTCATGCTTAGATAAAAAATATTCAATTTTGGGAATTTTAGGCAAATATTCAACTATGGATTTAAAATGAGTCTATGCCATTATTATGCCATAGAAATTTACAAATGATTTGAAAAGCAAAATAAAAACTAGTTTGTGTTGGAAATATGCCCTAGAGGCAATCATAAAGATGATTATATTTCATTATGTTCATAACATTGGATAATATGTTACCTTGTTCATAGAATAATATCAATAATATTTATTATCAAGTATGTAACTTGATTGTGAAACTCTATATTTCCGCGATGATTATTCTTAAATGTTCCCTGATCGGAAACATATGAGAACACATATGAATAGACTAGCATATGTATTGGTTGATGACTATATTTCATAGGTCATGGATATGGAGATATCAAACCAATAATATGAACACATGTTAGAGAACATGGTGTTGGAAAAGACCCACCTTGAGACACTGTTGAGATTGTTATGATTCTATGTATCATTAGTTGGTCTCAAGCAATGATGATGTATAATCCTTAGACCTGAGATCAATATTATTTTCTACATGTGTAGTAGCACTCTTAAGGGTTGCCAAACGCTACTCGTAACTAGGTAGTTATAAATGTAGCTTTCGGGTATGCTATGAAATATACGGAGGGATGTGACTGGTCGGATATGGGTTTGCTCCTCCTAACATAACATGAGAGATGTTTCTGGGCCCCTCGTCGTGGTCAGATAAAGAAAGTGTATGGTCATACCACTAGTGGTCGAAGTGTCGACCACATGAAGTTATTCGACACCTGATCGAGAAAGTATTGAATAGTCCATGGATGATACAACATCTCACCTGGAGTTCAACCAGACATCGTGAGGCAAAGGGAGAATACACGAGAAGGTCTTTCAGTTCGATCAGATACGAACTAGTCATATGGAGATACGAGCTAGTCATAGGCTGGTCGAACATAGTCACTAAGTGGTCGAAACCTGGTCGTAAGGAGTTACGAATTGGTCGAGACCAAATATGAACTGGACGTATAGAGATACGAGCTGGTCGTTAGTGATATGGACCTGGTCGTAGATCATATTGCATTAAGGTTCGTCCGATATATTCTATGTGTGTTTGAAAATCGTTATGTTCTGCTAGGTACCGCTAACGACTAGTGGTCGGAAAAGAGTTTCCGAATCACAATCGATTACACATGAACCTATAGGGTCGCACACTTAAAGGGCTATGATTTGATTTGGATGGTGATCCGAATTCTTGTAGGCCACGAGTTCCTAATGGGCCTCAAGTACGAGACCCATTATGGATGCCTATAAATAGAGGGGCGGTGGCAAGGGGTGTGATGATCTTTTGAAGAACTTCCCGAAATCCTAATAGCCACGCCTTCCTCAACCACGCCGCTGGTGCTAGTACTCCAGCGCGTGGTGCCCCTGCTCCGTACGTGTAGATACCTTGGAGGTGTTGTTGCGAAGCATGAGCACTAGGACGATCTACAACTCAGTACGACCACTCGGAGGAGCAGACGCGCGGCAAGTTCGACTGCTCGTAGGAGCAGACGTGAGGCAAGTTCGACTACTCGGAGGAGAAGACGCGTGGCGAGTACGACTATGAACGCATCAACTTGCTACATCAACTCTACTTCCGCTATGAGTCGGCGCGTCTAGTGGTAATCTCGTGATCTATTACTAGCAGAGGTTCCTTGGTTGCGCGGTAAAATTTTTGTTTTATGCTATCGTAGCCTTCCCGCGATCCTTCGGTTTGGACTTGAGCGAAAATGGATAGCTGGTGGGTGCATGTTTATACATAGGATCGATTCAGTAAATGTTCGAGGCCCAGTTATTTTTTTCGGAAGTCACTCAGTTAACTAAGAACCGGTCTGAGAGCCGCATCGTTATAAGCTCCACTGTACTACCACAGCTCTGGAGTGGGACAGACCTGGCTAATTAATTTGTAATGTTCCACCGTGGTTGTGCTATCCGGATATGTGGGTGTCAAAATGACTTACTTTTGGCGCAACAGGGGCTTCCATTTGGTGTGAAACCATACGACAGCAAAACCTTAGTAGGCATGACTACTTTGGGATGTCGCATTGTAAAGACCTTATGATAATCACTTAGTCGCACACATACGAAAGTGTGTGAAGCGGACATTATAAGTTGACTATCCATTGTGGGTAAATTTGTACAACCTCTATAGAGTGTAAAAATATTCGAATTGCCGTGTCCACTGTCATGGACATGCTGAGTAAAGCCACTCAAAGTTAGACTTTGATTTATTTTTAAATTTTGTTATAAAATAGTTTATGACATGGATGTGTGTCCATGAGAAAATTATGGGTTGAAGCCCCAGGTTGGTGCCCGTGTTTAAGTCAGTGTTTGGTTGGTGCTACACTAGCTTTATTAATTCATTTAAAACTCAATTTTAGATATTGTAAAACATGAGCTTTTGAAATTAGCTATTGTATTTAAAATGTCAAATATTACTTTTGTACAAATAACCCTATAAGCCTTCTTTTGATAATATACATGCATACATTAACTCTGTTATGGGTGTAACTTGCGGGGTACGTTTTGTACTCACCCTTGCTTAATAAAATATTGTTCAGAAGAGAAGGACTTCGCTACCGACGTGGATCTCGACAACTAGGCCGCTACCCCAGTCGATTGTTTGTGGTAGATTTGCTGAGCTTTACTACTTCTTCTTCGTCTTCTGTTGTGTTCTTTTATTGTTGGCATATAAGTCATTCTTGTAATAAACGCTGATAATTATTAAGAAATTTATGCGAGATGTGGATGCTATCATATTTGTTTGTTGTGTTCACTAGCTACTGTTCCAGGGACTAATGTAGAATACACAGAGGATCTGGTGGTGTACCCCTGGGTCCGACAATGTGTTGCATTAAGTGTTGGATTGAGTATCCATCGAGCTTAGGTTCACTTGATTCGTTCAAGTGAGTGTCTCCGACTTGTTACTCTTGGTGTTTGCCGATACCTAGACGGTTTGAAGGAGTTGCGCCGGTGATCTTCTCAAAGAAGGTTGTGAGAAGACTCAGGCGATTGTGAATGGATTAGTGCTCGTCATCTCCGGAGTGGAAGAAGATCATCCCCAAGTGGATTCGAGGTGTATGATTAATTTGTGGAGCCAGTCCAATTCGTTTGGGCTTATCTCAACATGGACTAGGGAAAACTGACAAGTTTCTGATTACCACAGGAAAAAGTTCAAGTGTTCTTATGGCTTGCTTTCTTGTGCTTTACTTACTTTCAATTTATATTTGTAGAATTAAATTTCTTGCTTGTCACCTTATGATTGCATTTCTTGTTTTAGTCTTAGTTTGTTGATGCACATAGTGAGACTAGTTGATTTAACTTTTAAATTGTGCAAAACTGAATTGATTTATAATTCCACATAAAACTCGATTTTGACCTAAAGAATTTTTAAAACTGCCTATTCACCTCCCCTCCTAGTAGGCCTCCTCGACCTTACACCCCCGAGAGGCCACAATGTTTCTGCTTCAACCTCCAAAAGTAAACCCAATTCTTGATTGATCACTCTCAGCTGCTACCCCTTTTAATGCAATGCTCTATCACATGGTTGTCTTCTACTTCTCTCCAATTATTGCTTAATACAGACCGTTGGGACATCAACACGTATACACGCGCAACCGTCGCCGATCCCTGTCGGGAACACCCGTCACGCTCTCTCCGGTGGCACTAAGTCTATTCCCTACAGCTGTGACATCTATACTCTGAGCTCTTTGCTTCTCTGGTTTTGTATGTCTTGTGCTTCTATTCGTACATATGCATGTATGTATATAGACATGCATGATACTATATATGTTCAATGTCCTCTTCTCTAGTGTTTGTCGCTCCTCTTCTTTGATGTTGGCCAACTCAACGTCGTGACTTCCTCATTAACTACAGTGACCTCCCATCTTCCATGATACTGGTGTATCTGCTTTAGTCGTCATATAACGATAAATATAATCTTCTCGCCGTCACCAGGGACGTCGTGTCCCTCACCAACGATGTCACAACCATAGCTACCCGATGATCCCATATCGTCTATAGCTCGTCTTCAATGCAAAGTTTTATCTCCTCTCTACAAGGGCTTCCCCATTGATGATGATGTAATAATTCTTAATTAATTAAACCATTTATCTGTAATATTTATTATAGATAATAATGTATTTATACAACCATCAGGGGTACCCCTTATCATTAGCTTATAATAATCAGGGAAGATTTCAATTACCTAGTGCTCATAAGATCTTTTACGACCACTTTATGATTGCATGAAGCCAATGGACAGAGGGAGAAAGGACAGGAGATAGAAGTCATCAGCCTTAGTTTCGGTGACTTTTTTCTTGTTGTAAATACAATCAATACAAGAAAATAGGAGTAGGGTTATTATTCTCTCTAGAGAAAGTCTAAACCTATCTAAAAATTCCCCGTGTCACCCTTTGCATAGTCTCAATCAAGGAGCCCTAAGCATTTATTTCATAAGATTGATATTAAAACATCGACACCCGTCATCAAGCTTCTTTGGCCACTGACTCCTTCAACAACACTGGCGCTCACCACGCACATTATTGTAAGATCGAGGTGGCCGACTAGAGGGGGGTGAATAGGCGGTTTTAAAAACTTTATCGGGCTAAACCAATATATAAATGCGGAAGCTAATAGCGAATTGGTTTTGCACAATTAAAACCTAAATCAACTAGGCTCAACTAAGTGCACCGACAATATGAACACAATACAATATGAGCAATCATACAAGATATATAAGCAATTAAAGCAAGAATGTAAATTGCTCAAAGTAAAGCACAAGTAAACACAAGATGACACGATTATGTTTTACCGTGGTGTTCGGAGACTTGCCGGTCTCCCCTAATCCACGTTGAGGTAAGCCCAACCCGCGTTGGACCGGCTCCTCAAATGAGCACACACCTCCGAGGTAAGTCCAACACTTGGACCGGTTCCAAACCGAACCAACACCTCGCTCAACTATGGTTGCTCTTCCTCCACTCCGAGATGGCGAGCACCAAACCACTCACAACCGTCGGGCCTTCTCACAAGCTTCTTGAGAAGGTCACCGAGCACGACGCCTCCACGCCGCCTAGGTGTCGGCAAACACCAAGAGTAACAAATCTAAACTTTCACTTGAACTAATCAAGTGCCAACGCCACGTGGATACACAATCCACTACCTAAGGCAACACATGCACTTAGGGTTTGCTCTCTAATCTCACCAAGTGCAACACATGCACAAAAGAGAATAGAGACTTGCTCTTAGCTCAAAGAATGAGTGTATCACTCAACAATAGCACCAAAGAACCTCTCCCAACCGGCCAAGGTGTCTATATATAGCCCACACACAAAACTAGCCGTTGGGAGAAGATTCCATCAAAACAGCCAGTACGGCGGTCGATCGCCAACCAATGGCGGTCGGACGCTTCATGCGCCAACGGCTAGAAAAGTAGCCGTTGGGCCTTGGCCGTTCGACCGCCATGCATCGGCCGGTCGGACCGCCGTATATCGGTCCGACCGCTGCGTCTTTGGCGGTCCGACCGCCCGTCGCGAAATTGGCTAAGTCCCAAAAGGGAGCTCGAAAAACCGCTCGCTCGAACTCCGAACTTCCTCACCGCGAAGTTCCGATTTTACAACAATGGAACTTCCGCACAAGGAAATCGGTTCAAGTATAATCGGTCAGACCGCCCGTAGCACACCGGTCGGACCGATTTGCCACCGGTCCGACCGGTGACCACTGCCGGTCCGACCGGCAGTTCACAAATCCAACTCCAATCTCTCTACTTCAAATGGCAAAACACATTAGCTCATTTGAGTGCAATCTTCGACAAGGTTTCAAAGATGATATTCTCAGTAGGTTACAAAACATATTTGCTAACCCTTAGAATACTCATCACAAGGAATAAGGTACATGGACTTACACCATTTGCAAAACGTATTTGCAAACTTAAGTCACATGCTACAAGGGTTATGCATGAGCCTCGATTATTTGCAAAATACATTCGCAAATAAATAGCATCATGCCTAGATGAGCTAGAGCAAATATAATGAGCTATCAACACATGACTAACTCAAACTACTAGTTAAGACCCCTCTTAATAGTACGGCAACCTATACTAGCAATCCGGTCTTCCAACCAAACACCAAGACCGGTAAAAGACTAGGAACACATCCTTAGCCCTAGCTAGTCATACCTTTGCCTTGCATCTTCTTGAAGCTTGATGACGCACATCAACACTTCAAGTCCGGGTCTTTAACTTTGACACTCATCAACTCATGATGATTTCTTCACTTCGGGATCTTGTCTTGAACATCATCAACACATGATGATTTCTCCATCCCGAGTCTTCACATGCATCAACACATGATGCAATCCTTCACTTGACCTCCATCAACACATGATGGGTCTTCTCTTGTCTTGATGATCAACTCATGATCATCTCTTCTTGATAAGCATCAACTCATGATGCATCATTTACACTAAGCTCTTGACTTGATGATCAACTCATGATCATCCCAAGTCTTCATCATCCCGAACATAACCTCGTATATCCAACTCATGGAAAATGTTAGTTCCACAATGTGATCATCATTAATTACCACACCATACCATTAACTCATAATGGTGGGACAAGATACCTCAATCTTTCCCTCTTTGGTAATTGATGATAACCACTTAAATTCTCATAAATTTAATGATGATAAATGAGAGAACAATTGAGTATATAAACTACACAAGTTATATATACTCTAACATGAGTATACAAGAACTACACAAGTTCTATATACTCATAACATGAGTATATACGAACTACACAAGTTTTGTATACTCAAAGGTTTTGTTTCAACGTAAAGATCCCAATATATGTGGAAAATGGAATATGGATCAATACTAATGAAACCACAAAGTATAGGATAAAGCTCCCCCTAAATGTGTGCATACACAAATGTGTAATAAGGTCATATGCACATATTCAAGTTTAACTTAAGGTTGAGTTCAATCCTATATTTTGGATCCGAGACATGCAACAATATATAAGATTGAGATGTCGATTGCATACCTCGTTGTGTTTCACCTTTATATCCAAATGAGACTACACAAAGATAATACTTGATAAAAGAGTTAGTCTCATATTTGGATTTGTCATTAATCACCAAAACAATCCATTAACTCATAATGGTGGGTCTAGATCTTTCAATTATTAATTCGCATCGAATGACTAAGGTGAGCAGTACGATATTATCCTCATCTTCATCATCACCTTGAACTCTTCGCTTCCCGTGGGTTCAATGTCTTCATGCAAGACAAATCGACGTCAATGCACTCTTTTGTTGTCTCCTCCGACACCATTCGTGCTATCCTCTGTATAACTTCTATTTTTAAAAAAATATTTATTTTTATTGGAGTTCGTATACAAAATAAATTGCTAATTTTTTAATTTATTTTGATTTTTACTACATTGTCCTTATTCACTTCCCCGTGGTTCAATGTCTTCTTGTAAGACAGCTCAACACCAATGCACCCTTTTGTGCCCCCATCCCACACACACCATTTGTGCTATCCTCGATATACTTTTATTTTTATTCAGAATTTTAGTTATTTTTTATTGGAGTTCATATACAAATTAACTTGCTATTTTATTTTATTTTATTTTATTTTATTTATTTATGGATTTTACTTTGGAATTCATATGGAAATGAAATTGTAAATTTTATTTTATTTTCGAATTCCAATTATTTTTCTTTACTTTTTATTCCAAGTTACAATTATTTTGTTATCTTGCTTTGGAATTTGTATCAAAATCAAAATGCTATTTTTATTAAAAAAAAATATTAGTTATATTCTGTTCCAATTCACATAAAAATCCAATTGCCAAGTTTTGTTTAATTTTTATTTTAAATTATACTTATTTCGGGATTTTACTTAGGAATTCGTATGTAAATCAAATTGCTAAGTTTATTTTATTCTGAATTTCAGCTATTCCTAGATTTTACTTAGCATATACTATTTCTTTTAATCTAGATCGTTCTAAACCGAACCACCATAATCAACGGTTTTGGGAATTTTACTTTGGAGTTTCTGAATTTCTGTTATTTAATTGCTCATTTTTTATGTTATTTTATTTGTATTTTGAATTTCAGTTATGTTGTATATCATTCTTTCTTTTTTCTACTGATTAACGTGAAAATTTATAGTCCTTGAGAGCAAATATGATGACTTATTTTAACACTTTAATAATATAATAGATAATAGATAGATGTGCTTATGCTCTTTGCTGAACGATCGAAGAGGTAAATGCCCGTTCTGCACTAGCTAGTTGATCTCTGCATTAGTGTTCGACTCACATGCATGCATTCTTCGTAAGGGTAATTGATCTCTGTGTGCCTTCCTAGTTATGTAATTTTCAGGCCACCTTTCCAATAAATAAATAAAAAATCTGGAGATCCGCATCCAAATTCGCAAACATCACTATAAACCGCGGAGATACTGAACGATACATATATATTTTCCGGACCCACAAACTCAGACAGCAACCCAAATGACCAAACCGATTAAAAAAGAAAGCACAAAATTATTAGCCGAAACGACATCAAGAAACAAGGGGAAAAGGAAATCGCAGATCAAGTGGTAATCGGCGACGTGCTGGGGCAGGGAAAGAAGAAGAGGAGGTGGAAATTAAACCACAATACACCCCATGCGCGGTGGCTAAAAATGCATAGAGATCTACTGGTTGGTTTGCTGCTGAACCGTGGCGATGATGATGATGATGATCTACAGGCCCTGCTCTACGAGGTAGTCACCGAGCCTCTCGACCACCATGTTGCACTGCCCGGGGGTCATCGGCTCGTCGTAGATGCCGATCACCATCGCCTGCCCGGTCTTCTTCACGGTCACGCCTCCTGATCCCTGCAGTTCAAAATCAAGAGGGGTCGTTCATGCATATCCAAGGCAGCAAATCTCAGTTGTTCAATGTCAGAGATTTGAGGGATCAGCTGGAGCAGAGATGGAGGGATGGACGATACCTTCTTGCCGCGGATGACAGCGCCAGGTTCACCTTGGATGACCATGTACTTGGTGGGTCCAAGGAAGAGGCCGGTCGGGGCGAGGAACCCGGGCTCGTCGAAGTCCTTCATGATGTTGGACATCTCCTCGGGCTTGAACTGCACCAAACATACACAGCAGAATACGTGATCCATGTGCGCGTCAACGATCGATCACCACGCAGCTGGAGCAACAAGTGCGGCAGCATTAACTCTTACCGCTGGGAAGGCGGCGCTCTCAGCCCAGACGGTGCCGTCGTGGCCGACGATGGCGGCGGAGGTGAGGTGGTGGCCCTCGATGTCGCACATCAGGTGGTCGTCGACGTAAGTCTGCCACGACATCTTCGCTCGCCTTCCTTGCTCCTTCTCTGTTTGAAACGATCAAGAAACGGGCTCGACCTCTCACTGGTTCGTTCGGCGGTGTGGTTCTTGCGGTGGTGAGGCGCACGTAAGCGTGAGCGTAGGTGGCCGCGGTATAAATAGGGTGGGAGCGGCGAGGAGGAAGAAGAAGAGGGACTGGATGGATCCCCACTACTTGGTGCCAACCACCCGTTCCATCTTTTAATTTGTCCTTCAACTTCGCCTCCTTTGATGCGCTGCTCGCCATTAGTCCTCCCACCCACGCACATCTACCATCCACCCCTGGATTTGGCTGCAATTTCGGGGTCGGGGATTGCCATTACTCGGGCGAGTTTCACTACTTTGCCCTGGAGAACTCCTGAATTCTATCCATGGCCTCGGGGGTCGAAAAATCTCCTTTGTGTGTATGTGAATATTTAGATAGCGCTAATCTGAGCATCTCCTTTTAATAGTGGAGTTCTCGACCATCTAATCGAATGATTTACTACATAAATTGAGACATCATAAAATGTTTTTTGATAACTTTTTACGTGGTGTCTGATCCACTGCTTTGTTGTACAATCTAATGATCAGTACGTACACATGCATACAACTGAAACTTGGTTTCAGCAAATCTAGACCCCTTATGCCTGTATTTTCAGTAAAGACGGGGAGGTGGTTTCTACTCTGTTATGCAGCAGAGTTTTATGAACTTGTAGTTGAATTTGTCCAAACCAACCCAACCGGAAATTTTTCTATCAGCTATATATGATTTTTAGGTTGTCTAGCAAACACGAGACTGTAGTCCTGCCAACTACTTATCAAATATGTTATTTATGGGTTATCTATTATCTCGTTAAAAGTGATTATTTATGAAATTTTAGGATTGACTTCTCAGGCCTCTAAGGCTTAACCATTTGATTGCTCTTGTTCTAAACAGAAACTCACAGTTGAACGTGCAAAAAAGAAGAAGGATCATGTTGCAATTAAAGATACATGTTGGCATAATCATAAATGTTGCTGCTAAGGTGATGAGTGAGGTGTGGGCCCTACGCCAGTGGGTTGGACGGGCAAGATAGGCTGTACATCGGGCCTGCAGCTCGTACTGCCGAGTGACCGGTGGGCCATCCGAATCTTACTTTCCAGCCATCTGCCCGGTACCCCTACTCTGGCCGAACGCGGTCGCCAAGCTGTAACCATTTCATCATCTCACTCATTTTTCTTTTTCACCGTATAGCCTGTGCGCAGTTTTACTGTATTTTCCTTATTTAAGCATATGCCCTGGTCAATTGATGCAGCCACGAGATCAGAAACAGCCCTCGCAATCACAGACAGCGAAGGACCAACTCTACAGTTGGGAAGGGGGCATCAAAATTCGAAACTTACAGATTTTAGCTGATAAAGGGCTTCATAATGAATCCCAGGACCCCTCTGATAACTGACACAAGAACTCCCTACAGTCCATCTGATGGTCCAGCTGCTCCACAAGGGTTTGCCGAAGTACTCTACACCTGTCAGTACGCGTCCCCAAAAGGCCACAAATGTGTACCCCCTGATCACCAGCAAGCATTGTATTCTCACATACTGACATACGGCATTCAGAAAACAAGCACCATGCAATAGAGATTCGAGATGCTATCATGCAAAAAATGCTGTGAGGATGAGAACAATTGGGAGACTACATCAGCAGAACATTACAAGTTCTTAATGCCAACTGATATATATTGTCCGCGCTGCGATGTACATCTAACTTGCTAGAGAATTTGCCTACTGCATAATAGGCTCCCTACTACCCCTCACAACAAAATAAACCAGTACTGCTTTCCAGTATTAGGCGATTAGCCTTCCACCTTCCATCCGAAAAGACTCTAACTAGAACGCTCTCTGAATATTACAGAATACATGCAGCAATCACAATGGGCAGCATAGGGAGCAATAGGGTAAAGCATTTGACGAATGGTGACGGACTGGAGTCGCTTGGAACTGGTGGGGTGGATGAATTTGTTGTGCTCATCTTACTGCTTCAAGAAAAGACAAAAAAAAAATTGATAGTCAGTGCAATTGTTACAAAACCTAGCTGGTAAAAATATTACATAAATTTAAAATTTGCGAAAAGAAATGAGGGAGTTTTTTTTCGGTACCCAGCAGCCATATAAACACAAGTGTCATAACCTGCAAGCAAGCAATTCATAAAGCATGAGAAGATTTTCAAACTGGCAAATAAAAGCAACATGAACTAGGCCTTAATGCCATTATCAAACAATCAAGCACAAGCAAAAACTAAGTTCTAACAAAACTTATAAAAGAACGCTGTTGTACTGGTGTAGAGGGAACACAATATGATCTCTAGAAGTCCAATCATCTTGAAGGTCATTTCATTTCGCATTATACGGACCATAATATACCCATTGGTAAGCTATATTAAAATACTACTTCCATCATCAAATTTTGATATACATTTTTTTTATCAGAGCATATGTTGATTCATGCACATAGTTTGAAAAATAATAGCATTTTCCACACCTCTCAGTCATTTCAAGACCTACAGAATTAAAGCATGAGAATACTATGATATGAAATGGAATACTTGCTATATAAAATGAATCAATCAGAATCGACAATGCCCATGCCTGTTTTCTTAAGTCCAACAGATCAATTCAAGAGGAAGAAAACAGAAAACTACAAATTAATGACGGGGTACTCAAAATTGAGCCCAAGCAAGCTACGTTATTACCGTAACATACTAACATCTATGTAGTCTATAGCCAAAAAATCTCACCATAAACACATGAAAAATAGCTATTCTAAATACAGCTAGCATTATACTCCTACCATATATTGGTGCAATTTCAGTCTACTATCATAAACAGGTTGTAGTCAGCACTTATTGCTTGCAATTATAGGCTTATATTGAGCTTCTTTGCCATTATCCAAACTACAGCCAAGAACCAGTATCAAAGCAACAGAAGTACAGATAAAATGTTAAATTAAACCATCCACATCGTGTCATGATGAACATAATTATATTAAGCATGGGAAGCTTACTTGGATCTTTCGTCATTCGCACTCCGGCACCACCAAAGTCACAAGCCACATCATTAGCTCCATTTTGCTGGTAATAGCTGTTGAATACATATGAAGCATGGGAAGCCAATGTGTCAGGCTGGTAGCATGGCTGGCTTGGTTGAATAGCTGAGCAATCAACATTGCCTGGGCCACATGCCCAATTCAAGCCATTCTGCAGATCCGTCTCCGAGGCATTAGTTGAAGCAACACACCAAGTGCCGTTTGAATTCGTAAGGTTTCCTCCAGTCATAATGTCCACATTGCCTCGGCCAGTCCAATCTAGACTGTAGATAGAGCTTTGGTCTGGAAAGAACAACCCCCAGTTCCTCTCCGACTCAATGCCCGGTTTCCTGTTCTCATTGAACAAGGAAAAGATGTAGATATCAATTTCTTCACCAGGTTTCGCAGGTGTGCCGCTGTCATTAACAACATGACGTATCAGATTGGTATTGTAAGTCTGAGCATTATCCGGATTGGCTCCGGTCTCCTTAGCTGCTCCTTTGTTCGGCCACCCTGTCTCAGTGACCATGATCTTCAGTGTCTTGAAGTTCAGAGCTATGAGAGCAAAGAAAATGGAATCGACCTGCGCATCAAACATGTTTGTGTAAACAAGTCCAGTGTTGGGGTCAATCACATCCTGAGACTGCGGCGAGAACAGAGCATAGTTCAACGAGACATTGCTAGGCGAGTTCTGGTATGCGTAGTAGGGATACAAATCCACCATGAATGGTGCCTGGTTCTCGACGAGGAACTCCAGCATCGGCTTCAAGAAGTACGCGTAGCTGCTGTTGAACGCCCCCGCGGACGGCGGGAACGACCGGGACAGTATCCCGAGCGAGTGCGTGCTCGAGATAGTGATCTTCTTGTGCAGCCCGACCTTCTTCAGGGCCGTGTGCACATTGCGCATGGCGGGCACGACGAGGGCGGAGACGTTGACGGGACACTCAGTGACCTCGGCGCCGACGGTGATGTAGGTGATCATGGTGGCCGGGTAGTAGGGGAGGATGCTGTTCTTGAGCCAGGTGTCGACGTTGAACTGGTACTGCGCGAAGGGGAGGAGGTCGGCGTTGGGGACGCCGACCATGAGTTCGACGCTGGTGTTGGCGAAGGCCTTGATGACGTCGATGTTGGTGTCGTAGATGCGCACGTACTTGACCGACTCCTGCTGGATGAGCTGCACCACCTTGTCCGGCGCCGGCAAGTCGTCCGCGTTTCGCCCGTAGCAGATGCCAATCTTGCCGCTGCGGCAATGCCCTGCAAAGCCACATTGCAAGTGCGCATTTTACTCTTTGTTTTAGTGGTCATTTATGCTTCTTTTTTTACATGTAAAAAAGAAACAATCTAATGGATAGATAAAATTAGTAATAAAAATGGAGCATTTTACTTCCCCCGAAAGAACGTATTTAATCTACCATAATAATCTCCACTCCAAGAAACAAGAAGGATCGTGGTTCTTGTCCCACCAGAGCACAACTAGCTAGCACTCAGCCGCAAGCAAGGCATGTAGCGCTCACTAAACACTCCCAAAAGGTAACACTGCCATCAAACGAGCAACGGAAGAAGCATATGGTTCAATAACTCACCGACGAGCAGCAACAAGAGGAACGCAACAAACGCCGCCACATACCACCGCACCATTGCCGTCCGAACCCCAAACTCTGCCTTCTCGGCTGGCACCGCCGCTACAACCTTGCTCACGCTGTTTGCACTTCGTGCTGGCTGCGCGGCCGCTGCTTGACCGCTGGAGAGAGAGAAAAACGAACCCGAGACACGGGCTGACGGCCACAGCGACCGGCGGTGCAGAGAGAGCAAAGCAGGGGGGACTGGAGACTGGAGTGCGTGACTGGAGCGGTGGAGCGGATGCGAGGTGGGTGTTATAAAATTGGGTTAAGGGCGAGCTTATCAATTCCATGCCATATAGACACCGAAGCAGCACGGAGTAACATCAATCACGTACCGTCTTTAATACCGTCTATTTCGGCTGTAATTCTGGTATTAAGCATAATTCACATGATCACCCATTTGAATCAGTTTGATAGACTCAATCTAATACTATTTTATCGGTAAGTAAAATTATATTAAATTAGTATGTTAAATTATAGTAAAATGGAAAGAGTGTTTAAACAAAGGCTGCCCAGTTTCGGAACAGAAACGGAAGGGAGAGTGAAGGAGTCAGGACTGCGGAGGAATGTTTGCTGTTGGGGAAATTCTTACATGGACCGGGACCACACGGCCCCGAAGTGGACCCCACATGTCGGTTGAGCTGAGTCATGGTGAAGACAATGACTTTCTAACGTGGGTTCCTTCAGTCGTGTGGAGCATGTCGTGAATCTATCTTTCTCAAATCAGTTTATCCGCTCGCTTCCGCGAGCATTAGCACTGGTTAGAACATATACTTACGAACGTTTGGAATGCAGAATTAGCATAGAACAATTCGATTCTAATATAGAGAATAAAAAACACTGTGTTTTAAACGAGATTCATACATGTAATTCAATTGTTACTCTAGGAAAGTTTTTGACGAGGATTTTCGGTTAAAATCAAAGTTTTTTTTGTCAAAGTAGGCTCACTCTATTTTATAATTATGAACATGCAAACAGTATATAAAAGAAGTCTAATTCTCCTTTATTACGGCAGTTTGATTCATGAGACGACCAACTATGAACACTATCCGAACAGCTATACAATTTTGGTCAATCCCTGACCAACAAACTAATCAGGAAACACCAACAGTTATCCACGTGACTGGCGGGAAGGCGGCTTTTGGCGTATTTGACAACTTACGACAGTTGGCTAACGGACACGACTGTTCAAGACTCTCTTGACGAACGTGCGTGAAGATTAGAGACGCCTTTATCATCATTAACTGTCACTCCTTCAAATACTATAAAGGGGGTAGTACACGTTCTTTGTAACAGAGATAAGTTCCATGTAGGATCATAAATTCATGATTGTATTCATTCATTAGTCACAACCACTATGATCATTCTGTAACATCCATTGTATTCTCATACAAACACTCAGTGTGTCCATAGCAATACATGGTCTTCATTTGATAGCATTCTCACGTTACTTTCACAAGTAAGTTCGGTAGAGAACCCTATATTCCGATCATCGACAGTTGGCGCTAGAAGAGGGGCACCATCAATTCGAAGATCATCACTCTGATGTCCTCGTGGCCTCACCGATGGACTACGAGTAAAATTCCTTCGATCTTGACGACTACGCCCACCTCACGATGGAGGACTACACACCTAAGGTGTCATGCAAGTGCGACTTCTTCGATGAGTAAATTCCAGAGAAAAAATCTTTACCGCCCTCAAACCAATCGGTTGGGAGTAAAGCGGCGGGAACATCAAATCCACTCTCAAGCAACTCCAAGAGTGGCTATGTTCCAACTTCTATCTCAAATCAGGAGACAAATGACCATGATGAGCATCTACTTCATCAACTCTGAGGTCTCAACTACTACCCCACCTCTGATAAGGGTAGGACGTTCTCACTCTCTATTTGCTCTAAATATCGTGAATGTGCATTTGTCAATACCAACGAGACCGACAAACAACGGGCAGCACGTGAGCAACATGAGGCCTAGGAACAACTCGAATGTTTATCGTAGGAGCAACTGTAAGATCGAGGTGGCCGACTAGAGGGGGGTGAATAGGCGGTTTTAAAAATCTTTCGCGCTAAACCAATATATAAATGCGGAAGCTAATAGCCAAATGGTTTTGCACAATTAAAACCTAAATCAACTAGGCTCAACTAAGTGCACCGACAATATGAACACAATACAAAGTGAGCAATCATACAAGATATATAAGCAATTAAAGCAAGAATGTAAATTGCTCAAAGTAAAGCACAAGTAAACACAAGATGACACGCTTATGTTTTACCGTGGTGTTCGGAGACTTGCCGGTCTCCCCTAATCCACGTTGAGGTAAGCCCAACCC
This sequence comes from Hsuehochloa calcarea, assembly GCA_036346395.1. Lineage (NCBI taxonomy): Eukaryota > Viridiplantae > Streptophyta > Magnoliopsida > Poales > Poaceae > Hsuehochloa > Hsuehochloa calcarea. The sequence continues at coordinate 61,419,554 of CM070594.1, read as the reverse complement.
GCGTTGGACCGGCTCCTCAAATGAGCACACACCTCCGAGGTAAGTCCAACACTTGGACCGGTTCCAAACCGAACAAACACCTCGCTCAACTATGGTTGCTCTTCCTCCACTCCGGAGATGGCGAGCACCAAACCACTCACAACCGTCGGGCCTTCTCACAAGCTTCTTGAGAAGGTCACCGAGCACGACGCCTCCACGCCGTCTAGGTGTCGGCAAACACCAAGAGTAACAAATCCGAACTTTCACTTGAACTAATCAAGTGTCAACGCCACGTGGATACACAATCCACTACCTAAGGCAACACATGCACTTAGGGTTTACTCTCTAATCTCACCAAGTGCAACACATGCACTAAAGAGAATAGAGGTTTGCTCTTAGCTCAAGAGGCTCACAAAGAGTTCACAATAGTTCTTAGCAACATCAAGAACCTCCCCAACCGGCCAAGGTGGCTATATATAGCCCACACACAAAAACTAGCCGTTGGGAGACAAACCCCGAAAAATCGGGAAATCGGAAGTTCCGCCGCACAAAGGCCTAACTACCGCAGAGAGAGAAAAGGCACCGCAACGGCTATGTCGACGAGAAACTAGCCGCTTGATTTTTAGTGCGAACTACCGCCAACTAAACATCGGACGTTCGATTCTTCTAAGTTCCGCTCAACACATAGCGGAACTACCGCACATTGAATTTTGGCTAAGTCCCCAAAATGGTGCTTCTCTGGAAAAAACCAACCGCCGGATTTCGGAGCATCCGATTAATCGGAAGTTCCGCTAGTTACACTCCGAAACTTCCGCACTTGGAAAATCGGCTAAGTCCCTAAACCAGCCGCTCTCTGGAAAAATCAAGCCGCGGAAAATCGGACTGTCCGGGGTGCGGAACTTCCGCCGTTAAACTACCGGAACTTCCGATTTTCCTGACAGAAGTCAGAAATGGTTTTTTCAACAACTTCAATTGCAAAACACATTTGCTAATTGACAAGCCATGCCAACAAGAGTCACAAGCAAGATTCCCAACAAGTTGCAAAACACATTTGCCAACTTTTGGAATCATACCACAAGGAAAAAGGTGATGAGGACATCCCTCCTTCGGATACACGTACTACACAAGACCCTCCAGATTTGGGTGTTGAACTACAAGGTCCTATGACAAGAGCTAGAGCACGTGACTTAATCTATCAGGTAAAATCGTTTCTAGGGCTGAGTGTATTATTTGAGAACTCTATGATGCTGCCTAATAGAGATTATTTACTTGTACTCGTGAATCTAGGCCTACGACAGCTTCAAGAAGGTCTCGACCACTTCAAGAAGGCCTACGACCGGTTCAAGAAGGTCCACGACTCAGCCCGCAAGGCCTACGACCACTTCAAGAAGGCCTACGACCATATGACTCGTTGGGAGCAATCTACGACCCAGAGGCGAGCACAAGACTCGTTGGACACAATCTATGACCAAAGATAGCATGGGCTCCTTAAGACCATCCTAGGACCGCACCTCACGACTAGATCTTTGACCGTAAATACGCGACACAAGGTGTCGTCACCGCTTTGGAAACTAATAAGACTTTGTAAACGTGACGAGGTCGGAGTCCGTGTTGTGTACGCCTCATCCCACTACCGCACAACCCTAGGTCAACCTCCTCACGCCTCCCTATATATATACAATGGCGCCATAGTTTAGAGGCGGGTTTTCTTAGATTATTCGCCAATTGCGCTTTACGATTATCGGTTTGAGGAACCCCACTTGTAAACTTCATCCATATCCGCAATACAATTGATTGCATCTACCTTGTTCTTGTGAGTTGCTTCGATTGCTTGCGGGAACCATAACCTTCGTGGTAAGGTCGATCGCGTGCAAGCGTGGTCGATAACGACAGCGCAAGGGTGTAGCGAATTGCGAGGTGACGATCCGCTGGTCGGAAGCCTCAAAGCGCCAACGCCCTCACGATTTAACCAAATCGAACCTATCGGAAGATCGGGCCGTGACTCATCAAGTGGTATCGAGCTAAGGTTGCCCGTTAGGTAATTTCGTTTATCCCCTTTTTGTGAGTTTTGTTCCATCACCTAGAGTCCAGAAAATTACCCTACAAAAAGTTTTAGATCGTAAATTATTCCGCTGTCCAAACCACTTTGTGCCTTCGCAATTGTGTTTTCAGTTTCGCGTTGTTGAATTCGAGTCCATCGTCGGTGTCTTTGTTGCTGGTCTAGTCGTCGTAATCTAGTTTCTAGCGTCGAGTCTTTGCTGTTTCGATCGCCGAGACACCACCCCCATACGACCACCTACTCGAATTCGGCTTCTTCACCCTGGTCGGATTCGATCACCGAGACACCACCCCCATACGACCACCTACTCGAATTCAGTTTCTCCACCCTGGTCGGATTCGATCACCGAGACACCACCCCCATTCGACTACCTACTCGAATTCGGCTTCTCCACCTGGTCGGAAACGAACGCCTGGTCGGATTCGACCGACCACTCGCGTCCGACAACCCTATTTATTATCTTGTTGCTCTCGGACACACCACCACCTGGTCGAAAACAATCGACTGGTCGGATTGTTCCCATAGCTAAAGTTCAGAGAGAGAGAGAGAGAAAAAGTTTGTGACCCATATATATCCATAGACCCAAAAAAAGGGTTTTGAAGAGTTTTGAGTCAAGGTCACATTCGCAAAAAAAAAAAGGGAAACCCTAGGTTGGGTTTTTGCCGTCCAAAAAAAAAAAAAAAAAAAAGAAGAAAGCAAAGAGTGCAAAAAAAAAAAAAGCAAAGAGTGCAAAAAAAAAAGTTACTTTGTGATTTTGGATCCAATTGTGTTTGTATCTACCCTATCCTTCCGTTTGCTTGAGCTAGTTCTAGGAACGCGTTTGGGCCAAAGAATCGTGATTTAGTCTTGTGGACTTTTATTCAGCTTTGCTAATCTGATTTCATTATTGCTATTCCTTGCTACTAAACATTGCCTATCCGAGCTCCACACACTTTCGGCCCTCAGATTGGATCCTCGCATTCGCCTCCGCCGTGGTCGTACATCCCACCTTCTCCGATCAGACCACCTGCTGCAATTTGGTAAGGAACTCATAAGAGCTTGATAAGACGCTTGAGAGTGTGTGATTCCACCCTCCGACCACCTAATAGTGATAGGGATAATACCTTTTTGTTGTCTTTTGTCTCCTACTAACCATGTCAGGTGAAGGATTGGATGCGCAAGATTGTGTTTTGAGGGAAGAGCTCATGACGCTAATGGATGAACAACGCACTACCATTAATGAGGACATCGACAGGAAGCTTCAAGCTACCACGATCACATTACAACGCTCAATCAACGATAGTATTGCGGCGCTCACTACACGCCTCGAAAGAATGGTGAACCGACCACCAAACGTTGGACGTGTGGAACCTCATGGTGCAGCCCATGACCATGAGTTTGATAATGATAATGAGGTTCACGACCACGACGCCTTTGATGCACGACAACGAAATCGACTGAACTTCAACCGTCAAGGTATGAGAGGTAACAATGTTCAACAACATAATGCACGTGTTAATGATGATCCATATGCTAAAGTTAAGTTCTCTATACCATCTTTTGCGGGTGCTTATGATGTTTGAAATATATCTAGATTGGGAGATGACGGTAGAATGTAAATTGAATGCTCACTTAGTTCCCAAGTACATAGAGTTAGGCAAGCCACAAGTGAATTTAAAAACTTTGCCATCATTTGGTGGAATAGGGTATGCACCGAAGGATTAGCGCCTACTACGTGGGAAGGTTTAAAGGTTGCTATGCGTAATAGATTTGTCCCACCTTCTTTTAAACGTGATTTGCGTAATAAATTGCAGCGCTTAAACCAAGGTAATAGATCCGTAGAAGAATATTATCAGGAGCTACAAATTAGCATGTTACGTTGTGATATTATTGAGGATGAGGAAGCCGCAATAGCACGCTTTTATGGAGGATTAAGACGTGAAATTCGTGACATAGTGGATTACAAAGAATACGATAGCCTCCTAGATTGTTCCAACTTGCATGTTTGGCGTAAAAGGAATTGCGGGACGACAACAGAGGCCAAGGAACAACTTTGGGAGCATGTCTACACCACGACCAAAGGTCGGGCAATTCAAAACAGCCCCACCTTCACTACACGGTCTGCTGTCCCTCCACGAGTAGGGCGCGTTCAAAGAAGACCTCCGACCACATCACATGCACCCGAGGTAAGTAAAGTTACTAGTGTACAGTACCACCAAGAGTTCTTCGTCGGTTGCTTCCATCGGTCGTACTCATCGGGATTATTTGCCACCGTTGCAAGGGAATGGGACACGCCATGAAGGATCGCCCAAGTCGTGAGCATACCTTGCCACTACAGACGGTGGATATGTAAGTACTAGTGATATTGAGGATGAATATGTACTTGCAGCTAACATTGCAGGTGGAGGAGACGAGACAGACAATGATGCTGATGGTGTAGAGGAGCAAGTAGCTGCTGTTGACACCGAGTATCATATGAGCCTTGTTGCAACGAGTCTTTGAGCGCACAAGTGGAGAGAGCGGAGCAAAATCAACGGCATAACTTGTTTCAAACCAGATTTCTTGTGAAAGACAGAGCCTGCAGAGTCATCATTGATGGAGGGAGCTGCAACAACCTTGCAAGCTCCGAGATGGTCGAGAAGCTTGGCTTGACCACACAACCACACCCACGTCCCTACTACATCCAATGGTTCAATTCGTGTGGTAAGTTAAAGGTAAACAAAGTTGTGAACGTGCAATTTTCAGCTGGTAACTACAAAGATAGTTCTGACTTTGATATAGTACCGATGCAAGCATGCTCTTTATTGCTCGGTAGGCCTTGGATATATGAAAATGATATTTTGCACCATGGTAGAGCTAATACCTACTCGTTCTTACACAAGGGTAAGAAGATTAAGTTATTGCCTTTGACACCAGCTGAGATTTTGAAAGATGAAGAAGAGCGCGCTAAAAATGAAAGAAACACCGATAAGCATGATTCTGAAAATCAGCAAGTAGCAAAACGTGTTTTCCCACCTAAAAGGGAGAAAGTGGCGTCTAGTCCTAAGTCTGAGGGGATTAAATTGAAGGGATGTGTTATGATTGCCACTAAATCTGAACTTGCTGAAATTTGTGATAATGAGCTGCCATGCTATGTTTTGATATGCAAAAATGCCTTATACTCGCTTGAGGATATAGCTAGCTCTTTGCCTCCTGCTGTTGCTAACCTTTTGCAGGAGTATGTGGATGTATTCCCAGCTGAGGTACCCCCGGGATTACCACCTATTCGAGGAATTGAGCATCAAATTGATTTGATCCCAGAGCGACTTTGCCAAACCGTACGCATATAGGACCAATCCAGAGGAGACTAAGGAAATTCAATGACAAGTCCAAGATCTTTTGGACCGTGGGTACGTAAGAGAAAGCCTTAGTCCTTGTGTTGTTCCAGCTTCTTTTGGTTCCTAAGAAAGACGGTAGTTGGCGATGTGTGTTGATTGCGAGCCATTAATAACATTACTATAAGGTATCGTCATCCTATCCCAAGGCTAGACGACATGCTAGATGAATTGAGTGGATCTATTATTTTCACAAAGATTGACTTGCGGAGTGGTTACCACAGATTAGAATGAAATTAGGAGATGAATGGAAAACGCTTTTAAAACTAAGTTCGGATTATATGAGTGGTTAGTGATGCCTTCGGTTTAACTAATGCACCTAGTACTTTTATGCGCTTGATGAACGAGGTTTTACGTCCTTTCATTGGAAAATTTGTGGTGGTTTACTTTGATGATATTTTGATTTATAGCAAGTCACATGAGCAACACTTAAATCATATACGTCTTGTTTTAATGCTTTGAGAGACGACGCTTGTTTGATAACCTTGAGAAGTGCACCTTTGCACCGATCGAGTTGCATTTCTTGGTTATGTTGTGACACCACAGGGCATTGAGGTGGATGAGACAAAGATTGTAGCCATCCAAAGTCGGCCGACGCCTACTCTCGTGTCACAAGTACGAGCTTCCATGGCCTTGCTTTGGATTCTATCGGTAGCTTTGTGCGGGATTTCAGCACCATTGCCGCACCATTGAATGAATTGACAAAGAAAGGAGTGTCTTTCCAATGGGGACCTGCACAAGAGAAGGCATTCAACTTGTTAAAAGAGAAGCTCACCCAAGCACCCCTACTCCAGCTCCCTGATTTTGGTAAGACTTTTGAAATTGAATGTGATGCCAATGGGATTGGGATAGGTGGTGTATTGATTCAAGAAGGTAAACCAGGTTGCATATTTCAAATAAAAACTAAATGGGCCTAGTTTGAATTATTCCACCTATGATAAGGAATTGTATGCTTTAGTTCGAGTGCTTCAAACTTGGCAGCATTATCTATGGCCCAAAGAATTTGTCATACATTCGGATCATGAATCGCTAAAACATATTAGAAGTCAAGCTAAACTGAATAAACGACATGCCAACTAGGTAGAATTTATTGAGTCATTCCCATATGTTATAAAGCATAAGAAAGGTAAGGATAATGTGATTGCTGATGCGCTCTCTAGACGTTATACCATGTTATCTCAACTTGACCATAAGATTTTTGGTTTGGAGGCCATTAAGAGTTTATATGTCACTGATTTGGACTTTAAGGAAGTGCTGGAACATTGTAAAGAAGGGAAGACATGGAATAACTATGTGATGAATGATGGTTTGGTCTATCGTGCTAACAAGCTATGCGTTCCAGCTAGCTCTGTTCGTCTTTTGTTGTTACAGGAGGCACATGGAGGAGGATTGATGGCGCATTTTGGAGCAAAAAAGACAGAAGATGTGCTGGCCACCCACTTCTTTTGGCCAAAGATGAGGCGTGATGTCGAGCGCTACGTAGCTCGCTGCACTACATGCAACAAAGCTAAGTCCCGTCTCCTTCCACATGGACTTTATATGCCTCTTCCTATTCCTAGCGCCCCTTGGGAGGATATTTCTATGGATTTTGTTTTAGGATTGCCTAGGACAAAGAGGGGGAGAGATAGTATATTTGTAGTAGTGGATCGATTTTCTAAAATGGCATATTTTATATCTTGTCACAAGAGCGATGATGCTACAAACATAGCTGATTTGTTTTTCAGGGAAATCATTCGCTTACATGGAGTGCCCAATACTATTGTCTCGGATCGCGATGCGAAGTTTTTGAGCCACTTTTGGAGATCGCTTTGGAATAAATTGGGGACAAAGCTGCTGTTTTCTACCACGTGTCATCCCCAAACTGATGGACAAACGGAGGTTGTCAACCGCACGTTATCCACCATGTTGCGGGCTGTTTTAAAGAAGAACTTGAAGATGTGGGAAGAGTGTTTACCGCATATTGAGTTTGCTTATAATAGGTCAGTACACTCCACCACCAAGGTAAGTCCGTTTCAGATAGTGTATGGTTTTAACCCCCGTGCTCCTATTGATTTACTACCTTTACCAACCTCTGAAAAAATAAATCTAGATGCTAAGAAGCGTGCTGCATTTATTCTCAAGTTGCATGAGACCACTAAAGAGAATATAGAGCGTATGACCGAAAAGTATAGGGTTCTTTGGAAATAAAGGTAGGAAAGTTGTCAAAATTGAACCAGTGATTTAGTTTGGGTTCATTTGAGAAAGGATAGATTTCGAATTAAGAAAATCAAAGTTGATGCCTAGAGTCTGCAGGACCGTTTAAGATAATTAAGAAGATAAATGATAATGCATATCGCTTAGAATTACTGCAGATTTTGGGGTTAGCCCCACATTTAACATTTGATTTGAAACCATACGTGGGAGAAGAAGATGAGCTTGAGTCGAGGACGACTCCAATTCAAGAGGGGAGTATGATGAGGACATCCCTCCTTCTGATACACGTACTACACAAGACCCTCCAGTTTGGGTGTTGAACTACAAGGTCCTATGACAAGAGCTAGAGCACGTGACTTAATCTATCGTAAAATCGTTTCTAGGGTCGAGTGTATTATTTGAGAACTCTATGATGTTTGCCTAATAGAGATTATTTACTTGTACTCGGAATCTAGGCCTACGACCAGTTCAAGAAGGTCTCGACCACTTCAAGAAGGCCTACGACCGGTTCAAGAAGGTCCACGACCGCCCGCAAGGCCTCGACCACTTCAAGAAGGCCTACGACCATATGACTCGTTGGGAGCAATCTACGACCGAGAGGCGAGCACGATACTCGTTGGACACAATCTATGACCAAAGATAGCATGGGCTCCTTAAGACCATCCTAGGACCGCACCTCGACTAGATCTTTGACCGTAAATACGCGACACAAGGTGTCACACACCGCTTTGGAAACTAATAAGACTTTGTAAACGTGGCGAGGTCGGAGTCCGGTTGTGTACGCCTCATCCCACGGCCGCACAACCCTAGGTCAACCTCCTCACGCCTCCCTATATATATCGAGAGCCGCCATAGTTTAGAGGCGGGTTTTCTTAGATTATTCGCCAATTGCGCTTTACGATTATCGGTTTGAGGAACCCCACTTGTAAACTTCATCCATATCCGCAATACAATTCAGATTGCATCTACCTTGTTCTTGTGAGTTGCTTCGATTGCTTGCAGGAACCATAACCTTCGTGGTAAGGTCGATCGCGTGCAAGCGTGGTCGATAACGACAGCGTCGCGGTGTAGCGAATTGCGAGGTGACGATCTGTTGGTCGGAAGCCTCAAAGCGTCAACGTCCTCACGACGAACCAAATCGAACCTATCGGAAGATCGGGCCGCCGTGACTCATCAAAAGGTACATGGACTTACACCATTTGCAAAACGCATTTGCAAACTTAAGTCACATGCTACAAGGGTTGAATGCATGAGCATCGGCTATTTGCAAAACACATTCGCAAATAATAGCTCCATGCATAGATGAGCTAGAGCAAATATAATGAGCTATCAACACATGACTAACTCAAACTACTAGTCAAGATCCCTCTTAATAGTACGGCAAACCTATACTAGCTATCCGGTCTATCAACCAAACACCGAGACCGGTAAAAGACTAGGAACACATCCTTAGCCCTAGCTAGTCATACCTTTGCCTTGCATCTTCTTGAAGATTGATGACGACATCAACACTTCAAGTCCTGGGTCCTTGACTTTGACAATCATCAACTCATGATGATTTCTTCACTTCGGGATCTTGTCTTGAACATCATCAACACATGATGATTTCTCCATCCCGAGTCTTCACATGCATCAACACATGATGCAATCCTTCACTTGACCTCCATCAACACATGATGGGTCTTCTCTTGTCTTGATGATCAACTCATGATCATCTCTTCTTGATAAGCATCAACTCATGATGCATCATTTACACCAAGCTCTTGACTTGATGATCAACTCATGATCATCCCAAGTCTTCATCATCCTGGAACATAACCTATATATCCAACTCATGGAAAATGTTAGTTCCACAATGTGATCATCACTAATTACCATACCATACCATTAACTCATAATGGTGGGACAAGATACCTCAATCTTTCCCTCTTTGGTAATTGATGATAACCACTTAAATTCTCATAAACTTAATGATGATAAATGAGAGAACAATTGAGTATATAAACTACACAAGTTATATATATACTCTAACATGAGTATACAAGAACTACACAAGTTCTATATACTCATAACATGAGTATATACGAACTACACAAGTTTTGTATACCCAAGGTTTTGTTTCAACGTAAAGATCCTTAGTATATGTGGAAAATGGCATATGGATCAATACTAATGAAACCACAAAGTATAGGATAAAACTCCCCCTAAATGTGTGCATACACAAGTGTGTAATAAAGTCATATGCACATATTCAAGTTTAACTTAAGGTTGAGTTCAATCCTATATTTTGGATCCGAGAAATGCAACAATATATAAAATTGAGATGTCGATTGCATACCTCGTTGTGTTTCACCTTTATATCCAAATGAGACTACACAAAGATAATACTTGATAAAAGAGTTAGTCTCATATTTGGATTTGTTATTAATCACCAAAACACTCCATTAACTCATAATGGCGGGTCTAGATCTTTCAGCAACACAATCAGATCCACGTAGCCAAGCAGAAGGCAATGGAGCAGGCCCGTCGCCAGTACCACGACAGCGCGTCGGGGATATCTAGATGACCTACGTTCGACGCAAGTGGTTAACAATGTCCAACAATCACACCCCAGGTCGCTCCGAGGACTACGGTAAGAGATCTTAATATTTTACCCTAACCCTCAATGGCGGAGACTCTCGTTGACGGAGTGCAGATACTCTCAAGTGTAATTGTCAACCATCCAATGGAAAATGACGGTGAACAGGACCTTTTGGTCATTCGTTCACTCGCCACCGACCTGTAAGAGGTCGTTGCCGAAGTGCAAAGCATCTCGCTATCATCAAGAGCTCAAAGCATATATAAGACAGCCCAGTCTTATTTTAGACATCGTCGTCATGATGGCAACATTCGTCAAAAAGGCGCTCCGCCTCGACAGAATGTATTTGACAGATTGGGCCCAGGTGAACGCCCTAACCGTGGTCGTAGACAACCTCGTTCCCCTGATAATTATGATGAAGGTCATAATGTAAGACCACGACTGGGATTTTACACAGGGTGCAAGTCTTTCTCACCCATGCTAAGAGATGTCAATTGGCGTTGCCGAAGTGCAAAGCATCTCTTTATCATCAAGAGCTCAAAGCATATCTAAGACAGCCCAGTCTTATTTTAGTCATCGTCGTCATGATGGCAACATTCGTCAAAAAGGCGCTCCGCCTCGACGGAACGTATTTGACAGATTGGGCCCAGGTGAACGCCCTAACCGTGGTCGTAGACAACCTCGTTCCCCTGATAATTATGATGAAGGTCATAATGTAAGACCACGACTGGGATCTTACACATGGTGCAAGTCTTTCTCACCCATGCTAAGAGATGTCAATTGGACTGAGAAGTTCATGCCAGAGCATTTAGAGAGTTTCGATGGAACCCAAAATCCTTATGAATTTCTTCAAATTTGCACTACCACTATCCAGGCTGCGGGCGACGATGAGAATGTAATAGAAGACTATTTACCCACTATCTTAAATGGATCTGTTCAGACTTGGTTGTTCAACCAACCCGAAAAATCTATTTTCAGTTGGGAAAATCTATGCCATGCCATTATAGGCAATTTTAAAAGTTGATATACAAAACCTAAAAAGGAAGATGATTTACATCGTATCTGTCAAATTTCTCGAGAAAAGTTGTGTCAGTTTGTTAAAAGGTTTATAGAAGTGTGTAATACCATTCCTAGCATTACTGATGACTCTGTTATTCGAGCATTTAAGTAGACGGTGCGATACAAAAGGTTTACTGAACACCTCAACATCAATCCACCGAGTACCGTGTTAGAATTGTTCAACATGGCCAACCGCTATACAGATGCTAACGAAGTTGTGTAATGGAATCGTATGGTCAACAAGGGTCATACGTTGCCACAACCAGGTATGGAAGTTTCTAGCAAAAAAAGAGTCCAAGAAACCGACCATACTTGACAAAGGTAAGACCAAAAACAAGAATGAACCAAGGCCTGTATAGAAGGAGGTCGTTGCTATAGAGCAGCGTCTGTGGAAAAAGTCCACTGGTCATTCATCTGACCAGTCTTTTTGCAAAAGCTCTGACACGACTAGTTGAAACGGCCGCTGGTACTGACTTCATAGTGTGCATGGTCACGACGTGCGCATCTGCCATATTTGGCAGAAACACATGGATGAATTCTACTCAAGAAAAGAGCCAATGCCCACAATATCTAAAGGTGGTGTTCCAAGTAACACCAAAGATATGAACGGAGATGAGCAGATGGCATACCAAAAACCTAACAATCATGTCAATGTCATCTTTAGAGGATTAGTTGCTTATCCGTCCAAAAGGCAATTCAAGTCCGCATGTAGGGAGGTCAACAGCGTCAACACTCAACTAGGGAAGCCAAGCTATCTGAAATGGTCAGATGTTGTTATAACCTTCAACCAAACAGATTATCCAAAGATATGTCCACTCCTCGCAAACTTCCACTAGTTGTTTCTCCTCTTATCAGTAATTGTAAGGTAGGAAGAGTACTCGTAGATCAGGGGTTCTTTAGACTAACTTTTTATAAATGCCTTTGATTAGATGCAAATACCCTATTCTAGGATTAAATCGGTTAGAAATTCTTTCTTTGGGATAGTATCTGGTCCATCAATAACTCCAATCGGTTAAATAGTATTACCAATAACCTTTGGAGATTCTCACAATTTTCGAACATAATTGATTATGTTCGAAATTGTAGATTTTGAGTCAGCTTACAACACCATTTTGGGTACACATTCACTAACAAAATTCATGGCAACAACTCACCACGCCAACCAGAGCATTAAAATTTCTGGTCCAAAAGGCATCATTTCTGTGCAAGGTAACCATTCTACTACACTTAAATGTGATTGCAAATCCTTGGATATTATTGATCAATTACCATTAAGAAATCCTGAAGATGTAGTGAATCCAAACAAAGCTGCGAAAGCAGAAAGGCAAAAGACAATTCCTTAACCAAATGAAGAGGTGAAGCAAGTACCACTTAATTTTTATGAGCAGTCCAAGATGATACGAATTGGGTCAGAAAATAACGAGAAATAGGAACTCGAGCTCATCCCCTTCCTCCAGGTTAATGTATATGTGTTTGCATGGCAACCATCTGACATGTCTGGAGTTCTAAGGGAGGTGATCGAACACACGCTAGCCATAAATTCTAACAAACGATCAGTGAAGCAGAAGCTCCAGTGTTTCACTTCTGATCGGCAAGAAGCCATTCTCTAAGAGTTGGATAAACTCTTAGAAATTTATTTTATTTGTGTAGTCAACCACCCAAATTGGCTCGCAAACCTGATCATGGTCAAGAAATCAAATGGTAAGTGGCGCATGTGCGTTGATTTTACTAATTTGAATATTGTGTCCTAAGGATGATCATGGTCAAGATATGGCACAATCTGGAGGTATATGTAGATGATCTTGTTGTAAAGAGCACAAAAAAAAGCTCTAATAATCTGTCTGATTTGTTAGAAACCTTTGTCAATCTAAATAATAAAGGAATTAAGTTGAATCCAGAAAAATATACTTTTGGTATTCCTACTGGTAAATTACTTGGTTTCCTTGTTAATTCTAGAGGCATTGAGGTTAATCTTGAAAAAAACCATGCTATTGAGTCTCTCCGACAACCTTCGACGCTGAAGGAGGTTGAAGGTTTAACTAGTCGAATGGCAGTGTTTAGTCATTTTATTTCTCGAGCATGTCCATGACCGCGGGCGCGTCTATTCGAATAGATTGGTTTAACACTCTGCAGAGGTTGTAAACTTTACCCACAAGATGCAATCAACTGGATCAGAGCTAATCACAACAAAACCTTTCAGAAACTTCATCTCAAACAATGACACTCCCGGTGTGCTTTCCTACCGGCCAACCGATACACACAACGTTTGGTTACGACACACATCGTTGGACAGGGATGCAGCGAACCGTCCCGCGATGTGACATATCACACCTCCAGCCCATCACACAGCTTAAATACAACCTGAGTTGTCAATGTCAAGACTCCATAACTTACTAAGTTAGGCCCAGCCCATACTAGGCATGTGGTCGTATAGTAAGGCCCAGTTCAATGGTGCACAAAGTTAAGTCCTTAATTGACCAAGGCAAGACTTCCAGTTTTAACCCAAATCACAAAGTTTATAAAGCACACAGCTCCACCATTCACACAGATCTACCACTTGCCTCAGTGTAAATCTTTTTCCACCCTGTTGATTAAGTGCAACACAGGCCATCAATGAGTAACTATGACACAAGACACACAGCCATCACACAGCCCATAATCACTTAGTCAAGTTTATAATTACAACTCACATGAAATGATGACTCGTGGCATGGCTAAGCAATCTACTCGTATCTAACCAACCCACGTTGGTGCTACAATAATACCAACTAGTAATGAACCATTTTAGGGTGACAAAAGAATATGACATACAATTGACAAGGTGGATATAACAAATTGGATCAATAACTAACCCCAAAAGTATTTAAATAAATACTTAAATTAAGATGCAGTAATTTGAAAACTGGGTGCAATATGGTCAAAGGTATAACTTGCCTTGGAATAGGTCTAGGTACTGGTCTTGATCTTGAGGTGCTTCTTCTTCTCTAAAATTTCCTGAAGTATCGACGTCTACTCGCAAACGAGACAAAAGAAAAAAAATAACAGAGGCAAAACAAACTCCAAAAAAATCAAATAAAATTCACCATTAAATAGATCTTACTTTTATATGCATTTACAAATTTGAATGGGCTCAAACGGGGGTCGGATGCAAAAGTTATGGGATTTGGAAGATTAGAAATCAAATAAAACCCTAATTTGGATTTTTTTAATGAATTTCCTGAATTATTTTTATAAAGGAAAATTGGATTACTGCGCAATTCTTGCGTTAGCCGAGAATTTCTGAAAAAAAAAATAGATTTAAAAGAAATCTGACATGTGGGCCCCACATGTCAATCTCTTGGCTCACGGTGAACTGAGCTCACCAAGCCAAGGAAGATCTGGTGCGGTGGACTGGGCCACGTGCGCGTGTGCTGGCGCTGACACGGCGACACGAGGGCGACACGCAGCACAAAGCCGACGCGCAGCGGTTGGGGCGCCCGACACGCTACTACGGCGAGGCGAGGCGGCGGGGGACTCGATGGTTACCGGCGATCGGCGACGAGTCATTGGCGGTGAAGGGTACCAGAAGCTTCCCCATGTTATTGCGCACCTACTGGTGCCCTTACCGCGACCGGCGGCTGGCAACGACGACGGCGATGTAGGACCGTAAAGGCGACTAGGGGGGTGAATATGCGCTTTCACAACTTTCTCGCCTAGATCAAATTCAACACGAACTTTACTCCTTTAGCTATGAAAGCTAAGAAGATCGATAGCGCCGCGAAGGAAGTCTTGTGCTTTGATTCGATAACCCCGCCAACCACACGACACACAAGTGGAGAATTGAACTCACCGTTCTAGATCGGATCGGCGGTCGACCGGCCGAGATAAAGCGGTCGGACCGACGTTCAACGAGCGGTCGGACCGGCTACTAACTGGCGGTCGGACCGGTGGATATCGGTTCGACCCGGCTGAACTGAGCGGTCTAAAAAGCGGGCGGTCGGACCGCCGTTGTAAGACCGGTCAGACCGATTCAGTCCAGTACTGAAAAATCAAGCCCAAATCCAAAACGAAATTTGATCCAACTTTTGATTCAACCAATGAAACTTGACCAAATTTCGAGCACACCTCCCTAAGGATGTTAGAGACCTATTTCTAGCGACGATCCTTCAGATCCACTTCGCAGAATCGATCTCTCAAGGTTTTACCAAAGAAGTGCACAAACCCTAGAAATATGAAAATCTTTGATTCAAGACTTGCTTGTGGGGGTTGATGGTCTAGATGATTCTAGGAGTATTCCCACACATCAAAGCAAGAGAAAATAGATCAAGAGACCAAGCTTAACCACTTGAATCAAGGAAGCACCAAATTCATCCAAAAGAGAGAAGAACACAAAGGGAGACAAATGATATCTCAAGCAAGCATCACAATATTGATTAATCTCACAAGATGCTTACAAAGCCACTCCAACAAGGAGGACAAGAGCTCACACAAAGAGCACACACATTCTCCAAACCCTAACCTCTCCTCTCCTCTCCTCTCTTAACCCTAGAAAAAGGATGAGGGGCTCAAATGAAAGCTTCAAGGGGTTTTACATCTCCCCCTTTTCTATTTATAGGAGAAGCCTAGGGTTTCACTTTTGGGACCCACACAACCAAATCTGTTGAAGCAATCGCCTGCTTCACCACGTGTAGGTTGATCAGCGGCTCTCATCACGTCGCCAAGTCTCTCCTGTCCGAATCCCATCGGAACCTCCCAGATACTCGCACCGACTTCCGCACCACCTGATCCAACCAGCTGTACCGAACTACCCGTTCGATCCATCTTGCCCATTCTGCACCATGCTTGAGTCACACGACCTCACCCGGCATCCATGATCGTTCTGGACCTCAGCTCTCCAAGCATAGTCCCGATCCACCTCACCGTTGACGTCGTTGACCTGCAAGCCACCTGCACAGCAATAGACAAACAAACCGTTTCTGGGAACAAGTTCTTCACAACTTGACCCACGTTAGTTCCACAATGCAATATGCAACTATAAAGCATTGAACTCCATACATTAACCAAAAACAAAACACATCAATGCAAAGAAGGCTCATCTTCAAGTCATCGGCGGTCTGACCGCCCCACATCAACGGTCTGACCGATTTCAGGCCGGTCGGACCGATCCCACAACGGCGGTCGGACCGCCCGAAAAGACTTAGCCAAAATTCCATCGTGAAAATCCGAAACCTTCTGGAATTTTCAACTCAATAGAACTTTTGATCGAGCTCCAAAATGATGTGACCACATCCAGAGACTCCTCACCTACCTACACAACCAATTTTTGGATCAGCCCCAAAAACCACTTTTAGGTCAGGCCGGTCCGACCAGCAACCACGGCCGGTCCGACCTCTCCACGGGCAGTCTGACCGCCCCACACAACCGGTCAGACCGCCTGTGGTCTGACAGACTGAAGCAAAACCGAAAACGCGTGATTTTGCAAACCAACAATGCCATTGCCAATTGACTCATCATTCTAAGATCGTGCTCATATCCTCGCGATATCCACAGCGGCGCTGGGGACCCGATGGTTACCGGCGATCGGCGACGAGTCACTGGCGGTGAAGGGTACCAGAAGCTTCCCCGTGTTATTGCGCACCTACTGGTGCCCTTAACGCGACCGGCGGCTGGCAACGACGACAGCGACCGGCGGCGAGGAAGAAGCGGCGGTGGAGCTTCGGGTTTTGTCGAAAGTGTGCTCCGGCGGTGCTCCGGCGATGAGGAGGGGCGCACGAGGTAGCCCGGACCTTGCTGATCACAATGGTGTAGATGGCGAGACAAGGGCGACGACGACAGCGGCGCAATTCGCCGGAGAAGAAGCTCGGCCGAAAACCCTAAAGGTTGGATTGCGACGGCGCTAGAGCGATCGGGGAGACAAGGGTGGCGGCTCTGGGTTGCGGAGGACTGGGCGATCCTAGGGGGTATTTATAGGACCGGGGGACGCCGGAATTAGAAACCCCCAATTCGAGTCCGAAACGGCCGCGATCGGAATTTCCGAGATACGGGGAGATTGGGAGGGATTCGGTAGCCGATTTGGTTAGGGATGAGTACAGGATAGATACGGCTACAACTTGGTGAGGTCAATGCGAAGAATCAGCGACCGTTGCGATTTTGTCGGACGAAGCTTGAAGAGCGGCAATGGCGGGCGAAGGTGCGGGCGCGAGGAAGAAGAAAGGCGCAGAGAAGACAACCCTGTGGTAGCCCCACCTGGCAGTGGCAGCGAGGCACGGGTGAGCGAGATCAGCAGGCGAGGCCACGCGGCGATCATCCAACGGAGGAATGCGGGATTGAGCGCAAGCGTCCGATCGAAACGAGGGGCACGCGTCGCGTATCCAATGGGTTTTGGCGGGCTAACGCGGGCTGGACTGAGGCGCGGTGTTGGGCTGCACAGTGTGTGGCCCAACACTGTTCCGGGGATTTTAAAATGATTTCTCCTTTTAGAAAATCTAGAAAATGCAAATAGCAAAATAGAAAATAGCAAATGATCTTGGAAAAATTCCAGAAAATTCTAGAAAATATATCCAAGCATATAGAATCCAAATAAAATAATTTTGGCAATTGTTGATGTTGGGATTAATCCCCAATAAACTATTTTATCATGAAAGTCTATATTAAGCTTTTAAATTTAAATTCAAATAAAATGTAAAAGGTGAGATTTTCAACTAGCAACTAATCAGAAGATTTTCAAAGACCAAAAAGCTGGGATGTTACAGGTGCTAAGGCGACAGACGGAGATTGCAATGAGAGCAAATAGTGGAGAAGGTAAAAAGATGTACTTTTACCCCCGTTGTGAACCATTCGCCTACTTACCGCAACCTCTGGACACAACTTCTAAGAAAATTAGAATCGTTTACTTTCTTCCACATTTTCATTAAATGATTGGAATAATTGTGCAGGATTGAATCCAATCAAAGCACGCTTCGAGGCAAATAAATCCTTAAGTAAATATTATTTTCTTAAGCCTTGGGAGCTAGCCGACGAAGATTCTTAACTAGGTCAATCTTTTTTTTATCAAAGTCAAAGTTCCTGTCAAAGGAGGTCTACTTATTAGAGGCCACTTTATTCACGGTTATGAACATGTGACCAATATATAAAGGAATTCTAATTACCAGTTTGAGTCACGAGATGACCAACTATAGACACTGTCTAACCAGCTATACAGTTTAGACAATCCCCGACCAGCAAACTAGTCGGGAGATACCAACAGTTATCCACATTACTGGCGGGAAGGCGGCTTTTGGCGTATTTGGCAACTTACGACAGTTAGCTAACAAACGTGATGGTTCAAGGCTCTCCTAGCGAACGTGCTTAAAGATTAGAGGCACCTTTATCTGCATTAACTATCACCCCTTCAAATACTATAAAGGGGATAGTCCACGTTCTTTGTAACAGAGATAAGTTCCATATAAAATCATAAGTTCATGATTGTATTCATTCATTAGTCACGATCATTACGACTATTATGTAACATCCAATTTGTATTCTCATACAAACACTCGGTCTGTCCACAGCAATTAATACAGGGTCTTCATTTGATAGCGTTCTCACATTACTTTCCTGAGTAAGTTATATAGGGAACCCTGTGTTCCGATCATTGACATGTTTCGTCCAAAAATTTTAAAAAGAAAATGTAAATTTTTAAAAAGGTTTAATCCTCTAAGCAAATGGTCAGAGGAGATGGACAGACTCACATCAATGGTACGGAAGCGCATCCTCCACTCTTAAAGTTTAAAGGCAGATGTGCAATTCGCGTCCGTTCATCACAACACCAATGGCTTGTAGTTTGATGACCCACATCTAAGCCTTTCGCCAATGAAAAAGGTGGAGCATTTGTGTCATAGTTGACTGAAAATTTTGAAAAACACAGGCGATTATTTCCACCGTTGGATATAAATCGTGTGGCTCAGATCCCCTACTCTCACCTATATAAACCCTCGCACCCTAACCCTAATTCATCTCCACCTCCCACATCCAGCCACTGTCACCCCGTTCCCATGCCCATGTCGCCTTCATCCGCCTTGTCGGCACCTCCCCCACCTACACAGCCCGATGCAACAGTCGACGACGTCCTCGTCGCCAGCGCCATCCGCCGCCTCCCCTTTCCCATACCACCCTTCTTCCTCGTCTGTGGCGGTAGTACTGTCGGATCCGCCACCACCTCCCACCGCCTCTCCTCCTTGAACTCATCCTCGACCCGCCCGCTTCCACCCTCCTTCGTCCCACAGTCGAGGCAACGCCGCCGCCACTCACCGCCGTGCTTCCGATGCCCGCTCCCTCCCTCTAAGGTCCGAGCTCCGATGAATCCAAACCCTAATCGATGAACCCGAGCCCTAACCGGCGATGGTGAGAGACAACGGTGTTGGAGCCGGAGAGGAGGATGATGACGTTGACCGGAGCACGAATCTCCACATGAATCCAAAGGTAAAGAAAATCGATTGAGATTTTCCAATTTTTAGTCGAATATGATTTAGCAAATCCAATAAAAAAATACCTGTGTTCCCCATCGTCTCTAGAGCTCTAGGCAGCGCTTGCCATATGATATGCTACGTATGTAGTGATGGCCAGATGGAGTTGTAGACTTGTAGTCACTTTAAAGGGGGGCATAAATTAGAAAGAGATCATGTGTCAGTTACTATTTGTAATAACTTAGTGGAGTTGTAGTCAATAAATAGAAAGTTGAATACAAAGCATTCGTGAACTGCAAAATGCAAAATGCAAAGATTAACTGCACCAAGAAGATAAATTCTAACCTAAGACAAAAAGTTGAAAACGAAAGTAGCATTTCACAAAGTAAAATCGAGAAGCCCCCCACTCTCTCTCTCTCTCTCTCTCTCTGAGATATGTCAACCTCTAATGCAAAGAACAAAGATGAAAGCCATTGTACCACTGAAAAAAGAAAGAATTCTTAGGAGGATACTTTGCCTGAGAAAAGAGTTTACGTTGACACCGGCTCCGGAGCAACGGTTCAATCTTTTCCACTATAGAGGAGTGAAATCAACCCCAGGTGGCCAGGTCTTTCACAAATTATTTCCGTTCGTGGATTCACATGGAGTACATAGATCAGAGGTCACATTCCTTTGTTCCTTTCCATACTTTTTTTCTTCCCTTTGGGGTAAAAAAATGTGGAGTATATGTACACAGCTCAAGTCAACATCCCCCCTGATGGGGTCAAGGTCAGCCTTTGGGCCCAGCAGTTGTGCCAGTTTGTCCACAGGAAGGGTCCATGCAGTCCAAGCAGGGGCAGGGGCACAGCAGTTAGCGAGGCGGGGCTGACGGGGACGAGTACCGTGGGCCCTGCAACGGTAAAGCTAGCGTGCGCCGGGGTTCTCTCTCTTTCTTGGCTCGGCGCGCTTTTAGCGTTTCGGGAAGCGGTCTTGTGGAATTGCGTGCCCCTGATCAATTCAGTCGATGCTCAGCGACCAGCTGAGCAGTGAGCACCATGCAGACGCAGTGGAGTGCTATTGTTGCGAGTACAATTAATAATTATCTTAACACGGAAATATAAAAGGAATTTTGACTTTTTTTATTGTTTTTTTTGCAAAATTGTACTACAATAGTTGAGAATTTCCTCTTTATATAATCTATTAGGAGGATGAGGAGTCTATCATGGACCAAATCTGCCTGACCTGAGCCTAGTTTCTTAACACTCCCCCTTGTGCACTCATCTATCATGAAACTCCATTAAAAATCAGAGAAAAAATTTAGAGAAAGAGTACATAAAACACGTTCTGTTGTGCTGCACGAATTGCCCGATTAAAAATCTTAGCCGAGAAACTTCAGAAAAACTCAACAAGGGAAAAAGAGTACAATCCACCTAATTTCATTTAATCTTCAGGATTTATTATTTGGGCACTCGATCTTTATGATCAAGCATTAATAAAGAGTTCGTGAAGATTCTCCCCCTAAATTCTGCACTTATCAAAGTCTCATCATTCCAATTCCACATATGCATCTTTCAAAGTTAGACGCTGGAAGTGACTACGTGAATAAATCTATAATTTTTTCACATGACTTAGTATGCAGTACTTTAATTTCGTTCGTCTTTTGCAATTCATGAGTATAGAAGAACTTGAGATTGATATGCTTTGTGAGAGTACTCTTCACATAACTCATATATACTTCTGCAACACAAGCTGTATTATTTTCGTAGATAATAGTAGGGGTTTGCATGGTATTCAATCCACACGACTGCTGGGTATGGTAAATCATCCGCCGAAGCCAAGAACATTCTCGCGAGGCCTCATATAGTGCTATGATTTTCGAGTGGTTCGTCAAAATAGATACAAGACTTTGCTTAGACAATTTCTATAGAATTGCAGTTCCACCACATAAGAATACATAACTTGTTTGTGACTTGGCTATATACGGGTCCGACAGGTACCCAGTATCTGCATAGCCATTCATAGACAGGTTTTGGTTCTTTCTATAGAACAGACTAAAGCCTTTTGCTTCCTTTGAGGTATCGGAAGATGTCCTCCATTCTTTTCAATACCTTTTGGTAGGTTCTGCACTATACCTTAGTAATAGGTTCACGGCAAATGTAATGTCCGGTCTAGTACAGTTTGCTAAATACATGAGTGCTCATATTGCATTTAAGTATGGGAATTCCGGTCTTAGGACTTCCTCCACCCTCTTTTCTAGGTCTGTACGGATCCTTGTCTTACTGCGAAGATCTTCCGACCATTAGTACTTTCGAAGGGTATGTTTTTTCAAAGCTGAACATTTCTAACATCTTTTGAGTGTAGGTTGACTAATACACTAATATCCCTTCAAGGGTATGCTCAAGCTGCAAGCCTTGGCAACGTTTGATTTTACCCAAATCTTTCATTTCGAACTCTGACTCCAGCTAAGATTTTGCTTCCTTAATTTATTCCAAGATTATGGTGATATTCAGATTATCTTCATGCACTGAGATTATACAAAATCAATCTTGGAATCGTTGTATAAATACTCAGTCACAATCCACATTGTTTGTGTAGCCTTTCTTACATAGCAAGTCGCTTCAAGCGATTATACCACATCCTACCTGATTTCTTAAGTCTGTACAATGACTTTCTGAGTTTCGCACTATACAGATTTCTATTTGCTCTGTCTTGGTTCGAGACAGGGATACATTCAGGTACCTTCATATAAATATCCGGATCCAATATTCCATAAAGGTATGCAATTACCACATCCATCGATTTCATTTCTAAATTCAAGTTTACTGCTATTGAGATTAAATATCTAAAGGTATTTTCATCCATGACTGGGGAATAGGTTTCTCCATATTCAACTTTTGGATGTTGAGTGAAACCTTGAGCAACGAGCTTTGCTTATTTTTATTTCTCTTTTGAATAAATACCCATTTATTCTAAGTTTTTTCTTCTTCTAAATGTAATGTCTTCATACTATTTCAATTGTCTATTCCCACCTTCAAGTATCGTCTATAGTCTGGTCTTACAAACATGTACAAATATGTAGAGCTCCTGCTGTTTTTTTAGATTTAGTCTTTTGCAGTCTGTATGTTTGTATGTTTTGCACATGCCTGATTGCTGAAGGCTGGGGACGAGGATTAAAACCTCTATTTATTATTTAATAAATAAGGGACCATACGTCTTCGTGGTCGTAACCCCTAAGGCTAACGACCTCACTGGTCGTGAGGATTCCAGAGGTTACTCAATATCTAACCTGGTCGGAGAAGGTTCCCAACCTTGTCCCCGACCAGTCAAAAGCTCTCAAAACCTTGAACTGATATCTGGACCTAGCATCATATATATCCCATACCGTGTGAAGAATGGGACATGTGCTTTATATCTCATACCACGCGACGATACGTAACTCTAAGACAAAGAAATACGGTTAATGGCTCACTGACATATAATTGTACGGCAGTTGACACATTATCAACTGACGCCTCTCTTCGACCAGACGTGTTGCTTCCCGAACAGGCATCTCCTCTAGAGACAACTGTCAACCCTTCATCAACTACATAAGGAGGAATGCGGACTGAAGTTGAAGAGGCCGGAACAGTGAAGATCATTTGGGAGACACTCTCGAAAGAGCCTTGTACTCCAAAATTAGTCTATAGTCTAAGTTATATACACTCATTGTAATAGCCAGTTCAAAACAATAAAGAGCAGTCTCACTACTTTCTAGAAGATACGCGTCATTTTCCTCTTTTCAGTCATATATTCATAAGATCGGCGATTTGATCGTCGACAGCTGGGTAAGTCCTACAAATTTTAGTGCCATTTGCTTAATGGTCTCTTTGAGTATAGGATATCTCTAGCACCTTGGTTTCTTTGTTTTCACTAACATGGCTTTGTTTCCACTTACCAGGTCACTGCAGCAGCCAGCAACGAAGGAACAAACGAAGGCACGAAGCTACAGGCTCGCGAGCCGGCTCGAGCCGGACTTCGAGCCGAGCCGAGCCTATCCCTTGGCTCGTGCCCAGAACGAGTCGAGCCGAGCCGAGCCGAATTCCAGACCGAGCCCGGGCGAGCTTGGCTCGAGCCGGCTCGGCTCGGCTCGTTTCCAGCCCTAGTTGCATCTGGTCTCCAAAACAAACACCAAGATCAGTAAAAAAAACTAGTAACACATCATTTGCCTATGTTAGTTATACATTTACCTTGTGCATCCACTTCAAGCTTTCACTTGATGATGATCATTTTCTCTCTATGTCTGGGTTCTTGTCTTGTTCATCAACACATGATTAACTCCCTTCATGTCGACATCTTGATACGGTGATCATCAACACATGATGTCATCCATCATCCAGAACCTTGACTTAGTGACGATTAACACATGATGTCATCCAAAGTCTTCATTATCTTGGGACTTAACTTATTTAACTAACTCATGAAAAATATTAGTCCCACAAACTCAGTTGTCATTAATCACCCAAATTCACCATAACACGAAGTTTGAAGGACTAGATGCTTCAATCTCCTTTTTCAGTGATAGATGACAATACGATTGCAAATATTTGAATTTTAATCAATTTCGAGTATATGTCAACTACATAAGTCATATACTCAATGGATGGGTTTCAAAGTAAAGGTCATCAATATGTGTGGATAAAAGACATAGATCAATGCTAATGAAACCATAAAACATAGAGTAAAATCCATCTAAATGTGTTCATACAAGAATGTGTATGAAAAGCATATGAACAAATTCAAGTTGAAACTTTTGTTAAGTTAACTCTATATTTTTTGTATCAAAGGAATGCAACAAGATATAGGAATATGACAACGGATGCATACCTCCAAAGATTTTAATTTTTAGTCCAAATAAGACTAAATAATATGATATCAACAAAAGTGTTAGTCTCACATTTAGATTTGCCATTAATTACCAAAATCAATTTAATAGAGCTTGAAGGAGGAAGAAGTCGAACGCGTTCCCGAGCAGTCTTGACAGGGAGAAAGATAATGGAGGTTTGCACGAGGCAGAGGGAGTTGAGGCGAAGCTAAGGGGCATGGTGAAGGCAGTCGGAGCTTAACTATATCGTTGGTGAGGTCCTGCCATCATCAATGATGGTGAGTAGAATGCCAATGCCCGCGCCGCCACCATCAACCTCACCATCGTCTTCCCCATGTCACGTTCTACCTCGTTCTCACCTCACCTCCACCTCGGTTGCCAACCCTACTCATCGCCGGTGTCGCCACCATGTGCAACCACCATGACGCCGCCACCGATCTCCTCCCCAAGGTCTTGCCGACCTGTTTTGGCTATTGTTAATGCCTCCTGAGCCACCGCTCGCCGGAGTCGTTGCCGTCCAGAGCCGTGCACCATGGGCCTCTGCTTCCTCTGTTCTGTCTCTCTCTGTCCGGTGCTCACGTGGGCTGCACAGTCAACACCCCGTAACGACATGAGTATTTGCATGTGTGTATGGCATGTGGGTCCAAGCTTTGACCGGTGCTCACGTGGAATGCAATGCGACATGGTACAACGAATGAATGCGGGAAAATCATTCTCAAGCTTTGGCGTTGTTGTGTTAGATTGGTGATCTCTCCATGGTTGCTCACTTCACTAGGTGAGGACACCATAGCTTACATTCATAGTTCATACCAGTGATTATCGTGGTAAAGAGGCCACTGTTACTGAGCCATATTTAAATGAGCTCGTGATAATATAAAAAAAAAGCGGGTACTGTTCACTGTCATACAATTCCACCAGCAAGATGTTGGCTGTTTGGCACTCCACAATACCTTTTTTTTTTCTGTGAAACTATGAACCATGGAAGCACGGGCATCGAATTTCATTTCACCTAAATAAGCGGCGAAGTTACTCCTAGTAAAGGACCAAGATTACCGGTATTGGTGGTGGATTTAGAGAAAACAAGGAGAGGAGGTGGGGTGAGCTATCATGGCCTACCGCCCAGCTACATTTCAAGAGGCCAGGATGACGGTAAGCTGAAATTCTGGGCCGAAGCAACGTACGCCTCCTACCTATCAAATCCGGCCCACATTGTATGCCTAGCCTCCGTGCCGCTGCTCCCCTCCCTGACAGTCCCAGTTCATCTTATGCTATAATCCTCTTTTTTGTTGCGAGGTTATACTATTATTATCCATTGACTCATCTGCAATGTACCAACTATATACTCTAATTTCTGTCTGTATCTATCTACGTATATATCCTCTATCCATCTATTACTACATATTCATTGCAGAAAAAAAACCAACTCTATCCGCGCATTTGACCAGCAGAGCGGAGTAGCCGACCACGCGAAAACATACAAAAAGGCCAACTTGATGTGCGTTGCGTTTCCAACTTCCACCAGTCGGCCACCACCTTCCCGCGCCTAATCCAATCGTTAGCGGATGCCAAATCTCGATTTGTTCGACGATCCACCCACCCCATCTATCACCTCGTTATCATTGGCTGCAGACCGGCCGGTAAGAAGATGCGTCTCTCTCTCTCTCTCTCTCCTTCCGTCGGTTGAAACCGCCGCTCCACTGAACCTTCACTGGTCACAGGCTCACAGGCAACAGCAAATGTCCACGACGAAAGCAACGCAGAATAGTAGACTTCCTGAGATGGTACGTACCTCCTTCCCTCAAGTTTCAAGTTCGGCGTGGCAACAAAATCTGCTGCTGCATGCTCGGCTGCTCGCTGATTTCTGTGACCATTTTTGCTGAACACTGCAGCCTTCGTTCGTGTATCATAGATGCAGTATTGCGGTTAAGTCAGGATGGGTTGAGAGACTGCTCGCCTATCATTTCCCTTGAGGCCTACGACATTACGGCGAGAAGGAAACATTGCTCATCAAAGATGCCTGATACACATATGATACGCATGATATATTATTAATAATAATAATAACGCGCAGGATATGTACGCACATTGCAAACGCAATGGATATACCTTAGCATCCATCTAGTTTTTCCTGTCATTTTCGTTTCTTTTCGTTTATTCCAAAGTGCCGGTCCATTATTGTTGAGTCGGATCCTATGATAGTTACGCCGAAGAGAGTGGCGCCGCAGACATTCGTCGTCTGTCTCCGACTACTCAAGAAGTGTTGAGCATATAAGCATTTTTTGAATTATTTTAATCCAGAAATATAATAGATGAAACAAATGCATAAAGCAGATCACAAAGAACACTATAGGAATGCTAGATTCAGATTCTAGAAGAACAGAAGCTAGCAATTCTATCTCAGTGTTCAAGACAACAATTAACAGTAAAGCAAAACAAGTAACAAGAAAGATATAGGCATACCCAGATTCAGAGGAAGATGCAGTAGTGTTCTTGATGATTGCATCGTTCGTCATGACGTAGTGGTAATAGTAGTATGGTTGATGTAGTATGTAGTAGCAGGTAGTTGATGTAGAACGTAGCAGAGCGTTGATGATGTAGACGTAGCGATGGCGATGCGCGAACGCTCCCAAAACCTTATTCGTCCTCGCTCGTGCAAGCCTTCGAGGATGAGGGTTCCGAGGCTCGCTTCTCCGGTCGATCGTACACGCAGCGTCTCGCGGGATGGAGAGTGCCGAGACAACAACAAAGAGACGTGGATGTGTGGATGTGGAAAAACTAACCAACCAAACAAGCGAATCGCACTTTTTATAGCCGTAACTTCGGAATCAAAGGCCAACGATTGCGAAACCAAAGGCCAACAGCTACGAAGTTGAAAGTGAACAGCCTTAACGTTGTTCTTTTAATGGCAAAAATAAAGAGACTAGAGACCAACGATGCGCCATCAATGTCGAGGCGCGGCGCGACGCAAGACGCACGCGCGGCTCGGCTCGGCTCGGCTTCGACGCGAGGCGAGGCGGCAGCGCAGCGCGTGTTGTCTCTTGCTCTCTCCAATTCCACAAGAAGAGGTCTCACGCTCCACCTTATAAACAGTGCAACTCCCTTCAATTGTCCATATGGGACTAAACAATTTAGCACAAGCATATGGGCTTTTGAGATTTACCAGAATTAAATTGATATTCTAATATGGGCTTAGCCCATTTAATTCCAACAATCCCCACCGATCTCAAGAGCACATGTCAAATGCCTTGATCCACGCTTATTGTTTTAATATACCGGTGTTTTGATGGAGACCGGTTAGGGTTGAACATCCACCTAGAATGAAGCTACACTTATTCACAATCGCACAATGGACAAAGCCTTGAATTGACAGTTTGTGTGAATAAGTTTCACTTATGTCCGTGAATCGATACTAGGTCATCGAGCATCTCCGCGGTTTGGAGCATAAAAGTCATACTCCATGCCTATTCATGAGTTTCCTAGAGATTACCCTATCTCATAGATCGTGACTAGCGATGGGCTCATATAGGTGTGCTCTTTCAAGATCGCTCAGAGGGGCGAGATCTTTGCTTAAATAAGCCACAGAACACATTAAGATAAAAATCAACTCGCCATACTGATTTATGAGAGAATTGCATCTCCAATGGAGTGGAGTCCAGTAAAGTACTCTCCTCCCGCTTAACCAATAGCTTGTTTCGCCAATCCTACTTCACGGGATCTCCGATCACATAGAATGGGTTACCACTATGGTAAAACTCACGTGGGTCTCAAACCCATCTCCTCGATGCATTGTCTATCACATTCCGTGGTAAACCCTTTGTGAAGGGATCGCGATTTTTAGTCGCTTGGATATAATCCAAAGCTATTACTCCGAGTTTCTCATTTTTCGATGACTTGATCTTCTCTTCACATGTCTTGATGACTTCATATTATCCTTAGAATCTGTTCACCTTAACAATCACGATCGATTGTCACAATTCATCGAATAGCCTGCACGGTTTTTCAACCACCGCAAATCCATCAAGAGCTCACGGCCAATCGGCTTCAACAAAGGCGATATCTAATGCCGTGAGTTACGCTTCCATTGTTGACCTCGTTAAGATGGTGCGCTTGCAAGACTTCCATGAAACAGCGCCACCTCCAAGTAAGAAGACATATCCACTTGTGGCCTTAATCTCATCAAAGATCGATATCCAGCTTGAATCACTATAACCCTCCAGTACTTAGGGTACCCAGATAGTGAATGCCATAGCTCATAGTACCCTTTAGATAGCGCATTATCCTCTCAAGAGCATGCCAATGATCATCTCCTGATTGGAAACAAAGCGGCTTAGTTTGCTCACAAAGAAGCGAGATATCGTGCCCGTACCGCTAGCTAAATACATGAGTGAACCAATTATCCGAGAATATCTCAATTGGTCTCTAGCTATTCTCCGATTCTTCCTAAGCAACACGCTAGGATCATAAGGTGTTGGAGAGGGTTTGCAGTCGCTATATCCATAACGACTCAGAACCTTTTCCACATAATGGGATTACAACAAAGTAATCCCACCATCATCACCTCTCAACAGCTTGATGTTTAAGATAACATCAGCTACTCCCAGATCTTTCATCTCAAAATTCTGAGACAAGAAATCCTTGACCTCCTTAATCACATTAAGGTTGGTCCTAAAGATCGATATGTCATCAACATACGACAGAGAATGACTCCTCGCCCCACCATGACGATAATACACACATCCGCCGACTTCATTCACAATAAAGCCTACAGACGTTAAAGTTCTGTCAAACTTTTCATGCCACTGCTTAGGTGCTTGTTTAAGACCATACAGAGATTTCAACAACTTGCACACCTTTCCTTCTTGACCATCTACTACAAATCCATCTGGCTGATCCATGTAAATTTCCTCGTCCAACTCTCCATTTAGGAAAGCCGCCTTAACATCCATCTGATGAACGAGAAGATCATGTGAGGCGACCAAAGATAGTAGTACTCGAATAGTGGTCAATCTAGCCACAGGTGAATAAGTATCAAAGAAATCTTCGCCTTCCTTTTGGGTATAACCCTTGGCCACAAGACGTGCCTTGTACTTTTCAATAGTACCATCGGGCCTAAGCTTCTTTTGAACACCCACTTGCATCCTACAAAGTTTACAACCATAAGGACGCTTCGGTGATCTCCCAAGTTCCATTACATATAATGGAATCCATTTCATTACGAACCGCTTCCTTCCAATGATTCTCGCATCCGGTGAAGCATACGATCGTAAATAGTACTTGAGTATCATCCACAAGGTACACAATGAAATCGGGACCAAAAGACTTTGCGATCCTTTGTCTTTTACTCTTCCTCGAGTTTCATTGTCTTCCTCCTCGTGAATTTGCTCGAGGGTTTGTTCAAAATATTCCATTGGAATGGCGAGTTCAGAATTGTATCGTTTTCTGACTCGATGAACTAGGCATATCTTTCATTGAAAAATATCCTCAAAGAATGTAGCATCTCTGGACTCCATAATTGTACCAACATGCGTGTCGGTACTCCAGATTTCACCACTAGAAATCTATATCCAACGCTATGATGAGCATAGCCTAGAAAGACACAATCTACGGTTTTGGCCCAAGCTTACGCCTTTTGGGAATTGGCACATTGACTTTCGCCAAACAACCCCAAGTGCGCAAGTATGAAAGTGATAGTCTTTTCTTCTCCCATTGTTCATATGGGGTTATCTCTTTATTCTTTGTAGGAACCTGCTCGAGACATGACATGAAGTCAATATAGCCTCCCCACCATGCTTTGGAAAGACCCATTGTGTCTAACATGGCGTTAACCAACTCGCTTAGAGTGCGGTTCTTTCTTTCAAAGAATCCCATTTGACTGGGTGAATAGGAGGCGTCCTCTCATGGATTATACCATGTTCCTCACGAATAAATTGAACTCATTAGAAAAGTATTCGCGCCACGATCGGACCTAACCTTTTGATTTTCCTTTCAAGTTGGTTCTCGCTTCCGCCTTATAGATTTTAAAGTAGTGAAGAGCTTCATCTTTAGTTTTCAAAAGATACACAAAATGTAACCTAGTGGAGTCATCAATCAAAGTCATGAAATATCTATTACCACCTTTTGTCAACACACCATTCATCTCACACAGATCCGAATGTATGAGTTCTAATGGTGCCAAGTTTCTTACCTCAAGCAGCCTTTATGAGGCTTACGAGGTCGCTTTGATTGCACACAAACTTGACACTTAGAACCTTTGACAAGGGTAAATTTCGGATTAACTCTAAAGCGGCTAAGCGCGTCATGCAACCAAAATTTATGTGACAAAGTCGTGAATGCCAAATAGTAGTCTCATTACCACTGCAAACATGGTTCACAACATTATTACACAAATCTGAAAGAGATAGGCGGAACAAGCCTCCGCACACACACCTTTACCAACAAATTGTCCACACTTGGACACAATAAATTTATTGGATTCAAACACGATCCTAAAGCCATCTCTACACGTAAGAGATCCGCTAACGAGATTCTTATTGATGGATGGCACATGATGCACGTTTGAGTTGCACAATCTTCCCAAGTAAACTTCGATCGACCGCACCAACACCATGAACAAGAGCATGTGACCCGCTCCCCATTAGAACTACCAATCCCGAGTGACCCGTAAGAAGAAAATAATGAAATATCAAGACACACATGTATATTAGCACCAAGTGTCTATCCACCAATCGGTAGATTGACATACGGAAAAAGCAAGAGGTAAATTACCATACCACAAGTTCCGTCTCAAGAGTACCAACTACAACATTGGCGGACTTGGAATTACGCCTTGCTGATTTTTTTCCACCCTTGCGTTGGTCGCAATCCTTGGCCCAATGACCGGTTCACCGCACACAAAGCAAAGGCTTTCCTTTGTGTTCTTCTTCTTCTTCTTGAAGCTTGTTGTTTGTGCACTCTTGTTCTTGCCTTTGAACTTTTGAGTTTGGACATTCTTCTTTGCACCATATTGGCACTAGAATGTCCCTTATTACCTCTAGTGTGTGTATCTTTTGCCCTCGCCTTCTCTTCAACATCAAGAGACCCAATGAGATTTTCAACGTAAAACTCTTGTCTCTTGTGTTTGAGAAGTAGCAAAATTCCTCCAAGAAGAAGGAAGTTTGGCAATAATACCTCCCGCGACAAATTTGTCCGGTAACACACACTTGAAGTACTCAAGTTCTTTAGCCATGGATTGTATCTCATGAGCCTGTTCAACTACAGAACGGTTATCAACCATTCTGTAGTCATGGTATTGCTCCATGAGATACAATTCACTGCCTGCATCCGAGACCCCAAATTTAGCCTCGAGTGCTTCCCACATCTCCTTCCCAGATGTAATCACCATGTATGCATCGACTAACTTCTCACCAAGAACACTAACCACGGCACCTTTAAAAAGGTTATCAGCAGCCTTGAACGCTTGCTCCTGTTCAGGAGTAAGTGTTCCTTCAGGCTTGCCGTTTGCCACATGGTAAATGTTCATGGCAGTTAGCCAAAGCACCATCTTGGTGCGCCACCTCTTATAATTCGCACCATCGAATACGAGAGGTTTGAGCGCAAAGCAAGAAAGCCGATTGACGAAAAAAGCCTATGCCTAGAATAAGGTTTTTGGATTGTTGAGCATATAAGCATTTTTCGAATTATTTTAATCCAGAAATATAATAGATGAAACAAATGCATAAAGCAGATCACAAAGAACACTATAGGAATGCTAGATTCAGATTCTAGAAGAACAGAAGCTAGCAATTCTATCTCAGTGTTCAAGACAACAATTAACAGTAAAGCAAAACAAGTAACAAGAAAGATATAGGCATACCCAGATTCAGAGGAAGATGCAGTAGTGTTCTTGATGATTGCATCGTTCGTCATGACGTAGTGGTAATAGTAGTATGGTTGATGTAGTATGTAGTAGCAGGCAGTTGATGTAGAACGAAAGCGAGCGTTGATGATGTAGACGTAGCGATGGCGATCGCGCGACGCTCCCAAAACCTTATTCGTCCTCGCTCGTGCAAGCCTTCGAGGATGAGGGTTCCGGAGGCCTGCTCTCCCGGTGCGACCGTACACGCGTCTCGCCGGGATGGAGAGTGCCAGAGACAACAACAAAGAGACTGTGGATGTGGAAAAACTAACCAACCAAACAAGCAGAACTGCACTGTTCCTTTTATAGCCAGAACTCAGAATCCAAAGGCCAACAGTTACCAGAAACCAAAGGCCAACAGTTGACAGAAGTTGAAAGTGAACAGTTCAGAACGTTGTTCTTTTTAATGGCAAAAAATAAAGAGACTAGAGACCAACGATGCGCCATCAATGTCGAGCTCAGTGCACACAGCGTGCGTGCGTGCAGTGCGTGCGTGCGTGCGTCGACGTCGACAAAGACAAAGACAAAGACAAAGACGGCAGACGGCGAGGCGAGGCGAGCGAGCGCGCGTGTGTTGTCTCTTGGCTCTCTCCAATTCCACAAGAAGAGGTCTCATGTTCCACCTTATAAACAGGTGCAACTCCCCTTCAATTGTCCATATGGGACTAAACAATTTAGCACAAGCATATGGGCTTTTGAGATTTACCAGGAATTAAATTGGATATTCTAATATGGGCTTAGCCCATTTAATTCCAACAAGAAGCGCGATCCACTCCAAATACGCTTTGGACGGCATGCAAAGGTGAAATTTGGCCAGAAGACGCTAGAAACTCCGGGTTTTTTCTCCTTTGTTCTCGCGTGCCGGCTCTGTGACCATCCCAGCTTCAGACAAACCAGTCCGGCAATGAAGACGAGACGCCGCCTGCGCCGCTGCCGACCGAGTTTTTTTTTTTTGGCAGGAATGGTATAGTTGACGTCCAAATCTAGCATTTTTTTTCATGCAAAATGCAAAAATAATATTTGTTCGTACTTAGAGGATCGGAGCCGCTGGACTGCTGACACGTCGACAAGGGCACAGACCACTATTTAAAATATTATTTAACATTTTAAAATAATTAAGCTGAGATCTTTTTTTTCTTCTTGTTTTTTTACCTACTTCAAATGTACTATTATCATATGTATCACCAAAAAAATTTCACGATTTTTTTCACATGAAATCACGACTTAATACAACACACGCAATTTCAAATTTGAGTGTCAATCGTCGCTATCGGCATCCTGTGCTGCCATCGGTAGCTCTGTGAGTTAATAGACGGTGCATGTGAAATACTATTTGACGAGGCGGCGGCGGTAGATAGTAGTACACCGTCACTAGCTGTGGCGGCGGGAGGTGCATGTGCACCCATGCTTGGTGCGGAAGCGTGAGCACCCCTTCTCATGCTTAGTGTTGGATTTAGTACATGTCATAATACATAAAAAAAATCATGCATAAAAGGAAAGCACGTGATTTGATATACCCCATTTCATGTGGCCTATTTGGAATGCCGACTATTCTATGAGCGTATCATGTAGACACTACCAGGGATGGCATTCTTTATTAATTTATCTGTTTAATATGGATGATATGTTTTTAATGTTGTACTGTACCACAGGCTAGGGGTGAAAACAGGACAGGTATTTCCCGCCTGATCCAGAGCCAAATCCGTGTGGGATCGGGAAGACAATTTAATATTCAGCCAGATTCGGGGCAGGATCCAGATAGTTTAATCAGAATTGCATGTCAATTTCGGAGCAACCAATATTTGGGAAATTCGCGGTGGGACCCAGATATCAGGAGGATTCTTATCCGGATATCTGGAAAAAAAAGTATACTTCCGATTTTCGGACACTTGGCCCAGGCGCCCATCCCAGCCAATCGTCCAACGAGTCGTAGCTAGGGGTGAAAACGGATCGGATAGTTTCCAACTGATCCGGACGAAAACGAATTCAGATTGTCTCAGATCGAAAACGAATACGTTTTTTTTGTCGAAAACGAATACTATAGCACTAGTATCCGTAGAATACAGATTATTCGGATTATGCCAAGGCCGGATATCCGGAAATTCAGCCCAACACTATCACTTCTTCAGTCTGGTCTCCTTGTCTTTGGGAGAGAGAAAAAGATGGAATGACATATGAAGATCTTGTGTCAGAAGATAGAAGTAAGGAAGAAAGAAACAGAGAACCATGGCTGCGGTGACGCTAGCGAATGGCGGCGTAAAATGGACGGAGGACTGATGACAGGAGGAGGATGGGTGTGGTGTGCGTCGGGCAGAGGCGGCTGACAAGCAAATGCGAACATTTTGGTACGACATTCATGGGTTCAGTTACCTGTGATGTTATCTCTAGCTGGTTGATTGGTACGACTGTTTTTGGGTGTAACTTGGGCTCCCATGAGGCCACATTTCCTAGTCTTCAACTGCTAGATGAAGAAAAGGACCAGTTAGCGTGCTCTCATTGCATTGCTTGCTGGTCTGTATAGCACGAAAGGTCTACATTTTTATCTTGTCTTAAAAATCATAATATTAAAAATCATGAGAAGATTAGTGGGCTAATCATTAACAATTACAGGTATTCATATGTTTTTTTCCATATTTGCATCACAAAACATTGCCTAATCATTATTTGCTGAACCAATTGTCCATTTCTTGATATAGGAAGAACATGTAAAAAGTTTTATAGCGAGATATTGTGTCAAGCTGAACTAGAAGAATTCATCGAGGTTGTCAAACAATTGTATCGTGTATACCATTCTTCTTACTCAAATAGAACTACTGCACCTAGTATGACTTCTGAACCAGAAGAATATGACTTTATAGAAGGAAATGAAGAATGTGAAAACTTCTTATATGAGACACATGGGACTGATCAATGTGACACAAATGACTTGGACAAATACATGGCAGAACCACCACTAAGGCTTGCTAAATCCAATCAGAAATTTGATATTTTATCATGGTGGGAAAATCAGCAAGATGTGTATCCTATTCTATCACAACTTGCCCGTGATGTGTTGTCCATGCAAGTGTCAACTGTTGCTTATGAATCTGCATTTAGTATTGGTGGTCATGTCATTCATTCATGTCGTAGTCGCCTAGAACTTGAAATGGTAGAAGCACTGATTTGTACCAAAGACAGGGTAGCCGCATCCAGAAAAGGTGATAATTTATATTGTTTCTTAGTAGTATAATTGTACAAGAAAGACTCTATTGTTTACTAATGTAGCTTCCTTTAAAATTTCTAGATTCTGGTAATAAGGTTGCATCTATCATCAATGATCTAGAGGTGGTGGAGACCCTAGTTGCTAATATGATGATTGTGGTGTGGCACTCTTTACTTCTTTAGTTAGTATTTGCTTCTTTGTTGTTAATTGACAATTTGACATTACAAAATTGTAAGATGAAGAAGTAGCTAATGATGAGGATGATTGAGGAGGACGAAGAAATAGCTATGGTGGCTGTGAGCCTATGATCACACCTCTACTTTCTTAATATCGTGTTTGTGTTATTGTGTATGGTCAGTAAAACTTCCTGTTCAAACGACTGTGGTTTGGTTGATGTTATGTATGGATGTATGGTTGATGATTGTTAAGAATATTATGTGTGTATTATTGAAAAGGCCCAAAGGGCAATATATATATGGTACAGATAAGGATATGTTAGAGATAGATTATATCTCTAACATATCTCTAACAACCCCCTAAAATGCAAGGCGTATGCAATAGCATTGCATTTTGAAAGGGTTGATACTAAACTATAAAAAAATCAAAAGTATGAGTCTTGATAATGTCCTTGTAGCATGCAACTCTTGGAAAATATGTCGAGTATCAAAAGAACTCCTCACATCTGGTGTCGTGCGACGGCTCATAAAGCACAAGGTGCAGGAGCAAAGTCGACCGCGGTAACAGGTCGAAGAAGATGATGGAACCGACATGAATAGATAGAGCTGCCAAATCAAGTCAAATAGGAATAGGTGGAAGCATGGCGGCATAAATCGTAGCCCAAGACGGCGGCGACGTAGTGCACAAGAAGCGCAATGAATGCATAGTGCAAAAGAAGCGCAACGCAATGCAAAAGAAGCGCAACAGAGATGCAGTGCAGAAGAAGCGCAGTGCAATGCACAAGAAGTAGAACGAAGACGCAGTGTGGAAGAAGCGCGGCAGCCTTGAAAGCTTGGGGCGGTGGATCTGCAGCGGCTCGAAGAAAATAGCAGCGGGAGCGGCGGCTGCTGCCATGCATAAGGCAATTCCTATGCTTCTATGACTGACAATAAACTTGTGGACTCGTATGGCTTAGACGAACTCAAAAATTAAGTACTACGGATTTGGATGGACGCAACGGAAGAAACGATACAAAGAATAAAAACCTAAGGATAACTAGCAGTAAAAACTAGCAAGACTAGCAGCAGCAAAGACTTGATCTTCACCGACCGCAACAGCACACAGTAGCCTAGATGCAGGAGCAAAAGCCTAAAGTAGGAGCTGCCCAAAAGACTACACCAAATTGGCTCAAATAGCAGCACTGGTATAACTCGCAGCAGATCTCCACCGATGAGAAGCTTCGGTACCCAATAGCCACACCCCAACTGGGACACAACTGAAGAAACAGAGTGGTAGCAGATCTCCAATCAACCAATCTCAATCTTCACCCCCACTGACAGGCGCATCCATTCATCCACAAATAGAATATGCCAACACTGAACTCCACCGACTTTGGCGTAGTCTTTGTGGGAACAATGGCGGCTCTGGTGAAGACGGCAGAAGCCGCCGGTGTGGATGGCGAGTGTGAGAACCCGGAAAATCAGACTAATCTAATTAACATTAATAGCTGGTTAGCAGTAAATAAAAATTTTCTGAACTCAAGTAATACAAGAATTTATTACATCAGAACATATCATGTTTTACAACTTTGAGTACTTTAATTAATTAAGGATGATTAGATCCTCGTTGACATCATATAAATTAAAGAGCTTCGTCATCAAATCACATACTTGTTAATCTTTATAAATGATAATTCATCCAAGGAATATAATAACATTTATTCAATAACTCATAAACATAGACGTGATACAATCGTATCTATGATCGTCTCTAGGGCATATCACCAACAATCACATATATCAAATCCAACACCAAGCATAGAAAGGGGTGCCCATGCTCCCGCACCAAGCATGGGTGCACATGCACCCCCGCCGCCGCAGCCGATGAAGGTGTAATATTGCCCCCACCGCCACGGCCGGTGACAACATACTATTGTCTGTCGCCGCCTCGTCAAATAGTATTTCACATGCACCGTTCATCGAATCACCGATCCACCGAGGGCAGCGAAGGATAGCGATGGCGACTGTTAACACCCAAATTTAAAGGTGCATGTGTTGTGCTGCGATTTTATATGAAAAATTTATGATGGTACATGTGATAATGCATTTGAAGCTACGAGTGCGAAGTAAAAAATAAACAAGAAAAAAATATTATGAACTGAATTTTTGAAGTGTTAAATAGTATTTTAAAAGGGGGGGGGGGAGGAGGACACGCGTCTCTTGAGGGGCCCATCCGGCGGGATTCGCACCGAACAGACGAGAGGAATGTAGCCGAGAAAATATCGAGATATCGCCCCAACAGCGACCCGTATGGCCCTGTCCGCTCCCCTGTTATCATCGTGGAATTTCACGTGCCTCGCTCGTCCCTTCCGCGGACCCTCGCCGCGCTTGGCGCGCAGCCGGGACAGGTAGTCCACCCAAAAGAGTTGGAAATTTTTGGCGAGCCGCGCCGCGCCGCGCCCTCGCCGTGATGCTACGGTGGATCGGTCGCTCTCGTCGGATTTTAACACGATTCGGACAGGTCTACCACGGATCAATGCATGGACCCTTATCGCTTGAGATTATACGAGGACCGCAAGCCGAACGTGCCTTTTGGGTGAGGTGATGGCTCCGGTCGCAATTGTCTTCGGTCCTTCTTGTGTG
The DNA here is from genome assembly GCA_036346395.1 of Hsuehochloa calcarea. Classification (NCBI taxonomy): domain Eukaryota; kingdom Viridiplantae; phylum Streptophyta; class Magnoliopsida; order Poales; family Poaceae; genus Hsuehochloa; species Hsuehochloa calcarea. The sequence continues at coordinate 61,381,176 of CM070594.1, read as the reverse complement.
CGTAAGTAAGATATGCTGTGTTCCATCTTCCACGCACGAGCCACCCACCCGGTCAGAGCGCTCCGTGGACGCGTTTGGAACGCACAAGCTTAGAGAGAGAAAAATCTCTCACCTGAGTCGTAGTAGAACACTGGACCCGCGCACAACAGAGGGAAACTGTCCGGAAGGAAAGGGTCGCATTCGTATAATATGGTCGAGCTCAGTAGCAAACTCGTGTTTGAAAGCTTCCGAAAGAGAAGCAAACTGAGTCAATAGGTTTTTGCCCTGGAGCAAGACATGATATATATACTAGTAAAGGTTACTCGTAGTCGTAGACCAGATCCGAGCCAACTTTTGAAGAGATTTTTGAGCAAGTCCACCACGGTAAGCTTGAACCAGTCCCAGACCAGGATAAGGATTGGAGAGCATCACGATCTGGGGGCACAGATCCTAAGCAGCCTTCCTTCCACTAGACTTTTTAAAAAAAGCTCAGAGGTTAATGCCACGTATTAGGCTCGCTCCAGAGCAAAAGGGGGGAGAAAAGGTGAAGTGCGCAGATACCGGTGGGACTCGAAACCACGGCCTCGGAGACACCTGTTTTTGCAGCCCTTCGCGCTGAAGCAGCACAGCACGCGGACACGAGAAAGAAAGCTTGTCGCCGGTTTTGATTTGTTTTGACAAGCGAAATGCTGCATTTTTTTATAGGGAAACCATTAATGTTTGTTGTTAAGCATAGCTAATGCCTTGTTACAGGAATGCATACAGGTGATGGATGCTTCCTAGCGATGGTGTGAAATGCACCATTATCTCGTGCGTTTTTTTAGGGAGGCCGTGAATGTTTTGTTGAGCAATGGAAGCCAAGGAACAACATAGTGCAATCACAAATGTGACGCCGAAAACCATACACGTGTTTACTCACCTGTTCTTATTGGGTCCATGGATTCTCCTTTTGCCCGTTTTGTCTGAATCATGAAACTGCGAATCGACAATGGGGCATTCAACCTAGTGCAAACACAAATGTCATGCGGAAAACTATACACGTGTTTACTCACCTATTCTTCGTAGGTCTTGTTCAGATAGAGTGTAGTCCGATTCAATCCCTTGTGGTTGACTGAGGATTTGACCTAAAATTATTTCTAAACCGAAGGGATTGGTTCTAATTCTTCCCTATCTAAACAACCTCTTATTGGCCCCCTGGATTCTCCTATTGCCCGTTTTGTCCGAATCATTAAATTGTGAATCGACAATTGGGCATTCACTTAACGATCCAAAACAAAAAGAGTAAAAGGTCATTTGACTCATTTGTAAGGTAAGATTGTGTTAGAGCTTTCGTAAATTTGCAGTTAGCTTCGGACCCCAGTGCTCCACTCTCACTGTTCGTATGCACAACTTTTGTCCCAAACTAGGAGATAAAATACTACAATTTCATGGCGCTAATCAAGGATAATCAACGTAATAAGATAGTACTACCACGAAATTTTACCCTTCTAAGCTGTTCAGAATTTAAAACAAAAAAAAAAATCAGATTTTAAGGTTGACACTCGGGACATCTGTACGCTAACTAGTCAAAATTATAGGCCCCAAAGTTTCCAGAATAAAACGATTTTGAATTAGAGTTTCTTGAAAGATCTAGCATCTAGGCATATATGATTTGTAGCCAAACCTCATCGTACTTTGTCACACTCTAATTTTGCAAATTTTACCCGTTTAATTTGTAGCTACACTTGTGGTAAATTTCCTTTTCTGCAAATAAGATCTCACATGTTAGTGACTAAAAAAGTATGGCAAAACAAGATTCTCCTTTGCTAACCAAAATATGGTAACCCTAGTTGGGTTCGACCTCGACCACCGACTCAGCCTGCAATAAAATCAGAATCCAACAGTAGCGCGCCGGGTGTCCTCGCTCGGCTCCGCCCATAAAAGTTTTACTAACATGATGAGGCATCATCTCTACCATAACATTCCGTGATCCACATGTCAGTCTCAGAAACCAACTTGCCAGAGGGATATATCAACCAATCCGGGTCCCATTCGGCAAACTAGGAAGATAAGATCAGATCAGGGCACCAGCAGCAGAATCTGGCAAAGGCATGTGGAAGTGGCCCGCCACCGTTCACATTCTTTCTAATTATCTAATTCTACCCTTTTTTTAATTTTGGAAAAACCTGGGACAAAGGCACAAGCCATGGTTATGGGTCCATGTCAGTGTCCTAAAAAACCTAACTAGTGCCATGTAAACGCAACAAAATGGTGATGACTCTGATGCAAATTGCGTACGTTATATTTGTCAAATGGCACTACGCCGTGTTTGAAAGCAGGCACCTAGCATTATCCCATTCCCTATATATATGGGTATCCCCATCCTCCTAGCAGCCTTGTAAAGGTTGTGAAAGAGAGGAAGCAAGAGGAAGAATATATCCATACACCAAGCATACCTTTTCTTGCAGTTTCTTGCGTTCCAGAAACCAGGAGACTGCAGGTTTGCAACCATGAGCAGATTCGGTGGAGCTCCAGTCCTTCCAGTGCACCATGAAGATGAAGATGAGGAGTTGTTCGAGACATCATCGTCCATCTCCGGCGACTCAGAAGATGAGGCCCAATTTTCAGACAAAGAGGACGATGAAGCTCAAGAACACCAGTTTGCGCAGCAGGCGGTTTCACCAGCACTGCAGCCCGTGGGAAGACTAAATTCAGATAGCCTCTACGATCTGTCATCTATGATGGCACAACTCCCTGTCAAGTAAGTTTCTGGGAAAATATTTGCATATATCAATATATATATACAGCAAAAGGAAAAGTTCCTCACCGTGCAAGTATTGCGCTGTTCTTTGCAGGAAAGGGCTATCCAAATACTACGATGGGAAGTCCCAATCGTTTGCATGTATGTCCGAGGTGAGATGCCTGGAGGATCTGCGTAAGAAAGAGAGCCCCTACAAGAAGATCAAATCATGCAAGAGCTATGTAGCACTAGATGGGAACCAGAAAGCTCGTCATATACCTGGTCCTAACAGCAAGGCAATAGCAAAGAAGCCCTCCGGGAGTTCTTGCGCAAATCTGATGGCTCGAAACAACAGCGAAAGCATGCTCTACAGGCCTCCCCCAATTCCTGTAAACAAAAGCGGATACCATCAGTAGACTCACCATTGAAATGTTTGCCCAGGGTTTCACCTCTTTTGTTGTTTTTTTTTTTCTTGAGGAATTTTCTTGACAAGCGTATTAGCCTGTCACAGATGTAAGAGGTTTACCTTCTCTGCGGTGAACAGAGTCAGAGTCATCTTGTTCATGAAGACACTTATTCTGTGTCAGTAACTAGACAGATGTACGGGATTCGAATTCGTACTTCACTATTTTTTTAAATCAATTTCTACTGTAAACAGGAATCCCGTATTCTGAATTGGTTTAGATACTGTTTGCGCGGAGTTTTGACTATGCTTTTAACTGCTGTGTTGATGAACAACCTTCCCTGAATATCTGAATTCTGAACTATCGTATATCCAATTAACTTGATTCTTCTCAGTGTAATAAAAAAAAATAAGGCGCAAAAAGGAGCCAAAACTGAAAGGACGGTTATATATATATAAAGAGCTTCATTTTATAAGTATTCCAATCAAGAAAATGCATAGCTGGCCTACAATGTTTGCACACAAAAAATCATCTCAACCTAACAATTCAAATGTTCTAACCCCAACAGGTAAGATCACAATCCTGCGTAATCTTATGGACAGATGTGTACATGTGTAAGGCTGTTATTTAGTGAATCCAGGACCGTGGAGAACTAAAGAAGAGAGAATCATGTTAGATGTGTATTTTTCTCGTTGTATAAGAAGTTACTTGCATATATGTCATATTTGTACTTGTATATATATTGTCTCGTCGACCTTATAATGAATACAAATATTATTCATAACATGGTATCAGAGTGTACCTACGGTTTTTCCTATCGCTTTGCTCGTCTACCGTCGTCGCCTGGAGTTCGTCTTCTCTGGAGCCGACTACGTCTTCACTGTCTGTTGCTGGATCTTCTTGCGCGTAGATGATTGGTCGGCCGCTCCTCCGCATGAGCCGTCGATTAGAGGCCCGATCCAGCGTCGCTCGAGGCCGCACCGCCTCGATTCGGAACCGCGTCTTCTTCGACGCGTCCGCCCCTGTCACCGATCAACCGAGCTCGTGCCCGCATCAGCCATCTTCTTGGGCGCAGCTGATTGGCGTTGATCCGCCGCTGCTCGGGGAGCCGCTGCTCGGGGAGCCGCCGCTCGACTTCATCGCGTCACCCCTGTCACCGGTCGATCGAGCTCGTGCTCGCGTCCGCCGTCTTCTTGCGCGCAGCCAATTGCGCTGATCCGCCGCTGCTCGGGCGCCGCCATCGACACCTCTCGTCTCTGCACGAACCTCCATCGCCGCTTCCACTTGGGTCGCCACTGAGATCGAGACGCCTCTGTCCCGAGCTCGGACCACCGAGCCGCTGCCACCGCCACTCGCGCCATCGCCAAGGGGGAACCCTAGTTCCCCATGCGTGTTTTTGGCTCATCGGGTCGTTTGGCTCACGGGCCGAGTGAGAGGTTCAAATGTTTTAAGTGAGTCGACCCAGGGAAAAAAATAGTGCGTCGTTCTAACCGTCGCGCCGTCCAGTGCCGCCTACCAATGGGCATTGTTTCTGTTCCTCGCTGCCTAGTGATTTTCACTGGTCTCAATTATCGGGACTCGTATCAACACATGCATCTCCACATATGTGGCCAACATCTTTGGGAGTTTCTTATCGGCGAGTTGCCTTGCCCGTCTCGCCCTGCTCCACCTGCTGAGCCTGTGCTCCCGAAGACTACTTCTGAAGACGCTCGTAAGGAGACATCTGATGCTTTTGAGGATGTTATGGATACTTTTCAGACTCAGTATGCTGCCTACAAGATATGGGATTGATGAGGATGCTCATGCCTCTGCTATTCTGGTTGCTAGCACGGAGGTGCAATTCAATAGGGATGTCGTTAGTTTGGCTTCAGCACAGTTGATGTTGACACATTTGCGCAACCGCTACGAGTTGTCTGTTGATCCTTGTATCTTTTTATTGTGTGTCAGGAGCAGTCGCTGCAGTAGGGTGATACCACTATGGATGAGTTCTATGCCCAATTGTCTGTGGTGTGACATCAGATTAACTCTTTGGGACCAGATGTTTGACACACATGTCAGTGCTGTCAGCAGTCTCACCTAGAGCTTCGTCGTATCTACGACTTCTTGACCTATCTTAAGACTAAGTATGAGCAGACTCGTGCTCAGTTGCTAGCATGTCGCCCTTGTGTGACTTTATTGGAGGCCCTTGCCACTGTTCGTGCTGAGGAGATTCGCCTTCGTGTTGCGGGACTGCTGTCATCACTGTTGTTTCCTTCGATTCTAGCAGCTCCCCCAATTTCTACACCCGCTCTATCTCTCCTCCTTCACTAGTGATAGTTGCTGTTGGTGGGGTACTACACTGAACCTATTGCAACAAGGCTGGACATCTGGCGCAGTCCTGCTACAAGAAGAAGAATGATTTACGTCATGGTGGCTATCCTCCAAAAGGCACTGGCGGTTCCTCCTCTCAGAGGAGCTCTGGTGCTTCTGATTCTCAGGAATTTCTCACACTGCTGCGTCGCATGACTACTTTTGCACCGTCTGATACTGCTGATTTTGCTGCACAATCTTCTAGTGAGAGACCACCTTCTACTCCTTCTTCCTCAGGTATATCACCTTGGATACTTGACTCTAGTGCTTCCTTTCATATGACATCTGATTCCAACAGTCTCACTTCCATTGGTTCTTTAGCTGATCCTATCATTGTTCAGACAACAGATGGTACATCTCTCCTTACCACAGGACGAGGCACTCTTTCAAAATTCTCTTTTCATGTTTCTGCTGTTTTTATGTTCCCAAACTAACTATACAGCTCATATCTGCCGATCAGCTCACTGATCATGGTTGTCGTGTTATTCTCGATTCTGATTCTTGTTCTGTTCAGGATCGACGCACGGGGACTCTGGTTGGTTCTAGCCCTCGCCGCCGCAACTCATGACTTCTCTGGGAGCTTGACTGGCTTCATCTTCCTTTCGCTGCCCCAGCTAGTCTTGTCGCCTCCACCACCGTCTCTGTTTCTACCGCATCCTCTACTGTGTCTTTTGCTCAGTGGCATCATCGTTTGGGACATTGTTACGGGTCGCGTCTATCTTCTTTACTTCGTCGTAGTCGTTTAGGGTATGTGTCTGGTGATGCTTCTCTAAATTTCTAAGGTTGTAAGCTTGGTAAACAGCTTCAACTTCCCTATCCTTCCAGTGAGTCAGTGTCATAGCTTCCTTTTGATCTTGTTCGTTATGATGTACGGGGTCCGGCTCCTTTTGTTTTAAAGGAGGTCATCGATATTTTATAATTTTTATTGATGACTTTTCTTGACACATATAGATATACTTTATGTCATCTCGTAGTGAGGTTCTATCCATCTACAAGACTTTTACCACCTGATCCGTACTCAGTTTGACACTCTTATTCGTGTTTTTCGTACTGATTCTGCTGGAGAATACTTGTCAGGAGTTCTTTGTGGTTTTCTTGCTGAGCAGGACACTCTCTCTCAATTTTCTTACCCTAGTGCTCATGCCTAGAACGGTGTTGCTGAATAGAAGCATCATCATCTTCTTGAGATAGCAAATGCTCTTATGCTTGCTTCTGCTGTCCCACCACACTTCTGGGATGAGGCTGTTCTGCTACCACTTTTCTGATTAATATTCAGTCTTCTTCTGCTCTTCAAGGTAGGATCCCAGTTGAGCGTCTCTGTAGCAAGACTTCTGATTATTCTAGTCTTTGCCTCTTTGGGTGTGTGTGCTAAGTTCTTCTTGCACCTCGTGAGCACACCAAGCTGACCGCTCAATCTGCGGAGTGTGTTTTCCTAGGCTATAGCGCTGAGCATAAGGGATATCGTTTTTGAGATCCTGTTGGCCGACGGATGCGGGTTTCTTAGGACATCACTTTTGATGAGTCTCGTCCTTTCTACCCTCGTCCTTCTCCTTCCACCACTCCAGCATCTCTTGTCGAGCCACTTTCTTTCCTGACTTTTCCTGCCACTCCCATAGTCACCACACCTCCATCATAGTCTTTGGCCTCTCCGATGCCTCCTTCACCGTCTCCTTTGCCACCGCCACCCTCTCCAGAGCCTCATCCAAGCCTTGTCCCTTCTTATCCTCTCTACTACACTCGTCATTCGCGAGTTGAGAATTCTCCTGATGCGTCATCTTCTTCTGATGGGTCATCTTCTTCGGCCTCTCCTCCTCGATAGTCTCTTCATGATCGCTAGTCTATTTGGCCTCTTGTCAAACCGACTTCTTATCGTGATGCTGCTGTTCATCAGGAGTGGCAGCATGCGATGGCAGAGGGGATTGCTACCCTTGAGCGTACTGGCACGTGGGATCTTGTCCCTCTTCCCGCGCTTGTTACTCCCATCACGTGCAAGTGTGTCTATAAGGTTAAGACCCACTCTGATGGTTCTTTTGAGTACTACAATGCTCATCTCATGGCACGTGATTTTTAGCAGGAGCATGATCGTGATTATGATGAGACTTTTGCTCTTGTGGCTCACATGACCACCGTTCGCACTCTTCTTGCTGTGGTGTCTGTTCGGACATGGTCCATCTCTCACCTTGACGTCAAGAATGTCTTTCTCAATGGTGAGTTGCGTAAGGAGGTTTATATGTAGCCACCACCGGGGTATTCTGTTCCTGAAGGTATGGTTTGTCGCCTTTGCTGATCTCTTTACGGCCTCAAGCAAGCTCCTCGTGCTTGGTTTGATCGTTTCTTTTCTGTTGTCACTGCAGCTAGTTTCTCTGTCAGTGCTCATAATTCTACTCTTTTTATTCACACTTCGTCTCGTTGTCGGACGCTTCTCCTTTTATATATTGATGATATCATCATTACTTGAGATGATTCTCAATACATCACTTTTATCAAGGAGTGTCTTAATGAGCAGTTTCTCATGTCTGATCTGGGTCTTCTTGCTACTTTCTTAGGATTGAGGTTATTTCTACACTTGATGGCTTCTATCTGTTCCAAGAAAAGTATATCCAGGATCTTCTTGATCGTGCTTCTCTTACAGATCAGCACACTACTGAGACTCCATGGATCTTAATGTTCATCTTTGGCCCACCGATGGTGAGTCTCTTATTGATCCTACTCGCTATCTGTCGACGATCAAATCCCTGAACTTACAAATATATAAAAAATAGAGGAAAAATAGCACATATCTCCTGGAAAGGAATGAGGCTGCTCTTCATTTCTATGAACTGGCTCTTCATCATATTTCTCTGGATTTAACTTGAGATTATGTCTTCTCAAGTTGTTGAAAGTCTCTTGTAAGTCAAGAACGTGATCGCCAGCGTTGATGCTCTTCACAACTAAATCATCAACATAGGCTTCTAGCTTTCGACCTATCTGTGGGCTAAAGGTTTTCTGCATCAATCTTTGAAAAGTTGCACCAGCATTTTTGAGACCAAAAGACATCTTAACATAACATCAAGTGCATATGGAGTGATGAAGGAAGTTTTCTCTTCATCTTCTCTACTCATGTTGATATGGTGGTACCCTAAATACGCATCTAAAAAACTTAATAATTCACACCCAGAGGTGGAATCTACTAGTTGATCTATGCGGGGAAGAGGAAAGTCGTCCTTTGAACAAGCTTTATTCAGATCTGTGAAGTCTATACACATTCGCCACTTTCCATTATTCTTTCTAACCATTACAGGGTTGGCGAGCCATTGAGGGTGATGGACTTCACGAACAAATCCAGCTTTGAGGAGTTTTTCAACCTCCGACTAGATCACTTCTTTCCGATCAGGCTCAAAGCGCCTTAATTTCTGTTTAACTGGTTTTTTGTCAGGCTGGAGTAGGGATGGCAATCGTGCCCGATTACCCGTGTACCCGTGGGTAAATACCCTAATGGAGCCGGGCATGGGCTATTTTCTTTGCCCACAGACATAAAAATAGGGGGAAACTCTCTACCCGTCGGGTAAACGGGTACGGGCATGTGTAAGATCCACCTGTGCTCGTTTCGCCCGTTTACCCGCGACATACACTAACAGGTGGGGTCAGTAATCAACTACTAGGGCTAACTCAGACACTCAATCACTCAGACTCCTTTCACCAGTCCCTCTCGGCCGCCATGAATTCTTTCCCCAAACCCCAACCAGCTCCCGGCCGCCACCTCCATCCATTCCAGATCCCACCGCCTCCTCCCTCCCGGCCGCCACCACCTGCAGTCCCGCTCGGCCGCCTGGCCAGCCGCCTCCCTCCCGGCCGCTTCCTCACGTTCAGCCGCCGCAAAGGAGCCGCGCTGCCACCTCCAGATATTGGTCGCCTCCTCCCTCCCGGTCACCTCCTAACGCTCAGCCGCCACCTCCAGATCCCGGTCACCTGCTCCCTCCCAGCCGTGTCCTCACGCTCGACCGTCGCAAAGCAGCCGCGCCGCCACCTCCATCCATTCCAGATCCCGCCGCCTCCTCCCTCCCGACCGCCACCTCCCGCAATCCCGCTCGGCCGCCTCCTCCCTCCCGGCCACCACCTCGGCCAGCTAATTTCAATATTCGATTTATGATTGATCCTAAATTACAGTGTTGGATTGCAATATAGTAGAAAGCAAAGAGTCTGTGTTTTTCAAAGTTTTTTGTTTAACGTATTTTCTCTTAATCTAGAGGTCACACTCTCCAATCTTATATACTTCAACAATCAATTGCAATTTGTGATTACAAATGTATATATCCACACACAGTGTTCTTATATTTTTAGTTTGAAAATTATTTGAGACTATATCTTGTAATTATCTAAAATGGTTTACCGAAGTTTGGTGTTTTTAGCGTACTTATCTTTGTTTGTCTGGATAATTCAGGTAACCCTCCTTTGTCAAGTTGGTTCAGATTTGGCTTGCCAAAATGCTTCTTCAGTTACCATCAGCATTATAAAGGTTGGGTGTTAGAATTTACTTATTCCTCCGATGTTATGATTTGAGCATGTAAACAGTATTATGCAATAACATAATGTTTTTGTGACAGACACTGATTGGGAATTTTGACCTGGACCCTAATCGTGTATTTCACATTGTGAGTGTTGGAATGTTTGTAAAAGCATGTCATTGAAATCATGTAATTCTGTTATTCTTGTTTATCTACTATGTGTTGGAATGTTTTGAACTCTATCCAGACAACAATATCTTTTATCAGCTAATACCTCTTTTTCCAAAGGTATTCATTTTAATATGATCATGTAGATTGCCTCTAAAGATCAGTATCATATTTCATGTAGTATTTTCAGCCCATCTTACGACTTTCCTTTATTACAGTCCCATGCTTCCCAAATTTTGGGGTTCAAATTCCAATATTATCAACGATTGTATCATTGGATGTCAACAGCACTGTTCCATCTGGTCTTTTCCGAATAGCAGCCTTGTTGGTCAAATCTGGTTTTATTGACCTTGATAATGTGTAAGTTTATTAATTGTCCCGTTTTTTGCATCTCTAATCAATGCCTAATCCTGCAATTCAGTCATTTTTTGCATGTAACTTAGTTTGTCGATTGACTCCACATAGTTTGCTTGATTGACTCACCCTTCTTTATGTAAGTTTGTACCAAGTCCTTGTCATCACAGCTTTTTGAACATGTCATATTGTATTTTGTGGTCCAAGTATCCATATGAATGTCGTGGAAGCAATTGGTTTGCTGATTTGATTTTTAGTTGTAATAATTTTAGTTGTAACTTTATTTTGGGTTTCCATTTGATGTTACTCATATCCACTTGCTGATCGACGGGTAACAAGCATGCTTGCGGGTGATGGGTACCCACAGGCGGTGATGCATTGTCCGCGGGTAAACAGGCATACCCGCAGGCGACGAGTACCCGCGAGCGACAGGCATGGGCGAGATTCTTCACCGTTGTCCTTCGCGGGTATGCCCGTGGGGGGAATCGGGGTCGCGGGTACGGGTATTGGCGAGTACTACCCGTACCCGCCGCGCCCAATTGCCATCCCTAGGCTGGAGAGCTAGCCTGTGCTCGATCACCTCCCTAGGGACTCCGAGCATGTTAGACGCCTGCCAGGCGGATACGTCCTGGTTTGCTCGGAGGAAGGAGACGAGTGTCTCTTCCTATTTTAGGTTGAGTCCTTCTCCGACCCGCGCCATTGGGATAGACCTGTCAGTGTCTCCTGACTTGACGTTTCCCGGAGGAACGCCTTTGTCAAGAAATACCTCTTTTGTTTGGTCGGACGGCTTGGGTGTCACCCTTGGTCTGGAACGTTTGACCTGCATTGCAGTTGAGTCAGTGTTTCTAGTCGGAAGTTCATCGACTAGTTCTAAATACCTCCGATCGCATGCATAAGCCATTTTCTGATCTCCTCGAACCATGATGACACCTTTTGGTCATGACATCTTTAAGCTTTGATAACCGTAATACGTGGCTATCAGAAATTTTGCTAGAGCCGGATGACCAAGGATGCCGTTATATGCGGTTTCAAAACCAACCACGTCAAACGAAACCTTTTATGTTCGAAAGTTGTCAGGGCTTCCGAACGTAACCGGTAAGAACACCTGTCCTATCGGTTTGGCGGTATAACCAGAGACTATGCCATGGAAGGCATATTTTACCGGTTTTACCTTGGATCTAGGAACCTGTATTTCTTCTAATGCTCCCGAAAATAAAATATTTAAAGAACTGCCACCATCTATCAAGACTCGATTGATCTTGCAATTATTAATAGTAGGTTCAACTATAATAGGAAACCTACCCGGTCGAGTCGACGGAACGGGGCAGTCTTCTTTGGCGAAGGAGATTACCATGTTTGACCACCTTGATGGCTTGATGGCGATCGTAGACTCCGCAAGGTTGACCTCCCCCTCCATGGCCTTCAGATGACGTCGTGAGTCGTACGACGAGATCCCCCAAAGATCATGCTGACCGTATGTTGAGGTTCTTGGTACTCCATCTCTTCGTCGCCATCCTTGCCCTTCTTGGAGCTTGTTTCCTCTAATTCCTGTATTGAGAGAAAAGGGCCTTTACCTGCATAGTAATACTCTAATTTCTTTTGCCAAGCACGGCAGGTGCGTAAATCATACCCTGCCTGTTGATGAAGTGGACCCCACTTCTTATTCTTCTTAAACCCATCAGTCGGAATTTTTGCCTTGCCTCGACCGGTATAATCTCTCTTACCTTTGGTAATCTTATCTGGGATCGCTAGGACTTCATTATCGTCCGTCTTGCGGTGTTTCTTCTTCTTGAGAACATTTTTATGCTTCTTTTCTGGCTTCTCTGAGCCAGGTCGAAGGGCTTTATCTTTTTGATTTATGGCTTCACTCTATTCAACCGCTTCACTAGCGGCTGCGTACTTATCAGCCCTGTCGAAAAGCTCGGCGGTTGTTCGTGGAGGGTTCATAGCAATGTCCTCCGTAAATCGCTGATTCCTCAAACCTGCCTTGAAAGCTTGAATTACAGAAGACTCTGCAATCTCTGGTATTGAGTTACGAATATGGCTAAACCTCTTGATATATTGACGAAGAGTCTCTTTCGTGTTTTGTCAGATCCGATGGAGGTCATCCTCCTTTCCAGGGCGGTCGTACGTACCCTGAAAATTTATAATTAAAAGATCGCAGAGTGGTTCCCAAGTGTAGATTGATCCGACCGGCTGGTTGAGCAACCAAGACCGGGCAGATCCCTCCAGTACCGTAGGTAAGTAGTTGGCCATCACATTTTCATCACCGCCAGCAGCTCAGATGGCGGTGGTATAAATCTGGAGAAATTCCAACATGTTCTGGGACCCATTGAACCTATCCATGTTGGCCAGTCGAAACCTATAAGGCCAACGCACGGCCTGGAGCCCTACGGAGAAACCTCGGCAGTCCGTGACTGATTCATGGTGCCTTCTTTGAAAAGGTGTCGGATTGTGATCGGTCGGAGACCGGTTTCTTAAATTAGAAAACTGGGGCTCCGGTGTTCCGATCTAATCATGGGCGTTAAGATGACGCCTTTGATCACCTGCTCGGCCTAGACGATGTCGTAGATCATCGGGGCCAAGCGAATAACCCTCTCGATGAGGGGAAGGTGTTGTTGTTTGAAATAACCTCCTTCCTTCATGACTCGTTGGTCGGAATCGTCGAGGAGGTCTTGGTATCGACTGATTCCCAACATACCCATGCTGCCCTATGCTGAGGGAGGAACGTTGGAACGAAGTCATAGTTTGACTTTGAGCTGTCCTGTGTTCTCGGTATGCTTCTGTACGTTGCACGGTTTGTTGAAGGATTTCCGATACCTGCCCCATCAATTGGACAAAACCTGAAGCTCCTGCCAGAGCAGGGTCAGTGTTATTTAAAATATTCTGAATACGCTGCAGGTTTTGTACCGTCACTGAAGGTCTTGAAGGATTCCTTGAGGTTGTTGGCGTTCGCAGATCTGAATCTTCTCTTGACCTTATGCCTGGTCCCCTTCGACCCATGGTGTAGGAGAAACATGTGTATTAACTAATGGACATCCAACAGTTCTGTTGCCTCTGGTAATTGGTGCTTGATTGCCTGTGCCATTTCCATCAGTACGTGGTGGCGAGGCAGTGTGTGCAGGACCGTACACAGCATTACGATCAGCATTTCCGATCGCATTGACTTCGTGTTTCCAGCAGCGATCTTTCGGAGAACTTCCACTGTAACCAGTGGAGAGCTTCTCAGTGCTTCTACCAGAGACTTCCACGATGGAGACCGGTCGGAGATGAGCACCTCCTGAGGACTTCGTGGCGAACTCAGCCTGATCCTGCGGATTGCTGATCGTATGTTCAGCCTTATTGTTCCCACTCGGCCTATAACCAGTGAGAGTTTCATCGACACTGTTACTAGATGTCGGTTGGCTCCTGGAATTTTCAAGAGCCGTTGGTGAGTACCTGTCAGCCATGATTGTGTCAAGAATGTATGGATTCTCAGATTGTAGGGCTGCGGATTCATCACCTTTTTTGCCGGTCGAAAATACCAGGCTTGGAGAGATTTTCGGACACTCCAAATTGGTCGGAGAGTCCTGTCCCTCAGGAAGTACCACTTATCGCAGTGGTGCAACCTCATCCATCCGCTCGACCTAGCTGTTATCAGCGACCCGCGAACCGGCGGATGAGGAAAATGATGATGTCCAGTTCTCTTGCATGGCCTGAATACAGGCTTCTATGTCGAGATTGGAGTAGTCATGCAAATCAAACCAGTTCTCCTCGTCCCAAGTTCCTGCCATAGTCGCATGAACGATTATGAAGGGTGGGCGAGGATTTGACAAGCGAAGAACTTCTTCAGGAGAATTGCACCTTCTTCCCCACGGACGGCGCCAGCTGTCGACGATCAAATCACCGAACTTACAAATATATAAAAAATAGAGAAAAAATAGCACGTATCTCCTGAAAAGGAATGAGGATGCTCTTTATTTCTATGAACTGGCTATTACAAGGAGTGCTTGTAATCTAGATCAAAGCTAATCCTAGTAACACTGGAGCGCAATGCTTGCTATGACTTTGCAATCTAATCGACTGGTTGTCTTTTGAGAGTGATTTCCAATCGATCCTATCTTCGTTCTCCATGTCCACCTTCCGTGATCCTCCTTAAGTAGTTGATGAAGCGTTGGCAGTTATCCCTTGGAGAGACGCCTGTTAAGAAGTGATGCGTTTGGTCGGAGAGAGACGTCAGTTGATAATGTATCAACTGTCGTGCAGTTATATGCTACTGAGTCATTTAACCGTATTCCAGTGTCTTAGAATTATGTAACGTCGCGTGGTATGGAACATACATCACGTGTTCCATTCATCACACGGTAAGGATATATCTATAAACTGATCCAGATGACACCAGTTCATAGCCTTACGAGCAGTCAACTGGTCGGGGACTAGGTACTAGACCTTGTCCGACCAGGATATTTATTGTGTAACCTCTGAAAATCTTTACGACTAGTGAGGTCGTTAGCCTTAAGGGTTACGACCATGAAGACATATGGTCTTTTCTTATGCATTAAATAATACATAGGATTTCAATCCTCGTCACTATCGTCGCCTTGTTAGGAGTCTTGTTTATCTGGGTGTCACTCGTCGTGATATTTTGTACCATGTGCATATCTTGAGTTAGTTTGTTGCTGCTCCCACCCAACTCCACTATAGTCATCTTCTTCGTGTTCTATGATATCTTCGTGGAACCATCACTCGTCGTCTGTTTTTCCCTCGTTCCAGCTCTTTACAGCTCCAGGCATATTCTGATGCCACCTGGGCTAGTGATCACTCTGATCGTCGGTCTCTTTTTGTGTATTATTTTTTTCTTAGTGGTTCTCTCATTGCTTGGAAGACTAAGAAGCAGACAACAGTTTCTCGTTGAAGTGCTGGGGCTGAGTTGCGAGTTATGACTTTGTTGA
This sequence comes from Hsuehochloa calcarea, assembly GCA_036346395.1. Classification (NCBI taxonomy): domain Eukaryota; kingdom Viridiplantae; phylum Streptophyta; class Magnoliopsida; order Poales; family Poaceae; genus Hsuehochloa; species Hsuehochloa calcarea. Next base: position 61,365,788 of record CM070594.1, on the reverse strand, counting down.
CTACGGAGGTTACTTGGCTATGATGGTTACTTGAGGATTTTGATGTTTTTGTTTCAGCACCAACTCCTCTTTCGTTTGACAGTATATGGGCTATTAGCATTGCTACAAATCCGGTGAAGCATGATCTTACAAAGTATATTGGTGTTGATACTTTCTACATACGAACACAGGTACAGAACCAGATTGTTTCTCTTCAATATGTGCCTTCAAAATTTCAGTTGGTAGAATTATACATAAAGGCGCAGACCAGAGCTCAGCACAGCTTATATCTCTCTAAACTTAATGTTGTCGATCCACTATAAGTTTGAAGGGGAGCGTTAGATGTATACTATTGTCTGTGTATTTTCTCCATTGTATAAGGGGTTACTTGCATATATACCATACATGTACTTATATATTTATATTGACCCATCAACCTCGAACAAATACAAACACTATTCATTACCAATCCTATCCCAATACGCCTCAGCGGCTCTAAGAAAGCATAGGCATAAATAGCATGTGCGACTCATCTCCGTTGTTGTGGGCGCCAATTACATTTGCCACTACTTTGGTCTTCTCAGACCCATTTGCTTGAGCAAGTCCCAATGATGCTAGTTGTAGCATTTCTATGACATTTTCTCCATCTCCAATTGCCATTACCTTGTAGGAAAAAATGACAATGATCCAAGTGGGTTAATACAGGATGGTATTGTGCAGTAAAACAAAATTTTCAGGGTTTGATGGAAGCTTTAGGGACTGTTATTTATTTGAAATGTGGTTTTACTTTTCGATCTTGTTTGATAAACAATTTGAAAAAGTGTAAAAGCGTTAAAAATAAGGATTAGATGGTGATTTGTTACCGAAAGAACTGTAGGGGGGAAATGCAGCAAAATTTGGATTGTGTCATGTGTATAAGATGGTTGGAACTAGACAGTTTACACCTCATTTGGACTAATGCAAAGGTAGTCCAACAAAATCCACCCCATTTCCATTTGACGTTGCAGGTCGTACAAGTTCGAGCATATCAGGCTGTGCCTAAACTACACGGGCCCGTCCTTCTATCTCCTTTGCCCAGTATGGCCTCATTGAGGAAGAAATTCAAAGAGATTTTTCTTTATTTCCCAAAAGATCCAGTTATGTCCTATAAACTTATGGCTATCCCCATGTATGAAATGTCAAATGCAATCAAATCCAGCAAGTTGTTTGTTGCATAAATTAGTTTTGATAATGTGTTGATTTTTCCCTCCTGCAACAAATCATTAACCTTTGGCTAGACACATGGATTTAGCTGTAATTTATCTGAAAGTTAGGACACTCCCTCCCCGTCCTCCATCCCCAGTTCATGCCCCCAGCCATCGACCCCTCTGTGGCTTTGTCTCCTTCCCTTTATCTGAAACAAAGCTTGTGTTGGTTATAGTAAGTAAACTAGATGGTTTCTTAACTTAGTACCCAGCCAGACAAGGATGAGTTTTCAAGAAATGAACTACCTACAAATTAATCATAATGTCACCAAGACAATGTGTCATGACCCTTAGATCGTAATGGGGTAAACACCCCTGGGAGGATGGCAAGGCAATGTCAGTGTGGCTGAGGAGAGGGGAGACTAAGACTAGGGATGAACTTTGTTCTTTCTTTTTTCCTTGATGAAAATAGATGACAATATTGTGCTTATATAGAGCCGGCCCTCACAAACACAATATAACCTTCCAACAACTAGAGATAACATTCCAGCTAATAGCGATAGTATTCTATCTTCTAGATATATCAACTTGTTAATCAAGTTGATACTATTTCCTAATACAATCAGCCGGACTTCCAAGGTGCGGCTGCTGCTGTTTCCTTGAGTGCAGCCCCTCCTAATGGGCTGTGGTTGCAGCTCCCCTAGGGCATGGCTCCCCTAGTCCACGTCCCTAACATTACACCCCTCTCGGATAAGCAGCTCGTCCTCGAACTGCATGGTGGCGACCACGATTGCAGTCCTTGGTGGCCCCACGATGATGAAGTGTAGCACTTGCAGCTCCCTGTCATGCTAGAGTATGTTGACACCTTGAAGATTGTCGCATCCATAAGCTTGAAATGGAAGAACGACTGCTGGTGTGACCCATCATACCAGTCCAAGTGCCAACCCACCCTTTGATAGTGTTTCACCATAGGAAGCACCGGCGCTGCCTTGGATGGTTCCGCAGCCGCTAGAGCTCCAGGCTGCAATGCCACCGTCACGCCTTAGTACTTCGCCACCTTTGCTTGATACGTCACCACCTCTCCTTGGAACTACACCGCCCTCACTTCAATTTCTTGCTGCGCCACCACCACTACTTGGTGGGAGGTCGCCGCCTCCGCCTCTCGACGTACCACCGTGGCTGCTGGCTGCAGCGTCGGCTCGCCTGGTTGCGCCAGCGCGGTTGCTGCCACTGCTATTAGGTGTAGCATAACTGCTAGCGGGGAAAACTTTGCTGCCCTTCGGGGTGGAGGCCGCTCCGCCGTTGGCAGTTGTAGCTCTACAACCGCTTCCTCTAGAGCCGCTGTCGTCGTGCCTTGCCGCATGCACCATGTGCGTGGGCTTTGGGAGAACCAGTGCCGCTGCCGTATAAAACTGGTGTGCCGCTTGAAAATAAAGTTGTGTTGCCTGTAATGGAAGAATGTGTAAGGCGTGCGTGGTTGTGCACTCCACCGTTGAAGCCTCTAGCAATGCCGCAGCCTGCCTTGCCTTCTTCATTTCTTCTGTCGCTATCTTCTTCCTCAACATGCCTTCGATCTTGTCGAAGGAGGCATTGATCTTGGTAGTGTAGTCCTCCTCCTTCACCATCAAAGAGTAGGCAACAAAAGTCATAGTGTTAGCTTTGATACCAAGTTGTTATGACCCTTAGATCATAACGGGGTAAACACCACAGGGAGGACCTGCAGCCTCTAGCAACACCGCAGCCCGCCTTGCCTTCTTCATTTCTTCTGTCGCTATCTTCTTCCTCAACATGCCTTCGATCTTGTCGAAGGAGGCATTGATCTTGGTAGTGTAGTCCTCCTCCTTCGCCATCAAAGAGTAGGCAACAAAAGTCATAGTGTTAGTTTTGATACTAAGTTGTTATGACCCTTAGATCATAACGAGGTAAACACCACAGGGAGGAGAGTAAGACTGGGGATGAACTTTGGTCTTTCTTTCTTCCTTGGTGAGAATAGATGACAATACCGTGCTTAAAGCCGGCCCTAACAAACACAATCTAAACCTTCCAACTACTAGAGATAATGTCCCAACTAATAGAGATACTATTCTATCTTCTAGAGATATCAACTTGTTAATCAAGTCGATATTATTCCTAATACAATCAGCCGGACTTCCAAGGTACGGCTGCAGCCGCAGCTCCCCTGGGGTATGGCTCCCCCTGGCTCACGTCCCTGACACAATGTCTCGATGCTCTTAGTTTTGAAGCAAAGGTATGCTAAAATGATACATGAAGAACTGCTCGCGAAAATTTAATTGTTACTAAAAATACTTGTTAAGTAAACCAACACATGAATCTTGGCTGTTCCTAAAAGGTGATCAATAGATGACACTACTTCAACCTGCAAGAGGAATCCCAACTACAATCAAATCAACAGGAATACAAAAAAGTGAAATTCACTCCAAAAAGGGATGATAAACCTGATCATACCTTGGTTGTGGTTCATTGTAATAGTGACGGATGGGAAGAATCAGGTTTTTACATGGCATTTGCATTCATTGAAAGTGAGAACATGGTCAGTTGGTTATGGTTTTTGAGGATTTCTGTTGTACATGGTTATCCTAACGTATGTGTCATACATGATCGGTATGCAGGTCTGATGAGTACAATTACTCAGCTACAACAAGGAGAGAATGAACCACTTTCATGAGTGGATCTGCAGAGCAGGTGGTGCATGAGGTGCTTAGGTGCAAACTTCTGCAAGTAGTTCCACAACAAGGATTTAATGATCCTGTTCAAGCGGCTGTGTAACCAGAACCAGCAACGAAAGTTTGACGCACTCTGGAAGATTCTGGATGAGCGGACCACGATGCACAGAATGGAGGCAGTGAAAAGACCGCTACAAGCGCTGACCAGGCCCCCGAAGTATTGCTACAGTTACCCACAAATGGTCCTAGTGTGACGAGGAAGACGGGGGTGCAGGTGAAATGCTTCTCGGACTGGATTGAGCACGAGCCTAAGGACAAGTTGTTGCTACTACATGATAGGGGTGGTGCTCGATATGGTGTCATGACAGCCAATCTAGCTGAGGTGTATAATTGGGTTATGCGCGCCGCCAGGTGCCTCCCTTTGGTTGGTATTGTGGAGGTAATTCTCTGTGGTATCACAAATTACTTTGCTGACAGAAGCAACAACGCGTCGCTCTCCATGGCAAATGATAGAGTACTGTATTCTGCCATGATCACCAAGTACAGAGAGGAGAAGGCCAAGAAGGGTGATGCACGGGGCATTCAAGATGGACACAGGGGAGCTTCGCTTCGGAATATTGTGCATGGATAAAGGATGTCATGGGACGAACTATGAGAGGATCACCCACGAGTGCACGCTACGCCGCGCTAGTTGCGTATGCACTTGTAACAAGTCTTTTCTTCTGCATAGGCCCTACTCACATGTCATGGCCGCACGTTCAACGGTAACGCAGCATCCCAGCCAGTACTTATCTGATTATTTCAACAAGAAAGGGGTGACACAAACCTAAAGTGCAGAGTTGTATGGTTACAGCGTGGTTGGTCATTTCACTGCCCATCTGACCTAAGAGAAACTTATCTCGGCCGCTTACATTGATAGACTGAAGGGAAAGGTTGGCTGACGGCAGGTATGGCGTATCAAGAATGACATGGACGAAGAAGAAATCGGGCATTGTACGAAGAAGTGTTCCATTTGCAGGGAGTCTAGGCATATCTTCAAAAAATGATATGCGAGAAATGCACAGGATGAAGGAGATATCGACAGTTCGGACAGTGCCACAGGGACCTCATCCGACCACCCTACTCGAGGCGGTCGATATGGCGGACATTGAGGTCGCAGCCACGAAAAGGTTTGTCTTGTTAAAATATGTGATATTCAATACTTTGTAATATCATTGTGATTTTGTCAAAAAAAAAACTAGGTGATGACGTCATGTTGAATATTTTGTAATATCATTATGATTTGTCGACAAAATCATATGATGACGTGGTGCTGAATGTTCTGTAATATCATTGTGATTTAACGATAAAATATGTGAGGACATTGTGCTAAATATTCTGTAATATCGTTGTGATTTGTCAACAAAATATGTAATGATGTTGTGCCGAATATTCTGTAATATCATTGTGATTTGTCCACAAAATATGTGATTCGAAATAGAGAGTAAAAATAGACATAGTATCCTGTTGCCAATTGGATTGGTAATAGGATCATGTCGCCAATTGGAATGTCGATATGGACATGTCGCCGGTTCACGTGGCGACAGGACCCTCTCTGCACTATTCTAAGCTACTGTCGCCAATTAGAATGGTAATAGAACAATTTTATCATTTAAAATAGCGATAATAGTCTATTTTTATATTTAAAAAGAAAATTAACTATTTATTTTTTTAATTTTATTTTAAAATAATATTATTTAAAAAAACGCACTACATAAGTCACGCATTTTTCTTTGTTTATTTTGCACCCCATAAATTAAGCTATTTTGCAAATAACACCTAGATCGCATGCTCACACTGTTTTCTCGTAGTTTTAATTATATTTTGCACATGTTTCAATGATTTTTAGTATTTATTTAAGTGATTTCAATACTTGTTTGAATGTTTTGAGTTATTTCACTATTTGTAACATACGATTTCGGCATTAAAACATTAGCAATGAAATGGTGTATTATAACTACCGAAATCATCCAAAACATGAAAATAAGTATTAGTATCATTGAAACAAGTATTGCACTAGTAAAACAAGTGTCAAAGATAATAAAAGTTACGAGAACTAGTGCTAACATACGGTTGGGTTGTATTTGTATGGCAACTTAACTTATGGAACGCAAAGTAAACGGTAATTAGATATAGGGGCAAAGTGAAAAAAAAAAATAGGTGATTTATAGAGGCGTTTGTGGATTTTTAATTTGGTTCCGGTTTGGCTGGGCAGTTTCGTATCGCGCGGTCCTGCTCTACGGAATTTTCTATTTTGTTTCCCTCTCTGAAATTCTCAAAAAAAAAATTCTAGATGTGAAATTGCAAGTTCTGACTTCTGAGTGAGCTGATTTGGTTGGTGTTTTTGCCCAGATGGTCGGAGCAAGAGTTCAAAATTTCCATCGCTTCATTGATCCGTGGTTCGTATTTGTATATATAATCATACAAGTATCCGCTATTCCGCTTCATCGCTTGGACGGGGGACTTCCAGTACAGCCCTTGCTACGTGGATCGCAATTCGCAGCGCAGCACCCAGCCGCACGAAAAATACGAGAGAACAGTATTAGCATCTCATTCTCATGCTCACGAGCAGTCGAGCACAAACACCACAGGCACAGGACGCTGACCAGTGCCGAAGATGATGATATGCCGAATGGCGACGAAAGTTCCTCCCGGAAAGGTGGTAGCCTGGTGGGGAATTAGTGACACCGAACACGCACAGCTTTTTAATTCCAAAGAGAGAAAAATGATGCAATGAAATCACATGTTTTCGAGGAAAAACAGGGACAATCGGTACATTCACATCTCTACACTCTCCAGCCTCCCTAATCCCTATGAACACAAAGTTTCTTCCCGATGGCATTGCCGTGGCTAAAGAAACTCCCCTGTTTCTACAATGCCAGATTGGCTAACTGCATGTCTACTATATATGCTCTTTTGACTCACAACATGGACAACTGCATAAAAGTGTTGCAGGCCTACCTAGCAGGCGCGAACCTCAGTAAACCGGCTTGGGGCTGGTTCACAATTGCTGCTAAGTTTCAAAGATCCAAAGAGGCAGGATAGTCTCCGCATGATGGGCTTGCGACTTACAACTACTTCCAACGAAACAACATCCTTCCCGGTATCAACGTATGTATCATAGCCCTCAAGATCAGCTTCTGTTATGAATACTGCATCAATACACCCAGTGGGACTGGTTGGCCTGGGTAGCATAACTTGGCACAGGGGTAAACCGCTGTCTTCGTAATCAAACTCCACCGTGTAGTTATCATCAATTTCTCTGTCAGTGATGCAGGCTTCGCCGGCTTCTATAGAACAATTCAGGTTTGTACTTCGTATTGGAAGACGTCCAGTGGTGAGGGTGCTAAATACGTTGACAGCCTGCAAAACCATGTCATTGGCATGAAGCGGATTAGCAGCTGTAGAATTGTACAGTCTTCAACAGAATGCAATCGCAACAGTCTTCATACCTGCCACTGTGATGGTGCCAAAAGCACTCTAGGCCTAATGGACCGGACATGATCCAAAGCTGCTTCAGGAGTCATGCTCCTATATTTAATCTGTAAGACAAGGGAGATAATAAGCTGTCATCAGCAAACTGAAGGGGAAGATGTATACCATTAAGGTCAAATTTTATGTAGTTTATCCTACCAAATAGCACAAAACAATAGTGGTGCTTCGTCCTCTTCCAGCTTTACAGTGAACATAGGTAGTGCCACCTTGTGATGCATTCCCTGCAAAACAGGCAACAACTGTGTATTAAATTCTAGCCATTTAAGGTCCATGGAAATTTTTGGAAAAAAAAAATACATTGGATCTTTATTTCTTTCACATTTAAACTAAACCTAATGAATATCTGTCATTGCTAAATGCTAAAGCATAAGCACACGGTTTGATGATTAAAATGTGAGTTAGTGGTCACATCATCCTTGGTCAATACTACATTTCACGAGCTTGAACATAGTTCATAACTATTTAGGTAATGCAGATGGCATTGTTGTTTGGAAAGCTTGTGAGGCAGCTAGTCACTGGAAATCAACATTTGGCATGGCAGAAAAACAGGAAGGAATAGAACTGCCAAAAAGCAAAAACTCTAGTAACAAGAAAACTGCATTCTTGAATGTATTATAGAAGAACTCAATGGTTGTTGATAGTCGATACCCATAAATCAAGCACTTCAGAACGAGCACAACATGTAGCCATGCTTTAGTAGGTTACTATCCCTGTCTATATAAATTATCGGAATACTGACAGTGTCTAACAGCAGGTTTCATTTTAATTCCTTTTTTTCAGCAACTATATTAATTATTTCAATTAATTATCGTGCATGACATCATATACAACGACAGCTAACAGAACCTTCATCCTGCTGTTTGGAAGGGGATGTGCATTAAAAGATAGTGTTGCAACTTATATATTTCTATACCTACTACAACAGATACTAACGACCTAATAGGCAGTAAATACAATACCTAATTCCCTATACAATAGTTGACCACAAGCTATCACCTGCCACCCTTTTCTGAGTTGACTACTACCTGCTTTGCTTACCTAAATCTGAGTTGACCACTACTAGCTTTGCTTTCTATATCTAATTCGATGTCTACTTGCAGAAGAAAAATATTCCATAACGTAAAGTACTACAGACACTAGGACAACTGAACTGTAAATTGATCACATATGTTTCAGAAATGGCATGAACTTACGGTGGATAAAATCCATGGCTCGACAAATATCCTCGAGAGATGGTGCGAACAGGTAGTCTCTTGTGGGGATCACAAGGTGATCAATCCCATGGGCCTGGAAAAGGAAGGTGTGTTACTCATCAGGACAGACTTGTTTTGCTGACTGGAAATGCACAGTAGAGTGATGGACAGGGCTCTGAATCAATCAGAACATGTATGAACTTGCACTTTTTGAATCAAGGTGAGAAGATTATTGACAGCACAAGGACATTCTACAATTTCAAAATAGGCAGGTAACTGAGTCCGAGGTTCTAACTTCTAACTCAGTGACACTTTCAAGTTCAAAATACAAAAGAAATAACACAACTAGGAAGTCAAGTGAGGGAAATTTTACCTGGTACAAGGACGTCGGGACCAGAGTCTCATAAGGCTCATTCAATGTTACAACTCCCTGAACTCCAAGTTGCTTCAAACGTGGAACATCACTTGGGAAAGGAACAGCGCCTAGAAAAATACACTATGGATGGAGTTTGGACAAATTAGGCGATGTGATCTTTATAGAACAGACTCATCATGATACAAACATCAAAATACTAAATTGTGCAAAGCAACAATGTAACAGGTAACAACGGCAACCAATCGCATACTATCAGAAATGGCTATGTCCTTTCGCTGCTGATGTAACAGACAGGCCTCTGTGGTCCCAGGCATGTAAACATACTCACCCACCGGTTCTAAATGAAAGACCACAAGGCACTACAATACCGAAGAACAAGCAGAGGGTAACATACATATTGACGGATAAGTGCTCAAATTTCTTACAATTGGACAGAATGGAGCCTGAAATGAACAGGCACAGCAACAATCACTGTTCACAGGGGTAAAGGGTCTTAGCTTTCCCCAGCAGACCTGACACTGATAAAAAAGTAAAAAAATAACTCTCGAGCACCAAAAAACACCAACAAATCAAAGGCAATCCTGTGCAGAAGTCGCAATAAAGTGTCACTCCGTCTAGCGAAGCATGGAAACCAAATGTAACAACATAATATACATGGCACAATCACAGGCCCGTACCGGAGGCATGTGCAGCATGAGCTGCTGCACAGGGCTCAAAAAAAGTTAGGAGCCCCTTCTTTCTATCCATTCTTCAATGACTACTTGCTAATCTTTGTTCTAGTAACAGTAAAAACTAATAAGCGAGCAGCTCTTTTATTCACTTCTTATTGAAAACTACTACTGGTTCACATCCATTTTCCCCCGCCTCCTCCTCTCTTTGTGTTTTTTGCTAAATATTTACTCTAAAAGTTCATTCCTTAGAAAAACATGGGTCATTTCGATATTTTAAAGTTTATGAGATGGCTAAATTATTTTCGTCATGCAATTGTTGCATATAGAATTTTGTTGACTATTTCAGCGAATTTTGCTGACTATTTAAGCGAATTTTGCATCAGTAAAAAGTAGATTTTATAAATTGAAGTTGTTAAAGTTCTACTTGTATTCTATAATGACTCGGAAAAGACTTAACCATATTACTTGCAAATGATGTTTAATTTGGCGAAGACTAGTTAAAAAGATAATTGAAGATTTTGTTTCAAGCAATACTAGAAGAATGATAATTGGTACTAGTTTAGCTATTTGTTTCTTAGCTAGACGTGTAACCCTTTGTACCATAAGAAAAAATTGTAATACAATTGTAATATCAAATAAAGAATATACTGTAGTTTTGGCAGTTGACTTTTATTAAATATATGGCCTAATTTTTAATTTAGCACAGGCCCCAAAATGTGTACGGCCCTGCACAATCCCAGATCAAATCGCACTAGTCATCAGTTAAAAAAAAGTCCCCCTATTATCCAAGCATCACAAAGCCGAAGTGAACTAATCGCACATGAATAAGTCACTAGTAGGCACACTATGACAATCGTGGGTAAACTAAGGCACGGCCTATAATCCCAACCAAAATAATCACGGGATCCGCGTGAAGCTAAGGCAAGGCAGGGTCACTACCTGGTCGACGCGATCCCACCACCGGAACTCCGCCTCGAACCGGTTGCGCAGCACGTTGTAGAGCAGCGTCGGGTAGAACAGCACCCTGGCGCCGACGCCGACGAACGCGCGCTTCGCCCTCAGCCGCACGACCTCTCCGCCGCCCCTCACCTCCACCTCTTGCTGCTCCTGCTCCTCCTCCACCAGCCCCCCGCAGTCACCGTCTCCCAGCTCGCGGATCCTCATGCCCCTCCTCTCCCTCAACGCCTCCAGGCACAAACCCTAGACGCCGAGACAACTCCAGTGTCCTCTTCCCCTTCCAGAACCTGCAGATCCTTGGAGGCGTGGAAGAGGAAATCCGCGCATCGACCGGGGTGGTGGCTTGGGGGACGCGAGAAATGGGAAGAGTGCTTTTGTCTAAAACCCCAGGAGAAAGCGGAGGCGAAAACAGGTGGCGATTTTGCTGAATCAGAGGGGGAACTGCTGGTTCGTGGTTTTTGCTAGGTGGAATTTATTGGTGGGGAAACGTGGGTGCGATTCTCCTCAGGTCCTTGGACAGTCTCGTAATTGTGCGATTTTATGGTTTGGTGCTGCAACAGTAAAACTTTAACGTTTTCTATTTAGAACAATAAATCTCCAACATTTTTCTATTTAGAACAATAAATCTTCAACGTTTTATTCATGCGCCATGTACTTGAAGGGTTGCCGAACAACCTACGGGACTTACTAGAAAGTAGAATATATGATTTTTTTGTGCTATGCGATGAGTAAAAACTACTCGTAAATTACTGAACTTATGAAATGTGTCGCCAACTTGGCGGAGACAAGCGGGGAAATGATTTTTTATGCTATGCGTTGAGTAAAAACTACTCGTAAATTACTAAACTTACGAAATGAGTCACCAACTTGGCGGAGAGAAGCGGGCTGGCAGGACCTGGCCCCTATGAACTATGCATTACCCATTCATGTGAATTCTCGTTGATAGTCAGTCTACAAGAAACAAAAATATCATTTTTTTTTTGGGATGATTCGAATGAGCATATGTGTGGCAGAATTCACGTGCATAAAATAAGGTGACTTGCAAATAGAACAAAAATTGTATGTACAATGTGGTGTCCGTTGCAAATTTGGAACAAAAATCTATAATTTATGTACAAATACAAAGCAAGACACAAATGTAATTGAAGTATTACAACTATGGTAGCACAGTTTATTTGTCTCTAATTCTCACGAGACAACTTCAGATTCTCACATAAGTAGATTCTCAAATAATTAGAAACAGAATCTGAAAAATAATAATCTAAAATTGTACCACACACTGGCCTAAACATATGCACGTTAGGGACTCTAAGTGAAATCTAGTCATCACTACTCACAAGAGTCTAAGTCAATTAATGTAGCTTTGAAGCGCATAATGACACTTTCAATTAAATTTTTACATAAATAATTTTAAATTGTAGATAGCACTATTGATTAATTAAAGAGCGGCACGACGTTTTTATTGCTCGCATTCTCCGCCCCATGATTCCTCTAAATCACCACCTATCTCGTATTTTCGCGGAAATGACTCGAATGGGACTACATCAACAACAAAGAAGGCCATGTCATGACGTTGTGGTAAAGAACTAAAGCAAAGGGGCGATTAGGCATAACCAAGGAATTGGTTTCCAAAATGAAATTACAATGAAATTTAGTTCTAATGAATTTTTAATACACAAGATCTGTTTGGCAGTGGTATAGCTAAATTTAAGTTAATATATATGTAATTTTGCCTTTTTTACTGGCAAAACATATTCACAGGTTGTGTTTGTACATACTATGTTGGAAACTGATGAAGTTATTATGTTGTAGTTTTTCTTCTGCCTTTGTTGGTTACTTGACGTTGCCGCCATGACCAAATCCTGGCTCCACCCCTGAACTTACCCAATACAAATGGTGCACGACGATGTGGGCGTAATAAGCAAGAACTCTTCGTAAAATAGAAGATTGCGAATGGAATTGTCTTAACCGAAGCTATTGTTGCTAACAAGCATTTCATTATCTAAGTTATGACATTTCACCCTAAGTTGGTTGAACAGCTCGAATCAAGAATACCACATTTAAGAGAGTTTACTAGATTTTCTCGTACATGGTACTCTTGATTGTCCATAGACGCTACAATTTCGACAATAAGTGTGTTACCTTTTTCATTTTATGGATATGAATTTTGCATTTCTATTATTTGATAGAATGAAGAATGACATTCTATAACATCCCAAAGTTTTGTTACTAAAAATAAAGTTATTATTTTATTGAATTTTTAAAATTTTAAAAGAGTTTTCTTGAACTTTCTTGATTAAAAAAGTTTTCCTAATTTCCTAACAATAAAACTAAATTATGTGAAAAACTAAAAACAAACTTTAAGTTGAAAATAAGTTTCCTACATTCAACATAATTAGGGAGTTTCTGTTATTTTTTCTAGAATTTTGAACTCTATTTGGTATTTTTCTAAAAGCCTTTTGGATTTCTTGCATTTTCTGAATTTGAAAATATATTTTAAAATCCTCAAATCCCCTCGAGTCGAAATCCTTTTCCTTCGGCACATTTTCTCTTTTTCCGGCATGGTCCACTCTCCTTTTCTTTTTTTTCTTTCTCTTTTCTTCCCGGCCCGCTTGGTCCATCCCGCCCGCCAGCCTACCTCGCCTCCCTCTCTCCTCTCACTGACAACCCGTGCCCACCTGTCAGGTTGCCTCCTTCCTCCCCCTCCTTCTTCCAGCCACATGCGCCGCCCACCATTGTCGAGCCTTGAAAGCTCTTTAATGCCACCATTTTCTCCCCATCTTCAAGCGCAGTAAAATCATTAAGCACCCCACACCCTACCGCCTTCACTCCAGCCATTTCCCCCGCCTTTAGGCGCATTAGCACCACACGAACACCCCACTGCAGCCGCATTCCTCGCTGTTGTTTTCCCCTCTGTGCCCCTCTTTCCTTATAATAAAGGAGCCCCTGATATCGTCTCTCCTTACTCTCCATCTCACCCGAAGCTCAATACTCCTCTCCCTCTCTCTTTGTCGGAACGCCATCACGCTGTGGTTGTCTTCCTCAAGCTTGTCCGACACACTCCATCTCGGTTCTGCCGCCTCAACGAGTCCTGCTAAGACCAAGCGCGTCATGTTGTGTTCTCAAGCACCATGATCCTTTTTCCTCAATCCATTTGCTAATTCGCACAACCTCCTGTCAGAAACGATCTCCTTTCCCTCATTGACATCCGAGCGCCGTTAACGCCATTGGAGGAGCCCCCGACGTTGTCCACACCAGAAGCATCACCTCACTGAGTTCTACGCCGAAGAAACCGCACTGTCGTGGACCCGATTGCGTCGCCACCTCTGCCCGCACCACTGGCCATCCTCGCCTTCCCATGTGACACGACCATGCGCGGCGCACTCCCCGTTGCCTCCTCTTTCTATCGCGCACCTCTCCGCCCGCCGTTGTTCACCAGAACCCTTGGGTCCCGTGCACCGCCACCGTCCTCGTGCCGACGTGGCCGCCACCTATTCGCCACGTCACTGCTACGTTGAGCCACCTAAGCCACTTCGTTCTTGTGCAGCATCCACGTGTGCACTTGCGTGGCAAAGCGACACTATGCCATACGCCTAGTCTAACGTGGACTAGTGTCGATCTGTGGACTAGGTCCATAGACCCGGGCCTACCTATTAGAGACACAATCCAAATTTCTTTAGAAAATAATTCGGTTGAAAAAAATCCCCGCTGATATCACACTTGCGAAATAATCCAAAATTTCCTTTTGAAATAAAATTCTAATAAATTTTGAAAATATCAAATATTGTTTCTCCCTCTTTTTCCTTGATTTAATCTTTCGTGAGCTTGTTCTCCTTCGTTCGAGCACCAATTCAGTTGATTCCAATTTCTAAATTCAATATATATCTCCCAGAACCTATATTATTAATTTTGGAGTTTATTTGAATTTATTTGTTTTTTTAAATTACCTATTTTCGCTTATAGATTTCGACATCTCAAGAGAGCCGGATTTCTTCATCTAGCAAGAACAACAATCATTTGAGTAAGGTAAGTTACATATTTTGATCATATTTGATTCTAATATTTCAAATTATTTATATTCCGTTTCAAATTATTATTGCATGCTTACTTTTACTCAATGTAATTGAAATACCTATATTAAAATTGTAGTTAATCCCAATACAAGTGTACATGCATTTTTTTGTTATTGAAATATCCATACCTCGTCACTCTAGATAAAATCTAGTTAGTGCAATAGTATGAACTAGAACACTTTGAGAGAAAAATATGCTTAGCCATGCTTAGACCTGGAATATTTGATTTGAAACTTTTTCAGCCAAAATTCAACTATGGATTTAAAATTGTATCTATGGTATTAGTATGCAATGGAGGTTTAGAAATGTTTTGAAAAATAAAATAAAAACAAAAACCGGTTTAGATTTGGGCGAAATGGATAGTAGGTGGGTGCAAGTTTATGCACGTGATCGATTCAATGAATGGTCGAGGCTCAGGAGTTATCTTTGGGAAGTCACCCAAGTCAGTTAAGGACCGGTCTACGAGCTGTGTATTGTAAAGCTCTTCTGTATTACCACATGTCTGATATGGGACAGACCTGGCTAACTAATTTGCAATGTTCCACTATGGTCGTGCCATTCGGTTGTGTGGGTGTTATGATGACCTAGTTTTTATTTCCCACATGGCACAAGAGGAGGCTTCCATTTGGTGTGAAAGTTTACAGCGGTAAAACCTTAACGGGCATGACTACTTTGGGATGACGTATTGTAAAGGCCTTGTGATAACCACTTAGTTGCACACCAATGAAAAGTGTGTGAAATAGACATTATAAGTCAATTATCTCTTATGGGTAAAGTTGTACAGCCTCTGCAGAGTGTAAATCTATTTGAATAGCCGTGCCCACGATCATGGGCATGCTAAGCAAAGTCTTTCGCGGATTAGACTTTAGTTTTCTTTTAAAAAGGTGTTCATGCGAAAATTGTGGGTTGAAAGCCGGGGTTTGTGCCCTTATTTAAGTTAGTGTTATATTGGTGTCTATACTAAGCTTTATTAATTCATTTAGAACTCAATTTTAGATATTGTAAAACTTAAGCTTTTGAACTTAGCTATTGTATTTAAAATGTCAAACACTACTTTTGCACAAACAACCATATAAGCCATCTTTTGATACTATCTATGTACGCATTAACTCTGTTATGGATGTAACTTGCGAAGTACATTTTTGTACTCACTCTTGCTTAATAAAATATTATTCAGAGGATGAGGACTTCGTAGCTGATGAGGATCTTGACAGCTAGGTCGCTACCTTAGTTGATTGCATATGGTAGATTTGCTAGGCCCTACTACTACTTTGTCTTCCACCATGTTCTTTTATTGTTGGCTTGTAAGTCTTGTAAAATTTTAATATTTATTAATAAAAATATGCAAGATGTGGATGTTACCATATACTGTTTACTGTGTTTATTTGCTATTGTTCCAGAGGCTAGTATAGAATACACAGAGAATCTAAGGGTGTTACTCCTAGATTCAAAACATTCACAAAAACCTTGCTTAATCCAGCATGTAAGAGAGAGAGAGAGATTATGCTTACGTCAAGTGGGGCAAGTGTTATACTACATTTGCATTAAAAGAGTGCAAAACTAGGGGTGTTGATGGCAAGGAGCGCATACATTCAAGGAAAGATTAGATATATGTCATAACAAAGTGTACGGTTTTGAAATATGCCACTGAAGAACGGTCATGTTTGGAGATATACATTATGTACCATTTACATTACTTTTGTATGTATTTAGACCGTGTACTTGACTACATATTTTCATATGGACGAAAATATCCCCATATGTCATGTCCATTACTACCGACTGAACTCAGTCCTAACATCTATGGTCATAACTTGTTATGTACATCACGCTATCTTCAGATCATTGAACCACGCAAAATCAAGGTGGGAATGGATTTGGGACTGAACGGATTGGGTTCGGTCGGTAGTAATGGACATGACAGGTGGGAGCATTTTTGTCCATACAGAGTACATAATGACATATCTCTAAATATGATCACTCTTCAGTGATATATTTCAAAGAAGAAACCCTTCAGTGTCATATTTTAAAAACTACGCAGTTTACGATGACATATATATAATTTTTTCCTACATTTAACCTGGACTTTATTTCTCATCAGTTGGACCATTTGAAAATATTGAAATATTCAACACATCTGTGACATTACCTTACAACTAACCCAAAGTGCTCATGAAAACTGCACCTAATTTTTAGAACCAGAAAAAAAAACTTAAAACTACACCTAATTGTAAAACGAATGGCAAAAAAGAGTCTCGTTTGAGAGCGCAATTCGAAAGCTACCTTGCACTGCAAATGGGAAGGTACACAAACATCATTACTTACAATTGCAGGGTACGCACGAAAAACTGCCTAATTAGTCACTTTCCCAGGTAATAATCGACTAACCGCCCAAAATTACCGAGCGCTTCGATTCCCCTCCCCCTCCCCCTCCCCCTCCCCGTCGAGGGTTGAATGAATCGGCATCCGCAACGGGAAAGCAATCCAACGCCCTGAGGAAACAGCCGCGACCTCGAACCCGCGTGAGGCTGGACTGGACAGCGTTGGCCCGCGGCGAGCTGGCGTCGTCGGTGGCGTCACGCGACGTACGCGCACGACCTGCCCCCTCGCAGCGAGCGGGTGCCCGTCCCGGCGTCGGGCGCCCGCTTCTGATTGTTTTCCGCGGGGCCCGGCCGGGGTGGGGGGGGGTGGCCGGCAGGCGTCGCGTGGGCGGTGTCGATTGGACGCATCCCGTTGTTGGATAATAGCAGGCCCGTGGGCCCGCGGCGGCTGAGGTCCTCAATAGCGATGTTGTACCTGTGGACCCACCACACTTGCGCATGGTGTTTGACTCGTGGTATGTACCTGTGGGCCTGGGGACTGCGGTGGGCCCACTACACTTGCGCATGGTGTTTTGACTCGTGGTGCCGCCCTTCCCGTACTGACTCGATGGATCCGGTGCGGCGTGGGCATACCAGCGTATGTAGAGGCCTTCCGATCTCACTCCATACTTATACGGCGACGGCGAGGGCGGGGGCGACTTTTCTTCCATCTCTCTGTCCTATCGGGGTTTTGGTGGAAAAGGAGACCTCAATGATAAATTTGAACGATATTAAGGTGATTTTATAAATTTTGTCATTTGTTTATGTAGAGATATGCCATTTTCTTAATACATGAGAGGGTAAAATAATATTTAATAAGTTATATAATATATATTATACAAACTATGTTGGGTTACAAAGAAAATAACAATATTTTAGACACTTAGATGTATATGAGAAGCATTTCCATCGAGACAAAAAAAAAAATTCCCTATACCCATCCTTTGGTAGAAGAATTCTCCGCGGGACCATCACTAACGTGGAATGAGTTTTTCACTTTTTTTAAGTCAGTAAATGAATTCAGAAAATCCAAAACGCAATCTTTGTAAAACAAATAGTATAGTGCTGAAAAAAGAAAAAGAAAAGTAGTAGTAAAACACAGCGTATCCAGGCATATGGATGCCTTGGCTGACACTACATGGGCGTTTTTTTATATGAGCGTATCCATGTGGGACTCTTACACGATTAGATTGGATTATTGGAATTAGAACAGTGCTTACACAAAATTCGATAGATTTTGCTGGGAGAAAAATATCTGTCTGTGATTGGTTGATTGTGTTTTACGCGCTCGGCAGGAATCGCAAGATCACTGTTTCGGAATGGACACTGCCGTTGTGTGACCCAAGAGATGAGATTTTGCAAAATTATTTCCTCGCGAGAGAGTACCGGTAGAGTAGATAATTACGGACATGCATTACAAGCAGTGACAACAATCGCAGTCACACTTCACCCTCAGTAATGTCACTCGCGCGCGGTACTTCACGACTTTCATGTATTATCTCGCTGCTAGCTCTACAGCTGTGAGTGTGATTGAAGGTTTGTATCCTCCTCTTCGAAATGTTTTCCGATTTTATGGTGCTGTGTGACCGGTAGGTTCAAGTTAAAGTAAACCGGTACGACGATCTGGAACAATAAAACATACCGTTGGGCCCGGCCAGAAGTGGGGATTGGACGCATCCCGTTGTTGGATAATAGCAGGCCGTGGGCCCGCGGCGGCTGAGGTTCTCAATAACGATGATGTACCTGCGGGCCCGGGGACTGCGGTGGGCCCACCACACTTGCGACTGGTGTTTGACTGATGGTATGTACCTGTGGGCCCAGGGACTGCGGTGGGCCCACCACACTTGCGCATGGTGTTTTGACTCGTGGTGCCGCCCTTCCCGTTCTAACTCGATGGATCCGGTGCGGCGTGGGCATACCAGCATCTGCACAGGCCTTCCGATCTCACTCCATACTTATACAGCGAGGGCGACTTTTCTTCCCTCTCTCTGTCCTATCGGCGTTTTGGTGGAAAAGGAGACCTCAATGATTAATTTGAACGATATTAAGGTGATTTTATAAAGTTTATCATTTGTTTATGTAGAAATATGCCATTTTCTTAATACATGAGAGGGTAAAATAATATTGTAAAATAATATTTAATAAGTTATATAATATATATTATACAAACTATGTTGGGCTACAAAGAAAATAACAATTTTTAGACACTTAGATGTATATGAGAAGCATTTCCATCGAGACAAAAAATTCCCTATATCTATCCTTTAATAGAAGAATTCTCCGTAGGTTGCCGAGGAGGCGGGGAGCGATGCCACATTACCATCACTAATCGTGGAATGAGTTTTTCACCTTTTTTTACGTCAGTAAATGAATTCAGAAAATTCAAAACGCAATCTATGTAGAAAAATAGTATAATACTGAAAAAAGAAAAATGAAAGTAGCAAGTAAAACACAACGTATCCAGGCGTATGATGCCTTGGCTGACACTACATTGGCCTTTTTTTTTATATGAACGTGACACCATGTGGGACTCTTACACAATTAGATTGGATCATTAGAATTAGAACAGTGCTTACACAAAATTCGATAGGTTTTGCCGGGAGAAAAATATCTGGCTGTGATTGGTTGATTGTGTTTTACACGCTCGGCAGGAATCACAAGATCACTGTTTCGGAATGAACACTGCCACTGTGTGGCCCAAGAGATGAGATTTTGCAAAATCATTTCCTCGCGGGAGAGTACCGGTAGAGTAGATAATTACGGATATGCATTACAAGCAATGACAGCAATCGCAGTCACACTTCACCCTCAGTGACATCACTCGCGCACGGTACTTCACGACTTTCATGTATGGTCTCGCGGCTAGCCCTACAGCCGTGAGAGTGATTGAAGGTTTGTATCCTCCTCTTCAAAATGTTTTCCGAGCTCATGGCGCTATGTGACCGGAAAACCGGTAGGTTCAAGTTAACGTAAACCGGTACGACGATCTAGAACAGTAATACATACACAGGCCTGTAGTGTGACTCACGTATGTATTACAGGTAGGCCATTTCTTGAATGCTATTTCTGGTATTAGATCCAACTGTAAATTAATTTTCCACCTCCAAATATGTGACCAGACCACCAAATATTGGGTGAAGACAATCCAAAATGAATGGAAGCTTCTACAGAAAGACCTACCTGGTCAGTACATTTATTTTCATGATTTCGCCAAACTATCAGTACATTCAAGGTAGTGTCACAATAACCTATCTGGAATTGACTAGGATATACTCATTGATTCATATAATTTGCTTGCGTGGTTGGGAGTTTTGGCATGGCTGTTCAACCTCAAACTAGCCCGTGATATTATTCATGCTTGTTAGTGTATTAATATGCCACAACATGTTACTTCAGAAACTTCATAAGAGTGACCGCTGTGTCCAACTCCATAGGCAAAAAAGCTCGGGACTCACCGAGGACGATGATGTCGGTTTGGCGCTGTCAGCAAGCGGCTGGTCCCGGGAGTGGGACTGGGAGCTGAGGCGACGACCGGATCCACGCCCACCCGCTAGTGCCGAGGCCCCAAGGCCCCCAACGTCGGCCGATTCCTTCCCTAGCGCATGAGACTCCAAGCTCCGTTGATGCCGATCCCGATCCATGCACGTCGGGCGTAGTCGGCACCGGGTGGAGAGCCGGGGACCGCGCGGTCTGCGCCACCGGCACTGGGTGGACGGGCGGCGGCGTCGGAACTCGGGAGGACGGCGCGGCGTCAGTGGAGAGGGCGAGAGGCCGGCCGTCGGGGTGTGGACTGGAGGCCAGTAGTCCGGAGAGGCGGGGTTGATGGAGAGGCGAGGGCCGCCGTCGTGGGTGGAGATGGAGAGTGGCGGCGTCGGGTGGACGGGGATCTGGGAGCCGGAGGTGGATGGGGGGGGGGTGAATCGGGGGATTTGGGAGAGGAGAGTGGACGAGTGGCGGGCGGCGGCGTCGGGTGGCCGGGGATCTGGGACTGGGAGCCGGAGGTGGATGGGGGGGGGTGAATCGGGGGATCTGGGAGAGGAGAGTGGACAGGTGGCGGGCGGCGGCGTCGGGTGGCCGGGCGGCACCGTCGAGAGGGGATATGGGAGAGGAGCCGGAGGTCGGGAAGGACTCGTGTGGACGGGCGGCGGGCGGCACCGTTGGGAGGGGATCTGGGAGGTGTCGCTGAGTCTGCTGGATGGGGATGGGGGAGTCGTCGAGTCGGGACGGGAGAGGGGATACGGGGAGTCGGGACGACGCCTTTTGGTTGTGGGCCAGACTGCCGGAGGTGCGTTGCCATTTTTTTGGGTCGAGCCTTTCGGCTCGACGAGCGGCTCGAGCTTGGCTTGTATTTTTTCCGAGCTGAAAACAAGGCTCGGCTCGGCTCGGAAAAAACGAGCTCGAGCCGGCTCGCGAGCCCCGAGCTTTTTTGCCACCCCTATGCGTGAGGATGTGCAGAATGATCACCTGCACAAGACCCCACTAGCTAATTAAGGGTTGCCTAACCTTTAATTATCATTTGTTAATATCCGTATTAGTACGCAGCAATTGATCGAGTTAATTGCGCATGACAGAATTGATCCAGGCATGTCTCCGCACCTTCCTCTCTTCATTTCTCTTGTGTTATTGTATAAACATAGCTACTACTGCCTTCTAATTCTCATAATCAAAATAAACTCTTCTCTTAATTCTCATCCCGAACCTTTGTGTCAAATACCGCGTGTTTTTTTATGTGAGTTCAAGTTTTCAAGCATACAATTTTTCTCTCTATCTCATGTTATTATCATGTACGCTTGATCTCTGCGCTTCACCGTCGTTGGGCTCTAGTGATATATCGCAATAGGCCATCTGTGTTGCATCGAGACCTTCAACCATACATGCTTGGTTGCGATTGTGTCTTGCTGTCATTCCTAAATTATTGACACTATTTCATTTATTGTTGCAATTAAATATTATATTTGTGCATATAGATGGTGTTTTGTTTTTTTAAACCATGTTAATTTCTTAGAAATTAACTCCGGCAATAATGTTGATGATGTACATGTTGACCTACAATGTTGAATAAGTTAGCTAACCTCAGTGGTTATATTGACAAAATTGATGTTCACTTTAAATCTATTTATATATTTTTATATCATAAAACCCCTAAAAAATCAGGTACAACCCTGTACATACGTTGTAGAGAGTAAAAATCTCGTGGCTACTGGGCTAGTCGTACCGGTGAGTGTGAGATCGCATGTACTTCTCGACTTTCATGTATCGTCTTGTGGACTGTGGCTAGCCCTACCCTTGAGACTGATTCCGCACATATATACTTCACGTACGACTCTCATGTATCGTATCGTAGCTATATATGACTAGCCGTGAGAGTGAGATCGAACATCTGTGTCCTGTAATTTTTTTCGATTTCCATGGCGCTGTGTGATTGGTAAGTTGGAGTAAAAGTAAGTCAGCATGATGATTTAGTACAATAATACACACGTCACAGAGAGTAAAACACGAAATCACGTGTTTTTCCGACATGAAATATTCAATTTGTGGATATCCCTAACTTTAACACGTGTACTCCACTTTGACAGGAGTGCTCAAGCAAACGTGATCCACGAGTGTAAATCTCGCCAATAGATAACAAACAAACACTATAACACATAGTCTAGAATCGTCTTACCAGGGCAGTGTACAGAAAAACTTTGCCAGGGTAGACTGCAGGTATCCAATTCTGAGATGAAATTATCCAAGTTTTTTACAAAGACTCTCTGATTTATATTAATAATTCTTGATAAAGTACACATATATTCAATTTTACATTGAATATTCTAGATAAACAATATTTTACCATCAAATCGTTGAGTCAATGAATATACTGGACCTCTTTATACCCAAACTTAAGCATCGACTTTTTTTTAGAGAAACTTAAGCATCAACAAGGAGAAGAGGAAGAAGATGTGCGATTTTCGACTGGTCCACGAAAGCCCACTCGTTAGCTTCACCTTCTGAATCTCTGATAGGACACAAGAAGGTGACAGCCCAGGCAGAAGACACCGCAGTCAAAATGGCCCAAAATTGGGTAAGCAAAATGGGCTCAGTCTCCAAATCATTCCACTTATCCGGGCCTGCACAAGCCCACAAAGGCTGCGCCTGCCCACCTCACGGCAATACCTACGCACGCAATTCGGATGCGACCACCCGAACCAATCTCCGCAGCCATCCGGGCATCCGGCCGAGCTCGACCGCCGCACGGCACACCGCACCGCACCGCACAGCCGCACAGCCGCACGCGCACGCGCACGCGCGTCGTACGAAGCCTCTCACTTCCCCGGCGGCTCCCCTAATCTCCCCCCGATCGCCGCGCCACTGGCCGCATTCGAGACATGTTCTTTTGTTTATGTACTTGCAGCAACATGGTTCTAGTAGGCTTGCTAGTACAAGTGTTGTGAAGCAATCTTCAGGTGGTTTATTTGGCTGGCTTCTCGGGGGGAAGTCGAGCCAGCTGCCTCCTCTCGATGTCCCTCTCCCAGGCATTACCCTTCCTCCACCACTACCAGACTTTGTAGAGCCAGCTAAGGCAAAAGTCACCACTCTCCCTAATGGCATCAAAATTGCTTCAGAAACATCACCGGTATCACCATATGCCCGCAGATGCTTCACTACGTTCCTTTTTTCTTGTTTATTCATCTGCATGGAAGTAAATTTTTTCTAGGACTTGACTGCAGAGTCCAGCTGCATCAGTGGGACTGTACATTGACTGTGGTTCTATATACGAAACACCTGCTTCATCCGGAGCATCATATCTATTGGAGAGAATGGCCTTCAAGAGCACCACAAACAGGAGTCATTTGCGGCTAGTACGTGAGGTAGAAGCCATTGGAGGGAGTGTCTCTTCATCAGCCTCTCGTGAACAAATGTGCTATACCTATGATGCATTCAAAGCCTATGTACCTGAGATGGTTGAAGTGCTCATTGATAGTGTGAGGAACCCAGCCCTTTTCGATTGGGAGGTTAAAGAACAGGTATTCTGTCATTTGAAGGCAAACACTTCAGGTTTTCCTTGGCATTGTATTAATGATGTCGTGTTCTCTCTACAGCTGCAGAAGATCAAAGCTGAAATAGCTAAAGTTTCCAATGATCCTCAAGATTAGTTCTAGAGGCACTCCATTCTGCTGGCTATTCTGGGGCATTGGCAAAACCCCTGACGGTACCGGATTCTGCTATACATAGATTGGATAGTAGCATTCTTGAGGAATTCATTGCTGTAAGATTCATCAACTTGCCATTTACACTGTTATTTTTGTTAGAAAGGGTTTTCTTTGACATTTGCATGCATTGAGGAATTCAGGAAAACTACACAGCTTCCAGGATGGTCCTTGCCGCATCAGGAGTCGAGCATGATGAGTTAGTTTTGATTGCTGAGCCACTTCTGTCGGATCTTCCCAGCGTGAAGCGTCCAGAAGAGCCAAAATCAGTTTATGTGGGAGGAGACTATCGTTGTCAAGCGGATTCTGCAGTGAGTTCTTGCTATATTTTCTTGGTGCTTTGCACTGTTTGTTCATGAGGATGTATGTATGATTTATTTCTTTAATCCTTTCTTCTTTTCTCGGGAACAGATGACGCATGTTGCTCTTGCTTTTGAAGTACCAGGTGGATGGTACGAAGAGAAAACAGCTATCATTGTTACTGTCCTTCAGGTATTGTTGGCAAACATCGAATTGATTTATTGTTTACAGACAAAACTCTACGCTAAAATAGTTTTGTTGTTTAAGTCTTGACGAGGATTAAAACTTCGATGTATTATTTTAATACATAAGAGAAGACCATACGACTTCGTGGTCGTAACCCCTAAGGCTAACGACCTCACTGGTCGTAAGGATTCCAGAGGTTACACAATAAATACCCTGGTCGGACAAGGTCCCGTACCTAATCCCCGACCAGTTGACTGCTCGTAAGGCAATGAACTGGTATCATATGGATCAGAATCCATGTATATCCTTACCGTGTGATGAATGGAACACGTGCTGTATATTCCATACCACGCGACGTTACATAATTCTAAGACACTGGACTACGGTTAAACGTCTCACCGACATATAACCGCATAACAGTTGATACCCTGTCAACTGACACCTCTCTTCGACCAGACGCGTCACTTCCTAACAGGCGTCTCTCTAAAGGATAACTGCCACCGCTTCATTAACTACTTAAGGAGGACCGCGGAAGATGGAATGGGGGAGGAGATTGAAGGCAATTGAGAAGATTAGCAGTCGATTTGGTTACGACACCATAGCAAGCATTGCATTCCAGTGTAACTAGGATTAGCCTTTTGTTTGAAGACAGACATTCCTTGTAATAGCTAGTTCATAGCAATAAAGAGTGACCCCATGCCATTCTAGGAGATACGCACCATTTTCCTCTGTTTTTATATATTTATAAGATCGGCGATTTGATTGTCGACAAGTCTATCTGAGGTTTACTGACTAGTATATGCAAACTGTCCTATATGTTCAATTCCCAATACAATAATGCGCAATATGAACAATTTGGTATTTCTGTAGATGCTCATGGGAGGAGGATGTTCTTAACAGCTTGCCTTTTTAATTTCTTAACATTGACATGATGCTTTACTTACAGATCGCAGGATAGTAAGCAACTACCATCAGATTGATTCATTCTCCACATTCAACAGTATCTACAACCATTCTGGTCTGTTTGGAATTCATGCGATAACTGTAAGCCTCTTATCAAACATAAATTACCCCACGTTTTCATGAAATTCAAGAAGTGAATAAAGCTTGATGCTTGTCTTTTACCACTTGGAAATATCCTACCCTGTTTAGTTCTTTTATTGTTCCTTATATAATCTTTGTGCTTATTTAGCTCCAATAGTTAAATTTGTGTGCATGGCTAGTTTGGTTTCTTTTATACTTTGTGCCTATTGGATTGAATGACTTAGCTGTAATCAGTCTTAAGGATGGAATAATGTAATAGCACAAGGCAAATGAGTTATTGCTCAGTGGTCACAGAGGATGAAAGTGGGCCAAGCAGCTCATGGCCTTTCTAGCCAACATAGAGGGCAAAAGTAGCTTTAGTAGATTAAGAGGGGAAACTTTTGATGACTCTGGTAGCAAATAATAGAAGCTAGAAGTGACCAATACTTTCCGGGGAGGCATCTAGCTGGATCTGTGATCTAGTCTCAAATTTGCATACTTCTCTGTCTAGCACGGTAGACACCAAAGAGGCCTATCAGCTTCGCAAATTTCAGTCGTTTGGCATGCTTGACTTCATCCTACCTCCATTCGACCCTATCACTATTTTGTCCAACATTGTGTACCGTTATCCCCCTTTCTACTTTTCCCTGGAACATAAAGAGCATGTAAAGGGTTACTAAAGACTTGCAGAGGCTCCAATTTGTGTCCTTTTTTTATTTTGTTGTTTTCATGGCGCTCTTAAATGGTACCATGAATGTGGTCTGCTCACACTTACATGGGATTCTATCCTTTTGCTACTTTCATTTCTTGTTGTATAATTGGATCTGACATGGCTTTATGTCTTGCAACCAGAGCCCAGATTTTGCCTCGAAGGCTGTTGATTTGGCAGCAGGAGAACTCCTTGAAGTTGCTACTCCTGGAAAAGGTTCGCTTTTTATTTGACATCATGAGATATACAAGGAATCATTGGTAATTTGGTATAGATTGATCACTCATCGATATCTCCTCTTTTTTGAGGGAAGCATTGATATTTCTGTTAGAGATATAGTTAGAGATATATCTGTGTTAGAGTAGGACTCTAGCTTTGTTTTGGTTTCCTTATCTGTAACTTGTATCTGTATATATATATAGGCCCATTGGCCTCCTGATAATACAAGCAACAATCATAACATGGTATCAGAGCATTAGGGTTACCTCTTCCTCGTGCAACTCATTGCCGCTCAGTCGGCCTTCTCATTGCCGCTCAGTCGACGCCGTCGTCTCCCCGACGGCCGCTTCACTCACCCGCCGCCGCGAGCCGCGCTGCTCTTGCCCGCTTGCCGCGTGGGGAGGAAGCGCGCGCCAGCAGCGCCTCGGCCTGCCGCCTCCGCGCCGCCGCCGCCAGCTGCGGTCCTCCGGCGCCTCGTCGCCGGCCACCTGCTGCCGTCGCCACCGCCGCGCGACGCGATTCGCCGCCGCCGCCGCGCGCCTCGGCTTGCCGCCGCCTCCTGGCCACCGCCGCTGCGGTCCTCCGGCGCCTCCGTTCGCCACCACATCGCTGCCGTCGCCACCGCCGACGCCGGCTCGCCGACGCTTGATTCGCCGCCGCCTCCGGTCGCCGACGCCGGTTCGCCGCCGCCTCAAACCGGAGCGCCGCGCGCTGCTGCCGCTTGCGCGCGGGGACCAACGCCATTGTCACCATTGCTCGCGCCGCCATCGCAGCCGCCGCCGCCCAAAAAGGGGAACCCTAGTTCCCCACCTTCCCGTCGCGTCGCGCGTTTGGGTGGCCGGGCCGCGACGGTGATTTAAATCGGAGCGGCG
Source organism: Hsuehochloa calcarea (assembly GCA_036346395.1). Taxonomy (NCBI): domain Eukaryota; kingdom Viridiplantae; phylum Streptophyta; class Magnoliopsida; order Poales; family Poaceae; genus Hsuehochloa; species Hsuehochloa calcarea. The sequence continues at coordinate 61,338,278 of CM070594.1, read as the reverse complement.
GAAAAAAGCGTCGATCTAATCGCCGCGCCGTCGGCGCCGCTTATTAGACTACGTTACCTTGGTCGCCGCGCCGTCGGGCCGCCTACCAAATGGGCACCGCTTTCTCTCCTCATTGCCGGTGATCTTCGACGGTGTTAACTACACCGACTTCGTGTCTCACATGCGCATCCATATCGTGGTCTTCGTCTCTGGGGCGTTCTCTCTGGTGATGTCACCTGTCCGCCATGCCCTACTACTCCGACGGAGCCTGCGCCTATTGCGCTTCCCCCGACAGCTGGCAAAGCTACTATTGAGGCTGCCGATCTTACTGATGAGAAGGCTGCCTCTGCTTACCAAGAGGCTCTGGACTCCTACATGGATCGCTTGACTACCTACACTCAGTGGTGCGATGACGATGCCCGGCCGCTTCTTTGTCTTCATCGCCGATGTCCACCTCGCCTCTCTTACGAGATTGTGGGATTTTCTTGGTATCCGGATGTGGACTCATCTTCGACAGCGCTACGAACCCTCTGGAGATGCCCTCTACCTGTCAGTAGTTCGCTAGGAACACTCTCTTCAGCAGGGTGATGCTACTGTTGACGCCTTCTACGCTCGAGTTCGCGATCAGCGTCAATCGGACTCTCTTCGCCTTCTTGGTTGTCGTTCTTGTTCGTCTTTGCTTGGCGTCCGTCTTGACACAGAGTTTCAGCGTGTCTGAGTTCCTTACTCGCCGTCGTCCCCGAGTTTGAGCGGGCGTGCCCGGCTACTTGCACGCCACCCTCGTGTCACTCTTCCGAGGCCCTTACCGAGATACGTGCGAGAGGAGACTCGTCCGAGTGGTGCCGGTCGATGCCACTCCTCCGTGCTCGCCGCTCGTACACTGCTACACCGATCGCTTCACGCCAAGATCGCCGCCTCCTCCGGTGGTGCCGCCACGGTGGTGGTGGCCGCCTCCATCTGGCGGTGGTCGTCCTCGCTGCTCCTCTCGCGATAAGATCGACCACATTGAGTCTCGATGCTACAAGAAACAATGGCATATTTCACGCCGTTCTTCTCCTAGCACTGCACCGCATACTTCTACAACGACGTCGCATCGACTACTTCGCGTTTTCTCTCCGAGCGAGAGATAGCCGGACTTGACGATCGCTTGCCGCTTGTGTTCTTCCTCAACAGTTCTGCAGAGTTCTGCGATCGACTCTTGAACCGAGAAACCACCTCCTACACGCATGTACCTCCCGGTGGATCCTTGATTCCGAGCATCCTTCCACATGACTTCCGATTCTTCCACTCTATCTTTTGTTACACCTCTTGATTCCCCGCGGTGTTCTTCACTGCGATGGTACCTCTCTTCTCTCTCAGTCGAGGACCTCTTAGCAACTCATCTTTTCATGTTCCTTCATTGCTCATGTTCCTCGCCTAACCATGCGACTTCTTTCTTTGGGCAGATTCTTGACCTTGGTTATCGGATCATTCTCGACTCTGACTCTTGTTGTGTTCAGGACCGCCACACGGAGTTCGGTTGGTTCGGCCCTCGGCGCCTTGACTCGCGGCGTCTCGGGAGCTTGGCTGCTTCACCTTCCTTCCGCCGCCACCGCCGCCGCGGTCTCTCGCCTCTACCACTCCGTCTACCGACTCTTTCCAACAATGGCATCACCGTCTTGGCCATCTGTGTGGCTCTCGACTGTCGTCTTTAGTTCGTCGTGGTCTTCTGGGGTCTGTCTCAGGAGACGTGTCTCTACATTGTCAAGGCTGTAAGTTAGGCAAACAGCTTCAGCTTCCTTATCCTCATAGTGAGTCAGTGTCTCAACGTCCATTTGATCTTGTTCATTCAGATGTTTGGGGTCCGGCTCCCTTCGTTTCGAAAGGGGGTCATCGATACTATATCATATTTATAGATGATTTCTCTCGCCACACTTGGATATATTTCATGTCTTCTCGTAGTGAGGTCTTGTCTATCTATAAACAGTTTGCCACTATGGTTCGCACACAGTTCTCCACTCCTATTGGTGTCTTTCGTGCTGACTCTGCTGGCGAGTACCTCTCTCATCACCTGCGCAGTTTCCTTGCTGAGCAGGGCACTCTCGCCCAGTTCTCTTGTCCTGGTGCTCATGCTCAGAATGGTGTTGCTGAGCGCAAGCATCGTCACCTCCTTGAGTCGGCTCGTGCACTGATGATTGCCGCCTCTATTCCATCTCACTTTTGGGCGGAGGCTGTTTCCACTGCCACCTATCTCGTCAACATCCAGCCTTCCTCTGCTCTTCAGGGAGCAATCCCTATTGAGCGTCTCTGTGGTCTCCTTCCTGACTACTCTGCCCTTCGTCTGTTTGGCTGCGTTTGCTATGTTCTCCTCGCCCCTCGAGAACGCACCAAACTGACTGCTCAGTCCATTGAGTGTGTCTTTCTGGGGTACAGTGCCGAGCACAAGGGCTATCGGTGCTGGGATCCTGTTGGTCGACGGATGCGGATTTCTCGGGATGTGACTTTTGACGAGTCTCGTCCCTTCTACCCACGTCCTGTCTCTCCTTCGACTTCCTCTGTGGAGTTTCTGTCTTTTTTGACCTTTCCAGATACACCTATCTCGTCTCCACATATTTCTCCTGTGGCCTCTCCGCCATTGTCGCCGCCTGTTTCGTCTCCTGCGGCTCCTCAGGCTCCCCCCACTACACTCGTCTACACTCGTCGACCTCGTATTGAGGATCTTTCAGCTGAGTCCACTTTTCCTGATGTTTCATCTTCTTCTGATGCTTCATCTTCCCCTGATGGGCCGTCTTCTCCTCGCTCACGCTCTCGCGATCGCCCGGTCGATTCGCCCCTGCCTGTTTGCCTTTCTTTGGCGCAGCCTACTTGTGAGCTCGCCTCCTCACCGGATCTTGTTACTCATCCCGAGTGGCGGCATGCCATGGCCGAGAGATTGCTTGCCTCGAGCGTCTTGGTACTTGGGATCTTGTTCCTTTTCCATCTCACTCTCGTCCCATCACATGTAAGTGGGTCTATAAGATTAAGACTCGCTCGATGGCTCTCTTGAGCGCTATAAAGCGCGTCTTGTTGCTCGTGGCTTCCAAAGAGAGCATGGTCGTGACTACGACGAGACTTTTGCTCGCACTCTTCTTTCGGTGGCGTCTGCGTCACACCGGCATTTCTCAACTTGATGTCAAGAATGTCTTTCTTAATGGCGAGTTGCGTGAGGAGGTCTACATGCATCCGCCACCGGGTATTCTTCTCGAGGGCATGGTGCATCGCCTTCGTCGCTCTCTCTATGGCCTTAAGCAAGCCCCTCGTGCTCGGTTTGGCGCTTCTTATCGTGGTCACTGCTGCTGGTTTTTGACAAGTGATCATGATCCTGCGCTCTTTGTCCACACTTCGTCTCGTGGTCGGACTCTTCTCCTTCGTATGTTGATGATATGATCATTCACGGAGATGATTACGAGTACATTGCCTTTGTCAAGGCTCGTCTTAGTGGCGATTCCTTATGTCGGATCTTGGTCCTCTTCGTTACTTCCTTGGGATTGAGGTTACTTCCACTCCGGATGGTTTCTTTATGTCCCAAGAGAAGTATATTCAGATCTTCTTGATCGCGCCTCCCTCAGCGATCAGCGTCTGTTGAGACTCCTATGGAGCTCAATGTTCACCTCCGACCCTCGATGGCGAACCTCTTTACGATCCGACTCGCTATCGCCATCTTGTTGGGAGTCTTGTCTACCTTGTTTGTTACTCGTCCGGATATCACTTATCCGGTTCACATTACGAGTCGGTTTGTTTACGCTCCCACTCGGTCCACTCTGACCACCTTCTTGAGTTCTGCGATACCTTCGTGGGACTATCTCTCGCCGTCTCTTCTTTCCACGCTCCACTCGTTCTGACTTGAGCTTATTCGGATGCTACTTGGGCGTGATCCCTCGATCGCGGTCTATCTCTGCTTACTGTGTTTTTCTTGGTGGTTCGCTTATTGCCTGGAAGACGAAGAAACAGACTGCAGTGTTCCGTTCGAGTGCAGAGGCTGAGTTGCGAGCTATGGCTCTCTTGACAGCAGAGATTACTTGGCTACGGTGGTTACTTGAGGATTTTGGTGTTTCACATTACTACAGACTCCTCTCTTGTCGACAAGATGCAGTGCTATCGGCATTGCGTGACCACGTGAAGCATGAGCTCACCAAGCATATTGGTGTTGATGCTTCCTTCATGAGGTCTTGTGTGCATGATCGGTGATTGCTCTTGATGTGCCTTGAGCTTGGATAGCGGATTTCTTCACGAAGGCCCAGACTCGAGCACAGCACGGCTTCTACCTCTCCAAACTCAGTGTTGTTGATCCACCATGAGTTTGAGGGGGGTGTTAGAGATATAGTTAGAGATATATCTGTGTTAGAGTAGGACTCTAGCTTTGTTTTGGTTTCCTTATCTGTAACTTGTATCTGTATATATATAGGCCCATTGGCCTCCTGATAATACAAGCAACAATCATAACAATTTCCTCTTGTGTTTGTACTTAGTTACACAAGAACAGCTTGATCGAGCTAAACAGGCGACCAAGTCTACAGTTTTAATGAACTTTGAATCAAGAGTTTGCATTTCTAACTCCTAATTGAATCCTTCAGACACGTGTTTCTTTTGTTTCCTAATATGTCCTTGACACTTTATTTTCTTCTTTGCAGGTTGTAGCATCCGAAGACATTGGGAGGCAGATTTTGACTTATGGGGAAAGGTATGGTTAGTTGGTTACATGAGCATTGGTAACTTATAAATAAAGGTCACTTCCCATGGTTCTTAATCTAACACATGCACTAGCCACGCATTCAGTATCATTTACGATATGAAAATCATATAGACCCATGTTGATCAAACTTGGCAGTTATTTCAGCCTGATTTGAAAATTGTTCGTGTTGTGTTACCCTGTCTTCGTACTTGGTTCCGTAAGTATACGGAGAAGTAGGGTGGCACAACTTTTCATCATGTATATACTATATAGGCTGATAGTTGGTCAATTATGCCCTGGAATGAAATGGAAAGTCATCTACTGAACACCCAATCTGAATTGCCGTCGACTATATGGAAATCATAATGTCAGTGTCGCCATTTTGTGTTATTATACATGGCCTGTAAGATTCTTTTGTCCTACTCACAGTTGGTTAAATTTTTTGAACTATGGTTCTGAGAATTCCCCGTGATCATAGACTAAGACAAATCAAGTTATTACTTTGAAGTCATCCTGTGTCCTTACCTCAAACATGTTCAAGACGAGAAACTAGCAGATTGTGCTCCTGTATATGTATGCCACATGATAGTGAATTTTTAGTTTTATTTCTATGGTTACAGTAATTTTATTTTACCAAGTCAAGTCTCTCAATGTTCAGCAATCACAATTGAGCACTCATTAGTGAGATCTACAAATATGTTCTCCATAAGACGCTTGATAGTTTAGCTGAAATGAACTTGCTAACTGTATTCTATCTGTCACCTGCATTGTGTACACATAGATCATTTTTCCTTCAATTGTGAATAGACTAATTTAAATTTGTTGAAATTGCAGGAAACCCATAGAGTATTTCTTGAAAGATCTTGAAGCAATCACTTTGAATGACATTTCTTCGACTGCCAAGAAGATGATTTCTTCACCCCTTACAATGGCATCATGGGGTGATGGTATGTTCTAATTAATCACAGTGCTGTTCTTCCTTTGCCCCCCACCCGGGTGCAAAAGAAGTTTGTGCAATACTGTTTTACTTGCGGACTTGTGATTTACAAAAATGTTTTACTTGCAGTTATTCATGTCCCTAGTTACGAATGTGTTAGCCGGAAGTTTCATTCAAAGTGAGCAAGCCTATAGCATAGTGCCTGCATGACTTGCTCCAACCTCTCAAGGCAATGGCCCTAAACATTGGAATTCACCAGAATAAATCATCTACACTTAATTTTTTCTTGGATATTTACTAGCAAAATAATAGTGATATTGCAATGTTGCTGACTGTCTTTGTTATTTGGTATTCTTTTGCTTTATCATGCTCCTTTTTATTCTAGCCATATTGTCTGTTTCTGTGGCAATGAGCATAGCTGCTCTATTGCTGGTAAATTTATGTAGCTTAAACCATACATTTTGGAATTATATTGACTATCTTTTCCTTGACGAGTGAAGCTGCTTTATTTTTTTATTTTTTTTAAAATATGGTTCGCCAAGGCCACTGTATTACGCTTTCTGCACGGCTTAAACTCCAAAAGACCAGGTTTCTTGCCTGTTACAGGTTCCTTGTAACCCCATTCAGCTTTCGCATCTGACCTTGATAGAAGTATTCAAGAACAGATTTGAATCATTTTTAGATCCTGAAGCAGTTTCTTTGCGATCTGATTTGTAATTGGCTGTGTTATTTGTATTTTGGTGTAATGGTGTGCTGTGCTTGTGTCTGATGGTTCCTGGCTACACGGCTGCAAGCTTCGTTTTTTTTGCCCCAAGGTTTTTCAAGTGCTGATGGCGTGCCCTGTGCTCAGTGAAAACTCGAGACCCGACGGTCGCAGTGAGTGGTATGCTGTCTGCAGTCCAAATTGGGATGCTATTTATTCTCTCCTATGACTGCCTCTGAAGTGGATCGCTGACAGGCCAAAACAGCACACACACACACACAAAAAACCCTCAAAAGGCAAATGAAATGGGGCCAAAACGTTGTATATTTTCTGATTCCCCAAGTTCGCATAAGCATTGTGGGCCCCATCGTTAGTCTCTAAAGTGCAAGCCGCGTCGTGCAGAATCTGGCCCGCACCTCGACGTGACGACGGCGCATTGGGCGGCATGGCGCGGGTGTGGTCACCTCATGACTGGGGCAACCAACACCGCCACCACGACGGCCTTTCGGCCCAAAACCAGCAGTCACACACGCACGTTTGTGCTATCCATGGGCGACGCCGCTTGGTTTTGATTGGGATGGTTTCCGTTTATATGTAGTACAATTGGGTCGCTCTCATTACCAACTTCTAGAAGGATGCATCCGTGCTCTAGTATTTCCTGTGTTTTTTATACGCCTCGATTCCTGATCCCAGAAGCTGGACCCTCCGATCCTTTGGTTCTCGACTACATGTGGTAGTTGCTTTTTGTTTTTTGAAACTTCTAAGTTTGATGAAAATATAATTTTCACTGTATTCACGTTTCGGGAGAGTCTTTGAATTGACATGTTTTTTTTTTATTTGTAACTGCAAAAGTAGTCATTGCTCGTAAGAAATTGTAAAAATAGCACCACGGTGGGTTAGGAAGGTCATGTACTGACGTCCTACCGCCAATTGATTGGGCAAAATTACTCTGTCGCCAGTTGAATTGGTGACAGAACCTCTCCGTATTGTTCCAATTGGCGACAAAGATACTGTTACTAATTAGAATGACGACAGAAAATTTTTGCCATTCCAAATGGCGACAGTGACCTATTTTTATTTTATTTTTACTATTTTTTGTAATTATATTTTAAATTATTATTTTTAAAAAAAAAGTTTATATGGTCACTCATAACTAGCATAGTTTAGCTAGCTGTATTTGTATGTGGGCGAAGTCCTGCTCAGATTGTGCACGCATCAGCCTGTATGTTTATGTGCATTAATCTTGGACAATAATTTATTTTCAAAACTGTAGGTATGAGTCATAATTTAAAATTTCTACTTTAGATGCATCCTGCATGTAACTATCTTTAAAGCTTACATGGCTCAGCAGACTGCTGGCGTGGAGCCATACATGCTATTGATTTCGATTTAATATGGTGTTAGTATCTCAGTGAACCTTCATGTTTGTCATTGTTGTTTTTAGTGTCTTATGGATTACCAGAGTATGATTATCATAGCAGGTGTTTCTCCAAGATTTCTCTCAGCAATTCTTTAATGTCTCGCATTATTTCCTTGTAGGATTATTGCAAGCGCAAAAAGATGGAGATGACTATTAAATACATAGGTAGCAATCTTATTCTTTTGTTTGCTTCTCTTCCTCGCATAATGTTAGTTTGTATTTTTGTAGTGTATCTTTTTATGGAATTTGACAATAACTTCTCTTCCTCGCATAATGTTAGTTTGTATTTTTGTAGTGTATCTTTTTATGGAATTTGACAATAACAGCCTGATATTTCTAATGACAGATCCGACTTACATGATCCGTGCTATTCCAAGCAATGCATCGGACAATGTCTACTACACACTGCTGGCACATAGTGCCATTCATGGTGCATTGCAGGGGAGGATCTACAGTGACCTACCGGGGTGCACAGGACACCGGGTCAAAAAATTATTTTTCTTTAGATATAATCATGTATATATAGTATGGATACCCTTAGTATAAGATAAGAGGACACCTCAAGCCAAAAAAATAAATATATGTGATATGTATGGAAAGTGAGGACCCTTGATCATTTTCGTTCTGAATCTACTGGTGCCCTTTCATGTGAGTATAACTTTCATGTGCCCGTCTGTGAACAGGGGTAGAATGACTTTCTGCTAGTTGAGTGCTAGTAATAGAAAGTGGGGGGATTTGGTTCAGGACCACCAATATTTCCCATGGGCGATAGAATTTTCATTTCCACTTCCTTTGCAGCGGTAGTAGTTACCATTGTTCATGCTGGCATACCCAAATTGTATGAAAATCTTGCGGTAAATTGTGCGAGAGCTGCCCAGGGGAAGTGACCCTGAACCAAGCAGTAGTCTCAGATGGTAGCATAATCCCAAAAAAACTGGATCCAATTTAGAATAATGCCTAACAAACCTTTTGTCTGAAAGAGCAAATAATAAGTCTGTAACTCGTCTCTCACCTGTCACAACGCATTGCACTTTGTTTGCAACTTTGCAAGCACCTTGCTGCATGAAGTTGGTAAACCTTGAATTGAACCTCAATTCAAAGTTCTTTTTGTATCTTTGGTTTGCAAGTGTAGGGTGTGCGATGAAAGAGCAAAGAGAAGTTTGAGGAGTTCCGCAGTTATGATTATTTAGTTCGGAATATTCAGAACATTCTTCACTTCTCGTATTATGATTATTTAGTTCGGAATATTCAGAACATTCTTCACTTCTCGTACTAAATATTATCTCAACAATTAGCATGACCTCAAAAATGTATTTTGACAACAGAGGGTAACCTCAACTAGGAACAAGGTTAAAATAACCGACAGGATGTGGGCAAGGCTGCTGTCCTCAACTAACCAGCCGAACTTCCTGGGCCAGAAGGACATCGACGAGGCCAGAGAGGCCGACAAGCTGGCCAACAGGCCACCAGTGCCAACGGCACCAGCCAGCACGGAGAGGATACAAAGAAGCACTCTGCGTCGGTGTTGGCAAGTGGTGAGAAATAGTACGATTTTGATGATTCTTTATTTGTGTACAGTAGACACTGCTATTCGGCTGAGGTGACGTGCCGTATTTTACTCAGTTAGTGACTAAGCTCGACACATTTACATTTTTGCATGGGATAAGTATACTTACTAGTATATATATACCTAATATATCTAATAAATACTAAATCCCCCTCTAAAAAAATAGGTGTATATCTGTACACCTATGTCCCAACACTGCATCCGCCCCTGGTTCCGGCTGCTTCTCCAAAGTCTCGGTCGCGTTGTTCTTGCCTGCATCGTCTTTTGTTGTCCCCACGTTGTCGATGGGCAGTGTTGCAGATGGTGGCGCGGGCTCCGGCTACTGCGGTGGCGTCGACGACGCATGCAGCTCTTGGACGCCGTCGGAAAATATGTATTTGCACTGTGCATGCAACTCCGTTCGCTCGGCGATTCGTGTAGACGTAGCCCATTCGCCATTCAGTCACGCCGCCCCACGCCACCAGCAAAGCCCACCACGGCCCAACGCCCACCACGATCATGCCGCCCCACGCCAAGCGCCTCACGCCCTCACACGGTCACGCCTCACTTCTTCCTTACTCTATCTCTCATTTGTATCCACTCACGGTCGAGAGCTCCCACGGTCTTCTTTCTTCTTCTTTGCTTTCCCCTTTTCTTCCTTTTCTCCCTATCTCACTTCTCTATTTTGGTGGTTGCTTTGGCCGATACTTGTTTGAAGAAAATCCCCCTCTCTCTCGGTTCTCAAGTGGCTCTATGGTTCCCTGGCTCCGCTGCTGGTTGCTGTTGGCTTGGCTGGCGCCCAAGCCTGGCCTTGGCCCGCTGCTCCTCCCCTCTGCTGTCTGCTCACTCCGTCGCCTCCCTGCACCCTCTGGCCTGTGTGCACCACGCCCGACGTCCGATGCCTCCCTGATGTGGTTTATTTGTTGATTACACATGAGAATGAGGATGGGTGGGGCGGTGGGCTATCCTGTCTTGTGGTGTTGCCGTCATTGTCGAGTCGCATTTAGGTAACTACTCCCATTCCTCTCTATCTCATTGCTCTGTGATGGAATGGATATTAATTATGATAAGTGGATGTTGTCATGTGGATTAGTGGACAGTGGATGTGCATTGGCTATTTGGCTTATGGAATCATATTGGCACTGATGGCTTATTCTTGCTGTGGTTTTTTTAGGGTTGAATGTCACTAATTCAGTAATCCTCTATCCATGTGTCTATATATCTACTATGATGTAGAAACTAGAAACACTGCTCATCTAAATTCAGTACACATACATGTATATGTGGTAATATTTTCCTAAATATGATTCTGTTGTTTACAGTCCTAACACCATATTTTGCATTATTAGCTCCAAAAGAGTCAGATCGCTATATAACTATTAGAAATAATGGAGAACTCAACCAAATGTGTACTGGAGTAAGTTCATGACACCAAAACTCAATTTTTAGCTTAATGTTTATCCGACTTACATGTATGCATTTTTTGCATCGATAATTATACAACTGCTCAAATAATTTATACTTTGTTTTTTTTTATTATGTACCTTTATATTTTACACTGTATAACATATTTGTAACTCCAAACACCTATTTTAAAAATTCTGAATCCGCCACGGCAAGAAACAGAAATCCCGGAGGAGGTCGCCGGTGCAACTCAAGCACAGGTGGAGGAGAAGCCTGCGCACGGAACAAACCTCTCATCGCCCGCGACGCCACCAGAAACGCCGGAGCGCAGCGCACCACCGCCGCAAACCACAGTGCATGCGCATGCAGACGAGGCTGCGCCCGACTTCGACACGGCCAAGCCCGACGACTGCACGAAGCCGCCACCGCCGGCGCACGACTAGGAGGGGTCCGACACGCAGAGCGCCGACGACCACGGGAACCCACGCAGGGAGAAGCCGAAGCCGGCAGGGGCCGCGAGCGGTGCCAAGCGGGACGTGGCCGCCTCCAAGTCGAGGCTGCTCGCGTTCCGGTCGTTCTCGCGGGACAACAAGGTGAAGAAGTCGTCGGAATTGTCTAGTGAAATTTATCATTTTGTAACGAGTCCTTTTCTGCATTACTCCTGTGCCATTGTCATACTGTAAGAATGGTTAGGCTGAACTCCTGTAACTTCTAGATACGATTTCATTCCTATCATGCATCATTCAACACTGAGACGAGCCAGTTCTAAACAAAACAAAAGGACCTTCTGTTCAAAAAAATAAAATAAAAAGACTTTAATGAACCTTGCACGGTTCTGATCATCGCGTCGGCTTTATTTACTCATGCACACAAAACATATTTACTTCGTAGCATATTACGATTCTTTAAAACAGCTTCGTAGTATATACAGAATGATAACACATCAAGGACACATGATGGTTATTTCGCAAGTACATCTACCGATCATCGCACAGAACTGAGTGGCTATATGTGTAGGTGCAAAACTGTATACTGCTAAATGCTCCAAGAAATCAGATAAACCATGGATCAAAAGGCATGCTTATTCATGGTAAAGGAGAATATACTGACTAAGGATCAGTTGAAGTTTCCAAACCGCCCAGCTGTTCTTGTCGATGATGGAAAACCAGGACTGACAAGGCCTGATCCAGTGCCCATTGTCGCCCCCATGTACCATGGAGCAGCTGGGCTTTTCTCCTCAGACCCGTCGCTCAGCTGCCCAACAACCCCAACATCTGAAAGACTGACCTGCTTTGCTGCACATTACAACAGTAGAACAATCATATGCTATAAGAAAGGATGCATCTTCCTTTTCAGAATTTAGGATGTTTAGCCTTTTGAATTGTGCTTGCTGACCCTTCCTTCCCCTCCTATCGTACATTTGCTTTAATTTAGCTTGCGTTTTCTTGTAAGGTGACTAACACACGATTCCAGTAGCCACCTTTCCTACTTTATGTAAAAACAAAGAGCACACACGGTCTTGTCTTCAACTATCTTACATTGTTTCTCTACAGCAGCCTAAAAATCAAGATTTTGCAAATTTGCATGCGCATAACTGGAACTACTACTCACATTAAGGTAGAGTTGCAAGTTTGCAGCTTTGCATCTACATAACTGCAACTAGAACTCACGTGATAGTATTGTTGATAATTTTGCAACAAGGATGCAGAAATTTGGGGGCACAAATAACCACATGAGTAACAAAAAGACAAATAAATCACCATTAACAGAGTGGATATACTTACGGGCAGTTATATTCAAATCAATCAACCCACGGCTCAAAGAGTCGGCCCAAATGCCAGATTTGACCTAAAAAGTCTTTCTTCACGGCTGGTCTTGATGCTGACATAGAGGCCTTGGATCCGGTGGCACTTGCTGCGGGTGATTCCGTGTGTGAAGTGAAGGCACCAAAATTCAGCTCCTTTAAAGGCATCAAACATCATGTATGGTGAGATCGTAGATAATTTAAATTTTGAATCACGATCCATCATTCGAGCAATAGAGGCAAGGTTTCAGTACACAGTCAGATATGCTAAGGCGTAGAGGGCAAAGCAGAAGGCATTGGAATCAAGGTTCGATATGTTCAAGAACTCCTACCACCACCTCCCTGGCCAACTCCGAGTCATACAAGACAGAAATTTAAGCACTCATGGCGACATTCAAGATGGCACGCATCCGCAGTGGGAACAGAAGAGGGTATTGAAGCGAGCATTCTTTGTTTTTGGTCCATGCATTAATGTATTCCAGCATTACCATCCAATCTTATGCGTGGATGACACGTTTCTGACTAGGAAGTACAAGGGGCAGATACTTACTGCAATAGCGAGGAACAAGAACAATCTGGTTCTTCCCATGGCCTTCGTGCGCATTCGTTGAAAGCGAGAACACATACAGTTAGTTGTGGTTTATGAGGAATGTGAAGATTTTTGTTGTACAAGGCTGTCCTAACGTATGCATTATACATGATCGACATGCGGGCCTGCTGAGTGCAATAACCCAGCTAAAACAAGGGGAGAACAAGACACTTCCGTGGGTGGATCTACAGAGTAGGTGGTGCATGAGGCACTTGGGTGCAAACTTTTACAACCAGTTCCACAACAAAGACTTGATGAGCCTGTTCAAGCGGCTGTGCAACCAGAACCGGAAGAGAAAGTTCGATGCACTCTGAAAGATTCTAGATGAGCGGACCGGGGCTCACAGAAGGGGGACGAAAAAAATTCTATTGCACAGTACTGGCCAGGACCCCAATGCATTGTCACAGTTACCCACAAATAGTACTGGTGTGATGAGGAAGACAGGAGCGCAGGTAAAATACTTCTCGGACTGGATTGAGTACGAATCTAAGGAGAAGTGATCGCTGCTACATATCAAAAATGGTTTTCGATATAGTGTCATGACAACCAATCTAGCCGATGTGTACAATTAGGTCATGCGCGGCACCAAGTGCCTCCCTTTGGTTGCAATTGTGGAAGCAATTCTCCACAGTATCACAAAGTAATTCGTTGACCGAAGCAACAACGTGTCACTCTTCATGACAAATGATAGAATTTTGTACTCTGCCATGATCACCAAGTGCATGGAGGAGAAGAGCAAAATGGTGAGATGCACCGGAAATTCAAGATGGGCACAAGGGAGCTTCATTTTGAGATCCTGTACAGGGAGAAAGGACACCGCGGGACGAACCACGAGAGGATCATTCATGAGTACACGTTATGTCGCGCTAGTTGCGTATGCACCTGCAACAAGCCTTTTCTTCTGCATAGGCCATGCTCACATGTTATAGTCGTATGTTCGACGGTGGCGCATCATCCTGGTCAGTACTTTGCTGGATATTTCACCAAGAAGAGGTGGTGCAGACCTGGAATGCAGAGCTGTATGGTTATGGCGTGGTTTGCCATTTCATTGGCCATCCTACCTAGGAGCAACTCATTTGGGCTACAGACATTGCTAGGCTAAAGGGAAAGATTGGCCGGCGGCAGGTATGACGTATTAGGAATGACATTGACGAAGCATAAGAGGTGCGTCGTACGAAGAAGTGCTTAATTTGCAGAGAGCCCGAGTATACCTTCAAGAAATGCCTCACGAGAAATACACGAGATGAAGGAGAGGTCGGCAGTTCAGACGGCGCCGAGGGCACCCCATCCGGCCGACAGACCCAAGGTGGGTACCGTGGAGGTCAACATGGCGAACGTTGAGGTAACAGCCACTAGAATGGCTTGTCTAGTCGAAATATGTTGTGTTGAATGTTTTGTAATATCATTGTGATTTTTTTTTTAAAAAAAACTAACTGATACGTCATGTTGGAATGTGTTGTAACATCATTGTGATTTGTCGAAAAATTATGTGATGACGTTGTGTCAGAATGTTTAGTACCATCAGTGTGATTGTCGAAAAACTATGTGATGATGTTTTCTTTAAAAATATATTGTGCTAATATTGTTTCTTATTACTATCTTATTTTGTTTCTTGTTACAACTTATCTTGTTTCCAAAACCACCACCATTGTCTTCGTCGACGACATCATTCATTGTGGTACTTTAGTTGGTTGGTGTTGTGTAGCGGTTCGGACGCTGGAGTGGAGCGGTCGGAAATAAGTAGTCCAAAAATAATAGTAGAAATTTAAATAATTTATCGCCGATTCAATTGACAACAGAGATCTATCAAGGATGTTGTCACCAGTTGGAATGGAGATGCCCCTGTCGCCGGTTCAATTGGCAACAGACGTCTATCAGGGATGCTGTCGTCGGTTGGAATGAAGACAGAGCTATTTCGCCATTCAAACCGACAACGGTAACCTAGTTTTGCAAAAAAAAAATTATTTTGTAATTTGTTATTAAAATAATATTGTTTTAAAAAAAATCATTGAGACGCTGCAGCTGTCGTGCTGACGGAGGCGATCACGATGCGGCCCCAGAGCCCGCGCACGCCGTCCGTCGGTCCAGTGGGTGCCGCAGCCCGCGGCATCGAGGGTGTGGTGGACGCGCGCATGCTGAAAAGCGCCGGGGAAGGCGTACGACGTCAACGGCGAGTGGAAGGCGGCGGACGTCGCGCTTGCTTGAGTGCTCAAGTGCACCGCGCAGGCGTCCACGGTGACCGAGGCCGTGGCGTTGCCGCGGGAGCGGGACTGCCTCGAGCTCGAGGACAGCAAGGCTACGCCGGCAACAGCAGGGACATCAACACCTAGCACTAAGCTGCAGGGAGCCGAGCTCGAGCTGTATGTACGGATGCAGACGCCTGAGCAGCAGCGCGCTTGGGACGGAGCACACGGAGGTCGTGTCGTCCATCTGCACTGGCCCTGCTGCAAGCAAGATGACCATTGATCAGAGGGAAGTGAGGGAAGTTGACACTACTGGCCTCTGGCTTCAACTTTTTGTTGGCCAAACTTTTTACAATAAATAGGAGGCAGACATTTCCAACGTTATTATTGTTATGAATATATTACGTGTATATTGAAGAGACATAGACAATATATATAGAGTACAAATTATATCTATAATATATCTTTAATATGTCTCTATCATATTTTAAATATAAGGCGTACGCAATAGCATTGCATTTGAAAAGGGTTGACACTAAAATATAAAAAAAATCCAAAATCCGAGTCTTGATAATGTCGTTGTAGCATGCAACTCTTGGAAAATATATCAATAAAAGATCTTCCATCTGATGTCGTGCGACATCCCATAAAGCACAAGGTGTGGGCGCAAAAGTCGATCGCGGTAGCATGACGAAGAAGATGATAAAACCGATAAAAATAGAGAACTGTCAAATCAATCCGAATAGGAATAGATAGAAACATGATAAAATCGACAAAAATAGAGAACTGTCAAATCAATCCGAATAGGAATAGATAGAAGCATGACGGCGCAGATCGAAACCCAAAACGGCGGTGGTGCAGTGCACAAAAAGCGCAATAGAGACACAGTGCACAAGAAGCGCAATAAAAGACGCAGTACACAAGAAGCGCAATAGAGACGCAGTGCACAACAAGTACGGCGACCTTCAAAGCTTGGGGCGACAGATCTGCAGCAGCTCGGAGAGAAGAGCAGCGGGTGCTGCTATGCCAAAAAAATTCCTATACTTCTATGACTGATAATAAATTTATGGACTCGCATGGCTTAGACGAAGTCAAAGATAAAGAATTACGGACTTGGATGAACGCAACAGAAGAAAAAACGACACAAATAATAGCTAGCAATAGCAGAAGACCGAAGAGGTCTGCCGCGTGTAACCGGATCCGGCGGCGCGCATGAGGACGTGCAAAGCGCGGAGCCTCCTTAGCAGGGTGAGGCAGGTAACAAGAACCTGAGCGCAGCTTCAGCGTTTCAGAAGCAAGTGACCTTCCATGAGGTGCAACTGCGGAGTTATCCATCTGCTTATCCTGAACTACCTCATCAAGTGACAGTTGATGCTCTACGGCTCCAACAGAATATGGTGCCACACATGACGTGCTCAAGTACCAAGCCCACGGCTCAATTGAGAAGCTCAACTTCCAACCAGTCCCAAACTGCATTGGTCCAGAATGTCCTAGTAGACCCCCATTGCTCGCGGATCTTCAAGCTTGCACTCATTGCTCGCGGATCTTCAAGCTTGCACTGACCTTCTTACAGTACTCCACCCCTCTATACTTGAAAGAGACATCTGGCCTCGCCGCATTCCCAACCGATCCCATAGCCACAATACGTGAGGTGCGAGTGGCGGTGGCGGATACGGATGCGGAAAGCCTCGTGGAGATCTTCCCTCGGATGGGAGTGGCCATCACGCGCGTTGAGGGCATACGCACGGCGCTAGACGACGCCGCCGGGCTGCTCCTCGAGGCCACCGACGCTGCCGAGACCCTCTTCGTCGACGCCCTCACCCTCGTGCCCTCCGGATCCTCCGTGCCACTCATGGAGGTTAGGAGGCGCACCTGAGGCTGCACGGGGATCTCATGTCGGAGGCCGAGGAGGAGGCCACCCCCGGGAGCGAAGAAACTCCTCCCGGGGGCAGCAACTGCGCCGCCGCCAGCTGGAGGATAGGAGGCGGCGACGGTACGAGCAAATCCTAACCTTAACCTTTGCTCTGATACCATGTTATGAATATATTGTGTATATATTGAAGAGCCCCAATAGTCAATATATATAAGGTACAAATCATCTCTCTAACATATCTCTAATATATCTCTTAACAATTATTATTAAATATCTAACCCAATAACAAATCAACGAGACGTTTGGAAGCAAGAGGTACACAAGCTACATTAGCAATCAAACCTCAAATGTCTGCTTGTATAAAATCATGGTATCCACCATGAATCAGGCTACAGAACAAACTACCAGTACTGTCAGCGCTAATAGCAACAAACTACATCTCATGGTGAACCTCCAGAACATGGCATCTAATCACTACATGGGTGACGCAAAGTTGCTCATTGCTCGATCAGGATGGAATCGGTGCCATCTGCCTCCTATACAGAGGACGAATTAAGGGCAGGGCGAAGGAACACCATTAAAATTGTTGTTTTTTTCCTTACCCGTATGTTCCATCATCGCTACGTCATGCTCTGTTGTGCCAGGCTTTCCTGATCTTCATCTTCTAATTTGACATACATGCTCTTATGTGGACAAGATGGGTCGGTACCTTGTGTGGCCAAGTTGACATTTTCCTTAGCTGGCTTAATTGAGTCGCATTCCTTAGCTGGCTTAATTGAGTCGCACTTTACCCCCAACGCCTGGGACGAAGGGCTGGATGAGAGTACATTGTTAGAAACGTTTTCCTCACACATAGGTTCTACCAACGGTACACTCTGCTCCAGTTCAGGAGGGTTTTCTAGATGCCCAGCTTGATCGACATCCTCATTGTGCTGTGGAATAACTAAGTCTGGTGCAGGAGTCGCTGTATCGCACTTCTCAATGGCTAATGTAGCTGAGTCACAATTATCCTCCACTGCCAGTGAAGGATGTGGAGACAGCACATTGTTGGAGCAGTTGTTTTCCTCATCCATAGGCTCGAGGGCCAATGTGGCATGCTCCACTGTGTGAAGGTCTCCCTCTTCCTGATGTTGAGCTTCTTGATTGTCACCTATAATGTTCTGTACATCTTCAAGCAAAAGTAGAGCCGTATGTTGAGTGGCACCTGAGTGAACATGTGGGCTAGTAGCTGAACCAAAAGGTGGAACATCTGAACCATTGTTTCCCTTGATCTCACCAAGGTCATGGAGGACATCTTGAAAACCATGCAGGAACTCAACAACCAAGGCTTGTGTGGTCGTATCAGCTGTGGATGCCATGGCTCTCTTGGCCTTCTTCACCATACCATGCAGTTTATCAACCTACAGCAGTTAGGAAAGAGTTGAACAAGTACTGATTTGTTACGCATGAGGTACTCGGAGAAACTGTATTTCTAGTGTTGCAGTTAATTTTCTCCAGATAAATTTAGACTCAACCAATTCTAGAAATTAATCATACACACTGTATACATAATCTAGGTTTACCGCTTTGCGGATCATAGGAGACTTGGCTTGATACTGAAGATTAGAGGAATCATCGGGTGGAGATGAAGGTCCTGCTTCAGCGTCATCGCTGTTTGATGGGACAAGATACCGTCGTGTAGCTCCCGAGTACCACCGCAGGTACTCCTCATAAGAAGACGAATCATATTGCTCTGTCTCTCGAAATATGCGCTGTCGTCGGGCTTCCCACTCCTGAATATACTCGTGGTGTGTCTCTTCCCAATTCTCACGTTCTCTGCCACGTCGACTAATACGATGCAATGCCTGTAGTGTAGGTCGAAAAGGTGGTGGAATGCATTGGCGAAGCCCAAATTGCCGCATCACTCGCTCAGGCAAATACATCTCAACTATAGGAAAATTTATTAACGGAGCTTGTGTAAGCCACAGGTCAGCATCTTTTGTACAAAGCGGTGGCAAACTTGAGGACTCAATGTGCACGTAGGGATCCCACTTCACCTGATCTGCTCTCTGTAGGTTCAGCTCATCTCTGTACTGCTTAAGACAACGAGTAGCATTCTCACTTTGTGTGCGAGCCCCCACCCAACGAAAGCCAATAGGGGGCAAGTCCTGCGGGATGCCTGACTCTGTGCATGGGGTTGACCGAACCAATGGTCTGCCAACATGGGAGCGCTCCCAACTCCAAAGCTGCAAGAGAAGCAGTGAGCCACCAATGTTCTTGATATTGTTGGAGGAGGCAACAGAACAGAGAGATCGGTATAGGAATGCCAGAACCGCTGAACCCCAACTGTATGTCCCAACACGAGAAAGATCAGCAATCAGTGGAAGATATATCAAACTCATCCTTCCTGTCCCATCAGGAAAGAGAACCCCACATAAAAGGCTCAGGATATATGCTCGAACATGCCTCTCTACTGTCTGATCATCTGCCCCTTCTGGTAATTCATAGAAATGCTTCTTCAGCCATTTGTAATGCAAGAAGGATTTTCCAGGCATTGATGGCCCTCTTGGATCATGACCTAGACAATCAAGGACCATCTGGCCATAATCATGATCAGTACTAAAACAAACTGGACGGCCATCAATAGGAAGAGCTAACAACATCGCAACATCTTGAAGTGTAACTGTCATCTCCCCAGAAGCCAAATGGAAGCTATGGGTCTCTGGCCTCCAACGCTCAACAAGGGCAGTAATCAAGCCTTTGTCCAGCTGAGGCATCTTCTGACATATTTGTGAGAGCCCAAGCAAGTCTGCATCCCTCAAATAAGGACGATATCTCTGGTGAAATTTTAATGGTTTGTGGTGACGCAACTTCAACTGCTCCACAGCCTGAAAAAAACAGACTTCAGTGCTATTGCAAAAATTCTCACTATTAACTTATTATTTATGAACTATGACAAAACTTAATTGTTCTTAGATTAACCTGATCACCAAAAATTGCATCAGAACGGTGGTTAATCTTAGGATTGAGTAACGAGCTGGATACAGGTTCCGCTGGGCCTACATAACAAACCAAAGGGGATTGTTCGGAAGTGAACTCGGCATTATCCTCTCTATCAGAAGTGGTACTTGGCGAAGAAGGTGCAGAGATTTTATGATGATCAATGTCATTTTCTGCCACAGCACCTCTCCCACGTCCACGTACACGTCCACGTCCACGGCCCCGGCGCCCACCTCCTCTAGTCCTTGAAGACATGGTCTCCTATGGCCTGCGTTAGCAAAATTCATGAAATCAGATGGGGAAATGCCAGATAACGCTGATGTGGAGGGATAAGAGGGAAATGCCATAAATGATTGTCAGCAAAAATGCAACAAAGAATTTAATATCGAACATGACATATGCTTAGAAGATAGGGTATTCATCTTTTCTTAGAATTCTTTGGCACAATCTAATCAGTCAATTGTTAATACATTTCCCCTCAAATGTTGCTCCACAGAACTAGCTACTCGTACTTGCTAATTATTATGGCCAACTGAAATACTAAACCTTATTTACCATGGACAGAGTTACACCCAGACAAGTATCCCGACTGAATGAGAACAGCTGCCTTCATCCTTAGCCAAGAAATCAGCAAACAAAGGGAACATGGAGTACGGTCAGCTTATGAGTGTCCAATTAGATTTCAATTTCCCGTGTCAACCCGCTAATCTTTGCTTAAAGCACTTGCTATAATCTTTAACACTAGAGCACGCACAACAGTGTTTACCAAGATCCAAGAGAAGAGAGAAATATCCAACTTTGGTGGAAGAGTGGGCTTACCAAATCGGGCTGGCCAGGTACGGGCTCGGCGTTCGCCACGAGATCCGGCGGCCGCCGGCGTCGGCGTCTGAGAAGCTCTTGATCCCCCAAATATTTTGCTTCCTGGGGGAGGAGGGAACACAAGAAATTTGCTTTCCAGGGAAGGAGGCGCCGTGAGGCGGAAGCCGTGAACGGAGGCGTAACCTATCCGGATGAGTTTATGCTTTAGATACCTAGATGGCAGTTTCCAGCTTATGCTTTACCAATTATACACCTGCCGCTTCCCTCTTTCCGCTTCCGGGGGCAATGAACCGAGAAAAAAAAAAAACTGTACGTCACAGGTGACTTTACGACGTAGCACCTCGGATACAAGGCATACCACAAGTATAAATATTTATGTATCTCTTGAGTGCCATAAAATTTTGGTAATATTGGCTAAAGGACAGTTAACTTTTATGTTATTAGCTGCTGAACATTTAAAATTCGTATCTTTGATGTAGCACACTAAACCATTAAAAACATCCTTCATCTTCCTTCTCTCTCCCCTCCGTCCGGCCGGTGAACCACCCCGCCCTCACGCCTCGCTGCTGCCCCATGTCGTTCCGCCCCGCTCTGTGTGGTGCTGAGCCATCCCGCACCACACCACCCCGAGCTGTGTTGCGCTACTCTAGCCCAAGCTGCGTCGCCGCCATCGCCGGAAACCTTGTGCCTTGCCGAAAACCCCGTCAAACCTCGCGTCGCCACCAGAAACCTAGGGGTTTGGCGAGGTTTCCGGCAAGGCGAGGTTCCGACGGGGCGTGGGGTTTCTGGCGATGCGCGGCGCGGCACGGCACGACGAACGGTGGTGGCGCCGCTCGTCATCCGGACAGAGGGGAGAGAGAAGAAGGAGAGAGGAGGTATATAGAGTATAGATAAGTCCAGATGTAGGTATATACCTTTAACTATGATTGGATGTCACTACCTACTAGTTGTATTATTCGTTTAGATAAAGTTCATGTAGAACTTGGTTACGCTCTTGTAGAGCAAATTCTTATCTATTACTTTAGGCTGAAAACGTATACATTAGAGTAATATATTCCCCAGAAAATAGGGAAAATTGCTTAAAAAGGGTATATCTTACCTCCAGTATAGGATTTCTGACCTTACCTATCTTGCCCTCTGCTAGCAGCACATCTTACCTGTAGTAAATGCTTGCTTGTAGCATCTCTTACATGTAGTAAAATCTTTAATCTTGCATGGAATAAAATTATAAATGTACGCCTGATATTGTAAATAATATATTGTCTTGCCTATTAAAAATCATTATGAAAATGTGATTTTGTTATCCACTAGCCTCAATTAACCATGTAGGTTATTAATCCATTAGTTTCTTTTGTGCATTGATGCCTAATAAGCAACTAGGGAACATAATTTTCAGGCAACACATGAACAAACAGAATTTATTGGCCTTGTGTTGATCCCTCGAAGAATTGTTTTGGCTAAGAAAATGATATAACCCTTGACGAGGATCTAGAAATCCTCATTTAATTATTTATCCGCGAGTACCTACAATCGCCCTGGAAAGGAGGACGACCTGCACAGGATAAAACAAAATGACCACGAGACCTTACGTCAATTCATCATGCGCTTTAGTCAGGTTCGGAATTCAATTCATGAGATTTCTGACTCATCTGTTATCAGAGCCTTCAAGCAGAGAGTCCGCAGCAGAAGAATTACAAAGGACGTCGCTTTAAATCCTCCGGCTACCGTCGTTGAACTCTTCGAGATGGCCGATCGATATGCGACTGTTGCAGAAGCAGTCGAGTGGAATAAAACCATCAATCGAGACGACAAGAATCCTCAAGAAGCAGGCGGAAGTTGCAAGAAGGACAAAAAGGCTAAGAAATCCAAGAACAAGGTGAAGAGCCAAAAACCTCAAGCGAACAGTTCTAAGGAGGTCTTGGCCGTAAGTGGCAAGGAACCACAAAGTTCCAAGCAATATCCCGATCGAAGCAAAGGTAAGTACCCTGAGCAGAAGAATGACAAGCCTAGGTGGCGCACTTTCTATAAAAAGGAAGGACAGGACCTTCACAACTGCCGGGTTTTCCAACAAAAACTGGAAGACTACTACAACGGCAAAGGACCACTTCCTACCCTAGAAGAGGTAGGACAAGCAAGTGGTTGTACGCAGTCGGACAATAACGAGGAGATGCCATTCCAAGATCCTGAGCATACCTCGAGCATATCTATGGGGAGTCATCAGCATACGAGTCAAAACAACAACTTAAGACTGTCGAATGCGAGGTAAACTCCATTGACCCTCCCCTTGTCAATAAGTTACCAAAGTGGTCTGAAGTCACCATCTCATTCAAGAAGGGTGACTGTCCGATCCCTTCCACTCAACCAGGTCGTTTTTCGATCGTGGTCGAGCCTACCATCAACAAATATCAAGTAAATCGAGTGTTAGTTGATGGTGGAAGCTCGTTAAATATCTTATTTACCAGTACCCTGGACGAGATGCAAGTACCCTGGACCAAGGTAAGACCGGTACGATACTCTTTTTATGGTATTGTACCGGGGTATTCGGCCAAACCTATTGGCCAAGTTTATCTTCCTTTAACATTTGGTTTACCAAGTAATTTCAGGACTGAGAAGATCTCCTTTGATGTGGTCGATTTTGATACAGTATATAATGTCATACTCGGACGACCAACTTTGGCAAAATTCTTAATGGCTACTAATTATGGGTATCAGTATTTTAAGATGCCAGGTCCCAAAGGAGTAATCACAATTCACTTTGATAAGAAGATGGCGCATACGTGCGACCGTCGATCACTCGAGATGATTGGCCAGATACCAACTTGGAAAGAAAACAAGGAGCAGTCTTCGACCAAGCAGTCGAAGTTGAAAGCTACACCGAAGCCGAACGACCAGGTCAAAGAGATTCCTCTGGATTCAGAGGAGCCCTCGAAGACTATTCATATCGGGGATACTTCCGACCCCAAATAGGAAGATGCCCTATCACTTTCCTCTGAGCAAATGCAAATGTCTTCGCGTGGAAAGCATCTGACATGCCCGGAGTCCCCAGGGAAGTGATCGAGCACATGCTAGCTTTACAGCCTAACAAAGTACCCGTAAAACAAAAATTACAGAGATTTGCCCCTGATCGACAAGATGCTATTAAATCAGAATTTGACAAACTACTTAAAGTAGGCTTTATAAGAAAAGTCGACCACACAGAGTGGTTGGTCAACCCTGTAATAGTTAGGAAGTCTAACAGTAAGTGGCGGATGTGTCTAGACTTCACTGATATCAATAAAGCTTGTCCAAAAGATATTTTTTCTCTTCCTCGTATCGATCAGTTGGTTGATTCTACTGCCGATTGCGAAACATTAAGTTTTCTAGATACATATTCTGACTACCATCATATTAATATGCGTCTGGAAGATAAAGAAAAAACTGTATTTATTACTCTATTTGGAATATTTTGCTATTTTAAAATGCCATTTGGCCTAAAAAATATTGGCGCTTCTTTTCAACAATTGATGCAATCGACTTTTTCACCTCAACTAGGCCGAAATTTCGAAGTCTATGTTGACGATCTAGTCGTAAAAAGCACCAAATGGCTTAATTATATTTCTGACTTGCAAGAAACATTCGACAACCTCAGAAAACACCGCTTGAAACTCAATCCTGATAAGTGTGTGTTCGGAGCCTCTTCAGGAAAGTTGCTTGGATTCCATGTCTCTGTACGAGGAATCGAAGCAAATCCTGATAAGATAAAGGCCATCAAGCAAATGCGCCCTCTGACCACAAAGAAAGAAGTCCAAAAACTCACAGGGTGAATGGCGACTTTAAGTCATTTCATCGCACAACTAGGAGAAAAAGCACTACCTTTCTTCTAACTTCTAAGCATGCACGAGAGTTTTGAGTGGTCAAAAGAGGCAAATACTGTCTTTGAGGATGTTAAGAGGTATCTTACGAGTGCTCATGTTTTGGTTTCTCTTAATTTATCTAGCTGTCAAGCCACAGGCAGTGAGCACAGTACTGGTCATAGAGCATGAAAACATCCAACGACCAGTTTACTACGTAAGTGAAGTTTTACACAGACCTAAGGAGCGCTACCCTCAGGTCCAAAAACTTCTTTATGCCCTCCTCATGTCTTCCAGGAAACTGTGATATTTTTTCCAAGTGCACAAGATAATTGTGTCATCTAAATTTCACGACATACACAGGGCATTTGTAGAACTCATGCTTCCTATAGAACGCTAGTCAGAAAGGTCTTTCGATAATATTTTTACTGGCCAACAGCCCTCTACGATGTCAAAGAGTTGGTTAAGAAGTGTGTACAATGTAAGTTTCATAGCAGACAGATACACCAACCGGCTCGGGCATTGCAAACAATTTCTGTATCTTGGCATTTTGCGACTTGGGATCTTGATATCCTAGGACTGTTCCCAAAGGCTCAAGGAGGTTTTGAGTTCCTTTTTGTGGCTATCGATATGTTAACAAAATGGATCGAAACCGAATATGTGACTGGGATAACAATGGAAGCAGCAAAACAGTTCATAATGAGATACGTGATTACTCAGTTTGGGGTTCCAAGTCGAATAATAACAGATCATGGTAAGCAATTTTTGAATTCATAAGGGAGAAGCTGGAGTTGTAAGATCTTCTACGACTACATCATGATTGTAAGTTCTTCTACGATCACCTCATAGTCGTAAGTCCTTTTACGATCAGATCAGCTACGACCACCCTATAGTCGTAAGTTCTTCTATGATTAGCACATGATCGTAAGCTCTTCTATGATCACCTAATGATCGTAAGTTCTTCTACAACTAGGTCAGTTAAGACCACCCTATAATCGATTGAGCTTACAGACAAGTAGGACCAATTGATTAGGGCATCTAAACAGTCAGTATATGCTATTATTCTCTAGAATAACTGAACGATTAATCTCTCTGTCCTAGTGATAACTGTCTAGCGATGTGGGAATGTTACTTCTTCAATAGTAATATCTGGTAACTACGCCATCATCTGAAGCATTAATACACCCTTTGGGCTGGAAAAATTATCGTCCACTTCGAGCACGCTATAAAAGGAGAAATCACTAGACGGTGGAGAGAGAGAGAGAAAAGAAAGACATAATCGGGAGCACAAGACATTGTATTTCAGTCTTTCTCTTGATCTGTAACCAGCATACTCAATATAGCCACACAGGAGTAGGGTTGCTATTCTCTCTGGAGAAGGCCTAAACCTGTATAAAAATCCATGTGTTATTCTCTCTACGTGATTTGAGTCTTGGAGACCCCCCGAATCAAACAATCATTACGTAAGTTCGGTTCTAAAACACCGACAACCCTCAAACAAGTACATAATAGCACCTTGAGACTTGAAGTCTATATGATTCCACTCATTACCACATTGTTTCTTATTTAAGAACTCTCTAAGCCGAAATTTACAGTGTATATGTTGGTCTCCTGCTAAATAAAAATTGTACTAGTAGAAGTATGATTGCAATATATTGCTAGAAGCATCTGAGTTGATTCAAGGCAAATGCAGGAAGCACATGCTATCACTCAAAACTTTTATAATTGGCGTAGAAAGAGGGAAGAATTTGGGCATGAGAGGCAAATTTGATATGAAGAGGCATAAGAAAAATGTCAAAAACAATATCCATGGCAGTCATAATAACATATCCTAGGTCAAAACACAATGATTGTCAATATCTGGTAGATACGAAGAATGACATTCATGTTATGTTGTTAATGGTCATTATATTTGTAACCCACAAAAAGGTTATTGCCGCATCCACTTCACTGTTGGTTCGTAGCCGTGCCCGTGCACTACGCCACTAAATCATCGTCTTGAGCACATTGCGCAGGAAGTACAGCTGCTCGGCGCCACCATGGTTATCAAGGCGCCCATAAGCGACGCATAAGCGTTAAGGCGCCGACGGTGGGCAAGGTGTCGCCCCCGCCTTGCCACGCATGCCTAAGGCGTCCACCCTGGGGCCAAAGGCGTCTCCAAGGGGTCGCTGTGGCGGAGGAAGGCGCTCGAAAGGCTTGAGGCGACACCTTTGCTAGAGGAGTGTGCGAGAAGTCATGGGCCTGCTGGCCTTAGCGCAAGGAAGAGCACGAAGTGGCATAACAAGAGAGAGAAGGAGAAATAGGAGAGGGCGAAGAGCTGAAGACTCACCTGGAAGAACCCTAGGCGGCGACGCCTCCATCAGCTCCGGCTATGGCTGATCTGCGCAGCCATCCTCCCATATGCCTCGGCGTTGCCCTCTCTAGCCCATTCCCGTCGCCCAGCAAGGTACACCCCTCCTCTCCTGGTCTCCCCTCCTCTCTGCTCTGTTTCGCTCATCGCCCAGCAGCTCTCCCTCCAGCGGTGACCCAACCTGCCCGCCTCCCCCCTCCTCTCCCCTCTTCCACCTCCCTCCCTTCTCCCCGCCCCGATACGAGGAGAAGGGAGGGAGGGGGAGGGGGGAAGAGGGGAGAGGAGGGGGAGGCGGGTAGACCGGGTCACCGCCGGAGGGGGAGATGGCCGCATCGGGCGTCGTCGTGTGTGTCTGGCCGTGACACCGTGTGCGTGAGCGTGCGGTTGCGTTGGTCGGCGCTGAGGCGTGGACAACAGAGGAGCGAACAGCGAATCAGTGCTTTATGCCGAAGAACTACTACTGTGTTGTGGTGCTACTGTGTTGTGGACTTATGTCACTTATGTCGTGCTTGTTAATTTGTTATGTTGCTCATTATTCATGTAGCTTGTTGCTTGGGAGAAGAGGAAGGAGGAGAGATTGTCAACAAGGTATATCACTCAAATACTCAATCCATATTAACTCAATTAACTGGAATACAATTTGTATCTACTACATTTATAACAATCTATATGTAACTTGCAAAGGGGATGGATGCTACATGGGAGAAATGTGATTGGAAAGGGGGGATTGGTGCTACATGGGTTCAAGAATTGGCAACAACAAGGTACATATGTGCTGCTAAAATGCTTATTTTATTTGCTACATTACCGCCTTACGATGTGTGTAAGGCATCGCCTCGCCTCATGCCTTATCGCTTAAAAGGTGTGAGAGGGGTGAGTTGCCTTGCCTCGCCTTACCGCCTTAATAACCATGGGTGCCACACATGAAGCAATGTCGCTCACTACTACGTAGGAAGGGTAGTCACTAGTCGTAGCGCAAGAAGTGTTGTCGCTCACTACTCATAGCACATACCGAAGTGCGCTATACTCATCAGCCATGCCACGTGCATATTGATAAAAAAACAATCAGAAACTGCATCACCATATTATTTGCTAGGAGCAAACGTAACTCTCGAATAAAAGATGATGACCTATTGAATTATAATGATCCTGAATGATCCAAATTGGCCATATTTATTTTGGCATTATCAATATAAGTTAGACATATTGTTTATCACCCACCTAACTAAATTGTCATATTCTTGCAGAATAATCAATAGTATTGCAGAATTGTTAATCTTTTTGGGTGATTCAACTAGGTTTGTATTCCAGAAGAAAATCTAGCATTTCTGTGCATATTAATCCTGGCCAATGTTTATATTCTAGCATTATATTTATGTTCTTGAAGAGCATCCTTAGATCTATATTATGATGTTAGAACATACTACCAGTGATCGTAGGAAACATGTTGCGTAATTATAAACTTAAAGTTTAATTATCCAAATTAGTTTAAACATGGTATGAGTAATTGGGTCAAAACTTGGGCAGAGAATAAATAAGCTAGACAATAGAACAAGTCGGTCGTCTCTCGAACCCCAATATGGGATCTTTGTCGCGTAATAATAACCAACTAGGAGTTGGGATAATCCAACATAATGTTAGGGTCATGCAGTTTTTCATGCAACTGCGTTAATAAAATCAAGATTGATGCATATAATGAATAAACCACAATTGAAATTAGTGTGTGTTGAAAGAATAAAATATTTCCCATATAATATCACCGCCATAGCATACATCTATGGGCCTACACTTGTAGTTGAGGATATACATTGGATCTGAAATTCCATTAATCCAGTTCCCATGATAGGGCATTTTTGTGGTATGCAATTAAATAAAAGATCTAATGTCGACATTAGGGGGGAGAAAAGCCCAAAATTGTTGAATGTCTTTATTTTTCCATCATGAAGAACTTTAGTATTAGGATTCACGTACTACCAACCTAAAATAGAGGTTTAGTTGATACTCCTGTAAGCCAAAAGCGGGAGCTTGCCAGATAATTGTTTAAGAAATTATAAAGGAGTAACCAAATTGTGTATGTAGGAAGGAAACTCGCCGCTAAGAGTGGTATACCCCAGGTTTTGAATAGTATATCCACCTAAGCGGAATAACTTCTTGGTCAAGGATCTAAATCTGCTGGGACGCCTGTGGGTTTTATGATCTAAAAGACACTAGTAAAATAATGGTTAAACACTCCTTATGACTCTGGAAGAGAATTCGCCTCGAAGGTGACCGCGTGAAGAGGCTTAGTAGGAAGTTCAAAAGAAATAGATTCATCATGAAGATGAAAATCTAGCAACATAAGCATGAAAATCTAGCAACATAAGCGCGTGCAAACTATAATGATGGGAATGTGGAACAACCAAGAGTAAAGACCATAAAGTGATGCTCATATAGTAGGCACAAAAAAGTCGCTATAATATCTAATTATGAGGATATGGGAGAAAAATATAGTTGTTGTAACAGCCCAAAGTTCCATTCCCAATTTTAAATTAATAAAATTACTATTTTATTGGATTTACTGAGTTTTAAAAGTCAATAATAAAATTTATTGAGTTTTCTGGGTTTTATTGGATTTAAAGTTAAAAAGAAAATTTTAATTAATTTCTTGAATTTAAAAAGGTTTTCCTATTTCCCATAAAAAAAAATTTTAAAAAAATTTATGTTCAAAAATAAAAGCCAACTTTAAGCTGGTAATAATTTTATTAAATTCAAACATAACATCCCAAATTTTAAATCCTGATTTTTAAAAATAAAACTTAAATATTTTCCTTGAATTTCTGGAGTTTAAAAAAAGATTTTTCCCTATTTATATTAAAGGTGAAATAATTTATTTGCAAAAACTAGATACCAATGTTAAGTTGGAAATATTGTATCTGAATCCAAAATATCTTAGGAAACTTTTGTGAATTTTACCATAATTTTTGGGCTATATTTCTTGTTTTCTAAAGGCTTAAATAATTTGTTGCAATATATGGAAATTCTAATCAGTCCTAAAAACAAAAATCAGACAATCTCTTTCTCTCTCTCTCTCTCTAAGCCAACCACCAACACCTCCTTCCTTATCCCCTTCCCCATTTTCTCCCCTCCTCCTCCCTTATTCTTTCTTCCCTACTCAAGCTTGCCGCCTTTCTTTTCTCTCCAAGCCGCTCCACCTCCACGCCTCCTATCCTCCACCACCGGCCACCCCTGTGCCCACCAGTACCTGTGTGCCACGTCAACATGTGCCCCTCCTCCTCCTCTCTCCATTTTCCCCATTCTCCTCCTCTCTCTCCCTCTGTGCTCGCTATAGCTCGCCATTGAAGCCACACGACCGAAGCTCCTTTCTCCGGTAAGTTTGCCGCCGCCGAAGGTTCTCCGCCGCCCTCATCAATGCCCTCAACACCGCGACGCCATGTTCTACCTCGGGCGCATCCCATCTTTAGCCAAGAACCACCGGACCGCCATCGCCATATGCACTCGAACCTCGCTACCTCACATCTTCTTGCTGCCGACCACCACAACATGCTCCGTCGATGTTTAGGTGAGCAACAGGTTCGCCGTGACCTCCTCTACCTTTTCAGCACTTGCACTTGGCTCATCGTGGCGCGTAGCATCGCCGCTGGAGCAACGCTGTCGCCCGAGCATTCCACCACCGGCCGCCTACGCCCTATAAGTCTGCACCCCAGCTCTGCCCTTCTCTGCTCACTCCAAACGCCCTGAACCATCTTGCTTCACCCTCCCTCTAGCGCTCGATTTTTGGCGTTGAACCTTATCGCCCGAAGCTCGGTTCTTCCTCGTTCTCGACGCCGACAAGGACTCATCGTTGACTCTAACACACCTCGGGAACCACAATGTCGTGTTCCCTCTCGTGCGCTAGACTCCGTCGACGCTTCTTGTCCTCATCATCGTCCATCTCATCGCAACCCCGAGGCACAAAGGTGAGCACCAGGTTCAGTGAGTTCTGCTTGTTCTTTTGGTACCCTCGCCGGCGGCTCGGTCCTTCTGCTTATTTGGCGCCCTTGGGCCCCGAGCACCCCACCCCCAAGTCGTTATTGGCGCCTTGGGCCTGAGCACCCCCACCGCGTCAGTGCCAGCTTAATGTCGTGTGGCACCCACGCTAGCAGTTGCGCAGCCCTAGCCACTGTTCTACGAACCAAGTCCATCATGGACCTTTGACCAGACCATGGACCTGGTCCTTTGACAATGGGCCCACATGTCAGTATGTTTCCTTTAGGAAAATAAATCGGCCGAAAAGAATTTCAGTCGCTAACGTCAGCCTATGTCATAAATTGATTTTCCTTTAGTAAATTAAATAAGCTAATTCTAGAAATCTGTTTTTGGTGATTTCTTTAGGGTTTAAACTTCCAGATGCCCATTCTCCTTCATACGAGCTCTGATTCTGTTGATTCAAATTTCTAAACTCATCTAAAATCATTTGATTCTGTTGATTCAAATTTCTAAACTCATCTAAAATCAATATCTACCTATATATACTAAGATTATACTCAGTTCGAGAAGTACTGCCTGCAGTTCTCATAAGATAAATATCCTTCAAAAAATGATGCATCTCTGGACTCCATTATTGTGTTAACAATAATCTTAGGAGTTTCTGGTATTAATACTAAGAATCTATAGGCCGTGCTATTATGAGCATATCCCAATAAGATACAATCAACAGTTTTGGGTCCAAACTTTTTTTTTTCTGCAAATGGTATATTGACTTTTGCCAAACACCCCCAAGTTCGCATAAAATTAACATTGGGTTTTCTCCCCCTTCCACCCCTCATACGGATTAATCATAAATTTTAGTTATTACTCTGTTTAGAATAAAAGTTATTGTCAAAATAGCTTCTCTCACCATAACTTAGGCATACCGGCACTCTCCAACATGGCATTCACCAAGTCTGTTAGTGTCTAGTTTTTTCTCTCAGCCGCCCTGTTTGATTGAGGTGAGTATGGTGGTGTAACTTCATGGACTATTCCATGTTCAGCACAGAATTGGGAGAATTCATGATAGATATACTCTCCTCCACGATCAAACCTTAGTCTTTTAATTTTCTTTTATAGTTGGTTCCCAACCTCGGCTTTATAAATTTTAAAGTAATTTAAAGCTTCATCTTTTGTTTTCAATAGATACAAATAACAATATCGTGATACATCATCAATAAGATTTAGAAAATATCTTTTGCCTTCTTTGGTCAACAATCCATTCATCTCACACAAGTTAGAATGGACAAGATCTAAAGGTGTCAAGTTCTTTTCCTCCTGTAACCCCTTAAAGAGTTTTCGAGCTTGTTTTGCTTGCACACAAGTTTGGCACTTTGATATTTTGACAATTTCACATTTTGGAATTAAATCTAATCTAGACATTCTAGCAATAATATCAAAACCAATATGACAAAAATAAGAATACCATATATTGGCCTCACATTTATTCAAATCAGTTGCAACATTCAGATTATACTCTAAAGTACTAATGCGGAACAAGTCTCCGCTCTCATAGCCTTTACAAACAAAGTTACCAAACTTAGACACTACAATTTTATTTGACTCAAATACTAGCTTATACCCACCCCTGTATAGAAGAGAACCACTAATAAGGTTCTTGTTTATGGTTGGCGCATGTTGCACATTCTTCAAGTGGACAACCTTCTCTGAAGTAAGCCTTATGTAACACCCCAGCCCAACACTGAGCCTAGAATGCCACCACACTACACTTTAAACTAATAATTAATGACACACTATAAAATTACATCAAGAAATCATCAATAATCATAACAATGGATCAAACGATAATGAATAGTCAAGTAGAATAAAACCAGGTAAATATTCTAAAACAGCATCAACCAATGAATCCAAATTAATAAAGCAAATAGTCTAGTCCAATTGATGTCCTAAACTTTATTCAATAACTAACATGTCCATGTGTAAACCAATATTGAATGAATGATTATCATGGCGAATGATCATGTGTTCCATGTGCTCTACTCGCTCTCAGTTATGGCATCCTCGAAGATCACCTAAAAACAATAATAGAGCAAGGGTGAGTCCACGACTCAGCAAATACATCCATAAACAACGAACAATAATAAATCAACAGCAATCAATAACTTCATTATCATCATATGCACTTCCATTCACATTCTCATTCATCAATCTCAAATATCAATGCAACTCTATTCTATATGTCCACATGCACTTCTTTTCACAGATATCTGGGTATAGCGTGAGTGAATGCTCGCGACAACATTCACTCTCAAGCCCGTTCCTCCTCAAGGATCGGGGACCTCCTCCACTCCCGTGGAGTTGTGATCAATCATGATCACCTTCTCTTATGCAAAGATGCTTATGAATGCAAACATGCAAACTCCATCATAAACATCATATCCAACTTTCCATCATGCTCATCAACAAAGATATAAACATACCAATTATTTGTTTGCAATTAAACAGAATAAAAGCACAACAATAATGGTAATAGAAGATAAAGAAAACGATGATCGATCATTGATCATTGTCTACCATGCACTTGCCTTTACTAGTTGCGGCGCACAATTTGACTCGAAGATGGCAACAAGTACGACGCTTCTCCTACATTAAATACACACAACTCAATACAAGCTACAGCATCATACGAATAACAATCAATATACAACGCCCTACACGACCCCAAATATACCACGTTACGCGGTGCGAAAAGCTACCCATTGCGGTCCGGTTACTAAAAAGAGCGTAACTTTTGACTCGAAAGTCCGATCACCACAAACCACCCCATTCTGGATTCTTTATAAAATTATCCATCTTTTCTTAGATTACACCGTCTTCTAATTAAATCATCTAACCCTCCGTATTTAGCCCGGAAAGTCGGTCTGTCCGCTTCGGAACAGCAGTCTTCCAAATTTCATAACTTTTGTTTTACTCAACCAAAATGCGCGTTCTCAGATCCTACAGAACCATTGGACAATTATCTACAACTTTCATGTAGATCAAAAACACTAATTAACCTGTTTACTATTTTTAATAACCGATCTACCAAAACAGCGCCGAAAGACGATAACCCTAAAAACAGCGGCCTTTCGAAAATCATATCTAGAAATCTACTTGTCCGATTGACGTAATAAAATATGCTAAAGAAAGCTATCGATATTATCTACAATTAACTAGTAGATGAGACTTCCAAAATTTGCCCTTAAGATACCCTAATAAATCATACAACATAACAGCATACTAATTGAATCTATTAATCAGCTTCTCTAATTAATCTTGATTATAATCTTCTAATTACTGCATGCAAATCACATTAATTAATCAACTACCATTGCAGCACTAATCGTTGAATGATAGTACTAACAACTGCAAGAGAACAAATCAACAAGACCTGATGACGTGCGGCAGTAATGCACAGCAGATCGCGACACAAAGAATCGATGGATCGGTCGGCGGCGGTCTGCGGCGCGACTTGGCTTCCACGCTCGGCGCACACGGCAACAAGCACTCGAGCCGGCTCGGCGGCGATCGGCCGCAGCGAGAAAAAAAACGGCAAGACAGCGGCTTCCACGCGGCCAAGAACGCAAAGAAGATAAAGACCACAGCGGCGGAAGGCAAGATTCTGCAGCGGCAGCGGCCAGCGCAGAAAAAAAAGCGCGCGACACACGACAAAGAAAGCGATCGCAGCGGGAACGCAAAGATCGCAGCGGCCAAGAAGCAAGCAGCAAAGCGATCTTGGACTTGGTTGGCGAAACAATAAATAAGACGGTCAGCGGCGACCTTGGTCGCGCAGGAGGCACGGCGACCAGCTGCAGCGCAGGAAGAAAAAACTGGGGAAAGAAACTAACGGCGGCGGCTCGTGGAATAGCAAAAGAGAAACTAGGGTTTTTAAGAAAATCCACACTATTTATCTGACCCACAAAAATTCAAAATCTATTTTCAGAATTCTTTTATTTAATTACGAAAAAGCCCTTAAGACGATTTTAATTAATTATTTACTAATACCATTAAATTAATTACTCTCCGAACATTAGGACGCGATTATTAAAATTAATATTATTTTCAGGGTATCACATTCTACCCCCCTTAACGGAATTCGACCCCGAATTCTAATCGCCGTTCTACTCAAATAAAAACTCCACAGCTGAAATTAAACAACAAAACAACACGTACCCGACGTGAACAACTCCGGGTATTGCTCGCGCATGCGAGACTCCAACTCCCAAGTCGCCTCTCTCTCGGACTGATGCGTCCACAGCACCTTGACGTATACCAACGTCTTGTGCCTCAGCACTCGCTCCGACCTCTCTAGAATGCGCGCCGGACGCGACTCAACTGTGAGGTCTTGCTCAATAGTCAACGGCTCTAATGAAATCTTATGCTCTGGATCTCTCAAAAACTTTCTCAGCATCGAGACATGAAACACATTGTGAACTCCACGCATGGACTCAGGAAGGTCCAAGCGGTAGGCTAACTTTCCAATTCTTGCAATAATCGGGAACGGTCCAACGTACCTCGGGCTAAGCTTCCCTTTGGTACCGAATCGGACAATGCCTTTAGTGGGAGACACTCTCAAGAGCACCTGGTCACCCACCGCAAACTCCAAGTCACGTCTCCTCAAATCAGCATAACTTTTCTGTCTACTCTGAGCTGCTAACAGATTCTGCCTCACCATGGCCACACGCTCAACGGTCTTCTGAATCCAGTCCGGACCCAAAATTGCCTTCTCTCCAACTGCATCCCAACAAAGCGGCGATCTGCACTTCCGCCCATAGAGAACCTCAAATGGCGCGGCTCTAATACTGGAATGGTAACTATTATTATAAGCAAACTCTGCAAGTGGCAACTGGTCCTCCCAACTACCCTTCCAAGACAAAATACAAGATCGCAACATGTCCTCCAAAGTCTGAATAGTCCGCTCGACCGCCCATCATCGAGGATGAAGCAGCAGTACTCAAAGTGAGCTGTGTGCCCAATGCACTCTGCAGACTCTCCCAGAACTTGGAGACAAACTTCGCGTCCCTGTCAGAAATAATGGTCTTTGGCACACCATGCAGTCTTACTATCTCACGCACATAAATAGGAGCTAGATCACTCGCTGAATTTGTCGTGCGAATAGGAATGAAGTGTGCAGACTTGCTGAATCGATCCACCACTACCCAAACTGCATCCTTCCCTCGCGGCGTACGAGGTAACGCCACCACAAAGTCCATAGAGATATCATCCCAAGGCCACTGGGGAACCTCCAAAGGTCGCAACAACCTGCGGGGCGCTTGTGTTCGCTTTCACTTGCGACAAACACCACACGAAGCCACATAGTTAGCAATGTCCACCTTCATTCTTTTCCACCAAAATTACTTTTGATCTCGATACATCTTAGTCTCACCAGGATGAGCGATTATGCAGTGCGATGTGCCTCCCTCAAAATATCATCCTTGACCTCCGCCTTTTGTGGCACGCAAAGGCGGCCTTTAAACCTCAAAGTACGTAATCATCCATGCTAAAATCACCCTCTTTGCCTCCATCCGCACGCTTCCTAACCTCCCGTAGTAACCGGTCACTCTGCTTGTGCTTCCAGACACGATGCGGAATAGCCGACTCAAGAATCAAGCTGTGTCTCAACATGTGATGTGCCCGCATAACAATAAGATATTCCCATGCGATCAAAATCAGCAATGAGGCAATCTAGAGTAGCGGAGTCGCCTTGCGACTAAGAGCATCCGCAACTACATTGGCCTTGCACGGATGATCTTGAATAGTAAGATCATAATCCTTGATCAACTCCAACCACCTCCTTTGCCTCAAATTCAAATCCTACGAGTGAAGATATACTTGAGACTCTTGTGATCTGTGAAAATATCACAAGGCTCGCCGTATAGATAATGCCTCCAAATCTTGAGAGCAAAAACAACCGCAGCCAACTCCAAATCATGAGTGGGATAATTCTGCTCGTGCTTCTTTAACTGCCTCGACGCATAAGCAATCACCTTACCGTCTTGCATGAGAACACAGCCAAGACCCACTCGAGACGATCTGAAAAGGCGTGAACCGCTTTCCGGCTCGGGAAGAGTGAGAATAGGAGAGGTCACCAACTTTGTCCTTCAAAATCACGTAAATAGCTCACACTCATCAGTCCACTGGAATCTCACACCTTTCTGAGTAAGCTGAGACATCGGCTTGGCAATGATAGAGAAATCCTGCACAAAACGCCGATAATAACCAGCCAACCCCAAGAAACTCCTCACCTCCTTCACATTAGTCGGCCTCTTCCAATCCACCACTGTAGAGACCTTACTAGGATCAACAGCAATACCCTGAGGGTTAATCACATGACCCAGAAAATCCACTTCTGAAATCCAGAACTCACACTTCTTCAACTTAGCATAGAACTTGTGCTCTCTCAAAGTATCTAAAACCAGCCTCAAATGACGCTCATGATCCTCATCGGTCTTGGAATAGATAAGAATGTCATCAATAAACACCACCACGAAGTCATCTAGATACTCGTGCAACATGTTGTTCATGGTTTCCATAAAAATGGCAGGTGCATTTGTCAATCCAAAGGACATAACTTTATACTCATAATGCCCATACCTGGTGGAGAAAGCTGTCTTCTCTACATCCTGCTCACGCACACGGATTTGATTATACCACGATCGAGATCAATCTTGGAGAACACTTGAGCTCCATTCAACCGATCAAACAAATCCTCAATGCGGGGCAATGGATATTTATTCTTGATTGTGACTGCATTAAGCGCACGATAATCAATACACATGCGCCAACTCCCATCCTTCTTCTCTGTGAACAGAACAGGAGCTCCCCACGGCGAAACGCTACGCCTGATCAAACCTTTAGCCAACAAATCATCCAATTGCTTCTTCAACTCGTCCTGAAACGGACGTGCTAATCGATATGGAGACATCGAGATGGGACGAGTACCCGGAACAAGATCAATGCGAAACTCCACGTCTCGCACAGGTGGCAAACCCTAAGCTCACGGTGGGAACACATCCGGGTAATCACTGACCACCGGAATCTCCTCAATCTGCGAAGCCACACTCGGTTTCTCAGCAAGAGCTAAAAGAAGCCCGCCACTACACGACCGAACAAATCCGAGGCCGGATCGAAAGAGAGCGCGAGGCGCGCTCCTGAAAAGTCAAAGTCTCCCGCATTTAGGTGC
Source organism: Hsuehochloa calcarea (assembly GCA_036346395.1). Taxonomy (NCBI): domain Eukaryota; kingdom Viridiplantae; phylum Streptophyta; class Magnoliopsida; order Poales; family Poaceae; genus Hsuehochloa; species Hsuehochloa calcarea. The sequence goes on along the minus strand of CM070594.1, from coordinate 61,299,984 downwards.
ATGCAGACCGTTTCTCTGAAACAGGATATCACGGCTCGATAAGAGTGCAACCAATCCATACCCAAGATAACATCGAACGGCTCCATTTGAATAACTATCAAATTCGCCGTGAACTCCTCTCCATCAATGACAATAGAACACCCAGGACAAACAGTAGAACTAGCAATAATACCCCCAGGAGAACTAACCAACACTGACTGAGAAATCCATCAGCATACTCAAGTTCGCTCTTCTAGCAAACGCCGATTTAAACAAACGAAAAGGTAGCCCCCGAATCAAACAGGACTAAAGCATCAAACGAATCCACAAGCAAAGTACCTGTCACCACGTCAGGACGACCTGCGGACTCCGCTGTAGGCATGGCGTACACTCCAGGTGGCGCCATGGCGAAGGAAGACGATGTTGGGCGGCGAGCCCCAACAATCTCTTGTGGCGGTGCGGTGTAGAGCGGTCGTGCAACTGAAGCGGTGCGAAGGTGGCGGCCGCCGATGAGTACCCTCTTGGGCGCCCAAGTGAAGGAAATGGCATCGCCGGTGGAGCGATCATCATCCGAAAGATCCCGGCAGACCCATCAAGAAGAAGATGGCACAGCTCCCACTTGATCACGCTAAGCGGGGTTACGGCGACACACCCGCTCCTTGTGACCACTGCCGGCCACAATGACGGCAATCCCCGTCCAAGTGCACTTTCGGCAGCGCGTGTCCATCACCGCACTTAAAGCAAAGCATGCCCCGCCAGGGACAGACGAAGAGCCGAGTACTCGCAAAGGACGAGGCGCCAAGAAGGAACGGCCTCGGCGCTTAGACTCGAAAGATCTGCGGTCCTCCTTGAATTTCTTGAAAGCGGTCACAAGCACCCACTTCCCTCACTAGAGCTCCTCTTCCGTCACCACCGAAGCTACCATCCACCGAGGCTTGTCGCCTTTGTGAGTGCATCTCCAACTCCATGCCCCTAGCTTGCTCCACAACAGTCAGTAGTCACAGAGTGGAGTAGCTCCCAACACATGTCGGTACTCGAGGTGAGACCCGACGGAACCTCTTGGCTTTCGAAGATCATCGTTACATCTTGAAGGGACAAAGCGAACCAAGTTGTTGAACTCACCTCATACTCAAGAATAGACCTCTTCCCACGAGCAAAGGCCGTCAAGGCAACCTCCATCTTCCCAACAAAAGAATAGGGGTAGAACTTCCCCTTGAACTGATCTACAAAATTCTCCCAAGTGACTGGACCTTGAGTGGCGGTCCTCGAAGACAACACGACCTCCCACCAAATATCCGCTTTGTTGAAGAGCACGGATCTCTCCCACCAACTCTCTCAAAGAAAGCGGGGTCTCATCTTGGGCCCCAACCGGAGGCGTGTCAACAAAGAACCCCTCGACCATCGACTCAATCACACAGAGGTGGCTCCACGGAACCTCTTCCGCGGCCCCGACCTCCACGACCGCGGCCACCACGACCACGTCCTCTACCCCTCGGCATAGCTATCAACCACAATCAACAATACACAATGAGCTCAAAGCTCAAAATAAACTCCTTCATCAGTAAACAACATAACGGAAGCGTAAAAACTATATTCGTACCTCTCTCTAACCTACTGTGCACTAGTGTGTCAAATTTTAGGTTAGTTAACCATTAGCAAATTTTAGTTGATTTACTAATCTAAAACAAATTTTTAACAATTTTAGTTTGCCTAAGTTGTTAATCTATTCACCACGGACCTAAAGCCCGCTCTGATACCAACTGTAACACCCCAGCCCAACACTGAGCCTAGAATGCCACCACACTACACTTTAAACTAATAATTAATGACACACTATAAAATTACATCAAGAAATCATCAATAATCATAACAATGGATCAAACGATAATGAATAGTCAAGTAGAATAAAACCAGGTAAATATTCTAAAACAGCATCAACCAATGAATCCAAATTAATAAAGCAAATAGTCTAGTCCAATTGATGTCCTAAACTTTATTCAATAACTAACATGTCCATGTGTAAACCAATATTGAATGAATGATTATCATGGCGAATGATCATGTGTTCCATGTGCTCTACTCGCTCTCAGTTATGGCATCCTCGAAGATCACCTAAAAACAATAATAGAGCAAGGGTGAGTCCACGACTCAAGAAATACATCCATAAACAACGAACAATAATAAATCAACAAAGAATCAATAACTTCATTATCATCATATGCACTTCCATTCACATTCTCATTCATCAATCTCAAATATCAATGCAACTCTATTCTATATGTCCACATGCACTTCTTTTCACAGATATCGCAGATAGCGTGAGTGAATGCTCGCGACAACATTCACTCTCAAGCCCGTTCCTCCTCAAGGATCGGGGACCTCCTCCACTCCCGTGGAGTTGTGATCAATCATGATCACCTTCTCTTATGCAAAGATGCTTATGAATGCAAACATGCAAACTCCATCATAAACATCATATCCAACTTTCCATCATGCTCATCAACAAAGATATAAACATACCAATTATTTGTTTGCAATTAAACAGAATAAAAGCACAACAATAATGGTAATAGAAGATAAAGAAAACAGTGATCGATCATTGATCGCTGTCTACCATGCACTTGCCTTTACTAGTTGCGACGCACAATTTGACTCGAAGATGGCAACAAGTACGACGCTTCTCCTACATTAAATACACACAACTCAATACAAGCTACAGCATCATACGAATAACAATCAATATACAACGCCCCTACACGACCCCAAATATACCACGTTACGCCGGTACCGAAAAGCTACCCATTGCGGTCCGGTTACTAAAAAGAGCGTAACTTTTGACTCGAAAGTCCGATCACCACAAACCACCCCATTCTGGATTCTTTATAAAATTATCCATCTTTTCTTAGATTACACCGTCTTCTAATTAAATCATCTAACCCTCCGTATTTAGCCCGGAAAGTCGGTCTGTCCGCTTCGGAACAGCAGTCTTCCAAATTTCATAACTTTTGTTTTACTCAACCAAAATGCGCGTTCTCAGATCCTACAGAACCATTGGACAATTATCTACAACTTTCATGTAGATCAAAAACACTAATTAACCTGTTTACTATTTTTAATAACCGATCTACCAAAACAGCGCCGAAAGACGATAACCCTAAAAACAGCGGCCTTTCGAAAATCATATCTAGAAATCTACTTGTCCGATTGACGTAATAAAATATGCTAAAGAAAGCTATCGATATTATCTACAATTAACTAGTAGATGAGACTTCCAAAATTTGCCCTTAAGATACCCTAATAAATCATACAACATAACAGCATACTAATTGAATCTATTAATCAGCTTCTCTAATTAATCTTGATTATAATCTTCTAATTACTGCATGCAAATCACATTAATTAATCAACTACCATTGCAGCACTAATCGTTGAATGATAGTACTAACAACTGCAAGAGAACAAATCAACAAGACCTGATGACGTGCGGCGATAATGCCACGCAGATCGCAAAGACACAAAGAATCGATGGATCGGTCGGCGGCGGTCTGCGGCGCGCAGCTTGGCTTCCACGCGGTCGCTGGCACACGGCAGCAAGCACTCCAGGCCGGCTCGGCAGCAGTGCCGCAGCAGAAGAAAACAACCGGCAGCACAGGCGGCTTCCACGCGGCCAAGAACGCAGAAGAAGATCTGACCACCACGGCAAAGAAGCAAGATTCTGCGGCGGCGGCGGCCAGCGAGAAAAAACAATGCGGCACGCACAAAGAAAGCAAAGATCAAGCAAATAGGAACGCAAGATCGGCGGCCAAGAAGCAACAAAGCGATCTTTGACTTCTACCGGCAACAACAATAAAGAAGACGACGGCGGCGACCTTGAGCGCGAGGAGGCACGGCGACCAGCTGCAGCGCAGGAAGAAAAAGCTGGGGAAAGAAACTAACGGCGGCGGCTCGTGGAATAGCAAAAGAGAAACTAGGGTTTTTAAGAAAATCCACACTATTTATACAGCCCACAAAAATTCCGAAAATCTATTTTCGAAATTCTTTTATTTAATTACGAAAAAGCCCTTAAGACGATTTTAATTAATTATTTACTAATACCATTAAATTAATTACTCTCCGAACATTAGGACGCGATTATTAAAATTAATATTATTTTCAGGGTATCACACCTTAGATCCACCGTGCCAACACCAAAAACAGAAGCATGCGACCCATTCCCCATTAGGACGGAGGAAGCCCCGGCTGCCTGATAAGAAGAAACCAAGAAAATATCATAACATACGTGAACATTAACTCCAGTATCAACCCACCAATCAGTGAATTGATATGCTGAAAATACAACAGGTGGATTACTGTTGGACCGAAAAGGCGACTAGAGGGGGGGTGAATAGGAGCACGCTCACTTTTTCATAAATAATGGATCAATAAAACTTTACTCCAGTAGCTATGGAAGCTATGAAGATCAGCATATCAGTAGAGCGGAAGACTAATATTGAATCCAATAAAAACCCCAAAGCGATAGGACAAAATCAACAAAGATTAAAGAGAAACAATCTACTGGCGGTCGGACCGCTGCCTAACTGGCGGTCGGACCGATTCTCGACCGGTCTGACTGGTGGCTATGGGCGGTCTGACCGCCGGTGTACAGAACAGAAGAACAGCCCCGATGACGAAGATGGAAATAGATGAAACTTTTGATCTACTAATTCAAACTTGATCAAACTTGGAACACACCTTCTTTATGATAACAGGGACCTATTCCAATTGAATATTATGATAATTCTTGGAGGAATCAAGATCTTTTTCCGTTTGATCAAAGAAAGATTCAAAACCGGGTCAAAACCAAAACTAGGTCAAAGCTCTTGCTCATGGGTGATTGAAGATCAAGATGATCCTAGATAGATTCCTACACGTCACAGCAAGCTAGATCACGTGAAGAAACCAAACAAAAACTCACGGATCAAAGAAAGACCTAAAATTATCAAATAGAGAGAAGGAACGCAATGAAAAAAAACAGTGATCAAACTTCCTTTGATTGATTGATATGATCAGGGCTTACAGCCACTCCATCAATGGAGGACAATGCTCAATCCAAGAGCACGAAAATTACATCAAACATTAAGAACCCTAGCCTCCACAAAAGCTCTCCCTAAGAAAATTATGGTTTACAAGAATTGCAAAAGAGGCGAAGCGATGGTGCAGCCACCACCCTCTCCTATTTATAGTGGAGGCTTAAACCTTCTAGAAGTTTGATCCTATTGGGCTCCAGTTAAGGACCAAAACAAACGGGACATACACACGTATTTTAATGTGTCGTTTTTATCTTCCTTTGACCTAACTAGCTCCCCTTGCTCCATCTTGCGCCTCGGATTAGCTAAAAGATCACCCTTGTCCATCTTGCGTCACGCTTGAGTTCATTGACCTCACCCGGCATCGTCGATCGTTCTGGACCTCAGCTCTCCAAGTCTAGTCCCGATCATCCTCGCCGTTGACCGTCGTTGACCACCAAGCAACCTGCACAACAATAGACAAGTAAACCGAATTTGGGAACAAATTCTTCACAACTTAACCCATGTTAGTCAAAACATGCATCATGCAACATATATACCCTGAAACTCATGACTTTGGCCTAACACACGAATATTGCCGCCACACCGGGCGACGAACAAAGTGAAAACCGGTCAGACCGCCCTCCGGGGCCGGTCTAACCGCTCACCCTGGCCGGTTGTAAGATCGAGGTGGCCGACTAGAGGGGGGTGAATAGGCGGTTTTAAAAATCTTTCGCGCTAAACCAATATATAAATGCGGAAGCTAATAGCCAATTGGTTTTGCACAATTAAAACCTAAATCAACTAGGCTCAACTAAGTGCACCAACAATACAAGAGAGCAATCAAACAATGATATATATAAGCAATTAAAGCATGTAATATAAATTGCTCAAAGTAAAGCACAAGTAAAAACAAGATGGACACAATTATGTTTTACCGTGGTGTTCGGAGACTTGCCGGTCTCCCCTAATCCACGTTGAGGTAAGCCCAACCCGCGTTGGACCGGCTCCTCAAATGAGCACACACCTCCGAGGTAAGTCCAACACTTGGACCGGTTCCAAACCGAACCAACACCTCGCTCCACTATGGTTGCTCTTCCTCCACTCCGGAGATGGCGAGCACCAAACCACTCACAACCGTCGGGCCTTCTCACAAGCTTCTTGAGAAGGTCACCGAGCACGACGCCTCCACGCCGTCTAGGTGTCGGCAAACACCAAGAGTAACAAATCCGAACTTTCACTTGAACTAATCAAGTGTCAACGCTCACGTGGATACACAATCCACTACCTAAGGCAACACATGCACTTAGGGTTTACTCTCTAATCTCACCAAGTGCAACACATGCACAAAAGAGAATAGAGGCTTGCTCTTAGCTCAAAGAATGAGTGTATCACTTAACAATAATTCCAGCAACCTCCCACAACCGGCCAAGGTGGCTATATATAGCCCACACACAAAAACTAGCCGTTGGGAGACAAACCCCTGAAAAATCAGGGAAATCGGAAGTTCCGCCGTACAAAGGCCGGAACTACCGCAGGAGAGAGAAAAGGCACCGCAACGGCTATATCAGACGAGAAACTAGCCGTTTGATTTTTAGTCCGGAACTACCGCCAACTAAATATCGGAAGTTCCGATTCTTCGGAAGTTCCGCTCAACACATAGCGGAACTACCGCACATTGAATTTTGGCTAAGTCCCCAAAATGGTGCTTCTCTGGAAAAAACCAACCGCCGGATTCCGGAGCATCCGATAAATCGGAAGTTCCGCTCAAAACACTCCGGAACTTCCGCACTTGGAGAATCGGCTAAGTCCCTAAACCGGCCGCTCTCTGGAAAAAACAAGCCGCGGAAAATCGGACCGTCCGGGTGCGGAACTTCCGCCGTTAAGAAACCGGAACTTCCGATTTTCCTGACAGAAATCAGAAATGGCTTTTTCAACAACTTCAATTTCAAAACACATTTGCTAATTGACAAGCCATGCCAGCAAGGGTCACAAGCAAGATTCCCAACAAGTTGCAAAACACATTTGCCAACTTTTGGAATCATACCACAAGGAAAAAGGTACATGGACTTTCACCATTTGCAAAACGCATTTGCAAACTTAAGTCACATGCTACAAGGGTTGAATGCATGAGCATCGGCTATTTGCAAAACACATTCGCAAATAATAGCTCCATGCATAGATGAGCTAGAGCAAACATAATGAGCTATCAACACATGACTAACTCAACCTACTAGTTAAGACCCCTCTTAATAGTACGACAACCTATACTAGCAATCCGGTCTTCCAACCAAACACCAAGACCGGTAAAGACTAGGAACACATCCTTAGCCCTAGCTAGTCATACCTTTGCCTTGCATTGTCTTGAAGCTTGATGGCGCACATCAACACTTCAAGTCCGGTCTTTAACTTTGACAATCATCAACACATGATGATTTCTTCACTTCGGATCTTGACTTGAACATCATCAACACATGATGATTTCTCCATCCAGTCTTCACATGCATCAACACATGATGCATTCCTTCATTGACCTCCATCAACACATGATGGGTCTTCTCTTGTCTTGATGATCAACCCATGATCATCTCTTCTTGATAAGCATCAACTCATGATGCATCAAATACGCCAAGCTCTTGACTTGATGATCAACTCATGATCATCCCAAGTCTTCATCATCCTGGAACATAACCTAAATATCCAACTCATGGAAAATGTTAGTTCCACAATGTGATCATCATTAATTACCACACCATACCATTAACTCATAATGGTGGGACAAGATACCTCAATCTTTCCTCTTTGGTAATTGATGATAACCACTAAATTCTCATAAATTTAATGATGATAAATGAGAGAACAATTGAGTATATAAACTACACAAGTTATATATACTCTAACATGAGTATACAAGAACTACACAAGTTCTATATACTCATAACATGAGTATATACGAACTACACAAGTTTTGTATACTCAAAGGTTTTGTTTCAACGTAAAGATCCTTAGTATATGTGGAAAATGGAATATGGATCAATACTAATGAAACCACAAAGTATAGGATAAAACTCCCCCTAAATGTGTGCATACACAAATGTGTAATGAGGTCATATGCACATATTCAAGTTTAACTTAAGGTTGAGTTCAATCCTATATTTTGGATCCGAGAAATGCAACATTATATAAATTGAGATGTCGATTGCATACCTCGTTGTGTTTCACCTTTATATCCAAATGAGACTACACAAAGATAATACTTGATAAAAGAGTTAGTCTCATATTTGGATTTGTCATTAATCACCAAAACAATCCATTAACTCATAATGGCGGGTCTAGATCTTTCAATCTCCCCCTTTTTGGTGATTGATGACAAATCCATTATCAATAACAACATTTGGATATTTATAGACATAAGATAAGAATTTAAACTAATGAACTATGTCTATGCGTCATATGAGGTGAAACATAAAGCATTAAAACATTTTCCCCCTTGCATGTATTTTCCCTCTTTTGGCATGTCTAAACAAATCAATCATCCAAATGAATATTGATAAACATTCTCCCCCTTTTGGCATAAATCACCCAAAAACACAATATAAATCTAAGCCAAAAGGAGCCTTTGCAAATGGATACCACTTGCAAGAAAAAGAGGTTGGTCACAAAAAGTATGAATTGAACTTATATGACCAAGGTGGAATATTGTTCTCAAGATATGAGAGGAGAAACAAGAATAGGTTACAAACCTATTGATCATAACATTCTCCACAATGAAAATCAAAACATTGAGAACCACTTGAAATGATAGTTGAAACATATTCAACTAACCTCCCCATTTTTGAAAAGAAATATAGATAACCTCTCTTTTTAACACAAACTATGTTGAGAGAACATAAAGAACGATGCTTGAGAGAGATTTTTATAAAAATTTTGACAGAGTTTCTCTTGTAAAGAAGGACATCCACGACAGGAGACAAGAAGATATAATCAACCACAAATATATTCATTCATAATCACATCTCATCCACATCTCATCCACATCTCATGCAAACATAGATCATGACATAAAAAACATGTTCTCACACAGAGTACCAAAAGATAGCATAGCCACAATAAGAGTCAAACAGCCAGGTAGTCATAAGATATTACAATTTTTGCATACAAGGTCTAATGACCTAAATAGAACAAATGGCTACTACTCAGCAGGAGGGTCTTGAGGATGATCGACTGGAGGAGCAGCAGGAGGACCGCCAGGAGGAGAGCGAAAGCGACGCCGTCCAAAGTGAACTGGTGGAGGAAACTGTTCGGCGAATCTGGCTGAAAGCGCGTCAAGACTGGCCGAGTGGGCGTCGAGTCTGGAAGTGGTCGCCTCCTGGAAAGCATCCAATCTGGCAAAGGTGGCTGCCTCAAACGCATCCAGTCTAGAAGTGGTCGCCTCCTGGAAGGTATCCTGGGATGCCCTCATCTCCAACAAGGTGGCATAAATCTGATCCATAGTGGCTATACCTTGTGGAGGAGCAGCAGCAGCAGCAGCAGGAGGTGCGGCCAGTGCCTGTTGGAGCACGCCTAAGATTGGCAGGGATTGGAGGACCTTCTCTTGGTTTATAGGCTTTATGTGCTGAAGGTAAAGCTCCATTATAATCAGTTTGTTTAATGATCAAAGCCATAATGTAAGGTGCAAAGTTTATCCGTTTGACTCGATCATTCTTTGTTCCTGCTATCTCTCTTATGATTACATCCACAACATCAAACTTCCTTCCATGCATGATGCATTCCAATATATTCCAAACATGCCCTCTAATTGCATCATAATTCCCGCTCTTTGGTAATATGGTATGGTTAATGATCCTATTTACCAAGCTAGGAATAGGAAGAAGTCCTGTGATCTTACCAGGGACAAATCTTTGAGTGGTGTCATAAAATTCATTCCAAGCAGAAAGAGGGAGAACTGTGCCATCATAAATTTTCTCATATCTACTCGACTCGACATCCAATGCACGTTCAAACCCACGTTTTGGCAGAATGTCTCACTGCTCTGTCATCCAAGTGAGCTGAGAAAAATCAGGAGGAATGCACACTGTGGCATAGAATTGACGGATGATCTCATCACTATAGTTGCACTTTATTGCCACAAGGTTGTGAATCCCAGCTCGCTGGAAGAGCCTGTATGTACCCTCATATCTGTCAAGTCCATTGAGGTAGGACCAATTGATGTACTTGTGATCAGCGAATGGTTTGTTTGGTCCATAAAAGAGATCATAAACTCGCCTTTGAAATTTGGTATGAAAACGAGGGTCATCACTGTTTCCTGGAAGTGAGTATTGATCTTTATCCCTAAGAATAGTGTAGTCGTCTGCTGTAAGTCCTTTAAGATCAATTTCAATCTCTTAGGTTCTCCTAGTTCCTCATCGATTCATACTCGATTCTTCTCTGATCCACTTTCTTCTCGATCTGAATTATCGATTCTTCCTCATTTCTTGAAGAAGATGCTCCAAGATCCGAATAGTGCTTTGGGACCGACATCTTCATCCTAGGCATCTTCAAGAACAACAATGAATGGAATGTCGAGTTTGAATCAAATGAACATGTGATTTTACATTTGCCGGGACAATCGGAAGCTCATAAGTTTAACGCGGAACTACATAGCGGAAGTTCCGCGCTCTTAACAAATGAAGTTCCGATTTTCCTGGGCCGACTCTAGGGCAATGATAAATTTTGATTTTTCAGTATTTTGATGGATTGAGTCCATGGAAACGATGCATAAACATCATACAATACTGAATAAACTAGTTTGCCCAAGAATCTATCACAGATTTCATCGACATTTCATTTTCCCCCAAAAACTTAACCTAGGGTTCATAAGAGGTGAAAATCCAGGAAGGAATTGGAAATACCTTGAGCAAGGGAGAGATTGAACCCTGGAAAAGAGATTGAAAGGTCGAAATTGAAGAAATCGCCGAAGAAGAGTCAAAGATTTCTGTGGAGTTTTTGGAGAGAAGAGAAGAGGGCTCGGGACTGAAGACTGCGGCTGGAGAGAGAGAGAAATAACGGAGGAACCGCAGGTAATAAAGTCTTCTCAACTACCAGAAGGCGGAAGTTCCGCAGAACAACAGCGGAAGTTCCGATAGCGGAAGTTCCGCGCCTGGAGAGCCGGAAGTTCCGATTATTCTGACGCTTCGGAAGGAGCTGAAAACGGAAGCTCCGCAAATCAACAGCGGACGTTCCGGAAAAAAACGGAAGTTCCGCACCTATAAGGCCGGAAGTTCCGATTATCCTGACACTTCAGGAAAGATCTTGGAATTTGATTTTTATGCAAATGATCCCTAGTTTTGCACTCAAATAAATATCATTCAGGATCATTGTACATTAAAAGGACTAATGTCTATCCAAGAAAAATAATTTTTATGAATTTAGTTTTGATTTTGCAAATGAAGTCTCATTTTCATGAAATTAATCAAAACAACTCAAAGAGAACATTTTGTTGATTTTAAAGCATCCAATTTTATGTATGAGTCATAAATGCCATTTTGAACCTTTTCATAAGAATAGTTTTGGTTCATATGGAAAAACTCACTTAAGTGCTAGAAAGTGACCACTTAGGTCAAAGTAGGATTTTGGACGAATTTCAAAATCAAATAACTTTTTCTAGGTTGGTCTTTTGGAAATTCTTTGAATACCAAAAATGTTTAGAATAACCAACTCTAGGTTTTTTATTTTGACAAGATTTTCAAATTCCTTTTAGAATAGATTTTACACAAAAATCTAGTTTTATGTCAAAACAAGATACTATAATGTAGGATTTTGGCTAGAAATGCATTTTTACTTAAAATAGTTTTTTTTTTAAAGCCAAAACCTTTGGTAAATCTTTGAAAAGCATTTGTATACCTTTTGCAACTAGTTTTTCAAAGAATTACTAATAATTATGAAATTTTGACTTTTGGCTAAAAGGCTTATTTTTGAAAAACAATACTAGCACTTAATTTATTTGGGCACATTTAGGGATGTGATATACATGCTATGATTTAGCACTCCCCCTTAATGTGCCACTTTCAACTTGCTCAAGATATTAATAATGAACATTATGAACATAGAGCAAGAACACCCCTTTTTAAAAGATTTTCATGAGATGCAACCTACACAAGGCATAAGGGCTAGATACTTCAATGTAAATACTTGTTACCGAGATGGCATTGGTTCTTGATGTGAAACGATTATCCTCAAACTTGGCTCCAATTTGATATATGATGACATCCATCTTTATATGAATAAGCCAAGCCTCCAATGCCTCTCCAAGTACCTATTAAGCATTTAAGCGCATTTTGGTACCCAAAACTAGGTTGGGTCCACGAATGTTAGTCACAATGGATTTGGGCACCCAAATGGCCCTAGCATTAGTTTTATGTGAACTAACTATTCTAGCAAACACATTGCCATTAATATCCTTCCTAAGCAAATATTGATCATTATAAATAATGGGCTTAGGAGTGATACCTTTGGGACAATCCTTACTCATATGTCCCTTTTCCTAAGAATTGTAGCAAGTTCAAGTTTGTATTCGTCTTTTACCTTCTTTACTTGCTCCTTGCCGGTTTGCCTCTTCTTTGATGACAATTGCTTGTCATTCACCTTGTTAGGACACACCGAGGCGAAGTGGCCCTTTCCTTTGCATCCATGGCACTTGATATTCTTCGTGTGCCTTGCGTTGTGCCTTGTCTTGCTTGTCTCCTTTTTCTTAGGAGTGAAGCCAATTCCACTCTTATCTTGCAAGCGTCTTTGCTTGCTCAATATATCGTCAAGAGTGGCCTTCCCTTTTAGGCCTCTTTCCAAGTCATTCTTCAATTTGTTGACTTGGGCCTTGAGCTCATTGTTTTCCTCTACAATGTTAGTATTGCAAGATATGGAGGAAATAGTAGCATCTATTTTGGAGCAACAAGGCATATCAATTAAATCCTCACATGAGGTGGATAAATTAGCCTTAGATGAAATGCAAGATGTAGGAACTACGCATGGCATATCATCTAATAACTTGCATGTAATGCCTATATCCACCTTGGACTTATTAAGATCCTTGAGAAGGAGAGTCTCATGAGCTTCTTTTAGCTCTTCATAAGAATCCTTGAGAGAAAGAAATTCTTTCTTCAAGACTTTGAATTTTGACTTCTCCTTGCCAAGATATTCATTTAAGTCTTCTAACATTTCCATCAACTCATCATAGGTGGGTTCTTCATTTTCGTTTACCTCATTATTACCTTTAGCCATGAAGCATTGAGTTGATGTGGAGGGAGTTGAGGAGTCCTTATTTTCGTTGTCGGAGCTTGAAGTTGAGCATTCTTCTTCCGACATCCATTCTTGTGTGCAATCATCACTAGTTGAAGTGGATAATTCATATTGATCTTGAATATATGTCCACATCTCATGAACGTTCTTGAGATTGCATATGGCATCAAAAGGTCTACGCCAAAGCACTAAATAAGGCGTTAGTAGCTTGAGCGTCGAGATGTAAGCATTTCTCTTCCTCAATGGTTGGAGCAAAATGATTCAATGGAGGAGAAAAGCCTACATCTACAATCCGCCATATTTTTGGACTCATGGCCCTAAAATAACAAGACATGCGGATTTTCCATTGAGTATAATTTGTGCCATCAAATATAGGTGCTTCACCTAGGTGCACTAAATCTCTAGTTGCCATCCTTTACTCTCTAGACGGTTAAGTCTAATAAATGAGAGACCAAGCTCTGATACCACTTGTAAGATCGAGGTGGCCGACTAGAGGGGGGTGAATAGGCGGTTTTAAAAATCTTTCGCGCTAAACCAATATATAAATGCGGAAGCTAATAGCCAATTGGTTTTGCACAATTAAAACCTAAATCAACTAGGCTCAACTAAGTGCACCAACAATACAAGAGAGCAATCAAACAATGATATATATAAGCAATTAAAGCATGTAATATAAATTGCTCAAAGTAAAGCACAAGTAAAAACAAGATGGACACAATTATGTTTTACTGTGGTGTTCGGAGACTTGCCGGTCTCCCTAATCCACGTTGAGGTAAGCCCAACCCGTTGGACCGGCTCCTCAAATGAGCACACACCTCCGAGGTAAGTCCAACACTTGGACCGGTTCCAAACCGAACCAACACCTCGCTCCACTATGGTTGCTCTTCCTCCACTCCGGAGATGGCGAGCACCAAACCACTCACAACCGTCGGGCCTTCTCACAAGCTTCTTGAGAAGGTCACCGAGCACGACGCCTCCACGCCGTCTAGGTGTCGGCAAACACCAAGAGTAACAAATCCGAACTTTCACTTGAACTAATCAAGTGTCAACGCTCACGTGGATACACAATCCACTACCTAAGGCAACACATGCACTTAGGGTTTACTCTCTAATCTCACCAAGTGCAACACATGCACAAAAGAGAATAGAGGCTTGCTCTTAGCTCAAAGAATGAGTGTATCACTTAACAATAATTCCAGCAACCTCCCACAACCGGCCAAGGTGGCTATATATAGCCCACACACAAAAACTAGCCGTTGGAGACAAACCCCTAAAAATCGGGAAATCGGAAGTTCCGCCGTACAAAGGCCGGAACTACCGCAGGAGAGAGAAAAGGCACCGCAACGGCTATATCAGACGAGAAACTAGCCGTTTGATTTTTAGTCCGGAACTACCGCCAACTAAATATCGGAAGTTCCGATTCTTCGGAAGTTCCGCTCAACACATAGCGGAACTACCGCACATTGAATTTTGGCTAAGTCCCCAAAATGGTGCTTCTCTGGAAAAAACCAACCGCCGGATTCCGGAGCATCCGATAAATCGGAAGTTCCGCTCAAAACACTCCGGAACTTCCGCACTTGGAGAATCGGCTAAGTCCCTAAACCGGCCGCTCTCTGGAAAAAACAAGCCGCGGAAAATCGGACCGTCCAAAAGGAACTTCCGCCGTTAAGAAACCGGAACTTCCGATTTTCCTGACAGAAATCAGAAATGGCTTTTTCAACAACTTCAATTTCAAAACACATTTGCTAATTGACAAGCCATGCCAGCAAGGGTCACAAGCAAGATTCCCAACAAGTTGCAAAACACATTTGCCAACTTTTGGAATCATACCACAAGGAAAAAGGTACATGGACTTTCACCATTTGCAAAACGCATTTGCAAACTTAAGTCACATGCTACAAGGGTTGAATGCATGAGCATCGGCTATTTGCAAAACACATTCGCAAATAATAGCTCCATGCATAGATGAGCTAGAGCAAACATAATGAGCTATCAACACATGACTAACTCAACCTACTAGTTAAGACCCCTCTTAATAGTACGGCAACCTATACTAGCAATCCGGTCTTCCAACCAAACACCAAGACCGGTAAAAGACTAGGAACACATCCTTAGCCCTAGCTAGTCATACCTTTGCCTTGCATTGTCTTGAAGCTTGATGACGCACATCAACACTTCAAGTCCGGGTCTTTAACTTTGACAATCATCAACACATGATGATTTCTTCACTTCGGGATCTTGACTTGAACATCATCAACACATGATGATTTCTCCATCCCGAGTCTTCACATGCATCAACACATGATGCATTCCTTCATTTGACCTCCATCAACACATGATGGGTCTTCTCTTGTCTTGATGATCAACCCATGATCATCTCTTCTTGATAAGCATCAACTCATGATGCATCAAATACGCCAAGCTCTTGACTTGATGATCAACTCATGATCATCCCAAGTCTTCATCATCCTGGAACATAACCTAAATATCCAACTCATGGAAAATGTTAGTTCCACAATGTGATCATCATTAATTACCACACCATACCATTAACTCATAATGGTGGGACAAGATACCTCAATCTTTCCTCTTTGGTAATTGATGATAACCACTTAAATTCTCATAAATTTAATGATGATAAATGAGAGAACAATTGAGTATATAAACTACACAAGTTATATATACTCTAACATGAGTATACAAGAACTACACAAGTTCTATATACTCATAACATGAGTATATACGAACTACACAAGTTTTGTATACTCAAAGGTTTTGTTTCAACGTAAAGATCCTTAGTATATGTGGAAAATGGAATATGGATCAATACTAATGAAACCACAAAGTATAGGATAAAACTCCCCCTAAATGTGTGCATACACAAATGTGTAATGAGGTCATATGCACATATTCAAGTTTAACTTAAGGTTGAGTTCAATCCTATATTTTGGATCCGAGAAATGCAACATTATATAAATTGAGATGTCGATTGCATACCTCGTTGTGTTTCACCTTTATATCCAAATGAGACTACACAAAGATAATACTTGATAAAAGAGTTAGTCTCATATTTGGATTTGTCATTAATCACCAAAACAATCCATTAACTCATAATGGCGGGTCTAGATCTTTCACCGGTCTGACCGCCACCTATTGGCCGGTCAGACCGCCAGCTGGGACTTAGCCGTTTTTCCTCTCTGAAAAACCGAAACCTACTGGAATTTTCAAACCAATAGAACTTTTGACTGGAGACTCCAAAAATTATGAGACCAAGTGCAATAGAATCCCGTCTCTTTCCTACACACTCTATTTTTGGCCCAGCTCAAAATAACACTTTTTAAGTTCACCGGTCCGACCGCCGCCTATGGCCGGTCGGACCGATTTGGGACCGGTCTAACTGCCATGCTACGACCGGTGAGACCGGTTACTACCTGACAGTTCTAAAACTTGTCGAAAACACATAAAACGACAAACCATAAACGTCATTGCCAATTGTCACATCATCCTAAGATCTGGAACATATCCCTATGATATCCACAATTACCATACCTCCTGTTGAGGCCTCGCATATGATCACGTTGACAGCGTTTTTATTTGGCTATACACCATCCTTGCTCTTGTGAAAATGATAGTCTTTCGCCATATGATCATTTTTCCCACACACAAAGCAGGTGATGTTCCTCATATCATTCTTCTCAGTTTTTTTTTCTTAAAGCTAGTTGTCTTTTTTGGTTTAAGGCTTTTGTTATTCTTGTCATATCTCTTCTCTATGACATTTGCATTGATCTGATTATTCTGATTGGAAGTGCTTGGTGTATCTTTTGCTCTTGCCTTTTCTTCCACATCAAGGGCAGCAATGAGATCCTCAATAGATATCTCTTCCCTCTTGTGCTTTAAGCCAATGGCAAAACTCCGCCATGAAGTAGGAAGTTTGGCGACAATGCCCGCAGCCACAAACTTAGGAGGCAAAACACAACCCAGATGTACAATATCTCCAACTAGCAACAGTATCTCATGAGCCTGTGAAACTATCGACTTAGTATCGTCCATGCTATAGTCGAAGAATTGCTCCCACATATAGAGTCACCAACCATCCTCAGCTTCGGCATATTTGTGCTTAAGTGCATCCCACAACTCTGTGACGGACTTGAAGTCCATGTACACATCATAGAGCTGGGTGGATAGTATGGTCAGTATGCATCCAAGGGATGTGTTGTTATCTATGTCAAAACGCCTGGTCTGTTCATCCGTAATTGGATACTGTGTATGGATCACCCACCACAGCCCCAAAGACATGAGCCAAAACTTGACCCTTGTCTGCCATCTATGAAAGTTCTGACCAGAAAACCTCTCAGGTTTCATAGCATCATAAGCACCAGCCATTGCTAGATCACAAAAATATCCACACTAAGGTTTCTGGAGTGTTGAAAATGTGGACAACATTTTAATTCCAAATTTTATTATGAGATAAAGATCATAAATAACTAGTGATACATAAATCGATGCTAACAGCAGGCTACACATTGCACTTCTAAACATACTCAATATCATAATTATAACAGAATATACTGGTCGTACACACAACTTACAATATAGGTCGATGAAGAATAGGAAGCAGTGCATTCTCGATGCAGTGTAAATCGTAGACTTCGTAGTGTAACAAGCGGTCGCGCAAATACGCTGCCCTGAAACCTTATTACCGCCCCGTGCAGGTGAACTATGCGACAATGGTTCGGAGATACCACTCACCCTCTTTCCCGGTGCACACCAAGGAGAAGGAACGACTTGGTTCAAAAGCACAACCCTCCAGCATAAGAGAATAGAGAGGAAGAAGAATAAAAAGAATTGGAATGAAAAAAATTTATCTCATTTAATTTGGACCTCTCGAAAACCTTTTAAGGATTGAGTCAATTACTCTCTAGTAACTGCTCAATAAAGCACACATTAGAACACTGGTAACTGCTAATTAAAAACTAATTAATGGTAATTAAGCGGTATTTATTATATCCTGATTACACGTTGGTCTTCAATTTTGACAACTGGTCTACAACTTTGACCACGTTTTCTCAGGGAGGTCCAAGAGGATCTCCCGAAGAGGTCCAAAAGAAATATCCAAGGGAGGTCCACGAGGATCTCCCGAAGAGGTCCAATGGGACCACAATCAGTGGCGTAGCTGGCCCAGCTGTGGGACTCGGGCCGGCCCAGCAATGGGAAGTAGCGGCACGCTTCTTCACTGTAAATAGTCGCTTGATCATGAAAAAATTCATATGCCCAGCTCCGCCCCTGACCACAGTGTTCCACACCCTCTTGGAGTGATCCAAAGGAGGTCCAAAAGATCTCTCAAATAGGTCCAAGGAGACCACGGTGTTCCGACCACACACTCTTGGAGTGATCTAAGGGAGGTCCAAAAGATATCTTGGAGGTCCAAGAGGATCTCCACACTCCAAGAGGAACTCCTGGAGGTTCAAGAGAAATCTCTAAGGGGTCCAAGAGGATCTCCCGAAAAGGTCTAAGTAAAACTCTCACTGGTCATATGAGAAATACACGGTCAGTAAAAGAAAGATGTACTTGGTTCACGATCGTGCATCACTAGTCATAAGTCACGCGATTGCTACGCGAATAAAGGCGCGCGCGTGCGTATGTGTGACTTTAGCTATAGTCCTCCTCATATCATCCCATAACATGTATCAAGGGGTGACAATGACTCCACCTTATAAATTGTTCTCCCACCACTTAACTAGACAGTATGGGATTAAACTATGCATACAGACAGTATGGGATTAAACTATGCATACTTTAAAATTTAAGAATAAATGAATCTTTACAAATAAGGGCTCAATTCTAACAATATCACCTGGAGCATAATCCCTGGATGTTATAGATAAGAGCTCTATGGGATAATTGGCTTCATGGTGTGATGTTTTTACCTAAAAGCCTTTTCTACTTACTACGTAAAAAATAAGATGAAGATCTGATATAAAGAGGCTTGTCGTCTATGTACTCCATTCACTACTTTCTATTATTCATTATGTTCTCTCCAAACCATATTCAATTTACTCGGAATCCTTTCAAAAAGAAAATTTAGATTGGGATCAAAAGCAAATCATCATGTATGCTCTGTCAAAAGCAAATAATCCGATATATAGATTGGTGCTAATCAAACAAAACGGTAACAGGGAATTCGAGTTCGTGAAGACGGGGGAAATTGAATCTAACTACACATAGATTGCTGCTAATCAAACAAACCGAAGACAGGAAATACATGTTCATGAAGAAAGGGAAAAATGATAATACAACTACACTCGTGTACATCGTATATATATACAGATGTTATCGAACGAAAATATAGGCACTATGCCCAAATTTTCGGGGACAAAACTGAGACATGGAATGCAACATATGTACGCTTGCCAGTCTACAGTTTAGCTTACACTGATGTTTATTGATCACAACAATGATGCAATTGGAAGCACCCTGAAGAGACGGTACCTGCCGCCAATAGCAAGGTACTATGGCGATCAAGTTCATATCAAGAGATCAGAAACCCATCCCAAGTCCGGCCCGTCGTCTTCCGTCGCCTGCGGCAGCGCTGCGGCCAGCATCATCTTCCTCGTATTGATCTCTTGCACTACAAGCATGAGCTTTTCCATGTCCATGCTCACGCTAACTTGCTCTGTTGCCTGCAGCATCCTTCCCTCCACTGGAGACAGAGGAGGTGACTCCCACGCCGTCAACGTCGACTTGGGCGAAAGCGTGGCGGCCGCGTCGTCGACCACCCGGAGCTCCTTGTCCGTGTGCGCGAAGAAGCAAACCGGACGGGCGCACCTGGCGCCAGCGCGGCACGGGCGCGTGCGGTAGCGCGACGGGTGCAGCCACATCTCAAAAGTCCCGTGCGCGAATGGGCACCCCGCGCCCCGGGGGCACGCGCCGCCGGGCCGGCGGCGGAAGTCCGGGCACGGGTCCCCGGAGTAGGCCACGCGCCGAGGGTCGCGGCGCCGCGCGGACTCGCCCGGGTGCGCGTACGGGCACGACGTCCACTCGTGCGCCCGCGCGCGAGGGCACCGCCGCACCTTGAACTCGTACATCATATACTCCTCGTAGTCCTCCGGCGCCAGCGCCTCAGCGTCGAAAAAACACTGCCGCGGCGTGGCCAGGAGCTCCGGCGTTATCGCCGCCGTCACAGGCCGATCCTGCAAGGAGACGCGAGCCATCATCGATCGGATCAAGTTATCAACGAGAGCGTAGCCGGCCGTGTCTGTGCCCGTGAGCTGATCCAAACGAGCTGCTGCTAGCTACACCTGCAGTACGCGAGATGATGATGCGATCGGCGAGCGCGCGGCGCGGCTTTTATAGGCGCGGGCGCCGTCGGGTGGAGCAAAGGAAAGCGACACGATGGAGGTGTTCGAGTTCGCGGTGTATTGGGTCGGAGGCTTGGCGGCGTCCGGTCCGGGTTTGTGTGTCCCGGCGGGCATGTACGTGGTGGAGTGGGCTCGGCGCACGTGGATCGGTTCGGAAGCGCCCAGCTGCATGCTGCGCGACACGTCTCGGGGTGGTGTTCTCGGGAGCTGTCTCGCTTTTGCTGCCGTGATCAGGCGAGGCCGTCCCGGCAAGTGTGTGGCGCTTCCTGTCAGCGGCAGCGGCAGCCGAAGCCGAGGAGGAAAACTACTCTATTGCTATAATACTGTCCTGGGTTTGGCTAGCTGTTAAGCTTAGAGCCCGCGACGAGGCGGTGGGATTTCGTAACTGCTACGGCGCTTGCTATTCTAAGTATTTGAGTAGAGTTCGAGTTGGAGTCGAACTGTTGCACGCTCTATGACAAGACAAGAGCAATACCTAAAGGAGACAAGAGCAATACCTAAAGGAGTTGCGTTGTAATGTGCATTAGGTAGGCCTTCGAAGCGAACATATATCTTATATTTGCATGAAGGAGCTGTTGGAGACACTACAAGAAGCAACGCAAGCTGTGGTCGTCGTCTGCCCAAGGATAAGTGCCGCCGAGGATTGATTCTGTATTGAAATTTTGCTGCCGGCGCCTGCACTGCACGGGAGCTTTTATTGAATCGAGCAAACGGTATCAGCTTCAGGCCTCCAATCTTGTCGGCCTTTACCAGCACCCCGTCGCATTTGGGCTGATGTCCAGTGTGGGCTCTACATGGGATGTTGCCGATTTTTAGCTCATGAAAGCCCACCTCGAACACGGGGGGACGCACCAACCGAACCGACAGACGTCCAGTCGCTCCATCCATGAAGATCGCGCGCGTTTTTCTTGGTACGACATTGCCGTCTGGTCTCCTTTCCATCATGTGGCCGCCACTCGGAATTATTACGCATTAAGTTAATCACCGATCGACCGATGCGCGTGAGAGATGCGATCCGTGCGAACAAATCCTAACGATCTACCAAACTGCAGATGTTTTGCCTGGCCAATGACGCAGCAACCACCAGTACGTTCAAGTGAAATGGTTGGGCAATGAGACGAGAGTTTGCCCCCCAGCTTTTTGACAAAACGGAGGCTGCGAAATGATTGAGCACAATTTGCATGCAATTCCATTCATGGATAGACATTAACATGTACTAATGATTGTACTTGTGCTCAATACAAGGCCTGAAGAGTCTAAGCTACCACTAAGCTTTACAGCCTTATCCGTGCAAGGGCAGCAATCTGGCCTGCTCAAAAAGCAGCGAACATAATACAGTTATTTATATCGGAGAATGCCAAGACCCTAACTTTCTGTATATTCTTCATTGAAAAAAAAATATAGAGAAGGGATTTACTTATCTCCTGAAAGAATGCAAAAATTATTCCGTGGAGAACAAGAATTACCTCAGGAAAAAAAATCATGTAAAAGAGATAATTACATGTAAAGAATGACAAAAGAATGTTAATGATCTTGTACTGAAGCTGTTTGCAAATCTCTCCGACTTCTCCAGCTAGCTTGGCTCAACTCGTCACTACAATCCCGGCTGCCAAATTCTCTCAGCTGGAACAATCTAATCTCTTCGGTTTGCGGTTCTAAGAATACTTCGCTGCGGCCAGGTTGAAGGCCATTGTTCAAGTTTGAGTCGGCTAAACTATCCAGTACTCTAACCACCTGAGATGCAAAGAATACCGTCACATTTCGGTCCTTTGGAGTCATTCGTTCCAAAATGAAGAAAAAAGACTGGAAGGTTTGTTACCTGCCCCATCCGAGGTCTCATTGCTGCAGAATGACGAATGCATGCAGCTGCAGCTCCTATCATGTGATACATCTCATTTTCATCAAACTTGTTTTCCAACCTTGGATCAGGAAGGTCCCCAAATTCCCGATGTTCAATTGCCTGAATGAGAAGGGGCCGAGCCTAAAAATTTTCAACACGCGCGAAGTTTGGGTTAAGATAATAACAGTGGTAAACTGATCCTAGTCCAAATGCTTCTATCCCATGATGAAAAATGGAAAATTGCATTGAGCAACTTTTCAATTGCTCAATGGTAAAGTCCATTATGCTGTACTAAAAAATTGAGGATAAAAACTATGTTGAGCCAAAGGAGCCCCCTAAACTATGTTGCAACCTATTTTGATTTACAGTGGATATGGTTGTCATATTGTTGTCCATAATAGATATAGCAACTTTCCAACTATTTCAAACCACTATGGATTAGCCTTACCAGCATCTTTTATTATGCACACAACACAACACACTAAGTTATCATGAAACACTTAACGCCAGACAATAGCCAGGAGGAATGTATTTAGAGCACTTAGGTGCCATTCGTGTGATGCATCAGTTCCTTTCATATTTTTATGATTGTTTCACAGCGCATATCTATGTAATGTTACGGGGCAAGATGCCACGGCAGCAGCGCGTGAACAGTAAGGGTATTTGTAGTGTTCACGTGAACAGTGTTCAGCTGGTACTGTAGCTCACTGTTTTCACTGCATGATGCCACGCTCTAGGATTAAAAAATATTTTGTTAGGTAGGTTATTTTGGGATTTATTATCTATCAAGTTATTGTTATAGATAGAATCTTATCTATTATGAAGTTTATTTTTAATAGTTGAAAAGATTGGATTGGACTGATATGTTTCCTTATAGATTATTTCTTAGACGTCAAGTCGGGTTGTCCCTATAAATGAGAAATCAAGAGTTCAATTAGGCCTCAGAGCCTCGCTACCTCAACAGGGAAGACCGGTGGTTAGATGCGGGCGAGTGCCATACCCTCCGTCCTCGAACCCAACCAACCCGCACCACAACATTTGGTATCAAAGCCACCCACTATTGCTTTCGGTGCCGAACTATCTCCCTTCGCAATGTTGAAGGCTAGCAACAAAAAGATAATAGCCTAAATTAACTACACGATGGCCATCCTCCAAGAAACGTGGACATTGATTGTCAAGTTGAAGGAGCAGAGGCATCGCGTGCCATTGCAATGGCGGTGCTACCATCACCTTCCTCAACGACACCACCAACGCCACCCCAGTGGGCATCGCTATCCTTGGTTGCACCCCCGGTGCGGTGCCACTCGAGGAAGGATGTTGCTGTCTAGGGGCGATCTTTTCTACATGACCGGCCGATGTTGTGCCATTGGCAATGCAGAGCGCAGCGATTGAGGGGATAGTGTCACCATCGCGTCCTTCTCGCCATCGTCACACTCCATGGCAGTAAGGGCGTAATTGCTTCGCCATGTCGGTTGCCCATGCTACCGACGTCTTTCTCAACGCCACGACATGCTCTCAAGCGAACTGACGCCGGCACCAGATACTCTTGTCAACATAGGGCCACCAAGGACTTCAACCGTGGCCACTACCGCAGCTCGAGGACAAGCTGCCTCACCACGCGGGCTGTAATGTTATGGAGCAAGATGCGGCGCACTTTAGCATGCGTTTGAACAGTAACAAGGGTATTGTAGCAGCACTCGAGCAGTGCCCCCTATAGTACTGTAGCACGCTGTTTTCCAAACATTGTTACAGTTTCCTAGTTTGGTTAGGTAGGTTATTTTGGGATTTCTTATATATCAAGTTGTTATAGATACAATCTTATCTATCAGGAAGTTTATTTTTAATAGTTGGAAAGATTAGATTGGATTAATAGGTTTCCTTGTAAATTATTTCTTAAGCATCAAGTCGGGTTGTCACTATAAAAGGGATAGCATGTATCCATTATCAACCAAGCAATGAGAAATCAAGAGTTCAATTAGGCCTCAGAGCATCGCTACCTCGACAGGGAAGAGCCTTGCCGATGGTTAGACGAGGGTGAGTGTCATACTCTCGGTCCTCGGATTCGTACTCAACCAACCCGTGCCACAACATTTGGTATCAGAGCCAGCCATCATGGTTTTCGGTGCCGAACTATCTCCCTTCGCCATATTGAAGGCTAGCAACGAAAAGACAATAGCCTCAATTGACAACATGATGGCTATCCTCTAAGAAACGTGAGCATTGATGGTTAAGTTGAAGGAGCAGGAGGAGGCGTCGTGTGCCATTGCAATGGCGGCGCTACCATCACCTTCCTCGACAACACCACCTGTTAGAATAGGTGTTATAATAGAAACTCTTTTGTATTTCTTTATTTGCCTTTTGTATTGTCTTATTTGTATATGACATACCCCATATACACCATATATATACTGCTCATTAAGCCTCTGAATACATACACACAACATTCATAACATGGTATCAGAGCGAGGTTAGGGTTAGAGTTTACTGTAGCTGCCGCCACCCCCTAGCTTTCGCTGACCGCTGCCCCCGGGAGGAGCAATCTCCGCTCCCAGGGGCAGCCAGATCCGGATCCATCCGGCGAGCCGTCTCTGCCCGACGTCTCCAAACCTCCCGCCTGGATCCACTATCCTGACTCGGATCCACGCATCGATCGACCATGGTGTACCTTCCTTCTCTACCCAACGTCTCCAAGCCTACCGCCTGGATATGTTGTCCTAACTCAGATCCACGCATCGATCGGCCATGGCGTACCTTCAGAAGAAGTCGACGGAGTTCCTCAAAGCCGTCGGCACGCTCATCAAGTACCGTCGCCCCAAGCTCCTCTGCATCTCGGTTGTTGGCGCATTGCCGGCGCACCGAGGGCTCCACCGCCGCGCTGCCTCTGGAGCTACTCTACATCTTGGCTGTCGCCGCCCCGAGCTTCTCTACCGCCACCGGAGTTGCTGGGTCCTCTACATCTTGGCCGCCGCCACCCCGTGCTGCTCCACCGCCACCGGAGTCGCCGGGTCCTTTGCATCCTGGCTACCACTGTGCCGAGCCGCCCCTGCCGCTAATGCTCTACTTCGACTCCCATTGCCCGGTTCAGCGCCCGGCTCTTCTTTGTCCCCGTCGTTGGTTCTTCGTCCGGCTATGCTTCGTTGCTTGCGCATCATCTGCTCGTCTGGCGCCGTCGCTGCCTCGGATGCATCGGCACCGTGCCCGTCGATGTCGTCACTTTCGTCGTCGCCCGATTTTGTGCCTTGGCTCGTTCCTCCGCCCAAGCTCGCCCTGCAACTCGCTCCGGATCCGCGCTGCCGCTCTGGATCAGGTCGCCTCCGAGCCTTCTCCCATGGCTTCGGCTGCTAGCATGGTCCTCTGTTCGGCGCACCTCTGCTCGACGCGCCCCCAGATCGAGCTCTTCCTCGCCGGTCTTTGACCCGTCGTCTTGCTTGATGAGGATGACTTGTCTAGAATCTGGATCGTGTGGTTTTGCTGAGTTTTTGGAGTGAGGAGTTTGCTGCTTTGTTCGGCTGGGAGGAACGGGAAGTGGGCAAGAGACGATGGGGGAGGAAGGAGTTTGTGTCTGCGTCTATTGGCTCGATTGGGATGGCTATTGTGATGTCTGGTTGTGCTTGCCATCTTGACTGCATCTACATCTCGAGGAAGCCGCACATCTTCTTGTTAGGATGGCTCGGTTGTGCTTGCTGTCTGGGCTATGCGATGAGCGATATGGCTACTGGTCTTGTCTAGTTTGCTGTTGTTGGAGGATAGTGCAATTGCTTCGCTGCTGCTAGTTATCTTTTCTTTGTGTCTTTTTCTTCCGTTGCATCCATCCAAGTCCATACCACTCTATCTTTGAGTTCGTCTAATCCATGCGAGTCCACAAATTTATTATCAATCATAGAAGCATAGGAATTTCTTTTGCATGACCGCAGTCGCCGCTCTTCTATCTGAGCCGTTGCAGATCGTAGAAGTCGTTATGATGCCATTGCTTCTCTCTTAGTTGCCGCCCCGAGGTTCTAAGGCTATCACGCTTCTTCTGCACTGCTCCTCCGTTGCGCTTCTTGTGCACTACGTCGCCGCTGTCTTAGGTTTCGATCTGTGCCGCCATACTTCCATCTATTCCTCTTCTGTCTGATTTGACAATTTTCTCTATTTTTGTCGATTTCATCATATTCTTCGTCGTGTTGCCGCGGTCGACTTTACTCCCGCTAGCCTCTACTTTCTCAACCCATGCACCTTGTGTTTTATGGGATGACGCACAACCACGGATGGGAGATCTTTTGATACTCAACATATTTTCCAAGAGTAGCATGCTACGACGACATTATCAAGACTCAGACTTTGGATTTTCCATATTTTAGTGTCAACCCTTTCCAAATGCAATACTATTGCATACATCTTGCATTTGACGGGGGGTGTTATAATAGGAACTCTTTTGTATTTCCTTATCTGCCTTTTATATTACCTTATCTATATATGGCATACACCCCATGTACACCTTATATATATTACCTATTGGGCCTCTGAATACAACACACAATATTCATAACACCACCAACGCCACCCCAGTGGGCATCACTACCCTTGGTTGCACCCCCGGTGTGGCACCACTCAAGGAAGGATGTTGCTGTCCAACGGTGATCTTTTCGACACGACTGGCTGATGTTGTGTAATAGGCAATGCAAAGTGCGGCGATGGAGAGGACAGTGCCGCCGTCGCGTCCTTCCCGCTATCGTCATGCTCCATGGCAGTAAGGGCGTAACTACCCAGCCATGTCGGTTGCCCATGCCGCCGACGTCTTTCTCAACGCCACAACATGCTAAGGCGCTTCTTCCTTGGACGCCATACATCGAAGTATCGCTGATCTGATCTCAAGCGAACCGACGTCGATACCGGATACTCTTGTCAACATAGGGTCAACAAGGACTTTAATCGTGGCCACTAACAGGATATGAACAGTAATAAGGGTATTTTAGCTGTGTGTGAACAGTCCCCCCGGGTACTGTAGCACGCTATTTCCGTGTATGCTGGTGTGTTTCCTAGGATAAAAAATATCTGGTTAGATAGGTTATTTTTGAATTCCTTATCAAGTTATTGATATAGATACGATCTTATCTATTAAGAAGTTTATTTTAAATAGTTAGAAAAATTAGATTGGATTGATAGGTTTCCTTATAGATTGTTTCTTATACATCAAGTCAGGTTTTCCCTATAAAAGAGATAGCATGTAACCATAATCAATCAAGCAATGAGAAATCAAGAGTTCAATTAAGCCTCAGAGACTCGCTACCTCGACAGAAAAGAGCAATGCCAGTGGTTAGATGAAGACGAGTACCATACCATCGGTCCTCGGACCCGTACTCAACCAACCCGCGCCACAACATCTAAGTAGGTGTATGATAATTGGTGTCTTTTCCGTGGTCCCTCCTTCAAGCTGCTTGAGCCCTTGCCAAGTTCTCATCTAGATTCCTTCATGACTCATCACAGCATGATGACTACATTAAATAAGTCTCAACCCACTTTTTTTTTGCCACTCTGGAAGAATAATCAGGTTGCCTACTTTTATAAAAGCTCCAGTCCCTGGATTTAGCAAACTTGGTTCTATCCAAATTGGTCAACATGCTATGGAACCCAAAGGTTGTTCAACTTTGGAGGGAAAGAGGTGAACTAAAGAACACATCACCAGGGTTTTAGAAGCTGTATGACACCATACCCTGGAAATTGGGCCATTTCAACTCAACATAACAAGTATATTAATCAACAGACAACAATTATCCAGTACCGTGGAACAGGAAAACAACAATCAAATCTTGAAACACACTAAATATATCTATTAGAGTTTTACAACCATATCTTGTTACTTATTAGAACATGTCAATCTCATGAAAGTAACATAGGCGAAAAACTCGATCATGTGATTTGTTAGAAGATCTCAATCAAATAAATATAGATTAACAATCTGAAAATATGTGTATGGGTTAGGAGTTAAGACCTAAAACCAGTGACAGACAACAAGTTCATAAGTTTCAAAAAGCTCACCCATTCAACAAGACTCTCATCTCCCAATGGCTGAGAAGCATCAACAGGTTTTCTTCCTGTAATAAGCTCCAAAAGAACAACTCCAAAAGAATATACATCAAATTTTGCTGTCAACTTGCCGGACAATGCATACTCTGGAGCCAAGTACCTGCAGAGGATATATTACATTAGTGTTGGAAGCTATCTATAGATCACAGATTAACCAATGAAATTCTGAACATAGCAAGAATGTGGCTATATTTGCGTGATTACTTACCCAAATGTTCCCATGACATGTGTAGTGTCATGTGTATTGGAATCAGCCGCTAACCTTGCAAGTCCAAAATCAGAAACCTGGAGATTGTTGAAGGTAGATAACAAATTTAAACAATAAAAATGACCAGAGAATCGCATCAAAATGTTGGAACTTGAAAGTCATACACCAAGTAACAGCATACCTGAGCTTCGAAGTTGTTATCCAATAAAATATTAGATGATTTAATATCTCTATGTATAATCCGAGGATGACCTGATGAATAAAAACAGAGGAATACTAAGAAAATCACCCTACTTTAGGGCATTGCTGAATAAATAATTTAGCCAAAAAAATTACAATCTTCATGCAGGTAAGCAATTCCGCGAGCTGCCCCAGCCGCAATCTTAACCCTCGTTGTCCAATCAAGTGCTGCTTCATTTACTGCAATTTCAAGGTCATGTTTAATGATCAGTTAAGCATCAGATAATTCAATTGTCTCGATGAAGCTATAATTAAATAAAAATTAGAGACCATTAGAACTGAAAGAAAGTTCTCACCATGGAGATGGTAATAAAGCGTGTTGTTGGGAACAAAATCGTAAACAAGCATCCGCTGGCCATCTGATATGCAGTAGCCTACTAGCGAAACCAAATGTCTATGATGTACTCTGCTGATAGTATCAACTTCGGCCTTGAACTCGCGCTCGCCCTGCCCATTCCCAATCTTGAGCTTCTTGACTGCCACAGGGCGACCATCTGGCAAGATGCCCTTGTATACACACCCAAATCCACCTTCTCCCAAAAGGTTCTCCTCTGCAAAGTCATTTGTGATTGCTGCCAAATTCTCTGGCGTGAACAGCATCCTGGAGTACCCTATACCGGAGTCAGCCGGCGAGTATGAAAATCCATGGCTCCCAGCACTGAACCTCATGAAAGGATACCCCGGTGACCTTAAGTAGAATGCGTCTGACCAGCACAAACAATAAGCATCAACTCGGATGGCTAAATTTAGGAAACGCAAACATAGCTATACACTAACACTCTGGTGCTTATGTATTGTACCTGATGCTAGCGAGGATCCAGCGGACGAGGGAATGTAGTTGGGTGGTGGCGGAGGAGCTGGTTGCTGCGTCGGCAGTACTGCAGGAGGCTCTATCCGCCGTCGCTTCTTCTTGACGAACCAAATGGTGGCACCGATAAAGCTGAGCATTGCAAGGCCGGCGAGTGCTACAATGGTGGTAGCCGCCTCCCTCGATATCTCAATGTTCTTGCCGGCGCCACTCGCGGCACGGGCTGAGTGCGAATGGGACTTCCCAGGCGACCGCGGCTTGATGTGATAGTGCGGCGGCGGTGGAGAGGCGATTCTTGGCGGGGGAGGCGAATAGGCTTCAAACGGCGCGGGAGCTGAAGCTTGTGCAGCTGGAGCTGGCGACGGCGACGGTGGGTGGGATGGAGGCGGCGATGGCGGCGAGACGGTTGCAGGCGGCGGCGGGGGGAGGGAAGGCGGCGGCGGTGACGGGTACACGCGGGGCTGTACGCGCGGCTGGTC
The DNA here is from genome assembly GCA_036346395.1 of Hsuehochloa calcarea. NCBI lineage: Eukaryota > Viridiplantae > Streptophyta > Magnoliopsida > Poales > Poaceae > Hsuehochloa > Hsuehochloa calcarea. The sequence continues at coordinate 61,269,684 of CM070594.1, read as the reverse complement.
AGTCGCCATCGGCGGCGGGGGCGCATGCACCTCGCCGCGAGGCGGCGACGGGGATGAGGACGGCGGAAGCGACGGAGTGGGAGCGTCCGGCGGCGGAGGCGACAATGCCGGCGGCGGCGGTGACGGCGGCAATGCTGCAGGAGGCGGCGGCGACGACGGCAATGGCTGCGGTGGAGGGGACGCCGGAGGGGGGCTACTTACCGGCGGAGGGGACGTCACCGGAGGCCAAGAATGGTACGACGCGGAGACCGGCGGCGGCGAGGCGGACGACGAGTACGGGCAAGCCGGCGGGCGCGGCGCTGGCTGCGACTGCGGCTGGCCATACAACTCCCCCAACGGCGCGACGTATGCCGACGACGCCGGCTGCGGAGGCAGGAAGGGATCCGCAGAGCCTCCGTAGCCGCCCATCCCCACCACCACCACCCTCCGCAATAATCTCCACAGCAGCGAAGCGTGGCCGCGCAGGCAGGGGATCTGCAGTTCAGCGCCGACGGCCAGATCTCCCGCCCGCTGCCCCTAATCAGCAGCAGCTCAGCGAACCGCTCCAATGGAGCCTACCACCCACCCCGGAGGCTCGCGACAGCGACGTACAGGGCGCCTCAAGATCCGAATCCTCCCCACCCACGCAAGTGGCGGCGGTGGCGGACACCAGATCGCGCGGCGCTGGACCCAGGCCAATGGGCACACCGAATCAAGAAGCCAGAAGTTGCAGCAGAGCTCCGCTCCTCGGGCGCCAAGGCCAAGATCCGAGAGAGACTCCGCCGCGCAGGCGATCCCTCCCGCGCCCAATGCAATGCAGCACCGCGCGCGCGCCTCTCCCTCCCTCACACCTCACCACGCCGAGCTCATCCCATCTCGCTCCAGTCCCCTCCCTGCCTGCCCTGGTGTCCGTAGCTGGACAGTAGAGTAGAGTAGTATAACTCTCTCTCTCTCTCTCTCTCTCTCTCAGTTTAGTTTTCTTTTTCTTTGGTGTGTGCGAGGGGTTGGTGCCAAGTCTATGGGGGAATAGCTGGACTGAGAAGAGCAAGCAGTACAGCATCGGGAGCTGGGTTAGGACTTGGGTGAGGAGGGGTGAAACTATTTAAAAAACTAGTATTTCTCGTGCATGGATTGTCGCTACTCGCTAGTGGCTCCACAGTCCACACCCACCACTAGCCTCGGCTCCGCCTGGCGGCCGGCACCCCGCCCCGCCCCGCGGGTGGTGGAATTTGGAAACTTGAAAGAAACCGTGGAAGGAAGTGGGACGCTGCGCTACACACACGCGATCGCCGAGTCACCCTCCTCGGCCGTACGCGCGGCGCCGGACATTGTATCGACGGCAAACTTTACAAAATTTGTTTTTTTGGAGCGAGCGAAACAGGTTGCGGCTTGTTTGTGTGCCGGAGTGCTCATCCTGCAGTGTGCCGGAGGGGTGGTTTAATGCGTACGAATACGGTGGCCAGGGTAACGCTGGATGGTGATGGTGGCTAAGTGTAGTTTGAAATTGGACCCTAGTCACACAGAGCTTTTGGTACAGTGTGTTTTGAGGTGAGGTGGGGCTTTCGATACTTCAGATTTTGGGTAGCTTTGATAGCTGGGGTTGGATTTTGTTAGTGCTGGTCAAATAAGTCGGGTTGGTCTAAGGAATGACATTGTAACCCAGGCTTAAGCACGGCCCGTGCTGTTTATGGGCTATGCCGGTCCGACACGAGAGTTCAGGTTGTACCTGGGCCGCCACCTCAACACGGTAGGCGGGGCCAGCACAGCACGAATAGTGTCGGGTTGTGTTAGGCACGGCCCGAGTGGCCCGGAGAGCCAACGCCAGCGGCGTAGTGCGCCCGTGTCGGCACAGAGGAAGAAGGGCAGGGCAGCGCGGGAGTCGGGACCGAGAGGGACCCTGGAGGTCCGGAAAGAGGAGAGGAAGAACAGCCGGAGAGGCGGGAGGAGGCCGGACAGCCGGAGAGGCGGGAGGAGGCCGGAGCGAAGAGAGAAGAGAGGGTCGGGGAGGTGGCTCGGTGGCCTATGCCGGTGGTGCGGCAGTGCGGACGAGACGAGGAGGCGGCTCGGCGTCGGTGTTGTGGACGAGGAGGCGGTGCGGATGAGGATCGAGGAGGCGGCTTGACGTTGAGCCGTCGGCGTTGCGCCGTTGCGGACGAGGACAAGGTTAGCAGAGGCGGCTCGTCGGTGCGGTCCATGCAGACGAGGAGGAGGGGCGGGGCTGCGGACGGTGTGGCGAGAAGGCGAGGAAGCGGGGGGCGGCGACACCACTGCAGCATCATCATGCACCTTTGTCGCGCACTTGCGCACGCGCGAGGCAGGGGAAGAAGGGACGGGGTGAGAAGGCCGGGCAGGGGCGGGGCAGCCGGGCAGTGGCGTGCTCGTGGGCCGTGCCTGGCACGGCATGGCCTGAAAAAAACCGGTCGTTGGGGATTTCAGCCGTTTTTTACCTTTTTGATCGTTGGGGTCTTTAAAAATAGAAAAAATCTATAAATAGCCACCATACCCCCCCCTCATTCAGCACCCCTTCATTCCACATTCTCTCTTTGAAATTATGTTGTGCAAATTCAAATTTGTGTTGACCTAATTTGGCAAAATTCAAGAAAAATTATGCCAAAATTTGGAATTTTCAATTTTCAACAGTACGTTAGCGAAAGAGTTATAATTCTATTTTTTACATACTTTTATTATTATTGTTTGTTATGCTAAGATGACAGTAGTAATAGTGTTAGTTTCAATTTTACAGTTTTCATTATGGACAGTTCTTACGACAGCTTTTCTCTTGGATTTTTTGGACTTTCACATGAGAAAATTGCGTCCATGGAGACGGCTGCGGCTGCCTCAAGCCAACCGGAGGTTTCACCGGAAGTTCCGTCATCAGGCTCCACGGTAACTAGAGCAAAGAGGTCGAGACTGTCTACATCGGGAGTTTGGGAGATTTTTGACAGGATAACCAAGCAAGACGCAGCGGGAAATGAGGTACCATATGCTATTTATAAAATTTATCACAATGAATTGTCTGCAAAGTCTACAGGAGAAAAGGGGCACTTGCAAAGACATACTACAAGATGTAAGGCGAAGCAAGGATTGGTGATGAGGCAAGCGCAGCTGCAATACAACCTTGACGGTACGGTACGTAGCTGGGACTACGATCCTCAAGTAGCCCGCCAATCTCTCTATCGTTTAATTGCTTCTGAGGATTTACCGTTAGGCTTTGGCGAGTCTGATTCTTTTCAAAATTACATTAGGACTGCATATAATCCTAGATTTTCTTCTGTTTCTAGACAAACAACAACTAGGGATCTAATAAAATAATACAACGAACATCGTAATCAAATAAAGGAAATATTTACTATGTGCACAATTTCAGTGGCCCTAACCTTGGACATATGGAGTGGTCGAGGTAAGAAGGACTACCTTAGTGTGGTTACACATTATGTTAATGACGACTAGGTAATGGAGAAAATGATTATAGGTTTAAAATTAATTGATGTAGCACACACGGGTGAGAATATTGCGAACTGTATTATCAAAGTCGTTGAAGACATTGGTCTTACAGACAAAATATTATCAATTACTTTAGACAACGCCGCTTCAAAATCTAGGGTCGTAGACATTCTTACTCCAGTGTTGAGTACATACACCGATTCCTTCTTACTACATCAACGATGCGCTTGTCATATTATCAACATTATAGTCAAATGTGGTTTGAAGATGTTAAGTATGTATATTAAAACTTTTCTCAATGCGATTTCTTTCTTGAATAATTCTAATGAAAGAATAGCACAATATCAGAACTTTTACAGGTCGATGGGTGTACGTCCAAGAAAATTCGGTTTGGACATGGAGGTAGGGTGGAACTCTACTTACCTCATGATTAAGAGTCTTTTACCATACAAGAGCATTTTTCTGTTTTTATTCAAATGCACTATCAAAGTACTGACGGTAGTATACTATTGACTGATTGTTTTTTTTTTAAAAAAAATTAGGCCATTGTTGCTTTGTCCGCTGTGTATTATCCAACATCTCCTATAATCGTGCATACTATTTTACAGATTGCTACTCAATTGAAAATATATGAAAATGGCATAGTTTTACGCGGTACTATTGTTTCTATGAAATCTAAATACATTAAATATTGGAGAGAAATCCCTTACCTATATGCATTTATATTTCTTTTAGATCCTAGGGGTGAACTCGACGCATTTGGTAGTGTAATTGAACTTCTTAGCGATGCTACAGGGCTAGACTGTGCTGACTATTTTGCAGAAGTTTGTTCTCGGTTATACGAGATTTACCAAAAGTATAAAAATAAGTTCCGGAGAGTCCGCTCGCAACAACCTCTAGTAGCCCCAGCCTCAAGTAGTAAGACAAATATGTGGGGCAAGATCTTCGGTGACTCTTCCTCTATGTCCAGATCTTCTTCTTCTAGTACTTCTACATCGCAGCCTGCTTAGCCAAAGCCCACAAAGAAGAGAGGAACTATCCACCTATCTGGACTGTGATACGGTGGATTTCAACTTAGAAGGCTTCGAAATCTTGTAATGGTGGCAAGCACATAAATTAACATATCCCGTGCTATCCATACTTGCATGTGATGTGTTAACTGTTCTTGTCTCGACGGTTTCCTCCGGGTCTGCTTTCAGTCTCTCTGGAAGAATATTAGAGGAGAAAAGAACAAATCTCACAAGTGAGATAGTGGAGATACTTCTATCTGTAAATGACTGAGAACTAGCTGATTCACGAACACAACACTCTGTGGAAAATCCAGAGTTGTCAGAGGTGTTCAAAAATCTGTACTTAGACAATGACACCGACACATATAACAAGTATGTATCATGTATGTAGAATTGTAGAGCTATAGGTTGTACTCTTTTTACTTTGCCAAGTTTTTCTCAATTTGAGTTTTTACTTAGCGAAGGTTTTAACAAGGTAATCAGTTGGACATTAATAAAGCTCTTTGTTACATTTTCAATATGGTTTTTCTTATTTTTTTTTCAATTTTCATGCCTACTTCTTAATTGTACATATTTTTCTATTTTTTTTGGATTTTTTTGTTCTGGTGGGCCAAAAGGACAGGCTTGGCTCGATGGGCCAAACGTGCTAGTGCCGGCCCATCTAATAGTCAGGTCAAAACGGATCGTACCTAGATGGATCATGCCCGGTCATGCTCATGCTGTGCCGACCGGGCCGCCCATTTTGCTAGGTCTGGATTTTGTGGTGTTTTTTGTTGCGACCTTTTGCTTAGTAAAAACCATTGATCTTGTCTCGTTTGAAGATTAGAAGTGTCAAGGAGCAGATTCTTTATTTAAAAAAGTACCATAAATTTAAAGAATTTAGATTGAAAAAAATGTCCATTGCAACAACTCATGATAGCCTCAATGCCTCATGTAACTTACTTGCTTGTGCCATCACTTGTCATCTCATCGCTAGCATGTGGCCACGTCTGGAGACAATGTGGACATTGGACAATGTGCGAGGATGGTCAGTGAAGGCGTGTCCACCCCTAGCCTCCTCACGTGCCGCTTCCCCATGCACAACGTCTCCTGACGTGACCACGGAGCGAACAAATATGTTACATGACGCTGGCATGTGGGGGCACACGTGTCATAATTTTTTTGCAATAGAGGGTCTTTTACAAAAATCTGTAGCTTTGCGATACAAGAATTTGTAAAATATGTAGTTCTGCAAAATTAATGTTAAATTTGTAGTTCCTTAAGTTAATATAACTTACATATAGTTTTACAAAATTTACTCTAAGTCTTTTGTTACAATCATTTAGATGTGGCTGGGTACATGTTGCAACTTTGCTTTCAATAGCTCTGTTGTGGGTCTTTGGCTAAAATTATTAACCTTGTTTTTGGGATTGAACACAAATTCACTTTTGTTAGAAGAAAATCCTCACATTCTTCACCTTGTTCATATTATCAACTTGGGGCCTATTTTGAGTGCATGAATTTCACGGGAAACAAATCAATTCCAAGAGGAATTAGGGAGGAAATCATGTGTTCCAAATAGGGTCGGCTAAAATCGTGTATTCTCCTCAACATGGGGTTAGCCAGGTCGCACTCTAAATATACAAGTTCAAGATATTGTTCTGGTCAACACTCAACACCCATCAATTTTAAAGTTGACCAAGGTTCTCGTAAAAAAAGTTGAGCGAGCTTAGTTTGTACTATAATTTTAAATAGGATATAACTAACGCTCGGATGTACGATGAGAATCTTTCTATCGTACTTTCCGATGCAACATCCAGACAGAACACTTGTAACAAAAAATAATCCATGTGTGCAACAAAATACGCAAATGATAAATACAATGCCCAGAACAAAATTGAGAAAAAAAAAAGCAAATTCTCATCGAAAATGCATGAAATCATCAGTATAGAACATGGTTGTGCTTTAAAAAACTAGTTCAAATATCCCAAAACAAACAAATTTCGATGTTACAACATTGCAACATTTGAAAATAATAGTGAAAACATCTGAAAATAATTGTTGCAACATCAAAAAATTTACAATATTTAAAACTTACTTATGAAACATTTTGATTTCATGTGTGCAATAATCGGTGACAATAGTTGCAACAAAATCCTTTTCCTATATAAAATTTCAGAAAGATGTACTGCAACAAATCAAATCACTTTCTGCAACAATGGCGAAAAGTTGTTGCAGCAATTTGAGAAAAATGTGTGCAACAATTAAACGGTGAAGGGGTTGCAACAAAATATTGGCAACAAATCAAAAATACCGTTGCAACAAAAAATATATCTTGTCGCAACATTTGATGCAACAACATCGTAATAATGAAAAAACATGTAGAGTTAGTTTTAAATGTGGGTGAATGAGGTGAGTAGTTGAGTTTATTTGGTAGAGTTATGTACTAGACTATTGGGTGAGCGAGTGGAGATAAGAGGGAGGCGTCTGACGTGAGCGATGCGTCCGAGCGCACAGGGTATAGCATTGTCCTTTTATATACCATGTATGAGACTCCACATGCATGTAGAGTAAGTAGTTCTTCGAAAGGTTAACTTACAAGGTATTTTGGCAGGTTCAGAAAAATTACCCGTAATTTTCTATTATGCAACTATACACAGGGGCGGATTTGGGCATTAGCTTAGGTAGACTATAGCCTGAGGTCTATGATCAAAATCTATAAAATCCTCTTAAAAATTATTAAAAAAAATAAAAATTTGAACCAGAAAGAGCCGGCTCAGCCCTGGCTACGGTATGCTTCGGTCTCGTGGTCATGGATCACAATGCATTTGCCCCCTTTTGGGTACACTTGTGTGATGCGCCTTGTTATCGCTCGTGCAGCACGCTTTGGGCCTGAAATGGACGCTCTAATTAAAGTCTAAACCTACCGAATTACAGGCAACAAGTCATCCACGTCGTTGCTCCCTTTCCCACCATCCACCACCATCGCACATTCGCACCATGCCATGCAATGCAATGCGTCTCCTGGCACAATGTCCGTCGATGGCTCGATGCCTACTGAATTCTGATTTTGAAATAACCATTCGGGTCTATGCACCGAGAGAGTTCAGCGAGACGCTATTTTTAATTGGAGCAAGTCGTCGAGCAGCGAGCCAGCGACTAGTGAGTGAAAAGATTGATTTAAACCGATATCAGTACAAAGATTTCGTAGAAGATTAAAAATTCTCTCGCTCAAGTGCATCTGGACATAAAGGAAGCAGATATGAATTCTTCAGTGAGCGACATAGAAAAGAACATCTTTAATTGTGCAGTAAAGGCACATAGCTACTCCACTTCATTAGGCATAAAGCACGGTAGCGCCATGTTAACTCTTCTCTAACCATCTGATTGAAGTTTTAATGCTCTAGAGCGATTGTTACTTCAGTACCATTGCTACCACGACGGAGATTGCTTACATCGATTGGGAAGCTAGGAAAGGCATTTTAGCGCTCTATATCATGATCACTCGACTGTGCATTCGCTGGCGGTGGACGATATGAACCAAAGAATCACATATTTTCTGATGAGCATTTTTAAGAGGAATACATTGTGCGAAAGAAGCACATATTTTCTAATGAGCATTTTTAAGTGCAAAGTACTGCTCTACATTCCGGACAAAAGCCCCATCAAGAGAGCACCGTTTTCGATACTTCGTATGCAAGAGAACAATATTCTCCGTATCCCTCCACGTACCCTAAGCTTTCCTGAACTCAATTATCTGTCAACGCGCTTTACGCGATTCCTTGCCATATAAAAAAGACCGAGCTGATTGAATCTTTTCTTTACCTCTTCTTGTTGCATCGATTTTTCTTAAATAATCCAACAGCATGTGAACAATCATGCATGCATACGAGCTGCAGGCACAAAGTGTTATAAATATTTTGCATATATTCATGAGGATCTGATGAACAATATATACAGGGGTGTCATATAGAAATAAGGACTCCTATTCTAACACCCCCTCCCTCTCAAACTTATGGTGAATCACACACATTGAGTTTGAAGAGAAAATACAAATGTTATATCATAATCTATGGTTTTGTGAAGAAGTAAGCAATCTGTAACTATGAGGGCATAAACTATAAAGCAAGTACTCCCCTCCTGCACCTGTGAGCGAGTGTATGAAGCATCCACACCAATGTGCTTGGTGAGCTCATGCTTCACTAAGTCTCAGATAATACTGATAGCACTTGTATTGTCAGACAAAAGAGTCGTAGATCCCATCACAAAAACTCTAAAATCTGCAAGTAACCACCTCAGCCAAGTAACCTCTTCTGTTACTACTGTTATAACTCTCAACTCAGCATCTGCACTCGAACAGAAAACTGCAGTTTGCTTGTTTATCTTCTAGGCAATCATGGAGGAGCCAAGAAAAACACAGTAAGCAGAAAGAGAACGACGATCAGAAGGATCATTAGCCCAGGTCGCATCAGAGTACGCCTGAAGCTGTAGTGAAGTGGAGCTAGGAAAAAAACAAACAACGAGAGATAGGTCCACACAAATAGTGAAGAACACGAAGAAAGTGACTGTGGTGTAGATCGGTAAGACGAGCCATGAACTGACTCAAGATATGAATAACATAAGCAACATTAGGACGAGTGCTCACAAGATACACTAAACTCCCAACAAGATGACGATATCGAGTAGGATCCTCAAGAAGATCACCATCAGTGGCACGAATCTGGAGGGATAGCTCCATGGGAGTCTCAGCAGTGCGAGTGTTAGTCAGACCAAATCGGTCAAGAAGATTCTGGACATACTTCTGCTGGAAGAGGTAGCAGCCTTCAGGCATGGAAGAGACCTCAATCCCAAGGAAGTACGTAAGAGAACCAAGATCAGTAATCAAAAACTGCTCACTAAGATGCTTCTTCACATACGTGATGAATGAGAAATCATCACTAGTGGTGAGCATATCATCAACATACAGAAGAAGAAGTGTCCTACCCCAAGGTGAGACATGGATCGTGGGAACTAACATTGAAACAGACAGTGGTAATCACTGAGGTAAAACACGCAAATCGGGTACAAGGAGCCTGTTTGAGGCCATAAAGAGCACGACGAAGACGACAGACGAGCCCATCAGGAACAGAATACCCAGGTAGTGCCTGCATGTAGACCTCCTCATGCAAAACATCATTGAGAAAAGCATTCTAACATCCAGCTGAAAGATAGACCACCGGCGAACAGAAACAACTGCAACAAGAGTGCGAACAGTGGACATATGGGCAACAGGGGCAAAAGTCTCATCGTAGTGACGACCGTACTCCTACTGAAAGCTGCAAGCCACAAGGCGAGCCTTGTAGCGCTCGATAGTACCATAGACTGGGTCTTAATCTTGTACACCCACTTGCACGTGATTGAACGAGCATACACAGGTGTCGGTACAATATCCTAAGTCTCCGTACATCGAAGAGCATCAAGCTCCTCTGCCATAGTGAGCTGCTACTCAGAATAAGGAGTAGCATCACAATAAGAACTAGGCTCAGTGACAGAGAGAGCATGAGCTATTAGAGCAAATCCAAGACGATTAGGAGGTCGAAGGGATGTCTGGTCACGAATGACGTAAAGAGGAGTATCATCAAGAGGATCAGATGTAGATGTTGGCAAGATATCGAAAAAGGAGACTGATGAAGGACGAGGGCGTCTAGAGTAGTGAATACCAGAGAACCGAGTTAGTGGTACTGTAGGAACAAGAGGCAGTGCTACAGGAGGTAGCACCAGAGACGGAAGTACAGAAGGAACCACCAGAAACAGACCAAGAGAACACTGTGATAGTAGATAAATGAGTGAAGAGTCAGAAAGAAACAACCATGAAATCGAATCAACGGTAGAAACAGGAGAAGGAGCAGAACCTTGATAGAAGAAAGGTCAAGATTCATCAAAGACAACGTCTCGTGAAATCCTGATCTGTCGAGCAGAAGGATCATAGCAGCGATAACCCTTATGCTCAGAACTATAACCAAGAAACACACACTTAATTGCTAGTCTTATTGTGATTGGTTCGGTGTTCACCAACTCTATAAAGGAGGAAGAACAACTAAGTGATTTCGAGGGAAGGCTTAATTTGTAAAGCCAGCTTGATTGAGTCAAGCTTCCTCAACGTGGACTAGTGAAGATCGACAAATCTTCGATACCACGGGAAAAACCTCATTGTCTCCATTGCGGTTATTTCTTGTCTTTACTTATTGCAATAAATTTTGTAGCACATATCTTGTGATAGATAGTATTGCTTAGTTCATTTTGCTTAATTGTATAACTTGGTCTAGAATTTTTAGAAACCTTCTATTCACCCCCCTCTAGTCGGTTATCCTTGATCCTACACCTTTCTCGATGAAGCGCGCACGAGCAGCAGATCCAGCGGTGGCTTCAGCTTCAGCCCTACTGGCGGTGGCCCTTCCTCGACGAAGCGCGCGCTGGCGTCGGATGCAGAGGCCGAGCGACCGGCGTAGAGCTTTTCGAGCGACAGTTTCGGCTTCGGGCAGCGAGTCGGGCGGCATCGGCTTCGGGGCAGCGAGTCGGGCGGCATGCAGGAGGACGACACAGAAAGCGGCGTTCTCCTTGCTGGCGGCGGCGATGAGCAACGGTGGCCCGAGCAACGGCGACGGCAGTGGCGGCGACCCGAGCAACGGATGTGGCCGCGAAAAGAGATAGATTAGTGCCATAGCTCTGATATCATGTTATGAATATTGTGTATGTATTCAAGAGGACCCAATGAGCAATATATATAGGAAGTACAAGGGGTATCATATACAGATAAGGACTCCTATTCACACACAAAGTACCTAGGCAAAAAAGAGAGTTTTGGCTAAAATAGCGTTGTTGGCATGCGCAATAGCAAAACGCCCCCTCCCATGCATCAAAGGCAAAAATGGCATCATGTCCATGCCCCAGAGGACCAGATTTGGCGAGTATGCGACATATGGCGAATCTGGCCCCAGAGGCACGAAAATGCCTCGTCTGACACCAGGGGCCACTACTGCAGAAAGAGTCATCACAAATGGTTCAAAAACGTCATCACAGACGGTTTTGTAAGCCGTCTGAGTTTATGGTTCAGTAATGACATGAGGTCATCACAGACGGGTTTCAAACTATCTGTGATGCAAAATATCACGGACAGTTATTAACTCATAACCGTCTGTGATAGTTAACTGTCACAGACGGTTTGTAAATAAAACTATCTATGGTAGCTTACGTATCACAGACGGTTTGTAGATGAAACCATCTGTGATAGCTTACAAATCATCTGTGATATTATTTTGTATTGCTAAATCTATTTCTATTTGTTGGCTAGCCTCAGGAAATGCTAGCCATGCCCTCTGAAAAAAGCAGAAACACAACAAGTACATGTATACATCTAATTCACATTCATTTAAGAAACAAGCACATCCATTTCATAAATTAATTAACTCAAATGAACTAAAATTAACCATTCATAAACAAATACACACATGTATCAGTAAGTTCGATCTTATCCCAATCAAGTTCAATCTACATTGTGGAACTTATCATCTAGTTTTATGACTTGAGACAACAAGAAGTACGCAAACTGTTCTCGAATGTTGTTGAGCTCGTCCTGTTCTAACGTAGTTGTAGCGATGGTCACAACCTGCCGCTAGAAAGATTAAAGTCGTGTGTGTCTATATATATATATATATATAGATAAGTATGAAATAATTATTACAAGATTGGCAAACCTGAGGATCATTGGTCATCGCAAAACCGAGGAGTAGTTGCATGTTGTGGTAAACATAGTATCCATAGGTGTTGCTCAGTGGCTGCTGGTGGCACTGAAAAAATAGAATTTGTTAGTTCGAGAGATATTACTACGAAGTGTTATATAGGATTAATGTGTACTAGGGAATACCAGGAAATTTATATCGTGTTGCAGGGCGCTGATCCCTCCGTTTAATCTCCCTCCAGTAGCAACGTATGTGGCGAATGACCTACATGATTCTAAAGAGTTAGCCTTAGCCATTGCAAAGGAAGGAAAGACTATAATAGAGTTATCTATGAAGGAAATGTGTTTACTTGTCGATTAATTATCGAACAACTGTGAAGTCGTATTTGGCCCTTTTTAGGGAATCAAGGTATATTACCTTGTTCCATTTTGGTAACATTACAACTAGAATCCAGTGGAACCTACATAGATATATCGCCATGGTCATTAAATATAAGTTTGTGTTGTTTATAAAGTACAAATCAACAAGTACAACCACTAGTGTAGCACTTACCCTTGTTTGTAAGGCAAAAGTATGAATTCCTTGTTGCTATGAGTCAACAATGACGTCATCACATAACCCTCGACGAAGGATACATCCTATTGGATACTTTGCATGGAGACCAAGTGTGGGTCGAGGAAACCTACCGTTGATTTCCTTGATCTGGCATTAGAAATCATGTATCTATATATATGTACAAAAGCAAGGAGTTATATATGACATTTATCGGTATTACACGAACGTAGACCATGGTTGTACACACTTACGGTGTCTAGCATCGCATGAGTGAAGCGTCGAGGTTGAAGAATAAGAACAAGTCCTCGAAGGTCACCACGAAGACACAGTCTTGAACCTCGTGGTGAACATGAGGATACAGATCAACGTGTGTTGATGCGTAATGTGACCCAATCTTTCACGGTACTTGTACTTCAATATTATTTGAAGCAAAACCCCAGCTTAGAATACATGTATCTCCGAAGCAAGTAATACTTGGTTGATGTTGAATCAATCCGAAGAGAGAAACAAAATCAAACCGGAAGTACAACACCAAACCGTGAGCAATTGAGGATGCTATGAATTGGTGAGATGATCCACAAGGAATCACGGATCTTGGAAGAATAACCTCCCTCCAATATTCACGCAATCACAAAACCCTATATGGGAATTTCTGAAACGCATGCATTCATTTTTCGCCACATGAACTTGTGACTTTTCTGAATTTTTCTCAACTCTAACTTGCTTACAATGGGGCTCTACCACTAAATATATAGCCTATGAACAGTAATCGAGTCGGTATTGTAGCAATGAACAGTAATCTGAGTCAGTTACTATTGTAATGAACAGTAATCATAGTCGGTTACTGTAGCATGAACGGTACCCGACAGGTATTCTTATTGCAAACTCCTTTAATTCAAAATTTAAACTGCTTTAATTGCTGAAAATAGATTAAACTATCTGTTGGACCGAAAAGGCGACTAGAGGGGGGGTTAATAGGAGCATGCTCACTTTTTCAACTAAGATCGGATTCAATACAAATTTCACCCCAGTAGCTATGGAAACTATGAAGATCAAGATACCAGTACAGCGGAAGACTAGTATTGAATCCAATCTAAACCCCGAAGCAAAACAACCAAAATCAACACGGGCTAAAATTCTAAGTGTTGGGCGGTCTGACCTCTGTGTTAATGGCGGTCGGACCGGTCACCTTGGGCGGTCTGACCTCCAGTCTGATGAATAGTAAAAACAGCCCGAAAAACGAAGTTGCAAATAGATGTAACTTTTGATCTATAACTCCAAACTTGATGAAACTTGGAACACACCTTCTCTAGGATGTCAGGAACCTATTCCAATCGAATATCATGAAGATCCTTGGAAAAGTTACAACCTTTTTCCGTTTGAGAGGAGGATGGTTCAAAACCGAGTCAAAACGAAAACTAGATCCAAAAACTTGCTCGTGGGTGATTGATGATCAAGATGATCCTAGATGTGTTCCCACATGTCACAGCAAGCTAGATCATGTGAAGAAATCAATCAAAGACTCACCAATCAAAGAAGACTCAAAATCACCAAATAGAGATAAGGAAGGCAAAGAGACACATCTTTGAGCAAACTTTCCTTAGATTGATTTGATAGAGTTTGGGTTTAAAGCCACTCATCAATGGAGGACAAAGCTCAATCCAAGAGCCCAAAATCAAATCAAAACTCTCTAGAACCCTAACCTCCACTAATCCTCTCCCTAAGCAAAACTAGGGTTTTCAACAATAATGAAAGGGTTGAAGGGGGTGCAGCCGCCTCCCTCCTCTATTTATAGTGGAGGCTTAGACCTTCTAGAAAATTAACTCAAATGGGCTCCCGTTAAGGCCCAACACAAACGGATCACACACGCACGCATTTTAAAGCGCTGTCTTCAACACCTCTTGACCTAAACCGCTTCTCTTTGCGTCGTCTTGCGCCGCGTGTTGGCAAAAGGTCACCAAGGTGGTATTTGGTATGATTACCAAAATACCTCTTCTCGGTCCTTCTCCGAAGACCGAGTCCATCTGCGCGAAGCACTTCGCCTGCTCCGCCACGTGTAGGTTGATCAACAGCTCTCTCCATGTCGGCAAGTCTCTCCCATCCGGCTCCCACCGAAACCACCATGGCACTTGCACTGACTCCCGCGCGGCTTGATCAAACCAGTCGCACCGAACCGTCCATTCGGTAATACTTGTCTATTCTGCACCACACTTGAGTTCATTGACCCCACCCAGCATCGTCGATCGTTCTGAACCTCAGCTCTCCAAGCCTAGTCCTGATCATCCTCGCCGTTGACTGTCGTTGACCACCAAGCAACCTCGCATAAAGAATAGACAAGCAAATCGAATCCGGGAACAAGTTCTTCACAACTTGACCCACGTTAGTCAAAATATGCATCATGCAATACATATGCCCTGAAACTCATGACTTTGACCTAACCAACGAATAACGCCGCCACGAAGACCGACGTTCAAGTGACAATCGGTCCGACCGCCCCTGGGGCGGCCGAATCGCCACTTTGCTTGGCCGGACCGCCACTATAGGCCGGTCCGACCGCCCAAAAGGACTTAGCCGATTTTCAACCCCTGAAAATCCGAAACCTACTGGAAACTTTAAACCAATATAGCTTTTGACTGGAGACTCCAAAAATTATAGGACCAAGAGCAATAGAATCCCCTCTCTTGCCTACACCCTCTATTTTTGGCCCAACTCATTTTGACACATTTGGTCACTGCCGGTCCAACCGTCGCTCATGGCCGGTCCGATCGATTTGGGATGGGTCGGACTGCCATGCTATGGCCGGTCAGACCGCCTGTCACCTGACAGTTCTGAAACTTTGTCGAAAACACGTGAAACGATAAACCGTTAACGACATTGCCAATTGTCACATCATCCTAAGATCTGTAGCATATCCCCATGATATCCACAATATCCTATTACAAGTAATTTATAATTAACTTCTTTTAAAGAATGATCTGAATTGGAATTGCACCAATCCAAACCCATTTTGGATTCTTAGGCTGAAAATGTATTGATTTCGGAATAGAGTTTGAATTTGGTTCTTCTGTCTTTTCTTGGCTGAATTCTCTTGTATACTTTGCAACATGCAAAGCCCTTTGTTCTTGTGTCTTACCATGTCCGCTAAAGCTCCCCGGTCGGCCTTCCTCTCTCTCCTTGATCTTTGCCGAACCTAGTACATGTTTCTTTCTCCATTGATGCATAATAGGCCCAACTTGAGGCTTAATACACACTTGCAGCTTAGGGATATTGATTGCCGTAGTAGATGCAGCTAGGGCCTCATCAATGATGCAGCTTGAACTTGACATTGACATCCGAGCGTCGTTGTCCATCTGTTTTGTTGGCCTGTTCCATGTACCACGTATGCAATCTCAGGCAAACCAATCATAGGGTTTCTTCTTCGATTTGCCATTGTCGTCTCGCTTTTTAGAGGTCGACTTCACGGGAGTCGATCGGGCACGAGGTGTAGATGCATCTAATGCACCGGGCCCTTGCTGCATCGGTTCATCTAATTCTGGTGCAGGTAGCTCCGGTGTAGATAGCTCCTGTGGAGTTGGCACCGTTGCAGAACTTTCCTGTGAAGTTGACATCGGTGCAGGTAGCTCCAGGCAGATGTCCCTCTTAGGCCACTCGATGAATATTCAAATGGCTTGCCCTAGAGTTACGACCTCATCGTTTGGGGGCATTTGCAGCGGGATGACCTCAAAATTGGCATGAACATTGTCCACATTCACTTTTGAGAAACCTGGCGCTAGATTTACACCGTAGCCTTTCCTTAATGCTCTCTATCTGCCGTCGCATCTCATCTCTAACGACATCAGTGATCTCCTCTCTGAGGGATCCACGAATCTCCTCTCGTAGCCGTGCATCACGCTCGGTTTTGGCTCTCTTCCGACTCTGGTACGCTCCAGAGTCATATGAGAATCACTATTTCTATAGAACATAAATACCAAGACCTCTCATGTGCCCCAGGTGTTCCTTGTTTCCTAAAGCCGCGGAGAGTATATCTATCTCTCTGACTACCTGGAATGAGCCTTGTGAAGATTCTACACTCAACGCTTCCTACGAGAGCCCAACATGTCATTTCACTTCCTATGAAGTTGTGAAGTAATTACAAACTAGATAGTTCGATATCTTACTAGGCGCTGGGACACTTACTCGTCTGCTGGGTTTGGAAAGGAGATGGTCCCCGTAGACACGGTAGATGACCTCGCTCTTATCCAGTTTCGAGCGCGCTCATCAGGGATCCCAACAAAAATGGCGGCGAGGCCTCCCACAAGATTGCCTGCTCATCCTCCTTCCTCCACTGCGGGATTTTACCTGCATACCTAGCGGTGCCGGGTCTGTGGGGGTGCGCTTTTTTGCCTAAGGGCCCTGTGCGCCACACTTTCACTCCTAAACTCATCTGTCGTCTTCTTCACCACAAAGTTTTGCCAGCACGGTTCCACGAACGGATACTTCTAGAAGGGCGTCAGATCCTTCTCCACATATTGCTTGATAAGCATGCTCTTGACGTTCTTCCACACTTTGCACGCCGCTAGCAACGTGTGTCATCGCACGGAGGCCTGGTGTTCTTCCGGGATCTCGAACGTTTGGAAAATTTCCGTCACCAGCGCATCTTTTTGAGCATCGGTCAACTCCTTCCACGAATCGTTGGTGATCTTGACTCGTTCTCATGCAACTATTCTGACCATTCTCCAGAATGCAGACGCTGCTTAGCGAGGATTGAGAGGGGTCCCAAATGCATCGACATCCGTGATGGTAAATGAGCCCTCAGGTCTTTTCGATATCGGTAAATTCGCTGCTGATCAGATCAAACTTTCATTGTCGGGGGAGGGGGTTATTATCACATGTGACAAAATCATATTAAACAATATTTTTCAGATTTTAGCGATAATCCGTGGACAACGAAAGAAAAATTTTACTTTTAAAAAATAAAGGGTAGGGGTTACAACACCTGTGGGGCCCTAGGGGTTAGGACGAGACAAATCCTGCCCCAGGGGTTAGAAAATTTCAAAAAACTATAAATTTTGGATAATTATACTAAGAATAAATGCATAAAGTATTTTGAATATGTTTATGAAATTCTTCTCAAATCTATTATTTCATTTGTATACAAACAATAGAGTTAAAGGGAATTTTAGAGAAAAATACATAATATATAAAATTCTAGAAAAAAATACACAAGAAAGTAAACTGTGTCAAGATCCTTCATGCAAAATTTTATAGTTTTTGGATGTCATTTGATATATTTAAAAATTCCTGTAAAAAGTATCCTTAAAGGAATTTTCAAGGAAAATGCAGAATATATAAAATTCCGTAAAAATTACACATGCAAGTACACTGTGTCAGGAACCTCCACAAAAAAGTTTTAATTTTCTGAGACCATTTGCTATATTTATAAATTCCACGCCTCGGATTCGCCATGTGTCGCATTCTCGGCAAATCCTGTCCTCTAGGGTACGAATAAGATGTTATTTTTGTCTTTGTTACACATAGAGGTTAGTTTTGCTATTGCACGTGCTAACACGTTATTTTAGCAAAAAAAACTCCAGAAAAGAAAAGGAATGTAGTAGTATCCAAAAGGGAATTAACAAACAGCAAGTAGACTAGAACAAAGGAGAAAACAAAAAGGTAGGGTGGGCTGGTCTGCCTAGCTAGGATGGGGAGCAGGGTGCCGCGTAGCGTAGGCAGGGCCCACGTGTAGTAGACAAATGCGCCGCCCGGTCGGTGGAGGCGTGTGATGACCCGGTCGCCGGCTACAGCCATTTGAGAGATTCGGAGGCAACGAGGCATCCAGGTGCGTAGTTCGGTTAGGTTTTAATTAGTAGTTATAGGTCCTAAGCTATCACATGATTACTGCAGAAAGAAAGGTCCTTTCTAAGAAAATGCAAGAGAGTCCATTTCTACAACCGATTTAAAGCCCTACCAACATGTATTAATTTTCACTGTATGATAGATAATACTGAAAATGATAGGTTACATGGTGCGGAAAAACTTTGCAAACCTCGCCTTTACAGTCTCGTTTAATAAAAATGTGATAGGGTGTTCTCACCTTGTTAGTTTAAGATAAATATGGTGCGGTAAATTACGTGTATTAGGTGTGAAAGCACAAGCTATTTGGACTAACAATCGATATATTGTTAGAACAGTGTAAACTTACTATTATACTTACATGTGCTGCTAAATATTACGGAACTCGATCCATTGCGATAGTGAAAATTTTTGAACAGACTACCGGCTGGTGTTCATACTTCTTACGCGCAGGGTGTGAAGAGATCGAATGTGAATTAGATAGTAATTTTTCTATACTCGAATTCATATTAAAAAAAACAAATTTGAATTCGAATTTGAATATGCTCGAATACAAATATGAATCAAATATTATAACAAATATGAATACCATTACTAATCGAATACCTAATCAAGTTGGTCGAATCCGAATATTCTAGGCATAATGAAGTTTAACGAGTTGACACTAATTTTATAGTAATATTTATGCTCTTTTTATGGTTTATCATGTAATCATTTGTGCCATTTGTGCCATTTTACCATTAACCCTAACCAAGTTTAGAGAGATTGTAAATAAATAAGTTATAAATATGTCGAATTTGACTAAAAAGAGCATGCAAAAAGTTTTTTTGGGGATGTGCTAGAATGAAAAAAAAAATCAAATGCTAAATTAGAGTACACCGTGATGATGGCCTCGCTGATACAATCAAAATGCATACGTAATATGTCCAATTTGGAGGTGAAATGAAAAAGATATGTAATATCTAGCTGTTGTTATTACACTGAATATGGATATTATCCACATTCGTTTTTGTTTCGTCACCTATTTTGCATACCATATTTATATTCGAATGCGTATTCGAATACAAATCCGGATACTATCCGGATTCGTATTCATTTTGCAATTCGAATGGGGTTTTACTTACCACATTTTCTACCATCCGAATACGGATGCTGGATAAAATAGATAATGCAAATCTGTTTGACACTCCTACTTACGCCTGCCCATAGCACCACTGATGTGCCAAAAGCAGAAAATCTTAACACAAGCAGAGTACAAGCCACAATCCACAACTAGCCGATCGAGAATGGGCCTATTTGGGACGGTTTCGGTTTTGACTTTTTGCTAAAAAAACAAAAACTATCCTAAACAGGTGGCTTTCTCCAACTGCTTTTAGAAAAGCCGGAAGTCACCCCAGGATAGCTTCCCATTGCTTCGACAGGATGAGGTTTCAAGTTTTCCCTTCAAGTTGGAGAAATTTACTTCCCTCCTATCACGTATATATACCCGAACACCACCCCTCAAACTCCATTCCACACCGAACACTCACACGTTTCGCTCTCGCACCTGAACCTAGCCTAGCCTATGCCTGCCTACCCGCCTTGCACCTCGTCCCACCGGCTCCCTCCTCCTCCGACCGCCGCGGCTGACTCAGAGGAGGCAAGGGTGAGGGCGACGATAAGTTGCGACGATGGAGCTCCAACGAAGACGCGAGCACGGTGCACTCTTAGGCTCGAAGAATCTGTTTTTATCAGCGTGAGGTGACGGGGACGATGAACATAGCCAGAACAGGGCGGCGATGAGTCCACCAGACTCGGAGGGGACGAAGTCGCTGACATCACATCCGACAAACTTCGCTTCAATGCAAGTTCAGGAAGCCAAGTAGTATAACCTCGCAAGTTTAGGTGACTGAGATAGTAAAATATAAGCAACCTCACAAGTTCAGGGGGTTGAAAAAAATACAAGTTTAGAGAGCTAAGTGACACAACCTGACAAATTCAGGGACCTACAATCCATTTTTCTCGTTACTAAAGTACATTAAACAAAAAACAAAAAACGCGTACCATTCTTCCGCAGACCAGAAACGCCACAGCCGTCTACAACGCTCCAATATCACGAAAGGAACCTAAAGCGGTCCGAGAGCGCGACATGTTTGCTGCTGCCGTAGCGCCACATTATCCACCCTAGCTCAATTGATCTTGCTATGGTACCTCTATTCTGTCACGTTCTGGAAGCGCTGTAGGTAATATGTGGCGTCTGACTAGCTTGACACGGTACCATTTTTACAATTTCATATGAATATAGACTACTTTTGCTACTACCAATAAAAAATGCCAATTCAACGAAAGACTGTGTTCTCTCCATGCGTATGCAAGTAATATTATTTTGGGAAATTTCGATAAGCGCCACTGCTTAGTGACCTTATCAGAGATATGCCACTCCTCAGTTAGAAATTTGAAGGATACCATTGGCAAGCTAGGAGTGTCCGAGAAATGCCATTATGGAGGTTTTTACCCATTTTCCCTCAAATAAACTCCTGTATTTAGCTTTGTAATTTCGTATGGACACTTATGCCCCTCCATCTATTCCTTCCCCTCTCCTCTTTACCTCCTCTCCCCTCCTGGCTCCGACCGGATCTGGTGACGGCGCAGTTCAGCGACGCAGAGGATGGCGGCGGTGAAGCTCGGCGGCGTGCATGACGTTGGCTTCTCTCCATCTCTTTCGTTCTCATCCTTGGCTCCTACATTGAAGCCTTCACCATCGACCACAACCACTCAAGATCCATAGCCGAGTGGTGGATGACCGCCTTCCATGCTCGCCCGTTGGGGAGCTCCATGGCTTGATCCAGATTTGAGCGTCGCCGCCTAGAGGACCACTCTACCGTTGCTCGAGTCCTTCCTCGTCGCCGTTGCTGCAAGCTGGAGTACGAGGAAGTGCAACGTCGCCTCGCGTACTTCTTTGTTGCAGCCCTCATGCTTCCCGTCGGCCGCCGCCACCGTCTCTTCTACGGACGTGAGCGAACCATCGAGCCTCGGGGCCGCGGATCCAGCGTCCGCGTGGCCGGTCGTCCGCCACGCTTGCCGCCTCGTGCGCCACCGACGGCGAGCCATGGCATCGCGCCACAAGCCCCACCGGCTCCACCTTGCTATGAGCTCGCGCACGAGCCGCCTCTGCCTTCTCCTCGCGCCGTCGAGCTTCACCGCTGCCATCCTCCGCTTCACCACCGTTGTTTCTCCAAAAAGCAGTTTCCGGTCGGAGCCAGGAGGGGAGAGGAGGTGAGAGGAGAAGGGAAGGAAGAGATGGACGGGCATAAGTGTTCATACGAGATTATCAAGCCAAATACAGGGTTTTATTCGAGCGAAAATAGGTAAAAACCTTTATAATGGCATTTCTCAGACATTTCTAACTTTCCAGTGGTATTCGTTGAATTTTCAACTGAAGAGTGCCATATCTTTGATAAGAACACTAAGCAGTGGCATTTATCGAAATTTCCATATCTTTTTTTTTTGTCATGAACTCCGATGGCTTGCAAAAGCGTGGAAACCATGGGCCTGTGAATTGATATGACCTGTTTGCTTTAGCCTTGGAATCGTGCCGAGCAACGATTGTTTACACTACTCCAATTTCAGCTAGCTTTTGGGGATTAAAAAAAAAAACACTGTGGACTGTGGAGTGCAATTCCTGCCCAAATTAAAGAACCTCCATCCAATCCAATCCAATCCAATTCGCGCTCTGTCGTTAGGTGGAATTACCTGCCCGCTCCTCTCACAACTCCGTTTGGCTATGCTAAATGACCTAAAACATGCTACTACTATGTGTATGAACTGTCCAACCCGTGCCCATTTCTTGCCTTGCTGGTTTCTAACAGAATCCGATCGGCGCATTTATCGTTCGAGCACCGACAGACTCCATCCGTGTCGATCGGGTGGGGCGTGTCTGCAACGAAGAAGGGCAACGTACACGTAGAGAGGATAAGAAATGGAAAACAGAGGTCAAGGTGAGAAAGCCCGGTGTCAGGTGGAACATACCGAGGGAGTCGGGTTAGGCAGGATGACTGAAGGAAGCATGCACTCTCCGTTTACCCTGGGAAATATGCAGTCAATTAACGGATCGATCCGTTTCTCTCTAGGATCTCATTCCATATTTCTTCCCCTGCCATGTCCATCGATTCGTTATCTTTGCGCGTTCCGACTCAAGGTCGACCCTGCCTGCTTAGACTAGTCATCGATCGCATGTGCATGCATAGTCAGCAATTCTGTAAACCATACTCCAGCGACAGACAGACAAGGCCAAGGAGAGTGAAGTGCTAGCATGAGGCCATCAGACCAAACCGGACATTCCATGCCATAAAATCTACTTAACTGATTGAACTAGTGACCCAAATGTTAACACGCACGGGCATTTTTTTTACACGCAGTTGAAGCTGCCAGCCTGCAGCATGCCTGCCACTTGCAGCAAAGTCGTCCTTGTCTGGCCTCCTCGTTGCATGCATACCGAGCCCCGCTGACCCGCCGAACGATCGATCGATCGAGCTTCGATCATGTCTGAAATAGCGGCATGGCTCGGCTAGATGCAGCCACCTACCTGTGTTTTATACTTGCTTGACTGCAGCCGGCTCAAGTCCACGGCAGCTACCACCAACCTAACAACGGGAAAGCAGAAAAAAGCACGGAAACGCGCGGGCCGCCGGGGTGGCAGTTTTCCGTGTGATCAGGACGTGAATACTCACTCCATGCAGGACCAGCTTGCATTCTGTTGATGTTTTGGCCCAATAGTTCTATTGCCCTTGCTATTGTGCCTTCAGATATGTGTGAGCGAAACTGGGGACGGGTTCACCAGGCTACTAAAAAAATATATTATATTACCAGCCATTGGAGGCCCATTCATAATAGCACATTGGCCCAAAGTCAAGTGCAACGGCAGTGAAATTACTATATACCCCAGTGCAAATAGTCGTACTCATTAACTTCTGCTCATGGCTTCATTCTGCTTGTCAGTGTTGTGGGTTTAATACAAAGTATGGATGCATTTATTAAATACTCCCATAGTTTCAAAATATAGGGCATATAATTTTTATAGATTTCTTTCAAAATATAAGGGGCGCATGCAGTTTTTTTTGATCTTTTTCCTTGGCTACCCTTATTTATAATATCTTCTCTCTCCTGTATTTATAAGTAACTCTCTCACAAACTATTATCTCTCGTATTTTCAAGGTATTTATATCATGAGTAGCATGATCATTTTTCTCTTATCTTTCTTTTAGTTTTACAACCTCTTTAATTCCGTGCCTAGCCAAAATACACCTTATAAAAAACAGAGGAAGTACATTGATTTTGTGAAGGATTTGGTGATGCTAGAGGGAAATAATGGAAGGGTACCATATTCATGGTTAGTTTGGTCTATTCCTCACGCTTCTAAATTTTTGTGCAGATGTTAAATCAGTCCCAAAAAACAATGAAGAAAGTATATCTCACGTTCCAGATACCCTCGACATTCGTGCCAACCATAACAATATAATCCCACCCATATCTCAAAACACCCTCGACATTTGTGCCAATCATAGCAATATAATCCCACCCATCCGTCTTCTCTCCCATCGAACTCCTATCGCCGTCACCCCTTCTCCCTACATAGCTGTCTACCTTGCCAGTACTACCCATCGGAAAAATACCACGTTCATCGGTCCCCGTCTGACGACTGCCACTGCCCACACCTTCCTCGCCGCTCATTTACCTCCCACAAGGTACCAACATCGAGGTCGGCTGTCGTACGTCTGTGCTTTCCCACCATGGTCGCCAATGTTGAGCTTGTGTTTTTTTTTTCTCAAAAAATTGATTTCTTTGTTTTTCTCATCGCCGCTAGCATTAACAACCTCCTATGGATGGTGGCACCCTGTCATCTCCCTACTCATCGTCAAAGCGCTGCCACCTATTCCATCTGATTCCAAATATAAGTCATTTTGAACATTAACATGGCCTCCAAGGTGATGCTTTGACCATCATTTTCTATGAAAATATGCTATTTTGAATAAAAGTAATTATACATTATGAAAGTATATTTCATGGTGAATTTAGTAATACCAATATCATGTTTTAAATTTTGTTAATTCTGTATATGTTGATAGTCAAACCTAAAAATATCTGGTCGACATAGATTCTAAAATAACTTACATTTAGAGATAGTACTCAAATATGTGGTTTGACCCTCGGATAATTATAGAAGGGAAGATGCATCTCCAAGCACAACCAAGGGTCCATGAAGATGCATAACATTTGGGGTGGCAAAATCGAGGTACACATGCTTACAAAAAATAATAATCTAAAATACAAGTTATAAAAATGGTACTTAGCAAAATCCTTTGTGAGCACTATTGAATTTTGAAGGGGCAAGGGCCTATCGGTGACATTTTCAGCGTGACAACCAAATTTTTAAGCAAAATAAATTTCATTTTGAGCCATGTAATCTTACTATAGTTTTACTTTGCAACATTCTTAGCAAATATTTTCACTCTGCACCACCTCTTCTTACTTTTTGTTTTATTTTGTATTAGGGAACGTCCTGTCAGCGAGAGGTAAACATGAGATGCATGCGGGAAGCTTGCCGACAGGGAGGGCATGGCAAGCAAGGTGGCAACAACCTGAAAAATAGAGAGAGCCGTTTTGCAGTCGTCACCGTTGCTATAGCCACTGTCAGCGATGCTTCGACTATTTTTCTCCGCTTTTGATCCATTTTCTAGCTCCATCTAACTCCTCTCCCTCCATCCCTTGCCTGGCTGACGCCTCCCACATCGCCGTTCATCGTCGGCAAGCACCGAAGAAGGCAATCAAATCCTTATACCGTTGCAAAGTGCAATAAATGGTAAAAAGAGGCGGTGCAAAGTGAAAAGATTTATTAAAAGTGGTGTAAAGTGAAATCATGATAATATTAGGTGGTCTAAAGTGAAGTTTACTCTTTTATGAAAAACTAGAACAAGGAAAACTAGATCTTAAATTTGACCTTAAATCTAGTTTATGCAAAAAGCTTTTTTTAAGTTGAATGGTCAGAGACCAAAACTTCTGAAAAAAAATGGGCAGGTGCCAGGCAGGCAGAACACATTTTCCTCCTGAGCAAATATACTTTTTGCTTGGCATTACGCCTTACTGCAATTGGTGGCAGTAGCATTTGAATCAGAAATTCTTTCTAACTTTTCCAATTCCCGTTCTCCCATGGCGTCTCCTCCCCCATGACGCCGCGGCCCCCGATGGTGACGCAGACCAACACCGATGACGATTCTTGCGACGATGACGGGGGTGCAACGGAGTTCGCGGGACGCACCAATCACGAACTCTGGCAGTTGATCAAGCGCTAGCGCGGCAAGCATGGTATGCTACCCGACGGTGGCGACAAGATACGGATGCGCCTCCGACGGATAGAGAAGGAGCTTGCCCGCCGCAGCTCCACTGGGCCAAGGAAGGCGAGCAAAATGTGGGTTTTGCTTGACCATTTCGGGGGGACTAATGGAGGTTAATCATCGGTTTAGGTTTTGGGTCAATGATCGGTGCATTGATCGGCGCATGTAACTCAATATGATATCATACCAGGGGAGCCGTCAGACGCGGCCCAGAGCAGAGCATGGGGAGGCGGCGCTCGGGGCTGCGGGGGCACAGCCCGGGGAAGACACGGTGGTGCAGGATTTGGAGCAGGAGAGCTGTCGGGCACGGGATCCAGGCAGCAGGGCGAACCGACTCAGAATGTGAACTGAGTGAGAAATCGAGTGATTCTAAGGTGGATGAGACTCTCGATAAGATGGCGATAGCGAGTAGGATTCTCAATAGGCTCTCCATCAGTAGACCGAAGGTGAACACTAAGCTCCATTACAATCATCTTTTTCATGTTCTGCAACATCTTCGCTGGACCATCAGTCGTCGCCTTTTATTTCTTCACTCTAGCTCCTTGCCGCTTCAGACGTACTCTGATGCAACCTGGTCTAGCTATCCTTCTGACCGCTAGTCTCTTTTTACTTATTGTGTTTTTCTTGGTTCCACTCATATTGCCTGGAAGATCAATAAGTATACTGTCGTTTTTCGTTCAAGTGCTGAGGTTGAGTTGCGAGTCATGACGGCGTTGATAGCTCAGATCACTTGGTTTCGGTGGCTACTTGAGTATTTCGGTGTTTCAATTTTTGCATCGACTCTTCTTATCAAACAGTACTGGTGTGACCAGCATTGCCCGAGATACAGTGAAGCTTGAGCTCACCAAGCACATTGGAGTAGATTCTTCGTACATGAGATCGCAGGTGCATGACCAAGTTATTGCTCTTCAGTATGTGCTTTTGGAGTTTTAGTTAGCAGATTTCTTCACCAAAACACATACTTGAGCTGAGCATAGCTTATACCTTTCCAAACTCAGTGTTATTGATCCACCATGAGTTTAAAGGAGATGTTAGATATGTCTTGTATATGGTATTATCTGTATACGTACATATACTTGTAACTTGTATATCTTAGCCTTTGGCCTATTAGAATAGACGAGGGTTTATTCCAATATTATTGAATTGCATGCAACAACCAGTTCACCAAAAACTTAAGCTGATTAGGAAAGACGGAGAATTCACTTATACTTCTATACTCCCCCTCATGTGTAGGCTCTCTTAGACCTAAGACGTAGAATATAAGTGGGCTACAATTATTTTTCTTTAATTGAGCCAACCGAGTCTTGAAATCAAGATATTTTGACTCTGATACTATATTGGAATGAACTATCGTCTATTCTAATAGGCCAAATGACAAGATATACAAGTTATAAGTATATGTAAATATGCAGAGAACACCATATACAAGATATATCTAACAAGCGGAGCTGTGTATGCACCCCCACCCACCAGACACACACACACCACCCATGTTTCGTTCATGTGAGTATTTTGCACAGTTGGATTTTGAGATTTGAGGAATGAAGAACGCGCGGGGATTAATCAGGGTTTTCAGGATTTACTTTCTGGGGTTTAGAGTGTGGTTCTGTGTAAAAAATTGGTCTTTTTGTCGCTTTCAGCTATTGAAATTACAACTGAATAGTGAATAAAAATGTCATCTTTGTTTGGGAGCGTATGACTACCATGTTAAAAGATATAATTGGAAATCCTAGTCATATAGCTGGAATGCTTGCTAAACACTGTCCCACAGCATCTTCATAGATGGTTACAGGCGGCTGCAGCAGAAGAGAAACTAATTTGTTGAAAAGGATAAAACTGCTGGTGACCAAACGAGAGTATTTCATCAGTTGATCCACATTTTATCTTCTTTTTTACAGGTAGTTTATTTTATTTTCAGTTATGAATTCTAACTACTGGCGAGTAGTTTATAACCTTATATCATGCGGCTGTAGAATGTTGGATAGTGATTGGAGTGCTTATTTGTCAGTAAAGTGATTTCATGTCAACGATATATATTTATATCCAATTGTGCTGATGAATGACATGAGGAGCGGTAATGTCAAATAGATTCTTGGTTGACGACTTGAAGTGGCATTGTCAATAGCCTTATGCTCTTGATTAATTGCAGATTTATGCTCTTATTTTTTGTACTGTTAAGGAAAACACATAATGTTTTGGCTCATGATATGAGAGACTGGAGCGATGATTACGAACTAGCAATCAAACAATCAAGTGGATACTGTTACGGACAGCTTTGTTGGGATTCAATTCCAGCGCAGGAAGAAGGAAAGTTTGAAACCGGCAAGTTCAAATATAGAAAGTTAAAGAATTGAAAGAGTTGAATTCGAGTTGTATACAAATAGGACTCTATTAGTCTCAAACATCAATCGGACTCTAGAACTATATAAAGAGTCTGGAGGTTTGTAATTTGGGACAACCAATTATGAATCAATACAAATAGTTTCTTCCAAGTTCTTCCTCCTTTCTATCAAGATCTGGCTACTCATCCATACACCCTGCGTTCTAGTTCCCGAAGATCCTCGGTTCGTACCAACTTGGTATCAAATTCACCGATCCCGCCCACCATGCCACCCAAGGTTGACTCGGCAACCGACGCACGACTCGACGGATTGGAACAGGTGCAATCGGAACTACTCAAGGCAATCACTAACCTCCAGGAGACGAACGACAGGCGATGTCGCGAGCAGCAACTGGCGTCCGAATAGAGACTTGACGGCCTAGCACAGGAGATGCGCCAGATGTTCGCAGCACTCCGGGTCGATCCAGCGGCCCCAGCGACGGCCAACCCATCCGCCCCAACCCCAGCGGCGCACACGGGAGAAGGAGCGGCGACCAAACCTTCCGTCCCGACCCAGGCTGCACGCACGGGAGCGGGACTGCTGCCGTTTCCATCTTCGATCGAAGAAACCTCAGGCATCACGTCCGCCGTTCGGGCTCCACCGCCTCCTCGGTTCGTCGGAAATCGAACGCAGGGCGGCGTTGAGCAAAATCGGACACAGGGGGGCGGCTTTGAGGAATATCGGGGTACTGGAGAGGACCTTGAGAATTACCACGACTACCGCACAAGATATGAGGCTCCACGGACGCAGTTGGATCGACCGCGCCTTCCACGTTTGGATCTTCCGATCTATGATGGTTCAGTCGACCCAATCACATGGTTGACTAAATGTGATCAATACTTTCGCGCATATCAAATCCCTGAAGAAGATAAAGTCTAGATGGCCGCTTTTCACCTGTCAGAGGTTGCTCACTCATGGTTTTATCAGTTGGAACGCGATGAGGGCCAGATTCCCTGGGCAGTATTCAAACATTATTGTTCGATGCGATTTGGTCCAGCCATTCGCACGAACACGTTGGGGGCTCTCAAGCATCTGCAACAGCTCGGTTCATTGGCGCAATATCAGCAGGAATTCACAGACCTCTTGTGCCACACCATCGGGTTGTCCAGGACTCACCAGATTGAGCTTTTCACCGCCGGGCTATCGGAACCAATTCGCACGCACGTGGAGTTAGCAGGACCGACATCCCTGCAACAAGCTCTGAACTTGGCCCGGGCATATGAACGGCTCAACCCGCCTGTAGCAGTTCCGACAAATAGGCCACAGGCGAACAACCGGATAATGGGCCGCGCTGGATTTCCGCAACCTTCTCGCGCCACTCCGTCATCCCAGGCACCATCTGTGACAACCGCGCAGGCCACGACCCCGGCGACCACAGAGACACGCACGGGAGTCTTTCGCAGGCTGTCTGCCGCCGAGATGGCTGACCGTCGACAATGCGGCTTATGTTTTAATTGCGACGAGCAGTTTGTGAGGGGACACCGCTGCAAACGGTTGTTTTGGTTAGAACCCGAATTCGACCACAGTACTGACGACACATCGGAGGACTACATAGCAGCGGAGGTCGAACCAGAAATCTCATTGCTTGCCGTCACTGGTCTACGCCGCCCGCATAATGCAAGTGGCGATTCAGATGGCACATTCGAAGGCATTGCCCTTTTTGACACAGGATCCACTCACAATTTCCTCAATACGACATGTTTATCTGCGGTCAACCTCATCATCCAACCTCACAGCGGACTCCGGGTCAAGGTGGCCAATGGCGACAGGTTAGCTTGTGCCGGTATTTGCAAACAGACACCCATGACTATTGCACCGTCCGAGTTCGCCGTCGATTTCTATATTATACCATTGTCAGGTTTCGACGTCATTTTGGGAATGCAATGGCCGAGCACGCTAGGACCGGTATTATGGAACTTCGCTCAAATGCAATTTTCTTATTGGAAGCATAATACTCGCATTACCTGGACAGGGCTGAATTACCAACCAATGTCGGCAGCTATGGTACAAACCACAGAACGCACTGAATTGTTGGCACCACTTTTGGCCGAGTTCGAGCATCGGTTTTCTGCGCCTACAGGTTTGCCGCCGGCCCGATCCTGCGATCATCATATTCGGCTAGTGCCAAACGCACCAGAAATCATGGTACGTCCCTACCGTTATGCACATATTCAGAAAGATGAAATTGAGCGTCAGTGTGCCACAATGCTAGCCCAAGGGATTATTCGGCCGAGCTCGTCACCCTTTTCTTCACCGGTTCTTCTTGTTCGAAAGAAAGACGCATCATGGCGGTTTTGTGTGGATTACCGCGCACTCAACGAACACACAATCAAGGATAAATTTCCAATCCCACATGTGGACGAACTTTTGGATGAGCTGGAAGGAGCATGTTTTTTCACCAAGCTAGATTTGCGATCCGGTTATCACCAAATTCGGATGTTTCCTGAGGATGTTCTGAAAACGGCGTTCCGGACGCACCATGGCCATTTTGAATTCTTGGTTCTTCCTTTTGGTCTATGCAATGCTCCCTCAACTTTTCAAGCGATGATGAATTCCATATTACAACCCTTCCTTCGTCGCTTTGTGCTAGTATTTTTCGACGATATTCTGATTTATAGCAGGACTTGGACGGAGCATCTTCATCATGTTCGCTCGTTTTTGCGTACTTTCGACTCATCACCGTTTCTTAACAAGAAGAAGTGCACTTTTGGGCAACGACAAATTTCGATTTGGGCCATGTTATTTCGCTACGGGTAGCTATGGATAAAGGAAAGTCTCGACAGGTCCTCGAGTGGCCACAACCTCGCAACATTCAAGTTTGCGGGGATTCTTGGGACTAGCGGGCTATTATCGCAAATTCATCCAAGACTTCGGTCATGTTGCAGCGCCACTTACCCGACTACTTTGCAAAGAAAGTTTTAAATGGTCTGAGGAGGCTTCAGTTGCTTTTGAAAATCTAAAACAGGCCATCGCATCGGCACCAGTATTTCAACTTCCAGATTTTACAAAGGACTTTGTGATCGATTGTGATGCATCGGGGGTTGGTTTTGGCGCCGTCCTGCATCAGGGGGGCCGACCGATTGCATTTTTTAGCAAACCGGTGGCAGCTCATCAGGCCAAATTACCAGCTTACGAACGGGAACTAATTGGACTAGTGTTCGCGGTCCGACATTGGAGACCTTACATTTGGGGTCGCAAGTTTCATGTGCGGACAGATCATTATAGTCCGAAACATCTTCTGGATCAAAGGTTGACAACGGTACCACAACATCGTTGGATTCCGAAACTTCTCGGCTACGATTTTGCAGTCGAATACAAACCAGGCAAGGAAAACATTGTCGCCGACGCGCTCTCTCGTCAGCATGAAGAGCTTGCTGTACATGTGCTATCAACTACCGACTTTGCATATTATGATGACCTCCGTTGTCAACTCAAAACTCAGCCATCCTGGACTGCCAAATACAATGAGTGGATGGCTGGTTCATTACCTAGCGAATGGGAATTTGCGGATGGGTTATTGTTGTGTCGTCGCCGTATATTTATTCCCGCTGACTTTTCAGGCCTTCAGCATATTTTTTCTGTTGCTCACTCAGTGGGTCATGAAGGCGTCACAAAAACGTGGCATCGCATCCAGGCAAGTTTTTATATACCAGGAGGTCGCCGGTTACTCCAAGAGTTTATTCGTGCGTGTGTTACTTGTCAAAAGTACAAATCATCTCAGTTACATCCGGCGGGATTACTCCAGCCCTTACCAGTACCTCTTCGGGTTTGGGGTGACATTAGTATGGATTTCATTGAAGGTTTGCCTAAAGTTGCTACCAAGACAGTCATTTTGACCGTGGTGGACAGATTTTCCAAGTATGCGCATTTTCTTACTTTGAGTCATCCGTTTACAGCACAGTCTGTTGTGCAAGTTTTTTTCGACGGTATTGTCCGATTACATGGGTTTCCGGAATCAATTGTCAGTGATCGTGACAAGATTTTCACTAGTCAATTTTGGAAAGATCTATTCAGATTAGCAGGCGTTAAGCTACACATGAGTACCGCATATCATCCACAATCAGATGGCCAAACTGAGGTAGTTAATCGGACGATTGAAATGTATATTCGTTGTTTATGTGGGGATCGAGTGCGTTCGTGGCCGCAGTGGTTGGCTTGGGCTGAATTTTGTTACAATACGTCATATCATTCGGCTCTTAAATCCACTCCTTTTGAAGTGGTTTATGGGCGACAGCCTCCTCCATTGATTCCTCACAAAGATGGCCCAGCTGCAAGTAAGGAAGTACAACAATTACTAGCCGACCGCGATGAATTTCTCCAGGAGATTCGTTTACGGTTGCTTCAATCTCAACAACACATGAAGAGTTTGGCGGATAATAAACGTCGTGAACTTCAATTTCAAGAAGGGGAATGGGTTTGGCTTCGATTACATCAAAGACAAATTTCTGCTATTGCTCCGGGTCTCAATTGTAAATTGCGTCCCCGTTTTTTCGGTCCATACAAAGTTGTGTCCAAGATTGGTCAGGTTGCGTATAGGCTGGCACTTCCGGAGCATGCTGGAATTCATAATGTTTTTCACGTTGCCAATCTCAAACCTTTTGTTGGTACTCCTCCTGAGCATGTTACAGAGTTACCTCCATTACATCATGGGCATGTACAAGCGCAACTCGCGAGTATTATTCGCGCACGCCTTAATCGAGGTATATGGGAATTAAGGGTGCGGTGGAAGAACGATGCTACGACCAAGCGCATTTAAACTTGGATCACTAGAGAAGAATTTCAACGCGAATTTCGATTATCGACTTGAGGACAAGTCGTTTCAAAAGGAGGGGGGAAATGTTACGGACAGCTTTGTTGGGATTCAATTCCAGCGCAGGAAGAAGGAAAGTTTGAAACCGGCAAGTTCAAATATAGAAAGTTAAAGAATAGAAAGAGTTGAATTCGAGTTGTATACAAATAGGATTCTATTAGTCTCAAACATCAATCGGACTCTAGAACTATATAAAGAGTCTGGAGGCTTGTAATTTGGGACAACCAATTATGAATCAATACAAATAGTTTCTTCCGAGTTCTTCCTCCTTTCTATCAAGATCTGGCTACTCATCCATACACCCTGCGTTCTAGTTCCCGAAGATCCTCGGTTCGTACCAGATACATAAGCAGCTTGTGTCAAATATCTTCGTTTCCATGATGTTTGATTAGATCTTGGAATATGTTCCACAGCGTCATGTCTTTTCGTGATGTTTACAGACTTGTAAAGGCGAGCTATTGTCTTTACAATCAAGACGAGTACCAGGAAGTGAAAAAAAAATATATGAAATAATATTTCAGACTTTTTTTTGTTGCTATTTTCTACAGTGTATCATACTAATATATTCCTATTTGATAGCGTATTTCACCCATGCCCTGAATTAATGGTTTTCTTTATTTATTGTAGGATGACGCAGCTCGGAGACAGGCAGTGCAGCCTCCCAATGGGGATGATCCCTATGCCTTCAGTAAGCTTTATGCATTTATTTGTTGTTTATGCATAATTGCACATCAGTAGTAATGTCAGATGCACACACCGTTCTGTTTTCTTGTACATCAATGATATGGCTTATGGTGGAAGAAGGTAAGGATAGGGCTCAGATCGCTCTCAACACCGGCATCCTTGTGGCAGATGAGGCTCTGATCAGGTTTAGAGAAACTTGATGAAATCTTTATTACCTCCCTCAAAGATCCTCGGCTTCCTTTATAGCTCAGGAGCATCCTAACAAGACTTACTAATTATATCCTATCCATAATCCGATTACATCTTCCCAATAAGCTAAGTCTAATAATAGAATAGAGACTAAAGGGCGATAAGGACTCTAGTGCTGAAGCTGTCACCCCTTTGTCAAAACGGAATCAGATTGTTGTCGTGGTCTCCGAGTTGGACATAGCAACACGACGGCGGCGTTGATACGTTTGGTCCACAAACGAGTCCACAACACTTCCACCCACATTGTGAAACAGCTCGTCCTCGAGCTGGAACGCAGGATAATGATCCTTAAAATCCATCAACTTTTCCCAAGTAGCATCCGTAGAAGAACAACCTATCCATTGGACTAATAACTCCCAAACACCACGATCGAGACATGCACAAACAATACTGCTAGGCACTGGAACTACACGACCATGAAGAAAATCGGGAAGACGAACAATATCTGAAGGAGGTGTGCCTTCAAACTTTTTGAGCAAAGCAACATGAAAGACATCATGTATACGAGCACGAACCAGAAGTTGAAGGCGATAAGCAACCGTCCCAATATTGTTGATCACCTTAAAAGGTCCATAAAAACGTGGACAAAGGTTAGAAGAACCATCTTTAATAGCAGATACGACGCGATAATGAAGGCGGAGCCAAACCCAATCATCTAATTCATACACCACCTCACGTCTGGGCTGATCATGTTGTTGCTTCATACAATTTTGAGCTTGCAACAAACGTTAACGAATCTCACCCAAGAACTCATCGGCGTGGGAGGGGAGTGCGAAGAGGAAGGAGGTGGCGACGAAGGGGCAGGCCAGGGCGTCGCAGGCGGTGGCAAGGAGGGCTTGGCGGTGCAATTCTGGCGTTTGGCCGAGGTAGAGGAAGAAGAAAGAAAGATGGACCGGGAGGGCATATATGTCTTTTTACCCGTGCAACGTCGACTAACGGGTGCCAAACTAACGACAATGTCATTCCTAATATTTTTGAGCGTTTGTGATGTCATTTTGCACTACGTCACCAAAACAGTGTTATATCTCTAAATATGAGCAAAGGAATGCTTTATATATTTATTAAATAGTATCTTAAATGTTGATGTTAGTTAATCCATGTTAATTAGTACGTCGTTAATCCCTTTCTTGATTGTTGACAATCTATTTATCTTGTCACCATAGGCTAATTATTATATTAATAAATTGCCCTTGTTTAATCAATGGCGACTTGCTTAGACACTGCTTAGCGATTAATTTGAATATGACACAAACATTGTCATTACAACACTTGGGACGTAATATGATTCATAGTGTGGTAATGTGGGTTACCACTGGAAACAGAAAAATGTTTTATAAAATGGTGGAGACTTGGGCAAGTGGATGGTATGAGATCGGCGCAGGGGTTGCACGAGTGTTGGGTTTGTGGTTTGTCTCACCTGAGTTAATTAAAGACTGAATCATGTGTCACATTTCTGAACTAATAATCATGCAACCACAAGTCAAGTATGGGCACAACTTGGTCAAGTACTTTGCTTAGTTTCGGCGTGACTCCCACGCATAGTTGTAGGTTGGATTTCTATCGTCGAAAAGGGATGCAAAATTCCTTCACAGCGGTGGGTCCCTCATTGAAAATATAGCCTGCTGAATTGAGCATTATGGGTGTGCCCCGTAACGGTGATGCCCCAGTGTTGAGGGGTTTCACCGACCGGGCGGGAAAAGTGTCGAGATTAGGCACTATAAATGCCTTGTTATGATTATCTCCGTCGCACGCTTAAGGAAGCGTGTCATTGGCCAACATCATAGTTGATCATATATTGTGGGTAAAGTTGTACAACCTCAAAAGAGTGTATAATCTATTCGAATAGCTGTGCCCCCGGTCATGAGCATTGTGAAGCAGACCACACTTGGTTATTTTTTATAAAATGTTGGTGAGAAACTAGGTAACAAGGGATAATTGTGATCATGGTAAAGCTACATGTGGAGGGATTTCACTAGTGTATGTGGAGGGATTCCACTAGTTTAGATGGAGGGATTCCAATTCTCAGGATGATCTTACATGATAAAACTTGACACTTTGGTTTTAAGTTAAATAGCTAGGTCATAAGCTTGGAAAATAACTACGGTATTTGAACTAAAACTGGCTTTGTGCTAAATAACCATAAGATTTCTCCTTAACAAGCCAATCATCTATATACTTGTATTTGGTACAAGAACTTGCTGAGTGTACTCATGGTTGTTCAAATAGTGAATTCAAACTTTGAGGATAAAGACCCGGTGTATGGTTATTCTATGCATCGAGGTTTGGAGATGAAGACGATGCCAAGTACTAGGTCACTTACCCCAGTTGATTGCCTGGGGGCATATCCTCAGGGTCCCCATGTCTATTTATCATTTCCACTGCAAGACTTCATCTATATTTGACCTTCCCAGCCCGTGATGTAAGACTTGGACCATATGGTCTATTTACACTTATTTACTATCATTTGTATTCGCATGTATGGGTGTGATATTCATCAATGTTGTACTGGGTGAGCTAGCTATTGATTATGGGAGAGGGTCTGAATGTAAATCCGGTCCCAACAAAGTGCTTGCATGTAGCTGTTAGAAAATCTACATGGATGTGATTGAACTGCATTTATTTTGAAAATGTCAGTGTTCAGTCCTAAAATTGCTTATGATTGGTGAGTGTCTGACTTTAAATGCTACTTTAGTGGTGCTGAATCATGAATGTTGTGTTGAAATAGGAAAGTATGTTTGCTCATGTATTCACTTTATCGCTGAGCTACCATAGGGAATAATCAGTACCCACAAACTAACTGATAAATGCTGAGGCTGAAAGACAGATCTGTTGTGTAAAGGTGCAAAATTGTATCCAATAGACTGGTTCGTGATTTGTCAACATATCTCACGCTTACCATGAGGTGTCACCTTCAAGATTTATCGAAATTCAATAATCTGCTATGTAGGTTTGAATAAATGTCGACTGTCCATTCTGACTATAGCGATTTCAGGTACCTCAAGAAATCCAGACCATGGAGACTTGTACATGTTCAATACATATTTCTATAGCAAACTTGAGGAAGCACTATCCAGTACGGTATGCTCTTTGATCTTTCTGAGTTATATTTGTTATGTCATATCCATGCCCTACCATAGTTTGAGGTTGTGTTCTAATTGGTGCATGAGTTGGCTTGATGTAAAAGCTCCATTGTCCCATACCACAGGAAGAGCTTGTGACTTTCTTGTTATGGTGCACTGTGTTCTATCATTGTGTAGTTAACGTCCTTGTGTCATTCAATTAATATCAATTCATGGTATTTTGTCCTTTTCTTCTATTGATCTTTCGAAAGCTTCATTTTAGGGCATATGACTTTGTTGATACTAAGTAAAATATGGAGTAGATGTATGCAAAGCATGTAGACTGAACAATTCAATTTATTTGTTCACTATATCGAGACATAGTTTTTCCTAATTGCAATATATGTTCCTACTTTAGGTTTCGTAGAAATTATGTGAACACCACAGCGGTTCTTGGTAATTTTTTGGATGTTGAATGCGCAAATAGCAAACATGGGTTGATTTGAAGTTACTGTTCGTGTTAAATGCAGGAAATCTACAATTCCCCAGAAAGTTGGTGAACATCTCTTTTTTCCTTGAAAAAGTGCCTACTTCATTGTTAATCTTTTATTTATTCAGTTGTTGTTTATTGCCTTGGGCATGTTGGGATTATCTGTTCGTCACCCTTAAAGCTAATGTTTGACTTGCACATTTGTTCTAGGGCAACCGTGACTCACTATTCAGCAAGTTACCGAGATGGTGGAGAAGTGTAGATATTTTTAAGAAAGCATACATAATTGTGCCAATTCATGGAAATTAAGTTTATTCTTCTGTGGATAATATTTCAAGACGAAAGGGAATGCGTTTCATCTGCTCCTCAAGCAAATAGAATCAGCTTGGTTAATACTTAATAGTTAACACGAGATTGTATCTGACGGTTAGGAAACAATATTCTGGTGTATCTAGTTATCATATATGATGATAATTACGTTGTGTTCTTGAAAATTAGGATGCACTGGAGCTTGATCATTATCTGCACGCCTGCAAAAGAGACAGAGTCGGGGCCAATAATGCTTCATTTGGACTCTCTAGGACTTCATTCCAGTCACGATGTTTTTGACGGAATTCAGAGGTATGTATTGACCCTTGATACCATGCTAAGAATTTGGTTTCGATTCCCAATCATTTAGAATCCAGATGATCGATTTAGGACTGGAGACTGCTATGTGCTGTCCCTGTTGGGAAGCTTGTCATTCGAAGTTTCGTACTGTTAAACTACTTTAGTCTTGTCCATGAATTTGGAATTGTATGTTATCGCAGCTACCTCGAAGCAGAATGGCGCCATCTACAGAATGATTCTTCTTATGGAATCCCCTTCTCTGGGAGGATATGGAGTCGTCTTTCAAGAAATATAAATAAGGGAAAAGTTGAGGTAAGAAGCCTAGTGGTCTAATGATAGTTCTCCAGATGCCGATTGTGGCTTTACTATACTTCTTTTTATTTACTGTGTTTTCTGATGTAATTTTCTAATGCTACCTTCTATTTTCACTTGCCAGGTGCCACGTCAACATAACAAGTATGACTGGTACCTTCATTCTCTATTACATTGACATGTTTATTCAAGACGCACGAGAGGGGCTGACAAGACGGGACCTTTAAAAATGGAATAAATCAAATTGCTCCATTGTCTTTCTTTAGTAACAATCCCGAGTCCTGACTATTATGCTCTTACTGGTTCTTAGTTTGGACGCAAATGTTTCAATCCTGAAGAAGCTTCTGGGCTGCGGCAGGGAATACGAGCTCTCTCGACTGAATGTGTCTCTGGCTCTGATGTTCACAAATTCTGTGTGAACATCAGAGCCAGAGACACATTCCGATGATCATCCTGAAGGTGAAGATAAAAGACGGCGATGCAATAATGACCATAACGCCTGAATCTAGCGATGAATGATTGTGCCTTCTGTTTCCAACAATGCAAAGACCGTGGTGAAATTTTGACATTAGAATTCCCCGGAAACACCAGCTCTGAACGCGTCTCAGAGCGCTGAATATTGGCTGTAGATGTGAGGATGCCGCCGAGGCTGAAGGGATCACATGTCGTTATTCCATATGTCCACATATTTATGTTATCTTGGGGATGATGACTTGGAAAAGAAGTTTGTTTGTAAGTCGTGGTAAGCGATATAACGAGAAAGCAAAGCAGCCAAGTGAACTTTTATCATTATGCATCACACAATTCTTGTTATACCCTTTTTGGGCTTTAGAGCGAAAGTTTGGCGAAGCAAATGTATAGTGTAATAGGAGGTGAATGGAATTATTCGTTCCCAAACTGAACTTACGTGCGCGACTTTTAAATTTCTGACATTCTTTGTTCTTGCATTTTGGTTGACTATTTCTAGCCAGTCCACACAGAATTTGTAAGTAACTCTATTTGCATCACAAAAATTTCACTTTGATTAGCATGAGAAGCAGATTTAAAACAAATGCTAACCGCATAGACAAATTCTGCCTTGAGTTTGCGTCATGTAGCAAATTTGAGTCAATTCTAGTTTGCACCTTCACCCTTTAATGTGTAAATTTCAATAAAAGATTCGTTTGTTATTATTTCATTACAGTAATTTGTCTCATTTTCGCCAATAAATTACCGGAAATATAATACTAGTAAGTATGTCCAGATGCCCTGCACGTCAATTTGGATACTACACAAGATATGTGTGACAAAGTGCTTGTACCAAATTATGTGCAAGAACAAGTTAAAAAACTAACAAAAGATGATTCTCATCTCAAATTCTCAAAAGCAGCGGCAGCAAAAGACTACTGATTCGAGAGAGAATAAATGCTGGAAGCCAACTATCACGAATTATTATACGAGATAATGCCTGAGAACAATTCATGGATGCTATGCTAAATGCTAAAGCTTGCAACATACAGCTCCACGGTTCATTTGTCTACAGTGAAACGATCCCTTTTTTTTTGTGGGGGTGGGGTGACAACAGATCTACAGTCATGGTACATGTCAACCTAGTTTGTATCAGTTGAAACTATGTGGAATATCACTTTGCATTGCTGCTGTCAGTTGAAACTATGTGGAATATCACTTTGCATTGCTGCTGTGCAATTGACATGATGTTGTAAGATAATTCCATGATACACTCAATTGAAGAATTGTAAAATGCCATTAATCAACAGAAACTTGTAATGTAGAGTACGGCAAATGCGAATTTGCAATGAATCCTTGGACAATAAGATAACTGGCACACGAGACCATCATAAGTTTCAAGCAGCGAAATTTTAGTACAGATTCCACCAGCAAAAATCCAAGGGTATAATCCACAAGGCATGTAGCTATAGTGTTATTGGAATCTGCTGTGGTGAAGGCTAAACTGAAAAGTCTCTTTTGTGGTGACCTAAACTCCATTCTTGTTATAGAGGTGTTGCAAATCCTGTAGTAGCAAACAAGAAACTCAATGGGTCAGAACTCAGAACAAGAGCAGTATCGCATAACAAAAGGAAAGGGCGAATGACAGCAATGCATGAAATCGACTGAAAAGATCACCAAGGCCCAAGCAGGAGTTGCATTACCAAGTACACTGGTTCAGTCTAGAGCTAAAACTTCTGCCATTAAGCAAATAAAGGATAGCATTTACTGGAAGGTACTCAGAAGTGTACACACATGCAACCATTCAAAAGAATAGTATTGAGATACTCCATATATAGCCTGCATCGTTAAAATGTGCTAGCTTATTTACCAGTACCATAGATCCATTTGATATGGAAAAGGAATCCATCGAGAGATCCAGTTAACCAACAAAATAAGCAACACTAGTACCTGTCTATAATAAGTAATCAACAATTTGGTCAGAAAGACCGCATACAAAGAAACTAAAGAATATCAATGTGTATAGTTATATCTTCTATAATTAACTTTTTTCAGGATCTCAGTGTGCATACATTATCTTAATTACTATAATTTTGAGTTTACCCCTCCCACCCCCACGCCAAACCGCCGCCTCGCTTCTCTTCCCCTCCCACCCCACGCCAAACCGCCCCGCCCTCCTCTCCCCGGTCGCCGCCAACTCCCAGAGCCGCCGCGGCCAGCGCCCGCCCTCCTCTCGGTGCCAGTGCCGCTCCGCTCCACCCCTACCTCTTTCAGGCGCCGTCGACCCACGCAGGGCCGTCCCACACCTCTTCCCCCTGTTTCTCCGTCACGATGCACCGCCCGATGTCCGCTGTGTGGGGGCACCGTTCCATCCTCGCCTTCCTTCTTGTCACCTCCCCCAGCACCGACGGCTCACGGAGGTTATCATATTGTCTTCTCGTGCGGCCCGCCTCCCTTCGTCGTCGGCTTCTCATCCGGTAGCCTCTCCTCCCCCATGGGTTGGCCAGCTGAAAAGCTCCCCCGTCACCACCAACCAGCCCGATTCCCCCAACTAGAGGTCTATCTCCCACCCCACGCCAAACCGCTCCGCCCTCCTCTCCCCGGTCGCCGCCAACTTTGGTTGGGAGGACGGCTGCCCACGCGGTCAGCGCACCTTCCTCTGGGCCGATGGCAGCGTCTACGTCGGCTACTGGACGCGCGACAGCCCCACCAGCATTGTCCAGTAGAAGGGCGTGTACTACCCGTCTCCGGCAGCATCGTCCCCGATGGCGCGTGATCCCCGTGACGTGTTCTCGAGGGACTTGCCGGGCTTCATGCGCGGCAGCACCGAGTCAGCGTCGCTGCAGAAGTCGCTGAATTATTCAGGGAACAGGACGGCCAATGGGCAGACGAGCTCGGTGTCCGGGTTGAGCAATAGCTCCGACGGCGACCGGAAGTACGACAAGATTTGCATTTGGGAGTCGGACGGGGACATCACGTGCGACATTGTGGACGGAGCCGCCTTGGCGGATGAGGTGGTGGGCGCGCTGAGGACCGTCAGGATGGACAACGGCAGCGAGGGGAGGGGGCTGCCGGCGCTGTTGCCGGCGCCGCACATCGCCAAGTGGGTGCCACCGCGGAAGGTGAAACGGCAGGGGGAAACCATCGCCAAGGGGCACAAGAACTACATGTTTATGCTCAACTTGCAGCTCGGGATCAGGTGCGTGCTTTCGTTTGCCTTCAATGGCGGGTGTGAATTATGAACATTTTGGTTGCTCAATTGTGGGATTTGACCATGTTACTACTTTGGCACCACATAACGCGTAACGCCGGAGAAATTCGCATTGGCTTTGGTACCTTTGTCGATTTACAAGTTTGAATTAGGAAATATTGACATGTGAATCATCACAGAGTTTGCTTTGAGTGATGTAAGTAATGGTTAAAAAGCGATTTTTTTTGTGGGTTGATCAATCTGATTTTGATTACAAGGTAGATGCTTCACCCTTCTGTGTGAATTTTCCACCAACTCACAGCATTTCATTGATGGCTCAAATTGTTACTGAACTCCTTGCAAGCATATTAGTCATTTTTCTTTCATTTTTTTCTCCACAGTTAAATTCATCTATGCCTTACCAATGATGCGTTGTGCAGTCGGCAAACAAGGTCCAATTACGCTTGATCTAAAATTGTCGGCTTTCAACCCAAAGGAAAAGGTATGGACAAAGTTCCCCCCAAAAGGCTCAAAATATACTCCTCACAATTCTCGTGACTTCCAATGGAAGGATTACTGCCCACAGGTATTCCGGTTGGTCATCACTCCCATGATAAAGATATATGTTGTACTCTTGCTCTGGTGTCATCATGCTGATTGACGTATCATTGGTTCTGAACTGAATTGCAGGACAGTACACAAGCTGTTCAAGGTGGATGCTGCTGACTATATGTTATCCCTTTGCGGAAGTGAGGCTCTCCGGGAGCTCTCATCTCCTGGTAAGAGTGAAAGCTTCTTTTACCTAACAAATGATGATCGGTACTTGATAAAGACAATGAAGAAGTCAGAAGTAAAAGTTTGTCCTTTGTGGTTCCTTCTATCTCTAAACTTTCCAAGCTTCATAAATAAGGCCAAAAGTTTTATTATGAATGCAAGAAACACATTTACATTACAGATGCTTCTGAAGATGCTTCCAGCTTACTACAATCATGTCCGTGCATTTGAGAATACTCTAATTACTAAATCGTTTGGTCTACATTGTGTCAAGTTAGCGTTAGAGATGAATATGATTGTATATTTCTTCTTCATCCTTAGCACTACCTTTGTTATATACATTTTTGTCAATGTTCAAAATGTGTGCCCTGAATGTTTACTGTCGTATTATTACTCAGGTTTGTTTTGTCATAATGGGGAATCTATTCTGCTCTGATTATTCTATCCATAGACGTTTTGATCTAAAAGGCTCATCTCTTGGCCGTACAACTGACAAGCCACACACTGAGATTGATCAGTATACTACCCTGAAAGACCTCGATCTGAACTTCATATTTAGATTGAAGAAGCAGTGGTTTCAAGAGTTCCGAAGGTGCAACCATCTTTTGTCTCATATTCTTGCCTCGACCGATGCTTTTGTAACTTCATTAGTTAGGTTCC
Source organism: Hsuehochloa calcarea (assembly GCA_036346395.1). Taxonomy (NCBI): domain Eukaryota; kingdom Viridiplantae; phylum Streptophyta; class Magnoliopsida; order Poales; family Poaceae; genus Hsuehochloa; species Hsuehochloa calcarea. The sequence goes on along the minus strand of CM070594.1, from coordinate 61,226,132 downwards.
AACTGTGAAAAATAGTCCTTTCATTTCTGTAATGATGTATATACATGGGTTGTGTCACTGTAGTTGAAATTGTTGTGGGGGCAGTATGCATAGAAATGCTGAGACTCAATGAATGCAAGTGCTAACAAGGTATAATAAACGGTGTTGATTTTGAGTAAATTCCTCATCCTTTGGGGTAGGCAATTTCACCAATTTTCGCTCTGTTCAATTGTAGACGGTTCAAACCTTGTGAATTCCCTCTTCTATCAATGAAATACAGTGCTGTATTTTATCAAAGAAATGGCTTGTATCACTATGGTATTAGTCTTTGATTTCATAAAGTGATCTTTGCATAGATTTGAGCAAAATTATCATCAAAGATCTTTTATGTAAACTGACAAAATTTATAGATGTTAACTATTCATGGTACATGTAATGAAAAGAGATTGAGTAATAAAAGTGGAGATTTTTTTTCCTCCTTTTGATAAGGCTAGAGAAATGTACGTTGAGAACCAAATATTGGGAGCAGCCTGACATGTTTTAAAATTCCAATGGTATACTATTCAGTTATAACATAACTGGGTTAAACATTAACACAATTTAACATTTGTGGTATTATTTATTTAAGATCTGTTGCAACGCACGGGCACCCTACTAGTATGTCCTATAATTTAAGTGTCTATCAGGATCACAACAACAATATTTAAAAAAATCAAGGTATTGCAAAGAAAATCAATGGATCAACAAGCTATTGTACTTGAACCAATTAAAATAAGATGAGAAATACATAACTGTTTTTCCAAAAAGGAGTAATCTGTTAACACGATAAAATTCAGCTGAAGATACTGTGAATTTGCTCAGCCTATACTCACTAGAATAGACATATGCTTTCTGCTTCACTCTGATCATCCTAATAGTGGCAGCAAGAATGTTAAAGTAGCGAATGACACCCAGAAAACTAAAGAAAGGAAACTTACGAAAATTTGATTGAAATTCTTTGAGCCCATCCACCAAAGAGGTCTCAGCTAAGAAGGCAGCAAATCAATCATTTTGATCCAAACTTCTAGTTCTAGACATTGGCACATTGCACTAGCCCACTGCAATACTTCTACCTCAGGGACAGTTATTATCATATTTGAAGTGCTCCTTGATTTCTAGCCTAGCCTAGATAACCATCCAATATCATTCAAGGCAAATGCAGATAAGCTAAAATCAAAACTAATATTACACGGTTATGTTTAAAGATACGCCAAACATCAAACCCAACTGAAAGGGGAACAAAAATCTAATTCTGATCTGATTCGGTAGAGAGTTACTTCAACTTTCTACCCTCAGTGACATGCACCATATGTGGTGGCACAGAGATGCAACAAACATAGTTAAGATAGCTTACCTTCGGAGAGCCAACCCCAAGACCCAGGCTTAAGCCCGAGCATGGAGGTGAGCAGCGCCGACGCCGTCGCGTTGTGCAGCGGCATCAGCGACCCCAACACGCCGCCGAGCGCCGCCACCGGGACCCTGGACACGAAGACAACACCGAATCTGAGCAAACCAAACCGTCCAAACACGACCAACGCGAGAGAAAGAAAAAAAAACAAAGAAACACCACGCTACCTCGAGATCGCGAGGCGCCGGCGCGAGGCGCGCGGCAAAACGGAGGCCGCCAGCCCCGGAGACTGAGCCACCGCCGGGAAGGAGAACGTTCTGGAAAGAGTGGACGGGGAAGCGGAGCGCAGCCCCGCGAGGGCTCGCCGCGCGCCGCCAGTCGCCGCCGCCATGGCCGTGCTCTAAAACCCTCTTCGTTGCCCTTCTTGGGCCCGTTTTACAGATTGGATGCTGAGGGCTCAGGTTCAGTGGACCAGGTCATAGGACTAGCTGTAGACGTTTTCCTGGACGAAGCAATCTATTGCTGTATTGCGTTGATTTGATTACATGACCACTACTATTTGTTGTAATACACATACACTAAGCTCGTTGTTGTATTAAACTTAAAAGATCATAGCTCAGTAAGTCAGTAACTATTCTGTATGATTGAACGGTGAGTTCATCTTGGGGGAAAAAAAGTTGTTTTGGACAAAGACATGACTCCTAAAATACTACTTTAACAACTCATTTATATTATAACATATTTATAAAACCTAAGAAATTATAATATTACGAAAGTACTTTTCAAGACAAATCTATCCATATCATTCAATTCAAAACGATTTTTTTTTAACCGAAGGAAGCACTTGTTTAAGGCTGTACTTATGCAGTAAGTTGAAGGTTCAGTGAACCAGTGGGTACATAAGGTAACCAAAAAGCTTCGTAGTCAGCAGAATCCAAGGTTCCATACAGTCAAGTACCAGCACATCCCAGATAACGACACATCCCTACAGAAGAGATTAAAACCAAGTATGATCATAATGCTTAGTTTCTCAATGGCACGTACAAATTTTGCCTAGATGATATTCCAGTATGCCCATACAAAGTAAATGTCATCGTGAAGGGGCATCATCAGATAAAGGAATGCTTCAAGCTGAAATGCTTGAATTCCATAGCAGAACACTAAAAAAGGTGTTACATAGAAGACAGCATACAACATGTCCCTGACATGAAACTTGTGGTTAACTAAATGTTTGATAGGCAACAACCTACCTTATGGATTTACACAACCTAACGAGGTTTTGTACCGATCAAAATTGATAACAATATAGACCTGCTATATTTTGTTTACCAATAGTCTTTGCAAGAGCACACACCATTTTCAAAATGGTGGAACCTCTTTGCATCCCTTGCAATGATTTGACGGCCAACAAGTTTAGAGATTATCTTAAAAGCTGTATGGCAATCTCCACAGGAGCGAAGATTCTTTATAATCCGAATAGGTTGACGGACAGCACTAGTTATAAGAACGTAACTAACAGCTAGTCTCTCACTATGAGCTAGTAAGGCATCCTCTTTAGTTTCTTGATCAACATCATGAAGCACGAATCGAGTATCCGCAATATAGCCAGCCTCCTTCATATGAGCCGCCAAGTACCTCAGCTCTTCATAGATCTTAAGGTGTTCCGGATGGGATCGATCTCCTGCTCTGTATTCATGAACTTTGCTCCTAGCTTCAACAGGATTAGCCTTTTTCCTTTCTTTCTCCTTTGCAAGGTCTGAAGCGTTGACAGGGAAAAGACCGACTTTAGACTGCTCATTCAGCCTAGAAGGATCCAAGCGCGCAACAATTTGAGCACAACGATCTCCTATCTCCAAAAAGCCATTGAGTCGACACATATTCATCAGACTTTCCCAGACATCAATGCTTGGTTCCACAGGCACCTGTTCAACAAATTCACGAGCTTCATCAATATAGCCAGACTGCCCAAGCATATTAACAATGCTGGCATAATGTTCCATGGTAGGAGTTATACCAAAATCCTTCTGCATTGATTCAAAATGCAACATTCCCTCATCAACAGAGCCCAAAATTCCACATGCCAAGAAAACATGTGTGAACATGCCAGGATCTGGCTTATCACCTGTCTGCTTAAACTGATAAAAAAATTCAGTTGCTTCTTCACCAAGGCCATTATGCACAAACCCTGAGATCATAGTGTTCCATGATGTCAAATCATGCTGAGCCATATTACCGAACAATTTCTTCGCATCTTCCATTGAACCACATTTAGCATACATCTCCAAAATTTTGTTATTGACATCTGTGTCAACAGCTAGTTCTGATTGAGATATCTGATTATGTATTTCTCCAGCTTCTGCAAGAGCAGATGCATCACCGCATGCTTGCATCAATTTAAAGTACTGAGGAGCATGCAGTAGAATGCCCTTTTCCTGTAACAAAGCCAGAACTTCCAGAGCTTCTTTTACTTTGCCATCTTCACATAATTTTTCCAGTTCTTCAACAGTACCTTTGGATTTGCCACTGGCTTCATCAGTTACTTCAGAAAGTGATCCATCATTTGATGGGCTGCCAGGTAATAAATGATGACAATATATGCCATCTTGATATGGTGTACCGTTCAAGTTATTTCCAGCTGATGCGATAGGTTGAATATCTGAATGCTTCTCTTGATAAATTCCATGAGGGTCGCGTTGTACATCTGTGTTTACATTAATGGAATACCCTGGATGATTTCTATGTGTGTCAACTTTGCTAGAGACATAAGGGCTCTGATATGCTTGTGAAGCATTATATCCAAAATCACCATTGTGGCCTTGCTGAAATCCTGCAACATGCTCCTTGTTGAAACCATTAGGATTTGGATACTGTGAGGCAGAAGTTCCAGGCCTATTTGTATAATTGCCACCAGGGCTTTGGTGGTTGTATGCACTACTGCTCCCACAAGGTTGCCTGGCATCATACCCAGGTGCTTCATTACTCACTCTTGCACCAGTATATGGCTGACGATTATTTGATAAGCCATATGATCCACCACTTTGGTAAGGCTGTTCAGCATTGCGTCCATAATGTGCATTGGCACTGCCACCAACATGCACACCCTTATTTTGATAATTTCCAGTTGAGTTTTGGTACGATTGTCCTGAAGGACCATATCCATACTGCCCACTGGTATAGCTCTGCTGGTTGCTTGCGTTGTTGTATCCAAATCTGTATGTGTCGTGTCCATAAGAGTGATGATATGTTTGCACCTTACCATATCCAGAAAAGTCATCATTTGCTTGTGTGCCATTGTGCTGCTGACGAGCATGTGGTATATCCCCCTTAGGGCTTTGGGGATTGTATGCAGTACTGCTCCCAGAAGGTTGCCTGGCATTATACCCAGGTGTCTCGTTATTCACTTTTGTGCCACTATATGGCTGACGACTATCTGGTAAGCCATATGATCCACCAGTTTGGAAAGGTTGCTCAGGATTGCGTCCGTAATGTGCATTGGCGCTGCCGCCAACATGAACACCCCTATTTCTATCAGTGCCTGTTGAAGAACCAGCGGAAGGGAGATCTCTCTGCATTTGGTGGTTGAGATGATCAGTTGGACGCTTTGAACTGGATTCTCCATAGTTCCCTGCATTATGTGTTCCCCACTCGCGGTGATAGTCTCCATCAATTCGTTCGGATGCAAGGCTGCCAGCGCCACGATGTGGGACCAATGACCGCAGAGAACCTCTTTCAGCTGGAAGACTGCAACACAGTGGCAAACGGAGTAAGTGAATTTCCAGGCAAGAAACATGTGTTCAGGAGGAAATTAACATGGAAATTCTGAGGTGTCAAAGAATTCTGTTTAGCTATGTGGAATTGTGGTAGCAAGCGTGTTTCAGCATACAGGAATTGCGAAGCACACACACACTCTCTCTCTAAGGTGGCACGAGTGGGCGTATGCGTTTCGTATGTTTGCGATTTCAAGCTCCAATTGAAACCATGAGCAAGTAAAATATCTTTCCTAAAAAAAGATCTCCTTTTCTAGGTAAAGGGATAAATGGTAAATCTGTGGCTTTGTTTCTAGCATAAAAGATCACAAGTTCACAGCGAGAACTAAACCACTGGATGAAATCATACGAGTGCTACAGACTACAAAAGATTGGTAGAGAAAACAACGACTTGTCGTAGGGCTTGGCGAGTCACCGAATCAGCGTGCGGTACCTGGGCGGCGAATCCGCGCGCCTGGCGGGGGAGACGAGCGCGGCCGTGAGCGAACCACGAGGGGTGTAGCGGGCAGCGAGGAGAGCCCTGCGTGCTCCAACCATGGTAGCCATCCCCCCTCTCTCTCCCTCTGACGTCGGCGTGCTCCTCCTGCTCTGCGTTTGCCAAAAGCCTAAACCCTCGCGGCGGCGGACTGCGGTGCCGTGGTGGGATTCGCTCAGGTTCGGGCCGGAAATCGGGCCGGTGCACTGGGCCTCCTTGCCTTCTAGGTCGGGCTTTGCCGCTTACACGTCTTTTTTGGCATCAAAATTCTGGGGTCCCATATGGCACAGCACCCGTCGGAGAACGGCGCGGCCGCTGGCCTAAACACAAGCGGACACGATGGAACTCCAAAATGTGAACACAGAAATATAAGAATTTTTTTACCACCGAAACAGCAACAGTTTTTTTTTTTTTAATGTTTCTTACTTTATTGCTCTTATTCCTAAAATCTGATTACAGATGTGTCTTTTTTTTTATTAAGAGCAAACGACTATTGGTATCCGAAAAGTATTTTACGTATCCCTAAAAAGATACCATACAAACTCTAAAATCTATAATGAATACTGCTTAAAACTTGTAGGACTACGTAAACAAACTCTACGTAAAATCTGGATATATCATATGCACAGAGATTATTAACAAATTACTCCCTAATCTTTGTACACTTACTTTTTGAGTAAATCGGTCTGAACTACGACTTGCTCAACTGTTATTCAATACAGGACGGCGAATACATTTTCCCAACGTTCTGGACTCAACTCCATGTACTCGACTCGGGACGGCGAACGCATGTCCTCAACGTTTCGGACACACACAAATACGACACCGCAACCGGCTAGTACCAACACAACGTTTTCATCTTGGTAACGCGCAACTCATCTTGCGTTCCACCGACGTGCACTACTATCTATTCCACATGCACGTATGCATGCAAACAACTAACTCAATATGCTAACATGCACACAGATATGACTCGGACACTACTGCTCCTACATGTATAGACTCAACTACGTACATGCGCTCGCCCACGAAATTGTGATGCGCAGTCGCCGCTAGCTCCGCTATGCCCAGTGTCGCTGCCGACCTATCGAGATTGGCCCGCACCAGGCCGCCAGCCGTGCCGCGTTTTCGGCTACCCATGTCCGCTGTGTAGCTCTGTCGCGCCGGCCGTTTCTCGCGCTGACACACCGCCGGGAGCAGCCCCATGCGCACTCCTGCCGCTCGATACGGGAGCCCACTGCTCTGCCGTGCTGCGCTCACACTGCAGCAGCGCCCACGCCTGCCGCCACGCCGTATATGCCACCCTGAGAGTCGAGATCACCCTTCTCGGGGTAACAACTAGGGTTTTGAACCTAGAACTTTGATACCAATTGTTGGCTTAAACCGAAGACGAATACAATGGAACCCTAGAACAACGCAAAAACACAAAAAAAAAATTGTGTCGCCGAAACAACAATAATTCTTCTTATTTTCTCTTACTCTATTGCTTTTGTTCCTAAAATCTGATTACGATGTTTGTCACCTCCTTATACCGAGCTTCGATTTGATTCTGTGGTTGTTTTCTCCTTCAGGCTAGGGCTGTGGCGTGATCAGCATGTGGAGTATTTGACGAATGGGTCGAGGGCCTTGAGGCATCTCGGCCAAGCTTCCATGTGCTCGATGCCAACTAATGCTTCTCCAGTGTTAGATTTTCTTGGGGAATTTGTTGTTTAAACTTCCATCGCTGATGTATATTTTTGCTGATATTTGTTTTTCAATGGTTCCAGTCGACCTTGGCTATGCTACTGGATGGTTCTGTTTGAAATTAATCTTGTTGTGATTGTTAAAAATTAATGAGTTAGTACATGTAGTGAAGCTAGTGGATGTAGTAGATGTAGTGAACTACTTAAATATGTTAATGGGGAGGTTACATATCATATTGTAGCTAAAAAAAATAATATTGTAACCAGTTTGTTTTGACACAAGAAAAGCAATAGAGGAGAGAAAAACAGAAAACGCTGCAGTGCATCACCAAATTCTTTATGTGCATGTGTTTGTGAGTCTTGCCTCCAGCATATACGTGTGTGTGCTTCACACCAGGATCGGCTTCCGGCGTATACATGTGTGAGCTTCATCCTCTAATCAGATTCCAGCGAGCGCGTGTGTTTCTGCCGAGCGTGAGTTTCTTCTTCTGGTCGGCTAACAATTGGTATCAGAGCCTTATACTCTTCGATCCCGCGACGATGTCTCGATCATCTTCTTATTCACTTGCCCGGCCGAGGATGCCCAGCGACGTCAGCGCACGTCAGGAGATGGGATCCGGCAATGACGGTGGTGGAGAATTGGTGGTCCATCACGTGGTAAGGGAGTGGGGTGGATTGGCCGTCTACCCGATATTGACACGCACGAACTACGGCGACTGGGCCCTCCTAATGAGGGTCAACCAGCAGGCATAGGGACTGTGGGACGCGATCGAGCCCGGGAACGCTGAGTACCGAGATGATAGGATGGTATTGTCTGCCATCTTTCGAGCTATACCATCGGAGATACTGGCGATGTTGGCCGTGAAGGACACTGCCAAGGTGGCATGGGACACCGTGAAGACGATGCACATGGGTATCGAGTGCGTGCGGGAGGCCAAGGCGCAGGCGCTGTGCAAGGAGTTCAAGTCCATCAAGTTCAAGGAGAACGAGTCCGTAGAGGATTTTGCGATGCGACTCACGAGCCTCGTCAACAACCTGCAGATTTTGGGCGACACGCTTGAAGATGAGAAGGTGGTCAAGAAATTTCTTCATGTTGTTCCTCCCAAGTACTCGCAGGTGGCAATATTGATCGAGACGTTGCTCAATCTGAAGACACTGTCCATTGAGGAGTTTACCGGGCGGCTCAAGTCCGTGGAGGAACGGTTCGAGAACGACGACACCGGTGGCTTGGGCGACCGCAACCATCGTGATGACAAGTGAGGTACCCGTGGGAGCAGCAACGGAGGCCGCGATGGCAAAGAGGGTAGTAGATTCGAGGATGCACGCGACAAGTTCAAGGTCAAGTGCTTTAAATGCGGCATCCTCGGGCACTATTCTAAGGAGTGTCGCAAGCCATGATGCGATCACCAGGAGGTAGCGAACCTGGCGCAAGTACAAGATGAGTAGCCAGCGCTACTCCTGGCTGAGACATGCGATCTCGTCTAGGCACTGGAAACGCACCACACACAGTGTTTCTCAACGAGGAGAAGGTGTTCCCCGTGCACGCTAGCGGCGACATGTGGTACCTCGACACGGGTGCCAACAACCATATGATCGGTTGTAGGTCGATGTTCACGTTACTCGACGAGACGGTGAAGGGATCGGTGAAGTTCAGAGATGGTGGTGGAGATTTGCGGCAAAGGTGTCGCGATGTTCCAGTGCAAGAACCAAGAGCACATGGTTCTCACCGAGGTGTACTACATACCTCGGCTCCGCAACAACATCGCCAGATTTGGGCAGCTTGACGAGAGCGACTGCAAGATCTTCATCGAGGACGGGGAGCTGTGCATTTTCGACCATGAGCGACGGCTACTAGCATGGGTGTTGCGGTCTAGGAACATGCTATACACCCTAACCCTGAATCTGACTGCACCTGTGTGCCTGCTGGCGAAGGCAAACGACATGGCGTAGCTATGGCATGCACACTACAGTTACCTCAATTTCCACGTGCTGCGGGACATGGGCCTCAAGGAGATGGTGGAAGGTGTTCCACTCATTGAGCTCGTGGAGCAGTTCTGCAATGGTTGCGTACTTGGCAAGCAGCACAGTACACCATTCCCCCAGGCCACATCGCACCATGATGAGCGTGGACTGGAGCTGGTGCACGGCAACCTCTATGGCCCGATTCACTCCGATCACACCGAGTGGTAGTGGTAATTGCTAATTTTCTATTGATCGTGGATGATCATAGTAGGTACATGTAGCTGGAGGTGCTCAAGTCCAAGGACGAGGCATTCAAGTTCTTCAAGAAGATCAAGGTAGTGCCTGAGAACGAGCTCGACGTGAAGCTCAAGGCGTTTCGCTCCAATCACGGTGGGGAGTTCAACTCCATCGAGTTTAGTGACTACTGCGATGAGCTAGGAATTAAGCGGTACACCACCACACCCTATTCGCCGCAGCAGAACGGGGTCATCGAACGACGCAATCAGACGGTCGTGGAGATGGCACATAGCCTGCTGAAAAGCATGGGCGTGCTAAGTGAGTTCTGGGGGGGGGGGGGCGGTGAAGACCGCCGTGCACATCCTCAACTATGCGTCGACGCGGAGTCTCGATGGTAAAACTCCATATGAGGCGTGGTACCAGAGGAGGCCCAAGATGCACTATTTTTGCACATTTCGATGTGTGGTGCACGTGAAGAAAGTCGGCCCTAGCGTGACGAAGCTCTCAGACAGATCGACACCGATGGCACTTCTTGGCTACGAGGAGGGGTCCAAGGCCTACCGCGTCTTCGACCAGAAGACGAAGAAGCTGCATATTACAAGAGATGTCATGTTCAAGGAGGAGAAGAAGTGGGACTGGGAGGCGGCTTGTATTAATCTTGTTCCTGGTGACATTGATACGTTCACCATAGAGTACACCACTAACCATGTGGCAGGTGGCGCACTAATGGATGATGTCGCCTCGGAGCCAGCGATTAAGCCCAGTTCAGTGGCACCGCAGGTGGCGGAGCCACATACACCTTTGACTCAGCTGCAACTGCACCGAGCGATGTCCAGTGGGCTACACCACCCACCAACACATCGCTCGACTCGGATGGTGCACCACAGTGATACCGAACGGTATCGAACGTCTACAACACGATGTCCATCCACAACATCGAGTACAGCGGGCTCTGCCTGCTGGCTACTGAGGAGCCCATTAACGTCGAACAGGCGCTGAAGGAGACATGTTGGAGGCGAGCCGTGGAGGAGGAGATGCAATCAATCTGTGGCAACACGTGGGAACTCGCAAGCCTTCCCACCGGCCACAGATCCATCGGGCTTAAGTGGGTGTTCAAGGTTAAAAAGGACCCTGAAGGTAATATCGTGAAGCACAAAGCTCGTTTGGTAGCTATGGGATACGCTCAGCGACCAGGAGTGGACTTTGACGAAGTTTTTGCCCCGATGGCGAGGATGGAGACCGTGCGGCTGATGATCACCTTGGCAGCACATGGAGGCTTGGAAGTTCACCATATGGATGTCAAATCGATGTTCCTAAATGGTGGCCTTGCCGAGGAGGTGTACGTGTAGCAACCTCTCGGGTTCGTCGACGGCAAGCACGAGCACATGGTACTTAATCTTCACAAGGTGTTGTACGGTCTGTGGCAGGGGCCACGGGCCTGGAACTCCAAGCTAGACAAATCGCTGGTGTCGCTCGGCTTCGAGCGTAGCCCCATGGAGTACACGGTGTACATAAGGGCAAAGGGCGGATTGTTTTTGCTAGTCAGGGTGTACTTAGACGACTTGATCAACACTGGATCATGCATCGACGACATCATCGAGTTCAAGTCCCAGATGCAGAGGATGTTCTGCATGAGCGACCTCGGCCTCCTGAGCTATTACTTGGGGATCAAGGTGAAGCAAGCCACTGGCGTGATTGCACTGTGCCAGAGCAGCTATGCGAGCAAGATTCTGGAGGCGTCAGGCATGGTTGGGTGCAATCTGTGCCTAATTGTTATGGAGAACCGACTGAAGCTGACGAAGAAGGATGGTAGTGTTGCGGTTGATGCCACCGAGTACCACAGCATTATCGGGAGCTTGTGCTACCTGGTGAACACGAGGCCAGACATCACCTACGCGGTGGGCATCGTGAGCAGGTACATGGAGACATCCACTACCCAACACATGACGGCTGTGAAGCACATCCTGATGTACGTAAGTGGCACGGTTGGCTTTGGATGCTGTTACAAGAAGCACGACGAGCTGGAGCCCGAGCTGGTGGGTTTCAGCTACAGTGACTTAGCAGGCGACGTTGATGACTGCAAGAGCACCACGGGGGCGACCTTTTTCCTTGGTGCAAGCCTAATCACGTGGGCGTCACAGAAGTAGAAGATCATCATTCTTTTGTCCTGTGAGGCGGAGTATACTACAGCGGCAACGACAGCATGCCAATGCATCTGGTTGAGCCAGCTGCTAGGAGATTTGAAGGGGCAAGAACCAGAGAAGATCAAGCTACAGGTGGACAACAAATCAGTGATTGCATTTGTGCAAGAACCCTGTCCAACATGATCGAAGTAACCACATCGACACTAGATTTCATTTTATTTGTGAACGTGTCGAGGATGGCAAGGTAGATGTGGAGCACATCAGCACTAAAGGGCAGCTAGCTGACATCCTGACGAAGGCGCTCGGTCGCGTGAAGTTCATTTTAATGCGATAGAAGCTGGGTGTCAAGGAGGTGAAGTCAAGGTAACAAGATTAAGGGGGTGATTGTTAGAAATTAATCTTGTTGTGATTGTTAGAAATTAATGTGTTAGTGCATGTAATGGAGCTAGTGGATGTAGTGGAGCTAATGCATGTAGTGGAGGTAGTGACCTACTTGAATGTGTTAGTAGGAAGGTTACATGTCATATTGTACCAGTAAAAATAACAATGTAATCAATTTATTTTGACACAAGAAAAGTAGTAGAGGAGAGAAAAACAGAAAATGTTGCAGTGCAACGCCAAATTATTTCTATGCTTCTTGTGTTTGTGAGTCTTGCCTCCAGCATATACGTGTGTGCACTTCACACCAGGATCGGCTCCCCACGTATACGTGCGTGAGCTTCATCCTCTGATCGGTCTCCAGCGAGCGCGTGTGTTTCTACCGAGCGTGAGTTTCTTCTTCGGATTTGCTGCAGGTTCATTGGCTTGCTTTGTTGGAAGAAACACTTGACGAAGACTTCGAGGATGATATAGTGGACTTCTTATCTCGATGTCAGGTTTGTTGATCTGCTGAGATATAACTGCCTGTTAGTGTTGCTACACTATGTAATTAAGTGTTCTTAATTCTTATTATTAAATATAATAGTAGGTTCGTGCGTTGCAACGGGATCCCATACTTTGAACGAAACAATTTATATATTGTTTGAAGCGTACGTACAAAGCTGAAGTATTCTGAATCAACTCCCACTGGAATTTTTCAGTAGTCAAGAATGCAAAACAATTCTGCATTGCATTCCATGGCTCAAAATTTGTTTGAACAGAATCTCACACGACTGTTCAAAGTAAGCAAAAAAAACACATACTTATATTGAAAAATTGTAGGGATACATTTAAAATTAGACCAAACAGTTTTAATAACTTAAGTTATACACACATTTGTGATCAGAACTCAGAACCAATACTATTTTTTAGGTAAACCAACCATAACATGTCTATTAATGAATTGATTCCTTATATTATCGTGTCCAAGATAGATACTCGTACATTGCAACGAATAAAAAGAATCGTATATGAGATGGTACACGCTCCATGAGAGCTAGCAAAAGTGGGAGGAGGCGAAGGAGGAGCTGAGCCATGGCACGGAAGGGGGAAGCGCGAGCGCGACCGAAAGAGCAGTTACAGTGGGAGGCGAGGAAGAAGGCCACGTCGCTTTCTCCGACGGCAGCTGTGTTGTCGTCGATGAGGAGGACCAAAAGGTTCGAGTGTGTCTTTCGTGCATAGTAGATCTGGCCATCGTGGATCTCCCCAGAAGAGAGCAGCACGGATGCCGCATGCCGGCGAAACGCTCCCAATGGCGCACCTAGTCGACGCCGTCACCAACGGTGTTGTAGACATCACGGAGTTTTGTTCAGCAGTTTTCTACTGTCTTTGCTTAGCAGTTTTTTAGGCCGGGAGGGTGTGTGACGCGCATAGGAGGGGTGGGAAGGCGTCGACGCGAGTTTTTTTTCTGGAGGTGGGACGATCGTCCCACTGCGCAGGAGTAAACTCATTCTTTTATTAGTTAATATATTTGTCGGCAACTCACCAAGCCAAATCTTTTGTACTTTGTTTCACTTCCTTTTAATGATATGAGAGAAAGATTGATTGCCAAAATAGCTCCGCTAAATTGTGTCAGGTGTGGGGGCTGGATGTTTGAATGGATCTTCTCAAGCCATGTGTAGTTTTTCAGACATACATACTAGAAACTAATAAATCAGTTGCCGCAACAATATAGTCACGCTGCACAGAATAGTACATTTTAAGAACATATAGCTTCACACTAGTGGTGGCAAAATTGGTGGCACGACACAGCACAACACGGCACATGCCCGTGCTGGCACAACCCGTCTAGGTATAGCTCGATAAGGTCGGCGAAACAATTGGGCCGTGTCATGCCGGTCCACGGGCCGGGGAGCTAGCCTAGACATGACATGCCGACACTTCGGGTCGTGCTATGTCGGTCTAGGAACATTGGCACGATGGGCCAAGGACAGTGCGCGTAGCCCATTTAGGCCCAAAAATTCAATAAAAATCAGAAAAATACGTAGAATTCATAAATACATACGAAAATTGTACAAAATGATATAAGCATGTTGAAAATGTAATAAAGAGTTTTATTAATATTCAAATGGCTGCCCCGTTAAAATATTTACCAAGTAAAAACGCAACATGAGAAAACATTGTCAAAGGAAAAGGAGTATAATCTATAGCTCTACATACATCTTTATTCTAAGTGTCGTTGTATAGGTATAGATTTTTGAACAAATCCGACAACTTTGGATTTTCTATAGAGTGTTGTGTTCGTGAATCAGCTTGTTCCCAGTCTTTCACAGTTAGAAGTATCTCCACCAACTCACCCGTGGGACGTGTTTTTCTCTCCTCCAATGTTCTTCCAGAAAGATTGAAAGCAGACTTGGAGGAAACCGTCGAGACAGGAACAGTTAACACATCACGTGCAAGTATGGATACCACGGGATATGTTAGCTTATGGCTATGCCACCATCGCAAAATTTTGAAGCCTTCTAAGTTGAAATCCATCGTATCACTGTCCAGATATGCGAATAGTTCCTCACTCATTGGGTGAGAAGTTGGTTTGGTTGAGAAGGTGCAGCTATAGAAGAAGAAGACATGAACCTGGAAAAATAGCCTACACCCCAGATCTTGCCCCACATATTTGTCTTGTTACTTGAGGTGGGTGCCTGTGGAGGTCATTGCAAGTGGACTCTCTCGAACTTATTTTCATACCTTTAAAAAACCTCATGTGATCGAGAACGAATATCTGTAAAATAGTTAGAATAGTCTAGCCTTGTAGCATCACTCAGAACATCAAGAACATTAGCAAATCCTTGAATTTTAGCTCTAGGATCTAAAATAAATGTAAATGCATATAGGAAAGGGATTTCTCTATAATATTTAAGGTATTTATTTTTTATAGCAACAATAGCCTATCGTAAAACTATGTCATTTTCATACATTTCAATTGACTAGTAATCTGTAAAATACTATGCATTATAATAGGAGATGCTAGATAATAGACAACGGACAAAGTAACAGTGGCCTCATAATTTTTTTTTCTAAAAACTGAAGTATCTTCTCAGCAATGAACTAATATTGCTCAGTCAATAGTACAGTACCATCAGTGCTCTGATAGTGCGTTTGAATAAAAATAGAAAAAGTGTTCGTATATGGTAAAAGACTGTTAAGCATTAAGTAAGTAGAGTTCCATCTTACCGGCATGTCCAAACCAAACTTTCTTGTACCTACACCCATTGTCATACAGAAGTTCTTATATGCTACCATTCTTACGTTAGAATTATTCAAGAAAGATACTGCATTGTGAAAAGCTTTAATATACGAAGTCAACCTCTTCAAACCGCATTTTACTATAAGGTTAATAATATGACAAGTACATCGCTGATGTAGCAAGAAAGAATCGGCGTATGTACTCAACACGGGAGTAAAAATATCCATGACACTAGAGTTCGAAGCGCCATTGTCTAAAGTAATTGAAAAATATTTTTTTTGTAAGACCAAAGTCCTCCACGACTTTGATAATACAGTCCACAATATTCTCACACGTGTGTGCTACATCAACTATTTTGAAACCTATAATTATTTTCTCCATTCCCAGTTATCATTAACATAATGAGTAACTACACTAACATAATTCTTCCTAGCCCGACCACTCCATATGTTCGAGGTCGGGGACACAAAAAATGTGCACGTACTAAATAGATCCTTTAATTTATTACGGCATTCATTCTAGTATTTTATTAGATCCCTAGTTATTGTTTGACTAAAAACGATAGAAAATCTAGGATTATGCACAGTCCTAATATAAGTTTCGAAAGCAGTAGCCCCCAAAGCCTGAAGATAAATCCTTAGAAGCAATTAAACGATAGAGAAATTGACAGGCTACCTCAGGATTGTAGTCCCAGCTACATACCATACCGTCGGGGTTGTACTGCAGCTACTTCTGTCTCATCACCTATCCTTGCTTGGCCTTATGATGAGGACATCCCTCCTTCGGATACACGCACGACACAAGACCCTCCAAATCTGGGTGCTGCACTACACGGTCCTATGACAAGAGCTAGAGCACGTCACTTAATCGATCAGGTAAAGTCGTTTCTAGGGCTGAGTGTATTATTTGAGAACTCTATGATGCTGCCTAATGGAGATGATTTACTTGTACTCAGGAATCTAGGACTACGACCAGTTCAAGAAGGTCTACGACCACTGCAAGAAGATCTACGACCAGAAAAGTGAGCACAGTACTCGTTGGACACAATCTACGACCAAAGATAGCATGGACTCCTCAAGACCACCCTAGGACCAGTCCTACGACCAGATTTTCGACCAGAAATACGCAACACAAGGTGCTGCGTCACCGTTTTGGAAACTAATAAGACTTTGTAAACGTAACGAGGTCGGAGTCCAGGTTGTGTACGCTTCATCCCACGGCCGCACAACCCTAGGTCGACCTCCTCACGCTCCCCTATATATATAATGAGCCGCCATAGTTTAGAGGTGGGTTTTTCTTAGATTATTCTGCCAATTGCAGTTTCGCCGATTATCGGTTTGAGGATCCCCACTTGTAAACTTCATCCATATCCGCAATACAATTCAGATTGCATCTACCTTGTCCTTGTGAGTTGCTTCGATTGCTTGCAGGAACAATAACCTTCGTGGTAAGGTCGATCGCGTGCAAGCGTGGTCGATAACGACAGCGCGTGGGTGTAGCGAATTGCGAGGTGACGATCCGCTGGTCGGAAGCCTCAAAGCATCAACGCCCTCACGACGAACCAAATCGAACCTATCGGAAGATCGGGCGCGTGACTCATCAAGTGGTATCAGAGCAAAGGTTGCCCGTTAGGTAATTTCGTTTATCCCCTTTTGTTAGTTGTGTTCCCTCACCTAGAGTCCAGAAAAACTGCCCTACAAAAAGTTTTAGATCGTAATTATTCCGCTGTCCAAACCACTTTATGCCTTTCGCAATTTTGTTTTTAGTTTTCGCATTGTTGAGTTCGAGTCCATCGTCGGTGTCTTTGTTGCTGGTTTAGAGTAGCATTCTTGGTCTCTAGTCAGTACCGTCGCCCGCCGTGCCACCATCCATCCTGGACGCACGACCTCCTTTTTCGAGCGACACCCATTCGACAACCTGCTCGGGATTTACCATCTGGTCGGAATCGAACATCTACTCGGATCCGACCACCTCTTCGAGCAACACCCATTCTACCATCCACTCAGGAACTACCACCGGCCTGATTCGATCCTCGGTCGGATTCCGTAGCATATGATGTAACTAGTCCAAGTTCTTTTAATTACCTATTTACCCCTACTCTCCGGAAAAAGTTTGTGACCCAATTACCTCATCGGACCCAGAAAAGGTAACAGAAGAATTTTGGGCTTGGGTCACGTTTGCAAAAAAAAAGAGGAAGCAAAAAGTGCAAAAGAAAAGAAAAGAAAAGAAGCAAAAAGTGCAAAAGAAAAGAAAAGAAGCAAAAAAAGTGCAAAAGAAAAGAAAAAAAAAAGCAATTCGACCACCCCTAGTTGGTCTACGACCAGTTCCAGCCTTGCATCCTTTGGACTCCTTTGTATCGAGTCCTTATTTCGATCAGTATTGTGCTAGGGCTAGGGGCACTTTTAGACCAAAGAATCGTGATTTAGTCTTGTGGGTTTTGGTTCACTTTGCTAATCTGATTTCATTATTGCTATTCCTTGCTACTAAACATTGCTGTCCGAGCTCCACATACTTTCGACCCTCGATTGATCCTCGCATCGCCTCCGCCGTGATCGTACATCCCACCTTCGCCAATTGACCACCGCGCAATTTGGTAAGAAACTCATAAGAGCTTGGTAAGACGCTTGAGAGTGTGTGATTCCACCCTCCGACCACCTAATAGTGATAGGGATAATACCTTTTGTGTTGTCTTTTGTCTCCTACTAACCATGTCAGGTGAAGGATTGGATGCGCAAGAGTGTGTTTTGAGGGAAGAGCTCATGACGCTATTGGATGAACAACGCACTACCGTTAATGAGGACATCGACAGGAAGCTTCAAGCTACCACGATCACATTACAACGCTCAATCAACGATAGTATTACGGCGCTCACTACACGCCTCGAAAGAATAGGTGAACCGACCACCAAACGTTGGTCGTGTGGAACCTCAGGGTGCAGCCCATGACCATGAGTTTGATAATGATGATGAGATGCACGACCACGACGCCTTTGATGCACGACAACGGAACCGACCGAACTTCAACCGTCAAGGTATGAGAGGTAATAATGTTCAGCAACATAATGCACGTGTTAATGATGATCCATATGCTAAAGTTAAGTTCTCTATACCATCTTTTGCGGGTGCTTATGATGCTGAAATATATCTAGACTAGGAGATGACGGTAGAACAGAAATTGAATGCTCACTTAGTTCCCGAAGTGCATAGAGTTAGGCAAACCACAAGTGAATTTAAAAACTTTGCCATCATTTGGTGGAATAGGGTATGCACCGAAGGATTAGCGCCTACTACGTGGGATGGTTTAAAGGTTGCTATGCGTAACAGATTTGTCCCGCTTTCTTTTAAACGTGATTTGCGTAATAAATTACAGCGCTTAAACCAAGGTAATAGATCCGTAGAAGAATATTATCAGGAGCTACAAATTAGCATGTTGCGTTGTGATATTATTGAGGATGAAGAAGCTGCAATAGCACGTTTTTATGGGGGATTAAGATGTGAAATTCAGGACATAGTGGATTACAAAGAATACGATAGCGTCCTAGATTGTTCCAACTTGCATGTTTGGCAGAAAAGGAATTGCAGGGACGACAACAGAGGCCAAGGAACAACTTTGGGAGCATGTCTACAACACGACCAGTGCCGGGGCAATTCAAAACAGCCCCACCTTCAGCTACACGGTCTGCTGCCCCCTCCACGAGTAGGGCGCGTTCAGCAGCACCTCCGACCACATCACATGCACCCGAGGTAAATAAAGTTACTAGTATGCAGGCACCAGCCAAGAGTTCTTCGTCGGTTGCTTCCACTGGTCGTACCACGGGGATTGTGTGCCACCGTTGCAAGGGAATGGGGCACGTCGTGAGGGACTGCCCCAGTCAGCGAGCATACCTTGCCACCAAAGATGGTGGTTATGTAAGTACTAGTGATATTGAGGACGAATATGTACTTGCAGCTAACATTGCAGGTGGAGATGAGATAGACAGTGATGCTGATGATGTAGAGGAACAAGTAGCTGCTGTTGACACCGAGTATCATGAGAGCCTTGTTGCACAACGAGTGCTGAGCGCACAAGTGGAGAGAGCGGAGCAAAACCAACGGTATAACTTGTTTCAGACCAGATTTCTCGTGAAGGACAGAGCCTGCAGAGTCATCATTGATGGAGGGAGCTGCAACAACCTTGCAAGCTCCGAGATGGTCGAGAAGCTTGGCTTGACCACACAACCACACCCACGTCCCTACTACATCCAATGGTTCAATTCGTGTGGTAAATTAAAGGTACACAAAGTTGTGAAAGTTCAATTTTTAGCAGGTAATTACAAAGATAGTTCTGATTTTGATATCGTGCCTATGCAAGCATGCTCTTTGTTGCTCGGTAGACCTTGGATATATGACAATGATGTTTTGCACCATGGTTGAGCTAATACCTACTCATTTTCACATAAGGGTAAGAAGATTAAGTTGTTGCCTTTGACACCAGCTGAGATTCTGAAAGATGAAGAAGAGCGCGCTAAAAATGAAAGAAACACCGATAAGCAAGATTCTAAAAATCAGCAAGTAGCAAAACGTGTTTTCCCACCCAAAAGGGAGAAAGTGACGTCTAGTCCTAAGTCCGAGGGAATTAAATTGAAGGGATGTGTTATGATTGCCACTAAATCTGAACTTGCTGAAATCTGTAATAATGAGCTGCCATGCTATGCTTTGATATGCAAAAGTGCCTTATATTCTCTTGAGGACATAGCTAGCTCTTTGCCTCCTACTGTTGCTAACCTTTTGCAGGAGTATGTGGATGTATTTCCAACTGAGGTACCCCCGGGAACCACCTATTCGAGGAATTGAGCATCAAATTGATTTGATCCCAGGAGCGACTTTGCCAAACCGTGCTGCGTATAGGACCAATCCAGAGGAGACTAAGGAAATTCAGCGACAAGTCCAAGATCTTTTGGACCGTGGGTACGTAAGAGAAAGCCTTAGCCCTTGTCTTTGTTCCAGTTCTTTTGGTTCCTAAGAAAGACGGTAGTTGGCGTATGTGTGTTGATTGCAGAGCCATTAATAACATTACTATAAGGTATTGTCATCCTATCCCAAGGCTAGACGACATGCTAGATGAATTGAGTGGTTCTATTATTTTCACAAAGATTGACTTGCAGAGTGGTTACCACAGTTAGAATGAAATTAGGAGATGAATAGAAAACGCTTTTAAAACTAAGTTCGGATTATATGAGTGGTTAGTGATGCCTTCGGTCTAACTAATGCACCTAGTACTTTTATGCGTTTGATGAACGAGGTTTTACGTCCTTTCATTGGAAAATTTGTGGTGGTTTACTTTGATGATATCTTGATTTATAGCAAGTCACATGAGCAACACTTAAATCATATACGTGCTGTTTTTAATGCTTTGAGAGACGCACGTTTGTTTGGTAACCTCGAGAAGTGCACCTTTTGCACCGATCGAGTTGCATTTCTTGGTTATGTTGTGACACCACAGGGCATTGAGGTGGATGAGACAAAGATTGTAGCCATCCAAAGCTGGTCGACGCCTACTACTGTGTCACAAGTGCGGAGCTTCCATGGCCTTGCTGGATTCTATCGGCGCTTTGTGCGGGATTTCAGCACCATTGGCGCACCATTGAATGAATTGACAAATAAAGGAGTGCCTTTCCAATGGGGACCTGCACAAGAGAAGGCATTCAACTTGTTGAAAGAGAAGCTCACCCAAGCACCCCTACTCCAACTCCCTGATTTTGGTAAGACTTTTGAAATTGAATGTGATGCCAGTGGGATTGGGATAGATGGTGTATTGATTCAAGAAGGTAAACCAGTTGCATATTTCAGCGAAAAACTAAATGGGCCTAGTTTGAATTATTCCACCTATGATAAGGAATTGTATGCTTTAGTTCGAGTGCTTCAAACTTGGCAGCATTATCTATGGCCCAAAGAATTTGTTATACATTCGGATCATGAATTGCTAAAACATATTAGAAGTCAAGCTAAACTGAATAAACGACATGCTAACTGGGTAGAATTTATTGAGTCATTCCCATATATTATAAAGCATAAGAAAGGTAAGGATAATGTGATTGCTGATGCGCTCTCTAGACGTTATACCATGTTATCTCAACTTGACCATAAGATTTTTGGTTTGGAGGCCATTAAGAGTTTATATATCACTGATTTGGACTTTAAGGAAGTGCTTGAACATTGTAAAGGAGGGAAGACATGGAATAACTATGTGATGAATGATGGTTTGGTCTATCGTGCTAACAAGCTATGCGTTCCAGCTAGCTCTATTCGTCTTTTGTTGTTACAGGAGGCACATGGAGGAGGTTTGATGGCGCATTTTGGAGCAAAGCAGACAGAAGATGTGCTGACCACCCACTTCTTTTGGCCAAAGATGAGGCGTGATGTCGAGCGCTACGTAGCTCGCTGCACTACATGCAACAAAGCTAAGTCCCGTCTCCTTCCACATGGACTTTATATGCCTCTTCCTATTCCTAGCGCCCCTTAGGAGGATATTTCTATGGATTTTGTTTTAGGATTGCCTAGGACAAAGAGGGGGAGAGATAGTATATTTGTAGTAGTGGATCGATTCTCTAAGATGGCATATTTTATATCTTGTCACAAGAGCGATGATGCTACAAACATAGCTGATTTGTTTTTCAGGGAAATCATTCGCTTGCATGGAGTGCCCAATACTATTGTCTCGGATCGTGATGCGAAGTTTTTGAGCCACTTTTGGAGATCACTTTTGAATAAATTAGGGACAAAGATGATGTTCTCTACTACATGCCATCCCCAAACTGATGGACAAACGGAGGTTGTTAACCGCACATTATCCACCATGTTATGGGCTGTTTTAAAGAAGAACTTGAAGATGTGGGAAGAGTGTTTACCGCATATTGAGTTTGCTTACAATAGGTCAGTACACTCCACCACCAAGGTAAGTCCATTTCAGGTAGTGTATGGTTTTAACCCCCGTGCTCCTATTGATTTACTACCTTTACCGACCTCTGAAAAAATTAATCTAGAAGCTAAGAAGCGTGCTGCATTTATTCTCAAGTTGCATGAAACCACTAAAGAGAATATAGAGCATATGACTGAAAGGTATAAGGTTGCTGGAAGTAAAGGTAGGAAAGTTGTAAAATTTGAACCAGGTGATTTAGTTTGGGTTCATTTGAGAAAGGATAGGTTTCCGGAATTAAGAAAATCAAAGTTGATGCCTAGAGCTGAAGGACCGTTTAAGATAATTAAGAAGATAAATGATAATGCATATCAATTAGAATTACCTGCAGATTTTGGGGTTAGCCCCACATTTAACATTTCAGATTTGAAACCATACGTGGGAGAAGAAGATGAGCTTGAGTCGAGGACGACTCCAATTCAAGAGGGGGAGTATGATGAGGACATCCCTCCTTCGGATACACGCACGACACAAGACCGTCCAGATCTGGGTGCTGCACTACACGGTCCTATGACAAGAGCTAGAGCACGTCACTTAATCGATAAGGTAAAGTCGTTTCTAGGGCTGAGTGTATTATTTGAGAACTCTATGATGCTGCATAATGGAGATGATTTACTTGTACTCAGGAATCTAGGACTACGACCAGTTCAAGAAGGTCTACGACCACTGCAAGAAGATCTACGACCAGAAAAGCGAGCACAGTACTCGTTGGACACAATCTACGACCAAAGATAGCATGGACTCCTCAAGACCACCCTAGGACCAGTCCTACGACCAGATCTTCGACCAGAAATACGCAACACAAGGTGCTGCGTCACCGTTTTGGAAACTAATAAGACTTTGTAAACGTAACGAGGTCGGAGTCCAGGTTGTGTACGCTTCATCCCACGGCCGCACAACCCTAGGTCGACCTCCTCACGTTCCCCTATATATATACAGTAGCCGCCATAGTTTAGAGGCGGGTTTTTCTTAGATTATTATGCCAATTGCAGTTTCGCCGATTATCGGTTTGAGGAACCCCACTTGTAAACTTCATCCATATCCGCAATACAATTTAGATTGCATCTACATTGTCCTTGTGAGTTGCTTCGATTGCTTGCAGGAACAATAACCTTCGTGGTAAGGTCGATCGCGTGCAAGCGTGGTCGATAACGACAGGCGTGCGGGTGTAGCGAATTGCGAGGTGACGATCTGTTGGTCGGAAGCCTCAAAGCGTCAACGTCCTCACGACGAACCAAATCGAACCTATCGGAAGATCGGGCCGCCGTGACTCATCACCTTATATCTTGTAGTATGTCTAAGCAAATGTCCCGTCCCTACCTCTCGCGTGGCCGCGCCAGCCACCGCCTCCGCGCCGTCTCCCCTCCTTGTCCCCTCTTCCCCCCATGCGGCCACACCACCCTTGCCTCCCGCGTGGCCACGCCCATCCCGCGTGGCCTCGCCCCGTTGGCCACCACCTCTGCGCTGTCTCCACCCCGTCCCCTTTTCTCCCTTTGCGCCGGCCACGAGCCATCTTCCCCCGTCGGTCGTGTCCCCTCTTCTCCGCCATCCCCCTCCGTGTCGGCCTCACCTGCCTCCAGCTCCTCCTCCCCGCCCTCTCCGTAGCCAGGCCATCGTGTCGTACCTAGCACGACTCAATACTATTCGGGCCATGTCGAGTCGGCCCATCATGCTGGAGTGCAGACCCAAGCACGGCCCGGGCTTTCGTGTCGTACCTGAGCGGCCCATGAATAGTGCAAGTCATATCGTGCCTAGACCGAACCAACAGTATCGTGCTTCAGGCCGGCCCGGCTGGCACAGCCCATCTGGCCACCTCTACTTCGAGTTTTTGGCCAAATTAGCGCTGTTTGCCAGCGTATTAGCCAAAAATGGCACTCGTAGCGTGAAATTGGCAGAAATGATGCCTCCACCGCACGGTCACCACGTGGGACGACCGACGAGCCGACACCTAACCGCTGTTGCACGACCGCCGTGCGGTTCAGCCAAAATCACACGGCCACCGTGTGGTGGAGGTGGTGCCGCGCGGCCACCGTACAGTGTGCCGCACATCACGCAGTAGTGCCGAAATATATAAGCCCCATCATCACATGTGACCACAGGACACGTCATCAGGCATCATGTATGATGAAAATTGCAGCACAACGATAGTGTGAGTGAATTCTAACGATAAACAATCTTTGATCTGTAGTAAATATTTCAATTGCTTGAAGTACTAGGTAGGGATGAAAACGGATCGGATAATTTCCGACCGATTCGGACGGAAACGGATTCGGATTGTCTTGGATCAGATTTTTTTGGGATAATTTTCGGATCGAAAACGGATTCTGTTTTTTTTTTGTCGGAAACGAATACGGTAGCCATGCTATACGGTGGATACGGATACGAATACGGATTTATCCGGATAAGACTAAGTTCAGATATCCGGATTTCGGCTCAAAAGAAGAGGATTTTGGCCCAAAAGAGAAAATGAGATTTTAATTGATTTTTGAATTTCAGAAAATGCAACAAATCAAATAGCCTTTTAGAAAATAGCAAATAGAGTTAAAAAAATTCTAGAAAAAATCATAAAAATTCATTGAATTATTTTGAACTTAATAAAATTAATTCCAAGTTAAAGTTGGTTTTTATTTTTGCACATAAATTATTTTTAATTCTTGAAAAATAGGAAAAATCTTTTTAAAATCCAGAAAATTTAAGAAATTAATTATTATTTTCATTTTCACTTTAAATCTAATAAAATCCCAGAAATCTTAATAAATTTTATTTTTGACATTGAAAACTAGGAAATTAAATAATTGACTTTATTTTATATTTTTTCTTTTTAACCAAGAAGACTCTTTTAAATATCAGAAAATCCAATAAAATAATAACTTGTATTGTGTATAACCAGGGAACTGCTGTTGCTTTAACACGAAAGCTAATGACAGTTGTCGATGAACTATTAAAGTCATCGTGTTCCAGCAAAAGGCCATCAGGAGAAGATGCTTTTGGCTCCAGCTCATCTGGGCTTGCTTCACAGAAATCTTCTGCTGGTAAGAATTTATGCTCAATATTTTTCTGATGGAAATTTGAATTTACTCAGCGTAATGCTTACTTTTGTTTATTAAATTAAATGTTCTGCTTCAAATATCCGGTGAAATGAATAACTTATCGGAGTTCCCTATACGTATAATATATGTTCATTCAATGCCATGTATTCATTTATCTTGTTTTGTAATAATTCTGTAAACGGTGTAGCAATACACTAGGCTGAAGTTTTGTCTTTAGGCACTGTGATTTGTCGGAGTTCAACACTACAATGTGGTAACGGTTGTGCTGTACCGGAATTTCTGTACTTGTTAGTAAATCAGGACTATCCCTAACTAGTGTGTATGACTACCCTAGTGTTGTTTGATCTGCTTGTTCGGGATTAGTGTAAATTGTTAGAATATGAATTTATTTGTATTCTCTTGTAATATCCTCTTGTATTCTCTATATATATTGATCGTTGGGTCTTATGAATACATACACAATATTTATAACACAAATCTCTTTTTTTTTTACACAATTTATATCTTTCATGTTTCATAACCCGGTTTACATACTCTCTTTGATTGTTGAAATCAGAGTACATGAGTTACATATATATATATATATATATATATATATATATATATATATATATTACAGCTATCATGTGAGCGCGTACAACTATTATATGTACGCATGATCCCTCGAAAGAGAAGGCGTCGTGCATGTAGGAAACCGATGTATCATCCTGTCTAACATGCCCCGCATTCGGAACGTCGCCAAGGCGGACATTCAGACTGGACCTAAATTTGGTGAAGACGGAAGTTTCGCGGACGACAATCAGGCGATGATGATCCGGCGTGATGACGACGATAGACGGGGCGCTCAGAAGGCTGTGGAGGGAGGGCCGTGTCGACGAGCGTGCCGCGTCATGCCACGACGTCATCAGAAGAGAGGAGGCGCCAGAGAGGCCGAAGCCGAGGCGGTGAAGTCCAGAGCCGAGGATCGTCGACGGGTCGACAGGGCGACGCAAACCGATCTATGATCGAAAAAAATAGAGAAAATCTTATTTGAAGATGATCGGGGAAAACTTAAACTATGGGTTGCGCAGCCCCCGGGAGAGATCATAGAGGTGAGATCATCTCCCAGGGTCGGCGCGGCGGAAGCTGTGGAGGCGGCGGCTCAAGAGCGATACCGCTTTGATACCATGTAAGCGAGGAAAGTGACGCTATCTTTAATTGTTAAAATCAGAGTACATAAGTTATGTTCAAATAATGAGCAAATGTAGGCCTTACAGTTGGCTAAGACCTTGTATGACGTTGCATTTTTTGCGTGGCTAATCAACTGGCCTGAAGTACTACAGATGTTTGCAACATGTCCCTTCGCTGTACTCCAACAGGTATTTGTTATGTTTGGGTTAAGTACATGGCGCATGCATTGCTATAGCTCTTGCTGTTGTTGGGCACATCTCAGAATTATGTTGCTGGCATTGCTGATTGCTGACTTTTTGCGGGAACTTCCCTTCGTAATTGGAGTTTGGATTCGAATCTCTGCGGCTATGCCTCATGCAATTGGTCATCTGAACTCTCCTTGGCAGTTGGCATTGAGGTTTTGTAGAGGAAACTTAAACCATGCCTTAAAACATTGTGATCTGCGTGGAGATGCTGTGATCTGTATAGTGGATTTGAGCAATGGTGTATGTAGTATAAGCAAATTAGCAACTTAAACCTGGGGATTGTTGAACCAAAGATCCCAACTCAGTGCGGTGGTGCCAGAACATGAAGCTTGGTATGACTCTGTGATAAACCATATATGTGGCTAAGGGCGTTTCAAACCTTCCACCTCAGCCGTATGCCCTAAAATCTTGCATGTATCCTAAGGACCTAGGCACAGCTTGGAACAATGTTGGAGCAAGAGGTGTCTCCAAAAGACCTAAGGATTTATGCATGGTTAAAATGTTGTGGAGGCCCTTTATAGCCCAGGAAATACTCGATTTTGTGTTGAAAAACACCTTACAATTCACGCAGTAAATAAAAGCATGTGCGTTCCTTTAGAGAAGGAGATGCACAATGAATTGATTTCTTTGTATCTCTATATATAAATCCCTGAATTAATGCACAATGCATTGATTTCTTTGTATCTCTATATATAAATCCCTGAATTAACGCCTCGTTTGGAACACAGTGATTTTAAAGGAAATTCGCAAGAATTTCTTAGAAAACGATTCAATTTCCGTAAAAATTAGAAAAATTTCTAGTGTTCCAAGCAGCCCTACGTAAGACGAAGTAAACTCTCTCCCCTTTTTAAGACACTGCCCATGGAGTTGGAGATGCAAAACATATCGTTGGCCAGACAGTTGAGTTGATGCGTGACGATGTTGAGACGGCCACTAAATTAAAAGGCACGGACTAAGCAGATAGGCATGCATGGCGCCGGTCCTAGCTAGTAGTCACCGTCGTACAGCCTCCGGCCGACCTCGAAGGAAGAGAAGGCGTCGGCGCAGGCGTACTGCAGCTGCTCAAGCGACAGCCGCGGCGCGTCCCAGGCGCTGATCCGCACGTAGTGCGGCTTCCCGGACCACACGCCCATCACCTCCCACACCACGCCCTGCAGCCCGGCGCTCCGCAGCGCCGGCTTCCTGAGCTCGTTCGCGGCGAGGTAGCGCAGGTCCACCGCGTTCTCCACCTCCAGCTCGTACCCGTCGCTCAGCTTGGCCACGTCGTCGTGGATCCCGACGCCGACGAAGGTGAATCGCTCGTCGGCGAGGAAGTCGAACAGCGAGTCCGGGACGTAGTCGGCGCGGAGGATCTGGAAAACGAGGCAGCGGCGGCCGACGCAGATCTGCAGCACGGCGACGGGGCCCGGCTTGACGCCGCGAACGAAGGAGGGGCGCCACTCGACGTCGAGGCCGACGACGAGGCGGTCGAGGCGGCGGCGGTGGATGCGCTGGATCACGTCCAGCCAATCGTCGACGTCGTCGCCGGAGGCGGTCAGGGTCGTGTATATATGGTCGTTGTCGAACGCCACCGTGTAGTTGCCGTCGCCGAAGTCGGCCACGATGGAAGTCGCCATCTCCGCTCTCTCTCTCTCTCTCGTCTCGTGTCGGGTTGCGGTTTTCAACTTGTGTGGGAGATCAGAATCAGATGGAAAACCAAGGTGAGACTCGGTATATATCAGCGGAACGACAGACACGATGCTGTGTTTGTTTCCGGGTGGATGGGCGGCTGAGATTTCGTCTGCAGCAAACGCTTCTGTGCACCGACGTCCGTGATTTTGTTCAGGGGAGCATGAAACGCATTTTTAGCGCAAGCAAGATTTTTTTTTTTTTTTTTGCAGATAAAGCGTTTTTTCATCGCGTATTTGCGGATCTAACCAAAACGACACCGCTGGTGGCCGCCAACGCCGGACATCACGGCACGTAGCATTGGCGTACAGTCACCGTGTACTTGCTTGTGTAAATTTTCTGGACCCTCCCGACACTTTGTACTTATTTGTGTAAATTTTTTATAATTTTATTCGTTCAGAATTGTTATCATTATTTTGTACAAGTGTCATGTTCGTATGAATCAATAAATGTAGAAAATGAGCTCCAAAAAATATAAATTTTATTTTGAAAGGTCCTCGTACAGTGGACTTGATTATGTAATATTTCGGCAATTTTATATGTGTTCTGGTAATTTAGGATTTAGGTCATGAAAATTTCAATTTTAGGTTTCGAAAATTAGGGCTTCACGATTTCATGTGACTTGGAATGTATAAAATAACTGCATTGCAACTCCATTAGAGATGTCGATATACAATATAGCTCTAGAGTATACTCGTAACAACTAAAATATGCGTACAAATATAGCAAAAAAAATATGACTACAAATATACCCAAACATAATCACATAACACGGGATATACCAAAGTCTAAATAAGATTGTGCATAAACCGAGATGAACAAAGAGGGGTATTATCACATGTAACTCGATCAAGTAGGATACTCTTTGTTTATTTGTCGGTTTAATGTGGATAACGTTCTTTAATATTATATTGTACGACAGGCTAGATAAGCTTGTTCATGAACCAACCGGGGGAAATACGTGGTATGCAGGTCATATAACGATATACCGTAACCTCCAACTCGTGTGCGTTTCGAATGGTACGATACATCGCTATATGATCTGCACGCCACACATTTCCCTCAGTTGGTTCATGCACAATCTTATGTAGTATGTGGTACAATACAAATCATCCACGGCAAACTGATAATTAGACAAAGAGTGCCATATTTAACGATATGTGCAACTAGTATCCGCAGTGCCATAGCGAGTGCCCCTTGTCTCGGGGCTGCCTACGGTGGCGGTGAGTGTAGAAATTGTTCATGTCCCGTGATTTCATGATGTAAGTAGATCGTACAATAAGAAATATAACAAGGATGCAAATCTTCGATACGGAGTGCGCCCGGTCGTCCTGATACGCTTCGACGTCGGCCAGTCTCGGTCGAAGGAGTCTTCCCTTTCCCCTTGTCGCCGGACTCTCCACGTCGGGTTGGTGTGTCGAAGTCGTCCATATCCTGCGATTCCATAATATAAGTACACCTTACAATGAAAAACGTAACAAGAATGTAAATTCTTCATAACTCGATTCGTCGATATGGATTACGCCCGGCGACCGGATACGCTATGGTGGCTGGGCTCAGCCGCATGAGCCTTTCCCTTCCCCTTGTCACGGGACTCTCCACGTCGGGCTGGTATGTCGAAGTCGTCCATGTCCTACGATTCTATGATGTGAGTGCACCGTACAGTGAAAAACGTAACAAGCATGTAAATTCTTCATAACTCACGTCGTTGATATGGATTACGCCCGGACGAGTACTGGGCTCCTTCGATGCCTCCTCAAGAGGGTCGGGTACGTAAGGTTTCCACCGCACAAAGGTCTCGGCCCGCATCGAGTAGTTCAGCATGTACTTCTGTTGGATGAATGCCCTATCGGACATCTCCGGACCGTCGATCCACTGGAAGAAGTGGCAGCGCATCTCGGGCTTCCAATACGTGGGGATGAAGTTAAAAATTTAAGGAATTCAATGTAAGGAGAGGAAAATCGATGCGTGCAAAAGAAACGCTTACGAGGTGGTGCCTGCATGTGTAGTATGTCCGGGTGGCGGTGTCTGGGTGTGTAGACTGAATGAACGAATAAAATTATAAAAAATTTACACAAGCAAGTACATGGTGTCGAGAGGCTTCACAAAAAAAATTTATAATTTTTTTAACACATTTGCTATATTTTAAAATTTATCCAAATTTCAGCCTAACACTAACTAACCTAACTAATTAACTAACCTAATTAAGCCACTAATTGGCTTGCGCACCGTGGCCATACGCCAAGAGCTGTCGCATGGCCACCATACGCCAACGGCGTCAAATCTGCAAATACACTGTCGTTGTGGTCAGATCCGCAAATATAAGCTAAAAAGCACTGTATCTGCCAAAAAATTCGGCAGGCAACGGACGTGGGTAGATGGAGACGGAAATACAGCTTGTGCTGCGCAACACGTACGCAGTTTTACCACCGTGTGCCAACGGTGTCAAATCTGCAAATAAACCGTCGTTGTGATAAGATCCGCAAATATACGCTAAAAAGCATTGTATCTACCAAAACTTCGGCAGGCAACGGGGTAGATGGAGACGGAAATACAGCTTGTGCTGTGCAACACGTACGCAGTTTTTTCTCGTAAACATTCACTGACAAAAGGGACCCACCGGTGTTTATCGTCGCCGGGCCCGCGTGTCACAGATTGTTAGTAAAACTTTTCCCCATGGACCCTACGTCGAAATGCCCTCCCGGGACGGATGGATATACACTTCTTTTTTTTTTATTCGGCAGGATATACGCTCGCGATTTGAATGAGATAGTGGGACGTGGCCGATCAGAGTTCCTGAGTAGACGGGCCACGCTATGTTCCCCGGGGCCCACATTGTCAGTGAAGCAAACGCCAATAGGTTTCTTCGTCTCGAAGATTTGGTTCTAATGAAGGAACGCATCCACCGATGCTTATTGTTTAAGTATGTCACGATCTAAGGCCCATATTCGGTCTAACTCAGTGCCCTACCATGTTTAAAGCTGCTTTAGACTCTAAAGCCGAAGCAATAGAGCTGAAAAGATCCCTGTCCCCTGACCTCCCCGAATCACTAACGTAAATACTTGTCACTCAGTGTGAGGTTGATATACAAACCTCGGATCTACATATCAGTGATACAATAGATATAAAAAAAACTTACGAAGTTATTCAGTGTTTTCAATGCCCATCTATAAGATACAATGGTTTATGAATACCACATTTTTGAGAGGGGGGACAAAAGTAAATTTCATTTTCGACCACGTAATCTTACCATGATTTTACTTTGCATAATTATTATCAAATCTTTTCACTTTACACAACCCCTTCTTACTTTTTATTTCACTTTGAACTAGAGGATGCCCTGTTAGCAAGAGAAAAAGATAGGAGATATGTGGGGAGTTTGCGACAGCAAGGCACAGCCGGCGAGGTGACAGTAACCCGAAAATTTTAGAGCAAGCCATTTTGTCGTCGTCGTCGTTGCTATGGTCACCGACGCCGATACTCTAGCTATTTTTCATTGCTTTCGGCCCATTTTCTAGCTCAATCTACCTCCTCTCTCTCTATCCCATGCCTCGCCGACGCCTCCCATGTCGTTGCTCACCGTTAGTGAGCACTGAAGAAGGCGACCAAATCCTTATTCTGGTGCAAAGTGCAGCACATGGTAGAGGTGGTGCAAAGTAAAAAAAAATATTTGCTAAGAGTGATGCAAAGTGAAACTATGATAAGATTACATGATACAAAGTAAAATTTACTTTAAAAAAAGTGTGTTCGTGTAATTTTTAATGCAGTATTGCTTTGGAGGGATAACGAGAATTATTAAATTTAGATCAAACTTTCACAAATGCAAGTGGAATTTAATAACTTGATTGCTTCAAATGAAAATTTGATTATTTTTAAAAAAAATTCAACAAATTACCAAAAAAACTGACATATCTAGATTCTAATCTAAAATCAATAATTTTGATTTTGAAATCTGGAATCTGGGATCATGTTTACAAGACCGAACAACACTCATGTAAATGTTTCTTCGTTGTATCAAGTTTCATTAGCATAGTAGAAAAGAAACGAAAGAATGTAGTACACTATATGTGAGTACATAGCATAATACAAGAAAAAGATCACATACGCCGTAACTGAAAAACATTGTTTTGAAAAGAAAAGAAAAAAAGGCCTTGAGTGGATTTTTTTTAAAACTCCAAAAAATACTATGTTATTTGCAATACTACAGTTTATAAAACTACTATATTTGTTGTAGCCAAACACCTCAAAGTTTTAGATACTATAGTATTATCTAAAAACTACAAAAATACTTTGTATCCAAACAGACCCTTGGTGGTAAACTGAGGTGGTGAAAAGCTTTGAAAATACTGAGATTGTGGGAAGTTTGCATTTTTCTGGATGTGGATTTGGGGAGTCCGGATTCATAAAATTTGTGAAACTTTTGTTTGAGGGATTCATTGTATGAACTAGTGTTTGAAATATTGGTGAAGTCGTGTTTGAAGGAGTTGAGCTGATGACTCGAGAATGAAATAGTGAGATAAGACCCGCACGGCCGCACCGGATTGCTTCAGGACTGGCTTATAGTGACGTAGATGTAGATCTTTCACTAATAAGGCTCCTACTATAAAGGAAGCTATCTGTTCTATGGACTTCAGTGATGTTATTTTTGTCGTGATAATTATGTGTATGTATTTAGAGTTTTAATAGGTAATATATATAGGATATACAAAATGTGTATATCATATACAGATAAGACAATTTAATGGGTAATATATATAAAATATACAAAGGGTATATGTCATATATAGATAAGACAATATGACGAGGATTAAGACATCTATTTTATTATTTAGGATATAGAGACAATACATCTTCATGGTCGTAACCCCTAAGGCTAACAACATCACTGGTCGTAAGGATTCCAGAGGTTACATAATACATAACTTGGTCGGACAAGGTTCCTAACCTAGTCTCCGACTAGTCAAATGTTCACAAGGCTTTGAACTGATATCTGAATCTGAGTCCAGGTATATGTTTTACCGTGTGACGAATGGAACATGTGTTGTATATTCCATACCACGCGACGCTACGTAACTCTAAGACACTGGAATACGGTTAAATGACACACTGACATATAACCGCACAGCAATTGATACATTGTCAACTGACGCCTCTCTCCGACCAGACGCGCCACTTCTCAACAAGCGTCTCTCCTAGGGACAACTGCCAACACTTCATTAACTACATAAGGAGGACCGTGGAAGGAGGAGGGGAGACCGAAGAGAACATCGATTGGAATCACTCTCAGAAGATAACCAGTCGATTAGATTGCAAAGTCATAGCAAACATTGTGCTCTAGTGTTATGAGAATTAGTCTTTGGTCTAGATTGTAGACACATTTTTTGTAATAACCAGTTCATCTCAATAAAGAGCAGCTCCATTCCTTGCCAGGAGATACGTGCCATTTTTTCTCTGTCTTTTTATATTTGTAAGTTCGGTGATTTGATCGTCGACAGCTGGCGCCGTCCGTGAGGAAGAAGGCGCAATTCTCCTGAAGAAGTTCTTCGCTCGTTAAATCCTCGCCCACCCTTCATAATCGTTCATACGACTACGGTACGAACTTGGAACGAGGAGAACTGGTTCGATTTGGATGTCTACTCCAATCTCGACATGGAAGCCTGCACTCAGGCCATGCAAGAGGATTGGGCGTCATCATCTTCCTCATCCACCGGTTTCGCGAGTCACTGACAACAGCGGAGTTGAGCGGATGGATGAGGATGCACCACTGCGACAAGTGGTACTTCCCGAGGGACAAGACTCTCCGACCAGCTCAGAGCGTCCGAAAATCCCTCCAAGCCCGGTCCTTCCGACCAGCGAAAAAGGTGATGAATCCGCAGCCCAACAATTCGAGTATCCATACATTCTCGACACAATCATAGGTGACAGGTACTCACCAACGGCTTATGGAAATTCCAGGAGCCAACCGACATCTCGTAACAGTGTCGATGAAACTCCCACCGGTTATAGGCCAAGTGGGAACGATAAGACTCAACATCAGATCAGCAACCCGCAGGATCAGGTTGAGTTCACTACGAAGACCTTAGGAGGTGCTCATCTCCGACTGGTCTCCGTCGTGGAAGTCTCTGGTAGAAGCAGTGAGCAGCTCTCCACTGGTTACAGTGGAAATTCTCCGGAGGATCGCTGCTGGAAACACGAAGTCAATGCGATCGAAAATACTGATCGCAATGCTTTGTACAGTCCTGCACACACTGCCTCAGCACCATGTACTAATGGAAATGGCACGAACAATCAAGCACCAATTACCAGAGGCAACAGAACTGATGGACGTCCATCAGTTAATACACATATTTCTGCACAACCAAGGATGATGAATCGGAGGGGACCAGGAGCGAGGTCAAGAGAAGGTTCAGATCTACGAACGCCAACAACCTCAATGAATCCTCCGACACCTTCAGTGACGGTACAAAACCTGCAGCGTATTCAGAATATTCTAAATAATACTGACCCTAGCAGGAGCTCCAGGCTTTGTCCGATTGATGGGACAGGTATCGAAAATTCTACAACAAACCGTGCAACATACGGAAGCGTACCGGGAACACAGGACAACACAAAGTCAGACTATGACTTCATCCCAACGTTCCTCCCTCGGCAGAGTGCAGCATAGGTATATTGGGAATCGATCGGTGCCAAGACCTCCTCGACGATTTCGACCAACGAGTCATGAACGAAAGAGGTTATTTCACACCACCACGCCTTCCCCTCGTCGAGTGAATTATTCGCTTGGCCCCGATGATCTGCAACATCGTCTAGGCCGAGCGGTGGCGGACGACGAGCGATGGCTCTCCCCGCGCAAACGATAGATCCAACCGGGGACGGTGGTTTCGACAGTCCAAAAAGATAGGATCCTTCGGGGCGATGACGCGGATACGGAGCGCTGAGCGATATCTCCACCGACACGAGCGGGCCGGCCTGGAGCAGAGGAGCTTGTGAGACCCCGGCTTATCGGACTTGTAATGCTTAGTCGCCATTTGACCCTAGCATCACAAATCAGATAATCCGAGACTCGAGACATGTATACTTCCCAGAAATGCAGTATACACACCTCTTTACAAAGTTCATGCATCAATTCCATTCATTCACATAGAACCGAGGCAAAGCAACAACCAGAAAATAACATAAATAGAAGATAGTTATTACAAAAAAAAGAGGCCGACCGGCCAAAAGACATGTACATAAGGAAAATTTAACAGCGGAAGCAAAAGTGCCATAAGATGGTCATAAACAAAAGAGCCAATCAGTGTGCCTTTAACCCACAAGGCAACCGACCGGACTGCCAAGCTAGTCGTCGAATCCACAGCACATTTCACAAAAGTGAGGCCCTTGGGGCTCACCTTCCTCCCCTGCAACAAAGAGCCCAGCAAAGCCGGGTGAGTACATGGAATGTACTCGCAAGACTTACGTGTAGAGTAACAGTCCTGTACATAACTATATGCAAGCTTTTTGAGTGGAGGCTGTATGTTTTACCTTTAGCATAAAGCAAGTTTTCATTTGCAATAATGTAGTACATTTAAAAGCAAGTTAACAAATCTGTTTTTAATGTTCAAATAATCGCAAATGACAATAATATAACAGTAGATAAAGAACAACAACAATCCTGGAAGTGACTAAACCATTAGTCACCACAACAATAGCATGAATTACCCATTCATACCAGCCAAGTCAAATTTTAGTTTAAAAGGTTGTAGTCTAACTCTTGGAAGACCTCTCCAAGCGTGTCCATAACCTAGGACGAGGCTATTCGAATAGCTTTATCCCTGCAGGGTGTACCAACTTACCCACATATCGGACCGCCTTTTTGCCACATGATTAAGCACACTGCCTTAAGTATGCCGGCACGGCTAAGTCCTACGAGACGTTTCCAATATTATGTATTAACTTCAAGTCGCCCGTATAGATAGAAACTCATACGTTGTGTCGGGGTCGTGGCCCAGCCTCGGACAACTACCCGTCACGGGTAAAGCCTTGGACAACTGCGACGCCCCTCGAGGTGGAGAACCTTCCCGGCAATCCCCACCACCGCACACCCAACACACACACCAGAACACATACCATGTTTCCCACGACACACACACAAAAACCTTTCCTGCTGCGACTCGGAGATAACACACGCCAAAATACTAAGTCAAGAGGGGTCTCATATAACCCTCATGTGGTTAGTACGCAATAGTGCTTGGTTTAGTGTAACAAGATGTTCGGTCCTTGATGACTTGAGCACCATTCCGATCACACCCAAAAACACCACACCAACATACCATTATGCCCAAGTCCAAATCCGTTTTCATTTTTCAGTTTTTGATTTGCAAAATTAACAAAGCACAAAGTGCTGGACATAATGGAAGAATAATAGTTTTTTTTGTGTGTGATCAAGACCATCGACTAAGCCGGTGATCGCCCAAAGCTACCGAACTAAGCATGGCTAAGCATTTTCAAATCGGAAACTACTAAGTGATCCAAGTCCCTCCATCGGACTCCGACCACAGCAAATCA
The DNA here is from genome assembly GCA_036346395.1 of Hsuehochloa calcarea. Taxonomy (NCBI): domain Eukaryota; kingdom Viridiplantae; phylum Streptophyta; class Magnoliopsida; order Poales; family Poaceae; genus Hsuehochloa; species Hsuehochloa calcarea. The sequence goes on along the minus strand of CM070594.1, from coordinate 61,189,264 downwards.
CCTAAGCTCATGGTAGTAGAGGATAAACGAGTCCTACGGATTATGCAACTATAGGATACTAACCATAATTTAACAACAAAATAGCAATGCATACATACGAGTTGGAAATCAATATATTAGACTTGAAAAATAATATGATTAACATTATCAAACTGCTTGTCTGCTTGCTGTGGGTCAAGATGTTGCTGGGGATCAACAATATTATCGATGTGCTCTTCGGGTCCTAACGAGAAAGCGAAAAGCAATCGATAAGAACGAATAAAATGCAAGGACTCAACAGCAAACTTTTTCCAAAATTCAAAACCTTCATCAAGCAAGGTACTGATTTATAAAGAATTTAGCAACAAGAACCAATTGATTTGGATTCTTAATGCCAAAACTACGACCGAAAGAAGGTCTTACGACCAGGTAGTGGTCGTAGCAGAACCTACGACTGGACCATAGTCGTAGAAGGATTTACGACCAGATAGTGGTCGTGGAAGGATTTACGACCAGATATCTACGTGGTACTAGTCGTAGACAGACTTACGACTAGGTACTAGTGGTAGAAGCACTTACGACCACAACGTAGTCGTAGCAAGTCTTACGACTAGATACAAATCGTAGAAGAACGTATGACCACGCCATAGCCGTAGTGAGACTTACGACTATAGGGGTGATTGTAGGAGAACTTACAATCACTCGGTAGGCCTCTCCCTTATAAGTATAAGGGCACTTCTGGGGACTACGAGACTTCACATTTACCCAACATAACACTGCATCTGGTCAAAATGACCAAGCCATACTGACTGGTCGAAAGTCCGACCACGAGGCAGCGCCTCCCGCACTCTTTGCGGTTCGGCGGCTTCTCCGACCCCAGCGGTACGACTACGGAGTGCGGCCGAGAGGTATGGCTCGGAAACTCGCCGAACGGGCAATGCCAAAGGACAACGAAAACACACTTACTTTCCTATAGGGCAATGCGAAAGTACCTGGGCTGAAGAACGACCAGAGACCCACGGAGTGGCTCCGGCGACGAGTATCCGAACGGCGGTGGTAAGATTCTCGCTAGGCCACAGCGACACAGGCACAGAGAGAACCAAACCGCGAGAGTTAAGCTCCAAATAGTAAAGGGGAGCGAGGGGCGAAGACTTGAAGAAGAAAACCCACCGCACCGCCTCCACCAAGCTCCACACTCAACAATGTCGGTCGAAGAGAGTGCGAGGGACTGCAGCTCAAGCAAGAGGGTGAGTGCTAGCTGGAGTTGCAGAAGTGCTAAAGGAAGCTAAGGGCGAAGCAATGGGGTTTAAATAGAGCAATGGCGGAGAGCAACGACCGGATTTTTCCAGTCGGGTCAACACTGCCATGAGAGCACTTGAGAGCGATGGGAGCAGTTGAGTCATGGCCCTCTGAGGGATGAGCGCGACAGGCATTTAATGCGCTCAGAGCTAGCCGTTTAAAGGTGGACATAGAGTGGATCGCACGCCATCGCTTTTCTCCTCACGCACGCCATGGCGAGCTCACGCGCGGACAGAGGAAGGGACGACTTCGTTGGTCGTCGGATTGGAATCGAGCACCGGGCTAGATCGAGCAGATTGAAACGATCCCATCGTTCGACTGGTCGAGGACCGTTCGATGCCGATCCAACAACTGAGTCAGATCGGGCGGTTCACAACGACTCCATTCGTTCGGCTGGTCGAAGGCCGTGCGATACCGATCCAACGGCTCACGACCCTAGCGCCCGAACGACCGAGTTGGTGCCGTTAGTGGGCTGGACCGCGCCCCGTGGCTCGAGCCCGAGTCCGACTTAAACCCAAGGAACAGTGAAAACCAGTTAGGGTTTGAATTTGAATACTGATTTTTGGAGAATTATTTAAGGTAGCAACCAAGCTCCAAAAATTATAAAATTTTAACTGGAGTTTGCTGACGACCGGAGGAACCTCTCACAAAATTTTCAGAGGTTTTCATACACCGAATTTTCCCTCCAGAAATTCCAGAAGAGGGGAAATAGGGTTTGACCAAATTTGACTTGCCTCCAACAATTATCAAATAATTTCTAAAAATCATGAGATAATTCAGAGGTGTTGCTAAGCCTCCCTAGAACTCTGGAGAAATATCTCCAAGGGTTTGGCACAAAATCTAAGACAAGGAGGTTTTTGATTAGAGTCGAATGAGGATTTGAATTTGATCTTCCCTAATCCTTTTAAAAGAATTACAAAAATGACCAGGGGTTTCAAGATGCAAGAAAAGTTTTAATTTCTCCTGATTTTCTTACACTTGAAACACAAATCCATTTTTGAGATGTTACAGAGCTCCAGGCAATGTCTTCTTCACCAAGACAGAGGGTGCGAAGACTTTGGCACCAAGAAGCCAACGTCAGCAGATGGCGCCTGTTGGACGGTCGTTGCTTGCTGCTGCTCCAAAAGCCCGACGAAAGAGAGCACGGATGGCAACAAGAGACCGCCCCCAGGAGCCAGTGATTACTCCTCCCGGGGACGTCGGGCAGCGGAAACGATAAAAGCTAGATTGTAGGCTAGGGTTTATAACTATTGGTCTGATACTATATTATGAATATTGTGTGTATGTATTTAAAGATCCAATGAGCAATATATATAAAGTGTACATATATAGATAAAATAATATAAAATATAGTTAAGAAAATACAAAAGAGTTCATGTTCTAACAATTTCCTCATAAAAACTAGCGTCTTCATAGTGAGTTCCAGTTTAACATGAGGTGTTAACAAGAAATGAGAAAACGTGATGATGACTTACTAAAGGGAAAATTGCTCTCGTACCATCACGTGGTTTCAAGTTTGCCAAAATATCGCTCGCTCGATCAGCCTTGCAAAAATAACACCGCAATCACATTATGAACCAACGGGAGCAAACGGAAGGGCCAATTGACAGAAGTACCCATGCTGGTTGGCGTTAAAACATGAGGCGTCTTCACCCCCGGTTTAGTGCAGCACTCCAGCTCCACTCCTCGGTTGCTCCTTCCATTGCCTCCTCTCGTCTATTTGGTGCTCTCGTGTACTGAAATCGGACAAATTGAAGATTTTGCATGAGCTTGCGAAGAAACTGGATGCAGGAAGTAGGCTGAAAATGGATCGAATGTAATTGCTCGTATGTCCAACATCGGTTAGTTGGAGCAGCCTACGTGCCCATGGAAGGAAAGCGTTGCCAGCAGCCTGCGTGCGCACAGGGTATGCGTCGCCTGCTTCCTCCGTGAGGATGACGCGGGGGGGTTGAGGGGAGGGCAGCGATGCAGAGGTGAGGGCGGCGCAATTGGGGATTAGGATTTAGGGCTGGGCTGCACAATCTAGCTGGCGGGGGCAAATCAGGGGTTCTACAGTGCGCAGTAGAGCTCCCGCAAGAGAGAAAAAAAAATTGAAAACACGGCAAATTTCTGGCGGACATGGACGGCAGTGTAATTTCAGGGTAACAAAGGACGATTGCGGTGTTATTTTGGGGTGTTGTTTTGGCGAGGTGGAGCGAACTAGTGGTATTTTGATAAACTTGAAACCACGTGATGGTACGAGAGCAATTTTCCCCTGATTAAAACACTGGATCTTCAGTCTAAAGCCAGTGTTCTGGTATCTCGGTACTAATCAGAACTGAAATCTATATGCAACAAAATACTCTACGAAAGCAATTGTAGCAAACAGTGGATTTTGTGCTAGATTTCTGCATCAGCACAACTACGGTATTCTCAGCTTCCGAACACGACAAACCGACGTGTGGTAAACCATCTTACTCACCGCCTAATGTACCTGGTCATGGACTCTAGGAACCGAAGTATTCTTCAGGAACATGAAACTTCAGACCAATGGCCTATAATGGAAAACATCACAGAACGTCAGCTCCTGGAGGCATCTACTTTAGCCCACAATAAAAGATGAGAATGAAGCATACAATAAATAACTAATTGAACCAACTAAAACTAACCTAGAAGTAGCATAGTAAAGAAAAACGTAAAAAAATCCAACACAGCTTTTGGCGGAACTAAGAATAGGTGGTTCCATATCGGCAAAGGAGCCCAGCGCTTCCTCCAGACAAGCTACCCCATAAAAGTGCATATAAGCTCGATGGTTGGGATTGTATATGTCTGTATGAGATAATCCAATTTTCTTTTAAACTAAATCAATTTATTTTAGCATAACTACACAGATTTATATCCCCAAATGTACAACAACCAATGCAAGACGGAACCAGCTTTCTCTAAAATCACATGAAGTTGACTTATTACATTGGTAACTGGCAAAATGGTAAACTGTAGAAAAAGCATGTATAAGAAGAAAAATGTCTTAATTTGCTTATATCGCTCTGACATGCTGCCTCTGCTACAACTAAGGTCTTAAAACATGTTAGGAAAGAACTGCCAGGGAGCTGGCGTTGGTTTTAGACCTGTTCAAAATGTATCGGACCAAGAACAGGTATCATTCCTAAGGCCTCTAGTGCCCAGCTAACTGTAAGCGCATTGAGTGAGCTATGATGGTCGTTTACAATCGTAAAATTAAGGAAAAAGTCCATTTGACACGTATAAACTCCTGCGAAAGTCTAAGTTTCAACATTGAACTGCAAAACCAGATATGGACACCCTTCAACCGTCAATATTGTTCACTTTACCCCCTTAAGACCAAAACTACTATGGTTTTGTTGATGTGGCATTTACGTAGACAAGTTTCATTGCCATGGCGTCCCCGTCACGTGCAGTGTACAACTGAGTCAACAAATAATTTCTTCATTTTTTTTTTCCTTTTCATTTCTTCTCCCCTTTCTTTTCCTTCTTCGTCTTTTCTTTTCTTGTTCCTCCACTGAGCATATGCTTCTTCCTCCTCCCGAGCTGTTGTGATGAGGACATCACTTCTACTGATACGAACACTCCTCATGTGCAAGATCCAATTACTCGAGTACGTGCTCGTCAACTTATTTATCAGGTAAATTCGTTTCTAGAGCTGAGTGTATTATTTGAGAACTCTATGATGCTGCCTACCGGAGATGATTTACTTGTACTTAGGAATCTAGGACTACGACCAGTTCCGCAGGGTCTACGATCACTTCAAAAAGGCTTACGACCAGAGATAACATGGACTCCTCAAGACCACCTCAGGACCAGTCCTACGACCAAATCTTCGACCAGAGATACGCGACCTAAATAGTGAATAAGGTGCTACGTCACCGTTTTGGCCTAATATGGTCTTGTAAGCGTGTCGAGGTAGGAGTCTAGGTTGTGTACGCCTTTTCCCGCGGCCGCACAACCCTAGGTCGACCTCCTCACGTCCCCCTATATATATACAGTAGCCGTCATAGTTTAACGTGAGTTTTTCTTTGAGATTATTCTGCTTAGCAGTCTCGCCGCACGTTCGGTTGAGGAACCCTACATTGTGTACTTCATCTATATTCGCAATACAATATCAGATTGCATCTTCTACTTTCTTGCTTGTGTTCTCGATTCGCATGCAGGAGATAGCCTTCTTGGCGAGGTCAACCACATTCGGCACAGTTGATAACCATCGGAGTAGTGGTGTAGTGATTGAAGGAGGTTTGATCTGTTCTGGTCGGAGCCTTCGGATCATCAACGTCGAGTTCTCCACAATCGACTTATCAGTACCTTTCGAAAGATCGGCCCACCGTTACATCACGTTGTCACCCCCAAGTGCCACCGCTCGCCACCACCATCATCCTCAAGTGCCGCCGCCGCCCAATCTGCTATCAACAAGAGGTGACGGCGGAGTTGGAGTCGTCACCGGCCAGGAGGAAGAAGCCACAACGGAGTTGGAGAAGCAGCAGAACTTGCGGAGTTCTAGTCATGGTCGGTCAGGACGAAGAAACACTGCTGAGTCCTGGGCTACCACCGCCGCCTGCCATAGAGCCACTGCCCCCTTATCCTCCCTAGATCTGGGTGCGGCGCTACCTCCTTTGCCCACTCCGATCGCGGGCAGAGAGGCTAAGGTCACCGGTGTTCGAGCTGTCTTCTCTACCCGCCAGATCAAAAAGAGGAATCAAACCTTGTTCAGGTCCAGAAGAACTCCATTACCTGCTCATAGATCGAGCCGATCCAATACTTCGGGCAGCAGTTTGAGTTGGTTGCCGGTGTCTTCCATGAACTTCATCATCATCTCCTTGAAGTTGTTGTCGAAACCCCCGCTCTTATCCATGGAGGAAGGAACAGCGGTTGGCTTTGATACCAAGATGTCAGGAGATGAACTCTGGGAACGGAGGCAGAAGGGAAGAATCAACTCAGGAGGATGAGGATTGCGTCGGGACGCCGTGGTGGACGGCGCGGATGAACAGTACCACGGTGAACAATACTACGCCAAACAGTGTTGGATGAACAGTAGGAAGCAGTGGGTTTTGGCGCAAGGGAGGTTGGGAATAACCCAATCCTTTGCTGGTTTTTCTATTACTGCATATGCTCCTTATATAGGAGTACAATCTGAAATAGAAGGTTAATCCTTCCCTGGACTAGGACTCTAACTCTTACTCTTACTCTTCCTAATACAAACTTCCCTAATTGAAACTTTACTAATTGCAACTGCCGAAAGCGATACATTGGACTCTTATGCGGCCTCTAGGGCCGGCTGCTCTGCTGCTAGGGCCGGCTGCTCCTGCGCCTTGTAGCGCCAGCCGTATACGTGGCCCCACATGACACACATAGACACCACATAAGCTAAAACCAGCTCCGAATGGCTTGGAGGGGTAATTCGTTCGGTATTGACACTTGAGGGAGGTCAAACATCTGGTTTTGAAGTTGAAGGTTGAAATCCAGACTTACGCAAGAGTTCAGGGGTGTCAAATGGACTTTTTTTTCCTAAAAAGAATGTAGTCAAATAGTATATTCACATGGAATTATCAAAATTAAAAGTGAATTATCAAATTTAAAAGTAAGTTTATCACAAATCGGCCAACAAAGATCCAACTCACCAGTTCAATAAACAAGATGGGCTGGCCAATCCTAGTCATAACCAGGAATTCTAAAGCTAGTATTCTGAACTCCAAAAGCAAGAATCATGTTTAATCTGATGATATCCTATTAGAAGCTTTAAGAGCTGTGTCCTATCCACCTATTAACTCTTGCTATTTTCTAAACTACAATTTCCTTTGTTAGTTGCATAGCTAAAAGTGTGAGTTGGGTTGATGTTATTTGCTTAACTATTCCATGAAGGTTAATGCAGTAAAAAGCAATCGCGTGATATTAACTTTCATATGGATAGCTCAGTTTAAATCCTGCTCTATGGTGTGGCCAAATCTCAGATTCTAAATAACTCATATGACTTGTAAAGCAGGTCGTAGGTATTTTCTCTAAATCACAAGTAGAATTGCAAGGGGCATTTCAAATTGTTGAATGTTTGAATTGAATAAAGAAATGCTCATGCACTGTAGCTCAAGGGACAGAGGCTTGGCCATACCTTAACAAATTCTATATCTGAATCACTATGATCATTCTCTCTCCCAGAAGCATCACCAACATAGAAAGATCTGAAAAAACATGGCAAGCTCAGAAGGGGAGCTTGTAGTATGCATCAAATATGAAAAAGAAAAGCAAGTCATGTTTACTGAGTTTCATGCACCGACAAACTAAACTGAACCAAAAGCCTAAGCTATAAGGGCAAGGTGGGCAATAGTAGTTATATTGCACAACTCCTCATGTCTAGGCTTGATCAAGCGTAATATGCACACAGTACAATGCTGCGGAGCCCTTATTATTTGTGTGGTTTAGCAGCAAACTCAAGACCTCCGGGCTTTAGTACGGAGTTCCATGTGATGACCAACTCAATCAAAAGTTTAAGCTATCAGGATAGGTGGTCAATCTTACAAATATTATAATATTATTTACATATAAATCACAAGGGCATCCTTGTGCATACTACTCACACACATATATATAAGCAAGTTAGCAGGTTGCAAAGGTACTGCCAACTAGAGAACTACAGGGGCATGGCTGCAAAGAAGCAATGGTCCTGAATGGAAGCATGGTAACATTAGTCAATGTTGTTATTTCAAGCTCAATACCTGTTGTAACATCTGCAATACCCAACGGGTTCCTTCCCTTGTCATCTAACACTACTACACAAGCTTATTTTGAGTTGAGCACATACGATAAAATATTTAAAGAAACTACTAAGGCTTGATACAACACACATGCAACCCTACTCACAACCACACTTGCAAAGCACAACCACATACAAGCACATGCCTGAAAAGTGAAAACACGCGCTGCTCAAAAAACAAGAAGCATGCGTATTTGTGTACATGCCACCTGTTTGCCCAACCACCACACACGCACAGAGAAAGAATAAAAAAACATACAAAAAATTGTTGTGCTTAAGCTTAAGTCCACTATGAAACAAATCAATTCCAAATGGTAAATCTGAATAGTATGAGAATAGAGTGATTACTGATCCAAGTCGATGGAAATTCCAGAATTGAAACGCTCTGTCATCAGCCACCACATTCCAGGATTTGGTTTGCAAAACAGATCATCTGGAGTACCTTTTCCTTTCCCTAAACCACATGCTATGAAAACCTGCAGGTGCAAACCAAACTAAGCCATTGTAATGGAACTACCTGAAGAGGTGAACATACTTCAAGCAAAAAAGTCCTATCAGGATTAAGAAAATCCATACTACAAGGACCAGTGAGGGTTTTACATAATCCAAAGTTCAACGCACAAGTCACATGTCTCTGACTTATAGTAATCATCAACAGCACAAAAAACAAAATAATTGGCTTCAGTAAGAATCTTCAAACTGTCATGTTCCTTGTGTCATGAACAATAGCAGCCTAAGCAACATCTAGGTGATTTGAGTAATAGCTAAATGCCCATTTCAGTTAGGAATAAGTCCATATTACAACCCTAAACTATGGCGAGAGTCCAAAAAACACCCTGAACTCCAATACCGTTTGGTTTACACCCTCAGAACTATCATTACCAGGACAGCTGACCCCCCCCCCCCTGCGTTTATCGTCTACGTGGAACGGCCGGACTTGGCATACTCAACAGAGATACTAGCCTTTTCTGACATACCCTCTGCAGGTAACGATCAGTGGGTCTTTACTTCCTTCGGACTTGGCGCTTCCAATGGACCAACTGCACTCGTATCTCTCTTATAATTATGAAAATGAATTGTTGTGATTATTAAACTGAAAATCAAGCCAGTAATTTTCCAAGAAATTTGAATAACTTATATAACCATTAAACATTATTCCATGTTCTTTAACTTTAACTTCCTTTCTCCTCACATAACACATATGTTGATTCACTCTTGGTTTGCTAGCCATAGAATCAGCACAGACCAAAATAACAGTGTTTTCCATTTGGAAAACAACCCAACCTTCTCGAATTCCTTTCTACACCATAAACTTACCAATTCTACCCTACATTACCCAAAACTCTGACCAAAAAATTCAACAATATAATTCTACATTACCCAAAATTAGCATCTAGTGTTTAGAAATATTCAGCAAGCAGTACAGAAAACGCCACCGAACTGACCAGACATTTCAACAAGTGAGGAATGCGTTTACCTTCTCTAGATCTCGCAACTCCTCGCGATCGTGGTCCATCACCCCCAAATCCACAGATTAGCCTCCCAAATCCAACAAAGTAGAACGCCATGGGGAAAACGCAAACGCAAACGCCCAAACCTTAATGGGGTCGAACCCCTTGAACTTCTCGACGGGGCCAAGCGGGTGCGACGAGGCGGGGAAGCAAGCGACGTGTTACCACTTTGTGCTGTCGAAGCCGCGGGGATCGTGGGTGGAGGCTCCCAGGCGGAGCGCGCTCATGGCGAAGCTCGCGCTACATCCCTTGCAGGTGGAGCGGCCAGACTTGGCGTACTCGACGGAGACGGTAGCCTTGGCGGCGGACGCCGCCGGCGAGGTCAACATTGGAACGCGGGAGACGCGGGCGGCGGCAGAGAGAAGGGGGCTGAGGTTTCGCACGAGGAAGGAGACGAGCATGCGAGGTGGCAAGGGAGGTATTGGGGCGGTTCGGGCAGGTGGCTAGGGTTTTGCGCGGGCGGCCGGCGCGGGAATCGACGCTGGTGGGAGGCGACCAGTCGAGGCAGCTCCGTCGTGGGTGTAAATCTGGGCCCAGTTGACTAAGCCCATTAGTCATTTGATAAGCAAAAAACAAAGGGTATGGGCCTCTCAAAAAGAAAAGAAAAGAAAAACGGCGGTAAGCCTAAACAGATACTCCGCACTCCACATCAACGGACCACAACGCATCAAGATTTACAAATCAAGGAACCACGGCAGTGGGGGCCTCCGGTACATCACAACCACGTGACACTGCCACAAGCAAAGTTCCACACCGAAAGAGAGCCGCCTTCCCTTTCAAGTCCCCTCGGGCCTAACAGTGCCCATTTGCGTTTGCCACTGGTCAACACAACGCTTCTATCTTATAGAGTAAAATATAGGGTGGGTTGTGGAATTTGTTTAGTTGTGTCAACTAGGCTACGGTATTTAAAAATTGTGTATTTAAATCACTAAAGTGTGTTAGGGGGTTAGACGGTCATAAATGGACATACTCGCAAATTCCGCCCGCGCCATGTTGAACTCCGAGTGGCAATACATGTTGATGTCGCACCCACCACCCCCTCATTTTTGCATTAACCCCCTAATTTTCGCTCTACCACCCCCCCCCCTCCCTCTCCCATCCGCGTCGGTCTTGAGCTCTGGTGGCACCATAAGCTCGGAACATGAGCACGTGACGTGACGAGCTAGCGGTGTTGGCACTTTGAGATGGGGAGGACGTATATGCCTGGAACGGCGATGTGACGGCAGCGAGGAACCACGGGCACAACTGTCGACAGTGACCGTTTGCGAGGAAGAAGGACTCGTCAGCGGTGTTTTTGGCAAAGGGGAGAGGAAATCGGCATGTGCACGAGCACCACATGATTACAGTGATGATAATGTTGAAGACGGCTTGGTCAAAGCTGTGTTAAGGTGGTATGGTAACGGAGTGTTAGTGATGTGCCCAAGATGCAATCATAAACAATACGGGTTTATAGGCTAAGAGGAATATTGATCCATATAGAACTAGGGTTCTATTGGGCCTACAACGTGGAAGCCCATTAGCATACTCTATAAATATATGGAGGCGGGGCTGCAGGTATAAGATGATGAACCCTGGCCGCCACCTCCCCTTGGCCGTATCCCGAAACTCTAGCCGGGCACGCAGTGCTCGCACACCAGCGCACGGCGTTCCATCTCGAACGTGTGGACTCCGTGGAGGCGCTATTGCTGTTGCTGTTGTGCTGATTGGCGAAAAGCGCAAGGCTATTGCGTAGGACTCGAGGAGGAGACATTCAGTTCGTGAAACGATCGACTGTTTCTTCTTCATCAACGCGTATCTACGTTGGACCGGGCTGCTCCAATTCTTCTTCCGTTGCGCAGCGCATCTAGTGGTAACTATCCATGACTCCCTTACAAGTATGTTTTCTGGTTGAACACAGTAGAAAATCAATTGTTGTAGCTAGAGTAACCTACTTGTTCACCTTTCACGGAGGTCCACCATGGCACGGTGGAGAGGACCGCCGACGGGGAACTCCAAGGCAGGGGAGGAATGGGGGAGGTGGCCTGTAGGACTCAATGCATCGAGGCGGTCTGGATGATGCGGACGTCGCGGCTGAAGGTGACCTGGAGCAGCGGGTTTTAGAAAAGGGGATTGGTGGCAAGGAGCTCACCATGGACAACAATGGCAGGCGACAGCGCAGCGAGGAAGAAGAAGGCGATGAAGGGAGGTAGATTAAGGAAGAGAGGGGGTTGTCATGTGATCCAGAGTCAGCGTCGTCCACCACGTTGTGCTCATCACTAGGGCCACCACACAACCTCGTGCGCTCAAGCAATAGTCGTTACCCGCACCGCGTCCACCACGCCGCCTCCCTGCCCCTCCCCTGAGATCAATGGCGCATCCCATCCTCCTCGTTGCGGCCACAGCCCCAACTACTGAACTCCTCGTCACGGTGGCCCCTGAGCTCCCCATTCGCCGTCACCGCTGTAAAGCTAAACCGCCACCATCCATGGTCACGGCGGTGTGTAGCTTAGGCCAGAGGATGGGATGCTCACATGTCGATTTTGTTGAGGTGGAGCGCCAAATGTGCGAGAATTGTCGAGTGTGTACATATGTGACCCACAAATGAACCCCTTAACGTATTTTAGTGATCCAAAATATGCAATTTCAAAGTATCATGACCCAATTGACACAACCAAACAAATTCCATGACCAGCCAATGCATTTTACTACTACTTGCATACAACACACGGATATGCATGCATCTCTCGCTAAGAACACCCCCTCTAGATGGTGACACGTCGCCGTCGGTCAAATCGCTTGACGGTTGCCTCTTCTAACACCCTAGCAGACTCGATCGTTGGTCGTAAAACGACGTGGATGGCCGCAGGATCCCGCGTGCACGGGCACAAGACGCCCCAATAATTCCCTCGGTGGCTATTTGCGCGGCGCAATGCTGCGACATCCTCATGTTTTGTCGCTTGTCCGGGTCAAGGGACCCAAAGGGAGGTTGCTTGCATGCACTGCTAATCGATCTTTTGTTTCCAGCACGCGTGCGTTGCTCGAAAGATAGCCGCCTAGCTACTGTTTTTTTCGCACTTGGCGAGCTTTTCCCGTAACTGGCCGAATGCTGGCTAGTGGGAGTGGCTGGTGCTCAGATCTTGATTCCAAGACAAGTGCATGTTTGCAACTCACATTATGCACCAGCATTTCGGGAGCTGTGAATTCCATCTGTAGTTGCTTAATTTGCTATACATAAGTTATGAGCCCTGCCCCCTCTTTCCGATGAGCATGCACGAGCTTCTTGGTACGTAGAAGAAACCCACATGTCATTGGCTTGCTGCCATGACGTTGCTGCAATCTCTTCACTCTTGTAAAACTCTTTTGTCTCTTCCCCTTTAAAAATTGAGTAAATTTCACTTTGTACTGTATAAATTTACCATAATTTTATTTTGTACCACTCTTAGTAAATATTTTCACTTTGCACTATATTTTCTTACTTCTGTTTCACTTTGCACTAGGAACATCCTGTCAGCGAGAAAGAAACATGGGAGATGTGTAGAGAGCTTGCCGGCAGTAAGGCACAGCCGACGAGGTGGCGATAACCTAAACAATAGAGAGAGCGAGCCGTTTTGCCGTCGCCGCCGTTGCTATGACCACCATCAATGATGCAATAACTATTCTTCTCCTATTTTGATCCATTTCCTTGCGTCGTCATTCACCGTTGGCAAGCACCAAAGAAGATGATCAAATCTTTACCCTGATCAAAATGCAACGCATGGTAAAAAGAGGTGGTGCAAAGCGAAAATATTTGCTAAGAGTGGTACAAAATAAAACTATGGAAAGATTACATGGTCTAAATTGCAATTTACTTTTGAAAATTTCTCGACTCTCTCCACTCCAGCGAAGACGTACATGTACATATACTATTACAGAAAAAGTCTTTACTGATGGTTCAAAAATGTTATTACAGATGGTTTCATGAGCCGTTTGAGTTTATGGGTCAGTAATGACACGAGGTCATCACAGACGGTTTTTTAAGCGCTTGTGAAAAAAGCTATCAAGAATCGTCTGTGATAATTACTATCACAGATGGTTTCTGTTCAGAACTGTCTGTGATAGTCTATTTTCACATACGGTTCTTGTTTAGAACCATCTGTGATAGTTTTTCTATTACAAAAAAAATTAAATTTTGAGCCAAACCAATCAATTGTTAGACAGTAGTTTTCATATGCAACCTCTAGCAACACAACTAAAATACAATTAAAATTCTGATGGCAAACACATTACAGGAGAGACCTATCTAGCAAAAGGGAAACCAAAAGGTTTCACAATGTCCCCTCCGAATGGGAAAAAAGAATAAAATTACAAAGTTAAACTAGCTAGAAACCATCTGTGTTTCCTAGCTTGAAGAACTCATCGAATTAATTGGATTGGTCTTGTGAGCTCCTTTATATACCTCATCAGCATATCACAAACTGTTCTTGTTTGCCGTCTGAATTCAACTCAAGCTCGTCGGGAAGGAAAATAAGAGACGATCGAAAATCTCCGGCGACGTTTCAGCATTAGGTACAAATAAAATAAGAACCATCAAACATCTAACAAATTGTGTATGTTTTGGGGATATACATATACCTCTCGGCAATCTACCTCTTGCGGCAGACATGGAGCTCCTGCGCATTCCTCTTCCTCCTCGTCGGCTGCGTGTCCTCACCGGGGAATCGAGGGCGGTCGTCGGAGCTCGACGTGGGGAAGGGAGAGGGAGAGATTGATAGAAGACAAGACGGAGGTGGGTATAATATATAATGACAACACCAAAATATTTTACCTCCCGCGAAACGTTCAAAAATTTCCGCGAATCATAGACGGTTTCAAAACCGTAGCTAGTATCACAGACGATTCATATTAAAAACCATCTGTGATAAATATCTTCCGATTTTAACTTACTCTGTGACTTGAAATACCTAACTCTGTTATTTTACCATGGTTTAAAATGCCTAACATTCTGATTTTACCATAGCTTGAAATCACTACCTCTATGATTTTGATATAGCTTGAAATCACTAGCTCTGACTTAGCAATATCACAGATGGTTCTGTCATACTTCACATACGATTTTCAATACGAACCGTCTGTGATATTATTTCTTTACAGATAATTTTTAGCGTAGTCAGTAACATAAACGGTTGCATCATAACCGTCTGTGATTGTATTTAATACATACAATTTTAATCAACTATCTATAATAAAATATCTATTATTAACCTTTTTGTAGTAGTAATACCGCTTACCACCCCTTCTCAAAACCCCCGGCTCTCCCACCTCTCGTGAGCTCATGGCCATCACCTCTCACACCTTGCACAATTGCACCAATGAATCACACCACTTCACAGCCCCTCCCCGACGTCGGCAGCTTCTCCTACAGCTGGCCAACCGACAAACCAAGACCACGCCTCGAGCGCATCAACCCCGGCGACATCACCGCTTTCATCGAGACGAACCCCGAGCTACAATGCAGCTTCGACTTTCGCCTACCACCCTCCAACTCCGAGCAGGGCGTGGCCATGATCGACGCCGACCAGATGTTCTGCAACGGCCTGCTCCTCCCGCTGCAACTCGTAAGACAAGAAGGCGACGAAGATAACGATCACACCCTGAATGACCCGGTGCTCCTACGGTCGCTCTCGCTGGACTCGTCACAGAGGATGATCTCCGCCAGCGAGCGGCACCGGCTGGGCCGGCCGCGGCCGGCGTCACTGAACTCTTCGCCCACGGGTCTCCGCCGTAGCGCGGCGGTCCCTGCGAGGTCCTCGCGCGTGTCGAAGGGCGCCGTCTTCACTGCGAGCAAGCTCAGGCTGCTGTCTTTTGGGAGGTGCGGCAAGCTGCCGCTGCCGAGGGGGCTCTCGTGCAAGTACCTGAGGTTCCTGGTGCCTTTGTACCACAAGATGGTGAGATGCATCTGGAGGAGGAAGGCGAAGGACGCACCTCAACATGCTGCTGCTGAACTCTGCAATGCTAAGGTGTGCGACTTAGGTAGAGAAAATGCCATCAGGGAGGCTATTCTCCACTGCAAAAGATCCCTGTAGGTCACAGCCGTCGAGGCCAGTCAGTTCCAGGGCATGTTAAGCTCAGGCCAAGGATTAATGTGGGGTATATATGCCAGTATGCCACCATGTATGCACAGAAGATGCACGCACGCACGCACGCTAGAATTTGGAATGGAGTTTGCTGTGTGTTCTGATTGATCTTAAGATTGCTGTATATGAGACCCTAGACAATAGTCTAATAAGCTTAGGTTGAGCTTGAATGTTTGATGCAGCTCAACACTAGAATGGTATTCTTTGAACATAGTTCTAAGCACAAATTTAATATGCTATTTCTTTTGTTAAAACATAAACTCCAGCTGTTAATTGTCCTACTTGATAACATAGTTTTTACTCTTTTTTAGGTATAGACGTATAGTACAGGCCCACAAGGTTCGTTTCGTTTCTGTTGTTTTGTCAATGGTTACGGAACAATTTTTGGAACAATTGTTCTTTGCTTAGAACTAGTAATTCCAAGCAAAACAGAACAATATAAGCAGTTGCAAGTTGCAACCAATTAATCAGCCTTCGCCTGGGTCTTGCATAATTTTATGCATGCAGACATGCAGTAATATATCTTTTAATAATACTACCCCTCAAAAAGTTACTCTCAGATACCAATGTGATTCCTAGACCAAATAGTATCATTTCAGAACTGAACAGAGAGTCGTATCAGAAAAGAACGGTCATAGCAAAGCATATAAACAGAAATGATGAAAGGTTTAAGTTCAAATAGGTTCATGCGTTCTATTTTGCCATTTAAAATGTCCAAAACAATGCTCTAAAAGCAGGTCTATTAGGCCAAGTACTAGGCCGAGCCGAATACTCGTAACATGTCACGTCTCCTGTTACGAGTATACAAAACCGAGTACTTAACATGGTTAACAGGTATAACCGAGGATCTAATAATTCTCAATTAATTATTTATTTGTAATTGTTATTATAGATAGCACTACATTCGTATTGTTTATAAGTATATCCTTTATTGTTCATAAAAGAAGAGCTTAACTAAGTGATCATAAGTCCTTCTACAACCGCCTCATGGTTGTAAACCCCACTACAATTATGTCAACTACGACAACTCTATAGTCGATAAAACCTACAAACATGTGAACTCAATGGACTAAGGACTTTTACAGACAATAGTGAACCCAATGGACTAAGGGCTTTTACAGACAATAGTTAATACGATTATGTCAACTACGACAACTCTATAGTCGATAAAACCTACAAACATGTGAACTCAATGGACTAAGAACTTTTACAAACAATAATGAATCCAAATGGACTAAGGGCTTTTACAGACAATAGTTAGTATACGTTGTTATTCTTTGAAATAATTACATGTATTATGCCTTTGTCCTTAACATAATTGTAAGACGACGTAGACTTTCGTCAACATATGCATTGCAACAAGCGCATTGAAGCACCTCTTGGCATGCGGTAACTACTACCCCTTTACACGCTATATAATGACTTTACACGCTATATAATGACTAAAGTCAATGAACATATGGGCAAGACAATCTGAGTTAACAGGGAGGAATCATTAAGTCTTAGTTTGAGTGATTTCTTTTCGATTGTAAAAAAGAATAGTAAATACTTGAACACAAAAGTAGAGTTATTACTCTTAGGAGAAGCCCTGAACTTATCTAAATCCCTGTGTCTTCAGTGTAGATGGAAACCCCAAACAGTATAGATCTAATTAAGGGAAACCCCGAACATTCATCCATAGAGTCGATATTTATAACATCGACACTCAGGTAATAGGGTAATAGGCTGCTTACAAGGTGACAAGTTGTGATTAACACAGATGCTAATTCAATGCGGGTACCTTCCTACTAATCTAGTGCTTCTTATCTTTCGAAGGACCCTTTGGAATCTTCGATAGGCACTTCTCTTCGAAAATGGCATAATACTTCTTTAGTTCAATCGTGGCCTTCTCACCAAAAGCATCAACCCTGTCCTCATACTTCTCATACAGAACTGGGACAGTGTACAGCACCACAAAGACTGCAATCGGAAAAACAAATAATCGCCGTTTATAACTTGCATGAATATTTTGTGGGTAGTGACAAATTTAAGTGCTGCAACACAGGCAATCATTACCTATATAGGACAACGTCAAAAAGTTGCAGCAGCTCCCAAGAGCTGAAAGAACCCAGAGACCCGCGATCACCTGAGAATACAAAGAACAATTGCATGCACATCAGCGAACAATCATGAATTGTGCAACATTAAGCACAACTAAGTTGAAGAGACAGCGGCCAACATACAATCAGGAATTTCTTCAGATCACGGCCATGACCAATCTCCCTCAAGGTAGCAAAGCCCCTGTTGATCTCATATCTCAGTGTGAGTGCAATGTTTAAAGTCACGTCCTCCGGAATTTCCACCTCAGGAATGTTTGGGGGAGACCTAGAAAAACATCAATACCATAAATTATGCCCACATGCTAAACATACAGCAAATTCAAGCTACTAATAAGGAAAAAGATGACTCCAATCAACAGCTGCAGGTCAACAATGAGTTCAATCAATTTCAGCTGAGAGCGAAGCTCACTTATTGATGAAAGTGGAGGCATTGGACCAGAGGAAGAGGATGGCCAGGGAGAGGATGAGGCAGTGGCACACCAAGGTGAGGAGGTGGTACTCCATGACCTCGAACAGGAGCCAGATGGCCGTGGCGCCGGCGAGCACCCCGCCGGAGATCTTCTTGTTCCTCCATAGGACGAGATCGGCAGCTGCGAGCACATTTGCGATCACATCAGGCCAAACACTCGAATAAACAAATACGTTACTAAACATTTCAGATCTGTTTCCAGGTTCAGATCGAACAGAGCATCCATCTTAGGGTTTTAGAGTGACGACAAACTGCGCCGCCGTTTAACCGCCGTCACTAATCAAATTAAACAACCAAAATCTTCAGTTTACTGCATAGGAACGAATACTACACCCTCCAAAGCTTTAGATACACGCTAATACGCCATAGATCCCAAAACCACGGCTCCAAATGCTTCTCTAATCTTAAAGCTCGTTATTAAGAAGAACTAAAGCAGTACAATAACAAGGGTCCCCACTAAAACAAGCGCGACGAAGCACGATTAGATCGAATCGTATCTACACCAAACCAACGGCAACCCCGAATCGGGACCATATAGCTCGGGACTTACGCTTGCCGCCGCCGAGGACGGAGTGGACAGGTCTCTCACGGCCGAAGAGGCGAAAGATCTTGGCCTTCATGGCCGCCGCCGCCGACGAGGACCCCTTCTTCTCGTCCTCCGAGTCGGAGATCTTGTCCATCACCGACTCCACGACCGACTCCGACTCCTCCTTATGCTCAGCCATGCTCCCTCTCTTCTTCTCTCTCAGACGCTTCTTCTCTAAGAAATCCCAAGCTTTTAGTTGGTTTTCCCCCCCTTCGTTGCTGCTCAGCGGCTCAACTGCTCACACGAAGGTTCCGCGTGCGCGTAGCTAGCGAAGGTCGCTTTATACGAGGCGTGATGAGATCTGGGCCGTCAGTTTGAATGGCCAGAAAGGTACTGTGGATTTGCAGAGCAGTTTGAATGCTGGTTAGTTCTGTCCGAGCAGTAGGTGTACCTCCTAAAAGTACAGTTCCAGACCCACTGTAAGTGAGATACTGGGTGCAGTTATGGGTAGACGGAGTAGTGTACTTAGGGGTTAAGTTCAAAGACGTGGACAGGGAGGAGGCGTCGTCGCGGGACGTCCTTG
Source organism: Hsuehochloa calcarea (assembly GCA_036346395.1). NCBI lineage: Eukaryota > Viridiplantae > Streptophyta > Magnoliopsida > Poales > Poaceae > Hsuehochloa > Hsuehochloa calcarea. The sequence continues at coordinate 61,169,952 of CM070594.1, read as the reverse complement.
CGGGCCCACGAATAAGCAGAGCTGGTGGTGGAGATCGCGGGGTGACACGTGGCGCGCGGTGGGCCATCCGTCGTTGGACAGCGGTCGGGGGACGGTACGTGGGCCAAAGGGAAAGGGGAGGAGATGGTCTCGTCTCGGCAGAAGCTTCTGGACGCGGTCACGGAGTTTGAATGGGACGACTCGGAGGAGCCCATACGGCCATACTTGGTGGCTAAGGTCCTTCGTTGAACAAATGCTGGATTTTGATTGATTAATTTTAATAGAAAGAAAACTGACCAAATGTTGCATCTTTACGTAATACAATAATCATATCTGTTAGTAAATTTTTGGATTCGTCGATATAAGATTCGATTATTTTCCCAATTTATTTACAACTTTATTGTATATAAATTATATTAAATTATTTATGTAATTTTATTTTTAGTCACAGTAACTATTCTCGAAAGCCTTAATAACTCATATTTTTATCGCATAAATCAAAATCTAACGTATGCTTTGAGAGATTAAGTAAAAATAAAGATAAAAAAATAAAATTTTATACTAATAAAATACAGTAATGTGATAAACCCGTTATGTTCTGAAGAAAAAAAATTATAATAAATTCGGATCTAATTCATCAAATAAGAAGAAATACAAATCTCATAGCATATCGAACGGATAAAAATTTAACTATTTTGATAAAAAAAAAATACGATCAAATGTTGTTTAGCAAAACCGTTAAAATGATGATGTTGTTTGCAGAGAACTAGGGAGGACAAAAACGTTTTTGCTGAATGCGGCTGTGCTAGCAGTGTTGGCTTCGGTGAACGCGGTTTTTTGTTCATCACCTAAGGGCGGCTGTAGAGGGAGGCGCTCACGACCGCTGGCGAGGCATTCTTTGATGGCTGCTTTTCTGTTCGGGCGAAGGAGCGGCGACAACACTACGTGCGAGCGGCATTAAGTGCGTGGCAAAGGCAGCGTGTGCGACTCAGGTGAAGGTGACGAAGGGTACTAAAAATCTTCTATAATTATTTACCTTCTTTCTGATTATCATATAACTGTTACTATTATACATACCCTTTCACACCTACCAGGCCAGGCTCTCTCCCCGGTACTAGAGCTGGGACTTGGGCTGTGTTTTTAGGCCACCAAACACGGTCAAGACATAAGCGCGGTCTAAGACGACACCAAGACGCGACGCGTGGTGGCGGCCGGCTCGAGAATGAGGCCGTTAGGCGGACAAAGACGCGACGATCGGTTAGGCGTGTTTGGCAAGACGACACGCAAATAGGCCCAATCTTCCGTTCTTCGCTCAATCCTCCTCACCGCAGCACAATCACTCCCACACGCCTAAATTTCAACCAATCATTCCTTCGCCACTTACCGCAGCGCGGTGTCTTCGTCTTTCTGGACGGTGGAGGCGGCGGTTGTCGTCTTCTCAGGCGTCTATAGTTATTTCGAGCTAGGCTTGGGCCGGCACGGCACGATCCTGGCACGGTGGGCTTTGGATCGTGCCTGGGCTTGACCAGAGACGAATCGGGCCGGCACGGCACGGCACGGCCCAATGCCCACCTCTACCCGGTACGGTACCCAAAAAAGAATATGCTTCTATCGGCAGATGACCAAAACGCTAAACCCGCACATAATGGATTCCTGACGCATTTTTCCTCGACCTCTGCATCATGACCCGAACGTGTATGCTCTTGGAGTAAAGTAATTCACCAACGGAATCTACGAAGTAATCAGGTTTGGTCCAGGCGTCTAGCGTTCGCACACTCGCACTCTTGAGTTCTACTTCCCCCTAACATCAACAGACCTGGAGTCTACCTAAGCAACGGAGAACACGGTGAGACTTACACAAACTCGAGTTTTAACTTGCATCACCGAAAGAAGAAAAGGAGTTTTAACTTGCATCACCGAAAGAAGAAAAAGACGGGGAGGGGGTAACGAAAGAGTTCACAGGTCACTCACGGGTAAAAGGCAAGAGGAGAGCTCGGCCTCTCCAAGTTCTTGTGCTCTTGTCTGCTTGGGCTTGAGAGTGACGACACGGCGGCGACGGAACCTCAGTAGACGCTCGGCGCTCGGCGCTCGGCGCGTGCGCCTGCAGTGGAGAAGAACGGAGTGGGATGGGGGAAAACACTGCACGAAATGGGTCACGATCTAGTAGTAAAGACGAGACCGGAAGCTGCGAATATGCTGCTGGGATGTGCGGATGCCCAACGGGCGATTCAGATGGCAGGTCTGTGGAATGCCCTTCTCAATGTTTATATCGACCGTAGAAAATAAACAGGCATTTAAAGTCGTTGCAGTACAGTGGTGAGTATTCACCGCCTGTCACGGGGGCGACCCTTCTCAATATTTATATCGACCGTCTTTTTTTAATCTAATGTTTTCTGTGTTTTTCTGTTTTAGGGAATCGTCATGTGATCTTCATTATCCAAGTATGGCATGAACAACAGCAAGCCTTTTGCAGAGGAACTTTTGCATTCAGTTGTTTTCTCGTTACATGTTGGAGATTCCATCCCATTATTCCAACTCGGGATGGCAAATATTTTGCCTTCCTACCAGTTTACAAGTTTTCTTTTTCAGACCATGATTAATCCTTCAATTCTTCGTTCTTCAAGTTTTCAAAATTACATGAGAATTTTTTTTCCCTCTTTTTTTCAGTTTGGAAAGCCATGGCTTCAACCTAGAGTCGCAAAATCAACTAGAGTTTCTATTTCTATTCATAAACAAAAGGCAGATCTGCCACACACAAAAAAAAAACTGCAAGTAGTCGGAGATTGATTTCCCCCGACCACTATTTATGGCACTTTCACCCACACTAGGCACTAGTACACAGTGTTTGAGACTCCCCTACCACTTATTTTTCATGCAATTTTATGATGGCATGCCCAATCTGGCTCTCTGGCTCTCTAGCACAGCGACATGGTCTTCCAACATGATGAAGTGGTCGGAATTGGATCCTTCCATACAACATATTTGTTCGATCATACCAAATCAATTCGGTCCTCTTGATGTTGAATATATTAGTATTTTTTGAATTACTTTAATCCAGAAATATACTAGATAGAATATGGACAATGTTCTAACCTTTTCTATAAAGCAAGTGAAAATGAACATCATAGTCATACCAATTTATAAAAGAACAGAAACTAACATTTCTATCTCAGTGTTCAAAACAACAACAGATAATATAGCTAAACAAATAACAAAGATAAGACAGACATACGCAGAACCAGTAGAAGGAGCAGCAGCAGAAGAAAAGTTGGTGAGGTCGTCGTTCGCCATAGCGTAGTAGTAGTAGTCGTGCAGTTGATGTAGACGAAGCAGAGGATCGGATGAAGACGAAGCAGTGAGCAGTCGCGCGAACGCTCCCTAAAAATCTTATGCGTCATCGCTCGTGCAAACCTTCAAGGACGGGGTTCCGAAGGCCTGCTCTCCCTGTTCGAGCGTATACGCGCCTTGCGGGATGGGGATCACCAGAAGCAGCAGCAAAACGATGGAGAAGTCTGTCTAAGTCTTGTGTGTAGTGAATCGGAGAAGAAGATCACGAACAGTTCACTGTTCTGTTAATAGCCAAAAACAAAGAGGCAGAGGCCAGAGAGAACGGTCGCCATTGATTGCCATCAACCAGTGCTAACCGCAGTCATCACTCACTAGTAACTGAACCGTTACTGCCATCGTTTGTTAATGCCATTACTTCGAGTCGGTGCGTTCGAATTTCGAATAGATAAAGAAAAACGCGCCCGCGCCCGACACGCCTGCGCCTGCGCACACGCACACGCACCGCACGGCACGCAACGCAATGCACGGCACGTCTCGGCTTGGCTCGGCTCGGCGAGCGAGCGAGCGCGCGCGTGTGTTGGCTCTCTCCAATTCCACAAGGGGGTTACCACGATCCACTTTATAAAGTGGTGTAACTCTCCATCAATACTCCATGTGAGACTAAACAGTTTTAGCACGTGCACATGAGCCTTTGAGATTTTCCAGGAATTAATTAGAATTAAAATTGGGCCTAGCCCGTATTAATTCCAACAATCTCCCACCAGATCCCAAAGGCACATGTCAAATGCCTTGATCCACAGTATTGTTTTAATATACCAGTGTTTTGATGGAGACCGGTTAAGGTTGAACATCCACCTAGAACAGAAGCTACACTTATCCACAACTGCATAATGGACTAAGCCTTGAATTGACAGTTTTGTGTGAATAAATTTCACTTAAGTCCTTAACTGATACTAGGCTGCAAGGCATCCCCGCGGGTTGGAGCATATAAGTCATACTCCTGGCTTATTCATGAGCTTCCTAGAGATTACCCTATCTCATAGACTGTGACTAGCAGTCGGGCTCATATAGGTGTGTTCTTTCAAGACTGCTATGTAGGACAGCATCTTTGCTTAAACAAGCCACATAACACATTAAGATAGAAATCATCCTGCTATACAGATTTAGGAGAGAATTACATCTCCAATGGAGTGGGTCTATACAAGTACTCTCCTCCCAGTTAACCAGTAGCTTATTTCGCCAATCCTACTTCACGGGATCTCCGATCACATAGGATGGGTTACCACTATGGTATAACTCACGTGGGTCTTAAACCCATCTCCCTCGATGCATTGTCTGTCATATTCCGTGATAAACCCTTTGTGAAGGGATCTGCCAGATTCTTATCTGTTTGGATATAATCCAAAGCTATTACTCCGGAGTTTCTCATTTTCCTGACAGACTTCAGTCTTCTCTTCACATGTCTTGATGTCTTCATATTATCCTTAGAACTGTTCACCTTGACAATCACAGTCTGATTGTCACAGTTCATCATAATAGCTGGTGTCGGTTTTTCAACCACCGGCAAATCCATCAAGAGCTCTCGAAGCCATTCGGCTTCAACAGTGGCAGTATCTAATGCTATGAGTTCTGCTTCCATTGTTGACCTCGTTCAGATGGTCTGCTTGCAAGACTTCCATGAAACAGCGCCACCTCCAAGTGTGAAGACATATCCACTTGTGGCCTTAATCTCATCAGTATCAGATATCCAGTTTGAGTCACTATAACCCTCCAGTGCTCTGGGATACCCGGCATAGTGAATGCCATAGCTTATTGTACCCTTTAGATAGCGTATTACCCTCTCAAGAGCATGCCAGTGATAATCTCCCGGATTGAAAACAAAACGGCTCACAGCAAGCGAGATGTCAGGCCTCGTGCAGCTAGCTAAATACATGAGTGAACCAATTATCTGAGAATATCTCAATTGGTCTCTGGCTATTCTCCGATTCTTTCTAAGCAACATGCTAGGATCATAAGGTGTTGTAGAAGATTTGCAGTCGCTATAACCAAAACAACTCAGAATCTTTTCCATATAATGGGTTTGCAACAATGTAATCCCACCATCATCACCTCTCAACAGCTTGATGTTCAAGATAACATCAGCTACTCCCAGATCTTTCATCTCAAAGTTTTTAGACAAGAAATCATTGACCTCCTTAATCACATTAAGGTTGGTCCCAAAGATCAGTATGTCATCAACATACAGACATAGAATGACTCCGTCGCCAACACCATGGCGATAATACACACATCTGTCAGCTTCATTCACAATAAAGCCTGCAGATGTTAAAATTCTGTCAAACTTTTCATGTCATTGCTTAGGTGCTTGTTTAAGGCCATACAAAGATTTCAACAACTTACACACCTTTCCTTCATGACCATTTACTACAAATACATCTGGCTATTCCATGTAAATTTCTTCGTCTAACTCTCCATTTAGGAAAGTCGTCTTAACGTCCATCTGATGAACAAAAAGACCGTGTCAGGCAGCCAGAGATAGTAGTACTCGAATAGTGGTCAATCTAGCCACAGGTGAATAAGTATCAAAGAAATCTTCGCCTTCTTTTTGGGTATAACCCTTGGCCACAAGCTGTGTCTTGTACTTCTCGATAGTACCATCAGGCCTAAGCTTCTTTTTGAACACCCACTTACATCCTACAGGTTTACAACCATAAGAACGCTCAGTGATCTGACCGGTTATATCTGAAACTGACACATAGTTTCAGAACAGAGGAGAGAAAAAGAGTGATTTGTTGTATTTTACTCCAAATATTTACACAATCAATCAAATAAATACATTTAGAGTATTTCCAACTTATATAGCCCAAGATAATCAAATCTTAAATAATTTTTATAAATTAATCTTTTGGTTTTCGCAAATGAAACATATTTTCATGAAATATTTTCAAAACGTGCAAAATGGGCAAATTATGAATCTAAAAGCATTCAACTGCATGTATGAGTCAAGAATACCATTATGAATATATTCATGTGAATAATTTTGGTTCATATGGCGAAACTCACTTAAGTGCTAGAAAGTGACCACTTAGGTCAAAATAGGATTTTGGACGAGTTTGAAAATCAAATATCTTTTTCTAGGTTGGTCTTTTGGAAATCTTTTGAATACCAAAAATATTTAGAATAACCAACTCTAGGATTATCATTTTGGCAAGATTTTTAAATTCCTTTTAGAATAGATTTTACACAAAAATCTAGTTTATGTTGAAAACAAGATACTATAATGTAGAATTTGGGCTAGAAACTCTTTTTCACTCAAAATAAGTTTTTCTAAATTCAAAACCTTTGGTAAACCTTTGAAAAGCATTTGTATACAATTTGCAACTAGTTTTTCAAAGGATTATTAATAATTTTGAAAATTTTGACTTTTGGCTAAAAAGCTCAATTTTGAAAAATAATATTAGCACTTAATTTATTTGGGCACACTTAGGGATGTGATGTACATGATAATGATTTAGAACTCCCCCTTAATGTGCCACTACCATCTTACTCAATATATTAATAATGACAATATGAATCATAGAGTAAGAACACCCCTTTTAATGTGATTTTCATGAAATGCAACCTACACAAGGCATAAGGGCTAGATATTTTAATGTAAATACTTGTTACCGAGGTGGCATTGGTTCTTGATGTGAAATGATTATCTTCAAGTTTGGCTCCCATTTTGCATATAGTGATCCATCCACCTCTTCATATGAGCCAAACCTCCAATGCCTCTCCAAGTACCTATTAAGCATTAAAGCGCATTTTGGTACCCAAAACTAGGTTGGGTCCGCGAATGTTAGTCACAATGGATTTTGGCATCCAAATGACCCTAGCATTGGTTTTATGTGAACTAACTATTCTAGCAAACACATTGCTATTTTTATATTTCCTAAGCAAATAATGATCATTATAAATAAATAGCTTAGAAGAGATACCTTTGGAACAATCCTTACTAAGATGTCCCTTTTTCCGGCAATTGTAGCAAGTTCGATATTGATATTCATCTTTTGTCTTCTTTACTTGCTCCTTGCCGGGTTGCCTCTTCTTCGAATGTCTAGTCTTGACATCCACTTGATTTGGGCACACCGAGGCAAAGTGATCATTTCCATTGCATCCATTGCACTTGACATTCTTTGTGTGTCTTGCGTTGTGCCTAGTCTTGCTATTCTCCTTCTTCTTAGGAGTGAAGCTAATTCCACTTTTATCTTGCAAGCGTTTTTGCTTGCTCAATATTTCGTCAAGAGTGGCATTCCCTTTATAGCTTTTTGTCAAGTCATTTTTCAATTTTATGACTTGGGCCTTGAGCTCTTTGTTTTCCTCTACAAGTATTGCAAGATATGGAGGAAATATGAGCATCTATTTTAGAGCAACAAGGCATATCAATTAAATCATCACAAGAGGTGGATATGCTAACCTTAAATGAAATGCATGAGGTAGGAACTATGCGTGGTATATCATCTAATAACTTGCATGTAATGCCTATATCCACCTTGGACTTATTGAGATCCTTGAGAAGGAGAGTCTCATGAGCTTCTTTTAGTTCTTCGTAAGAATCCTTGAGAGAAAGAAATTCTTTCTTCAAGACTTTGAATTTTGACTTCTCCTTGCCAAGATATTCATTTAAGTCTTCTAACATTTCCATCAACTCATCACAGGTAGGTTCTTCATTTTCGTTTACCTCATCATTACCTTTAGCCATAAAGCATTGAGTTGATGTGGAGAGAGTTGTGAACTCATCATTGTCGGAGCTAGAAGTTGAGCATTCTTCTTCAGACGTCCACTCTTGTGTGCAATCATCACTAGTAGATGTGTACATTTCATATTTATCTTGAAGGTGTGTCCACATAACATGAGCGCTCTCAAGATTGCACACTTCATCAAATATCTCTACACTCAAAGCGCTAAATAAACCGTTAATTGAACTAATGAATTATACCATGTTCCTCACAGAATAAATTGAACTCATTAGAAAAGTACTCGCCGCCACGATCAGACCTAACCCTTTTGATTTTCCTTTCAAGTTGGTTCTTAGCTTCTGCCTTATAGATTTTAAAGTAGTGAAGAGCTTCATCTTTAGTTTTCAAAAGATACAGATAACAGAACCTAGTGGAGTCATCAATCAAAGTCATGAAATATCTATTACTATCTTTTGTCAACACACCATTCATCTCACACAGATCTGAATGTATGAGTTCTAATGGTGCCAAGTTTCTTACCTCTGCGGCCTTATGGGGCTTACGAGGCTGCTTTGATTGCACACAAACTTGACACTTAGAACCTTTGGCAAGGGATAATTTCGGGATTGTAAGATCGAGGTGGCCGACTAGAGGGGGTGAATAGGCGGTTTTAAAAATTCTTTCTTCTCTGAACCATTATATAATGCGGAAGCTAATAACAATTGGTTTTGCACAATTAAAACCTAAATCAACTAGGCTTCCCTAAGTGCACCAACAAGACAAGAGAGCAATCATACAATGATATATAAGCAATTAAAGCATGTAATGTAATTGCTCAAAGTAAAGCACAAGTAAAAACAAGATGGACACAATTATGTTTTACCGTGGTGTTCGGTGACTTGCCGGTCTCCCTTAATCCACGTTGAGGTAAGCCCAACCACGTTGGACCGGCTCCACTAATTAAGCCAACACCTCCGGGGTAAGTCCAATCACTTAGACCGGTTCCAAACCGAACCAACACCTCGCTCCACTATGATTGCTCTTCCTCCACTCAGGAGATGGCGAGCACCAAACCACTCACAAACGCGCCGGGTCTTCTCACAAGCTTCTTGAGAAGATCACCGCGCACGACGCCTCCACGCCGTCTAGGTGTCGGCAAACACCAAGAGTAACAAATTCGAACTTTCACTTGAACTAATCAAGAGTCAATGCTCACGTGGATACACAATCCACTACCTAAGGCAACACGTGCACTTAGGGTTTGCTCTCAATTCTCACGAAGTGCAACACATGTACAAAATAGAATGAGAGGCTTGCTCTTAGCTCAAGAATGAGTATAGCACTCAACAATAGCAGCAGCACCCTCTCCCAACCGGCCAAGGCTCATATATATAGCCCACACACAAAAACTAGCCGTTGGGAGAAGATTCCCACAAATCAGCATATGGCCGGTCGGTCCGCCCCATGCGCCAACGGCTAGAAAACTAGCCGTTAGGCTTTCGGCCGGTCGGACCGCCGCCAAATCGGTCAGACCGCCGAAGCTGGCTGGTCCGACCGCCCGATAAAAATTTGGCTAAGTCCCAAAACAGACGCTCTTTGGAATAAATGTTCTGCACCAACCCCGGAACTTCCTCACATCGGAAGTTTCGTTTTTACAACAGCGGAACTTCCGGACAGAGAATCCAAGTCAAAGGGAATCGGTCGGACCGCCAACACATGGCCGGTTCGACCGATTGGCCACCAGTCAGACCGGTACACACCGGCGGTCTGACCGGCAGACCACAGAAGCAAAACACATTTGCTTCACTTCAAATGGCGAAACACATTCGCCCATTTGAGTACAATTCCAACAAGGTTAAAAGATGATATTCTCAGCTAGTTGCAAAACACATTTGCCAATATTTTAGAATACTCATCACAAGGAATAAGGTATATGGACTTACACCATTTGCAAAACACATTTGCAAACTTAAGTCACATGCTATAAGGGTTATGCATGAGCCTCGACTATTTGCAAAACACATTCGCAAATAAATAGCATCATGCCTAGATGAGCTAGAGCAACCATATTGAGCTATCAACACATGACTAACTCAAACTACTAGTTAAGACCCCTCTTAATAGTACGACAATCCTATACTAGTAATCCGGTCTCCTAACCAAACACCAAGATCGGTAAAAGACTAGGAACACATCCTTAGCCCTAGCTAGTCATACCTTTGCCTTGCAACTTCTTGAAACTTGATGACGCACATCAATACTTCAAGTCCGGGTCATTAACTTGATAATCATCAACACATGATGATCCTTTGCTTGACCTTCATCAACACATGATGGGTCTTCTCTTGTCTTGATGATCAACTCATGATCATCTTTTCTCGATAAGCATCAACTCATGATGCATCATTTACGCCAAGCTCTTGACTTGATGATCAACTCATGATCATCCCAAGTCTTCATCATCCTGGAACATAACCTATACATCCAACTCATGGAAAAAGTTAGTTCCTCAATATGATTATCATTAATTACCACCTCATACCATTAACACATAGTGGTGGGACAAGATACCTCAATCTTTCCCTCTTTGGTAATTGATGATAACCACTTCAATCACATGAATTTGATTTAAGATAAATGTAACACACCGTGAGTATATATGAACTACACAAGTTACATATACTCACAACATTAGTATACAAAAACTACACAAGTTCTATATACTCAAACATATATGTTTCAAAGTAAAGATCTGGAATATATGTGGAAAATGGAATATGGATCAATACTAATGAAACCACAAAATATAGAAAAAGACCCCCCTAAATGTGTGCATACACATATGTGTAAAGAAAACATATGCACATATTCAAGTTATACTTATGGTGGAGTTCAACCTATATTTTGGATCCGAGGAATGCAACATTATATAAGAGTATGAGTCAAATGCATACCTCGTTGAATTTCACCTTTATATCCAAATGAGACTACACATGGTAATACTAAACAAGAGAGTTAGTCTCACAATTAGATTTGTTATTAATCACCAAAACACTCCATTAACTCATAATGGCGGGTCTAGATCTTTCAGGGATTAACTCTAAACTGGCTAATCACGTCATGCAACCAAAATTTATGTGACAAAGTCGTGAATACCAAATAGTAGTTTCATTACCACTGCAAACATGGTTCACAACATTATTACACAAGTTTGAAAGAGATAAGCGGAACAAGCCCCCACACACATAGCCTTTACCAACAAATTGTCCACACTTGGACACTACAAATTTATTGGACTCAAATACCAGTCTAAAGCCATCTCTACACAGAAGAGATCCGCTGACGAGATTCTTATTGATAGATGGCACATGATGCACGTTCTTGAGTTGCACAATCTTTCCCGAAGTAAACTTCAGATCGACCATACCAACACTATGAACAGTAGCATGTGAGTCGTTCCCAATTAGAACGGCTGAATCCCGTGTGACCTAGTAAGAAGAAAACAATGAAATATCAGCACACACATGTATGTTAGCACCAGTGTCTATCCACCAATCGGTAGTTTGACATACGGAAAGAACAGTAGGTAAATTACCATACCCTGATGTTCCCGTCTAAGTGGTACCAAAAACAATATTAGCAAACTTGGAATTCTGCCCTTGCTGATTCTTTCCACCTTTGCATTGGTTGCAATCCTTGGCCCAATGACCAGATTCGCCACACACAAAGCAAAGGCCATCCTTTGTATTCTTCTGCTTCTTCTTGAAGCTAGTTGTTTGTGCGATTTTGTTCTTGCCTTCGAACTTCTGAGCTTGGCCATTCTTTTTCTGCACCATATTAGCACTAGAATGTCCATCATTACCTCTAGTGTGTGCATCTTTTGCTCTCGCCTTCTCTTCAACATCAAGAGACCCAATGAGATTTTCGACAGAAAACTCTTGTCTCTTGTGTTTCAGAGAAGTAGCAAAATTCCTCCAAGAAGGAGGAAGCTTGGCAATAATGCCTCCCGCGATAAAATTGTCCGGTAACACACACTTGAAGTGCTCAAGTTCTGTGGCCATGGATTGTATCTCATAAGCCTGTTCCACTACAGAACGGCCATCAACCATTCTGTAATCATGATATTGCTCCATGAGATACAATTCACTGCCTGCATCCGAAACCCCAAACTTGGCCTCGAGTGCATCCCACATCTCTTTTTCTGTTTTAATCACCATGTATGCATCGATTAACTTCTCACCAAGAACGTTAACCACGGCACCTTTGAAAAGGTTATCAGCAGACTCGAACGCTTGCTCCTGTTCAGGAGTAAGGGTTCCTTCAGGCTTGCCATTTGCCACATAGAAAATGTTCATGGCAGTTAACCAAAGCACCATCTTGGTGCGCCACCTCTTGTAATTCGCACCATCGAATTCAGAGGGTTTGAGTGCAGCAGCAAAACCAGTTGACAAAAAATGCTTATCATAAGGTTTTTGGATTGATGAATATATGAGCATTTTTCGAATTACTTTAATCCAGAAATATACTAGATAAAATATGGACAATGTTCTAACCTTTTCTATAAAGCAAGTGAACATGAACATCATAGTCATACCAATTTCTAAAAGAACAGAAACTAGCATTTCTATCTCAGTGTTCAAAACAACAACAGATAATATAGCTAAACAAATAACAAAGATAAGACAGACATACGCAGAACCAGTAGAAGGAGCAGCAGCAGAAGAAGAGTTGGTGAGGTCGTCGTTCGCCATGGCGTAGTGGTAGTAGTCGTGCAGTTGATGTAGATGAAGCAGAGGATCGGATGAAGACGAAGCAGTGAGCAGTCGCTCGAGCAAGCCTTCAAGGACGGGGTTTCGGAGGCCTGCTCTCCCGGTTCGACTGTACACGCGCCTTGCGTGATGGGGATCACCAGAAGCAGCAGCAAAACGATGGAGAAGTCTGTCTAAGTCTTGTGTGGAGTGAATCGGAGAAGAAGATCATGAACAGTTCACTGTTCTATTAGTAGCCAAAAACAAAGAGGCAGAGGCCAGAGAGAACGGTCGCCACTGATTGCCATCAACCAGTGCTAACCGCAGTCATCACTCACTAGTAACTCAACCGTTACTACCACCGTTTGTTAACGCAATTACTTCGAGTCGGTGCGTTTCGAATGTCGAATAGATAAAGAAAAACGCGTCTGCACCTGACACGCCTGTGCGTACACGCACGCACCGCACCGTACCGCACGGCATGGCACGGCTCGACTCGGCGAGCGAGCGAGCGCGCGCGTGTGTTGGCTCTCTCCAATTCCACAAGGGGGTTACCACGATCCACCTTATAAAGTGGTGTAACTCCCCATCAATACTCCATGTGAGACTAAACAGTTTTAGCACGTGCACATGGGCCTTTGAGAATTTTCAGGAATTAATTAGAATTAAAATTGGGCCTAGCCCGTATTAATTCCAATCTGCCAGGCACTAGGCGTAGGGTTGGATGTCCACCACCTCCCAGTCTGACAGTTGGCGTGCGTACCAGATGTAGTGCTTGTTGATGTTGTCGTCGTGGGACCCTACAAACATCACCCACCCGAACAGACAAACACAAGTAGACCTCGAAGTGCCTCCTCACCGTGTGGTCGGGTGCGTCCTCTACCATACGCTAGAGCTGCAAGATGGATACACATCAGCAAGGTGCACAAATAAATTGATGTGAGAGATCAAGAGTTACGAAGATTTACGTAGAACTCACAGATCCACTTCAGCCTCAGTCCGTGGGTGCTACTGAACTCCCTGTAGCCGCTGTCCGGCGGCATCACCCCCTAGAACCTCACTAGGAAATCTATGCGTCATCGTACGCCGCCAGGGGAAAGCCAGCTCAGGGCAACCCGGTCAAGAAGGTCACGTCCTGAAGCGTTGGCACCATCTCCCCGCACAGAAGGTTAAAACGTGTGCGTCTCCGGCCTCCACCGGTCAACCAGCGCTGTCAGAAGGTATCGATCGTATGAAAAACGTCTGGATGTACGACCACCGCCAGTGCGGTCCTGCTCATCCTCCCACGTTGTCTCAACCATCCTACCCAGTGGAAGGAGGCCTACCACCCTCAAAACTGTGTCGAAAAATATAAAAAAACAAACATTAGTCCACTCAAAGTAGTCAGGCTACAAATGAGTACACGAAAAGATCGCAACCGCACGTACCTCGAAACCCAACATGGGTCCACCCTCCACGCCGCAGCCGCAGCGCACCAAGCTCAATTGTTGCCTCGCCTTCTTGGGGGGGGGGAGATGGTACTGAGGTGGCTACGATGTTGTGCGTCAATGACCAGGTCAAGCAACTGGTACGACCACTGCGCAGCATGTCCTGGGTCTGTCATACCTGAAAATTCAGTGCATACATTGTAAAAACTATGAAACATATACATTAACAAAATAATTACCGTGCACAAATAGGAACCAAATTTAAGTTGGGATTAGTTTGATTTATCTATACAAATCCTATTAACCTACTCGGCAATTTTTAGATATATTTCTAGGAATGTTGCTATTTTTCTAGTTTAAAAAGTATTTTTGGCACTAATAAAATAATTACCGCACACAAAAGGAAATCAAAATTATGCTGTGATTATTTCAACTAGGCTTTACAAACAATAGTATGCTACTCTGCAATTTTTACTGATTTTTACTACGTAACTATTTACTTTCATTGTTTAAAAAGTGTCTTCAGCATTTTTTTAACATTTACCATGCGATCACAATATTTTAATTCATCTCTACGTAACCTATGTTGCAACTCCAGATCTTTCTTTATAATTTAAGATATGTCATGCTATTTTTCTAATTTTAATTTTTTTTCCGCATTAACATAATAATTACTGCGCGGAAATGGAAACTAAAATTAAGCTAGAATTATTTCGATTAAGCTCTACCTACTCTACTTAACTACTTTGTAATTTTTACAGATTTTAAATAGGTACCATGGTATTCTCCGAGGTGTATTCCTATTTTTTCAGAATTATTTTTAATCGTTCGAGTATTGCATCATAAATAATATCTGCACGATGAACTAAACTATACACAGTTCAAATGATGTACTACATAAAATAGCTAAAATTATCTAATCTATTGAATTTTATGTCGCTATTTTTATTTGTTAACTGACAAGGTTTCGAAATAATATACGAAGTTGTAAAAATATTTACCTGCAAAATGTCCTACCAGATCGGATCCTCCGTCTCTTCTCCCCTCTCCAACACTCTCTCCTCCCTCTCTTCTCTTCTTCCGGGAATTAAAACAATATTTCCACCGATTTTTGGGGTTTAAATAGAGTGTTTCTATCACTAGTTGAACTGACGACCTGTCGCCGTTTGAACTGACGATAAGAACATTGTTCACTGCCTGTCGCTAGTCCATCTGGCGACATGCAGTAAATATGGTCTTTGTTGTCAATTGGAATGACGATAGACACATACTTTTCTATAATAATTTTTTTTAACTATTTATTTTTGGAACTTTTTAAAATAATATTATTTTTTAAAAAATTCCTGAAGTGTGCCCTGTCACCAAAAGTGTGCCCTGAAGGTAAGACGAACGACCTCCAGCATCCCAGCAGCAGAACTCCCTCTCACAAGTTTGTTCGATTTATTCTGTTTGGTGCCTGAAGTGAACAGCCCTATTACCAACAGTGTGCCCCGAAGGTCAAACGAACGGCCTCCAGCATCAACCATCAAGCAGCAGAACTCCCTGTCGTAAGTTTCCCTCCCACGCTGCCACTCCACTCCCCTCTCCCAAGTCCCAAGTCCCAAGTCGTTCTCCCTCCCAACATGCCAGCACCATCGCACCCCCGCAGACGAGCCGAGCAGGGCAGAGCATCCCCATCCCCATCCCCCGCCATTACTGCCCGCCCGTCCCCCTTCCCCGGCAATAAATGGAGCCGCTGGCGCCGTCCACCCACCACCACCAGATCTAAACCCCGCGACGAGACGAGAGAGAGAAAGAAAGAGAAAATCACCACGCCACCACCATCCACATTTACTCCCCTCCACCCCACTCCACGAGGCCTCGACTCGATCGACCCCCCCACGCGCCGCACACCGCCACCAATGCCATTCCACCACCACCATCACTCCCTCACTGAAAAATCGACTCCGCCGCCGCCGCCACGACAGCCATGTCGTCTCCCTCCCTCCTCTCCTCGCTCGCCACACTCGGCCTCGGCTACTCCATCGCCATCGCGCTCGGCTTCCTCGTCCTCCTCGCCTCCCTCCTCCTCGCGTCCTACTTCTGCTTCCACCGCGGCGGGGCTGGGGCCAGCCACCTCTCCGGCGCCATCACGCCCACCTCCAGCTCCAGCCACCTCTCCATCACCGTCCCGCGCGTGCTCTTCGTCGCCGAGGGGTCCGAGTCCCCCGACGCCTACTCCTCGTCCGCCGCGGCCGCCTCCTCCCCCGTCGGGCTCGACCCCGCTGCCATCGCGTCGTACCCCAAGGTCCCCTTTTTTAGGGCCGCCGCGGGCGCCGAGGCTGACGCCATGTGCTCGATCTGCCTATGCGAGTACAGGGACGGCGAGATGCTGCGCGTGATGCCCGAGTGCAGGCACAAGTTCCACGTCATGTGCCTCGACGCCTGGCTGCGCCGGAGCTCGTCGTGCCCCGTGTGCAGGTCCTCGCCCATACCCACTCCGGTCTCGACGCCGGTCGCGACGCCGCTGTCGGAGCTCGTCCCGCTCTCGCAGTACGCCGCCGACCGGAGGCGCAGCAGGTGACGGACACATTGGTGCACTTCACCTCGGTGCTCTTCACTATATTACTCTTTTTATCCTTTTTGCGTTCAAGGATGTAAAGTTGTGGATTGCTTGATTGGTCAGGAGGGCTTTTAGGAGCTAGTTCGACTGTGGTGGTGTGCTTAGGATATTCACATAATTGTTTTGGTTCATATTGCTATTACTTCCGAGTAAATTTTGTAATGTAGAAGTAGACGTTGGAGTAATGCATAGTTGTAAATACATTGTTGCTGGTTTCTATTGCAGAGTTCCTTCTTATGACACGGTAATATATAGTTTCTGTTGCTATGGGAAGGTCATAGATCAGAATGTAGAGATTTGTTGCACAGCTTTGCTTTTACTTTTCTTCATTGCGACCATGAGGTGGTTTGAGTTGTGGTGGCTGAATCGATGAATGTTGTTTATGTCTTGGTGTAGTATTTTTTATTGTCTTTTTTTTTAACAAGGAACGTGGAAAATCTTTGCATTGCATGTTGAAGTTTGGTGTGTTAAGTTGCACTCCATATATGCAAGTACATTACTGCAATAGCAAGCTAAGCGACAGCATTATCCATTAAAACCCTTTACCAGTATAGGAATTTTCTGGGTCCAGGAGACTTTTAGCTCTGGATGGTTGGTGTCATGGTGTGTTGGACCATCAATGCCCATGAGTTAAATGAATGTTGATTGTTACGTCCAAAAACACTTCATTTGCCTGCTAACTTCCGTGGCTACATGAACATGTGATTCTATATTACTACGGTATGATTAGCAGGGTCATATTATTTCATCGTAAGGTACTAATTTGAAGTCATTATTTAATCACAAAAGTTACTACTTGAGCATCTGAATAACTTGTATTCTCAGTTCAGTATGTATTATATTACATTTTAGAGTTAGATCTATATGTTGTCCTAAACAAAATTCATTTTTTACCTCATCTTGGCAACGAGTTTCCTAATGTTTGGGCCTTTAAACGGGAAATTCGTATACGGAATGGACACAGCGTCAAGGTTCATAGAATGAAGTAGAAAACTGGGACCTACCTCTATTTAGTGCCTAATTGAAGATTTTGATGACTACCTAACTAAAAATGACCTTATAAATTGATGCTCCTTTGAGAACAGTAAGCAGATTGAAACAAAAGTCATTTTGTTGTAAATGTTAACCTACTGTATTTGATGTTTCTCCCCATGCAATAATGACGAAATATTGATCTTTTTGGTATACATCCAATTGCTCCTCGCTATACCCGTCTCATACTGTACGCCTGTTGGCTGGTCAACAGATCTTGGTGTCATTTGAAGTTACTTGTGTGCTTGGAAGTACTCTAAATGGGCCCACTTGATTCACAGAAAATTAAAAAAAAACTGAGGTATATATGTGGGGATAAGCACATGCTAAGTATTACCCATAACTTGCACTTTTAACATTAATCCATTTCCTAGTATGTTCACCTGCAAAAGTTTTAGCAGGAAGACTTTTGGTACTTTTTTGTCTTGTTAGCAATGAACTATTGTCTTTACTCTTGTTTTTGCATGTAAGATAGATCATTTAGCCATGTTTCAGATTTTGATGTCTAAGAGGCTGGACACCTTTAAATTGGACTGTTGTACATGGTTACTGTTAGAGAATTGATATTGATGATGTCCTGAATCCAACTGGTCTTGTCATTTTGATATGTTTTAGAGGTAAACTACGTGAGGTAAATATTTTTTGTTAAGCATTTCTTCAGTTATGGAAAGAAACTCTTGTAGTTGTGGCTACTGCACTTCTTTTTTTTTCTGTTTAGTTATTGACACTTTGTGGGTTATTTTCTGAATTCAACTTATGTTTTAATCTAGTAGATTTTCTTGATTTTCATTACTCTGATTTATGAAATTGTTTTGAGGTTATTTTTGTTGGGATTTGATTTCAGATAGGATCCATCAAAGAAGCTTTCATTATTCTGATTTATGAAATTCTCTTGAGGCAATTTGTTTTAGGATTTGACTTTCAGATAGAATCCATCAAAGAAACTTGATATCTTTTCCATTCAGACATAGACATTTGCAGGATTGATATCAAGAGAGAAACCTAAAATCTATGTTCTCTTAGTTGTAATCTACATGCTTTGGCTGGTATTCTTCTATTGACTGCTATAGTTGTTTATCTTCATCTGTGGTTCTTCATGTTAATCGTTATTTTCCGTCTACTTGTATGAGTTTCCTGCTCTAGGATTTCTGATAAGATGTCCAGACTCAGTACATGCTTGTACTGAATATCGAATTAATCTTTTTCCTCCTAAATGCATACCTTTGATGTGCCATTAGCAGGGTTGCAGGGCCAAGCCACAGAAATAACGGTCAGTCTGTCTGAAACAAGTGTTATATGTGTATGACTACTGTTTGCCACTCCATCTGCTCCTGAGTATCTACTACTAATACTGTCGGTGCGCCTGCCATTGCCACATGGCCTTGTCCTCGGTTGCAGCCATCGGAAGGGACGGTAGTGGATTGGCAAACCAGTCGGCAATAGCAGGTAAGCTTCTGTACGAGCACACGGGTTCATGGAGAAGGGGAGGGAGCAGGATAAAGGGTGCTGGCGACTCGGCGTACAGGTGTACTGTATCCATCTATTGCTACCTCCGGAATACGCGTCTTCCATCATGTGCAATGGGCAGGGATGCTGCTGGCGTGCACGGGCGTGCGCACATGGGAACTGGAGGTAAGGGCATCATAACGGAGCTGGAACGGTCGGCAGGATGAGACAAGGAGCTAGAGTGTTTGTAAGTCAGGGTGTACACTGCATACTGCACAAGTGTATAGAGCTGCAGTTGCGCGACTTGGATTCTCTTTAGGGAGCTGCTAGTCCATGCTATACCGTTTCCAACGGTATACCAATTTTATGCAGTTTTGTGAAGTTCTGGTTGCTTAAAAGTTTTAAATTTTTGAGTCTCAAGTGTCGTCTAGGTTTCAACGCGTTTTATATTTATAGAAGTTTCCAAAAAATCCCAAGAAAGTTTCAAACTCAAGTTTCAGATTTTGGAACTCGAGTTTCAGCAAGTTTCAAATAAAAGAGTTTCGAGAAGTTTAAGCAAGTTTCAAGAAGTCTCGTGAAAATATTTTAAAAGTTTCATATTTCAATGAGTTTCGTGCATTTTTAGAAGTTTTCGGAAGATTCTAAGAAAGCTTCAACCACAAGTTTCAGATTTTGGAACTCAAGATTCAACAAGTTTCAGACAAAAGAGTTTCAAGAAGTTTCAGCAAGTTTCAAGAAGTTTCGAATTTTGTAACTTAAGTTTTAACAAGTTTCAGACAAAAAATTTCAACATGTTTCAAGAAATTTCAAATTTTGGAACTCAAGTTTTAACAAGTTTTAGACAAAAAAAGTTTCAAGTTTTAACATGTTTAGAGAAGTTTCAACAAGTTTCATAAAAAATCAAACAAGAGCAAAAAAAATTCCGACATAGTTCACAGAAACATTGGTATGCCTGAAGATGGAATGGAATAGGTGAAGCAGGTGAGAGATATCAAAGTCAGAGCCGGTCTAGTGGTCTAGTCGTGGACGGTGTGGAGGAAGTGGAGCTGGGCGTCGCGGAGGAGGACATGTGCTTGCTTGTCGGCGGTGGTGCGGGCACACAGCTCTCGGAACTCCTCCTCCCACCTCTCCACCCTCTCCTTGCGGATCCCACACATACACACACACACATCAGTTAAACAACCGTTATCCACCACAAGGACATGGGCAATGGGATGATGATGCTGCATCATGGTGTGTGAGGCTTCTTATGAGCACATGTGGTCCATGAAGTCGGTAGCGTGGTCCTTGAACAACGCGTGCGCCCAACCTCTGGCTTCTCTAACACCTACACACATGCATTGTCACCATCAGTACATGTCACTTCACTTCGTTTGCTTACCATCATAGTCACGGGTTAACCAAGAATGGGAGAGGGGAGGAGAATGTGAGGAGGTGTTCCTAGTGAGTGAAGTTTTCGACGGTCAGGAGGATGCGTTTGACGTGCTCCTCTGTCTCCACCGACCCTACTGCCTCTGCCTCCCCCACCGCCATAACAACCATCTCTTCCCTTTTCGTCTCCGTCGCGGCCACGGTCAAGGCAAGTCCGGACGCCGCTGCCACTCCCCCTCTTGCGCCCCCTGGTTCGTAGTGTCCTCCTTGTTGCTCTAAAGGATAAGGTGGAGGAATCTGGACCGAGACGAGTGGAATGGGAGTAGAGCTAGCCAGATGGGCCATGCCAGTCGGGCTGGCCCACAGCACGACACTGTAGACCTGACCCAGACATGACACAACCCACACTGTTCATGGGCCATGCTGGCCTGGTGAAAGATCTAGACCCGCCATTATGAGTTAATGGAGTGTTTTGGTGATTAATGATAAATCTAATTGTGAGACTAACTCTCTTGTCAAGTATCATCTTGTGTAGTCTCATTTGGATATAAAGGTGAAATTCAACGAGGTATGCATTCGAATCATACTCTTATATATTGTTGCATTCCTCGGATCCAAAATATAGGATGGACTCAACCATAAGTTTAACTTGAATATGTGTATATGATCTTATTACACATTTGTGTATGCACACATTTAGGGGGAGTTTTATTCTATATTTTGTGATTTCATTAGTATTGATCATATTCCGTCTTCCACATATATTTGAGATCTTTACTTTGAAACATATCCGTTTGAGTAGTATACTCATGTTTTGAGTAAATAGAACTTGTGTAGTTCTTACATACTCATGTCGTTAGTATATGTAACTTGTGTAGTTCATATATACTCATGTTGTGTTACCTTTATCTAAATTCAATTCATGTGTAATTGAAGTGGTTATCATTAATTACCAATAAGGGAAAGATTGATGTATCTTGTCCCGCCATTATGTGATAATGATTTGTTGTGGTAACTAATGGTAATCACATTGTGGAACTAATATTTTCCATGAGTTGGATGAATAGGTTATGTTCCAGGATGATGAAGACTTGGGATGATCATGAGTTGATCATCAAGTCAAGAGCTTGGTGTAAAGGATGCATCATGAGTTGATGCTTATCAAGAAGAGATGATCATGAGTTGATCGTCAAGACAAGAGAAGACCCATCATGTGTTGATGGAGGTCAAGCAAAGAATCATCATGCGTTGATGATTATCAAGTTAATAACTCGGACTTGAAGTGGTGATGTGCGTCATCAAGCTTTAAGAAGATGCAAGGCAAAGGTATGACTAGTTAGGGCTAAGGATGTGTTCCTAATCTTTTACCGGTCTTGGTGTTTGGTTGGAAGACCGGATTGCTAGTATAGGTTGTCGTACTATTAAGAGGGGTCTTAACTAGTAGTTTGAGTTAGTCATGTGTTGATAGCTCATTGTGGTTGCTCTAGCTCATCTAGGCATGATGCTATTTATTTGCGAATGTGTTTTGCAAATAGTCGAGGCTCATGCATAACCCTTGTAGCATGTGACTTGAGTTTGCAAATGTATTTTGCAAATGGTGTAAGTCCATGTACCATATTCTTTGTGATGAGTATTCTAAAGGTTAGCAAATGTGTTTTGTAACCTACTGAGAATATCATTTTTGAAACCATGTTGGAATTGCACACAAATGGGCGAATGTGTTTCGCCATTTGAAGTGAAGCCAATGTGTTTAGCTCTATAGCTTGGCGGTCTGACCGCCAGGGGTCACCGGTTTGACCGGTGGCCAATCGATCGAACCGGCCATCTGTTGGTGGTCGGGCTGATTTTCCTTTGAGTTGATTCTCTGTCCGGAAGTTCTGCCGTTATGAAAACGGAACTTCCGATGTGAGGAAGTTCCGGGGTTCACGCGGAATGTTTATTCCAGAAAGCTCCCGTTTTGGGACTTAGCCAAATTTCCATCGGGCGGTCGGACCGGCCAGCTGTGGCGGTCTGACCGATTTGGCGGTGGTCAGACCGGCCATTACATGGCGGTCCGGCCGGCTGAAGGCCTAACGGCTAGTTTTATAGCCGTTGGAGGCACGGGCGGTCCGACCGGCCATTAGTTGGTGGTCAGACCAACCCTGTGCTAATTTGAGGGAATCTTCTCCCAACGGCTAGTTTTTGTGTGTAGGCTATAAATATGAGCCTTGGCCGGTTGGGGTTGGTTGCTGGTGCTATTGTGAATCTCTATTGAGCCTCTTGAGCTAAGAGCAAGGCTCTCATTCTATTTTGTGCATGTGTTGCACTTAGTGAGATTTGAGAGCAAATTCTAAGTGCATGTGTTGCCCTAGGTAGTGGATTGTGTATCCACTTGAGTTTTGACACTTGATTAGTTCAAGTGATCGTTGAGTCTTGTTACTCTTGGTGTTTGCCGACACCTAGACGGCGTATAGGCGTTGTGCCCGGTGATCTTCTCAAGAAGCTTGTGAGAAGGCCCGACGTGTTGTGAGTGGTTTGGTGCTCGTCATCTCCGGAGTGGAGGAAGAGCAACCCTAGTGGAGTGAAGTGTTGGTTCGGTTTGGAACCGGTCCAAGTGGTTGGACTTACCTCAGAGGTGTTGGCTTAATTAGTGGAGCTGGTCCAACGTGGTTGGGCTTACCTCAACGTGAATTAGGGCAGACCAGCAAGTCTCCGAACACCACGGTAAAACATAATCGTGTCATCTTGTTTTTACTTGTGCTTTACTTTGAGCAATTTACATTACATGCTTTAATTGCTCATATATCATTGTGTGATTGCTCTTATTGTATTGTTGTTCATATTGTTAGTGCACTTAGTTGAGTCTAGTTGTTTTAGGTTTTAATTGTGCAAAATCAATTCGTTATTAGCTTTCGCATTATATATTGGTTTTAGCGCGAAAGATTTTTTTAAAACCGCCTATTCACCCCTCTCTAGTCGGCCACCTCGATTTTACACAGCACAATGGCTCGTGTGTCGTGCTTGGTCGCTACTCAGCACAGCTGAGTGGGTCCTACCAAAGACAACACAAACAGTGTCGGGCCATGCCAGACACGACACGAGCCTGGCACGACCTATCTGTCCCGCGTGCTGGGAGGGAGGGAGTCTGAGGGAGAGCCAGGAGGATCGGGCGGGGTGGCGTTGGCGTAGAGGGAGAAGGAGGAGGAGAGCCGAAGAGGAGAGGAGGCGAGGCGTAGTGCGACACGAGCGCTGAGGGAGGAGAGGAAGAGGGGAGGCAGCGCAGAGGGAGGCAGGCGAAGGGGACCCGAGAGGAGAGGAGTTGAGGAGGCCGGGAGGAGAGGAAGCGAGGCGGTGCGGGCGTGCGGCACTGGCGCTAAGGGAGGAGAGGAAGAGGGGAGGCGGCGTGGAGGGTGGTGGGTGAAGGGGAGCCGGGAAGAGAGGAGGCGTCGAGGCGAGGCCGTGCGACATCGACGCTCAGGGAGGAGAGGAAGAGGAGAGGCAGCGCTGAGGGAGGCAGGTGACGGGGAACCAGAGGAGGCAGTGGCGGTTCTTGTGGCCCTACGGCAGGCACAGTGGTAGCACGCGCGGCGCGGGCAGGGTAGGGGGAGTTGGGGAGGAAAAAGGGTAGTGCAGGCGGGCACTAGGTAGCCCATAACAGTCTCGTGGGCTGTGCCTAGCACGACACGACCCATCTAAAATTCGGTCGTTGTGTGTTTTCCCCTTTTTTATTGTTTTTTTACCATTTGGTTATTTAAAAATAGCAAAACAATTAAAAAATACCAGATATTTTTCTATAAATAACCACCTTACCCCCTCATTCAGCCCCCTCCATTCCCCAATCTCTTTTTGAAATTCTGTTGTGCAAATTCAAATTCATTGTGAGATATTTTGGCAAAATTTTGAAAAACTTTGCCAAACTTTGGAAAATTCAATTTTGCAAGTCAGCAAAATAGAGACAATTCTATTTTTTTGCATACTTTTATTATTAGCACTTGTCATGCTAAGATGAAAGTAATAATAGTGTTATTTTCGATTTTGCAATTTTGGTTATGGATTGTTACGACAGATTTGCTCTTGGTGATTACAAACTTTCACCGGAGAAAATTGCATTCATGGATGCGGCTTCGGCTCCCTCAAGCCAAAACAGAAGGGCAAGGCGGAGTTCCACCATCAGGCTTCATGGCAGCATCAGGCTCCATGCCAACCGGAGCAAAGAGGTCGAGGATGTCTACATCGGGAGTGTGGGATAATTTCGATAGGGCAACCAAGCAACACGCATAGGAAAATAATGTACTGTATGCTATTTGCAAAATTTATCGCAATGAATTGTCTGCAAGGTCTACGGGTGGAACGAGGCACTTGCTTAGATATGCTACAAGATGTAAGGTTAAGCAATAATTGGTGATGAGGTAGACGTAGCTGTAGTACAACCCCGACGGTACGATACGTAGTGTCGAACCCGGGAACGAAGGATCCCGAATTCTCTGTGTTCATACACTAGTCCAGGATTTCCAGTGTACACAGTCACAAAAATGTTATCACAAACATATCCAGCGTATATATTTAATAATCAAAGAGTTTATTACAAGCGGGCCGAGGCCAAATAAAACATTGCGGAAGCAAAATAATAATGGTAGCCACACGACACGCCACAGTAATCGCGGAGATCGCGCCTAATCGCCCCGCTCCTCACCTTCGGATAGCGCCTTCTCCGAATAATAATATTCAAAGAGAGTGAGCACTACAACCGTGCTCGCAAATTACACCCAATACGTAATTTAGAATGCATGCATAGGTTATTCAAAGGAAGGTTGTAGGGTTTATTTGCATAAATCACCTTTTGGTTTAAATAGTTATACTAAGTTTCAAGGCACATTTTTATTACATAACTAAAATCAGATTTAAAGATTGATCATTTTATAGTGGATAACCTCCATATGAAACATGGTGATGGATACCCTCCTATCACAAGGCTACCCGCCAAATTTACCACAAGGATTATCCATCCTAAAATCATGTCCAAAGTTATTTTAAAACCAAAAACAAATCTAACTTAGAGTGGCTTTGCTCAGCATGTCCATGACCGTGGACACGGCTATTCGAATAGATTTACACTCTGCAGAGGTTGTACAACTTTACCCACACGAGATAATTTGCCCGTTATGTCGGCCAATACACACTTCCTTAGGTGTGTGACTAGGCAATTATCACAAGGCGTTTCCAATGTACTACCTCAATACCAATATGCCCGCTAAGGTTTCACTTCCATTAGGCTAACCACCTGCCGGAAACCCCCTCTTGCGCCAAGTGGGAATAAAGTCTAACCGACACCCACACAACAAAAATGGCATAAACAATACTGAGGTAATACAATTTATTAAGCCTGGTTCTGCCCATACAGAACATGTGGTAGTACGGTGGAGCTTTTGCAAGATGCGGCTCAAAGGCCGGTCCTTAATCTACTTGGGCAACTTTCAATAAAACCACAGGTCTCGATCCTAACTGACAGAGCCCGTGCATAAACTTGCACCCACCAACGGTCCATGTTTGCCCAAGTATAAACCATTTTCTTTTAAATTTTCAAAGACATTTGCAAAAGTCCACCATGACAAAGCAATGTCACAGGCTTTTTATCAGTTTATGAAATTTTGGCTAAATTCTCCCAAAGTCAAATATTTCATGGTCTAAGCATTTGCTAAGCATACCTTTATTTTTAAATTCATTTGACTAAGGTTACAAGGAATTGATAATACAACAATCAAATTTGGCTATACAAAGGAATTGGAATAATTAAATATTTAAAACAGGAATTTAAAATAATTAAATACAATTATGCATGCAGTAATAATTTAAAATGAAATTAAATAATTTTAAATATTGGGGGCAAAATGGTCAATGGTGTAACTTGCCTTGCTCAAATTCCTGGTATTCTACTTCTTCAATAGGGTCAAGCTCTCCGGAGTCGTCAAAATCTATATGCGAAAATATTCCAAATTCAAACAGAATTCAAATGAACACAAATAAATTCAAATGAAAATTCAAATTAACTCCAAATTAAATAATTTTGGTTTAGTTAGCTAGATCTTGATTTTATACAAATTTAGAAATTTGAATCACCTAAATCGGAGTTTGTATGAAGAAATACGAGCTCCTGGAAGTTTAAATCTAAATTTAAATCAAAATCGAAATTTCAATTTCCAATTAATTTTCTAAAGGAAATTTATTTATTGCGCCACCGACGTCAAGAATATCTGCAATCGAGACCGACATGTGGGCTCAAACAATATGGATCGAGTCCACGGTGTTTTCCAAGTCCACGGTGGACTCGGCCACAAAGACAAGATAAAGCGGTAGTCATGTACATGCGTTGCTATTGCTACCGCAGCCCACGCTGGCGCCGATTTGGCGCGCCACGCATGCGAAAGCGATGAGGTGGCGCCGAGGTGGCTGCCCACGCTGGCGCCGAGAGGGAGGCGCTCGAACCGATGGCGCAGCGAACAGCGGCGCGGCGAAGCTCCGCGAGGTGCGCAAAACGCTCAGGGAAAATCTCGAGTCGAGTGCGCTACCTGGCGACGCGAGAGCGTGGCCGGAAGTTGGTCGGCGACGGCGAGAAGCGGCGGTGCGGTTCGGTTGTTGGCGGTGAAGGTGCTCCGGCGATGCTTCGAGGGCGGAGGCGCGCACGAGTTCGCGATCTTGGCCGAGGCGGTTGCAGTGCAATGCGCGAGGCGGCCGGAGGTTCACCGTGGCGGCGCTTAGAGGCAATGGAGCACACTCGGCCGAGAGAGAAGAGTCAATTGCGGGCAACCGGGAGCGAGGAGGTGTGGATAGTTGGGGCAAAAGCTTGAGGAGTAGAGGCGCACTGGTGCTCCTTTTATAGGGCGAGGCGAGGCCGGAGGTGGAGATCGTGGCGAGGTGGCAACGGCCGCTTATGAGGTGAGGCGGCGGTGTTACAAATGAGTTTTAAGGTGAGTAAAGCGGGAATGAACGCGGTATGAACGGCCGCTTTCATTGCGCGTGATGGCGAGAGAAATGGGGAGGAAACACGGGCTTGAAGAGCTCCAATGAGGTTTTAATGGCGGCGGGAGTGACGTCAGCGCGGAGAAGAAGGGAACGGGAAGACGACAGCAGGCGTGGGCCCCACCGACAATGAGACGAGCGGGAGAGAGAGGCGCGGCGGATTAAATGTCGGCCGTCCGATTCGATCGGACGGCCGCGTTAATCGCGCAGGGGAGGCGTGGTCGAGAAGCGCCACAATCTTGGGCTTCGCCCAAGATCAGAAAGGTAAGATTTTAAACCTTTTCAATTGATTTAATTCCGAAATTCAAATAAGCTTTAGAAAATAGTAAATGAAGTCCAAAAATTTTGAGAAAATTCACATAAATTCTATTAAGCATTACGGACTTAAATAAAATAATTCCAACTTTTAGTTGGTAATAGATTTTGCACATAAATTCTTTTAGCCTTAATATACTTTATTGAAAAGCTTTTAAAAATTCCAAAAATCCACAAAAATTAATAAAGTCTCTTTTTAATGAAATTGAAATTTTGGGTGTTACAAACCTACCCCTTAAAGGGAATCTCGACCAGAGATTCAGATTGGTCGACAAAAGGTAGGGTACTCGGCTCTCAAAACTTCTTCTCGCTCCCGGTAGCTTCTTCTTACAATGATTGCTCCATCGAACTTTACAAGAACGAATGACTTTGCTTCGTGACGCGCTCGCCACATCGAGAATCTTGATTGGTTGTTCCACATAGGTGAGATCTTCCTGAAGATCGATGCTCTCGAGCGGTGTTTCTTCTGTTGGTACTCTGAGACATTTCTTTAACTGGGATACATGGAAGACATTGTGAACAGCTGACAGAGATTCTGGTAATTCCAACTGATAAGCAACTTCACCTCTTTTTGCCAAAATCTTATAGGGTCCGACAAATCTGGGTGCGAGTTTCCCTTTAGTCTGAAATCTCTTCACTCCTCGGAGTGGAGTTACCCTGAGATAGACAAAATCTCCCATCTCGAAAGATAGTTCTCTCCGACGATTATCGGCATAACTCTTTTGTCGGGTTTGAGCTACTTTCAAACGTTCTCTTATTGCTTTTACCTTACTTTCAGCTTCTTTTATCAATTCTGGTCCGAAGAATTGGTGTTCTCCTACTTGATCCCAAAGGAGAGGGGTTCTACACTTTCTACCATACAATGCCTCGAATGGCGACATCCGTAGGTGGCTTGAAAGTCGTTGTTGTAGGAAAATTCGCATAGGGCAAATTCTTATCCCACTTCTTCCATAATCTATAGCACAAGCTCAAGCATGTCTTCTAGGACCTGATTTACACGCTCGGTCGCCATCTGCTTGGGGATGATAAGTCAGTCTTTGAAGTTGAGTCTGGTTCCCAAAGCTTCATGTAGACTCGCCAAAATTTTGAAGTGAATCGAACCTCTATCGGACACAATTTTCTTGGGTATACCATGTAGAGACGATCCTCGCCATGTACAATTCTCGCTAACTTATTGCTTCAAAGTGGTCTTGATCGAATAAAATGAGCCACTTTTGTTAATCGGTCAATTATTACCCAAATGGAATCACAACCTGATTGGGTCCTAGGTAGTCCGGTGATAAAATCCATACCAATCTCCTCCCATTTCCACTCGGGAATTGGTAATGGTTGTAACAATCCGGCAGGTCTCTGATGCTCTGCCTTAACACGCTGACATACATCACAACGTGCAACAAACTCAGCGATCTCTCGCTTCATACTAACCCACCAATACTTTTCCTTCAGATCCCGTACATCTTGGTACTCCGGGATGAATAGAGTAAGGTGATTCATGAGCTTCTTTCAGAATCAGTTGTCTGGTTTCATGATGTTTAGGTACACAGATGCGGTTGCCAAACCATACTGTGCCCTGCTCGTCTTCAGAAAATCCTGTGGCTTTGCCTCTTCTCATGTTCTTCATGATTTCTTTGATGTCTTCGTCTTCTAGCTGTTTTTCTCTGATCTGACTTTGTATGGTTGGTTGGACTTCCACTGTGTTTATACAGCCTTGACTGACAATTTCCAGATTCAGATGCTTTAGTTCTTCATACAACTCTGGTTGATTTTCTTGAACTAACACCGTGTTGCAGTATGCCTTCCTACTCAGAGCATTTGCTACCACGTTGGCTTTACCCGGGTGATAATGAATTCCAAGGTCATAATCCTTTATCAGCTCTAACCATCTTCTTTGCCTGAGATTAAGATCTGACTGGGTGAATATATACTTCAAACTCTTATGATCTGTGAAAATCTCACAATGTTACCAATGAGGTAATGCCGCTTGATTTTCAAAGCATGCACAATTCTCGCTAACTCTAAATCATGAGTTGGATAATTTCCTTCATGTGGCCTTAATCGACGAGATGCATAAGCCACAACTTTTCCTTCTGCATCGAACACATCCTAGCCTCAAGTGATGCGCCACGTAAAACTTCAAAATCCTTACGTATATCCGTAAAACTAGCACTGGTGCAGAGACTAGTCTTTTCTTCAGTTCTTGAAAACTATGTTCACAAGCACTTGTCCATTCAAATTTCTTTTCCTTCTTCAAAAGTTGAGTCATGGGTTTGGCGATCTTGGAGAAACTTTCAATAAATCTGCGGTAGTACCCACTAATCCGAAAACTTCTCACTACGTGATGACTTGGGTTGCTTCCAATCCATTACAGCTTCAACCTTTGAGGGGTCTACTGCAACTCCTCCTGCTGACACAATGTGTCCAAGAAATGCCACTTGACTGAGCCAAAATTCACTTTTGCTGAGTTTGGCATAAAGTTGGTGTTCTCGAAGTTTGCCCAAAATAATTCTGAGATGTTTTTCATGCTCTTCCATATCTCTTGAATAGATGAGAATATCATCTATGAATACCACAACAAACTTATCCAAGAATTCCATGAACACTTTGTTCATCATATTCATGAAATAAACAGGGGCATTTGTTAGTCCAAATGACATCACTGTGAACTCGTACAGTACATATCTGGTGGTGAAGGCTGTCTTCGGAATATCTTCCGGTCTAATTTTTAACTGATGGTAGCCTGACCTCAAATCAATCTTGGAGAAAACACTGGCTCCTTTAAGTTGATCAAACAGATCATCTATTCTAGGTAACGGGTACTTGTTTTTGATTGTTACCTCGTTGAGTGATCTATAGTCCACACACATTCTCATACTATTGTCTTTCTTTTTGACAAATAGTACTGGAGCTCCCCAAGGCGATGAACTTGGTTGAATGTAACCTTTACTCTGTAGTTCTTCGATCTGCTTCTTTAATTCTGCTAGATCATTTGCCGGCATTCTGTAGGGTCGCTTCGAAATTGGAGCAGTCCCTGGGACTAAGTCAATTAAGAACATTATGTCCCGGTCCGGTGGCATACCAGGTAAGTCCTCCGGAAAAACATCCGATATTCTTGTACCACGGGTATATCTTCCAGTTTCACTTCCTTTAAACTGGTCAAGATAGGACTTCTTTCCGTAGAAGTCTTGGGTTGGAACTCTACTGAAATCCCTTGCTCATTGGTGAGGTTGATAGATCTACTAGCACAATCTATCCTGCCCTGATTTTTGGCAAGCCAGTCCATTCCAAGAATTACGTCCAATCCTTGCGAACGCAAGACTATTAAGTTGGCCGAGAAAGTTACTCCAGAGATTTCAAAGGTAAGATTTGGACAGAATAAACTAGCCCTCATTTCTGAGCCCGGGGAATGGATTAACATGGGTTTAACTAAGGGGGAGGTAGATAACCCATATTTTTCCACAAACTTATTTGAAACAAAAGAATGCGAAGCTCCGGAATCAAATAAAACTGATGCTGGTACTGAGTTGACAAGGAACGTACCAAGAACAACATCTGGTGCTGCATGGGCTTCCTCTGCGGTGACGTGATTCACACGTCCCTTCATGAATTGACCACCGGTCTTGAGGGACCACGAGACCAAACTCCGGAGTTGGCTTGACGGGGTGATATCACGCTTCTTGGGACACTTATTGGCATAATGACCCAACTCGTTGCAGTGAAAGCAAGTGATTCCTGTGGAAATAATCAGCCTCACTGAATCGACCTCCGGATGAACTACTACGGAATCCGGAAGTATTTGGGCGCGAATCGAGCCGAACTCTCGGTGTAGTAGTCTCGAATCTCCCACGCCGAGGTGGTGAGATCGAGAGAAACGAGGCTTGGGCGATCCTCCGAGTTAAACTTCTGAGCTGCCATCCTCCGCTTGCGATTCTCCATTTCCTGATGTTTGCCTTCCTGGCGTATGGCCTTATTTACCAACTGCTGAAAGTCGGTAAAATCCTGAGAAATCAAACGAACAGAGAGTTCGTCGTTTAACCCTTCCAGAAATCGTTCTTGCCTGTCTTCGTCTCTGGCTACATCCTCAGGGGCATAGCGAGCAAGTTGGTTAAACTTATGCAGATACTCGCCAACTGAACGGTTTCCTTGGCGAAGCGAGCGAAACTCCTTCTTTTTCAAGGTAATCATGCCAGATGGAATGTGAGATCGGCGGAAAGCTTGCATGAACTCATCCCAAGTGATTTCTTGGGCATTAGTATGGGACATGCTGAAATTATCCCACCATTCAGATGCGGGACCCATCAACTGATGAGAGGCAAACAAAACTCTCTCACGATCTGTGCACTGAGCAATATCCAGTTTCTTTCCAATGGCCCTGAGCCAATCATCTGCGTCCATGGGTTCTGTGCTACTAGAAAATGTTGGCGGACGCATCCTCATGAACTCGCACAAAGTTACTCTTGCGGAGGTGGAGGAGCATGATAGGTTGCCGACGCTTGGGTATTACGATTCTTTGTGAAGGGATCGGCTAGCAACTCAATCGATGAGTCTGATTGGCCATCATTTGGCGCCAGTCAGGGGCTTCAGTTGGAGGAGGTGGTGGCTGTTGAACTGGATTTTCTTGATATTCGGCATTCTCATTTCCTTGCCCTCTAGCACCAATACTTCCGGTGCGGGTGGTCACCATCTGACGAACTTTTCACAGATTAGATAAGAGAGATAGGAATTATAAGAGTATAGATCTAAAATAGCCCAAATTCAACAAACACAAGACAAGAACATTTCAGCAAAATAATTTATTTTTATTTTATTAATTCATTATGGCTACTACAAAGGTTTGGTAGCTCATAATTCGCAACTAAAGAAAAAAAAAATTTAAGGTCAAAAAACTATGGTGTTATTGGGGTATAATCTGGCTCACTAGAACTAGCCTCGCCTTCCTTGTAGGAGGCCAGTTCTTTTTCTGCACTCTTCAACTTTTCTTCTGCATCTTGTAACTTCACTTGCGTAAGAGCGGCTCATCTAGTGTATTCCGTAGGCATAATCCATGGCTCGCCGATCCACGATGAGTGAGATCGGGGCGATCTTCATCTCTAGTTGAGCGGAAAGCACCGTCATGCCGGGTTGGAATGTGCATTGGGTAATAGTGGAACCCAAAGGCTGCTTGAGGCGATGATCGAGATGTAGCGAAGTCTGCGGGTTGCTTCCTGGTCGCATCCTCGATGCCTTCAGCGAAGGTGTCTCGTCGCATTGGGGCATCGAAGACGTGGAAGTCCGTGTTCGGCGATAGATTGGAGTAAAGGATCACCTCTACTCTCCATCGTTCCTGATTTCCCACTTTATACTTGTATCCTTGATACGTCGGTCTTCCTTCAAAGTCTAAGTCTTGCATCATCTTCCGAGAATGGCGCCCAATGACCAAAGAAGACTCCATGGGAAATGGCAGTCGGAACTTCAGCCATCTACAATTTTTGAACAGGAGATGAGTTAGTAAATAATTTTTCAAGAGAAAAGTTGAGGAATGACTCAAGAAGACCAAGGTATTTTTAAATTTTCAAAATAAGTCCTTAAGGGTTTGATTTCCTTCTAGGTCACGACCTACAGTCGATATGGCTCTGATACCACTTCATCGAACCCGGAACGAAGGATCCCGAATTCTCTGTGTTCATACACTAGTCCAGATTTCCAGGTACACAGTCACAAAAATGTTATCACAAACATATCCAGCGTATATATTTAATAATCAAAGAGTTTATTACAACTGGGGCCGGAGGCCAAATAAAACATTAAGCGGAAGCAAAATAATAATGGTAGCCACACGATACGCCACAGGCAATCGTCTGGAGATCGCGGCCTAATCGTCCTGCTCCTCACCTTCTGGATAGCAGTCTTCTCCTGAATAATAATATTCAGCAAGAGTGAGCACTACAACTGTGCTCGCAAATTACACCCAATACAGAATTTAGAATGCATGCATAGGTTATTCAAAGGAAGGTTGTAGGGTTTATTTGCATAAATCAGCCTTTTTGGTTTAAATAGTTATACTAAGTTTCAAGGCACATTTTTATTACATAACTAAAATCAGATTTAAAGATTGATCATTTTATAGTGGATAACCTCCATATGAAACATGGTGATGGATACCCTCCTATCACAAGGCTACCCGCCAAATTTACCACAAGGATTATCCATCCTAAAATCATGTCCAAAGTTATTTTAAAACCAAAAACAAATCTAACTTAGAGTGGCTTTGCTCAGCATGTCCATGACCGTGGACACGGCTATTCGAATAGATTTACACTCTGCAGAGGTTGTACAACTTTACCCACACGAGATAATTTGCAGTTATGTTGGCCAATACACACTTCCTTAGGTGTGTGACTAGGCAATTATCACAAGGCGTTTCAATGTACTACCTCAATACCAATATGCCCGCTAAGGTTTCACTTCCATTAGGCTAACCACTGCGGAAACCCCTCTTGCGCCAAGTGGGAATAAAGTCTAACCGACACCCACACAACAAAAATGGCATAAACAATACCGAGGTAATACAATTTATTAAGCCCGGTTACGCCCATACGAACATGTGGTAGTACGGTGGAGCTTTTGCAAGATGCGGCTCAAAGGCCGGCCTTAATCTACTTGGGCAACTTTCAATAAAAACCACAGGTCTCAGTCCTAACTGACAGTCTGTGCATAAACTTGCACCCACCAACGGTCCATGTTTGCCCAAGTATAAACCATTTTCTTTTAAATTTTCAAAGACATTTGCAAAAGTCCACCATGACAAAGCAATGTCACGAGCTTTTTATCGATTTATGAAATTTTGGCTAAATTCTCCCAAAGTCAAATATTTCATGGTCTAAGCATTTGCTAAGCATACCTTTATTTTTAAATTCATTTGACTAAGGTTACAAGGAATTGATAATACAACAATCAAATTTGGCTATACAAAGGAATTGGAATAATTAAATATTTAAAACAGGAATTTAAAATAATTAAATACAATTATGCATGCAATAATAATTTAAAATGTAAATTAAATAATTTTAAATATTGGGGCAAAATGGTCAATGGTGTAACTTGCCTTGCTCAAATTCCTGTATTCTACTTCTTCAATAGGGTCAAGCTCTCCTGAGTCGTCAAAATCTATATGCGAAAATATTCCAAATTCAAGCAAATTCAAATGAACACAAATAAATTCAAATGAAAATTCAAATTAACTCCAAATTAAATAATTTTGGTTTAGTTAGCTAGATCTTGATTTTATACAAATTTAGAAATTTGAATCACCTAAATCGGAGTTTGTATGAAGAAATACGAGCTCCTGGAAGTTTAAATCTAAATTTAAATCAAAAATCGAAATTCGAATTTCCAATTAATTTTCTAAAGGAAATTCTATTTATTGCGCCACCGACGTCGAGAATACTGCGCCGAGACCGACATGTGGGCTCAAACAGTCATGGATCGAGTCCACGGTGTTTTCAAGTCCACGGTGGACTCGGCCACAAAGACAAGATAAAGCGGTAGTCATTGTTGGCGCGTATTCTGCCGCTACCGCGACCACGCTGGCGCCGATTTGGCGCCACGCATGCGAAAGCGATGAGGTGGCGCCGAGGTGGTCGCCCACGTCGGCGGCCGGAGAGGGAGGCGCCGGAACCGATGGCGCAGCGAACGGCGCGCCTTGGCGAGCTCCGGTGGTGCGCAAAACGTTCGGGAAAATCTCGAGTCGAGTCGCGCTACTGACGCGAGAGCGTGGCGGAAGTTGGTCGGCGACGGCGAAGCGGCGGTGGCGGTTCGGTTGTTGGCGGCGAAGGTGCTCCGGCGATGCTTCGAGGGCGCGAGGCGCACGAGTTCGCGATCTTGGCGGCCGATGGTGCGATCGAGGCGGCCGGAGGTTCACCGGTGGCGGCGCTAGAGGCAATGAAGCACACTCGGCCGCGAGAGAGAAGAGTCAATTGCGCAACCGGGAGCGAGGAGGTGTGGATAGTTGGGGCAAAAGCTTGAGGAGTAGAGGCGCACTGGTGCTCCTTTTATAGGGCGAGGCGGGCCGGAGGTGGAGATCGTGGGCGAGGTGGCAACGGCCGTTTATGGAGGTGAGGGGCGGTGTTACAATGAAGTTTTAAGGTGAGTAAAGCGGGAATGAACGCGGTATGAACGGCCGCTTTCATTGCGCGTGATGGCGAGAGAAATGGGGGAGGGAAACACGGGCTTGAAGAGCTCCAGCGAGGTTTTAATGGCGGCAGGAGTGACGTTCGCGCGGAGAAGAAGGGAACGGGGAAGACGACGCAGGCAATGGGCCCCACCGACAATGAGACGAAGCGGGAGAGAGGCGCGGCGGATTAAATGTCGGCCGTCCGATTTGATCGGACGGCCAGCGTTAATCAGCTGGAGAGAGCGTGGTCGAGAAGCGCCTGATCTTTGGGCTTCGCCCAAGATCAGAAAGGAAGATTTTAAACCTTTTTCAATTGATTTAATTCCAGAAATTCAAATAAGCTTTAGAAAATAGTAAATGAAGTCCAAAAATTTTGAGAAAATTCACATAAATTCTATTAAGCATTCTGGACTTAAATAAAATAATTCCAACTTTTAGTTGGTAATAGATTTTGCACATAAATTCTTTTAGCCTTAATATACTTTATTGAAAAGCTTTTAAAAATTCCAGAAAATCCACAAAAATTAATAAAGTCTCATTTTTAACTGAAATTGAAATTTTGGGCTGTTACACGTAGCTAGGACTATAATCCTGAGGTAGCCTGTCAATCTCTCTGTCGTTTAATTGCATATGAGGATTTACCGTTAGGCTTTAGGGAGTCACGCTTTCCAAAATTACATTAGGATTGCGCATAATCCTAGACTTTCTTTCGTTTCTAGATAGACAACAACTAGTGATTTAGTAAAATATAACATTGAACGCCATAATAAAATAAAGCAACTATTTAGTACATTCACATTTTCGATGGACCTGACCTCGGACATATGGAGTGGTCGGGTTAGAGAAGATTATCTTAGTGTAGTTGCTCATTATGTTAATGACGATTGGATAATGGAGAAAAGAATTATATATTTTAAATTAATTGATGTGGAACACACGGGTGAAAATATTGCATACTGTATTATCAAAGTCGTGGAAGACTTTGGTCTTACAGACAAAATATTTTCAATTACTTCAGACAATGCCGCTTCAAAATCTAGGGTCATGGATTTCTTACTCTAGTGTTGAGTACATACGCTGATTCCTTCTTGCTACATCAACGATGCGCTTGTTATATTATTAACCTTATAGTCAAATGTGATTTGAAGTGGTTGAGTCCGTATATTAAAACTTTTGCGATGCGATTTCTTTCTTGAATATTTCTAACGTGAGAATATCACAATATAAGAACTTCTACATTGCGATTGGTGTACGTCTAAGAAAGTTCTACATTGCGATTGGTGTACGTCCAAGAAAGTTCTGTTTGGACATGCTGGTAAGGTGAAACTCTACTTACCTGATGCTTAAGAGCCTTTTACCATATAAGAGCACATTTTTCGTTTGTATTCAAACGCACTATCAGAGCACTGACGATAGTATACTATTGACTGAGCAATATTGGTTTGTTGCTGAGAAGATACTACGATTTTTAGAAAAATTTTATAAGGCTACTGTTGTTTTGTCCGATGTGTACTATCCGACATTTCTTATCATTGTGCATAGTATTTTACAGATTGCTACTTAATTGTAAATGCATGAAAATAGCTTTGTTTTACGTGGTGCTATTGTTGCTATGAAAACTAAATACCTTAAATATTAGAGAGAAATCCTTTACCTATATGCATTTGCATTTCTTTTAGATCCTAGAGGTACAATTGATGCATTTGTTAGTGTACTTGATCTTTTTAACGATGCTACAGGGCTAGACTATACTAACTATTTTACAGAAGTTCGTTCTAAGTTATCCGAGGTTTACCAAAGGTATGAAAATAAGTTTCGGGGAGTCCACTCGCAATGACCTCCAATAGCTCCTGCCTCAAGTAGCAAGATAAATATGTGAAGCAAGATCTTTGGTGGCTCTGCTTCCTCCAGGTCCATGTCTTCTTCTCTACACCGCCGCCTGCTCAGCCAAGACCCCCAAGGAGTAGAGAACTATTCACCTATCTGGATAGTGGTACGGTGGATTTCAACTCATAAGGCTTTGAAATTTTGCAATGGTAGCAAGTCCATAAGTTAACATATCACGTGTTATCTGTACTTGCACGTGATGTGTTAACTGTTTCTGTCTCAATGGTTTCCTCCGAGTCCGCTTTTAGTCTTTTTGGAATAATATTGACGGGAGAAGAACAAGTCCTCACAAGTGAGATGGTGGAGATATTTCTAACTTTGAAGGACTGGGAACAAGCCGATTCATGAACACAACACTCAAGGGAAAATCTACAGTTGTCGGAAGTGTTTGAAAATCTGTACCTAGACAACGATACGTAGAACAAAGATGTATGTAGAGCTATAGATTGTATTCTTTTTTTTTTGCCAATGTTTTTTAATATTGAGTTTTTTTTACTTGGCAAATGTTTTAACGAGGCAGCAATTTGAACATTAATAAAGCTCTTTATTACATTTTTAATATGCTTGTCTTAGTTTTTACAATTTTCATATCTATTTATGAATTCTACATATTTTCTACATTTTCAGATTTTTTTTCTTTTGGTTTTATGAATTTTTTGGGCCTAACGGAGCTAAGTGGGCTGAAACGGCCCGTCAGGGTAAACAGACTCATGCCAGCCCAGCACATCACGAATGGCCGATGGGCCATGCGTGGGCCGTCTCCCCGATATGTGGACCGAGACGACACGCCCACCTAATAGGCAGACCACGATGAGCCTTGCCTAGATGGGTCGGGCCGCATCGTGCCCGTGTCGAACCGTGTCGGGCCACGCATTTGGCCAGCTCTAAATGAGAGGAAGTGGAAAACGAAGGGATAAGGCGGATGTAGGGGTAGATCATGTGCATTGGACGGCTCAGGTCGGACGAGCAAGAGCTGTACTGTTGGTTTGCTGAAAAACGCTATAGTATTTTCTAGTATTTCTCTTTTCTTTATTAAGAGAACTCGTTACGAAAAAGCAACTGGAATAGCCGAAGCCACACGAATTTTGCACGAATGCCCCCGTCACAGACGAACAGTGTGGTGCTGACCAAGGAGATTGTTTAGCTTATTCAAAATAGATGATATTATAACATGATTGCTATTAGGAGGGGCGTTGTAGTTTTTCATTTCCTTTTTTTGGCTTGTGAATTTTATGTGAAATAAACGGAGCATTGTTGTTGTAATGTTGTAGCTGTCGCGGTGATGAAGTCAATAGACTGGCCCATGTTGCCCATGAATGGGCCAATCTAGCAAAATCAATGGTTTTGGGTTCGTTTTTTGCATGTTCTATTTTCCTGATTATTTGTAACCTAGGGTGTGCTTCTACTAATTCAACCTCACTAAAGTGTCCATGGCTCGTTAAAAAAGGTGTCCATGGCTTACACTCTGACCTTCTTGAAAAAAGGAGATCACCTGTATGGTCTCTGGCCCAATTTGAGCGTGGCCAATGGTTAGAAGCAAATAATAAAGTGGATCAAGAACAGGGAGACACCGATTTTTATGTGAAAAATTATTTTGGGGAAAAAATCACGACGTATGATGGCGATCTTCACTATATCAGAAAACATATTTACAAAAAACAGAGAGTTTCATGAGTCGTCAACTCTTCTCATGCGGCTTACAAGAGGTATATATAGTGGTATAAAACTAACTCAAGTCGAAAACGAAAACAAATCCGAAAAAGTAGAAGAATCCGTACCGCGGTGGCTCCGGCCTCCGCACCCTCCGAACTACGTCGTGAGCCTCCGTATGGATCAGGTCTATCGACGTGACGCTCCGTGTCTCCAAACCGTGACCTCTTTAAAATTCGGATCACATCTCAAATATCACTCATGCAAGTGCAGCTCCATAGCACTCTAGATCTAACAAATCTCATCATTATTTTTTACACAAAGTTAGATGTAACAAGATTAGGATTTGTCAAATTCTTCAGTGAAGCGATAATCATTACGGTTGTAGCGCTTGACAGACGTTATGACTAAAGCTATAAAAATAGAAAATCTGTGACATCAGGAAAAGGACTATGAAAACCATGGTTGTTAGCCTACCAATCTGTCAAGGAGTCGAATCTCTCTCTTGTGATAGCAGAAACGGATTAGTCGGTTTGTTCTTTGTCCTGTCAGAGTAGATCATAGAAATCGGTCTAAGCAATATTCTAGGGTGTTTGGTTTGAAGGACGGAACGGCGAAGTAATCTTTCGATCCTAGCTCCGAATTTAATCTACTTGTTTGGTTTGAGGAATGGGATGTGTTGATCCATCATCATCTCATCTATTGTAACTATAAATCTAGTAGTGCCATTCTACCAAATTTCTAGGATGAACCCACGATGGACCAAGGAAGAGGTGATCCCTGAAAGCAAATACCTTGGGTTGCTTAGTTTTGGCCATAAAGTATATTATAACCTTTCGTAAAGTTGAACATCATGATGGAAGTAAATGACAATCTCCTCAAGAAAAAGTAATTACATAACGATCTATAAATCATATAGAAAGGGAGGGGAGAAAAACAAAACTAGAGTAACACAAAAGTATCAATCCATGAAGCTAACGACCAGCTGATCCCTAGATAAATGATAAGTGATCAGCTCACGCTTGCAACGCAGTAGGTAGTTTTGCTCTGCACGGTGGTGAAGGCTCCCACCTCCAACGTGATGGAGCAGTTCATCTTGATGTCGAGGTCCCTCTTGTAGATGCCCAGCACGTTCACTCTCCCGGTGATCTCCGTGTAGCTCGTGAGGTTGTAGTCCTGGCCGAAGATGAGGTCGGTGAGGTTGACTTTGGGCGAGATCCGGTCGGCGAGCACGTCGAGCGTGACGTTCATCCGCACGGTCCGGTCGGCGCCGACCTCGCCGTCGGGCGCGTACGCCACGCCGACCGTCTCCCCCATGTAGTAGAAGTCCGTCTCGCTCCGGGCGAACCTGAACGAGGCCACGTTGGGGTTCTTGATGGAGATATCGGCGTTGAGCGTGGCGTTCACGGACACCGGGTGCTGCTCCGTGCCGAAGTCGCTGCCGACGTCCTCCAGCGTGACGCGGTTCATGGTGAGCACGGGCTCCTTGACCTTGAACACGGTGAGCGCGAGCACGAGGACGACGATGCCCGCGACGACCACGGAGGTGACGCAGCATCCGCAGCAGCAGAGCACGCACCGGCGCTTGCGGAGGTACTGCATGGAGCGCCAGCGCTTGGTGGTCGTCGCGCCGGCCTCCTCGGCCTCGATCATGCCGTCGCTGGCCGCCGGGTGGACGGACGGGGACGGGTGGGCGAGCGGCCTCGTCGGCTCGCTCTTCTCTTCCGCCGAGGCCGCGTTGTACGGCCCGGCGGTCGCCATGGTGTGGGATGGAACTTCGGAAGGGTGGCTGTTTTTGAGTTCCGTTCGGAGCGAATGATTTTTGTTTCACGGGGTTGTTGCGGTCTTTATACGGTGGATCTTGCGCAAGTCGTTGTGGACTGGGCGGGCCGCGGTACGTGCACTTGTTTCCTGTGACGGAGCTAACACGGACGACGCTCGACTTGACTTCGCCGTCTATGGTTTGCTGCTTAATAAATGTGCTATGCAATGCTTCGGCTGACATAAATTGACTCGCGGACTTTCTATTCCACCTCGATCTGTAAAAAAAAGTCGTGAAATTAGTGCTACATACACGTCATGTAGTGTACTGTGGCTAAACATTTCCGTGTATGAGATCAGTGGTACTAAACACGATGGAAACAGAGCACGGTTTGAGCGTCGTTGTTAGTGTCTTATGGATTCTGGATTTGATTCGCGTTTTGAGAACGAACGCCTGTAGGCTGCACCG
Source organism: Hsuehochloa calcarea (assembly GCA_036346395.1). Lineage (NCBI taxonomy): Eukaryota > Viridiplantae > Streptophyta > Magnoliopsida > Poales > Poaceae > Hsuehochloa > Hsuehochloa calcarea. The sequence goes on along the minus strand of CM070594.1, from coordinate 61,128,111 downwards.
TGCACGTACAGACGACGGATTGGAGGCTGACATGCCGAATGGAACACTGTCACCAAGTAAACCGAGACGATTTGGTCGTAGAAAGCATGCGCCTTTCGTCAAAAAAAAAAAAAAAACCTGCCCTGACGAGAAGGCTTAATCCGTTCAAGTGAGTGGTCAAATTTGACTGTAAACACTTGACTTGGTAGTGACCGGCTATAATATTGTTCTCAAATACTCCCTCCGGTTACAAAAACAAATTGTTATGAATATGTGCGACTTTAGATACTTTAGCTATCGATAATTTTTAAATATTTAGATTAAATACACAAAAATCGTAGATGCAAATTTATATCAAAAAATATTTTTATAATGTTACAGTTTTATAAGATTTTATAAGTATATTGTAATAGTAATTAATTATTAAAATTGTATTGTTAAAAGGCCGATCGATGTTCAAAAAGATTTGTTTTGGTCGACGGAAGTGGGTTCAGTATTTGGACGCATCTTCTCTCTGGTATAATCCCTCGTTGTCCGTACGTCACAAGCCATTTTAGTGACGTGTAGTTTTCTGTCTTTATGTGAACTCTTTAAAAGGGCGCGAGAAAAGAATAAGCAGAAAAGACACTGATCCAAGCTGCCGCCAGAACCACGCGGAGACATGGGCAAGGCGCTCCTTCACTTCCCCAGCGTCCCGCCGATACCGGCGTCGGACATGCCGTCCACCGTGCAGAACCGAGAGGATCGGTCGTACAAGGCGCGGGCCAGTCAGTACGCGCGCATCGCGGAGGCGAGCGGCGTGCTGCTCAATGTTGATTAATCCTTGCTCTCTATTCCCCTGTGTTTATTATTTTAATTTCTTTTACATGTGAAACGGCAGTATTAGGTGCAGATTTTAGTTGTGTCGTAGGAGTGAGGCAATAAGTAGTCTTTCATTGCAGCATATAACGCTAGTAGTTATATATGTATTAAGCTTTCAGTTACTCATTTTTGTTAGAATAAAAGGGGAAGAAAAGCAAAGAAAATGCTACGGCAGTTTAGTAGCACAAAAAATCAGTTTGTGTTCTGTTTGCTGTCCACGCTAACGTGTGTGTTCTCGTGTCCAGGCGTTCGAGCGTTTGCGTCGTAGACACCGGTGAGTTGGCTATCAATTGGTATTAGAGCCGAGTAGCTTTGATCTTTGGCGATAGCGTGCGACGGTTCACGTTCTTCTACCAGGTCGTCTCCGGTGCAAGGCGACGGCAGCACTACTCGCATGATCAATCTCGGTGGAAATGGCGATCGCGAGATTGGATCTGACAGCAACGACGGCCAAGAGCGTGTGGTGTAGCGGGTGGTAAGGGAGACGATGGGATCGATGGTCTACCCAACGCTGACGCGAACAAACTACACCGACTGGGCCCTTGTGATGAGGGTGAATCTGCAGGCACAAGGCCTGTGGGAGGCGATCGAACCTGGCAACGCCGACTACCCCGACGACAGACTGGCGCTGTCCGCCATCCTCCGTGCTGTGTCTCCGGAAATGCTGTCCATGCTGGCGGTGAAGGACACAGCCAAGCAGGTGTGGGACGCTGTGAAGACGATGAGGGTGGGCGTCGAGCGCGTCCGTGAGGCGAATGCACAGAAGCTTCGCAAAGGAGTTCGAGGATATCGAATTCGAGGATGGTGAGTCGGTGGACGACTTCTCCATGAGAATCACGATACTCATCAACAATCTCCGGATCCTAGACGACACGTTGGAAGAAGAAAAGGTAGTTAAGAAATTACTTCGTGTTGTGCCACCCAGGTATACACAGGTGGCAATCTCGATCGAGACACTGCTTAACTTGAGCACGTTGTCGATCGAAGAGCTCACCGGTCGGCTTCGATCAGTAGAGCAGCGCTATGCGCGCGACGACTCAGGCAGCTCTGGTGGGCGTCTGCTCCTCACTGAAGAGGAGTGGCTCGCACGCGCTAAGAAGAGGGAGCAACGCGATAGCCCCTCCGGCGGGATAACCGTTATCGTGGCAAGTCACGTGGCCATGGGCGCGGCAAAGGCGTGCATGACGGTACGGATGGTCGCTCGTCAAATGTGTGCTGTGATATGTCGCAGGTTCATTGCTACAACTGCGACAAGTACGAGCATTACTCCAGGGACTGCCGCAAGTCTAAGCGCGCCGAGCAAGTTAATCTAATCCAGGTTGACGACGACGACGACGAACATATGCTTCTCATGGCGCAGGTGTGCGCGCTCACCGAGGCTTTCGTAGGCGCAGGCACTGACGTGGTGCACGCGCAAGTGCATGTAGGGCGCGAGGAGGACGACTATGATGACGCTTAGTACCTGGACACCGGTGCCAGCAATCACATGTCTGAGTGCTAGGCAAATTTCGCAGAGATGGATGAGGGTGTCACTGGCTTCGTCAAGTTCGGCGAACTCGGTGGTGGACATACGCAGGCGTGGCACCGTCCTGTTCACCGCCAGAACAGGGAGCAGCTTGCGCTAATGGGGGTATACTACATCCCACGATTGCGCGGCAACATAATGAGTCTCGGGCAGCTCGACGAGAACGGCTACCACACGCTCATCCAGGACGGCGTGGTCACAATTCGCGACCGGCAGCATCACATACTTGCTCGGGTAAACCGCACTAGCAACTGACTCTATGTGCTCACCCTCAACATTGCACAGTCGGTTTGCCTGTCTGCGCGGCGCGGTGACAGCGTGTGCCGATGTGCATTGGGCGTGGGAGCTGACAGCGTATGGCGGTGCGTGGCGACACGGCGTAGCGCGCGCGTGGAGTGGTGAGGCAGAGCGCACAACTGCGGTGCGGAGGGCGATGGTGGCTCAGGCGCACACTTCGGCGACGCAGTGTGGGGCGATAGCACTTGTGGCGATGGGGCGGCGGCATTGGCCGGAGGTTCACGCGGAGGTGCCGCGAGCGGCGCGCGTGATAGGTAGTGGGGCATGCGACGGTGGTTTCGGCCCGAACAACGCCGACGGCAGCTCGGCCTAGGGCTCGTGTGGCGAGGCTCCGGGCGCGGTAGTGCGTTGGCACGCCTCGGGGACACACAGGCGCAAGGCACAGCGGCTGCGCGAACAAATGACACGACGTCAGGCCGGCGGCCAGTGGCACGAACGTGGCGCGAGGGGTGTGACAAGCGACACTACTAGCGGCGTGGGCGGCCTGCAGGGCGCGCACGGGTGGCTTGACGAGCACCAACGTCAGGCCAGCAGGGCCGCTCAAGGGAGCGCACGCGTGGCTTAGTGGCCGGTGGCATGGCGCGACGGACGCACGGTGCCACCACATGAGGCACCAGGCGACATGAGGCAGTTAAGCATATACTCTGGTACATTACTGGTACGCGGAGCAATGACTGTCGTTATGCGAAGGAGTTAGAAGAGTCACGGTTTATCAGCTACAGCGATAGCGACATGGCCAGCTACGTCGACGAAATCAAGAAATCGCATCAAGGATTAGGGGGTGTTTATTGATTAATCCTAGCTGCCTATTCCATTGTGTTTATTGTTTCAGTTTCTTTTGCATGTGAAACGACAGCATTAGGTGCAGGTTTTAGTTGTGGAGTAGGAGCGGGGCAATAAGTAGCCTTTCATTGCAACATATAACACTAGGAGTTATATGTGTATTAAGCCTTCAGTTACTCATTTTTGTTAGAATAAAAGGGGAAGAAAAGCAAAGAAAATGCTACGGCAGTTTAGTAGCACAAAAAATCAGTCTGTGTTATGTTTGCTGTCCACGCTAGCGTCTGTGTGTTCTCGTGTCCAGGCGTTCGAGCATTCGCGTGCGTAGACACCGGTGAGTTGGCTATCACTCAACATGTACGAGTGGTTGGAGGCGAGGGCCGTGAATGCGCTCCGGAAGGGCGTTTGCATCCGGAACTGCCCGACGCCGCCGGTGTACTGCGTCGGCCCGACTCTGAGTGGCACCCGTGCCTCTGTCAGCAGCGCCGTCTACTACACAGCAAGAACACTGGAACACTTGAGACGAAGGTAAACACACAAGATAACAGTTTTGGTGCTGCACATCAGCTTTTTCTTATATTTTCTTCTTCTTTTACGCTCCACACACAGAACGTGCCCACTAGTGCCATCCTGTGACTAGCACATAACTAGCGCATGAACTCAGCCATAACCGAAGCACTTAATGCTCACAGCACTAATGCAAAACAAGAAACAGGAAAAATATTACCAGTAATAAACACAAGAAAAAACAGCTCATATGATTAATCAACAAACACCCTCTAATTCATGATACACTTTCTTGATCTCGACGATATCGATCCTTTTGTGCGGCTCCTGGAACCTGACGCGGCCCAGTGCCTTCGTCAGAATGTCAGCTAGTTGCTCTTCGGTCTTGATGTACTCCACCTCAACTTTGTTGTCTTCAACGCTAGCGAGGATTAAAATACCTATATATTACTTTAATACATAATTAAAAGATCATATGTCTTCGTGGTCGTAACCCCTAAGGCTAATGACCCCGTGGTCGTTAGGATTCTAGAGGTTACTTATGGGTACCATAGTTGGATGAGGTACTGTACCTAGTCCCTGACCAGATGATTGCTCGTAGAAGCCTTGAACTGGCATCTGGATCTAATTCCAAGTATATATTCTTAAAGTGTGACAAATGAAACACATGGCATATTTGTTCCATACCATGTAATGGTTCATGTTCCCAAGACACTGACAATAACTACTATACGGTTGAGAGTCCCACAGACGCTAACCGACTACCGCCATCGTTTCATTAATCAGAATCGACCCCCGACCGACACGGCCACTTCTAACAGACGTCTTCTCTAGGAGTAACTGTCACCTCTTTGATGGTTATTTAAAAATGGAGCACGGAGGAACTATGGCATCGGGTTGAAGCATCACAATCAACACTAGATTCATGTTACAACTATGATTTAATAGCATAGTAAGCATTACTCTTAGTGTAATTAGGATTAGTCCACTGTCTTGTCGAAGGCACCCATGTAAAGGATCCAGTTCATAGCAATAAAAAGCAATCACATTCTCTTCCAAGAACTCTTTACCATTTTCCTCTATTTTATTTCGTATGATCGGCTACTCGATCGTCGACAGCTGGCGCCGTCCGTGGGGGAGAAGGCGTTGGGTTTTTGAAGTTCACTTTGCTTAAGCATTCTTCATTCACTCCTTTCGCTCCGTCATCACTCATGCGAACATGGCAGGGATTTGGGACGATGAAAACTGGTTCGACTTGGCGGACTACTCCAACCTCGACATGGACGCATGCATGCGCGCCATGGAAGAAAATGAGATATCGTCCTCATCCTCCTTTGCTGGCTCGCCACACGTTGAGACCAGCGAGATCAACCGGATAGATGAGGATTTACCACCACCATCCATGGCGCTTCTAGAGGAACATGTTATTCCGACCAGTTCGGAACATCCGAATGCCTCTACAAACCTGGTCAATCCGACTGGCAAGAACGACGATACTAGCCCAACATTAGAGAATCAACGTACTCTCGATGTTATCATGGGCGACCGGTATTCGCCAACGACTCTTACATATTTCGGGGGCCAACCGACACTTGGTGAGAGTATCAATGAAGTTACCATTGCAACTGGTCGAAGGAAATGATAAAGCTCAGCATACGATCGGCAATCCGTCAGATCAGGTTGAATCCACCACAAAGTCTGCCAGAGGTGGTATTCTCCGACTGCTCTCCGTCGTGGAGGCTCCTTGCCGAAGCTTTGGAACGTTTTCCTGTTGAAAATAAAATTTAATTATTTTCTGGAATTTGAAAAGCTTTCCCATAATTATTTTAAAGTCAAAATAAATTATGTGCAAAAAAATTAATTACCAATTATGAGTTGAAAATATATTATTTAAGTCCAACTCGACTTAGAGAATTTTTGTGAATTTTTTCATATTTGTTGGACTTCATTTGCTATTTTCTAAAGCTTAAATGGATTATCTGAATTATTTAAATCAGTAAATCTCTCGAAAATCTAGAAACAGTGGTCGGGCCGAATCTTTCCCCGGCCCACGGCCTTTTTCCTTCCACGCCGACCTGATCGTGCTGGCCTTTCCTCTCTCTCCCGTCCGACCCCACCTGTCATCCCCGACCTCCCTCTTTGTCTTCCTCTCGGCTGAAACAGAGCACCGCCTGATCCGGTCGATTAAACTGCATTGAATCGTCCGTTTCCACTCGAGATAGTGCACTATAATTACCACGATCACCTTTCTCTCACGACCGCACTCAATTGACCGTTTCTCCATCAACAACCAACGGGATAAGATGGCATTGGCGGCTATCTCTGTGTCTCGCTGAGGAGAAGATCAACAAAGATAAGAAGGCTCCGTTCAAGTCCATGTATGTGGGTCCACCCCATAGCAAAAAGAAGAAGCAATCAAGATTAGGGGGGAAATGTTGGATATTAATCTTGATTGCCATTGTATTTGCATGTGTTCATGCACGTCGTGAGTATTAACTTGCATATAGTTAGCTAGTTAGTCCACCGACGGTGCTGCATGAGAGTGTTTGTTGCATGCTGTATGCTAGTAGTGCATGAGAGCAAGTCATGCGCGTGTATGCGGCGGCTGCTAGTTGAGGCTGCTAGTAGTGCATGCGCGTGTGGTAGTTGGCGAGTCTTAGGCCAAGCAGTTTCTCCGGGCGTGCATGTGTTGCTCATGTATTTAAGCATCGCTAAGTTTAGTTGAAGATGAGAAGAAGTACAGAGGGGAAATGTAGCTCGACTGTTTTGTGTTTGTGAAAAACACATATTGAGTGAGGGAGTGATCCCAACACTACTTCTTCACCTCCGGCGCCGCGGCCCTCGTTCTCCACTTTCATCTCTCTATCCTGCACACGAGAACCACGGCGAGTTTCCGCGACATGGGAGAAGAGCCAGTGCGCGTGCGGGGTATCGTCGCGTTTCCAGCAACGCACGTCTTGCTGCCAATAATGGACTGTGACGACAAGGCCTACGAGGGATTCTCGAGCACGTCCATTCACTGATGTGGCATCTAGCAAATATATTGAACTGATGCAATAACGCGGAATGAATAGAACTATATAACATGTCACATAACCCTGGTTACACTTGCGCAAATTAGAGGATGGGGCCATGGAAGGCATCTAAAAAAAACAGAAAGAAAGAAAAAAAAAAAAAGGAGAAAGGAGAGAGGATGGAGGGTGTAGCCTTGCAGGATTCATTCGCCATTTCTGCAAGCCTGCAGCAATGTAAAATGGCCTGGATGTACTGGTCCATTCCAATTGGGCTGGGAGAGATATAGCCCCAGTAAACAAGCTATAAGCCTTATAACCCAAGTAACGCACGCAAACAAGCGCATTATTCGTTTTGGGTCCAGCCTTTTTGAAAGGAGGGAAAATCAATTGCAGACTCTTTGTGGGTTCGAAGAAGAAAATCTAAGACTTCTTGGGATGTAGACGGCGGATTAGGATTAATGCACGTGATCTACGGTGCTAAAACATCAGTAACGATATTCACCGTCCAATAAAAAAAAGTCAAGGGCGAGATCAAACACCACAATGTTTTTCTAGTTCCAGTGTTTTTACTACAGTAAATCACTGTAGTATTTTCCGGGTTGCCACAGTGTTAGCACGGTGCTAAAGCACCGTTGTTTCACAAAATACTGTTTGCAGGGTGGATCTCTACTGTAAACACAGAGTATTCGGATCCTGTATGTAGCCATCAGTGTACGAGTCATGTACTCGTGTTGGCTAAACAGCCGGAACAAAACAAACGACGATCCATCTCAGCGTCACACTCCAGATGTCGTTGCCACAAAGATTTTTCATCGATACTAATTGATTTGCTAAAAACAAAACCACAAATACAACGTCCAGTGATTTGTTTGACTAGTAGATAGTACTAGAACGGGCTATGTTAGGACGTGGCATGTATTACTGTTGCATCCACATCGTATGATTAATGATCAGTTATGAGGTACAGTTGTTGTACAGTGAGATGGACTAAGAGACGCATATCATATAAGATTTGCATAATTAAGTGTTATTCCATACTATATTGTATTAAACATAACTATACCGTGGACATGATATATACATGTGGTATGTATGTACAGAGCATACGTAGGCCAGGAAGAGCGTGTGTGGCATACCGATCATAGCGCTTGTGTGAGCAGGTTGCGTTATACATGGTAGAAAATTGTGTCCTCATGCATTGGCCTGTCCGTGCAGTCAGGACTGTATTGAAACAACCCGAAAATTCCAGTTTTTTTTTTTTAGTTTTTGACTTGAATTTGATTTCCTTTTCCAATTCGGAAAGTCTTTCCCTCTCCCTCTTCCGCTTTCCCTTTTCGACTTTCTGTTTCCCTCATCCCAGAGACGCCTTTTCTCCAGGGCGCTAACTCCCCTGCCTTCTTCCCCAGTGCGTCATCAATCTCGCGCCACCTTCGTCTTCACTCCCATCAGCACTGCCTCGCATCACGCCAAAACTTCACCACCTCACCTTGCCACCTCGTCGCCTACTTTTCCCCTTCTCCGGCGCTGATTGCGCACAACCGCCTCTCTGTTGCAACCGCCTCTCTGCTGCCACAGCCTTACCTAGGCTATGAAAGCCCTTCTAGGGTATGTCTTTCTCTCCATCCCCAATTTTAGTAAACCCCATAGCCTCCTTTCTTCCTCAACGCTGGTAAATCGTAGGAATTGTTGCCGCCCCCTTCTGTCCCTCCTAGTGAGCCACAACCAAATTCTTCACCTCCTTCCTTCCTCGTTCCAATTAAATCCAACCCTAGCACCCTCTCATGCTCGCAAACCCACCCTCACCTCCTTGTTCAACCCCATCGCACCTAACTTGCCGGCGCCGAGTCCCTTCGCCGCACCGCCCATGGCTCATGCCAACACGCCACCACAGGCCACCCCGAGCTACACCACCACCTCTAACAGACTCACCTTGGCCCGCCAGTGCTCTAGCACCAGCCACCTTGGCTGGAAACTCGCCGAAGCGTTGCCGCATTGTGAGAACCTATGAGATTTAACTTGTAATGCTTAACTCTCCAATTGGTCCTAGTATCACAAATTTAATTTTTCGCTCTCGGTGTATTATGTACCTCCCAAGAGCGGTACATATACACCATCAAAAACATCAATATCAATCCATACACAAGTTCTTACAATATCGAAACTTCATAATTTACAACATATTGAACTTACAAGGTTCAGTTTCATACAAAAGGGTTGACCGGCCAAATAACAAGATGAAATAACAAGTACGCAGTGGAAAACAGTGAATAAGCTAAAATAAAAACATGAATTAATCATAAATAAAGTCCCAATGGCTTGCCATAACTCGCAGGACAACCGACTGGGTTCAAACCATAGCAAATCGACATTCCTGCGCAATCTTTCTTACGCGATTCAATCTCGATACCTGCTGTCAGATTAGTAAATAAAAGAAAACAGTGAGTACACGAATGTACTGCGCAAGACTTTACCAAGCCTATACATAGCTACATGCAAGCTCTACTCAAAGGAGAAGGTTATATGGTTCATTTTCAGCACAAAGTAATATTTCAATTGAATACAAGTAGTAGATTCAAGTTGCAAGTTAGAAAATATTTTTAATATTTCAAATAACAGTGGGCAATTAACATTAGACATCAACAGAACATCTACAGGTGGCTGCCCCTACAGCACACAAACATAGTATGAGAAACCATTCTCAATACCACTCGATCAAGTTTTAACTTAAAATTCTAAAATGTTGAGTTTAATTCTTGCAGGAAATAATCAAGCGTCGTCATAACCAAGAACGTGGCTACTCGAGTAGATTAAACCCTGCAGGGGTGTACAACTTTACTTACATATCAGACCGCTCCTTTTGCCAAGCTATTTAGCACACTTACTTAGGTATGCCGGCAGAACTAAGTTCTACGAGACGTTTTTCAATATAATGCATTAACTACGAGTCGCTCGTATGGATAGAAACACATACGTTGTGTCAGAGTCACCGATAAAGTTTTGGTCAACTACCCCTTGGGGTAAAACCTTAGACAACTACCGATACTCCTCGGGCTGGAGGACCTAAACTGGAACCCACCCCACACACCCACACAATAGAATATTTTTTTAACACAACATACACACACACTCACCACCTGCGACTAGGAGTTAACACACATCAAAGTACTAAGTCAAAAGCGGTCACATATGTTCCTCATGTGGATACATGCAATAGTGCTTGGATCAATGGCGTAAGTAATTCGGTCCTTGTTGACTTGGCACAAACCATTCACACCCGAAAATCATATCATACATACCATTTGCCCAACTCCAAATCGTTTTCTTTTCATTTTTAGTTTTCTAAATAAAATAGCAGAGGGTGCTGGATATAACATAATAAAATAGCTACTGTAGCCTTATCTACCACTGAAGCAGAATATATGACTATTTCTGAAGCTTGTAAAGAAGCTATTTGGTTGAGAGGTTTATACACTGAGCTTTGTGGAGATAATTCTTGTACTACTATATTTTGTGATAGTCAGAGTGCTATATGTCTTACAAAGGATCAAATATTCCATGAGAGAACAAAGCACATTGATGTGAGATATCACTTTATTTGAGGTGTTATTGCTCAAGGTGATGTCAAGGTGTGCAAGATAAGTACTCATGATAATCTAGCTGATATGATAAAGCCAGTTCCTGTTACTAAGTTTGAGTTTTGCTCAAGCTTAGTTGGTATTACAGTTTAGTCCTAGAGACTAATTGGTGCACGGTGATTTTTATCTTATTGTGGAGTTATTTGGCGATTGATGATTCTTTATTTTGCTACAAGAGGAAATTCGTCTCAAGGTGGAGATTTTTGAGATATGTGATCCGAATTTCTAATGTTGTCGAATTCAAACTTACCATATTAGTGGATTAGTTTTCTTACTTAGACTTCAAGTCATGTTACCCCTTTATATACCTCTTATAAGCCGCACGGAGAGAGTCGACGCCTCATTGTAATCCCCTGCGATTTGTAAACACTCCTCGTATAGTGATCATCGTCGGTTGACGCCCGTAATTTTTTTCTATAAGAGTTTTTCACGTAAAAATTCGTATCTTATTTTGTCTCTATTTTTTTTCTAACATTGAGCTCGACGAGGGTGCTATATTTTCCATTTTCATTAAGAAGATAATGATACTATTTTTTTTCTATTTTGCTCAAGAAGAAGGCAAAAGAGCCAAAAACTCAGATGCGGCTGGCAGGGTCCATGCAAGGGTACGATAAATAAATGTTGAGAGCCGAGGATGTGGCAGCGAAGGTGATTTGGCTGATGGACTCCGATGGAGGGAGGAGGGAGCTCCGGGAACAGACGCGGGCAGCCACATGCGGCGGGCAAAGGAGGCGTTGAACGACGGCGGGGAGTCCAGAACAGCGTTGCTGCACACTTGCGAGACAGTGGAAAAATGCTGACGAGAAAGGTAAAAAGTCGAACTGGATGAATTTGTAGCTTCTACAAAAAGCGGTGGTGATCTCAATTCTTTTTACTGTTCTTTAAGGAAAAAATGCATTGTTGTGTTGTGATGTTCCTTTTTGGAAGAAAAAAAAAATCTTTCGGAGCCGGTGGTGTGTCTAGGATTTCTTGAATGCGTGTTTAGAGTTAACCAAATTAGAGTACTCATTGCTCTTACCAAAAACATCTCAAAATAATTTATAGATGGGACTAGCCGTCGCCCTGCTAACGGTGTTGCAATGCCTCCTGCTTGTCGCGCTGCCGCACGCTCGCCAGCACTACTTCCCTGCTTATCTATGATGTCTCCCTACTTGCCCGCGCCACCTCCGGCCCTCCATCGCCTCCCACCTGCTTGTTCTTGCGCCGAGGCCTCGCATGGGCAAGGGCGCTTCCGCCGACTTGAACTCGGAGTCTCAATTCAGCGAAGATAGAGAACAGGCGCCCACATACACACACTTCAGGCGCCCACATACACACACTTAGTGTTTAGTTCCATGGATGAGGGTGGATAGGATGGTCCTATCTAGCCCTGAGACTTGGGCCGTGCTTTTCTGGGCCGGCCCGAGGACCGGTCGGTATGGCAGGCTGGCATGTGACGGGCCAGGCTGACATGTGACGGGCTGGATCGGTACAGCATGAACGATTGGGCCAAGCCTAAGGATGCAACCCGTTGGGTGGTACAACACAGCTAGTTAGGCCAGCCCGGCATGAAAGAGGCCTAGTAGGCCAATCCCTCCCCTGGCCTGGCCCAAGCCCAACCCCCCCTCCTGGCTCCAAAGTTCCAATCCCCAATTCCTCAACCGCCTTCCTCCCTCAGTCCCTCTCCCACCCAACGCGTCGTCGCTAGCCGCCCTCCCTCCACTCCTCCAGCTGTCTCCCTCCCTCTCCGGCTCTCCCTCCCTACACGCCGCCACCCTCCCTCCACTGCTCCAGCCGCCTCCCTCCCTCTCCGGCACTCCCTCCCTCTCCGGCACTCCCTGCACCGCTGGCCACCTCCCTCCCTCCAACCGCCTCCTCTCCTCCTTCCACACTCGCTACGGCCGAGTCCCTTGATGCCCCCTTCGCTGCTGCTGCCACCACCACCACCAGGGGCGAATCCACCGTGGGTGCTCGAACACCCCCTCCTCCTACCACCGTACCCCTAGTACCCACTGAGGCCTGACTCCTGAGCACCGGCGAGCTGCTCTGCTGCGGTAGATGGAGGTGGAAGAATGCCGGAGGCAGAACCACGGAGGTTGAAGAAACAAGAAAGCATGTGGCTTAAGGGCTAAGGCCCAGTCGGCAGACGGTGGCCCAGCCGGTCCAAATACAAATATACAATCAGAGAAGAGAAAACATCAGGAAGATAAGGTCTCCTCTGGCTTACCGAGGACTGATTCGCCCAAATTCGTGAGAGGAGATACAGACTCACCTAGGAGGACCGAGCCACTTGGCAGCCCGGCGCGGGCCGTGCGGCAGAGGGGAGGTGGTCGGCAACTCGGCGCGGAGGGGGAGGCCGGAGGTGGTCGGCGACTTGGTGGCCCAGTGCAGAGTGGAGGAGGCGGTCGGCCACTTGGCACTCGGTGGCGGGGCACGGGCGGGCAAGGCCGCGTGGAGCCATGGTGGCTGGCGCCTGGCCTGGCGGCATCGGCGCATCGCATCGCAGCAACTCGGGCTCGACCGCTTGGCCGAAGTAGCGACTAGCGAATGAAGAGGGCCAAGAGGCCAGAGGGTGAACGAATCATTGAATCTCCAACCTTTTGTGGCTGTGCCTGACTACCTGTGTTGTGCGTGTGCGGCTCAACGGCTGTGAGGTGATCAGGTGAGGCCGTGAGGGTGAGGCAATGAATTTGTGATTGTGATTTGTGAATCCCCATTTTTTTTGTTTGTTGCATCTTGCAAATGTAGGTAGATACTAGACATTAGACTTGAAGATTAAATGATTAATGAATTGATTATCGATGCACATGTTTAATTGGTTGTTGTTGTTTAATTTATGATCGATGAATTGATACAAATTGTTGTTCAATTGACAGTAGCCATTAGCCAATTTATTTAATTAGTGGTTGACTGATTGTTATTTAATTTTTCTTAGATTTATGAAAATAGAGAATCGAACTTTGCATAAATATTTTTCAAATAATGCAACTAGCATTAACCCTCAAACAAAATTGCCGCTCGCTCAAGGTGGGACCTAGGCTGGTACGATACGACAATAGCATATTGTGCCTTGAATCATGTCTGAGCCTCACCGAAGACGAGTCATGCCGGCATGGCGAGAGGTGATCGTGCCGCACGGCCCGAAGCGCGGTGCCGTGGCATGCCGCACCGACTCCCAGCTCTCCTATCCGGGTTTGTTCGGTTGAGTGGGTGAGAGCATCTCATCGTGGATGAGTCCATCCACACAAGAAGAATATTCCCTCGTTGTGGTAGATAGCACCAGAAAAGGAAAAAAAAAATGCCGGATGAGCTCATCCCACCGTCTGCGCGCCTCACGTGTAGGCAGGCGACCCCACGGTCCGTATTCGCTCACCTTCCAAATGCAACGAGTTCACTCACCCATGAGTCCATGACCCACCCAGTAACCTCTCTCTCTCATTTGGCTGCGTCAAGGAAGCACAGGCGACCCGCGGCAGGAGGCCGGGGAGGAAACAAGGAGGCCGCGACGAGGGCGACGAGGCGGCGAAGAGATTGCACCAATTAAATTTAAAATCAAATACCCAGAATGTATTTATTTGCGACATACTCAACCCAGTTATAAAAAAAGTCATCCTTATATTTTCAATAGTTAAAGATAACATTATCTTTAACATATACTAGAGACAACATCGTCAATAGATAGTATCCAGTACACTCTCTGACATTTATATTTTATAACTTTTCTTTAAAACGGGTCTATATGTCAACTAGAGTAGATTAATATATCAGGTCTTGTTTCGCGTGTACGACAGTCTCTTCAGGAAGAGACGATCTGTACTCTCTCTCCCCCCTTCTCTTTTCCATGTAGAATTTTGTTGACGTGGTATAATTAAGAGACAACAATAAATACACTATTAGAGATGCCCTAATGCGATTAGTCAAATTGTATCAATCTTGATGAAATATATTATATAAGATATATAGTTTGGATATACAAAAATATTACGAGTAAATTTGTCATCGGAAATACTTTCACAACATTACACTAATATAACCTGTTTTTGAAGATACGTCGATGAAATTTAGTGGACAAAGTGACTTTAAAAAATAGAAAACTATTTTCTGTTGTGATCAGATGGAGTAGAAATTTGAACATTCGGAATTCACGAAGAAAATTTAATTTTATACTATACTATACTATACTAATCTTGAATTCAAGGACAATTGCACTGGCCAATCGGCTACTTTGTATTTTAAAAAAGCTTTTTTGAACTGACTACAAGCTTTTTTATACAAATCTTGATGTAGCAGTGCCACATCAAGATTTATTCATTTCTGTTTCAGGAAGAACGAAGCATTATCATCAAACCATTGCATGTTGTCTTGAGCTGAAGAGTTCATCCGGTGGGATGCATTATGCGCCAAACAGTGCAAACAAACACGCACGATCCTTCTGTTCTATGTGCTGCCAGGTGATCATCGTTCGTAACACCTGTCAAATGGACAGAACTGAACCGGTATTCTCATATTTTTAGTCGGAACAAAACCAGCACTAAATGAATGGTACGTACAACCACAAGTTCCAACTTGTGGCCACAAATGATGCGGATTGTAAATATAGACACGTTTGCAGCTTCGCTCTGGAAAGCTCACTTCATCGATCAGTTAGTTCATCCGCCTCCCAGAGACACATCGCAAAATGAGCGCGGCAAACCAACGCTGCAATGGAAACCCGCAGAAGCTGGTCATCATCTACCCCTCGCCGGGCACAGGCCATTTGAACCCCGCGGTGGAGCTCGGCAGGCTGCTTGTGTCGCATGGCCTCGCGGTAACTATCGTTGTGCGTGGCCAGCCGGCCGGGGACGTCCCCGTAGCCGCCGCGTCTTCCGCCACCGGCGACGCTTCAGCCAACCCCTGCCTCTCGTTCCACTGTATCCCGGAAGTGTCGCTCCCGTCCGACGCGCCGGAGGAGGGTGACCTTGTGGCCCAGGTCTTCGCGCTCACCCGCGCCTCCAACCACGAGCTCCGTGATTTCCTCCGGGCAGCCATCCCGACCGTCCTCCTCCTCGACTTCTTCTGCAGCAGCGCCCTCGACGTCGGCGCCGAGCTCGGCATCCCAACGTACTTCTTCTACACCAGTTGCACCGCCAGCCTTGCCTTCTTGCTCTACTTGCCCGTCATCCACGGGAAAACCGCTCTGAGCTTCCGGGACCTCGGCGGCGAGCTCGTGCACGTGCCGGGCGTCCCTCCGATACCGGTGAACGACCTCCCAGTTGCCCTCCTCGACCGGAGCAACCCGAGCTATAGGCACTTCCTCGCCTTATCTGAACAGATGTGCAAGTCCCGTGGCGTTATTGTGAACAGCTGCCGCTCCCTGGAGCCGCGCGCCACCGACGCCGTTGTCTCCGGCCTCTGCACGCCCCCGGGGCAAACGACAGCGCCTATCTACTGCATCGGCCCGCTGATAAAGTCGGAGGTAGTCGAGAAGCACCGCGAGGAGTGCCTCGCGTGGCTGGACACGCAGCCGAAGGCCAGCGTGCTGTTCCTCTGCTTCGGCAGCATGGGCCGGTTCAGCGCCGAGCAGACCAAGGAGACGGCGGTGGGGCTGGAGATGAGCGGGCAACGGTTTCTGTGGGTCGTGCGCAGCCCGCCGGGCGACGAGCAGCCGGTCGAGCCTGATCTCGACGCACTCCTCCCGAAGGGCTTCCTGGACCGGACCAAGGACAGGGGGCTGGTGGTCAAGTCGAGGGCGCCGCAGTGGGATGTGCTGCAGCACGGCGCGGTGGGTGGGTTCGTGACGCACTGCGGGTGGAACTCGATTCTGGAGGCGGTCATGGCGGGCGTGCCCATGCTGGGTTGGCCGCTGTACGCGGAGCAGCGGATGAACAGGGTGTTCTTGGTGGAGGAGATGCGTCTGGCCGTGGCGGTGGAAGGGTGCGAGGAAGGAATAATCGTGACAGCGGAGGAGATCGAGGAGAAGGTCAGGTGGCTAATGGGTTCAGACGGCGGGAGGGAGCTCCGGCAGCGGACGCTGGCGGCCATGAGGGAGGCGAAGGAGGCGCTAATCAGCAACGGCGGGGAATCCAAGACGGCATTGCTGAAGCTCGTGGAACAATGGAAACTAAGGCCGAGGTTACCACTTTGGTTTAGTGCGACAGGTACTGCTCTGGAAAGGCATTCTGTTTTATTAGTTTGCATTTCACTGTAACGGTCTAGATTAAAAGAAAGAGTTCACGTCAAATACAATAAAACTGAAATTTAGAATAAAAATCAAAATAAAACCAGCAATTTCACATATATACAAGTTCCTAAATAAAAGATTCAATATCAAATACAATAAAACTAAATTTCAAAATAAAATAAAAATAAACAATTCGATTTCTATACGAATTCTTAAGTAAAATTTCTAAATAATTATAATTCAGAATAAAAAATGGCAATTATATATGTACACGAAATACAACAAAAAAACTAAAATTCGGAATAAAAGTAAAATAAAATTAGCAAATTATTTTTGATACAAATTCCAATAATTATAATTCAGAATAAATAATAAATAATAATTAGCAATTAGATTTGTATACGAAACTCAAGAAAAAATAACTAAAATTTAGAATAAAAATAAAATAAAATAAATAATTTGATTTCAATACGAATTCCAAAGTAAAATCCCAAAATAACCGTAATTCGGAATAATTTTTTTTAAAAAATTATCAATTGGATTTGGATACGAATTCCAAGAAAAGAATTGAAATTCGGAATAAAAAAAATACAATTTGATTTCCATATGAATTCCAATGTAATATCCCTAAATAAATAAAATCCAGAATAAATTAAATAAATTTAGCAATTTGATTTGTATGCGAACTCCAATAAAAATAATTCAAATGTTGAATAAAGGGTAGAAATTGTCACGTTAATCGGTGGAAAAGAAGAAAGATCTACGCTGTCGATCAAGATGAGTTCAAATTATAACGGTCTAGATTTAAAAAAAAAGTATATCCTAAGTACAATAAAACTAAAATTCTAAAATAAAATAATTTCACACACATACAAGTTTCTAAATAAAAGACTCCATGTCAAATACAATGGTCAAGTTCTCGCAAGAGAATGGAACGAGCTCAACGGAGTTGGAATGAAGTGGTATTTACAAGTTCTCGCAAGTTGCTGACGGGAACACGAGGGCAATCAGCCGGCGCAATATGCATTTCTCTTTTCAGAAGGATAGACACAGGCGGGCTATATTGTAATGCAAGCCATACACATGACTTTTCAGAAGGATAGGACATTACCAGCGAATCGGACGAACCGGTCGAGCATTCACCCTCTTGGAGCATGCCTTTGGTCAACGACAACCCGTGTCTGTTTCCTGCCAATTCCAAGCGGTGGTACCGTCTTTGTTCAATGCATTGTCGGAGAAAATGCAGTTTTAGTAAAATATTTATAATTAATTTTAGCAGTATTAATTATAAATAAAACTTATTTCCAATATCTTTTAAATGGTAAAATTAAATTCTCCGTATCATTTAAACAGAATAATATGCTCAAGACATAGAACACATAGAACAAGATAATAGCTTAGATTTACTCCATAGGGCAGAGGAACACCGTTTTCTTTGTCTGGTTGAAACTGAACAAAGAACGATTTAATAAAATTGAACAGATGCAAAAATTCAAAAAAAACTGAACGAAGCATATCATCAATACGTTATCGAAAGAAAAGAACAAGCAACAGCGAGCGAAGAGAAGGGTGACAGTGTTCGTGCGGACGGGGTACTGGAGGAAGAGGAGGCAGTTCGGGAGTTTAATTGTTTTGAGATTACTTCTCTCGCTGTACGCATGTCCAACATCGGGATGGGGCCTTGGGAAGATGGCTGCGAGGTCTCGTCCCAGAGAATTTTTTCCTCTACGCTGTCATATGTTTAGATATTACAGATTCTCACATGCTACATCTTTGTACCGTCGTTAAAAAAATTCAACGATTTCATAATACTATCAAGATTGGCTCTACAAATATAGCGAATAGCGTTTTCCGACCTAGTTGATGTTACTACTTAAAGTTTAGTAAGCACACACCATGCTCCCACTTAAAAAGTTACATTGAAATTGTGCAACTTTGGCATGTCATTTTTAGTATAATCTCTCTGTAATTTAAATTTTCCATATGGTACTTAGCATATTTGCAATATCCTTCCAACACATAATAGTAGTAATGTTTACCTTTATCCCCTTGAATGTAGTTTTCCTAGTTAGTACAACTCTGTGTATACTTCATTGCCAAATGGTAAATATAGATATCATCGTAATTTCCTACATCTTGTTTTTGTTTTTATCTTTAACTGTGTATTTTGTAGGGTTCATCAAAAGTAAGTGACTAAAACTCGATAGAAAATCACTCGCCAGAGCAGTAGACACCCCCTTAAGTTTGTTGATCGATGTCTGTAGTTCGATAATCCAGTCAGAATCATATTAGATTTGGATACTCTCCACTGTATAGTGCACAGGCGGCGTTCACGAGGCGTCGTCCAAGACCAAAAGCGTTATAGTTACGTGGTGAGGCGTGCATTCACAGTGAACAAAATGCAATGGCTCACTAGGGTAAAAAAATAATACAATCTTGCAAAAGAGCTAAGAACAAGCAGCAGACACATTAAAATTTCCGGAGAAGTCAATGCATCTTGCATTGCCTACTAACTGAACAATAGTGAATAGCATTCTTATTCTTAAAGCTGACCTTTCCCCAAGTTGATCTTCTCCAAATCACTATAGAACGCGCCAAATGCCACGTCAGACGACCCACCTTCCTTGATTGCTTCACCGGCCATCTCCTTCGCCGTGGCCATCCTCTCTCTGAGCCTTTTCCCTTCCTCGGACTCCATTACCAGCCTCACCTTAGCCTTCACTTCCTCAGCCTTCACCAACTCCTCGTCGTAGCCCTCCATCACCACCCCAACCTTCATCTCCTCCACCATATGCACCTTGTTCAGCCTCTGCTCCGCGTACAGCGGCCAGCAGATCATCGGCACGCCGGACATGATTGCCTCCAGCGCCGAGTTCCACCCGCAGTGCGTCACGAATGCTCCCACCGCCTCGTGCCGCACCACCTCCATCTGAGGCGCCCAGTTCTTTAGAACCAAGCCCCTGTCTCTGGTTCTCTCCAAGAACCCGTCCGGAAGCAACGCCTCCAAGTCCAGCTCGGCAAACTTGCTCTGCTCCTCGCGTGGGCTCCGCACGGCCCACAAGAAGCTGTGCCCGGAGTTCTCCAACCCGCGAGCCATCTCTCTCAGTTGCGCCGCCGAGAAAACGCCCCTGCTTCCGAAGCAGAGGAACACCACGCTCTGTTTTGGTTGCCTGTCCAGCCACGCGAGGCACGCGTGCCTCTCGCCGTTTTCGCCGGTCTTGCCGCCGTCGACAAGTGGTCCGATGCAGTAGATTTGTGGCGTGGAGTGGCCATCGGGCACGCAGATGCCATCTCGGAGTGCTTTCAGGGCCCTCGCCTCCATCCAGTCGAAACTGTTCACCAGAATGCCTCTCGCTTCCGGCATCCGCGCCAGCTGCTGCAGCCGGGTCCTGCACACGTCGCCCTCCCGGTCTTGCATGGTCTCCGGCATATCCAGTGCTCGAATCGGCGGCACGCCGGAGAAGTGCAGCGCCGTCTTGCCCATATCCTTAAACGAGGATGGGGCCGCGCGACAGTAATCTGGGACCTGGAGGTAAACCGCGAGGTCGCCGGCCGCAGACGGGTAGAAGATGTACGCCGGGACGGCGAGCTCCGCAGCGACGTCGAGCGCGTCGACGCAGAACATGTCGACCAGGAGGGCGTCGACGGCCGGGAGCGAGCTCAGGAACTCCCGGAGCACAGGGCTCGCTAGGCGGAGCTCGTCCAGGGTGCGCATGACAGGGTGGGAGTACTGCTTGTTGGCGCTGGGCGGAATGGGGAGGAGGCGCACTCTGATGGAGGGACAGGCGGCCCCCAGACGGGCGACTGCGTCGGCCAGCACGGGGTCCTTGTCGGGCGGGTCGACGACGGCGATGGTGACGGCGACGCCGCGGCGGAGGAAGGCCTTGGCGAGCTGCACCATGGGGTTCAGATGGCCCACGCCCAGGGAGGGGTAGAGGACCACCGTTTTCTTGTCCGCCATGGCCAAGTTCTCGCAAGAGAATGGAACGAGCTCAACGGAGTTGGAATGAAGTGGTATTTACAAGTGTGAGCTGGTGTGCGACGGACCACGGTGCGATGTGATAGCAAGTTGCTGACAGGAACACGAGGGCAATCAGCCGGCGCAATATGCATTTCTCTTTTCAGAAGGATAGACACAGGCGGGCTATATTGTAATGCAAGCCATACACATGACTTTTCGGAAGGATAGGCCATTACCAGCGAATCGGACGAACCTGTCGACAACCCGTGTCTGTTTCCTGCCAATTCCAAGAGGTGGTATCGTCTTTGTTCAGCGCATTGTCGGAGAAAATACAGTTTTAGCAAATATTTAAAATTAATTTCAACAGTATTAATTAATTAAAATATATTTACAGTAACTTTTAAATGACAAAATTAACATATAAACTTGTAAATCCTCCTTGTCATTTAAATAAGATAATATGCTCAACACATAGAATAATGCTCAGATTTAATATTTTATTTATTACTCTCAGATATCGAGTTGCGTAAGGCATAATCTTAACCTTCACAACACTTATGTCAATATCTCCTTACTAATTAAATATGACAACTACAACTAAAACTTTGAACTCAAACTAATGATTTACAAATTAATATGTCAAGATTTATCTCAAAACAACAATTATACTTTCAGCCAACTAAGAATTAAATTTTGCTTAACAAAGCACTGAAGCACATAAACACAACTTTCACATTTTTGTCAACAGAGAAGTAAAGACTAACAAAGCTAAAGGATCACACATTGCAGCATATGAGTCTATCAGTTTGACAGAAGGCCACCAAGGTCACAGAGCTTAGAGTCAAACCAACTCAGTATACACACTGCTACAACAACTATTGAAAGTAACAGAGCAAAACTGCTAGATAAAACTGGTAACAATAAGCAATCCAATTTGGCTCAAGTCTGATTTCAGTTAGCAATTCAATTTCAGATTTTGACAATAATCATCATCGAGCAGTTAACCGAGCCCACAATCACTAAGCAATATCTCCCAGTGCTAGTCACAGACCAAAAAAATCACAGATTGATATTTCCACTAGCACAACACAAAAGCAAAGTGATATGAAAAATGAAAAACAACTATACTCACGGAGCGGATGTTACTCAAAGCCACCGAGTAGTAAACCAGGCAAGGCACGCCGAATGACGCTCGCTCAAAAAACCAATCGCGTCGCTGTGCCGTGAAGAACGGACGAGGTCGTTGGAAATACAATGTCAATTCGTAATTTCGGAACACACCAAAATCACGAAGTTGAGGTACAGAAATGCCGCACAAGACCAACCAACAAGATGCTCCGACCGAAAGCACCGATGAGCACCAAGTCACCAAAGAAAAATTGAAGTTCTTCTCCCTCAGCAGGATCAAGCTAGAGGGCACACCGGAAATATGAGATCCCTCACAGAACACCCAACAGAAGAAGAAGGCGTAAGAGGGAGCCAACGGGATGCACAAGGAGAAGGGTTCTGGCCTCACTACCGATGGCACTGGGACAACCACGGCAACGCGGGAGCTCCAAGGATCCAAAACCCAACACAGATCGAAGAGAAGAAGAAACACCAAATCGGGAGAACTCATCTTTTTCGGAGTAGAAGAAAGAAAAGGGAGAGACGACATATGAAGAGGAGGAGGAGCTACTGCCACCAACGGACGGCGCACAACTCGCTCAAGCTGGCGGATCCACCTACGCCCGAGTCGCCCGCGCCGCTGCCACAAGCCGAAGGCGAAAACCCCGAAGGCACCTCCTCCCGGTTTGGAGATTAGGTATCATGATCTTATCCGTCTCCTCTTCTTTATGACAAGTAGGCCCTTCTATTTTTCTTCTTCTATTTATTCTTTTCTCAAAATGAGAAATTACCATATACCCCTCAAAATATCCAACATACGTCACAGCGTCAGTAAATCAGCATTCAGTACTCAGTACTCAGAAAGAATCAGTGACTTGCGGGTAGAGTTCCAAACAGAGTCTTCCTCCATGTTAGGGCGTAAGTTCGAAACAATGTCAGAAGAGCTATTTTCATGTCTAGTGTTAGAGGCCATCATATTTAGTAGTAGCAGTATTACGTGGCTGCGTTCATTCGCTTGATAGTTTGCGATGTACACGCATGTGTCCATCCGTATCTCGGGTTTTCACCTACTGTTTGTAGAATTTTTGGTCGATACGGCCGATTTTGATATCGTATTTGCGGTTTTAACCAGCTCGTACATGAATTTGCAAATTTAGCCGACTTGGCGCATGCGCCAATACGTGGCGAGGGCAGCGCAGCGCGGCGCGAGCCGCGGCGCAGCCGCGCGGCCGCCGCCAGCTGCGCGCGCGCGCCGCGCAGCGCCCAAGCGTGGCGCTGGCGCGAGCCAAGCTGCGCCCATGCGAACCCTGTGCTGTCTGCAAGGCGCTTGTGGCGTGGCGCGCGAGCGAACTGCGCCCGTAGCGCCCGCAGGCGCAAGCGCGCGAACTGCGCCGCGCGCGCACCACGCTTGCGCTGGCCCCACGCCAGCCGCCACGCGGCTGCGCGGCGCGAGCGAGCTGCGCCGCCGCGCCAACGTGGCCCAGCGCGTGGCGTGAGGATGTCTTGTGGCGCGAGGTGGCCTTGGCCCAGGGCTTGTACGGAGAATTAAAAACGTTGGGTGGCCCTATTTTCCACCGTCCATCCTCACTCCTCCGCATCTGTCGCCCCATCCAGAATTCGGCGCCAATGCTTACGGAATTCCGGCGCCAAGGCGCGACTCCTCCTCCACTCGGCTATAAATCTGGGACTCTTGCACTCGCTCTTGGTCATATCAATTGCGTTTGATTCTCGTTCTTGCGCTCGTCGTGAGAACTCGAAGAACGTAACATAATTAATTTTATTGGGAGGTAATTGTTTTCGCTTCTCGTCACTCGGCCTTGATTTTTGACTTCCTCAGAAGGTGATTTATTACTTTCTCAGAAGGTGATTTATTACTTCCTCAGAAGGCGGGTAATTTGTGTTATGCTTTTGCCGTTATTGCCGTAGTCGTAATTAGTTAGTCTTTGTTAGCTAGTCGTAATTAGATAGTTTAGGGGTAATTAATTAGTAGTAATTAGTTAGTCGAGTAGTAATGAATTAGTTTAGTGCTAATTAATTAGTCGTAATTAGTTTAGTAGTCATCGTTCTGACATATGAAGTAAGTGGAAATAAAGTACTGGTATTTTTAGTGGTAATTAATGAACCGTAATTAGTTAGTTTATAGATAGCTAATTAGTCGTAATTAGTTAGTTCACTAGTAATAAATTAGTTTAGTGCTAATTAATTAGTCGTAATTAGTTTAGTACTCATCGTTACAGCATATCAAGTAAGTGGAAATAAAGTACTGGTATTTTGTAGTGGTAATTACTCAACCGTAATTAGTTAGTTTAGAGATAGTTAATTAGTCGTAATTAGTTAGTTCAATAGTAATGAATTAGTTTAGTGCTAATTAATTAGTCGTAATTATTTAGTGGTTGTTGTGGGTTTAGGTATTTTCGAACATGCAAGACTTGATTGTATTTTACGGCGATGGGCTTGTACGAGCCGGACACGATGGGTTGGACCTGTCGAGATGCCAGTACAAGGTGGTCCGGGCGGAGGGGCTCCACGCGATGAATATTCACGAGCTGCGAAGCTGCATCCGGAGGGAGTTCCTCACGGAGCCAAGGACGAAGAAAGTTATGATTGAGGCGATCACCTGCACCAATTATGTGTGGGAGCTCGTAAAGGTGGATGAAAGCATAGCATGGAGGCAGTACATGGAGATTGTCTCCCAGCCCGAGGCGGCCATTCACGGGAAGCCTATGGTGTCGTCAATTTCGTACATAGGCGTTTGGAAACCACGATGATGCCGAGGCTCGCATAAGCGGGCAAGCGCGGCCGAAGTGAAGATGGCGGCCGCGGAATGTCTTGCCTCGGAGAAAGTCCGTGCCTAATTTTGAGCCAAATGAGGCGGAAACATGGTGGTCGGCCCGCATCGACTGCCACGAGTATCTACCGGACGAGACTCTCGGGTTGGAGTCCGACGAGGACACCGACCCAAGCTCGGATGGTACCGACGAGGACGCACACGAAGCCGGTGGTCCTTACGTGGCATCGAGACTTGATGATATCGCGGTGCGTTCGCTCGTACTACCGCAAGAAGAAGGCTCCGGTGGGGTTTGAAGCCGACACCCTCTTAGTTGGGCGCTTCCCGAACAAGGTGGCGTGCAACAAGCTATAGCACGATGCGCTTTGTCCATCGCTCGAGGGCTGCCGTTCGGGGGCACGAGCCGGTACAAACAAAGCGTCGCATTCACGCTGCTGCGCGCGTAAGGCTCCACCATATGTGAGAACACCGGTGGCGGTCGTCGTCCACAAAAATCGATCCACGAGGCATGAAGCGAGACGGCCGTGCGGCGCAACCGCGAGGAGAAAATCAGCATGCCATGGACACGGATGATGTCGCTCTCGTGCAATAACTCGAACTTCGTTGTGGTACAACGAGTAGCACCTCGCCGGTCTTCTGTTGGCCCGGTAGCAGACGGCCGGCCGCGATCACCGTAAGCCCGTGGTGGGCAAGTCTATGAGGTCATGTGGTATGTCGTCATCCGGAGGAGGAACAGGTGCGCATTGTCTCAATGGTCGGCCGCCCAGCAGGAAGTGCTCCCAACTCCACAGTGCGAGAGCACGTAGCACACGACTAGGTTGCTACCAGAGTGCCGCCGCATGGCGTCACACAACCCTCGGTATGTAGCGCAGGACTACGGTGATCCCGGTGTAGTCGCGACATCGGCTCGGCCCGCGTCGACCAAAGACTTCGGCGGCGGATGAAGGCTGGGTTCAAAAATCGCCCTTTGTGGTTGGAAACAGGACCCAACCAAAGAGCCGGAGAAGGTAAGCAACGAGATGCGTCCTAACGGCGCCTCAGTGCACCTGCGGGCATTCATTGAATCGCCTCGGCCAAGCCCGAGGGCGCCACGTGCACCCTCCGGCAGAGGTTGGCCAAACCGCCGCTCGGTCGACCTTCGATCCGCTCTCGGAGGGCGGAACAAGCGGCACACCGGATCGGGAGACCATCAAAACGAGACATCCTCTAGGGTGATCGTCATCTCACCCCACCGAAAATGGAAGGTGTCGTCTCGGCCTCCACCGGTCCATAAGTCGCGGACAACGGTGGCGTCTAGGTGAACCCCGTTGGAAGGACACCATCCTCGCAAAGGGCAACAAGCCCGTCTCCCGGAGGAACGGGGCGTAACGATCGTCTAGCGCCCACGATCCCTCCCGCCAAGCGCCCGAGCGGAGGGCCATCCACGCCACGAGCCAGCCACACTTGCACGGTGGTCCTCATCGAGAATTGTTCTAGTAGCTCTGGTAGAGACATGACTAGCAAAACATACATAGCGAACATTCGCGACAATGTGGCTAATTAAACATAGAAGAATGTAGCTAAATTAAAAATTACGATAAACCTACTGCGAACGACGACGGTTAATAACGTTGAAATATAATCGAGAGAGCAAGCGAATGAAAAGAAAAGAATGAGCGGAGGAGCGAACGAGAGTGATCGAATATGAATTTAGCGAAGAACGATCGCGAAATGAAATCGCGCTGATCGCTTCTCCAATATATCTGGCGGCCTTGTGATGACCACCCGCGTCGGCCGGGCGAGTCTTTGGCCATGCCGCGTTCGCGCGTAGCGTGGCCAGGCCTGCACACGCACACGCCCGCCCATGGGCAGGCAGCGCGCAGCGCGTGGCAGCGTGCTAGGCAGCCACGCCATGCGCGATACATGGAGGCGAAGCGCAGCGCATACGCATAGGCTAAGCGCGGGGCGCGGCGCGCCCGACTGCGCCCGCGACGCTGCGTCGACCCATACATGGCGCATGCGGCGTCGCCGTCGGCTAAATTTGCAAATTCATGTACGGGCTGGTTAAAACCGCAAATACGATATCAAAATCGGCCGTATCGGCCAAAAATTCCTGTTTGTAAGACGTCTCGAGTATGTACCATGTACGCCACGTGATAGGTTTGCTTTCTATGCTACCGAACGGCTATTTTCGCGGTAGCTGTAGCTGTCGCGTCTGCATTTTTGTCCTCACATTCACGTGCTGATGATGACTAGACGGCCAACGGCTAACAACCGGCAAACTGATATATATATACTTGTATGGTGTACGTCCTGTTGAACCGTGGCAAGGTTTCAGCCACGGCCCACCTATTTTACGAATGCGTGGCGTATTTATTAGCGGGTCTGTCTATGCAACTGTTTTCATAGTTTAAAATTGTTAAAATTTGGTTTATTTTTATAATTTTATTATATATAAATTACAGTAAAATTATTTATGTATTTTTTATTCTTAGTTATCGATATTATTCTCGAAAGTTACTCTTCTCGAATGAGATGGTTACTTCTGACCACTTCAGCAACTTATCGACAAGAGGAGGGTCAATAGAGTTTACCTTGCGTTCGACAGCCTTAAGATGTCGTTTTGACTTGTATGCCGGTGACCCCCCATATATATGCTCGGTGGTATGCTTAGGATCTTGGAATGGTATCTTCTCGTTGTTGTCTAACTGCGTACGGCCACTCGCTTGCCCTACCTCTTCGAGGGTAGGAAGTCGTCCTTTGCCATTGTAGTATTCTTTGAGTATTTATTGGAAAACCTGACAGTTGCGAAGGTTATGTCCTTCTTTTTATGGAAAGGACACTACCTAGACTTGTCGTTCTTCAGCTCGGGGTGCTTACCTTTGCCTCGAATGGGATATTGCTTGAAACTTCATGTTCCTTGTCGCTTACGGCCAAGACCTCTTTAGAATTGTTGGCTTGAGGTTTTTAGCCCTTCACCTTGTTCTTGGATTTCTTGACCTTTTTGTCCTTCTTGCTACTTCCTCATGCTTCTTGAGGATTTTTGTCGTTTCAATCGATGGTTTTGTTCCACTCGATCGACCATCTCTAAGAGTTCAGCGACGGTAGCCAGAGGATTTAAAACAATATCCTCTATAATTCTTCTGCTGCAGACTCCCTACTTGAAGTCTCTGATAACAGATGAGTCAGAAACCCTGGGAATTGAATTCCGAACCTGACTGAAGCGCCTAATGAATTATCGTAAGGTCTTGTGGTCGCTTTGTCTTATCCTTTGCAGGCCGTCCTCCTTTCTAGGGCGATTGTAGGTACCCTGGAAGTTAGCCAGTAGAAGGTCACAAAGGTGTTACCACGAGTAGATCGACTCGAGTGGTTGGTTTAGCAACCACGATCGAGCGGACTCTTCGAGCATAGTCGGAAGGTAATTCGCTATGACACACTCTCTTCATCCTACTGCTCGGACAGTGGTCGTGTAGATTTTGAGGAACTCGATGGGATTCTGAGATCCATCGAATTTCTCTATGTTTACTGGTCGAAACCGTGGCGGCCAGCGAACTTGTCGGAGGTGAGGCGAGAATGCCCTAAATCCGGTAATTACTTTGTAACACCTCCTTTGCAGAAAAGAAGGGTTCTCGTCATCAGGTGATCGTACATGACGATAACCGGGAGTGGGTGAACCCGAGTTGTAATAAGTCTTGATTCTACGAGGGTAATACTCATCGTATCTCGTTTGCTGCTGTAGACCTCTGTGTTGGAGTGGTTGTTTATCTTGAGGCATTTGAAAAACCTTTATTCGGTTAAGAGAACGACAAACCCTGTTGTCGCACCGATCTCCTTGCGGTGAGTTGTTCGAACGACTGGAAGCTGATGGAGTCGTACCGCTTCGACTTCCAGAATGATGACGACGAGGGTGCTCGAGTCTAGTCATCGCGTTTCGAAGCCTTCGTGCGATCTCTTGTGCGAAGAGGTTGTCGTCAAGCGCTTGGGCAAGCTCTCGAGTTGGGTTCTCGAGTAGTTCGCTGATATGTTGGAGTTCCTAAGCTTCCTCTGACTGATACCGAAAGCGCCCAAGCAGATTGCTCTGAGCTGCTATTCTTCTCTGTCGAGTTGTCTTAGTATCGTCCATGTCTGATCCATGAGTTTGCCTTAATGAAGTGTGATTATCTCGAGGATTTCTCGCACGCTCATTAGAGTGTTGACCATGTTCACCACCGGAGGTGTCCTTACCATTGCCACAAGGGGTCGCAATGTGTGATCATCGGGGAGTGTCATAAGTTCTGTCTCTAGGAGAGTGATCATCACTTGAGGGAAGGATGAAGACCTCCCGTTGATGACATCCACTTGCGCTCGATGCCTCCTCGCTCGAGGAATAGTCGAAAGATACCGTCTGGCGACCTGGAGCAAACCCCTCCAGGATGGGGAATTCCAGGTTATAACCGTCTCCGTCCGCAAATGAACCCTGCGATGGGATAGTCGAACTTGTAGAAAAAGCATGTTCGACCCCATCCTCTGTGGGGCTCCGGAATGATGGCTTACAGGACTTGCCGTGCCAGGTCAGACTGCCTTAGGGGGAGTTGACCATTTGGAGGGGGAGGCCTCGCCATGTCCTGTGGGTCTGCCTCGAGGCAGTCCTGATTGTGGTCAGATTGACCTTTGCCCTTTGAGGAAGTTGGTTCCTCATTTGGATGTAACTTGTGGGGGATAAGGATACCTCCTCAACTCCATCAATGGTATGGTCTCCTGGAGAATGATCTCCGGAGGTGACATCACCATCAAATGATACAATACCCGGCTCGTAGTCGAAACCGACATCCATGTCGATATCTGCGTAATCAGCCAAGTCGAAGTAGTTCTCCTCGTTCCACTCTCCTGCCATGAAAGCATTAGAGTTGGGAGAAAATGAAGGAAACATGAGTACCAGAAGATCTCCACGGTCGGCGCCAACTATCGATGTTTTAGAACAGAACTTACATAATGATTGTTTGATTCGGGGGATCTCTAAAACTCAAATCATGCAAAGAGAATGACATAAGAATTTTTATATAGATTTGGGCCTTCTTTGGAGAGAATAACAACCCTACTCCTGTGTGGCTATACTGAGTATGATGGTTACAGATCAAGAGAAAGACTGAAATGCAACTTCTTTTGCTTCTGATTGTGTCTTTCTTCCTCTCTCTCCCTCCGCCGTCTATTGATTCCTCCTTTTATAGCGTGCTTGAAGTGGGCGACAATTTCTTCAACCCAAAGGGCGTATCAATACTTCAGATGATGAAGCAGTTACTGTAGATTACTGTTGGAAAAGTAACGTTTCCACGTCGTCAGACAGTTATCATCAAGACAGAGAGATTAATCGTGCAGTTATTCCAGAGAATAATAGCGTATACTGACTATTTAGATGCCCTAATAAATTGGGCATACTTGTTTGTAAGCTCGATCGATTATAGAGTGGTCGTAACTAACCTGGTCGAAGAAGGACTTACAATTCTAAGGTGATCGTAGAAGAACTTACGATCATGTACTAGTCGTAGAAGAACTTACAAATATGGAGTGATCATGTTGACCTAGTCGTAGATGGACTTACTATCATGAGATGATCGTAGAAGAACTTACGATCATGAGGTAGTCGTAGAAGATCTTACAACTTCAGTTTCTCCCTTATGAACATTAAGGGGTATACTCAAGAACCATATAATGACATCATTATCCAAAATAAATATTACATATAAATAATTAAGTAAAGATTTCTAAATCCTCGTCACTTGCAATTGTGAATATGTTATGGCCTAAGAACGACTAAACATCAATTGTTTGGAATGTTAGCGAGTTTATGATTTGGTTCGGATATGATCTCTAGTGTGACTTCAATGCTTTTATGTTTGGTTCCTTTTGGAGGGGTTCAGTTAGTAGACACGAGAAAAAGCTCCGCGTCAGGCATGTCTTGTAACTAGCATATGCTTTGACTTCAAGAGAATTTTGACGAATAACTTATTGCTTTTACGTGCTTATTTTGTTGGTTTTTAATAGATGATTTTCAAATTGAAACTGTTGCAGTCATGCCCAATAGAACAGAGGGCTGCCCCAGTTCAACATCATCAACAGGGAAAGGAGGTTGAAACCTGTAATTGCAAGTAAGTCCATGTTGTTTTATGTATTGTTGTATGAGATTTCTGTAACACCTTGATCCAAAATCGACTCAATGCTCAGCCCACTGTGGGGCGGATCCGCCCACACATAGCACCCTATTTACACTTTCGTCCTCGTTTAGTGTAAAAGGGTTAACCCGGAGGTGCTACGTTTGGATCCAACAGGCATTATATACTACTATAACTCACTTGAGACAAGCAATGCGGGACTAATCCCACCACGCAACTCCTCATTGGCCACATAGGCCACACTACGAGCAGGCCGGGGTATTACATTCACCCCCCCTTAAGGGCTGACGCCCTCGGCAGCATACCGCATACGCGGCAAATGCTCTGATACCATTTGTAACACCCTGATCCAAAATCGGCTCAATGCCCAGCCCACCGTGGGGCGGACCCGCCCACACATAGCACCCCACTTACACTTTCGTTCTTGCTTCGTGTAAAAGGGTTAACCCAGAGGTGCTACGTTTGGATCCAACATGTATTATATACTACTACAACTCACTTGAGACAAGCAATATGTGACTAATCCCACCACGCAACTCCTCATGGGCCACATGGGCCATACTACGAGCATGCCGAGGTATTACAATTTCATTGCATGTTGTTGGCTGTACATTTTAAATAGGAGCTTTAGTTAGGAGATTCAAGTCCATTCCTTATCTAAATAACATAAATGCACTCATAATCGACCCACAACATATCCCTCTTGTTGATATTACTAATTGGTATTCACAGACGCGACTACACCATCGAAAGAGAGGAATAAGGTTCAGCTACCACCCCTGTTTAAAACAATTATATAATTAAATCACCTTTTTCATTCTGCAACGAATAATTTTTTTAGTTAGGAATATCTGGGGCTTTTACAGAACCCGATGTATCTACAAAATCAAAAGGGAAAGAGGTTCTATACTTCAAGCATGACCATATTGTTCGATACTGCTGTCGTTTATTTGCTGTGCAGTTTTTAAATGTAAGTCGTTGTTGCTTGTTCATCTTAAACAGCTGCTTACCAGGAATGGTGGGATCCAATGACCCCCTCTTGACGATATTACTAATTTGTATGCACCCGCTTAGTTCTCAACTCGGCCGTCCAATGGGAAATCAGGTTTGTCAGTTGAGCTCAGTTTTTTAATGATATGTGCCATAACTATCATTGGATGTTAGTCAAGCATGTCCATATTGTTATGTGCTCCTAACTGTTCTTTCCTATGCATAAAAATTAATTGTACGCTTGTTGGCTGATCATTTCTTATCATTACTAATAAAAGAAGTTTATCCCCGTGCAACAAGTGTTTTGTCCCACCCATACAACGGGTGTTTTGTCCCATTTGTACCTTCTCTCCCCTCCTTTCCCTCACAATCCCACTAGCACAGTCATGTGGGGCCTTGTCTCAATTCCGTTCTCGCAATTTTGCAGTCCGCCTCCAAATCCTCACCCATTGCCCTGCTGAAGCCTATCTCATACGATAGGGTGGGCTTCCTCCCCGTGGTCCCCCTTCTCAACCCATAACACAAAAACCCTAACAATCCCACGCACACCGTATCTTCTTCCATCCCTCTTCTCTCCCTCTCGTCCTTCCCGGCTTGCCCTTCTGACCTTACCAACACCGATCTCTCACTCCTCGCTATGTCGGCGATAAGGCAATAAGTGTTGTAAAATTAGCGATTTTAGCAAATATTCATAATTAATTATAGCAACATTAATCATATTAAAATATATTTCCAGCAACATTTATATGACAAAATTAACATACAAACTTGTAAATTCTCCATGTCATTTAAACATGATAATATGCTCAAAACATAGAACAAGAGGACAATTGAAATTATCATAAGGATCAAATTTAATTGTTTGTTTATTGCTCTCAGATGTAGAGTTGCACAAGAAGTAATCTCGGCCTTCTCGCTACTTTTATCAATATTCTTCATTAATTAAATATGATAACAATAAATCAGACTTTGAGTTTAAATTAATGCTTTACTAATATGTCAAGAATTATATCATAAATAGCAAATTATACTTTCAGTCGACAACAAAGGATCATGTGATTAACAGTGCAAAATGAATCACTATATCAACACATTATATTTCCGGCAAATAGAGTATTGATCATTTGACAGTGCAAAGAAATCACTAATTCTAGCAACTAAGCCAATCGAATAACAGTAGATCATCAATATCACAGAACACAAATGATCAAGTTCTATTTAGTGACAACCGAAATACAGAAAGTATCAGAACCAAGCTGCTAGAAAATTGACAACATTAAGCAATACAAATAGCTCAAGTCTGATTTGGTTATCAATTCAATTTCATAATATGACAATCATCCCCATCGAGCAGTTAAACTGAACCGGCATTCATTACCAAGCAATATCTCCCAGTGCTAGAGTTAATAAAATAAACACAATTTAAAACTTCTACTACCATTGCACATATGCAAAAGTAATACCAAAAAATAGAAAACAACAATACTCACAAAGTGGATGACACTCAAAGCCACCAAGCGGTGAACCGGGCAAGGCACACCAAATGACACTGACTCAGAAAACCAATCGCCCCGCTGTGCCGCGTTTGAACGGACGAGGTCGTCGAAGTTACAATACCAATTTGCAATCCGGGACACACCAAACTGCAAAGTCTAGGTACAGGAATGCCCCACATGACCAACCAAAGTGCACCGAACAAAATGCACCCATCGAACCAGAAAACGAAGGATCCCGAATTCTCTGTATTTCATACACTAGTCTAGGATAACTAGTGTACACAGTCGAACAAAAGTGATATCACAATCATGTCACGTATTTATTTAACATAAATCCGAGTTTATTAAAAAATAGGGCCTAAGGCCAAATAAAAAACATAGTGAAAATAAAATAGTAGATGAGCCACACGATGCGCCACAGGCAATCGTTTGGGGCGTAGGCCTAGTCGTCCTCACCGTCTTAATAGAATTCTTCACCCGAATAAATATTATTTAGCAAAAGTGAGCACAACTTCCGTGCTCGCAAGTTACACCCAATAAAAGAATATGATGCATACATAAGCAAACAAGTAAGGTTGATAGGGTCTATTTTACATAAAGCAGCATTTTCAGTTACCCATAAGTGATAATCATCTTATAATGTCAGATTTGACATGCTTTCGAAGGTGTGCGACTAAGTGATTATCATGAGGCCTTTACAATGTCCTACGACAAAGTCGATACGCCTGCTAATGTTTCACTTCTATTGGGTTAACCACCCACTAGAAGCCCCCTCTTGCGCCAAGTGGGACTACTTGTCTAACCGACACCCGCACATCAACACATGTCATAAACAACAATGAGGTATAACAAATTATTAAGCCTAATCTGTCCCATTCCATACATGTGGTGCTACGGTGGGGTGTAGCAAAATACGCTCAAAGGCCGGTCCTTAACTAACTTAGGCAACATTCTATAACACTAGACTCGATCAAAACAATGAATCGATCCTGTGCATCGACTTGCACCATACCAACAATCATTATGCCCAAGTCTAAACCATTTTAATTTATTTCTCAAGTAAAACATTTTCTAAACTTTCTATGGTAAAATAATACCATAGACACAATTTAAATCTAGTTTGAATAATTTGGCTAAACTCCCCAAATTCAAGATTTTGATCTAAGCATTGTCTAAGCATATAATTATTTTCAAAATTTTATTTTGACTATAAGTGAATTATAATCCAATTAACAACATTGGCTATACAAAGGAATTGTAATAACCAAGAAATTTAAAACAGGAATTAAAATAACTAAATAGAATTATGCATGCAATAGTAATTTAAAACAGAACTAAATATTTTGAAATAGTAGGAACAACATGATCAATGGTATAACTTGGCTTGCTCGAAGTCCTGATAATCTAACTCTTTAAAAGAGACGAGCTCTCCAGAGTCGTCGAAATCTATATGCGAAAACAGGCCAAATTTAAATAATACTCAAATAAATTCAAATGATAAATCAAATCAACTCCAAATAAAATAATTTTAGTTTATTTAGCTTGATCTTGACTTTATATAAATTTAGAAATTTGATTCACCTAAATCGGAGTTCGTATGAAGAAATATGTGCTCTTAGAAGTTTAAATCTAAAGAAAACCCTAATTTCAGATTTTAGTGAATTTTTGAATTATTTTTCTAAAGAAAATTCAATTTATTGCGCTTGTTGATGTCAGCACACAAAAAATTCAAATTTTTGCTGAATTATTTTTCTAAAGGAAATTATTTGTGTATGACAGGTTGGCCACACCGTCAAAGACTGAGTCCACGAACGGTCAAAAGTCCATGGTGGAGTTGGCTCATGCAACAGTGAACAGGGTTTCGGGCACTAGCGCAGATTGCCACGTGGGTGTCCACGTAGCCCCTAGGGCTGAGTTGGCACTGAGGTGGCTAAGCCACGTAAGCCCGAGGTCAGCGGTGCTCCGGCGATGGCCTCGCCGGTGCTACGCGCCACGACGAGGCGCGAGGGTGGGTGCAAAATTATCAGGGTGACTCACTGAATTTGATGCTTACAAAGATGTGAGCGAGGCGGCGGAAAGGTTGTCGGTGACGAGGTTTGGCGACGGTGGTTTTAGGTCGATGGCGGTGATGGAGCTCCGGCGGTTCTCTGGCGAAGCTGAGGCGTGCACGAGGTGGATGACGTCGAGGCGATGCTGAAGTAGGGGTCGGAGTGGCCGGAGCGTGGTCATCGGCGGTGGAATCGAAGGGTGAAGAAGCTTCGGCCGGCGACGAGGAAACTTAAAATCCGGGTTCTAGGAGAGAGGAGGAGAGCGGTGGTTGGCGGCGTTGGGATGAGCGGAGAGAGGCGGACCCGGGGTACCCTTTTATAGGGCGAGGGTGAGGTCGAGGCTTTGTGCGGTGCAAGAAGGTCACACCGGGTCCGATGAGGAATCAATGGGATTCGGGGTCGGAGATGGAAGGGGCGAGGCCGGGACAGACGCGAATTGACGCAGCGGTTTTAATGCGCGCGGAGATTTGGGACATGCAGCTGGATTCGACCGATTTTGGAAAGCTCCAAAATGCGTTAATGGCAGAGCCACGCAGGACAACGCGAGGAAGAAGAAGGAAGGTAGGAGGCGACACTGTAGCGTGGGCCCCACATGGTGGTGACGCGGTGAGGGAGAAGAGGCGCTGACGAGTGGGCCCCGCTGTCAGTGAGACCGAGGGGGAGGGCACGCGCAGAGCAGGCCACATGGGTTGCGCGAGCGGAAGAACATGGAATGGGTCGGGGAGATTCGACCCATGAACAGTGTGGGGATTTTAAATTGATTTACAATTAAAATAATTCTGGTAATTCCAAAAGGCTTGATAAAATAGCATATAAAATCCAAAAATTATGAGAAAATTCACATAAATTCTCTGAGATATTTTGGATTTAAATAAAATATTTCCAACATATATATATATATATATATGATATTTTAATTTTGCAAATAAATTAATTTGGCTTTGAAGTAAATAGGGAAAAACTTTTAATTTTTTTTAGAAAAATCCAATTAAATTTTATTTTTAATAAAAAATGAAAATTGGGTTGTTACAGCACCCGAGAATACCAAGCACCAAAGTCACAGTCTTCTTCCTCACCGAAGCCAAGATAGAGATGACCAAACCAAACCCCAAACGCGCAAGTTCCCGGTTCCCAAATCGAACACCCACATAGGATTGGTGCAGGAGTGGAACTAGCCGAATGCGCACAAAAGGGAGGGCCGGAGCTCACCACCTACGGCACCGAGGCAAGCATGGCGGCGAGGGAGGTCCAAGGCCCCAAAAGTGAAGCCCAATCGGAGGGTAAGAAGAATCAACCAACAAGGGGAAAAGCTCACATATTTTCCAGGTATCAAGAAAGAGGAGTAGGAGGCGGCTTAAAGAGGAGAACCGAAGCGGGCGACATGCAGCTGTAGCCAACGGCCAGTGCCAAAACGTTTAGGCCACATGTGCCTCCTATGCCGCCACCACCAAGAGCTCCCCCAACACGCCGAACGAGCGACGTGTTCAACTGTACCAGGCTAGAGACTAGGTCTCCAGCCTTATCCCTTTCGTCTCTCCCACCGACAGGTGGGCCCAACTCCTTTTTTTCCTCATTTTCTTCTTTTATTTAATTGAGAAATTACCAGAAAACTCTCAAAATAGCCAACAGTCCCCACTAATTTATCAATTTTGATAAAATATACTCAAAGTCTTGTTTAATATATAGTTGTTTAATGATGGGTACCTTGCGGGTTTGAACCCAAGGCCTAGCAACAAGGACCACGACTCTGCACAGACAAAGGAGGACTTCGCCTTGATCCAATGCCTTGGTGTAAGAATTTTCACCTAAGTTACATTCTGTACTAGGCGGCTTGCCCTTTTCTTGCTCGGGTTGTGACGTTACGGTCATGTCCCCATATCCAACTTATGAGTACTTAAGAAAGTATACTCTTATCTTTCTTTGATCATGACCTCACGATCATACTCAAGTAGGTGAACTCTTTAGGGAATCTTATAGGACGATTCCTTATGCCATATAGGTATCGAATTCATTAAAAGCTATTTCTCAACCTCCCATACAAAAAGAGCACTGCAGCTAATTGGACCCTTAGTTATGCTCTCTAATCCCATATAGTTTGTTGTCCTAGAGCCTAGTTCATGGGATCTCCAATATACTATGATAAGTTAACACAAATGTGAGCGTTTACATGGGCATGAGTCCCATTTCCTTTGACACTGCAAAGATGGCCTTCCGCTCTAATCCTTTGGTGAAAGGATATATCAAGTTCCTTTCAGAATGCATGTATTCCACAAAAATAACGTCCGTCTCTCTGGCATGCCTTACCGACTTAAGATGCCTCTTTATATGTTTTGAGGACTTCATATTGTCCTTCATACTATCTGTAATACCCCGAAATTTGTTCGGTCGATTAGAAGAATATTTGGGAGAAAGATGTAATACCCCGGAATTTAATCGGGTAATTAGAAAATAGCCGGGAGGAGAAAAGACAATTAAAGGAGTAGAAATTCCTGAAAAATAGAAGGGGTTTTCCATAAACTCTCGACAACCTGGGCCTGAGCCACGGCCCAGGAGGGGCCCGTGTGGTGGCCGGCCATAGGGGGGGGGGGTTCCCACCCCCCAAATCCTAAACTCCACATTTCTCTCCCCCTCACCCCCTTTGGAGCCGCCGCCGCCCTTCCCCCTTGCTGTGCGCCGCCTTGTACGTCGATTTTGGGTAAGATACGTTCGTTTTCTGTCCTGTCCATCTCTTAAAAAGTTGTAGGTATTATTTTTATCTTTCTTTTGGCACCGAGATCATGTGATATGGACGTACGGTTTAGGAGTTATGGTGGTTTTACCGCGACTGTCCAGGAGAACTGACGAGATTGGACAGATTGTATTGTCTGGCGTTTTTGAATTATTGATAGGCCGAATCAGAGATGCCACCCAAAACGAATGTGGTAGATAATTCAATAAGCTTTCCAAGTTGATAAATAGCACAATTTTTAGAGTTTCCAATCAAAAGTTATGCAATTTTTATCGTCGCTAATTTCTGTCTGTGGGTTGATTCTGTACAGTACTTTGTACCTCAGTTTTGGGTGTCTTAGAGGCCGAATTGGTTATCTTCGTTTTCTGGAGATACGTTCCTGGTTTCATTAGCTTTCTTTTGGCACCTGGATCACGAATTTTCACCCAGTAGGATAAAAGTTATGACTGTTTTAGCACGTACTGTTCGGTCTGTCTGTAAACTGAAGACAGTCGTGTTGTCCCTCAGTTTTGATCAAGTTATGGTCAGATTCAGAACCTCCACCCAACTAAGTTATTGTAGCCCTTTCAATTATCTTTCCAAGTTGATAAGGATCATCCTGATTGGATCAGTAGGTTGAAAGTTACGTTATTTTCTTTGCTACTGATCTGCATCCAGGACAGATGTCTATTGATTGTGTTCAAGTGTTGTTTAGTCCCCTGTCTTGGCCGAATCAGAGGATCTCACCAACTAAAGTTTTGTAGCCTGGTCCATTAAGAATAGCTGAGAACTGATTTCAGATCTTTAGGAGCTACAGATATTTAATTGTGAATTTTCTCGTACAACTGCCAGTAGAACGGTAATCTGGTCTTTTTGGTGTAGAGGTCAAATTGAACCCTTGGGTGTGTGAGATGGTTGGAGGGTATGGTAGAGCCCGTGTAGACATGTCTTACCCTGTTATCCTTATCCCTTGTAAACGTTTGTGTAGGAGTTAAGGCGGTGGGTGGAGGAACACTTTCATTGCCTCCTAGCACGTCGCAGCACGGAAGGCAAGTACCACTTGTTAAATTGTATCGTTCTCAAGGGAATGCATAATGATATGTTGATTATATGAATGTTCTTGTGCTTTGTTCATGATGTTGATACTGCAAGTACCTTACTTTATGATAATGAAGGTTGATGAAAATGTGTGGATGAGTTGCTAGAATGGTTATTCATGTTTGTATGATTGTATTATTCTTCATTATGATGTGATAAGATTTTGTTGCATGACTTTCATATTATCCACGCATTTGATTCCTGCCGTCCACGGGAGTGGAAACTGAAAAGTCCCATCATTCCAATATGGGCATATGAGACCCACCATTCCAATGTGGGCAAAAACTTAAAAATCCCATCATTCCAATATGGGCATATGAGACCCACCATTCCAATGTGGGCAACGTTGACCACCATTCCAATGTGGCAACTTCGGACACCCGTATGAAACGTTCTTCATACGGTGATTGGGTCCCCGTACTTTGTGAAGTACGGGCTTAAGTGAACACCGACGGGTGTATCACTCGCTATACCGGTATACGCAGTTGAGAGATCTATTTTTCATTCCATGTATGCATTCATACTATGCAATTTCACAGATTCGTGGAAGATATGTTCTAATGTCTTGATTATTGATTTGTTCCTTTGTTCATCGTGTGATTGACGTGGTGCTTGCTGAGTTTCGACTCACCCTTGTTTTCTGTGTTTATTTAGGTGAGCCTTGATGATGATGATGATGTCGTTAATGGGAGGGAGTAGACCATCACGATGCAGACTACCTAACTTAAACCAGAATTCATTGTTGGTTTTAATCCATGTCAATTATTTGATAACTGTTGAATTTGTAATAATCCAACTTGGTTATGATTCCTACATACGCGTGATATAATGGCTTCCCTTTCAACATTTGAAATGGTTAATTAATGTTGGTTTCGTAGTAATTACTATTTTGGTATCATTGATATTGGAGTACAATTGTTCGTTTCCTAGAGTTTTGATAGAATTGGGTGACATCTTGGCTTCCGAATAGCCAGGGTGTTACACTATCCGTCTTAACCAAAACGGTTTGGTTATCGCAGTAGGTTAATACAGTTGGGATTGGCTTTTCCAGCAT
Organism: Hsuehochloa calcarea; assembly: GCA_036346395.1. Classification (NCBI taxonomy): domain Eukaryota; kingdom Viridiplantae; phylum Streptophyta; class Magnoliopsida; order Poales; family Poaceae; genus Hsuehochloa; species Hsuehochloa calcarea. The sequence continues at coordinate 61,087,997 of CM070594.1, read as the reverse complement.
AGGTAGGTTAGAAATGAGTTCTCTAATTCATTCTGTTTGTACAGCCGCTAAGTCAAGTGCAACCAGCTCAGCCTCTATGGTGGATCGTGTAAGGATAGTTTGTTTAGAAGACTTCCACAAAACAGCCCCACCTGGTAGAGTGAAAACATAGCCATTCGTAACCTTCATGTCATCCGAGTCACTAATCCAGTTAGAATAACTGAATCCTTCCAAGACTACTGGATGGCCAAATTAATGTATTCCCAAGTTTGAGGTCCCCTTTAGATAACTAAGTACCCTCTCTAGTGCTATCCAATGATCATCTCGTAGATTGGCCGTATAACGACTCAATCTGCTTTCAACACATGAGATTTTCGGTCTCGTTGCACTAGTTAGATACATTAAGGATCCAATTGTTTGAGAATATTTAAACTGGTCTTTTCTATGTCCAGTATTTTTTATGTATCTTAATATTTGGATTATAGGGTGTGGCAACTAGACTTACAGTCTATGAATCCAAATATGGTTAGGACCTTGTCTACATAATGGGATTGTGATAGAATAATCCCATTCTTACCTTTTATCAGCTTGATGTTTATGGTAACATCAGCTTCACCCAGGTCTTTCATATTAAAATTCTAGGAGAGGAAAGACATTGTTTTATTTATTGCATGCATGTTGGTCTCAAAAAGCAATATGTCATCTGCGTATAGACATAAAATGACACATTCGCCCCCACTAAATCGATAGTAGAGAAATTTATCGGCTTTGTTTACACAAAAACCGACCGAGGTCATAGTACTATTAAATTTTTCATGTCATTGCTTGAGAACTTGCTTTAGGCCATACAAGGATTTAATCAATCGACCTACTTTCTTCTCTTGCCCTTCAACCAACAAACCATCGGACTTTTGCATATAAATCTCCTCATCCAACTCTCTCCATCGGACTGTTGTATGTTGGATAGTAGTAGTGGTACACAACCACATACTTTCATAGCTAAGATTTAGTGTTGAACCCGCCACTGGTAGAGAATCGGGGTCCCTTTCTCTAATGTCTAGCTTAGTTTATAGCTATGACAATGGTCTCGTCCATGCTAACCAGGCGAGGCGCGGCGAGGGCTCGGGAGCGCGGCAGCAACTGGGGAGACAAGGGAACAACGGGTTTTTGGTCCCCGATGACGACTTCGTCCTACCTAAAATTTAGGATTGGGTCTGCCCCTGCCTAGGGGGTGCAGACAAGACAAGTTCCCTTGCCTAGCGTGCGGACGAGGGAAGTCCCCTCGCCTATCCCGCGGACGAGGCGGGTCCAACCACTTGGCTTGCGTATGAGGGGTCATTTTTTATTTTGATATCTGGAGGAGTCTAGATTTGCTATTTCGCGTGCAAACAATGTCATTTAAACCAAAAACTCCCACCGAAATAATTAAGCAGTTTAGAACTCTTTATTTCTCTCTCAATTAATCAACGAGAGAATTTCTATTTTTTTCCTTTTTGATTGTTATGGGATTTTCGTGCCCTCGAAGCTAAGGTGTCTTGAATCCTTCCTAGTTGTTTAGCGATATGAGCAAACTGGTTCGGTAGAGAAAGATGTTCCTTGATTGATCGTGCGCAGGTAGCACTGCTGCGATGTCAATTTCCTTCGCATGCCCTCGCAAAAAATAAATAATCCTTCGCATGCACCAGCCTTCCCATATACTCATATAGTACTACGTCGCTATGGTCTGAAATTCCCAGTTCAGTCAGACGAACGTCTTTCCTAGCCATACATGTGCTAATTCCAAGTACCACCACTTACAGTACAAATTACAGAAACCTGGTACAAATTCGTACGAGCACACGAATTCTTGAAAAACACGTAGTTGTGAATCCAAACTAGGGCGCCAAATGCAGATAGTTTTTACGAATTTACTAACTAATTTTTTTTTCCAAAGTAATCGAATTTTTATCTGTTCAATATGCTTTGAGATTTATATTTCTTCTTGTATAATAAATTGGGTCTAAATTTATTATGATTTTTTTCTTCAAAACATAATTGGTTTACTACATTGACGTATTTTATTGGTATAAAAGTTTATTTTATTTTAATCTTTATTTTTGCTTAATTTCTCAAAGTATATATTAGATTTTGAATCATGTGATGGAAATTTGAGTTATTCAGACTTTCGAGAATAATTACAGTGACCCTGAACAGAAATTATATAAATAATTGACTGTAATTTATGTATAATAAAGTTGTAAACGAACTAAAATTTGACTATTTTGGGTTAAGAAAACATTTGAATCTTATATAGGCGGATCACAGTTTTTATTAACTTCGATTCTGACTTCTGGAGATTCAGGGGGCAATCGATAAAATCTGCAGTTTTGACAAAGAACTTGGAGGTATCAAAGTGAAACACTACTCCGCGGCGCGTCCGTTACCATTTAGGAGGCACTTTTCTCCGGACTCCGAACAACTCTTATCCAAGTGATTTTTTTAAATTTAATTATCTCTTTTTTTAAATTTTATTTTAAAGTTAGCCCTACGTGAACTTTATTTCAAATTCTGACTCCTTTAGTTACGCCACCACTCGTAGCGTGACAAAACAATACTGTCACACAAGTCTGTATCCAGGTAAACTCTTGTCACGCCGCTACCCGTGGCGTGACAGTGTTATTTAATCACGCCACCACCAGTGGCGTGACAAAAAGTGCTATTTTACCAGACTTATCGTATGACGTGATAATATTATTTTTCACATCACGAGTGGTGTGTGACCAAATGAGTCAGAGTTGGAAATAAAGTTCGCGGGATGTTAACTTTAAAATAAAATTTTAAAAAAGTTAATTAATAAAAAAAATTCTCTCCTAGTCTCTCAAGAACTCACCAAACGCCACGTCCGACGACCCGCCTTCCTTCAGAGCGTCCGCGGCCATCTCCTTGGCCGTCGCGAGCCTCTCCCTGAGTTTCTTCCCTTCGTCGGACTCCATCACCAGCCTGACCTTCGCCTCCACCTCCTCGGCTTTCACCAGCTCCTCCTCGTAGCCCTCCACCGCCACCCCAACCTTCATCTCCTCCACCATGTGCACCTTGTTCATCCTCTGCTCCGCGTACAGCGGCCAGCAGATCATCGGCACGCCGGACACGATCCCCTCCAGCGCCGAGTTCCACCCGCAGTGCGTCACGAACGCGCCGACGGCGCCGTGCCGCAGCACTTCGGCCTGTGGCGCCCAGTTCTTCACCACGACGCCCTTGTCCCTTGTCCGCTCCAAGAAACCCTCGGGAAGCGACGCCTCCAAGTCCGACTCGACGGGCTTGCTCCGGTGCTCGGGTGGGTTCCGCACGACCCACAAGAACCTGTGCCCGGAGTTCTCTAACCCGCGCGCCATCTCTCTCACCTGTGCCGCCGAGAAGGTACCCAAGCTGCCGAAGCTGAGGAACACCACGCTCCGGTCCGGCTGCGCGTCAAGCCACTCGATGCACACGTGCCTCTCGCCGCTTCCTCTCGTGTGTCCAGGGAGGACCAGTGGCCCGATGCAGTAGACTGGCGGCGTTGATCGGCCCGGCGTGCACACGCCATCCCTGAGCGATTTCAGGGCCCTCGCTTCCAACCAGTCGAAGCTGTTCGCGAGAATGCCCCTCGCTTCCGGCATCCGCGCGCACTGGTGCAACCGTGCTATGGCGATGTCGTTCTCCCGGTCCTGCATCGTGGTCGGCATGTCCAGCCCACGGATCGGTGGCACGCCGGGAAATTGCACCACAGCGTTGAACATGTCCTTAAAGGAGGACGGGGCGGTGGGGTAGTAGTACGGGAGGTGGAGCATGACAGCGAGGTCGCCAACCGCGGAGGAGAAGAAGAAGTACGCCGGGATGCCGAGCTCGGCAGCGACATCGAGCGCGTCGACGCAGAACATGTCGACGACGAGGGCGTCGACGGCCGGGAGCGCGCTGAGAAAGTCCCGGAGCGCGGGGTTGGCGGCGCGGAGCACGTCGATGGTGCGCATGACGGGGTGGGAGTAATGGTCCTTGCCGCAGGACGGGACGGGGAGCCGACGGAACGTGATGGCAGGGTTGGCGGTAGTGAGGCGGGCCATCGCGTCGGCTGACACGGCGTCCTTGTTTGGCGGGTCGACGACGGCGATGACAACCGCCAGGCTGCGGCGGAGGAATACCTTGGCCAGCTCCACCACGGGGTTCAGATGGCCCACGCCCAGCGAGGGGTAGAGGACCACCGTCTTCTGGGTCATGACGGCCATGCTTCTTGACGTGGGAAGGAATGCAACGAGAGATTGGCTACCAAAATGGAATGGAAGACGAGACACGGAGAGAGACGAGGTACAAAATTTTAAATGCATTGTGACCACTGCCGAGACAAGCATATATAGGCTCCTTTGTTTAAGTTTTTTTTATCTGATTTATAAGTAAAAAAAGTCTAAGTCTAAATAAAATGATGATTTTTTCATCCAGTTTATAAAAAAGTTTTGGAAAATGCTAAAAAATAGTCGCAAGTTTTTTTCCCCTTCTTTTCAATCGTTTTTTTAGTTGTTGGATATGCATTAAGATTTGTGCCAAAAGCAATCCAGTGGTTCATAATGTGACTGTTTTTAACCTAATAAAATAGTCGTTTTTTTAGCTGCCGGATATGCATTAAGATTTGTACCAAAACAATCCAGTGGTTCATACTGTGACTATTTTTAACATAATAAAACAGTCACATGTTTAATAGACAGTTCCAAAAGTTTTAACCATTTTAAGCCTAAAAGCTATAAGCCATGAGAGAGGTGTTTTTTTTTTAGCTTTTGCGGAATGAAATACCCGTTTGCCACTAAACTTGATTGAAATTACCCTCAAAATGCCATCCGTATATAAGTGAAAATTGATTCATTTTCTCTTCAGCTCCCGCTCGATGCCTCCACTCTCGTCCCCTCCCGCCGCCTCCCACACACGCCGCCTCCACTCCTGTCCCCTCCCGCCGCCTCCCACACATGTCGCCTCTCCCCTCCTGCCGCCTCCCCTCCCCATCCCCAATGTCAGCGCCTCCCCTGTCCTCCCCCAACCTTGACGCCTCCAATCCCGTCCCTACCTGCCGCCTCTCCCGTCCCCTCTCGATGTCTCCACTCCCGTCCCTTCCCGCCGCCTCCCCCCTCCCCCCGCCTCCCCCCATCCCCAACGCCGGCGCGTTCCCTCTCCTCTCCCAACCCCGACGCCTCCGATCCCTCCCCAACTCTGGCGCCTCCCCTCTCCTCTCCCACCCCCAACGCCGACGCCTCCCCTCTCCTCTCCCAACCCTGCCGCCTCCTCCCCAACCCTTCCCCAACCCCGCCACCTCCCCTCCCCATCCCTAGCGCTGCCGCATCACCTGCCCCGACACCGTCTCTCGACGTCGCCTCCATTGCTCGAGCAGGCAAATAAATCGTGAGCTCCTCCTCTCTTTCCTTCCTCATGGGTTCTTTCGTTCTTCGCACTCTGTAGCATATTGTTGTTGGATGTGGCGGCTGCCGAACTGCTATGCTATGATCTGTTACCAGAAGTGCTATGCTATGATCTGTTACCAATGTTAGTCATAACAAACTATTATTCAGAATGAGAATTTTCTATCTGAATTTTCATAACACCCATAGCTGTTGTTCTCAATTAGCAATCCAGTGTTCTGAATTAGCAGGCTCCAGCTGGAGCATATTGGAGCATCAGGAGCAATGCTCCACTCTTTGCTATAGTCATGATTTTTCTTATAAGTATCAGTAGCAATGCTCACTGGAGCATTATTGTGGCCACACTGGTTCGAATCATGAATGCGACTAGTGAATATCAATAGTATCTATCATGTTCTTCCTTTCAATATGCATTGCTTGCATTCTACTTTGAAGCAATGCTCACTGAAGCATTATTAGGCTATAATCACTGGAGTATCAGTAGCAATGCTCACTGGAGCATTATTGTGGCCACACTGGTTCAAATCATGTTTGCACTCTTTGCTTTTGTATATTCACCCCCTTTTACATTGATTGAATGCGACTAGTGAATATCAATTGTATCTGTCATGTTCTTCCTTTCAATCTGCATTGCTTGCATTCTACTTTGAAGTGAGGATTCATATATATATATATATATATATATATATATATATATGCATATATGTACATATGCATATATGTATATATGTAGATATATATACATATATGGAGCATTGCTTGCATTCTATCTGCAAGTGAAGAATGCAAGCAATGCTAATCATTGGAGCATCAGTACCAATGCTCACCGGATAATTGGTTGCATGAATATCATGGAATGTTTTTGAATATCATAGAGTTGTTCTAGGTTTAGTTTAACTGTTTTTTTTGCAAGTTAAAATATTAGTTTTGCATATCATTATATTATGCCCTAAAAGTTATAAATCATCTTGTAAACTGTATAGATGGAACTAGTTGCTATCAGCAAGGCAAATTGGGATACATTTGGCAACATGATATTTTGTCAGATCTGTGTTGAGGAAGTTAGTGTTGGGAATAGACCATTAGGATGTTTGAATACCACGGGTTACAAGAACCTCCAGAAGAAGTTCTATGAAAGACAGGGAAAAAGCACAACAAAAAACAACTAAAAAATAAGTGAGAATCATTAAAGAAAGAATACAACGTTGTGGAACAATTTGAAACAAAAAGCATCTGGGCTAGGTTGGGATCATAAAAAAGGAACTATATCTACATCTGACGCTTGGTGGAAGGAGCACAAGGTAGTAATTGGAGAAACATCTATTCATTAATGTGTTTGATATCATATTTTAATTTATGCTAACTTCAGTCATTCTTTAAATTTTTAGCAATATCCTAAACATTTTCTTGATGGACCACCTGAGAACCTAGATGATATGGATCGTATGTTTGATAAGGCTCATATAATCGTATGTTTGACAAGGCTCATATCACGGGTAACACTTCAGCCATCCCGGGTGAGCCTACTCAGGAAGACCAAACCGTTGTGGACATTGATTGTTCGTAGGACAACGAGGAAGAGGCCACCGCCGATGCAGAGAATAATGAGGCCGTCTGCTCGAAACCCAAGCGCGCTGCGAAGCGTAGGGCTAATAATATTAATCCTAACCCAAAGAAGAACAAGAAAATTCCTATAGCTAGATATATCAAGTGCATGGTGGATATTATGGCAAAAAGCCCTATTCAGAGTGGTCCATCTATAGTGGATGTTATGGATATAGGTATTCAGGCAGGGGTAGTAGAAGGAAGTGATGAACACTTTATTGCAATAAGGCTCTTTACTAAACTAGAAAATCGAGAAGTGTTTGTCACTATGAAGACCAACGAAGTAAAGATGAATTAGCCCAGGAGGATGTTTGTAGTTCTTTTTCATTTTGAAAACTACTTGGTGATGATTATGTAAAGAGTTGAAACTGTTAATATTATGTTGTACTCGAATTATTGTTACCTTCTAATGTGTTATCAATTAAACCATAATGGGGTTGAAACTATTCAGTTATGTCGTACTCATATTATTGTTACCTTGCAATGTGTTCTCAATTAGATTATGTTATGTTCTATGTTACCGTCATTATTATTATTTGTAGATAAGCTCATCAAGTGATATTGATAGTTCAACCACTCACTGAGAGCGATTTGAGAGAAGATGACATCGAAATAACAAAAAAGAGGAAGTTACCATTTCGTGATTTTGTTGCAACAGCTGGTTTTGTAGGTATGTACTACTACGACACTTACCTAAACAAAAAGGAGAGGAGACAACTACTCCTAATTGGTTATGAATGGGTTGTTGAGCAACTAGGCGATGAGAGAGATTGTTACTCGATGTTCCGAATGAGTAGGGCTATCTTTGATAGATTGCGTGAAACCTTGGTTGAAAATTATGGCTTGAAATCAACTAGAACTATGACCTCCATAGATTCTTTGGCTATATTTTTGTGGACAGTTGGGGGCCCTCAGTCAGTTAGTCAAGTTCAAAACTGCTTCAAAAGGTTCATAGAAACAATCAATAGAAAATTTGGTGAAGTCTTGCAATGTGTCTATCTTTTATCTGGAGATAATATTAAACCAATGGATCCGAAGTTCACAACAGTGCATCCAAGACTTCAAGATAACCGCTTCACGCCTCATTTTAACAATTGCATAGGTGCAATTGATGGCACACATGTACCGGTTGTTGTTCCAGCGGATGAGTAGGTTGTTCACACTGGTCGTCATGGATATACGTATCAAAATGTGATGGCAGTGTGTGATTTCGACATGAGGTTTACCTTTGTTGTTGCCGGATGGCCGGGTTCAGCACATGACACAAGGATTTTCAATAACACTTTAGACCTTTGTTGTCGCCGGATGGCCGGGTTCAGCACATGACACAAGGATTTTCAATAACACTTTAGACAAGTATTCGAACCGGTTTCCACATCCTCATGAATGTACTATGCTTCTTTAGCAATATAATTAATTATTATGATAACCTTCCTATTTTTTATTGTCAATATTTATCTATTTCATATATGTAGAGAAATATTTCCTTGTTGATGCGGGTTGTCCCAATCGTAAGGGCTATCTAAGTCTTTGAAAGCATCTAGGCCCCTAAAAATGTATTTTGGTAATTAATGACATTATGTGAATATGGGACTAATATGTTTGTTGAAGTGATTACAAGGCATAGTCCTAGTTGACAAAGTCAAATCAAGGAGCTGCATGTCAAAAATGTCAAGAAGATGGAGTTTGTCTCAAGGGCAAGGTAAAAATAGACTAGGACCCCTTTTGCATTTTACCGGTCTTTGAAGTTTGGAGGAAGACCAGATTTTTAGGATAAATATCGTACTATTAAGGGAGAGCTTGTCTAGTAGCTTGAATGCACTTCTTTATGCGTTTGGATCAACTTAGGATCATGCATGCTCTTTTGGTCTGGGTTTAAAACTTAAATTATTCTCTCTGTACACAATCGAAAGTTCCGGCGTTGTAACTGCGGAACTTCCGCTATACGGTTCTTCCGAAATATTTGCGGTTCGTTTTTTTCCAGAGAGCACCCTTTTTAGGGATTTAGCCGATTTCTCGAAGTGCGGAAGTTCCGCCATGATACGAGCGGAAGTTCCGATTATCGGTTGCTCCAAAATTCTTGCGGCTCGTTTTTTCCAGAGAGCACCCTTTTTAGGGACTTAGCCATTTTCGCAACTGCGGTAGTTCCGCCATGAAAGGAGCGGATCTTCCGATTATCGGAAGATCCGAGCTTTAGTTGGCGGAAGTTCCGCACATAAATCCAACGGCTATAATCGGAGCATTTAATGCCACTGTAATGACCGTTACAGTACACTCGATTGAAGGGCGGAAGTTCCGCACATTACACGGAGGAAGTTCCGATTTCCCTGAAAGTTCTGAATTCTTTGTATAACGGTCATATTTAGTTGTGGGGGGTATAAATGCAACCTCACTAGCTCAAGGTGAGGTTGTTGAGCATTCATTCAATACATTTGAGCTTTGAGCACACCTCTCACTCCTCATTTACTCTCTTTGCACATATTTGTGAGGTTGTGAGCAAAACCAAGAGCATTGCATTCTAGTTGATTCTTTGGCTCTTGATTGCCGTCAAGTGAAGGTCAAGGTCTATTCTCTTGGTGCTTGTCGGCACCTAGACGACTTGGCAGAGGTTGCGCGGTGATCTCTTCAAGAAGGTTGTGAAGAGACCCGACGCCGGTTGTGATTGGTCGGTGTTCACCAACTCCGGAGAGGAGGAAGAACAACCAAGTGATTAGGAGGGAAGGCTTAATTTGTGGAGCCGGCTTGATCGAGTCAAGCTTTCTCAACGTGGACTAGTGAAGATCGATAAATCTTCGATACCACGGGAAAAACCTCTTTGTCCCTTTGCGGTTAATTCTTGTCTTTACTTATTGCATTTAATTTTGTAGCTCATATCTTGTGTTAGATAGATTTGCTTAGTTCATCTTGCTAAATTGTGTAATTTGATCTAGATTTTTTAGAAACCTCCTATTCACCCCCCTCTAGTCGGTTATCCTTGATCCTACACTCTTTACAAAGGATGTAATTTTGATGAAGATTATGATCTAAACGATACATAAACTGGATCATTTGTAGGGCACGGTGTCAATGGATCTGCAATCGATGATAGAGATATAAGTGTATTTCGTAATAGCATTGCTATGATGTTGATTGGTGGTCACACATTTCCAGACTCTTTTCTTCGCGAACCATGACCAAGGTTTTATACAATGCCCTCGCAAATGGTTTTGTACAAGGAAGTCGAAAAAACAGATAAAGTTGAGCAAGTTCTGCTAATTTCGGCGCACCTAGGAGCTAGTTGGATTTGAATTTGGAATAAAAAGTTCAAGTTTGGCGTTCACTTGGTAGCTATAGGTCTACTTACCATATATTGATTGTACATGGTGTTCAATCTCGACTCTCTCTTCTAATTTTAATACAGTAGGTGTTGAAATTTAGGAGAGCTTTCGAATGTGTAGTGTAAAATGATGATAACAGAACTCAGAAGAGAAGTACGTGTACAATGGCTTTCCACTCAAGAGCAGACCACCTGTCAGCCACATGTATTTTCGACACATTGCAGTAACGATCGATGGACAAATATAAAAATAAATATAGCAAAATTATTATCCGTCTATGTCCGATCCGTTTTCACCCATATGTACAATGGCTTTCCACTCAAAGGCAGACCACATGTCAACCACACGTATTTCGACACATTTTTTTCTGCAGGCGTGGTAGTATCGATCGATGGACAAATATCTCATCCGCGCTGATGTAATTTTCCAAGCAATTGTCCTTTTCTCTAGACTTAGAAGTCAATTTGAGCACGGCCTAACAATTAGTACTGCTTCTTTGTACGATACGACTAGCTCTAGTTTTCTCTAGACTTAGAAGTCAATTTGAGCACGGCCTTTCGCGGTATCACCTGGAACTGGAAGACACCAAATGTTTTTTTTTCTTTGAACGAATATATGAAGATACCAAATGTTGTAGGAAGATCACATAAGATTCGCATCGTCACTGACGTAATATATTCTGCTCGTTCTGGCCGCTAGCTATGCTGTCGTTGTGGCACGTACTGGTTATCCCGGCGACTCGACGACCTCGATGGGAGCGAATATCTTCTTTGGAGAACATACTTTCATTTACTAGATTGTGCTGTATTTTTCTGAAGCTGTAGATCATGTTCACGAGAAAAGTAATATTATTTTTAATTATTGAAAATAGAGTACATGAATTACACATATATAGATTATAACTATCATGTGAACACGTGATTCCTCAGAAGAGAAGACATCATGCATGTAGGAAGTCGATGCGCTATCCTGTCTAACACGCCCCTACAGTCGGAACTTCGCCAAGGCGGACATTCAGACCGGGCCTAAATTCGGTGAAGACGGAAGTCTCGCAGACGACGGTCCAGCGATAATGATCCGGCATGATGACGACGGTAGATGGGGCGCTCGGAAGGTCGTGGAGGGAGGGCCGTGTCGACGAGCACGCCGCGTCACGCCACGACGTCATCGGAAGAGAGGAGGCGCCGGAGAGGTCGAAGCCGAGGCGGTGAAGTCCGGAGCCGAGGAACGTCGACAGGTCGGTAGGGCGGCGCGGCGGAAGCTGTAGAGGCGGCGGTTCAGAAGCGGCACTGCTCTAATACCGTGTAAGCGAGGAAAGTAACACTATCTTTGACTGTTGAAAACAAAGTACATGAGTCACACATATATAGATTATAATTATAATGTGAACATGTATAACTATCATGTGAACGCGTACAACTATCATATGAACGCGTGATCCCTCAGAAGAGAAGCCGTTATACATGTAGAAAGTCGATGTACTATCCTATCTAGCAGATCGAAGTATAGCTAAGACTACTGAAATAACAATAATTGTTTGATTGTTTTACCTTCCGATCGAAGAGAACAAAACTTCCAATTATTGCATGGACTCTTCCAATATACTCTCCGGTCAAATACGATTTGCAGGTCATGTTCTTCATGTGAAACTTTTGACAGCTAACTTTTGTCACAACATAATCGTAAAAGATACACAGAAGTATAACATCAAAAATAGTATTTTTATAACGAGTCGATTTTTTTTATTGTCGGACTTCGGACTTTGAATACCTGAAACTCTCGTATGTATCTACTAGTTCTATGATCAATGGCTAGTACACATATCCACAACATTGACATACAAATCTATACATAATATACATACAACATGAAACAAATATACAAATATGTTACTTAAACTTAAGCGATTACATGTCAAGTGTGAGTGTGTGTGTATTGCATGACCGACTGGCCAAATTAAATGATAAATATCAGAAGTAGCAAGTTAAACACGGAAGCATATTAAACAAATTCCAAAATTCCAGCTGCATGCTCATCCAAACCCTCAGTCAACAGAGAAGGACAAGACCTAGCAAGACCCGTCCTCGTTCCCTCTGGTACCAGGAGCAAAGAAGGTGTCATCCGGAATCGGCTCATTCTCATACTCTAATAAACAATTTAAGTAAGATTGAGTACATTTTATACTCAGCAAGACTTTTAGTGTATCATAACATAATTATATATGCAAGACTATCAAAGGATGAGACTTTACAAGTTATTTTCAACATTAAGTAAATTTTATTTACAATAACAATATGTAATATTTTGTAACGAAATTTGTAAAGAGCAGTTGACAGATATTGAAATAACGTGTATGTAACTTAATAATGGCAAAATCATAACTCTCCTCAATTGTGATCAATATTTCATTCTCAGCCAGAGACATGGCACTCACATAAAACAAACATCCCAATCATTTTTCCAACAAAACCATTGAAAAAAAAAGTAGAGACTATACCCAATGTCATTGCACTAAGCATGCTCATAATCGCGAGCATAACTATTTAAATAGATTTACACTATATAGAGGTGTTCAACTTTACCCACAGTATGTGGTTCTCTAGTTTGTTCGGCATCCATCGATACCACCGCTCACAACATTTTAGTACGCAGTATAGAGTCCATAACGGAGCCTTTACATCACCTAGTCCTAACCTTACACTAGCCCGGCGAATAGAAACCCTCACTTCACCCTGGTACACCCCCGTCTCAGTGAGGCATTCACCATTGTATCGGCAAGCTTGGTCCCCGACGCCTTCGTGAAGAGAGCCTCTTCGAGCAAGCCTAGCCGAACATGCTTACACTACTATGGCTTACCAACACGCAAGGCTAATCTTCGATGATTTAATTAGCTAAGGCCGTCTCATTATGGCACATGTGGTTGTAAGCTTAGGCTTAGATTAGTCGAACACATGTCCTAAAGGCTACAACAGCAAGAATGTCAATTTAACAAGGAAGATCATGCATACAATAGGAATTTAATTAACGTTATCTCCAAATATAGCAATTTTAAGCAAACATACATACATGCATAATAGATTTTACAAAAAACAAATACAATAATTAAAATAATAGGATCAACATGATCAAATAAGGTACTTTTCTTTCTCTGGTATATCTGAATATGAGGACGGAGGGTCGTCGAATGAATTGTTCGTGGTATCGACGTATATTCAAAAGAGCCGACACTACTACACAAAATCTCATCACAGACGGTTCTAAACTGTCATCACAGATAGTTTTTTGAACCGTCTGGATTTATGTATCTGTGATAACAGACAGTTTTTAAACCGTCTGTGAAAAAAGGTACCACAGACAGTTCTTGTTTAGAACCGTCTGTGATAGTTTTTTCTATTGCAAAAAATTAAATTTTGAATGTCTCATAGTTGGTACCATCATAGTTTATGTGAGCTTTCCATCTTCAGAGACTCTTGAAAATATATAAAAAGGAACCAGTCGCATACAAAAACATTCCTGACCTCCCTCTTGCGGCCTGTGAGTACCCCGATGCTGCCCATCTTGACCATGGTGTCGGCGAAGAGGGTGTTGAGGAGGCCCGAGTAGGAGTCAACGACGTCGACGGTGGAGGTGTCGTTATAGAGCATGGCGTCGGAGGCGATGACGGCGAAGCCATTGTGGATGTGAGCCGCTGCACCCATTTACCATTTACGTACGTGCACCCATCGGTTAGCTACCATGATCGATCGAGTCATCAAGGAAGAAGAAGTTTGTTTGCTTACAGCTGAAGAGGATGAGGTCCTTGTCGTCGAGGCCTGTGGCGGCGAACTTGTACCAGAGCACGTCGACGGAGACGAAGTCCGACAGCACGTCGACATCCCGTAGGTTCAACACCCTACCCAGCACATCCCGCTTCGACTCGGCTATTATTTATAAGGACAGCGCTAAAATATTTTACCTCATGCGCACGTGTTCAAAAATTTTCAAACCCCCGCACTGCGAATTATAGACCGTTTCATACAAAAATCGTATTGACCCTAATATTTTAAATTATTAAAATTCTATTTTAAATTATTATTGCATGCATATTTCTATGCAGTTATTTTAAGTTCCTGTTTTAAAGTTCTACTTACACTATTATCTTTTGTACAGCCAATCTTGATTTTTGAACAAGTCATTCCCTTGTCACTATAGTTAAAATGAATTTTCATAATGATATACCAAGACAATACTTAGACCAAAATCTTGAATTTGGGGAGTTTAGCCAAAACTAATCAAATTGAGTCTATGGTATTGTCTTACTATAAAAATGTTAGAAAGTGCTTTTACTTGCAAAATAAATCAATATTGTTTAGACTTGGGCCAAATGGATGATTGGTATGGTGCAAGTCAATGCACATGATAGATCTATTTTCATGATCGAGTCCAGAGTTGTGGAATGTTGCCTAGGTTGGTTAAGGACCGGTCTTTGAGCACATCTTGCTAAACTCCACTGTACTACTACATGTCCTGTATGGCTAGGACTAGGCTAAGTAATTTGCAATACTTCATTGTTGTTTACACCATGTTGATGTGTGGGTGTCGGTTAGATAGAAGTGCCACTTGGCGCAAGAGGGTGCATCGGGTGTGTGGTTAACCCAATAGAGGTGAAACCTTAGCGGACATAATAACCTTTGAGTGGAGTATTGTAACGGCCTTGACACGTGCTCTAGACTGCTCACTTAAGTTAGTGAGCAGTGGTATCGACGGATGCAAAACAAACTAGAGAAGTCGTGTTTTGTGGGTAAAGTTGTACAACCTCTGCAGAGTGTAAACCTATTTGAATAGCTATGTCTACAGTCATAGACATGCTGAGCAAAGTCACTCAAAGTTAGACTTTGGTTTTAATTTCAAAAGATTTTGACAAATATTTTTGGATAGTTTATCCAATTGGGAAATTGAGTGTTTAGCCATGTGATAGGAGGGTATCCATAACCATATTTCATATGGTAGTTATCCTACTGTAAAATTTGGGAATTTATAAAATGAATTTTAGTTATAGAATAATTGCTTTGGAAATTAGTACAAATATTTAAAGAAAACATGGTTTTATGCAAATTCAACCAATAAGCATTCTTTTGATATATCCTTGCATTCATTATATTATATTCATTGGGTGTAACTTGCGACAACGAAAGTTGTGCTTACCCTTGCTGAATAAAATTTATTTAGGTGAAGATTATTATGAAGTCGGTGAGGATCAAGACGACTTGGTTGCACCCCCAGATGGTTGCCTGTTGCGAATCGTGTGACCTACCTATTATTTTTGCTTCTGGTCTATCTTTATATTTGGCCTTATGCCCAATTCTGTAATAAACTATGATTATCAATTGATAAACATGTGATATGATTTTGTTATCACTTCTATTTGACTGTGTACACTAGCTGTTCCTGAGCTAGTGCGTGAAACACAGAGAACTAGGGATCCTTTGTTCCCGGGTTCGACATTGATGAGTAGACGGTGGCCCGATCTTCCGATAGGTTCGATTTGTTTCGTAGTGAGGACGTTGACGCTTTGAGGCTTCCGACCCGCAGATCTTCACCTCGCAATTCGCTACACCCGCACAACTGTCGTTATCAACCACGCTCGCACGCGATCGACCTTACCACGAGGGTTATGGTTCTTGCAAGCAATCGAAGCCACTCACAAGAACAAGATAGATGCAATCTAAAAAATATTGCGGATTTGGATGAAGTTCACAAAGTGGGGTTTCTCAAACCGTAAACGGCGAAACTGCAAAGGCAGAATAATCTAAGAAAAAACCCAACACTAAACTGTGGCGGCTGCATGCAATATATAGGGGGGTGGAGAACATGAGGAGGTCGACCAAGGGTTGTACTCCCATGTGGAGAGACGTACACATCCTAGGCTTTGACCTTGTCACGCTTACAAAGCCTTATTAGGCCCAAAACGGTGATACATAACCTTATTTCAATGTCTCTAACTAACTCCCAACGTGGTCGTCACTGGTCGGGGGTCTGGTCGTAGAACTTAAGACCTGGTCGTAGATCTGGTAGCCTGGTCATATGTAATACTCTGAAAAATAATAATAATTTTAATAATCGCGTCGTAAGGGTCGGAGAGTAATTAATTAAATTGTATCAATAAATAATTAATTAAAAACCTCTTAAGGGCCTGGGCGTAATTAAATAAAAGGGATTTATGAAAAAAATAGTATTTTCGGAATTTTTATGAGCTATAAATAGATTTGTAATTTTTCTTGAAAACCCTAGCAGCCTTCTTTTCTTTTCTTCGGTTTTTTAAGCCGCACGCCACCAATTGCGTTCTTTGTCGTCGCTGCGTCGCGCCGAGATCGCGTGGAAGCTGCGTCGCTTGCTGCAGTGCCGAGCCGCTACGGCCGCGTGGAGAGCTACCGCTCCTGCTGCCGCTGGATTTTCTTCTGCTACCGTTCGCCTGCGTGGATCGCGTTGGTGCGTTGTCATTGGAAATGAGCTCGCGCCGCACGTGTTTGTCTGCCACCGAAGCCGCCGCTGCTTTGATCGCCAATACCGCCGCCCAATCTGCCGATTGCCGCCTGCATTGCTTGCGCCTGCTGCTGATTCCTCGCACCGCTTTGTCTTCTGCCGCACCTCCTGCGCATGGGTCGCGATCGCGATTCCGCCGACGCAAGTGCCGATCGCCCTTTCTTTCTTCTCGGCAATTTTTATTGCTTTGCTAGGTAACGTGGCATTCTTTTCATATGTGCGTCATTTGGCATCAGTAGCTAATTAGTCTTTCATTAGTGCTGCACGTTACCCTGTCCGCTACTACTTAGCATTTATTTAGTGCTTCTTGTTTTTGGTGCTTGTTGCTGCACAATCTTCGGCCGGCCGACTGATTAGGTGCATATGAGTTCCAGCCCTTTTTATGAGATGCATACTGACTTGGTTAGCGAACTGTAGTGGTGTTCTGTCGTGGTTAGATACTCAATGGAGGGTGTATTTTTATGCTTGCAGACTAGAATATTTTGTCGGAACAGTAAGGTAGTTTGATGTGAGGTTTGTAGTCGGAGATACCGATTAATAGATCTATTTAACCTGCTGTTCTATTGTATGATTTATTCGGTTATCGTAATGGCGAATTTTGGAAACACCATCTACTAGTTAATTGTAGATAATTTCGATAGCTTTCTTTAGCATATTTTATTATGTCAATCGGACTAGTAGATTTAGAGATATGATTTTGTGAAGGCCGCTGTTTTTAGGGTTATCGTCTTTCGGCGCTGTTTTGGTAGACTGTAGATTAAAAATAGTAAATAGCTTAAATAGAGTTTTTGATCTACATGAAAGTTGTAGATAATTGTCTAATGGTTCTGTAGGATCTGAGAACACGCATTTTGGTTGAGTAAAACAAAAGTTATGAAATTTGGAAGATTGCTGTCCCGAAGCGGACAGATCGACTTTCCGGGCTAAATACGGAGGGTTAGATGATTTAATTAGAAGTCTTCGTAATCTAAGAAAATGTAGATAATTTTATAAAGAATCCAGAATGGGGTGGTTTGTGATGATCGGACTTTCGAGTCAAAAGTTACGCTCTTTTTGGTAACCGGACAGAAATGGGTAGCTTTTCGATACCGGCGTATCGTGGTATAATTGGGGACGTGTAGGAGCGATGTATATTGATTGTTATTCGTATGATGCTGTAGCTTGTATTGAGATGTGTGTATTTAATGTAGGAGAAGCGTCGTACTTGTTGCCATCTGCTAGCCAAATCGTGCGTCGCAACTAGTAAAGGCAAGTGCATGGTAGACAGCGATCAATGATCGATCACTGTTTTCTTTATCTTCTATTACCATTATTGTTGTGCTTTTATTCTGTTTAATTGCAAACAATGAATTGGTATGTTTATATCTTTGTTGATGAGCATGATGAAAAGTTGGATATGATGTTTATGATGGAGTTTGCATGTTTGCATTCATAAGCATCTTTGCATAAGAGAAGGTGATCTTGATGATCACAACTCCACGGGAGTGGAGGAGGTCCCCGATCCTTATGGAGGAACGGGCTTGAGAGTGAATGTTGTCGCGAGCATTCACTCACGCTATACCGGTATACGCGAAAAGAAGTGCATGTGGACATATAGATTAGAGTTGCATTGATATTTGAGAATTTATGAATGAGAATGACAATAGAAGTGCATGTTATGATAATGAAGTTATTGAATGCTGATGATTTATTATTGTTCGTTGTTTATGGATGTATTTGCTGAGTCGTGGACTCACCCTTGCTCTATTGTTGTTTTTAGGTGATCTTCGGGGTTGCCGTAGCTGAGAGCGAGTAGAGCACATGGACATCACATGATCACTCGCCATAATAATCTTTCATTCAATATTGGTTTACACTTGGACATGTTAGTTATTGAATAAAGTTTAGGACATCATTTGGACTAGACTATTTGCGTTATTAGTTTGGATTCATTTATTGATGCTATTTTGGACTGTTTAATTGGTTATAATTTCCATTGCTTATTTATTGTCGCTTGATCCATAACTATGCATGACCTGTTTGTGATCCATTGATATGTTTATCGTTGTTTCGTTGCTGTAATTTTATAGTGTGTCATTAATTATTAGTTGGAAGAGTTGTGTGGTGGCATTCTAGGCTCAGTGTTGGGCTGGGGTGTTACAGTTGGTATCAGAGCGGGCTTTAGGTCCGTGGTGAATAGATTAACAACATAGGCAAACTAAAATTGTTAAAATTTGTTTTAGTTTAGTAAATCAACTAAAATTTGCTAATGGTTAACTAACCTAAAATTTGACACACTAGTGCACAGTAGGTTAGAGAGAGGTACGAATATAGTTTTTACGCTTCCGTTATGTTGTTCATTGATGGATGAGTTTATTTTGAGCTTCGAGCTCATTGTGTATTGTTGATTGTGGTTGATAGCTATGCCGAGGGGTAGAGGACGTGGTCGTGGTGGCCGCGGTCGTGGAGGTCGTGGCCGCGGGCGAGGTTCCGTGGAGCCACCTCCTCAGTGCTTGAGTCGATGAATGAGGGGTTGCCGCTGACCCGCCTCCTTGTGGTCCGTGATGAGACCCCGCTTTCGAGAGAGTTGGTGGGAGAGATCCGTGCTCTTCGTCAACAGGCGGATATTTGGTGGGAGGGCGTGTTGTCTTCGAGGACCGCCACTCAAGGGCCAGTCACTTGGGAGGATTTTGTTGATCCGTTCAAGGGGAAGTTCTACCCCTACTCTTTTGTTGAGAAGATGGAGGTTGCCTTGACGGCCTTTGCTCAGGGGAAGAGGTCTATTGCTGAGTATGAGGCTGAGTTCAACAACTTGGTTCACTTTGTCCCGTCAGTAGCGAACGATGATCTTCAGAAGGCCAAGAGGTTCTGGCGGGGTCTCAATTCTGAGTACCAACATGTGTTGGGAGCTACTCCACTCTGTGACTACAGCTCTGTTGTGGAGCAAGCTAGGGGCATGGAGTTGGAGATGCACTCACAAAGGCGACAAGCCTCGGTGGATCGTAGTTTCGTGGTGACCGTAAGAGGAGCTCTAGTGAGGGA
This sequence comes from Hsuehochloa calcarea, assembly GCA_036346395.1. Taxonomy (NCBI): domain Eukaryota; kingdom Viridiplantae; phylum Streptophyta; class Magnoliopsida; order Poales; family Poaceae; genus Hsuehochloa; species Hsuehochloa calcarea. The sequence goes on along the minus strand of CM070594.1, from coordinate 61,068,139 downwards.
AGTGGGTCAGTCGACACGCTTTCAAGAAATTCAAGGAGGACCGCAGATCTTCGTGTCTAGCGATCGAGGCCGTTCTCTTCTTGGCGCCTCGTCCTTTGCGTACTCCACTCTTCGTCTGTCCCTGTAAGGTGGCATGCTTTGCTTTAAGTGCGGTGATGGACACCGCTGTGCTGCCGAAAGTGCACTTGGACGGGTGATTGCCGCGGTGTGGCCGACAGGTCACAAGGAGCGGGTGTGTCGCCGTAACCCGCTTAGCGTGATAAAGTGGGAGCCTGTGCCATCTTCTTCTTCGGGTCCCGCCGAGGATCTTTCCAGATGATGATCGCTCCACCAAGAATGCCGTTTCCTTCACTTGGGCGCCCAAAGAGGTACTCATCGGCACCGCCACCTTCGGCACCGCATCGTCAGACGACCGCTTTACCGCACCGCCACAAAGAGATTGTTGGGGCTCGCCGCCCGATCGTCGTCTTCTTCGCCATGGCGCCACCGAGTGTACGCCATGCCTCTCGCAGAGTCCGCGGTCGCCCCGACGTGGTGACAGTACTTTGTTGGTGGATTCATTTGATGCTTTAGTCCTTTTTGATTCGGGGGCTACCTTTTCGTTTGTCTCGTCGGCGTTTGCTAGGAGAGCGAACTTGAGTATGCAGTGGATTTCTCAGTCAGTGTTGGTTAGTTCTCCTGGGGGTTTTATTGCTAGCTCTACTGTTTGTCCTGGGTGTTCTATTGTCATTGATGGAGAGGAGTTCACGGCGAATTTGATAGTTATTCAAATGGAGCCGTTCGACGTTATCTTGGGTATGGATTGGTTGCACTCTTATCGAGCCGTGATATCTTGTTTCAGAGAATGTCTCGCGCGCACCTCGCCCGGGAGACTTTGATCTTTCAGGGGAGTGCGCCTCCGCGCTCTCTTTCGATGTTGGCTGGACTGTTCCGGGTCGTGCGAAGAAAATCGACTTGTTAGCTCTTGCTGAGAAACCGAGTGTGGTTTCGCAGATCGAAGAGATTCCAGTGGTTAGTGATTATCCAGATGTGTTCCCAGCTGAGCTTCCAGGCTTGCCACCTGTGCGAGACGTGGAGTTTCGTATTGATCTTGTTCCGGGTACTCGTCCCATCTCGATGTCTCCATATCGATTAGCACGTCCGTTTCAGGACGAGTTGAAGAAGCATTGGATGATTTGTTGGCTAAAGGTTTGATCAGCGTAGTGTATCGCCGTGGGTGCTCTGCTCGCTTCATCGAGAAGAAGGATGGGAGTTGGCGCATGTGTATTGATTATCGTGCGCTTAATGCAGTCACAATCAAGAATAAATATCCATTGCCCCGCATTGAGGACTTATTTGATCGGTTGAATGGAGCTCAAGTATTCTCCAAGATTGATCTCCAGTCAGGGTATAATCAAATCCGTGTGCGTGAGCAGGATGTAGAGAAGACTGCTTTCTCCACCAGGTATGGGCATTATGAGTATAAAGTTATGTCCTTTGGATTGACTAATGCACCTGCCATTTTTATGGAGACCATGAACAACATGTTACACGAGTATCTAGATGACTTCGTGGTGGTGTTCATTGATGACATTCTTATCTATTCCAAGACCAATGAGGATCATGAGCGTCATTTGAGGCTGGTTTTAGATACTTTGAGAGAGCACAAATTCTATGCTAAATTGAAGAAATGTGAGTTCTGGATTTCAGAAGTGGGTTTTCTGGGTCATGTGATTAACCTCGTGGTATTGTCGTTGATCCTAGTAAGGTCTCCACAAGGGTGGATTGGAAGAGGCCGACTAGTGTGAAGGAGGTGAGGAGTTTCTTGGGTTTGGCTGGGTATTATCGGCGTTTTGTGCAGGATTTCTCTATCATCGCCAAACCGATGTCTCAGCTTACTCAGAAAGGTGTGAGATTCCAGTGGACCGATGAGTGTGAGCGCAGTTTCTGCATTTTGAAGGACAGGTTGGTGACCTCTCCTATTCTCACTCTTCCCGAGCCGGGAAAGCGGTTCACGCCTTTTCAGATCGTCTCGAGTGGGTCTTGGCTGTGTTCTCATGCAAGACGGTAAGGTGATTGCTTATGCGCCGAGACGCTTAAAGAAGCACGAGCGTAATTATCCCACTCATGACTTGGAGTTGGTCGCGTTGTCTTTGCTCTCAAGATTTGGAGGCATTATCTATACGGTGAGCCTTGTGATATTTTCACAGATCACAAGAGTCTCAAGTATATCTTCACTCAGAAGGATCTGAATTTAAGGCAAAGGAGATGGTTGGAGTTGATCAAGGATTATGATCTTACTATTCAGTATCATCCAGGCAAGGCCAATGTAGTTGCTGATGCTCTTAGTCGCAAGGCGACTCCCGCTACTTTAGATTGCCTTATTGCTGATTTTGATCGCATGGGTATATCCTATTGTTATGCCGCACATCACATGTTGAGACACGCTTGATTCTTGAGTCACTATTCCGCATCGTGTGGGAAGCACAACAGAGTGACCGGTTACTACAGGAGGTTAGGAAGCGTCTGGATGAGGGCAAAGAGAGTGATTTTAGCATGGACGATTCTGGTACTTTGAGGTTTAAAGGACGCCTTTGCGTGCCACAAAAGGCGGAGGTCAAAAATGATATCTTGAGGGAGGCACATCGCACTGCATAATCGCTCATCCCGTGAGACTAAGATGTATCGAGATTTGAAATGTAATTTTGGTGGAAAAGGATGAAGGTGGATATTGCTAATTATGTGGCTTCTTGTGGTGTTTGTCGCCAGTGAAAGCCGAGCACAAGCGCCCCGCAGGTTGTTGCACCTTTGGGGTACCCAAAGGCCTTGGGATGATATCTCTATGGACTTTGTGGTGGCGTTGCCTCGCTCGCGCGAGGAAGGATGCGCTTTGGGTAGTTGTGGATCGATTCAAGAAGTCTGCGCACTTCATTCCTATTCGCACGACAAATTCAGCGAGTGATCTAGCTCCTATATATGTGCGTGAGATAGTGAGACTGCATGGTGTGCCAAAGACCATTATTTCTGACAGGGATGCGAAGTTTGTCTCCAAGTTCTGGGAGAGTCTGCAGAGTGCATTGGGCACACACTCACTTTGAGTACGCGTTTCACCCACAGCATGATGGGCAATGAGCGGACTATTCGGACTTTGGAGGACATGTTGCGATCTTGTGTTCTATCTTGAAGGGTAGTTGGGAGGACCATTGCCACTTGCGAGTTTGCTTATAATAATAGTTACCATTCCAAGATTAGAGCCGCGCCATTTGAGGTTCTCTATGGGCGAAGTGCGATCGCCGCTTTGTTGGGATGCGCTTGGAGAGAAGGCAATTTTGGGTCCGGATTGATTCAAGACTGTTGAGCGTGTGGCCATGGTGAGGCGTAATCATTAGCGGCTCAGAGCGCATGTAAAAGTTATGCCGATTTGAGGAGACGTGACTTGGAGTTTGCGGTGGGTGACCAGGTGCTCTTGAGAGTGTCCCCCACTAAAGGTATTGTCCGATTCGGTACCAAAGGAAAGCTTAGCCCGAGGTACGTTGGACCGTTCCCGATTATTGCAAGAATTGGAAAGTTAGCCTACCGCCTGGACTTGCCTGAGTCCATGCGTGGAGTTCATAATGTGTTTCATGTCTCGATGCTGAGAAAATTTTTGAGAGACCCAGAGCATAAGATTTCATTAGAGCCGTTGACTATCGAGCAAGACCTCACAGTTGAGTCGCGTCCGGCGCGCATTCTGGAGAGGTCGGAGCGAGTGCTGAGGCACAAGACGTTGGTATACGTCAAGGTGCTGTGGACGCATCAGTCCGAGAGAGAAGCGACTTGGGAGTTGGAGTCTCGCATGCGCGAGCAATACCCGGAGTTGTTCACGTCGGGTACGTGTTGTTTTGTTGTTTAATTTCAGTTGTGCAGTTTTTCTTGGAGTAGAACGGCGATTAGAATTCGGGGTCGAATTCCGTTAAGGGGGGTAGAATGTAATACTCTGAAAAATAATAATAATTTTAATAATCGCGTCGTAAGGGTCGGAGAGTAATTAATTAAATTGTATCAATAAATAATTAATTAAAAACCTCTTAAGGGCCTGGGCGTAATTAAATAAAAGGGATTTATGAAAAAAATAGTATTTTCGGAATTTTTATGAGCTATAAATAGATTTGTAATTTTTCTTGAAAACCCTAGCAGCCTTCTTTTCTTTTCTTCGGTTTTTTTTAAGCCGCGCCGCCGCCGGCCAATTGCGTTTGCTGTGCGTCGCCTGCGTACTGCGCCGAGATCGCGTGGAAGCTGCGTCGCTTGCTGCAGTGCCGAGCCGCTACGGCCGCGTGGAGAGCTACCGCTCCTGCTGCCGCTGGATTTTCTTTCTGCGCTGGTTCGCCCGTGTGGACTGCGTTGGTGCGTTGTCATTGAAATGAGCTCGCGCACGACGTGTTTGTCCGCTACCGAAGCCGCTTGCTTTGACTGCCAACAGCCGAAGCCGCCCAATCTGCCGATTGCCGCCTGCATTGCTTGCGCCGCTTGCCGATTCCTCGCAGCTCGCCAGGTCGCCGCATACCTCCTGCGCATGGGCCGCGATCACGATTCCGCCGACGCAAGTGCCGATCGCTTCTTTTCTTCTTCTCGGCAATTTTATTGCTTTGCTAGGTAACGTGGCATTCTTTTCATATGTGCGCCATTTGGCATCGTGAGCTAATTAGTCTTTCATTAGTGCTGCACGTGTTACCTGTCCGCTACTACTTAGCATTTATTTAGTGCTTCTTGTTTTTGGTGCTTGTTGCTGCACAATCTTCGGCCGGCCGACTGATTAGGTGCATATGAGTTCCAGCCCTTTTTATGAGATGCATACTGACTTGGTTAGCCGAACTGTGTAGTGGTGTTCTGTCGTGGTTAGATACTCAATGGAGGGTGTATTTTTATGCTTGCAGACTAGAATATTTTGTCGGAACAGTAAGGTAGTTTGATGTGAGGTTTGTAGTCGGAGATACCGATTAATAGATCTATTTAACCTGCTGTTCTATTGTATGATTTATTCGGTTATCGTAATGGCGAATTTTGGAAACACCATCTATTAGTTAATTGTAGATAATTTCGATAGCTTTCTTTAGCATATTTTATTATGTCAATCGGACTAGTAGATTTAGAGATATGATTTTGTGAAGGCCGCTGTTTTTAGGGTTATCGTCTTTCGGCGCTGTTTTGGTAGACTGTAGATTAAAAATAGTAAATAGCTTAAATAGAGTTTTTGATCTACATGAAAGTTGTAGATAATTGTCTAATGGTTCTGTAGGATCCGAGAACACGCATTTTGGTTGAGTAAAACAAAAGTTATGAAATTTGGAAGATTGCTGTCCCGAAGCGGACAGATCGACTTTCCGGGCTAAATACGGAGGGTTAGATGATTTAATTAGAAGTCTTCGTAATCTAAGAAAATGTAGATAATTTTATAAAGAATCCAGAATGGGGTGGTTTGTGATGATCGGACTTTCGAGTCAAAAGTTACGCTCTTTTTGGTAACCGGACAGAAATGGGTAGCTTTTCGATACCGGCGTATCGTGGTATAATTGGGGACGTGTAGGAGCGATGTATATTGATTGTTATTCGTATGATGCTGTAGCTTGTATTGAGATGTGTGTATTTAATGTAGGAGAAGCGTCGACTTGTTGCCATCTCGCTAGCCAAATCGTGCGGCCGCAACTAGTAAAGGCAAGTGCATGGTAGACAATGATCAATGATCGATCATCGCTTTTCTTTATCTTCTATTACCATTATTGTTGTGCTTTTATTCTGTTTAATTGCAAACAATGAATTGGTATGTTTATATCTTTGTTGATGAGCATGATGAAAAGTTGGATATGATGTTTATGATGGAGTTTGCATGTTTGCATTCATAAGCATCTTTGCATAAGAGAAGGTGATCTTGATGATCACAACTCCACGGGAGTGGAGGAGGTCCCCGATCCTTATGGAGGAACGGGCTTGAGAGTGAATGTTGTCGCGAGCATTCACTCACGCTATACCGGTATACGCGAAAAGAAGTGCATGTAGACATATAGATTAGAGTTGCATTGATATTTGAGAATTTATGAATGAGAATGACAATAGAAGTGCATGTTATGATAATGAAGTTATTGAATGCTGATGATTTATTATTGTTCGTTGTTTATGGATGTATTTGCTGAGTCGTGGACTCACCCTTGCTCTATTGTTGTTTTTAGGTGATCTTCGGGGTTGCCGTAGCTGAGAGCGAGTAGAGCACATGGACATCACATGATCACTCGCCATAATAATCTTTCATTCAATATTGGTTTACACTTGGACATGTTAGTTATTGAATAAAGTTTAGGACATCATTTGGACTAGACTATTTGCGTTATTAGTTTGGATTCATTTATTGATGCTATTTTGGACTGTTTAATTGGTTATAATTTCCATTGCTTATTTATTGTCGCTTGATCCATAACTATGCATGACCTGTTTGTGATCCATTGATATGTTTATCGTTGTTTCGTTGCTGTAATTTTATAGTGTGTCATTAATTATTAGTTGGAAGAGTTGTGTGGTGGCATTCTAGGCTCAGTGTTGGGCTGGGGTGTTACATCATAGGACTGGTCATAGAGCTGACAGATCTGGTCGTAGAGCTTGCAGATCACAGAGAACTGCTCGTAGACGGTTTGGATCCAATCCATCATTCCTAAGTAACAGAAGATCACAATTTTTAGGTAGCATACTATTCTACATAGATAAATTATTAGCACCTAGAAACGAGCTCACCTCATAATTTAAGTGACGTGCACGAGCTCTTGTCATAGGACCTCGTAGTTTAGCAACCGGGTCTGGAGGATTTTGTGCAGTGCGTGTATCCGAAGGAGTGATGTCCTCATCATCCTCCCCCTCTTGAATTGGAGTCGTCCTCGACTCAAGGTCATCTTCTTCCCCCACGTATGGCTTCAAATATGAAATGTTAAATGTGGGGCTAACCCCAAAATCTGCAGGTAGTTCCAATTGATATGCATTGTCATTGATCTTCTTAATTATTTTAAATGGTCCATCAGCTCTAGGCATCAACTTTGATTTTCTTAATTCTGAAAATCTATCCTTTCTCAAATGCACCCAAACTAAATCACCTAGTTTAAATTTTATTTCTTTTCTACCATTACTTCTAGCAACCCTATACTTTTCAGTCATACGCTCTATATTCTCTTTAGTTGTTTCATGCAACTTAAGAACAAATTCAGCACGCTTCATAGCATCTAAATTAATTTTTTCAGAGGTAGGCAAAGGTAGTAAATCAATAGGAGCATGGGGGTTAAAACCATACACTACCTGAAACGGACTTACCATAGTGGTAGAGTGTACCGACCTGTTGTAAGCAAACTAAATATGTGGTAAACACTCTTCCCACATCTTCAAATTCTTCTTTAAAACAGTCCACAACATAGCGGATAACGTGTGGTTGACAACCTCCGTTTGTTCATCAGTTTGGGGATGACACGTAGTAGAAAATAGCAGCTTTGTCCCCAATTTGTTCCAAAGTGATATCCAAAAGTGGCTCAAAAACTTTGCATCGCGATCCGAGACAATAGTATTGGGTACTCCATGTAAGCGAAAGATTTTCCTGAAAAACAAACCAGCTATGTTTGTAGCATCATCGCTCTTGTGACAAGGTATAAAATATGCCATTTTAGAAAATCGATCCACTACTACAAATATACTGTCCCTCCTGTAATACGCAGTAATTTAATCGGGATAGAAGAAAAGAATTCGGGAGAAGGAGTGTAATATCCCGGAATCGGATCGGTAAATTAAAGAATTAGACGCGAGGAGAAAAGGGAATAAGAGGAATAGTAATACCTAAAAATAAAGGGGGTTATCTGCTTTTATTCGACAACTGGGCAGGTCATGCCTGTGGAGGCCTTTGTTGGCCGGCCAAGGGGGTGTTCCCACACCCCCCCAAAACCCTAAACTCCCCACCCCTTCCCCCTTTTTCCCCCACTTGGAGCCGCCACTTCCACCTTCACCCTGCGTCAGTGCTGTTGCTCGTCAGATTTGGGTAAGTTTCGTACGTTTTTTGATCTTTCCGCGTCTTAGCAAGTTTTAGCCCTAAGTCTTAGCTTTCTTTAGGCACAGAGATCACCTGATTTGGACTTACGGTTTAGGAGTTATGGTAGTTTTACCACGACTGTCCAGTAGATCTAACGAGAATTGGTAGTTGTGTTGTCTGGCCATTATGAATTATTTAGAAGCCGAATCTGTAACACCCTGACTATAAGGAAGTCAAGATGTCACCTACAATCACTACTCTTTAGTATAATAACATCAAAACGCATGACAAGGTGAAGGAATTAATAAGGATATACGGAAACAAGAATTTATCATCAAGTTTAATCAATGGAATGGAAATAAACAATTCAGAGGGATACGGTAGTTATGACCAAAATGGCTTATTACAATTCAACACAAGACATAAATAACGACAATAAAAGTTCTCAAAATATTTGGATTATGGTAGTGAGTGCATCGTGTTGAACTACCCTCCACGAGATCATTCTTCCATGTCATTTACCTAAATAAAACAACAAAGCAAGAATGAGCCAAAGACTCAGCAAGTACTTGTATGTAACAATCAAACATACCATGAACAATTTATCACAATCATAACTTGAACATTGATTGAAAACAACTTTATGAATGGATGAAGTGAAATGATGCATTGAAGGAATTGGACATATCGCAGCATATACCGGTATAGCGAGTGAAACACTCGTCGGTGTTCACTTAAAGTAACCGTATGAAGAACGTTTCATACGGCCGTCCAACGTGGCCCACATTGGAATGGTGGACTCACGTAACGTGGTCCACATTGGAATGGTGGACTCACGTACCCATTCTGGAATTGATGGGATTTTCAAGTGCCCATACTGGAATTGATGGGTCTTACAAAGATAATTTATGCATGTCATGATGTGATCCCATGGCAAGATTGAATAGTACTCATAAATGAAAAGATACACATGGCATTCATCTACAAATACGAACAAATATAATCATTCATTCACACATCACATAATGCATCAATCATAGTATACAAGTTACTTGCCTGCCGCGCTGCGACGGTTTGGGAGGTAACTGAGGTACCCCTCCACTCACCGCTTCACCGCCTACAATATAAAATTATCGATATGAAGACAACTGAGTAAGACAGTGCTACACGTGCCCTCCCACAATCTCTAACCAAACCAACCAAACAAAAGGTTCAATTTGATCCTCTACACAAAAAGTCCAGATTACCTATCTTCTGGCAGTCGTACGAGAAAATTCACCATTAATTGTCTGTAACTCTAAAAGACATGAAACCAGTGATCACTGATTCTTAACTGATCAGGCTACAAAATATTAGTTGACGGAATCCCCTGATTCGGCCAAAACAGAGGGCTAATTATCAGTTAAACACAACCCATCTACGTCTGTCCAGAATACAGATCAGTAATAAAGAAAACGACGTAACTTTTAGCCTACTGATCAAATAAGAATGATCCTTATCAACTTGGAAAGATACATTCAAGAACTACAATAACTTAGTTGGGTGAATGTTCTGATTCGGCCCCTAATTTGAACAAAACCGAGGGACAAACCTACTGACCTCAGTTTTCAGACAGACCGGACAGCTCGTAATCAAAAATTCATATCTCCCAAACTACAGATCGTATTTTCCTGATCTCGGTGCCAAAAGAAAGCTAACGTTCCCAGGAATAAAACTATAGAAGGGAAAAACCCCAGATTCGGCCTCTACAGTAGTCTAAACAATAGATGAAAACGCTAACATTTATCTGCCCAGAATTCAGAACAGTGGTAAAGAAAATATCATAACTTTCATTATACAGATCCAATGGAGATGATATTTATCAGCTTTGAAAGATAATTTAAAGGGCTACAATAACTTATTTGGGTAGAGGTTCTGGAAATGCCTCTAACTAAATCAAAACCTAGGATCAAGCCGACAGATCCTTCTCGTCAGACAGACAGAACAGCGCGCACTAAAAAAATCATATCGCCTAAACCGTAAGGCGGAATCACGTGATCTCGGTGGTTATGGAAAGCTAAGAACAATACCTACAACTTTCTAAGAGATGGACAGGACAGAAAACGAACGCATCTTACCCACAATCGACGTACAAGGCGGCGCACAGCAATGGGGAAGGGCGGCGGCGGCTCCAGAGGGGGGAGGAGGAGAGAAATGTGGAGTTTATTGTTTGGGGGTGGAAACCCCCCTTATGGCCAGCCACCACATGGGCCCCTCCTGGGCCGTGGCCCAGGCCTAGGTTGCCGTGAAATCACAGAAAACCCCCCGGTGAAAAGATGATTCTGGTTTTTCGATTAGCTCCCTCTTCCGAAACTTCTTCTAATAAGCCGAATCACCTTCGGGGTATTACATTCTACCCTCTTTAACGGAATTCGACCTCGAATTCTAACCGGCAACTAATACCAGAACAAATTTCCAAGGAGTTGAAATCAACGGATTTAACCTGTACCAGAAACAAACGGGTCTGGATACTGCTCGCGCATGCGAGACTCTATCTCCCAAGTGGCCTCTCTCTCGGAATAGAGAAACCACAAAGCAAAGATGTGAAGCAACGTCTGACCTAACAATCAACTTGAACTTTCTAGGTACACTCATCGAAGAGGATCAAGGTAAGACCTTACTCGATGGTCAACGCCTTAAACTAAAACTCGAACCTTGAATGGTTCAAATGCCCACTCAAAGACTGAACACACCCGACGCTGCGTGCTTGCACAGATACCCGAGACGGTCAAATCGAAATACCAACTTTCTAATTTCTGCAACTTTCAAAAACGAAGAGAATCCAATTGAAAATAGAGAGTCCTCATCGCGTCCACTCAATGCTAACTCTCCACCAAAAGATTAAATTTCAAATTTGACAATTCATCTCAAAACAAATCCATTTTCTAAATAGGCAGTTTACAAATGAACACCACTACAACCAAAGGAGAAATTACTGGAACGCCCAAACCAAACACTGGCAGTTTATCTGAATTGGAAAGAATCTACATGCCAACACAGCCTCAACTCAAATTGCAGAAAACACCGGTCAACAATACCAAACTCAAACGAGAATCAAGAAAACACCTAATTATCCGATGAACATTTCTTTCCACAGTTTCTCTCTTCTAGGGATAAAATTTCTCTCGAACCTTGGAATTTGACTTCATTGCATACCACACGAGCTTAAACCTCTTAGTTAAATATCCTCAAATCATGCTCAAACTGAATTAAATCATCCACACCATTGTGAAGAGACTCTATGAAATCTACCGGATACTCTAGGTAATACAAAATCGATTTGATTAAAGGCATCCATAACACCACAATAGTAGGCACCACGCAATCACATTACCTTCAATTTCCAATAACAACAATTCAAGATCCTTAGCACGCACGGACATGTATTACATCAGAAGAGTTCTATCAATGACCATTCATTGCTCAGGAAACTCTATTATCCCACTTCCTCTACGCACAATCATCGTGTGACCAATGGTCTAGCATAAAATGAACAGCCCAGATCCAACTTCCAAAACCTCTACAACAGATTGCTCTTATAACCGATTGTGAAATCATCGAATTAAATCTCCAACATTACCACCATACTAACATACTCACTCATTGACATCATCAGAAATCACCCACACCATCTCGCAATGCTATCCAATTGCGTTACTCTAAAAAATTCAATGAAGGTTTCCATACCTCCGTAATCACCAACCTTTCAATCCTGAATTGAAGTTCTAGAATTTCACTATGCCAGGTGTTAATCAGCCGTAACACTTTTCAGACTTACTTCGAAGTCAAACATCTCAGGTGAATCAATTTCCCTCCAAGGGATACAGATCAAAACTATTTCACATTCTACTACTCCTCCGATAACTTGGTAGCAAAATATCATCGCTACGATTACTCATCCACCACCAAACAGTTGCCAAACTTTCACCTTGCAAACACTTCGCAACACGAAACTGTGATCCTTTCTCAAAAGGAAGAGGCGAACAAAAACAAGTTCATTCATACAGGGAAGCGTTGCTCACCACGGCGGCCAAGAAACCAAAAGAAATATTTTACTAAAGGTGATCTTAGAAAACGAAAACTAAGTTCGTAGTTGAGGGAACACATTCCTCAGAAGATAATAGCAAATAACAACCGATAAGAAAACGACATTACGATTGAAACTAGAAATCTTTAGAGTGAAAAGGGCAGAAAATTTAGGCATGTTTTAAAAACCTCAAGTTACAAAACTTGACTCGGACTAACAGCTACTTCTACTGTACCCTTTCCTTTAACACAACAATTAGTCCTTGAACGAATAACACCTTGCCACATGAACAAGGTAAGTTCTTTAGTCCAATCCACGGAACTACTTAAGAACCAATAACATTTTTCAACACGCCAAATTTGTTCGGAACATTTCATCTACAAATGAAACATGAGATCCAAATGCCTCCAGCCACAAAACTCGAAGCATTTCCCTTTACAAGACTTCAGGGAAAACAAGCGGATTCTCAACGAATCGACGATAATTTACTTTGATCGCAACCTCTCTTAGCGAACCCAAACCAAGGAGCCTTTAGGGCTAAATCACACGAAACTCTTAAGAAGCAATAGGATAATCCTATACCTCAAGTTACCCAAAATATTTTCAGTTTCCAGATGATTCATGAACTCCCAAAAGGTCACGAAAACTAAACTCGAAGTATTCTCATGTTAAGCGACATCACCAAGGGCGATCAAATTTCCACATGTATCAACATCAAACTCACTACAATATTTAGAAAGTATTTCGAAAGACCCACGTGGAAAGAATGGGTTGATTCTTTCTCAAAAGAAGAGGCAAATAGAAACGATCTTCACCAACTAGAGAATTGCTTACCACTCGCAGTGAACACAGAACCAAGGGGAAAACCAATTACGCAATGAACTCATTGAACATAGGTGGAGTCCACAATTGAAAACATGAGCCTCAAAAGAAGAGAATGACGGATCTTTACAGATAAGAACAACGAGCATTCAAGATCAAAACGCTCGCATCACTGAAGAACCATTAAAACTCTGCAACAAATCGTTTTATGTGGCAAACTTTGTTTATCATAATAAACTGGGACCTCCAATAGGTCATGAACACAAAACTCGAAATTGATTCATTTTGGAAACATCAAGAAAGGTGGTCAAACTTCTTTCTCTATAAAAGAATCAACCTTACTCTCACATTACTGATCGTGTCAATAAACCTTCTAAAGGAAACATGACAAATCGGGTCATAAAAATTTTCAGCATCACATGGAATTGTAATAACAACTTGTTCTAGAAAAGAATTCTAGTACGAAAACCACAAAGTTGAACAAACGTCACACCCAGCACTACAAAACTCTAGAGAAAGGGGGTTTCGACACTTTTCTTTTTCAATGGGAGGTTCTAAACTCCAATACTCCAAATATTCCAAAGAAATGAACATAGTCGAAATTTCTTCAATGAACTTTGTGAAAGGAAATTTTCATTCTCCGAACTGTCAAACGGATAACCGAGCTGCCCTTATCAATAAGAGAGATATGGCTAACATAAGGAGATCGATCTTGTCAAAAATAACGTTCACAAACAGCAATGAGAGCTCAGCAGCCAAAAAGGCAAGAAACTATCTGGAAAAACAAATAGGGTCTAATAGAAACCCGTAGCCCACAATCTTTGTTTGGGTACAATCCCCGACTTAAGCATAACCAAGCACTCCAAAAGGGTTTTTACGCTTTTCTTCAGAAAAGAGATGCATCAAATTTCAACAAGCAGAGGGTTCCAAAAGGAATACATTGAGCCAAAGCTTTCTCGTGTTAACGAACTTGCAACAAGAATTCTCATTAGGCAAACCATCAAACAAGTAAATGAGTCACTCTTTTCCAATGAGAAAGAAAGAACAACCATGAAAATATCAATGTTGCCAATTTACAAAGATCATTCGTAGTAAAAGCAATTCGACAATCGAAAAACAATAATGTTTTCGGAGTACCATTAAAGGCCTTTTTAAACTCGTCTACCAAAATCATGAACCCAAGAGAAATTCATCAATCGCCACCGGACAAGAATTTGTCAAATTCGAAAATCAAGGAAGAGAACGACTTACTAAAGCAGCTCAAGAGAAATATGCAAGATCAATACACACTTGATAAAGAACTTGCAAAAGAAGTTTTCCAATACCGAGATTCCAAACGAACGAATGAGTTAAATTTCCCCAATAGGGCTAAAACAAGTCTTTTGTGAAAAGAGGAATATTGCATTTGAACTATGCTCACGTGGAGCAGAAATATCACAATAGTCGAAAGGGCAATATTTGTTTCAAAGAACGAATCAGAGAACTGCTGGAGCTTGCCTTCTTCATTAAAACTCCAATTTCAAAAGAATTCACGAACTGCCAGGAACCACAACCAGGAAACCAGATATCAGTTCGAGAAAGGCAACAAGTTCATCAATGAGCTCATGCTCAATACAGAGCTTATGGAACAGAGGTAAGAAGTTCTCTAATATCATACTACAAACAAGGTGTAGCTCGCAAAACCGTGACATCAACCACGAACTCAACTGATCAACGCCCGCTAGCGAAACGCATAACTAATGCAATCAATTATGAATATATATATATATATATATCGGATCATCTCATGACGATCATAGAATAATTTCATAGATAGAGGTTATCACATCATATCATGGATTAACACATCATAGTACAACACAATCTAACAACGACTCAATACTCGAGTCACCACAATTGAAATGCGGAAGCAACAGTTTACCCAACCCCTCCTAATGTGCACAGTGTGTCAATTTAATATGTTTGAATGAACCACGGACCTAAAGCCCGCTCTGATACCAACTGTAACACCCTGACTATAAGGAAGTCAAGATGTCACCTACAATCACTACTCTTTAGTATAATAACATCAAAACGCATGACAAGGTGAAGGAATTAATAAGGATATACGGAAACAAGAATTCATCATCAAGTTTAATTAACGGAATGGAAATAAACAATTCAGAGGGATACGGTAGTTATGACCAAAATGGCTTATTACAATTGAACACAAGACATAAATAACGACAATAAAAGTTCTCAAAATATTTGGATTATGGTAGTGAGTGCATCGTGTTGAACTACCCTCCACGAGATCATTCTTCCTTGTCATTTACCTAAATAAAACAACAAAGCAAGAATGAGCCAAAGACTCAGCAAGTACTTGTATGTAACAATCAAACATACCATGAACAATTTATCACAATCATAACTTGAACATTGATTGAAAACAACTTTATGAATGGATGAAGTGAAATGATGCATTGAAGGAATTGGACATATCGCAAAGATATATCTGATAGCGAGTGAAACACCCGTCGGTGTTCACTTAAAGTAACCGTATGAAGAACGTTTCATACGGCCGTCCAACGTGGCCCACATTGGAATGGTGGACTCACGTAACGTGGCCCACATTGGAATGGTGGACTCACGTACCCATTCTGGAATTGATGGGATTTTCAAGTGCCCATACTGGAATTGATGGGTCTTACAAAGATAATTTATGCGTGTCATGATGTGATCCCATGGCAAGGTTGAATAGTACTCATAAATGAAAAGATACACATGGCATTCATCTACAAATACGAACAAATATAATCATTCATTCACACATCACATAATGCATCAATCATAGTATACAAGTTACTTGTCTGCCACGCTGCGACGGTTTGGGAGGTAACTGAGGTACCCCTCCACTCACCGCTTCACCGCCTACAATATAAAATGATCGATATGAGGACAACTGAGTAAGACAGTGCTACACGTGCTCTCCCACAATCTCTAACCAAACCTACCAAACAAAAGGTTCAATTTGATCCTCTACACAAAAAGTCCAGATTACCTATCTTCTGGCAGTCGTACGAGAAAATTCACCATTAATTGTCTGTAACTCTAAAAGACATGAAACTAGTGCTCACTGATTCTTAACTGATCAGGCTACAAAACATTAGTTGACAGAATCCCATGATTCAGCCAAAAAAGAGGGCTAATTATCAGTTAAACACAACCCATCTACGTTTGTCTAGAATACAGATCAGTAATAAAGAAAATGGCGTAACTTTTAGCCTACTGATCCAATAAGAATGATCCTTATCAACTTGGAAAGATAAATTCGAGAACTACAATAACTTAGTTGGGTGAATGTTCTGATTCGGCCCCTAATTTGAACAAAACCGAGGGACAAACCTACTGACCTCAATTTTCAGACAGACCGGATAGCTCGTAATAAAAAATTCATATCTCCCAAACTACAGATCGTATTTTCCTGATCTCGGTGCCAAAAGAAAGCTAACGTTCCCAGGAATAAAACTATAGAAGGGCAAAACCCCAGATTCGGCCTCTACAGTAGTCTAAACAATAGATGAAAACGCTAACATTTATCTGCCCAGAATTCAGAACAGTGGTAAAGCAAATATCATAACTTTCATTATACAGATCCAATGGAGATGATCTTTATCAGCTTTGAAATATAATTTAAAGGGCTACAATAACTTATTTGGGTGGCGGTTCTGAAAATGCCTCTAACTAAATCAAAACCTAGGATCAAGCCAACAGATCCTTCTCGTCAGACAGACAGAACAGCGCGCACTAAAAAAATCATATCGCCTAAACCGTAAGGCGGAATCCCGTGATCTCGGTGGATATGGAAAGCTAAGAACAATACCTACAACTTTCTAAGAGATGGACAGGACAAAAAATGAACGCATCTTACCCAAAATCGACGTACAAGGCGGCGCACAGCAATGGGGAAGGGTGGCGGCGGCTCCAAAGGGGGGGAGGGGGAGAGAAATGTGGAGTTTAGGGTTTGGGGGTGGGAACCCACCCTTATGGCCAGCCACCACATGGGCCCCTCCTGGGCCGTGGCCCAGGCCCAGGTTGCCGTGAAATCACAGAAAACCCCCCGGTGAAAAGATGATTCTGGTTTTTCGATTAGCTCCCTCTTCCGAAACTTCTTCTAATAAGCCGAATCACCTTCGGGGTATTACAGAATCAGACAGTCTACCCAAAATGAATGTTGTATAGGATTCAGTAATATTTACAATTTGATAAATAACACAATTTTTAGAGTTGGCAATCAAAAGTTATGGAGTTCTTACCGCCGCTGTTTCGCTGACTGTCAGATTGCAGAGATAGAAATTTTACCTAAATATAAGAATTAGTAGGAGGCCGAATCAGGGGACTTGCCCAACTAGATTATTGTAGCTGGTTTTGTCATGATTCCAGATTGGTAAAGATCACTCAATTTGGACATATATATTAAAAGTTATGCTACGTTCTTTGCTACTGGTCTGCTGTCAGGGCAGATGTCTGTTAGGCACTTTCAACTACAGATTAGTATTATATGTGGGCATAATTTGGAAATCTTGTCTGCTAGTGTTTTGAATATTTTTCTGTTAAGTTTCTTTTGGCACTGGTCTCATGTCATTCCGAGTTCCAAAACTTAAAATATGATTTTTCTAGTACCGCTATCTAGTAGGAGGGGCAGGAGTCTGAATAGAGTGATGCTAGTTTTAACTCCGTTGATTTCGTAGAATAGCCAAAGGGTTAATGTAGGCTACCTGTAGCTATGTCAATCCATATTTTCTTATTTTGAATAATTATTTGTGTAGGCGGTGAGGCGGTGAGTGGAGGTGCACCGTTGTTGCCTCTTAACACGTCACATCGCGGAAGGCAAGTACCATGAGTTAAAATGTGTTGATTTCAATTGTATGCCTATTGATTTGTTTCATTTGTGAATGTCCTTCATATTCGTCCATGTTGTTTATTCCGATTCAAATGGATAATGTTGTTTATTCCGATTCAAATGGATAATTATTGTGAGTAAAGATAAGGACATGCATATCCATTGTTTCATTCCATTCATATAATGTTCAATTTCTATCCACGGGAGTGGAATTTGCTAAGACCCATCAATTCCAGTATGGGCACGTAAGACCCACCATTCCAATGTGGGCGGTTTCGGACACCCGTATGAAACGTTCTTCATACGGTATTTGGGTCTCCGGACTTTGTTAAGTACGGGCTTAAGTGAACACCGACGGGTGTATCACTCGCTATACCGGTATAAGCAGTTGAGTAATCATCTTCCTTTCAGTGCATACATCCATTCCATTCATCCTCACAACTTTAAAGAGACTTGTGTATAACTTGTGAGATTGTTGCCTCGTTCAGTTATGTCATGTTTAAATGAACATTGTACTTGCTGAGTTTCGACTCACCCTTGCTTTTCTGTGATTATTTAGGTGATCCTTGTTGGTGATGATGTTAATGGGAGGGAGTAGACCAGCACGTTCCACACAGATCATCACGTTATATTTTCATTAATGTTTTCAACTATGTTTTTCTTTGATGAGAGATGAAATGTAATGAGTATCGTTTAGACTTCATATCATGCCATTCCACGTTTAGTTTCTTGAATATTCGCCATTGATAAATTGGTTATTTACATCTCGTTACCATGTTATCGTTAATTGGTTAGATGCATATTGAATCTTATTCCGCAAATTGATGGTATGTTGTGCTTTTAGGTAACATTTTGGCTTCCGAATTACCAGGGTGTTACACCTCCCCCTCTTTGTCCTAGGCAATCCTAAAACAAAATTCATAGAAATATCCTCCCAAGGGGCGCTAGGAATAGGAAGAGGCATATAAAGTCCGTGTGGATTGAGACGGGACTTAGCTTTGTTGCATGTGGTGCAGCGAGCCACGTGGCGCTCGACATCGCGCCTCATCTTTAGTCAAAAGAAGTGGGCGGCCAGCACATCTTTAGTCTTTTTTGCTCCAAAATGCGCCATCAAACCTCCTCCATGCGCCTCTTGCAACAACAAAAGACGAACTGAGCTAGCTGGAACGCATAGCTTGTTAGCATGATAGACCAAACCATCAATCAGCACATATTTATTCCATATTTCCCCTCCTTTACAATGTTCACGCACTTCTTTAAAGTCCAAATCAGTAGCATATAAATCTTTAATGGCCTCCAAACCAAAAATCTTATGATCAAGTTGAGATAACATGGTATAACGTCTAGAAAGCGCATCGGCAATCACATTGTCCTTACCTTTCTTATGCTTTATGACATATGAAAACGACTCAATAAATTCTACCCAATTAGCATGTCGTTTATTCAGTTTAGCTTGACTTCTATTATGTTTTAGCGATTCATGATCGGAATGTATAACAAATTCTTTGGGCCATAGATAATGTTGCCTAGTTTGAAGCACACAAACTAAAGCATACAATTGTTTATCATGGGTAGAATAATTCAGACTAGACCCATTTAATTTCTCACTGAAGTATACAACAGGCTTACCTTCTTGAATCAATACACCACCTATCCCAATCCCGCTAGCACCACATTCAATCTCAAAAGTCTTACCAAAATTAGGGAGTTGGAGTAGTGGTGCTTGGGTGAGCTTCTCTTGCAATAAGTTGAATGCCTTCTCTTGCGCAGGTCCCCATTGGAAAGACACTCCTTTCTTGGTCAATTCATTCAATGGTGCGGCAATGGCGCTGAAATCCCGCACAAAACGTTGATAGAATCCAGCAAGGCCGTGGAAGCTCCGCACCTGTGTCAAAGTGGTAGGCGTCGGCTAGCTTTGGATGGCCACAATCTTTGTCTCATCCACCTCAATTCCCTGTGGTGTCACAACATAACGAAGAAACGCAACTCGATCGGTGCAAAAGGTGCACTTCTCGAGGTTACCAAACAAACATGCATCTCTCAAAGCATTAAAAACATCACGTATATGATTCAAGTGTAGCTCATGAGACTTGCTATAAATCAAGATATCATCAAAATAAACCACCACAAATTTTCCAATGAAAGAACGTAAAACCTCGTTCATCAATCGCATAAAAGTACTAGGTGCATTAGTTAGACCAAAAGGCATCACTAACCACTCATATAGCCCGAACTTAGTTTTAAAAGCAGTCTTCCATTCATCTCCCAATTTCATTCTAATCTGGTGGTAACCACTCCGCAAGTTAATCTTTGTGAAAATAATAGAACCACTCAACTCATCAAGCATGTCGTCTAGCCTTGGAATAGGATGACGATACCTTATGGTAATATTATTAATGGCTCTACAATCGACACACATACGCCAACTACCGTCTTTCTTAGGAACCAAAAGAACAGGAACAACACAAGGACTAAGGCTTTCTCGTACGTACCCACGGTCCAAAAGATCTTGGACTTGTCGCTGAATTTCCTTAGTCTCCTCCGGATTGGTCCTATATGCAGCACGGTTTGGCAAAGTCGCTCCTGGAATCAAATCAATCTGATGCTCTATCCCTCGAATAGGTGGCAATCCCGGGGGTATCTCTGCTGGAAATACATCCACAAACTCATGCAAAAGGTTAGCAACGACAGGAGGCAAAGAGCTAGACATATCATTAAATGAAAATACAACATCTTTGCATATCAAAGCATAGCATGGCAGCTCATTATCACAAATTTCAGCAAGTTCAGATTTAGTGGCAAGCATAACACATCCCTTCAATTTAATTCCCTCGGACTTAGAACTAGGCGCCTCTTTCTCCCGTTTAGGTGGGAAAACACGTTTTGCTACTTGCTGATTTTCAGAATCATGTTCATTGGTGTTTCTTTCATTTTTAGCATGCTCTACTTCATCTTTCACAATTTCAGCAGGTGTCAAAGGCAACAACTTAATCTTCTTACCCCTATGTGAGAATGAGTAGGTATTAGCTCTACCATGGTGCAAAACATCATTATCATACATCCAAGGCCTACCGAGCAACAAAGAGCATACTTGCATAGGCACTACATCAAAGTCGGTACTGTCCTTGTAATTACCAGCTAAAAATTGTACTCTCACAACTTTGTTTACCTTTAACTTACCACATGAATTGAACCATTGGATGTAGAAGGGATATGGGTGTGGCTGTGTGGCCAAGCCAAACTTCTCGACCATCTCGGAACTTGCAAGGTTATTACAGCTCCCTCCATCAATGATTACTCTGCAGGCTCTCTCCTTCACGAGAAATCTGGTTTGAAACAAGTTGTGCCGTTGGTTTTTCTCTGCTCTCTCCACTTGTGCGCTTAGCACTCATTGCGCAACAAGGCTCATATGATTCCCGGTGTCAACAGTAGCTACTTGTTCCTCTACACCATCGGCATCACTATCTATCTCGTCTTCTCCACCTGCAATGTTAGCTGCAAGTACATATTCATCCTCAATATCACTAGTACTTACATAACCACCGTCTTCGGTGGAAAGATATGCTCGCTGACTTGGGCAGTCCCTCATGACGTGGCCCATTCCCTTGCAACGGTGGCAAACAATCCCAGTCGTACGGCCCGTGGAAGCAACCGAAGAAGAACTCTTGGCTGGGGCCTGCACATTAGTAGATTTGCTTACCTCGGGTGCATGTAATGGTGTCGGAGGTGCTGCTGAACGCACCCTACTCGTGGAGGGGGCAGCAGACCGTGTAGCTGAAGGTGGGAAAGTTTTAATTTGCCCCGGCGTTGATCTTGGTGTAAATGTGCTTCCAAAATTGTTCCTTGGCCTCTGCTGTCGTCCCTGCAATTCCTTTTATGCCAAACATGCAAGGTGGAACAATCTAGGAACACTATCATATTCTTTGTAATCAACTATGTCCTGAATTTCACGTCTTAATCCTCCATAAAAACTTGCCATTACAGCCTCTTCATCCTCAATAATATCACAACGCAACATACTAATTTGTAGCTCCTGATAATATTCTTCTACAGATCTATTGCGTTGGTTTAAGCGCTGCAGTTTCTTACGCAAGTCACGTTTAAAAGTAGGTGGAACAAATCTGTTACGCATAGCAACCTTTAAAGCATCCCAAGTAGTAGGCGCTAATCCATCATTGCATACTCTATTCCACCAAATGATGGCAAAATTTTAAATTCACTTGTGGCTTGCCTAACTCTATGCACTTCAAGAACTAAGTGAGCATTAAATTTTTGTTCTACCATCATCTCCCAATCTAGGTATATTTCGGCATCATAAGCACCCGCAAAAGATGGTACAGTGAACTTGACTTTAGCATATGGATCATCATTAACACGTGCATTATATTGCTGAAAATTATTGCGTCTCATACCTTGACGGTTGATGTTCAACCGGTTCCGTTGTTGTGCATCAAAGGCGTCGTGGTTTCGCATCTCATTATCATTGTCAATCTCATGGTTATGGACTGCACCTTGAGGATCTACACGCCCATTGTTCTGTGGTGGATTGGCCAAACCATCAATACGTGTATTGAGCATTGCAATGCTTTCATTGAGTTGTTGTAGTGTAGCATTTGTTTCCGCAAACTTCCTATCAATGTCGTCATTAATAGCATGGCGGTACTCATCCAACACCCTCGTGAGCTCTTCCCTCAAAACATACTCTTGTGCCTCCAATTCCTCACCTACCATGGTTAGTAGGAGACAAAAGACAACACAAAGATATTATCCCTATCAACTACTAGGTGTTGGAAGGTGAAAATACACACACTCTCAAGCGTCTTACCAAGCTCTTATGAGTTTCTTACCAAACGCAGCAGGTGGTCTGATCGGAGAAGGTGGGATGTATGACCACAGCGGATGCGAATGCGACGATCCAAATCTGGGGGCCGAAAGTACGTGGAGCTCGGACAGGCAATGTTTAGTAGTAAGGAATAGCAATAAGGAAATCAGATTAGCAAAGCTGAATCAAAGTCCACGGTACTGGTCATAGTTGCTGGCCCAAACGCGTTCCTAGAACTAGCTGAAGCAAGCTGAAAAATAGGGTAGATACAAGCACAATGGAACAAAATTTCACAAAGCAACTAATTTCTCCTGTGGGTGGTCGTAGACCAACTGTGGGCTGTCATGGACCACTTGAGCATGGTCGTAGACCAACTGAGGGTGGTCGTGGGCCAACTAGGAGTGGTCTCTCTCTCTTTTTTTGCTTCTCTTTTTTTTGACTGTAGAAACCCAACCTAGGGTTCCTCTTTTTTTTGCGAGACCTTGACTCACAACTCTTCGAAACCCTCTTCTGGGTCTGGGGATATATATAGGTCACAAACATTTTCCAGAGAGCAGGGGTATAAAGGTAATAAAAAGATACTCTCTCTCTCTCTGAACTTTGGCTAGGTGGTCGAAAGGGTAGGTGGTCGGATCTGAGGAGGTGGTCGTATCTGACCAGGTGGTCGAACACGAGGAGGTGGTCGTATGGGGAGGGGGGTCTCACGATCTCGGCTATACCAGACAAATCAAAGGATGTAACTAAGGGCAGGCAGAGATACACAAAGACCAAAACAACGAAGACTCGATGCTAGAAACTAGATTACAACGACTACACCAGCAACAAAGACACCGACAATGGACTCGAATTCAACAACGCAAAACTGAAAACACAATTGCGAAAGGCGCGAAGAGGTTTGGACAGCGGAAAAACTAAGATCTAAAACTTTTTGTGGGGTAATTTTCTGGACTCTAGGTGATGGAACACAACTATCAAAAGGAGATAAACAAGATTACCTAACGGGCAACCTGATGCTCTGATACCAATTGATGAGTAGACGGTGGCCCGATCTTCGGATAGGTTCGATTTGTTTCGTAGTGAGGACGTTGACGCTTTGAGGCTTCCGACCCGCAGATCTTCACCTCGCAATTCGCTACACCCGCACAACTGTCGTTATCAACCACGCTCGCACGCGATCGACCTTACCACGAGGGTTATGGTTCCTGCAAGCAATCGAAGCAACTCACAAGAACAAGATAGATGCAATCTGAAAAATATTGCGGATTCGGATGAAGTTCACAAAGTGGGGTTTCTCAAACCGTAAACGGCGAAACTGCAAAGGCAGAATAATCTAAGAAAAAACCCAACCCTAAACTGTGGCGGCTGCATGCAATATATAGAGGGGGTGGAGAACACGAGGAGGTCGACCAAGGGTTGTGCTGCCATGTGGAGAGGCGTACACATCCTGAGCTTTGACCTCGCCACGCTTACAAAGCCTTATTAGGCCCAAAACGGTGACACATCATCTTATTTCAATGTCTCTGACTAACTCCCAACGTGGTCGTCACTGGTCGGTGGCCTGGTCGTAGAACTTAAGACCTGGTCGTAGATCTGGTATCCTGGTCGTAGGACTGGTCATAGAGCTGACAGATCTGGTCGTAGAGCTTGCAGATCACAGAGAACTGGTCGTAGACGGTTTGGATCCTCTCCATCATTCCTAAGTAACAGAAGATCAAAATTTTTAGGTAGCATACCATTCTGCATAGATAAATTATTATCACCTAGAAACGAGCTCACCTCATAATTTAAGTGACGTGCACGAGCTCTTGTCATAGGACCTTGTAGTTTAGCAACCGGGTCTGGAGGATTTTGTGCAGTGCGTGTATCCGAAGGAGTGATGTCCTCATCAGACACCACCTGACAAGCAGGCTCGGTGAGTCAGTGAGAGGGGGAAGCAGGGCTCTAGTGTGGGCTGGAGCGGGGCAAAGGAATGCTCCAGCGCAGTTTTAGCCCAATGGGTGAGTGGGAAATTCAAATGTAGTTTGAAATTTCCAAAAAAAGGTTGGGAATTTTCCAGATTTTTAAACCTATCAAACGGCTCCAAAAATTGTGAATTTTTTTTGTGAAGGCTCCTCACAGAGTATAGTTTATTGTATAATGTTTCCAGAATTTTATGCATTATGTATTTGCCTCGAAATTTTTTTAAAGCTGTTTTTTGCATATAGTTTCAATGTTTGATTTATGCAAAAGTTCAAAACCAAGCTCAAAATATTTTCCCACATATTAACATGCTCAAAATTTTTTTCCTTATTTATTTTTAATGTAATTTCCAAAATTGGTATTTTTAGAATGTTACAATTATTTTAAATATATGCAATCTAAATATTTAATTATCATTGGCAGAAGGTTGCAAATTTGGCATTGCATTTCCCAAAATGGTAGAATTTTGTGACAAGAGCTAGTTCCAT
This sequence comes from Hsuehochloa calcarea, assembly GCA_036346395.1. Classification (NCBI taxonomy): domain Eukaryota; kingdom Viridiplantae; phylum Streptophyta; class Magnoliopsida; order Poales; family Poaceae; genus Hsuehochloa; species Hsuehochloa calcarea. The sequence goes on along the minus strand of CM070594.1, from coordinate 61,043,092 downwards.
GCATAGTATTCCACCATTTTGTTCGTTGAGACGAGCTATTTGAATTTTGCGTGGGGAAGACGACGATGACGCGATGCTCTGGTGACGAAAATACCAAATTGGTTTAGGGGAAACGCTTGTGGCATCATGGAACACCATGTGACGCGAAAGGGGAGCTCACTGGAGTGGAGTTGATGCGATGGTGCCGCGTCGGACGGAACGACGCTTGTGCCTCTTTCACACTCGTGCTCTCGGTGGAGAAGAAGAGGGGGTGGGAGAAGAAGAGGAGAGGCGACTAGTGCTGGCGGCGGAGAGAGGAGAGGTGTGTAATAGTCCAAATTTCAATTTCGAGTTGAAAATAAAATTTAAATTATTTGTGTGGAATTTATGAAATTTTAAAAACTTTTTCCTATTTATTTCCAAGCCAAAAAAATTTATTTGAAAAATTTATTATCAACAATAAGTTGGAAATAATTTTATTAAGATCAAAGTGTCTCGGAGAATTTCTGTGAATTTTCTCATAATTTTTGGATTTTATTTGCTATTTTCTAAAGCACTTTTGAATTACTAGAATTATTTTAATTGGAAAACAATTAAAAATCCCAGCAAAGTGCTTGGGCCGAATCTCCTCCGGCCCAGTCCTGTTTTCCCCGTGCGCGGCCCGTTTGGCCCACCTCTCCTGCACAATCTCCTCCTCCCGGCATCCCCTTGGCCTATAAAAGGGAGCACTGAGTGCGCATCTTCCCCCTCAATCCATTCCACCAACTCCCCTTCCCCCAAGCTCTCTCTAGCGCTGGGATTTCGAGGTTTCTTTTGCACCGTCGAAGCTCAGAACTTCTTCATTTCCGGTGTCGTCCAAGCCTCATCGACGCCATTGACTACATCTACGACATTGCCGCAACTCCGTCGAACCTGTGCGTCCACTCACTCGAGCCAAGGACCGACAGAGCTCCATCGCCGCAGTATTCCCCATCCCTCCGCCGCTTCTTCGCTCGCCGCCGGCCATCTCTTCGCGCTCCACCGCTTTTTTGGTAAACACTAGATTCGCCTTGACCCCCTCTCTCATTTGCACCCATTCGCACGCCTCACTGAGCCGCATAGCACCGGCGACGCCGTCGCCGGAGCACCGCCGGCGTCGGACTGACGTGGCCCGACCACGTCACCGCCACCTCTTCGCAACGTAGGCCCTAGAAGCCCGGTCAGCGCCGCGTGGCTGCTCACGTCGCGCTTATGCCTACGTGCACCCCCCTTCACTATGTTGTGAGTCTACCGTGGACTTTTGGACTTTCATGGACCCAGTCTATGATTGTGGGGCCCACAAGTCATCGACACAAAAACATTTTCTTTAGAAATATAATTCGCTAAAATTTAATTTCTGTACGCGGACGTCACCATGCACAATAACTCGAATTTCCTTTAGAAAAATAATTCAAAAAATCAATAAAATCTGAAATTAGGATTTTCTTTAGATTTTCCAGGAGCTTGTATTTCTTCATATAAACTCCGATTTAGGTGAATAAAATTTTTATATTTATATAAATTCAATATCTAGCCAACTAAACTAAAATTATTTTATTTGGAGTTAATTTGAATGTTCATTTGAATTTATTTCTTTATAATTTAAATTTATTTGAATTTGGCGTGTTTTCGCGTATAGATTTCGACGACTCCGGAGTGCCCGACCCTTCTGAAGAGTTAGATTATTAGTACTTCGAGCAAGGAAAGTTATATCATTGATCATGTTGTTCCTATAATTTTAAAGTATTTAATTCTGTTTTAAATTACTATTGCATGCATAATTTTTATTCAGTTATTTTAATACATGTTTTAAATTTCCTAGTTATTCCAACTCATTTGTATGGTCAATGTTATAATTTAAGGTATCATTTCCTTGTCACCTTAGTCAAAATAAAAGTTTGAAAATAATTATATGCTTAGTCAATGCGTAGACCAAAATCATGAATTTGGAGAGTTTAGCCAAATTAGTCAAACTGGTTTTAAATTGAGTCTTTGGCATTGTTGTACCATAGATATTTTAGAAAATATTTTACTCGAGAAATAAAATTAAAATAGTTTAGGCTTGGGTATGATGGTTATGGATGGTGCAAGTCGATGCACAGGATCGATTCATTGTTTTGATCAAGTCTAGGGTTTTAGAAGGTTGCCCAAGTCAGTTAAGAACTTGTCTTTGAGCCGCATCTTGCTAAGCTCCACCGTACTACCACATGTCTTGTATGGGCAGGACTAGTTGTATTAATTTATGATACTTCATTGTCTTGTGTGCCATGTTATTGAGTGAGTGTTGGTTAAATAGTATCCCCACCTAGCGCAAGACGGGGCTTCCGGCGGGTGGTTAGCCCAAAAGAGTGAAACCTTAGCGGGCGGTTTAGCCTTGAGGTAGAACATTAGAAACACCTTATGATAATTGCTTAGTCGCACGTCTACGGAAGCGCGTATTGGCCGACACGTTAAGCAAATTATCTGTTGTGGGTAAAGTTGTATGCACTATGCACAGTAGAAAACTATTCGAATTGCCATGTCCACGGTCATGGACATGCTGAGTAAAGCCACTCTAAGTTATACTTTGTTTTTGGTTTTAAATGATTTTAGAAGATGATTTCAGGATGAAAAATCCTTGTAATAGGAGGGTATTCATCACCATATTTCATATGGAGGTTATCCACTATAAAACTGTAAATTCAAATCTGATTTTAGATATAGAATAAAAATTGTCTTGGAACTTAGTATGAGTATTTAAACCTGAAAATGCTACTTTATGCAAAATAGACCCTATCAATCTCAGTTGTTTACTTATGCATGCATCATATTCTTTTATTGGGTGTAACTTGCGAGCACAAAAGTTATGCTCACTCTTACTGAATAATATTTATTCAGGTGAAGAATTCTATCCGGACGGTAAATATCTTGACGACTAAGTCTACGCCCCCAGACGATTGTCGGTGGCGTATCGTGTGGCTCACTTACTATTTTATTTTCCACTGTATTATTTTTATTCGGTCTCAGGGCCCATTTTGTAATAAACTCTGATTTATATTAAATAAACGAGTGATATGATTGTGATGTCACCTTTGTTCGACTATGTACACTAGAATCCTGCACAACTTCTGGATCCTTCGTTCCCTGATTCGGCAAGGTAGCAAGTGCCAGAGCGCAGAGAGCAGGGGCGGCAGTGTAGCTTTGAGAGAGCGAGCGAAGCGACGAGAAGACGCTGAAATCGTTTGACATTTGCGTCGAATATTACCTTCCATCGAATGACTTTATCCTGGATGGATTGGTTCGACTCAGTGTACCAAACGCGTGTACACAAGATTACCCCATACCATTTGGTTCAGGACCAATTCATTCTCTCATCCAAACAATACGACACACCATAGTCGTCCATCCATCATTGTCAAAGTTTACCTCAAATTTCATAGCAGTACTACGGTACTTAACAGCAGGTTTATTTGTGAGAAGGTGCTACAAAATAAGTTAATATATAACTGATTATTCTGGCAATCAAATGTAGACATAAGAGGGCAACTCGGACTCTAGGAGTAGAAATTAACATAAACAACAAAGAGCAGCTGAAAATTCGTTACTCGCCGAGCTGCTCTTCAAGCTTGTCCACATCCGACAAGTACTGGAAAAACGACGCCTGCGACGATCCTCCTTCCTCCATCGCCGCCTCCGCCTCTTTCTTCCGCGCCGCCACTCGCGCCCTGAGCTCCCTTCCTTCGTCGGACTCCACAACCAGCCTCACCTTCGCCTCCACCTCGTCCGCCTTGATAAAACCAGCCCTGTACCCATCAAGCTCCACCGCGACGCCCATGTCCTCCGTCATGAACACCTTGTTCATCTTCTGCTCCGCGCCCAGCGGCCAGCACAGCATCGGCACCCCCGCCGTAAGGCCCTCCAACGTAGAATTCCACCCGCAGTGCGTCACGAACGCGGCGGTCGCCGGGTGGCGGAGCACGTCCACCTGCGGCGCCCATGACTTGACGACGAGGCCCCTGTCCTTGGTCCGCTGCAGGAACCCCTCCGGCAGGAGCGCGTCGAGGTCCGGCTCGGGGCGTTGCTCAAAGTACCTCTTCGGGTCGTCGCTGCCGGCCGGCGTGCGCACGGTCCACAGGAACCGTTGCTCGGACTTCTCCAAGCCGACAGCGACCTCCTTGAGCTGATCCTCGGAGAGCGCGCCCATGCTTCCGAAGCAGAGGAACACGACGCTGCTCTCCGGTTGAGCGTCGAGCCACGCGAGGCACTCGTGTCTCTCCGCTCTGTCCCCATCCTTGGCGCCCTTGCCGATCAAGGGCCCGACGCAGTAGATCGGGGGCAGCACCCGGCCGGGGACACAGAGCGGGTCCCTGAGAGCCTGCACCGCCCGGCTCTCCAAGGACTCGAACGTGTTCACCAGAACGCCCATGGTGTCCGTGTTGCGCTTACAGACGTCCGTAAAGGTCTTGCACATCTCGTCCTCCGGGTGCTCTAGGAGTTCCTTGCTGAGATGAGACGCCGGCATCGGCGGAACCCCCAGGAAATCGAGGGGCGTGTCCCCCAGCTCCTTCAGGCCCGTCTGCCTGTGGGCAAGCAACGTCGGCAGCTGGGTTATGACGGACAGGGTCGAGGCGCTCGAGGCGAAGAACGTGTAGACCGGGACGCCGAGCTTCGCGCAGACGTCGATGGCGTCGACGCAGAACATGTCGATGACAAGGGAGTGCAAACGCTGCCGGGGGATGGAGCGGAGGAAGGTCTCGAGTCGCTCGTTGTACTGGCGCATGAGCTGGAGCATGAGAAAAAAAGGGTGCTTGCCGGAGGCGGCGAAGTCGGGGGCAGGGAGGGGCGGGAGGACGTGAAAGGAGATGGACGGGTTGGAGGCCGCAATGCGCTCGACGACGCTGGCGCCGGAGTCGGACGACTTGATGGGCGGCTCAAGGAGCACCATGGTGACGTCGTAGCCGTGCTTGAGGAAGGCGTTGGCGAGCTCCGTCATGGGGACGACGTGGCCGACGCCGCCGCCTGGGTACAGGACGACTGTCTGCTTCATGGCAGCTTTCATGTCCATGTGGAAGGTGGCTTGTCAAATATTAGGACAGAGGATTGTCTTGGCAAGATTGGGGGTGGGGGAGCGGATGGACACAGGTGATGTGCGCGACTTTTTATGGCTTGCCGGAGAACAAACGCGTTTGACTTGTTCGTAGCCTTGTGAGGTTGGGATATTCACGGATAAGGGGATCAATATAGTTAAATGATTTGGAAATTAGTAGATCCTCCGCGTTTGAAAGTCTTAATGCAGAAGATCAACAGTACTAAATATTAGAAGACGATCTTTACCATTCTATAAAAAAAAAACAAAAGATTCGATTAAGAGCTAAATTGTTTTTGCTACAGTATTCTTTCGCTAAGGTAAGAATGTTGTAGGGAATATTTTCTTGTTTCTGAGATGTTTACTACAATATTATTATGGGACACCGTTTACATAATGATCCTCTGCTTACTGGTTGGATGACTTGGTACCTTCTGTAAGAAGCATAGCAAAACACTTGTTCAAGCAGCCGACAGATGACAGTCGGCTGTGCTTGCACTGCAAGTAGTACCCTGCCTACGACTACGTTCTGGGTTTGAATCCTCAGTAGGTTTAATGATTCTTTTCCTAGTTACGTTCAACGTACGTATGTACGTAAGGAGATATGTCTGATGGACCAAACCCGTCGCAAAAGGTAAACTATTCCATATAAGAAATTCACTGCGAAAGGGCCTGGGTAGACAAGAGATCATGACTTACATTTTTTTTTGGGCGACGAGACTTCATATTAGTTTCTGTCTTATGCCAATGGAGATTATGGGACTACATCATACAATGGACAGTGGACCACCTCCTCGCGATATTCTTCACTTTTTTTTTGGGCGACGAGACTTCATATTAGTTTCTGCGGAATTGCTGTGAGGCGGTCGTCCGTCCGAATCACTTCTAGCGGACGCTGGCCTGAGTCCGAGCATTCACACTATGAGTTAATTACGACAAGGTACACAAACTTTATACATTTGGTAATACATCAAAAAACAAGCTATGGATAAACATCAGAGAAGAATGAAACGCCACTGATGATGCTACCCTAAAAACGAAGAATGAAAACACCACTGGCGCAAGTGCAACACCATTAACGGCAAGCATCCAATCGAGAGCCCCCCCAGATAGCAGGAAAGACGAGCCAAATACTCGAGCAAACACCACAGGAGGAGGTTTCCACGCCTTCACTCGGTTTGTGGCGTGGCCTGCGGGAGCGGCTGCCCGCGGAGGAAGGACGAAAAGAGCACCAGCTGGCGCTCATGTGCCCAGACCCGCGCACCGTTGCGAACACCAGGCCCTTGTACGCGATCACGAACCTGGCGACGTCCTTGCCGTCGGTGGACCAGGGCCGCCAGTCAGCGCCGCGTGGCTGCTCATGTGGCGCTTGCGCCAGCCCCCCCCCCGCTCGTTCACTGTGTTGTCAGCCGAGTGCACCGTGGAGTTTTGGCCGTTCGTGGACCCAGCCTATGACTGTGGGGCCTACATGTCATAGACACAAAAATATTTCCTTTAGAAAAATAATTCAGCCAAAATTTGAATTTTCGTACGCTGACTTCAGCATGCGCAATAATTTGAATTTCCATGGCCTTTGCCAGGCCCACCTGATGTGTGAGATCGGTGGAGTCTTCATCTCTGTCCGAGCAGAAGGCACTGTCGTGACGTGTCGGAATATGCATCGGGTAATAGTGAAACCAGGTGCCGTTGAGGCAGTGATAATAAATGTAGCGGAGTCGGCAGACTGCTTCTCTCCGTGCATCCTGGAGGCTCTCGGAGAAAGTGTCCCGTTGCATCGGAGCGACGAAGACGTGGAAATCTGTATTCAGCGATAAGTTGGAGTAGAGTATCACCTCTACCCTCCAACGGTCTTGGTTTCCCACCTTGTACTTGTAGCCCTGGCATGTTGGTCTCTCGTCAAAGTCCAGGTGTTGCATCATCTTTCAAAGAACTGCAGCCCAGTGTCCAGCGAAAACTCTGTGAGAATTAAATACTTAAAAATAGTAGGAACAACCTGATCAATGGTATAACTTGCTTTGCTTGAGGTACCGGTAATCTAACTCTTCAGAAGGGTCGGGCTCTCCGGAGTTGTCGAAATCTATATGCGAAAACAGATCAAATTCAGATAAATTTAAATAATAAAGAAATAAATTCAAATTAACTCCAAATGAAATAATTTTAGTTTATTTAGCTAGATCTTGAATTTATATAAATTTATAAATTTGATCCACCTAAATCGGAGTTCATATGAAGAACTACGAGCTCTTGGAAGTTTTAAATATAAGGAAAACCCTAATTTCAGATTTTATTGATTTTCTAAATTATTTTTCTAAAGAAAATTTAAATTATTGTGCATGCTAATATTTGTTCATTTGAATTTATTTGTTTATTATTTAAATTTATTTGAATTTGGTTTGTTTCCGCGTATAGATTTTGACGACTCCAGAAAGCCCGACTCCTCTGAAGAGTTAGATTATCAATACTTTGAGCAATGCAAGTTATACCATTGATCATGTTGTTCCTACTATTTCAAAGTATTTAATTTTGTTTTAATTTACTATTGTATGCATAATTTTTATTCAGTTATTTTAATACCTGATTTAAATTTCCTAGTTATTCCAACTCCTTTGTATGGCCAGTGTTGTTATTTGAGGTATTATTTTCTTGTCACCTTAGTCAAAATAAAAGTTTGAAAATAATTATATGCTTAGTCAATGCATATACCAAAATCGTGAATTTGGGGAGTTTATCCAAATTAGTCAAACTGGTTTTAAATTGAGTCTATGGTATTGTTGTACCATAGTGAGTTTAGAAAATATTTTACTCGAGAAATAAAATTAAAATAGTTTATACTTGGGCATGATGGTTATGGATGGTGCAAGTCGATGCACATGATCGATTCATTGTTTTGACCGAGTCTAGGGTTTTGGAAGGTTACCCAAGTCAGTTAAGGACCAGTCTTTGAGCCGTATCTTGCTAAGCTCTACCGTACTACCACATGTCTTGTAGGGGCAGGACTAGGCTTATTAATTTATGATACCTCATTGTCTTGTGTGCCATGTTATTGAGTGCGTGTTGGTTAGACAATATTCCTACCTGACGCAAGAGAGGGCTTCCAGCGGGTGGTTAACCCAAAGGAAGTGAAACCTTAGCAGGCGTGTTAGCCTTGAGGTAGATCATTGGAAACTCCTTGTGATAATTGCTTAGTCGTACGCCTACGCAAGCGTGTATTGGCCGATACGTTAAGCAAATTATCTCTTGTGGGTAAAGTTGTACACACTCTACAGAGTAGAAAACTATTCGAATAGCCGTGTCCACGGTCACGGATATGCTTTAGCAAAGCCACTCTAAGTTAGACTTTGTTTTTGGTTTTAAATAATTTTAGAAGATGATTTCAGGATGAAAAGTTCTTGTGGTAAAATTGGGTGGTTAGCCATGTGATAGGAGGGTACCCACCACCATATTTCATATGGAGGTTATACACTATAAAACTGCCAATTCAAATTTAATTTTAGATATAGAATAAAATTTGCCTTGGAACTTAGTATAAGTATTTAAACCCGAAAATGCTGGTTTATGCAAAATAGACCCTATCAATCTCAGTTGTTTTCTTATGCATGCATCATATTCTTTTATTGCGTGTAACTTGCGAGCATGGAAGTTGTACTCACTCTTGCTGAATAATATTTATTCAGGTGAAGAATTCTATGAGGGTGGTGAGGATCTTGACGACTAGACCTATGCCCCCAGACGATTGCCTGTGGCGCATCGTGTGACTCACTTACTATTTATTTTCCACTGTGTTATTTTTATACAGCTTCAGGCTCTATTTTATAATAAACTCTGATTTTTATACGGCTTCAGGCCCATTCGGTTCAGGACCAATTCATTCTCTCATCCAAACAATACAACACACCATAGTCGTGCATCCATCATTGTCAAAGTTTACCTCAAATTTCATAGCAGTACTACGGTACTTAACAGCAGGTTTATTTGTGAGAAGGTGCTACAAACTAAGTTCATATATAACTGATTATTCAGGCAATCAAATGTAGACATAAGAGGGCAACTCGGACTCTAGGAGTAGAAATTAACATAGACAACAAAGAGCAGCTGAAAATTCGTCACTCGCCGACCTGCTCTCCAAGCTTGTCCACATCCGACAAGTACTGGAAAAACGCCGCCTGCGACGATCCTCCTTCCTCCATCGCCGCCTCCGCCTCTTTCTTCCGCGCCTCCACTCGCGCCCTGAGCTCCCTTCCTTCGTCGGACTCCACAACCAGCCTCACCTTCGCCTCCACCTCGTCCGCCTTGATAAAACCAGCCCTGTACCCATCAAGCTCCACCCCGACGCCCATGTCCTCCGTCATGAACACCTTGTTCATCTTCTGCTCCGCGTCCAGCGGCCAGCATAGCATCGGCACCCCCGCCGTAAGGCCCTCCAGCGTAGAATTCCACCCGCAGTGCGTCACGAACGCGGCGGTCGCCGGGTGGCGGAGCACGTCCACCTGCGGCGCCCATGACTTGACGACGAGGCCCCTGTTCTCGGTCCGCTCCAGGAATCCCTCCGGCAGGAGCGCGTCGAGGTCCGGCTCGGGGCGTTGCTCAAAGTACCTCTTCGGGTCGTCGCTGCCGGCCGGCGTGCGCACGGTCCACAGGAACCGTTGCTCGGACTTCTCCAAGCCGACAGCGACCTCCTTGAGCTGATCCTTGGAGAGCGCGCCCTTGCTTCCGAAGCAGAGGAACACGACGCTGCTCTCCGGTTGAGCGTCGAGCCACGCGAGGCACTCGTGCCTCTCCGCTTTGTCCCCATCCTTGGCGCCCTTGCCGATCAAGGGCCCGACGCAGTAGATCGGGGGCAGCACCCGGCCGGGGACGCAAAGCGGGTCCCTGAAACCCTGCACCGCCCGGCTCTCCAAGGACTCGAACGTGTTCACCAGAACGCCCATGGTTTCCGTGTTGCGCTTAAAGACGTCCGTCATGGCCTTGCATATCTCGTCCTCCGGGTGCTCTAGGAGTTGCTCGATGAGATGAGACGCCGGCATCGGCGGAACTCCAAGGAAATCGAGGGGCGTGTCCCCCAGCTCCTTGAGGCCCGTCTGCCTGTGTGCAAGCAACGTCGGCAGCTGGGTTAGGACGGACAGGGTCGAGGCGCTAGCGGCGAAGAACGTGTAGACCGGGACGCTGAGCTTCGCGCAGACATCGATGGCGTCGACGCAGAACATGTCGATGACAAGGGAGTGCAAACGCTGCCGGGGGATGGAGCGGAGGAAGGTCTCGAGTCGCTCGTTGTACTGGCGCATGAGCTGGAGCATGAGAAAAAAAGGGTGCTTGCCGGAGGCGGCGAAGTCGGGGGCAGGGAGGGGCGGGAGGACGTGAAAGGAGATGGACGGGTTGGAGGCCGCAATGCGCTCGACGACGCTGGCGCCGGAGTCGGACGACTTGATGGGCGGCTCAAGGAGCACCATGGTGACGTCGTAGCCGTGCTTGAGGAAGGCGTTGGCGAGCTCCGTCATGGGGACGACGTGGCCGACGCCGCCGCCTGGGTACAGGACGACTGTCTGCTTCATGGCAGCTTTCATGTCCATGTGGAAGGTGGCTTAGGACAGAGGATACCTGTGCGCGACCTTTTATAGCTGCGTGCTGCCTTGCCGGAGAACAAACGCGGTTGACTTGTTTGTTGTGAGGTTGGGATTCACTGATAAGGGGATCAATATAGATAAATGATTTGGAAATTAATAGATTCTCAGCGTTGAAGGTCTTAATGCAGTCAACAGTACTTAGTATTAAAAGACGATTTTTATCATTCTATCAAGGAAAAGGCTAAATTGTTTTTGCTACAGTATTCTTTCGCTACGATAAGAATGCTGTAGGGAATATTTTGTTGTTTCTGGGATGTTCACTACGATATTATTACGAACACCGGTTACATAATGAACCTCTGCTTCCTGGTTGGATGACTTGGTACCTTCTGTAGGAAGCAAAGCAAGTCGGTTGTGCTTGCACTGCAAGTAGTACCCTGCCTGGATGACTTGGTACCTTCTGTAGGAAGCAAAGCAAGTCGGCTGTGCTTGCACTGCAAGTAGTACCCTGCCTACGACTACGTTCTGGGTTTGAATTCTCGGTAGGTTTAATGATTCTTTTCCTAGTTATGTTCAACGTACTACGTAAGGAGATATGTCTGATGTAGAGGTGGGCATTGGGCCGTGCCGTACCGGTACGGTCCAGACTCGTTGTGTTTCGGGCCGCTTCGTGTCGTGCCAGCTCGGTCCGGTCATCTCATCGTGCTGTGCCGTGCCGGCCCGCTCGTCTCTGGTCAGGCCCAGGCACGGCCCAAAGCCCGCCGTGCCGGGATCGTGCCGTGCCGGTCCAAGTCCAGCTCTAAGTAACTATAGATGTCTGAAAAGACGACAACCGCCGCCTCCACCGTCCAGGAAGACAAAAACACCCGTGGGCCAGGCCGGGTGACAGAAGGGAATGATTGGTTGGGCTAGACCAGTGTGGGGGAGTGATTGGGTCAGGCTGAGAGAGGAATTAAGCAAGAACGGGAAGGTTGGGCCTATTTCGTGCCGTGCCGGCCCAAACACGGCCCAACTGATCGTGCCGTGCCGTGCCGCCCAACGGGCCGCATTCTCAGGCCCGGCCCGGCCCGCTATTCGTACCGTGCCGGACCAGCCCATCACGTGCCGTACTTAGACCGTGCCGTGCCGACCGAGCTTCGAACTAACCCAAAAAAGCACGATCCAAATTCCAACTCTAGTCTCATGGAGCAAACCCGTCGCAAAAGGTAAACTATTCCATATAAGAAATTTACTGCGAAAGGGCCTGGGTAGACAAGAGATCATGACTTCACTTTTTTTTTGGGCGACGAGACTTCATATTAGTTTCTGTCTTACGCCAATGGAGATTATGGGACTACATCATACAATGGACAGTGGACCACCTCCTCGTGATATTCCACAGCAAATTATGACATTCCCGTGTAATTAACCACCGCTAGTACTACATAGTATATTCATTAGACAAGCTCCTTACTTCTTTGGCACGACTGGCTATGCACCGAAGTGACCGAACCAGTTATGTTTACTCCTGCCATGCCGAGTTACCCTCTTTCCCGCGCCTTGCCGGTTGCCGCCCGCCTAGTAGGCTAGCTAGCCGCTCGATACAGCCTGGTACTCCGACTCACCGAGTTTTCGCCTAAAATTATACTGTTATCGTGAGAAATAACAAACTGTGTATATTATAAGAATATACTTATTATTGACGATCAGATCGCCGATCTTATGATTATGAAAGGAAAGAGGAAAATATGCGTATCTTCTGTGAGTGGAACGAGCTTGCTCTTTATTGCTATGAACTCACTATTACAAACACTAAGAATCTCTAATCACTACGAGAATACAGTGCCTTGCTTGGTGTTGTTTCTGCATCAATGTTTGTCTTTGTGTGCTTGTGTCCGTGCTTCTCTGCGTCTCCCCTTCGGCCTTCTATGGTCCTCCTTAAGTACTTGATGAAGCGGTGGCAGTTATCCCATGAAGAGACACCCGTTGGAGAGCGTCGCGTCTGGTCGGAAAGAGACGGCAGTTTGACGGTTCCTCCAACTGCAGAGGCGGTTGGTGAAGATGTCAACTGTTATGCGGTTAATGGTTTCAAGAGACATTACACCATCAACCGGGATAGTGTTGTATTATGCGGAATATGAAACACGTGTTTCATTCATCACATAGTGAGTGGCGTGATCGGGGACTCGACCCAGACGCCTGTTCATAGCTTTACGAGCACTTACCTGGTCGTGGACTAGGTTTGGAACTTTGTCCGACCAGAGTATTTATTATATAACTTCTGTAGTATCTCCGACCAGTTAGGTCGGTGGTTTTAGAAGTTACGACCACGAAGACGTTTGGTCTTTATCATATATTAATAAAATATATGAATATTTTAATCCTCAACAGCTAGCCCCCGAACTTTTAAATGAATTTTGGTCGTGCGGACACGTTCTTCGATGCAATCATATCGCACAGACCTCTCATTAAATGCCGCGGGACTCGAGGCGGTCTGTATTCATTTTAAAGTTGAGAAACTGCTTTGGAAAAAGGAAAAAGCCTTTCTGTCCGTCAGGCGAAAAGGTATTTGCCCGTTGGACTTCTCGCAGGGTCGGTTATAGCGAAGTGTCTATAAAACAACCCCGGCAGAGTGCTTTAAACCTTTACGCCTCCATCTCTAAGAAAAACTTCTTCGAGTTCTTCACCCAAAAAAGGAAGGCATCATGTCGGACCTCATCACAAACTGGTCGATCTCCGATCTGAGTGAGAGAAAATTGGAGAGTTTGGAGAGGATTGGGTTATTGCCCGACAGGAGTTTGATCTCTTGGAGATCGGCTTTTGGGGAGCACTGCCCAAGCGGCGAGGAAGGAGAAATCCCGGTGTTCCTCGCGTACGATGAGTGCGGGCTCAAGCTTCCAGCACATTCTTTTCTTTCTCAAGTGCTGGAGTTCTACGAGGTTGAGTTGATCAACCTGGCTCCTAACGCCATTGCAAACATGAGCATCTTCGTCTACCTCTACGAAGCATACTTGAGGATTCCACCGACAATGGAACTCTTCAAGTATTACTATCGGATGGCGAATACGAAGAAAACGACCAGCACCCCTGGGGAATGTACCCTAAGGCTTCATGACGGCAAGGCTGACGAGTACATTCGTATGTACTCGAAGTCCTCTTGGTCGTCATGGAAGAAAAGCTGGTTCTACATGAAGGTTACGCGAGAAGACGGCCTGTATTACAGTGGTAAGAAGGCGGTCGAAAGCTCGCGTTGGCGTTCTTCCTCGAAGAAGGAAGGAAATGTTGGGAGATGGATTGAGACTATCCATCTCTTGAGTGTCAGGGGTTTAACCTGCTGGCACGTTGTAAGGTACTTTTCCATTAGGAGGATTAGTCCTTTAAAGACCAGGGAACGTTCGATGCTCTGGTTTATCGGTGGCGATGATGCTACCAGGGATTCTGATCCAGGTAATTTTTTAGAAAATCTCGACCAGATTACTTTGCGAGTTGATTATTTTCGCAAGAAACTAAGACCTTTCATTTGCATTTGCAGTCTTGTCTTCTGAGGATATCAGGAACAGGATCAGAATGATCTGTGCTGGCGAACCTGATGACAAGGCCAGCTTTCCTCAAATCCTAGCACTCACTAGTGCTGAGGAGAGGGTTGAAAGACTTAGGGTAAGTGTATTAACTTCTTTTCACCCTTCCAGTTGTTTTCGATCAGTTTTAATCCTCTTTATGTGTAGTTGGTCGGACTTAAGATCAACGAGGCTACAGAGACGTGCGAGCCTATTGATTATCCGACCAGCCTTGCGATCGCTGAAGACAGCGGTCACGCTGAGGTAAATAACTGAAAGAAACAACCTTTGTAAGATGAAGTATATTCTTTACCTGACTAACTTTGTTTGTTAATCCAGGCAGCAATCACTGAGTCTCGTTTAGTTGTCTATGAGACATCTGTTCCTGAGACCAGTGAAACCACACTTTCTGATCCAGGGATCAGGGACCTTGCTCTCGACCAGATGGTCGAGAACATTGCTTCTGATCTCCTGATCGGGAGTGTAGAGAATACAATTGAACCTACCAGTTCGGAACTGGTGGGAATAATTGGAAAAAAGAGAAAAACAGGCGCAACAGATTTTAAACCAGCACGCTATAAGATCAAAACTAAGAAAACAACCAGGTATGTATAACTTTTATATGAAAAACATACCTCGTATATTTCAAGTAGAATTGAACTTGTTTTTTCTCTTGTGCAGATCTGCTGAATACCTGGTCGCTTCCGACCAGTCACATTCAACAAGTCAGGCGATCGGGAGTGGTCCTGGCCATTGTCTTCCTCAGGTAGGACATCTTGGGGATGACGTGGTTGGAGGAGCCCCCCGAGCCGACTTCGGCACCGGAAACTGAGTTGGATCCTATAGTAGTCACTATGCCGGCAACGGAGGTAGAGACCACTGCTGATCTTCCACAGGTTCCAGTACCTGAAGGTCATCCCTCCAAAACTAACAAGTTTCCTTTCTCAACTCGATTTGTCGCGAGTAAGGAACTTGACGATTATTGGGGGAGGATATCGGGTTGTCTTGAAAAAGCTAAGCACGATAAGATTTTTTCCGACTACAATGATGTAGCGATTCGAGTAGGTGTTTCCAATCCTTTCTATAATATTCTTTGAAATTAACAAGAATTCTTATAGAAGCAATGCTATCTGTGCAGCATATGGTCGAAAATCTTGCTATTGTCGGGGGGCTAACTGAGAAGGTTAGGCTTTTGGAGGAGAAACACTCCGAAGTAGAGAGTAAGGACTCTCTCTTCTCTCTTTTTTAAGACTTTCCTTTTATTTATTCTCCCTTATCAAAAATTCTTTTGATAGATTTAGAGAAAATAAAAGAAGATGCTTTGGCTGAAAAGGCCAGAAGAATAAAGCTTGAGGAAGAACTTCAAGCGAAAAACCGGTCGATCGAAGACTTGACGACCAGAAATAAAAAACTTTTGGATGGTTCCAAAAAGAGAGAGGAAGGTAACTGATCGTAGCCGTGACTCAATATGTCTTCCAATCTTTTTACTTAACACTTGCTTTGTCTATGCAGAACAAAAACAAGCATTGACTAGGGCGAAAAAAGCTCTGGAATTTGAGCAAGAGAAGGGGGAAGCTCTCGTGCTCAGTTTGGACGAGAAGATCACCACGCTAAACAAAATGTTTTTTGATATGGGCGCGGGATCAAGTTTGCCCTCCTTGAGCGATCCAATAGAGAAGGTCAATTACCTAGGCTCTTTGTTAGAGGAGCTCAAGGTCTTGCTCAAGACTACCAGGGAGAATTATGCCCATTCTGTTAAGGAGTCTATTGCCTAGGAGTCAGTCTTGCTTTGGCAAAGCTGAAAGCTTCCGACCCATCAACTAACCTTCAAGCAATCGAAGAGGATTTCAACTGCTTACCCGCAGAGGCAAATCAGATCCTCGCAGAGATGAAACCTCTAGGCGAGAAGGTCGCAGAAGAGATGGAAATCGGATCTCCATCCAGTAGTAGTTAACTAAGGCATTCTCTAGTAGTTTATCAATGTAAGCAGGAGAGAACAAGTATACAATGTAAAGACTTACCTTTCTCTTATCAAATGGAAAAAATTCTGTCATTTATCCGGTCGACTTGTGAATTTGTATCGTACTTAGCCCCCGACTGTTATATAGTAGAAGATCTTTACTATATAATCAGTACTACTTGAGGCCAAGAATAAAAATTCAAGTCTCAACCATTACTTGAAAGTATGTACTGATCGGGAAAAAACGGATCGTGATAATACTAGGAAACCTTTATGGCCGGAACCGTGTTGGTTTCGGCTAGTTGTAAATCTGTTTTTAATGATCGAAGTACTTTACCAAGACAACATATGGTCGGAAGAATAAAGAATTCTCCTTGATAAGAGGAAAAAACATGAAAAACATATGCTAAAAGCAAGAAAATGGTTTTACTTCTATGCGATGCTTAATACTGGTCGGAATGAACATAGCTAGGAAATAAAGGTATAAAATATATTTCGCAAGACGTGCTCATGCTCTTAGTCCGACTGGCAGCGAGGATCGTAGAAAAAGGCCGTCGCTAGGAAGCTCCTTCCAGTGGACGGAACCACGTGCGAAAAAGGAGAGACTTCGACTAGGAGGTTTTCCGTGTCCCGACCAGTAGCCAAACAAGAGTAGAACAGAATTTTGAAAACATAAACTATACACTTTATAATCCTAAGCATACGAACCGCAGTCGACCAGGATTGAGCAACGTCATATAAATAACATCACTTTCTGCTCTAAACTTAATTATCAAATTTAAAGAAATGTAAACAAAATGAAATGGAATGAAATGAAGAAATTAAACAAAGAACTTACGCAATTGGTCAATGTTCCATGAATTTGACAAAACCCTGCCATCTGACATAGCTAATCGTACTGAGCCTGGTCGGGTAACTTCGACCACAGTGTAAGGACCTTCCTATTTAGGAGAAAGTTTATTGCGCCCTGCTTGGCTCTGAATTTTTCTGAGAACCAAATCACCTACAGCTAGGCTGCGAGGTTGCACCTTACGATTGTGGTACCTTCGCATGGCTTGTTGGTAGATTGCCGAACGTATTAAGGCTTGGTTCCGTCGTTCTTCAAGGAAATTGATGTCGTCGAGTCGATGTTCTTCCTGATTGCTTAAGTTAAAACAATCAGTGCGAGCAGAGCCAATTTTCAATTCTGGAGGAAGCATAGCTTCGGCCCCATAAACTAAAAAGAAAGGTGTTTCACCGGTCGCACGACTGGTCGTGGTCCAGACAGCCCATAAAACAGAAGGAAGTTCTTGAACCCAAGCTCCTGACCGTTTTATTAACTGGTCGAATACTTGGCGTTTTATCCCCTGTATTAGGATAACATTGGCACGCTCGACCGCTCCATTGCTCTGTGGATGAGCCACTGAAGCGAAGTGGATCTTGGTTCCTAGTTCTTGCGAATTCACGGAAATTCTTTGCTTGAGAATGGTGCAGTTGTCCGTGATGATCTGATTGGGTACACCAAATCGTGTAATCACATTTTTTGTTATGAACCTCTTAGCGGCTTCAGTTGTAACTTTTACAACTGGCTCGGCTTCAATCCATTTTGTAAACGTGTCAATCATGACGAATAGGAATTCGAAGCCCCCGGGTGCTCTTGGGAATGGTCCCAGAATGTCTAGTCCCCAGGTTGCCAAAGACCAAGAAAGAGGGATTGTTTGCAAAGCTTGTGGTGATGTACTTGTCGGCTATAAAGCGACATTATACGCGCCGTCACGAGCTCTTTTGCATCATGAAGGCGGTTGGCGATGAGTATCCTTGCTCAAGGCTTTACCAGCCAAGGTTACAGAGGAATGATGTGCTCCACGACTCCTTCATGAATTTCGGTTAGCAACCTAATGCCAGCCGATTAAGATATGCATCTCATCAACACTCCATGAGATCCTCGTTTATACAAGGTACGTTTGATTAGAGTGTATGATTTGGCTTTTCGTGCTATACGATCAGCCTCTACATCATCTTCAGGAATTAGGTCATGCTGAAGATAATTGTAGATCGATGTCATCCGATCTCTACCTTGATCGTCACCGATCATGGAGCATCTAAGTTATCGAGTCAATAGGATTGACCGATGTAAACTATCGATGTTCTCGGAATGCTCGACTACCGAGGGTGAATCGAGTTGCTCGAGAAAAACTCCCGGCGGGACGGTTGACCTAGTAGAGGCCATCCGTGCCAACTGATCTGCTAGAAAGTTTTCCTTTCTAGGAATATGTTGGATCTGGAAACCGAAGAAGTGCTTTTCGAATTTTCGTACTTCCGCCAGATAGGAAGACATCTTGGTACTCGAGCATTGATACTCTTTCCCTACTTGATTCGCTACTAGTTGAGAATCGCCTTTCACTAGCAATTTGCGAATCCTGAGCGAACGAGCTGTCGAAGTCCTGCTAGTAAACCTTCGTATTCCGCCACATTGTTTGTAGCGGGAAAGTTAAACTGGACGGCATACTTGATGTGTTCGCCGGTAGGGGATATCAAGACGACTCCAGCTCCCGATCCTTTTAGCATTAAGGAGCCGTCAAAGTACATTGTCCACTCGTCGTGGTGCTCGTACTTGGGCTCTTGCTTGGATTCTGGGTTTGTCCACTCGGCAATGAATTCTGCTATCGCCTGAGACTTTATGGCTGTTCGTGAGATGAAATGGAGGTCGAACGTCCCTAGTTCCACCGCCATTTTGCTATTAAATCTGACGATTCCCTATTTCAAGGACTTGACCTAAGGGATATCCGAGGCACGACCACTTTGTGGGCCTGAAAGTAATGCCTAAGTTTCCTTGAAGCCATAAGGAGACTATAAAGCAACTTTTGTACCTGTGGGTATCTTTCCTTTGGCCCATGTAAGACTTCGCTTACGTAATATACTGGCCGTTGGACGTTCTCACGTTCTACAACCAGTACACTGCTGACAGCTTGTGGCGTTGCAGCCACGTAAATCAACAGTGTTTCCCCTGGTCTTGGAGAAACTAAGACAGGGGTGCTCGTAAGGTACTCTTTGAGCTTTTCAAAGGCATTATTAAACCACGTCGTCCACTCGAAACTTCCATGTTTCGAAGGAGTTTGAAGAAAGGTAGTCCTTTTCCCCTAACACGCTGTAAACGACTTAGCGCCGCCATCTGACCTGTTAGCTTCGGACTTCCTTTTTAGTAGTCGGGGCGCATCTGATGGATGGCCGATATCTTCGCTGGGTTTGCTTCGATACCTCTAGCCGAGACTAGGAAACCAAGCAATTTTCCAGCGGAAACCCCGAACACACATTTCTCCGGATTCAACTTGAGGTTGTGTCTTCTCAAATTATTGAAAGTCTCTTTGAGGTCAAGCATATGGTCGCCGGAGTTGATACTTTTTACTACCAAGTCATCAACGTAGGCTTCCAAATTTCGACCTATTTGTGGGCTGAAGGTTTTCTGCATTAATCTTTGAAAAGTTGCACCAGCGTTTTTGAGACCAAAGGGCATCTTTACATAACAATAAGTGCCAAATGGAGTGATGAAGGAAGTTTTCTCTTCATCTTCTTTACTCATACTAATCTGGTGGTACCCTGAATAAACATCTAAAAAACTTAATAACTCGCACCCGGAGGTAGAGTCTACAAGTTGATCAATGCGAGGAAGGGGAAAATCATCCTTCGGACAAGCTTTATTAAGATCTGTGAAGTCTATACACATTCCCCATTTCCCATTACTTTTCCTAACCATTACAGGATTAGCGAGCCATTGAGGGTGATGTACTTCACGAATGAATCCAGCCTTTAAGAGCTTGTCAATCTCAGACTGGATGGCGTCCTTCCGGTCGGGTGCGAAACGTCTGAGCTTCTGCTTGACCGGGTTTTTGTCGGTGGGCGCTAGCTTTGTGCTCGATCACCTCCACAGGGACTCGGGCATGTCGGATGCTTGCCATGCGAATACATCCTGGTTTGCTCGGAGGAAGGAGACGAGCGACTCTTCCTATTTTGGATCGAGCCCTGCTCCGATCAGTACCTTGGGAAAGGATCCACCATCACTGCTTGACATGGCGTTTTTTGAAGGAGCGCCTTCGTTGAGTGGAACCTCCTTGGTCTGGTCGGATGGTTTGGGTGTTATCTTGGGTCTGGAGTGCTTGACCTGCATAGATGATGAGTCAGAATTTCTGGTCGGAAGTTCATCGACCAGTTCTAAAGACCTCCGATCACATGCGTATGCCATTTTGCGATCTCCACGAACCATGATCACGCCTTTTGGTCCCGGCATTTTCAAACTTTGATACCCGTAATGCGTGGCTATCAAGAATTTTGCTAATGCCGGTCGGCCAAGAATTCCATTGTATGTGGTTTCAAAATCAACCACATCAAATGAAATCCTTTCTGTTCGGAAGTTGTCAGGACTCCCGAACGTAACCGGTAAAGACACTTGTCCTATCGGTTTGGCGGTAGAACCAGGAACTATGCCATGAAAGACATATTTTACTGGCTTCACCTTTGATCTGGGAACCTGCATGTCTTCTAAAGCTCCCGAAAATAAAATATTTAAAGAACTACCACCGTCTATTAACACCCGATTAACTTTGCAATTATTAATAGTAGGCTCTACGATGATAGGGAACCTACCCGGTTGAGTTGACGGGACGGGGCAGTCTTCTTTGCCGAAGGAGATTACGGTATCCGACCACCTTGATGACTGGGCGGTGATCGAAGGTTCCGCTAGGTTGACTTCACGTTCCACGGCTTTCAGATGACGACGCGAATCGTATGATGAAGAACCTCCAAAGATCACGTTGACCGTGCGTTGAGGTTCCTGGTACTCCATTTCTTCATCGCCATCTTTGTCTTTCTTGGAACTTGTTTCCCCCAATTCTTGAATTGTGGGAAGCGAGCCTTTACATGCATAGTAATCCTCCAGCTTCTTTTGCCAAACACGGCAGGTGCGCAAATCATGCCCTGCCTGTTGGTGAAGTGGACACCATTTCTTACTCTTATTGGGACTGTTAGTCGGAGCTTTGACCTTGCCCCGACCAGCATAATCCTTCTTGCCCTTGAACGGTTTATCTTGAACCGCAAGGACCTCTTTGGCGCCCGTCTTACGGTGCTTCTTTTTCTTGGAAATCTTCTTGGGATTCTTTTAAACTTTCTCTAAGCGGTGAGGATTTTGTCTTTTCGATCTATGGCTTCATTCCATTCAACCGCTTCGCTAGCGGCTGCATATTTATCGGCCATGTCAAAAAGTTCGGCGGTTGTTCGCGGGGGATTCATAGCGATATCCTCCGTAAATCGCCGATTCCTTAGACCTGCCTTAAATGCTTGAATCACAGAAGATTCTGCGATCTCTGGAATGGAATTCAACACAGCTAAACCTTTTGATGTCTTTAGGAGAGTTTCTTTCGGTTCCTGCCGAGTCCGATGGAGATCATCCTCCTTTCCAGGGCGATCATATGTACCCTGGAAATTCACAATCAACAGATCGCAGAGTTGTTCCCAAGTGTAGATAGATCCGACTGGTTGGTTGAGCAACCAAGACCGGGCAGATCCTTCCAGAACCGTGGGCAAATAATTGGCCATCACGTTCTCATCACCACCAGCAGCTCTGATGGCAGTGGTATATATTTGGAGAAATTCCAATGGATTTTGAGATCCATCGAATTTATCCATGTTGGCTGGTCGAAACCTATTAGGCCAACGTACAGCTTGGAGCCCTGCAGAAAAGGCTCGACAACCTGTGACAGATTCGTAGCGCCTTCTTGGGAGAGGCGCCGGATTATGATCAGCAGGAGATCGGTTTCTGTAGTTAGAAACCCGAGGCTCCGATGTTCCGATCCGGTCGTAGACGTTATTATGACGTCTTTGACCGTTAGTACGACTCAGATGATGACGAAGATCATCTGGGCCGAGCAGGTGCTCTCCTGGGCGAGGGGAAGAAGTCGTTGTTTGGAATAGCCTTCTCCCTTCATGACTCACTGGTCAAAATCGCCGAGGAGGTCTAGGTACCGGTGGATAACCATGCTGCCCTCTACTGAGGGAGGAGCGCTGGGACGAAGTCACCGTTAGACTTTGTGACGTTCCTTGCCCCCTGCACGCTTCTGCGCGTTGCACAGTTTGTTGGAGGATTTCCGATACCTACCCTACCAGTTGGGTAAAGCCCAGAGCTTCAGCCAGAACAGGGTCAGTATTATTGAGAATATCTTGAATACGACACAAGTTCTGAACCGTTACCAAAGGTCTTAGGGGATTCATCGTTGATGCTGGTGTTCGGATACCCGAAGTTCCTCTAGACCTTGGGCCCGACTCCGTCTGGCCTGTCATCCTTGGTGGGGCTGCACCACGCGAATTAACTGATGGACGTCCATCATCTCTGTTGCCTCTGGTAGGTGGTGCTTGATCGCCCGCGCCATCTCCATTAACAGGTGGTGGCGAGGCAGGGTGTGCAGGACTGTGCATGGCATCGCGATCAGTATTTCCGATCGCGTTAACCTCATGCTTCCAGCAATGATCCTCTGAGGAGCTTCCACTGTAACTAGTGGAGAACTTCTCAGTGCTTCTACCAGAGACTCCCAAAACGGAGACCGGTCGGAGATTAGGACCTCCTGAGGTCTTCGTGGTGGGCTCAGCCTGATTCGGCGGATTGCCGATCGAATACTGAGTTTTATCGCCCCCACTCGGACCATTACCGGTGAGGGTTTCATCGACACTATTACCAAGTGTCGGTTGGTCCCTGGAATTTCCAGAGGCCGTTGGTGAATACCTGTCAGCCATGATTATGTCAAGGGTATATTGACCCTTGGGATGTGAGGCTGAAGTATGGTCACCTTTTTCGCCGGTCGAGGAGACCGGGCTTGGAGGAACATTCAGATGTTTCGAACTGGTAGGAACGACCTGTCCCTCAGAGAGCGCTTCTTGGCGCAATGGAGTATCTTCATCCATCCGCTCAAATTCACTATCGTCAGTGACTTGCGAACCAGCGGAGGAGGATGAAGACCCCGAATGTTGCATGGCCTGGATGCAGGCTTCCATGTCAAGGTTGGAATAGTCATCCAGGTCGAACCAATTCTCATCATCCCATGTTCCTGCCATACTTACAACTATAAATATGAAGAAAAAATGGATGAGTTGAGCGAAGAACCTCTTCAGGAGTTTTGCACTATCTTCCCCACGGACGGCGCCAGCTGTCGACGATCAGATCGCCGATCTTATGATTATGAAAGGAAAGAGGAAAATGTGCGTATCTCCTGGGAGTGGAACGAGCTTGCTCTTTATTGCTATGAACTCACTATTACAAACACTAAGAATCTCTAATCACTACGAGAATACAGTGCCTTGCTTGGTGTTGTTTCTGCAGCGATGTTTGTCTTTGTGTGCTTGTGTCCGTGCTTCTCTGCGTCTCCCCTCCGGCCTTCTATGGTCCTCCTTAAGTACTTGGTGAAGCGGTGGCAGTTATCCCATGAAGAGACACCTGTTGGAGTGCGTCGCGTCTGGTCGGAAAGAGACGGCAGTTTGACGGTTCCTCCAACTACAGAGGCGGTTGGTGAAGATGTCAACTGTTCTACGGTTAATGGTTTCAAGAGACATTACACCATCAACCGGGATAGTGTTGTATTATGCGGAATATGAAACACGTGTTTCATTCATCACATAGTGAGTGGCGTGATCGGGGACTCGACCCAGACGCCTGTTCATAGCTTTACGAGCACTTACCTGGTCGTGGACTAGGTTTGGAACTTTGTCCGACCAGGGTATTTATTATATAACTTCTGTAGTATCTCTGACCAGTTAGGTCGGTGGTTTTAGAAGTTACGACCACGAAGACGTATGGTCTTTATCATATATTAATAAAATATATGAATATTTTAATCCTCAACACTTATAATCTTAGGATGATGATATAATTGGCAATAGTGTTGACGGTTTGTTGAAACACTCATTTTTTACGAAATTTAGGTTTTGTCAGGCAGTAGGCGGTCAGACCGGCCTTTGTGGCGGTCTGACCGGTTTTGCCCTGTTCACTGGCCAGCTTGACGGTAATATTTGTTATGTCAATTTCATAGGTTTCAGTGCATATGTGTTGCATATTGCATGTTTTGACTAACGTGGATCAAGTTGCGAAGAACTTGTTCCTAGAATCGATTTATTTATCTATTGTTGTGCATGAGGATTGGAGGTCAACGATGGTCAACGGTGAGGATGATCAGGACTAGGCACGGAGAGCTGAGGTCCAGAACGATCGAGGATGCCAGGTGAAATCAGTAGACTCAAGCATGGGCGCAAAATAGACAAGAATGACCGAACGGAAAGTTCGGTGCGACGGGTTGCATCAAGCGGCGTGGGGTCGATGCAAATGCTATGGTGGTTTCGGTGGGAGCCAGATGAGAGAGACTGACCGACATGAAGAGAGTCGTTGATCAATCTATACATGGCGAAGTATGAAATTGCTTCATGAAAATTTGACTCGGTATTTAGAAAAAGATCGAGAAGGGGTATTTCGGTAACTTCACCAAAATACCACCTTGATGGCTTTTTGCAAAACCACGATGCAAGACGGCGTAAGGAGAGACGATTTAGGTCAAATGAAGATAAAGACCACGAAGCAACGGATTAGAGAAGCGCGGTTAGTCATCTGCTTGGAGAAGCATGTGTAAGTGTAGATCCGTTTGTGTGTAGACCTAATAGGTACCCATTAGGTTTTTCTCTCATAGCCTAGCATCCACTATATAAGGGGATGTCCAGGTTTTAGAGATTTTAGAGTAGTTGAGGCTAGGGTTTGTGAGAAATAGACTGATTGTGTGCTTAAGTGTTGAGCTTTTGTCCTCCACGATGAAGTGATTGTAAACTAACTTAAATCTCAAACCAATCCAAGCAAGATTCTTCAAGTTGATTCTCTTCTTGTTCTTTCTTTCCCTTTGGTGATTTTTGATTTTTTGGTGATCCCTTTGTTTTCTTTTGGTTTTTTTGCTAAGATCTTGCTTGCTATGACATGTGGGAATGCATCTAGGATCATCTCTTACCCACGAGTAAGTTCTAGAATCAAAGTTCGATCTTCAAAGGTTCTTGTTCCCTCCTTCCCTCATCTATGAAATTCATAGAACCTTGGCTTCAATCTTCCCGATCGTCGATTGGAATAGGTTCCTGACCTTCTTGATGGGCTATGGTCAAAATTTGAGGGGATTTGGATCACCAGATCAAAAGTTGAGCCAATTTTAGTTTTTGGTTTCGTGCTGATTTTACTATTCACTGGTATTACCACTACTATTCACTGGTACCACCGACCGGCTCATTTTTATTTGAGTTTTTGATGTTTTTAGTTGTTGTGTTTCGGAGTTTCAATTGGATTTAGTACAAGACATCCGCTGTGCTTGTTCGGTGATCTTCATAGCTTTCATAGCTAGTGGAGAGAAAATTGAGTTGGATCCGATCAAGGTGGAAAATAGGCGGAGCTCCTATTTAGTCTAATCGTCGTTTCGGTCTAACACAAATCTAACCCTACTCGCGTGTCAAAGACAAAAATAACACCGTGAAACCGTGGGAACGCGACACATGGCCTCGTCCGCGCCTAGAGGGGTGGAATGTCTCATTCATTCTCTTGGGGGCAAGGGACCAGAGCCAACTTTGCGCCACTGTTCACATTCCGGCACAGAACCCAGACGTGTAAATTAAGTAGCTACTCTTCAAAGGCAAAGTCTGATGGACATCGGAGGTCCTGATCTGACCCGATCTTTCGATGAGAAGATAAATTCGGTAGAAGTCACTCAACTCTCACGATCCTAACTACGAACTGCAAGGCCCGAAACCACGCAATCGCTGAACTACTCGACAAGTCGTTATCAACCGTGCACGAATACCCGGATGACCTGATCACGAAGATCTATTCCTGCATACACCAAAGAAGCACGCAAGAACAAGGTAAAACACAATCTGAATTGCAAATATATGATTGAGTTCAAAAGGTGGGATTCCGCAGAGGTCCTTTACGGTTGGTCTAGTCGACACAAGCGAAGAACGAGAGTTTTCACAATGGAGAAACTAATCAAACGAAATCCAAGAAAACTAGAGGGGTGCGACCTCCTTATATAGGGAAGGGGAAGCCGCACATAGCTAACAAAATAGGGTGTGATACTATTCATACATTGTTCACAGATGTGCTACTGTTAACATGAACAGTATGGGCCCCATTAGGTGCCCGGTTAGCGTATGGGCCAATTCCGGTACGATTACAAGGCCCAAATCGGTGATATAGCATCTTCTTTTGATGATTCCAAAGTCTACAGAAATAATTTGGGGGTGAAGTTAGATCCATTAAAAATATCTCGGAATAAGCTTTCTAACTAGCCCAAGAACACCCAAATCGGACTCCGTTTGCAAAAGTTATGCGCGTTTAAAGTCGGTGCTATCTCCGGAGGCCGAATTGGATTCAAAAACGTGTCCAGCTCGAACTCTTGCTTAGCTTGGACAAAAAGTAATGTGATGCTGCACAAATATACATTTTCATCATTATGTAGCATCATATAGTTCATATAATATAAATACACTCCTGAAAACGAGCTCACCTGATAATTTAAGTGAAGCATATGAGCTCTTCTAATTGGAACAGCGAGCATAGCAAATATGGTTATATCCATAGGGGTTATGTCCTCATCATCCTCCCCTTCTTGAAAACAAAGCCGTCCTCGGCTTTTGATAAGCTGAAAATAGGGTAACAAAGAAGCCAAGGTGTATGCATGGTATATGTATATGTTATTTGTTTTAACTGTTCTTCCTTATTGCACAATTAATATTATAAAACAGCAGCAATCATAAAAGCTCATTGTATTATTAGCCCAAGAATAATCATACATGTTAATGAGCAAAATAAAATTTCTCACACAACAATTATTGCAACTAGTTTTGCACATGTAAGTGAAGCATTTATACAATTCAAATATCTGAAGTTGTAAACTTGTAGTGGTAACACATATGTGCAAATCTACAACCTTTGGAATCAAACAAAGTTCATCCATATAATCATATTTTAATTAAGTGTTAGCAAATTCATCTAGCAAGGGTGAAAAGATTTGAAAGTTCTTCCATACTTCAATATTATTATGCAGATTGTCAATACTAGATGGTGCAATAAGAGATTAACACATAGGCATTGGATGATCACTAAAGTTTATTTTCCTCTCATAATGAACAAGATTCGGTACACAAGAATTGTTGTTCAAAACAGTAAGCTTCAATTCATATATGTGATCACAAGTTATGTATATTCGACACACATGAAATTGATTGTCTACACCATAATCTCCAATCAAATTAAAATTATATCCAGGGGTGTACGCACAAGACAAGGATTTCAAACATGCGATTTCAGAAACTTTCTCCATAGCATGTGACAATTTCATCGGCGGCTTCAACATAATGTAACATAAAGAATTAGTAGGAGAAATTCTAGTCAAAACTTATGTCTAACCAATTCCACATGATCATTATATGTGATTGACTCATCATATGAATCGCTCAAAACAACAGGAAATTCAATTATGTTATCATATGGTGTACTCGAGTCAACAAGTTTATCGCATGGTGCACTAAAATCAATACAGTCTGAATTCTCTTCGTGAAACATGTGCGTATCAGAATTGTTTTCCGCTAATTTTTGCTCTAAAATAGCATGAACAGTTGACAATTGTAGTTCTTCACAAGCATACTCACCTTGAGTGATGATAGCACCATGATCTTTACCTTTTTGGCTCTCCTCAGATGATGTAGGTGCATCCATCTCCTCATCTTCCTTCTCAACCAATAGAGTCGATGGTTCAATCAGCTCATTCTTCTCTTCAGCATGGTTCTCAACTTCCTGCATGTTGTTAGTCATAGAAAAAGATACAAATACATGTTTGTTGTAATACTCTGAAAAATAGTATTAATATTAATAATCGCGTCTTAAGGGTCGGAGAGTAATTGATTAAATAGTAACAATAAATAAATAATTAAAACCGTCTTAAGGGCTTGGGCGTAATTAAATAGAAAGAATTTGTAAAAATAGTATTTTCGGATTTTTTTTTATGAGCTATAAATAGATTTGTGGAGTTTTCAGAAAACCCTAGTTTCTTTTCTCTTGTTGTTTCCAATCCACCGCCATCGATTCTTACGCCAAGACCATGCTGCCGTCTTTTCTTCCACCGCTTGATTCGGTAGATTTCTTTGTCTTTGCTTCTTCTGCTTGGCTGCGTTGATCTGCTTTTTTTTGCATTGCTTTGCTTTGCTTTTTCCTGCCGCGTGGCTGTGCACCAAACCGAGCTGCCGCGTGGAGGCTCTTTAACTCTTGCGTCGCGCTGCTCCTGCGTCTTCTTTGCCGGCCGTGGGCTATTGCCGAACCCTGTATTCTTTGTGTCGCCGTGTAACCGAGCCGAGCGCTGCTGCGTTTCTTTCCTGCGCGTGGAGGTTTGGACGACACAACTGCTGCTGCACGTCAGTGCTCGCATGTTGGATTGGTTACCTCCTGCCCTTGTGTGTTGAGGCCAACACAACGCCTCTTGGCCACCGCGTGTAGCACATGTGCTCATCTAGGACTGGCTGTCCCGATCACTTGACCGCTTGTGTATGCGTGTGGAAAAGAATTTAGCCGTCGACAACCTGCGTTGGTTGCTACAGCAAGGAAGCCTCCGATTGTTCGGCCGGCAGTTTGTGCAGGTGCGTGCGACGTTGTGTTTTATTTGTTTACTGCTATGATTAGGTGGTTTACTGCTAAGACTAGCTAATTAATGGGAGATACCGATTAATAGATTTGTTTAACCGGCTGTTTTGTTGTACGATTTATTCGGGTACCTTGGTGGCGGAATTTGGAAATCTCACCTACTAGTTAATTGTAGATAATTTCGATATCTTTCTATAGCATATTTTATTATGTCAATCGGACTAGTAGATTTCGAGTTATGATTTTGAGAAGGCCGCTGTTTTTAGGGTTGTCGTCTTTAGGCGCTGTTTTGGTAGATTGTAAAGTAAAAATAGTAATTAGCTTAATTAGAGTTTTTGATCTACATGAAAGTTGTAGATAATTGTCCAATGGTTCTGTAGGATCTGAGAACGCGTATTTTGGTTGAGTAAAACTAAAGTTATGAAATTTGGAAGACCTGCTGTTCCGAAGCGGACAGACCGACTTTCTGGGCTAAATACGGAGGTTTAGATGATCTAATTAGAAGTCTTCGTAATCTAAGAAAAGGTGGATAATTTTATAAAGAATCCAGAATGGGGTGGTTTGTGGTGATCGGACTTTCGAGTCAAAAGTTACGCTCTTTTTAGTAACCGGTCAGCTATAGGTAACTAGTCGGTACCGGCGTAACGTGTTATATTTGGGGACGTGTAGGAGCGATGTATATTGATTGCTATTCTTGTTGCTGTAGCTTGTATTGAGATTTGTGTAATTAATGTAGGAGAGGCGTCGTACTTGTTGCCGTCTGCTAGCCAAATTGTGCGTCGCAACTAGTAAAGGCAAGTGCATGGTAAACATCGATCAATGATTGATCACTGTGATTCTTTATCTTTCAGTACCATTATTGTTGTGCTTTTATTTTATTTAATTGCAAACAATGAATTGGTATGATTATATCTTTGTTGATAAGCATGATGGAAAGTTGGATATGATGTTTATGATGGAGTTTGCATGTTTGCATTCATAAGCATCTTTGCATAAGAGAAGGTGATCAATATGATCACAACTCCACGGGAGTGGAGGAGGTCCCCGATCCTTTTGGAGGAACGGGCTTGAGAGTGAATGTTGTCGCGAGCATTCACTCACGCTATCTGATATCTGTGAAAGAAGTGCATGTGGACATATAGATTAGAGTTGCATTGATATTTGAGATTAATGGATGTGAATCAAAGAGAAGTTAACTGTATGTGAATCAAATAGAAGTACCTGTGATGATAATGAAGTTATTGAATGCTGTTGATTGATTATTATTCGTTGTATATCGATGTGTTTGCTGAGTCGTGGACTCACCCTTGCTCTATTGTTGTCTTTAGGTGATCTTCGAGGATGCCGTATCTGAGAGCGAGTAGAGCACATGGACATCACATGATCATTCGCCATAATAATCTTTTCATTCAATATTGGTTTACACTTGGACATGTTAGTTATTGAATAAAGTTTAGGACATCATTTGGACTAGACTATTTGCTTTATTAATTTGGATTCATTGGTTGATGCTGCTTTGGATTATTTGCCTGGTTATAATCCCCCATTGCTTATTTATTGTCGTTTGATCCATAATTATGCATGACTTTTTTGTGATCCATTGATATGATTATCGTTATTGCCTTGCTGTAATTTGATAGTGTGTCGATAATTATTAGTTAGAGTGTAGTGTGGTGGCATTCTAGGCTCAGTGTTGGGTTGGGGTGTTACAGTTGGTATCAGAGCGGGCTTTAGGTCCGTGGTGAATAGATTAACAACATAGACAAACTAAAATTGTTAAAATTTGTTTTAGTATTAGTAAATCAACTAAAATTTGCTAATGGTTAACTAACCTAAAATTTGACACACTAGTGCACAGTAGGTTAGAGAGAGGTACGATTATAGTTTTACGCTTCCGTTATGTTGTTCATTGATGGATGAGTTTATTTTGAGCTTTGAGCTCATTGTGTATTGTTGATTGTGGTTGATAGCTATCTTGGGGGTAGAGGGCGTGGTCGTGGTGGCGCGATCGTGGAGGTCGTGGCCGCGGCGAGGTTCCGTGGAGCCACCTCCTGCGTGAGAGGAGTCGATGGTGAGGGTTCTTTGTTGACCCGCCTCCGGTTGGGGTCCAGGATGAAACCCCTGCTTTGTTGAGAGAGTTGGTGGGAGAGATCCGTGCTCTTCGTCAACAGGCGGATATTTGGTGGGAGGGCGTGTTGTCTTCGAGGACCGCCACTCAAGGGCCAGTCACTTGGGAGGACTTTGTTGATCAGTTCAAGGGGAAGTTCTACCCCTACTCTTTTGTAGAGAAGATGGAGGTTGCCTTGACGGCCTTTGCTCAGGGGAAGAGGTCTATTGCTGAGTATGAGGCTGAGTTCAACAACTTGGTTCGCTTTGTCCCTTGATAGTGAGCGATGATCTTGAGAAAGCCAAGAGGTTCCGTCGGGTCTCAATTCGAGTCCGACATGTGTTGGGAACTACTCCACTCGGTGATTCTGACTCTGTTGTGGAGCAAGCCGAGGGCATGGAGTTGGAGATCACGACTCACAAAGGCGACAAGCCTCACGGTGGGTGGTAGTTTCGTGGTGACGGAAGAGGAGCTCTAGTGAGGAAGTGGGTGCAGTCGACACACCTTTCAAGAAATTCAAGGAGGACCGATCCTTCAAGTCTAAGCACTCGAGGCCGTTCCTTCTTGGCGCCTCGTCCTTTGCAGTACTCCGGCTCTTCGTCTGTCCCGAGGCGGGGCATGCTTTGCTTTAAGTGCGGTGATGGGCACGCGCGCTGCTGAGAGTGCACTTGACGGGTGATTGCCGTCGGTGTGGCCGACCGGGTCACAAGGAGCGGGTGTGTCGCGTAACCCGCTAAGCGTGATCAAGTGGGAGCTGTGCCATCGCCTTCTTCTTGATGGGTCTGCTCGAGGATCTTTTCGGATGATGATTGCTCCTCGGCGGTGCCATTTCCTTGACTTGGGCGCCTCGGTGGGTACTCTTGGCGGCCGCCACCTTTGGCACCGCTTGGGTTGCCTGACCGGCTCTACCGCACCGCCACAATGAGATGGTTGGGGCTCGCGCCGCCCGCCGTCGTCTTCTTCGCCATGGCGCCACAGAGTGTCGCCATGCCCACAGTGAGTCCGCGGTCGTCTGGCGTGGTGGCAGTACTTTGCTTGTGGATTCGTTTGATGCTTTAGTCCTTTTCGATTCGGGGCTACCTTTTCGTTTGTTTAAATCGGCGTTTGCTAGGAGAGCGAACTTGAGTATCAAATGGATTTCTCGATCGGTGTTGGTTAGTTCTCACGGAGGTATTATTGCTAGTTCTCTTGTTTGTCTGGGTGTTCTATTGTTATTGATGGAGAGAAGTTCACGGCGAATTTGATAGTTATACAAATGGAGCCGTTCGATGTTATCTTGGGTATGGATTGGTTGCACTCTTATCGAGCCGTGATATCTTGTTTACGTAGAAACGGTTTACATGCGGACCTCGTGCAGGGAGACTTTGACCTTTCAGAAGTGCGCCTCGCGCTCTCTTTCGATATTAGGACTGGTGTTCGGGTCGTGCGATGGCGGGCTTCTTTTAGCTCTTCTTTGAGAAACCGAATGTGGCCGCAGATTGAGGAGATTCGGTGGTTAGTGACTATCGGATGTGTTCCCGGTGAGCTTAGGGATTGCCACTGCGAGAGCGTGGAGTTTCGCATTGATCTTGTTCGGTACTCGTCCCATCTCGATGTCTCCATATCGTTTAGCACGTCCGTTTGGGACGAGTTGAAGAAGCAATTGGATGAATTGTTGGCTAAAGGTTTGATCGGCGTAGTGTATCGCCGTGGGAGCTCTGATACATTCACGAGAGAAGAAGGATGGGAGTTGGCGTATGTGTATTGATTACCGTGCGCTTAATGCGATCACAATCAAGAACAAATATCCATTGCCCGCATTGAGGACTTGTTTGACCGGTTGAATGGAGCTCAAGTGTTCTCCAAGATCGATCTCGATCGGTATAATCAAATCCGTGTGCGTGAGCGAGATGTAGAGAAGATCGCTTTCTCCACGGTATGGGCATTATGAGTATAAAGTTATGTCCTTTGGATTGACTAATGCACTGCCATTTTATGGAGACCATGAACAACATGTTGCACGAGTATCTAGATGACTTCGTGGTGGTGTTCATTGATGATATTCTTATCTATTCCAAGACCAATGAGGATCATGGCGTCATTTGAGGTCGGTTTTAAAGACTTTGAGAGAGCACAAGTTCTATGCTAAGTTAAAGAAGTGTGAGTTACGGATTTGAAGTGGGTTTTACGGGTCATGTGATTAACCCTCGGGGTATTCTTTGTTGATCCTAGTAAGGTCTCTGATGGTGGATTGGAAGAGGTCGACTAGTGTGAAGGAGGTGAGGAGTTTCACAGGTTTGGTGGTTATTATCGGCGTTTTGTGCGGGATTTCTCTATCATTGCCAAGCCGATGTCTCGGCTTACTCGAGAAAGGTGTGAGATTCCAGTGGGTGATGAGTGTGGCGCGATTTACGCATTTTGAAGGACAGGTTGGTGACCTCTCCTATTCTCACTCTTCCCGAGCCGGAAAGCGGTTCCTGATCTTTTGAGATCGTCTCGAGTGGGTCTTGGCTGTGTTCTCATGCAAGGCGGTAAGGTAATTGCTTATCGTCGAGCGATTAAAGAAGCACGAGCGAAATTATCCCACTCATGACTTGGAGTTAGGCTGCGATTGTTTTTGCTCTCAAGATTTGGAGGCATTATCTATCTGGCGAGCCTTGTGATATTTTCACGGATCACAAGAGTCTCAAGTATATCTTCACTCGAAGGATCTGAATTTGAGGCAAAGGAGGTGGTTGGAGTTGATCAAGGACTATGATCTTACTATTGGTATCATCGAGCAAGGCCAATGTTGTTCTTGATGCTCTTAGTCGCAAGGCGACTCCGCTACTCTAGATTACCTCATTGCTGATTTTGATCGCATGGGGATATCCTATTGTTATGCGGGCACGACACATGTTGAGACACGATTGATTCTTGAGTCGGCTATTCCGGACCGTGTCTGGAAGCTGTGAGTGACCGGTTATTACGGGAGGTTAGGAAGCGTCTGGATGAGGGCAAAGAGGGTGATTTTAGCATGGATGATTCTGGTACTTTGAGGTTTAAAGGCCGTCTTTGTGTGCCACAAAAGGCGGAGGTCAAGGATGATATTTTGAGGGAGGCACATCGCACTCCATACACTGTTCATCCTGGTGAGACTAAGATGTATCGAGATCTGAAACAGAATTTTTGGTGGAAAAGAATGAAGGTGGACATTGCTAACTATGTGGCTTCTTGCGGCGTTTGTCAGCAAGTGAAAGCTGAACACAAGCGTCCTGCAGGCTTGTTGCAGCCTTTGGAGGTTCCCCAGTGGCCTTGGGATGATATCTCTATGGACTTTGTGGTGGCGTTGCCTCGTTCGCCGCGAGGGAAGGATGCAGTTTGGGTAGTGGTGGATCGATTCAGCAAGTCTGCGCACTTCATTCCTATTCGCACAACAAATTCAGCGAGTGATCTAGCTCCTATTTATGTGCGTGAAATAGTGAGACTGCATGGTGTGCCAAAGACCATCATTTGGACGAGGGCGCCAAGTTTGTCTCAAGTTACGGGAGAGTCTGCGAGTGCATTGGGCACTCGGCTCCGCCTTAATCTGACGTTTCACCCTCGAGCAGATGGGCGGTCGAGGCGGACTATTCGGACTTTGGAGGACATGTTGCGATCTTGTGTTTTGTCTTGGAAGGGTAGTTGGGAGGACCATTGCCACTTGCGAGTTTGCTTATAATAACGATTACCATTCGATATTAGAGCGCGCCATTTGAGGTTCTCTATGGCGGAAGTGCGGATCGCCACTTTGTTGGGATGCGATTGGAGAGAAGGCGATTTGGGGTCGGATTGGATTGAGAGGACCGTTAGCGTGTGGCCATGGTGAGGCGAAATTTGTTGGCGGCTCGAGTAGACGAAAAGTTATCTTGATTTGAGGCGTGACTTGGAGTTTGCGGTGGGTGACGGTGCTCTTGAGTGTCTCCCACTAAAGGTATTGTTCGGTTTGGTACCAAAGGAAAGCTTAGCCCGAGGTACGTTGGACCGTTCCCGATTATTGCAAGAATTGGGAAGTTAGCCTATCGCCTGGACCTTCCTGAGTCCATGCGTGGGGTTCATAATGTGTTTCACGTCTCGATGTTGAGAAAGTTTTTGAGAGATCCAGAGCATAAGATTTCGTTAGAGCCGTTGACTATTGAGCAAGACCTCACAGTTGAGTCGCGTCCGTGGCGCGATACGGAGAGGTCGGGCGAGTCTTGAGGCACAAGGCGTGGGTATCGTCAAAGTCTTTGTGGGCGATCGATCAGAGAGAAGCTACTTGGGAGTTGGAGTCTCGCATGCGCGAGCAATACCCGGAGTTGTTCACGTCGGGTACGTGTTGTTTTGTTGTTTAATTTCAGCTGTGCAGTTTTTCTTTGAGTAGAATGGCGAGTAGAATTCGGGGTCGAATTCCGTTAAGGGGGGTAGAATGTAATACTCTGAAAAATAGTATTAATATTAATAATCGCGTCTTAAGGGTCGGAGAGTAATTGATTAAATAGTAACAATAAATAATTAATTAAAACCGTCTTAAGGGCTTGGGCGTAATTAAATAGAAAGAATTTGTAAAAATAGTATTTTCGGATTTTTTTTATGAGCTATAAATAACCAATTCCACATGATCATTATATGTGATTGACTCATCATATGAATCGCTCAAAACAACAGGAAATTCAATTATGTTATCATATGGTGTACTCGAGTCAACAAGTTTATCGCATGGTGCACTAAAATCAATACAGTCTGAATTCTCTTCGTGAAACATGTGCATATCAGAATTGTTTTCCGCTAATTTTTGCTCTAAAATAGCATGAACAGTTGACAATTGTAGTTCTTCACAAGCATACTCACCTTGAGTGATGATAGCACCATGATCTTTACCTTTTTGGCTCTCCTCAGATGATGTAGGTGCATCCATCTCCTCATCTTCCTTCTCAACCAATAGAGTCGATGGTTCAATCAGCTCATTCTTCTCTTCAGCATGGTTCTCAACTTCCTGCATGTTGTTAGTCATAGAAAAAGATACAAATACATGTTTGTTGTAATACTCTGAAAAATAGTATTAATATTAATAATCGCGTCTTAAGGGTCGGAGAGTAATTGATTAAATAGTAACAATAAATAATTAATTAAAACCGTCTTAAGGGCTTGGGCGTAATTAAATAGAAAGAATTTGTAAAAATAGTATTTTCGGATTTTTTTTATGAGCTATAAATAGATTTGTGGAGTTTTCAGAAAACCCTAGTTTCTTTTCTCTTGTTGTTTCCAATCCACCGCTTGATCGATTCTTACGCCAAGACCACACTTGCTGCCGTCTTTTCTTCGGCCGCTTGATTCGGTAGATTTCTTTGTCTTTTCTTGCTTCTGCTTGATTGCGTTGATCTGCTTGTTTTTGCGCATTGCTTTGCTTTGCTTTTTCCTGCCGCGTGGCTGTGCACCAAACCGAGCTGCCGCGTGGAGGCTCTTTAACCTGCGCGTGCGCTGCTCCTGCGTCTTCTTTGCCGGCCGCGTGGAATCGCCGCCAACCCTGTATTCTTTGTGTCGCCGTAACCGAGCCGAAGCGCCGCTGCTGCGTTTCTTTCTGCGCGTGGAGGTTTGGGCGACACAAGCTAGCTGCTTTGCGTCGGTGCTCGCATGTTGGATTGGTTACCTCCTGCCCTTGTGTGTTGAGGCCAACACAACGCCTCTTGGCCACCGCGTGTAGCACATGTGCTCATCTAGGACTGGCTGTCCCGATCACTTGACCGCTTGTGTATGCGTGTGGAAAAGAATTTAGCCGTCGACAACCTGCGTTGGTTGCTACAGCAAGGAAGCCTCCGATTGTTCGGCCGGCAGTTTGTGCAGGTGCGTGTGAAGTTGTGTTTTATTTGTTTACTGCTATGATTAGGTGGTTTACTGCTAAGACTAGCTAATTAATGGGAGATACCGATTAATAGATTTGTTTAACCGGCTGTTTTGTTGTACGATTTATTCGGGTACCTTGGTGGCGGAATTTGGAAATCTCACCTACTAGTTAATTGTAGATAATTTCGATATCTTTCTATAGCATATTTTATTATGTCAATCGGACTAGTAGATTTCGAGTTATGATTTTGAGAAGGCCGCTGTTTTTAGGGTTGTCGTCTTTAGGCGCTGTTTTGGTAGATTGTAAAGTAAAAATAGTAATTAGCTTAATTAGAGTTTTTGATCTACATGAAAGTTGTAGATAATTGTCCAATGGTTCTGTAGGATCTAAGAACGCGTATTTTGGTTGAGTAAAACTAAAGTTATGAAATTTGGAAGACCTGCTGTTCCGAAGCGGACAGACCGACTTTCTGGGCTAAATACGGAGGTTTAGATGATCTAATTAGAAGTCTTCGTAATCTAAGAAAAGGTGGATAATTTTATAAAGAATCCAGAATGGGGTGGTTTGTGGTGATCGGACTTTCGAGTCAAAAGTTACGCTCTTTTTAGTAACCGGTCAGCTATAGGTAACTAGTCGGTACCGGCGTAACGTGTTATATTTGGGGACGTGTAGGAGCGATGTATATTGATTGCTATTCTTGTTGCTGTAGCTTGTAT
Organism: Hsuehochloa calcarea; assembly: GCA_036346395.1. Taxonomy (NCBI): domain Eukaryota; kingdom Viridiplantae; phylum Streptophyta; class Magnoliopsida; order Poales; family Poaceae; genus Hsuehochloa; species Hsuehochloa calcarea. The sequence continues at coordinate 61,005,656 of CM070594.1, read as the reverse complement.
TGAGATTTGTGTAATTAATGTAGGAGAGGCGTCGTACTTGTTGCCGTCTGCTAGCCAAATTGTGCGTCGCAACTAGTAAAGGCAAGTGCATGGTAAACATCGATCAATGATTGATCACTGTGATTCTTTATCTTTCAGTACCATTATTGTTGTGCTTTTATTTTATTTAATTGCAAACAATGAATTGGTATGATTATATCTTTGTTGATAAGCATGATGGAAAGTTGGATATGATGTTTATGATGGAGTTTGCATGTTTGCATTCATAAGCATCTTTGCATAAGAGAAGGTGATCAATATGATCACAACTCCACGGGAGTGGAGGAGGTCCCCGATCCTTTTGGAGGAACGGGCTTGAGAGTGAATGTTGTCGCGAGCATTCACTCACGCTATACCGGTATACGCGAAAGAAGTGCATGTGGACATATAGATTAGAGTTGCATTGATATTTGAGATTAATGGATGTGAATCAAAGAGAAGTTAACTGTATGTGAATCAAATAGAAGTACCTGTGATGATAATGAAGTTATTGAATCTTTGTTGATTGATTATTATTCGTTGTATATCGATGTGTTTCTTTGAGTCGTGGACTCACCCTTGCTCTATTGTTGTCTTTAGGTGATCTTGAGGATCTGATATCGAGAGCGAGTAGAGCACATGGACATCACATGATCATTCGCCATAATAATCTTTTCATTCAATATTGGTTTACACTTGGACATGTTAGTTATTGAATAAAGTTTAGGACATCATTTGGACTAGACTATTTGCTTTATTAATTTGGATTCATTGGTTGATGCTGCTTTGGATTATTTGCCTGGTTATAATCCCCCATTGCTTATTTATTGTCGTTTGATCCATAATTATGCATGACTTTTTTGTGATCCATTGATATGATTATCGTTATTGCCTTGCTGTAATTTGATAGTGTGTCGATAATTATTAGTTAGAGTGTAGTGTGGTGGCATTCTAGGCTCAGTGTTGGGTTGGGGTGTTACATTTGTTCTCATGTTTCCTAACATCAAGCATTCTCAATTTCTCCTTAATCTGACTTTCAACCTTACAGGCAAGCATAAACAAATGAGAGAGAGAATTATATTCTTTGTGAACAAGAAGGTCCTGAATTTCTTGATTAAGCTCACTTAAGAATCTATTCTCTGTAGCTTCAGCATGTTCTTCTAAGCCACAACGCAAGAAATAATTTTTTCAATTCATGATAGTATGCCCTTACAGTTCTACTATGTTGTTTTAAGCGTTGCAATTTAGTTAGCAAATAATCAGCATGATATTTAGGAATAAATTCATCTCTCAAAAGTTTCTTTAATGCATGCCAAGTTTGAGGCACTCTTCGATGTCTATGTAAATACTTCCACCAAAGCGTTGCATCCTCAACAAAAACATTAGTGGCAGCTCTAATATTTTTCCTATCAGATCATTCATAATATTCAAACTCTTTATCTAAAGTAATCTCCCAGTCAACGTAGGCATCAGGATCAAATTTACCAACAAAGGATGGCAAAGTGATTTTAGTTTTACTGGACGTACTATCACGATCATATACCTCCCGTGGTGAAGAAGCTTGTCTCAAACGTGCATCTTCCTCGCGAACTTTCTTGCGCTCCCATTCAATGGCTCGAAGAAGATGTGGATCTAACTCGTAATCATCCTGCGAACCTGCCATGGTTAGTAGAAAACAAGAAAACAAATCACAAGTATATGCTCCTATCAACTACTAGGTTCTGGCATTTCAACAGTTGCTCTCTCACAACGCCTTACCAAGTTCTTACTAGTTCTTACCAATGCAGCAAGGAAGTGGTACAACCGGTGGTTGGTTCGTGACACTCTCACTTGCGATTAGCCCAACGATTGTAATGAACGGAACCTGCTGAGTTAGTAGGAAGTGGAGATTGGAAGGCTTCAATATGGTAGCAAGGATCAGCAATAATCAAATAAGTTAATGCAAGTTAAAAAATCATTTAAAGTACTAGTCAATATTGTTGATCCTAGCCTAATCAAAGTTAGCTAATCAAAGCCCCACTAAGAGATGTGTATGTACGCACACGCAAAGATAAATGTGACTTGATGTAAGCAATGGAAAACCTCACAACAAGTGCTAGGAGAGATGCTAACCAACTACTCAAACTTTTTTGTAGGGCACAAGATTGTTCACACGATGTAGAGCACAAAAACAGAATAACGTGCAACATAAACAACCCTTTAGTTCAAGCAGAAAACAACAGTTAGTCTCGAGAGATGAAAGAGCAAAGTCTTATATCTTATATATACTCGTTTAAAAGGTTTCAACGAGATATACAACTTTTCAGTTGAAGCGAACGCCAAATTCCGAAGGAAAGACCTAAAGAAACGGCAAAAACCGAAACCGAAAACTTGTGACGCGAATTCGGGGCTGAAGATTGCCGATTTTGGGGGCTCCATAGGGCAAATTGAAGCTTAAGTGGAAAGGATGCACCTCATCGCTAGCTTTTTAACGAGCACTAGAACGTCCAAAAAGGACACCGTATGCAAAAGTTATGCCCGTTTTACTGAAGGTGTCTCGGAAACGGAATCATACTCAAACTCGAAACCGACTCAGGTTCAATGTTGAAACTGCTATATCTTTTGATTCCGTGAGACAAACTTGCTGAAATTTTTTGTGCAAGATTATGGCTATATGTAGAAGGACTCCACCAATTTTCACTAGTTTTTGGCGTAAGATTGTTTTTCTTTTTTTTTTCTACCACGGCTTTTGTTCTGTGTGGCGGCCTCTTTCTCCTTCTATTATTTGCCGGCCCTAGGGTTTTCCACAAGTTCTCTCTTTTTTTGGGTGTAGATTAGAGGAGTTCTAACCCACAAATTTTCTGTTTTAGATGTAAAAACTAAGAACCCTAAAGAACGATTAAGCGACACAAAAGAAAAACTGTAACACCCCAGCCCAACCTGTGCCTGGAATGTTACCACCGTAACAAAACTACGAATGAAACTAAGACATTTCTTTCTAATTTCCGGCAGAATCTCCTATGAAAAATTGAACCATCTGATCATCTGCACGATTAAGAGTAATGTTAAGCAATTATCCAAACACGCATACTAAACATATTCATGAAAGATACGACCATAAAACACTAACCATCTCCAATATAGGTTGACCACAACATTGGACGTAAAGAAGTAAGCCTCACATAAAACTATTCAAAATTGAAGGTATGACTTAAATATTTTGTGCAACTTTATTCGTGCCAGTGCGCAATCATGATAAATTTCTACTCCCGCCCATGCATGCCGTCCACAATCAATGTACCTAAAAAAACAACACGGCAAGGGTGAGTCCAAGACTAATAAGACTTTGTAAACGTGGCGTCACCGTTTTGGAAACTAATAAGACTTTGTAAACGTGACGAGGTCGGAGTCCAGGTTGTGTACGCTTCATCCCACGGCCGCACAACCCTAGGTCAACCTCCTCACGTTCCCCTATATATATCTGATGGCGCCGTAGTTTAGAGCGGGTTTTCTTAGATTATTCTCGCCAATTGCGGTTTACGATTATCGGTTTGAGGAACCCCACTTGTAAACTTCATCCATATCCGCAATACAATTCAGATTGCATCTACCTTGTTCTTGTGAGTTGCTTCGATTGCTTGCAGGAACAATAACCTTCGTGGTAAGGTCGATCGCGTGCAAGCGTGGTCGATAACGACAGGCTTGCGGGTGTAGCGAATTGTGAGGTGACGATCTGTTGGTCAGAAGCCTCAAAGCGTCAACGTCCTCACGACGAACCAAATCGAACCTATCGGAAGATCGGGCCGCCGTGACTCATCAAGTGGTATCAGAGCGAAGGTTGCCCGTTAGGTAATTTCGTTTATTCCCTTTTGTCAGTTGTGTTCCCTCACCTAGAGTCCAGAAAAAACTGCCCTACAAAAAGTTTTAGATCGTAATTATTCCGCTGTCCAAACCACTTTGTGCCTTTCGTAATTTTGTTTTTCAGTTTTCGCATTGTTGAGTTCGAGTCCATCGTCGGTGTCTTTGTTGCTGGTTTAGAGTAGCATTCTTGGTCTCTAGTCGGCCGTGTCGCCGCCGTGCCACCATCCATCCTGGACACATGACCTCCTTTTTCGAGCGACACCCATTCGACCACCCGCTCGGGATTTACCATCTGGTCGGAATCGAACATCTACTCGGATCCGACCACCTCTTCGAGCAACACCCATTCTACCATCCACTCAGGAACTACCACCTGGTCGGATTCCGTAGCCGCAACAGAACTAGCCCAAGTTCAGAGAGAGAGAGAGAGTATCTTTTAATTACCTATTTACCCCTGCTCTCCAGAAAAAGTTTGTGACCCAATCACCTCATTGGATCCAGAAAAGGTAACAGAAAAATTTTGGGCTTGGGCCACGTTTGCAAAAAAAAAGAAAAAAAAAAGAGGAAGCAAAAATTGCAAAAGAAAAGAAAAGAAGCAAAAAGTGCAAAAGAAAAGAAGAAGAAGCAATTCGACCACCCCTAGTTGGTCTCGACCGCCCGACCTTGCATCCTTTGGACTCCTTTGTATCGAGTCCTTGTTTGATCGATGTTGTGCTAGGGCTAGGGCACTTTTAGACCGACAAGCGTGGCGAATCTTGTGGGCTTTGGTTCAGCTTTGCTAATCTGATTTCATTATTGCTATTCCTTGCTACTAAACATTGCCTGTCGAGCTCCACCTACTTTCGACCCTCAGATTGGATCCTCGCATTCGCCTCCGCCGTGATAGTACATCCCACCTTCGCCGATTAGACCACCTGCTGCAATTTGGTAAGAAACTCATAAGAGCTTGGTAAGACGCTTGAGAGTGTGTGATTCCACCCTCCGACCACCTAATAGTGATAGGGATAATACCTTTGTGTTGTCTTTTGTCTCCTACTAACCATGTCAGGTGAAGGGTTGGATGAGCAAGAGTGTGTTTTGAGGGAAGAGCTCATGACACTATTGAATGAACAACGCACTACCGTTAATGAGGACATCGACAGGAAGTTTCAAGCTACCACGATCACATTACAATGCTCAATCAACGATAGTATTGCGACGCTCACTACACGCCTCGAAAGAATGGTGAACCGACCACCAAACGTTGAACCTCATGGTGCAGCCCATGGCGATGAGTTTGATAATGATAATGAGATGCACAACCACGACGCCTTTGATACACGACAACGGAACCGACCGAACTTCAACCGTCAAGGTTTGAGAGGTAACAACGTTCAGCAACATAATGCACGTGTTGATGATGATCCATATGCTAAAGTTAAGTTCTCTATACTATCTTTTGCGGGTGCTTATGATGCTGAAATATATCTAGATTGGGAGATGACGGTAGAACATAAATTGAATGCTCACTTAGTTCCCGAAGTGCATAGAGTTAGGCAAGCACAAGTGAATTTAAAAATTTTGCCATCATTTGGTGGAATAGGGTATGCACCGAAGGATTAGCGCCTACTACGTAGAATGGTTTAAAAGTTGCTATGCGTAACAGATTTGTCCCACCTTCTTTTAAACGTGATTTGCGTAATAAATTGCAGCGCTTAAACCAAGATAATAGATCCGTAGAAGAATATTATCAGGAGCTACAAATTAGCGTGTTGCGTTGTGATATTATTGAGGATGAAGAAGCTGAAATGGTACGTTTTTATGGAGGATTAAGACGTGAAATTCAGAACATAGTGGATTATAAAGAATACGATAACGTCCCTAGATTGTTCCAACTTGCATGTTTGGCAGAAAAGGAATTGCAGGGACGACAACAGAGGCCAAGGAACAACTTTGGGAGCATGTCTACACCACGATCAGCACCGGGGCAAGCCAAAACAGCCCCACCTTCAGCTACACGGTCTGCTGCCCCCTCCACGAGTAGGACGCGTTCAGCAGCACCTCCGACCACATCAAATGCACCCGAGGTAAGTAAAGTTACTAGTGTGCAGGCACCAGCCAAGAGTTATTCGTCGGTTGCTTCCACTGGTCGTACCACTGGGATTGTGTGCCACCGTTGCAAGGGAATGGGGCACGTCATGAGGGACTGCCCCAGTCAGCGAGCATACCTTGCCACCAAAGACGGTGGTTATGTAAGTACTAGTGATATTGAGGACGAATATGTACTTGCAGCTAACATTGCAGGTGGAGGAGATGAGATAGACAGTGATGCTGATGATGTAGAAGAACAAGTAGCTGCTGTTGACACCGAGTATCATGTGAGCCTTGTTGCGCAACGAGTGCTGAGCGCACAAGTGGAGAGAGCGGAGCAAAATCAACGGCACAACTTGTTTCAGACCAGATTTTTCGTGAAGGACAGAGCCTGCAGAGTCATCATTGATGGAGGGAGCTGCAACAACCTTGCAAGCTCCGAGATGCTCGAGAAGCTTGGCTTGACCGCAGAACCACACCCACGTCCCTACTACATCCAATGGTTCAATTCATGTGGTAAATTAAAGGTACACAAAGTTGTGAAAGTGCAATTTTCAGCAGGTAATTACAAAGATAGTTCTGACTTTGATATCGTGCCTATGCAAGCATGCTCTTTGTTGCTCGATAGACCTTGGATATATGACAATGATGTTTTGCACCATGGTAGAGCTAATACCTACTCATTTTCACACAAGGGTAAGAAGATTAAGTTGTTGCCTTTGACACCAGCTGAGATTCTGAAAGATGAAGAAGAGCACGCTAAAAATGAGAGAAACACCGACAAGCATGAATCTGAAAATCGGCAAGTAGCAAAACGTTCCTAAGAAAGACGGTAGTTGGCGTATGTGTGTTGATTGCAGAGCCATTAATAACATTACTATAAGGTATCGTCATCCTATCCCAAGGCTAGACGACATGCTAGATGAATTGAGTGGTTCTATTATTTTCACAAAGATTGACTTGCGGAGTGGTTACCACCAGATTAGAATGAAATTAGGAGATGAATGGAAAACAACTTTTAAAACTAAGCTCGGATTATATGAGTGGTTAGTGATGCCTTTCGGTCTAACTAATGCACCTAGTACTTTTATGCGTTTGATGAACGAGGTTTTACGTCCTTTTATTGGAAAATTTGTGGTGGTTTACTTTGATGATATCTTGATTTATAGCAAGTCACATGAGCAACACTTAAATCATATACATGCTGTTTTTAATACTTTGAGAGACGCACGTTTGTTTGGTAACCTCGAGAAGTGCACCTTTTGCACCGATCGAGTTGCATTTCTTGGCTATGTTGTGACACCACAGGGCATTGAGGTGGATGAGACAAAGATTGTAGCCATCCAAAGCTGACCGACGCCTACTACTGTGTCACAAGTGCGGAGCTTCCATGGCCTTGCTGGATTCTATCGGCGCTTTGTGCGAGATTTCAGCACCATTGCCGCACCATTGAATGAATTGACAAAGAAAGGAGTACCTTTCCAATGGGGACCTGCACAAGAGAAGGCATTCAACTTGTTGAAAGAGAAGCTCACCCAAGCACCCCTACTCCAACTCCCTGATTTTGGTAAGACTTTTGAAATTGAATGTGATGCGGTGGGATTGGGATAGGTGGTGTATTGATTCAAGAAGGTAAATCGAGTTGCATATTTCAAAAAAACTAAATGTGCCTAGTTTGAATTATTCCACCTATGATAAGGAATTGTATGCTTTAGTTCGAGTGCTTCAAACTTGGCAGCATTATCTATGGCCCAAAGAATTTGTTATACATTCGGATCATGAATCGCTAAAACATATTAGAAGTCAAGCTAAACTGAATAAGCGACATGCTAACTGGGTAGAATTTATTGAGTCATTCACATATGTTATAAAGCATAAGAAAGGTAAGGATAATGTGATTCTTGATCGCTCTCTAGGCGTTATACCATGTTATCTCAACTTGACCATAAGATTTTTAGTTTGGAGGCCATTAAGAGTTTATATGTCACCGATTTGGACTTTAAGGAAGTACTTGAACATTGTAAAGGAGGAAGACATGGAATAACTATGTCTTTGAATGATGGTTTGGTCTATCGTGCTAATAAGCTATGCGTTCAGCTAGCTCTGTTCGTCTCTTGTTATTCTGGGAGGCACATGGAGGAGGTTTGATGGCGCATTTTGGAGCAAAGAAGGCAGAAGATGTGCTGGTCACCCACTTCTTTTGCCAAAGATGAGGCGTGATGTCGGCGCCACGTAGCTCATTGCACTACATGCAACAAAGCTAAGTCCGTCTCCTTCCACATGGACTTTATATGCCTCTTCCTATTCCTAGCGCTCCTTGGGAGGATATTTCTATGGATTTTGTTTTAGGATTGCCTAGGACAAAGAGGGGGAGAGATAGTATATTTGTAGTAGTGGATTGATTTTCTAAAATGGCACATTTTATATCTTGTCACAAGGGCGATGATGCTACAAACATAGCTGATTTGTTTTTCAGGGAAATCATTCGCTTACATGGAGTGCCCAATACTATTGTCTCGGATCGTGATGCGAAGTTTTTGAGCCACTTTTGGAGATCACTTTGGAATAAATTGGGGACAAAGCTGCTGTTCTCTACTACATGCCATCCCCAAACTGATGGACAAACGGAGGTTGTCAACCGCACGTTAGCCACCATGTTGCGGGCTGTTTTAAAGAAGAACTTGAAGATGTGGGAAGAGTGTTTACCGCATATTGAGTTTGCTTACAATAGGTCAGTACACTCCACCACCAAGGTAAGTCCATTTCAGGTAGTGTATGGTTTTAACCCCCGTGCTCCTATTGATTTACTACCTTTACCGACCTCTGAAAAATTTAATCTAGATGCTAAGAAGCGTGCTGCATTTATTCTCAAGTTGCATGAAACCACTAAAGAGAATATAAAGCATATGGCTGAAAGGTACAAGGTTGCTGGAAGTAAAGGTAGGAAAGTTGTCAAATTTGAACCAGGTGATTTAGTTTGGGTTCATTTGAGAAAGGATAGGTTTCCGGAATTAAAAAAATCAAAGTTGATGCCTAGAGCTGAAGGACCGTTTAAGATAATTAAGAAGATAAATGATAATGCATATCAATTAGAATTACCTGCAGATTTTGGGGTTAGCCCCACATTTAACATTTCAGATTTGAAACCATACGTGGGAGAAGAAGATGAGCTTGAGTCGAGGACGACTCCAATTCAAGAGGGGGAGTATGATGAGGACATCCCTCCTTCGGATACACGCACTACACAAGACCCTCCAGATCTGGATGCTGAACTACACGGTCCTATGACAAGAGCTAGAGCACGTCACTTAATAGATCAGGTAAAGTCGTTTCTAGGGCTGAGTGTATTATTTGAGAACTCTATGATCTTTGCCTAATGGAGATGATTTACTTGTACTCGGGAATCTAGGATTACGACCGGTTCAAGAAGGTCCACGACGATTCGCGAGGTCTCGACCACTACAAGAAGACCTACGACTAGTTGATTCGATTGGAGCAATCTCGACCGTAAAAGCGGGCACAAGACTCGTTGGACACAATCTACGACCAAAGATAGCATGGACTCCTCAAGACCACCCTAGGACCGATCCTACGACCGGATCTTCGACCGAAATATGCTACACAAGGTCTTTGCGTCACCGTTTGGAAACTAATAAGACTTTGTAAATGTGGCGAGGTCGAGTCCGGTTGTGTACGCTTCATCCCATGGCCGCACAACCTAGGTCGACCTCCTCACGTTCCCCTATATATATCTGATGTCACCGTAGTTTAGAGGCGGGTTTTCTTAGATTATTATGCCAATTGCAGTTTCGCCGATTATCGGTTTGAGGAACCCCACTTGTAAACTTCATCCATATCCGCAATACAATTCAGATTGCATCTACCTTGTTCTTGTGAGTTGCTTCGATTGCTTGCAGGGACAATAACCTTCGTGGTAAGGTCGATCGCGTGCAAGCATGGTCGATAACGACAGGCGTGCGGGTGTAGCGAATTGCGAGGTGACGATCTGTTGGTTGGAAGCCTCAAAGCGTCAACATCCTCACGACGAACCAAATCGAACCTATCGGAAGATCGGGCCGCCGTGACTCATCAGGTCCGACCGGCCAGTTTGTTTGGTTGTATTTAGAGCTGGGCCAAAAATAGAGGGTGTATGCAAGAGAGGAGATTCTCATACACTTGGTATCATAATTTTTGGAGCTTCCAGTCAAAAGATCTATTCGTTTAAAATTTCCAGAGAGCTTTCGGTTTTCAAGGGCTGAAAATTGGCTAAGTCCCTAGCTGGGCGGTCTGACCGGCCAAGGGGCGGTCAGACCTGCCCATGGGTGGCGGTCTGACCGGTTTTCACTTGTTCGTCGCCATTTTGGTGGCAATGTTTATTTGTTGAGTCAAGTTCATGGGTTTCAGTGCATATGTGTTACATGATGCATGTTTTGACTAACATAGGTCAAATTGCGAAGAACTTGTTCCCGAAATCGATTCTTGGTCTATTATTGTGCAGGTTGCTTGGAGGTCAATGACGATCAATGACAAGGATGATCGGGACTGGGCTTGGAGAGCTAAGGTTCAGAACGATCAACGATGCCGAATGAAGTCTATTGATTCAAGCATGGCGCAAAATGGACAAGGATGACTGAACGGGAAGTTCGGTGCAACGGGTTGCATCAAGCGGCGCGGGGGTCGGTGCAAGTGCCATGGTGGTTTCGGTGGGAGCCGGATGTGAGAGACTTGCTGACATGATGAGAGCCGTTAATCAACCTACACGTGGCGAAGCATGGGATTGCTTCATGAAGATTGGACTCGGTCTTTGGAGAAGGATCGAGACGGGGTATTTTGGTAATATCACTAAAATACCGCCTTGATTGCTTTTGGCTAAACTGTGGCGCAAGACGACACAAGGAGAAGCGGTTTAGGTCAACAGAAGATGAAGACAACGCTTTAAAATACGTGCGTGAGTTAAACCCGTTTGTTTTGTGGGTTTAACGGGTGCTCAATAGGAAACTCTTCTAGAAGGTTAGCCTCCACTATAAATATGAGAGGGTGCTGTAGCACCTCCTTGATTCTTTTGCTTATTTGAAACCCTAGTTTTGTTTTTGTGATTAGGGAGTGGAGAGGTTAGGATTCTTGAAGAGAAGATTGATTGTGTGCTCATGTATTGAGTCTTGTCCTCCTGGATGGAGTGGTTGTAAACCAGCAACAATCACAAATCAATCTATGCAAGTTCTCTTGAGATGAATCTCTTTTCGTTCTTACACTCTATTTTGTGATTTTCGGGTTTTCTTTGATTCTCAAGTTTTCTTTTGGTTTCTGCCCCCAATCTTGTTTTCTGTGACATGTGGAAACTCATCTTGGATCATCTTGATCATCTCTAACCCGCGAGCAAGTTTTTGGATATAGTTTTTATTTTGACTCGGTTTTGAACCATCCTTCACTCAAACGGAAAAAGGTCGGAACTTTGCCAAGGATCTTCATGATCTTTGATTGGAATAGGTTCCTAACATCCTAGAGAAGGTGTGTTCCAAGTTTCATCGAGTTTGGAGTTGTAGATCAAAAGTTAGACCTATTTACAACTTCGTTTTTCGGGCTGATTTCACTGTTCATCAGGCTGGAGGTCAGATCGCCCAAGGTGACCGGTCCAACCACTCAAGGTGACCGGTCCGACCGCCATTGATATAGAGGTCAGACCGCCCAACACTTGAAATTTGAGTTTTGGTTGATTTTGGTTGTTTTGCTCCAGGGTTTAGATTGGATTCAATACAAGACTTCTGTTGTGCTTGAATATTGATCTTCATAGATCTCATAGCTATCCGAGTGAAAATTATGTTGAATCCGATCTTTGTGAAAATGAGATCGTGCTCCTATTCAAACCCCCCCTCTAGTCGCCGTTTCGGTCCAACTCATGAGTGCAAATGGCTTAGAAGATTGATTCATCGTATCATGAGTCATGTGGTGTAGAGGTGGATAAAATCCCCACGGTCTTGTATGAGGATAATGCTACTTGCATTGCACAAATGGAGAATAACTATGTCAAGACTCCGATGACAAAGCAAACAGTCCCTAAGCATTTTTATTCCCATGAACAGCAGAAAGGGAATATAGAAATACATAAAATCCAAACGAGTGAAAATCCTGTGAATTTATTCACTAAGCTTGACAGCTTCTACCTTTGCAAAGCATGTTCATGGCATTGACATGAGAAGGATCAAAGAGTTGTTGCCTCAGATTAGAATTTTCATATATACATTCATCTCTTAGATGAAGTGTTGTACTCTTTTTTCCCCTTAATTAAGTTTATATACATTCATCTCTTAGATGAAGTGTTGTACTCTTTTTTCCCTTTAATTAAGTTTTGTCCTAACTGGTTTTCTTAGTGGAAGGTTTTTAACGAGGCAACACATGCAATATCAAGGATGCAGGCTATGTACTCTTTTCTTCTTACCGATTTTTTGCACTGGGTTTTCCGGAAGGAGTTTTTGACGAGGCATGACCTTGACATTGGTAAAGTGTCCAAGGGAGAGTGTTGTAATATTGACTCGTTAGACCCAACCATGTGAACACTTTACTTAAACGAGATCCATTAGTGGTTAAGGCCCACGAGGCATGTCTGGCTAGATTAGTCACATATTGCTTATTGAGTCATGAGGGTAGACCTGCCTATAAAGAGGATAGGGGGCTCTCATTGTACACACATGCAGATCTAGTATCCACCCATCAATAAAGAGAGAGAGAGAGAGAGAGAGAGAGAGAGAGAGACTGTCGGGACTACTTTTGTGTCTTCTACTTTTTGGGTGATATTTTGTTGGCAACACGATCACAAATTTAACAGGAACATCTTTTTTAGCCCAAGCCCATATTTGCTATGAGAGAATATGATTTCCCACAATAAAAGAAAGTAAAAAAGAAACGGATTTGCACCATTTAATCATGGGTCTAAATCATCGCGTGTACTAGAATAGTTAGAGCTGTACAATAAATAAAAGTTATATGTATTACGGTTGAACAAGAAGACAGCTTCATTTCCAAATACATGTGAAGTTATATATTATAGCATCCGCACAATTCGGCTGAGATGTATGTCTAGGTTTTGAAACCAACATGTTTATCTATATTAAAGTCGTAATGGATTCAAACTAAGAACATGCACCAAAAAAATGAGATGCTATAAGTAATTGCACGGCCGTTTTGCTAGTTCAGAAAACAACACGCAAGATCAAACGACGTGCCACTGAATGATTGTACTGTCGAAGATGAATAACGGCTAGTACGTCTAACACTAAACCTTGTACAAGCTTGCAACTTTTTTCACTTCTTGATACAAAGATGCGTTGATCTTATGCGTGTTCTGGAAAATGGGAGGAAGAAGTTTCCTTTGACTCTGATGGTCAGGTTTTACTTTTCTTCACTTTTGACTAGTTTGGGATACGACAATAGCTCCCATCGCTTATGGACGTGGCCCACAGTGTTATGGAAAATGGGACGAAGAAGTTTCCTTTTTACTCTGATGGTCAGGTTTTACTTTTGACTAGTTTGAGATGCGACAATAGCTCCCATCGCTTACGGACGTGGCCCACAGTGTTATGGAAAATGGGACGAAGAAGTTTCCTTTTGACTCTGATGGTCAGGTTTTACTTTTGACTAGTTTGAGATGCGACAATAGCTTTCATCGCCGACAATAGCTTTCATCGCTTATGTACGTGGCCCTGTGGGTTCCAGACATCGAAGTCGCGTGGAATTTCTAGCTAGTTGCTGATTGGAACTCTGCAGATAATTCACGGATGAGCGACGGAGCCTGTGACGCTACTGGTGAATGGTGAATGGTGAATGGTGCACGAGGCACTGATGTACAAAGGATAAGAGAGCAACAATGCCATTTAGATCCGGGGTATATTTTTGAAATTATTGGGAAATTATGGGTTTGGTCCAGCAGCCGATTTGTGGGTGAGCGCTCCATTCGAAATTCTAGTAGGGTATCTAACTTATTAATAGGGGTACTAGTCATTGTAAAAGGCTCATCGCTTGATAAAGGAATAAAAAGAAGCAAGAAATCCCACATATATCTGTGTTCGATCTACTATTTTGTAATTGTGTTCTTACATTGTTCTAAGCGATTCTATACTTGTCTACAAGGTGATCATTCGGACTGGACTCACCAGCGACGGTTCCTCAACACGTTACCAGCACGATCGACTCCGACCTACCTCTAAGCCAGCCCTACTCGGATCGAAAGGTAACCGTCGTAGCACGACACTCGTAAATCGAATCATATTTTTTTTAGATCGCTTTCAATTATGCAAATTTGGTTTTCTAGATTTTATCCTGTGGTGCAATCCGCACGCATCTACCGTCAAGACGGCTACAAGGAGTATGTCGAGTTGATTGACATCATGCAAGTTACAGAAGCTCAAGATGATGTTCTAAAGAAAAATTACATCTCACAGCCGCCTAATATCAATGTTGGACATGAAGCCAAAGCTAGCAGCTACAAGTGAGGAAGCCTCTCACGAAGGAGAGAGGCAAGAAGGGTAAGGTCGTAGGTCACAGTACGTTATTGATGCTTTCCAGTCTAAGAAGGGCAAAGGACAATATGAGACACACCACGCTATTGCAGGCACGGATGATCCACAACTATTAGTTGAACTCATGGATGTGGACAGCCCTATAGAAACCCCCATCACTTTTGGACATCGTAGCGGCTGCAGCCGTAGTTGCCCAAGAGGAGAAGATCGCCATGGAGCAATTTCAGGCAGAAGTTTCTACATACTTTGCTGATTCGATCTAGTGCACGCATTACACTTAGATCTTTTTACAGTCACTTTTAATTTGTGATTGTGGTGGAATTTTGAATAACGGTTGTAAGCTCTAGGAGAGCAAAGCATTAAAATTCTTATGATGAGTCCTGCAAGACTTATTTTTCTCGTATTTATAATAGCAAGTTATGTTCTAGTATTTGAAGTATCAGAACACGTGTGGTGCCCTATGGAGGAAGAGTTCTTAGCGGATAGCGGCACAATGAATATCACCTTAAGAGAGACGAAATTCTTTCAGTTGATCAACAAGAATGCTGGTAGTCTTACGACAATTGCGGGCAGTAATACTGGTATAATAGGCTTAGGAAGGGCCACAATTATACTCCCGATGGGCACAACTTTGGTCATTAAAGAAGCCTTATTGTACCCAGAATCGATTAGAACTCTCAAAGATATTCGTGAAGAAAGTAGAAAAGTATGATAAGAAATACCTGCTAAATACAAATCGTGAAGAAAGTAGAAAAGGGTATTAGAACGACTTCCTTCAAATGAAACTAGGTTGTAGTCCACTAATATTAAGGCACATGCAGCCTATATTGCCCTGAAAACCGTATTTAGAAGCTCTGAACTTTTCTATCTCTAGCATGATAGATTATGCCACTCAGGTATTAGGATGATGAGAAATATCATTAACAATTCACAGGGACATTATATTGATCTAAAGCATTTCCAGAATCAGGAAGATTTTGTGTGCCCCACCCGCGTATGCCACCGGGAAATTAATTACTAGACCTTCTGCTCTAAAAGTAATGGATCCAGTCTCTGCATTCTTGAACTGCATCTAGGGAGAGATTTGCGGTCTTATACACCCCCTGTGTGCATACACTGTGTGATAAAAACATATGCACATATTCAAATTAAACTTTTAGTGGAGTTCAACCTATATTTTGGATCCGAGGATGCAACAAGATATAAGAATATGACATCAAATGCATACCTTCATGATTTTCACCTTTTCATCCAAATAAGACTACACAATAGGTATATCAATAAAAGCGTTAGTCTCACATATGGATTTGTCATTAATCGCCAAAATACTCCATTAACATATAATGGCGGATCAGGATTCTTCAATCTTCCTCTTTTTGGTGATTGGTGACAAATTATTTATTAATATCAATATTTGGGTATAAATTAACATAAGATAAGAATTTGGACTCTATAACTATCTTCATGCATGTCACTAAGCAATTTAGAGTTCAAAGAATTCTCCCCCTTTTGTACTATGCATGAAATAAGGTGAAATCACAAGAGAAAAATATATTACTTATACAAATGTGGAAATATTTATCATATAAATATTCTCCCCCTTTTGGCATTAAACACCAAAAAATACAAAATAAAGCTTATCCAAAATGAAGTCTTTGAAAAACAATTAATTCATTTTAATATGGTCATAAAGAGTATGATATATATATATATATATATATATATATATATATATATATATATATATATATATATATATAACCAATATAGGAGTTTGACTTCAAAAATTTTGTAGAAAACCTTAATAAGTCACAAACTTCCCCTTTATGGCCGAAAAGAGTAAAACAACTTGAAATGAGGCCTTATTTTGAGTTAACCAAATAAAATGAAATTTGAAACACATTCAAAGAACTCACTTTTGAAATCTCCTCAAAATACTTTTTCATACCACATATCGGAGAGAGCTTGGCCAAGAAAAGATTTTGCTCTGCAAAGAAGAAAATTGGATACCATTTCAAGGAAAAAGATGATATCACTTGTAAAGACAAAGATGAATCTCATGCCGAGGTCAAGATGATCAAAAGTGCTACCACTTTTCAGAGAGAATACAATTTTTTTTATAAAACATCATAATACGAAAAGAATGGTATATGGAGTCAAGAAAGTACTTGAGGGTAGCTAGCAAAGATAACAAGGATCAACTTGACTTTAGGGAGCAAAGAGAATGGCTAGGGGAATTGGAAATTTTACAATTTGGACAGATTAGCCAAGTCTCTCTATGTCTGGCCAGACCAGCGGTAAAGTTGCGGTCAGACCGCTAGGAACCGGTCGTACCGCTGAGGAGATGTGGTCGTACCTGGGTGCAACAGAATGCACACTTAGGATTGAAATTATTGGAGGGGAAGTTTGATATCTTGTTGTAATTTGCTCCAAAGTTTTTCACAAAGAAGCATAAACCACTTTTTGAGCATTTCCAACTATATGCCAAAGTTAAAATTCTTTTGAAGATAATTTTTAACAAATTATAACTTCATTTTTCAAAAAAGCTCATTTTCAATAAATTTCTTAAAGATTGCCAAAATGAGCATGTGAGAGCATTTTTAGCATACATTTGCATGTATGAGTTTGAAATACCCTTATGAGCCAATATATGTTAATAATTTGGGCTCAATTGACAAAACTAACTTAAGTGCTAGATTGTCACCACTTAGGTTAACTTAAGATTTTGGATGAGTTTTGAAATTAATATCTTTTGCTAGCTTGGCCTTTTGGAAATATTTTGAATACAAAAAAGGTTTATAATAGCTAACTCTAGGATATTCCTTTTGGGATGATTTTCAAATTCCTTTTAGAATAGATTTTACACAAAAATCTAGAATTTTGGCTAGAAACTCATTTTCACTTAAAATAGGTTTTTCTTGAATCAAAACCTTTGGGAAATGATTGAAAAGCATTTTTATAAATTTTGCACCATGTTTTT
This sequence comes from Hsuehochloa calcarea, assembly GCA_036346395.1. Lineage (NCBI taxonomy): Eukaryota > Viridiplantae > Streptophyta > Magnoliopsida > Poales > Poaceae > Hsuehochloa > Hsuehochloa calcarea. Next base: position 60,988,235 of record CM070594.1, on the reverse strand, counting down.
CAAAAGATTACTAATAGATATGAAATTTTTAACTTTTGGCTAAAAGGCTCACTTTTAAAAAATATTACTATCACTTAATTTATTTGGGCACACTTAAGGATGTGATTTACATGATTATGATTTAGCACTCCCCCTTAATGTGCCACATACCATCTAGCTCAAGATTGTACTAATGAATATTATGAACAAGAGCAAGAACACCCTTTTAAAAAGATTTTCATGGAATGCAACCTACATAAGGTAAAAGGGCTAGATACTTCAATGTAAATACTTGTTACCGAGATAGCATTGGTTCTTGATATAAAATGATCATCCTAAAGCTTGGCTCCAATTTGCCCTTGGTGGAATTCATCTCTTCATGAGTGAGCCAAATCTCCAATGCCTCTCCAGATACCTATTTATCATTTAAGCATTTTGTGGTACCCAAACTCGATTGTATCCTTGAATGTTAGCCACAATAAATTTGGGCACCCAAATGGCCCTAGAAATAGTTTTATGCACTACTACAGAAAAAGTCATCACAGACGGTTCGTAACAGTCATCATAGACGATTTTTGAACCGTCTGAAATTTTATGTCTGTGATAACAGGCGGTTATCACAGACGGTTGAAAAACCATCTGTGATAAGTCTTATCACAGACGGTTCCAACCACGAACCGTCAGTGATTCTGTAGTATCACGCACGGTTCGTGGTTGGAACCGTCGTGATATTGAATAATCACGAGCGGTTTGTAGTTGGAACCGCTCGTGATTATGCATTATCACGAGCGGTTCCCACCACGAACCGTCGTGATACTATTAGAATCACTGCACGGTTCGTGGTTGGAACCGTCTGTGATAAGTCCTTAAACCTAATTAATTTTTATCGTATTTTCAGCTAGCCTCATGAATTGCTAGCCATGCCCTCTGAAAACTAGCAAGCAGAAACATGTCACAGATAATTGTTGACAACTCAAAGTGATCATTTAACTCAAAATCAATTACAAAAGAATGTTTCAAGTATATATTGTCGCTAGAGTTACAAATTGAATTAGAACCAGTCAAAGTGAATTACAATATTGAATCAATTGTTTCGAGGTCGTTCATCGGTGTCGACAGCGTGAAACTCTCCGGTGGTGTTAACTATGTCTGCCTTGATGAGGCCACAGAGCTCCCCTCGAATGTGCATGACCTGGTCCATCTCGAGTGCATTTAACTCTATGTTCAAGCCACATCGCTAGGTGAGTAAAGTAGTAAGCATATATATTTAAATTTATAATTAGGAGATAATTATTACGAGATTGACAAACACAGGGATCGTTAGTCCTAGAAGCAATCAATAGTCGCATATGATGGCATACGTAGAATGCGCATAGGTGATCTCGTTTTTCTTTGGCGGCCTTTGCAAAAATAGAATTACATATATATGTACAATAATTCGAGACGCAATATTACGGAGTATGATATCGATTATTGTGTTGTAGCGTGTACCGAAATCGCATCCTGTGAGTCGGTGTGGCGCTCGTTCCTTGTATAAACCTCCTCGGCAATATAGCCGATGAACGCCTACATGATTCAAAAAGTTATCCTTGTCCATTTCAAGCGAAGGAAGACTACAATAGAGTTATGTGCGGAGGAAATGAACATACATCGAGTATTCCTTTAAGAATGGTGAAGTCGTGATTTTTGTTGAGTAGAGAATCAAGGTACAATACCATGTTCCTCTTTGGCACAAGAATCGAGAAAATCCATGGAACCTACTCGTGTATGTCGCTATAGTCATAAATCTATGTTGAAACGTAATTTGTATAGCAAATATTGAAGCACTTACTTACGGTTGTAGGGCACCATTATGTAGTCCCGTCGTCCGAGCAAGCAATCCCATTTTATGTAATTCTCGGCGTAGGATGCGTCTTGGTTGATTGTTTGCTCGGAGACCACGTGTGGGTCGAGGAAACCCACCGGTTCTTTGATTCGACGGGCACATTTCATAATGTATCTGTACATAAGCAATGAGTTATGATATTTATTGGTATCACATGAGTGTAGAAATTGATTGTACACACTTACAGTGTCCAGCATCGTAGAAGTGAGGCGTCGAGGGCAGTTAGGTTGTATAGGTCAAATAAGTCTTGAAGCCCACGACGGTGGCGGGCTCGTGGAGAAAATGCTCCCTCCCGTATCTGACGATGATTCCAGTATGACCCCCCTTCTCTCGGGTCTTGCGCAAGTACCAATCATGCAAAGCTTGACAAGCTACTCCTGAGCTCTTTATTTCTGCGCCGGAGATCAACTTACTTCCGAGTGAGTATTTCACGGGTTTGGGAGGTGCCTTAATATTCTTCGATTTTGATTTCTCCTTAACGAGGCGGCCGAGGGACGTCTTCCCGTGAGACGCCTCAGGGACCGATATGGTGACACGCCTTTCTTGTCCCTTCGCCGTCTTCTCGACGGGAAGCGATGTGGCGGCCTTCTGAAGCTTTGGTTGAGGCGGACTCATCGATGGTCCTATTGGAGAGGCAGGGTCCTCTCGATATCGCGTCACTAAAGGGTCCAGTACGATGTCCTTTTTGGGCCACTGGATAAAAGTGTGTGTGGCATCCCCTAGTGTTCTGATTTCTTCGTTCAGGAGAATCTCCAGCGGGATGGCCATGAAATTGTCATGGACCATGTCCACCTACACCCTGGCGTAACCCTGCGCCAGCTGGGCACCGTGCTGCACTGCCCCTTCCTAGTATGGATACACCATACCCCGCCCAGCCTCAATAGGAATCGGCCCTACTATCCTCACTTGGAGCTTGTAGGGCGTCGACTCCTACAAAAGGGTACACAATTAGCTAAGGCGTCCTATAGGTCTATCTTTGGAACATTCCAGAGATGTACATTACCTCAATGTCGTCGATCGTTAATTGCACGTCGTCATGTCCAGAATTATGTGTAGACGCGACGCTACTCCGATGTCGAGCAGGACTTGCTCCCAAATTAACAGGGGCGGCTTGCGCCTGCATGAGTTGATTTACTTGGTTCTGCAAGTTTGTTATTTGTTCTTGAAATTTTGCAATAATCACATGTTCCAACCAAGCGTCGTGCTGGTCCTAGGATCTCTTCCTACTCCTATACGTGTCGGAGTTGTGTGGGAATCCATCCCTCCAAGGTACGTAAACCCCAACGCTTCGCGTGCGACCCGGGTGCTCCTTGTTTCCCAGGGCCGTAGACATTACATCCTTCTCCCTGTCTACTTCGAAGTAACCTTGGAAACATGCGGAAGTCAATGCTTCCTACAAGAGAACATCATGTTATTGTAGACACCATGAAGTTATGGACTTATTAACAATTAAGTGGTTCGAGAAATTTACCAGACGTTGAGACACTGCCTCGTATGCCGGGTTTGTCAAAGAGATGTTGCCCGAAGACGTGGCTGATGCCCTCGCTCTTAACCAGGCTCGAGCGCGCTCGTCTGAGATCTCAGCAAACGGTCGTGCAGCAGTCTCGTCCTCCGCCGCCCACTGCGTGGCTTTACCCGCGTACCCAGCGGTGCCGAGTCTGTGGGGGTGAGTGTTTTGTGCCTGGATAGCTCTGTGCGCTGATCTTTGCTCCTGAAATTCGGCAGCCGTCTTCATTTGCACAAAGGCGTCCCATGTATCCCGCGACAAAAATTGATACATCGTGAAGGGCGTTTGACCCGTGTTCACGTACTGCGTGACAAGCAGGCTCTTGAAGGTCCTCCACGCATGGGACATCGCCAGCAGCGCGTGCCATCGCACATGTGCCTGGTCTGCTTCAGGGAAAGTGAACGAGGCAAAAAGTTCAGTCCACAACTGGTCTTTCTGTACATCCGTCAGAGACTTCCAGGTTGGGGTGGTGATCGGGACCTGTTCCCTTGCAAGTACCCCGCAGACGGTCCGGAATCTCGCAGCTGCTTTCTTGGGACTCAGCGGGATCCCAACGTCACTGACCTCTATGATCGTCATGTGGCCCGAGGGCAATTTGGAGATTCCTCTGCCTTCTCGCCTGCGTACCACCTTGATCGGAGATCCAGACGCATTTGGTGACGTCGCTGACGGCGGCGAAGACGGTGCCTCTGCCATCTCGCTTACTTGCTATCTATATAAGTTACGTATGTAATGATTACATAGTAAATAAAATATATAAAATTGCACAAAAAATATAAACAAATAGAATCAACGTTTGCCATCTCAGCCCTGTTTTGTAGTAGTGCCATACCATAAAGAAACAAAGAGAAGCAATAATCAGAGTAAAATAAAATAAATTGCCGTCAGTGTACCATAAGAATCATCACGGTTCCCAGGTTTACCTAGATTAGTCGGCACCCTAAGTATCGATACTACCCACACCAACCTAGGTTAACCGGCATCTTGGTTTTTCAAGTCACCTAGTCTAACCCAGATTAGTCGGCATCGGGATACCCATGATACCTAGGCCAACCTAGTAAATCGGCACCGTCTTATTTCCATAGGTTTTCATCATTCAGCATTATTACAATTCAGCACCCACTTTCGGCAATTGCCGTAATTGCAGTCAAATCCTACAGTGCACATCCCAATAAATCCCAACCATCGGTAGACATCATTAGGTGTATCCAACTAACAGCCACAACACGGCAGCAGCTTCAGAACTAACCAATCCACCTGAAAGAAGGCGTCATAGCTTTTTTTCACTTGCACTCCTAGAGAAAAACAGCGAAAACCAATACTAGAGCATACTGTTGGTAGAAGACTTCATTTTCAGCCTTTCGAGTATAGAGGATGTCAGCCTCATCCAACTGTGTTCATATAACTGCGACACAAATGACTCACCTACATATGGATTCAGTCAATTATGTGTGTGTAAAACTCAATCCAACTGAACTCATGATCCAGCTCAGAATGAGCCAGAGCTTGGCCAAACTAGCCTGGTTTTTCATTTATTTCTACATAGCTCAAGAGTCTGAACTTTTTTCAGCATCCTTTAGGTGCTCCATACCTGGAGGCCAGAGTTGTGTGAAACCTTGGTTTTGCCCATTTCAGATGATGCTCTCAAGTTACACAAAGAATCAGACCGTAGTTCCAGATCATATTAAGCTCCAACTGAGCCATAGATTGGAGACAATCCACTATGTGGAACTTTATGTAGTTCATATCCATTAACTTAAAACTTACATATATATTATAGCAACAACTTTGAGCACAGATGGCCTATATTTAACAAAATTTTGTAAGCTAACAATATACCATATTTTTGCCGGTTCATCCCCCTGGCCGAGCAAGCACACAGAGCCTCACCCCATTTCAAACAAAAGCACAGCAGAGTAAAACATCTAAAGGGGTAAAAATACCACATAAACCCTCGGGTGCTCGGCAGGGGCGGGGGCGACACCGAGGTAAACCCTCGGGCTCTCACGGCAGAGAAGGGGGGAAGCGCGGGGAAACTCACCGGGTGCTCGGCAGGGGCGGGGGCGGCACCGAGGTAAACCCTCGGGCTCTCACGGCAGAGAAGGGAGGCGGCGCTGGGAAACTCACCGGGTGCTCGGCGGCGGGCGGCACCGACGAAGGCGGGACGGCGGGAGGCGGCCGGACGAAGGCGAGGACGAAGGGAGGCGGCGCTGGTCAGAGGCAGGGACGAAGAGAGGCGGCGCTGGTAAACCCTCGGCTCTCACGGCAGAGAAGGGTGGAAAAAGACTAAGGCAGAAGTGTGCACAACCGTTCGATGATAATACAGACTTATATTTAATATCACAGACGGTTCCATAACTGAACCGTCTATGATATGTTGATATCACAGACGGTTCATTACTAGAACCGCTCAGGATAAAGAACTATCACGAGCACGGTTACGTTATAGAACCGCTCGTGATGTGAACAGACACACACATATGTAGAACAGTCGATCTTTAGATGGACGACCCAGATTCGCGTTAACGTTCGGACCGTCCGAAAGCACTCTCGTTGTGAACCGTCCATCCCTAGATCAACGGCCCAGATTCGTGTGAACGTTCGGACCGGCCGAACGTTGCCATCCACGTGGACCGTTGGATCTAAATCCAACGGTGGGGTTTGTGAGCCGCGTGCGCGCGTTGTCCCGTGGACTTGGGCCGTTGGATCCAAGATCAACGATCCAAGTTCATCCACGTCGATTTAATTTTGGATTTTCCCGAGAAGGATTATTTGTTAACTAAAAATGCAATTAAATTCAAAAATGCATAACTTTTTCGCTGTAAACTATTTTTTAGTGAATCCAATTTTGTTGGATTCCTCTATTAATGAGCTTTCTGTGAAAGTTAGTTTTGAACATGTTACTATTTCCAGAAAAGTTTACTTATGCATTTTACTTTTGCTAATTTCAAGGCTTTGAAAAATTGTACAAAGTGCATCATAGGTCCAAATGAGATGAATCCAATTGGGTTGTTCATCTGATGAGGTGCTTGATTCACTGTATCATAGCTCCAAATGAGGTGTTTTGCTCATATCTTTTGCATTACAAGTCTGATAAACTGGGGTCTCACACGACCGACCGAGGAAAATTGACCGATTTAGCACTGGTCCAAAACACGTGACGCGTTTCCATGTTACAATGGAATATATACATGCTTAATTGAAATATAGTCCTTCATGATGATCGACGCGCATATAGCTAGCTTCCTCATTGGGTTATTCCTCTAGTCTGATGCCGTCTCCGAAAGGAGGCAACTCGTCAAATTGATTGTACTCTTCCTCATCCACGACATTCTCAACTCCGATAATCGTTCTTTTCCCATGAAGAACTACGTGGCGGTTCTTATTTGCTGGGTCCGTTACATAAAAAACTTGAACAACTTGCTTAGCGAGTACGAATGGTTCGTCCTTGTATCCGACATGTTTGAGGTCCACAGTAGTGACGCCGTACTTGTCAACCTTCATGCTCTGCGGAAGTTTAACCCAGTGACATCGAAACAGGGGGATCTTGAAAAGTACATAGTCAAGCTCCCAAATCTCCTCTACGAACCCATAGTACGAGTTCAACCCGCGTGCAACCGCGGTATTGAACCCCTCGTGAAATGCATCTATGCGGACACCGCTGTTCTGGACTGTGCTCTTCCTATCCTGAGCTGCCGTATAAAACGTGTACCCATTTATGTCGTATCCTTGCCATGTCACAATTGTAAATTTTGGTCCTTTGGCCAACCATAGCAGCGTTTCATCACTTGATGGGCTCCCAGTGAATCGCATCTTTAACCATTAGTTGAACCGACGGCTGTGCTCTCTCGTTATCCAAACCTCCGACCGGTCTGGATTCTGTTGGCGTACCATGTATTTGTGCTCGTCGATGTACGGGGACACTTGGGTCATGTGTTGCAAGACCGTGAAATGGGCCTACGCGTATGTATCTAGATTGGGAGTGATTGCTTTCCTCCCGATGGTCCCGATACCCTCCAGTCTCCCCTCGTGACGAGATAGAGGCACGCCTATCTGTTCCACCTCAGCTATGTAGTCCACGCAGAACTCAATGACCTCTTCGGTTGCATAACCTTCGATGATACTGCCCTCCGACTGAGATCGATTCCGTACGTAGGACTTCAGAATTCCCATGTATCTCTCGAAAGGGTACATATGACGTAGGAACACAGGGCCGCATATCTTTATCTCTTTCACAAGGTGAACAATGAGATGGACCATGATATCAAAAAAAGAAGGAGGGAAATACATCTCAAGATGACATAGAGTCGTCACCACCTCGGCCTGCAGAGCGTCGAGTTGTTCGGAATCGATGACCTCCTGAGCATTTGAGTTAAAGAAATAACATAGCCTAAAGATTGCCACTCGGACCTTGTTTGGCAAGATACTCCTAATTGCAACAGGAAGCATCTGTGTCATCAGCACATGACAATCATGAGACTTCATACCAATTAATTTCAAATCTTTCATGGAAACAAGTTTCTTAATATTGGCGGAGTAACCGGATGGAACTTTTACACCATACAAACTTTGACACAGTTCATTTCTCTCGGCCTTGGACAAAGTGTAGCAAGTTGGGGGAAGGTACGTTCGTCCTTTATCGGTCTCTTTCGGTGCTAACTCGGTTCTTATGTTCATATCAACCAAGTCACACCGTGCGTTAACACCGTGTTTTATTTTGCCAGTAATGTTCAGTAAGAGACCAATCAAGCTATCACAAACATTCTTCTCCACGTGCATGACGTCGATGCAGTGGCGAACTTCTAAGTGCTCCCAATAAGGCAAGTCCCAAAAAAATTGACCGCTTCTTCCAGATGTTTTTTGGAGGGGTCCTTAATTTACGTCCATTTCCAAGCACAACATCGATATCCTTAACCATATCATAGACCTCTTTCCCTCTAAAAACCCTTGGAGCTGAACCGTCCTCCTTATTTACGTCGAATTGTTTCTTCATCTTGCGGTATGGGTGAATCCTGGGAAGGAACCTACGGTGACACATATACACAGTTTTGCACGAGTTGTTCAGCCATACACTCTCTGTACCATCTAAGCACGCTGCCGACAAGGCTTTGGCTCCTTTTGTATGGAACCCCGACAGTTACCAAGGGCAGGAAAATCATTGATGGTGTAGAATAACATGGCGCGTAAAGTGAAGTTCTCTCGCTTTATCGCATCCCATACTTGTACCCTTCGCTCCAAAGTGTCACAAGATCTTCCAAAGAATGGTACTAGGTACACATCAATATCGTTCCCAGGTTGCTTCGGCCCTTGGATAAGTAGTGACATCAAAATGTATTTCTGCTTCATACACAGCCAAGGAGGAAGGTTGTACATACATAGATTTACGGGTCAGGTGCTATGTCGGCTGCTCATGTTACCGAAAGGATTCATTCCGTCCGTACTCAACTCTAACCTTATGTTCCTCGGTTCCGCACCGAACTCTTTGAAGCTCCGATCGAAGTTTCTCCACTGGGCAGAATCAGCAGGGTGTCTGAGCTTCCCATCTTTCTTATGCTCCTCCGAGTGCCAACGCATCAATCTTGCCTCCTTTTGGTTCGCAAATAAATGCTTCAAACGTGGGATCACAGGCAGATACCACAACATCTTAGCAGGAGGTCCTTGGTTCGCCTTAGCAGTATTCTTACGCTTGTATCGGGATGCTCTGCACACGGGACATGCATGCATGTCTGCATACTCTTTACGGTAGAGGATGCAATCGTTCGGACATGCATGTATTCTTTCTACTTCCATTCCCAATGGAAAAATAACCTTCTTAGCTTGGTAGGTCGTGCTGGGCAACACGTTTCCCTCCGAAAGGATGTCAGCTAAGAGACCTAACAACGCCGTAAAACTCTTGTCGGACCAACCATTGCTTGCCTTCAATTTCAGCAGTTCAAGCACGGTTGACAACCTTGTGTATTCCGGCTTGCAGCCAGGGAACAAAGGTTTCCCCGAGTCCTCCATTAAGCCCTCGAATTTACAAAACTCTCTCTCACTGTAGTTCCCTTCTGCATCGCGTAGCATCTGATCCAGATTGTCATCATGCGACCTATCCACATCAAAAGCACATTCCATACCCTGCATATCGTTGACTTCCTCGGCGATGTCGTCATTCTCGACTTCCAGATAATCGCTCTTCACCGTGGATCGCTCCAACATGTATATCCTTTTTGAAACCCTTCAGATTAAGTGAGCTTCGATCTGCGCCGGGTTGTTAAACATTTTCATATTACCGAAATCAATGCATGGACAGTACATAAATTTTATCCCCTTCTTCAACATATCTTGCTCGACGGCTCTTCTAAAAGCAAACACGCTATTAATATACTCTTCACTCACACGGTTCTCAATGTACATCCAGTTTCGGTCCATCTACACGTATACGCACGTAACAAATTAATTAGTGTTAAATTATATTAATAAACCGCAAGTACTCTTCATAATGACCAAACACATTAGTGATTAGTCTATAGCAAATATAAAGGGTTACAGATTGTTACACATTAGTGATTAGTCTAGAGTAAAAATAAAGGGTTACAGATCGATCGTTACCCTTCTCTCCAAGGTGGCGCAATGTGGGAGGAGGCAGCACAGGTGCCGCAATGGGGGAGGAGGAGGCAGGGGTAACAGCTCAAAATGGGGGAGGAGGAGGCAACAGCAGCAGGGTGGCCAATGGGGAGGAGGCAGCAGCAGCAGGGTGGCGGCGGCTCAAGTGGAATGGAAAGGGGGACTGTCGGGAGCATCTACTTATAATGCTTGTATATCACAGACGGTTCTTTAAAAGAACCGTCTGTGATAGTCATGTATCACAGACGGTTCTTTTAAAGAACCGTCTGTGATGAGTACACAAACGGTTCGTATAAAGAACCGTCTGTGATACTTATTTATCACAGACGGTTAACGAAGAACCGTCTGTGATAATTTTATCACAGACGGTGATGAGGTGTCTAGTATAGCATGTTTTATAGTAGTGATGTGAGCTAACACTTCTAGCAAACACATTACCCTTTTTATCCTTCCTAAGCAAATAATGATCATTATAAATAATAGGCCTAGAAGAGATACCTTTGGGACAATCATTACTAAAATATTTCTTTTCTCAGCAATTGTAGCAAGTTGGGCTTTTGCTTCCCTTTTTATCTTGTTTACTTGCTCCTTGTCGGCTTTCCTCTTCTTTGATAATATTTGCTTGCCATTTATCTTGTTTGGGCACACCAAGGGAAAATGTTCATTCTCATTGCAATCAAGGCACTTGATATTCTTTGTTTGTCTTGCATTGTACCTTGTCTTGCCATTCTCCTTCTTCTTTGGAGGGAAGCCAATTCCACTCTTATCTTCCAAGCTTCTTTGCTTGCTCAACATGTCATCGAGAGTGGCCCTCCCTTTGTAGCTTCTTTTGAAGTCAATTTCCAATTTTGTGACTTGAGCCTTGAGCTCTTTGTTTTACTCTACAAGATTAGTATCACAAGATATAGCGGAAATAGAAGTGTCTATTTTAGAGCAATAAGGCATATGAAGCAAATCATCACACGAAGTGGATATGCTAACCTTAGATGTAATGTAAGGGTTAGCAACTACACATGGCATATTATCTAATAAATCACATGTTATGCCTATATCCACTTTGGACTTATTGAGCTCATTTTGGAGGAGAGTTTCATGTTCATCTTTTAGAACATCATAATTATTTTGAAGTGAGGCATACTCTTTCTTCAAAACTTTGAATTTTAATTTCTCCTTTCCTATATACTCATTAAGCTCCTCAAGCATATCCATCAACTCATCATATGAGGACTCATCATTATTTACCTCTTTATTACCTTTAGCCATAAAGCAATGAGGTGATGTAGATGGAGTTGAGGTCTCATCGTTGTCGGAGCTAGAGATTGAGCATTCTTCTCCTGACATCCATTCTTCTATGCAATCATCATTGATTGAGGTGGACCCTTCATAATTATCTTGAAGATAGGTCAACATCACATGAATGTTCTTGAGATTGTATATGGCATCGAATATTTCTATACTCAAAGCACTAAATAAAGTTTGTTTGAGCAACAGGATCTAATGGATGAGAAAAGCCTGCATCAACAATCTTCCATATTTTAGGGCTCATAGTCTTAAAATAACATGACATGCGGATTTTCCAAATATCATAATTTGTGCGCCAACAAATAGAGGTGACTCACCAATGTGCACTATATCACTAGTCGTCATCCTTTTTACTCCCTAGACGGTTAAGTCTAATAAATGAGAGACCAAGCTCTGATACCACTTGTAAGATCATGGAGGCCGACTAGAAGGGGATGAATAGGCGGTTTTAAAATTCTTTTGGCTAAAACCGAGTTTATGCGCAGAAGAGTAAATCAAATCAGTTTTACATAATTAAGACCAAAATCAACTAGTCTTACTAAGTGCACCAACAAGCTAATACTATTGACACTGATAGCAAACATACGAATACATGCAAGAAATTTAATTCTAGAAATGTAAATTGAACAAAGTAAATCACTAGAAGGCAAACAACAATGACATAAGGACGTTTTACTGTGGTATTCGGAGACTTACCGGTATCCCCTAATCCACGTTGAGGTAAGCCCAAACAAATTAAGCTGGCTACATGAATTAAGCCAAACACCTCAATTCCACTAGTGGTAGCTTTTTCCCGCTCTGAGTAGGTGAGCTCCAACCTTCACAACACGCTGGGCCTCTTCACAATCTTCTCTGAAGAGATCACCAAACACGACACCTTAACGTTGTCTAGGTATCGGTAAACACCAAGAGTAATAAGCCAAGCCGCTTGCTTGACTCTCACCACATGCAACAAATACACAAGTTCAAATGGATACAAAATCCACATCTAGATGAACAACATGCAATTAAAGACATCTCTCCTTGCTCACAAGGTGCAACACATGCATAATTGAGAGGAGAAGCTCACACTAGCTCAAAAGAACGGAATGGAGTGCTAAAAGTTGTCCCACAACCGTCCAAGGGGTATTTATAGCCCCCACCACAAAAACTAACTATTGGAACAAACTTGTTGAAAAAATTAGGATTTCTGGTAAACCGTTCAAGACCGGTATTACCGCAGTCGAGAAACAACGATCGACTACTGTGCATTTAATGCGTCTGCTATAGCCGCTATAAAAAGTTACGGTACTACCGCTAACTACAAATCGATATTATCGCACTATGGTAATACCGCTCGACTATATCGGTATGACCGATTTCCAGAGGATCAAAAACTAAAAGAAAAACACCCTCTCTGGAAAAAGTCATACCGCTCATCACTTGCAGTCATAATGGATTTTGGATTTCAAGAAAAAGTCACAAATACGGTCGTACCATTTTCCCGAGAGGATCAAAACACTCGAAAACACGCTCTGTGTATTTTACATACTGCAATCTATATGTAATATTCCAAATTTCGTTAGGGAGGATTTGTATTCGGGAGAGAGTTTTATTTTATAAATTTCGGAGTTTGTCGGGAAATTAGTTGGCCCGGGCCTCCGGCCCAGGCTAGTGAACTTCTGGCATGGCCTTGGCCGGCCTTAAAGTGGGCCAAGGAAGGGGAGACCGCACTAGGCCAAGGCCCATGCGCCCCCCCCCCCTCTCAACCCTAGCCCAACCGGCCCCCCTCCCCCTCTTCCCTCTCCCTCCCACTTCTCCCCCTAGGCAGCCGCCACCCCACTTTCCCTCCACCAAACCACGCCCCTTCAGCCATGGCGCCGCCTCTTCCCTGGAATAGCCCTTGGTGTTTCCCCGAAGTCGCACTCCAAGATCCCCAAGCAATCTCCCTCGATTCTCTCTTCACCGGCCATTGTTCTCCTCCGCGTGTTCGCTGCTGTGGTGGCCGGCCAATGGAGGAAGAGAAGAACCTTCGGGAGGTTGATCTTCGTCATTATGCGGGTCTTCAAGGGTAACGAGAACCCGGTTATTTGTTTGATCAAGTTTTGTTGCGGTAGAGATCATTTGAGTCACGTCGGTTTAGAGTTCCAGAATTTACAGAATTGATCAGATTGTTGTGCGGCTTGTTACAGTACTTTAGAGGCCGAATTTGGGGTTTTTCCCTTCTAGAGAATTGTTCCTGGTTTCGTTAGCTTTCTTTTGGCACCAAGATGAGCAAAATCCGACCAGTAGTTTAGGAGATATGAATTTTTGAATACGAACTGTCCAATCTGTCTGAAATCTGTGGTCAGTAGTTTTGTCCCTCGTTTTTGTTCAAAATAGAGGCCGAATCAGAAGACTCCCCCAACTAAGTTATTGTATATCTTGAAATTATCTTTCCAATTTGATAAAGATCATTCCATTTGGATCAGTAGGCTAAAAGTTACACTATTTTCTTTACTGCTGATCTGTTTTCTGGACTGTTGTAGATGGGTTAGGTTTAGCAGTTAATTACCCCTCTGTTTTGGCCGAATCAGAAGATTCCGCCAACTAAGTTTTTGTAGCCTGATCAGTTAAGAATCAGTGAGCACTGGTTTCAGGTCGTTTAGAGTTACAGATAATTAATGGCGAATTGTCTTGTGCAACTGCCCGTAGAACGATAATCTGGACTTTTGGTGTAGATGTCAAATTGAACCCTTGGGATGAGTAGGTTGATTAGAGAGCATCGTAGTACACTTGTAGCTGTGCCATATTCGATTATCCGTAATACGTGGTAATACTTGTGTAGGCGGTGAGACGGTGGGTGGAAGGACACCTTCGTTGTTTCACAACACGTCACCACACCTAAGGCAAGTGCAAATGTTTAATTCGTGTGAATTCATTGATTTCATGTTAACTTGGTAAATTATGAATATTCATGTGATTTGAGTATGATGTGGTAGAGTCCAATACCTTATTCGATGATACATTGAGTTGAATGCCAAGTTATGTTTTTCATTTCATGCATACATAATTCAGTTGATGTCCACGGGAGTGGAAACTTATGTAAGTCCCATTAATTCCAATATGGGCATGTAAGACCTACCATTCCAATGTAGGCAGTTTCGGACATTCCGTATAAAACGTTCTTCATACGGACTTGGATCCCCGCTCTTGGTTAAGAGCGGGCTTAAGTGAACACCGACGGGTGTGTCACTAGTTATACCGGTATAAACATGTGGAAAGTCCATTCTCCTTCAATGCATTCATTCATTCATACCATGCTTTCTTAGATTCATGAAGTAAATGATGTCCTTGGTAGATTGTTTCAATTCAGTGTCCTATGTGAATGTATATGTTGTGCTTGCTGAGTTTCGACTCACTCTTGCTTTTATTTATTTTTTAGGTGAATTCCAGTGAAACGGTTGCTAACGGGAGGGTGTAGTCCAGCACGTTCCTTGCACATGAATAAAATAATCTTTCGTTAAAGTTCTATTTACATCTCTTCAGTTTTATTTATAATGTAATGGACTGTAATAATTGTCACTTGGAGGTTCATTATTATCGCTTTGGTAAATTCTAGTTTAAATTTATAGATGAACTGTGATTAAGCCATAGATTGTTATCATGGTTAATCGTTTCTTTAGCATTGAATGCGATGTTAATCTTATGAATTGAATAGTAGGTTGTCTTGTTAGGTGACATCTTGTCTTCCGAATAGACAGGGTGTTACACTATATTTTAGTACTATCGATATGCGGTTGTACCGCAGTTCAAATACGGTCGTTCTGATTTTCAGAGAGGTTCGAAAACACTTGGTATCAGAGCGGGCTTTAGGTCCGTGGTTCATTCAAACATATTAAATTGACACACTGTGCACATTAGGAGGGGTTGGGTAAACTGTTGCTTCCGCATTCCAATTGTTGTGACTCGATTAATGAGTCGTTGTTGAGTTGTTTTGTGCTATGAGGTGTTAAACTATGATATGATGTGTTATCCTATATATATATATATGGATTAATTATATGATTGTCATGAGATGATCCTACATATTCATAATTGATTGTTTTAGCTATGCGTATCGGTAGCGGACGTTGAGCAGTTGAGTTCGTGGTTGTTGTCCCGGTTTTACTGTGCTACACCACTGTTCGTGTTGTAATAGTAAAGAAGTTCTTACCCCTGTTCCATAGTTCTGTGTTGAGCCTGAGCTCATTGATGAAGTTGTTGTCCTTCTCAAGTTTGTATCTGGTTTTCTGGTTGTAGTTTCTGATAGTTCGTGAATTTCTTTTGAATGGAGGGTTATAATGAAGTGGGCAATCTTTAGTAGATTTCTGATCGTTCTTTGAAACAATTAATGTTCTTTCTACTATTGTGATATTTCTGCTCCACGTAATTGTAGTTGATGAATTTCTCTTAGGTTCATGATTCATGGTAGTTGATGAGATCCAATAGGTCTTTAATGGTTCTCTGAAAATATTATTGTTTTTCAGTTGTTGAATTTCTTTTATTTTAAATGATCTTCGACAGTTGGCAATATTGATATTTCCATGTTTGTTCCTTCCTTCTCATTGAAAATAACGACTCGCTTACTCGCTTGATGGTTTGTATAATGAGAGTTTTCATTGCAAGTTCGTTAACACGAGGAAGCATTGGCTCCATGTATTTCTTTTGGATCATTCCGCCTTGAAGTTTAACGATCTCTTTTCGAGGATTAGTGTTAAAACCCGCTTTGGGGTGCCTTGTGGTGATTAAGTCGGAGATGGTAATCAAACAAATGGGTTGGTTACGGGTTCCTATTGGTCCCTAGATGTTTTCAAAACAATTCTTGTCTTTCTGATCGCTAAGTTCTCTTTGCTACTTGTAAACGTTATGATTGACAAGATCATTCTTTTGTAAGAGTCCTATCTCTCTTGTTGTTTAAGGGGACCGTTAACTGCTTGGTATTTTGATAACGGGAATTATCTTCTACTAAGTTTATTGAAGAAATTTCACTCGCCAATTCTTTTGGAGTAGTTGGAGTGTGGAGTTTATAACCTCCTTTGAAAAGGAAAAGTGTCGAGACCCCTTTCTAATGTTTTGTGGTGTTGTGTGAGAGGGTTGTCTCACTTTGTGGCATTCGTACTAGGTTCCTTTTCGAGAACAAGTTGTTATTACAATTCCATTTGATGTGAAAATTTCTATAACCCGATTTGTCATGTTTCCTTTAGAAGGTTTATTGATATGTTCAGTAATGTGAGGGTAATGTTGATTCTTTTATAGAGAAAGAAGTTTGACCGCCTTTCTTGATGTTTCTAAAATGAACCAATTTCTTGTTTTGTGTTCATGACCTTTTGGGGGTTCAAGTTTTATATGGTAAACGGTTGCCGTAAAATGATTTGTTGCAAGTTATAATGGTCTTTCGTTGAAGTGAGCGCTTTGATCTTGAATGCTTGTTGTTCTTATTTGTTAAAGTCTGACATTCTCTTCTGGTGAGGCTTATGCTTTTATCTGCAGACTCCACTTATGTTCTATGAGTTCCGTGCTTAATTGCTTTTTTCCCCCTTTGGGCCCTGTGTTCATTGCGAATCGTAAATGATTGTTTAGTTAGTGAACATCGTTTCCATTTGTTTCTTCATTGAAAAGAATCAACTCATTCTTTTCACGTGGATCTTTCGAAGTGTTTTCTAATTGTTGTTGTGAGATTGATGTTAATAGTTGTAGTAAGTTGATCGCCTTTAGTGGCATCGTTCAAATACGAATATTTCAAGTTTAGCTTTCACGGTACCTGGGAGCTCGTGAATCAACCGTAATCAAAATTATTTTGGGTAACTAGAGGAATTGGTTTAACCTATTGTTTCTTAAAGGTTTCGTGTGATTTTCCGAAAGGCTCCTTGGTTTGAGTTCGCAAAGTGAGGTTGCAATAAAAGAATATTTTTCGTTGACCCCTTCGAGATGAAGTTAATCCGCTTGCTTTCCGTGAAAACTCAGAAGGGAAATGTTTGAGTTTTGTGGCTGAGAACATTTGGATCTCGTGTTTCCCAAGTAGATGAACTGTTTCGAGCAAGTTGGCCTGTTGAAGGATCTTAACGATTCTTAATTAAATCTTGTGGTCATTTGAAGCGTCCCTAATTTTGTTGCTCTTTCCGTTCAAGAGATGACGAATTTCAAACGTAATATCTTTCTTTCGTGTCTGCTGTTATTTGCTATTCTCTTTTGAGGGATGTGTGCCTCCAATTATGAACTCAGTTTTCGTTTTCCAAGATCACCTTTATTAGAATATTTCTTTTGGTTTCTTGGCCGCCGTGGTGAGCAACGCTTCCTTGTATGAATGAACTTGTTTTTGTTCGCCTCTTCCTTTTGAGAAAGGATCACAGTTTCGTGTTGCGAAGTGTTTGCAAGGTGAAAGTTTGGCAACTGTTTGGTGGTGGATGAGTAATCGTAGCGATGATATTTTGCTACCAAGTTATCGGAGGAGTAGTAGAATGTGAAATAGTTTTGATCTGAATCCCTTAGAGGAAATTGATTCACCTGAGATGTTTGCCTTCGAAGTAAGTCTGAAAGGTGTTATGGCTGATTAACACCTGGTATAGTGAAATTCTAGAACTTCAATTCAGGATTGAAAGGTTGGTGGTTATTGGAGGTATGGAACCCTTCATTGAATTTTTTTTAGAGTAACGCAATTGGATAGCATTGCGAGCTGGTGTGGGTGATTTCTGATGATGTCAATGAGTGAGTATGTTAGAATGGTGGTAATGTTGGAGATTTAATTCGATGATTTCACAATCAGTTATAAGAGCAATCTGTTGTAGAGGTTTTGGAAGTTGGATCTGGGTTTTGCATTTTTATGCTAGACCATTGGTCACACGATGATTGTGTGTAGAGGAAGTGAGATATTAAAGTTTCATGAGCAATGAATGGTCATTGATAGAACTCTTCTGATGTAGTACCTGTCCGTGCGTGCTAAGGATCTTGAATTGTTGTTATTGGAAATTAAAGATAATGTGATTGCGTGGTGCCTACTATTGTGGTGTTTTGGATGCTTTCAATCAAATCGATTCTGTATTACCTAGAGTATCCAGTAGATTTCATAGAGTCTCTTCACAATGGTGTGGATGATTTAATTCAGTTTGAGCATGATTTGAGGATATTTAACTAAAAGGGTTAAGCTCGTGTGGTATGCGATGAATTCAAATTTCATGGATTCGAGAGAAATTTTATTCCTAGAAGAAAGAAACTGTGGAAAGGAATGTTCATCGGATAATGAGGTGTTTTCTTGATTCTCGTGTGAGTTTGGTGTTGTTGACCGGTGTTTCTGTAATTTGAGTTGAGGTTATGTTGGCATGTAGATTCTTTCCAATTCAGACAAACTGCAAGTGTTTGGTTTGGGCGTGCCAGTAATTTCTCATTTGGTTGTAGTGGTGTTCATTTGTAAACTGCCTATTTAGAAAATGGATTTGTTCTCTTTTGGTGGAGAGTTAACATTGAGCGGACGCGGTGAGGACTCTCTATTTTCAATTGGGTTCTCTTCGTTTTCGAAAGTTGCAGAAATTAGAAATTTGGTATTTCGATTTGACCGTCTCGGGTTCATGCGCGAAGTACGCAACGTCTGGTGTGTTTTGGTGCGGAGTGGGCAGCTGAACCATTCAAGGTTCGAGTTATAGTTTAAGACGTTGACCATTGAGTATGGTCTTACCTTCGATTCTCTTCTGATAAGGGTACCTAGAAAGTTCAGGTTGAGTGTACGGTCAGGCGTCGTTTTGGGTCTTTGGGTGGTGGTTTTCTCTAGTCCGAAAGAGAGGCCGCTTGAGAGCTAGAGACCCTCGTGTGCGAGCAGTATCCAGATCTGGTTGCTTCGGGTACTTGTTAAATTCGTTGATTACGACTCCATGACAATTCATTCTTGTGTTCTTTTCGTTGGTTAGAATTCGAGGTCGAATTCTGTTAAGGGGGGTAGAATGTAATATTCCAAATTTCGTTAGGGAGGATTTGTATTCGGGAGAGAGTTTTATTTTATAAATTTCGGAGTTTGTCGGAAATTATTGGCCCGCCTCCGCCTGTGCTAGTGAACTGCATGGCCTTGGCCGGCCTTAAAGTGGGCCAAGGAAGGGGAGACCGCACTAGGCCAAGGCCCATGCGCCCCCCCCCCCCTCTCAACCCTAGCCCAACCGGCCCCCCTCCCCCTCTTCCCTCTCCCTCCCACTTCTCCCCCTAGGCAGCCTGTAAGATCGAGGTGGCCGACTAGAGGGGGGTGAATAGGCGGTTTTAAAAACTTTATCGGGCTAAACCAATATATAAATGCGGAAGCTAATAGCCAATTGGTTTTGCACAATTAAAACCTAAAACAACTAGGCTCAACTAAGTGCACCAACAATACAAGAGAGCAATCAAACAATGATATATATAAGCAATTAAAGCATGTAATATAAATTGCTCAAAGTAAAGCACAAGTAAAAACAAGATGGACACAATTATGTTTTACCGTGGTGTTCGGAGACTTGCCGGTCTCCCCTAATCCACGTTGAGGTAAGCCCAACCCGCGTTGGACCGGCTCCTCAAATGAGCACACACCTCCGAGGTAAGTCCAACACTTGGACCGGTTCCAAACCGAACCAACACCTCGCTCAACTATGGTTGCTCTTCCTCCACTCCGAGATGGCGAGCACCAAACCACTCACAACCGCCGGGCCTTCTCACAAGCTTCTTGAGAAGGTCACCGAGCACGACGCCTCCACGCCGTCTAGGTGTCGGCAAACACCAAGAGTAACAAATCCGAACTTTCACTTGAACTAATCAAGTGTCAACGCTCACGTGGATACACAATCCACTACCTAAGGCAACACATGCACTTAGGGTTTGCTCTCTAGTCTCACCAAGTGCAACACATGCACAAAAGAGAATAGAGACTTGCTCTTAGCTCAAAGAATGAGTGTATCACTTAACAATGGCACAAGACATCTCCCAACCGCCAAGGTGTCTATATATAGCCCACACACAAAAACTAGCCGTTGGGAGAAGATTCCATCAAAACGCCCAGTACGGTCGACCGCCAACCAATGGCGGTCGGATCGCTTCATGCGCCAACGGCTAGAAAAGTAGCCGTTGGGCCTTGGCCGATCGACCGCCATGCATCGGCGGTCGGACCGCCGCAGATATCGGTCCGACCGCCCGTCTTGGCGGTCCGACCGCCTTCGCGAATTTGGCTAAGTCCCAAAATGGGAGCTCTCGAAAAACCGCTCCTCCAACTCCGAACTTCCGCACAAGGAAATCGGTTCAAGTCAAACCGGTCGACCGCTAGTAGCACACCGGTCGGTCCGATTTGCCACCGGTCCGATCAGTGACCACCGCCGGTCGACCGGCAGCTCACAGAGCCAACTCCAAATGCTTTACTTCAAATGGCTAAACACATTAGCTTATTTGAATGCAATCTTCGACAAGGTTTCAAAGATGATATTCTCGGTAGGTTACAAAACACATTTGCTAACCCTTAGAATACTCATCACAAGGAATAAGGTACATGGACTTACACCATTTGCAAAACGATTTGCAAACTTAAGTCACATGCTACAAGGGTTATGCATGAGCCTCGATTATTTGCAAAACACATTCGCAAATAAATAGCATCATGCCTAGATGAGCTAGAGCAAATATAATGAGCTATCAACACATGACTAACTCAAACTACTAGTTAAGACCCCTCTTAATAGTACGGCAACCTATACTAGCAATCCGGTCTTCCAACCAAACACCAAGACCGGTAAAAGACTAGGAACACATCCTTAGCCCTAGCTAGTCATACCTTTGCCTTGCATCTTCTTGAAGCTTGATGACGCACATCAACACTTCAAGTCCGGGTCTTTAACTTTGACACTCATCAACTCATGATGATTTCTTCACTTGGGATCTTGTCTTGAACATCATCAACACATGATGATTTCTCCATCCCGAGTCTTCACATGCATCAACACATGATGCAATCCTTCACTTGACCTCCATCAACACATGATGGGTCTTCTCTTGTCTTGATGATCAACTCATGATCATCTCTTCTTGATAAGCATCAACTCATGATGCATCATTTACACCAAGCTCTTGACTTGATGATCAACTCATGATCATCCCAAGTCTTCATCATCCCGAACATAACCTGTATATCCAACTCATGGAAAATGTTAGTTCCATAATGTGATCATCATTAATTACCACACCATACCATTAACTCATAATGGTGGGACAAGATACCTCAATCTTTCCCTCTTTGGTAATTGATGATAACCACTTAAATTCTCATAAATTTAATGAAGATAAATGAGAGAACAATTGAGTATATATAAACTACACAAGTTATACATACTCTAACATGAGTATACAAGAACTACACAAGTTCTATATACTTATTACATGAGTATATACGAACTACACAAGTGTTGTATACTCAAAGGTTTTGTTTCAACGTAAAGATCCCAATATATGTGGAAAATGGAACATGGATCAATACTAATGAAACCACAAAGTATAGGATGAAACTCCCCCTAAATGTGTGCATACACAAATGTGTAATGAGGTCATATGCACATATTCAAGTTTAACTTAAGGTTGAGTTCAATCCTATATTTTGGATCCGAGAGATGCAACATTATATAAATTGAGATGTCGATTGCATACCTCGTTGTGTTTCACCTTTATATCCAAATGAGACTACATAAAGATGATACTTGATAAAAGAGTTAGTCTCATATTTGGATTTGTCATTAATCACCAAAACACTCCATTAACTCATAATGGCGGGTCTAGATCTTTCAATCTCCCCCTTTTTGGTGATTGATGACAAATCCATTATCAATAACAACATTTGGATATTCATAGACATAAGATAAGAATTTAAACTAATGAACTATGTCTATGCATCATATGAGGTGAAACATAAAGCATTAAACAAAATGCATGTGAACACATTCTCCCCCTTACACATCTAAAGCATGCATTTTCCCTCTTTGGCATGTAAACAAATCAAACATCCAAATGAGTATTGATAAAAACATTCTCCCCCTTTTGGCATAAATCACCCAAAAACACAATATAAATCTAAGCCAAAAGGAGTATTTGCAAATCAATACCACTTGCAAAAACAATGAGATTGGTCACAAAAAGTATGAATTGAACACATATGACCAAGGGGGAAATTTTGTTCTCAAGATATGAGAGGAGAAACAAAGATAGGTTACAAACCTATTGATCATAACATTCTCCACAATGTAAATCAAAACATTGAGAATCACTTGAAATGATAGTTGAAACATATTCAACTAACCTCCCCATTTTTGAAAAGAAATATAGCTAATCTCTCATTTTAACAATTTTCACAAACTATGTTGAAAGAACATAAAGAACAATGCTTGAGAGAGAAATTTTTTATAAAAAAAATTTGACAGAATTTTTCTTGTAAAGAGGGACATCCACGACAGGAGATAAAAAGATATAATCAACCACACAAAATATTCATTCATAATCACATCTCATCCATATCTCATGCAAACATAAATCATGGCATAAAAACATGTTCTCACACAGAGTACCAAAAGATAGCATAGCCACAATAAGAGTCATACAGCCAGGTAGTCATAAGATATTACAATTTTTTGCATACAAGGTCTAATGACCTAAATAGAACAAACGACTACTGCTCAGCAGGAGGGTCTTGAGGATGATCGACTGGAGGAGCAGCAGGAGGAGCACCAGGAGGAGAGCGAAAGCGACGCCGTCCAAAGTGAACTGGTGGAGGAAACTGTTCGGCGAATCTGGCTGAAAACGCGTCAAGGCTGGCAGAGTAGGCGTCGAGTCTGGAAGTGGTAGCTGCCTCAAACGCATCCAGTCTAGAGGTGGTCGCTGCCTGGAAGGTATCCTGGGATGCTCTCATCTCCAACAAGGTGGCATAAATCTGATCCATAGTGGCTATACCTTGTGGAGGAGCAGCAGCAGCAGCAGCAGGAGGTGCGGCTTGTACTTACTTACTGAGCACGCCTAAGATTGGCAGGAATAGGAGGACCTTCTCTTGGTTTATAGGCTTTATGTGCTGAAGGTAAAGCTCCATTATATCCAGTTTGTTTAACGATCAAAGCCATAATGTAAGGTGCAAAGTTTATCCGTTTGACTCGATCATTCTTTGTTCCTGCTATCTCTCTTATGATTACATCCACAACATCAAACTTCCTTCCATGCATGATGCATTCCAATATATTCCAAACATGTCCTCTAATGGCATCATAATTCCCACTCTTAGGTAACATGGTATGATTGATGATCCTATTTACCAAGCTGGGAATAGGGAGAAGTCCTGTGATCTTACCAGGGACAAATCTCTGTGTGGTGTCATAAAATTCAGTCCAGGCTGAAATAGGGAGAACTGTTCCATCATAAATTTTCTCATATTCGCTTGACTGGATATTCAATGCATGTTCAAAAGCACGCTTCGTGCAAGAATACCTCACAGTTCCTGTCATCCAGGTGAGCTGAGAAAAATCTAGAGGAATGCATACTGTGGCATAGAACTGACGGATGATCTCATCACAATAATTGCATTTTATTGCCACAAAGTTGTGAATCCCGGCTCGCTGAAAGAGCCTGTAAGTACCCTCATATCTGTCAAGTCCATTGAGGTAGGACCAATTGATGTACTTGTGATCAGCGAATGGTTTGTTTGGTCCATAAAAGAGATCATAAACTCGCCTTTGAAATTTGGTATGAAAACGAGGGTCATCACTGTTTCCTGGAAGTGAGTATTGATCTTTATCCCTGAGAATAGTGTAGTCATCTGCTGTGAGTCCTTTAAGATCAATTTCCATTTCTTCCGGTTCACCTAACTCCTCATCAGATTCATATTCAGATTCTTCTCCTGATGCACTTTCTTCTGAATTTTCAGATTCTTCCT
Source organism: Hsuehochloa calcarea (assembly GCA_036346395.1). Lineage (NCBI taxonomy): Eukaryota > Viridiplantae > Streptophyta > Magnoliopsida > Poales > Poaceae > Hsuehochloa > Hsuehochloa calcarea. The sequence goes on along the minus strand of CM070594.1, from coordinate 60,964,055 downwards.
CATTTCTTGAAGAGGATGCGCCAAAGATCCAATAGTGCTTCGGATCGCCATCTTCATCCTTGGCATCTTCAAGAACAACAATGGATGAAGTGTCAAAGATTGAATCAAAAGAAGATGAAATTCTCAGGTTCTGTCAGGACAATCGGAAGCTCCGCAAGTTTAACGCCGGAACTACCGCTAGCGGAAGTTCCGCGCTCTTAACAGCGGAAGTTCCGATTTTCCTGGGCCGACTCTAGGGCAAAGATAAAATTTGATTTTTCAGTATTTTGATGGATTGAGTCCATGGAATCGATGCATAAACATCATACAATACTGAATCAACTAATTTGCCCAAGAATCTACCACAGATTTCATCGACATTTCATTTTCCCCCAAAAACTCAAACCTAGGGTTCATGAGAGGCATAGATCCAAAGGGAATTGGAAATACCTTGAGGAATGGAGTGATTGAACCCTGGGGAAGCAATTGGTCGGTTGAGATTTGAAGAAAAACCGAAGAGGGATCAAAGAGTTTCGGTGGAGTATTTGGAGAAGAGGGGAGTAGCTCGGGACAGAAGAGACTGCGGCTGGAGGGGTTAAGGAAACGGAGGAACCGCAGGAATTAAATGCTCTCAGCTACCGGAAATCGGAAGTTCCGCATTTGAAAGGCGGAAGTTCCGGCCAGCGGAAGTTCCGCGCCTGGAGTACCGGAAGCTCCGATTTTCCTGATGCTTCGGAAGAGAGCTGAAAACGGAAGCTCCGCAAATCAACAGCGGACGTTCCGGAAAAACGGAAGTTCCGCACATAGAATGCCGGAAGTTCCGATTATCCTGACACTTCAGAAAGATCTTGAATTTGATTTTTATGCAAATGATCCCTAGTTTTGCACTCAAATAAATATCATTCAGGATCATTGTACATTAAAAAGACTAATGTCTATCCAAGAAAATAATTTTTATGGATTTAGTTTTGATTTTGCAAATGAATCCTCATTTTCATGAAATTAATCAAAACAACTCAAAGAGAACATATTGTTGATTTTAAAGCATCCAATTTTATGTATGAGTCATAAATGCCATTTTGAACCTTTTCATAAGAATAGTTTTGGTTCATATGGAAAAACTCACTTAAGTGCTAGAAAGTGACCACTTAGGTCAAAGTAGGATTTTGGACGAGTTTCAAAATCAAATAACCTTTTCTAGGTTGGTCTTTTGGAAATTCTTTGAATACCAAAAATGTTTAGAATAACCAACTCTAGGATTTTTCTTTTGTCAAGATTTTCAAATTCCTTTTAGAATAGATTTTACACGAAAATCTAGTTTATGTCAAAAACAAGATACCATAATGTAAGATTTTGGACATAAACTTATTTTCACTTAAAATAGGTTTTTCTAAAGCCAAAACCTTTGGTAAATCTTTGAAAAGCATTTGTATACCTTTTGCAACTAGTTTTTCAAAGAATTACTAATAATTATGAAATTTTTGACTTTTGGCTAAAAGGCTCATTTTTTGAAAAACAATACTAGCACTTAATCAATTTGGGCACATTTAGGGATGTGATATACATGGCTATGATTTAGCACTCCCCCTTAATGTGCCACTACCAACTTGCTCAAGATATTAATAATGAACATTATGAACATAGAGCAAGAACACCCCTTTTAATAAGATTTTCATGAAATGCAACCTACACAAGGTATAAAGGGGCTAGATACTTCAATGTAAATACTTGTTACCGAGATGGCATTGGTTCTTGATGTGAAACGATTATCCTCAACCTTGGCTCCAATTTGATATATGATGACATCCATCTTTATATGAATAAGCCAAGTCTCCAATGCCTCTCCAAGTACCTATTAAGCATTTAAGCGCATTTTGGTACCCAAAACTAGGTTGGGTCCACGAATGTTAGTCACAATAGATTTGGGCACCCAAATGGCCCTAGCATTAGTTTTATGTGTACTAACTATTCTAGCAAACACATTGCCATTAATATCCTTCCTAAGCAAATATTGATCATTATAAATAATGGGCTTAGGAGTGATACCTTTGGGACAATCCTTACTCATATGTCCCTTTTCCCGGCAATTGTAGCAAGTTCGAAGTTTGTATTCGTCTTTTACCTTCTTTACTTGCTCCTTGCCGGTTTGCCTCTTCTTTGATGACGATTGCTTGTCATTCACCTTGTTAGGACACACCGAGGCGAAGTGGCCCTTTCCTTTGCATCCATGGCACTTGATATTCTTCGTGTGCCTTGCGTTGTGCCTTGTCTTGCTTGTCTCCTTTTTCTTAGGAGTGAAGCCAATTCCACTCTTATCTTGCAGGCGTCTTTGCTTGCTCAATATATCGTCAAGAGTGGCCTTCCCTTTTAGGCCTCTTTCCAAGTCATTCTTCAATTTGTTGACTTGGGCCTTGAGCTCATTGTTTTCCTCTACAATGTTAGTATTGCAAGATATGGAGGAAATAGTAGCATCTATTTTGGAGCAACAAGGCATATCAATTAAATCCTCACATGAGGTGGATACATTAGCCTTAGATGAGATGCAAGATGTAGGAACTACGCATGGCATATCATCTAATAACCTGCATGTAATGCCTATATCCACCTTGGACTTATTAAGATCCTTGAGAAGGAGAGTCTCATGAGCTTCTTTTAGCTCTTCATAAGAATCCTTGAGAGAAAGAAATTCTTTCTTCAAGACTTTGAATTTTGACTTCTCCTTGCCAAGATATTCATTTAAGTCTTCTAACATTTCCATCAACTCATCATAGGTGGGTTCTTCATTTTCATTTACCTCATTATTACCTTTAGCCATGAAGCATTGAGTTGATGTGGAGGGAGTTGAGGAGTCCTCATTTTCGTTGTCGGAGCTTGAAGTTGAGCATTCTTCTTCCGACATCCATTCTTGTGTGCAATCATCACTAGTTGAAGTGGATAATTCATATTGATCTTGAATATATGTCCACATCTCATGAACGTTCTTGAGATTGCATATGGCATCAAAAAGGTCTACGCTCAAAGCACTAAATAAGGCGTTAGTAGCTTGAGCGTCGAGATGTAAGTATTTCTCTTCCTCAATGGTTGGAGCAAAAAGATCCAATGGAGGAGAAAAGCCTACATCTACAATCCGCCATATTTTTGGACTCATGGCCCTAAAATAACAAGACATGCGGATTTTCCATTGAGCATAATTTGTGCCATCAAATATAGGTGCTTCACCTAGGTGCACTAAATCTCTAGTTGCCATCCTTTACTCTCTAGACGGTTAAGTCTAATAAATGAGAGACCAAGCTCTGATACCACTTGTAAGATCGAGGTGGCCGACTAGAGGGGGGTGAATAGGCGGTTTTAAAAACTTTATCGGGCTAAACCAATATATAAATGAGGAAGCTAATAGCCAATTGGTTTTGCACAATTAAAACCTAAAACAACTAGGCTCAACTAAGTGCACCAACAATACAAGAGAGCAATCAAACAATGATATATATAAGCAATTAAAGCATGTAATATAAATTGCTCAAAGTAAAGCACAAGTAAAAACAAGATGGACACAATTATGTTTTACCGTGGTGTTCGGAGACTTGCCGGTCTCCCCTAATCCACGTTGAGGTAAGCCCAACCCGCGTTGGACCGGCTCCTCAAATGAGCACACACCTCCGAGGTAAGTCCAACACTTGGACCGGTTCCAAACCGAACCAACACCTCGCTCAACTATGGTTGCTCTTCCTCCACTCCGAGATGGCGAGCACCAAACCACTCACAACCGTCGGGCCTTCTCACAAGCTTCTTGAGAAGGTCACCGAGCACGACGCCTCCACGCCGTCTAGGTGTCGGCAAACACCAAGACTAACAAATCCGAACTTTCACTTGAACTAATCAAGTGTCAACGCTCACGTGGATACACAATCCACTACCTAAGGCAACACATGCACTTAGGGTTTGCTCTCTAGTCTCACCAAGTGCAACACATGCACAAAAGAGAATAGAGACTTGCTCTTAGCTCAAAGAATGAGTGTATCACTTAACAATGGCACCAGCAGCATCTCCCAACCGGCCAAGGTGTCTATATATAGCCCACACACAAAAACTAGCCGTTGGGGAGAAGATTCCATCAAAACAGCCCAGGGGGGCGGTCGACCGCCAACCAATGGCCGGTCGGACCGCCCCAAGCGCCAACGGCTAGAAAAGTAGCCGTTGGGCCTTGGCCGGCTCGACCGCCATGCATCGGCTTGGCCGGACCGCGCAGATATCGTCCGACCGCCCGTGCTGGCCGGTCCGACCGCCCTTCGCGAATTTGGCTAAGTCCCAAAATGGGAGCTCTCTGGAAAAACCGTTCCGCTCGAACTCCGGAACTTCCGCACAAGGAAATCGGTTCAAGTCAAACCGGTCAGACCGCTAGTAGCACACCGGTCGGTCCGATTTGCCACCGGTCCGACCGGTGACCACTGCCGGTCCGACCGGCAGTTCACAGAGCCAACTCCAAATGCTTTACTTCAAATGGCTAAACACATTAGCTTATTTGAATGCAATCTTCGACAAGGTTTCAAAGATGATATTCTCAGTAGGTTACAAAACACATTTGCTAACCCTTAGAATACTCATCACAAGGAATAAGGTACATGGACTTACACCATTTGCAAAACGCATTTGCAAACTTAAGTCACATGCTACAAGGGTTATGCATGAGCCTCGATTATTTGCAAAACACATTCGCAAATAAATAGCATCATGCCTAGATGAGCTAGAGCAAATATAATGAGCTATCAACACATGACTAACTCAAACTACTAGTTAAGACCCCTCTTAATAGTACGGCAACCTATACTAGCAATCCGGTCTTCCAACCAAACACCAAGACCGGTAAAAGACTAGGAACACATCCTTAGCCCTAGCTAGTCATACCTTTGCCTTGCATCTTCTTGAAGCTTGATGACGCACATCAACACTTCAAGTCCGGGTCTTTAACTTTGACACTCATCAACTCATGATGATTTCTTCACTTCGGGATCTTGTCTTGAACATCATCAACACATGATGATTTCTCCATCCCGAGTCTTCACATGCATCAACACATGATGCAATCCTTCACTTGACCTCCATCAACACATGATGGGTCTTCTCTTGTCTTGATGATCAACTCATGATCATCTCTTCTTGATAAGCATCAACTCATGATGCATCATTTACACCAAGCTCTTGACTTGATGATCAACTCATGATCATCCCAAGTCTTCATCATCCTGGAACATAACCTGTATATCCAACTCATGGAAAATGTTAGTTCCATAATGTGATCATCATTAATTACCACACCATACCATTAACTCATAATGGTGGGACAAGATACCTCAATCTTTCCCTCTTTGGTAATTGATGATAACCACTTAAATTCTCATAAATTTAATGAAGATAAATGAGAGAACAATTGAGTATATATAAACTACACAAGTTATACATACTCTAACATGAGTATACAAGAACTACACAAGTTCTATATACTTATTACATGAGTATATACGAACTACACAAGTGTTGTATACTCAAAGGTTTTGTTTCAACGTAAAGATCCCAATATATGTGGAAAATGGAACATGGATCAATACTAATGAAACCACAAAGTATAGGATGAAACTCCCCCTAAATGTGTGCATACACAAATGTGTAATGAGGTCATATGCACATATTCAAGTTTAACTTAAGGTTGAGTTCAATCCTATATTTTGGATCCGAGAGATGCAACATTATATAAATTGAGATGTCGATTGCATACCTCGTTGTGTTTCACCTTTATATCCAAATGAGACTACATAAAGATGATACTTGATAAAAGAGTTAGTCTCATATTTGGATTTGTCATTAATCACCAAAACACTCCATTAACTCATAATGGCGGGTCTAGATCTTTCACAGCCGCCACCCCCACTTTCCCCTCCACCAAACCACGCCCCCTTCAGCCATGGCGCCGCCTCTTCCCCTGGGAATAGCCCTTGGTGTTTCCCCGAAGTCGCACTCCAAGATCCCCAAGCAATCTCCCTCGATTCTCTCTTCACCGGCCATTGTTCTCCTCCGCGTGTTCGCTGCTGTGGTGGCCGGCCAATGGAGGAAGAGAAGAACCTTCGGGAGGTTGATCTTCGTCATTATGCGGGTCTTCAAGGGTAACGAGAACCCCGGTTATTTGTTTGATCAAGTTTTGTTGCGGTAGAGATCATTTGAGTCACGTCGGTTTAGAGTTCCAGAATTTACAGAATTGATCAGATTGTTGTGCGGCTTGTTACAGTACTTTAGAGGCCGAATTTGGGGTTTTTCCCTTCTAGAGAATTGTTCCTGGTTTCGTTAGCTTTCGTTTGGCACCAAGATGAGCAAAATCCGACCAGTAGTTTAGGAGATATGAATTTTTGAATACGAACTGTCCAATCTGTCTGAAATCTGTGGTCAGTAGTTTTGTCCCTCGTTTTTGTTCAAAATAGAGGCCGAATCAGAAGACTCCCCCAACTAAGTTATTGTATATCTTAAAATTATCTTTCCAATTTGATAAAGATCATTCCATTTGGATCAGTAGGCTAAAAGTTACACTATTTTCTTTACTGCTGATCTGTTTTCTGGACTGTTGTAGATGGGTTAGGTTTAGCAGTTAATTACCCCTCTGTTTTGGCCGAATCAGAAGATTCCGCCAACTAAGTTTTTGTAGCCTGATCAGTTAAGAATCAGTGAGCACTGGTTTCAGGTCGTTTAGAGTTACAGATAATTAATGGCGAATTGTCTTGTGCAACTGCCCGTAGAACGATAATCTGGACTTTTGGTGTAGATGTCAAATTGAACCCTTGGGATGAGTAGGTTGATTAGAGAGCATCGTAGTACACTTGTAGCTGTGCCATATTCGATTATCCGTAATACGTGGTAATACTTGTGTAGGCGGTGAGACGGTGGGTGGAAGGACACCTTCGTTGTTTCACAACACGTCACCACACGGAAGGCAAGTGCAAATGTTTAATTCGTGTGAATTCATTGATTTCATGTTAACTTGGTAAATTATGAATATTCATGTGATTTGAGTATGATGTGGTAGAGTCCAATACCTTATTCGATGATACATTGAGTTGAATGCCAAGTTATGTTTTTCATTTCATGCATACATAATTCAGCTTGATGTCCACGGAGTGGAAACTTGTGTAAGTCCCATTAATTCCAATATGGGCATGTAAGACCTACCATTCCAATGTAGGCAGTTTCGGACATTCCGTATGAAACGTTCTTCATACGGACTTGGATCCCCGCTCTTGGTTAAGAGCGGGCTTAAGTGAACACCGACGGGTGTGTCACTAGTTATACCGGTATAAACATGTGGAAAGTCCATTCTCCTTCAATGCATTCATTCATTCATACCATGCTTTCTTAGATTCATGAAGTAAATGATGTCCTTGGTAGATTGTTTCAATTCAGTGTCCTATGTGAATGTATATGTTGTGCTTGCTGAGTTTCGACTCACTCTTGCTTTTATTTATTTTTTAGGTGAATTCCAGTGAAACGGTTGCTAACGGGAGGGTGTAGTCCAGCACGTTCCTTGCACATGAATAAAATAATCTTTCGTTAAAGTTCTATTTACATCTCTTCAGTTTTATTTATAATGTAATGGACTGTAATAATTGTCACTTGGAGGTTCATTATTATCGCTTTGGTAAATTCTAGTTTAAATTTATAGATGAACTGTGATTAAGCCATAGATTGTTATCATGGTTAATCGTTTCTTTAGCATTGAATGCGATGTTAATCTTATGAATTGAATAGTAGGTTGTCTTGTTAGGTGACATCTTGTCTTCCGAATAGACAGGGTGTTACACTATATTTTAGTACTATCGATATGCGGTTGTACCGCAGTTCAAATACGGTCGTTCTGATTTTCAGAGAGGTTCGAAAACACTTAAAAATATACTCTCTGGAAAATACGTACCGCCATATAAATATCGGTACTACCGACCTGCTCAAATCAAAGCAATGAATGAATCCTAACAATTTGCAAAACATATTTGTAAACTTAGATCATGCCACAAGGAGTAGGTAGATGGACTTCAACCATTTGCAAAACACATTTGCAAAGTATAGTCACGTGCTACAAGGATTTAGACGCATGAGCCTCAACTATTTACAAAACACATTCGTAAATAACAGCATCATGCCACAGTGAGCTAGAGCAAGCGAGATTGAGCTATCAATACATGATGAGACTCAAGCTACTAGACAAGACCCCTCTTAATAGTACGGCAACCTATACTAGCAATCCGATCTTTCAACCAAACACCAATATCGTAAAAGACTAAGAACACATCCTTAGCCTAGCTAGTCATACCTTTGCCTTGCACATCCTCTTGAAGCTTGATAACGCACATCTTCACTTTAAGTCTGGGTTCTTGACTTGAATATCATCAACACATGATGATCTACTACACTTCAGGATCTTGTCTTGATTCTCATCAACACATGATGACATCCTTCATCACGAATCTTGACTTGAATCATCATCAACACATGATGATCTCCATCATGTGCCCTCTATTAACACATGATGGGTCTTCTCTTGACTTGATGATCAACTCATGATCATCTCCTTTTCAAAATCTTGATATGAATCAACATATGATGCATCCTTCACGTGATCTCCATCAACACATGATGGATCTTCTCTTGACTTGATGATCATCTCCTCTTCGAGATCTATTCTCTTCTTAAACCTTGACTTGATGACAATCAACTCATGATGCCATCCAAAATCTTCACCATCATCATGGAACATAACCTATTTTATCCAACTCATGAAAAATGTTAGTTCCACAATGTGATTATCATTAATTACCAAGACATACCATTAATTCACAATGATGGATCAAGATACTTTAATCTTTCCCTCATTGGTAATTGATGACAACCACCTCAATTGCAAATAATTTAATATAAAGTAATATGAGTCCATATGAAGTACACAAGTTTTATATTCTCAAGTGATATGTTTAAAAATAGAGATCACAAATATTTGTGGATAATGAAATATGGATCAATACTAATGAAATCACAAAATATGGCTCAATACTAATGAAACTCCCCTAAATGTGTGCATACACGAATGTATGATAAAAACATATGCACGTATTCAAGTTAAACTTTTAGTGGAGTTCAACCTATATTTTGGATTCGAGAAAGGCAACAAGATATAAGAATATGTTGTCAATTGCATATCTCTATAATTTTCATATTTTAATCCAAATAAGACTACACAATAGATATATCAATAAAAGTGTTAGTCCCACATATGGATTTGTCATTAATCACTAAAATACTCTATTAACTCATAATGGTGGGTCTAGATTCTTCAGCAAATAACATCTATTCACCTATGCAACTAGCACGGGGTCAGCACCGAAAAGTTCTCATCTTTGCAAATTTAGTTGCAAGGTTTATGCACCTATACCACCATCACAGCGAACTGTAATGGGCCCTCTCCGAAAGATAGGGATATACGTTGGTTATGAGATAACATCCATAATCAGGTATTTGGACCCCATGACTGAAGATTTGCATGCAACCCGCTTCGTTGATAGCATATTTGATAAGGATTATTTCCCGTCATTCGGGGGAGGGAATCATCCCCTAGATGAAAAATGTCAGGAAATAACGTGGCAAGCAACGGGAATACATGAACATGACCCGCGCACTAGTGAAGCAAATAGAGAAGTCCATAAGATAATTGAAGTCCGGAAGACAATTGAAGTCCAGAAGATAATTGATTTGCAAGCATTAGCGAATCAACTGTCTGACCACTTTAGTGATTTTAAGAGCGTGACCAAGTTACATGTGCCTACACGCAATGCCCTAGAGAGGGTTGAAATACCGAAGAAATCAAAAGGTATCCCTAATCCCATCCTGAGGTCTCAAAAAGGATGAGAACTCCAGTCAATCGAATCCGAAGTAACCGGGGACGCCTGGTGAAAAATGATATGAATGACTTGACACAATCAATTACCGATGTTCCCCAGAACTAGAAGTGGAGCCAGTTGAGACCTGGTACCAGTATGGAACCTTTAGGAAAATGAATACCTGGCACCAGTATGTAACCTTCAGGAAAAGGCATACCAGATTAGAATATTCCCATGAAGGGAGATATTAGCATGGATGTGTGTGCACACATCATAGCTAAAAAAAGCTAAAGGGACTTGCCCTTGTAATTGGAAGTAGCGGTGGGCAAGTATAAGCATTAGAATAATCGTCTTATGAAGAAATAGCTATAAACTTTGTGACTGCAGGAGAATCTATGAATAAGACAACAGCCAATGTCGACATTTATTTTGCAAAAAAATTAACACAATCATCGATCTTGATCTAGAGCTTGCATCGCTCGCTGAGTGTAAGAAAAGATCAAATTGGAAAGATTGGTAGAAGGCAATGGAAACTGAATTATTATCTCTCAATAAAAGAAAGGTGTGCCTCCCCATGTGCACCCCGTATGGCATAAGTGAAAGAGAAATAAAAATAAGCAAGACTCGTTGTACAAGGTTTCACACAACGTCCAGGAGATGATTATGAAGAAAACTATTCCCCGGTCATGTGCGGAACCATCCTTTAAATATTTAATCTCAATGGCAGCTAACTTGAATTTATAAATGGAATTGATGGATGTGGTAACTGCATACCTTTATGGAATATTAGATCAAACATTTATATGAAGGTACCTGAATGTATCCCTGTCCCGAACCAAGACAGAGCAAATAGAAATCTATACAATGTGAAACTCAGAAAGTCACTGTACGTGTAATACCCCAAAAGTAAATCGGCGTACTAGAAGAAGTTTCAGAAGAAGGAGCTAATGGGAAAATCTGATCGCTTTTTTCTTGGGGGGTTTTCGTGTTTTTCAGCAACTGGACTCGGGCCTCACCGTGGTGGCCCATGAGGGGCTGGCCAAAGGGGGTATCTCTCCCCTAAACCCTAAAACCCCTTCCCCCTTCCCCTTTTCCCCTCCCCAAGCCGCCACCCCCTCCTCCCCCTCTCCAACCGGCCGCCACCCTCCTCCCTGCAGTGCAGCAATTTTGTTCGTCAGATTTGGGTAAGTTCCGTACGTTTTCTGATCTTCCCACCTCTTAGAAAGTTGTAGCCCCTGATCTTAGCTTTCTTTAGGCACTGAGATCATCTAATTTGGAGTTACGGTTTAGGAGATATGGAAGTTTTACCGCGACTGTCCAGAAGAGCTGACGTGATTTGACAGATTTTCTTGTCGGGCCATTATGATTTACTTAGAGGCCGAATATGGTATTTTCGTATTCTAGAGTTTTGTTCCTGATGTCGTTATCTTTCTTTTGGCACTGAGATCACTTGATTCCACCTTACGGTTTAGGAGATATGAATTTTTAATCACGCGCTGTCCTGTCTACCTGAGAATTTGGAACTGTCGGTTTGCCCCTCGGTTTTGATCTAGTTAGAGTCAGATTCAGAACTTCCACCCAACTAGGTTTTTGTAGCCCTTGAAATTATCTTTCCGGGTTGATAAAGATCATATCAATTGGATCTGTAGAGTGAAAGTTATGCCATGTTCTTTACTGCTGTTCTGAAATCTGGGCAGATATCTGTTAGTGTTTTCAACTGTTGTTTAGGCCACTGTTTTGGCCGAATCAAAGGATTCCACCAACTAGAGTTTCATAGCCTGTTACGTTAAAAGTATTTGAGCACTGGTTTCAAGTCATTCGGAGTTATAGATATTTAATTACGATTTTTCTCGTACTGCTGATCAGAATGGCCGATATTGGCTGATTAGTTAATTCGTCATTTTGAGTTTTTGGTTATGTTGATTAGATAGAGGGTTATGGTAAAACGCTTGTAGCCACGTCATAACTTATTATTCTTATTTCGAATAAATATTTGTGTAGGCGGTGGGGCAGGGAGTGGAGAAATTCCGTCGTTGCCTTCTAACTCGTCCACAAATACGGAAGGCAAGTACATGGTAGAGTGGTGAACAATGGGTTGTTCATCATGATCATTGTTGTTACTTATCATGCTATTTATTATACTTTCGTTCAGCTTATTCTTATACATGATATTGATGACCTTGAGTGAATGAGATTATGATAATGAGATATTGAGTAGATATTGAGTTAATGAGATGGACTATGTTGATGAATAAATAAAGATGTCGCATCATTTACATTCATCATGACATGGGTTGCATGAGCCAGGTCGGTGAGAAAGTCATGTAACTATTCCGGTGAGGTCGGTGAGAAAGATACATGACTAGTCCGGAGAGCTCTAGATAAAATCCTACTTTGGTGGGGACTTCACGGGAGTGAGGGATAGAGTGTGTCATCGACGGGTGAACACTCCGCTATACCGGTATCAGCTGATGAGATGCACATGAGCATGAGCATATTGGTGCATTCGCATATCTAAGTAAATTGTTAAATTGTGCAACTTTACCTATATGGAATATGGCTTGTTTGTTTGAGAATGACAATGACATTAACTAAATGGATGATGATGATAACTTTGATTTTGGTTAATAAACTATTGTTTATGGCTTTATTATGTATTTGCTGAGTCTTGGACTCATTCTTGCTCTATTGTTGTTTTTAGGTGACCAAAGTGATGACGTTTTACTCGGAAGGGCTAGCGCACTTGGAATCATGCACTTCACCCAATTATTTGATTCATTGGACATGAGAAACTTTTAGAATAACATGAATATTTATATCTAGGACATGATGGTATTGAATAACCATAGATACTTGGTTTATGTTAATCTTGGTTTATTATTTTGCTTTGCTCCTAGGTCTAATTTATTTATGATTGTCATAGTGTTATGCTTGTGTTAATGTGACCCGTGGATGGGTTTTAATGTTGTTATGCTTGCTGAAATTTCACAAAGGTGTTGATGTATAATAGATGATAAGAGTAGTTTGGTGGCATTCGGGCTCGGTGTTGGTGGGTGTTACTGATTAGTATCGAGCGGGCTTGTGTCCGTGGTGAATAGATTAATAACTTAGTTAACCTAAAATTGCTAAAACTTGTTTTAGGACTTGTAAAATAAACCAAAATTTGATAATGGTTAATTAACTTAAAATTTTGACACACTGGTGCACAGTAGGATGGGAATGGGATGAGTATCGCATTTACGCTTCCGTTATGTTGTATTGATGTTTTATGTTATGAATTAGTTCTGACTACTTATGATTTGATTATGTGATTGCTATGGGTCATGATAGTCGAGAGGTAGAGATTGTGGTTGTGGCCATAGGCATGGCCAAGTTATATCACCGTTTGTTGTATGATAGTGGTGAAGTGTTTACATCGGGTAACTTAGTTACAAGTGTTGAGGATATGTTTCTTTAGAAAAGTTGTTTTCTTCCTTGAGTTTGAATTTGATTATTCCTGTTATAGTTGCGGTTGATGAATTTTTTTTTTGGGTTAGTATTTACAATGCAGTTGATGTATTTTCATTGGTCTTTGTTGGTTATATTAAGTTATTATTTGTTCTCCTGACTGTTGATCTGTTGTTGTTTCTTGTGAACGTCGTTAATTTGCAAGGTTGATCTTTTCACGAGAGATCTGCCTTTCTTGTTGGGAAAAAATGACTCATTTGTTAGCTTGGTATTTTAGATAACGAAAGTTTTCTTTTTCAAGTCCTTTAACATGTGGAAGCTTTGACCCAATGTATTTCTTTTGGGTATTTTGAGTATTGAAGTTGAATGTTTCTCTGTTATAAAAGAAAATATTAAAACCCTTTAGCGATGTCTTGTTGTGGTTAAGTTAAAGGTTGTAATTAAATAAATTAATAGATATGGTATGTGTTATCAAGTTGGGTGCAGAGTGTGGTGTATAATCAATCTTAACCAAGAACCTTGGAAGGAAAGTTGATTAACTTGATGGTGTCATGTGGTAGTTCTTGATGAACTATGATTAATAGTATGGCTATACCTAATTGGATTAAAAGGAGTTATTAAGAATTGTAGAACATTGATGACTGGTATGATCATTAAAATTATTTAGTTTTGCTAAACTTGTTGGATTAGTTGGTCTCAAAGGATTAATCTTCTTGTGTGGGAAGGAAAAGTTAGGAGATGCTAGATTATTACCATAGTAGATATTAATCTTGGAGTTATCTTATCTGAGATACTAGATGATTTTATATTATGGAAGGAGTTTCTAGATAGTTATTTTAACTAGAATAATTGGACGAATTTGGTTGCGAGTTGTTGAGACTTTTTGATCGATGGAAGGCTATGATTTTGGAAGTTTTGTCGGGATTTTGCAATCAAATATGAATATGAGGATGGACATTGAACATGTATTGGTGATTGTTCATGTGATTTTAAAAGGAAAGTAGGTAGCATCTAGATTTCTTGATGAAGCCGCTTGATAGCAATGATGGTTGGAGTGCAACAATTGTGTGTTGACGCTTTGGTGTTGAGCATCTATAAGAGTTGAACTGTGGGATTTAATTGGTGGCCTATGCTTTCATGATAGTGGAATTGTCAGACGATAGCATGTTCATAATGAAAGTGTTTTGGTATAACATTTTGATTTGTGTAGTAGATCTCTGCTAAAATAAAGTTGTTGTTGTAGTAGTTTGTAAGCTTTTGGTGGACTCTTGATTTGAGGACGAGATGATAAAGTAGTATGAAACAATTTGGTGAGTTTTTAGAGAGCTGTACAATGGAAGGGTAGACTATGATGAATTTTCATTAACAGTGTATTATTCTGGATGTTAGTAAGATTATCATCAATAGATTGGTAGTGTGTTGTCGATTCTTATAGAAAGAAGGTAATTTGATCGTCACTCGTGGTATCGTTTAAATGAAAATTTTCAAGTTTTGCATCCGTGATCTTTTGTAGTTCATGATTTATGTAGTAGCTGGGATTGGATTGAGCAAGTGGCTTGATGGAAAGCTTTATTGGTTCTTAAGTAATTCATGTGATTTGGTCTTACAACTTTTCTTGTTTGAGTGGGCAACGTGACGTTATAATAAAAAAAGAATTACTTTCTTTGTTAAAGAGAGAGTGAAGTAGAAGTATTCGAGATCGAAGTCAAGTTTTGTAACTCGCAGTTTACTTGAAGTGTGCCTAAATTTTCTATTTTTGCCCCATAGGAGTTTCTCGATTTTCAAAAGTGGTGCTTTGTTTTATTTGAGATTTCATATTCTCTTTTTGTGGGACTTGTGCCCTCAATTGTGGTCTCCGCTTTTGCTTTTCCGAGATCCTTGTTATTTGTCTATTTCTCCCGGTCTTATATTTGTTGCGAAAAGAAAATATTTTTTTCCGGTTGCTGAAAAATATATATTTTATTTGCCACTTCATCAATTTGTTTTACAAAACCTTATGGGGTATCTGATGGCATCCTGTTAGTAGTGTCAAGTATATGTTGATGTGAGACGTGAGGTTGTAAGTTATTTCAAGAGCATTGGAGGAAGAATTGAGTTTGTGATATAAATCTTGTGGAGAATTGGATCCAAAAGGAATGATGGTCGTTGATGTAAAACTGATTATGTTGTTACAACTAGTAAAACCAATAGTGAATTGTAATTCAAGAACCCTTGTTCATGTCGGTGGAATATTGAAATATTCAAAAGTTTGGAACTTGGTCAATTAGTTAGAGTCTTGCGAATGTGTATGTTCTTGATCGTGTGGGTGAAATGGAATAGTTTGGTTTAGTGGGTTCAAGTTTGGTGAAGCTAATCACATTAGGCAATTACTTGATTAGTGAGGAATGTTGATATTAATGATTGTGGATATTGTTTGGATTCCAGGAATTTTAGTTATCCGATCAAAGAATTTCCTATCAAGTATACCAAAAGTTAATTGTAAGAGTCTTAGAGGTTGAATCTGGGCTTTACATTTTTATGCTAGACCTTTGGTCACACAATGAGTGTGTGTAAAGAAAGTGGAATAATAGAGTTTCCTGAGCAGTGGAATGATCATTGATAGAACCTTTCTGATGTAGTACATGAGCGTGTGTCTTGAGGATTACGAGTTGTTCTTGAAAATTAGAGGTAATGTGATTGTGTGTGATCTATTTTGTGGCGCTTTGGGTGCCTTCAATCAAATTAATGTTGATTAGTAGAATGAGATGCCTAGAGTAATTGGAGGATTCAATGGAGCCTCTTCACAATGGTGTTAATGATGTATTTTAGTTCGAGCATAATTTGAGGATGTTCAATTAAAAGGTTTAAGCTCATGTGGTATGCGATGAATTCGAATTCCAAGGTTCGAGAGAAGTTTTACTCCTAAAAGAGAAACTGAGGAAAAGGATGTTTCCTCGGTTAGTGAAGCGTTTTCCTGATTTCGTTTGAGTTATGTGTTGTTGACTGTTGTTTTCCGCAATCTGAGTTGGCGTTGTGTTGGCATGTCTGATTCATTTTAATTCAGATAAACCAAAAGAAGTATTTGATTTGGGCATTCGAGTGGTTTCTTCTTTGGTACGTCGTGGTGTTCATTCGTAAACTGACTATTTAGAAAATGGATTTGTTTTCGTGTTGAAATGTCAAATTTTGGGATTTAACCTTTTTGGTGGAGAGTTAGCATTGCATGGATGCGATGATGACTCTCTAGTTCCAGTTGGATTCTCTTGGTTTCCGAAAATTTCAGAAATTTGGAAGTTGGCATATCGCGTTGACCGTCTCGGTCCTTATGCGGCACGATCGTTTGGTGTGCTCGAGTGTTAAGTGAGTAATCGAGCAATTCCAAGCTTGGGATATCGTTATTTAATTCCATTGCGCTTTCTTTCGGAAGATCGGTGAGTAGATTCGGGTCGAATCATGTTTAAGGGGTAGAATGTAATACCCCAAAAGTAAATCGCGTACTAGAAGAAGTTTGTAAGAAGGAGCTAATTGGAAAATCAATCGTTTTTTTCTTGGGGTTTTCGTGTTTTTCAGCAACTGGACTCGGGCCTCGGCCAGGGTGGCCCATGAGGGGCTGGCCAAAGGGGTATCTCCCCTAAACCCTAAAACCCCTTCCCCTTCCCTTTTCCCCTCCCCAAGCCGCCAGCCCCTCCTCCCCCTCTCCAACCGGCCGCCACCCTCCTCCCTGCAGTACAGCAATTTTGTTCGTCAGATTTGGGTAAGTTCCGTACATTTTCTGATCTTCCCACCTCTTAGAAAGTTGTAGCCCCTGATCTTAGATTTCTTTAGGCACCGAGATCATCTAATTTGGAGTTACGGTTTAGGAGATATGGAAGTTTTACCGCGACTGTCCAGGAGAGCTGACGTGATTTGACAGATTTTCTTGTCGGGCCATTATGATTTACTTAGAGGCCGAATATGGTATTTTCGTATTCTAGAGTTTTGTTCCTGATGTCGTTATCTTTCTTTTAGCACTGAGATCACTTGATTCCACCTTACGGTTTAGGAGATATGAATTTTTAATCACGCGCTGTCCTGTCTGCCTGAGAATTTGGAACTGTCGGTTTGCCCCTCGGTTTTGATCTAGTTAGAGTCAGATTCAGAACTTCCACCCAACTAGGTTTTTGTAGCCCTTGAAATTATCTTTCCGGGTTGATAAAGATCATATCAATTGGATCTGTAGAGTGAAAGTTATGCCATGTTCTTTACTGCTGTTCTGAAATCTGGGCAGATATCTGTTAGTGTTTTCAACTGTTGTTTAGGCCACTGTTTTGGCCGCATCAAAGGATTCCACCAACTAGAGTTTCATAGCCTGTTACGTTAAAAGTATTTGAGCACTGGTTTCAAGTCATTAGGAGTTATAGATATTTAATTACGATTTTTCTCGTACTGCTGATCAGAATGGCGATATTGGTGATTAGTTAATTCGTCATTTTGAGTTTTTGGTTATGTTGATTAGATAGAGGTTATGGTAAAGCGCTTGTAGCCACGCCATAACTTATTATTCTTATTTGAATAAATATTTGTGTAGGCGGTGGGGCGGGAGTGGAGAAATTCCGTCGTTGCCTCCTAACTTTCGTCCGGTAGCGGAAGGCAAGTACATGGTAGAGTGGTGAACAATGGGTTGTTCATCATGATCATTGTTGTTACTTATCATGCTATTTATTATACTTTCGTTCAGCTTATTCTTATACATAATATTGATGACCTTGAGTGAATGAGATTATGATAATGAATAGCATGATAAATAGCATGATAAATAATAACAATGATCATGGTGAACAACCCATTGTTCACCACTCTACCATGTACTTGCCTTCCGCTACTGTGACGAAGTTAGGAGGCAACGACGAATTTCTCCACTCCCCGCCCCACCGCCTACACAAATATTTATTCAAATAAGAATAACAAGACATGATGTGGCTACAAGCGCTTTACCATAACCTCTATCTAATCAACATAACCAAAACTCAAAATGACGAATTAACTAATCACCAATATCGCCCTTCCGATCAGCAGTACGAGAAAAATCGTAATTAAATATCTATAACTCCGAATGACTTGAAACCAGTGCTCAAATACTCTTAACGTAACAGGCTACGAAACTCTAGTTGGTGGGGTTCTTTGATTCGGCCAAACCAGTGGTCTAAACAACCGTTGATAACAACTGATGGACATCTGTCCAGAATACAGCACAGAAGTAAAGAACACGGCATAACTTTTACTCTACAGATCCAATTGAGATGATCTTTATCAAATCAGAAAGATACTTTCAAGGGCTACAAAAACCTAGTTGGGTGGAAGTTCTGAATCTCACTCTAACTAGATCAAAACCGAGGGGCAAACCGACAGTTCCAACTTCTCAGGCAGACAGGACAGCGCGCGATTAAAAATTCATATCTCCTAAACCGTAAGGTGGAATCAAGTGATCTCAGTGCCAAAAGAAATATAACGACATCAGGAACAAAACTATAGAAGATGAAAATACCAGATTCGGCCTCTAAGTAAATCATAATGGCCCGACAAGAAAATCTGCCAAATCACGTCAGCTCCCCTAGACAGTCGCGGTAAAACTACCATATCTCCTAAACCGTAACTCCAAATCAGATGATCTCGGTGCCAAAAGAAAGCTAAGACCAAGGGCTACAACTTTCAAAGAGGTGAGAAGATCAGAAAACGTACTTAACTTACTCAAATCTGATGAACAAAAGCAATGGCGCAGGGGAAGGTGGAAGTGGCGGCTCCAAGTGGGGGAAAGGGGAAAAGAGGAGTGGGGCTAGGGTTTTGGGGGGTGGGGTTCCCCCCTTATGGCCGGCCAAACACATGGGCTTCCCCACAGGCGCGCCCATGCCCAAAGTTGTCGAATAAAAGTGGAAAACCCCCTATTTTTCTCAGAATTTCTATTCCTTTCTTTGCATTTTTCTCCTCCGACTGAATCTCTAATTACCGATCCATTTCTGGGGTATTACAGTCACCAACCTCTCTTTCAAAGTGCAGAAACTGCGCTCACACTCATCAGTCCACTGGAATCTTACCCCTTTCTGAGTAAGTTGAGACATCGGTTTGGCGATGATAGAGAAATCCTGCACAAAACGCCGATAATAACCAGCCAAGCCCAAGAAACTCCTCACCTCCTTCACATTAGTCGGCCTCTTCCAACCCACCACTGTGGAGACCTTACTAGGATCAACAGCAATGCCCTGAGGGTTAATCATATGACCCAGAAAACCCACTTCTGCAATCCAGAACTCACACTTCTTCAACTTAGCATAGAACTTGTGCTCTCTCAAAGTATCTAAAACCAGCCTCAAATGACGCTCATGATCCTCATTAGTCTTGGAATAGATAAGAATATCATCAATGAACACCACCACGAAGTCATCTAGATACTCGTGTAACATGTTGTTCATGGTCTCCATAAAAATAGCAGGTGCATTAGTCAACCCAAAGGACATAACTTTATACTCATAATGCCCATACCTGGTGGAGAAAGCAGTCTTCTCTACATCCTGCTCACGCACACGGATTTGATTATACCTCGATCGAGATCGATCTTGGAGAATACTTGAGCTCCATTCAACCGATCAAACAAGTCCTCAATGCGGGGCAATGGATATTTGTTCTTGATTGTGACCGCATTAAGCGCTCGGTAATCAATACACATGCGCCAACTCCCATCCTTCTTCTCTGTGAACAGAACAGGAGCTCCCCACGGCGATACACTACGCCTGATCAAATCTTTAGCCAACAAATCATCCAATTGCTTCTTCAACTCGTCCTGAAACGGACGTGCTAATCGATATGGAGACATCGAGATGGGACGAGTACCCGGAACAAGATCAATGCGAAACTCCACGTCTCGCGCAGGTGGCAAGCCCGGAAGCTCAGCCGGGAACACATC
The DNA here is from genome assembly GCA_036346395.1 of Hsuehochloa calcarea. NCBI lineage: Eukaryota > Viridiplantae > Streptophyta > Magnoliopsida > Poales > Poaceae > Hsuehochloa > Hsuehochloa calcarea. The sequence continues at coordinate 60,943,808 of CM070594.1, read as the reverse complement.
TGGGTAATCACTAACCACTGGAATCTCCTCAATCTGCGAAGCCACGCTCGGTTTCTCAGCAAGAGCTAAAAGAAGCCCGGTTTTCATCGCACGACCCGGAACACCCGGTATCTCGAAAGAGAGCGCGGAGGCGCACTCCCCTGAAAGGTCAAAGTCTCCCCAGACGGGGTCTGCACACACACTGTTCTACAGAAATAGGATATCACGGCTCGATAAGAGTGCAACCAATCCATACCCAAGATAACGTCGAACGGCTCCATTTGTATAACTATCAAATTCGCCGTGAACTTCTCTCCATCAATGACAATAGAGCACCCAGGACAAACAGTAGAGCTCGCAATAATACCCCCAGGAGAACTAACTAACACTGACTGAGAAATCCACTGCATACTCAAGTTTGCTCTCCTAGCAAACGCCGTTGAGACAAACGAAAAGGTAGCCCCTGAATCAAAAAGGACTAAAGCATCAAACGAATCCACAAGCAAAGTATCTGTCACCACGTCAAGACGACCCGCGGACTCCGCTGTGGGCATGGCGTACACTCCAGGGGGCGCCATGGCGAAAGAAGACGACGCCGGGGCGGCGAGAGCCCCAACAATCTCTTTGTGGCGGTGCGGTAAAGCGGTCGTGCAACTGAAGCGGTGCGAACGTGGCGGTGCCAAGAGTACCCTCTTGAGGCACCCAAGTCAAGGAAATGGCGTGGCGGAGGAGAAGTCATCATCCGAAAGATCCTCGAGCAGACCCATCAAGAAGAAGATGGCACAGCTCCCACTTGATCACGCTAGCGTGGTTCGCGACACACCCGCTCCTTGTGACCCGGCCGGCCACACCGACGGCAATCTCCGTCCAAGAGCACTCAGCAGCCGCGCAGTGTCCATCACCACACTTAAAGCAAAGCATGCCCCGCCAGGGACAGACGAAGAGCCGAGTACTGCAAAAGGACGAGGCGCCAAGAAGGGAACGGCCTCGATCGCTAGACTTGAAGGATCATGGTCCCGCTTGAATTTCTTGGCGGTGTTGAATAGACCCACTTCCCTCACTAGAGCTCCTCTTCCGTCACCACCGAAGCAACCATCCACCGAGGCTTGTCGCCTTTGTGAGTGCATCTCCAACTCCATGCCCTAGCTTGCTCCACAACAGAGTTGTAGTCACGGAGTGGAGTAGCTCCCAACACATGTCGGTACTCGCACTGAGACCCCGACGGAACCTCTTGGCTTTCGAAGATCATCGTTCACTCACAAGGGACGGCGAACCAAGTTGTTGAACTCGGCCTCATACTCAAGAATAGACCTCTTCCCCGAGCAAAGGTCGTCAAGGCAACCTCCATCTTCTCAACAAAAGAGTAGGGGTAGAACTTTCCTTGAACTGATCAACAAAGTCCTCCCAAGTGATCGCCCTTGAGTGGCGGTCCTCGAAGACAACACGCCCCCACCAAATATCCGCTTGCCCTTTCAAATGAAAGGCTACAAAGCGGACCCTCCGAGGTGAAGACATCTCTAAAGCTCCAAACCGCCTCTCCATGTAACGCAACCACCACGCTCGACCGGTGTGCCCAACCCACAAATGATCCAACCTCAACCCCATCCACTCGGTGACATCCGCGCCTCGAGAACCGGTGGATGAACGACAGAGCAACAACAGATGCCGCGAAGAATAGGCTGGCGCCTGCTGACGAAGAGCACGAATCTCTCCCACCAACTCTCTCAAGAAAGCGGGGTCTCATCTCGACCCCAACCGAGGCGGGTCAACAAGAACCCCTCGACTCGACTCATCTCACTCAGGAGGTGGCTCCACGGACCGCCCGCGCCCAGACCTCCACGATCGCGCCACCACGACCACGCCCTCTACCCCTCGGCATAGCTATCAACCACAATCAACAATACACAATGAGTTCAAAGATCAAAATAAAATCATCCATCAATGAACAACATAACTAAGCATAAAAACTATATTCGTACCTCTCTCTAACCTCATCAGGCACTAGTGTGTCAAATTTTAGGTTAGTTAACCATTAGCAAATTTTAGTTGATTTACCAAACTAAAACAAATTTTAAAAATTTTAGTTTGCCTAAGTTGTTAATCTATTCACCACGGACCTAAAGCCCGCTCTGATACCATCTGTAACACCCTGACCCAAAATTGGCTCAATGCCCAGCCCACCATGGGCGGACTCACCATACATAGCACCCCACTTACACTTTCGTCCTCGCTTTGTGTAAAAGGGTTAACCCGGAGGTGCTACGTTTGGATCCAACAGGCATTATATACTACTACAACTCACTTGGGACAAGCAATGTGGGACTAATCCCACCACACAACTCCTCATGGGCCATATGGGCCACACTACAAGCAGGCCGGGGTATTACATTCACCCCCCCCCTTAAGGGCTGACGCCCTCGGCGAAGATACGCATCTGCTGCAAATGCCTGAACCACCCCTCGGTACACGTCCGTGCGCCCAAGTCTTGCACATATGCCATGCCATGTGTCCACTCCGCCCACATGTGCCATGCGCCATATGCCCGCCTGTCCCAGCGCGCCGTCAAATAAGGTTGATGCTCTGATACCAACTGTAACACCCCAGCCCAACACTGAGCCTAGAATGCCACCACATTACTCTCTAAACTAATAATTATCGACACACTATAAAATTACAGCAAGAAAACAACAATACGCATATCCATGGATCACAAGAGAACGTGCATAATCATGGATCAAACAATAATCAATAAGCAAGGATAATATAACCGGGTAAATAGTCCAAAATAGCACCAACCAATGAATACAAATCATTAAAACAAATAGTCTAGTCCAAAGCGTTGTCCTAAACTTTATTCAACCTCTAACATGTCCAAGGGTAATCCAATTTTGAATGAAAAGATTCTTATGGCAAATGATCATGTGTTGTCCATGTGCTCTACTCACTTCAGCTACGGCGTCCTCGAAGATCACCTAAAGACAACAAAAAAGCAAGGGTGAGTCCACGACTCAGCAAACACATCAATATACAACGGACAATAATAAGTCAACAGTAATCAATAACTTCATTATCATCACATGCACTTCTATTAATATTCTCATGCTGTTACCTTCCCTTTGTTTAACACACATTAATCTCATTTATGAATGCAACTCTAATCTACATGTCCACATGTACTTCTTTCACAGATATCTGGAGAGCATGAGTGAATGCTCGCGACAACATTCACTCTCAAGCCCGTTCCTCCATAAGGATCGGGGACCTCCTCCACTCCCGTGGAGTTGTGATCATTCATGATCACCTGCTCATATGCAAAGATGCTTATGTATGAAAATGCAAACTCCATCATAAACATCATATCCAACTTTTTATCATGATTATCAACAAAGATATAACCATATCATTCCATTGTTTGCAATTAAATAAAATAAAAGCACAACAATAATGGTAATAGAAGATAAAGAAAACAGTGATCAATCATTGATCGCTGTCTACCATGCACTTGCCTTTACTAGTTGCGACGCACAATTTGGCTAGCAGATGGCAACAAATACGACGCCTCTCCTACATTAAATACACAAATTTCAATACAAGCTACAGCATCATAAGAATAACAATCAATCGACATCGCTCCTACACGTCCCCAAATATACCACGCTACTCCGGTACCGAAAAGTTACCCATAGCTGTCTTAGTACTAAAACGAACGTAACTTTTGACTCGAAAGTCCGATCACCACAAACCACCTCATTCTGGATTCTTCATAAAATTATCCACATTTTCTTAGATTACAAAGTCTTCTAATTAAATCATCTAACCCTCCGTTTTTAGCCCAGAAAACCGATCTGTCCGCTTCGGAACAGCGGTCTTACTAAATTCATAACTTTTATTTTACCCAACCAAAATGCGAGTTCTTAGATCCTACAGAACCATTGGACAATTATCTACATCTTTCATGTAGATCAAAAACTCTAATTAGTCTATTTACTATTTTTAATATCTGATCTACCAAAACAGCGCCAAAATATGACGACTACAAAGACAGCAGTCTTCCGAAATTCATAACTCGAGTTATACTTGTCCGCTTGACGTGATTAAATATGCTATAGAAATATATCGAAATTATCTACAATTAACTAGTAGATGATATTTCCAAAATTCGCCATTAAGGTACCCGAATAAATCGTTCAACAGAACAGTAGGCTAAACAGATCTATTAATCGATTTTCCCCCTACTAGAAACATGTCAATTCTTTATTCTAATCTCGATTCTAAAACTATAATAAAATAAACAACAGAGAGGAAAGCTTGATCGTTACCCACACGACGAAAATCCAGATCTTGACTTCTTTTCCTCTATTTTTTCTCTCTTCCTTGACTTAAACCTCCTACTGTTTCTTTTTTTTTCCATTTGCTAGCACAACAGAGAAGCGGCTGCCTTGATCTCACGGTTTGCATTCAACAAAAAAACTGAAATTGCTACCAAGGCAGGTGGGCGCTGACTCACGGCATGTGGCGAACGGACGATTACTTCCACATGCAGTGCGTCCCGGACACCCACGCACGGCAAGCGAAAGCACTGGGCGATGGATTTTTTTCTCCACGCGCTGGCCAACGGAAAGAAGGTGTCGCACAGCGGCTTCAAAGGAGACAGCGCCGAAACAGCAATAGATGGCAGGCGCAAAGGAAATCGACGGCGCCGAGCGGCAGGAAAAATTTGTGGCGGCTGTTAGCGGCGCCGCACGGGAGGAATAAAACTAGGGTTTTGAATTACTGATTTCTCTCCCCACGATTTATATAGCTCTTAAAAAAACTCTGAAATATTCTATTTTCACGTATTCTTTTTATTTAATTACGCACAAGCCCTTAAAGACGTTATTATTTATTTATTTATTTTCAGAATATTACAGATACGGCCAACAACCTAGGCTAACATTTAGATGATAGTCTTAACACAAAATCTGTCTAGCAGAATTACACCGAGGTAATTAACTAATCATAACTTTTGATAAGATTAACCAAAATCCATGATTTTTGTCATTATGGAAAGCTAAGAACAGTACCTTCAAAAGTCTAGTTGGCATGATACTCATAATTTGCATTTAACAAAAATTAGCCCACGGCTCAAAACTATAGTCAGCAAACCGACAACCATTAAGGACAACAGTACAGCAAAATTCATATTTATTAATCTGGGACTCAGAACAAGGTGAGTCCAATGTCCAACGAAACTTAACGAGCAAACCTACAAAACTCTAGTTGACAAGATTTCCTAATTATGTAAAAATTATTAACTAAACAGTAGGTGAATATGCCTGACAGAAATATGTTCAGACGAACAGAACAGCACCGAAGAACATAACATAACTTGTAATCTATAAGTCCAATTAGAGTGTTCTTTATCAATATGGAAAGATGATAAAATTATCTACAGAAATAGGTTTGGGTGAAAAATCTGAATCTGATCCTAACCAAATCATATTTCATTAAACATCTTTACTGACAATTCTCATCAGGTTTCTCAGGACAACAGGAAAGAATATGTCATAACTTTTGAACCGTGGATCAGAATCTGGTGATCTTGGTGGCTATGGAAAGCTAAGAACCGTGGATACAATTCTTTAGGAGGTGAGAACCTCCAGATCGGCCTCTAAGATGCCGAAACTGGGCGTGCAACATTCTGGACAGAACAGATCTACTAGGGGCAGATTTCGATTCAACCAAATTTATTCGAATTCAAATCTTGTCAAACAACCAAGAACGACGATTGTTACCCTTGATGATCCCAGGGAAGCGATGAACAAGCTCTTGGTGACGACGATCCCCCTTCTCCTCTCTTCCTCCTTCTCTTGGCCGGCCACCGTACGCGAGAACCGCTGCTCGGGGACAGCAACAGGAGAGATCGGTCGGAGCGCTCAATGTCAGGGGAGGAGGTGCACCATCACCAGGGAGGGGCAGCAGTAGATGTAACACCCCAGCCCAACCTGAGCCTAGAATGCTACCACACTAACATAAATATAAATTAAGCTAAGATATTTTGCTAATTTTTGACAGGTTCTCCATTGAATAACGAACCATACTGGGGGTTTGCATAGCTAACAAAAGGAATAAACAATTATCCAAACGCACAATCTAAAGCATGTCCACAAAAAATTATCCTATGCATAAAGCATAAATATAAGAATCCTTAAGCGGTTTAATCAAATTCTAAACTATCATTCAAATTGTTTATTCAATGGAGAATTGGTTCATGCCAATGTGCATCCAAGCATAAATCTACTCCCTCCCATGCATGTCGTCCACAAACGGGGTACCTAAAAACACAGTAATAGCAAGAGTGAGTCCAAGACTCAGCAAAGTACATTGAGCAAGACAATAACAAAAACAACTGTAACCATCATCATCCAACCACAATTCTCAATAATAAACATTTCATATGCTCATGCTATGCAAATTGCTCAAATGCACTTTTCTTTTCTCTTTTGCACATACTGGTATTGCGGAGTGTTACACCCATCGGTGTTCACTCATGCCCGCATTATCAAATGCGGGGACCCATTGCCCATCCTTTTCAGATGGGGACCCATTGCCCATATCTTACATATAGGGATCTCAATTCCCACTCCCGTGGGTACCTCATGCCAACATGCATGATTGATATGAAATTACATGGACAATCCACAATATGTTCTCATAAGAATGATCAATTATCGATCATCATATAAACAATATGAAATAAACACTTTCAAAACGCATAATCATATTAAGTACGCATCAAATCAACCATATTGTCCAACACACAATATCGTACTAAAATTGTACTTGCCTTTTTCCGCTACGACGCGCGAAGAACCAAAGATCACCCTCTACTCTGGGACTCCGCCTCCTACACAAGAATAGCGCTAACTGTAAATACGCTGAAAAGTGGACTCCGTTTACGCCCCTTAATCCAACTCCTCAAGAACTAGGGTTCAAATATAGGTTTTGCTCCACCTTCCCGACAGTCTAGCGGAAAGGACTACGGGACAGCAGCGCTAACAATAATATAACTTTTACTACGCAACTCGGAACGGGGTGATCTTGGACTCTCTAGAATCACGACAAAACCATTTACCATAGTCTAGTTGGGAAAGTCCCCTGATTCGGCTTCCTACTAATTCTTATATTCATGTAAAGTTTATGTCTCTGCAATCTGACAGTCAGCGAAACAGCGGCGGTAAAAATTCTATAACTTTTGATTGACAACTCTAAAAATTATGTTCTTTATCAACTTGGAAATCTTACTAAATTATCTACAATATTAATTTTGGGTGGCTTTTCTTATTCGGCTTATAAATAATTCATAATGGTCAGACAATACAATCTGCCAATTCTCATCAGCTCTCTTGGACAGTCGCGGTAAAACTACCATAACTCCTAAACCGTTAGTCCAAATCAAGTGATATCGGTTCCCAAAGAAAACTAAAACCGAGGTATACAACTTTCTAATAGGCGGTCAGATCATAAAACGTACATATCTTACCCAAAACGGACGAGCAACAGCGGTGAACAAAACCGATCTGCTACCTCTTCTTGGTCGGCCCTCCAACGATGGTCTCCTCGCCTTTCCTCCAATAGACTGCAGCAAGGAGCTTCGCTGGGGAGGGAGGTGGTGCTACTGGGGAGGTGGTGGCGCAGGGGAGGTGCAATGGGGGAGAGGGGGTGGCGGCTATGGGGGAAAGAGAGGAGATTGGGGGCGGCTAGAGTTTGGGCGCCCCCACTTGGCTTGGCCCCTAGGCCTCCTCCTCTGGGCCTCTGGGCCACGGCCCATGACCAAAGTTGGCAAAAATATGCGAAATCCCCCCTTTTTCTAGGAATTTCCCCTTTTATTGTTCTTTCTTCTCCCGACTAGCTGTCTAATTACCCGATTAAATTCTGAGGTATTACAACAGGGGAGGCGCCAGATGGGGAGGGAGGCCGGCGGCTTGGAGGTGGGGAGAGGGGGAGTGGGCGGCTAGGGTTGGGGGGAGGCGTGCCCCCGCCCCCCCTTTTGGCCGGCTCCCCCTTCCCTCTTGGGCCTTCTTGGTCGTGGCCCGCGGCCCAGATTGGCGAATAAAAGCAAAAAAAACCCCACGGAAACTGGAAATTCTGATTTTGTATTTGTCTTTACCCTCCCCGACTTCTATTCTATTTATCGATTCTATTCCAAGGTATTACAGTCGAAGGAAGCTACGACTACCTATTCGATGGAAACTATGACTATCTAGTCGAAAGAAGGTACGACTATCTAGTCGACAAAAACTATGACTATCTAGTCGAAGGAAACTACAACTACCTAGTCAAAAGGAGCTACGATTACCTAGTCGAAGGGCTACAACTACGCAGGCAAAAGGTTTCAACTACACAGGGCAAAAGTGACGGCGCTCGGCTACAAGTTTGTCAGTGCTACACGCCACAGCGAGCTACGCGATGGTGCGCAAAACGAAGATCACAAGACAATGAACCTTGTTGGGTAACTTACGACGGCAGAACACAACAGAGTGGTTGGTGGTGAGGTGGTTTGACAGCAGTGGAGTACGGGTTCTGGTGGCGACGGTGTTTCGATGATCCTCTAGTGAAGAAGAAGTATACCTGAGGTAGAACACGACACGGTGAAACTCCTCGTGTGGATGACGACACCAGAGACCATTAGACAACCGTACAATCGGCGGCACAAGGGCTTCAATTCCGGTAAAAAGAAACAAGTAGCATGGTCGTGGGTGTGGGGACTGGTGTGAGGGGAGAAATGCGAAGGCAGTGACCCCTTTTATAGGGAAAGGAGTAGTCAGATCGTCGAGGTCGTGCGCGGGCGATAATGGCGGATGCGGTGGCGACAAGTAAAGAGAGTTAAGGAGACACGATCGATTGAGTGTGGGCGTGAGTGAAAGATGATCATGGCAATTACTGGGAAGGATCACGAGTGGAAACGGATGAATCAAAGCGATTTAAATGACCAAATCGGCGTCGCTCTGTTTCGGCCGAAGGAAGACGAAGAGTGATGACAGGGATAATAGGTGGGGTCGGATGGATGAGACAGAAAGAAGAAAGGCTGATTGAGGTGGGTCAATGCTGAAGAAAAAGGCCGTGGGCCGGGGAAGGAATTCTGCTCGACCACTGTTTCATATTTTCAAGTGCTTTACTGATTTAAATAATTCAGATAATTCAAATACACTTTAGAAAATAGCAAATAAAGTCCAACAAATATTGAAAAATTTACATAAATTCCCTGAGTCATTTTTGTCTTAAATAAAATATTTCCAACTCATAATTGGTAATTAATTTTCGCACATAATTTATTTTGTATTTAAAATAATTAGGGAAAAGTTTAAAAAATAGAAAATTCAAGAAAAGAATTAAATTTTATTTTCAACTGGAAAAATAAATTTGGGCTGTTACAAACCTACCCCCCTTAAAGGGAATCTCAACCCCGAGATTCAGACTTGGTCAGCAAAAAGGTGGGGATACTCGGCTTTCAGATCTTCTTCTCGCTCCCAGATCGCTTTTTCTTCTAAATGATTACTCCACTGGACTTTACATGAACAGATGCCTTTGCTCCAGGTGACGCATTCTGCAAAGTCGAGAATCTTGATTAGCTTCCCCACATAGGTGAGATCCTCCTGAAGATCAATGCTCTCAAGCGGTGTTTGTTCTGTTGGAACTTAAAGACATTTCTTCAACTGAGAGACATGGAAGACGTCGTGAACTGCAAACAAGGATGACGGTAGTTCTAACTAGTAAGCCACTTCACTTCTTGCTAGAATCTTATAGGGTCTAACAAATCTGGTTGCAAGATTTCCTTTAGTCCAAAATCTTCTTACTCCTCTGAGTGGAGTTACTCCGAGATAAATAAAATCTCCTATCTCAAACGACAAATCTTTCCGACGATTATCAGCATAGCTCTTCTGTCAGGACGGAGCAATTTTTATGCATTTTTTTATTGCTTTTACTTTACTTTCAGCTTCTTTTATTAATTCTGGTCCAAAGAACTAATGTTCTCCCACTTGATCCCAAAGGAGAGGAGTTCTGCATTTCCTGCCGTATAATGCTTCAAATGGGGACATCTGTAATTTGGCTTGATAGCAGCTGTTGTAAGAGAATTTTGCGTAAGGCGGGCTATGATCCCAACTTTCTCCATAATCTATAGCGCAGACTCGAATCATGTCTTCTAGTATTTGATTTACACATTCCATCTGGACATCTGTTTGGGGATGGTATGTTGTACTGAAATTGAGTCTGGTCCCCAATGCTTTATACATGCTCTTTCAAAATCTTGACGTGAACTGTGAACCTCTGTCGGACACTATCTTTTTTGGTACTCCATGCAGACAAATAATCCTGCCTATGTACAACTCTGCTAATTTGCTGCTTCTGTAGGTGGTCTTAACTGGAATGATATGTGCCACTTTAGACAACCGGACAATCACCAATCAAATGGAATCACATCCTGATTGGGCTCTAGATAGTCTGGTAATGAAATCCACACCAATCTCTTCCCACTTCCATTCGGGAATTGGTAAAGGCTGTAACAAACCAGCGGGTCCTTGATGTTCTGCCTTGACTCTTTGGCAAACATCACAACGTGCAACAAATTAATCTATCTCCCACTTCATGCTGACCCCCAAGTCCTTTTCTTTCAGATCCTGGTACAACTTAGTACTTCCGGGATGGATAGAGTAATATGTTTCATGAACTTCTTTTAAAACCTACTACTTTTTTCCTGATGATCAGGTACACAGATGCGGTTTCCAAACCAAACGGTACCTTGCTCATCCTCAGAAAATCTTAGGGCTTTGCCTCTTCTCATGTTCTTCTTGATTTCTTTGATATCTCCATCCTCTTTTTGTTTTTCTCTTATTTGATTCTGAATAGTTCGTTGAACTTCCAAAGCATTTACACAGCCCTAGCTGACAATCCTCAAGTTCAAATACTTTAATTCCTCTTACAACTTCAGCTGATTCTCCTGAACTGACATAGTGTTGCAGTACCCTTTTCTACTCAGGGCATCCGCCACTAAGTTTGCTTTGCCTGGGTGATAATGGATTCCAAGGTTATAATCCTTCATCAGTTCCAATCATCTTGTTGGACCGTAAAGGCGACTAGAGGGGGGTGAATAGGAGCACGCTCACTTTTTCACAAATTATGAACTCAATACAATTTCACTCCAGTAGCTATTAGAAATCTATGAAGATCAATATACCAGTACAGCGGAAGACTAGTATTGAATCCAATTAAACCCCTAAGCGATGCTACAAAAATCAACTAAGATTGCAAAGACTCACAAAGACGCAGGCGGTCGACACTGGACCCAATCGGTCGGACCGATTGCGGGCGGTCGGACCGGCGTTGTCTTGGCGGTCGGACCGCTCAAAATCGGTCGGCCGGTGATGACGGCGATCGACCGGCCGACTCGAACCGATCCGCAACAATAAATCGGCCGATGGCGAAGTTGCAATTAGGTGAAACTTTTGATTCTCAACTCTAATCTTTATGAAACTTTGCACACCTTCTATATGCTATTGAGGACCTATTCCAATCGAATATTATGATAATTCTTGGAACGATCTTGAGCAATTGCCAATTGATTAACAGAAGGTCTAAAACCGGGCAAGAACGAAAACTTGATCCTAAAGCTTGTTCGTGAGGGATTGATGATCAAGATGATGCTAGATAGATTCACACATATCACAGCAAGCTAATTCATGTGAAAGAATCAATCACAAACTCGCGGATCAAAGAAAGCCCTAAAAACACGAAATTGAAAGCAAGAACGAAAAATCTCAAGCAAACCTTGCATAGATTGATTTCGTGATTGTTGCCGGATTACATCCACACCATCATGGATCAGTGGATAATCAAAGATCACGAAATTCACCACAAACCATCAAGAGCCCTAGCCTCCACCTCAACTCCCCTAAAGACAATTAGGGTTTTGAAACATAGAAAGGCGAGAGAGAGAGAGAGGTGCAGCCACCATCTCCTCCTATTTATAGTGGAGGCCTAAAACTCTTAGGGTTTGACTTAATTGGGCTCCCGTTAAGGCCCACTAACAAACGGGTCACACACGCACGCAACGCATAAGCGCCGTCTTTAACCTTTTGACCTAAACCGCTTCACCATGCACCATGGATTTGCCAATAGGTCACCCTTGTCCATCTTGCGTCACGCTTGAGTCGTTGACCTCACCCGGCATCGTAGATTGTTCTGGACCTCAACTCTCCAAGTCTAGTCCCGATCCTCCTCGCCGTTGACCGTCGTTGACCACCAAGCAACCTGCACAACCACAGACAAGAAAACACGAATTCGGGAACAAGTTCTTCACAACTTGACCCATGTTAGTCAAAACATGCATCATGCAAATCATATGCCATGAAACCAATGACTTTGACCTAACAAATCAACATCGCCACGAAGTTGGCGGACGTTCAAGTTATTACCGGTCTGACCGCTCGGGTGGCGGTCGGACCGCCCATGGCGGTCGGACCGCTCCACGTGAGCGGTCGGACCGCCTGGGACTTAGCCGAAATTCAAGCTTCCAAATTCCGAAACCTTCTGGAAATTAAAAACCAATAGAACTTTTTACTGGAGACTCCAAAAATCATGAGACCAAGTGCATTGGGATCCCCTCACTTGCCTACAACACCTATTTTTGGCCCAGCTCGTTTTGAACACTTTTAGGTCACCGCCGGTCCGACCGCCCCACATGGCCGGTCCGACCGATTTGGGACCGGTCGGACCACCGTGCAAGGACCGGTCGGACCGCCCCTGTCCAGAAAACCTGTAGCTTTGTCGAAAATACGTGAAACTACAAACCGTAAACGCCATTGCCAATTGTCACATCATCCTAAGATCTGTAACATATTCCCATGAAATCCACACATCTCCTTTGTCTAACGTTGAGCTCTGACTGGGTGAAGATATAATTCAAACTTTTATGATCCGTGAAAATCTCACAGCGGTTACCAATAAGATAATGTTGTCAGATTTTCAAGGCATGCACAATTGCTGCTAGCTCCAAATCATGAGTCAGGTAGTTTATTTCATGAGGACTCAACTGACGAGATGCATAGGCCACAACTTTTCCTTCTTGCATCAGCACACATCCAAGGCCCTGACGGGATGCGTCACAGGAAACCTCAAAGTCTTTATGGATGTCTGGTAAAACCAAAATAGGTTCTGAAACTAGCCTCTTCTTTAACTCCCGAAAGCTTTTCTCACAAGCCTTTGTCTACTCAAACTTCTTTTCCTTCTTCAGAAGTTGGGTTATAGGTCTATCAGTTTTGGAAAATCCTTCAATGAATCTGCGGTAGTAACCAGCTAAACCGAGAAAACTTCTTACATCTGTAACAGACTTGGGTTGCTTCCAATTCATTACAGCTTCAACCTTGGTTGGGTCTACTGCAACTCCTCCTGCTGACACAATATATCCGAGTAAAGCTACTTGACTTAGTCAAAATTCACTCTTGCTGAATTTAGCATAAAGCTGATGTTGCTTGAGCTTTTCTAAAATTATCATGAGATGCTTCTCATGCTCTTCTTCATCCTTCGAATAAATGAGAATGTCATCGATGAACACAACCACAAACTTATCTAAGAATTCTATGAACACTTTGTTCATCATATTCATGAAATAAGTTGGGGTATTTGTCAAACCAAATGACATTACTGCAAACTTGTACAGTCCATATCTAGTTGTTAAGGCAGTCTTAGGAATATCCTCTGTTCTAATCTTCAACTCATGATAGCCGGAGCTTACATCAATCTTGGAGAAAACTCTTGCTCCTTTCAGCTGATTAAACAGATCATCGATCCTGGGCAAAGGATATTTGTTCTTGATTGTAACATCGTTGAGTCATCTGTAGTCCACACACATTCTCATACCATTGCCTTTCTTCTTGACAAACAGTACTGGTGCTCCTCAAGGTGGTGAACTAGGCTAAATATAGCCCTTGCCCTGCAAATCTTCAATTTGCTTCTTCAATTCTGCTAACTCATTAGCAGGCATTCTATAGGGCCTCTTTGATATGGGTGCAATTCCTAGGACTAAGTCAATTAAGAACATAATATCCCTATCCGGTGATATACTGGATAATTCCTCAGTAAATACATGCGGATATTCTTCCACCACAGATAATCTAACACCGTGACCCAAAATCGGCTCAATGCCCAGCCTACCGTGTGGTGAACCTGCGCACACATAGCACCTCACTTACACTTTCGTCCTCGCTTCGTGTAAAAGGGTTAACCCGGAGGTGCTATGTTTGGATCCAATAGGCATTATATACTACTACAACTCACTTGAGACAAGCAATGTGGGACTAATCCCACCACACAACTCCTCATAGGCCACACTACGAGTAGGCCGGGATATTACATTCACCGCCCCTTAAGGGTTGACGCCCTCGGCAGCATACCGCATACACGGCAAATGCCCAGAACCACCCCTCGGTACACGTTCGTGCGTCCAGTGCCTGCACATATGCCATGCCGTGTGTCCACTCCGGGCCCACATGTGCCATGCGCCATATGCCCGCGCCCCTATCACGCACGTGCCTGTGAAGTGAAGGTTGATGCTAAATACCATCTGTAACATCCTGACCCAAAATCGGCTCAATGCTCAGCCCACCGTGGGGCGGACCCGCGCACACATAGCACCTCACTTACACTTTTGTCCTCGCTTCGTGTAAAAGGGTTAACCCGGAGGTTCTATGTTTGGATCCAACAGGCATTATATACTACTACAACTCACTTGAGACAAGCAATGTGGGACTAATCCCACCACACAACTCCTCATGGGCCACATGGGCCACACTACGAGTAGGCTGGGATATTACAAATAAATCCTCAAACTTCACTTCCTTCAAACTGGTCAAGATGGAACTTTCTCTAGTAGAAATCTTGGGTCTGAATTCCACTGTAATTCCTTGATCATTGGTGAGGGTGATAGACTTATTAGCACAGTCTATTTGTCCTTGATTCTTGGTTAGCCAGTCCATTCCGAGAATGACATCCAATACTTGGGAGTGCAAAACTATTAAGTCTGCCACGAATGGTACTTCAGATATTTCCAAGGAGAGGTTTGAGCATATGGAACTGGTCCATATTTCTGAACCCGGGGAATGGACTAACATAAGGATAACTAAGGGAGAGATACGTAACCCATATTTTCCCACAAACTTATTTGAAATGAAAGAATGTGAATCTCACTAAATCAAATAAGACTGATGCGGGTATAGAATTGATGAGAAACGTACCAAGAATGACATCTAGTGCGGTCTGAGATTACTCTGCTGTGACGTGATTCACATGTCCCTTTATGTCAAACCCGGGATTCGAAAGATCCCGAATTCACTGCATTTACGCACTAGTTCATGATTTCTAGTATACACAGTCTCACAAACAGTGTTATCACCATCATATCAAGCGCTTTATTAATAAGGAACAAAGTTTATTACAAAAATGGGCCTAAGGCCAAATAACCAAAACGTAGGGGAAGCCAAATTCAAATAAATTCAAATAGAATACAAATAAATTGAAATTACCTCCAAATGAAATAAGTTCAGTTTAGTTAGTTAGATCTTTATTTTATACAAATTTAGAAATTTGATTCACCTAAAGCGGAATTCGTATGAAGAAATATGGGCTCCTAGAAGTTTTAACTCTAATTAAATCCTAAGATCAGAAATTCCGAATTCCCCGAATTATTTTTCTAAAGGAAATTCGATTTATTGCACAAGCTGACGCCAGCTATACGGAAAATCCTATTTTACTGACTTATTTTTCTTTTGAAAAAGGTGACTGAGTCACTAACATGTGGGCCCAGGTTCAATGGACTGAGTCCATGGCCCGATCAAAGTCCACCGTGGACTCGGCTCATGAAACAGTGAACGGAAGGGGTGTCTTGCACAGCGCCATCTTGGCAGCGACGTGGCGGTTTCGTCGGCGATGGCGTTAATTAGGCGCGTCGTGGCGCGATGTGGCGGCCTGCACGTCGGCCTGATCTGCGTGGTGGCTTCTTTAGTGAGCTCGCCGTGACAGCGCACCAAATGAAGGCGGCGAGGTGCTCAAAAGACTCGGGGAGGTATGCCGAACCTGACGTGCCACTTTGCGGGAAAGTCATCGGCGCCGAAGGGAGGCGGCGGCGAGGTTCGGTCGTCGACGGCAAAGGGGTTCTAGGGGTCGTTGGGCCGGTAGAAGATGCCCATGAGGATCGCCTTGATGTTGTGAAGCTGATGGTGTGGTCGAGGTGGCCAGAGGAGGCTTGACAGCGCCAGAATCAGAGAAGAACGATGCTTCGGTCGGCGGTGAGAAAACTCGAATTACGGGCGCACGAGAGCGATTGAGGCGAGGAGAGCTGCGGCGTTGGGTTGAGGGGAGAAAGGCACAGCTGGGGCTGGCTTTTATAGGGCGAGGGGAGGCCGAGAGGCGAGGATTGCGCGCGGGAGTCATGGCGGCGACGGCGAACACCGGGTGTGAATGTGGGTCTTTAAGACGGGCAATGGCCGGGAATGAGCGTGGCGATAACGGCAGGCTTGATTGCACACGTTTGCGAGATAAATGGGGGAGGGAATCACGACAATGAAGAAATAGGGACGCGAGGTAATGGCGATCGGGCGTAGGAGTCGGAGCAGGAAGAAGGTGCGGAGTGAGACGACTTGTAGGCGGGCCCACTTGGCGACGGGAGGAACCGGTCGGGCGGAGCGATGGCCGTCCGATTTTGATCGGACGGCCCGCAGCGACGACGCGTGGGAGGAACTGGTCGGACAGAGCGATGGCCGTCCAATTTTAATCGAACAGGCCGCAGCGACGACGGGTGGGCGACGGCCAAGATGGGCAGTGGCGCTGGCGCCGATGGCCGACGCGTGGAGGAGGGGGATCAGGCCGGCCGGACGTCGGCCCAATACTGTGCACAGAGATTTTAATTCATTTTCTAATTGATTTAATTCTAGGAATTCAAAAAGGCTTTAGAAAAAAGCAAATAAAATCCAAAAACTTATGAGAAAATTCACAGAAATTCTCAAGGGCATTCTGGATTTAAATAAAATAACTCCAACTTTTAATTGGTAATAGATTTTGCAAATAAACTATTTTAGCTTTAAAGTATATAAGGAAAAGCTTTTAAAAATGTTAGAAAATCCACAAAAATAATTAAATTTTTATTTTCAACTGAAATTTGAAATTTGGGCTGTTACACTTTACAAACTAATTTGGCTTCGGGGTGTTGTCGGAGGTTGGAACTCCTTGAGCTGGCCTGGTCGGAACTGCGGGTTGCTGCTTCTTTGGATACCTATTGGCATAGTGCCATGTCTCGTTGCAGTGAAAGCAAGTCACTCCTGCAGCTCAGGAAGTTGTGTTCTTCTGAAATTGACATCCTGATGGGTTGTTGCGGAAGCCAGAGTTGTTGGGGCGCTGTGCTGGCACATGTGCTCTGGTCGAGGAAAACTGTAATTTTTCGCACTAAGGTGGCGAAGGCTGAGTAATGCAGGGTTTTGGGAATCCCCCGGAGTTGAACTTCTAGGCCGTCATTCTTCTCTTGTGGTTCTCCATTTCCAAGTGCTTGTCATCCTGTTGGATGGCCTTGTTCACTAACTGTTGAAAGTCGGTGTAATCCTGTGCAATCAAACGAACAGAATGTTCATCATTGAGTCCCTCTAGAAAGCGCTCCTGCTTAGCTTCATCAGTTGATATATCTTCAGGGGCATAGCAGGCCAACTGATCGAACTTGTGTAGGTACACGTTCACAGAGCGGTTGCCTAGTCGCAGAGAGCGAAACTCCTTCAGAGTTATTATTCCTACAGGGATGTGTGAACAGCGGAAGGCCAGCACAAACTCATTCCATGATATCGCCTGGTCCTCTGCGTGAGCTTGGGTAAAATTGTTCCACCATTATGAAGCGAGTCCATTCACCTAATGCGAGGCAAAAAGAACTCTCTCGCGATCATAACATTGGGTAATGTCTAGTTTCTTGCCTATTCCCTGAGCCAATCATCTGCATCCATCAGCTCTGTTATGATGCTGAAGGTCAGAGGGCGCATTCTCATAAATTCTGACAAGTTTTCCCTTGGATTACACAAGGGTGGGGCCTGAGTAGCTGCTGCTGCTGCTGAATTTTGAGCATTGCTTAAGGACTGGGCGAGAAGGTCAATCAAGTGCGTCTGATTCGCTATTATCTGGCGCCAGTCGGATACTTCTGCTGGTGGAAGTGGTGGCTGCGGAATTGGATTGGCCTAATAATCTGCCCGTTGGCCGCTAGCACTGTAATATCCCGATTTTCGTTTGGAGAGGAATTTATTCGGGAGAGAGAACTATTTAAAAATTCGAGGTTTTTGGGGAATTTTTGGACCCTGGGCCTCCGGCCCAGGCTAATGCAACCCTGGCCGGCCAAGAGTGGGCCAAGGAGGAGGGAGGCGCACCAGGCCCAAGCCCAGGCGCACCAGGCCGAAGCCCATGCGCCCCCCACTCCCCTCCCTAACCTAGTCGGCCCCCTTCCCCCCTCCCTCTCCCTCTCTATTCCCCCCCCCCACCAACCACCACCCCCCTCTCCCCAAACCAGCGCCATCTCCTACCCCTAGCGTCGCCTCCCACCCTTGGTGCCGGCCCCTGGTGATCCCCGATGCAGCTCTTCAAGGTTTTCCCCGAAGCCGCCTCCTCCTGCCCTCTCCTCCAACCGGTTTTCGCCCCCGTAGTGGCCAGCCATTAGCAGGGTGGAAGAAGGAGGGAGGGGAGTTCTTCGAGAGGTTGATCACCGTCTCCCTGCGGGTCTTCAAGGGTAACGAAGAGTCTAATTCATTGTTTGATACTGTTTGGAGGAAGAATTGATTGTTAGGATTGAACCGACATGCTGTCGAAAAATTTCCAGAATCTGTCCAGAATGTTGCGCAGCCAGTTTCAGCCTCTTAGAAGCAGATCTGGAGGTTCTCCCCTCCTAGAGAATTGTAGCCATGGTTCTTATCTTTCCATAGCCGCCAAGATCACCAGAATCCGATCAAATAATGAGTTTCGATTATGTCTTCATTTCGTTAATTGAGGAACTGTAATAAATAGAGTTAAGACCGGATGATATTTCTCTCCATGTTATGTTTAGTTAATTGCTACTAGTGGTTTGTTTTAATTACTCCCTGATTATACTCAAGTGAACTTAGTCTTTATTCCTGCCATGCTACTGTTAAAGTTGGTCTCTTTATGTACCAAGAGGAGTTACAGTTTAAATTATTCCGCAATGTGGTTATACGTTAGTTCTTTATGTAGCATCTTGGCTTCCGAATAGCCAGGGTGTTACAAGCACTGTCGCTGCCCGTCCTGGGAGTGGTCACCATCTGCCAATTCCTCCAAAGACTTAGAAAAGATAGAGAAAGAGCTTTAAGGGGGATAAATCTAAAATAGTCCAAGAACCAAACAAACACAAGGCAAAGAACACTTTTCAAAAATAGTTTTTTATTAATTTATTTCATTAACAATTATGGCTACGACAAAAGGGTATTGGTAGCTCATAACTTGCGTCTAAAAGAAGGACTAAAAATAAAGCTAAGGGGCCTCAGGGGTGTATCCTAAGGAACTCGAACTAGCCTCGCCTTCCTTGTAGCGGGCCAACTCCTCCTCTACTGCCTCTAGTTTCTCCTGGGTGGCACGTAGCTCATCCAAGGTATGCCAGTAGGCATGATCCATAGCCTTCGTCAAGTCACCTTGGTGTGTCAACTCTGAAAAGTCCCCATCACTGGCCGAATGAAATGTACTTCCGAGTTGGGTAGGGACGTGCATCGGGTCGTAGTGGAATCCGGTGCTGTGGAAGCGGTGGTCGTAGATGTAGCAAAGTTGGTGAATAGCTTCTCTGGCAGAATCTTGGATACCCTCGGGAAAATCTCTACGCTGCATCGAGGCGTCGAAGATATGGAACTCCGTGTTAGGCTGTAGGTTGGAGTAGAGTATCACTCTACCCTCCAATGATCTTGAGTGCCCACCACGTACTTGTATCCCTGGTAAGTTGGCCTCTCCTGGAAGTGCAGATGCTGCATCATCTTCCAGAGCGCTGCAGCCCAATGTCCGGTGAAGATCCATGGGCAGTGGCGTGTGGTACTTCGACCGTCTACAATTCTGATAAAGAAAAAAGATTAGTAACCATTTTTTAAAAAAACTTGAGAAAGGACACCAGAAAGACTAAAGTATTTTTAGTTTTCAAAAATAAGTCCTTAAGGGTTCTAAGCATTCTATCTAAGGCCACGACCTACAGTTAACCTAGCTCTGATATCACTCTTGTCGAACCTGGGAACGAATGATCTCTGATTCTCTGTGTTTCATACACTAGTCCAGGAATAGCTAGTGTACACAGTCAAACAAAAGTGATAGCAAAATTATGTTGCGTATTTATTCATTGATAATCAGAGTTTATTAAAAAATTAGGCACAAGGCCAAACATAAAAGAACAACAGAAGCAAAGTAAATAGGTAGGTCACACGATTCACCACAGGCAATCGTCTGGGGGCGCAGCCAGTCGTTCTGATCCACATCGTCTTGATAATAAACTTTACCTAAATAAATTTATTCAGCAAGAGTGAGCACAACAACCGTGCTCGCAAGTTACACCCAATTAACAGAGTATAATGCATGCTGGATAATGTCAAAGTAAAAGGGGTATATGGTTTTTTTGCACAAAGCTCCATTTTCATGTTGGAATACCATTACTAAGTTCAAGGAAATCCTTTCAATCGCCGCCCCACCCTCTCCCCTCCACTCCCTCCCCCTCTCCAACCGGCCGCCACCCTTCTCCCTGTAGTGCAGTAATTTTGTTCGTCAGATTTGGGTAAGTTCTGTACGTTTTTTGATCTTCTCACCTCTTAGAAAGTTGTAGCCCTTGATCTTAGCTTACTTTTGGAACCGAGATCATATGATTTGGAGTTAGGGTTTAGGAGATATGGTAGTTTTACCGCGACTGTTCAGGAGAGCTGACGTGATTTGGCATATTTTCTTGTCGGGCTATTATGATTTACTTAGAGGCCGAATCTGGTATTTTCGTCTTCTAGAATTTTGTTCCTGTTGTCTTTATCTTTCTTTTGGCACCAAGATCACTTGATTCCGCCTTACGGTTTAGGAGATATGAATTTTTAACCGCGCGCTGTCCTGTCTGCCTGAGAATTTGGAACTGTCGGTTTTCCCCTCGGTTTTGTCCAAATTAGGGGCCGAATAAGAACCTTCACCCAACTAAGTTATTGTAGCTCTCGACATTATCTTTCCAAGTTGATCAGGATCATTCTCATTGGATCAGTAGGCTAAAAGTTACGCCGTTTTCTTTATTACTGATCTGTATTCTGGACAGACGTAGATGGGTTGTGTTTAGCTGTTAATTAGCCCTCTGTTTTTGCCGAATCAGGGGATTCCGCCAACTAATATTTTGTAGCCTGATCTGTTAAGTTTCAGTGAGAACTGGTTTCAGGTCTTTTAGAGTTACAGATAATTAATAGTGAATTTTCTCGTACAACTGCCTGTAGATTGATAATCTGGACTTTTGGCGTAGAGGTCAAAACGAACATTTGGGCGTGTGGGTTGATTAGAGGGTATCATAGAACTCGTGTAATTATGTTATACCCTGTTATCCTTATTCCGTGACAATGATTGTATAGGCGGTGAAGCGGTGAGTGGAAGGACACCTTCGTTGCTTTCCAGTACGTCACAGCACGGGAGGCAAGTGCAATGTTTAACTTGTGTGAATTTGATGAATGCATGATAATTTGGTAACTTATGAATATTCCTGTGATTTGAGCATGATGTGGTAGATTTCAATACCTTCTTCTGTGATAAATTGAGATGAAGTTCAAGTTATGCATTTCATTCCATGCACACATATTTCCTTTGCTTAGATCACGGGAGTGAAAGCTGGATTAAGTCCCATTAATTCCAATATGGGCATGTGAGACCCACCATTCCAATGTGGGCAGCGTTGACCACCATTCCAATGTGGCAACCGGACACCGTATGAAACGTTCTTCATACGGTGATTGGGTCCGTGCTTTGTGAAATGCGGGCTTAAGTGAACACCGACGGGTGTGTCACTAGTTATCTGCGAGTATAAACATGTGGAAAGTCCATTCTCCTTCAATGCATTCATTCATACCATGCTTTATAAATTCATGGAAGTAAATGAATTACTTGGAAGATTGTTCGATTCGGTATTCTTTGTGAATGTATATGTTGTGCTTCTTGAGTTTCGACTCACTCTTGTTTTTATTTGTTTTAGGTGAATTCCAGTGAAACTGTTGCTAGCGGGAGGGTGTAGTCCAGCACGTTCCACGCACTTGAATAAATCATTCATTCGTTAAAATTCTATTTACGTTTATTCGGTTTAATTATAATGTAATGGATTGTAGTAATTGTCACTTGGAGGTTCATTATTCTCGTTTTGGTTTATTCTTGTTTTAATTTATTGATGAACTGTTATTAAGCTCTAGATTGTTACCTTGATTAATCGTTTCTTTAGCATTGAATGCGATGTTAATCTTAGGAATTGAATAGTAGGTTGGCCTGTTAGGTGACATCTTGTCTTCCGAATAGACAGGGTGTTACAATAACCTTCATTCAAGAATGGTAAAGCATACCCTCATATCACATGGATAACCGCCCAATTTTACCAGAATGATTAACCATCCTGAAATCATTTCCTAAATCATTTTAAAAACAAAACCAAACTATAACTTGGAGTGGTTTTACTCAGCATTTTCATGGCCGTAGATACGGCTATTCGAATAGTGTTACACTCTGAAGAGGTTGTACAAATTTACCCACACAATACGATTTCTCTAGTTTGTTTGGCATCCGTCGATACCACTGCCCACTACCTTGGGTAAGCAGTCTAGAGCACGCGTCAAGGCCTTTACAATGCTCTACTCCAAGGTTATTATGCCTGCTAAGGTTTCACCTCCATTGGGTTAACCACTCGCCGAAAGCCCCCTCTTGCGCCAAATGGGACTACTGTCTAAACGGCACCCACACATCAACATGGCATGAACAACAATGAAGTATTACAAATTATTTGGCCTAGTCCTGCCCATACAGGATATGCGATAGTACAATGGAGCTTAACAAGATGCGGATCGAAGACCAGTCCTTAACCAACCTGGGCAACATTCCACAACCCTAGACTCGACCATGAAAATGGATCGATCTTGTGCATTGACTTGCACCAAACCAATCATCCATTTTGCCCAAGTCTAAACCATTTTTATTTATTTTGCAAGTAAAATTATTTTCTAAAACTTTTATGGTAAGACAATACCATAGACTCAATTTGAATCAAATTTGAAAAATTTTGGCTAAACTCACCAAATTCAAGATTTTGGTCTATGCATTGTCTAAGCATATCATTTTAAAATTTTATTTTAACTATGTTGACAAAGGATAACTATTCAAACAACAACATTGGCCATACAAAGGAAATATATTAACTACGAATTTAAAATAACTGTATAGAAATATGCATATAATAATACCTTAAATTAAAATTAAATAATTTAAAATATTAGGGTCAACATGGTCAAAGTTATAATTTACCTTGCTAGGACTCTCCTTCTAATTCAACTTCCCCGGAGTCGTCATTATCAATACGCGAAAATACAATAAGAACAAACAAATACAAATAAATTCAAATTGAAATAAAAATAAACTCTAAATTAAGTAATTTTAGCTCTGGAAGGTGGGTATTGAATTTATAGGAATTTAGGAAAAAGAATCGACGGATTTGGAGTTCGTTTGAAGGAAAACGAACATCCGAAAGTTTGAATATCACAAGAAGCGATAGAATCCCAGTATTGTTCTCTTCCGAGCACGGTTCACTCTGAGCATTGTTCATCTCCTGCGTACTGGTTATCTTTTAGTACTATTCATCATCAAGTACTATTTATCTTTGAGTACTGTTCACCTTGCGAGTACGCTAGTCGAAAGAGATTTCTACAGCACTGGTCGAAAGAAAGGTTTCGACTACACTGGTCGAAAGAGATTTCGACATCACTGGTCGAAAGAAAGATATCGACTACACTGGTCGAAAGAGATTTCAACACCACTAGTCAAAGGAAGCTACGACTACCTAGTCGACGGAAACTACGACTATCTAGTCGATGGAAGTTACGACTACCTGGTCGATGGAAACTATGACTATCTAGTCGAAGGAAGCCATGACTATCTAATCGACAAAACTACGACTATCTAGTCGAACGAAGCTATGACTACCTAGTCGAAAGGAGCTACGACTACCAAGTTGAAGGGGCTACGACTACGCAGACAAAAGGTTTTGACAACACAGGGCGAAAACAGTTGCGCTCAGATGCAAGCTCGTCGGTGCTACATGCCACGGCGAGCTACACAAAGGTGCGCAAAACGAAGAGCAAAAGACACTGAACCTTATGGGGTACCTTACGACGGCAAAGCACAACAGAGTGGTTGGCGGTGAGGTGGTTTGGCGGCGGCGGAGTACGGGTTCTGATGGCGACGGTGTCCCGATGATCCTCCAGCGAAGAAGAAGTACGCCTGAGGTAGAACAGGATGTGGTGAAACTCCTGGTGTGGACGACGACAACAGAGACCAACGGACGGCGGCACAATCGGCGGTGCTAGGGTTGGCGGTGGAAAAGCTTCGGCTTTGTAAAACCCCGGAATCGAATCGGGAGATTTTAAAAGAAACTGGGGACGAATAGGCAATTAAAGAAATGTAAATTCTTGTGGAATGAGGGGATTTTTGTAAAAATTCAGCAACCTGGGCCGCGGACCGCGGCCCAGGCGGCCCAAGAGGGGGGAGGCCGGCCCAAAGGGGGCCGGACAAGGGGGAGGCGCCCCAACCCTAGCCGCCTCCCCCCACTCCCTCCTCTTCCCCCTAGAGCCGCCACCCCTCCTCCCCATTCCAGCACCTCCCATGTCCCTTGGCGCCTCCCCTTCCCCTTGGTGCTGGCCTCCGGCGATCCTCGGCACTCCCCCGAAGCCAATATCTCCTGCCGTCACACCGGCCGTTCGTCGCCCTCCTCGTGGCCGGCCATTGGAGAGGGAGGGAGATCTTCGGGGAGTAGATCACCATCGTTCTTCAGGTCTACAAGGGTAACGAGGATTCTCACCCGCTGTTTGTAGTTGTTTGTAGGTAGATTGATCGATTAGTGATAAATCGTTTTGCTGTCTGCCAGTTTCCAGTATAGATCCAATCTGTTCAGTCGTCTTGCGCGCCCTGTTTCGGCATCTTCGGAGCAGAATCTCAGGTTTTTGTCTTCTAGAGTTTTGTTCCTCAGGTCGTTATCTTTCTTTTGGCATCAAGATCACGAGATTCTGCCTTACGGTTAGGGAGATATGAATTTTTAACATGCTGCTCTCATGCATCTTGGATCAGGGACTATCGGTTTCTTGGTTTTGATCTAGTTAGAGTCAGATTCAGAACCTCCACCCAAATAGGTTATTGTAGACCGTTAAATTATATTTCCAAGTTGATAAATATAACCTCAATTGGATCAGTAGATTGAAAGTTACATCATTTTATTTGCTACTGTTTTGCAATCTGGATAGATGTCGGTCAGTTGCTTTCAACTATTGTTTAGGCCACTGGTTTGGCCGAATCAAAGAACCCCACCAACTAGAATTTCGTAGCCCGGTGCGTTAAGAGTATTTGAGCACTAGTTTCAAGTTATTATGAGTCACATATATTTAATTATGATTTTTCTCGTACTGCTGATCAGAAGGGCTGAAAATGGGTTAATTAGTTAGGACGTCATTTTGAGCCATTTTTTATGTTTGGTTAGTTAGAGGGTTTTGGTAAAACGCTTGTAGCACGTCATGACTGGTTAGTCTTATTTCGATTAACTATTTGTGTAGGTGGTGGGGCAGTGAGTGGAGGAACACCGTCATTGCCTCCTAACACATCACAGCGCAGAAGGCAAGTACCCTGTCCATTAATATTCAGTGACGTTGTTGCTTGTGATTATACCATAAGACTTGTTTTCATGAGTTTGTTTGTATGCTATGTGTTATTCTCTATTGATGTGTGATAGACATTCATTTCATGAAAATGCATTATGTTCATGCATCGATTCAATTGAACCACGGGAGTGGAAATTTGTAAGTCCCATCAATTCCAGTATGGGCATGAAAGACCCACCATTCCAATGTGGGCAATGTTGGACACCCGTATGAAACGTTCTTCATACGGTATTTGAGGTCCCTGTACTTTGTTAAGTACGGGCTTAAGTGAACACCGACGGGTGTGTCACTCACTATACCGGTATAAGTTGTGAGCAGTCCATTTCTTCATTGCATTATCTCATTTCATTCATATACATATGAGTTCAGAGATATTTTTTACAAGCAGATTGTGATTTGCTTTGTTCTCTTAATGTTTCTGTTGTCTGTTAAAGTACTTGCTGAGTCTTTGGCTCATTCTTGCTTTGTCTGTTTTATTTAGGTAAATGAGGAGGAAGACAAGTCCTTTTGAGGGGTAGTCCAGCACGATGCACATCACCTTTATCAAATAAGAAATAATATTGTTAACTTTCATTCATATCAATTATTTGTTAAATTTCCAAATTTGTAATAATCCAATTTTTGGTATCGCTCATCGTACATTTTATTATGAATGTTTCTACTCCCTCTCATGAAACTGTTAACGTTTGTCGTTGACCTTTATAGAATTTGTTTATTTAAGCCTGTTTACTCTGACTTTGTTGTACATACTTGGTATTTAATAGTTCTTTTAGGTGACATCTTGGCTTCCGAATAGCCAGGGTGTTACAGGCTTTGATTCCGACGAAAAGAAACGAGCAGTGTGGTCGTGGGTGTGGGGACGGGTGTGAGGGGAGAAATGCGAAGGCAGTGCCGCCTTTTATATGGAAAGGAGTAGCCGGATCGTCAGGGTCGTGCGCGGGCGATAATGGCGAATGCGGTGGAGACAAGTAAAGAGAGTTAAGAAGGAGAAACAGTCAATTGAGTGTGGCTGGGAGTGAAAGATGATCATGGCAATTACTAGGCACGATCTCTAGTGAAAATGAATGAATCAAAGCGGTTTAAACGACTGGATCGGCGGCGCTCTATTTCGGCCGAAGGAAGACAAAGAACGATGACGAGGATAACAGGCGGGGTCAGACGGATGAGACAGAGAGAAGAAAGGTTGGTCGAGGCAGGTCGGCGCTGAAGAAAAAGGTCGTGGGCCGGGGAAGGAATTTGGCCCGACCACTGTTTTGGATTTTTCAAGTGCTTTACTGATTTAAAAAAAATCAGATAATTCAAATAGGCTTTAGAAAATAGCAAATAAAGTCCAACAAACATGGAAAAAAATCACATAAATTCCCTAAGTCATTTTGGACTTAAATAAAATATTTTCAGCTCATAATTTGTAATTAATTTTTGCACAAAATTTATTTTGGCTTTAAAATAATTAGGGAAAAGTTTTAAAAGAAAATTAGAAAATTTGATAAAATAATTAAATTTTATTTTTAACTGGAAAACTAAATTTGGGCTGTTACAATCGGACATTGCATTTACCGTGAACCTATTAGAAACGTATAGTGCACCTACCAAAGGCATTGGTAGGGAATAAAGGACATCTTTCGATACCTCCAAGGAAGCAAAGACATTGGTCTGTTTTACAGAAAGAACCAAGACCTATCTATGAATGGCTATGCAGATGTCGGGTACCTGTCGGACCCGTATAGAGCCAAGTCGCAAACAGGCTAGGTATTCCTATGTAGTGGAACTGCAATTTCATAGAAATCGTATAAGCAAAGTCTTGTATCAACTTTGACGAACCACTCAGAAATCATAGCACTGTACGAGGCCTAACGAGAATGTGCTTGGCTTTGGCGGATGATTCACCACATCTAGCATTCGTGTGGATTGAATACCGTATAAACCCCAACTATTATCTATGAATATAATGCAGCATGTGTTGCACAAGTGCAAATGGGTTATGTGAAGAGCCATCTCACAAAGCATATCAACTCCAAGTTCTTCTATGCTCATGAATTGCAAAAGATGGATGAAATTAAAGTACTGCATACTAAGTCATGTGAAAATCTTATAGATTTATTCACCAAATCATTTCTAGCATCTAGCTTTGGAAGGTACATATGTGAAATTGCAATGATGAGACTTTGAGAAGTGCATAATTCAGGGGGGATCTTCATGAACTCATTATTAAAACTTAATCACAGAGATCGAGTACCCAAAGAGTAAATCCTAGAGATTAAATAAAATTGGGTGGATTGTACTCTTTTTCCCTTAACGAGTTTTCCTAAAGTTTCTCGTCGAAGTTTTTTAATGAGACAATTTGTGCAATGCAGTAGAACGTATATCATGTACTCTTTCTCCAAATTTTTTCCACTGGATTTTTATGAAGTTTTGACGAGACATGAACATGTGTGGATGGGTGTCCAAGGGGGAGTGTTGGGAAACTATGGGCTTGGCCCAGCAGCCGGCCCATGGGTGGGCGCCCCATCTGAATTATTGATTTGGCCATGCAGATAAAGAATTGGATTCTAGTAGGGTCTCTAGCATATAAACAAGGAGTACTAGTTATTGTAAAAGGCTGATCGCTTGATGAAGGAATAAAGAGCAGAAAGAAGTCTCCCATATCTTTGTGTTCAATCTACTCTTTTGTACTTGTGCTCTTGCATTTTTCTAAGCGATTCTACCCTTGTTTACGAGGTAATCGTTCGGACTAGACTCTCCAACGACGGTTCCTCAACAAAAATCACAGGCTAAAAAGTGAAAAGGAACATCGCCTGCCCACCTGCCACACAGGCCACAGTCCCACAGCAGGCCTGGTACCTAGCCCACATTCCAGGTCGCACAACCGCGCCACACGGCACGACTGCGCGATCGGCACCCGAATCTTGCCCGATCGTCCGTTTGCCCTCTACTCTCGCGCACGCAGCGAGCAGCGCCCAGCGACGTATATATGCCTGCCCATCATTGAAACGACCCGCATTTTTCTCTCTACTACTTAAAAATTAGAGTTAGTGGTCGTCTATCCTCTCCACCCTCCCACTCATGTCCCTCTTTACTGACATATAGGCCACGTTATCAGCAAACTATCTTCTTGCATCGTGTACTCCATACTCCTCTCCCGGCATCGCCTGCGACGCCGCATACGCTTCCTCCTCCCCTTCCCCTGTGGCCGCTTCCATCGTCCGGATCTGGACGGGCCTCACTTCCTCCTCTCCACCCCTACTTTTCTGCTCTGCTCCTCGCGCCTTAACGAATTTAGATATATTATATCTACTTTAATTGATAAACTATTACACTCATAAGATGATTCTTAGCAACGCACTGGCACTTAACCAGTTACATCTGTGGATATCGTGGGGATATGTGCATGATCTTAGAGTGATGAGTCAATTGGCAATGGCATTGTTGGTTTGTAAAATCTCGCGTTTTCGGGTTTGCATCAGTTCTGTCAGACCACAGGAGGTCGGCCGGTGGAATGGCGGTCGGTGCGCGTGGAAGCGATCCGGCCGACGATGCTTGCGGTCCGACCGCATATGGTTCAAATAGGATTTTGAAGCTGAGCCAAAAATAGGATGTGTAGGCAAGTGAGGGGAGTCTCCTGGATGTGGTCACATAATTTTTGGAGCTCCCAGTCAAAAGTTCTATTCATTTGAAAATTCCAGAAGGTTTTAGATTTTTGAGATGAAAATTTGGCTAAGTCCTTTCGGGCGGTCCGACCGCCGTGGTGGAATCGGTCCGACCGGTCTGAAATCGGTTGGACCGGCCGTATGGAGCGGTCAGACTGCCAATCACTTGGACCTTGGACTTTTTGGCATTGTTGAGATGTGAATGTGTTTTATGTAAGGATTTCAATGCTTTATTGTTGCATATTGCATTGTTGAACTAACGTGGGTCAAGTTGTGAAGAACTTGTTCCCGGAGACGATTTGTTTGTCTATTGCTATGCAGGTGGCTTGCAGGTCAACGACGTCAACGGTGAGATGGATCGGGACTACGCTTGGAGAGCTGAGGTCCAGAACGATCATGGATGCTGGGTGAGGTCGTGTGACTCAAACATGGTGCAGAATGGGCAAGATGGATTGAACGGGCAGTTCGTTGCAGCTGGTTGGATCAGGCGGTGCGGAAGTCGGTGCAAGTCTCTGGGAGGTTCCGATGGGATTCGGACGGGAGAGACTTGCCGACATGATGAGAGTCGCTGATCAACCTACACGTGGTGAAGCAGGCGATTGCTTCAACAGATGTGTGTGAGTGGGTCCCATATGTGTGTAGGCCTTCATGGGAGCCCATTAGTGAAACCCTAGGCCTCTCCTATAAATAGAAAGGGGGGAGATGGAAAAACCCCCCAAGCACTCAAGCCCTTATTTGCAAAATCTCTTGTTAGGGTTAGGGTTTGGAGAGGAGAGGAGAGGAGAGGCTAGGGTTTGGAGAGATTTGATTGTGTGCTCTTTGATTGAGCACTTATCCTCCTTGAAGGAGTGGCTTTCTAAGCAACATCTTGATTCAATCAATCTTTTGATGTTTGCTCAAGGGTGAAGTCTCTCTTGTGTTCTTCTCTCTTTTGATGATTTTGGTGCTTCCTTGATCCGGGTGTTCATGCTTGGTCTCTTGACCAATTTTACCTTGCTATGATGTGTGGGAATACTTCTAGAATCATCTAGATCTTCAATCCCCCAAAAGCAAGTGTTGGATCAAGATTTTTATATTTCTAGGGTTTGAACACTTCTTTGGTTAATCCTTAAGAGATCGATTCTTCGAAGTGGATCTGAACGATCGTCGCTAGAATTAGGTCTTAGATATCCTTAGGGAGGTGTGCTCCAAATTTGGTCAAGTTTCATTGGTCGAATCAAAAGTTGGACCAATTTTCGTTTTGGATTTGGGCTTGGTATTTCGGTTCTGGACTAAATCGGTCTGACCGATTTAGTAACGGCGGTCAGACCGCCAGCCTTCGGACCGCCCGTTAACGGCCGGTCGAACCGATTTCAATCAGTCGGACCGCCCTTTGGCAGCCGGTCAGACCGCCAGTGTCCAGACCAGCCCAGTGAGATCAATTCTCCATATTTGTGTATTGTGGTTAAAGGGGGTAATTGAATTCAGCACAAGGCTTCCTCTGTGCGTTTACTGATCTTCCTAGCTTTCATAGCTAAAGGAGAAAAGTTCGTGTTGATCTTGATTAAGGAGAAAAATTGAGAATCCGCCTATTCACCCCCCTCTAGTCGTCGTTACGGTCCTACAACATCTTAAATAGGAATTAAATATTTAAATGGCTAATCATTACCAATTAGGTAATTAAATAAATCAACAATTACTAGAAAATTTTGTTCACACATACAAATTCATACGAAATAATGTGCATTAATAAACGCCCAATTATACATAATAGTAGGTGGGGAAAAACTACATTCCACTGCAAATATTATGGACCAGTGATATGTCATTGCAAAGTGACATCACTCTCATGTATCACTATAAAATTGAAATCATACTCTTTTATACCACTATTGACAAGTCAAGTCGTGAAGTGGTTGTGCAAATACCATTTTGCTCTTGCTGTCTTCTTCTTTCTCTCACTCTTCCTCAGCCTCCTCCAGTTGTGACTGGGTCGTAGCAGCCGAGGGAGGCAACCATCGGTTGAACATTGAGGCACCAGTGGCGATGTTGATACCTACAGTGACGACAGGATGGTGTGAGGATCGACAACGGAGACGACGCCGGGACGAGGTGGTCGTGCACTCGCGCGATCTCATGATCCGATCCGGGAGGAACACCCCCAGATCCTCTATGTATTCCCCACAAGTCCTTGTAACAATAGCTAGTATACATAGTAAATATATATGGTAACATCTATAAAACGCACAATTTTAATAATAAATATCAGAGTCTATTACAAGAAAGGCTTACGAGCCAAAAGAAAAGAACACAGCGGAAGATGAAGAAGAAGTGGTAGAGCCCAGCTAATTTGTCACAGGGAATCGAATAGGGTAGCGGCTTATAGGGTTATTTGTGCAAAAGCAATGTTTTATTTTTAAATATATGTACAAAGTTCCAAAGAAGTTATTCTATAACTAAAATTTATTTTCTAAATTCTTAATTTTTATAGTCTGATAACCTCTTTACAAAAATTAGTGAAGGATACCCACCTATCATACGGCCAATCGTGCAATTTCTCAATTGGATAAACTATCCAAAATCATCTGATAAAATATTTTGAAATCAAAACAAAAGTATAACTTTCAGTGGCTTTGCTCAGCATGTCCATGACTGTGGATACAGCTATTCGAATAGTTTTACACTCTGCATAGGTGGTATAACTCTACCCACAAGAGATAATTGACTCATAATGTCCGCTTCACACACAATTGTAGGTGTGCGACCAAGTGATTATCACAAGGACTTTACAATGCATCAGCACAAAGTAGTCATGCCTGCTAAGGTTTCACTTCCTTTGGATTGAACTATCCTCCGAAAGCCCCCTCTTGCGCCATGTGGTAATATATAAAAAGTAGATCATTTTGGCACACATACAACCACGGTAAAATGTTACAGATTATTTAGCCTAGCCTACCCCACTCCAGACTTGTAGTAGTACGGTGGAACTTTGCAAGATGCGGCTTGAAAACCAATCCTTAACTGACTTAGACGACTTTCCAATAAAACTCTGGTCTCGATGCTGTGCATAAACTTTCACCATCCAAACATCCATTTCGCCCAAGTGTAAACAAACTTTTATTTATTTTCCAAGCTAAATAATTTGTTAAAACCTCTACAGTAAGATAATACCATAAACTTAATTTAAATCATATTTGAATATTTTGGCTAAAACTCCCCAAATTCAATATTTTTGGTTTAAGCTTTGACTAAGCATAAAGTTTTTCAACATATTCTAGTCCATACTAATGTACCAACTAGATTTTAACTATGGTGTCAAGGAATGGATAATTCAATAGTAGTATTTGGCTATTCAAAGAAATTGGGAATAACTATAATTTAAAACAAGGATTTAAATAACTTGAATATAAATACACATGCAATAATAATTTTAAAATATTGGGATCAAACATAATCAAAGGATGTAACTCGCCTTCCTCAATTAGTTGTTATTATGAAACGGTGTTGAAATTTGACTCTCTGAGGTAGTCGAAATCTATACGCAAAAACAAGCTAAATTCAAATAAACTCTAAAAATTAGTATCGATAGAAAGATATTGAATTTAGGAACAAGAATCGACGGAATTAGAGTCCGTATGAAGGAGAACAAACATTTGGAAGGTTGATTGTCACATGAAATGATAGAAAAACTGAAAATTGAGAAAGAGAGGAATATTTCTAGAATCTCCTTTTTTTAGGAAAAATAAATAGAGAGCGAGTGGCTGACTTGGGAGACCCACTGGCTAGAGAGAGAGAGATAGAAGTTGAGTAAGGGTATGACATGTGGGACCTGATTGTCAGTGACTCGAGGGAAAACACGCAGCGAGCACAGAGAGGAAGGCTCGGGCGGCTCGGGTCCTGCTGTGACGCCGGCGTGGGGAGGTACGGCGGCGCTAGTGACCGGCAAAAATGGAACCTTAAGGGGTCAGGGACCCTTCTTCCTCTCATTTTCCTCTAGTGTACACGAGGGCCACACGAACCATCTACTTTGCAAATGTTTCCAAGGGCAAGTGAGATTATAGTTGTCAATTCCATTTCGGAGGCTATTCCAATTTGCCTCTTGGTATGGAATACGTCGGTACCAGTTCACTCCAGCGTAGCGTATCAGATTTAAATATAATAATATATATTTACCCATAAATATATATGTAATTATATGCACAAATAATTTCACTTGGAATCTCACTTCAAATATATAACCATAGAATAAAAATGACGCATAGTTCAATTACTTTATAAATACAAAGGTCATATGTAGTTAAATTGTAACATCCCAAAATGTGAATTCTGGGATTATGTATTATAAATGCATTAGAGAAATTACTTTGATCATTTGCATATGAAAATATACCCGTGTTTGAATTTGACTTTGATTTAAATACAAGACTTGAACTACAAACAGATAGGAACTAAAAAGGAAATGGATAAAACAAAGTAACAAAAATTTAATGAGAGAATTATTTTGGGCATATTATCCCAGGAGCAATTCACCACAACTTTTATATAAAATCTTCTTAAGAAAATTACAAACTCATAAGAATAGAACTTTGTTCGAATTTTATAGAAATGTACAGAAGGTTTAAACCTCTAAAAATTTTACAGAAGAAACTACATTAGGTCATAAGCCTACACAAAATTTGAACTTCATTTGAGTAGTAAAGAAAATTAGGCAAAAAATTAACAAAAAATCAAAACATAAAACCTAACTCACCCTCTCACTCTCGCTGATTAGTGGGCCCCGTTTGCAGACCGCTTCGTTGACCTCCGCTCAGTGCGCTAGTGCCTACGCCAATGCACCACTCACAAGCTCTCCACCATGCATGTGGTTTTCGCCAGCGCCCACCGTTTTGCCACCGACCAAACCTACCTTGTCGCCTTGCCTTTACTCCGCGCCTATCCCTGCCGTGGTCGCACCTCGCTCCTGCCCGTACGTCGTCAAGACATCCAATAGCTCTGCTACCCTTGCCCAAGCTCTCCTCGTCTATCTTCGCCCTCTCCGTCTATATAAAGGACACCTCGAGCTTCCTTCTTCTTTTTCCTCACCAGTGCGCACCTCCCCTCTCATTCTCCTCCACTCAATCGAGCTCTAAAGCTCGCAGAGCGTAAGCCCTAATTCGGTCGTGTGCTGCCACCTCCATTGCTGATGAACTGAAGGGTTCCTAGTCAATCCTATCGCATCATCTCATGTTCCAGGGCATGAGTATTCGTTCCTCTCACTCGATTTCACATTTGATCCTCAGGAGCTCCTGAATCACCCCTTCTTCCTCGTCTCTAGCCAGAACAGCCACCTCAAGCACCGTCAGAGATCTACTGCACCACGGATCGATTCCTCACAACAAAATCATCATCTGACCACCTTCAAGCTTCCCCAACCGTCAATCGAAGCTCTCCTTCAGCCAAACATCTTCCCCACGTGAAGCTCCATGCGCCGCCACTGCTCACCGTCGACCAGCCACCTCCAACCATCTTCGGGCTCCCTCCTTGTTCTTGTATGACCCTAGTAGCATGTATATGCTTATGCACACACTCATTTGTTGAGGGAGTTGCTCCTTCACATTGTCGTGTATTGCCGGAGCTGCGCCGCTTAGCTCCGTCGCGCCATCGCATCAGTCCACCTCCGGCCTCGCCATTGGTGCCGGTAGGTGCGCAATAACCAGAGCCCTATCTAAAAGGATATGGGGGACGGTGCAGGCTCCACTTCCCCCTCGCAAAAAAATCCGAACAAAGCAATGTAGCCACACATTTTATTTATAACAAATCAGAATTACACAACAAACACACATAGCCGTCGCAAGAGACTAACGACGAGGCCTTTCCTACACGTCACATGACAATCTCTTCAAGTGATACAATAAAACAAAAATCAACGACACGTTACAACCCCACACAAACAATACACATCGCAGCCCGCGGCGCTAAAGCACAAAGTCCCACTCCTCCGTCCTAACTGCCAACGCAAGAAGCTCCTCATCAGATGCCTCGGCAGCCACAAGGTGCTGGTACTCCCTCTCCGCATCGAACAAAGATCATGAGGACTCCCCTGTAGTAGCCTCTGGCGGCGAGGTGGCCGAATCGGTAGATGAGGCCACCGGGTACTCCGTTGCAAAAGCAACCCCCCTTTGCTCCCAGAAAGCGCGAATCTAATTGCGTGCCCTAGTAGCCTTGCGCTCCTGGAAGAGTCAAAAATGCTCCATCGACCCCTCCGAATTAGCCAGCTTCCATCACTGCCATTTCGCGTCATGATACACGACACCTCGATAGCACAGTTGTAGAGGCCAGATGGAGAGAAGATTCCATTCATCCTTCGTACCACGCGGGGGCACGATGACTTTTATCATCCACCCTCCGGGAGGGTGAGGCCCCCATCGAGCGGCGCGTCGGAACCGAACCGACCAGGCCTAAGCAAACCAACAAGCAAAACTATAAACGACGCAACCACAGACTCCAGTGCAATGAGATTTGTAACTGTCTTTTCATTCAAAATCAGAGGTCATTACAAAAAACTGCAACCCCTTCCAGCAATCGGAGGTCATTATAAAAAACAGCAACCCTCTCCCACCAACCTCCGCTCGGGCACAAGAGTCGGAGCGAGGTAAAAAAGATAAGCCTAGCACCTTTGTTCCCATACGCAGCCTTGGTCGCAGCCTTCTGCTCCATCACGAGGCGAAGGGAGTCCATCACTGCCTCACGGCCATACGGCACCCAGAAGGCTTGAGAGAAGGCCTTTGTTGCCTTCCACACAGGTCGATGCTCGGCAGCAATCTCCGACACTGGGGCCACAGGCAAGGAGCGCACGCCGAAGGCATCAACATGCCCGCATCCAGCCCTCTGAAGTGACACGAAGCTATCGTCCAAGCCGCCTTCGCGCAATGGTCGCTATAAGCTCGCTCGGTGGGTAGGTGGATCTCCCCAGCGCACTGGAGACGGTCGAGCATCTGGTCAATCTGCGTAGGGGTATGCTTCCGAGGTGGCGCCACAGCTCCGAGCTCGGTCACAACATTTTCCAGCGATTCCATGGCATCCCAGGTAATACACGACACCGTCTCGGAGAACTGATGCTCCGCCTCGAGATCCTTGCGGGCGCTCTTAAGCGTCTGCACCTCCTCACAAAGGTCGTAGCGCTCTTTCTCCAGCTCAGCAACCCGCGCCTCCAGCCCCTTTGCCCTTTCAGCGAGAGCCAGGCGCTCGGAGCAAAGCGACTTATTTCGCGCATTCTCCGAGTAGACCCGCTCTTGAATCTGAGCATAGCCGCGGCGAATATCCCCCTCGAGTGCGCAGGACAGCATCAGGGTCTATGCGAAGTGCACCTTCATCAACCAAATAATATATATACATTAATGAGCGAATAAGGAAAAGATCGTCCAAACTTACCCTAGCGGTGTTTGCCTCGATCGACCTAAACATCCGATGAGTAGGCAGGCTTTCGAAGAGCCGCTCCACCAACGATGGCGTGGCGAAGCGAGCCACCTCCTTGCACACAACGGCCACACCAGGACTAACCTTGAAGTCGTTGGTGCACAGCGGACCAAGATCCGCTGTAACGGCGACCCTGGAGGCGCAAGCAGCCGGGGCCACCTCCTCCCCAGATCCCTTGACGTCGGAGCTCTCGCCAACCCCACCGTCGTCAGAGTCGCCTTCCGACCCCCCGGTGTCAGAACCACCACCCTCGCCATTTCCGTCGCTCACCGCTAAAAAAAAGGAAACAAGAGTCAGTACGGTAGCGACGACCAGAAGAAATGTAACAAGAACCTACCAATCGCATCCTGAGCAGCGACGGGATCCCCCACCAAAGTATCCTCGGACCCCCGACCGTACATGTTCGAAGGAGTCCCAGCAGAGGACTGCTCGAGAGCTAGGCTCGCCACACGAAATGAGTCAGCCACCCTAGCCGCCCTGGTGCCCATGGTAGCGGGCACCGGAGGAATTGCTCGTGCCCCCGAGGAAGAGCCTATCGAGCTCACATGCTTGACTCGCCCCGCGGGACCACGAGCCAACTTCGGAGGGCGTATCGCCAAATCCACCCTCGCGCAGTGGGAGCCGCCATCACCCGTAGCTCCAGCACACTTCAAGGGCACCACGCCAATCGGCCCCATGGCGTTCAGCTCCTCCGGCACCCGGTTTTTCTTCTTCCTCCCCTCGTCAGGGTCAGGTCGCTCCACCAGGCGGACAGCCGGGTCCAAGTACGCACGATTCAAGCGAGGCTCCCGCACCATGATCCCCCGCTTCACGTGCTCCTCCCCTGTATAGGGGCCCAGGAGCTGCTCCGCAACCCAGTAGCCTCGTCGATGGGTAGCACTGCGCGACCCCCTTAAGAGAAGAAATATTTATATGAATAATGGGCGGTAGGCATGCATGCGACTAGACGAGCGAAGCAGTCATACTTACCATCCTCGCCATCTGACAGATCGAACGAAGGGACATCGCCCTTCGCCGCACCAAGTGTGACATTCCATCCCTGCGCAAGCGGACATAGCTGAAGAGCACATAATTCCTCCACAAGATCCCTCGTGGAGAGCCTCCACGTCGCAGTCAGCAGCTGCTGCAAAAGCGCCTCCTTCCTCGACGTCAGCTCGATCTCTGGACAAGGAATGAGCTGGATAGGCCCTCCGATAGACCATAGGCTGTCGGCCGACGGGGACTTGTGCTAAAACCACCTCCGCGTCTAGTCCGTCTCACATCTATTTCGAGATGCGGGAGCCGGCAGGTACCGAAGGCAGCGCTTCGGCTGAAAATTAACTCTCCCAAAATTAAGCGTCTCATCGGTGTCCTTTTTATTCTTCAGCTGACACTGCCCGTCTTGAAGGTACGCGAAGAGCCGACCCTCCCCACTCACCCCGGCTGACCGCATCACCCACTCGAACACACCGAGTTTTACGATCGAGTTGGGCGTCAGCTGTGCCAATTCCACCCGATATAGCTGAAGAACGCAGGCCACTAGCTCCACACAAGGGAACCGAAGACCGGCATCAAAAAAGCAATGAACACGATGGCCTCGTCCTTCCGGGGCTCCGGCACCGTCTCCAAATCGGGGGCTCGCACCAGCGAAAGCTCGGTTATCTTGCCCTCATCCCGCGGGGTGCGCAGGACTTAGGGAGTCACCGACGAGCAGCCAAGCTCGTCGGTGTAGACCACAGACCCTCCACCATCTCGAATGCGCTTCGTCATTAAGCCGCGCTGAAGACGGGCGTCGAAGACACTCAAAGGAGGAGCATACAAGAATAAGAGAAGCTAGGGTTTTCAGGATGGAGCCAAATGCCAGGGGGACAGCCCACCCCCGTATTTATAGTCGTAGTAGGCCCGCGAAATGACAAGGTGCAGAAGATGAAGAGCCACGCGCCAATCGTCCATTGACATGTGTGCCATAACCGAAAACACGGTTAAGTTATGTTATACCGCACAGCGCCCGAACAAACGTCGTCAAAACACAAAACCCGAGCAGGCACAATCAAGACCGCCGGTGAACCAATCGAAGGTGGCTTAGGGTTTTCGGCAAGAAGAAGCACAAGTGGTTCCACTAAAACAAGAGCAAACCAAGGAGCAACACGCCGCGGCGGTGGCGAAAAAACGCTTCGCCAAGCCTAAGGGGATGGTGTGTCTGGACCCTTCGGGAAAGATAGCGCGATTTCAGCCTTGACGAAGTAGGACCTCGACCACAAGGGGCTTGTCGTGGGGGCGGACCCACCTGCCCCAACGACCCAGCGAAATCCGCGGGACAAACCCTGGAACCCACGAGCACGGAGGCCCCCCGCCCGGGGGGCACCAGGAGTCCCTTCGGGGATGCTCCGGGAAGGACTCGGAGCTCCCCGAAGTCCCGAGAAGCCCAAAGCAGCAGGCCCTCCGGGACCACCTCGCGGAAGGTCTGAAGCCGTCCCGAAGGGTCCCTGGGGGACCGCGAGGCCCGGAGCAGCAGGCCCTCTGGGGCCACCTCGGGGAAGGTCCGAAGCCGTCCCGAAAGGTCCACGGGGCACCGCAAGGCCCGAGGCATCAAGGCCTCCGAGACCACCTCGGGGGAGCCAGAGAGGGCTTGTGGCCATTTACCTCGGGAGGCCCAAGCACCTCTTCGGCATGCTCCAGGAAAAGCCCGAAGGTGAAGCACTTCAAGCGCTAGTGGATCGGGTGCACCAGTCAGGCGAACCAGGCCCAGGAAAACCCACCATGGGCCGGAGCCTACGCGTAGAGGGGGGAGTCCCTACAGCCCCTACACGTATAGTACCTCTATATGGTTAGTATAGTAATGTAAGTACCCTGTTTTAGGAGGCTATAAATAGAGGTTTGCCCCCTCATATAAGGGGGGTGAGATTCAGGTTTTTGGAGCAATCAATGCACCCCTTTTTCTAACAACTGGTCCCTTCTCCTGAGGATCCTCTTGTCCCTCCGAGTACACAGGGGGTCCCCCTCTCTTACTGTTTAGCCCTCTCTTTTTTTTGGCGACGACACTTCCTGAGGCTTTACTCACAACTCCAAGATTAATGATCTAGACCTTATTGGAAACTACTAAAAATTCCTACAACTTTCCTAACTAGATGCAATCCTGATTCCAGGCGTAGATATCTCAAATCCCCCCGTAAGGTTCTGCAGCACAGTTCAACGAACTAGAGCATCACACAATATCTACCCCCGTGATCAAACCAATCTCCAACGTGATTAACTATTACTCTATGATCAATCTAGGGATTATCATGTTGTTACCCACAAAAAATCAACGAAGAACGAAGATGGGATCTGAAGCCCTAGGTTTTCACTCTCTTCTTCTTCCTCTCCTTCCCTCTTCTTCTTTCTTCCTCCTTCCTTGCTGATCTCCCTTGCTGGTCTCCTCTCCTCCATAGCAGCAGCAGCACACGAGGAGTTGGCTAGGAGTAGAGGAGGGCGGCTCGGTAGTGGGAGGCACAAGGGAGGGAGGTGGCCAGGGTTGGAGGGGGCCGGCAGGGATGGGAGAGCGCAGCAGGGGCATTCCTAGGGTCCTATTTAAAGGCCAAGGGGCTAGAGGGTCGTGATTTGGATATGATAGGGTTTTAATCTATTCGTGTTTGTTGTAATTTATTGTTAATTAAGGTCCAAATTGATTGTTAGAGTAGTTGAAGTGATATTCTAGACTCGGTGTTGAGCCGGGATGTTCCAGTGCCATCTCGTATCGTGTGTTTTGGCCGATTTGTTGAATGAAATGGTTCAACATCTCATAAGAATATTATCATAATATGTACCACCTCATCCAAGACAAGCTGATTTCATTCACTCAACCAAACATAGTAACAAAGACATATCTAGTACCATCTCATACAGGTACCCTCCCTAGTTCACCCAACCAAACAACCCTTACATCCTGTTCTTTTCCTCCCGGTCACCAACTCACAACAATGGAACAGACCTGAATGTGGTTGGTGAGCCCAGTCTAGAACCAATCACTAGCAACGCACTGTATAGTTATAAATTACAAATACTCAAATCGAGTATAGCCTTTCTCTTTCACTTCGTTTTGTATATCGTTTTCTGTATATAAATACAAACATGAAACGTGCTTATGGCCTTAGCCAGACACTCAGATGCATGAATAATATACAGTTAATTAGCCTTGTGACTCGTAATTCCCTTCCTATGTCCTATATATCATCCTACTTATAATCCCAGCTAAACTCAGGAGAAGCTCAAGTCTACAGGTGGGCTCTGTACACTCGAGACCTTCTGGAAGGAATCTCCTCGCAGTCGCAGGTCCACTGGGGTTCCATGCTTCATGAGCCATGATGGACGCCAGATGTATTCTACTGATTACCCAAAATCCCTCTTGTTGGTGCTCTTATTCATTTGGGAGTACTGCCCATCAAGAAGTGTAGGGTGGTAACTTGATTGCGTCTCCACCTTTCTCTCTCATGTCCTTTATAAAGAAGAACAGACAAAAATGCTGTACACACAACATAATCTATAATTGTTTCCCGTCAAGTATTTAC
Organism: Hsuehochloa calcarea; assembly: GCA_036346395.1. Taxonomy (NCBI): domain Eukaryota; kingdom Viridiplantae; phylum Streptophyta; class Magnoliopsida; order Poales; family Poaceae; genus Hsuehochloa; species Hsuehochloa calcarea. The sequence continues at coordinate 60,902,270 of CM070594.1, read as the reverse complement.
TTGATTTCAGAAATGCTCCTTGTGGAACTCGAATTTTGTGGTGCATTTCCCATTGAATTCGTGGCAAAGTTTGCTAAGTTCTTGTGCCAGGACTGGAGCTCCACAGTAGAATACACCTGTATACAACAAAATAATTTTTATCTGTAATTAACTAGATAGAATTTGAAAAATACTAACTCAGCCCGAGTTGGGTCTTCTTTGCAGCTTTGCTCATTGATGTGCCAAAGCTGAAAGAGTGTAACGGTCTGGAATTTCAAATTTTCTCCTCTCCTATTTTCCATAGATATCTCATTGAAAGTTTTGCATCTTTATGTGCTAGTCTGTGCAAATAATAGGTCTAGCATAGATATACAGCGATAACTTTTGAAAAGGGTAGAGAAAAATTCTTGTTACAAGAATGTCCATGACTAAAGGAAATCAAAATAAATTTTAGTTAGACTTATAATATGTAGACTAACCTATCTTGGCATATGGATGCTTGGAGGCAATTTTAGATAGGACCTTTTTCCAATTTGGTCTTGCAAAATGTGTCCGGACCTGCAAAATGAGTGCACTAATAGTCAAATGGAAGTATTAGCTGCATATTGGGACAAGGTAAATGTGCATTTTAAAAAAAAACACTTTATGCTAACAAATAGTGAGGTAAAAACTTAATATTTCGATACAATGACTTTACAGCCTGACTGAAGCTGTCAATAGTCTTATCAGTACTTACTCTAGTTCCAGAGACGATGTCAACACCGTTCTTTGCATGGTTCAGAGCTTGGAGCATAGTGATGAGTGCTGACCGAGCATCCCCTTCCTCATAAACGCTTGTGAGGTAATTGTGCATCTCAATGATATTCTAGCATGGATCAAAGGTGACTGTAAGTACAACTTCACAAAGAACGTATCGCAAATTTCTGTAGATAACAAATTGCACTGCAAAGAGAATTGGCAATTGCTTGATATGCTTACCCTTTGATCCAACTCAGCAATCTCATTCATGACTCCTTTGAACCAATCAAAAGAGCCTTGCTCACGTGTCACCCAATAAAAGTAAGCATTTGTGGTCTTTAAGACCCTCTTTGTTCCCGAGGTAATACTGATAAGTGTGCCCAGATCAACATGTGGCTTATTACGACCAACTGGTGGGTAAAGATCAGTAGAAGCATCCTGCAAATACAGAGAAATATATACTTGTGAGTGCAAAATAAACTATACAAAGAAAATAAGAATGATAATACTATTTCACTAACGATATGGGGTTATATAACATACCTCCTCTTCCTCCATTTTGATGATGTTGTTGAGCAGATCTTTCAATATGCTGATAAAGGGTGTTGCACCAATTCCTAATCCAACAAGTAGTAAAACATCATACTTGCTGTAATCCTGAGCAGGAGAACCATAAGGTCCATCGATCAGAAGCTTGGGTAGGCTGCATTGCCAAAAGACAATATTATAAACTGTGAAGTGTCCACAAAGCATAACGTTAACTGCTAAACACAAGGGGTGTTCATACGCTTTCTTAGTTGTCTCATCTGCTCTAAGAAGGCCGCTTTTACCACCAACTGGGGGCTCGCAAGCTGCGGCAAATACTCTCTTGAGCTCTCTTGTCCAGTCACCAAGTTGTCGAACATGAATGCTGAGATAGTCATCCCCAGGTGCTGAAGTAATTGAGAAGGGATGCCTGCAAGATACAAAGAAGTGTTCAAAGTTCAATGGATTGCATTGAGTCACATTTTGAAGGTATAAAGTGTACAAGAAATTCGGTATTATCTATACTAGAAGTGGCATCCATCATACACAATTCAATTAAAATTGAGAGCCGCGAGTACCAATGTACCATTCAAAGGGAGACACTGCTGGACATTGAACAAACATATATTGTCCGCTCTTGTAACGGAATGTGGGAGGCTTGGACATTTGCAACGTCAAAACATTACCAGGATATATGGCCACCTGCAAAGAAACGGTACTAAATTAGTACAAGGCACAAAGAATCGATGCTCAAGTTTCTATTTTTTTTTTTGGATTGACCTTCAAGAGCCGGACAGAGTAACTGCCAGACCTGAAGAACCTTAGAATCCTCTCCCCTACATACAAACAAACAGGCACTGCAAGATACATCCATGTCTGCATCAAAGGAAAAACTATAAGAATCTTACTAATCCAACTTGTTTCAGGTACAAAGAATGAAGACAAATACATAAATATCTCACCGTTCTTCTGTACCAGACATGAATGAGGTACAGGCACTCGCCATGAACAATGAGCGCCAGGTACACAATGATGAACAAATGATGAGAGTACCAGAAAGCATTGAAGCCAGTAAGTTTGTCGAATGGTCTTGGAAGCTTCACCAAACTACGGCGGAACCACCGGGTTGCTAAAGTAAAAGCAATTATCATGCACACAACCATGATTACCCCAGTGATGCCCTCTGCTCCTTTGACCAATGTAAGATATGTTGGCTTTGTTTCCCCAAAATACTTGCCCAATGGAGCATACTTCTCATCTGATGAATCTATAAGCCGTGGGAAATCACATACAAGGTGGTTCCCTGCATGGACGATTATACCAACCACAATTGCTGCTGCAATAGTCTGCCATTACAACAAAATTGCAATTTCTTGTTATTGATTTTGAGTTGGCCAAATAGACAACAATAATTCATACGCTACATAATTCTCATTCCCACGTCTAAACATGAAGTGTTTGGTCAACTTTCTAATCCACCGTTCCCATATGAACCTTAAAACCCTAATACTTTAGCAGAATGCAATATATGCTTTTAGACAGGTATTTTGAAAGCCGTATATACAGCAATTAAAATATGTTAACACCTGAGTACCCTTTTTATTCTGTTGGAGACGTGCAAATCAACCTCACTTGCAAATCAAATCTAACAGCCTACCTCTACATGCACAGATAATGCAAGTGTGCATTCACATCTTTCAGGGCCTAAATTCATTGATTTAAGTACTAAGATCACTGGACTATGAAAGTCTATATTTAAGTGAAGAGATGGGAATGACATACAAAAGGCTAACCTTGTGGAAGTTGATATTGTCATCAAATGGTAATGCTCGTGCAGCCCTTGTACTTCGCAACCAGGTAATGGTGTTACGGCACACTGGCAGGAGGATAATCGCCATATTCAGCTTCAAGGTTTCAGCAGCGCCTTTTGCGGTTGTGACGCAATAGCCCATCACATTAAAGACATACCGGTTACGGTACTGTATGAACTTCCAGGTGAACAGTCCAGCCATTATCCCAATCCACAATGCAAGCACCCATAAGCGTTTCCAATTGTCCTCCAAGTAGTAGCTCAAAGTGGTGCTTATTTTGCGGATTGGACTCTTCTTCCTTAGCCCTGCCAGGTTCTGGCTCAGTGCTTGGCTTGTGTAACTTAAAGCTTGACTGTAGTTCATGTAGGTGTCCTTCTGCAATAAAAGTGTCTCCAATTGCCACAGCTGCAAAGCCAACAAGAAACAGTGTAGTTTTCAGAACTCGTGAATTTTACATTCCATTGATTCAATAACAGTGATCGCATTTAGTTGATAAAAATAATAGCCTATGAACAAATGATAGTTAAAAAAAAAAAAAAAAAAACTGGTCCCTCGAGCAGGAATATCACACTTGTAATGCAGAGGCGCATAAGCTCACTCACTATGCATGTAATACTAATGGAGGATACTGTGCATATACTACAAATGGAGGATACTGTGCATATACTACAGGAGTTCAGGACCTCCCGATTTGATCAAGATTAAGGATGATGTAACTATTCCAAGACACGTGTGTATTATTCCTGAAATAGCCCCTATTAAATACTCCCTCCAATCACAAAAGTGTGACGTTTTGGATATCGACACGGTCCCAAAACACAACTTTGATCATCATTTTCTATTGTAATATATTTACATTTACAAAATCTAATAAAATATGTTACGAAAGTACTTTCGAGACTAATCTACTCATATCATTTTCATGTGTTTAATCTCAATATTCATAGAGGTATCGAGAGCCAAAGTTGTTAAAATTTGACTTCATGTATGCCAAAATGTCACTCTTTTGTGATTGGTGACTAGACAGAGTATTTCAATATCAAGGTTCTAAAATTCGGTAACCAGTACTCGACAAGTCACCCATCTAGTAGTGATTATACAGCATAATCGGTCCGATTATGCGGTATAACCGGCAATTACACGGTAACGGGAAGGGCACTCGTTACTTGTATATGGTCTAGTAGACCCATTTTTACAACATTGTTCAATATGCATATAAACCAATGTGGAACTAAACTCTTTCTCAAGCTTAACTGGCCATTTTATTCAAACAAGTATTAAATGGCTGTTTACTCAATGACAGAACTTAAGGGGCAATTTTGTCACATGTCGTGTGTTGTGAAATCCATTCCTACATGACAGATTTGCTATACCAACTCACCAATGTATAGTCAAGTTCTATCTCACTTCATTTAAAAAAGAAGCATCATCTTACTGGATCATGTAAATTTAATTAGGCAAAATTGGCTACAGGACACCACAATTTTGTGTCATTGGCTGTAGGACACTCAAATTTTGTATCTTTATAGAAAGAAACTACAAAAATACGTCCCTTTGTTGTAGGACACTCTACTGATTAAAATAATATATCCGACTTGGAAAGGAGAGAAAAGGCCTGGCCTGCAGGATGCCCTATTTGGCCCTTCATCTAGACACCCTTGTCGTTGCTGCCTGGCGCGGGTGCGGCGTCGCCTTCGGTGAGCCTGGCAGCCCTCCTGATCTCCACGAGCCACACATTGGCCTCGTCGGCCGTGTCGCACACTCGCCGGAGCACAGCAAGCATCTGCTCATCGCAGCCCTACATGACGAGCCACCGTGGTGACTCCAGCATGGCGAGTGCGGTGCTCGGGAGTAGCAGCCTCCCACAGCCCGTCGATATTGTCAATCTCAACCAACAATAGCCTCCCGAGCCCGTCGCCACTAGCAGGGACCCCGAAAGGATTGTCAGGTCTGCCTTTGCCACCGCTGTCGCAGTCGTCGATGGACAAACGGAGGAGTTTACTGTTGTTGTTCTTTCCACGTCTAAATCCAAGGGCAAGAGGAACCACGAGCCTCGTGTGTTCCGCTCTGTGCTCGCCTCTGGCGGAGGCGGCGGTGGCGAGCCGAGGTGGGCCATGCTTCATGCGGTGGCCACGCCGCCTCCACCGCCCGGACAAACGGTGGTCATGTCGTGTCCCGCGGGCCCCGTCCTGGGGACCGCACCACCGCCGATGAAGCTCAGGCCGCGCGCGACGGCAGCGAAGATCGCGTCAACGTATGACATAGTGGAGCCGATGTCGAACTTGTACGTGAGCGTGGTGAAGGCGCATGGGTTCCCCGTTTCGCCCCAAACCCCATTCCACGCACCCGCCACGGTGCGGCGCTAGCTTCATCCCTTCGCCAAGACGGCGCCGGCTTCCCACCCTGCCGCCTCCGACTTCCTCCTCCTCCTGCCTGGATTACCACCCTCAGTTCCCTCGGTGGTGGTGCGCAGGAGCTCCATGGCAACCTCGTTGGCCTCGATCTAGTGATGGTGAAGTTCAACTCCCTCGGCGGCGACATAGCTTCGTCAACTACCTTGGCATCGGGCAGCTCCCTTGGTTGGATCCGACTACAGAGGTGCTCAGCGATGGAGGTACCAAGGTAGTCAGAGTCGAGATCCTAAGTTGGATCGATTTGCCTTCGGTAGGATCAAATCGTTGTATCGAATCGTAGAATCGGCAATTCTACGGAATTGTAAAAATACACATATTTAACATCTATACTATAAGTTTGTATGATTCTTATATGGTTTACCACTTGCATGTTCCTTAAAAGCAGCTAGACATACTCCAGGAATAAAAATAGCTTATCATTATCAAGCTCATGATTACTCATGCCATAATATAGATATTTGTACTAGCATTACCACACTAATACAATATTTTGCATGCTCCTTGTTTATTTATAGTTTCATTTTCAGAAATTAATATCAACAAATTTTGCTTTAAAACAAAATATCAGCAAAGCCTGGCCTCTAAAAAAAAATTTGCCCTAAGTCTCTACGAGTAGGATCGACAGTGCGATTTGGATCGACAGGCTGTCGTGGGTTCGTAGAATCATAAGACTCTAAGAGTAGGATCGTGATTCTAACTACCTTGGGAGGTACTAGAGGGGCCAGTGCTAGAGCGGAAGAAGACTTCCTGGAGGCTGTAGGGGAATGAGTAAGAAGGGAAGGGTATGAAGGTCATTTTGAAGTGTTTGTCTCCCAAACAATGATAATATTATTATAATAGTCTTAGTGTCCCACAGCAAAAAGGCACAAAATTATAGTGTCTTTCGGCAAAGAGATAAAATTTAGATGTCCTACAGAAGGCAATGACACAAAATTATGATGTCATATAGCCAATTTTGCCATTTAATTAAATTCAAATACTTTCTTGATGATAAGATGCTTACTTGTGAAGTTTACTTGGGAAAAATACAAGGCGGGTTGGCATTACACATCAATCCAATGGGCAGTTGCACGATAAACATAAAGTCCCACCAAACTCAGGTGTGGCCCCCTCACTCGTTTTAATTGCATCCGGTGGCGCACATGGCTCGTATAACCGTGCTATCCAAGCAAAAACCTTGTAGAATGTGCACGTAATAATTACTTCTAGAAAGTGAGCCTTGGACTTGCATCACCTGGTGGTGTACAAGCATTGGTCTGGGGATGGTCTCCAGTTCACAACAAATTTGGCCTAACACGACACATGACATGGCAGCACAAAGGCTACTGGCCGCATGGACCAGCTAAACACACCAATACCTTGTCAACTAAAAAGAGAAGGAAAAAAAGTAACTCCACGGTCATTTGAAACCCGGAATTATTATTTTTTCCCCAAATCATACCGGAATTAAACTGTTTCCTGGGAGAAAAAACCATGAAATTCATAGGTTTCAATGGACCCTACATTCCTACTAGTACACGGGTCAAGTCAATCGTTGTTGCTACCCAGCTTATATCAGCTTGCCAAACCTTGCACCTGAACGCACGACCGAAGAGTCATGATGGAACGTTTCTGCCTTTGGAAGTGATGGGGCAATGAGCCGTGGACGGCAGGCAAGGATGGCATTGAACCAGGGGAACGAGGCAAAACAGTAATGGATGCGAGCTGGTCCACAGCTGCTCAACAACTTCGATATAAATGACGATGGGCAAGAAGTTTGTATGGGATGACCAGCATCATTTTGTTGTTGTGACTGATGCATTTCGTTGCAAGTAGTTGGGTCCTTAGTTGTGACGGGCAAAATTTTAGTGCAACGATCGTATCTTGGCCGGTTGAGGGGCACCCATCACCGAGCAATGTAACAGAAAAATAAAAATGTTGATATTGATACGGCTGTATATTTTATACTACTGGTACTCCACTACCTTGCCGAAACAGGCAACCCTCTTGGTTAATGTAAGCAACGAAGGTTCACAGTACAACTAAGTGCATTGGTGACCATAATAGAACATGAGTTCATTGTAAAAATGCACTCATCTCTACAGGCTAAACGAGTAGCAGTGTTGTCCAGCTACAGTAGTGTTTCTTTCCTTACTCATTTTTATTGCGTAAAATTCTTATCAAGTGACAGATGTTGCACACCAAATTAAAGCAAAGAGCTTACCTCAATGTAGCCAAGTCCTTCGGGGTCAAGTTCCTCCATGATCAAGGCGGCATACTCTTCCGCTTGCTCCTTAAGCCTCGACAGCTTATTGGCTGATGCGCTCAACATAATAATCTGGGAGCAGTAGAAAGCGAAACATGAATTAACTGAACACGGTCTAACATTTTCCAACCTCAAGAAAGTAACCCTGAACAGCCAAAACCTGAAGTGCCGACTCGACCACTTTAATCCTTTTACACAGTGACATCAGTAGTGAAAGGCATCATCTACTATCTACTATCTCCAATCCAAAAGCTACTGTACTTACCTGGCCTTTCAACGCAGCGGACCAGAAAAGGCTTTACTGGGCGTGACAGAAATGCCCCTCAACAACCGCTTTGCAGACCTCTCTCTACGCCGCAGGATTTTACCGAAACACCCTCACACGTTCTAGAAAGCTGGCCTTTTCCTAAAGGGCTAAAGAAAACGAGAGTCCCTAAACAGGCAGGTATGAGTTGGTGACGCCTTGATGCTTTTCCCCGCCGGTTTCGCTCACCGGCTCCGATTAGATGCCACCAGTAGTTTTCCTTCCCGTAGCCTTGTTGCTTCCCTGCCCCTACGCAGCACGCTTCTCCTCCTCTAAAACCCCTCGCTTGTCCGATCATTATTACTGGTTAATTAAGGATCGGACCTTCACTCTAAGAACAGGATTAAGGACTGGTACTCCTATCGGATGAGGCTCGCGACATGGAGGAGCATACGTGAGAAAACAAATATTGATATGGCCGGGGCGAGGAGATTGACAGCTCAATGGATCAAATATAAAACTCTCGCCGTCAAAACAACACGCCTAAACAATCCGATTTTGGTGTCCTCAAATAGCAAATCTAGAAAGAAAGGAAAAAAGAAAAGGAAAGGAAGGGCTCGTACTACTGGAGGACCACCAACACCGAGCACAGCAAAGCCATGGGCATGGAGTGTTGCTCACCTCTTTCACCTCCGCCTCCGTAATCCGGCCGTCCTCGTTCTTATCCACCCTGATTACAAGCAAGCGAAAAGTTGTGACAAAAAAATGATAGAACTGATGCTGTTGTTCTAACATTAATTACGAATTGCAGAGTAACAAGGAGCGGTATAATGGTGGAATAGCTAGCTAGTTAATTACATGTCGAAGAAGATTTGGAGGCGGGAGTCGAAGCTGTTGTCGGTGATCTGCTGCGTGATCTCGCGCAGCTCCTCCTTGTTGATCGTGTCCACCTTCATCCGCCGCCGCCGGCTCAATGTGTCGAACAGCTCGAGGGCGAACTCCTTCGATTCCGTCATCCCTGCACGTAAGCGCATCGCGCCAATGTTTGAACTAAGAAGAGCAATTCGAAAAAAAATGGAGGAGGCAGGGAAGAGGGTAGTGTGGTACCTATGCATTCCGCGAAGTCGGAGCGGGAGAGGTAGCCGTCGCGGGCGAGGCGATCGAAGTTGGCCTGGACCTCCATCCAGGCGTTGTTGGCTTTGTTGCTGCTGATGAAGCGGAGGCCGCGGAGCGCCTTGTGCGCGCCGGAGCGCGAGCGGTCGAGCTGCGCGCGCTGCCGGCGCGCGGCGCGGGCGGCGAGGGCGGACTCGATGCCCGACGAGGGCAGCTGCTGCCGCCCCTCCGCGCGGCTGTGGCTGCGGCCAAACCGCTTGGTCAGGTCCTGCGAGAACTGCCGCGCGCGGGCCATGGCCTCGGCCTTGAGCTCCTGCGAGAACTGCAGCAGCCGGTGCGACGAGCTCCGCCGGATCGACGGCGACCGCGACCTCGACGACGACGCGCCGCCCGTGGGCTCCCCCCGCGTCGGAAGCGTCGGCGCCCCGGACGCCGACGCCGACGCGGCCGCAGCCGCAGCCGCAGCCCCCGCCGCGGCCGGCTCGACGCTCCGCAGCACAATGGTGTCGTCGTCCTGCAAATCGAGCGTGACCTCGACCAGCTCCTCCCCGTCTTCGGAGCTCCGGTCGGACCCGCGCGGCGACGAGCCCGTGCTCAGCGACCGCGGCGTCGTCCCGGCCGAGCCCCATCGCTGGTGGCCCGCGGAGGCGCCGCCCCGCATCGCCGGACCAACCACCACTAATCACAGTATCACTCCAGCGCAGCTCGCGAAATAGTCCAATGCTCACACGCACTCGCGAACTCGATGGATGGATTGCTTGGAATCTCTTGGGAAAGGCGCCCCTCCGCGACGCGTCCGAGCGAGAGCTGAGCCGAGGGAAGAGGAAGGAACGGGAGAGCAATATATGATGAGGCACAGGTCGACCCAAAAGCACAACAATAATACTAATTAACAAAAGTGAGTACTTCTATATAGCTTAACTACTGGCGATTAGGCTCGCATAAATTAGTGGGAGGAAAGAAAGAGGCGAGTCGTCTGCTGGAGAAAATGACACTGGCCTTTTCACTTTTCTGTTTCATCTCGTTCATATGGCAATCTTAGATACACTTTTTTTTTTTACATAAGCTTCGGTGAGTAATTACGCCCGTTTGTATTCCGCAATTGCATTATGCTCTTACGGTATATGTGATTTTCCGTAAGGTTCAATTTCTACCGGAATCAGAAAAGTTTTTTATGTTCCAAACAGGACCTTACAACTGCATTGTACTCTTATGCATCACAGGAGATATTGCCTTCTTACCTATGGATGTCTAGGATCTGTTTGGTTGTTTGTCATATGTTGCTATAATTTTGTGCCAAAAGTGTGGCAAGTAACAAATTTTATGGCCAACTAATAATTGGCCACAAGTGTGACAATATTTGGCAAAAAAAAATATTTTAATGACACATAGGTTACAAAGGCAAGAAAATGTACATGTTATAGGTTTAGTAAAGAATCAAACAATAGTCTAACAAAGTTAAAACTGTCTAACTGAAGTGTGGCAATGTGTGGCACTAAACCAAACAAGCCCGGATTTTTCCAAAGAAGGTAGAACGACGAGGATTATGTACGGTAGTCGCACGGGCCTTTTCTTTGGTCTATTGTTTTGTCACCCGTGACCAACACCAATGTTGCTCTGACTACTTAGTTGATATACACCCTATTTCTGAGACTATACAATGTATTGTTTTTTAGTGTTGACAAAAAAAAATTGGGCAGAGGAAGCGTGGAAGGCAGTACGCGCGTGTATTAGGGGTGTAGTCTGGGGTGCCACTAACATTGTAGCCGAGTCAACTCGTGCTGTGGGTGGCGTTCCGGCGAACGGCGACGTACTGATCTAGATGTAGAGAGCGTAAAGATTGCATGCTGGGAGTGGGAAACATGCACGCTACTGATGCTTTGTTAATTACATGTCGCTTTTACGTTGGCTGCTAAGGGGCCGAACTGGGAGTACTATTTTACTTCCTTTTTGAAAATTTTCTGGAAGAAATTCTGAAAATCTGGACAAATCTAGCCCTGTAGATCATCAAAATTCTAAATATAGCCCCTCTACCACGAAAATTCCAAATATAGCCCCCCGGGGTGACCTGCTGCACTCGGGGACCGCAGCAGGTCACCTGCTGCCGTCCCCGACGGCAGCAGCAAGGTGCTGCCGTCGGGGCCTGCTGCGGTCCCACACAGCAGCAGCTTTTTAAAAAAAAAAATTATTAAATAATTTTTTTTGGAGGAATTTTTAAATATAGAAAATGAGCTCAAAAAAATTTAAAAAAATTTCGGACACTCCCTGCACAGTTTTCTTATTTGTGTAATTTTTTTCAAAATTTTATCCTTTCTGAGTTTTTCAAAAAAAATCATTTAAGTATACTGTTTGTATGAATTTTTTAATATAGAAAATGAGGTCAAAACATTATAAAATTTTTTTCCCGGGCTCCTTATATAGTTTACTTGATTGTGTAATTTTTACAGAATTTTATATGCTCTAAAATTATCTCGACAAAGGGTTTAGGTCTCGAAAATTAGGACGTAAGGTTTCCGAAATTAGGGTTTCATGATTTCATGTGATGAAATGTGGGAAGTTTAGTACCACATGACTACTCTAGATAAGAGACACTCCCTCCTCCGCGCATCTATCGTCCCGTCGCTGCTGTCCCCCTTTACCCGCAGTATGATCCATATTGCCCGCAGTATGCAGGTATTATTGACATGTGGGGTGGGGTCTGCACCTTGTGTAAAATCAGAAAAGGCGTGTTCGACCATTTGGAGGGTAATATAAAATAAAATAGAAAAATAGTTTTCAACTAATCTAAACATGGTCATAAAATACCTTATGGTTAGTGTGTTCAATCATTTAAGTTTGCACCGAAAAAGACAAATGTTTCTTCACAAATATAGATATAATGGTAAGGCATTTCAACTCTGTTTTTCTAGGAGGACACAGCAAATAACCATACCAAAAATATTAAACAAATAAAGCTAGACTTTGCTAGGAATCTATCGTGATCATGAGCATGATAATGCCTTTACTCTTGCACTAATAAAAACCCTTTGTTCTTGTAAACATAAAGCAAAACTTTGTTCTTACGATCATTGACATTAGTAGAAAAGAGATGCACTGAAGTAAAAATATTTATAATCACAACAATTAACGATAATATAAAGCATGGTTACACGGAGGCGAGTGATCTTTGTAATACTCCAAAAGTAAATTGGCTTATTAGAAGAAGTTTCGGAAGAGGGAGCTAATTGGAAAAATTAGAATTTGTCTTTTCATCGGGGGGTTTGCTATATTTTTTTGGCAACCTGGGCTCTGGGCCTCAGCCCAGGGTGGCCCATGAGGGGGTCGGCCAAAGGGGGGTGTCCTCCCCCCTAAACCCTAGCCACCCCTCTCCTTTCCCCCTTCTCCCACTTGTAGCCGCCACCTCTGCTTCTCCTCCTTCTTTGCACCACCCCACCTCTCCCTTGCGCCACCATCTCCGCCACAAGACCACCTCCCTCCCGTGAAGCTCCTTGCTGCAGTCCATTGGAGGGAAGGAGAGGCGACGCTTGTTGGAGGGTCGGCCAAGAGGAGGAACGGGAAGAAGGAAGAGAAGGGAAGAAGGAAGGGAAGGGAAGGAGAGGAGGAGGAGCTCCTGCACGCATCGAGGTGCCATTTTCTAGCGGATCATCAAGGGTAACTTCGATCCCCGATAGATCGGTAGTATTTTCAATTCGCGTTAGTCTTTGTCGAGGTAGATCAGATTGATTCAGCTTTTGTTGTTCGTCGGTTTTGGGTAACTTTGCATATGTTTTCCGATCTGACCACCTCTTATAAAGTTGTATCCCTCGTCCTTATATTTCTTTTGGCACCGAGATCACCTGATTTGGACTTACAGTTTAGGAGTTATGGTAGTTTTACCACGACTGTCCATTAGAGCTGACGAGAATTGGAAGATTGTTGAGAGGCCATTATGAATTATTGAGAGGTCAAATCAGAAAGTTCACCCAAAATGAATGTTGTAGAGAATTCAGTAAGCTTTCCAATTATGCTTTAAGTTTCAATGGGCATTGATTTCATGTCGTTTCGATTTCCATATAATTAATTATGATTTTTCCGGTACTGCTATCCGGTAGTATGGGCAGGAAACTGGATAGTGTAATGCTAGTCTTAACTCCGTTTATTGAGTTGAATAGCCGAAGGGTTATTGTAGGCCTCCTGTAGCTATGTCGTATCCTGTTATCCTTATTCCGAATATATGTTTGTGTAGGCGGTGAGTGGAGGTGTACGTTCGTTGCCTCCTAACACGTCACAGCGCGGAAGGCAAGTACCAAGTGTTATCATATTGACTGTTGATGATTGGACGTGTTGAATTGTTAATATTGCTATTCCTGTTCATTTTCAATGTCGTATACATTCATTCTTGTGTGATAATCCATGTGGAAGAAGTTAGTGGAATTCATTTCAAATGATTCATTCCATTCATGCATTGCTTTTGTTTTAACCACGGGAGTGGAATTTTAAAGACCCATCAACTCCAGCATGGGCACGTAAGACCCACCATTCCAATGTGGGCAACTTCGGACACCCGTATGAAACATTTTTCATACGGTATTTGGGTCTCCGGACTTGGTTAAGTACGGGCTTTGGTGAACACCGACGGGTGTATCACTCGCTATCTGCAGTATAAGCAGTTGAGTAGTCCATTCCTTTCAATGCATCCATTCATTCCATTCATACATATCGTGTTCGTAGATAAGTTCACGATTCGTATGGACTCGAATTGTTCATAATCTTATGTTCAATTGTTTACGATATTTGCCGAGTTTCGACTCATCCTTGTTTTCTTTATTTATTTTAGGTGATCGTCGATGGTTAATCTGTTGGGAGGAGTGCGGCCACGTTTCACGATTCACTATAATTTACTTTCATTACTAATGTCGAGTATGATCTTCATTTGTTAACAGAGGAACTGTAATAAATAGATTTACTACCACATGATATTTTCTCTCCATGATATGTTTCTGGTTATATGATACTAGAGGTCCGTTTTGTATATTCTTTGATTATGTTCGATGAATTGATCGTTATTCTGCCATGCTTCTATCAAAGTTGGTCTCTATATGTACTTAGAGGAATTCAGTTTAAATTCTTCCGCAAATTCGGTTGTATGTTGGTTCTTTAGGTAGCATTTTGGCTTTCGAATAGCCAGGGTGTTACAGATGCGATCCATTTTTAGCATGATATCTTCCAATGAGCAGTCTTCTTTGCCACCTTGATAATGAGAAAAGAGGTGGAAAGCATGCAGCAAGTCATATGACCTAGGATATGTTGAGAATGGCTCACACCTGCAACATGAATGGCTTTAGCTTCATCATAAGCAAGGGAAATGGAAGTTTATTTTTTCAGAAGAAATACTAACCAGTCATGGTAAGAACCGATAACCACGATCGTAGATAACAGGCAATGTGTTGCTAATTGTATGGGGTACTATATTCATAGTCCAGACATGATCATTGCTTAGTGCCACAAAGAAAACCGCCATAATTAGCATTCATATCCATGACATTTCGGATGCTAATATTTTCAACACCAAGAAATGACCAATACATGCGAACCTGGTCTCACCAGAACCAAGGCGAGTCAATACTTTCATCATTTTGAGCCCACATTTTATGCAAACTATGTTTATTTAAAATATCAAAGTTGCATGCTTTAATTCTGTAATCAAATGTATGTTAAAGCTTAAGGTAGTTAAACACCCATTTGATGATTAATTAAGTATTATCCATCCTTTGATAAATTGAACCCCTCATTCCATGTCACCCTAGTAATTATATGGTAAATACTAGTATATGTTGTACTAAAGCGACATGCTAGTCTTGCTTAAATACCGGGATAATAAATGTTCCGCTCATCATCTTTAAATCATGAAAATGGTTTTGGGCAGTCATTGGATGTAAATGACTGGTGTGTTGTGTTAATTGGTTTCCCTCCTCAAAACCCTAATAACTTGTTGTTACTGTCTGGGCGGATGGTATGATGAATGAAATGTTGATGGGTGCTAATGTAGCCCAGGGAACGTGGTTAACATTGGAATGAACCGCCCAGATAACCTTAAAGACTTAATCTTGTCATGACATCTTGTGTAAAACCAGTACAACCGCAAGTTTGCAAAGTGCAACTTGGCTTAGTAAAATTATTGAACCCTGAAAGTCATCCCACAACTGGTGTTTAGAAGTGTGCAAGCGGCGGGGCGTATCTTTGTCTTGAGAGGGACACCGGGGAGGGTGAAGTTGCCCGCTGCGCTAGTCGTTGTGGCCGGGGCCATCTGGGTTAGTCGTTGGGGTAAACATCTCGCGCAACTTATGCAATTGGCCATAGGGGTGAGATGACGAAAGGGGCAAGGTAGTTTGAAACGTTACTGTGACGATCGCTCAACTACATGACTAAGGAATCATGTGGAGTAGCGAGTATGATTATCTCTTGTGGGTACAGTGTACAACTTCTGCAGAGTCTAAACTGTTTAAACAGCCGCGCCTACGGTCAAAGGCGGACATGAGAACTTAACCTGAGTTAGTTCTATTTCAAAAACCTTTGTGGGTGGTATGAAAATATGGTGGGCTCATCTAGCCCTTATTTTGGATTTTTCCGGGGTAGCCTTACCCAGTCCTGATAGTCGGTGGATGTAGCCGTTATCAAAATTAAGCATGAGGTGGAGGTAACCTCTATTGTTATTTAATAATTGCACTTACTCTCTTTAATAAAAATGCAATTTGTTCAAAATACTAAGTCATATGACTTTGTAATTATGATAATTGAAAATGTTGCTTTAGCAAATAAAAGAACCTGAGTCATCCTTGTTAAGCCTTGCATGTATACTATTGCTTTCTGTGTGTTGGCTCGCGAGCACGGTAGTAGTGCTCACTCTCGCTTTCCCCCCAAACCCTCAGAAGCAGGAAATATTGGAGATTACGACTACTACGAGGAACCAGATGTCAGAAGAACAAGGAGTTCTTGAAGCATAGTTTAGTACTTAGTTGTTCTAGTCTCGCCCCAGTCTAGCTGACTCCGCTGGTACCTAGGTGCATCCTATATTATCTGAGTTTTGAGATAATATCGGATGTACAATTTTCGATCGCTTGCGTGGAGAGATGTGCCCTCACCCCTTTTTGCTTCCGTTGTCGCTTCCGCTAATTTTGTGATGTAATCATTTGGCCTATTCGGCCTTTATTGTAAAACTTGACCCGATGCGGTCTATGTAAACTCTGATGTGTTAAATTAATGAATGGTATGGTTTTACGCCATGTATGAAATGATTCAGTGATGTATCTGTGAGTGCTATCTACTGATCCAGGGAATAGCACAGTGCTTTCACAGAGGATTCAGGATTAGAAAATCCGGGTCCGACAATTATATAAACAGAAATTTCACTCTTAAGCTCTAGGAATGCCAAATAACACTGGCCAACAAGAATGAGTAACAATTAGGTAAGAGAGGAAATGTTAATCCAGTATAGAATCTTTTTTTCCATGAAAAAGACATAATATTTTAGTACTGCAACTTTAGGCCGAAACGCCTTTTAAGGACCACAACATTTTAAAGGAACCAAAATCACCCCTAAACCACGGGCCTTGGTCACTGACAAATAGGTGTAGACCCACATGTCAATAATACCTGCATACTGCGGGCAATATGAATCATACTGCGGGTAAAGGGGGACAGCAGCGACGGGACGATAGATGTGCGGAGGAGGGAGTGTCTCTTATCTAGAGTAGTCATGTGGTACTAAACTTCCCACATTTCATCACATGAAATCATAAAACCCTAATTTCGAAAACCTTACGTCCTAATTTTCGAGACCTAAACCCTTAATTTGTCGAGATAATTTTAGAGCATATAAAATTCTGTAAAAATTACACAATCAAGTAAACTATGTAAGGAGCCCGGGAAAAAAACTTTATAATGTTTTGACCTCATTTTCTATATTAAAAAATTCATACAAACAGTATACTTAAATGATTTTTTTTGAAAAACTCAGAAAGGATAAAATTTTGAAAAAATTACACAAATAATAAAACTGTGCAGGGAGTGTCCGCAAAAAATTTTAAATTTTTTTGAGCTCATTTGCTATATTTAAAAATTCCTCTAAAAAATTATTTAAAATTTTTTTTAAAAAAAGCTAACTGTCTTGCGTGGGACTGCCGTCGGGGGCGGCGGAAGAGTGACTTCTGGTCCCGAAGCAGCAGTCACCCCGGGGCTATATTTGGAATTTTCGTGGTAGGAGGGCTATATTTGGAATTTTGATAATCTACGGGGCTAGATTTGTCCAGATTTCGAAATTCTGCTGTATTCGACGTGTTACTTTTACCTACTAGGCGACCATGCATGTGTTGTGTGTGTATTCATACGTCATATGAACAAGGGGAAAATATTTGGGCGCTCGTGTCTTGGATTGTTTATGCAGCATTTTTGTCGCGAGGATGAAGCAATCACTGGGGAGTTTGGCTCCAAAGGCAAGAAACATGGTGCATACATGTTTTAGCTTGTAATGTCAGCCTTTAATTTGAGAGCGAAACCTATGTTACAGTACGTTTTGTGGGCATATATATATATCCACATCTTTGATTAATTCTCGCTACACACATCGATCGATCGATCCCACCTGCTCAATGTGCGATGATGGAGCTCTAAATGGATCAAATCGTACGTGTTCGTGGCAATTGTCAAGCTAGCTAGCCATGCATATATGTCATGGGATGGAGCCAATTAAACAACCCAAATACGGCACAGCCGACATGACATGGTGCGACACGTTTAACATGGTGAAAGAATAGTTTGCAATGCAGACTTGCATAGTGGCTAAACGAGTTACTTTCGCCTGAATTTTCGCGATTTCAGCCGAGTCTAACACAGTTGGATTTGCTCCGTGATTCGAATCCACCAAGTAGTATCACAGACGGTTCGTGGTTGAAATCGTCTGTGATTCTGTAGTATCACAGACGGTTCGTGGTTGAAACCGTCTGTGATAAGTCTTTAGACCTAATTAATTTTTATCGTATTTTCAGCTAACCTCAGTAATTGCTAGCCATGCCCTCTGAAAACTGGTAAGTAGAAACATATCATAGATAATTGTTGACAACTCAAAGTGAGCATTTAACTCAAAATCAATTACAAAAGAATGTTTCAAGTATATATTATCGCTAGAGTTACAAATTGAATTACAACCAGTCAAAGTGAATTACAATATTGAATCAATTGTTTCGAGGTCGTTCATCGGTGTCGACGGCGTGAAACTCTCCGGTGGTGTTAACTATGTCTGCCTTGATGAAGCCGCAGAGCTCCCCTCGAACTGCGTGACCTGGTCCATCTCGAGTGCATTTAACTCTATGTTCAAGCCCTGTCGCTAGCAGGAGTAAAGTAGTAAGCATATATATATTTAAATTTATAATTATGAAATAATTATTACGAGATTGACAAACCTAGGGATCGAGCGTCCTAGAAGCAATCAATAGCTGCATATGATGGAATACGTAGAATGCGCATACATGATCTCTTTTTTACTAGCGGCACTGCAAAAATAGAATTACATATATATATACAGTCAGTTCGAGACGCAATATTACGGAGTATGATATATGATTATTATGTTGTAGCGCGTACCGGAAATCGCATCCTGTGAGTCAGTGTGGCGCTCGTTCCCTTGTATAAACCTCCCTCGGCAACATAGCCGATGAACGCCCTACATGATTCAAAAAAGTTATCCTTATCCATTTCAAACGAAGGAAGACTACAATAGAGTTATGTGCGGAGGAAATGAACATACCTGTCGAGTATTCCTTTAAGAAGGGTGAGGTCGTGATTTTTGTTGAGTAGAGAATCAAGGTACAATACCATGTTCCTCTTTGGCACAAGAATCAGAAGAATCCAGTGGAATCTACTCATGTATGTCGCTATATTCATAAACCTATGTTGAAGCGTAATTTGTAAAGCAAATATTGAAGCACTTACTTCTGGTTGTAGGGCACCATTATGTAGTCTTTGTCGTCCAAAGCAAGCAATCCCATTTTTATGTAATTCTCGACGTAGGATGCGTCTTGGTTGATTATTTGCTCAGAGACCACGTGTGGGTCGAGGAAACCCACCGGTTCTTTGATTCGACGGGCACATTTCATAATGTATCTGTACATAAGCAATGAGTTATGATATTTATCGGTATCACGTGAGTGTAAAAATTGATTGTACACACTTACAGTGTCCAGCATCGTAGAAGTGAGGCGTCGAGGGCAGTTAGGTTGTATAGGTCAAATAAGTCTTCGAAGCCCACGACGAAGTGACCAGGCTCGTGGAGAAAATGCTCCCTCTCGTATCTGACGGTGATTCAAGTATGGCCCCCCTCCTCTCGGGTCTTGCGCAAGTACCAATCATGCAAAGCTTGACAAGCTAGTCCTGAGCTTTTTATTTCTGCGTCGGAGACCAACGGACTTCCGAGGGAGTATTTCACGGGTTTGGGAGGTGCCTTAATGTTCTTCGATTTCGATTTCTCCTTAACGAGGCGGCTGCTGGACGTCTTCCCGTGAGACGCCTCAGGGACCGATATGGTGACACACTTTTCTTGTCCCTTCGTCGTCTTCTCGACGGGAAGTGATGTGACGGCCTTCTGAAGCTTTGGTTGTGCCAGACTCATCGAGGGTCCTATTGGAGAGGCAGGGTCCTGTCGATATCGTGTCACTGAAGGGTCTAGTGCAATGTCCTTCTGGGACCACTGGATAAAAGTGTGCATGGCATCCCCTAGTATTCTGATTTCTTCGTTCAGGGGAATCTCCAGCGGGATGGCCATGAAATTGTCATGTACTATATCCACCTGCACCCTAGCGTAACCTGCGCCACCGGGCACCGTCTTCTGATTGCCTTCTTCCGGTATGGATACACCATACCCCGCCCAGCCTCAATAGGAATCGACCCAACCATCCTCACTTGGAGCTTGCAGGGCGTCGGCTCCTACAAAACGGTACACAATTAGCTAAGGCGTCCTATAGGTCAATCTTTGGAGCATTCCAGAGATGTACTTTACCTCGATGTCGTCGATCGGTAATTGCACGTCATCATGTCCAGAATTATGTGTGGACGCGACGCTACTCCGATGTCAAGAAGGACTTGCTCCCAAATTAACAGGGGCGGCTTGCGCCTGCATGAGTTGATTTACTTGGTTCTACAAGTTTGTTATTTGTTCTTGAAATTTTTCAATAATCACATGTTCCAACCGAGCGTCGTGATGGTCCTTGGATCTCTTCCTACTCCTATGTGTCGGAGTTGTGTGGGAATCCATCCCTCCAAGGTACGTAAACCCCAACGCCTCGTGTGCGACCCGGGTGCTCCTTGTTTCCCGGGTCAGTGAGCGACATCCTTCTCCCTGTCTACTTCGAAGGAACCTTGGGAAGATGCGGAAGTCAATACTTCCTGCAAGAGGACATCATGTTATTGTAGACACCATGAAGTTATGGACTTATTAACAATTAAGTGGTTCGATAAATTTACCAGGCGTTGAGACACTGCTTCGTCAGTCGGGTTTGTGAAAGAGATGCTGCCCGAAGACGTGGCTGATGTCCTCGCTCTTAACCAGGCTCGAGCGCGCTCGTCTGAGATCTCAGCAAACGGTTGGGCAACGGTCTCGTCCTCCGCCGCCCATTGCGTGGCTTTACCCGCGTACCCGGCGATGCTGAGTCTGTGGGGGTGAGTGTTTTGTGCCTGAATAGCTCTGTGCGCTGCACTTTGCTCCTGAAATTCGGCCGTCGTCTTCATCTGCACGAATGTGTCCCATGTATCCCGCGACAAAAATTGATACGTCGTGAAGGGCGTCCGACCCGTGTTCACATACTGTGTGACAAGCATGCTCTTGAAGGTCCTCCACGTGTGGGACATCGCGAGCAGCGCGTGCCATCGCACACGTGCCTGATCTGCTTCAGGGAAAGTGAACGATGCAGAAAGTTTAGTCCACAACTGGTCTATCTGTACATCCGTCAGAGACTTCCAGGTTAGGGTGGTGATGGGGACCCGTTCCCTTGCAAGTACCTCGCAGATGGTCCGAAATCTCGCAGCTACTTTCTTGGGACTCAGCGGGATCCCGACGTCACTGACCTCTGTGATCGTCAAGCGGCCCGAGGGTAATTTGGAGATTCCTCTGCCTTCTCGCCTGCGTACCACCTTGATCGGAGATCCAGACGCATTTGGCGACGTCGCTGACGGCGACGAAGACGGTGCCTCTGCCATCTATATAAGTTACGTACGCAATGATTACATAATCAAATAGAAGTTACCCATTGAACCTAAATATATGATACGTAGTAAATAAAATATATGAAATTGCACAAAAAAAACTGCAAAGGAGAAGGAAATACTGCAAACAAACAAACACACATACAGGGATGTAACGGTAAGTACATGTTAAACTTATAGCGGTCAGCAGGTTCGATTTCTTACAGATACAGGTGCACAGTATAAAACGATAAGAGCAGCCGGTGTCTAAACTCGTATACCTTTTTACGAGGGGGTAAAACCCAGGTAAAGACACGTCCGTCTAATAGCTTTGCGGATATAAAATAACACATTTTTTATTTTGGACACGTCCATCTAATTCAAAAAATACTAAAATAAATATTTTTAGCTAAAGAATAAAATTTGAGGTTGTTATATTTTTGAACCACCGTATTCATCCCATTTCCATCACGGGTTCGTGGTCCCACCATTTCCTCTCTCTCCCACCCGAGTTTAAATTTTTTATTCGGATTTCGTACCTGTTCAAATTTTGTACACATTTTGCAAAAAAAATCAGATTTGTACATATTTCGTGCAAATCAATTTGTACATAAATCATATTTGTACATGTTCGAATGTTGTACAAAATTATTTTGTTCAAAGTTCGCATTTGTACATATTTTGCACACATATTCAGATTTGTAGATTCAAATGTAATTTTTTGGAGTTTGTAACATATACGGAATAGTACATATTCAAATTGTGTATGTTTTTAAATTTTGTACATATTCGGATTTCGTCCATGTTCAAATTTTGTCCATATTTTAATACGATCCTTGATGTCATCAAATCTAGCCAACAAAAAAGGGGGGAAATCCCTAATAAATCAATCGGCCGGCTAGAAAAATATTTCATCTTCATGAAATAAAAAAGTTGTATTATCAGATTTTATCTTCAAGAGATTGCAAGAAGTTGCATTTTCGGTTCATGCTCATGCTCATCTTCACGAAATCACAAGAAAAATTGCGAGGGAAAAATTGTTTCATTTTCGGTTTGGATGTGCCATTAGCAAGGACCAAACAAATTCGGGGAAAAAACAAAGAACATGGGGCTGTAGCTTGACTCACCCATGTATTTGCACCGTATACTTAGCGTCATGCCTCAAAATACACGCGTGCATCTTGAGGTGGAACCAAACGGCGGATGGTGTAGGAGCACATCCTAGGAGGAATGCAAAATCTGCGTGCCTCCTTTCTAGTGCACAAACTCGTCCTATATTAAAAGCGAACGGTGACGAAACGATTTTTTTTGTAAAAAAAAATTATACTATTTATAATTGCTCTCTTCAAAGGCCTCAACTAATACACTAATTAATTAGTGCTTCCGGCAAAAACCGAATAGTACTCATAATATAAGAAGCTGACTTCATAAGGATTGCCCGCTGTGTCGCTCGTTTCGGGCGGGAGGCGACCCCTCCTATCCCCGAGAGCCCCCACCGCTCCCCACTCCCCTCTCCCCTCCCCTCCCCTCCCCTCTTTCTGATCTAACCGAGGGAGCACGATTGGTGGCAGCAAGTCATCCGTGCTAGTTGAGGTGGCGGAGAGCTTCTGGCGGACCTCCAGAGCTGCAACCACCCTGGCCCCCTCGACCAAAGCTTACAACCAGCCGACGCCTCCCCAAGAGCTGGTGCCCCCCACAAGCCCACGCGGACACTCCGTCTAGGGGCGGATCTCGAGCCACCGTGCACCGAGTGGATCCCCGTGCCTTCAACAAACGGCAACCACGTCTGTGTCACGTTGTGCCATGCTCGCCGCCGCTTGGCGGTTAGGGCACGCCCATGCGAGTCCTCGGCATCTCTGTCGGCAAGCTCATACAGAGATTATCCTGCCACAGCCAGGGAATCCTCCTCACCCCCGGCTCTCATCGTTAACTATCGTCGGTCTCCATTGTGCACTCACCGGATTATGTGGATACGAAGAGGAGAAGGTCGGCCACTCATGCTGCTATGTCGCGGGTGCCTCGAGTGTAGGTCGTTGTCCTGAGGAGTAGCAGGCCGGCCATTGGAAGAGCCCGAGTAGAGGGGTTATTATCGTTGACGTGTCGTCTCGAGGCGCAAGACGACTGTCCTGGAGGGCCCATTCGTAACAGCCGGTCCAATCCACCCTGAATGAGCCGCATGAGCAAAGTGGTAGAGGAGTCGGAGTTGTCGTCCTTTTGTTCCGCATCATCCCACTGTCGTCGCTGAGAGGAGGAACCGCTTGCTCACCTAATTCATATGAAGCTCCTCGTCGGTGGCCCTGTCAGTATGTGGATCCACCTTGTCCCTGCTTCTATTGCTATATCTCAAGCTTGTGCTAGGGCGATCCTTTACACTGCTCAGGTTTAACCAGTTCGAAGCTCCAGTGAGTTGGATGGGATGTGTTGCCCTGCCCTTAGCTATGATGTGTGTTTGACAAAGCTGGTTGGTGTTAAGGTGTGATTAAAGTTTGCTAGTTGGTGCTCCTAGCTCTGGTGCTATTGCTAGGGTGTTACAAGGTGTGCCCAGTTGTGGGTTCCCTTCCATCGGGGTGTTTTTCCGTCAAGATGTATCTTTTATCTTGTTTTCTCCTGTTTTATCAATACAAAGGGCAGATCTCCTACCTATTTGATTCAAAATAAGGATTATTCTAGCTCTATTTCCTTTTGTCATTCGCTAACCAGTACCACTTGATCGATCAGCTGCTCCAGAATTCGCTAACATCAGATCGAACCAATCCTTGAAGTGGAGAATTTTTAGCAAACAGTGGGCGTGTCAATGAACTAACGCTCGCTCAAATCAGCGGGCAATGGCACGCTAAACCGTTGGATCCCCCCATATTTATGAGTTCCATTATATGCCAGCTACTTAGCTTTAAATCTAGAGGAAATCAAAAGATAAATTGACCTGACCTAGGCAAAATCCGAACCGATTACCAGAGGAAAAGAAAAAAGAACTGTGTTAGTGTTTCCAGGCGATTAGCCTGAGTGCCTGATAGCTGTTCATCGACACTTTCTATCAACCTGTTGTACTCTGTTCCTACTCTCTTCAGCCGTTCTTCGGCCGGCCTGGTAAAAAAAAAGGAAAAAAAGAATCGGAACCTAATCCAAACTTTTTTTTTTTTGGCAAGGGTACCTAATCCAAACCTTAAAACCAGCTCCAAACATGAAAACTCCAAATGCAAACGACAGCCTTAGCCGAAAGGCGAGAATCATAAAATTCCGAAGAAGCAAAACACGTACTGCTGGAAAAGTTAAAACCTGGCTAAAACCAAACTTGAGGTTGACAGAAACGTACGTACCAAACGACATGTGTACCAGAAAAACGCATACAGGAACAGGACAGCGTAATCCAACGCATGCAGCTCCAAATCGGCAAATTAATCGGCCATAAAGGGAATAATCAATTGACCTATACCCACCTGCTACGCAACTCCAAGAAATCCAACTCGGGGAAGATCTGGACTTGGAATCTCCTCATGGGCATGTGTGTTCGTCAGGTTAAACAATTAGTGCACTACTAGTTTGTCAATCCCGGATGCAGCTCTGTCAAGGAGTGTACTTACTGAATCCTTGTCATGCAACTGAACATACCTGGTTCCTGCTACTACCAAATTAAAATACAGTTTTTCTTTCTTTTTGCGATGAATTGAGGTACAGATTATAACCAGCCAAAAAAAAGCAGTTCAGGCTCCACATCATATCATGCGATCGCATCTACACTAACTTATCCTTCAATCAGCATGTGAGCCGTACTTTGGTTTGCCTGGCGTACTTGGCGTTAAATTCGCACGTATTGGCGACCAGCCGATCGTCTGAGTTCATCCGACCCTGACTGATGCGCGCACCTTGTGTGATCACCAAGAGGGACACCGGGAGGGGGAGGCATATCACGCGCGTGCGACGGTGCGAGAGCTAGCACGAATGCTTTCGTTCGTGGCTCTGAAGCATCAACTACACCTGTTGCATACATAGGCGCCTCTGGCGTCCATGATAACCCAGGAATTTACGCGACCAAAATGCGCAAAAAAAAAAAGTGGCGTTTCACACGGGCTTTTGCACGCAAAGCGGCATGGACTCGTAGTACATCAGTTCGATATGTTTACATGTGCAATCAAAGTGGGGGTATTGGTGTTAGTGGCGACAGCATTATAGGGCCTGAAGAGTGGTTGATCTGAAGCTAGTTGGCCTGAGGCTCTAGCTAGCGATTTCATTTGAGCACGTACTGCACCGAAACAGGAAAGAGCGGAGCGCGTTTGACTTGCAGTATAATAGTAGTAGCAGTATCTTCTAAGCTAAGTGTCAGGTCAAGGCTAGAGCTCTACTATCCAGGCAGATGATATCTTCCCTATCTCAGGCTCAGCTCAAGGTTTTTCAATTTCAAGCTAAATAAAATTATAGAGATAGAGACTCCTTGTCCTACTATTCTCTGCCGTGCAGATAGAGCTCTTCTATATTCGTAATGCATCCGAGAATGAAATGAAATTACATCAGTTCCGTAAACCAAGATTAGGGGCGGGGGGCAAGCAGAGTTTATAACTATATATCAAGCCAAATTATAAACAAAAAGGATGCGTATAATTGGATGGTGTGGCGTATTCTTAAGTTCAATGGTGCAACTTGTTCGAGTTTTATGCATATGTTTCGTCATTACATTTATATATAGTGCATTCCAGCTGAGTGTCGGACCCGGATTTTCTAATCCAGAATCCTCTGTGAATACACCGTGCTATTCCTTGGATCAGTAGATAGCACTCACAGATACATCACTGAATCATTTCATACATAGCGTAAAACCATACCATTCATTAACTTAACACATCAGAGTTCATATAGACCGCACCGGGTTAAATTTTACAATTGGGGCCGAACATGTCAAATGATTACATCACAAAAGTAGCGGAAGCGACAACGGAAGCAAAAAGGGTGAGGGCACATCTCTCCACAGCCAAGCGACTGGGGAAACCTGTGTACATCCGATATTACCCGAAAACTCAGATAATATAGGATGCACCTAGGTACCAGCGGAGTCAGCTAGACAGGGGCGAGACTAGAACAACTATAGACTAAACTATGCTTCAAGAACTCCTGGGTCTTCAGACATCTGGTTCCTCGTAATAGTCATAATCTCCAAAATTTCCTGCTTCTGAGGGTTTGAAAAAAGAGCGAGAATGAGCACAACTACTGTGCTCGCGAGCCAACACACAGAATGCAATAGTTTACATACAAGGCTTAACAAGGATGGCTCAGATTCTTTTATTTGCTAAAGCAATATTTTAAATTATCATAATTACAAAGTCCTATGACTTAGCATTTTGAACAAATTGTGTTTTTATTAAAGAGAGTATTTGTGCAATAATAAATAACAGTAGAGGTTACCTCCACCTCATGCTTAATTTTGATAGCGGTTACATCCACCGATTATCAACACTGGGTAAGGCTACCCAGGAAAAATCCAAAACAAGGGCTAGATGAGCCCACCACATTTTCATTCCACCCATAAAAGTTTTTGAAATAGAGCTAACTCAGGTTAAGTTCCCATATCCGCCTTTGACCGTAGGCGCGGTTGTTTAAACAGTTTAGACTCTGCAGAGGTTGTACATTGTACCCACAAGAGATAATCATACTCG
Source organism: Hsuehochloa calcarea (assembly GCA_036346395.1). Lineage (NCBI taxonomy): Eukaryota > Viridiplantae > Streptophyta > Magnoliopsida > Poales > Poaceae > Hsuehochloa > Hsuehochloa calcarea. The sequence goes on along the minus strand of CM070594.1, from coordinate 60,875,346 downwards.
TTACTCCACATGATTCCTTAGTCATGTAGTTGAGCGATCGTCATAGTAACGTTTCAAACTACCTTGCCCCTTCCGTCATCTCACCCCTATGGCCAATTCCATAAGTTGTGCGGGATGCTTACCACAACGACTAGCGCAGCTGGCCCCGGCCACAACGACTAGCGCAGCTGATAACTTCATCGTTTTCGGTGTCCCATTCAAGCTAGCATACGTCCTGCCGCTTGCACACTTCTAAACACCAGTTGTGGGATGACATTCAGGGTTCAATAATTTTACTAAGCCAAGTTGCACTTTGCAGACTTGCGGTTGTACTTGTTTTACACAAGAGGTCATGACAAGATTAAGTCCTTAATGTTATCTGTGCGGTTCATTCCAATGTTAACCACGTTCCCTGGGCTACATTAGCACCCATCACCATCCCACTCATCATACCATCCGCCCAGACAGTAACAGCAAGTTATTAGGGTTTTGAGGAGGAAAACCAATTAACACAACACACCAGTCATTTACATCCAATGACTGCCCAAAAACCATTTTTTATGATTTAAAGATGATGAGCGGGACATTTATTGTCCAGGTACTTAAGTAAGACTAGCATGTCGCTTAAGTACAATCTAGGCTAGTATTTACCATATATTTACTAGGGTGACAAAGAATACTGGATTCAATTTATTAAAGGATGGCTTAATAAGTAATTAATCAATAAATGGGTATTTAACTACCTTAAGCTTTAACATACATTTGATTACAAAAGTAAAGCATGCAACTTTGATATTTTAAATAAACATAGTTTGCATAAAATGTAAGCTCAGAATGATCAAAGTATTGACTCGCCTTGGTTAAAGGCAGCGGAGTCTTGGTACTCTTGAGCTTGATCGAAGTGGAGGTCTCCGGCGTCTTCGAACCCTAATCGGGCGAACGTACCGGAAAAGACACAACAGCAAAGAGAGTAGATAAATACCAAAATCATAATAAATAAACTCCAAAATGAACAAGACCAGTGCCATTAGCAAGATCTTGATTTTAGAAAATTTTAGAAACTAGTTTCATAATTTTTGGAGTTATACAGAAAAAGATATAAATTTTTGAAGCTTTAAAACGATTTTTCATTTAAACCAAAAATCAACAAAAACTGGAAAATCCCCGCGCCGACACGTGTCCTTGGTGCACGCAACAGTGCATGGACCGAGTCCACGCACAGACGCGCGGGGCCGTGTCGCACTGGCAAGTGGGCCCCACTTGCCAGCCACGCGCGTCGCTGCAGGTGGGGCCCACCTGTCAGCGGCGGCGGCGGGCTTTAATAACGCGACGGCGTCGCGCAGAGCGTGACGCCTCGCGTTCTCTCGCCCGAGAGAGAGGAGAGGGAGCGACGGGGAGAAAGAGGGAGAGGCGAGGCGGCGCGCACGGCGGCGAGGCGAGGCGGCCATAGCCGGAGGAGAAAGGGGGCGCCGGGCGGGCCGAGGAGACGGGCGGCGGGGACTCGGTGAGGCGGCGGAGGAGGCGCCGAGGCCGAAGGCGAAGGAGAGGACCGGGCGGAGGAGGTGACGGCGCCGAGGGAGGAGGTGAAGGGGGTGGAGGGGAGGAAGGAGGAGAGGGGGCGGCTCGGCTCTTAATAGCCGGGGAAGGTGGGGACGGTGATGGCGGCCAGGGGCACAGGTGGTCGGCGATTAGCGAAGAAGGGCGGTGAGGGGACTAGGCGGGCGGTGCGTCTTGTGGGAGAGGTCGGTGCGATGGGACCCGACGATGCAGTGGCCATGGCGGTGATTGGCGAGCGTGGGCGGTGGCGTGCGCGCGGACGCAGAGGTGGGGGCGGGCGCAGAACCGGGCCGGGACGGGACGGTAAGAATGGCGCGCAAAACGAGGTAAGAAAAACCTCAGAGATTGCTTCTCTGCCAGATTTTGAATCTTTGCAAAATTCTTGATTTTGAAATTGAGGATGTTACACTGAGACATAGCAACAGAAACAGAATGGATGTTTTTGAAGGAAAAAAAGAAAACAAAGGTCAAGTTGGGCAACAGACGATCAACAAAGCAAAAGGAAATTGATGAATAAAGAAAAAAAAGTAATTGACTAAGCTATCATGCATGTTCCCCGTCTGACTTAGCAATGCAAATGTAACGTCCCGTTTTCGAAAATGCGAATAGTAATTATCATTTGGTTTTCCGTTTTCAAACCTTAATTCAAATTAGCATATTTTCTCAAATCTTCTAGCTTCTAGCTAAGCTCGGCTTTGTGTTTCAAACCTTTTGTGCAAATTCCTGGATTCAAATTCGAATTGAATTCATCTTTTTCAAATTTAGGCCTTCTTTTCAAATTTGTTTATCTTTTCTTGGGCTCAGCCCTAGTCTCCTTGGACCTTCGGCCCACTTCCCTTTCCCTTGGCCGGCCCAGCCCCATCACCCTTTCAGCCCAGCTCTCCTTGGCCTTCTCCCACGCCTGAGCCATCCCCCTGCCTTCTTCCACCCTTGGCCGAGTCAGCCATGAGCGCCTCTGCCACCACCGCGCCGCCCTGGCTCCCTGCTGCTCCACCCCCTTTGCCACCAGTCTTGGTCGCCAAAGTTGCCGCCGCACCTGCCCCCGTCAAGACTCCACCTGCTCCCCTGCCCTCTGCGCCCATGTGCGCTGCGCCCCGCGTCACCGCACGCTAGCCCCGCTCCTGCTCTGACTGCACGCGCCTGCCCATCTCACTTACTCCCTCGTCACCGCGCCATGTGCATCCGCCCCCGAAGTCACGTTGCCTACCTGCCCTTGACCTCAGGCACCCAGCTCCCGCCCAAGTCCTCACCACCCCACACTACCCTCGTTAGCAAGGCCTGCCCAGTCGCGTCCCCGCCCATGCCGCCATGCCCGGGGACCGCGCGAGCGCCCACGCGCGACCATCAGAGCTCAACGGCTCCCTCGCCTCCTTACCCGCCTATAAGAGCTCCCCTGTGCCCCTTGTTCCTCCCCGCCTCGTCGCCTTGCTCCCTGGTAAGCCTCCCCAAAGACCGCTGCACCCAAGCCCCTTTCGGCCACGCCGCCCCACCGCCTCATCCCTGCTCCGGTGAGCCTCCGCCCCGGGCGACCGCGTCATCATGCGCCTTGGAGGTCGAGGAAGCTATCCCAAACCTCCCTCCTTCCTCCCCGCCATCGCCACCCCATCTTCTCCTTCCCCAGCCGCCGCCCGCCCCACCATCTCGGACCACCTCAAGCTCCACCGCTCGACTCTGCATCTTCCCCATAGACGCGCGCAGCCCATGCGCGCTCCGCCGCAACTCCTGTACCGCCCATGCGCCGCCACCACCTTTAATCCCGCCATGCCGTCGCCCCGATGCTCCTCCCAACGCGCCATTATCGCCACCGGCTTCGCCTCGTCAAGAGCCTCCCAACCCCACCCTTGCCCGGCGCCGCTGTGCCCTCCCTCGCCGGCAGCGAGCCCGAGCCATGCGCGCCCCTCGCCCCCCCTGCCTAGCCCGAGTTGGACCGGCCCTGTGGCCCATTTGACCCTCCCCTCTCCGGCTGCCTTGTGGGCCCGGCCGTGGTCTCGACCAAGCGCCCTCGTGCGCCCGCGCGTGGACTTGGTCCACCCAGTTTCCCGTGCGCCTGTGAGGCTGCACCGTGGGCCCCACTGTTGGCTCTCTCTCCCCCCTCTTTTTCTTGTATTTCCTTTTAAGGTTTAATTCCAACCCGAACTTCAAAAGTCTGGTTCTCCCGCATCGTAACTCCAAAAATTATGAAATTTGTTTCTAAAATTTTATAAATTCAAGATCTTGCTAATAGCACTGGGAGTTAAGGTGTGTTGTTTATAGTGTCAATTCAAGATCTTGTTTTATTTGGAGTTCATTTATTGTTCTTTTTGTATTTATTTGCTCTCTTATTTGTTTGTGCCTTTTTCCAGTATGTTCGTCCAAATAGAATTCGAAGACGTGGGAGATCTCCAACTTGATCAAACACAAGCCTATCAATACTCTCTTACCTATAATCCAGGTGAGTTGACACTTTGATCAATTTGAGCCTACATTTTATGTAAATTATATTCATTTAAATTACCAAAATTGCGTGCTTTAATTCTTTAATGAAATGTATGTTAAATCTTAAAGTAATTAAATACTCATTTGATGATTAATTAATTATAATATCATCCCTTGACAATTAAATATATTATTCCATGTCACCCTAGTAACTATATGGTAATTACTAGTTATAGGTTGTACTTAAGCGACATACTAGTCTTGCCTAAGTACCGGGACATTAAATGTTCTAATCATCATCTTTTAAACATGAAAGTGGTTTTGGGCAGTCATTGTGGGTAAATGACTAAGATGGTTGATTTAATGTATTTTGCTCCTCAAAAATCCTAATAACTTGTTGTTACTATCTGGGTGGATGGTATGATGGTGGGTGCTAATGCAGCCCAAGGAATGTTGGTTTGTGGATGGTATATGGAATGAACCGCCTAGATAACCTTAAGGACATAATCTTGTCATGACCACCCTTGTAAAACAAGTACAACCACAAGTCTGCAAAGTGCAACTTGGTTTAGTAAATTTATTGAACCCTGGAAATCATCTCATTGGTGGCCGAGCAAGGTGGTGCAAGTAGTAGATACAATCTAGCTTGAATGAGATACCAAGGAAGGGTGAAGTTGCCAGCTACGCTAATCGTGGTGGTAAACATCCCACACAACTTATGGGACTCACCGCAAATGGGGGCAGCCCGTATGGGTGAGATGACGGAAGAGGCGATATATTTTTTAAAGGTTACTGTGACGATCGCTCAACTACATGACTACGGAATCATGTGGGGTAACGAGTATGATTATCTTTTGTGGGTACAGTGTACAACCTCTGCAGAGTCTAAACTGTTTAAACAGCCGTGCCTACGGTCAAAGACGGACATAGAAACTTTACTAGAGTTAATTCTATTTCAAAAACTGTCCTGGTGGGATGAAAAATGTGCTGGGCTCACCTAGCCCTAAGATTGGATTTTCCTGGGTTTTCGAACTCAGTGGTGGTAATAAATGGGGATAGCCCCAATAAAAAATAAGCATAAAGGTGGTGGTAGCATCTGCCGATATAAAATATTGCACAATTACTCTCTTTAATAAAATGCAATTTGGTTAAAATTCTAAGTGAAAGGAATTTGTACTTATGATAATTGAAAACATTGATTTAGCAAATAAAAGAACATGTATCATTCTTATTAAGCCTTGCACGTATATTATTGCATTATGTGTGTTGGCTCACGAGCACAGAAGTTGTGCTCATCCTCGCTCTTCCCCCAAAACTCTCAGAAGCAGGAAATCTTGGACATTACGACTATTATAAGGATCCAGAAGTCGATGGACAAGGCAATGATGAGGAGTAGTTTAGTTCTTTTAGTCTAAGTCTCGCCCCAGTCCAGCTGACTCTATTGGTGCTTACGTGCATCCAATATTATCTAAGTCCTTGGTTAATATCGGACGCACACGGGTTTCCCCAGTCGTTTGCCTGTGGAGAGATGTGCTCTACCCCCCTGCTTCTGTTGTCGCTTTCGCTACTTTTGTAATGTAATATTTGGCCTGTCCGGCTCTTATTGTAAAAATTGATCCGATACAGTCATTGTAAACTTTAATGTGTTAAATTAATGAATGATTTAGTTTACGTCATGTATGAAATAATTCAACAATGTGTCTATGAGTGCTATCTACTGATCCAGAAAATAACACAGTATTTTCATAAAGGATTCGGGATTAGAAAATCCGAGTCCGACAGCAATTAGGATGCCCACGAATAAAGCTAAAGAATTAAGGTACTATTTTTAACAAATTAAAATGCGATGACTTCTATTAGGTCGTCATGAGATCCAGCATACATTCTTGAAAGTTGTTATAACTGAGAGCAGGTAATGAATTTACAACTTCTTCATGAAGTCATGGGTCATCAGAGGTTATCACTGCACATAATTCTTCCTATAAAATGGCATGCTGTGGAACACGGCAAACTTGCTTGCAATGACATGAACACTTCTTTTCATTTTAACAAACGGTCAAGAACAAAAGGCAAACACGGTTGAAAATAGAGGAAAACAAAAGGTAATACCGGTTGTCCAAAGAGTATAACTGCTTTAGAAGGCAGCTAGCTTACTTGCACATGAAGAAGCATTTATTTCGAAAAAGATTTCCTTGAGACCTTGACAACTAATCTAACACAACGTTTCAAACAAACACAACCTCTATCTATCACTTCTTTAGGAAAAAGGGTTATTATTTAAGTATCAATATATACTCAGTGAGAACGGGGCAATAGCCCAGTGGGCACGGGAGGATGCGTTCGAGCGCTAGGCTCAGCACGTGCGCTCGTGTAGCTTCTTTTTGAATGTGGTCAGCTATATTTTGGACTTATATATATATATAGAGAGAGAGAGAGAGGCCACCTACCCTTTTTCTCATTTACCTTTCCAGGAACTACCAACTCTGAAGAAACACACAGAAGGTTATATGACCCGTTGGAACGTCCGACCTGATGAAATTTGACAAATTATGACTTGCAAACATGTTGCATCTACGTCTCCCAGACCAAGTTCAAGGCTAAGCTGCGTGTCCTACCTGCACTGCACGCACGACGCGATCGTAATCGAACGACGTACCGGAGATCAACCACTCTGAAGTGAGAAAATGAAATGCTACAGCGAATGTCTAAAGGAGAGCTCTGATTCTTTCTGAGATAGTCATCGACCCACCTAACACTAGACTAACCTCAGAAATGTCAAGTGAACTCATTGTTTTCCTGGTGATGGAGATAGCAAAGGATAATGTAATGCAGGAGAGGATCATGACAATGTGCAACACAGGAACAAATCTTATGGTGAACTTGCAATGCCTCTCCTCACTAAGGGCCAAGCAAAAGTATCCAGAATGTGATTCATGGAAGAGTTAAAACACAGATATCCACTTGATGAATAATACCGAATGAATTCATGATAACAGATCTTGGGAAGGGAAAGAAAAGAACTGAATGGAACAGTGAAACTGTACTGAGAAAAGCAACCTTAGAAGCAAGGCTACAAAAATATAAACATTTGAAGTGTGCTTCTAGAGGGAAGGTGATGCAGCCAGGGCACCAATTATTAGGTTGCAGCTTGCAACATCAAGTGCACAAGGTCAAACTCTCTTACCCAAATATCTTGAGCGACGTGCTCAGTTGAGCATGAACACTATTTTCCGGAGATGGCCACCAATCTAGAGACTCGATGACCAACAACTCTTCTTCTCCAAGAGATCACTTTCACTTCAATGTGCTTGAATTCAAAAAATAAATAGCTTGGTGTACATTGCTTTCACGCATGATGGTAACTTTGGGTTGGTATCTTCGTTGAAATAGTCCAATGGTGAAGCTTTCTGGAGTTGAAACAAAGCCGCTTCAGCTTTAGGTGGCTGCAAATTGCAAAAACGTATACCCTGTCCTGATAGAAATCATGGCTACTGTCCCTTTCCTTTGCTATAATTTTAGGCTATATATCTAAGGACTTGTTTGGTTGAATCAAAATTTCTGCTCATCTACATAGATAGACATGGATTTTTGTTTAAATTCTCGATCCATTCACATAGATCCTGACCAGGAAGGACTTTCCAAACAAGCTCTAAAAGTGATTGATCTCTACGAGCTGCAGGGCAAAATTCATCCATTGGGATCTCAATGGAATAGTGGAGCATTTTTTACAACTTTGCTTCACACAAAAGCTTCAATGAGAAGCTTCATGCATGACAGGCTAGATGTCCTCATTTACTAGTGTAAAACCGTAGAGGCGACTAGAGGGGGGTGAATAGACGCTTTCTCCACTTTTTCACCTTAATCAAATTCAACACGAACTTTTCTCCTTTAGCTAGGAAAGCTAAGAAGATCAGTACACACACAGAGGAAGCCTTGTGCTGAATTCGATAACCCCCTTAACCACAAGACACAAATGTGGAGAATTGATCTCACTGGGCTGGTCTGGACACTGGCGGTCTGACCGGCTGCCAAAGGGCGGTCCGACCGATTGAAATCGGTTAGACCGGCCGTTAACGGGCGATCCGAATGCTAGCGGTCTGACCGCCGTTTCTAAATCGGTCCGACCGATTTAGTCCAGAACCGAAATACCAAGCCCAAATCCAAAACGAAAATTGGTCCAACTTTTGATTCAACCAATGAAATTTAACCAAATTTGGAGCACACCTCCCTAAGGATATCAGAGACCTAGTTCTAGCGACGATCCTCCAGATCCACTTCACAGAATCGATCTCTGAAGATTTTACCAAAGAAGTGCACAAACCCTAGAAATATGAAAAACTTGATCCAACACTTGCTTGTGGGTGATTGATGATCTAGATGATTCTAGGAGTATTCCCACACATCAAAGTAAGGTAAAATCGGTCAAGAGACCAAGCAAAAACACCCGGATCAAGGAAGCACCAAGATCAACAAAAGAGAGAAGAACACAAGAGAGACTTCACCCTTGAGCAAACATCAAAAGATTGATTGAATCAAGATGTTGCATACAAAGCCACTCCTTCAATGGAGGACAAGAGCTCAATCAAAGAGCACACATACAATCTTCCTCTCCTCTGCTTTCCTCTCCAAACCCTAACCCTAACAAGGGGCTTTGCAAATGAGGGCTAAAAGTGCTTAGGGGTTTTTCCTCTCCCCCCTTTCTATTTATAGGAGAGGACTAGGGTTTCCACTAATGGGCTCCCATGAAGGCCCACACACACATGGGACCCACTCACACATATCTGTTGAAGCAATTGCCTGCTTCACCAAGTGCAGGTGATCGGCGGCTCTCATCACGTCGGCCAGTCTCTCCCGTCCGAATCCCATCGGAACCTCCCAGAGACTTGCACCGACTTCCGCACCGCCTGATCCAACCAGCTGCCACGAACTGCCCGTTCGATCCATCTTGCCCATTCTGCACCATGCTTGAGTCACACGACCTCACCCGGCATCCATGATCGTTCTGGACCTCAGCTCTCCAAGCGTAGTCCCGATCCACCTCACCGTTGACGTCGTTGACCTGCAAGCCACCTGCACAGCAATAGACAAACAAATCGTCTCCGGGAATAAGTTTTTCACAACTTGACCCACGTCAGTTCAACAATGCAATATGCAACAATAAAGCATTGAAAATCATACATTAACCACATTCAATACACAACAATGCCAACAAGGCCAAGCTCCAAGTGATCGGCGGTCTGACCGCCCCACACAGCCGGTCCGACCGATTTCAGGCCGGTCGGACCGCCCGAAATGACTTAGCCAAATTTTCATCTCGAAAATCCGAAACCTTCTGGAATTTTCAAATGAATACAACTTTTGACTGGTAGCTCCAAAAATTATGTGGCCACATCCAGGATACTCCCCTCACTTGCCTACACAACCTATTTTTGGCTCAGCTCCAAAATCCACTTTGAACCAAACCCGGTCGGACCGGCAAACACGGTTGGTCGGACCTCTCCACGGGCGGTCTGACCGCCCATGCCACCGGTCAGACCGCCTGTGGTCTGACAGAACTGAAGCAACCCCGAAAACGCGAGATTTTGCAAACTAATAAAGCCATTGCCAATTAACTCATCATTCTAAGATTATGCACATATCCTCACGATATCCACAACTAGACTCTTCACGAATGTTCTGTGAAGATTTCTCCTATAGTGAATCTTGCGTCGTTCACCTACTGTTGTCTCCGTCGTGAAGAATGCATAGGATTGGAAGTTCAAAGCAATTCCAACTTATGCAATTCAGACACACTAGCCAAACTTGTTACCTAAGCAGTAGGCTTTTAGATGAGCGGAACATCTTAATTAAACATTTAGCGGTGGAATTTTTTGCTACCTAAGCAGTACAATTTATCCGAATAAGTTACAACAAATTTTTTTAAAAAAGTAAAATCAAACAGTGCCGTGTTAAATTAAGAACTGCAGAGCTTTCAAAAACAACACATCCAGTAGAGAATCGAGTCCACGTGCAGCGCTTCCGAGACAAGTGTCAAGGGAACAATTCCGATTTTTTAAACGACAAGATATATGCTTGATAGTTGTGTCCTGTAATATATCTTAATCAAAAAGCAAGAAGAGAAAATGACATCTTATGAGGGGTGAATGGTAGAGGAGCACACGAACAAAGCAAGCAGAGAACTTCCTTCACAGTTCACACAATTTTCGGTCCCAGTACAGACACTAAGGTCCGTATCTATAACCTGTAAAGAGGAGGAAAAGTTGTGGATTTTTAGTTTTCATAATTAAACTGCTGATAAAGAGGGGAAGTTGTGGATTTATAGTTTTCAAAAATACACTGCTGAAGTGCTGATGATGCAATCATGCACTGCTGCTTTATTCTCTCAATTGATAGATAGATATAGTGCATTCCAGCCAAGAGAAACTAGCTACTCAAAGCGCACCAGCTGCACGGCTTTGGTGCTCTAATCAACAAACAATGTTCACACTTTGCATGGAGACAAAAGCGATGTGCAGATGTGATGTGCATTTCGTTAGAGACTTGAAAAGACTTGAAAAGGGAATCAAACATAATCTGTGTGCAGAAGTTTTTTTTAGAGAGGAAGTGTGCAGAAGCAAATTCCTCGAATCAGAATTTTTGTCTTTGCTTTCTTCTTATTCCGTTCAGAAAATAGAGAGCTCTAAGCCAAGTGGCCAACACCGAAAAGTTAGCCTACAATTTCTGTACACACCACAGCATTTTGCATCACGCATTGTGGCCAATACCTGAATGCATATTGCAGTTGAAGCAACCTGGCACCAAACAAACATTTGCTAGTCCTGGTAGCTAATCAATGCAATGCTAAGCACAAAGATAACATGTAACATAATGATTATGTTCGGGAGGTGAGAGGATCTGTTGCTATGTGCCTTTGAATATGAACTCTACTTTAGCAGAATTTGAAGTTATACACAAAATATGCATCCGGCATGCACATAGACACCCTTTTTCAGAATGAAGATGGCTCTCAGGAAAAATTGTTTCTCCAATACATTAGGAAAGGTAAAAAAACCGAAAAGGACAAATCAAAAACAAACTTCGTTTCTTCATTTCTGGAGTTGATCATACATCTTCCAAACGTAACCTTTGCCAGAATGAAGATGGCTCTTAGGAAAACACACTTCCTCCAATTCATTACGAAAAGTAAAAACTGAAAAGGATAAATCAAAAAACAAATTTTGTTTCTTTCATTTCTGGAGTTGATCATACATCTTTCATATGCAGTATATGCCAAGAAGGAAGTTAAGATTTGGAGCACCCCATCTGAATCGAAAAAATGTAGTTTCGTAAGCCTTCAAGCGGAACTTCACGGCCCTTCTGGACTATCATGCATGCCTATCAAACATTGCAAGCTTGGTCCCTTCTGATGTCTTTGTAGATTTTTGCAAGTAGTTTGCAGGAATTAGATAGTTAACCAAGCATCCCTGTTTCTAAACGTATACTTCTACAGTGCATTGCTTTAGAGAAGAAGAAAGGAAAAATGCACGGACCTTTCCTTCTTGTCGCAAGGTTGGCCACCATTATACAGAAATGACAAGGGTCAACAATCTCTGCGTATATTGCTACAGAACCCATAATCAATATTGCTGAAATTGTCAACAATACACAGAGAACTCTCTCCATAAGACCAGCAGAAAGGAGCCAAAGGAACAATAATGCAGTAAGATGTTTCCTGCTAAACAGAATACCACAGGGAATGACGAAAACACATGTAGGCATAAATCACATGAGTCACCCCAAGGATACAACCTGAAAGGCAATAGTAGGAAGTAGACTCGTAGTAACTTTCAGTTGCAATGAAGGGAAGACCATCATCATGAGTGCAGTGACTTATTGGATAGAATGTTTCATAGGATAGCTGCTAGACCATCCTTTTTCACAGGCCGCCTGTTACCCAGAAATGCATTACGAGATACATCAACAAGTGCCTTGAAGCTGTATGGCTCATGCATTAACAGCTCTGAGAGCACTTTCCTGTTGAATTGGATGTTCTCCTTCATCAATCCATGCATGAAGTTGCCATAGTTCACCTGGTAGACAGATGCAAGAATAGAGTACTTAAACAGCAGAATGCAAGGCTCATAGTGTTATCTTGAACTGTTTGTTTCGAAATGAGCATGCAAAAGACTTATGGTGATTAGATATTCATAGCAAATACCAAAATTCATTTCCTTTGTTAATACATACCCCATGCAGTCGTGCACCAGCGTTGATGCGCTCAATCCAAAGGGATCGCATGTCCCTCTTCTTGTTGTGCCTATCCCTGTAGGAATATTGCAAGGCCTTTTCAACCCTCTCCCTTGCTATCCTTATGCAATTTTTTGCCCTTCCTCTAAATCCCTTTGCCAACTTGAAAATCTTGCCCTTGTTCATTTTCTAGTTAACAGGCTCTCCTAGGAGCTTTCCCCTCTTCCTGCCATGTGAAAAAATGGGAAAAAAATTATATCAGCTAATGCTTAACTAGAAGCAAGCTTTTTCAGTAGGGGTCTCCCCGACCACTCATAAAAAAAACTAGAAGCAAGCTTAAGTCCCCTGATGGAACATTCCTGCAGACCTACACTAAAAAACATAGAAATAATCGTATGATAACAAAAATTCATGTGCACTATTAGCTTCACATGAAAACACTGCATAGCCAGCAAAATTCAAAATCCATTTCATCACTCATTCGTTTTACATCTAGTAAGTAGTAATCCACGCTGCTATATAGTACTCCCTTTAATGAACAATGGGCTGCAATATGCCCGAAACACTAGAAGATAACTAAGTAATCTCTGATTCAGTTGGGTCACGGAAACAACTAGTTGTTCATGTTAACATGAATACATGATCCGCTCCGCGAATGAAGGAATTCGATTTTTTTTTTTTTTTTTGCTTCTTGAGATGCTGGTACGACTCAAACGATCCATTCCAAGTGAAACAAACATCTTTGGAGGTTTGGCCCTCAATTCACACCAGACGCGGATTGCTTCGATCGCAATTGGACAGATTTTGCCGTTCCCGTCGTACAACATCCATAGCGAAATTCCGACCTACGACCGCCGCTCTCGCACAAAGCGGAATCGATTCTCTAAAGACGGCCGAGTCATTGGCTTCCCCCCTTCGGTGAAAAACCTCCGAATCTGCTTCGTTCCTAAAACCCTACCAACTAACTAATATTCTCGGCAAGGCTTCAATGGAGTCGGAATCATGGAGGGGGACTCCAAGATCGCAGAAGGAAAATACGAAGAGGGCGAAAGAAAGGTGAGGGGGAGATTACCCGGCCGCGTGGTGGCTGCCTGGCTGCTGCTCGCCGGGAGGAGGAGGCTAGGACGAGACGGGGGCGGAGGATGGAATGGTACAGGTCGGGTGGGCTTTTTTCTACGTCCTTCGTGGGCTCGTGTCTGGGCTAAATCGGCCCAATAGCCATCCCACTGTGGGCTGTTATTCTTTGAGACGACACACGTGTTTTTGTTTTTGTTTTTGTTTTTGGCAGATGAGCCCATGAGCCTTTTCACATGACTGCTTCAGTTGAAACTCTTCTTCAGTACAAAATTAAGGTGGTATTTTTCAGAAACGAATAACACATGCGACTGGAGATAACAGTGAATTCAGCTTATCTGTGCGGTCACATACATATTTGTAAGCTTAGTAGTAGACACCAATATTTACACCGATGCATTGGCGATGTACGGCTTTCGTGTGACTGACTACTGAAACTGCATTAATTGGGGAGGTCGCGGCACATTTTTCTCCTTTTTCTTCCCCGCCGGCGCCTTGAAGTTGGCTGGGATATATACCTAGGTGTACAGTATATATACACAGTATATTTGTGTGGCTTGACCAAGTTACGGAAGCCGCCTGTGGATCATATCACAACTGGGAGAGGAACTGGAGCTGCTTCAGGATGGGGCTGAGCGCCTCCATGAGCTTCTCGCAAGGGTGGTTGTGCACGCCCTCGTACGTGGTCACCACGACGCTCGTGTCCTTGGCCAGCCGCTGCACTTGCTTCTTCACGGTGCACGTGTGGTGGGTGCACCGGTAGTAGCTCCTTCATCATCATCAGTAGCGCAAATTCGCGTCAGGAGGTAATTAAGTGTAGCAAGTGATGCTTGTAGTCATCGATCTCTAGCTATATAGCTAGAGTAAGCTAGAGATCAAACATGCATGCAGGGACGGAGCTTCATTGGGCAAGGTGGGTCTTGGGCCCCACAACAATTGTGTAATTCTATAGAAAAAACAATAGTATATTTCTAGGGTAATTTAGTGATTAGTCTTGGAAATAATCACACCTAGATTACATAATTCATACATCATCTAGTGTTGACCGCTTCTAATTTTGAGCCCAAATTGGCCCCTTCTAATTTTGAGCGCAAGCTCTGTCACTGCAAACATGCACATGAGTGCCGGGGAGGTAGGGAACGAACGACACACGCTGCACGTCGACCATGGATGGTGAATAGTTAATGCATTCGTGCATGCACATGCAAACATATGTATATGTACATGCTATAATAGTTAATAGTACAAAACACTAGCTCGATTTATGTCCTAGCTAGTTATATAACTCATCATTCAGAACGAATTAACCCCATTTGCCAAGAAATAAAGGGGTTGTAAACATTTATATATGATGTATCGCACACGTAATGATCAGTGGCGCGCATGATTTGGTCATGTCATCAGTATGTCGATCACGCATGCATGCATAGCATGTGAAGGACACAAACAACTAGATGTGTTTAGAGATTTGGCGAACAACAAATTGCAGGCGGCGTACGTAGCTTCCTAACACATCATGTGTGCAGCTCGATCGATATTCAAATAGTTAATCAGGGCACGTTGGCACGCCCGATTTACCTAGAATATATGGGCGCGCGTCATGCGCATGCATGCGTCGCCCATTCGGTAGTTCGGGAGCGTTGAATCCCCATTTCTCTCTTCTCAATTCCACGATTCATTTCAGACTACGTACGTATACCCAGCATATATCCATCGATGGATGCAGTGATGCACGACGACTGCACCGGCCGGCCCGGATTTGTGTACGCGTAAAGGTTACATTCCGGCCACACCCTAGCTAATTAATTAAGTTTACTCCATTAGTTCTTTTGCCCCAATACACAAGTAGTTTATAAATACTCTGATGCATATATATATACATTGATCCCCGATCGATGTACCCACACATAAGTTCACACGTATGCATGCAATATCCTAACATGCAACTTGCTAATAATTAAGATAGCGCGACATGCATGATGCGTTCGTTCCAACATCCCTGTTTCAAGCATACACGAGACACGTGCATATGCATACGCCGAAAAACAAAATTGATAGAGAAGACCTCGCGCGAGGCCCCTATCCTCACCGGTCGTTGATTCTTCTTATTAACAGAATCAACGGCGGATGGGAAATGACCTCACGTGAGGGTCTTCCCTAACAAATTTACTTTGTGCATATGCATGTATGCATGCTCGCATGAAATGAATTGAGAATTAGGGAATGGGTCTGTCCATACAAGATTTAACTGTTTTCTCAGTCCTAAACAGTCAAATTTTAGTTTATTTATAACTTTATTATACATAAATTACAGTAAATTATGTATGTAATTTTTTTATTTGCCACTGTAATTTTTCTCGAAAGTCTTAATAACTCATATTTCTATCACATGATTCAAAATCTAGCATATACTTTGAGATATTGAGCAAAAACAAAAACTACAAATGAAATTCTATATCAATAAAATATAGCAATGTGGTGAATCCGTTATATTCCAAAGAAAAAATCATAATAAATTTGGACTCAATTCATCGGATGAGAA
The DNA here is from genome assembly GCA_036346395.1 of Hsuehochloa calcarea. Classification (NCBI taxonomy): domain Eukaryota; kingdom Viridiplantae; phylum Streptophyta; class Magnoliopsida; order Poales; family Poaceae; genus Hsuehochloa; species Hsuehochloa calcarea. The sequence continues at coordinate 60,859,553 of CM070594.1, read as the reverse complement.
AAAATACAAATCTCAAAGCACATCGAACGGATGAAAAATTGACTATTTTAACAAAAGAAAACATTTGAATGTTTTTAACAAAACCGTTAGGGAATATATACAGAGAAACCTAAACAAACCTGGGGTGTTGGCTGTTCTTGACGGCCTTTTGCCCGTACTTCCTCCACCGGTACCCGTCGTCCAGGATATCGTTCACGCTCCTCGTCTGGAACGCGAACCGCGGCCTGCTCGCCTTGATCTTCTTCCCGGACCTCCCTGCGCCGCCCTTCGCCTTCTCCTTGCTACTCCCGCTGCCCCCCGCCTCGCCGTCGTTCTCCCTGCTATACTGATCCACGTGCTGCACGGCCTCCTCCTGCAGCTGCTCGGCCGGACCCGCCAGGCTCGCCTGGAACAGCGACGACCAGTCCACCATCGCCGGCAGCATCGGCGGCACTGTACTCTCAAGAGGAGGATTGCACGGCAGCGTCGGCGGCTCAAGTGCTGCGAGGGGGCTGTACTGCTGATAGTCTGACGAGGCCGGCGGTGGCGTCGACGGCGCTGAGAAGTAGGGGAAGTGAGGGATGAGCGCGTGCGCTTCGTCGTCTCCTTGGAGGTTATCCATCTCAGTGCCGTGCATGCGTTCCTAGGGGTCGGACGTGGGCTGGAGACTTGTACTGGCAATTTATAGCTTCTTGGGATCTTGGGGTTGGGGTTTAAGACTAGCTAGCTAGAGTGTGTGTGAGAAACAAGACACTCGAAGCAGAGGGGAAGTTGTGCAGACGTGTACGCGCAAAGCCAAGATGAGAGAGAGAGAGAGAGAGAGAGAGAGAGAGAGCAACCATATCTCAACTACCCAAATTCGTTCAACTGCCCCGTCCGTCCCCGGCACTAGGCTCAAATTTTTTACCTTTGACAATGCATGGAAGCTTGCTGAATACTGTGTCCCTGTAGAGGAAGAAGCACCTCCATCGTTTCACAAAGCGTAGTGAAGTCTCCCCTAAGAAAAGCTATAGTACGTAACGTTAAACGAAAAGGTCCTGACGCTATTATCTGCTTACATTCGAGCAGACAAATTCAGTGTGTTCCTTTCTAGATTAATTCTTTTCTCACCTTTGCTGATCGAGTAGTGCACGAGCATGTAAAGGATGGAAGCATCCAATGGTAGTTTGTGTTTGGTGAGTGCGCATGCACGCCCATATGAAAACCACTAAATTACTGTCCAAAATTGGGAGTGTCTATCCATCATTCACAAGATTTATTTTTGTTGCAAATCGGTCGTTTTTTGGTCCGTTGGATCCAACAGCACACGTTACCTCCCGGCAACTACTCAAACCAATCCAATTGCCCCATGTCCCCCCATCGCACAGTCGCCTCCCACCTCCTGCCCCCCTCCCCCTGCCACCCAGTCCCCGCACCGCTGCCCCATCACCTTGTCGGCGACGCCGAGGCCCACCTGTTGCCACCACTGTCCCCGTCTCCTCTGCCCTACCATTTCTTCTCCTGTGGCAACTGTCTTCCAATCCACCACATCGTCTGCCACCTCCTAACATCTCTCTTTCTTATCACCCCCGCCGCCTTCTGCCGCCCATATCCTCCCGCTCGCAGCCCACCACTGGTCCTCCCCAGCGCTCCGCCTCCCTCTAAGTTTGAGAGCTCCAGTGAACTTCGAACGACCTTAATTAACTCGGCGGTGACAGGAGATGATGACACCGAAGAGGTGGAGGACAACGAGATCGCCGGAGCACGAATCTCCAGGTAGATCACAAGGTCAAAAAATTCAAATGATATGTGCGAAAATAATCATACGAAAGGTTTAATATGTATATATAGCCGTGCATGTAAGGCAGTGAGGACACGATGCCCTGCGCATGCATATGGGAATTTATATATTAGCATCGTCATTAGCAAGTTTCGACAAATAAATAAACTACTCCCACATCGAAAGCTACACAAGCTGAGGCTTAACATACAAACCTCAATCGGGTGTTATCATACAATAAGACCATATAAATTTCGGAATGGCTAAAAAACTATCGCATGTTTTTTTTGAGAGAAAATAATTGATTTTATGATTTTATAATTTTTCTTGGAGATTCATGATTCGGCCAGCAACATCGTCTTATCCGGAGATTTGCTAAATAACATTCGACTGTTTTCTTTTGTCAAAATAGTCGAATTTTCATCCGCCCGATATGCTTTGAGATTTGCACTTCTTCTCATACGATGAATTGGGTCCGAATTTATTATAATTTTTTCGGACCATAATGGGTTCATCACATTGTCGTATTTTGTTGGTATAAAATTTTATTTTTTATCTTTGTTTTCGTCTTTGTTTTGGCTAAATATCTCGAAGTATATGTTAGATTTTGAATTATGTGATGAAAATATGAGTTATTAAGATTTTTGACAATACTTACAGTGATCGAGAACAAAAATTATATATATAAATTTTTATAATTTATGTATAATAAAATTGTAAATAAATTAAAATTTAACTATTTTGTATTGGGAAAACAGTCCAACTTTGTATAGACAATGAACCATACGCGTCTCTCTGCAAGTAGCTAGCATTATCATCAGAGAGAGATAATGACTCAGCGTATTAAAGTACATAACTTGTACTTGACGACGTATATTACTGATTACATAGCAGCAGAGATTACGTGTCGCCGTTCGCCACTAATGCGCTTTTCGTTACACGACATCTCGGGCAGGTATGAAATTCATAAAGTATGCATATCCATATGATGTGCACACATTCATATATTTTTCACGATATGCACATGCCTGTAATCTATGGATGGATTACAAATCAACAGCTTGTATAAAAATACATGATTCATGTCTTTAGTGTTCCATGCAAACAGCCCGAAAATTTCAAAATCTGAATGAACTAAAAATGCTGGAAAGCCTGGAACTGTCAAACACCAGACGACTAGAGCAACCGGTTTGACAAATCCATCAGCACAGGCCAATCAAACAGGATTAAAAGGCATAAAGCTGCCTTGTTTGGCACCACGGGGAATAATTTTTTTAATAATAATTTTTTAAATAGAATTATATAAATAAATAGTTGATTTTTTTTTTTAAAAAAAAGAGCTTCTGTCGACATTCTGAATGGCAAAATTGATCTGTCACTATTTGGAAAGGCGATAGGATCCTCTCGCCATGGAAACAATGATGTTACCATTCCTATTGGCGGAAGAGACTTAATTCGCTATTTGAATTGGCGATAGGACATGGCGATAGGGGCAGGAAATTGAAATAAAATTATATTGATATTTGTAGGGAATTCAGCTTTAAATTTTAGTGGATTTCACTAAGTTTTTTGGATTAATCTTTAAGTGTCCGCGCAACCGATCATTTTAAAAAAGATAACAAAATACGAAGTAGAGAGCAATTTAGGAGTTTCGGTTTGACCAAACATAACGACAACATGCAAAAATCATCAACTGATTAAATGTGATAATATATTTTTTGTAGATGTGATAATACATTTTTGATACATGTGATAATATATAGAAAGTCACGAATACAAGGAAAGCGCGTGATTTCATGTGCCCAATTTTATGACCCTATCTGGAATGCGAGTTCAGCGGTGCAATAGCAAAAATAGCCACCTTCAGAGCGAAATGACAAAAATATTTGGTTTTAGGGTTGCCACGCGCGCCGTTGTCTCGATTGTATTGTTTGCAGACCGATTCCTTTCGAAAAAGAGTACAAAATTGAAATAGATAAAATATTTAGAAATATTTAGAAATAAAATTTGAAGGACTTTATAATATAGTTGTGAATTACATGAAGCGCAAGGTTTGGTTACGTGCATTAGAAACGACAGCATGCATGAATCAACAAACCAAAAAATGCATAGGATACATGTGCGCCTTTTTGGAATAAAAAAAGGGTGGTTTGGAACAAAGTTAATTAGTCTTGGTGGCCCATCGGCCCCTTCCCCTTGTCTCCAGACTGCGCACGGAGGCGGCCAATCTCGAAGGCAACCCTATTCTGCGAGACGGGCTGGAAGATTGAATTTTGTTAGCAGAATGTAAGACCAAATCAATAATCAGGATGCAAATTAAACATAACTTACTTCTTAAATACAGAGTGCGCCCGGGCGATGGGGAGCGTGTCGGGACCCAAATATGCAAATCTGGACCCTCTGTGTATTCTGCACTAGTCCAGGATCACGCTAGTGCACACAGTGTCAACATTAATGAAATATCACATCCATACAACGAATATAAGAAGAAACGCGTACCTTTAAATAACAAATAACTGTTGGGACCTTACGGTCGAGTTTTACATTTATTAAGCCATGCAAGGCTGACAATAAAGAAATAAACTGCAGCGGAAACGAAATAAACTCCGGTGGCTCCCATCAATTTACCACAGGCAACCGACTGGGATCAAGACCCTAACATTCAACCTTCGTAGAACTCTTCTTCAAAAGCAGGCGACGACTCCTCCACTTCTGTTGATTTGTTTAGCAAGAGTGAGTACACACCGTACTCGCAAGTCATACCACAGAATGCAATTTATAGATGATGGCTTATTCCAAAGGAATGGCTTCTGTGGTTGTTTTGCAGAAATGCAACATTTGCAATTGAATACAAATAATAGATTGAAAGCATAATTCAAAACAAATAGACAATAATAAGTTAACAATTGATTTCACAAAGGACACACAGTCTAATCAAGTTCTTTCACACAGCTGAACAAGTTATCTCACACAGCTGACCCTTCCCAATTGTTTTATGAAAGTCTACCCCTCGTGTGAAATTCTCGAGCATGTCCATAACCGAGGACGCGGCTATTCGAATAGATTGGTTTAAACACTCTGCAGAGGTTGTACACTTTACCCACACGATGAAACCAACCGGATCAGAGTTGATCACAACAAAACCTTTCAGAGACTTCATCTCAAACAATGACACTCTGGTGTGCTTTATGCCGTCAATTTGTACACACGACCCTTGGAACGACACACACCATTGGACGGGGATGCGTGAACAGTCCCGCGATGTGACATATCACACCTCCAGCCCATCACACAGCTTAAATACAACCTGAGTTGTCAATGTCAAGACTCCATAACTTACTAAGTTAGGCCCAGCCCATACTAGGCATGTGGTCGTACAGTAAGGCCCAGTTCAATGGCGCACAAAGTTAAGTCCTTAATTGACCAAGGCAAGACTTCCAGTTTTAACCCAAATCACAAAGTTTAATAAGCACACAGCTCCACCATTCACACAGAATCCACCACTTGCCTCGGTCTAAATCTTTTCCCACCTGTTGATTAAGTGCAACACATGCCATCAACGAGTAATAGCACACAAAGACACACAGATTCATCACACGCCCATAATCACTTAGTCAAGTTTATAATTGCAACTCTCACATGAAATGATGACTCGTGGCATGGCTAAGCGATCTAATCGTATCTAACCAACCCACGTTGGTGCTACAATAATACCAACTAATAATTAATCAACCTAGGGTGACAAAAGATCATGGCATACAATAGACAAGGTGGCATAACAATTTGGATTAATAACTACACCCAAAAGCATTTAAATAAATACTTGAAATAGAATGCAATACATTGAAACAAAGTATTTTGAAAACTGGGTTCAAAATGATCAAAGGTATAACTTGCCTTGGAATAGATCTAGATATTGGTCTTGGTCTTGAGGTGCTCCTTCTTACGCAAAATTCCCAAGTATCGACGCCTACTCATGAAACGAGATAAAAGAAATAAAACAAATAAATAACAGAGGCAAAACAAACTCCAAAAATTAAATAAAATTCACCATTAAATAGATCTTAATTTTATATGAATTTACAAATTTGAATGGGCTCAATTGGACTTCGGATGCAAAAGATATGGGCTTTAAATAGGGCCCGGGAACCCTAGAGTCTGCGTCGAGGACGGCGGTGGCGCGCGCGGAAGAATCGGAGACGGGCGCGAGGAGTTCGGGAGGAAGACGATGCTGACGTGGCGCGAGGTGGGCCCACCAGTCAGCGACAGAGAGGGAGCGCAGGCGCGAGCGAGTGCGAGCGTTCGATTTAAATCCAATGGCCGAGAGCGAGCGAGGCGAGGCGATGCGATCGGCGGAGTGGACACGGCGTCCATCCGAAGGGGAAGGCGGCGCATGGAGTGGGCCGAGGCGAGGAATAGTCTTGGGCTTCGCCCGATCGTTCAAGGATTTTCTTTTGATTTTTCTTTTAAATAAATCCAGAAAATACAAATAGCAATTAGAAAATAGCAATTGACTTTGGAAAAATTCCAGAAAATTCTATAAAATATAACCAAGCATATAGAATCTAAATAAAATAATTTTGACAATTGTTGATATTTGGATTAAGCACATTAAATCAATTTGTTCTAAAAGTCCATATTAAGCTTTTTAAATTAATATTCAATAAATCCAAATGGTGAATTTTCTTGCTACCATTATTTAAAAGATTTTTAAAGCTCTGAAAATTTGGGATGTTACAGAGCGCTAGGACAGTCACCGATCTTACTAGCAAGAGCCTTCCCCTTGTCCACCCCACACTCAGTCCGGTTGTACTTAGCTTCTTGTTTTATTATCCTCCACCACCACCCTGCTTTTCTGGGCTCCTCCGATGTCTTTTTAGGGTTAGGTATGTAAAGTTTCTAGTGTTGGAAGAATACCTCGGGTCGCTTCGCGTAGTTGAATATGTACTTCTACTCGATGAACGCCTTATCGTACACGTCCGGATCGTCGATCCACCCCGCATCTTCGGCTACCATTATGCGTGGATAAAGTTAGCGATATGTGGAATGCAACGTAATATGTGAACAATCTATGTTTGTATAAGATTCTGCATGGGTGTCGCGATCGGGGGCTGCGTCAACTGGCTCGGTCTGGACGCACTGTGCAGCTGTGAAGCCCCAACAGAGACCTAACTTGGAGTGCTCTCTCCATGCGAAGGCTCATCGTCCTCTCGTCATAGCCTCCACTCATCGAAGTCGTAGTCCGAGGTTTGTGCTCCCTTGTGTGATTCCTCGTCGGAAGAATCTAGACCCGTTATTATGAGTTGATGGAGTTTTTTTGGTAATTAATGACAATCGTCATATGGACTAATATTTTTCATGAGTTGGTGAAACAGGTTGAGTCTCGTGATGATGAAGATTTTGGGTGGCATCGTGAGTTGATTGTCATCAAGTCAAGATTCAGGATAAGAAATGGTATCATGTGTTGATGAGCATCAAGACAAGATCCTGAAGTGAAGAAGATCATCATGTGTTGATGATATTTAAGTCAAGATCTTAGAGTAAAAGAAGATCATCATATTTTGATGATATTCAAGACAAGATCCCAAAGAGAAGATCATGTGTTGATGATAATCAAGACAAGATCTCGAAGTGAAGAAGATCATCATATGTTGATGATATTGAAGTCAAGAGCTTAGAATAAAGAAAATCATCATGAGTTGATGATTATCAAATCAAGAATCCGGACTTGGAGTGAAGATGTTCGTCATCAAATGATCACTCCAAGATAGATGCTCAAGGCAAAGGTATGACTAGCATAGACTAAGGATATGTTCCTTATCTTTTACCAGTCTCGGTATTTCATTGGAAGACCGGATTGCTAATATAGGTTGTCATCTTGATCAACTAAGACATGCATGCATCTTGAACTGCATCTGAAAAGAGTTGTTAGTAAAAATAGTACAACCGCAGCTGAGGAGCAGTACGACCGGAGTGCAGTAGGAACGATTTCTAGTAGGCGTACGTTATTTTCAAAGAGCATATTTTTGGGCGTTTTTCCATCCCTGAAAAATGGTAGTTCTGATTTAACCGAGCGGTACTGCCTCTGTGCGGTAGTACCAGACCATGTGAGTGTGGTAGTACCAGACTTGATAGTAATGGCTACTTTAGAAGCATTTAATGCACCCCTTATGACCATTGAATAATAGGTGCAATAGTACCGGCCGATCAATGGCAGTAGTGCCGCACCTGCTGAATTTTTCAAGGGATTGCTTCAAACGGTCGGATTTATTGTTGGGGGCTATAAATACCCCCTCATCAGCACCAAGCTTTATAGTACTGACCTCATTTAATACATTAAAGCCATTTGTGTACTCTCTACTACTAATTTGCTCATATTTTACATTTTAAGGTAGTTGAGAGCATTGAAGTGCATTTGCATCATTTGTTGATCTCTTTCGCACTTAATAACCTTCAAGCAAGGGTTGTGGTTTATTACTCTTGGTGTTTGCGGACACCTAGAGGGCGTGAAGGCGTCGTGGTCCGGTGATCTTCTCAAGAAGCTTGTGAGAATGTCCGACGTGTTGTGAGTGATTTGGTGCTCGCCATCTTCGGAGTGGAGGAAGAGCAATCCGAGTGGATCGAGGTGTTGGTTCAAGTTGTGAGCTGGTCCAATTCATTTAGGCTTACCTCGGAGGTGTAGGCTTAATTCCTGGAGCTAGTCCAATTTATTTGGGCTTACCTCAACGTAGATTAGGGGATACCGGCAAGTCTCCGAACACCACAGTAAAACATCCTTGTGTCATTGTTGTTTGCTCTCTTTTAATTTACTTTGTGCAATTTATATTTATAGAATTAAATTGATTACATGTAAATCTAGGATTGCAAACCTTGACTTAGACTTAGCTTGTTGGTGCCCTTAAGGGAAACTAGAATCTTTAGCCTTCTAATTGTGCAAAACCAAATTGACTTCTGTTTTTGCATTAGAAATCGGTTTTAGCCTTAGAGTTTTTTTTAGAAAATACTATTCACCCTCCCCTCTAGTCAGCATTCTCGGTCTTACAAGTGGTATCAGAGCTTGATCTCTCATTTATTAGATCTAACTGTCTAGAGAGTAAAGGATGACCACTAGTGATATAGTTCACCTAGCACCTCTATTTGATGGCACAAAGTATGCTCATTGAAAAATCTGTGTGTCGTGCTATTTTAAGGCCACGAGCCAAAAAATATAGCGGATTATAGACGTGGGGTTTTCTCCTCCAATGGATCCTCTAGGTCCAACAAGTGAGGAAGAGAAAGGTTTACATCTCGACGCTCACACAATTAATGCTTTATTTAGTGCTTTGAGTGTAGAGGTGTTCAATGAACTATGCAATCTCAAGAACGCTCATGAGATGTGGTCCCATCTTCAAGATCATTATGAAAGGTTCACCTACATTAATGATGATTGCATAAAAGAATGGATATCGGGAGAAGAATGCCCAACTTCTAGCTCCGATAATGAGGAGCTCTCAACCCCATCCACATCACCTCATTGCTTTATGGCTAAAGGTAAAGACGAGGTAAATGATGATATTTCACTACTACATAAAACCTCATCACAGACGGTTCTAAACCATCATCACAGATGGTTTTTTGAACCGTCTGAATTTATGTGTCTGTGATAACAGACGGTCATCACAGACGGTTTTCAAACCGTCTACGAAAAAAGGTATCACAGACGGTTCTTGTTCAGAACCGTCTGTGATGGTTTATTTTCGTAGACGATTTGAAAACCGTCTCTAATGACCGTCTGTTATCACAGACACATAAATTCAAACGGTTCTGAACAAGAATCGTCTGTGATAGTAATTATCACAGACAGTTCTTGTTCAGAATCGTCTGTGATAGTTTTTTATATTGCAAAAAAATGAATTTTGATTGTTTCATAGTTGGTACTATCACAGTTTATGTGAGTTTTTCATCTTCAGAGACTCTTGAAAATACATAAAAAGGCATCACTCCCGTACGAAAACCTTCCTGACCTCCCTCTTACGGCCTGTGAGTACCCTGATGTTACCCATCTTGACCATGGCGTCGGCGAAGAGGGTGTCGATGAGGCCTGAGTAGGAGTCAACGACGTAGACGGTGGAGGTGTCATTGTAGAGTACGATGTCGGAGGTGATGACGGCGAAGCCATTGCGGATGTGAGCTGCTACACCCATTTACCGTTTACGTACATGCACCTATATGTTAGCTACCATGATCGATCAAGTCATCGAGGAAGAAGAAGTTTGTTTGCTTACAGCTGAGGAGGACGAGATCCTTGTCGTGGAGGCCTGCAGCGGCGAACTTGGACCAAAGCACGTCAGTGTCCCGCGGGTTCGACACCCTCCCCAGCACATCCCACCTCGACTCGACTATTATTTATAAAGACAGCGCCAAAATATTTTACCTCCCGCACACACGTTCAAAAATTTTCAAACTCTCGCGCTGCAAATCACAGACTGTTCCATACAAAAACCGTCTGTGATGACATATCACATACGATTCGTATCATGAACCATCTGTGATAAGCATCTCATCACAGACGGTTCTTAATACAAACCGTCTGTGATGAGATACTTATCACAGACAGTTCTTCTTGAGAACTGTATGTGATGAGATACTCATCACAGACGGTTTGTATTAAGAACCGTCTGTGATGTGATTTTACTGTAGTAAAATCCAAACCATAGTAAAATCCAAGCCATGGTAAATCGCATCACAGACAGCTCTTAATACAAATCGTCTGTGATGAGATACTTATCACAGACGGTTTGTATTAAGAACCGTCTGTGAAGTATCACAGACGGTTCTATTTACAAGCCGTCTGTGATAATTCAGATATCGCATTTGGTTCTTACGAAACCGCTGCGTGATAATCTACTAACGTGAGCGGTTCCAAAGGAACCGTCTGTGATGAGGCTTTGGAACCATATGTGATGAGGCGTATAATATAGTTTGTTTTGTAGTAGTGTTTGAGCGTTCAAATGATGAGTTCATGGATATGCGTGAGGAGATTCATGAGTATCTAGGGAAGGTGAAATCAAAATTCAATATTTTGGAGAAAGAGTTTGTCTCACTTCAAAATAATTATGAGGAGCTAAAGGATGCCATAAAAATCTCCTTCTAAATGAGCTCAATAAGTCCAAGGTGGATATAGGCATAACATGTGATTTATTAGATGATATACCATTTGTAGTTACTAACCCTTGCATTGTATCTAACGTTAGCATATCCACTTCTTGTGATGACTTGCAAGATATGTCTTATAGCTCTAGTAAAAATGTTTCTATTTCCTCTTTGCTTGTTGAGACAAATCTTGTAAAGGGAAATGAAGAGTTTAAGCCCTCTATTGACAATTGACTTGGAAAGGGAAATGAAGAAATTGACAATTGACTTAGAAAGAAGCTACAAAGGAAAGACCTCTATTGACGAAATATTAAGTAAGTAACAAATGTTGAACGACAAGAGAGGAATTGACTTTATTCCCAAGAAGAAGGAGAATAGCAAGACAATGCACAATGCAAGACACACACAAATAATATCAAGTGCTTTAGATACAATAAGAAGGGACATTTTGCCTCGGTGTGCCCTAACAAGGTTGATGATAAGCAAATGTCGTCAAGAAAGAGGCAAACCGATAAGGAGCAAGAAAAGAAGACAAGCAGGGAATGTAAAAGCTTAACTTGCTACAATTGGTGGGAAAAGGGACATATTGGTAAACAATGTCCTATGGGTAAGATTTGTAAGTTTATCCTTTATAATGATCATTACTTGCTTAAGAAAGATAAAAATGGTAGGGTGATTGCTAGAATTGTTAGTTCATCAAAGATTATTGCTATGGTCATTTGGATGTCCAAATCTCTTGTGACTAATATTCAAGACCTATTTTGGGTACCAAAAAGTGCTTAACTTGCTTAATACGTACTTGGACAGGCATTGGAGGCTTCATCCATTCAAATAAATGTGGATTCCACCATGTGTCTTTTTGGAGCCAAGCATGAGGATGATCTAATCAAAACAATAACACATACCACTTCGGTAACAAGTTCTTACATTGAAGTAACTAGCCCCTAGCCTTGTATATGATGCATTCATAACTTTTTTTCAAAAATGTGTTATTGCTCTTGTTCAAAATCTTTATTATTGCAACCTTGAGCAACATGGTGAGTGGCACATTAAGGGGGGGGTGCTAAGTCATATACATGTATATCGCATCTCTAAGTCCAAATAATTTAAGTGCTATAATGTTTTTTGAAATTAAGTATTTTAGCCAAAAGTCACAAACTTCATAACTATTGGTAATAATATGATAAAGTAGTTGCAAAATGTATACAAATATTTTCCAAAGGATTCCCAAAGGTTTTGGCTCAAGAAAAACCTATTTTAAGCAAAAATGAGTTTCTAGCCAAAATTCTATATTATAATATCTTATTTTTGACATAGACTAGATTTTTACGTAAAATCTATTCTAAAAGGAATTTAAAAAAAATCCTAAAAGGAAAATCCTAAAATTGACTATTCTAAACCTTTTTTTGGCTACCACGAGCGGTCGGACCGACGGTCAACCAGCGGTCTGACCGGCAACTAACTAGCGGTCGGACCGGTGGACGGCGGTTCGACCCGGCAAGCCAGCGGTCTAAATACACCAGGCGGTCGACCGCGTTGAAAGTCCGGTCGGACCGGTAGAGTCCAGTACTGAAAACTCCACCCAAATCCAAAACGAAATTTGATCCAACTTTTGTTTCAACCAATAAAACTTGACCAAATTTCGAGCACACCTCCCTAATGATATTAGAGACCTATTTCTAGCGACGATCCGTCAGATCCACTTCGCAGAATCGATCTCTCGAGATTATACCAAAGAGGTGCACAAACCCTAGAAATATAAAAATCTTAATTCAAGACTTGCTTGTGGGGGGTTGATGATCTAGATGACTCTAGGAGTAATCCCACACAACAAAGCAAGATAAAGTAGGCCAAGGGACCAAGCATGAACCTTTGAATCAAGGAAGCACCAAAATCATCCAAAAGGGAGAAGAACACAAAAGGGAGCAAACGATCTTTCAATTGAGCATCACAAGATTGTTCGATTACACAAGATGCTTACAAAGCCTCTCCAACAAGGAGGGCAAGAGCTCAACAAGGAGCACACTCCAAACCCTAGTTCTCCTCTCCTCTCCTCCAAACCCTAGAAAAGGAAGAAGGGGCTAAAATGAATGCTTAGCTTCGTTTTCCATCTCCCCCCTTCCTATTTATACTAGAGAGCTAGGGTTTCCTTTTTGGGGTCACTTACACATGGGACCCACACACAAATAACTCTTGAAGCAATCGCCTGCTTCACCACGTGTAGGTTGATCAGGAGTTCTCATCGCGTCGCCAAGCCTCTCTTGTCCGAATCCCATCGGAACCTCCCAGAGACTTGCACCGATATCCGCACCGCCTGATCCAACCAGCTGTATCGAACCACCCGTTCGATCCGTCTTGCCCATTCTGCACCTGCTTGAGTCACACGACCTCACCCGGTATCCATGATCGTTCTGGACCTCAGCTCTCCAAGCGTAGTCCCGATCCACTCACCGTTGACGTCGTTGACCTGCAAGCCACCTGCACAGCAATAGACAAACAAACCGTTTCCGGGAACAAGTTCTTCACAACTTGACCCACGTTAGTTCCGCAATGCAATATACAACAATAAAGCATTGAAGTTCATATAATAACACAATCAAAACCAACTCAATGCAACACTTGGCTAACCTTAAAGCCATTGCCGGTCTGACCGCCCCACAGGGCCGGTCCGACCGATTTCATGCCGGTCGGACCGCTCCCACAACGGCGGTCGGACCGGTCCAAAGGACTTAGCCAAATTTTCAACTCAAAATTCAAACCTTCCGAATTTTCAAGCGAATAGAACTTTTGATAGGAGCTCCAAAATGATGGGACCACATCCAGAGACTCCTCACTTGCCTACACAACCTATTTTTGGATTAGCCCCAAAATCCAACTTTAGGTCAGCCGGTCCGACCGCCACCATGCCGATCCGGCCGTCACACGCAGGCGTCGACCGCTCTACTGCGCCGGTCGGACCGCCGTGGTCCGACAAAGATGAAGCAAACCCAAAACGCGAGATTTTGCAAACCAACAACGCCATTGCCAATTGACTCATCATCCTGAGATCGTGCACATATCCTCACGATATCCACAATCTCCCCCTTGATGAACACATTGGCAATTTTCAAGAAAATGTGGTTTTTCGAAATGAAAAGTAAAAATTCGTCGTTTTCGCATAAAGGCACAACTTGGTCCATAAGCAAGAAAAGGCTTAGGAACCGACCAAGCTGGCTTCAGAATAGTATAGGCAAGTGAGATAAGGCAATGAAAGCACCAAAGGATTCAATTTCAGTAGTAGCCAAAAATCTCACTTAGGTCCAAATGAAAGGCAATTTTTCTATTTGACCTTTGATCATTGTGAGTATTTTTCAGTTGCAAATGAAATCAGGAAAAGACAATAGAACCACAAGACTTAACTCACTATGATCACAAATTTTCAAAAGGTTCAAAAATTTTATTTTATGAAGTTCTTTTATATTAAACCTTGAGTATGAAACCAAAAGCTCCAACATCATTTTCTTCACAATCTTTCTCCCCCTTTGACAATGAATTCATCAAGATGCATGAAAAAGAAAGAGCATGAAGGAATGACTTTATTTTTGAACTTTAGTAAAAAGGAGCCATGACCATTATACATGGAGACAGTACAAGTATTATACCAAGCCATATAAAGAGTAGACGCGATATTCAATCATGGCAAAACATGTATTGCAAAGCTAAAACCAAGATAGCAGCAATCTGAGATTAACAGAATTAAAATCATGAAAGGTTGCTCAATATCATAGATTCACTCCAAGCAACCAAAAATGAGTCAAGCCATGTCTATAAGTAAAAAGAGACTCAAAACAAAAATTGAGGCATTTTGAGCATTAAGAAAATTCTTTTGAAGCAAAGCTCAAGCACTTAGCCCTTTTTGGGCAATTCCTTTTCTTTTTTGTGTGCTAGATCTCAAGCCTTGCTTGCGACCATCTCAAACGATAAGCTTAAAAGAATGATCTAGGTCATCCAAAACTCCCCCTGAGTTCATGCCTAGTGCAATGGCAAGCCGTCTCATGAGAAAGGATTGGTGAGATCAGTTTTTTCGCACAGAAAATCTCATTTTTCATTTGCTTGACTTAATAAGATAAAAAGCTCATTTTCAACTCGAATAAGTTCAAGACTCAATTCAACTTTGTAAGACATGGCGAGAGTCATAAGAGGATCACTAGAGCAAAACTAGTCACAAGATCCAACAAGACATGATTTGATTCAAATTGCTCACAGATATAAAGCTAGCAAGGCAAAAGCTAAGCCAAACATGAAGAGCCATAAAAGAAGTCTAGCAGACTATCACTTGATATGACAAGGTATAGAAGATGAAATCAAGTCATACAAGGATAATAATCAAAGCTCCACTAATTTTATTATACAATGTAAGACAAATGAATTGAAACATGCATTATGATACAATGAATGCAAAAAGAGCAACTTCCCCCTCAAAACAACCCAATAGGACTAATAACCCCTAACTCTCCCATAAGCGACAAACGCGAAGAGTCAAGAGCCTTAGTGAAAATATCTGCAAGCTGTTGCTCAGACTCTACAAAGTGAAGCACAACATCACCTTTCTCAACATGGTCTCTCAGAAAATGAAATCGAATATCAATGTGTTTAGTCCTGGAATGTTGCACTGGGTTTTTGGCAATGTTAATTGCAGAAGTGTTATCACAGAAAAGAGGAACACTTCCCAAAGATAACCCATAGTCCCGCAGCGTGGATAAAATCCAGAGAACCTGAGAGCAGCCACTAGCGGCAGCTACATACTCGGCCTCGGTATGGTAGGCAATGTAAGACCTGCTTTCTAGAAGACCAAGAAACAAGAGATGTGCCCAAGAAATGACAAGTGCGGTAAGTACTCTTCCTATCAACTCTACACCGTGAAATCAAGCATCGTAAAATGCTCGAATTGAAAGAGCCGAAGAAGAAGAATACCAGAGTCCAAAGTCAAGCGTATCTTGAAGATACCTGAATATACGACGTACTGCTTGACGATGAGAAGCACGAGGGGAAGCCTGAAATCGAGCGCACAGACATACGGCGAATTGTATGCCCGGCCTCGACGCTGTAAGATAGAGGAGGGAGCCAATCATACTGCGGTACTCCTTCCGTCCACGGACTCTCCATCCTCATCGTGGTCCAAAGACGGTGGTTGTAGCAATGGGAGTAGACATTGGCCTACTGCTTCCCATATTGAAGCGCCGAAGAAGGTCCTTTGTATACTTACTCTGGTGAACGAAAGTGTCTTCTTTCAATTGCTTAATTTGAAGACCAAGGAAGAATGTCAGCTCTCCCATCATGCTCATCTCAAACTCGCTGCTCATCGAATCTGAAAATCTAGACACCAAAGCATGAGAAGAACCACCGAAAATGATATCATCCACATAAATCAACCAACAAGAAATCAACGCCATGCACGAGAGTGAACAAGGTTTTATCAACCATTCCCATTTTGAAATCATTTTCAAGCAAAAACTCTTAAGCTGTCATACCAAGCTCTAGGAGCTTGTTTCAATCCATCTGAGGCTTTAGAGTTTAAAAACATGATTTGGGAATTTTTGATTTTCAAAACCAGGAGGTTGCTTGACAAAGACGTCTTCTTCTATGAATCCATTCAAGAAAGCACTTTTAACATCCATTTGAAAAAGCTTGAAACCTTTGGATGTTGCAAATGCTAAAAGAATGCGAATGACCTCCAATCTAGCTACTGGAGCAAAGGTCTCCTCAAAGTCTAAGCCCTCTACCTGGGAATAACCTTGAGCTACAAGTCTAGCCTTATTGCGAACAACCAATCCATCCTCACTTTGCTTATTTTTAAAAACCCATTTTGTTCCAATAACATGAGAATCAGAAGGTCGCTCAACCAAAAACCAGACTTTGTTTCTCTCGAAATTTTCAAGCTCTTCATGCATGGCATTGACCCAAGAGGCATCAGATAAAGCATGAGTGATATCTCGGGGTTCAAAAGAAGCGACAAAAGCAGAATGTGCATGAGAATCAAAAGAAATAAACCTGGAGCGAGTGACTCGCTCTTGAAGATCCCCAATCATCTGCTCAGGTGGATGTTGTTGCTGTATGCGAAGTGGTGCTCTGATGCAGGCGTGGCCTCTACCTCATGAGTTGTGGAGGTAGGAGCAGAGCCACTCGGATCGTCGGTGGGGATAGGAGGAGGTCGCCACATTTGGCCCGACGTAGTAGTAGCAGGCTCTCCACCCTCTCGAGGTAGCGGAGGATGATTTGGTTCTTCATCCTCGAGTCATCATCGATTTAAAATGCTTCCTTGAGTTTCGTGAACTGTGTACCAAGCATCGGGTCTAGTACTGGACTAGCCTCATCAAAAGTGACTTCGCAAGTCTCAACAATTTTGTTAGTGTCAACATTAAAAACACGATAGCCACGAGAATGAGCAGGATATCCAAGAAATATGCCATCAAAACATCTAGACTCAAATTTATCAAGATTGCCATGTTTAAGAATGAAGCACTTGCAACCAAAAATCTTGAAATGAGAGACGTTGAGAGAATGACCAAATCTAAGCTCATAAGAAGTCTTTCCAACCACAGATCTCAAGAAAACCCTGTTGGAAATATAACAAGCGATGAGATCGCCTCATTAAAATCTCCTAGGAGTAGAATGCTCATCTAGCATGGTTCGAGCCATCTCTACAAGGGTTCTGTTCTTCCTTTCTACAACACCATTCTGCTGAGGAACTCTAGGAGAAGAGAACTGATGCTCAATTCCCCTATCAGTGCAAAAGGTAGAAAAAGAAGAATTCTTGAACTCTGTCCCATTGTCACTCCTAATGGCTCTCAAAGCTCGGGTATATCAACAAACAATTCTAAGGACCAAATCTCTAAATAATCCAAATGCTTCGTCCTTAGAAGCAAGAAAATAAACCCATGAATACCTGGAGTAATCATCCACAACCACCAGCACATACCATTTCCCACCAGCTGACTGAACTCTAGAAGGACCAACTGTATCTAAGTGAAGAAGCTGTCGAGTCCATCACCATTACCAAAGTAAGAGGTGGGTGGGAAGCGGACACCATCTTACCATGTCTGAGGTGAGCACACAAGATCTCTAATGACCTTGACCTAGGCAAACCTCTAATCAAGTCCTTGCAACCGACTCTAGACAAATGATCAAAACCTATATGTCCAAGTCTACGATGCCACAAAACAAGGTCATGAGAATCGGAGGCTACAAGACACCTAGGACTAGAACACGAAGAAATCTCAAATTTGCACAAAATATCTTCTCAAATCTGGAGATCTCAAAACAAGCTCACCCGAGGAATCTAGAACTCTACACTCACCTCTCTTAAACCTCACTTCTAGACCCTCATCAAGCGGTGAGAAGCAGATAGAAGATTATACCTCGACTTACTTACCAAAGCGACGTCTTTTAGCATGAACTTGTCGTTGACGCGCACACAAAGGCCCTTTGCGATCCACGGTCCCTAGAAAGCATCCCCAAATGTAATCAATTCATTGCGGATGCGTGTGAGGAGGAGAACCATCTAGAATCTCCGGTCATATGTCGAGAACACCCGAGTCAACAAGCCATATGTCCTCCTTCCTCGCACGACGGACCTAAAAGCACAATCGAAAACATCCGTGCCTCGATCGGGTTAGTGATAAATGATCGAGAATCCATCTTCGAGAGGCACGATGTTTAGGAGCAGCAGTAGAAATACCAGAAACATGATCAGGAATAAAATCATAAGGATGCACATGAGAATCACCTAGACCTCTCCGAAACGATCTACCAAAAGATCGATACTCCCCCTGTCTAGGTGCTACCCGTGGTCTCTCCTCACGATGTCCTAATCCAACACGCCCTAGACCCACCAAAAGAGTCTACAAGGTTCTCTACAAATCTAGGCCTATGTGTGGTTCGATAAACAGGCTGCCTAGCTCTAGAGACTACAGCTGGAGAAGGGACTCCTCTAATGGATCTTAGAACGCTCATCCTCTCTTTTCTCTCAAGCTTTGCTCTCCTGAGCGTAACTCAACAAGATGGCCTTCTTTCTTGCGTAAGGTGCAATGGTATGGACCTTTTGAGAGTGTCATGCAGAATGAGTGAAAGCACCTTTCTTGCGAGAAAGAGTTTGAGCAAAACCATGGTTTGAAAACAACCCCGGATGGCTTAGTAGGTTCTAGCTCAAACAAACCATTCTTCACAACTCTAGCAATCCTAGGTGGGTTTTTCTTTGAATGCTCTAGGGAATTGAAACCTAGACCACTATTTTTCACACTCACTTTGGATTGATCAAGAATCATGTTGAGTTTCTTTTTCCCACTTGAAAACTTCTCAAGAGTCACCTTGAGGTAATCATTCTTGACGAGGATCTAATAATCCTCATTTTATCTTTTATCTGTAATTTTTATTATGGGTAAATATGATGTCACATAGTCCTCAGAAGTATCCCTTATTTCTATAAGGGAGAGGCCTAACCTTTGATTGTAAGTTTCTTCTACAATCACCCCCATAGTCGTAAGTTCTTCTACGACTACATCATGGTCGTAAGTCCTTCTACGACCATTACATAGTCGTAAGTTATTCTCGATCGCTACCGATCGTAAGTCCTTCTACGACCACTACATAGTCGTAAGTTCTTCTCGACCGGAAAACTACGACCACCTTATAATCAAACCTACTGACGGTAGGTCCAATTGATTAAGGAATCCGAACGGTCTACACGCACTATTATTCCGCGTATTAATGGTGTGTAAATACCCCATTATCTCTGGAAGATAATTGCCAGACGGCGTGAAGAAGTCAAGGCGCCGGTAATTACTACCATCATGCGCCCGTTACTACATTAATTAGGCGCATCTTCCGTAGGACGAAACGGCTACTTCTTCACGACTATATAAGGGTATCAATCAGAGAGATAGGGAGAGGCGAACAAGAGCCACCAAGTAGGAACACAAGTGCTATTCTCTGTAAGAGTCTTAGTCTTTACTTGATCATCAAGAATACCATACACACAGGATTAGGGTTATTATTCTCTCGGAGAAGGCTGAACTGTCTAAACATCCGTGTCAATCCACTCTGCGTGATCTTATCTCTAGGAGACCCCGAATCAAACAATCTTTACGTAAGATCGGTTCTAATACACCGACAGTTGGCGCCGTCCGTGGGGTACTTCCGGTAATCTCTTGTCAACATACTCTCTTTTTCCAATCTCATGCAAGCATGGCGGGAGAATGGAGCGAGGAGAACTGGTTCGACTTGGCGGTCTGTGACGTCGACATGGATGCGGTTTCGACTACGAGCCGAGTGATGCATCCGTGATGGTGATGTTCCTCGGAGATTATTCTCCGAAACCATCCCATCAATGGAGTTGAGGAGGATCCTTATCCCCACAACGATACGTCCAACAGAGGAGCCAATTCCCTCCAAGGACAAGGGTCAATCCGACCAGAACCGCACCCAGGAGGACTCACGACACAATGAGAGTTTTTCCTCTAAATGTCCAAGTTCCCTTAAGGCGGTCCGACTGGTGAGACAAGTCCCGAAGCCACCATTCGAGGACTCCACCAAAGATCTTGTGATCCTATCTCTCAGGGTAACTCCAGAGATAGTGGGATCAAGCATGCTTTTCCTACAAATACGACCGTCTCTCCGCAGATCTCATTTGCGGACGGAGACAGTTATAACCCGGAGTTCCCCTACGGAGGATTACTCCAAGTCGCCAGATGGTGTCTCTCGAGCACTCCTCAAGCGGGAGGCCTCAAGCGCAAGTGAGAATCATCAGCGGAGGTCTTCGTCCTTCCCTCAAATCGAGTCAACCTCATGGAGGTCGAAATGAGAACCCTCCCGAAGATCACGCCCGCGCCCTCCTCGTAGTAATGGCAAGGAACCACCGTGACAGAGAGAACCAACACTGATGAGCGAGAGAAATCCTCGACATTCTCGCACTCCAGAGAAGGCCTCAAAGATCGGCGGGGAGGATTTTGAGGTCATCCAAGAAAGAAAATTGCAGCCGTAAGAACTCGCTGGGCGCATTCAATATCGATCCACAGGAGGTACAAGAACTCCGGGACATCAACGACTTGCTTGAGAATCCCAATCAAGAGCTTGCTTGAACACGAGATCGATCTCTTTCTTTGAGGAGATTGCGCAAAGGCTTGAATGTGATGACAAGATGGAAGTACCTCGTCAACAACATTCGTGTAGTCGTAGCAATGCGACTTCTTCACTACCGATCAATCGAATATTTCTGCGTAGGAATCGACACGGTCATAAGTCACATCGATCTCCTATTCAAGAAATACTTTTCGATCGGTGATGATCATCTAGCCCCGAGGAGGTGATCAATCACTACTTGCAAAGAAATTCTAACGGTGGATTACGAGGAGTATTCCCCAAGAGCCGAGACCTACAATGAGCAGTCGACTGTTGCGGGTATCGTCGTATCGATCACTGGCGACATTAACCCTTCTTTCCTACAAAGAAGGCGTCAAGAAGTAATTACGGATGCCGGGCATTTTCGCCGACCTTGAGCGATTATTTGGCCACCTCATTTTCGACCGGTGAACATGGAGAAATTTGATGGATCTCAAAATCCCATCGAGTTTCTTGAGATCTATACAACAATTGTCCGAAAGCGGCGGCAGGAGGAGAGCACGTAATGGCGAATTACCTTCCAATCGTGCTCGAAGGATCCGCTCGATCGTGGTTATTAAACCAACCACTCGAGTCGATCTACTCTTGGCAACACCTCTGTGATCTTCTACGAGCAAATTTCCAAGGCACATACAACCGCCTCGGAAAGGAAGGCGACTTGCACCGATCAAGCAGAACAACAACGAGACTTTGCGTCAATTCATCAAGCGCTTTAGTCGGGTTCGTAACTCAATTCGGAAATTTCGACTCCTCCGTGATCGGGGCTTTTAAGCAAGGAGTCCGTAGTAGAAGAATAACAGAGGATATTGCTTTAAATCCTCCCAACACCGTTCTGCCGCTCTTTGAGATGGCCGATCGATATGCAATCGCTTCGAGGCGGTCGAGTGGAATAACACTATCGATCGAGAAACACACGCTTCGAGAGCCGTGAGGTTAGTAAGGACAAAAAGCAAAAAGTCCAAGAAGAAAATAAAAGTCAAAAGCCACAAACTAGTGGTTTCAAGGAGGTTTTGGTAGTAAAGATAGAGAGCCCCAAACCACCAAGTCGAACCCCGATCAAGGCAAAGGTAAGCGCCACGATCGTAGGAGCGACAAACCAAGATGGTGTCCTTTTCATAAAAGGAAGGACATAACCTCATAATCGCTGAAGTTTTCCAAAGAAAGCTCGAGGACTACTACAACGGCAAGCACCGCCCCTACTCTCGGCGGGTAGGACATACGAGTGGTCAAGTCGTCGGATGATGAGGAGATGCCATTCCAAGATCCGCACCATACCGTTGAGCATATCTATGGAGGATCATCGGCATCGACTCCAAACGACAACTTAAAGTCTGCGGACGAGAGGTAAATTCCATACATACTCCTCTTGTCAATAAATTACGAAGTGGTGGAAGTTACCATCTCTTTTGAGAAGGATGATTGCCGATCACTATGAGTCGATCAGTCGATTTCGATTGTGGTGAACCCACCATCAACAAGCTGTCGGGTCAATCGAGTGTTAGTTGATGGTGGTAGTTCTTTAAACATATTATTTACTAAAGCCACGGACGAGATGCAAGTACCGGGATAAAGGTAAGGCGATGCGATATTCCTTTCATGGAATCGCATCAGGGTCTTCAACCAAACCCATTGGCCAAGTTTCTCTTCCTTTAACATTTGGCTCACCAAGTAATTTCGGACGGAGAAAGTCTCCTTTGATGTGGTCGATTTCGATCGGCATATAACGCCATACTCGGACGACCAACTTTGGCAAAATTCTTAATGGCTACTCATTATGGGTATCAATGTCTTAAGATGCGAGTCCCAAAGGAGTGATCACAATTCAATGTGACAAAAGATGGCGTATAGTCTGCGGCCGTCGATCCTCGAGATGGTTGGTCAAATACCAACTCGAGATGAAAGTCGACCTTCGACTAGCAAGTCGGCCTAAAAGCGCACACCAAAGCCGAGCGATCAAGTCAAAGAGGTTCCTCCGGGCGAGAAGAACCCTCGAAGACTGCTCGCATCGGGAGACTTCCGACCCCAAATAGGAAGGCGCCCTCATTACCTTCCTCCGAGCTAACGCAGATGTCTTTGCGTGGCAAGCATCCGACATGCCCGAGTCCCCAGGGAGGTAATCGAGCACAGGCTAGCTTTACGGCCTGATAAAGTTCCCGTAAAACAAAAATTACGGAGATTTGCCCCTGATCGACGAGATGCTATTAAGTCAGAGTTGGATAAGCTACTTAAAGCAGGCTTTATAAGAGAAGTCAACCACCCAGAGTGGTTGGCTAACCCTGTAATGGTCAAAAAGTCAAACGGCAAATGGCGTATGTGCGTGGACTTTACTGATCTTAATAAAGCTTGTCCAAAAGATGATTTCCCTTTACCTCGTATTGATCAGCTGGTTGATTCAACTGCAGGTTGTGAGATATTAAGTTTTTTAGATGCATATTCTGGATACCACGGATCAATATGTGTTTAAGCGATGAAGAAAAGACCGCATTCATTACTCCATTTGGTACCTTTTGCTATGTCAAAATGCCATTTGGTCTAAAGAATGCGGTGCTTCTTTTCAACGCTTAATGCAATCGACTTTTCATCTCAATTAGGCCGAATTTGGAAGCCTATGTTGATGATCTAGTCGTAAAAGCATTAAGAGACTTAATCATATCACGCACCTACAAGAAACATTCGACAACCTCGAAAGCACCGCTTAAAACTCAATCCAGAGAAGTGTGTGTTTGGAATTTCTTGGGAAAATTGCTTGGATTCCTAGTATCCGAGCGAGGAATCGAAGCAAATCTGAAAAATAAAAGCCATCCTCGGATCGTCCTCCAAACACAAAAAGGAAGTCAAAAACTCACCGGGTGCATGGCGGCTTTAAGTCGTTTCATCGCACGACTAGGAGAAAAGGACTACCTTTCTTTAAACTTCTCGGGAGACATGAAGGTTTTGAGTGGTCGAGCGAGGCAAACATTGCTTTTGAGGATGTCAAGAGGTATCTTTCGAGTGCTCTGTGCTCGTTTCTCCAAAGCCGAAGAGGCGCTCTTAATTTACCTAGCCGCCACGCCAGGTGCAAAGCAAGCGCGATCTTGGTCGTAGAGCGTGAAAACGCATAACGACCGGTTTACTACGTTAGCGAAGTTTTACGGGCCTAAGGAGCGTTACCCTCGTGTCCAAAACTTCTATATGCCCTCCTCATGTCTTGAGGAAATCATGCATTATTTTGAGCGCACAAAATAGTTGTGCCGCGTCGAGTTTCCTTTAGGAGCAATCCTCCATAATAAGGAAGCAATGGGGCGCATGGCAAAATGGTCGATCGAACTTGGGAGTTCGACCTCCATTCGTGTCGACGGCCATAAAATCCGTGATCTTGGCGGACTTTGTCGCCGAATGGACAAATCTGAACTGCTCAGGATCCCGATCTGATTCCCACGACCGATGGATGATGTACTTTGACGGGTCACTTACTTTAAGTGGCTCGAAGTGAGGTGGTCTGGTATCTCCTAGGAGAAACCTTAAAGTATGCCATACAATTAAACTTTCGGGCCACTAACAATGTGGCGAGATCACGAAGGTTTGCTAGGCGGCATACGAGTGCGAAAGCACTCTCGATTAAATCGACTACTCGTGAGAGGAGACTCTCAACTAGTCGTGAATCAAATTGGGAAAGAGTACCAAAGCTCTAACTCAACAATGGCTCGGTACTTATCGGAAATCGTAAGTTAGAAAAACATTTTTAGGTTTGAGGTACAATTTATCCCTCGAAGGATAATTTCCTCATGAGACCAACTTGCTCGGATGGCTTCTTCCCGATCTATAATACCAAAAGGAGTTTTTTGGAGCAACTCCAAAACCGCCTCTCAGTCGAAGAACCGAGACACCTCCTCTTGAGATGGCCTCATTAGATTACGAGGATACGGATGACTCCCATCTACGAGTATCTTTGCAAGGGTTCCAGCACCAAGATGATCTTGAGGCGGATCGATTATCCCAAAAGCCAAAATGTATACTTTGGTTGAAGGAGTCCTCTATAAGCGAGGAACCCAAGGGATACTCATGCGATGCATTCCGCAAAACGAAGGAATAACACTCCTTCACGATATACACATGGCATCTGTGGGACGCATGCTTCCTCTGAGAACATTAGTTGGTAAAGCCTTTCGACAAGGTTTTTACCGCCTCTGACCACATGCGATGCTATGGAGGTGGTTAAAAAGTGTGTCGAGTACAATTCCATGGTAGATGATACACCAACCAAATCAAGCATTACAAACAATACCTCTTTCTTGGCCTTTTGCGACTGGGGCTTGATATCCTAGGACCGTTTCCCAAAGCTCCGGAGGTTTGAATTCCTTTGTGGCTATTGACACGTTCACAAAATGGATCAAGTGAACTCATGCTTCGATAACAGCTAAGCGACAAAAGGTTCATGATGAGAAGCGTAATTAGTCGATTTGGAGTTAAGTCGGATAATTACGCACAATGGTAAACAATTCGCAAGTGCAAAATTTGGGAATTTTGCGACGAGTTGGGTACCAAGCTATGCTATGCTTCGCTTGCACATCCCCAAAGCAATGGGGCGGTCGAGCGTGCAAGCGGCCAAATAATGCGAGAATTAAAACTCGAGTCTTCGACCAGACTTGTTAGCGCTCGGGGCTTGGGTACAAGAATTACCCTCCATATTATGGGCGGTTAAATGCGACCACGATCGAGCAACAGGGAGAAACACCATTTTTCTAGTTTTGGGCGAAGCCATGCTTCCTCCGAGCTAAAATTGCGGTCGACACGAGTTGAAACCTTCAACAACTCGGACCAGAACAACTTCGAGCGGATGACATTAACCTACTCGAAGAGAGGAGAAACCTAGCCTTAATCCGTTCGGCAGTCTACCAACAAGCCCTGCGCAGATACTATAATCGTAAGGTCAACCTCGCAACCTTCTTGTAGGTGACTTGGTATTGAGGCTCGCCAATCCAAGTCTAATCGAATAAACTTTCCCTAAATGGGAAGGTCCTTACGATGGTCGAAGTAACTTTCGGCGAGTCGGACGACTAGCAATGGAAGATGGACAGGTTCTCTCAAACTCTTGGAACATCGACCAGTTACGCAAATTCTATGTGTGACTGATTTCTCAGGCAATAAAAGTCCAGGTTCCTTCTACCTCTCTTGCCTTATTTTTTGAGTAAAGCTTTTTTAATATTTCGACTATGATACAAAAATAAAACTCAGTTTTTCTTTACACTGGTCGAAAAGCGAGTAACATAATCTAGTTGAAACTTCTCCTCTCTGCATGTGGTTCTGCCCACTAGAAGGAATTTCCTAGCATCGACTCGTTACTCATTTTTTGCTGCCAATACAAAGAGCTCAGGTTCTATCCAGTCGAAATGTTCTCAAAGCCAACTCTTTCAAATCTTAGTTTATTTTTTCAGTCAATTCAAGAAATATTCTAAGTAGAGTGCACTTTCTTACATTTGTTCGACCACCTTTGGTGTACTCGATTTGTTTTAAGCGGTGAAGGAAGAGACACACCTAGTCGAAGTCTTTCCTCTCTGCATGTGGTCCCCCACTAGAAGGAAACTTCCTAGCGCCGCTCGATCTCCTACTTTTGCTCTTTGAAAAGACTTATCGAAGTCCACCAAAAAGGACGAGCAATTACTAAAGTCCTCTAAGGCGTCTGCTTAACTCAAGTTCTTTGTTCTTGGTTCAATTAAACTAGTCGGAAATGAAAACATCACCTAGTCGAAGCCTTTCCTTTCTGCACGTGGTCCTGCCCACTAGAAGGAACTTCCTAGTGTCGAGTCGTTTTTACTCTTTCGACCAGTGCTTGACAACCGTAACAAAAGCTATAAGTTAAATAAACCTCTCTTTGTTTTGAAAACCTGTTTCAAACACTATTTATTTAGATTGTCTAAACAATCTAAACAAATAGTCGAGGCTAGGATAAAGTTATTAATTTGACTTCAATTCTTAGTCTTTTATTCGTCTTTCATTCGTTTATTATCTTTTGAGTTACTAACTACTCGACAAGATGATTTTCGTGAAATAAGGCGGATCATATATTACTCATCAACAAAATTCTACGCCTTACAAAGTAGTTACAAGATTACTCAAGAAGGGAGAGCCTAGCTGCATTTCCTCCGCCACCTTTTGCCAATCGATCGCATTTCCACAATCGCACGACTTGCCTCGATTCAGACGATCGAAGTCGGCTTCGATTGGTTTAACATTAAGGCGGGGATCTTGAGCTTTAAGTTTCGCCAAAGCGTAACTTACAGCAGCCTTCGATTGCCTCCTTATTGATTGACTTGATTAGCCTTGAGTGGTCACCATTTCTTGCAATTTTCCGACTTGTTCTCCAATAGTACTTGTGTGAGCGGCTATAGTATCTTCTCGAGGAGTTTTCCCTCGAATGTAGCTCACTAAGCACATTGTTCAGAGAGTGATGTTGCCTTGAAGACTAGTCTTCATCGACTCCATCTCTGTTGGGTACAAGTCGAAGCCTCGCAAGCTTTTGTTCTCGACCACTTGTTACGAAAAGAATAATACCGGTCAAACAAAAATACTTCTAGAGGAACATAACACAAAGATATTTGTAGGTAAAAGCATTTCTTACCTACTAATTGAGAATCCAATTTCTTGACCTCTTCGCGATGGAAAGCAACAGCCAATATGCTTTTGCTCCCACGCCTCGATGTCCTCTGCATTCATCTTAGCAATGCGACGGACTCATTGCGAATCAAGGTCTTTGCTTGGATTTGACCTCAAGGATTCTCAATTGGGCGACAATTTACGAACAAGGAATTGACATTAAAAAGGAAAACACTCAAAAGGACAACGGTAAAAGTTACTTACTCGTGACTTGAGTTCTCGTAACCTCAAGTTCTTGATCCTTATTCTTGGTAATGCGGAAAACTCTGAATGACCAAAGATTTGTCTCAACTTGATCAGGAGATTCTTCATCTCATTTTCTTTATCTCAAGAAGAAATGAGAGTTAGGTAAAGTTAAAACTCAAAAGCAGTCTTAAGTTCAAGACTTATCTTTTATTTTTTCCTGCAATTTCTTAGATGAGAGACAACCTCTCAAGTCTTTCCGAGAGGTTAATACTTCATTCCTTAGCCTCCTCGACTCCTCTTTTTCATAGTCGAGCGAGTCGGCTAAGGTCTTTGAATCACTGCTTTAACCTACAAAGGACGAGAGATGGAGATAAAAATCAGCCGAATGGTTATAAATACTTCTACAACCACTGACCTAGTCGTAAGTTTTTCTGCGACTACGAATGGTTGTAAGTCTTTCTGCGACCACTATCTGGTCGTAAGTAGTCGTAAGCTTTTTACGACTAATACTTTGTCATGAGTTTCTTCCATGACTATTCTCGTAAAGCATTATACGAGTATTTAAGTCAAAAACAACTATGAATGATAATTGACTTACCACCTCTCTCGCCTCTGCTGCAGTAGTTCCTTCTCTTGTCTTAGCTCTAAAAGTTGTCGATGATACTCACCGACAACAGCAATTTGCTCCAGAGCTTTCTGCAAAAAGAAAACAGTGAGAAGGGAAGGAAAGCCACATATATAAGTATTCTGAAGATACTTACATTCATAGTCGTTCTAGCAAAAATCGAATATACAAGGTCCGTGTCTTTGCGGCTTATCTATTCTCGCGACTTTGTCCCACCACACCTTCTCGAGGCTCGTTGTCAAAAGTATTGTCCGTATTGGGAATATCTTTGGGATGGGGACTCGGTCACGAGATTTGTGGCGTAAGACCCTCGACGGAGGCAGCCCAAAAAGTCACCACGAAGTTGAAATTCTCTCCTTACGGTTCGTGATTTCTCTTTGGGTAGGGAAGGAACGCCCCTCGATTTCCTTCCCAGAGCGGTCGTGGGGTGGTCACCACCTTGACCAGAGGCTTCCACACCGCCTCTGTTGTTTCTCGACTTCATGAGTGGCGGCCACCTCAACGATGAATACCGCTACCTCAAGAGTCGTAGTCACGACTTGGTGATGTGGGAGACACTGGGAGTCTCGACTTCATCGGCCACAGGGCCAAGGGTGATGCTTGACCACCTCCGTTGCTACCTCTCCGATGGTGAAGGGATAGCAATGGACTTCTCGTGAAGCATTCCCGGGTCAAGGAGTCGGATGAAATAAAGAAAAGCAAATCGAGGTTGTGAAAAGAAAAGGTAAATGTCCTTCTTACACTTGGTACATTTCACATACCTCGCACTGGTCTTAACCAGAATTTTGGAGCAATCCTCCCAGCGGAGGACCTCTTCTTCTCCACGACCACGTGCGGTCGAGGTTCAACATTTGGCTCATTTCGACCACGTGCAGTCGTAGAGTTTGAACAGAACGAGCTCGGTTTCTCGATCTTCTGGATGGACGAGAGGTGTCTCGACCATTCCGAAGCGACGCCCTCGATTGCGAGTTGTCTTGATGCGACATCGTCCTTCATAAAAGACATAAAATCCTTCCAGTTCTCCCTTTCCAGTTGTTTAATAAAACTAGGAGTGGCACCAATCTGCGAAAGATTCCGTGTCATAATAGAAGGGTACCTTAGCCTTGCGAGGTTTGCGCTTGAGAGGTTCAAGCGCTTCAACCTCCTCGGCCGGCGGTGCGGCCTCGGCCAGATACAACTACAATGCCGCAGTCTGTAGAGGTTTGGTCGAAAGACCGAACTCGAACTTGCTCCCCCTTGTCGGCAGATTTTACAAGTCGGCGTCTCTTGAGGAGGAGCCGAGTCTTTGTCTTCGACAACCCGGCGCCAATAGTCATCGAGCGACTTCTTCGTCGTCTGGCGATTTTCCATGCCTACTTTACGTAAAGCAAAGCGTAAAAAGAAGAATCACTAATTAGTCGTAAGTTTTTCTCGACTAGTACCAAGTCGTAAGTTTTTCTCGACTTTTTCTTGATTGTAAGATATTCTCGATCACCATTAGTCGTAAGTATCTTCTCGACTATAAAGTCCTAAAGAGAGAATCGATTTACGATTACCTTTAGGCGCTCTATCCTTTCATCTGCGGACAAAACCGCAACGACTTGAGGAACCGCCTCGGGTGGCGGGGACTTCTCACGATGAGTCGACTGAGTCAACCTCGGCTGTGAAAGATGCGTAAATGATAAAAATATTAGACAAAGTTGAGAAAAACCAAGCGGAGAACTAAGTCGACAATTGCTTACCCTCCTCGTAGTCTCGGTGGGGTCTCCTCTCCCGAGTACCTCCACATAGGAGATGCTCGTTTCTTGAGGATCGATTCTGCGTGTGATGAAATCCTTCACCACATGCCATCCGGTCACCCTTCTTCCTTCAAGTCCTTAATGGCTTGAATATAAGGGCTAATCCTACTGATATCTTGAGGTTGAATCCCATGAAGATTTCTTTTCAATGACCTTCCCCACGAAAGAAAGGTGTCTTGAGGTGACCTTCGGTAGAACCACCTCTTCCTCGGCCCGACCACGAAGACCGGTAAAGCTCTGAATGTACTCCTTCGACTTGAATCGTGGAGCTTGGACCACGACTTAGGCAATTCGGTTTGTCGAGCCATCCCATAATAATATTGGAACAGCTCGAGATCCGCCTAATCCCAGTGCGCCTCATGCGATACACGAACACACTCAACATGGTAATGGAATTGGGACCTAAGTTCACGGTTCCACCCCAAAGTGTTCGAGTACTCTTTGTAAGAAAGGGGTGGGCGGTGTCGAAGGCCGCACTCAATACGCTTGGAAGGCGGGATTTGCCCATTTTCCCCGATGGCGATCTTTGCCCAATAGCGGAATCCACTTCACGAGCCTTCTGCAGGATCTTCCGGCATCAACCAAGATCTTGATCTTAGCGCATCCATCTCCGATTCCTCCCATTCGAAACTCTCTTGGCCATTTCGCTCGTAAAGAAGTTTTTTGGATTGGCGGCGGAAAAGATGAAACCTAGTCGAGGATGGAGAAAGCAAGAGTTCAAGAGCAATGGAGCGATTCGGGGAAAAGTAAAACCCAAGTCTACCTTACGGTAAGTTTTTATAATCACGCGATCTCGCCGCTTTGGAAACCGTCTCGTCTATAGGTGCAGAGGAGTTGGTTGTACCGCCGGGAACGCTTCATCGGACAAGTCCGAGAGAGCGGTTGCAATTCCCGGATGGTCCGTTCGAGAAAAATTAGGTGCGTATCGTCACCCCAAGCAAAATTACATTCTTGACCAAGTATTTACGGTCGAAGGAAGTATCAATCGGAAGGCTTTTCTCCGATTCCCTTCACGACCACCGGGCGGTCGTAGGGGTTTTACGACTTTTAAGTTGTAAACAATCTTCACTGATATGCGATCACTTGAGAACCGTCTCATCAACAGATCTGTAGAGATCGTTTGCAATTCCCAGACAGTGCATGCTCGAGAAAGTTATGTTTGTTTTATCATCTCCAAGTAAAATTACTTTCTGACCAAGTCTTTACGGTCAAAGGAAGTATCAATCGGAAGGGTTTTTCTCCAATCACCCTACTACGACTACTACACAGTTGTAGGGGTTCTTATGACTTTTTGATAGTTGTAAGCAACCTTCTTGACCAAACAAATTCCTGGTCAAAGTAGCATTCAAATATCGAAGAGTTCTTCCTTCGACTATTGTTCTACGATATTTTCATGGTCGTAAGACCATTTACGAAACCTTCACCAAGTAAGTTACTTTCACTTGAAGCTGGGGGGCTAGATGACGAGGATCTAATAATCCTCATTTTATCTTTTATCTGTAATTTTTATTATGGGTAAATATGATGTCACATAGTCCTCAGAAGTATCCCTTATTTCTATAAGGGAGAGGCCTAACCTTTGATTGTAAGTTTCTTCTACAATCACCCCCATAGTCGTAAGTTCTTCTACGACTACATCATGGTCGTAAGTCCTTCTACGACCATTACATAGTCGTAAGTTATTCTCATCGCTACACGATCGTAAGTCCTTCTATGACCACTACATAGTCGTAAGTTCTTCTACGACCAGGAAAACTACGACCACCTTATAATCAAACCTACAGACGGGTAGGTCCAATTGATTAAGGAATCCGAACGGTCTACACGCACTATTATTCCGCGTATTAATGGTGTGTAAATACCCCATTATCTCTGGAAGATAATTGCGGACGGCGTGAAGAAGTCAAGGCGCCGGTAATTACTACCATCATGCGCCACACTACATTAATTAGGCGCATCTTCCGTAGGACGAAACGGCTACTTCTTCACGACTATATAAGGGTATCAATCAGAGAGATAGGGAGAGGCGAACAAGAGCCAGTCAAGTAGGAACACAAGTGCTATTCTCTGTAAGAGTCTTAGTCTTTTACTTGATCATCAAGAATACCATACACACAGGATTAGGGTTATTATTCTCTCCGGAGAAGGCCTGAACCTGTCTAAACATCCCGTGTCAATCCACTCTGCGTGATCTTATCTCTAGGAGACCCCCCGAATCAAACAATCTTTACGTAAGATCGGTTCTAATACACCGACAATTCTCTTTCATTAAACCCTCACATCTAGTGCACTTGCTAGACTTGATTACCTCATTGCTCTTGCTCTTAAGAAGGGCCACTTCCACCTTGAAGGCCTCACAAGACACACAATAGGATTCTCTAATCCTATTCAACTGCTCCTTAAATTTGACTCTAAATGCCTCTTGAATCTGATTAATCATGGTTTCAACTTCAGCATTTAAAGCACAAGAGTTAGAATCAATAACTTTCTTAGAAGCAGTAAAAGACATGGATCTTTCAATTTTAGCTTTTTATTCAAGGGTCTTGTTTAAGGCTTCAATCTCAATTGTAAGCTTGGGACAATTTTCACAGGATGCAACTCTAGAGTAAACTAGCATTTCTTTCATCTCTTGCATCTTAATCTTATTATTCTTACAATGAGAGCATGTATGACTAGCATCAAATTTTTGCAATTCTTTTAAGGAGCTATCCAGTTTTAATTCAAGCAAAGCACAATTTGAGCAAGTTAAAGGGATAGCTTCCATGGCAGTCACATCAAGTGAAATGGCATCTAAGCAAGCAGAACTAGACTTGAGAGATTCTAGTTCATCGAGAGCATCCTTAAGTTGATTAGTGACAGAGGAATGAGCATATTTCAAGCTTGTCAAGTCATTAAGCAAGCTAGTGCAGGATTCACAAAAATCATCAGAATTAATAGATTTTAGCCTAACAACTTCTAGGTTGAAATTATCAATCATAATGTCCTGCTTCTTAATCATTTTTACTTGCTTATGCAATTTACATTCAAGAAGCACCAACGCCCTTTTCATGTCGGAATAGAAGGGCATACCTCATCGGGATCACTAAAGGATCCTCATTGTTGGAGGAGTCACTGTCGTGGCTGTTCTTGGCCATGAAACACATGCCGGTGAAGTCATGCGCCTTCTTCTTGCCACGAGAGTCACTCTCGTCGTCCTCTATTTCCGAGTCCACATCGCTCATATTTACATTCTCAAGAGCGGCAAGGACCCGGCTGACAAACTTTCGATAGTTTGTCTTCTTGGGTTTAGCATCCTCTCACGGGATGTCTTCGTGTCTCCTTCTCCTCCTTGCCCTTTAGCTTGGGGCACCTGGAGCGAATGTGGTTTGGCTCACCACATTCGAAGCATGTGATAGGTCCACTTCTCCTCCTATTCCTCACCTTGTTATACGCTCTTGTGAATTTGGTGGAAAGGAGGGCTAAGTCATCCTCGGGCAGTTTCTCTAGTTGCTCATTACTTAAAGAATGTAAAGCAGATAATGAAAAACCAGATGAGCTACAATCAAGAGACTCTGAAGAACAACCCTTGGATTTGTTGACCACTAATACCATCGACTCTGTCTTGGGGAGACGCGAGATAAAGTCAATCTCATGTGTCTTCAACCTCGAGTAAAGCTTATCCATGGTAAGCTCACTCATGATGATGTTGTCATTGATGGAAGTGATCTTCATTCCCGAGACCTTCACATCAAGAGCACCCAGAAGCTGGCGTGCATTCTCAGACTCATGAAATACCAGGTCAACAGCGCGGAGATCATGAAGAATCTTAGAGAATCTTCCCAGCTCATCCAAAGACTCACGGGCCTTTGTTCGATCTTTGAGTATACTTTCTTGGTGGTTCTGTCTCACTTCCTTGATCGCGATGGACCCTTCATGATAGTCACAAAGAGTCCGCCAGATCTCGTGAGCGGACCGCAAATGAGCAACACGCTCAAACTCGGATCGACTAAGGCCTTGGATCAAATAATTCCGAGCCTTCTTTGTTGGCCTCCACATCCGGGTGATCGTATCGTCATCGGTGTACGACAAAAGGATTTTTCACCTTTAGCCAAATAGCGTGCCCTTGAGCCTCGATATATGCTTGCATACGAGCCTTCCAAAGATGCAAAGTCAACTCCTTCAAAATGTGTGGCTTGGTTGAGTACTTGTCGACCGCCATGGCTCCAAAGACTGTTAAGATCTATGAGAAGAGCTAACCGGCTCGATACCACTTGTAGGACCGGAAGGCGACTAGGGGGTGAATAGGCGCTTTCAAAACTTTCTCGCCTAAATCAAAAACCAACACGAACTTTACTCCTTTAGCTATGAAAGCTAAGAAGATCGAGAAGCACACAACGGAAGCCTTGTGTTGGATTTGATAAACCCCTCAACCACACGACACACCGGAGAAAAGAACTCACTGTTCCTTCGGGATGGCGGTCGGCCGCTACCACGGGCGGTCGGACCGACGGTCAACCAATGATCGACCGACAACTAACTAGCGGTCGTGCATTACGGTGGACGGCGGTTCGACCCGGCAAGCCAGCGGTCTAAATACACGGGCGGTCAGACCGCCGTTGAAAGTCCGGTCGGACCGGTAGAGTCCAGTACTGAAAACTCCACCCAAATCCAAAACGAAATTTGATCCAACTTTTGTTTCAACCAATAAAACTTGACCAAATTTGAGCACACCTCCTAATGATATTAGAGACCTATTTCTAGCGACGATCCGTCAGATCCACTTCGCAGAATCGATCTCTCGAGATTATACCAAAGAGGTGCACAAACCCTAGAAATATGAAAATCTTGATTCAAGACTTGCTTGTGGGGGGTTGATAATCTAGATGACTCTAGGAGTAATCCCACACAACAAAGCAAGATAAAGTAGGCCAAGGGACCAAGCATGAACCTTTGAATCAAGGAAGCACCAAAATCATCCAAAAGGGAGAAGAACACAAAAGGGAGCAAACGATCTTTCAATTGAGCATCACAAGATTGTTCGATTACACAAGATGCTTACAAAGCCTCTCCAACAAGGAGGGCAAGAGCTCAACAAGGAGCACACTCCAAACCCTAGTTCTCCTCTCCTCTCCTCCAAACCCTAGAAAAGGAAGAAGGGGCTAAAATGAATGCTTAGCTTTGTTTTCCATCTCCCCCCTTCCTATTTATACTAGAGAGCTAGGGTTTCCTTTTTGGGGTCACTTACACATGGGACCCACACACAATAACTCTTGAAGCAATCGCTTTGCTTCACCACGTGTAGGTTGATCGCCAGCTCATCGCGTCGCCAAGCCTCTCTTGTCCGAATCCCATCGGAACCTCCCGAGACTTGCACCGATATCCGCCTTGCTGATCCAACCAAATGTCGAACCACCCGTTCGATCCGTCTTGCCCATTCTCGCACTGCTTGAGTCACACGACCACCCGGTATCCATGATCGCTTACGGACCTCGGCTCTCCAAGCGTAGTCGATCCACTCACCGTTGACGTCGTTGACTGCAAGCCACCGCACAATAGACAAACAACCGTTTAGGGAACAAGTTCTTCACAACTTGACCCACGTTAGTTCCGCAATGCAATATACAACAATAAAGCATTGAAGTTCATATAATAACACAATCAAAACCAACTCAATGCAACACTTGGCTAACCTTAAAGCCATTGCGGTCGATCGCCCCACGGTAGCGGTCCGACCGATTCATGCTTGATCGGACCGCTCCCACAACGGCGGTCGGACGGTCCAAAGGACTTAGCCAATTTTCAACTCAAAATTCAAACCTTCTGGAATTTTCAAACGAATAGAACTTTTGACTGGGAGCTCCAAAAATGATAGGACCACATCCAGGAGACTCCCCTCACTTGCCTACACAACCTATTTTTGGATTAGCCCCAAAATCCAACTTTAAGTCAGGCCGGTCCGACCGGCCACCACTGCCGGTCCGACCGTCACACGGTCGGTCCGATCACCTGAACGCCGGTCGGACCGCTGTGGTCCGACAAAGATGAAGCAAACCCAAAAACGCGAGATTTTGCAAACCAACAACGTGCCAATTGACTCATCATCCTGAGATCGTGCACATATCCTCACGATATCCACAATGACTCATACATGTAATTGGATGTTTTAAATACTATCAAATGCTAAATTTGGCTCTTTTGGAGAAGTTTCATGAAAATAAGTTCTTTTTTGTAAAAATAAAAGCTTAATTTATGAAAAATATTTGATAGTTGAATTTTTTTACTTAACTATTCATCAGATAATAAAGCTTATCGTGTCTTCAATAAAAACTCTGGTTTAGTTGAAGAGACTCATGATGTGCAATTTGATGAAACTAAAGGCTCTCAAGAAGAGTAAGAAAATTTAGATAATGTAGGTAACGAAGGATTAAGGCAAGTAATGAAAAATATGCAAATAGGTGACATCAAGCCAAAGGAAGATTTGAGTGACTCACCATCCTCCACTCAAGTTGAACCTTCTATTTCTTCCACAACGAGCCAAATTTAAATTCATGAAGTGGATGACAAGGAAGATGAACAACCACTAAATCTACCCCCAAAGATTCACAACACAATTGCAAAAGATCATCCAATGGATCAAAATATTTGGTGATGTGAGTAAGGGTGTCCAAACTGGAACTCATGATGTTGCTTCTTATTGTGAGCATTACTCGTTTGTTTCTTATTTTGAACTAAAATATGTAGATAAAGCACTCGACGATCCGAATTGGGTAAATGCAATGCATGAAGAACTAAATAACTGTAACACCCTGACTATAAGGAAGTCAAGATGTCACCTACAATCACTAGTCTTTAGGAAATTCACAACAATAAGTATTACTAGAATTGGCGTACCACAAGGATATACGTGAACAATAAATCATCAACAGTTTAATCAACGGATTGGAAATAAACATTTCAGGGAGAGATGGTAAATACGGCCATGTTGGCTTATTACAATTCAATGCAGGGTATAAATAGAAGACAATAGTAAGTTCTCAAATGTTTTGAATTATAGTAGTGAGTGCATCGTGTTGATCTACCCTCCATAAAACTGTTCTTCCTTGTCATTTACCTAAATAAAACAACAAAGTAAGAATGAGCCAAAGACTCAGCAAGTACTTGAAAGTAACAATCAACATCCAATGAACCATATACATTATCACAGATTGAACATTTATTGGATACAATTCTTATGAATGGATGAAATGAAATGATGCAGTGAAGGAATTGAACATATTGCAGCATATACCGGTATAGCGAGTGAAACACCCGTCGGTGTTCACTTAAAGTAATCGTATGAAGAACGTTTCATACGACCGTCCAACGTGGCCCACATTGGAATGGTGGACTCACGTAACGTGGCCCACATTGGAATGGTGGACTCACGTACCTATTCTGGAATTGATGGGATTTTCAAGTGCCCATACTGGAATTGATGGGTCTTACAAAGGTAATTTATGCATGTCATGATGTGATCCCATAGCAATATTGAATAGTACTCATAAATGAACAGATACACATGGCATTCATCTACAAATACGAACAAATATAATCATTCATTCACACATCACATAATGCATCAATCATAGTATACAAGTTACTTGCCTGCCGCGCTGCGATGGGTTGGGAGGTAATTGAGATACCCCTCCACTCACCGCTTCACCGCCTACAATATAAAATAATCAAAATGAGGACAAACGAGTAAGACATTACTACACGTGCCCTCCCACAACCTCTAACCAAACTAACCAAACAAAAGGTTCAATTTGATCCATTCGCCCAAACATTCCAAATACCCCTAAACTGGCAGTTTTACTAGAAAATTCACCAATAAATAACCGTAAGTCCAAAAGACCTGAAACCAGTGCTCAACTTCTCTTAACGTAACGGGCTACGAAAATCTAGTTGATGGTAAACTCTAATTCAGCCAAAAAAGAGGTCTAACCATCCAATGAAAAACTATAACTGCAGTCTGCCCAGAATTCAGAACAGCCCTAAAGAAAAGGCTCTAACTTTTAAACCACTGATCCAAATAAAGTGATATTTATCAGCCTGGAAACATGGTGAAATTATCTTCATAAACCTAGTTGGGTGGCCGACCTGATTCTGACTCTAACTAGATCAAAACCTAGGTGCAACCGACTATACCCAGAATTTCTGACAGACAGAGCAGTACGTGGTAAAATAGTCATAACTTTTAAACTACTGGGTAAAAATTCGTGATCCAGGTGCCAAAAGAAAGCTAATAAAACCAGGAACAATTCTCCAGAAGACACAGATGTCCAATTCGGCCTCTACGATGCCCAAAACTGAGGTACAACGTACTGGACAGAATCAATCTATTGACATAATCAAAACGAAACTACAAATCCAATCGGATTCTCAACTCTAATGGAATCAAACAACGAATCGGAGGTCTAATTACCCTTGTAGACCCATAGGACGACGATGATCCGCTGCACAAGGGCCTTCCTCCCTTCCCCTCTCTTCTCTCTCCTAGGGCGGCCACGGGGACGGCGAGCGTCGTCGGCGTCGTGAGGAATGGAGATGTTGGAGGAGACCTTGAGGAGGAGCGACGGGGATCACCGGAGATGGCACCACCACTGCGAGGAGGCACCAAGGAGTAGCAAGGAGGCCGGCTTCGGGGAGGGGAGGAGGCGGCCAAGGGGGAGGGGGAGATGCAAGTGGCGGCTAGGGTTTGGGGGGGGAGTGGCGCCCCCCCTTTTTGGCCGGCCTATTCATGGGCCGGCCGGCCCCCCTCTTGGGCCACCTGGGTCGCGGACAACGGCCCAGGTTGACGGGAAATGGCAATTACCCCCTCCGCTGATTGGAAAATTCGACGAAAACTGATTCTTTTACTCCCTCCGACTTCTTTCTTTTTACCGATTCGGTTCCGGAAAGTTTTAAATCTCGTTTTTTGAATAACATTCCCAGACATTCGAAACGGTACAACCTAGCTGGATTTATGAGGTATTACAATAACTTCACCCGAAACGACGTTTGGACATTTGTGGAAAGACCCAATGTAATACCCCGGAAACGGATCGGTAATTAGAGATTCAGTTGGAGGAGGAAAATGCAAAGAAAGGAATAGAAATTCTGAGAAAAATAGGAGTTTTTTTTACTTTTATTCGACAACCTGGGCCGCGGGCCGCGGTCCAGGGGAAAGCCCATGTGTGGCCGGCCATAAGGGGGGAACCCCACCCCCCAAAACCCTAGCCCCACTCCTCTTTTCCCCTTTCCCCCCACTTGGAGCCGCCACTTCCACCTTCCCCCTGCGCCAGCGCTGTTGCTCGTCAGATTGGAGTAAGTTGCGTACTTTTTTTGATCTTTCCACCTCTTCGAAAGTTGTAGCCCTAAGTCTTAGCTTTCTTTGGGCACCGAGATCACTAGATTTGGACTTACGGTTTAGGAGTTATGGTAGTTTTACCACGACTGTCCAGTAGATCTGACGAGAGTTGGCAGTTGTCTTGTCTGGCCATATTGAATTCTTTAGAGGCCGAATCTTGGGTCGACGTCTCCTAGAGTTATGTTCCTGGTTTTGTTAGATTTCTTTTGGCACTGAGATCACGAGATTCCACCCTGTGGTTTAGGAGTTATGATTTTTTAACCGCACACTACTCTGTCTGTTAGAGATTTTAGAGACTGTCGGTTTCTCCTCAGTTTTGATCTAGTTAGAGCCAGATTCAGAACTTCCCCCCAAATAGGTTATTGTAACCCTTTAAATAATCTTTCCAAGTTTATAAATATCACCTCCATTGGATCAGTAGAATAAAAGTTACGTCATTTTCTTTACCACTGTTCAGAAATCTGGGCAGATATCGGTTAGTGATTTCAACTGTTGTTTAGGCTACTGTTTTGGCCAAATCAAAGGATTCCACCAGCTAGAGTTTCGCAGCCTGGTGCGTTAAGATTATTTGAGCACTAGTTTCAATTCATTATGAGTTACGGATATTTAATTACGATTTTTCTCGTGCCGCTGGTCAGAAGGGCTGAAATCTGGCTAAATAGTTTGTTTTCAAGTTGGGTCTGTGCGGTATATTGGGAAGTCAGGAGATGTTGTAGAACACCGGTAGCAATGTAATATCGTTGTTCTTATTTCGGGAACATACTTGTGTAGGCGGCGAAGCATCGCGTGTGGGAACACCTTCGTTGCTTACTAACGCGTCGCAACGCGAAAGGCAAGTATATTGCAATCCTTCACCTTGATGAATGATTTGTGGTTGTGTTCTTTCTAATGTTTTCAAGATCCATATTTTCAATCGAAAGTGTTAAGCAACATCCATATTCCATTACATGCAAGTACCTTATGTCAAAATGTGTTGATTTCAACTGTTGCTTGATGATGTGATATGTTTGTGAATGTCCTTGTTATTCATCCATGATGTCGATTCTGGTTCAAGTGATAATTCTTGTGAGAGAAGATAATGAATGTTCTTGATATTCGTCCATGATATTTATTTCGTTTCGAATGGATATATCATGTGATTTCAGTTAATGGCATTCATATTCATTGATTCATTCCATTCATGTCGTTTTATTTCCTTCCACGGGAGTAGAATTTTGTAAGTCCCATCAATTCCAGTATGGGCACATGATACCCACCATTTCAATGTGGGTATGTAAGACCCACCATTTCAATGTGGGTAGTTTCGGACACTCGTATGAAACGTTCTTCATACGGCATTTGGGTCCCCGGACTTTGTTAAGTACGGGCTTAAGTGAACACCGACGGGTGTGTCACTCACAATACCGGTATAAGTTGTGAGCAGTCCATTCCTTCATTGCATTATTCCATTCCATGCATTTCCATAAATGTTCAGAGAAGTGTTTACAAGTGGATTGTGATTACCTTGTTCTCTTGATGTTTCGGTTATTCGTTAAATGTACTTGCTGAGTCTTTGGCTCATCCTTGCTTTGTATGTTTTCTTTAGGTAAATGAGGAAGAAGGCAAGACCTTTTGTGGGAGTAGTCGACCTGACGCACATCACCTTTATCAAACCATAATAACTAATGTTATCTTTCAGTCATGTCAACTATTTGATAGATTTCCAGATTGTAATAATCCTATTTTGGTAATGCTTACTGTACGTCGTTTTATGATTGTTTTCCATTCCTTCCCATGAATCTATTAATCGTTTATCGTAGTTCCTTATGGGATATTGATGATTGAGCCTGATTAACCTGGTAATGTTGTGTACTATTAGTATCTTTGTTATATTTGTGTGACATCTTGGCTTCCGAATAGCCAGGGTGTTACACCCAACAAACATAACGTCATCGATACAAAATGAATCTTTAGGAATAAACAAGACGAAAGTGGAGTGGTGGTAAGAAACAAGGCAAGATTGGTCGCTCAATGATTCACTCAAGTCAAAGGAATTTGGTGATATGATGTCTAGGGAATTTGAGATGTCCATGATCAGAGAACTTAGCTACTTCCTTGGACTTCAAATCAAGCAACTCAAGGATGGGACATTCGTGAGCCAAACAAAATATGCCAAATATTTAATCTAGAAATTTGGCATAGAGGACGCGAAACCTATCAAGACTCCCATGGCTACCAACAGCCATCTCGATCCTAATGAGGAGGGGGGTAAACTGGTAGATTTAAAGCTTTATAGAACAATAATTGGTAGTTTTCTTTATCTTACAACATCTAGGCCCAATATTATGTTAAGTGTTTGCATGCGTGAAAGGTTCAAGCATCACCAAAAGAATGTCATTTAGTTGCCGTGAAAAAGAATTCTTGGATATTTAAAGCATTTATCTAGCATTGGCTTATGGTATATCAAAGGTATAAATTTTTCTTTGAATGGATATTATGATTATGATTATGTGGATTACAAAGTGGATAGAAAAAACACCTTGGGTAGTTATCAGCTATTAGGAAGGTTTTTAGTTTCATGGTCATCCAAAAAATAAAATTCTGTAGCCAATCCACCGCTAAAGCTAAATATGTTTCCGCGGGTAGTTGTGGGCAATTGCTTTGGATGAGACAAATCTTGATGGATTACGGAATTAAATTTGATAACATGCATCTTTTGTGTGACAACGATAGTGTCATGAAGATAGCAAATAACTGATGGGAAAGTTGGGTCTCGATCTTCCGATAGGATGATAACTTCGATTTGAAGGAGAACGACTTTGATGATGCAGGCTTCTAACCGATCACAACTAGAACACCAAGCAATCACTAAACCACACCCCGAGTCGTTATCAACTGTGTCAATAATGTAGTTGACCTAAACACAAGGTTCAATTCCTAGGAGCAATCGAATAACAAGCAAGAACAAGATACACAAATAATCTGAAATTACAAATAGGAAATATGAATTCACACGAGTTGAGGCCTGCAAATCGCAGTTGTTGGTCTAACAGACACTAGAACACCCGATGAAGTTTTCACAGTAGAAAAACCAATATAAACAAGCCTAAAACCCCTAAAAGAGGCATGCACATAGTATATAATGAAGGAGAGGTGGCGGCCACAAGAAGTGGTGTCAAACCCTAACTCTATCTCCTGGTCTGTTGTCTTATTTTGACAATTTTGATGTGCTCCAAATGAATTTGGATGTGGGGCCAGATCCATTGGAAAGGTATCAGAATAAGCTTTCCAACAAGCATAGGAACACCCAAATCGGACTCCGTTTGTGAAAGTTATTACCTTTTATTACGGTACTGTTGGGCTATCCCGAACCGAACCCGAGTTGAGTTCTGAGTTGATTCTGAGTTTAAATTCGGTTGGATATGTGAGAGCTCCGAATGAGGCTTAGAAATTTTAGCAAAAACTTAGGCTTTGGATTCTTAGGCTTCTCCCCTTTTGCTTTTCCACCGCATGGGCCTTCTTTCTCCATGCTAGCCTCTCCTCCCTCTCGGTTCCAAAGTCTTCCATTAGTCAAACCTGAGAATGTACAAAGTAGTGACATGATGTAGTATAAAATTCTCATGAATAACATCATTGGGAATAGAAAGAAACAAGTTCACCTCAATGTTATGCTTCTTTGCAAAAGTTTCAGTCATTTTTGTAAGTTTGTGTTGTTCCACACTACAGCAAAGATTTAACACAACATATGGAACAACATAACTAATGATGTCCTCATCATCCTCTTCTTTACGAAAAGTCATACTCGGCTTTTGATAACCTGAAAGTGTACTAAACAAAGAGAACTACGTATATGTATGGTATATATGTATCTATCATTCACACTTCTCGTGTTTAGCACATCATGAACATCTAACGGCGTAGTAAACAAAAAGAACGGCACATATGCATGGTATATGTATGAATCAATTATTGTGTCATTCTCGTTGTTTTGCACAAACCAATTTGTACAACAGCAATCATAAGATGTATACATTGCAATATTTTCATCCACATCATTCTCCCTCCCATGAGAATAAAGTTGTCCTTGACTTTTCTAAGTACATAGACGAGCTATTAACGGGAATAACCAGATCAAGTTGTTCAAATATGGGGGAGAAAATTTTTAGTTCCTTAGTTTCCTCTACATGACAGTGTTCCTTCTCCAAAGTTGAACCTTCTAGTTCTGAAGTTATGCAAATTCTATGAACCATGTAATTTCCCTTTTTATCATACTCGCGTATTAGGTAAAATTTATAATGAAACAATGAAAGCGAATTGGGAATATCTAATAACTTATTCTCTAAACAACCCAGTTCACAAGGATGATCAATCTCAATATAACATTTAGTGTTCGAAGAAGAAATCTCATTCAGCTCATCGCTAGCATGGATCAATTGCACATTGACATAATCAAAATTATTTATTTCATCACATGGACTTGAAATTAAAATAAGGAGAATCAGGTTTAATTTCTGGTTGTGTCAAGGATTTATGCAAGGAATTAGCACACAACTCATTCTCAACAATCAAATCAGTGAAGTCTAAATTCTCTACTCGAAACATATACATATCATAATTGTTTTTCACTAATTTTTGCTCTAAAATTGCATTAATAGTGGACAATGGTAATTCTTCACAAGCATACTCACCTTGAGTGATGATAGCACCATGATTTTTACCTTTTTGGCTCTCCTCAGATGATATAGGTGCATCCATCTCATCATCTTCCTTCTCAACCAATGGAGTCGGTAGTTCAATCAGCTCATTCTCCTCTTCGAAATGGTTCTCAACTTCCTGCAAGTTGTTAGTCACAAAAAAGACACAAACACAGGTTTTTTCCCATATTTTCTATTTCACCTCAATATGACTTTCAAC
This sequence comes from Hsuehochloa calcarea, assembly GCA_036346395.1. NCBI lineage: Eukaryota > Viridiplantae > Streptophyta > Magnoliopsida > Poales > Poaceae > Hsuehochloa > Hsuehochloa calcarea. The sequence goes on along the minus strand of CM070594.1, from coordinate 60,815,046 downwards.
CTTATAGGCAAGTATAAACAACTGAGAAAGAGAACTATAATCTTTGTGAACAAGAAGGTTTTGAATTACTTGATTAAGCTCACTTAAGAATCTATTCTCTCTACCTTTAGCATGTTCCTCTAAGCCACAACGCTACAATCGAGTTTTCAATCCTTGATAGTATTCTCTTACAGTTCTACTATCTTATTTTAAACGCTGCAATCTAGCTAGCAAATAATCAGCATGATATTGATGAATGAAGTCATCTCTCAAAAGTTTTTTTTAATGCATTTTAAGTTTGAAGCACTTTTCTATGTCTACCAAGATACTTCCACTAAAGTATTGCATCATCAATAAAAAACACTAGTGGCAGCTCTAATCTTTTGCCTATCAAACCAATCATAATATTCAAATTCTTTATCTAATACTATCTCCCAGTCAACATAGGCATCAGGATCAAATTTACCAGCAAAGGATGAGAATGCATACTTAAATTTACCTCGTTTAGGCACAGAAGATGAGACAATGGTGTTGTTGATATCACGAAACTTCCTCTTATGTGATCTTGACCTTGTCATAGTTAGTAGAAATCAAGAAGATACACGAGAATTATGTAAGTTCCTGTTAACTACTAGGAGGTGGAGCTTGACAACTCACACATCTCTCAAGCTCTTACCAAACTCTTATGAGTTCTTACCAATGCAACAGATGGTGCAACTGGTGGCTGGTTCGTGATAACCAGACTCAAGTGATGAGTAGAGCGATTGCAAGTGTTGGTTCGATGTGATCTACTCGGTTAGTAGAAAGTGGTGCTTGGACAGGCTTAATATTAGGTAGAAAGGAGAACAATCGATTAATTTCAAAAATTGCACAAAATTGAATTCTAGTTCGTTTCTTATACTTATCATATGTTGCTGATCAACCAAGGATGGATGAAGGCTAAAACAAGTGTAAAACAATGTATAGGAGTGGTAGACACAAGATAATTCAATAGAATGCAATTTGACGTGAATAGCACAAGTATTGACCCAACACTGAAAACTATAGTTTTCTGTCCACTAGACAATACGTCGGTATTTTTGCGGTAACTTTTTGTTAGATACCTATTTTTCAATGATTATTTTTTTCGTTTCCTGATGGATTTTTCTACAATTTTTCTTTGGGGCCACTTTCTGAAGACCGACTGAAAAATTCGCAAAAAAAAAATCACAAGTGTAGAAAGTTTCATATTCAAACAGAAAATTAGGTCAACTTTCAGCGCATGTAACTTTTTACTGCCCTACTATATTGACACAAAAATTTACAAGCAGATAGATAATGAATTTTTTGATCTAATGGACATCATTTCACTCAAAAAGGATCAAAGAATCAAAAGTTATGGCAATTTTTGTGGCGGTGGCAGAAAAGGGAGTCTTTTGCCCGAAATTGAGAAATAAGGTTTGGGGTGGTCCAGATGGATTTTGATGTGGGAATTTTCTTTTGGAACTTATTTTTGGGTTTAGGATTTGATGGATGGGCTAAAAGTTCAAGATTTTTTTGGACTTTTATAGGACCAAATATATGACTAACAACTATACAAAGCTAAAACGGACACAAATTCAACTTAGCAAAACAAAACTAACAGATTGAAAGGTACAACAGGGTTTGGACAACGGAGATTAATTCTTTTAGATGGGCAAATTTTCTGGACTATAGGTATTAAAAACCAAAATAAGTAATTAAACTAGGGATACAAGAATTCCTACCAGTAAGATGATAATTTCGATTTGGATGAGAACGACTTTGAAGATGCAGACTTCTAACCGATCACGACCAGAACACTGGGCAATCGCTAAACCACACTCCGAGTCGTTATCAACCGTGCCAAGAATGCAGTTGACCTGAACACGAGATTCAATTCCTACGAGCAATCGAAGAACAAGCAAGAACAAGATAAACAAGCAATCTAAAATGCAAATAGGAAATATTAATTCACACGGGTTGAGGCCTGCAAATCACAGTTGTTGATCTAGTCCACACAAGAACACACGATGAAGTTTTCATGGTGGAAAAACCAATCTAAACAAGCCCAAAAACCCTGAAGGAGGCATACACATAATATATAATGAAGGAGAGACGATGGCCACAAGAAGTGGAGTCAAACCCTATCTCTTGGTCCGTCATCTTGTTTTGACAATTCCAATGCGCTCCGAACTAATTTGGATGTGGGGCTGGATCCGTTGGAAAGGTCTCGGAATAAGTTTTTCAACAAGCATATAGGAACACCCGAATCGAACTCTGTTTGTGAAAGTTATAACATTTTTATTACAGGACTGTTGGGTTGTCCCGAACCGAATCTGAGTTGAGTCCTGAGTTGATTCCGAGTCTAAATTCTGTTGGATATATGAGAGCTACGAATTGGGCATGGAAATATTATCCAAAATTTGAGCTTTGAATTCTTGGACTTCTCCCCTTTTGCTCTTCCACCGCATGGGTCTTCTTTCTCCATGCTGGTCTCTCCTCCCTCTCGCTTCCAAAGTCTTCTATTTGTTAAACCTGAGAATGCACAAAGTAGTGACATGAGGCAGTTTTCTATTCTCATGAATAACATCATTAGAAATAGATAGAAGTGAGTTCACCTCAATGTTACGCTTCTTTGCAAAAGTTTCAACCCTTTTTGTAAGTTTATGTTATTCCGAACTACAACAAAGATTTAACACAACATATGGAACAAAATAGCTAATGATGTCCTCATCAATAACCCGGTCCAATACTTAATAATCAAGCATATAGATATACACCACCATTTGTTGAGAGATCATGTGAGCAAAGGAGATATAGTTAGTAGGCACATTCGGATCGAGGACCAATTAGCCGATATCTTCACCAAACCTTTAGATTAAAGTCGCTTTTGCAAATTGAGGTATGAGTTAAATGTCATAGATCACTCTAATATTGCTTGGAACTCATGCCTCATGTTATTTGCTCTTATTTAGAGTTCTTAAAATTCTTGAGAAAAATTAATTTAAAATTATTTCTCAAAAATCTCTATATTGTTAAAAACTATATTATTTGGTTGTTCTTATGCATAATTTAAAATACACCACAGTACCCTCCAGCATGGGTTCCACCTGCAGCTTTTACTCAGGCGCCTCCTGCAGGGTTCTATTGGAATCCCGCACCTTCTGCACCTCCGTCGTTTGTTCCTCCAAAGAACAAGTTTCCGACTTTCCGTCGCAGAGTGTCGGTGCGTCTTCTGCACCGGTGCATCAGGGGGTCTACGCCATGCCCACCCCTGAGACTTTGGGACGTCCTGATGTGGTGACAGGTACCTTACTTGTGGATTCGCATGATGCCTTTGTATTGTTTGATTCGGGGGCTACTTACTCGTTCGTGTCTTTGGAGTTTGTTAGAAAATTGGGTTTGAGTTTTCAGCTTATTTCTGAGTCAGTGGTAGTCAGCTCTCCAGGAGGTCTTATTTCTAGCTCTACCGTCTGTCCCGGTTGTTCTATAATTATTGATGATGAGGTTTTCACTGCGAATCTTATGGTTATTCAATTGGCACCATTCGATGTTATTCTGGGTATGGACTGGTTATTCCAATACCGTGCCAAGATTTGTTGTTTCTGGAAGACGGTGACCTTGCTAGCTCCTTCCGTGAAGAATCGGTATTCGAGGCGATGCACCGTCGATTCAATATTTGTCTTTGGCTAACCTATTCCCTAGCCGCCGTGCATCGACCATCGGATTACTTTGTTCCCTCAATGAAAAGACTGATTCTTCGCGGCGTATTGAGGAGATTCCAGTTGTGAAGGAGTTTTCCGATGTCTTTCCTAAAGAACTTCCCGGAATGCCTCCGGTGAGGAAAGTGGAGTTCTGGATTGATCTTATTCCAGGAACTCGGCCTTTGTCCAAGTCTCCTTACCGATTGGCTCGGCCATTTCAGGAAGAATTGAAGAAACAATTGGACGACCTGCTGTCCAAAGGTATGATTCAGCGTAGCGTATCGCCATGGGGAGCGCCTGTTCTTTTTACTAAGAAGAAAGATGGCAGCTGGCGTATGTGCATAGATTATCGGGCGCTTAATCAGGCGACTGTGAAGAACAAATATCCTTTGCCTCGCATTGAGGACCTTTTCGACCAGTTTAAAGGAGCTAGGATATTTTCCAAGATTGATCTCCAGTCGGGTTATAATCAGATTCGAGTTCGTGAGCAGGATATTGAGAAAACGGCTTTCTCTACGAGGTATGGTCATTATGAGTATAAAGTTATGTCTTTTGGACTAACGAATGCTCCTGCAGTTTTCATGGAAGCTATGAACAGTATGCTGCATCAATACCTTGATGATTTCGTTGTGGTATTCATAGATGATATCTTGATTTATTCCAAGACGGAAGAGGATCACACCCACCATTTGCGGTTGGTACTTGAAACTTTAAGAGAGAATCAATTCTATGCCAAGCTGAAGAAGTGTGAGTTCTGGATTTCTGAAGTTGGATTTTTGGGTCACGTTATTAATCAGAAGGGTATTTCAGTTGATCCTAGCAAGATTTCGACAGTGATAGAGTGGAAGAGACCAACCAATGTCAAAGAAGTAAGGAGTTTTTTGGGTTTAGCTGGCTATTACCGGCGGTTTGTGGAGGGTTTCTCAACCATTGCTAAACCATTGTCCCAGTTGACACAGAAAGGTGTTAGGTTCCAGTGGTCTGATGCTTGTGAGCGCAGTTTTTGCACTTTGAAAGATAGATTAGTGACTACTCCAATTCTTACTCTTCCTGAGCCTGGGAAGAGGTTCACTATCTATTCAGATGCCTCCATAGTTGGTCTTGGTTGTGTACTCATGCAGGATGGTAAAGTGATTGCCTATGCATCGAGACAGCTGAAGAAGCATGAACAGAATTATCCCACCCATGATCTAGAACTTGCTGCAGTGATTCACGCTTTGAAGATCTGGCGTTATTATTTGTACGGCGAATCTTGTGATGTATTCACTGACCACAAGAGCCTGAAATACATTTTCACCCAGAAGGACTTGAACTTGAGACAGAGGAGATGGTTAGAGTTGATCAAGGATTATGACCTTACTATTCAGTACCATCCCGGCAAGGCTAATGTGGTAGCTGATGCTTTGAGTCACAAGGCGACACCTCCTACCCTCAGTTGTCTTATTGCTGACTTTGAGCGTATGGATATTTCCTTCGCTGCGAGTCTTGCTCGAGCCGAGACTCGCTTGCTTTTAGAATCGGCTCTTCGGATCGGGTGCGGCGGACAACAAAGAAGATCAGATGTTCCAACGAGTGAGGAAGCGTTGCGCTGAGGGCAAGCAAGGTCACTTCAGTGTGGACAAATTTGATTCTTTGCGATTTAAAGGGCGCCTCTGTGTGCCACAGGAGTCTCAGGTTAAACTGGAGATTTTGAAGGAGGCTCATCGTACTCCTTATACCGTACATCCTGGTGAGACTAAGATGTACAAAGATTTAAAGAAAAGTTTCTGGTGGAAACGGATGAAAATTGATATCGCACAATATGTGGCATCATGTGGGGTGTGCCAGCGGGTCAAGGCTGAGCACAAGCGACCAGCAGGACTGTTGCAACCATTGGAGGTACTAGTTTGGCCATGGGACGATATATCTATGGATTTTGTGGTTGGTTTACCCCGCACGCAGCGAGGAAAGGATGCTATTTGGGTGATTGTGGACCGGTTCAGTAAGTCTGCTCATTTTATTCCTATCCGCACAACTAATTCGGCAAGTGATTTGGCTCCCCTTTATGTGCGGGAAGTAGTGCGGTTGCACGGAGTTCCGAGAACTATTGTTTCTGATCGGGATGCTAAATTTGTCTCCAAGTTCTGGGAGAGTTTGCAGGGTGCCTTGGGCACACAGCTCCGTCTTAGCACGGCCTTTCATCCCCAGACAGATGGTCAGTCCGAACGCACAATTCAGACATTGGAAGATATGCTCAGGTGTTGTGTTTTATCCTGGAAAGGGAATTAGGAAGAGCATTTAGCTTTGGCAGAGTTTGCTTATAATAACAGCTATCATACCAGCATTCGAGCTGCACCATTCGAGGTTCTTTATGGGCGTAAGTGCAGGTCCCCGTTGTGTTGGGATGAGGTTGGAGAGCGGGCAGTTTTGGGTCCCGATTGGGTTCAGCAAACAGTGGCTAGAGTGGCCGAAGTTAGGCAAAATCTGCTGGCTGCTCAGAGCCGACAGAAGAGCTATGTAGATGTGAGAAGGCGGGATTTGGAATTTCAAGTGGGTGACGAGGTTCTGTTGAGGGTATCGCCATCTAAAGGCGTAGTGCGTTTTGGCACCAAAGGGAAGCTTAGTCCAAGGTATGTTGGACCCTTCCCAATCGTGGCACGAATTGGAAAGCTAGCTTACCGTTTGGACCTTCCCGATTCTATGAGTGGGGTTCACAACGTGTTTCATGTTTCGATGTTGAGAAAATTTCTGAGAGACCCAGATCATGTCATTCCTTTGGAACCTTTGATTGTTAAGCAAGACCTTACCTTCGAGTCCCGGCCAGTGAAGATATTAGAAGAATCAGAACGGGTTTTGAGGAACAAAACCTTGAAGTATGTTAAAATCCTTTGGTCTCATCAGACTGAAAGAGAGGCCACTTGGGAGTTGAAGTCCCGCATGCGAGAACATTACCCTGACCTGTTCGATTAAGGTAAATTGTTTAAGTTGTAATTTCCGGTATTTATTTCTTTCTGTTGGATCGTTGAATAGATTCGAGGTCGAATCCTGTTAAGGGGGGTGGACTGTAATACTCCGGAAACGGTTCGGTAAAAAGAAAGAGGTCGGAGAGAGTAAAAGAAATTGTTTTCGTTGGAAAATTCCAATCTTCGGGGGGGGGGGTAAATGTTATTGCCAGACAACCTGGGCCGCATTCATGACCAGTGGCCCAAGAGGGCCGGCCCATGTAGGGCGGCCAAAGGGGGCACCACTTCCCCAAACCCTAGCGCCTCCACCTCCTCCCCCTTGAGCCGCCCCCATCTCCCCCTCCACCCGGCGCCTCCCCTCCTCCTAGGCGCCTCCTCCTTAATTGGTGGCTGCCATTGGTGATCCCCCGGAGCTGCACACCCGGTCTTCCACGCGTTCACCTTCGGTTCTTCCTCCGCCGGGCGTTTGCAATCCACTCGGGTTCGTGGTGTTGGGGCCGGCCAAAGAAGGAGAGGAGAAGTCTTCGGGAAGTTGATCCTCATCATTCTTCGGTTATACAAGGGTAACGAGAGACCCCATCGCTGTTTGATTGCGTTAGAGTTGTCGATTCAATGATTTTAGTAGTATCGTTTAATCTCTGTCAGTAGATTGATTCGGTCCAGAACGTTGTAACTCGGTTTTGGGTGTCTTAGAGGCAGAATTGGATGTCTTCGCCTTCTGGAGTTTTGTTCCTTATTTCATTAGCTTTCTTTTGGCATCTGGATCACGAATTTGCACCCAGTAGATTAAAAGTTATGACTGTTTTACCATGTACTGCTCTGTCTGTCAGAAATTCTGGGTATAGTCGGTTGCACCTAGGTTTTGATCTAGTTAGAGTCAGAATCAGGTCGGCCACCCAACTAGGTTTATGAATATAATTTCACCATGTTTCCAGGCTGATAAAGATCACTTTATTTGGATCAGTGGTTTAAAAGTTAGAGCCTTTTCTTTAGGGCTGTTCTGAATTCTGGACAGATTGCAGTTATAGTTTTTCATTGGATGGTTAGACCTCTGTTTTGGCCGAATTAGAGTTTACCATCAACTAGAGTTTCGTAGCCAGTTAAGTTAAGAAAAGATGAGCACTGGTTTCAGGTCTTTTGGACTTACGGTTTTTTATTGGTGAATTTTCTAGTAAAACTGCCAGATTAGGGATATTTGGAATGTTTGGGTAGATTGATCAAATTGAACCTTTTGTTTGGTTGGTTTGGCTAGAGATTGTGGGAGGACACGTGTAGCATTACCTTACTCGTTTGTCCTCATTTCGATTATTTTATATTGTAGGCGGTGAAGCGGTGAGTAGAGGGGTATCTCAATTACCTCCCAACCCGTTGCAGCGCGGCAGGCAAGTAACTTGTATACTATGATTGATGCATTATGTGATGTGTGAATGAATTAATATATTTGTTCATACTTGTAGATGAATGCCATGTGTATCTTTTCATTTATGAGTACTATTCAATCTTGCCATGGATTCACATCATGACATGCATAAATTACTTTTGTAAGACCCATCAATTCCAGTATGGGCACTTGAAAATCCCATCAATTCCAGAATGGGTACGTGAGTCCACCATTCCAATGTGGGCCACGTTACGTGAGTCCACCATTCCAATGTGGGCCACGTTACGTGAGTCCACCATTCCAATGTGGGCCACGTTGGACGGCCGTATGAAACGTTCTTCATACGGTTACTTTAAGTGAACACCGACGGGTGCTTCACTCACTATACCGGTATATGCTACAATATGTCCAATTCCTTCAATGCATCATTCCATTACATCCATTCATAAGAATTGTTTCCAATAAATGTTCAATCTGTGATAATGCATATGGTTCATTGGATGTTGATTGTTACTTTCAAGTACTTGCTGAGTCTTTGGCTCATTCTTGCTTTGTTGTTTTATTTAGGTAAATGACAAGGAAGAACGGTTTCATGAAGGGTAGATCAACACGATGCACTCACTACCATAATCCAAAACATTTGAGAACTTATTATTGTCTTCTATTTATACCTTGTGTTGAATTGTAATAAGCCAACTTGGCCTTATTTACCATATCTTTCTGAATTGTTTATTTCCATTCCGTTGATTAAACTTGATGATGAATACTGGTTTCTGTATAATCTTATTACTTGCTTCACCTTATCATGCGTTTTGATGTTTTTCTTTTAAAGAGTAGTGGTTGTAGGTGACATCTTGACTTCTTTATAGTCAGGGTGTTACACTGACCTCTGTTGATTCTCCAGTCTAACCACTCCTTGAACGCCGGTTTGACCGGACGTTGTTGTCAGCAATAGTAGATAGCATTTATGTCGATTTCTACTTCTTTCGTCCACCTTATTTGCATCCTTTGGTCAAGTTATTTATTGCTATCTTTGCAAGCTACTCTCTAGTGTTTTCCATGATTACAAATACAATTTTATTATTCAGGTGATATTCTTTCAAGTGGTAGCTTCTTTTGATCATCTTGACCTCGGCAATTGTTCCATCTATCTTATTCTTTGACGAGCATACTTCTCTTAAAGAAGCTCAAGTACTCTCCGTATACGAGTGGATTCTCTCTTTCCCTCTTCTCTTTGGATGATTTCTTTGAGGATCTTTGCGAGAGAAGTTAAAGCACGTTATAATTTCAACTCTTGTCGACACGTGGTATTCACAAGTGATGTTTAAGGACTATATTTCAAATGTGATCCACATATAGACATTTTTTGTGCTTAATGTTAATGGGGGAGATTTTGGTTACAAATAATGGTTAAAAAAGAGAGTTTGAAGTCATCATGAGTTTTGGATAGATATATTTCAAAGAGATGACAAAAGGAGAGATATTAGTTGGATGTAGAAAGCATTTGTGTGTTAAAGGAGTACAACCTTTATGTAAGGGGGAATTTTCCTAAAAAGGGGGGTTTTCTTAGTTAAAATGAAAAACGTTTTGGGCTTTGTTTAAAATGGGTAAACTATTATATGGGAAAAATAATTTACAATTTGCCCAAAATGGTTTATTGATTTATGTGAATGCATGTTTTTTCATGAGCATGAGCTAAATAGTCATATCATTAAATTGTTGCATTCTTTGAATACAAAATATAGATTGAACTCCACCAAGAGTCAAACATGAATATGAACATTTAGTTTCATTCCATATATTTGTATGCACACATTTAGAGGGGGTTCACTCTATGTTTTATGATTTCACTAGTATATCCCATTCTTCCATCCACTTATATTACGGATCTCTACTTTGAAATGTATCCTTGAGTATATAAAAAAGTTGTCAGTAAAAACGGTATGGCTGTAGCTGAGAAGCGGTACGATCGGAGTGCGCTAGGACCGATTTCTAGTTGGTGGTACGTTATTTTCACTGAGCATGTTTTTGTGCATTTTTCCATCCCTGGAAAACGATAGTTTCGATTGAGCCGAGCGGTAGTACCGGACCTTGTGAGTGCGGTAGTACCACACCTGATAGTAATAGCTAGTTCAAAAGTATTTAATGCACCCCTTCTGGCCGTTGAACAGTAGGTGCGGTAGTACCAGCCGATCAATGGCGGTAGTACTACACCTGCTGAATTTTTCAGGGAATTGCTCCAAATGGTCGGATTTGTGGTTGGGAGCTATAAATACCCCTCACCTTTATAGCCCTAACCTCATTGAATATATTAGAGCCATTGGTGCACTCTCTAATACTCATTTGCTCATATTTCATATTTTTAGGTAGTTGAGAGTATTTATGTGCATTTGCATCATTTGCATCATTTGTTGATCTCTTTCACACTTGATAACCTTCAAGCAAGGGATGTGGTTTATTACTCTTGGTGTTTGCCGACACCTAGATGGTGTGGAGGTGTCGTAGTCCGGTGATCTTCTCAAGAAGCTTGGGAGAAGGCCCGACGTGTTGTGAGTGGTTTAGTGCTCGCCATCTCTGGAGTGGAGGAACAGCAACCCGAGTGGATTGATGTGTTAGTTCAAGTTGTGAGCTGGTCCAATTCGTTTGGGCTTATCTCGGAGGCGTAGGCTTAATTTGTGGAGCCGGTCCAATTCGTTTGAGCTTACCTCAACGTAGATTAGGAAAGACCGGTAAGTCTCTAAACACCACGGTAAAACATCCTTATGTCATTGTGGTTTGCTCTCTTATGATTTACTTTGTGCAATTTACATTCCTAAAATTAAATTGATTGCATATCAAACTAGGATTGCAAACCTTGAATTAGACTTAGGGTGTTGGTACACTTAAGAGAAACTAGAATCTTTAGGCTTTAATTGTGCAAAATCCAATTGGCTTTCGTTTCCACATTAGAAATCGATTTTAGCCTTAGAGTTTTTAGAAAAGACTTTTCACCCGCCCTCTGGTCGGTATCCTTGATTTTACATCGTCCCAAATGGGTGTACGACCTGCGGAACAATACATTATGCATGTAAACAAGATAGAAATACTGAAAGTACACACAACGCGGGAGCACTAACCGATCTGGTCACTGCATCGCAGCGGACGACTCCGTGTTGTCCTGCCCTGTGTACGCGTGCAACTGAGGACCTGTTAGAAGAATTCGGCGCTAGTAAATAGTGGAGTTTGAAATAAAAAAGCAGACGTGAGTGTTAGAGATGTACATGTGAACTGTGTAGAGGGTACTCCCAGCATGGTACCACGAGGACCCGCCCGACAAATCTGGGTGAGGAGCTATGGGCGTGACCCACTGTGGCTCACATCCTATCCACACACTAGTGGGTCCAACACGTCCCTCGGCCTCCGGCACGATGTAAGCTCGATGCATTGCCTCGCCTTCTCCATGATCCGGTCCATGGCAAGTCTGAGATCGTGCCCCGTCATGGTGACGCGCTCCCCGGGGACCTGGAGCGAAGGATGGGCGACTGTATTTTCTCCTCCATCTATCCCCTCCTTCGCAACGAACTGTGCTTCGCTAGGTCACTCATCCCCTTTCCTCCTCTCGCTTCCGTCACTCTTTCTCTTTTTTTCCGAATTAAAGTGAGTTTCGACTGATTTTTTGCAGTTTATATAGAGTGTCCCCGGTCGCTATTTGGAATGACAACAGGGAGGCACTGGTTGTTGTCGTCATTCCAAATAGCGATTTGCCTATAATTCTAGGTTAATCGCCAATTGAAATGGCAACAGCTACTGGAACCAGCGTCAGGGGCATTGAATGCCTGTTAGGTGGAAGACAGGGCTACTATCGCCATTTGAAATATTGATAGTAGCATGTTTTTGTTTTTTTAATCGACTATTTATTTATGTAATTCTTTATTAAAATAGTATTATTTAAAAAAATTATAACAGGGAATGAGCGGGATCCCAGCCCATTCTTGGGGTGAAACATGGCTTGCAAGAGTTTTCCCCCATCCAGCCCAAAATAGCATTTGGATGAAGCGTGAACCACGAAAATCATGTCCCAATCCCCTCCTATCTAGCCCAACCCTAAGGGAAAAAAGGATAATGCTTAGAAGCAACTGGCTTATACTTTCCTTCTGCCGGACGGTGTGGCCCATCCCAAAACACCTCGTACCTCCTCCTACTTCAATCCAATACTGCATCTCCTCCATCCCGTCTCATCATATGTCATCCACTACTAAATTCCCATTCCTCATGCACCTCTCTCACACAGTCACACTACCTCCTACACGAGTTTTCTGCTGAATCGACACTTTTTTATTTGTGATAGCAAAGTAGCCTCCGCTCGCACAATATTGTAAAAATAGCACCGCAACAGGTTAGGCAGTCCACGTACTACGTTCCTAGTCCGCAGAACCCACCAACCGTGCTCCTAGCCCGTGGAAACCCTAATGAACCACGGACGTCCTGATTTGACATGATCTTTCGATGAGAAAGTAAATTCGGTAGAAGTCGCTCAACTCTCACGATCCTAGCTACGAACTCACAAGGCATCAAACCACGCAATCGCTGAACTGCTCGATAAGTCGTTATCAACCATGCATGAATATCTGGATGACCTGATCACGAAGATCAATTCCTGCATACACTGAAGAAGCACGCAAGAACAAAACAAATAAGCAATCTGAAATTGCGAATAAAAATTAAAATTGTATTGATATGTGGGATTCCTAAGACAATGTTGCTGTTGATCTCGCCGAACAAGAGGACAAAGTATAAAGTAGCAAAGCTAAACTTCAATCAACAAAACCTGAATTTTGCTAAAGGGGCGACGGCTCCTATATGAGGAGTGCAGCAAGGAGGTGGGAACACTAGGGTGGCGGTACTGTTCATGAGGTACTGTTCATGTGAATAGTACAATCTTCCTAAGGTGGCCGGTCAGCGTACGGGCCTCATAGGCCAAGTCGACCCATACATTACATAGCTCGTAGGCCAACAATTGTTGACGCAGCACCATGGCATGTAAACGTAGCTCGGCTCGTAGGAGTAGAAGTAGCTCGGTCCAATTAGGGAATATGGCATTGCTATGCCCGAAAGTCCAATTGAAGAAGATGTGGTTGAAGTAGAGAATGTCATGCAGCGGGTCGAAGTAGTGGTTGCATCTTTAGGGTTGATACCCTCATCAAACCCACCTACCGCGTACCTAGTCCACGGAAACCCACCTACCGAGCACCTGGTCTGTAGAAACCCACCTACCGCGCTTTCAGTCCGTGGTAGCAACCGTTTCTACTGCAGAGTGAAATTACGGTAGGTGGGTTCTGTGGACTAGGAGCACGATAAGGGACATGTGTCATCTGTGCACATTTTGTCATTTCGGACGCCGCGGTGCTGGGCAGGGGGGAGGGGCTATATTTGCTATTTCGTTTAAAAAGAGACTAAACAAGCCAAAAACTCCTTCCACAAGCGGTGGCTCCTCCAACGAATCCTCTCTAACAGCTTCCTCCTCCTCCAACGCCTCGATCGCATCGCCACAACTTCAGCACCCTCTCACGCCTTCCTTCTCTTTGCACAAATACACACAAAAAAACATCAATTTGAAGTAAAATATGTCTGAATTAGGGAGGAGGGATCCCCATGAGCCTTGGTGGCTCAATCCTTAAGGAGACGTTGTCGACCTCCCGGACGAGCTCATTCTTGTGGTGTTTGACCTCCTTAGCTTCATACGATGAGCCGGTGATGAGGCACCTGAACCGCCCACGCACAGTTAGATCCAGGTTTGCCAACAACAAGGCAGTGGGTCAGTCTCCTTCTCCAAGGATGTTTTTGTTGCATGTGTTTCTCGAATTCGTTGCAATATCCTTTGTATATTGTTGCATAAAGTATTTTTGTTTGTCGCATTAATATTTCTGAAATGATTGCAGATATAGTAATGTGTTTATGTTTCGCTTGTTGCAGCAGTCTATTTTTATTGTTGCGGTATCATAGTTTGCTTGTTGCAACATAAGTTTTCGAGTAGTTCTTTTCATATGTTGTATGGATAGGTTTTGTTTATGAAAGCACCCCACGCCGTTCGTTCCATTTGTTGCAGGGAGTTTTACTATGTTGCAATAATTTGTTTTTGATTGTCGTAGGATGACCATTTAGTTTGATGCAATAGTTCTTATTTTTTTGATTTGTTGCAAAATAAGTTTTTTTGCACGCCAGTTAAGTTCTGTTGTCCACAATATTGTAAAATGTTGCGCCATTTCAATGAGGAACATCAGCCCCAACGGCCGTCAGATGGTAGCCCATCGGATGATCCGGGGAAAAAAAGTCTCCTCTCAGGCCGGAGAAAATTTCCCCATCGCGACTTTGGTCGGCTGCAAGCGGCTCGCGGACCGCGCGGCGAAGATCCCTGCCACGCCGCCTATTGTGCCGGTGCTAGTGGAGCTGCTCGGTGCCGTGTCCCCGGAGCTGCGCGACCACGCAGTGGCCGCGTTTACAGGGCTCATGATCCGCGTCGTGGTGCCTAGTCCACGGAGGAGGAGCACTGCCTCTCGGCGCTGCAGGGGATTGGCCGATCCCACCTCTCCCAAATAACGACTGGGATTATTAGTCCCTTCTCCCCCTGGGCCCAAAATAAAAGCAGCCGTTCGGCCACTGAACTGATCCACACGAGTCCGACCCAAACCAAGAGTCCAAGACACATATAAGCGCACGCGCACCCACAGACATGTGGGCCCGTCTCCATTTGCCCCTCCCACCTCCACGAGTCCACGGTCCGCCGTTTCTGCCTCCATGGCGCCCTCCTCGTCGCCGCAGCCGCAGCCGCCACCGGCGAGCGGCCGCCTCGTCGTACTCTACGCCTCGCAGACCGGAAACGCCATGGATGCCGCTGAACGTGTCGTCCGCGAGGCGGAGCGCGGCTGCTGCCCGGCCATCGACGTCCTCTCCATGGACAGCTTCGATCCCGTAAGCTCCGAACCCTAAAAAAAACCCCACCGGGGGCCACTGCCCTTTCATATGGTATTTTGTGATCACCACTTACTTCCTCTGTTTATTCGTGCAGTGCTCCTTGCCGGAAGAGGGGTTCGTGGTCTTTGTCGTGTCCACCACGGGACAGGGCGATCCCCCGGACTCCATGAAGGTTTGGGAGATTCGGATTCACTTGGTTTGGTAGGATTTTACATTTTTTAGTTAGTGCTAATTGGGCTTCTGAGTTGGGTTTGGGTTTTGTGCGTGGCAGGGGTTTTGGAGATACCTTCTTCGGAAGGATCTGGATGCGCGGTGGCTGGAAGGGCTGCGCTATGCCGTGTTTGGGCTCGGCGATTCGGGCTACCAGAAGTACAATGTGAGTCTTCTGACTAGGATTTTTCTTATAGCTTGCTAACATGCTTTTAATACAATGATGTGCGGTGATTTGTTGGAATGGTCTATAGGTAACTATTTTTTGGTAATTAATTGTGGATAGAACGTTCCAATTGTGCATGGTTAGAGAAAACTATATGGTTATAGCAACACATGATGGCTCTGTCATTTGCTTTGGGGGCGGTTGCGATGGATGGTTTGGGGGAGAGATAACTTGTTTGTGCCTTACTACTTGTGTTGCTGTGGTGAGTGCTTGCAACCTGTAATTGTATCACTAAAGCTCCTTTGAGTTACTATAGCAGTTTGAGCCAACATTTGGTTGCAAAGCTTGCTGAGGGTTATGACCTGTTCAAATACTTAGCTAGAAGCATTATCACAAGAACATGTTAGTATGAATATTGCCAGTTTTACACATAATTAGAAAGTAACATTTTTCTGTATGTTCTAAACATGCATTTTGTTGCATACTCAACCATCCTGATTTCTCATTACTACCTCAGCTATAGTGCCATCTTTTTATCCTCATTAACTTTCAAGCAATTCTAGGCTAGTAGGTTGTCCTCGGTTGTTCACGAGTCATGGCTGTTATGGTTTGGAATATCGTACAGGCTTTTTGTTTCTGTTTTCCTCTTCACTTATGTGTATGCACAGCAGTTTGCTGCAAAGAAGCTCGATAAAAGGCTTTTAGATCTTGGTGCAGAACCAATCATAGAGAAAGGCTTGGGAGATGATCAACACCCTTCAGGGTATGATTTTAATATCCACCATTTATTTATTTGCTATTGTTTTATATTTATTTGTAAGTTTTGGAGAAGTCAAATGCCGTATGATTTTATGGTTGTCAAAATTTATGCATTGTGTTTTTTCTCTTGTTGGTTGTTGTTGTATACCAGATATGAAGGAGCTCTAGATCCTTGGTTGCTGTCTTTGTGGAAATCTCTGAATCAAACAAATCCATCACTGTTACCAAGAATATCTGATATCATTAATCCTAATTTGAGTATTTTGGGGGATGCAAAGGTTGAAGTCGTATATTACTCTTCGGATGAGGCTCCACAAGATTCCAACATGTCGGGTATGAAGTGAAAATCTTGTTAATGTTTACCGGTAACCTGCAAACTATTGTGTAATATTTATCAAAGATTCTAGCTGTCATCTATTCACCAGACTACAAGAGATTAATTGAGAGAGCACGCTCAATGTCCCCTGCTCTACAGTTCCATAATGATGGAGAGCCACAATACATGTTACAGATGGTACGTCCTATATCCTGTCCAAGGGTTAACAGTTTAAATCATTGTTCATTTTATTCTTATCATTCATATTTAGATTAATCTTAACTCATTTATGGTTTGGTCATAAGTGGTTCAGCTGATCAAGCAATTTTAAATATTGATATGCATTTATCTCTAAGGAATCTTCTGCAGTCGGCCAGTCACATATAAAATATTGCCCTATGTTGTGTAATAGATTGCTCGATTATTTGCTCCTTAGAATTTCCATCTGCAGTACTCGCCAAACTCATTAGTGGTAAGGTACATGTCGCCAAAAGCCCTGCATACCTGCAAATGCAATCACCCATGATAACACTTTTGAAAGGGTTTGAATTTATTTGTATATAAGTAGATTTGATAACCCATAATTTAATAGGCTCTTTTGAACCGATCTTACACTAAAATAGTATTATGCATAAGCCCATTGATAGTATATTTCCTGTTGACTGGCGAGGCTGCTGGATTTAGCTTCTCTTGCCATTTTTCTCTTCAGTGAGCAAGTATCTACCATATTGAAGCTCTAGTTGCAAGGCAGCCTGCATAGCACTAGTTGATACACTGTTGCTTGTGCTGGAGACACCTAAAAAATCAATTCTGCTGTGAGAAGCTTGCCCCTAACTTTGCATAATCGAGCTCAACTAGCGGTTCCACGTCATGAATGTGATGTTTTGTGCAGTAGTCTCAGTTGGCATGCCAAGATATTTATCATGCTCGAAGAAAGTCTAACCTTAATGAATTAATGAATAATAGCTGGGAATGAAGTGTAACAAACAACTGGTCGGGGATAATAATGGTTCAATGTGGGGATGCTCCATCTGTTATGGCTACAGGATAGATTTATGATGATGATGTAACAGTTGTGTTGTAATTTAGTAGTTCTATCTTTATTTGCTGTTGCTGATGATATTGCTAACCTTTTTAGGTAACAAATCAGCGTTTGACTAACGAGGATTCTGACAGAGATGTGCACCACTTTGAATTGGAAGATCCATCTTCTGTATGTTCTTTCTTCTTTGTAATTACCATATGATGATATTAGCTCGCAATCATCTTACGAGTGTGAAATATGAAGAGATTGAAAGATTGTTCATTTTTGTCATGTCAGGCCATCAATTATCAAGTTGGTGACGCTCTAGAAATTCTACCAGGTCAGAATCCATTAGCTGTTGATGCTTTCATTGAACGCTGTAACTTGGATCCAGATTGTTACGTAACGGTACGTGCGTCTTTTGTTCTATCGTGTGGATTAGTTACTTGTTCCTTTGTCTTTTTCTCTGCCAGTGAGGCAACTTTCTTTAGTATCCCAACACTTTTGCGGTCCAAATTAGGAACTTTGTGCGCATTGTTTATTGCAAAATCAAATACAACTGCATTAAAAGGATTGTTGCTTTAGTAGCAAGCAATTTATCATGTTTGTTTAGACATTTCAACCCTTTTTCTCTCTGAAATGCATGGTTCTTGAGTTTATCCAGAAAAAAGGAGACAACTAGAGGTAGTTGTGCCTTATTCATATCTTCTCAACCAGCCAACCTGTTGCAGTTATCTAGCTAACTAAAGAGGATACATGTTTTTTGTCTGCCCAGATTCGAGCAAAGGGTGGGGAAAAAGTTTCCAAGGGTTCACTTGTGAATGGCTTGATGGATCGCATCAAGTTAAAGACCTTTGTTGCGTTGACAATGGATATTGCATCAGCTTCCCCTCGGCGATATTTCTTTGAGGCAAGAGCAATTACCCTGGATGCTTCATCTCATACACCCCCTCCTTACTAGTTGTTTGATATCTTAACGATGCCTCTGATATCCTGATGTCTCACAAAACTCCGTTGTTCTTTTGTAGGTCATGAGCTTTTTTGCAGCAGCTGAACATGAAAAGGAAAAGCTTCAGTATTTTGCTTCTCCTGAAGGAAGAGATGACCTTTACCAGTACAATCAAAAGGAGGGTCGGACTGTTATAGAAGTGAGCAATGTCTTTACTAAATATTTTCTTAACAATATTCTTGCAATACATACCTTAGCACGTGAAATGATGTATGACAATAGGCCACTATCCTTTGAATTTACTTTTCATGGTTCAACAGTGACATATGGTTTTGTACTGCTTTTAGGTATTGGAGGATTTTCCCTCGGTGCAAATGCCTTTTGAATGGTTGGTTCAACTAACGCCTCCATTAAAGAAAAGAGCCTTTTCCATATCGTCATCCCCGTTAGCACATCCAAATCATATACTCTTGACTGTTAGTATTGTATCATGGCTTACTCCTTTCAAACGGACACGACATGGTCTCTGCTCTACATGGCTGGCGGGGCTCAGTCCAAATGAAGGTATGCACTGCTTCTTTTAGTTTCAGTTTAAAACCTTTCTGTGTTTTTTCCCTTCTGTTCTTTTCCTGGAGGTCACTGCTCCTCCTGCTGCTATAATAGTCTGTACTCAACCATCAACCCTCTCTCACAGTGTGCTTACGCGCAGAAAATCTTATACCATGTTGGATACACCAAGGATCCCTGCCTCCTCCACATCCATCGATTCCTCTTATGCTTATTGGACCAGGCACAGGATGTGCACCATTCCGTGCATTTGTGGAGGAAAGGGCTGCACAGAGTGCGGCAGAACCAACAGCTCCCATTCTATTTTTCTTCGGCTGTAGAAACCAAGACAATGATTTTCTATACAAGGACTTCTGGTTAAATCATGCCCAGGACCAGGGAGTGTTGTCCCTGAAAAAAGGTGGTGGTTTCTTTGTTGCTTTTTCTAGGGATCAGCCTCAAAAGGTCTATGTACAACATAAGATAAAGGAGCAGAGTGCAAGAGTGTGGAACATATTATGCTCTGGGGCTGCAATATACATTGCCGGATCATCTACCAAAATGCCTGCTGATGTTACAGCTGCACTAGAAGAAGTAGTCTGTCAAGAGGGCGGTGTTCCAAAAGAGTCTGCTTCAAAATGGCTCAGGACACTGGAAAGGGCTGGCAGATTTAACATTGAGACTTGGTCATAATTGTGATAGTCAAACAGGACAAGAAAGTATGTATGTACTATCAGGTTTCCACAAATATTTGCGGGGTAGGGAAATGAAGAATTCAGTTTAGATCAATGATGTCGAAAATGTAGAAGCATATATGTCTGCACATACATACAGATAAACAGCCATTTATTCTTGACAGAACAAATTACAAGGGAAAGCAAAGGCGGAGCATGTCGATTTAACACCTTCCCTCTCTCAATGATTTGTCGGGATAATGAATATTTTGGACGAAGAGTGACATTTTGATTTTATGGAACAGGAAAGATAACATTTCATTTGAAATCAGGTGAGAGCAGTGTTTGCTGTATTTGATTCGTATGTGCTTTTAATCTAAGTTTGCTCTGTTCAATTTGTTTGGCTCCTGATGATGTGCTAACTATTTTCTGTATTCACTAATCAGTCGGGAATCTTTACTATCATTGGCCTGTGATTATTCGTTGATGTGTTCCAATAATTATGAGTAAATTTTGCAAAATTGCAACTTTAGTGGCAAAACTCTCAGTTTGTTGCACCTTTAAGAAGCAATTTCATTGATTATACCGATTTTTTTTCTTCATAAAGCAACAAGTCTGTTACCTCATGGGTCTCCTGACAAGGCGGTCCCACCTGTCATGCTCACATTTGCTTCCGTTGTCGTTAATAGGTTGCCAGCTGGACATGCTATGCGACCACCAATGTGGCTTGGACCCACCTGGCAGCCTCCCCCTTCTCCTCTCCCTCCCTGCTGTCCCATGGCGCACGAATCTGGATGTCATCGGCTCTGGCGAGTGGTGGCTTAGGAGACACGGGCAATGACCAAAACAGGTTGACGGGATCTTGGGGAGGAGATGGTGGTGGTGTCGCAGTGGTTGTGAACGGTGGCGATGCTGGCAACAAGTAGGGCGGTGGTAGACGGTAACCGGCGGGGTTTTGGCAAAGGAGAGGTGAGCATAGGGTAAAATACGGTATAGGAAAGACAAATGGTAAAAGGTGGAACACATCGTGACACAATTGGGTTCGACGGAAGCTTACTAGAGATGGAGATCAAGGTGGTGGCCAG
Source organism: Hsuehochloa calcarea (assembly GCA_036346395.1). Classification (NCBI taxonomy): domain Eukaryota; kingdom Viridiplantae; phylum Streptophyta; class Magnoliopsida; order Poales; family Poaceae; genus Hsuehochloa; species Hsuehochloa calcarea. The sequence goes on along the minus strand of CM070594.1, from coordinate 60,794,360 downwards.
AGCTCGAGAAGATGGTGGCGGCGCGGGCATTCTGACGAAATGGTGATTCGGGAGAGGCGTTGCTCTGGCTACTAATCCACTGCCTGTCAAATCTAACCACATCCAACCTCACCGCCGACGAACGCCACCAGTGCCAGGCCATCATAGGGCACCTCTGTTCAATCCGAGGCCACCTATAGCTTCTCCATGTTGAGGTTGTGCACACTAACTTTGCCTTATCGTCGTTGAGGACCTTGATAGCGGTGACAAAGGCAAGGTTGAACTCGGGGTGCAGTGGCACTGATGACGAGCACGACGACGATGTGGGAGATAGCGACAGTGCGAACAGAGGAAGGCTCGAGACAAGCGGCCATGGCAGCTGAAGGAGGGAGGACTGTGGGAGGAAGGAAAGAATGGAAGTGTGGGAGATAGCGACAGTGCGAACAGAAGAAGGCTCGAGACAAGCGGCCGTGGCAGCTGGAGGGAGGACTGTGGGAGGAAGGAAAGAATGGAAGAGGGAGAGGGAGACATGTGGACCCGGGCTGTCAGGGGCTCCTGTGGCATGCACAGTTAGCACCCCGTAACATGTGAGTATTGCCTGTGTGTATGACATGTGGGCTTAGCTTGTCAGGCAGCCTTAGCATGTGACGGAGTTGTTGCTTTGCGAGAATTTGGTCTCTTAATGTTGGCGCTTAGTGAAATTGCTTCTTAAATATGCATCAAACTGATAGTTTTGTCACTAAAGGTGCAGTTTGGCGAAATTTACTCAACAATTATTTCACCTGGAGTTCACCTTCAGGTCAGGCTAAATGCCTGTTTAACCTTCTGCTTGTAACCGATGGTAGGAGATACACTATATTAAGTTGTTGTTGCAGGCCTGGTACACTCGAATTATCTCCGGCCTGCACCTGTTAGTCCTTGTTCTACACCCTTTAATCTAGTTTTTATTAGTATTATTTTTCTACACTATTTAACATTTTTTTTCTCGTTGTTGCTTGCCGAAGCCACACCCTCCGTCTGGTTAAGTTGAGCTACTCTTGTAATCGAAGCATTGAAGATCCAAGAGAAATTTTTTTAGGCAGGTAACAGTAATGATAAAGAGATGTAAATAAATACCAGTCTATTTATTGCATCCACGTGCTAAACTATACAGCAAATAGCCCACTCGGTAGAAGCTAGTGGGCGGGCGATACTGGCAACACCATCCAAATACAAATAGCAATCACTAAACTGTATGCAAAGATGTAAGATACCATACAGTAGTATCTGCATAGAGGCTAAAGGGCTAATAACGTAATGAACTCAGGCTTCAAGAGCGTGTGTATCGGCGCGCGCGAGCGAACGAACGAACGGCGCGCGTCCAGCCTTCAGCCGCTGCGGGTCCAGACGACGTGGTCCTGCGGCAAGAAGTGGCAGACCGGCACCGTGCCGGGCTTCACCTTGAGCACCTGGAACGCGAGGTGCTTCGGGTTCCACCCGGCCGTGTCAGCGTGGCACACCGCGACGGCCTCCACGGCCGTGCCGTCCTTGCCGACCATCGACACCGTGTACGCCCTCGTCGCCTGCGTCAGGTGACACGCGAACACGGCGTACGCGTACGGCTCCGCGTGGCAGGCCACGAGCTGGTCGGCGCCGGCCGTGCGCTTCACGGCGGTCATGGTGTACTCCTGCTTTGGCGACCCCTCCTTCCCGACGATTGTCGACACGGCCCTGACGTGGCTGGTCCCGAGGCTGGACGTGGCGAAGTCGACCATGGACTCCAGCGACGTGGCGCACGCCTTCTTCTCGCCCTTCGCCGCCGGCTCCTCGCAGTCGTGCAGCGTCTGCGTCATCTCCGCCGACTCGACGGAGTCCGGCTTCACGGAGAAGCGGCTAAGGATCTCGGGGACCTTCTCGGAGGAGAAAGGGGTGGCGTCGGCCTCGCTTCGCGGGAGGAACTTTGCTCCGGCCGTGGTGGCCGTGAAATGGACGGCCAGCTTCTTCCCGGGGTGGAGGTCCTTCTCCTGGAAGAAGAGCGCCACGCTGGGGTCGTCGTGCAACTGCGTCTCCGTTGCGGCGTAGTTGTAAATAAAAGGTGAGACATTGACGTTGACAGGCTTCCCGCGGGGTCTCACGTTGACGCCAACCCCGCCCTTGCCAACGCCGACGTTGGTACCGCCGGGCTTGCCTTGGCCAGGATTGACGTTGACGCCGACGCCACCCGTGCCGACGCCAACCGTGGTGCCACCGGGTTTTCCGTGGCCAGGATTCACATTAACGCCCACGCCTCCTTTGCCAACGCCGACCGTGGTGCCGCCGGGCTTGCCGCTGCCAGGGTTGACGTTCACGCCAACGCCGCCCTTCCCAACGCCGACCGTGGTGCCACCGGGCTTGCCGCTGCCAGGGTTAACGTTGACACCAACGCCGCCCTTCCCTACGCCGACCGTGGTGCCCCCGGGCTTGCCGTAGCCAGGCTTGACGTTGACACCCACGCCGCCCTTGCCGACGCCGACCGTAGTCCCGCCGGGCTTGCCGCTGCCAGGGTTGACGTTCACGCCGACGCCGCCCTTGCCAACGTCAACCGTCGTGCCCCCGGGCTTGCCATGCTCCGCGTCGACATGGACACCGCCCCAGCCGACGTTCACGGGCGTGCCTCCGGCTGTGGAGAAGCAGGGAGAAGGGTCAGTATGTGGATCAGCTGTCAGTGTACCAAACCTGTTTGCTTAAGAGATAGGATACCTGGAGACGGAGTGTTGAGGAGTTGAGAGAGGGAGCTTGGCATGGGAGTGTTGGGAAGAGCAGACTTCCAGTATTGCTCCGGAGCCCGAGCTGCATGGCTTCCTACTGACGCAACCTGCATGCAAATCACAAGAGTTTGTACGTATTTGAGACCAGTAGCTGTATTACTTTGGTGAAAGAACCACCCTCTCTCACGGTGTCATCTATGCATATGCTACTTTACTCTTCCTCGCTGCCTACACCAGACTCAAAGCTGACCGGCCTTTGCAAATCTAGCAACATCAGAGTAGCTTGCAGGTTGGACACCGTATATATGCCGGCTTAATACCATCTTCGTATTTGGTTGACTGATATACTCCTTTTCCCGCTATTTTACTTGGATATGCATATATTTGCAGTAAGCTGAATCTCATCTCAATACTTTGCAAACTGACAGGTGACATGCAACAGATAGATTCCCCTATGGTTTTATACCACTCAAATAAAACATCCAAATAACAAAAGAACAGAGCATTCCCCAAGCATCTACATGAAACGTGTAGGAAAAGATGAAAAAATGATTACATAACGAGCTGCATGATAATGAGGAACTGACCAATAGGAAGCCAAGGAGGCCGGCGAGGAGCCTATCCATTGAGACACCAATGAGCAAACTGACGACCACAGTGACAAGCCAAAGGTGAGCTGCGGTTGGAACGATGCAGACGATGGCCCTGCACCTAGCACAGATCGATATTTATAGAACCAAACCAGAAAGTAGCTTGGGAGTTGGGGCAATTAATTGGCACAAATCGATAAATTAACTACGCTACCTGAGGCAAGCAGTAGTATGACTGTACAATTAATACTAGTAGTGTAGTAATACTCCAACTCTCCAACTCATAGTAGTACTATACGTAGCTAGAGTTGTACGGAGACAACAAAGATCACCATAAACGCACACCTAAAACAACGACCGGTGCTACATGTGTTGCACAGCTCCTTCGGACCGTTATACTGTTAGATATCGATTGACAAATAACAAAGTAGATTAAAAACAGAGAGACATCGATTTTTACATAAAAACCCTTTCGAAAAAAAATTATAAGCGCACGATGGCGATCTCAACTATATTAAAAAAAGTATTTACGAAACGCAGGGATTTTCATGAGTCGTGTGGTATAAAACTGACTCGAGTCAAAGACAGAAACAAATCCAAAAAATTAGAAGAATCCGCGGGAGCTCCACCCCCGCACCTCCCGGGCTACATCGTGGCCATCCGTATAGGCCAGATCTGTCAATGCCACGCTCCATGTCTCCAAATCTTGACCTCTTTAGAATTCAAATAACGTATCAATATATACCGTGTCCAATCCCAGGTCTGCTAAAAAGCGTCTCGGTCCAAAATCGTTGGTCCACTATACCTGCAAACTCAACTACGTAGCAACAACAAGAAAAAAAAACTTAGATCTCCTAAAAGACTAATATGATAGGTGTCAACGAGAAGCTGGAACGCAGCCACTGCCTCAACCGTCCCTGCCTCGCGCTATTGAATGCCTGTCGCCGTCCCATGCCGAAGCCACCGTCCTCCTAGCCGGCTGCAGGTTGCGTGCCGCGGGGTGTCTGCCTCCACGTCTTCTCCGGCAGACGGTTGCGCGGTGTGATGAGATCGCGCGCCGGCTTACTTCACACGGCCTGCTGCAGCGTGGTGCGTGCTGTTACGATTGCAGCGAAGCAACTCTGCACTAGCTTCTCCCTTCCATCATTGGATCCTGAGATCAACGGTTCTGGTCGGCTCTCAAATTCGCTAGTATTAGTACTGTTCTTTTTTAAAGGGATTAGTAGTGTGTATAAAGAGCAACGAGGATCGAATATCATTTTTATTTTTATTTTTATTTTCTCTCTCTCGTGTTAGTATGAGAGAGTATACTCCTAGAAAACAGCCGAATTATGGGCCATATCGAACACCATAATTGTCGATCTCTGGTAGTAGTTGGATATCAGGGTATTGTCCAACTCACTTATTGAATGCTAGGCATGCTGGCCTATGTACGCTGTACGGGCCGGCTAGCTAGCCTAGACTGTTGTTCAACAAGATCAAGTGAACAAGAGTACTCCTGCTATCAGGCGGTGCAACCAATCAACCATGTTGATCGATGATACCATGATACGATCGAGGCAGTGCGGTTGCGACTTTGAGCGTAGCAAGTCCGAAGGGACTCTAATGGAGTGTGGAAACTTGAGGCCAGCTCGTCTCACTTTTGGTTGGGAGTTGGTTGGAGCGAAGCACGAACTTGAACTCCCCTTACGTGCATCCACCACCTTCCCGCCGCCGGATCATGAATCAATTCATGGTCGCTGACAAGGAAATGGCACCTATTGCGAAGCTTTTCTGAACCCATGGATCAGTGGTTTTCGAATTTGACTACATTACTGTTTTCTCTCGATTTTGTTTTCATGTACTACTCTTTTATTGGTAGTTTTGAAAAGCTTTGCGGTACGTATCTCGCTCCTGAATAATTCAGCGACCATTGCTCTAGGAAAACCATCGACATTGATCTAAGCTTATACGGAGTATTAAAAAAGTTAGAGACTGTAGGATCTTGACAATTGTATGACCAGAATGTTAATCAGTACTGTTGGACTGCCATTGATCAGGGTCAATTACTTGGCCATCCTATCTTCACTACTGTCTCCCACTTGTCCTGGTGCACTGCCACCGAGCCTGAAAGAGATCGACAGTTCTCGGCTTCTAGCCCTTCGTACTCTCTCTCTCTCTCTCTCTCTCTCATTCGGTTTTCACTATTCCCTCCCTTTCTTTCGTGAGCTATATTGCTCGGGCTCTTATGCCATGCGTGTAACATTCCTTTTTCAGCAGTTTTCAATAAATTCAAAATTTAGTTTTAAAATCAAAAAGCTCCCCAAAATTTTAAACCCCAAAATTCAAATTTTAAAATTTAAATCTTGCCTTGGTTTCAAATTCCAAATTTTGACAATTTTCAAATTTTCTCTCTTTCTCTCCCTCTTCTCCCCGCCCATCTCTCCTCTCTCTCCTAGCCCATCTCTCCCTCTCCCCCCTCCCGGCCCACTCGCCCCGCCCTGTTTTCCCCCTTCTTTCTTTTCTCTCCCCGATCCTACCACCGTCCTCCCCGGTAGTTCCGCTCCGCCTCTTCTTCCTCCTCCCTCTCTCTCTCCCCTCGTCCCTTCCCCTTGACGCCTTGCATGCACGCACTGGTTCCAGCTTCTCGCGGCTCTGCACAAGCTGCACTGGCAGTCCTGGCTCCTCGCGCTCCGCTCTCCGCACACACTGCTCGGATGTCCCGTCTTCCCGAGGCAGCCATCTCCGCCACTCTCCCTCCCCTGGCTATTTAAGCCAAGCTCCCCTGCCTCACTCCCCATCCATCACCTCCTTTCTCCCCCTCTCAGTGCCATCGAGCTGAAGCTCCTAGTGTTTCTTTCTCTCCCCGGTGCTACCGCTTTTCCTTCCCAGTACTACCATTTCCCTCCCCCAGTACTACCGTCTGTTCCCACCGGAACTACCGCCCTTCCTCCACCCTGGAACTACCGCCTCCTCCCCCCGATACTATCGCTTTCTCCAGAACTACTGTTGGTTCTACCCCAGTACTACCACCTAAATTCCCTCGGTACTACCGCCCGCAACCCCCCCGGAACTATCGCTTCCCTCGGGACCAGTGCGCATAGGCCTGATCCACGTACTGTGCGGTGGACCGAGCACTGTGCCAAAGGCCACGTGTCAGCACGAGACTTTTTGCCAATTTTATGATTTTCTTTTCAATTAAAAATTATTTATAAAGCTTCAAAAATTCATATCTTTTTCATTATAACTCCAAAAATTATGAAATTTGTGCCTAAAAATTTGTAAATTTAAGCTCTACCTTTTGGTACTGGTTTGGTTAATTTTAGAGTTCATTTATGATCTATTTGATATTTATTTGTGTTGCTTGCTTGTCTTTTCTTTTCCGGTTCGTTCGTCCAAGTAGAGTTCGAAGAAGCCGGGACCCTCAGTTCGATCAAGCTCAAGAATACCATGATCTTCCAGTCTTTGACTCAGGCGAGTCAATACTTTGATTATGTTGAACCTACATTTTATGCAAATTATATTCTTTTAAAATAACAAATTGCATGTTTTAATTTTCTATGCAAATGTATGTCAAATGATCCTAAGATAGTTAAATGCCAACTTGACGACTAAATAATTATTATGCTATATCCTTGATAATTGAATGTTTCTAGTCCTTGTCGCCCTAGTAGTTATATGGTAACATATTAGTTATAGTTGTACTTAAGCGTCATGCTTGTCTTGCTCAAATACCGGGGTACTAAATACCCCAATCATCATCTTTTAATCATAAACATTATTTTGTGTAGTCATTTGGGAAATGACTGGTATGGTTGAAATAATTTGGTTTACACTTTCCAAACCCTAAAAACTTGCTAATACCCCATCTGGGCGGATGGTATGTTCGAGGGTATGTTGATGGGTACTGATGTAGCCCAAGTTTTGTTGGTATATGGTTGGTACGTGGAATGAACCGCCCAGATAATTTTAAGAACTTAATCCTGTGATGAACTCCCAATGTAAAATAATACAATCACAAGTCTATAATGGTGTCGACCTAGCTAAATAATTTGTACCCACCAATGCGAGCTGCACCACTGGAGAGACCCACAACTCGTGTCGCTGGTTTAAGCCATCGTGGACACGGGTCGTGTTGCTGGTTTAAGCCGCCGTGTGGCGCAAGAGGGGTTTGGGGCATGGTTGACGTGAGTGTGTGAGCGTAACCACTCTCAGATGAAACCTTAGCGAGTGCAATTCACACTGAGGGTGCATTGTAAAGGCCTTGTGGTAATCTCTCTTGATTCACACGTCCAAAGAAACGTGTGTGTATATCATGACGATTATCTCTTGTGGGTAAAGTGTACATTCTCTGCAGAGGAATAAACTGTTCGAACAGCCATGCCCACGATCACAAGCGGACATGGGAACTTACAAGAGTTGGTTCTTTTTATAAAACTTTGTGGGTGGGTTGAATAACGTGTTGGGCTCACGTAGCCCTTGTTTTGGATTTTTCATGGGTAGTCTTACCCAGTGTGGTTATTAGGTGGATGTAACCGTCATAAAAAATAAGCATAGGTGGAGGTAACCTCTTCTATTATTAATATTGCACAATTTCTCTTTAGTAAAATATGATTTAGTTAAATTGCTAAGTGATAGGATTTCTAATATATGTAATCTGAAATGTTGCTTTGCGCAAATGAAAGAACCCGAACCATCCTTGTCTAGCCTTGCATATGTATTATTGCATCTGTTGTGTTGGCTCGCGAGCACGGAAGTTGTATCATCCTCGCTCTTCCCCCAAACCCTCAAAATCCGCAGATCAGGACGACTATGCCTACTACGAGGATCAAGAAGTCGATGGACAAGACCAAGTCGAAGAGTAGTTTATACCCTTAGTATAGGGCTCACCACAGTTTAGATGGCTCCGTTGGTGCCTGCGTACAGCCAATATTTTTCAAATCTTTGGTTAATATCGGTTATACACAAGTCATCACAGTCGCTTGCCTGTGGGGAGACGTGTTTTGCCCTTTTGTTTCCGCTGCCGTTTCTGTATTTGTGTAATGGACTCATTTGGCCTGCTCGGTCCCTTTTGTAAACTCGATCCGATGCGGTCTATTTAACTCTGATGGCTGTATTATTATGTTTGGTTCGGTCTACGATATGTATGAAATAATTCAGTATTGTATACTGTAAACGCTACTTACTGATCCAGAGAGTACCACGGTATTTTCACGTAAAATTATGGATTAAGATAATCACGGTCTGACAATGCGTCGGCGTGCCTAGATGGCCACGCTGCGTGTGTGGTCGAGTACTCTCTAATTGCAACTTTTCAAGTGCTTCTTCTTTGATGCCACATACAGTACTGCTCCACTGAAAGCAGTAGCCGAGCTGCACCAACAGTGAACTGAACTAGTGAAGAGATTTGATGCACTAGTACTGAGAGGCAACGGGTGGTGATGACTAATGGGAGGAATCCCCCCCAAACAGAGTAGATTCTTTCCAGAAGCTGCGCTATTTGCACTGTTCGTTTGAAAAGGCAACGTAACAAGACCGACAAATGGTCAAACAATCGGGCCCTCGTTAGAACACAAGAATTAAAAAACACATAGAAATTCAATGACATATACAGTTGAATTATTTGGAATTCTATAACGCGAGAATTAATCAATTGCGCTGTTTGGATACTTCATAGGAATAGAGTACATGGTTATAGAGAGAGATAAACACAAGGAAAAAATTCCATGAGATTGGACCTCATGTTAGATTTCCTCCAATGGGTTGAGCCATTCTATAGGAATTTTAGGAGCTCATTCCTTTGATCCAAAGAGACTCATAGGAAAAAATCTCATAGGATTCTAATCCTACAAAATTCCTCTATTTTTTCTTTGTTCCAAAGAGACCCTCGGCTCTGGAGCTGTAGCCCACAGGCTGATGACATCTGAATGCTTGATGCCGATTATAAATAATCTCACCAGATACATCAGTCCAGCAAAACGCCAGCAAGGAAGCAACACATACTCGATATATACATTTCCTGGTCACCATCAATGGGGTTAAATAGATTCATCTACCGGTTTTGACTAGACACACCAGCTAGCATGGTACCATTCCCTCCCTGCATCCTCAGCAAAATGCACACGATTAGAGCTTAGAACGATGGCACGCGCAGTTAATTGTAGGGAGGGAAGCACCGCTCTCCTTAAAGATTTCTGAGCGGCTGGGCGTTGGGTGGTGAGACGTGACGTACGAAGTTATCCTTAACTCGCCACGAAAAGCACCTTTTTCCAGCCATTGATGCATGGTTAACCCGAAACGAATTATCTGCGAGTTGAAGAACAAAATGCATCAGTCATTCAAATTATCGGATCCAAAATAAAAAAGCTACGGATACAATTGCTGCTGCAGAAGTACTATTTAAACACGGCACCAATCACGATCAGCACTGTAGCAGCAGAGCTGTACAGCTGATCTCGAGCGTCCGTTCTTTATCCAACAGTGCAAGCATGCCTCTAATGCAAACTACTGTAGCTTCTCTGCGTTTTGTTATTCAATACAGAGATCCATTTATCTCACTGTTAGGAGCGTTAATTAATTGGGTATACGCGTGTGCGAACTTCAAAGATTGTAGCTACTGCTCCTCCATGACATGATTCCTGAATTGTGTACAGCCATGGGCACCAATATGGACAGTACGCGTAGTATGGGTACTTATTTGGCCGTTGCACCTAACAGGTCGTCGTCCTAGTACATTTTTGTGGTTGCATGTAGATTTCTTGCAATGGGAGGAAAAAATGGGGATCAAGATCTCTGCAGCCTCCAGACAAGATCCAGCACTCGACAGATGGGTAAATGATACTACGACCTGTTAAGGTAACAGCAGGACAATGATCACCGCGTGGAGTAGAGAATTATGCAGATTTGGAGTAGAAGATCGACCCAACTGAGCGAAGCTTTGCTGTAAGATTGGAGCTTTTGCCCTTCAGGTCGGGCTTTATGTCGTGTCAGGTGTTTCGAGAGCTCATTCGTTCGCCTTTGCGAGAGAACCTATGACGACGTACCTGTATGATAAGTGTGTCATGTGTGTTTGTATGGCTCTTACAGTGTCGAGTCTAAATAGCTGTATCATCCATTTTCAAAATCCAAGAAAAATATTTTTAATTTAAAAAACTCCCCAAAATTTAAACCTCAAACTTCAAAATTTTAAAAAACCCCCTCAAACCTTACCTGGGCTTGGGCCCGTTCGGCCCACCCCGCCCCACTGCTGCGCCGTCCGCGCCGCCTCGCTGCGGGTCTCCGCCCCCAGACCCAGCACCACCTGTGTCAGCGCCGCTCGCACCAGAAGGTGAGCCAGCGCTGCCCCGTTTCCTCGCTGCTACGCCGCCCGCGTCAGCGCCTCGTTCCGCCTTCCCCGACTCCGCGCCTACCTGCCGAGCCATCCCGTCGCAGCCTGTGCCCGTGCCACCCGGACCTCCTTCCCGATGCAGCTTTCGCCGCTTCTCTCTCCCCCGCGACTATTTAAGCCGGCCTCGCCTCCATTTCTTCTCTCCCTCGCCTCGTCTCCTTCTCCCTCTCTCTCCCCGAGCTGAAACGCTGCCGCCACCTCCCTTCGTCTCCGTCGACGAGCCGTCGTTGCCTCCGCTCCCGAGCTCTTACAATGTCGAGTCTAAATAGCACAATTGGTTCGTTTTTTCATTGCTGTAAACTTCAAACGCAATGGTCTTTGCAATCGCTGAAACAGGACGTATTCAGTAGTATTCCTTTGGTCAAGAAATAGGAGGGTGATTGATTAAATTGATGTTCTGATCTATAAACTTGGCCACTCGCAGCCAGAAATTGAGTTGTGAACCGACTGCATGAGTGGTTCATGACCATCTTTCAGGCATCCACGAAAAAGATACTGGGATCAGCAGGAGGGGAATTTGAGATGTCTACTGAAAACATTGAAGTGGGCCTTTGTTGTATTTGCCTTCTATTGTCAACTCAACGTTTTTGTGATGGGCCGAAGAGGGGTAAGAGCATTCCTATGTTCCGGCACAGGCCTAGCATTGAGTTTGGCCCAGTGTAGTCGCTTTCGTATCCAGAGGATGCTGTAGCCACTAGACAGCTGGAGATGGTCCAGGTTTCGTTGAAAGAATCCGTACCGTTTCTTTGTATATATATGCTCTACAACATAAAAGAAGGAATTAGTAGTGGTCCGTGCTCTTTCATGCGATGTGAGCAGTTAGATTTATTTTTCTTCGTTATATGTGAGCCGTTGAATCTCGTTCTTTCTTAATTCCTCCGGTGCGTACGGTTGGCCATCCATAGCCTCCTCTCCACTCCCACCGCACTCCAACTGCCCAAGCTGGTGCACACGAAGTTCAAAGATTCTATCAATTTTTTCAAGAATGGGTTACCGGCGGATCACTTGCATTGTAAGCTGAGCACGATGACGGTTGACGAGATATGATTTTTTTAATCCGTAGCAAAGCACGGACATTGGACTAGTATGTGTGTGTGTATGTGTGTATACTCTTCCTGCTGAGCTTTGGGGGGTTAACCATAGAAAAGCTAAAATATTTAAACTTACATGTAATTTCTGGAAAAATAATCAATACAAAGGATAATATTAATATCAAGTGCAAAATAAACCCGTCAGAAGAACATACTTGGCATACCTCACAAAGCAAACTAAATTTGCTTGTTGATATATTATACAACTTCTACATAATTTGGGGTAAAAGACAGGACGATTTAGAGCTGAAGTTAGACAAATTGCATAAAGAACACAATCAGTTAGCTGAGCAATATATTCTTGCAAATAATAATATAAATTTAGTCTTAAAAATATTAGAAGAAAGTAAGGTACAACAAGTAATTATATCAAAGAAAAAAGTCTCTTTAATATATAAGAAGCTAGATTCAAGTACTAGTCTCGCTAAAAAGGAAGCTTTAAGACCTTCAGAAAGTTTGAAAGACTTAGATCAAGAAGTCTTTAAAATTAGAAATTTACTAAAGGAAGTTAAAACACTAGTTCTTTCTTAAATTGTATGTTAGAATATAACAAAGCTTTACAAGAAGCAGAAAAGTACCTTGAGCATCCTATAGGCTTCTCAAACTACGAATCATCCAAAGCAGATTCTAAAATCATTATAAGACAAAAAAAAACTATTCTTCAACTCTTAATCCAGATCTTAAACAAAATCAATACTGAAGAAAGAAGTAAGGAATTAGTGCTAGCCTCATCAGGAATAGTTACTACATCCACTAAAACCATAAATTCAGAAAAATGGATATATATAAAAGCCTCGGTAGAGAAAATAAAACACTATGCTTAGTTGATAGAGATGTTAAACATTTAACAATAATGGATAAAATAAAGGGTAAAGGTGAAGATATTGAAAATCTACAAGAAGTTGTAGATCTAGATAAATATCTAGAAAAATATCAGAAGGATACCTTAAGAAAAATAAAACCTCAGAATCTTGACCGAAGGGGATGGAGATGGTCAGAGAGCTATTGCACCTGAGAATCTTGTTCTTGGTGTGGAGATCCTTCACATATAATCCAAATGGGTCAAATTCAACAGAACATTGATTGTCAATGGTGAATTTACAAATAAAAGTAAGATTCTTGACAATTTGAGGAGAGACAAGAATGTCATTGAGGTGAAGGGAACGAGATGGAACATAAAAGAAGCATTGTCGGTTGCAGTGATCGGCATGAGGGAACCGTTGCCGACAATGATGTGTTTGGGATGAAATGAAGAAATGCGAGTGGAAGATGAAATATTACCGGGATCGGAGGTGAGGTGGGCGGAAGTCCTAGAGTCCATGAACCAATCGAATGTACATGACTATTGGAGCGTCATCGCGTTCATGGCATGGGCAAGGGAGCCCTAATCCCGGGATGACGCCGCAGAAGAAGTGCCATGGGGAAAAGCAGTGTAGGCCTGTGGGAACGGTGCGGCCAAATGGTGCGCCATAGGAGGGTGCGACCCAAGGATGCCAGGCGTGCCCTGCCCTGGCCACACGTGTATTGTCCCGATACAAGGATTGTAGATGGACGACCAAGGGGCCGTCGGGCGGCTATTGCCGCCGCTGGTACCATTGTTGTCATTGCTGGCAGGTTTCACGACGAGGGCAATGATGGTGGCAGGGTTGGCAATGGGGGAGATTCCTTGCTCGTGAAGAAGCAGCACCGACCGGGTTTGGAGAAAGGTGGGGAACAACGTCTGGAGGGGCACAATAGACCTGTGGACAGCGAAGGTCTCGTTCACACCTCGAAGAAGGGTGATGATGAGGGTGCAATCGGAGATCTTCTCACCAATATCGTTAAAAGTGTCGTCTAGAGACTTCAGCTGGTTATAGTACTCGGTGATGGACATCGAGCCCTATGGGAGGTGGTGAAATTCGGCCTCCAACTGGATTACTCAACGTTCCTTACTATCTCAGAACAAGTTGTCGATGTTCACCTAGAAGGTGCACACCCTGGGGTTAGGAATGATGACAATGGCAAGAATCTTGTTAGAGACCGAGCCATATAGCCAAGTCAGGACGTTGCCGTTGTTCTGAATCCACTCGACGTCTTTGGACTCAACGGCGGGGTGCCGTCGATGTGGTTCTTCAGGGAGAATTTGCCGAGAGCCACAAGGAATAGCTCACGCCAAAGAGAATAGTTGGACTGGTAGAAATCTAGCTTAGGGATGTGGGCGGTGATGTTTGTGGCGCTGATGGCCAAGGCGGAGTGCTTGGTGGAGGTGTCGCCCATCAGGAGGAAGGAGAAAGCAACGGGAGAGGAGATAAATTATAAGTCTGATACCATGAAAGTGTGGAAAGTCGTCACGCCATGATCTCATTCATTAATACTCATAGAGTATATATGGTACATCCGTGGCAAAGTTAGGATTTTGACGATGGGGCGCGAACTTAAGATACATCCATTCTAACATAAAAGTTTAAATGATATAGTACGAAAGTTCAAATGTGACAAATTACATATTTGCATTACAACCAACATCACTATATATATATACACACACACACACACAACTTGATATGACGTTCATTCATGCTTTGAAAGCGATTGATAGCAACATTATCACACTTGTAGAAAAAAAAACTCACGCTCAATGTATGTAACTAAGCAACCATTCAAGTATTATTTATCTATGCTATTTCTTAGCTTTTTCTTCGCATGGTTCATTGCCAAAAATACCATCTCTACACTTACAGTAGCCATAGGAAGGATAAACACCAACTTGAGCAGCAAATAAACAAGTTTATAGCGATCATGCTTCTTTGTCTCAACAAGTTTAATAGAGAGCTCACTAAGATTCTTCACTTTCCAAAACCTTGTATCTTGGTGCATGTCAACAATAAACATATTAAGTTGCAAAGAAAGTTGGACCAAATTTGTGTTCGAGATATCTTTAGGATAAAACTTAACAAGTTTAAGAACTTTATCTTTGTCATATGAAGCAAATGAATCAGCAGGATTCAAAGATGTCATGCAAAGAAGTAGCTCTGTATTAACTTCATCAAACCTATTATAAGAAACAGATTCATTAGAATTTGGAAATAGGCAGTTGTATTAAATTTAACTAACTTGCTATTGGCCAGTTGTATCCTGGTGACCTAACTTTGAGGTGATTGACTAGGGTTGGACCGATGAGTGAATTGCTGCTGATGGGTGATGGCGTTGCTCAACTGCGGCTGTTGCTGGACTGCTTGTTGGGCTTATTGGGTTGCGGCTGCAATTGAAGGAGTATATAGTATATACTTTGTGTATTAAGAGGGGTATATACAGGAGTTTTTACCAAAAAATTTGGAGGTATAACTATACCCCATGCACCTTGTACTGCTCTGCCACTGTGGTAGATGGTACCAGCGATAAATTTGTACAAGGAGGAAAAAATCCTAACAAATCATCTATATTCAGCGATTAAAGATAGCTGATTGCATGGCCAACACTGTGGTACATGGTACCAGCTATCTATCTATAACACAAATCACAGATTGCATGGCCAAAACCAAACTCTTCAATAAGCAGCATAACCACACTAATAATTAACTTAACTTACAGTATGTTCACCGTTCACATAGCAACTACTCCCTAGCCAAAGTTATACGGTTATATATACACCGAAAATAGCATACTTGTACACCTATCTTCTATTGTAGTCCACTAGTAGAACACTTGGCCAAGAACAGAGAACGGAACGGCACGGCCCTGCTCTGCGCCAACTCCGCGACGTCCGCGCCTGCCATGGCGCCGCAGTCAGCGCGTCCGGCCTCGGCCCCGATCCGCCACCACTTGCCCGGGGCGCAACCCTTGCCGGGCGCCGCCAGCACCTCCTTCTTGGCGAGCATGGCGCGCAGCACCACCACTAGTAGAACACTTGGCCAAGAGCAGAGAACGGGAACGGCACGGCCCTGCCCTGCGCCAACTCCGCGACGTCCGCACCTGCCATGGCGCCGCGGTCACCGTGTCCGGCCTCGGCCCCGATCCGCCGCCTCTTGCCCGGGGCGCAACCCTTGCCGGCCGCTGCCAACTCCTCCTCCTTGGCGAGCATGGCGCGCAGCACCACGCCCGGCTCGTCGGCGAGCTTGGCGAGGAACGCCATCATCTGTCCCGGCCGGTTCTCGGCCGCGCGGAGCCTGCGATCCATGGTCTGCAGCTCCTGGTCCATGCCCCTCTGCTCGTCCCGCAGCCTTTGCACCGCCTGGATCGTGCCCCGCACCTCCTCCCCCTCCTCGCACAGCTCCCGGCCGGCCGCCCCGGCCTTCTTCTTGCGCACGATCAGCGGCAGCAGCTGCGCCTGCCCCCGCAGGAACGACTCGTGCGCGAACTCCCACCTGTCCGGCTCAACCTTGCGAAAACCCTGAGAACACAGCAACAAGGCAACAATTATAAACACCACCACACTGAATGGAGAGCTAGCTGCTGACTGGAGCAGAGGAGTGCGTACGTAGGAGTTGAGCTGCCGGACGAAGCTGGCGAAGTTGCGGTGCTTGAAGTAGGAGGGGAGGAGGAAATCGGAGAAGGCGGCAGGGTCGAGGACGAGGAACGTGTTACCGGCGCCGCCCCAGCGCACGATGGCGTCCGTGGCGGGGTTGCTGACCATGTGGAACGTCTTCGCCACGAACGGCACGATGGCGCCCTGTCCGCCGCCACCGCCACCGCCGGCGGCCTGGAACTGGTGGCCCTTGCACTCGCTGCCCATGAATGAAGCTAGAACAGATAGTTCCTCCCGGCCGTACGCGCGCAGAACCGGATAAGAAAGACGCTCGCTTTTCCTCGCTGCTCGGTGTGGGTTTGTTCGTCGGTGGGGAGTGTAGTAGTGTGATCCTTCCTACATGTGCGCAGATATTTCCGTCCGGGGCGGTAAATCCTATGTAGGAGTATCCACCTCGCTTTGGTGCCGACCTTATCGGCCCCGGGGCTCGGGCTGTGGAACGGGTTTGGGCCGCGCACGGCCGGGCGGACGGGAGCGGCCAGGTGCGATGCTGGAGCGTTCTGATTTTGCCAGGTGATGTGGCACCGGTAGTGACGGAATCTGTGAGGATTCGTCGCTTGTCGCATACGGGCCACGTGTGGCGCCACTGTTATAAAGTGTTGTGCTGTCTCCCGGTCGCGTCATGGCATCTCCGTTCAAAACCGATCGCTTTCCCTATCGAGTGTGCAATCAATCTGACGTTCGAATCGCATGCGTTACGCATACGGCATACATCGAGCGAGGCTTTTACGGGGCAGGTCGTAGGCTTGTAAACTTGTACTGTAGTAGTGCTGTGGAGTATAACTGTTACCACCGCGGAAGCTGAGCTTTCAACGGAGGAGGTGAAAGGCGAAGGCGGTGGGAGCAGTCTGTTTCGTAACTTACGTTGGCGGTTAAACATCAGATTTAAAATAAAAATCATGGCGGATCAAGCCAAAAGTGGACACGCTCGTTAATACTAACTACACGGCAGCACGATCATTTGCCCAGGAGTTCTTTACCTCGCTTTTGTTGATGTATCCTAAACTTACCCTTCGAGGGCTTGTTTGGGTGCTGGGAAGCAAATCTCCCGTGTACATTAGTCCGGCAGGGGATTTTGGTGATCACACAAGCTCCGCCTGAGAAATCGCGCGCCGGATAAATAAAACCTCTCTGTTTGGATACCGGGTAGAAGGAAATCCCCACACACTCAATAAATTCCGAAAAAATCGACAAATCAGAAGAGTTTTTCAAACATCGAGTAGAAGCTTACCACTGTCCACAATGGATCGGACTAGCATCACGACACTATCGGAGGGTGGTCCACCGGTCCTAACGACCTGGTGAAGGGCCCAAAAGACCACCGAAGGAGACTAGCCAGGAGTGTGTCTCGGCTAAAACGGAGGTCAACAACGTACCCCTCGCGCTAGGAGTGTGTCTCGGCCAAAACGGAGGTCAACAAAGTACCCCTCGCAAAGCGCGAGGGGTGCGCTGAGGACCTTAAGGGCGACAAGCCGGCAAGGTACCGCGACCCCTGACGAAGGGTGCCTCAGGTACCCTTGCACTTCGTGCCGCCGAAGGTGCCCGATCAGTAGGCAATGCACCCTAGGGTTACGGGCCCCCTCGGTCCCTCAGTCCAAACCACCCCGTAGGAGACGAGAGGGCCCATGGTCCCCCGCTAAGGCTATCGATGGACCGGATAAGTACATGCACTATAGACCCAGTCCGAAAAGGACCACCGTGCACCAAGAACTATGCCTAGGGGGGCCTAAAGACCCCGTGACCCCTACACCTAGTGAGCTTTTGTAGGGATATGATCGTAATATCATGTGCCCTCTTTTGTGGCTCTATTAATAGGGTTATGTCCTATGTAATTAAAGAATGGCTTTTTCAAGACAATAAAAATACATTCACACACTTGGATATCGGTCCCCTATATTGAAGACCTCTGGTTTCCCTCGCCCGTGTCTCACCCAAAATTTCTTCGGACGGAATTTTCCCCATGGATTGGACTGGGATCTTTGCTCATCCTAACCCATCCAAACAAGTCCTAAGCAAGAGCGGTTACCAAGTACTTATCAGTCTAGTAAAGACCACCCTTTTCCAGTTTTCCCCATTCAACGTCTACAAGACTGACGAGGATACAACATCCTATAATCCATACACCAGCTACTTAAATTTAATTATTGTCCAAATACACCTAGTTACAATCCCCCGAAGAAATATCTAGTCGAAGGTAAAACATACAGGGGCCCATTGTGGACCACTATAACTGCCCCGGTGTATAGTTATTTGTAGACCATACATGTAGAAAAAAAAACACCAATAGAACTGCTCGCGTACAGTCCCTGACAACAACCGCTCAGTGGTTACTACTCGGAGGCGTGCCCACCGGCAATCAACTGCTCCAAACACGTGGCTCTTGTATCGAAGGGAGAAGATGTCACTAAAAGATCATGGCGGATTTGGCAGCCAAAATGTGAAGTGTTCGTACCCTTTTCTGCCAAAGCACCCAACGTCCCGAGCCAACCAGCTTAATCCAAGCGTAACGGCGCTGTCAGGAAAGCAACTTGGGGCTCACAGGCAGCAGGGCGCAAGAGAAAGGTGGCCCAATGGAAAGAAACCGGGCGCGGTGCCGTGGTGTCGACATGTTGCGCCCTCCCCGCCAGGCCACGTCGCGTGCCGGTCGTTTGTCCCTCTCGCGCGCTGGTTCAGTGGTTCCTGGAGCGGAGCCAAGCAAGTGCGCGCGCGGCATCGGCCGCATCGCACCGTGCTGCGATTACCCGATCGACCGATCTCCTCACCGGTGGCGGCGGTGGTGGTGGTGTCCGTTAAATAATTCTTAATTTTTGTTAAATTTAGTAATATTTTAGTTTTTTTTAGTCAGTTTACATTAGCATCTTTAATGTTATTTCATTGCTGTCGTTTCTCTGTATAGTTAATTAGCACTATTTCTGTCGTTCCTTGCATGAGACTAGATAAGTACAGCACTTGTGAGTGTTTAGTGTAGACTAGTGTGTGTGTTTATTGCCATAGTGCATGCATATTCTTCATTGCATTGTATTGCATGTATCGTATGTGCATATGACACTCTTGATTAGTATAAATATGAGAAGAGAAAATCAATGAAAGAAGTGCAACATTTTGGCAGCATAAAAGTATTGCCTTCTGTTTGCTGTGTCGCCGAAGTGTGCGTGTGTTCTCCAGGTGTTCATTGCGTGCGTAGACACCGGTGTCGCTAACATTTGGTATCAGAGTTTCGTACTCTCCTGCATGTGAAGATGTCACACGATAGATCGGAGTTTCCATCACAGACAGACCCACGCCGAGGACGACGCGGCAATGTGGCAGTCTTGCCGTGCATTCGGTGGTACCGCCGGTGAGGGAGGGAGCTGTGACCCTTCAATACCCCATACTCACTGAGAGCAATTACGGGGTGTGGGAGGTGAAGATGAAGATCATCATGCGTGCGCAAAGAGTATGGGCGGCAGTGGATGACGAAGAATTGGTCAATGAGAAGAAAGACCAGATAGCTCTCGCCGTCATAGTCCAAACCGTGCCGGAGGCCGTTGTAATGGCTATATCCGAGAAGGAAACAACAAAGGAGGCTTGGAACGCTCTCAAGGAGATGCACGTCGACGAAAAACGTGTCAAGAAGGCGCGTGTTCAAACTCTCAAGAGAAAGTTTGAACGCATCTACATGGAGGACTTAGAGAAAATCACTGAGTTCGCCTTGAAACTCACCACCATAGTGAACGAGATACGTGCTCTTGGTACCAAGGTGGAGGAGAGTGTTGTCGTGGATAAGCTCCTACGCTCCGTCCCGAACAAATTCCTATCGATTGTCAGCACCATTGAGCAATGGGGTGATGTATCGGCGATGTTGGTGATGGAGGCCATCGGACGCTTGAGGACGTACGAGGAGAGCTTGAAGGGGCGACATCGCGACAAGGAAGAAGGAGAGCACCTGTTGCTCACACGCGCCAAGTGGGAGGCCAAAGCCGCCGAAGCGAAGAGGAGCGGCGAGGACTCCGACAGCGGCACAAAGAAGAATGGTGGGTGTGGCGATGGCCGTGGTCGTGGGCAAGACGGCGACAAGAAGAAGTACCGCGGAAAGTTTGACAAGTCGAAGATCTAGTGCTTCAATTGTCGAGAGTTCGGCCATTTCGCGTCCGAGTGTGATGAGCCGAAGAAGGACAGGTGTATCTCACCAACGTCTAAGAGGACGACGAGCCGGCTCTCCTAATGGCTGTGGCATGCGAGCATGTCGTGGACGTCGTCATGCTGAAGAAGTAGGAAGAGGACGAGGAGTAGTTTCCACGTACCAAGAAGAGAGAGCAAGGCGGCGACTCTTTCGGCGGTAACAAGGGCAGCGGCAGCAGTGGTGACAACCACCGTAAGCCGAAGCGTACCGAGCAGGCCCACCTGACGCAAGCTGACGACGACATGCCTGCACTTCTCATGGCGCAGATGTGTGCGCTCACCGAGGCATCCGTGGGCGCGGGTACTGACGTGATGCTCAACGAGGTGCACGCATAGGTGCATCTAGAGCGCGAGGAGGACGCCCATGACGACGCTTGGTATCCGGACACCGGCGCTAGCAATTGCATGTCCGGGTGCCTGGTAAGCTTCGCGGAGATGGACGAGGGCGTCACCGACTCTGTCAAGTTCGGCAGCGGCTCGATGGTGGAAATACGCGGGCGTGGCACCATCTTGTTCACTTGCCGAAATAGGGAGCACCTTTCGCTGACGGAGGTGTACTACATTCCACAACTGCGTGGCAACATAGTGAGCCTCGGACAGCTCGACGAGAATGGCTACCAGACGCTCATCCAGGACGACGTGCTCACGATCCGCGATCGGCAACGTCGCACACTTGCTCGGGTAAACTGCACTCGCAATTGGCTCTATGTGCTCACCCTCAGCATTGCTCAGCGTGCGGCGGCGCACGGCGATGCGGCGGAGTGCGAGCGGCCAAGGGCACGCGAAGCGGGCGTAAGGCGCGCATGATACGACGGGCAGCCGTGGTGCTTTAGCGAATGCGTGACAACAACGTACCCCTCGCGCTAGGAGTGTGTCTCGGCCAGAACGGAGGTCAACAACGTACCCCTCGCAAAGCGCGAGGGGTGCGTTGAGAACCTTAAGGGCGACAAGCCGGCAAGGTACCGCGACCCCTGACGAAGGGTGCCTCAGGTACCCTTGCACTTCGTGCCGCCGAAGGTGCCCGATCAGTAGGCAATGCACCCTAGGGTTAGGGGCCCCCTCGGTCCCTCAGTCCAAACCACCCCGTAGGAGACGAGAGGGCCCATGGTCCCCCGCTAAGGCTATCGATGGACCGGATAAGTACATGCACTATAGACCTAGTCCGAAAAGGACCACCGTGCACCAAGAACTATGCCTAGGGGGGCCTAAAGACCCCGTGACCCCTACACCTAGTGATGTTTTGTAGGGATATGATCGTAATATCATGTGCCCTCTTTTGTGGCTCTATTAATAGGGTTATGTCCTATGTAAATAAAGAATGGCTTTTTCAAAACAATAAAGACACATTCACACACTTGGATATCGGTCCCCTATATTGAAGACCTCTGGTTTCCCTCGCCCGTGTCTCACCCAAAATTTCTTCGGACGGAATTTTCCCCATGGATTGGACTGGGATCTTTGCTCATCCTAACCCATCCAAACAAGTCCTAAGCAAGAGCGGTTACCAAGTACTTATCAGTCTAGTAAAGACCACCCTTTTCCAGTTTTCCCCATTCAACGTCTACAAGACTGACGAGGATACAACATCCTATAATCCATACACCAGCTACTTAAATTTAATTATTGTCCAAATACACCTAGTTACAATCCCCCGAAGAAATATCTAGTCGAAGGTAAAACATACAGGGGCCCATTGTGGACCACTATAACTGCCCCGGTGTATAGTTATTTGTAGACCATACATGTAGAAAAAAAAACACCAATAGAACTGCTCGCGTACAGTCCCTGACAACAACCGCTCAGTGGTTACTACTCGGAGGCGTGCCCACCGGCAATCAACTGCTCCAAACACGTGGCTCTTGTATCGAAGGGAGAAGATGTCACTAAAAGATCATGGCGGATTTGGCAGCCAAAATGTGAAGTGTTCGTACCCTTTTCTGCCAAAGCACCCAACGTCCCGAGCCAACCAGCTTAATCCAAGCGTAACGGCGCTGTCAGGAAAGCAACTTGGGGCTCACAGGCAGCAGGGCGCAAGAGAAAGGTGGCCCAATGGAAAGAAACCGAGCGCGGTGCCGTGGTGTCGACATGTTGCGCCCTCCCCGCCAGGCCACGTCGTGTGCCGTCCCGTCCCGTCGTTTGTCCCTCTCGCGCGCTGGTTCAGTGGTTTTTGGAGCGGAGCCAAGCAAGTGCGCGCGCGGCATCGGCCGCATCGCACCGTGCTGCGATTACCCGATCGACCGATCTCCTCACCGGTGGCGGCGGCGGTGGTGTCCGTTAAATAATTCTTAATTTTTGTTAAATTTAGTAATATTTTAGTTTTTTTTAGTCAGTTTACATTAGCATCTTTAATGTTATTTCATTGCTGTCGTTTCTCTGTATAGTTAATTAGCACTATTTCTGTCGTTCCTTGCATGAGACTAGATAAGTACAGCACTTGTGGGTGTTTAGTGTAGACTAGTGTGTGTGTTTATTGCCATAGTGCGCGCATGTTCTTCATTGCATTGTATTGCATGTATCGTATGTGCATATGACACTCTTGATTAGTATAAATATGAGAAGAGAAAATCAATGAAAGAAGTGCAATATTTTGGCAGCATAAAAGTATTACCTTCTGTTTGCTGTGTCACCGAAGTGTGCGTGTGTTCTCCAGGTGTTCATTGCGTGCGTAGACACCGGTGTCGCTAACATTTGGTATCAGAGTTTCGTACTCTCCTGCATGTGAAGATGTCGCACGATAGATCGGAGTTTCCATCGTGTACCAGGACCCACGTCGAGGACGACGCGGGCAGCGGCGGTGCTGGCCGTGCACTGGTGGTACCGCCGGTGAGGGAGGGAGCTGTGACCCTCCAATACCCCATACTCACGGAGAGCAATTACGGGGTGTGGGAGGTGAAGATGAAGATCATCGTGCGTGCTCAAAGAGTATGGGCGGCAGTGGATGGCGAAGAATTGGCCGATGAGAAGAAAGACCAGATAGCTCTCGCCGTCATAGTTCAAACCGTGCTGGAGGCCGTTGTAATAGCTATATCCGAGAAGGAAACAACAAAGGAGGCTTGGGAAGCGCTCAAGGAAATGCACGTCGGCGAAAAACGTGTCGAGAAGGCGCGTGTTCAAACTCTCAAGAGAAAGTTTGAACGCATCTACATGGGGGACTCAGAGAAAATCACTGAGTTCGCCTTGAAACTCACCACCATGGTGAATGAGATACGTGCTCTTGGTACCAAGGTGGAGGAGAGTGTTGTCGTGGATAAGCTCCTACGCTCCGTCCCGAACAAATTCCTATCGATTGTCAGCACCATTGAGCAATGGGGTGATGTATCGGCGATGTTGGTGATGGAGGTCATCGGACGCTTGAGAACGTACGAGGAGAGCTTGAAGGGGCGGCAGCGCGACAAGGAAGAAGGAGAGCACCTGTTGCTCACACGCGCCGAGTGGGAGGCCAAAGCCGCCGAAGCGAAGAGGAGCGGCGAGGACTCCGACAGCGGCACAAAGAAGAATGGTGGGTGTGGCGATGGCCGTGGTCGTGGGCAAGACGGCGACAAGAAGAAGTATCGCGAAAAGTTTGACAAGCCGAAGATCTAGTGCTGCAATTGTCGAGAGTTCGGCCATTTCGCGTCCGAGTGTGATGAGCCGAAGAAAGGACATGTGTATCTCACCAACGTCCAAGAGGACGACGAGCTGGCTCTCCTAATGGCTGTGGCATGCGAGCATGTCGTGGACGTTGTCATGCTGAAAAGGAGGAAGAGGACGAGGAGTAGTTTCCATGTACCAAGAAGAGGGAGCAAGGCGGCGACTCTTTCGGCGGCGACAAGGGCAGCGGCAGCAGTGGTGACAACCACCGTAAGCCGAAGCGTACCGAGCAGGCTCACCCGATGCAAGCTGACGACGACATGCCTGCACTTCTCATGGCGCAGGTGTGTGCGCTCACCGAGGCATCCGTGAGCGCGGGTACTGACGTGATGCTCAACGAGGTGCACACATAGGTGCATCTAGAGCGCGAGGAGGACGCCCATGACGACGCTTGGTATCCGAACACCGGCGCTAGCAATCGCATGTCCGGGTGCCTGGCAAGCTTCGTGGAGATGGACGAGGGCGTCACCGACTCTGTCAAGTTCGGCAACGGCTCGATGGTGGAAATACGCGGGCGTGGCACCGTCTTGTTCACTTGCCGAAATAGGGAGCACCTTTCGCTGACGGAGGTGTACTACATTCCACAACTGCGTGGCAACATAGTGAGCCTCGGACAGCTCGACGAGAATGGCTACCAGACGCTCATCCAGGACGGTGTGCTCACGATCCGCGATCGGCAACGTCGCACACTTGCTCAGGTAAACTGTACTCGTAATTGACTCTATGTGCTCACCCTCAGCATTGCTCAGCGTGCGGCGGCGCACGGCGATGCGGCGGAGTGCGAGTGGCCAAGGGCACGCGAAGCGGGCGTAAGGCGCGCATGACACGGCGGGCAGCCGTGGTGCTTTAGCGAATGCGTGACACGACGTCACGTCGGTAGCCAGCAGGGTGATGAGCTGCGCACAAGGATCGGCATCGTAAAAAAAAACGCATCAAGTATTAGGGGGGTGTTTGTTGAATAATTCTTGATGTTGGTTAAGTCTAATAAAGTTTCAGTTTTTTTATCAGTTTGCATTGGCATCTTTAATGCCGTTTCATTGCTGCTGTTTCTCTGCATGGTTAATGAGCACTATTGCTGCCATTCCTTGCATGATGCTAGATAAGTACAGCCCTTGTGGGTGTTTAGTGTAGACTAGTGCGTGTGTTTATTATCATAGTGCGTGCATGTTCTTCATTGCATTATATTGCATGTACTGTATGTGTATATAACACTTTTGATTAGTATAAATATGAGAAAAAAATCAATGAAAAATGTGTAGCATTTTGGCAGCATAAAAATATTACTTTCTGTTTGCTATGTCATCGAAGTATGTGTATTCTCCAGGTATTCATTGCGTTTGTTGACACCGGCGTCGCTAACAGTGTCATCGACCGGCGAGGATGCTATGATGCTAGCGCGCGCACTGAGTTGATGACTTTTTGGACGTGGAGTTTTGGTGTCCGATCACCCACCGCGACAGAACTCAATCATCCCGGCCAGAAAAGGGAAAATTAAAGGAACGGCGCCGGGTTGCGCGCGCTTGCTGACAACCACGCTACGAGCCTAGCTCTACGGTGACGGCTCATCTGACATCTACCGATCGGCCTGCAAAGTACGTGCGGCCGTGCGGGGCGTCGGATCGATGATAAAAGTGCGCGGCTCACGCGTCACGAGAGATCCTCGTCCGCACGGCTCACCTCCGTTTTAGTCGTATTGGTAGAAATAACCACTGATATGGTGAGAATATTCTCATGTATATGATATTTAAATAAGCATGTTTTGCGGGAGCAAAACAGGCGAGACTAATTTAGCAGGGGAAAAATCTTAGCCAACATACCCAAGTCATACAGGAGTACCACATAGAAAACATGGGATATGATAATTGAGACACTAACACTATTCATGGAGATTACGTGTGGTGTGGCATTAGGAGCATGATTGGTTTAGAGGAAAAAGACAAAAGTGTACTATGTGCGCTTCCCTTTTGGAGACACGTCCTTGACCATATGGAGGCTCGAGCCCTCGATTTTTATGGGCGAATCTGGGCCTAAATTGTGCGGAGAGCTGGCACACAACGTGGAGGAACAGAGCGAAGCTCACGTATCAGCTGTCATTATTTCGCATGTAGCTTGACCGTCATAGGCATGTGCGTCCTCGAGGCCCAAGTTTTGCAAGCCTCCCAGCAGGTACATCTGTACATATACATATGTACAGTGCTGTCATGCCATACCACAATATTGCATTGCGCTGGACCTACGCGGAGGCGCCTCCTTGCCTCCATGGTGGGTAGGGTACTCCCTAACAATTGCTCACAGGACGGTACGTGGAAGTGGAATTCATGTAACATACATGTAGGATGTCAATCGAATATGAACTATTTATTTTATTCGACTACCGTATTCGATATCGAATATGGATATAGTTTAGATTTTTTTTTCATCTGATTAACTATTTCTCTCATATTCATTTTAGTATTCGTATTCGCATTCGCATAAAAAATATGGATACAAATATTCATATTCGTATTCGAATTTGAGAAAATAATATACATATTTTATTGCAGTATGACAAATTAATTAGTATTTTGAGTTTAATGTAAATTCATGTTTTAGGTGACATAGACAAACTAGAATGATTAAGTGTGCTATGTACGAGGATAAAATATCATAATGATCTTGTCATTACGTAAGTTATGAGAATATCTGAATCAGATCGAATTGAGTAGGTATTCGATTCATATTCGTTTAGAAAATACAAATACGAATACAGGAAACCCACTATTTGATTCGTATTCGATCTGTTAACACCCCTACATACATGAGTATGTCTATTATGTGCACATTCGCCAAGTCGATTCGTAGCGCACGGTGGACCCCACCCAACTCCATCCCTTATCCAGTTGGTTCATTCCCATTTCCACCCCTATGGCCCTACCACATTCTCTCTCCATTCCCTCTCCCCTGGCTCCATCTGTAACAACCCAAATTTGGTCCAAATTAAAATTTGCATGATTTTTTTTTAAAAAATGTTGTATTTCAAGAATTTCCAAAATCTTGAAATTGAATTTTACAAATTTTAATTTTTTCATTTGGTCAAGATTTCGGATTTGCAAAAAAAATCTAAAAGTTAATCGTGCGCAAATCAATTCTCAAACCGAAATTCAAATCAATTTGGAATTTGCAAACGAAAATTCCAAATCTAATTCCTTCCCTCACTCTCTCTTAGGTCGCATCTACTGCCCAGCCCAGCCAGCCCGTCGCGTTGTTGCCCGCGCCGCTTCCCCCTCTGCTCCTTTCCCTCGCGGCCCAGCCAAGCCAAGGCCCACCCATAATGCAACAAATACCGCCCACCACCTCGCTCTCTCCTCGCGTGCGCCACGATGAGTGGGCCCCGACCTCGCTGTCAGTCGCACGGAGAAGCACATGCTTCTTCGACTGCGTTCCAACTCGTCCTCTCTCTCATCGGTTGCACTGTACGCATGCGCCGTGATGAGGTACGGCGGCCCAATTTTCCGATAGGTTCAATTGATTTCGTCGTTAGGATGTTGACGCTTTGAGACTTCTGACCCGCAGACCGTCACCTCGTAATTCGCTACACCTGTACGACTGTCGTTATCGACCACGCTTACACGCGATCAACATTACCACGAGGGTTATTGTTCTTGCAAGCAATCGAAGAAACTCACAAGAACAAGGAAGATGCAATCTAAATTGTATTGTGAATATGGATGAAGCTCATAAAGTGGGGTTCCTCAAACCGAACAATCGGCGAAACTGCAAAGTGGTAGAATAATCTAAGAAAACCCCGCCCTAATCTATGACAGCTACTGTATATATATAGGGGGGACGAGAGGAGGTTGACCTAGGGTTGTGCAGCCGTGGAAAGAGACATACACAACCTGGGCTCTGACCTCGTCAAGCTTACAAGGCCCTATTAGACCCAAAACGGTGACGCAACACCTTATTCACTATTCATATCGCGTATTTTTGATTGACGACCTGGTCGTAGGACTGGTCCTGGAGTGGTCTTGAGAAGTCCATGCTATCTCTGGTCGTAGATTGTGTCCAATGAGTACTGTGCTCGCCGAGTACTTGTGAAACTGGTCGTAGGCCTTTTTGAAGTGGTCGTAGACCCTACGGAACTGATCGTAGACCTTCTTGAACTGGTCGTAGTCTTAGATTCCTAAGTACAAGTAAATCATCTCCGTTAGGCAGCATCATAGAGTTCTCAAATAATACACTCAGC
Source organism: Hsuehochloa calcarea (assembly GCA_036346395.1). Lineage (NCBI taxonomy): Eukaryota > Viridiplantae > Streptophyta > Magnoliopsida > Poales > Poaceae > Hsuehochloa > Hsuehochloa calcarea. The sequence goes on along the minus strand of CM070594.1, from coordinate 60,766,088 downwards.
CCTAGAAACAAATTTACCTGATAAATTAAGTGACGTGCTCGAGCTATTGTCATAGGACCTTGTAGTTCAGCAACCGGCTCTGGAGGATTTTGTGTAGTGCGTGTATCTGAAGCAGTGATGTCCTCATCATCCTCCCCCTCTTGAATTGGAGTCGTCCTCGACTCAAGCTCATCTTCTTCTTCCACGTATGGTTACAAATCTGAAATGTTAAATGTGGAGCTAACCCCAAAATCTGCAGGTAACTTCAATTGATATGCATTATCATTTATATTCTTAATTATCTTAAACAGTCCATCAGCTGTAGGCATCAACTTTGATTTTCTTAATTCCAGAAACCTATCCTTTCTCAAATGAACCCAAACTAAATCACCCGGTTACAATTTGACAGCTTTCCTACCTTTACTTCCAGCAACCCTATACTTTTCAGTCATACGCTCTATATTCTCTTTAGTTGTTTCATGCAACTTAAGAATAAATTCAGCACGCTTCTTAGCATCTAAATTATTTTTTTCAGAGGTAGGCAAAGATAGTAAATCAATAGGAGCACGGGGGTCAAAACCATACACTGCCTGAAACGGACTTACCTTGGTGGTGGAGTGTACTGACCTATTGCAAGTAAACTCAATATACGGTAAACACTCTTCCCACATCTTCAAATTCTTCTTTAAAACAGTCCGCAACATTGTGGATAATGTGTGGTTGACAACCTCCGTTTGTCCATCAGTTTGGGGATGGCACGTAGTAGAAAACAACAGCTTTGTCCCCAATTTATTCCAAAGTGATCTCCAAAAGTGGCTCAAAAACTTCGCATCACGATCCGAGACAATAGTATTGGGCACTCCATGTAAGCGAATGATTTTCCTGAAAAATAAATCAGCTATGTTTATAGCATCATCGCTCTTGTGACAAGATATAAAATGTGACATTTTAGAAAATCGATCCACTACTACAAATATAATATATCTCCCCCTCTTTGTCTTAGGCAATCCTAAAACAAAATCCATAGAAATATCCTCCCAAGGGGCGCTAGGAATAGGAAGAGGCATATAAAGTCCATGTGGATTGAGACGGGACTTAGCTTTGTTTTATGTAGCGCAGCGAGCCACATAGCGCTCGATATCGCGCCTCATCTTTGGCCAGAAGAAGTGGGTGGTCAGCACATCTTCTGTCTTCTTTGCTCTGAAATGCACCATCAAACCTCCTCCATGCGCCTCCTGCAACAACAAAAGACGAACGGAGCTAGCTGGAACGCATAGCTTGTTAGCACAATAGACCAAACCATCATTCAGCACATATTTATTCTATGTTTTCCCTCCTTTACAATGTTCAAGTACTTCCTTAAAGTCCAAATCAGTAGCATATAAATCCTTAATGGCCTCCAAACCAAAAATCTTATGATCAAGTTGAGATAACATGGTATAACGTCTAGAGAGCGCATCAGCAATCACATTGTCCTTACCTTTCTTATGCATTATGACATATGGAAACAACTCAACAAATTCTACCCATTTAGCATGTCGTTTATTCAGTTTAGCTTGACTTCTAATATGTTTTAGCGATTCATGATCAGAATGTATAAAAAATTCCTTGGGTCATAGATAATGTTGCCAAATTTGAAGCACACAAACTAAAGCATACAATTCTTTATCATAGGTGGAATAATTTGTACTAGGCCCATTTAGTTTCTCGCTGAAATATGCAACCGGTTTAGCTTCTTGAATCAATACACCACCTATTCCAATCCCGCTAGCGTCACATTCAATCTCAAAAGTCTTACCAAAATCAGAGAGTTGGTGTAGGGGTGTTTGGGTGAGCTTCTCTTTCAACAAGTTGAATATCTTCTCTTGCGCAGGTCCCCATTGGAATGACACTCTTTCTTTGTCAATTCATTCAATGGTGCGGCAATGGTGCTGAACTCCCGCACAAAATGTCGATAGAATCCAGCAAGGTTGTGGAAGTTCCGCACCTGTGACACAGTGGTAGGCGCCGGCTAGCTTTGGATGGCTTCAATCTTTGTCTCATCCACCTCAATTCCCTGTGGTGTCACAACATAACCAAGAAACGCAACTCGGTCAGTACAAAAGGTGCACTTCTCGAGGTTACCAAACAAACGTGCATCTCTCAAAGCATTAAAAACAACACGTATATGATTCAAGTGTAGCTCATGTGACTTGCTATAAATCAAGATATCATCAAAGTAAACCGCCATAAATTTTCCAATGAAAGGACGTAAAACCTCATTCACTAATCGCATAAAAGTACTAGGTGCATTAGTTAGAACGAAATGCATCACTAACCACTCATATAGTCCGAACTTAGTTTTAAAAACAGTTTTCCATTCATCTCCCAATTTCATTCTAATCTGGTGGTAACCACTCCGCAAGTCAATCTTTGTGAAAATAATAGAACCACTCAACTCATCAAGCATGTCGTCTAGTCTAGGAATAGGATGACGATACCTTATGGTAATATTATTGATGGCTCTGCAATCAACACACATACGTCAACTACTGTCTTTCTTAGGAACCAAAATAACAGGAACAGCATAAGGACTAAGGCTTTCTCTTACGTACCCACGGTCCAAAAGATCTTGGACTTGTCGCTGAATTTCCTTAGTCTCCTCCGGATTGGTCCTATATGCAGCACGGTTTGGCAAAGTCGCTCATAGGATCAAATCAATTTGATGCTCAATCCCTCGAATAGGTGGCAATCCCAGGGGTATATCAGCTGGAAATACATCCACATACTCCTGCAAAAGGTTAGCAACAGCAGGAGGCAAAGAGCTAGATATATCCTCAAGTGAATATAAAGTATTTTTGCATATCAAAGCATAGCATGGCAGCTCATTATCATAAATTTCAGCAAGTTCAGATTTAGTGGCAAGCATAACACACCCCTTCAATTTAATTATCTCGGACTTAGAATTAGACATCACTTTCTCTCCTTTAGGTGGGAAAACATAATTTACTACTTGCTGATTTTCAGAACCATGCTTATTGGTGTTTCTTTTATTTTTAGTGTGCTCTTCTTCATCTGTCAAAATTTCAGCGGGTGTCAAAGGCAACAACTTAATCTTCTTACCCTTATGTGAGAACGAGTAGGTATTATCTCTACCATGGTGCAAAATATCATTATCATATATCCAAGGCCTACCGAGCAACAAAGAGCATGCTTGCATAGGCAGTACATCATAGTCGGTACTATCTTTGTAATTACCATCTGAAAATTGCACTCTCACAACTTTGTTTACCTTTAACTTACCACACGAATTGAATCATTGGATGTAGTAGGGACGTGGGTGTGGTTGTGTGGTCAAGCCAAGCTTCTCGACCATCTCAGAGCTTGCAAGGTTATTGCAGCTCCCTCCATCAATGATGACTCTACAGGCTCGGTCTTTCACGAGAAATCTAGATTGAAATAAGTTGTGCCGCTGATTTTTCTCCGCTCTCTCCACTTGTGCTCTCAGCACTCGTTGCGCAACAAGGCTCACATGGCTCCCTATGTCAACAGCAGCTACTTGTTCCTCTACATCATCAGCAACACGGTCTAACTCGTCTCCTCCACCTGCAAGGTTAGCTGCAAGTACATATTCATCCTCAATATCACTAGCACTTACATAACCACCGTCTTCGGTGGCAAGGTATGCTCGCTGACTTGGGCAGTTCTTCATGACGTGTCCCATTCCCTTGCAACGGTGGCAAAAAAATCCCAGTGGTATGGCCCGTGGAAGCAACCAAAGAAGAACTCTTGGCTGGGGCCTGCATACTAGTAGATTTGCTTATCTCGGGTGCATGTGATGTTGTCTGAGGTGCTGCTGAACGCGCCCTACTAGAGGAGGGGCAGCAGACCATGTAGCTGAAGGTGGGGCTGTTTTAACTTGCCCCGGCATTGATCTTGGTGTAAATGTGCTTCCAAAATTGTTCCTTGGCCTCTGCTGTCGTCCCTGCAATTCCTTTTCTGCCAAACACGCAAGTTGGAACAATCTAGGGACACTATCATATTCTTTGTAACCAACTATGTCCTGAATTTCGCGTCTTAATCCCCCATAAAAACGTGCCATAGCAGCCTCTTCGTCCACAATAATATCACAAAGCACCATACTAATTTGTAGATCCTGATAATATTCTTCTACGGATCTATTATCTTGGTTTAAACGCAGTAATTTATTACGTAAGTCACGTTTAAAAGAAGGTGGAATAAATCTGTTACGCATAGCAACCTTTAAAGCATCCCATGTAGTAGGCACTAATCCATCGTTGCATACCCTATTCCACCAAATGATGGTAAAGTTTCTAAATTCACTTGTGGCTTGCCTAACTCTATACACTTCAGGAACTAAGTGAGTATTAAATTTCTGTTCTACCGTCATTTCCCAATCTAGATATATTTCAGCATCATAAGCACCCGCAAAAGATGGTATAGCGAACTTGACTTTAGCATATGGATCATCATTAACACGAGCATTATGTTGCTGAAAGTTATTACCTCTCATACCTTGACGGTTGAAGTTCAGCCGGTTTCGTTGTTGTGCATCAAAGGCGTCGTGGTTGCGCCTCTCATTATCATTGTCAAACTCATGGTCATGGGCTGCACCATGAGGTTCCATACGTCAATTGTCCGGTCGTTGATTGGCCAAACCATCAATGCGTGCATTGAGCATTGTAATACTATCATTGAGTTATCGCAGTGTAGCATTTGTTTTCACAAGTTTCCTATCAATGTCGTCATTAATAGCATGGCGGTGCTCATCCAACACCCTCGTGAGCTCTTCCCTTAAAACACACTCTTGCGCATTCAATTCTTCACCTGCCATGGTTAGTAGGAGACAAAAGACAACACAAAGGTATTATCCCTATCAACTACTAGGTGGTGAAAGGTGGAATCACACACTCTCAAGCGTCTTACCAAGCTCTTATGAGTTTCTTACCAAATTGCAGCAGGTGGTATGATCGGAGAAGGTGGGATGTATGACGACGGCGGAGGCGAATGCGAGGATCCAAATCTGATGGCCGAAAGTATGTGGAGCTCGGACAGGAAATATTTAGTAGTAAGGAATAGCAATAATGAAATCAGATTAGCAAAGCTGAATCGAAGTCCACAGTACTCATCACAGTTGCTGGCCCAAACGCGTTCCTAGAACTAACTCAAGCAAGCTGAAAAATAGGGTATATACAAACACAACGGAACGAAATTCTCAAAACAACTGTTTTCTCCTCTCTTTTTGAATTCCTTTTTTTTGCACTCTTTGCTTCTCTTTTCTTTCTTTCTTTCTTTCTTTCTTTTTTTGGCACACTTTGCCTCCCTTTTTTTTTGCGAACGTGAACCGAGCTCAAAACTCTTCGGCTACCTTTTCTGGGTCCAATGAGGTGAGTGGGTCACAAACTTTTTTCAGAGAGCAGGGGGTATAAAAGTAAAAAAGATACTCTCTCTCTCTGAACTTTGACTAGTTCTGTTTTGGCTATGGAAAATCTTCCCAGCCTTTGTTTAGCAGGACGCGATATGATGAGTGTGTGGGGTGTCCGAGTGCAACCTTAAACAGATAGGTTTGTCTGGGCGGAGACGAGTGAACGGCCGAATTCGAATAGGTGATCGAATCCGACCAGGTGGTAGATCCCGACTAGGTAGTTGAATGGGTGTTACTCGAATAGGTGGTCGATTTCGAGTTGGTGGAGAAGCCGAAACTGAGTAGGTGGTCGTATTGGGGTGGTGTCTCGATCTCGGCTATAGCAGATAAACCCTAATTGCAACGGATGCAACCAAGGGCAAGCCGAGATACACGATGACCAAAACAACAAAAACTCGACGCTAGAAACTAGATCACGACGACTAGACCAGCAACAAAGGCACTGACGATGGACTCGAATTCAACAACGCGAAAACTGAAAACACAATTGCGAAAGACACGAAGTGGTTGGACAGCGGAAGAACTAAGATCAATGACTTTTTGTGGGGCAATTTTCTGGACTCTAGGTGATGGAACACAACTAACAAAAAGGGGATAAATGAGATTACCTAACGGGCAATATTTGCTCTGATACCACTTGATGAGGTACGGCGGCCCGATCTTCCGATAGTTTCGATTGATTTCGTCGTGAGGACGTTGACGCTTTGAGGCTTCCGACCCACAGACCGTCACCTCGCATTTCGCTACACCCGCACGACTGTCGTTATCGACCACGCTTGCACGCGATCAACCTTACCACGGGGGTTATTGTTCCTGCAAGCAATCGAAGAAACTCACAAGAACAAGGAAGATGCAATCTAAATTGTATTGCGAATATGGATGAAGTTCATAAAGTGGGGTTCCTCAAACCGAACAATCGGTGAAACTACAAAGTGACAGAATAATCTAAGAAAAACCCGCCCTAATCTATTACAGCTACTGTATATATATAGGGGGACGAGAGGAGGTTGACCTTGGGTTGTGCGGCCGTGGAAAGAGACGTACACAACCTGGGCTCCGACCTCGTCACGCTTACAAGACCCTATTAGATACAAAACGGTGATGCAATACCTTATTCACTATTCATATCGCGTATATTTGGTCGAAGACCAGGTCGTAGGACTGGTCCTGGAGTGGTCTTGAGGAGTCCATGCTATCTCTGGTCGTAGATTGTGTCCAATGAGTACTGTGCTCGCCGAGTACTGGTAAACTGGTCGTAGGCCGTCTTGAAGTGGTCGTAGACCCTACAGAACTGATCGTAGACCTTTTTGAACTGGTCGTAGTCCTAGATTCCTAAGTACAAGTAAATCATCTCCGTTAGGCAGTATCATAGAGTTCTCGAATAATACACTCAACCCTAGAAACAAATTTATCTGATAAATTAAGTGACGTGCTCGAGCTCTTGTCATAGGACCTTGTAGTTCAGCAATCGGCTCTAGAGGATTTTGTGTAGTGCGTGTATCCAAAGGAGTGATGTCCTCATCACGCCGCTCGCCCTCTCTGGCACCACCGCGACCTTGCCACCTCACGAGCGCATCCAGCTCACTCACGCGGCACTCCTGAGATATCGCGCCCGAGCCGCTGTGTCATCGCGTTCGTCTCCCCGATTCTCATCGCTATTTAATCCATGGACGAGCGCATCATCTTGCTCATCAGCCTCTCCTCTACGTTTTCCCCACATCTTCCCTTCTCTCCGCCTTAGGTGAAGAATAAATCAAACTGCGTAGGCCATCTTCCCCAATTCCAACTATCGACTTTGCTTGTTGATTCCCGCTGTTAAGGTGAACTTCTGCCTTCATTGCCCCATGCATATTGGTCGCCTCTTCCTCCTCTCCCTAATGCAAATATTCTTCATCCTTGTTTTGCCCTTGAGCCCCCGGAATGCCTTCGTCGCTGTCGTCGACCCGGAGCATGCCAATCTACCCTATACCCACCACACTCAATCTCCTTCCTCACTCGTCTTCCAAGCAAGCTCTTATGTTCCAATATGTTCTAGCTCATTGCAAACTTGGTAGCCTAGCCAATGAATCTCCTAGTTGACTGTAGCGTAGATGTGCTATAGCACCTTGTCGCATCACCGCAATCCGCAGTGCAGAGCTTGGCGCATCTCTTCTTCTTGAGCACTAAGAGCACCATTAGATTCGCTTTAGCATGTAGATGGTAGTTTGTGCTTTAGTTTCCAAATTTAAGCCATGTACGGTAGTTGCCCAGGTCCACAGTAGCATCACCACTGTTCGCGCCGTCACCACCATTAGGATCGCCTTGGACCTTACAACCCATTTTGGGGATCACGGGTGGTCACCGGAGGCCCCTCCGCTGGCGCCGAGCTCGCCTAGGGCCCGAACATGGCTACTCTGGTCGCTCCTCTATTCTAGAGGAAGACGACGTTGTAGAATTGCTAACGCGTAGGTCTATGGAGATTAGGTTAGCCATGGTTAGTAGTTAATGTATGTATAACATGTGGGCCCGCGGTGATTAGAAAATCTATTTAAACCGTAGGTTAGTGTACGTAAGTTTATTTGAATTTATTTGATTTCATGTGTATTTATTGAAGTTGTTGTTTACGCTTAAATAAATTCCAACGTTGCGGAAGACTTCGTCATCGCTTCAGGCCAAGATCAAGACCAAGTAATATCCACCGTTGAACAAGATAAGTCCTTACAATCAATCATGTTGAACCTACTTTTTAAATACAAATTATTTTGCTTTTAAAGTATTATTTGCATGCTTACTATTATTTACAAAATTCTATGTTAAATACTGATGCCAAGCTATGCCAAATGTTGTTATACTATTCCTACCTTGATTGTTGATAATTTGTTTACCTTGTCACCCTAGGCTAATTATTACATTAATAAATTGTCATTGGTTAATCAATAATGACTATTGGTTTTGCTTAGATATTGCTTAGCGATTAATTTGAATACGACACAAACATTATCATAAAAATACTTGGAATAAAATTTGAATCGTAGTGTCGTAACATAGGTTACCAATAGAAATAGGAGAATGTTATATAAAATGGTGGAGACTTGGGTGAGTGGATGGTATGAGATCGGTGCAGGGTCATGCACGAGAGTCGGGTTTGTGGACTGTCTCGCCTGAGTTGATTAAGGATTGAATTATGTGTTGCGTTTCTAAACTAATAAATCATGCAACCGCAAGTTTAGTATGAGATAGACCTGGCCAATTACTTTGCTCAGTTTCCAGCAAAATCCCTGCTCATAGTAGTAGGTGGATCTCTATACGATTTCTATTATGGAGAATTTCTAAATACGATTTCTATCATCAAGAAGGGTGGTAGACTCCCTCACAACGGAGGGTCCCTCATTGAAAATACATCCCATAATGAAGCATTCTGAGGGTGCTCCATAACTGTCACTATCCCAATGTTGAGGTGTTCCCTACCGAAGCGGGTTGAGTGTTGGGACTAGGTATTGGAAAAGCATTGTTATGATAATCTCCGTCGCACGCCCAAGGAAGCGTGTCATGGTTGACATTATGAGTTGATCATATCATTTGGGTAAAGCTGTACAACTTTTGCAAAATGTATAATCTATTCGAAAGTCATGCCCTCGGTTATGCGCATTGTACAGAAAGACACACTTGGTTAGATTTAATAAAATATGGAATGAGGACACGATAACGTAAAAATGGTTGTAGTGAAGATATAGGTAGATAAAACCTCATGAGTAGTAATAGGTGGATGTAACCTTGCTTTATGTTAAAAGTTTGCTTATAAACAACACTTTGGTTTGAAGTTAAAATGGCTAGGTTATAGGTTTCGAAAATAATAGTAGTATTTGAGCAAAACTTTCTTTGTGCTAAAATAACCATAAGACCCCTCCTTTGGAAAGCCTTGCATCTATATAATTACATTTGGTGTGAGGGGTTGCTGAGTACCTTCGTACTCATTGTTGCTCAAATATGTAGATTCATACTACGAGACTGAAGAGCCGATGTATGGATACTTCTATGTGTCCGTCTTTCGAGCTGAAGATGACGACGATAATTAGGTCGTAGCTCCAGTCGATTACCTATGACAGATTATGAGACCGCTTTTGGTTCACTTATCTTCTGCTGTTTTACACTCTTTTGAACTCGATGGTTTATCGGTCTGTTATGTAAGAATTTGACCTTAAGGCTTATTTCCAACTATTCATGTAATATTAAGTACTCTTTTATTTAAATACATGTATAGATGTGATGTTCACCCATATTGTACTGTGTGAGGTATCTACTGATCACAGGATTCCACCAGTATACATAGTAGGTCTAGATTAAAATTCGTGCTCGACACCATCTCCCTTCTCCGACATTGTGGGCGGTGAGACGCGACAACACGCGGGTGGCACGGTGGCATGTGGGTGATTAGGCGAGGTGAGGCTGATCAGACCGACAAAGAGGCCGCGATGACACTTGGGAGGCGTGGCAGCGCACGCGTGAAGAGGCCAAGGACGACTATGTGCCAAGGGAAGTCGAGGGTGACGACAACGTGTGTTGTCTGGATCAGGTACATATTCCTTAGCTTCGGCCCTGACAAGAGGAAGGTACGAGGAGATCCAAACTTGAGTTGAAAATTCCAAAGATTAAGTATAAAGTTTCAATTTTTGAGTTGGAAGCTTTAGAAATCCAAGTTGAAAGTTGAAAGTTGGGATTTGAAAGTAGGGAGTAGAAAGTTCAATTTTGAAAGTTTTTAAAACCAGTGAGAAGTTTCTCTTTTTTCAAAGCCCGAGGTGGGAAGCTGCCGCTTTCTACGTCTCCTTCTCCTTCCAACCAACTCATGTCACTCTGGATTCCGATAGCACAAGCGTGTGCGCGTCTCCAGATTCCAACGGCGAACGCTGTGCGTTGAACACGTGCTTGTAAAATAGCAAGCTCATAGATATTGTTGTATAATTGAGGTGTGCTGCCGACGAATGAAGTTCTAAATCATAAATAATAAATAATAGACAAGAACACAAGTATGCAGTTCTAGCCTTCTCTCTTTATTGATATCTTTGTCCTTAGGCTTGTGTGTACAGTAAGAGCCCTTTGCCCACCTTTATATATGTAACATCTCAAAGTTCTGTTACCAAAATTAAAATTATAAAATTATTATTTTATCGAATTTCATGAGTTTCAAAAGAGTTTTATTGCTTTTCTCGATTTCCTATATTTTAAAAGTCAAAAAATAAAGTCTATTGAGTTTCTAGGTTTACTTTGGATTTAAAGTTAAAAAGAAAAACTTATGTAATTTCTTGAATCTTCTCGAATTTAAAAAAGTTTCTCCTGTCTTTCAAAAATTAAAAATAGTTATGTACAAAAATAAAAGACAACTTTAAGTTGAGAATAATTTTCTTAAGTTCAAAATAAGTTAGGAAATTTCTGTGAATTTTTTTATAATTTTTGAACTATATTATCTATTTTCTAAAAGTCTTTTTGGTCTTCTTGTATTTTTGTAATTGGAAAAGTATTAAAAATCTGAAAAATCGCTTTGGGCCAAATCTTCCTTGCCGACCCAACACCCCGCCGACCTTCTCTCCCTCTCTCTTACCCGTGGAGCCCACCTGTCGGCCTCCCTTTCCCCTCTCTAGCTCCCTTCCGAGTCAGGCTTGCGCGCCGCCTCCCTCTTCCTTCCCTCTCTCACCTCCCGGTGGTCCCCACCTGTCGGGCACACCTCCCCGTCGTCTTCCTCCCGTTGGGAGCCCGTGCTGAGTCGCGTTTGCACCACGTCACGGCCGCCAAAAAATCGTCGGCGGCGGCGCGTTTTCCTCCCCGTTTTCTTCTTTCGACTAGGTAGTCGAAACCTTCTTCCGACCACCTGTAGTCGAACGTCCTTCCGACCAGGTAGTTGAAACCTTCTTCTGACCATGATGTGGACTTGCTATGGATGGCCCAATCTTCACGGTGTAGGTTGTAGAACAAAGCGAATCTTGTTGTGGACAGCGGGGATAATTAGTTGTGAGCAGTGAAAAATGGTAACTAGCTTTAACCTGCTAAGGTTGGATGCGACCCAGTGTTGGGGAGAGACGATTTGAAGCCTTATGTGATGAGGACATCACTCCTTCGGATACACGCACTACACAAAATCCTCCAGATCCGGTTGCTAAACTGCAAGGTCCTATGACAAGAGCTCGTGCACGTCACGTAAATTATGAGGTGAGCTCGTTTCTAGGTGCTAATACTTTATCTATGCAGAATGGTATGCTACCTAAAAATTATGATCTTACATTGCTTAGGAATGATGGAGAGGATCCAAACCGCTCTCGACCGCCTTCTGTGATCTGCAAGCTCTACGACCAGATCTGCCAGATCTACGACCAGGTCTCAAGCTCTATGACCAGTCCTACGACCAGACTACCAGATCTACGACCAGGTCTCAAGTTCTATGACCAACCCTACGACCAGACCCACGACCAGCGACGACCACGTTGGGAGTTAGTCAGAGACATTGAAATAAGGTGTTGTGTCACCGTTTTGGGCCTAATAAGACCTTGTAAGCGTGGCGAGGTCAAAGCCCAAGACATGTACGCCTCTCCACATGGCAGCACAACTCTTGGTCGACCTCCTCATGTTCTCCCCCCTATATATTGCAGCAGCCGCCACAGTTTAGGGGTGGGTTTTATCTTAGATTATTCTACCTTTGCAGTTTCGCCGTTTACGGTCTGAGAAACCCCACTTTGTGAACTTCAACCAAATCCGCAATATATTTCAGATTGCATCTATCTTGTTCTTGTGAGTTGCTTCAATTGCTTGCAGGAACCATAACCCTCGTGGTAAGGTCGATCGCGTGCGAGCGTGGTTGATAACGACAGTTGTGCGGGTGTAGCAAATTGCGAGGTGAAGATCTGCGGGTCGGAAGCCTCAAAGCGTCAACGTCCTCATGACGAAACAAATCGAACCTATCTGAAGATCGGGCCACCGTATACTCATCATTATGGACCCCGACCCACTATCCGAACAATCACAGAACCACAATCCGGAACTAATCCACACAAAACGCTCCGAAGCGTAGAGCACAAATTAAGGGATCCTAGAGGAATCTTCTTGTGAATCCAACAGAACTCACAAGAGCAAAGGAGCGAGGCACTCAGCAGTCTTGCTACAATTTCATATATTGGTTTGTCGAAATCTCAAAAGTCACTTAACAGATGGGGGTAGAGGGGTATATATACTAGGAACAACCCTCCTAGCTGGGTATGAACAGATGTCACCACGTTGGAAGGTGGAAGACCAACTGGTTGAAGCATTCAAGGAGTTTTTCTCGAGTTCTCGTGTGCCTACTCAACTTCTGCGCAGTCTTTAGTAAAACAGCAAAAACTCTCTCCTCAGAAATCTAAAATATGCGCCGTTTGTTGGAGGTGAAAGTAGACTTGATTATATTTCCATCTATATAAATTATGCATAGTGAAACGTAACAGGTTGGTGCGCCTTACCCTTGGAAAGTGATGCTTCTATCATAAGGCAGTGAACTCCTTTGCCATCACGTAATCCATACTGGCAGCACATAGTCCTTCTTTTTGTTCCACATCGATGCACCTAAGTACAATCAAAGAAGAAGAGGTAGGGGGCACAACCAAGTCACAAGAATTCAAAATGTAGCTTAGGTTAGCATTCACCTGATCATGTATTTGCTTAGCATGTCTTCTCGTGATTGGTCCTTGATATTGTTGGTCCTTGAGAATATCTTAGTCGCGGAGATGATCATCTTCAGCGTGGTCATAGAAAGTTGCGATGTCCTCATCAGACCACCTGTAGTCGAACATCCTTCTGACCAGGTAGTCGAAACCTCCTTCAGACCACCTGTAGTCAAACCTCCTTCCAATCACCTGTAGTCGAACCTCCTTCCGACCAGTCAAACCTCTTCCGACCATGTGATTTCAAAACTTCCGAAAGCCCATTCTCCTTCGTTCGAGTTCCGATTCGAGTGATTCAAATTTCTAAATTCATCTAAAATCAAGATCTAGATATCTGTACTAGAGTTATTCAATTGAGAGTTTATTTGAATTTAGCTTATTTTTGCGTGTAGATTTCGACGACTTCGGAGAACCAGATTTTGACGTCGTTAAAAGAACAACAACTAAATAAGCAAGGCAAATTTCATATTTGTTCATATTTGAATTTCAGTATTTCAAATTATTTAAATTCTATTTTAAATTATTATTGCATGTGTATATATATTCAAGTTATTTAAATCTCAGTTTTAATATTTTAGTTATTCCCTATTCCTTTGTATAGCCAAATGTTGCTATTGACGTTGCCATACCTTGATGCTACAGTTAAAATCTAGTTGGTACATCAATATGAACTAGACATGTTGAAAAAGTTTATGCCTAGACAAAAAATGTTCAATTTGGGGGAATTTAGCCAAATGTTCAACTATGATTTAACTTGATGCTATGGTATTGCTTTTATCATAGAAATTTTAAAAATGATTTAACTTAGAAAATAAAATGAAAATTGGTTTGCACTTGGGCGAAATGGATGTTTGGATGGTGTACGTTGATGCACGGGATCAAGTCATTTCTATGATCGAGGCCCATGGGTTTTATAGAAATGCGCCCAGGTCAATTAAGGACCGGTCTTCGAGCTACATCTTGCTAAGCACCATCGTACTACCACATGTCCTTTGTGGACGGAACCTGGCTAAATAATTTGTATCATTTCACCGTGGTTGTGCCATCCGGTTGCGTGGGTGTCGTTATGACCTACTTTTATGTATTCCCACATAGCACAAGAGGGGTTTAAATCCAGCGGGTTTTTATCCAAAGGAAGCAAAATCTTAGCGAGGCGCGACTACGGTGGGATGATGCATTGTAAAGGCCTTGTGATAATCTCTTAGTCGCACACCTTCGAAAGTGTGTGAAACGGGCATTACGAATGATTATCTCTTGTGGATAAAGTTGTATAACCTCTACATAGTGTAAAACTATTCGAATAGCCGTGTCCACAGTCATAGACATGCTCTGCAAAGCCACTCAAAGTTAGAATTTAGTTTTATTTTAAAAGACTTCATTAAATGATTTTGGATAGTTTTATCCTATTGGGAAATTGGGAGGTATGCTATGCAATAGGAGGGTATCTGATGAGGACATCACTTCTACTGAAATGAACACTCCTCATGTGCAAGGTCCAATTACTCGAGCACGTGCTCGTCAGTCGGACCGGCCACATAGAAGCGATCGGGCCGGCAATAACTGGAGGTAAGCCAAGTTCGCATTGATGCATGTTGATTGTGTTTAATGTTTAGTTATCAATGCTTTATTGTTGCATATTGCATTGTGGAACTAACGTGGGTCAAGTTGTGAAGAACTTGTTCCGGAAGCGATTTGTTTGTCTATTCTTTGTGCGGTGGCTTGCGAGTCAGCGGCGTCAGCGGTGAGTGGATCGGGACTACGCTTGGAGAGCGAGGTCGAGCGATCATGGATCTGGGTGGTCGTGTGACTCAAGCATGGTGCAAGGATGGGCAAGATGGATCGAGCACGTGGTTCGTGCAACTTGGTTGGATTAGGCGGTGCGGATATCGGTGCGAGTCTCGGGAGGTTCGATGAGATTCGGACAAGAGAGGCTTGGCGTCGATGAGAACCGTGATCAACCTACACGTGGTGAAGCGGCGATTGCTTCAGCAGATTAGTATGTGGGTCCCATGTGTGAGTGGGCCACTTTTGAGGCATTCATTTGGTTTCTTCCTTGCTTTTCTAGGGTTAGGGTTTGGAGAGGAAGAGAGGGAGATTGTATGCTCCTTGGGTGAGCTCTTGTCCTCCTAGTTGGAGTGGCTTTGTAAGCATCTTGTGAGATCAATCAATCTTGTGATGCTTGCTTGAGAGATCATTTGTCTCCTCTTTGTGTTCTTCTCTCATTTGGATGAATTTGGTGCTTCCTTGATTCAAGGGTTTATACTTGGTCTCTTGACCCATTTTGTCTTGCTTTGATGTGTGGAATACTCCTAGAATCATCTAGACCATCAATCCCCACAAGCAAGTCTTGAATCAAAGATTTTCATATTTCTAGGGTTTGTGCACTTCCTTGTTTAATCCTTGAGAGATTGTTTGCGAAGTGGATCTGAAGGATCGTCGCTAGAAATAGGTCTCAATATCATTAGGGAGGTGATTTTTGATCTTGGGTGAACAAGTCGGAAGGTCTTATAACGGCGGTCCGACCGCCCGTGTTTCAGACGCTATTCTGCGGTCGAACAAGCATCCACCGGTCCGACCTTGATTAGTTCTTGGTCGGATCATTGGTTGAGCGTCGGTCCGACCGCTTTGTGGTAGCTTACGACCGATGTCGATCAACCCTTTGAGTTTAAGTCTCCACATTTGTGTCGTGTGGTTGTCGGGGTTTGTCGAGTTCGACCACTTCAAGAAAGCTTACGACCGTGAGATAACATGGACTCCTCAAGACCACCCTCTTAGACCAAGTCTTCATATGCGACATGAATAGTGAATAAGGTGCTCGTCACCGTTTGACATAATATGGTCTTGTAAGCGTGTCGAGGTCGAGTCCGGTGTGTACGCCTCTTCACCCCGCACAACCCTAGGTCGCCTCCACACGTCCCCTAATATATAATAATAGTCGTCATAGTTTAACGTGGATTTTTCTTTGAGATTTTTCTGCTTAGCAGTCTCGCCGCACGTTCGGTTGAGGAACCCCACATTGTGTGCTTCATCTATATTTACAATACAATATCAGATTGCATCTTCTACTTTCTTGCTTGTGTTCTCGATTCGCATGCAGGAGATAGCCTTCTTGGCGAGGTCAACCGCGTTCGGCATGGTTGATAACCATCGGAGCAGTGGTGTAGTGATTGCAGGAAGTTTGATCTGTTCTGTTCGGAGCCTTCGGATCATCAACGTCGAGTTCTCCACAATCGACTTATCAGTACCTTTCGGAAGATCGGGCCACCGTTACATCAGTATCCTTCACCACTCTTGTGTGAATATTATCTGACTATAAAACTTAAGAATTTAGAAAATAAGTTTTAGTTATAGAATATCTACTTTGGAACTTAGTACATGTATTTAAAGAAAATATTGTTTTATGCAAATTCAACCATATATGCCTTCCTTTGATATACCTCTGCATACATTATAATTCTGTTATTGGGTGTAACTTGCGGAGCACGGTTATTTGTGCTCACCCTTGCTTAATGCAAATAAACTTTAGAGAAGAATGACTTTGCTCTGTCAAAGATCTCGACGACTAGGCCACTACTCCAGTCGATTGTTTGTGGTAGATTAGCTGGCTCCACTACTGTTTATTTATCTTTCACTGTGTTCTTATTTGTTGGCTTGTAAGGCTTTCTGGTAATCAACTCTGATATTTATTAATAAAGCTTTGTGACTATGGATGTTACCATATTTGTTTACTGTGTAAGCTAGCCACTGATCATGGGACTAGTTTAGAAATGCATAGAGGATTTAGGATGTTAATCCCGGGTCCTTACAATATAGGAGTAGGACGTCTACCTTTATGCATGAATAAGTAATATGTGACTAAACTAACTAATGGGTCTTGTGGGCCGATAGCCCCCTAATGGGCATTTGTTTACGTAAAGTGTCCACACATAATCAGGCCTCGGAAACAGTGATATACAACACCCCCTTGGACACTTTCCAATGCTATGCTCATGCCTTATTAAAAATTTCTTCTTAAAACCTAGTGGGAAAAACGGTAAGAAGAAAATAGTACATAGATCATGTTCTTGTCATTGCACATGTTGCCTCATTAAAAACCTTCGAATGAGAAAACTCATCAGGGAAAACACAAACAGGGGGGAAGTACAACATCTATTTATCCAATGATGAACATATACAAAGATCATATATCTCCCCATGAAGACAACAATTCTTTGTATCTTCTCATATCAATACCATAGACAAATTTCTCAAAACTTGGTCCTGGAAAGGCCTTAGTAAACAAATATGCAAGATTCTCACTTGATTAGATTTTATGTATTTATATATTCCTATTTTCCTGCTGCTCATATAGGTATAAATGTCTAGGGAGTACATGCGTTGTCATATGCGTCGTGACTAAACTATTCTTCATTTGTGCAATGCAAGTTGCATTATCCTCGTGAAGGATTGTAGGAGTTTTACCCAACTGTACACCACAAGACTCTTCGATATGGTGAATTAGTCTTGTAACCCATATGCGCTCTCGAGTTGTCTCATATAGTGCAATGAAATAAGCATGATTAGTTGACGTAGCAACAACCGATTGTTTTACAGATCTCCTAGAGTAGTTGTAGAACCACTTAGACAGACGTATCCAGTCTGTGAGTTGGCATTGTGGGGATCAAAAGATAGCGAGCGTGTGAGTAACCCTTCACCTTATATCTTGACCACTGGGATAAAAGAGTCCTAGATCAATTGTACCCCTGAGGTACATGATGATTCCATTAATTTTGTTTCAATGCCTCTTCGTAGGCTCGGAACTATATCTTACCAAACAATTAACTGCAAATGCAATATCAGAACTGGTATAATTGGCAAATCCAATAACACTTAATAAGGGGTTTTGTGACCTAATATATCATCATTATCTCATCTAGGTCCATATGCATGTTTCTGCACTTCTAGCGACCTAACGATCAAGGATTTACCCAGTGGACGAGATTTATCAAGATAAAATCTCTCCAAAATTTTCTTGGTGTTGGTGGTCTAATGCAGAAATATACTTCTTGGCAAATTTTTATTCTACAACCAGAGACAGTATTTGGTTTCACCCAAATCTTTCATCTCGAATTCCGTCTTTAATTATGAGCTCACTTCGAGAATGTTTTCTATGTTTCTGGTTATGTTCAAGTCATCAACATACATAGAGATGATGCAAAATCCATTCTTATATTTCTTTATGAACATGCACGAACCAACTTCATTGTTTATGTACCCCATTTGTAAAAGGAATTTACTCAGTCGGTTGTACTACATACAACCTGACCATTGCAACCTGTATAGTGACTTTTTGCACTATGCATGCTGTGATGTCCATTCTCGCTCATACATAGGACTTTTAGTCCCTCTAGAATCTTCATGAAGATTTTAGAATCTAATAACCCATATACATATGCAGTCACGATATCTATAATTTTTTTCAAATTCATCCCTGTTGTCATAATTATAAGGTATCGAAATATTGTGTTGTCTATTATATATTATATATGGGTCTGTCTACACAAAATTCAACTGTTTTCTTTGTAAAAAACTGTCACATTTTGAAATTTAATTTACAACTTCATTATACATACATTACAGTAAAATATTTATGTAATTTTTATTCTTGATCACTGTAATTATTCTTGAAAGTCTTAATAACTTATATTTCCATCTCTTATTCAAAATATCACATGTAATTTGAGAGGTTAGCAAAAATAAAGACAAAAAATAAAATTATATACCAACAAAATATAGTAATGTGGTGAACCCGTTATGTTCTTCACATGTACTTTGAGAGGTTGAACAAAAACAAAGACAAAAAAATATATAGAACAACAAAATACGGTAATGTGGTGTGACAACCCGCACCATTTGCATATTTGTTAACATAAAACATTTCCATTTCATTGCATCAAAAGGATTTTACAACATTTGTTTTACAAGCATTTGCATTGTTTTTGGTAGTAAGTAATTAAAACCCTAGTTGTCTTCTCTTCTTGCCGTCTGTAGTAGCAGTTTCCTCATCGCCTTGTCTTTGAGCGCCTGCCCGTAGAGCCACCTCGCGATCCATTTTCCTCGCTCGTAAGAAAACCAACAATCGGTTAGTAATCGTAGTGAGAGCATTCTTGTGAGCAGTAGTGAATAAAAGTTAGAGTTTAGAAAGTGGCCGTCAGATTTCCCGAAGTGCAGTAGAGTATCCGGAGTATCCTGAGTAGTCGGTCCCTTGGCAATCAAGAATCCCCAGACCAACCGGAGTTAGTCGGACCCTTGATCGCCAAAATATCCAGACCACCCAAGATCCTTCGACATATGTCACTTCTGTGGGTCTCCTCATCCGGCATTACTAGAACCCAAACACCCACTGTTTGCAATTGCCAAAACCCCAAATTTAAACCCTCAGTGCATATCCCAGTTCACCACACCCTCAGTCAAGCTTCACCGAGTGCAGCGACCAATTCCAGAGCAACATTTCCAGTGCAGCTCCCCTGGCCGAGCCTCAAACCCCAGCCAGCAAGTGCATCCCCCCAAGCAGCACAAATGCATCCCCAAAGAAAGCAAAGAAGACCGACAAATGCATCCCCAAGAACACAAGTGCATCCCCTCTTCAAAACCAGCACAAATGCATCTCCCCAGTATAGCCAGCCAGCACAAATACATCCCCTCAAGCCAGCCCCAACATTCATCCCCTAGCATCACACAAGCAATACATTCCCCCTCCTGAAGCCACTTCCCAGATTCACAAAGCAAACACAAGCCATCCATTCCATTCCACAGCCATCAGAGGCAAGAACCGAAGGAGGTTCAACTCTGCATTCCCTCAGCCAAAGAAGAAGAAGCAGCAGCCTGGCGAGGGAGGAGGAGCCACCGAACAACGAACAACGCCAGGCCCGGCCGGTGCGCATCCAGCGACCAGGAGCGAGAAGAAGGGAGAGCACCGGCCAAGCCAAGACGCCATCCCTCTCCCCAACCTAGATCCATCAAGAGGTAAACCCCAGCACATCAGTTTGCATAGCACCATCCACAAATCACCAGATCTCAATAGCATCAGTATAGCTTTCAGTCTTTTCCATCTCAGAGCAGTAGGGTTAGGGGAGTGGTGTTACCATGGGTTACCGATGAGCCGAGACCGGCCGGGCAGATCTGAGCCATGGCGGCGGCCGTGGGCCGGCCGAGCCGGCCAGGCGGCCAGGCCGAAGAAAGCGAGAGGCGGCGTCGGGCGCCGAGCCGACCGAGGAGGCGAGGTAGAAGCCGCGAGGTCGAGCCGCGTAGGGCCGGTCGGGCCGGGCGACCTAGGGCACCGAAGTGGTGGTGTGCGGGCGGGCCGCGCCGAGTTAGGTCGGAGCGGGAGGAGGCGCCGAGCCAAAGCCGGGGCGGAGCGACCGGTGGAGGCGGAGGAGGAAGCAGCGGCCCAGCCCTCGGCCGCGCGCGAGGAGGAGGCCGAGCCGTGCCGAGGAGATGGCGTAGTCCGGAGGAGGCGCAGGGAGCGGCGCCCGGAGCCGGAGGCGGCAGCAGTTGGAGGCGAGGGCGGCGGAGGTTCCCGAGGGAGAGAGAGGGAGAGGCGAGAGAGAGGGGAGGGGAGTGTCGGCAGAGAGGGAGGCGTGAAGGCAGAGGGGAGTCGGGCGCGAGAGAGTGAGAGGGTGAGGGTGAGAGGGCGTCGGCGTCGAGAAGAGAGAAGAGGGAGAGAGGGAGAGAGAGAGAGGTAGGCGGGTGTGTGTAGTTTAGGGTTAGGGTTAGGAATTAGGGGGTTTAGTTAGTGGTTAGTTAGTAGTTAGGATTAGAGGGGGGTTTAGCCGGTTTGGTTAGATTAGCCGGTAGGTTAGTTGGTTAATTAGTGATTAGGGTTTAGTAGATAGGTGATTAGAGATTAGGGTTAGAGGTTAGTTGTGTGGTTTTTGAGTTTAGAAAATTAAGAACCGGTTTAGCCTAAGTGGTAGTGTTTGTCGAGTGTTAGGGCGTGAGCTAGGCCGTCACGACTGTTAGGCGAGTTAGCAGTAGATCGATTTGTAGCAGAAGAGTGCTAACCGGGTTTGGTTCCGAAAAGTTTTATTAAATTAAAATTTGGCTAACATAGGAATCGTATTAGCATTTTATGCGTCTATTATCACTCAAACTCAACTAAGTATTTATTTATATATTATTCGTGCTACCGCTTTGCTACAGAGGGCAAACCAGTGCCGACAGGAGAAGCTGATAAGAGATTCATCATCGCCAACCTCTCCTACAACTCTAAAGGCAAGCTATCCTTTTGAGCATAAATATAGTTATGTTAAATGTAAACCGTATATTGCTCTATCATATATGTATTGCATCAAAACTATTTCTCAAAATCAAATTGGTTTGAGATGATGAGAAAGATAAGAAAATTGAGATGAGATGAGATTGAGAATTACTAGGTGGGTAAAGGGGGCCCTGGCGGGAAAGAGATGATGATGATGATGATGATGATGATGATGGTAAGAGGTGGGACACCTTTACCTACGGTTATAATATAAGGACTAACAAAACTCTTACTCGGTCGGATCTCAGTAAATTCGATGCCAACCATTTCCCGTTTGTTGACGAGAAAATGCTACCCGTTTACGTAATTATGTTCTCCACAACGGGAGTGTTGGGCACGGAGGATAGCCGTCCCAAGGTGGAGTGTTGAGCACGGATGAGAGCCGCCTCAACCAACATTGTTGGAACTCGGTGGAGGACTGGGTGCGCTCAGGACACCGACGGAAAACAATGGGTGGAGACTTAATCACGTAACCTGGAAAACGTTCTGTATTCTGAACTCGAAGTCGCATCAAAGGAAATGCGATGGACCCAGTTCACAGAGAGCTCAGAATTGCTATGGGTAAAGTGGTACAAGCCTGCGCAGTGCTATACAAATCATGAATTCATGCCAGTCTCCTGGATTGGAGTCTACGGGAACCACTGGGGTCTTTCTTCTCTCCGAGTGACTGGTAGTATTTTCAGAATTAAAATTGCCACTTAATGTTTCAATGTATATTTTCAGAAAGAGATGATTTTAGAATTTGTGATAAAGACCAGAGATCAGTCATGCAGTGCATCTTTTGCTATTAATGCTTGCTGAGTACTTTTGTACTCAACCTTGTTAGTATTCTCCTTTGTTAGATCCTAGTCCGGCCGGGAGCTATCCCGAGTGGGACGAATGACTTGCAGGTACCGATGCAGCAGCAGGAGGAGAAGGCACCGACGGTGAGGACCTGAGCGAGATGAAAGCCATCTTTGACTCGTGGGACGAGTAGGAGGGCGGTAGTCCAGAGCAGACTCCAGAGCGGAGAAGCTTCCTTTTGTGTTTGTGTAATAGCTTTATTAAGAACCCTAGCCTTGTGTGGCTACTACTGTAATAAAGATGTATAGTTTCTATCCTATTGTTCTGCTGCGCAACTCTGATAAAATGGCTTGCTATTCGTCGGAGCGGTGTTCTACCGGGCAGACGAATAGTAATCCGTGTGCCTAAGTGTGATTACCCTAGGGGTAATGACACGGGGCGTCACATGTGGTGAACATGTTATGTTCTTTGCATGTATTTTGACAAGTAGAGAAAAAATAAATAAAAATAAAATAAAATTATATACCAACAAAATACTACAATGTGGTGAACCCGTTATGTTCTGAGAAAAATTATAAAAAATTCGAACTCAATTCATTATACGGGAAAAGTGCAAAATCTCACAGCAGATATAGGACGATTGAAAATTCGATTATTATGATTTTTTTCTTACAACACGTCAATAACACGAATCTTATAGCACATCTAACGAACAGAAAAGTAACAGTTTTAACTTCAAAAAACTATCATAAATTATATAGCAATTCTCGTTATATATAGGAGAGTAGGTTTCATCGAATTCATACCGGATGCCAGATCTTCGGAAAACTAGCTTTAAGAAAACTTATTTCTAATTCTCGAGATCCAAACAGCCATGTACGTCTGCATGCACCCGCTCCCCTAGTACTCTAGTATAGCCAGCGTAGGATGCAAGGACGGTGCATGGGCATGGCGCAAGCTTATGCGCCACCCATGTATCTCTAGCTAGATTCATGCCTGCCTCAGTTGAGAATAAAGGCACCGAGGCGTCAACCACTATGGTCACCTGGTGGAGAGGCCGTACTACTAGCTAACTACAACATATATGTATAGACTAGTGGTAGTGGATGCAAGCATGCAACGTCTTATTTGGGACATAGATTCTACAACGCATTAGTAGATACCATCACTGGCACACCACTGAGTGTGTCCCCAGTAAGGAGGAGGCCAGAGCTCAGCCTTCCGAGGAACCCGAGAGACATCATAGCAAGCACTAGCTAGTTTTGCAGCAAAGAGCACTTTTCGAACACTAGCTACTAGCAACTAACTAGTAGCTCACGAGCACAAGGGTATTTTCAACGATATCTTTATTATTGTATTTTAGTTATACTATATCAACAAAATCTTATGTGGAGAAAGAGAGTACATATAGTCTCTTTCTGAAGAGATTATCGTGCACGCGAAATACATTAATCTACTCTAGTTGACATGCAGGTCCGTTTCAAAGGAAAATTATGAAATTTAAATCCTAAAGAGTGTGCTAAAAACTATCTATTAGATATATTATCTCTAAAAATGATATAACATAGTTAGAAAAAAATTACCTCTAACTATTGGAGACACCGTAAAGGCACAACTCCAACGAGGTGATCAGGACGAGTTGCAAGAAGCTAGTCCAGGCCTAGATTAACACAGACAACTTGTTTAGTTATCATTGACTTGTCATGCCTTTTGATCATTTATGGTAACACTCGTCTTTCAGCTACAAAAGGCGCAGGCAATGGGTAACCAAATCACTAGTGCGCACTACCCGGCCTTGACATGACTACAAGAATCTCCTTCGTATATACCCCTAACCAAACGGCGAATAGCACCAACTGTTCCACTGGAAATCACTCGGGGGCATTGTCTTTCAGAGAAGCCGCCCTGAAGCAACCTCGCACCCAACTTTACTATTTCTTGTGAACCGCTCACCCGCCCGTTGCCTCTAAGTAGCTAGGCTAGGCATGCAGAGCAAACCATACCACTATTTCTACCGAATGTACCGCAGTGGCAGTGGCACGAAAAGAGCAAGAAATAATAAAAGCTAAAGACTCAGATTGCATGCCCAAGAGGCGACGACCAACAGTTCTGCCGAGGGAAAGGAAGGACCCAAAGAGGCATGCTTTTGCCCTTCCAAGGACCTGGGAGATGCTTGCCATGCGAACGGTAACGCCGCAGAAACGCACGCACGCACGCACGGCGAGCGAGCCAAAAGGGAGGAGGAGGAGGCCAGTGGAGGACGATCGAGGAGCTGGGAGATGGCGGTAAGATCGAGGAGCCCGCACGCGCGGCCGGCGCGGAACGCACTTTGCATCCATGACCCATGCATCCCAGCTAGCTGCACACGCACGCGCCTTGGGTTCCGACTTTCGCTCGGGTCGGCGTATACGCTTTTGCAATTTGCTCGGCATGTGCCTGCCGCGCCGTCCCGTCCACTCCTTTTCGGTCCAGTCCCAGGCGCGAGCCTTTTCTTGCCTTGTTTAATCCAACTGGAGTAGATCGACGGCGACGGATCTGCTACAGTGGCGCCGTCCTGTTGGATTGGAAGGTACGTACTGTCGATCGAGTTCGAGCCCCCTGTTGAAGAACAGGGGTGAGTCGCCGTCAGCCTAATCATCGGCTGGCTCGATCGAGATATTGTTATGCTCTTATGCGGTTGCTGACAAGGGCTATGTTTTCTCAGGCGAATTCAGCTTATGTGCAACGTACGTACGTACGCACGCTTCATTTAACTCGCTTGCTAATGACGGGCCAGGCCTCATGATGGCTTGTAACATCAGAGATTCGCCCCGTTAAGCTACTGCAACTTGATTGCGACGCTCATTATTGCTCACTACTTGAGATGCTGCAATGGTTGCACTCTCTTGTTCGTTCTCTTCTCTTTGGCTGGGACTGGGGGGCATGGACGTACATGCTACAGCGAGTGTAATGCCCCCATAAACCGATATGGTTTGCTTCAGCTACGTACAGATGGAATCCGCTTTGGAAGGGAGAGGTCGGACAGACCTTCGAGAGAGGAGAGTGGCCGGTGTCTTTCGAACATGACCGTGATATTCGCAGATCGCAAGTGTTGTAATCAAATCATCATGTCGTGATACAAAAGTGGAGTCAAATCCAGCAGCCAGCTAGCTAGCTCTACGTGCTTCGGTGCTTGGAGGGAAGTCATCATGCATCAGATGCATGTGCCTGCCATGTACTTGGCATTATTATATTTTCACGTCTTCAGTCTTCGCTCCATCTGACCATCTCTACTTCTTTATCTTCATTCCAGTCTAGATCTCATCTATAATTTATTCATTATGAAGCATACACCAGTGCAGTGTTGCTCCCAAATGCTCCTTTCTTGACGCGTGGTTAGCAACTCATCAATCTGGGAAAAGCTAGCATCCAGTTAATTATTTGGAAAAAAAGGAAAGATTGGTGTAGATTTAGAAGAGCAAAGAAATAAATTTAATACCCGTTTATGCATTTCTGTAGTTCAGTGTATGGATTATATATATATATATATATATATACGGGACTTACTTTATGCACAATGAGATGTTTGCTGGTTGATGTCATTCTTATGTAAAATTAATAGAAGGAAAGCATGCTCCGTGTCTGGTTTAAATTTGTCCGTAGCACATACTGAAGCACGGTCAGTTTTGTGATGCAGAGTGATACCTTGAGCTCGATCTTCACAAAACAAACTGTAGGTATCAGGGCGAGCAAGAACAAAAGCAAAAAGTTACAGGAATAATTCAAGAAC
This sequence comes from Hsuehochloa calcarea, assembly GCA_036346395.1. Lineage (NCBI taxonomy): Eukaryota > Viridiplantae > Streptophyta > Magnoliopsida > Poales > Poaceae > Hsuehochloa > Hsuehochloa calcarea. The sequence goes on along the minus strand of CM070594.1, from coordinate 60,740,175 downwards.
AGGTACTAGTGTCGCGTGTCTTGTCCACAGTAAAAGCAAATCCCTGGAATATTCCTGTTGTCTCTGCAGTACCAAGAATTACCTCGTCCCCCAAGTGACCGGGCTGTATCTCGGTGGCTAGCTACGACAGGTGAGAACTGACTGCCGGTGTTCGACTCCGGGATTCGAGCCTCACGCGTAATAGATACTTGTACCCCTTCAAAAAAAAAAAGTGACCTTTGTGAAGACTCCGATTCTGTACAAGTCCGTTCCCTTCGACCTGTCATTTCGCCGATGATACGCAAAATTGTTGCCCAGCAACCAAAACTTTCGTGCACGGCTACCAAAAGGAAAACGGATTCCCAGTAGGTAGCCGATCTTGTCCTTTATTCAGGCCTAGAGCCGTCGGACATAGTAGGGACCTCCCAAAGCACGCAAAAAGTTCCATGCCGAAAGTAAGCTTGATGGAGCAAAGCAATTGTGGAAGTGTATAACATAAGCTAGCCACCGGCCGGAACACTTGAATCTGACTATTCGACGGAATCTTCATCTGAATACTAACTTCTGAAGCTTTCAGCTACTAGGCAAGTTTGATGAAACTATGCATGAGAGAGCTAATACATTACACACAAGAGAAAAGGGAAAACCAAGCTAAGATTCATTGATCAACCGAGGCCAAACAGAGCCTGATTGTCAAACATGGGCCCTTCAATATTACCCCTCTGAGGATGATACAGAGCTGCCTATAGGATGGATGGTTAGTCATCAAAAGCAAATAACACAAAAATTGACAATACAATACCCTATACAAGCACTAAAACGGCAAGCAACACAGCATGCAGCACATGCATTACACTATTTTGTCACTTCAAACGCACAGTTGAAGTCGGCAAATATCGTATCATTCTCGCCAAATATTCACAAGCTTGAGATCGATGGCACGCGTCCCGCCGCTGCGGCAAACAACAGCGACGGATGCTAGAGCAACACGTCAGGGTGCTCCCCTTTCGCCCTCCATTGCTGTTCGATGTCGTGCGCAATCCTCCTCGCATCGACCGAGGTTCCCATCAGGCCGCGTCGGGTGAATCCAACCGAGTAGAGCCCCTTCTCACCCTTCCACCCATTTGGAAATTCTTTTCTTGGCAAGCCATCTTTTTGGGAAAACAACTCCCGGTCCTGCCCATTCCAAAGCAAAACACGATTTGGAGATCAGGATGGAGATGCACAGGAGTTTACCAACTTACTTCCTGCTAGTATATAAATCGACATATGACAGCTACAGTCAATTTTAGAGGTCTCATAACTTTTTTTTTTCATCCAACTGTGATCTAAATTCGTTTGGAGAGTTCTTCCAGTGTTTTCATTACATGGTCAGATTTGCCTCTTCATTCTGGGGGGGATAATGCCACTCTAAAATGACATACTCCGTTATATATTACAAACAAGCCGCTGTGAAACAGTAAACATACCTTTAACCAGAAGGGAACGTTGCTCTTGTAGCCAGTGGCAAGCACAATTGCATCAAACTCCTCCGACCGTGTGTCCATAAACTCTACATGTCGTCCTGATATCTGTTTTATGGCAGGTCGAACCTGCACAGTTCAATAATTGGGAATAATTACAGCTCAGGACTAAATCATGGCAGAGTTTGATAAATGGATTATCTCGAACAATCACTTTCACGTTGCTTTGTACTTCAGTGATGTGAGACAAACCTTGATATCGCGAGACCTAATCTTTGCAAATGTGCCGACGTCGAGAACTGGGGTCTTCCCTGAGAGTGACTTGAGTTCAAGAGGACCGATGGTAGGCCGCTTAAGCCCAAGCCGAGCAGTATCCCCAAGCATGGTCCGTGCTATGAGCAGTAGAATCCGGTCCACCACGTGGACTGGGAGCCACTTGAGCAGCCACATTGACAGCCCAAAGGTCGACTGACCCAGCATCTCCCTGGGCAAGATGTGTACCTGCCAATGATGAACAAAATCTTAGCTCACGCTCACAAAAGGCAATGCAACATTTGGAGTAATGATTGGATCATAAAATTAATCAGAACAAATTTCTCTTTTCCGAAATCTGCTTTCTGCATGCTACAAGTATAGTATGCAAACCCCAGCTTGCATTTTTTTTAATCTCACTTTGAAAGAGCTGTGAGAAAGGAATGCACCTAGTCATGGAAGGTAGGTTCTCAAGCCATTTTGTTAATGTTTCTTTTTAAGTGACAGACTTATGCTATGCTCTCGTGGTGGTGATGGGGACCCATGGCTAATGTGTGCAAATCATAGTTTTTACATGAAGTGTAGACGAAAAGGCTCTTTGCACTATCCTTGGGGCAAGAAAACTATTAGCAGAAAACTAATCAAAAAACCAAAAGAACATGGACATGAAGGACGCAGGGATGGTCAGAAAAGCTGCAAGTACACACGCGCGGAAATGAATCCCGAGAAAGAACGAACTCAAAGGACGAACACCAGAGAAGCCTTCCGTTTCAAGAATCTCCTCAAGTGACAGCTTGTTGGTGACCCTGAACTTCGCATAAATTAATGCCAAGTGTACTGCAGGTGCAAGAACCAAATTGGCCTTGAAAAATCTTGCTTTTGGTGCACACTAATGATTTCAGGCACTAGGCCTTCCTTAAGTTCTTGAGCTAGAGATAAGCACGCTAAAGCCGCTGGCATCCGCCGTAGGCTAAACCGCACCTCAACGACTATAATCTAAAAATAGTAATCAGGAGGGCATTTCCTCCTATTGTTACAGTCTAGGACTATCACTTTTTATAGGGTTAAGAGTAGGAAACAAATATAAGTTATTGAACATAATTTACAGTATAATAACTTAATAACATTGGCAGAAAAAGCTAATAGAGAAGTAGTAGGAAGTCACGTACAGCTTCTCGTACAACAATATGGGGCTGTGCATTGTGATTGCAGAGATCTAGGCACACCTCCATGCCGGAATTACCACCCCCAACAACAAGAACTCGCTTCCCAGCGAATGCACCGCCGCTTTTATATGCACTGGTGTGCATAACCGTTCCCTTGAACTCTTCTAGGCCATCAATCTCTGGCTGCACAACCTCAGCGTTCTCGCCAGACGCCACAACCAACCACCGAGACACATACTCCACTTCCTCCCCCATTCTGCCGGTAGCTTGAGTCCTCACCCGCCATAACAGAAGCTGTTCATCATACTCTGCAAACACCACAGTGCGGTTGTATGTGGGGCAGATGCCGAACCTTGCAGCATAGTTCTCCAGGTAGGCTACAAACTGCTGCTTTGAGGGATAAATAGGGTAGTCTGCAGGGAAAGGCACAAGGGGAAGCTCACAGAACTGCCGTGGAAGATGAAGGCTGAGACGGTCATATGTCTTGAGCTGCCAAAGTGAAGCTATGCAGTTGAAGCGCTCGAGAATAAGGCTGTCCACCCCCTTCTCCTTGAGACATGCAGCGACGGCGAGCCCTGATGGTCCTGCACCCACGATAATTGGCCCGGGAACCCAGATACATCGCTCGGAGCGAGCAGCATCTGCACCCCTCTCTTTGCAGAAAGCTTCAACAGGTTGGCGGCAGTTTTTGCTGAAATAGGTTTGGAAGATTGGATCGTGGGTTCTCTTGCCCTCACTTTCACTCCAACGGTCCATGCACGTAGGTAGGCTTCTAATGGTGTTTCCTCGATCTAGCTAATGGTGTTGGCTTCAATCTCAACTTTGTTGTACATGAATGCATGCACGACAGAAAAAAGATGAAAGAAGAGATATGCTGTATCTCAAGAAGTGTTGGTGCAGATGTGAATGATGATATATAAGAATCCTGTGTTTTGCGGAGGTAGGTGCTTGGAGTAATCTAGTGGTACTAGACTTCGTAGTTTAAGTTTAGAAGACAAGAGGGAAAAAGAAACAAAGTAGAGAGGAAGTTCTGAGGGTGGGGCTGTCTTCTATAGTTCTATGCCCAGCTTTGAATGCGTGCCCTAGCTTAGTTACTCTCTCCCGTTCGTAAAAACAAGTTGTTTTAGAATACGTGTAGTAAAATTTTGAAAACTTTGGTTATCGATATCCTTTTAAATATTAAGATTAGATATATAAAAACCATGTGTAAATTCATTTAAAAAAGTACTTTCATAATATTATAATTTTGTTAGGTTTTACAAATAATTACAATAGTAATTAGTAATCAAAGTTGTATTTTGAGAACCATATCGATGTCCAAAGCTACTTGTTTTTTTGAATTCGGAGCGATTCTTTTGCACTTAGCCATGTAGACACTAGGCACTCTCTTGATTTTTAGTGAAAGACACTTGACGGACGTGTGGCAAGGTCTAAACAAAAGAGAGCATTCATAGGAGTATAGGACATGAGAGCCTATTAGTAGTGAACATAGTTTAATCACTAAACTGTACATGACGCATAATCCTCAGTGAGCTGATATATCACCATGACTCATGAGAAGACACTTTTTTCATGACGAGAGGAATTAAGTACAGAGTTGCGACTTAATTGTACAAGCTAAGTTGGTTAAAGCAAGATTTATAAAAAAGGAGAGAAGTGTATACATTAGCTAAAGCAACTACAAGAGACCTAGCATGCCATGATTTATTCTTCCCTATCTAATGCTCCAGCAATGAGCAAATGCAGTTCAAAAGGAATAATTCTCAGGAACCTACAAGTTAAAATGTAACTTCAGCTTGCTACTACGTTATGAAATGCGTGTGCTGTTCTTAAAGCTAGCCCTACGATAATAAGACTGTTCACCTGCAAAAGATCTTGCATCCATGAACCATAACATCGATAAGTTTCTGGGGGCAAATATAGCTCCATCCGTGTCTAGTAAGTGTTACATGCACACACGAATCCTTTTTTTCCGTGTCGATGCGCATCGGACACCCGCGACACGCATTGGACACTCCCAGGTATAGGAGGATGAGACTAGATGAGGAAAAGCCACACTAGCTCGACATCCCCTGTTTCGTGACCATGGCTAGGCAAAGGAAAGCTAAAGGAAGACTGGAAGAAAGAAAGAATGGCTGGTCGCCTTGGCTGCCATGACTCTGGAGGGAGAAGAACAGAAGAAGGGAAGGCTTCAAAGGGAAGAAATAATGGGGAGGAAGAGATGCTAGGGATGGGACATGCCCACGTGAGTTTGGAAGAGGAAAGTACTACCATTGTTTTGTTTACTGTTTTTCCACATCACATGTTACACCAAGCAACCATATCAAAGCAACATGTGGATTTTTTTTTTTGTGCATCAAACCCTCCCAACTTCAGTGATAATAGACTATTTGAACATTTATAAGTATTATATTAATATATAGTGCTTGAATCCCCCAATTCTATTTTTTTTCAAGTTCCCCGGACATAAGAATCTGTGTCAGATTCCGATTCCCATGTCCGTGTCCAGGCAACACTGTCTAGCACCATGAAAATCTCCAGCAAAGAACGATTTAGGAGACAGATTCTTTGAATTGGGGCGCTAACTGGCAGAACCTCATAAAATCGGAAATTTTGGAGTTGAACTTTTCCAATGATTGTTCATGGAGCCATCTTGCTTCTAACACAATACCCATTCGGAGGCATTATTAGACCTAAACAGTAGCCAGCCATCAGCACTTCATGTTGAACCCATCAACGTGGCACCGCACCTGACAAATGACCTCTATAGACCAAATGACCAAGTGTTGTACCTAATTTGTTTTTTTGCATTCAGAAGATCCCTACACAAAAGTAGTGCCGTCCCCAACATCTCTCCATGGTAGGGCCTAACAATTTGAAATGTCAACTCCAAACAAACAAAAAAGGATGTCCAGAATTGGCATTGCACTTAAATTAACCCCAAGTTCTACTGAAATGAACATACATTTGCCAAGAACAAGAATAATCTAAATGCAATGATGCAGGGATGACTATTTCAAGCAAGTTCAGCATTCCAAAAAAATAAGATATCCTCAACTTCTTACCGCCTTGGCCCTCTGCTAACTTGCTTTGCACCTCACCTACCTTTATGCAGCGTACCCAGCTCTGTAATTGGAGTAGAGGCAATATGGACCGCGGGTAACACCAGATGGGAAGTTATAGGGGGCAAGAAAAGCATTTTCTGTAGCTGGCCATACAGGTTGATCACAGCTATAAAGGTAGAAGAGAACCAAAAAACAGGGCCAGGTGTGCAGCAGGACTAAAACAAATGCTGCAGCAGTTCTTATGGGGGCAGCACTGATGTGGTGTGATCTGTGCAGCAATGTAGCAATCAAAACGGGTTCATTATTCACCCAACTTCCTAAATTCTCCTCTTACTGACAGGCAGACCACACAGATTTGTTCTATGTTGCTAGCATTACGAAGAGATGCATGCTAAACATACATCAAAGCTCTCACAAAACCTGGTTCTCCCTGGGAAACCGAACACCCACCTGCTGTGGGGCACCAGAAAATGGGAAATCCAACAACTAGCCTCCTCAGTGGGTGCAAGCAAATCGTGGCCCTTTGTGCCCTGAACAAGAACAGCAGCCTGCCCTGGTGCCAATCAGACCCAAATCACTGCTGCTGCACACTCAGCACAACAAGGATCCACCTTCCAATGATGGAGGATCCTGAGCTCGTGCCTGCTATTCTCCCAATATACTTCTGGATTCCCACTGGATTCCTCTTTAGCCACCCCACTACCGTACATTGCAATATCTTGAACCATCGCTTTTCAGGATTCTTACAGTCACAGCACTCCAGAATACTATTTCCTTTATTTCGGTGAATGGACAGCTCCAACGTACCCTTTCGGTAATAGTATACAGTCCTTTCACATGCCATGGATCCGAGTCTCAGAACCAGCATTCTTGCGATTAGTACGAGAGGACGTGACCTGGAGAAGTATATCCCTCCGATGAGAGGTCATGGTTGAGACAACGGAAGACTCGTGCTGCAAGTAGTGGCAAGGACCGGTGTACATTACATTTCTTTCCAAAGAGCCCCCAGAGAGTTTTGGAATCCACTAGTGCAATGGCCTTGCTAAACTAACTGTTGAATTTCAGGAATAGTTGTATATCTCTTGAGACCCCACACTCTTTCTCGACTTGCACACGACTTAGACTTTTATTGAACTCTAATACTGATTCTCCAACATTCCCCCTCAAGATGAATATGAGATAACAATCATGATCATCTTATTACATATTACAATACCATTACTAGACTTTACCAAATCTACCATCGTCTTTATAGCTAATATTATCACAAAGACCAAAAAGTTGCTCACTACCGATACAACCAGGGACGTCACAAAATCTATTTTCACTAGCTACCAGTTGCCCCAACCTCAACCTCCTCCTCTACCCATATGCCCCGAGCCACCACCGGCCTCCACCACCTCTGCCCACATGCCCCCAATCTTGGCCTCCACCACCTCGACCTCTGCCACAAACCATTACGCTTGACTCCAATCCCAATACTTTTCTCCCTTCTGCCACTTCTCCGACTGTGTTGATTTATCCTCTACAATGGTTGCATTGGCCCTGGAGCCATCTCTTCCTCTTCCTATACCTCCACCTTGACCTCCTTCAGTAGATCTATTATTACCTCCACCTTGACCTCCTTCAGCAGATCTATTATTTCCTCCACCACCTCTACTAGGGTGAGATGCCCCACACTTGTAACACTCGGTCCTCCTTGCAAAGTTCAAGTTGCCGCATCTCGCATTACAACAAATCCAATCACCCTCATGATCTCTAGTTCGTGAGAGAGGACATGCCCAACTCAGGAGTCCTATTTGCTTACAGTTGTAACACTCTCGGTCATCAGCTATGACGAACGCTGACCTTATAGGGTTGCTACCCACCATCACTCTCTGTCGAGTTTCCTCAACAACCATAGCTGAAATAGCATCCTCCATAGTTAGCAATGCCACCTGATGACATATTGAAGCCCTCCTGCTCTCAAACTTAGGGTTCAAACCTTTCAAGAAGTAACACTCCTACGTTGCAACCACGCCTTACCAAACTCAATATCACCAACACACGTCAGCTGCAGTGGATCATATTGACCCAAATCGCCACAACTGCTGCAACTCACTGGCATATTCTTGAACAGTGTTCCCCCTGTTTCACAGCATCTACCTTGCCCTGAATCTCCGCCATCATCATTACATTGCCAGCCTCGGAGCGCACATTCCCCCAACATCTTCTATATCACTGTTGCACTTGGGATCGCCTCCACCATCGTAGCAATGAATGGGGACACCGAAGTCAACAACCATGCCACCACCACGGAGTTGGTGGTGTTCCACACACTCCAATCAGTATCCCCTTTGTCTGCCAGCTCGACATAGGTCTCTTGCATATAGTGCTTTACCCCATTCGTCTTCAAAATGATCTGAGCTCTTCTAGACCAACTTAGGTAATTCTTGCTCCCTTCCAACTTTACACCATTCAACATTAGCTCTACCTTTAATTCGGATGACCCCGCAAGAACCCTCGAACCTATCAAACCCATCGCGATAAGGTCCTGCAATATACCTCTCATCTCACCTTTTCTAACCAAAGAGGATTATGCACTTGCCCCATCCATGGTCACAATACTCTTCTTTGCAGCTTCTTCCTCAGCCTTTCTCGAAGTTTCGATCTCCTCAGGAGTCATCTTGTCAAACAACTGGAGCAATGCCAATCAACAAGCTATGTCACACGTATCTTCCATGCCACGAAGTGATGTGTCGATCGAACGAGTGAGAAAGCCTCTCCTCGTGAGTGACCTACTCCGGGCGCTCTGGTGGAGGACGGGTGAGTCTGGTGCGCGACCGTGGTACATACCATTCGATGTACTCACGGTATGTCCGAACGTCGTACGGTCATTGCTCCGGTAGAACCTCATTGTGCGCCGTCTTTGTCCAAGCCACCGTCCACTCATGCTGGACTGCCTGCCAATCCTCAAAATGTCGGCCCGCCCGAGATTGGCTACATTCGAGAAGGATTTATGTGAGAAGAGTGGATATAGGTATAAACTATAAATATTACTCGGGTGGAATTGGACTCACAAGTGGACAGCTCGCTCCAGCATCCTCCCATCGGGAGGGGGTACAACCTAGTAGAGATCGAACCGTCGCATTACGTGCTGCGGCGCATAAGGCTCCACCATGCTTATTAAGGCGTCGCTTAAGTGTCATCTAAGCGGTTAGGCAATCCCGGGGTGTCAAGACGTCGCCCCCGCCTTGCGTCCTCTGCTCGAGCCTTCGGTGGAGAGGGAGGTAGAAGGAGAGAAGAGAGGAGCCAGGAGCACACCTGGATCTTGGAGTTCGTCGACAAGGTGCCTCCTCGCACGATCTGCATCGGCTGTGGATCCTCCTCCACCAGGAGCCGCGCTGGATCGGGCACCTGAAGTGCGGCCTCGTCTTCACCACTCGGCGCCGCCGACGTCTTGTCTCCGGATCTTCGCCGTCGGGGTACTCCACCGCCTCGTGCGTGTCGTCTTGTCTCTGGATCTGCGCCGCCGGGGTACTCTGCCGCCCGTGGGTGTCTTCCTCCGCTTGGAGCTCGCTCGATTGCTCGGATCTGCACCACCGAGGTAGGGAAGGGAAAGAGGACGAGAGAGATCGAGGGTAGGGAAGCTTCGGACGGGAGAGGAGGCCGGGTCGCGCGGCTCCTCCCTATTTCCCCGTCGCCGTCGCGCCTCCAACCCTCCCCGTCGCCATCACCCTCCTCTGCTCCCTCTACCTCTCCCTCTCCCTGTCATGGCGGTGGTGTGGTGTGCGTGTTATGGCTGTGTGTGGCTATGGTGTGGTGTGCGTGTGATGGATGTGTGGCTGTGGTGTGGTGTGCGTGTTATGGCTGTGTGTGGCTATGGTGTGGTGTGCGTGTGATGGATGTGTGGCTGTGGTGTGGTGTGCGTGTGATGGATGTGTGGCTGTGGTGTGGTGTGGATGTGTGGTGTGTGGTGTGTGATGTGTTGTGGTGTTTGGTGTGTTGTGTGTGTGCTGTGGTGTGGTGTGTGCAATGTGTGCATCACATGAACAGTAATTACTAATTAGTATTAGTAGTAGTAGCACTGTAGCAGTGCAGTGTGATTAATAAATAGTAGTAGCAGTGGCAGACTGGTAATTAGGAATTAGCATTGTAGCAATCACTCAATTAGGCAATTAGCATGTAACATATGTGCTGCTAAAATACTCATTTTATTTGCTGCCTTAGCGCCTTAGGATGTGTGTAAGGCGTCGCCGCCTCGCCCCTCGACGCTTAAAAGGTGTGAGGGGGTGGGTCGCCTCATCTTACTACCTTAATAACCATGGTCTCCACCATATAGAAAAACACAAGGTGACAGGTCGTCGCACATAATCTGGCATCCTGCGTGCATTGCACAGACAGTCCGTGCGGCGCTACCATGTTCATAAAATGTGGGTTCCATAGAGACCATATGATGATGTCATCGTGTAATGACTCGAACTCATTGTCGAACACAGGGTAGCACCTCGTCAGTCTGTCTCTGGCACAGCGTAACTTGGCAGTAGTCCACCGGGTGCCCATAGTGGGCCCGTCTATGGGGTCGTTCAACTAAGGGTACGGGTGCACTGCATTCCGGATGGTGGGCTGCCCAACAGGGAAGTAATCCCAACTCCACAGTTGTAGGAGCACATAGCAGACAGCAAGGACCGGTTTCAAATCGATGTCACGCCGCGAAACGTCACACAAGCCCCTGTATGTGGCTCAAAGGACGGCTGATCCGAAGCTGTAATGGGGCATCACCCCAGGCTCCACATCAGCCAAAGACTCGGCGATGCGAACGAAGCTGTGGTACACCCAATTGCCCTTTGTGGTGGGAAACAAGGCACAATTGAAAAGATGAAGAAGGTCAGTGACGAGGTGTGTCCTAACAATTTCGTCATGTGCATTCGTCGGGCATTGATTGAAATTCCTCAACCATGTCCGAGGGACACCACGAGCCCTGTATGGGATAGCTATGCTGAACCGATGCGCCAACAGGGCCTTCCAATCCGCCAGCAGACGGGTTGGAACAAGTGGCTCTCCTGTGATCAGGAGACCAGTCAAGGAGACATCATGGAGAGTGACCGTCATCTCCTCCCACCGAAAGTGGAAGGTGTGTGTTTCGAGTCTCCATCTGTCGACAAGTGCAGACATGAGACTACCGTCCAGGGTGAAGTAGCATTTGACCTAGAGTATCCTCGCAAAGGCCAACAAGCCCATGTCTTGAAGGATTTGGACGTAGCGAGCGTCTTGGTCCCAGTAATGCTTCTCCGACCGAAGCACGAGGGGTGGAGGACCATCCACGTCCTTGGTGGTTCACAACTTGCTCCGGTGATGTTCGTCGTAGAACGGTTCTAGTAGCTCCGGTAGAGGCATGACTTGCAAGAGATGAAAGACACAAATTATTAATGAATAAATTAATAATTACTAAGTTAGTTATGACCAAATTATTTACAACTAATTAATTAGCACAAATTAATTACGAAGAAACAATTACGACTAAATAATGACAACTAAATTAATTATGACTTAATTAATTATGAGAAATTAACTACGACTAAATTAATTATAACTTAATTAATTATGAGTAATTAACTACGACTAATTTAATTATGACTAATTAACGATAACTAATTAATTGCGACTAATTAACTAACACTACTTAATTATAGCTAATTAATTGATAATTAATTAACTATAGCACGAATAATCATGTAAGATTAATTTAATTACGACTAATTGAATTAATCTATTTAACTACGACTAATTAGGACATAATTAGTTGTGACTAATTAATGACAACTAATTAACTAAGACAAAATTAATTACGACTAAATGGTAATGACTAAATTAATTACGCATAATTAACTACGACTAATTAACCATGACTAATTAACTACAACTAAATTAATTACGACTAATTAACTATGACTAATTAACTACAACTAATTAACTACACAGTTAATAAAGAAAATGCATATGACAAAAAATTACCTGCTCCTGATGTCGAACGTTCTGTACTAATATGATAGCTAGTGACTGCTTTAATCTCTAAACAATCCTTAATCGTCAACGAAATCGAAACTCTCTTCTCTTTGTCTCTCTTCGTCGAGCGAGGATGAGAATGAGACATGGCGTAAGGGGGGAGTCCGACCGCCCCCAGGGCACCGAATGGTGACGTGGTGTGAGGAGGCTCACCGTGCCCCAGGGCACGACCAAGGAAGCTTCGGCCCCAGGGGCACGGTTTTGGACGCATGGCGCAAGGGGGGAGTCCGACCGCCCCGGGCAAGGTGGAGGGCAAGTCCGGCCCCCTAGGGGCTTGATTTGGGCACGTGTCGCGCACCAGTTTGTCTGTTGTGCCATTTTTGGCTACGGCCGGGAGGGAGCCATTTTTGTTAATCCCTCCACTAACAGTGCTATAACAGCCAAAAACTCGTGCTAAACTTCTAATGTTGAGGCTACTCAGAACAGTCCCGGGATGTATTGATCTATCACTCTTGTTCAAGTGGTGCTGTTTTGATCACTATATACGTAAAACTTCACTTTTTCATGTTTAGTACTTGGCTACTTGTTGCATTATCATTGAAGTTGTGTTGTAAATACGAAATATACATGTACCTTAGTATCATCATCAACTATGTAATTTGGGTATCTATGCAGCTATATTATCCTCACTCATCTTTAAAAAATATGTTGCTAAATTGATAGTTTTTTCTTTCTTTTACAGGCCATGGCTGCTCTTACTACATCCAAAGAGGCTTATCGAAATACCATGAGACTAAGCTTGTTGTAGAAAATATATATCCATGAGAGTTATGGTGTTAACGCTGGATGGGCCTTTGTATGCTTTATGTTGTGTTGAACTTAGATGATGTATCAATGAAAATGAAATAAGTTTTCATATATATGTGGATGAATCTTATGATACAATGTGATTTTATTGTTTATAATTCCCCTTTTTCCTGACGGTGTAACCAACAGGGAAACAAACATTTTCCTGTCAGGAAACCGTCGAAAAATAGGTATAGCCCAAACTGGACGACAGTAAGTTTTCCTGTCGGTAAACTACTCTTGACACATATTGTCTGACAGTTACCTGTTAGGACAAAAAAATTCCCGATAATTTTACCCATTTTCATGACGTATTTAAACCGTCGCGATTGGTTCGTTCTCTAGTAGTGAAGCTCTGAAAGGTTAAGTAGTTCCATGAATAGTTTAAGCCATGTTGAGGAGACAAAGCAAACTAACTGGATCTGAAAAAGGATAGATGTTTCAGGGAAAGCTGCCCTAATCTATCTCTTGGAACAAGTATGAAAGCTACTAAAGTTCCTTATTTCTTAGTCAAACTGTATTTATAATTGCAAGATTGTTGTCCATGCGTAAGATCATGCGTGAGCATCATAATTTGGGCATCTCCATTTTTGGCCGTCATTGAAACAATATGGTAAGATAAGTGAAGAACCATATTCCATATTGTGTACTTTTTTTTTCCTTTCGCAAAAGGGTATATGACATATAGTTTGCATTTTTCAAATACCAACGTATACTCATTTTTAGCTCAAAATGAAGTTCTGACAACTATGATATCAATAAAAAATTGCTAAAAAACCTATGTTTTTATTCCAAACCATGCTCAAACTTGAATACTTTTGCATGCTTCATCGTAATCATCCACGTCTTAGAAAATGTGAAGTAACTTTACCTTCTTAAAAAAGGTATATGCAAAATATTTATACTTGATTGACAGTAGTCAGCTTACAGATATACATACTCAGTAAGTATATCAAGATTAGGAGATAGCACATGAGCAGTCCAAAAACTCTTTGAGAAAACCAAATATGTGTAATAATATAATGATCTTTATTAGGTAGGTCCTAGGTACAGTATTCCCTTGAGGATAGCGAGTAGAAATGATTGTTCATGGTTTATGCGAGTGCAGTGCATTTAAAATAATTAAATACCAATCACGAACAAGTTCAATTTGTGGAAAGAAAAGAGAAAAGCTGGCTATTCTGGCATTGTTGTGCGTGTTTCATGGAATATAATTCCACAACATATATAAGTACCATAAAGGCTAAAGCAATCATGGACCAGATTCGAGGAGAGTGTCAAACCTAAAAAACATCAAGATGTGCTTGTGCATCAGAGGTAAATTAATTTCATAATTTAAAATTTTGATTGCACGCTCATCAAAGATACAAGTCATTACATTAAGTCAGCAATCTCACTTGACAGAGTGAATTTTAACACAAGAACTTAATGTTTATTCCCAAGTTGATAGTATTAAGTTTGGATTTTGGAAGCGGTTGACATAAATTTTATGTATAAATCAATGACCTGGAGAATAGCTACTGTAAATTCTATGCAATATTTCAATAGTCCCACCAGACAGCAGAGCAGCTTTTCATGGACAATGCATAAATGGACTATTGCTTATATCATAACACCCTTACAGTCATCTACTGCATAACAAATGGGTGCGAGACATTTCCACAGGACCTCCTATTCTCAACATGTTTTATCTTATTATCGAACATTTAATACTCGATTCAAGCACCCGGTAAATCAAGCATGGAAAAGAAAATAAATGCATGTGGTGCCAGACTCCGTTTCGATTATTATAAAAAAAGAGCTAAAAGAGTAGTAAATTTGCAATGTCACATCTCACCCCAACATATCTAATAAACAATTTGTCCATGTTTTGTACCACAAATTAGTAAGTTCAGCACAGCAAAATCATAGCATTAGCACGTACAACTGTTCCGTAACCAGTTGAGGAACCGGCAATGAGTAGGGATGTCAGCAGGCCTGCATGTTGCAGGGATCCCTTAGTTCTGTACATCTAGACATCGGTGGTTTCGTCCAACATTTTCTATTCTAGTATGACACGTCCTTCACGAATCACAGTACCACCACTTCCTCCAAAACGATAGGAGGATGCTTTGAATCAAATTCCCATCAGCACAACGATCGTACATGCACAAAATTCCACCTTCTGGAAGCTAACCCACCATATATGCCAAAAATTACTCGAACTTTTCACGCGGCTGGATTAATGGAACAGGAAAGTCTCCGCACTAATCCTGCCCGATCTAGCCGCCCCGAACTACTTGATTTTTTCTCTCTCACGATCACAGCAACCAAAGCGCATTAGTACTCAAAATTCCAGCCGTATTAGACACCGAATCATCTACTACGATATCTAGCAAGAGGAGATTTCAAGTTTCGGGGACTTACCTCCTCGGTAGGATCGGAGCATATTCGGAACCCTAGCCTCTCGGGCCCCGATAGCGATAGCGATCGCGATCAGCCCCGCACCCGCAAGCGCTGGACTCCGGGAGCCTCCGATCGCGTGAAGCCCTGATCAGATTCAGGCGCCATTACGATCGGAAGCCTTCAATTCTACGCTTCGGGAGACGGCTATTTTCCCCTCTTTTGGGGAGATGGCTGGCTGGTGATGAGCTCCTCGCCTCCCGCCCAAACTAGTAGCGTCAGACAGAGAGGCATCTCGTTGCGCTTTCTGACTTGTTATATATGGGCTGGGAATTGGGAGTAATAGTGTTAGGAAGCCCATGGGCCTAGGAGCATTACGTTTTATTTATTTATTTCCTTAGAAAATGTAAAATTTGATGCGGGTATAACAAATGATAAATCAGTTTTGCTAATTTTCAGTTGTATAAACTTTTCTTATCCATCAACCATCTACAATTGCACAATACTAAGTCTAAAATTGCAGTTCTAAGTTATGTGCAATTTTAGCACATTTTTAATGTAACTTTTAGTACTATTTTTTTTGTATTTAAAGGGTTTACCTAAATTTACTTTTGTCTAGTTTAGATTTTTTTTTTTTGTATTTGTAAGGTTCACTTACATTTTACTTTTATCTAGTTTAGAAATTTTTTTATTTCAACACAAAAACTTATGATATCCATTGAATCAAAATTCTACGATTAAGAGCATAGATGCTCCCATGATAAATCTGTACTTATACCTATACGAACTAAGCAGTATACCCGGCAGTTATTATATGGGCTTTTACTCAGCATTTCGGTCGTTTTTCGAAAGCACTTTCTTTCTCTATTCGTGCGTACTCAGTATATCGTTGGTATCCTTTTTTCCTTAGGGGCATATCACTCTTTACCAAAAAAAAGACTATCGCTGCTTCGCGGTTTCGGCACCGAGACACCGATGCACGCGTGGGGCAATGGCAAATCAAAAGCACCCCATTGCCCCATTGCTAGGGACATTACATCCCAGGCAACAGAACAGCGTAGCATGCGCTGCCGGCCAGCCTACCCAACCACAGCCCACCTGCAACAGCCTGAATCATTGCGGGAACAGAGTGATAATTTAGGTTGTGGTAACACAATCAGAAGAGAAGAGGCCAACTGGACAGGCTTCGAATTTTCTTGATAGATTGATGCGTGGTACAAAGTACAGACTGGGAAATGCTACAACCGAAAGAGATGAAGCTATGCATATCCCGAAATGTATCGATGTATCGTGCATAGTACACACTGAGAGTGGTATACGATTGAAAGAGACGAAGTCGTACAAACTTCGAAATTATTTGGATGCACTGATATATATATATTTGAAAGACAGGCATCCGTTTTGTGTTTCTTTTAGAGAGATGCAGCCTATAATTAAATTTCGAATTTCGTCGCAAAAAAAAAAAATCGAATTTTCCTGATGGCCCGATGCATGGTACAGAACTGGACCGTACGATCACCCATTCTTTCTTTACGCTCGTAGTAGTACAGGGCTAGAGGCGAGGCTCCGTACTCATACCTAGTGCCTGGCAGATAAATCACGTCGTGTCCCATAAAAACCGGTGGCTGTGATGTAGTGTAGGAGTACTACTGCACCATCCTTCTCTTTCACCAAAGATGGGTCAGTATACATCCTAAGATTCCAAACTTCAGAGATCTTTAGTCGTTTTTTTTTTTTTAAAAAAAAGAATATCCCAGTTTTAATTAAAAAACTAATAGCTAGTTTTAGAAATCAAAAATCACAACTCACACAAACTGGGGGTTACCAGTTCAGCCAAGCAACAACACCAAACTTACAAGCCAAACAGAAAATTAACAGAAGATCTGAAGCTAAAACAAGAGCTCCTCGTATATTCCACAGCTAAAATCTAATTCCAGAATCAAAGTGCATGTAATGCGTATAAGCTTTTCAACCATTCTTCCACCATATTGATCACCTTGTCCGGTTCTCCCCGATCTTCTTCTCCGATGAGAATATGCCACTTCTACAAGCAAGATATAGATTTGAATATAGTTTTAGTCGGATGATTGGGAAAGATCTTCTCCATTGTTATTCGATTTCTGATTTTTCAGAGCGTCCACGTCACAGCTGCAAAACTAAATAAGCAAACGTGGTAATCGTTAGCACCCCCAGTATCTAACCAATATTGATGGAACTCATCAAGAGAATCAGAGATCTTCTCCCACGTCAAGCATTCCTTGACACAAGGCCACACAAACTTGGCTAGAACACAATTGAAGAAAATACGATCAGTATCCTCTTTTACCCTACACAAACAACAAGTTTCACCCACTTTTCAATTCCTAATTTTGAGCTGAGCTGCTGTCTGGAGTCTGTCTTGGAAAGACAACCAGAGATATTTTTTTCACTTTTAGCGAAATTCTACTTTTCCACAGCTTCTGATTTCTCCTAAGAATGACCCCCCAAGATCAGTGTCTATATAAAGATTTTACTGAGAAATTTCCATGATTCTCTAGACATCACACCACTTTATCCCTATCATGGTTAAGCCTCACCCATTTTAAGTATTTTACAGATGCTTTCCAAGATCTTCCTCCTCCTTACTAAATTGTCTATTAAAGGTGATATTCCACTCTTCATTCTCAGAACTATCTACTACTCTCACATCCGGATTCGAACTAATATTAAATAGTCTAGCAAATTTAACTTTCAATGAGCAATTATCGAACCCAACATCTTTCCAAAACAAAGTATCTTTACCATTCCCAAGAGATCTCTGGTCGATCGTCTCTTGGGACTTCCAGAAAACCTATCTCGCTGCCTCTCATGCTTAATCCTTTTAATGCCTTCTTTAATCGATATAGTCAAGCCAAATTAATCGCACGTCCCCCCAAAAAAAAGAGAAGAGTTCATCATGGACTTCAGACTTTGGAGTGTTGCACCACACGCAAAGTGAAAAGGGTTGTGCTGTTCAGCTGTTGCCTATCAGCTTAGTCCAATGACAACTCGAGTAGCACAATCCTTCCTATGGATCTCTTTGTACGTATGGCTTTGGATTGACGCAAATATTTACAGTCTTAATTAGTAACCTTTTTTATCCAAGAAAAAAATAGGAATCAATGCGCGTCAAATAAATGTGCAATTGCAAAACAACACCAAGTTCCATGTGAAAATGCTGCATGTACTGCTGTTTAGCTTAACTAGTCTGATCTCAGCACTGTTACCATGCATGATTAGATTAACTTTCTTACGTACAGCACAACTTACTTACCATGATTTCTTCAGCGTACAGTATACGTACTACAGGTACATTAATTTAGTAGTAATAGCTAATCAGCGTGAGGTCGTTGTGCTGCTTATTAAAAAGATAAAGTTGGCTATAGGACATTCTAATTTTGTGGTATTTGTCGTGAAAATTCGTATCGAAAACACTAAGCTATTAAAATATAATTTGCAGTTTTCAGCTGAGTTAGGGGACAGGGTCAGCGAAATGTCCTGCATCCTTCCCTTCTTCTTCGTCTTTCCTTCTCCATGCTGTCTCTCTCTCTCTCTCCCAACTCCTCTCTCTTATCAATTTTCTTCTCCCTCACACAAATCTGGCGACCTTTTTCTTCTCAGATCCGGCACTATTCCCTGTACCCTCCCCCTTCCCCGTCAAATCCACCCTCCATGGATTGCTGCCTCCGCTCCCCGACGACACCCCGCCAACTGCATGCTCGAGTTCCTCCACCGCCGTCGCGCGCCCCTACGCGTACAGGACCATTGCCGCGGCCTTCTTGCCGCGCGCGCCGCCGGACACCAGGAGGGATACCAGTAAGCGTAGTCGTGCTGCTTAACTAAGCTACGGATACGGAGCACTAGTTAAAATTAAAAAGCGACATCTACAGCAGCTGCAGGGGAGAAGGACAAGGGCGGTGGTTCGTTAAATGGCTGTCGCTACGTACGTACGTGCATACAACTCATGCTCACGATCGAGAACACACATACACACACACACGAAGAAGAGACAAACTGAGTACTTATTTACACGCGTAGCTAGCTTAGCTTAGCTACAACAATAATTAGCATGTTTTTCCTCCATTACCTAATCCTAGATTCTCTCTAGCTTAGCTCACGATCTAGTTTCCTCCATTACCTAATCCGAGATTCTCTCTAGCTTAGCTACTACACTTGTGTGTTTTTCCCTTGCTACATTGGGATAAGAGACGCTATGCAATGATGCAAGGGATCACCGTGCATGTGTTGAATTGGGTGTGTCGATCATTTCGATATGGGATTGAGGACGGTGAGCTTCGTCCCCGGTTCCTTCCGCCGACAAAAAGAGCAAATTCGCCCCGCCGGCCAGCGGCCAGCTGCTCGCCTGCGCGCGGCGGAATCTTAATTTGTCGGGCGTTTAGTTGGCGCTTGGCGAGACATGCATCCACACCCACCATTTCCAAGGCAACAGTTCCTAGTAGTACAAAGTTTAGGCCGTGTTTAGCTGTTCCCACAGCTGTAGACATGCATATTATAATCCTAGTTTGACGCGAGTGAGGCTGCCGTTTCACATGGTTGATGCCTTCACGGTGTATACCCCGTTAGTTAGTACATGTCCGCTGTTAATTCGGTACACAGGAATTTAATAAGTAATAGTTCAATTCTCGTAGTGATAAAATTTTTTTACACATTCCAAATAAGACTTAGATGTTTGGTGTGTGAACTGTGAAGTGCGATTCCTAATTCTTACAATCTGTTTGACACGTAAAGATAATTTTGCATAAATTCTATGCAACTCTGGTATACGAATATCATGAAAGCTCAACGGGGCATGCCTATGCCTTTGGAGACAGGCATATGAATCTCATATGAGCATTAGAGTAAATCAATCTCTCTCTCTCTCTTAAACACTATAGAGTATATTAGTTTCTTCGCACCAGGAGCTTTTAAAAAATAATGGAGATGTAGAAACTTCGCACCCAGGAGCTAACGGGTTTATTTTCGGACATGTGATCGTGCACCTTTGGAGGCTCTTTCTCAGTTGATCTGAGCATCGACAAGACGCGACGACATCGTGAATTCGTGGTATCCGGAGCCCGGGGCCAAAACATCACGTCGATCACGGAAAAAGCCATGCATGGACCATGCCATGCTTCGACACGTACTTTCAGCCCCAACCTTTTCCACGAACAACACAATCCAAAACTGCCACACTGCACCGATCGATCTGATCAGTTATTTCATACGCTGCGGTCGGGGATTCACCTGCACACTCTAGTCAGTCGACGCCACAGAAGCTTTAACCACCGGTATATCTGTTTACAAACTGTACACCGCGCCTACACAAGACGAGCCTACGACGGGGCAACAGCGCGCAGATTAGCACGCGCGACAAGACGCGACGAATTGGCAACATTCTGGGCTCTGACGAGGGCATCACGTCGGTCGGCAGCGGCCGCGCGGACCCGGGGGGGCCTCTCGGTGCGGTCACGTTGCGCAGAAAGGTCGATGAAAGCTAGCTAGTAATTAGTATATGCGTACAGGAGCATGGAATCCGACCTACAGTTCGCCGTCCGCCTGACCTGGCTGCTGCCTGTGACTGTGTGAGGGCGCGCGCGATCGTGGAGGCCCACGCTGCGGTTCGATCGGTCGACGCACGCGCGCCGGCGCGCGATCGAAGCGGTTTACAGTTCACGTCGCGGACGATCGATGTACCTGGTTCAATTGGCGCGATTCGATCGCCAACCCAACCGGCCGTTCCTATCTATCAAGCAATCGGACGTGGTCACCATTCACCAACCGCGCCAACCAGCGTGCACATGGCTGCTCCTAACTCGCGAGTCCTACTCCTTACCCAAGCAAGCAGTACGAAATATGAAACCAATATTTTCATCATGTATACGGGGAAGATCTCCGCTGTCTATTATTATACTAGTTAGCTGTCCGTGTGTTATAATAAAAAACTAAATTTACTACCAATTCTAAACTTCCAATTCATTTACTGCCAGTTCTCGAATTGATGATTTTTTTCCCATTTTGACACTCCAATCTTATAATTTTGATGTTCTAAACTTTCGATTTCGACTATAGTTTTACAAATGATAAAAAGTATATAATATTTAAAATTTGAATTTTTCGCAACCTTGTTGGCTATTTAGAAAACCTGAACTAACTAGGATTTTTTATATCAGGCAGAGTCCACCATCATCACCAGTGCTGGCATTCCAACTTTTGGCCAACGAACAATGGGAAACATTGACATTTGAGATGGATAGGATACATCAATTAGGGGAAGATAACCGCAATGTGTTATTCCATGGAACATCAATCTTTATACATACATTGAAGTGTGACTAAATGAACTAATGAATCTAATATGAAATCTCATGCATAGTAGCCAGCCAATTATGAAAGGCATCTAATATGAAAGGACGTTGCTACAGTACACTATGCTGTTAGGTGTGCTTCCGACGGTATAGCATCTAACCATAGGATTCAGATGTCCTAATCGCATGACAGTGCATCCTTTACTTCCCCATCTTCATCATCTGCGCACGCTGCAGCGCATCCGCCAGCTCCCCACGTGCTTCCCCCTGTCTCGCTCCTCCGCGCGTGTGATAGCGCGCCCGCCCCCTTCTTCCCTCGTCTGTCGTCCGCGCGCTCCCCCCATCTTCGCCTCCAGCTCCCCACGCGCCCCATCTTGCCCCCCGCCCCCGTACTCCCCCTTCACGTGTGTGCCATCTCGTTGTCGGCTTTCCCATGTGCTCTCCCCTTTGTCCTGCTCCGCGCACGCCATCTCGCTGCCGGCTTCCCCCCGTACTCCCCCTTCATCCTGCTCTGCACGTGCGCCATATCGTCGCTGGCTTCCTTTTGTCTGCTACTCCACCATGTCCCAGGTAAGTTTTTGATTTTTTTCCCCACACATTGTCTGCTGGTTTTTTGTTAAATGTAATATGTTCGACGAAATGCCTGGCTTAGATGCCTAAATTTGTTGATTCGTTTCGCCCTCCAAAACAGGCTAATATGACCTCGGCCGAGACTACTCTTGCACAAGACGATAGACCGGAATGGGCAAAGGGATGGAAACCCATGTGTTGGCAAGGAAATTTTCACTCAAGAAATGCTTGCACAAGATGAAGATACAGATTGTATCAGTTCACAACCTGCAAAACCATATGTTGGCCTGGAATTTTTGACCAAAGAAGAAGCAAAGAAATTTTACAATGATTATGTGCTTAGTTGAGGCTTCAGTACAAAGATTTCAAGTTGTACCAAGAGCCATGTTACAGGAGAGTACAACAGATATGAGTTCGCCTGCTTCTCTGGACGTGGCAGAAAAAATGATGAAACAAAAGCAAGTGCTAGCAGCTGTTCGCGAAGAGTAACAAGCTGCGCAAGTCTGATTGTAAGGCAAGGATGGTGGTTGTTAAGAGGAATGAGAAATGGGTGGTTACTATTGTTGAGCTGGATCACAACCACCCCCTTTGAGCCCCTCTGCACTTCGCTTTTTGAGGTTGCACAGACTCATCACCGGCAATGTGTACGCCCTTGTAGAGTTGCTCCACACAAACAATATGCCTATAAGGAGGGTGATGTCTGTCATGTTCAATCTGTACGGAAACATGAGAAACACCCCCCTCACAAAGAAAGACGTAAGTAACCTCCGGTAGGCTATGAGACTCAAGAATGAATACACTGACATGGTAGCAACGATTAAGTATTTTCAGGAGCTGCAAGCAGAAGACCCATCATGTTTTACAGTATGGAGTTGGATAGCAGTAACACAGTCAGCAGTGTCTTTTGGGTTGATGGATATTCAAAGGAAGCACACAAGAGATTTAGTGATTATGTTGTGTGTTCGACACAACGTACTACACAAACAAGTATCGACTCCCGTTTGCTCCCATTATTGGTGTTAGCAACTATAGACAGACTGTGCGGTTTGGGTATGCTTTTCTCAAGGATGAAACGATCACTACTACAAAAAGGCTAATACTGGACGTCTCATCACAGATGTTTGACCAAAATCGTCTGTATTAAATACAACCACAAACTGTTTTGGTTTAGCAACTATCTGTGTTACTGGCTGTGCTAAAAATCGTATGTGAAGAGGTAATATCACAAACAGTTCTGAACAAGAATCGTCTGTGATACTTCACGGACGGTTTTCAACATGAACTGTTTGTGACTTCCTGCCCTCATCACAGACGGTTTGTATTAAAAATTATCTGTGGTAATCTTATTTATTGCAGACCCGACCCTCACAGATCTATCTTAAATTCTAGCTTTGTTCTCGCTTCTGCTGCTGGAGGTGGGGCTTTGAGGCGATTTGGCGAAATGAGACTACAGTTTTGGGAAGAGAGATTGTAGATCTAGCTTGGTAATTTGTACTTGACTATCGATGGTCAGTACGTAATTTATTTATTGTATTATATTCTAGATCTAGCTTGGTAAAGAGAGAATTGAGGATGGTTTAGATCGGTAAAGAGAGAATTGAAGATGGTTCAGATATAGCTTTTTGTGTTATTTTACAAGTGTTGGTTTCTTGCCATCTGAAGTTGGGCATAGGCTATCTATACTGTGTTTGTGATGAACAACCTGACCCTAGGGTGCATTGTTGTTTTTTCAGTTCATTAGAAATATATATTTCAAATGACATATCAAAAGTTGTATCTATAGTATACTAATTAATTAATTCAATATTTTAACACCAAATTGTTATGTGTGTCGCGTAGATGGGCCGAAACTAGATGCACGCTGCAACCGTGTGAGTGAAGAGTACATTAATGGTGTGTCTGCTTTTACAAGAGATGTCGAGGAGGATATGTTGAATAAGGGGTGAAATATATGTAATGTCTATGCATTGACTGCGAGAATCTGAATATGTTTAAGAACCGAGCGCAGATCAAAGCACACTTGATTCGAACGGGTTTAAAAAATGGTTATACACGTTGGACCAGTCACGGTGAAGAGAAGATTATACAGGAAGGTAGTAATAACGATATCGCCGATGAAGTCAATGATATGCCGCTGGATGATGTCGATTGTGGTTCTGATTCGGATAGGTTGCACGATGACAATCTGGATCAGATGCTACAGATGCAGAAGGAAACTATGATGAGAGGGAGTACGTTAAATTCTGAGGCTTGATGGAGGACTCATAGAAACCTTTGTTCCCAGGCTGTAAGCCGGAATACACAAGGTTGTCATCCGTGCTTGAACTGCTGAAATTGAAGGCAAACAATGGTTAGTCCAACAAGAGTTTCACGGTGCTATTAGGTCTGTTAGCGGATATGCTTTTGGAGGGAAATGAGTTACTCAAAACCACCTACAAATCCAAGAAGGTTCTTTGTCCATTAGGAATGAAAGTAGAAAGAATACATACATATCCGAACGACTGTATCCTCTATTGTAACGAGTTTGCAAATATGCATGTATGTCCGGTGTGCAATGCATCCCGATAAAAGCGTAAGAATCAATCAGATGACATCGAGAGAATCGAGGTTAAGAAATGACATCCTGCTAAGGTGGTATGGTAGCTTCATGTAATTCCCTATTGGAAGTAGTTTTTTGCAAACCCAAAGGATACAAAACTGCTGCATTAGCACTCGGAGGAGCGTAAGAATGACGGAAAGCTAAGACTCCCTATTGATTCCTCCCAATGGAGAAACATCGATAGGAGGTTTGTAGACTTCGGTGCGGAACCGAGGAATATAAGGTTTGGATGAAGTACAGATGGAATGAATCTTTTCGGTAACATAAGCAGCCGACATAACATTTGGCTCGTGACTCTCTGTATCTACAACCTTCCTCCTTGGTTGTGTATAAAGAAGTATATTTTGCCATCGATACTTATCCAAAGGCCAAAGTAACATGAGAATGATATTGATGTGTACCTAGCACCATTGATGGAAGATCTAAAAATACTATGGATTGAAGGGGTACATGTTGGGATGTGTACAAACAAGGGAACTTCATTTTACGCTCCTTGTTATGCACCATAAATGATTATCATGCCCTTGCTAACTTGTCGGGCCAGAGTACAAAAGGGGCCAAAGCTTGTACTTACTGCTTAGATGATACCAAGGGTGTGTGGCTGAATCCCTCGCGCAAAACTATGTACATGCGTCACTGTAGGTTCCTTCGAAGGGCTCACCCATACCGCAGGATAAAGAAACAATTCGACGAAGAGAAGGATGACAGTTCAGCTCTAATGTATTTAAGCGGAAAAGCGGTCTATGATATGGTTAAGAATTTAGGTGTTGTGCTCGAAAAGGGACGTAAATCGAGGACCTGTGAGAAGAATATCTGGAAGAAGAGATCAATATTTTGGGACTTACCTTATTGGGAGCACTTAAAAGTTCACCATTGCATCGACGTCATACATGTAGAGAAGAATGTATGTGACAGCTTGACGTCATACATGTAGAGAAGAATGTATGTGACAGCTTGATTGGTCTCTTACTAAACATTCATGACAAAACAAAGGATGGTGTCAATGCACGATTTGACTTGGTTGATATGGACATCAGACCTGAGTTAGCACCAACAAAGACCGATAAAAGATGAACGTACCCCCCTGCTTGTTACACTCTATCCAAGGCCGAGAGAACTGAACTGTGCTAGTGCTTGCATGGTGTGAAAGTTTCGTCCGGTTAATCTGCCAACATGAAGAAATTTTTTTCGATGGAAGATTTGAAGTTAGTTGGCATGAAATCTCATGATTGTCATATGCTGATGACACAGATGCTCTCTGTTGTAATTAGAAATATTTTGCCGATTAAGGTTCGAGAGACAATCATGTGGTCGTGTTATTTCTTTAACACAATTGCTCAGAAGGCCATCGATTCCAAAGGACCAGATGCTCTGCAGGACAAGGTGGTGACGACTCTATGTGATCTTGAGATATATTTTGTTCCGTCATTTTTTGATATCATGGTTCATCTCATTGTTCACATTGTGAGAGAGATAAAGATGTGCAGACCCGTGTTCCTACGTAACATCACTACTACAGAAAACCTTATCACAGACGGTTCGGAACCGTCATCACAGACGGTTTTTGAACCGTCTGAATTTTTATGTCTGTGATAACAGCGGTTATCACGACGGTTTTCAACCGCTCGTGATAAGTTTAACACGACGGTTTTTAATAGAACCGTCGTGATACTTCATAATCGAGACGGCTCTAATAAAAACCGCGTCGTGATACTACATAATCACGCATGCTTTGAGCTAAGAACCGCTCAGGAGGCTTGCATATCACGAGCGGTTCTTGGTTTAAACCGTCAGTGATTACCTAGTATCACACACGGTTTTGAACAAAACCGTCGTGATATGTCCTTCCACTAACTAGTTTTTGTCGATTTTCACTAGCCTCGGGAATTGCTAGCCATGCCCTCTCAAAACAAACAAGCGTAAGCAATGACATCACAGATTATTGTTGACAACTCAAAGTGGTCATTTAACTCAAAATCAATTACAAGCGAATAAGTAGAAACAAATACATCACAGATTATTGTTGACAACTCAAAGTGTTCATTTAACTCAAAATCAATTAAAAAAGAATGTTTCAAGTATTGTCGCTAGAGTTACAAATTGAATTACAACTAGTCAAAGTGAGTTACAATATTGAATCAATTACAACTAGTCGACGACGTGAAACTCTCCGTCGGGTTAACGATTTCGACTTGATGAAGCTGCAGAGCAACCCTCGAACATGTGTGACCTCGTTCTTCTGGAGTGCTTTTAACTCTAGGTTCAAGTCCTGTCGCTAGCAAGAGTAAAGTAGTAAGAATATATATTTAAATTTATAATTAGAAAATAACTATAGCGAGATTGACCTACCTGGGGATCGTGTGTCGTGGAATTAATCAATAGCCGCATATGATGGCATACGAGAATGCGCATAGGTGATCTTGTTTTTCTTTGCAGACCTTTGCAAAAATGGATATACATATATAGGTACAATCGATTCGAGACGCAATATTTACTGAGTATGATATATTATTATTGTGTTGTATCGCGTCACGAAATCGCATCTTGTGGGTTAGTGTGGCGCTGTTCCTTGTATAAACCTCCTCGGCAACATAGCCGATGAATGCCCTACATGATTCCAAAAGTTATCCTCGTCCATTTCAAATGAAGGAAGACTACAATACAATTATGTGCGGAGGAAATGATCGTACCTTTCGAGTATTCCTTTAAGAAGGGTGAAGTCATGGTTTTGTTGAGTAGAGAATCAAGGTACAATACCATGTTCCTCTTTGGCACAATAATCACAAGAATCCAAAGGAACCTACTCATGTATGTCGCTATAGTCATAAACCTATATATGTTCAAACGAATTTTGTGTAGCAAGTAGTGAAGCACTTACTCGGTTGTACGGCACCATTATGTACTCCTTGCCGCTCGAGCAAGCAATCCCATTTTATGTAATTCTCGACGTAGGATGCGTCTTGGTTTATTGTTTGCTCGAGATCACGTCGGGTCGAGAAACCCACCGGTTCGTTGATTCGACGGGCACATTTCATAATGTATCATGCGTAAGGAATGAGTTGTGATATTTATCGCTATCACGTGAGTGTAGAAATTGATTGTACACACTTACGATGTCCAACATCATAGAAGTGAGGCGTCGAGGCGCTTAGGTTGTATAGGTCGAATAAGTCCTCGAAGCCCACGACAAAGTGGCCCGCCTCGTGATGAAAATGCTCGCTCCGTGATCCGGCGACGATTCCAAAGATGGCTCCTCCTCTTGGGTCTTGCGATGTACCACTCATGCAAAGATTGACAAGCTAGTCCCGAGCCGGTTAGTTCTTTGTCGAGACCAACGGATATCCAAGGGAGTATTGCCCGGCTTGGCGGCGCTGAATCTTCTTCGATATCGATTTGTTCGTAACGAGACGCTGCGGTACGCCTTCTCTCGGAGATGACTCGAGGACCGATATGGTGACACGCTTGTCTTGTCCCTTCGGCGTCTTCTCGACGGAACCGATGAGGCGGGCTTCGAAGCAAAGGCTAGGCGGACTCATCGAGGGTCCTATTGGAGAGGCGGCGGTCGTGACGATATCAGCGTCACTGCAGGTCGAGCGATGTCCTTCTTGGGCCATCGGATAAAAGTGTGCACGGCATCCCCTAGTGTTGTGATTTCTTCGTTCGGGAATTTCGGTAGGATGGCCATGAAATTGTCATGTACCATGTCCACCGCACTCGGCGTAACCTTGCGCCACCGGGCACCGTCTTTGCCTCGCTTCTTCCTGGTATGGATACACCATACCCGCCCGACCTCAATAGCAATCGACCCAACCATCCTCACTTGGAGCTTGCGGGCGTCGGCTCCTACAAAGCGGTACACAATTAGCTAAGGCGCCCTATATGTCTATATTTGGAGCATTCGGAGATGTACATTACCTCGATGTCGCCGATCGGTAATTGCACGTCGTCATGTCCGAATTATGTGTGGACGTGATGCTACTCCGATGTTGAGGAGGACTTGCTCCCAAATTAACGAGGCGGCTTGCGCCTCATGAGTTCATTTACTTGGTTACGTAAACTTGTTATTTGTCCTTGAAATTTTTCAATAATGACATGTTCCAATCGAGCGTCGTCTTGGTCCTTGGATCTCTTCCTACTCCTATATGTGGCGGAGTCGTGGGAATCCATCCTCCAAGGTACGTAAACCCCAACGCCTCGCGTGCGACCCGGTGCTCCTTGTTTCCCGGTACGTAGATAGTACATCCTTCTCCCCGTCCCACTTCGAGGAACCTTGGGAAGATGCGAAGTCAATGCTTCTGCAAGAGGACATCATGTTATTATAGACACCATGAAGTTATGGACTTATTAACAACTAAGTGGTTCGACATATTTACCAGCGTTGGGACACCGCTCGCTCGCTTGGTTTGCGAAAGAGATCTCGCCCGAAGACGTGGTGATGCCCTCGCTCTTAACCGAGCTCGAACGCTCGTCTAAGATCCCAAAGAAACGGGCGGCGGTCTCGTCCTCCGCCGCCCGCCACTTCGTGGCTTTACCGCGTACCAGTGGTGCCGAGTTTGTGGGGGTGAGTGTTTTGGGCCTGGAGAGCTCTGTGTGCCGCACTTTGCTCCTGAAATTCGGTCGTCGTCTTCATCTGCACGAAGGCATCCCATGTATCCCGCGACAAGAAAGGATACTTCGTGAAGGGCGTCCGACCCGTGTTCACGTACTGCGTGACAAGCAGGCTCTTGAAGGTCCTCCACGCGTGGCACATCGCGAGCAGCGCGTGCCATCGCACACGTGTCTGGTCCGCTTGGGGAAAGTGAACGAGGCGTAAAGCTCACCCTGGCCGGTCTCTCTGTACATCCGTCGACACTTCCGAGTTGGGGTGGTTATGGGGACCCGTTCCCTTACAAGTACCCCGCAGACGGTCCGGAATCTTGCAGCTGCGTTCTTGGGACTCAGCGGGATCCCGACATCACTGACCTCCGTGATCGTCATGCGGCCCGACGGCAATTTAGAGATTCCTCTGCCATCTCGCTTCCGTACCACCTTGATCGGAGATCCAGACGCATTTGGCGACGTCGCTGACGGCGACGAAGACGGTGCCTCTGTCATCTCGCTAACTTGCTATCTATATAAGTTACGTACACAATGATTACTCACAGTGCACTTTCATATATCTCACAGTGCATGAATAATCTGAAGTATGGTGTGGAGGCATGCAATTTCTAAAACAGTTTTTCCTTAAATGATATTTTTAGGCTCTCATCCCCCCTCCCGTCCCCCCTTTGATTGTTGGCCATGATCTTACAAATAATATTAGATGTCATCTAATTTCTAAAACAGTTTTTCCTTAAATGATATTTTTTGTTAATAAATTAATGTTTGATACCTCACAAAAAAAACACTTATGTTACTTCTTTAGGTAATTTTTATGGTATTACAACCCATCTATTCTATCAAAGATTTTTCATATATATATATATATGGCAATCCACGTGTCACGGACATGAGGGTCATGGGGGCACATAACAGTGGCATGTGGAGTGGCAACATAGGAGGCACATAACATTGAAGGGTCCTAACATAAATAAGGTAAAATGGTATGCAAAGAAGATCTACATAGAAATATTTGTCGATACACTAGTACAAAACATGTTATCTGGATGCTTCATCACGGATGCATGAATAAATCAAGTATGGTGTGGAGGCATGCAATTCATCGCAACAAAAGTAATGGAACTTCTATGTGTATAGTATATACTTGTTTACGTTCATCAAGCATATACATGTGTATACTTGAGGTGTACATAAATCTCCGATTATAGTATTGCCAAATCAAGAAGAAATATGCTATCACATGTAGAGCTCAAATCAAATATGCTATCACATCAATTTGAATATATGACAATTATTATCACAGAGCAATTCCAAAGAGCCCACAAAGTCACTTTGCAATATATATATCTCCTAGTACTAACAAATCAATTTCAGACTTGACTTAGTACATCATATATATACTCAAAGTGATACTCAATAATTGAATACAAAGATACCCACAAGACTATGTATATCACAAGTATATGGCATCACAAGTTACTTGATCATTCTGCAAACCCTGCATGCATTGCCGCAAATACCAAAAGACCATCTAGAATAGAGCACACCCATTAAAGTAAGAGCAAAGAAGGAATTGCCGTCAGAGTACCATAGGGATCATCGCTGTTTCCGGATCAACTTAGATTAGTCAGCACCCTGAGTACCAAGGCTACCCATACCAACTTAGGTTAACCGGCACCTTGATTCTCAAGATACCTAGACTAACCCAAATCAATCGGCACCTGGATAACCGCGATACCTAGACTAACCTAAGTAAATCCAAGCTATCTTATTCCCGTAGGTTTCATCATTCAGCCAAAGCAATAGCAAGGGCCAAGAAATATCCTGCACAGGGCAATAGGGAGAGGAGGCAATGGTAAGAAGGTGAGTGCACAGCTAGGAGAGAAGGCCAGTCAATACATTCCCCCCAGCCAGAGCCCAGGCCAGCCCCCAGATTCATTTCCCCAAGCGGCAAAGACAAGTTCATCCCCAAAGAAGCCAAGAGCGACAAGTTCATCCCCAACAAGCCAAAGCCAGCCAAAGACACAAGCCTCCCCACGGCCATTCTCCCTTTTTCCCCCATTCCTTCCCAGAAGGCCGAGGCGAGGCCAAAGAAGAAGAGCGAAGAACGAGCCGAGGCGGAGGCCACCAAGGTAACCCCATTCATACACCACTATGAACTACCCACTGCACAAGTAGCAACCACACCACGACCAAGAACATTATCATTCCCCAATCACACCCAGTATCAAGCATTCATCAGTTCATCTCGAGCAATGGGAGGATCGAGGATCAAGATACCTAGACTAACCCAAATGCAACCTTTGGTTTTCATCCTTACTCACCGGGTGCTGGCGGGGGCGGGGGCGGCACTGGACGAAGGCAGGGACGAAGGGAGGCGGCGCTGGTCGGAGGTAGGGACGAAGGGAGGCGGCGCTGGTCGGAGGCGGGGACGAAGGGAGGCGGCGCTGGTCGGAGGCGGGGACAAAGGGACGCGGCCCTGGTAAACCCTCACGGCAGAGAAGTGTGAAAAAAGCAGAGTGTGCACAACCGTTCGATGATAGAACAGACTTATATACATGGATATCACAGACGGTTCTATGATAGAACCGTCTATGATAATGCATCACAGACGGTTCTATTATGGAACCGTCTGTGATAACTTAGAAAGGGAAACCCTAATTTTAATATCACAGACGGTTCCATAACTGAACCGTCTGTGATATGTTGATATCACAGACGGTTCATTAATAGAACCGTCTGTGATATTAAGTATCACGAGCGGTTACATTATAGAACCGCTGCGTGATATCTCCCAGTGAACCGTCCATCGCTAGATCAACGATCCAAGTTCATCCACGTCGATTTAATTTTGGATTTTCCCGAGAAGGCTTATTTGTCATCTGAAAAATACAATTTAATTCAAAAATGCATAACTTTTTCTCTGTAAACTATTTTTGAGTGAATCCAATTTTTTTGGATTCCTCTATTAATGAGCTTACTGTGAAAATTAGTTTGGAACATGTTACTATTTCCAGAAAAGTTACTTATGCATTTTACTTTTGCTCATTTCAAGGCTTTGAAAAATCGTAGAAAGTGCATCATAGCTCCAAATGAGATGAATCCAATTGGGTTGTTCATCTCATGAGGTGCTTGATTCACTGTACCATAGCTCCAAATGAGGTGTTTAATTTTCTCATATATATCTTTTGCATTACAAGTCTGATAAACCGGGTCTCACACGACCGACCGAGGCAAATTGACCGATTTAGCATCGCCCATAACACGTGGCGTGTTTCCATGTTAACATCAAATTAATTACGATGGAATATATACATGCTTAATTGAAATACATCCTTCATGATGATCGACGCGCATATAGCTAGCTTCCTCACCGGGTTCTTCCACCACCGATGCCGTCTCGAAAGGAGGCAACTCGTCAAATTGATTGTACTCTTCCTCATCCACGACATTCTCAACTCCGACAATCCTTCTTTTCCCATGAAGAACTACGTGGCGGTTCTTATTTGCTGGGTCCGTTACATAAAAAACTTGAACAACTTGCTTAGCGAGTACGAATGGTTCGTCCTTGTATCCGACACGTTTGAGGTCCACAGTAGTGACACCGTACTTGTCGACCTTCACGCCCTGCGGAAGTTTAACCCAGTGACATCGAAACAGGGGGATCTTGAAAAGTACATAGTCAAGCTCCCAAATCTCCTCTACGAACCCATAGTACGAGTTCAACCCGCGTGCCCCCGCGGTATTGAACCCCTCGTGAAATGCATCTATGCGGACACCGCTGCTCTGGACTGTGCGCTTCATATCCTGAGCTGCCGTATAAAACGTGTACCCATTTATGTCGTATCCTTGCCATGTCACAATTGTAAATTTTGGTCCTTTGGCCAACCATAGCAGCGTTTCATCACTTGATGTCCTCCCAGTGAATCGCATCTTTAACCATTCGTTGAACCGACGGTTGTGCTCTCTCGTGATCCAAACCTCCGACCGGTCTGGATTCTGTTGCCGTAACATGTCTTTGTGCTCGTCGATGTACGGGGACACTTGGGTCATGTGTTGCAAGACCGTGAAATGGGCTTGCGCGTACGTATTTAGATCGGGAGTGATTTCTTTCCTTCCGATGGTCCCGATACCCTCCAGTCTCCCCTCATGACGAGATAGAGGCACACCTATCGGTTTCACCTGAGCCATGTAGTCGACGCAGAACTCAATGACCTCTTGCTTGCATAACCTTCGATATCGCCCTCCCTACGAGATCGATTCCGTACGTAGGACTTGAGAATTCCCATGTATCTCTCAAATGGGTACATATGACGTAGGAACACAGGGCCGCATATCTTTATCTCTTTCACAAGGTGAACAATGAGATGGACCATGATATCGAAAAATGACGGAGGGAAATACATCTCAAGATGACATAGAGTCGTCACCACCTCGGCCTGCAGAGCGTCGAGTCCTTCGGGATCAATGACCTTCTTGAGCAATTGAATTAAAGAAATAACACAGCCTAAAGATTACCACTCGGACCTTGTTCGCAAGATACTCCTAAGCGCAACAGAAGCATTTGTGTCATCAAGACATGACAATCATGAGACTTCATACCAATTAATTTCAAATCATCATGGAAACAAGTTTCTTAATATTGGCGGAGTAACCGACGAAACTTTCACACCATGCAAGCTTTGACACGCTTCATTTCTCTCGCCTTGAACAAAGTGTAGCAAGCGGGGAAGATACGTTAAATCCTTTATCGGTCTCTTTCGGTGCTAACTCGGTTCTTATGTTCATATCAACCAAGTCACGTCATGCGTTAACGCCGTCTTTTGTTTTGCCACTGATGTTCAGTAAGAGACCAATCAAGCTATCACATACATTCTTCTCCACGTGCATGACGTCGATGCAAAGGTGAACTTCTAAGTGCTCCCAATAAGGCAAGTCCCAAAAATTAACCGCTTCTTCCGGATGTTTTTCCGAGGGTTCTTAATTTAGATCCCTTTCCAAACACAACATCAATATCCTTAACCATATCATAGACCTCTTTCCTCTAAAAGCCCTTGAGTGAACCGTTCTCCTTATTTCCATCGAATTGTTTCTTCATCTTGCGGTATGGGTGACTCACGGAAGGAACCTACGGTGGCGATATACGATTTCTTGCGAGTTGTTCACCATACACTCTCGGTACCATCTAAGCAAATGCGGACAAAGCTTTGGCTCCCTTTGTATCGAACCGAAGCACAGTTACCAAGGGCAGGAAAATCATTGATGGTGCGAGAATAACATGGCGCGTAAAGTGAAGTTCTCTCGTTTACGCATCCCATACTTGTACCCTTCGGTCCAAAGTGTCACAAGATCTTCCAGCAATGGTGCTAGGTACACATCAATATCGTTCCCAGGTTGCTTCGGCCCTTGGATAAGTAGTGACATCAAAATGTACTTCCGCTTCATACACAGCCAAGGAGGAAGGTTGTACATACATAGATTCACGGGCCAGGTGCTATGTCGGCTGTTCATGTTACCGAAAGGATGCATTCCATCCGTACTCAACCCTAACCTTATGTTCCTCGGTTCCGCACCGAACTCTTCGAAGCTCCGATCGAAGTTTCTCCACTGGGCAGAATTAGTAGGGTGTCTTAGCTTTCCATCTCTCTTACGCTCCTCTGAGTGCCAACGCAGCAATCTTGCCTCCTTTGGGTTCGCAAATAAACGCTTTAAACGTGGGATTACAGGCATATACCACAACATCTTAGCAGGAGGTCCTTGCTTCACCTTAGCAGTATTTTGACCCTTATATCGGGATGCTTTGCACACGGGACATACATGCATGTCTGCATACTCTTTACGGTAGAGGATACAATCGTTCTGACATGCATGTATTCTTTCTACTTCCATTCCCAATGGGCAAATAACCTTCTTTGCTTGATAGGTGGTGCTGGGCAACACGTTTCCCTCCAGAAGGATGTCCGCTAGGAGACCTAACAACGCCGTGAAACTCTTATCGGACCAACTATTGCTTGCCTTCAATTTCAGCAGTTCAAGCACGGTTGACAACCTTGTGTATCCCGGCTTGCAGCTAGGGAACAAAGGTCTCACCGAGTCCTCCCTTAAGCCCTCGAATTTACAAAACTCTCTCCCATCAGTAGTTCTCTTACGCATCGCGTAGCATCCGATCCGTTGTCATCGTGCCCCTATCCTCATCAAAAGCACACCACATCCGCAAATCGTTGACTTCCTCGACGATGTCGTCATTATTAACTTCGGTATAATCGCTCTTCACCGTGGTGGTCCAACATGTATACCCTTTTTGAAACCCCTTCAATCAAGTGCGCTCGATCTGCGCGCGTTGTTAAACATCTTGATTACATAATCAATGCACGACAAGACATAAAATTTATCCCTTCTTCAACATATCACCTTTCGTGGCTCTTCTAAAATCAACCACGCCATTAATGTACTCTTGACTCACACGGTTCACACCGTACATCCAGTTTCGATCCATCTACACTACGCATGTAACAAATTAGTGTCAAATTGATTAGCGATTAATTTAGAGCAAACATAAAGGGTTATAGATCGTTACCCTCGGAGCTCACGAAGAAAATATATAATATCTCTCGATAATCCTCACCTTCTCCTCCCTTCCCTCTCTGTCGGGGGCACAATGGGCTTCCTATTTACCAAACATACCTAAATAGTTATGTACAAGGAGAAACAATAACTCCATAATAGAATGAAAATGTGCAATATAATTAAACTCATTCTCCAACATTTGCATCTAAGGTTATTGAAAGAAAACTCTTCACTAGTTTTGTACCACACGCGGTGGCATAGCGTAGCCATGCCTACGGCCACAACCATGATCCCTACCTCTCGACACCGATATCTATCTCAATTGAACAATCATGCAACCCAAATATAGGCATCATCTCATACTCTTCACTAGTTATGTACCACACGCGGTGACTCAACAAGTATGTAATAAATCAATAGTAACAACACCATTCTCAATATTCACAGTTAGCATCTACACTATCTTTTCTCCTTTCTTTTAGTCAATGCATTAACACACAATAAAATGCCAAGTCCACAAGCATCTCCAAGCTCATACCAAGATTAGAGGAGGAGCCGCAGTTGGAGGAGCTAGGCGAGGAAGTGGCGCTGAGCGGTAGAGACAGTGGAAGAGGCGCGGCAAGTCAAGCGGCGATGGCAAAGTCAGCGATGGACACAACTAAGCGGCGGTCGGTGAGGATGTGTCCGCTCAATTTATATGAAGCCCAGAAATCACGAGCGGTTCTAGTTCAACCGTCGTGATAGTAAATATCACGAGCGGTTCCCAATAAGAACCGCTCGTGATAGATATCGAGCGGTTCTATTTAAGAACCGTGCAGCGATATCGAGAAATCACGACGGTTCTTACTAATAACCGTCAGTGATATTACTGAGCACGTTCTTATTAAAAACCGTCGTGATTTCTGATTATCGCGCATTTGGTTCTTAAATAGAACCGTCATGTAATCACCTGACGGTTCTTAATAAGAACCGTCTGTGATAGGCCGACGAAGCCCAGACAGACCCAACACAGACGGTTCCTTTGGAACCGTCTGTGATGGGCCGTCTGCTATTGCCTCTTTTGTAGTAGTGCATGTACCCATTCGAGAGGTTCATGGGAATTCTCAAGTCCTATATACAAAATCGATCTCGGCCGGAGGAGCAGCATCGTCGAAGGTTATGCAACCGAAGAGGTCATTGAGTTCTGCGTTGACTACATGGCTCAGGTCGAACCGATAGGTGTGCCTCGATCTCGCCATGAGGGGAGGCTCAAGGTTATCGGGACCATCAGAAGGAAAGCAATCACTCCAGATATGAATGCATATGTTCAAGACCATTTCACAGTCTTGCAACACATGACTGAAGTGTCTCCGTACATGGACCAACACAAGAATGTGCTTCAGTAACAGAATCTGGAGCGGCCGGATGTTTGGATCACGAGACATCACAACAGTCGGTTCAACCAATGGTTGAAGGAGCGACTCACTAGGAGCTCATCAAGTGATATGTTGACATGGTTGGTAAAATAGCCAACATTTATAGTTGTGACATGACAAAAATATAACATAAATGGGTACACATTCTATACGCAGGCTCAAGATATAATTAGCACTAACCAGAACAACGGTGTTCGCATAGATGCATTCAGTACTGATAGGCCGAGGTACTCCTACTATGGGATCATAGAGGAGATTTGGGAGCTCGACTACGTACTTTTCA
The DNA here is from genome assembly GCA_036346395.1 of Hsuehochloa calcarea. Classification (NCBI taxonomy): domain Eukaryota; kingdom Viridiplantae; phylum Streptophyta; class Magnoliopsida; order Poales; family Poaceae; genus Hsuehochloa; species Hsuehochloa calcarea. Next base: position 60,702,681 of record CM070594.1, on the reverse strand, counting down.
AGATCCCATGTTTCGATGGCGTTGGGTCAATCTCCCACAGGTGAAGGTCGACAAGTAGCGTGTCACTACCGTGGACCCCGAACGTGTCAGATACAAAGGCGAACCATTTGTACTCGCTAACCAAGTTGTTCAAGTATTCTATATAACCGACCTGTAAAATAAGAAGCACCACATAGTTCTTCATAGAAAAAAGAGGATTATCGGAGTTGAGAATGTAGTGGACGAGGAAGAATACAATCAATTTGACAAGTTACCTCCTTTCAGAAACAACATAATGGTCGAGGAAGAACAACATGGCGAAACTAGCTACATACACGTCGATCATCATGAAGGGCTAATTTTTAAAGATTGAACAATGTGTGTATTTGTGGATATCATGGGGATATGCTCCAGATCTTAGGATGATGTGACAATTGGCAATGGCATTTTCGGTTTGTCGTTTCACGTGTTTTCGGTAAAGTTCAGTTCTGTGAGGTCAGAACCGGTCTAACCGGCCAGGTGCGGTGGTCAGATTGGTCCCAAATCGGTCTGACCGGCCATAAGCGGCGGTTGGACCGAGAATGTCAGAAAGTGGTATTTTGAGCTGGGCCAAAAATAGAGGGTGTAGGCAAGAGAGGGGATTCTATTGCACTTGGTCCCATAATTTTTGGAGTCTCCATTCAAAAGTTCTATTGGTTTAAAATTTCCAGTAGGTTTCAGTTTTCAGAGGTTGAAAATCGGCTAAGTCATTACTGGCGGTCTGACCGGCCAATAGCTGGCGGTCAGACCGACCAGGGTGGGCGGTCAGACCGGCCCGAGGGGCAGTCTGACCGGTTTCCACTTGGTTCGTCGCCCGTCGTAGCGGCGTTGTTCGGGTGTTAGGTCAAAGTCAAGGTTTTCATGGTATATATGTTGCATGATGCATGTTTTGACTAACATGGGTCAAGTTGTGAAGAACTTGTTCTTAACTTCGGTTTACTTGTCTATTGTTGTGCAGGTTGCTTGGTGGTCAACGACGGTCAACGGCGAGGATGATCGGGACTAGGCTTGGAGAGCTGAGGTCCAGAACGATTGACGATGCCGGGTGGGGTCAATATACTCAAGCGTGGTGCAAGATGGACAAAGGTGACCTATTAGCTAATCCGAGGCACAAGATGTCGCAAGGTGTAGCTAGTTAGGTCAAGGGGTGTTATAGACGGCGCATTAAAATGCGTGCGTAAGTGTCCCGTTTGTTTTGGGCCTTAACGGGAGCCCAAAAGAGTCAAACTTCTAGAAGGTCACTAGAAGGTCTAAGCCTCCACTATAAATAGGATAGGGAGGTGGCTGCACCTCGTGTTCGCCTCTTTTGCAATTCTTGTAAACCCTAATTTTCTTAGGGAGAGATTTTGTGGAGGCTAGGGTTCTTAATACTTTGATACGATTTTCGTGCTCTTGGATTGAGCATTGTTCTTCATTGATGGAGTGGCTGTAAGCCCTGATCATATCAATCAATCAAAGGAAAGTTTGATCAATATTTTGTCTCATTGCGTTCTTTATCTCTATTTGATGATTTTAGGTCTTTCTTTGATCCGTGTGTTTTTGCTTGTTGTCTTCACGTGATCTAGCTTGCTATGACGTGTGGGAATCTATCTAGGATCATCTTGATCATCAATCACCCGCGAGCAAGAGTTTTGACCTAGTTTTCGTTTTGACCCGGTTTTGAACCTCTCTTCAATCAAATCAAAAGGATCGCTATTCTTCCAAGAATTATCATAATGTTCGATTGGAATAGGTTCCTGATATCATACAGAAGGTGTGTTCCAAGTTTCATCAAGTTTGGATTAGTAGATCAAAAGTTTCATCTATTTTCATCTTCGTCATCGGGGCTGATCTGTTATGTTCTGGAGGCCGGCGGTCAGACCGCCCGTGGCCACCGGTCCGACCGGCAGCAAATCGGTCCGACCGCCCTTGAGGCACCGGTCTAACCGGCAGTGCACTGTGACTCGTTATTTTTTGCTTGATCTTTTGAAGTATTGCTTAGGGGTGTTTATTGGATTCAATATTAGTCTTCCGCTGTACTGATATACTGATCTTCATAGCTTCCATAGCTACTGGAGTGAAATTATGTTGAATCCAGTATTTGTGAAAAAGTGAGCGTACTCCTATTCACCCCCCTCTAGTCGCCTTTTCGGTCCAACAAGTGGTATCAGATCCCGGTTAGTTCAATCTTGATCTTAACCGGTCACTGAATTTGGTGATGGATAGATACTCCACAAAGCCGTATATCTTCGATGGGCACGACTATGCCTATTGGAAGAATCGCATGCGAGTCTTCTATGAGAGCGAAGGACACGCTATATGGGAGGTTGTTCGAGTCCTGCTCGTGGTGCCCGAAGTTGCTACGTCGGCTTCAGAAGCCCTTTTGGCTGACAACAATAAGGCTAAAAATCTCTTGTATGGTGGGCTTGGGAGACAGGAGTATGATCCGATTTGCAATCTTGAGACTGCGCATAAAATTTGGAATACTCTCGAAACCTATCATGAGGGTTCGCCCAAGTCAAGAAAGTACGCCAAACAGTCTATAAGTGTGAATATAACAAATTCGAGATGCGTCCTGGAGAGAGCATCGATGATATTTTCAGTCGATTTAATAAAATAATTAATCATATGAAAGCTGTTGGTATTGAATATTCTCAGTTTGAAAATGACACCCACCTCTTGGCTGCAATCAACACCAAGGAGTGGGAGATAAAGGCTACTGCCATTGAGGAGAATGCCAACCTTTCTGATCTAACTTTGGAGTTGCTCTATAGCAAGCTTAAGACTCATGAGATCAAGAGGATTGATCCTCCCAAAAAGAAAAACATGGCTTTGGTAGCAGACCCGCTCAAGAGAGCTTCTGATGGGTCTTTTGAGTCTTCTTCGGATTTTCGCTTGCTGGTTTATCTGCAATCCATGAAGAGGAGTTTGAGAGTCTTCCTGAGGCTGAGTTGGCTCTTATAGTTAAAAAGGTCACACGAGCCTACAACAATATGAGAAACAGAAATCGAGGAGGTCCCGTGACTTGCTATGAATGTGGTGAGCTAAATCATATCCGGGCAGATTGCCCCAAGCTGAAAGGTAAGAGCAATCATAAGGAGGAAAAGCCAGCTTGGAAGAAGCCTCAATGGAACAAATCAAGGTTTGATACTGCCAAGCTGACAAAGGTCGCTCATCGGGTGCTTGCCGCTTTTGAGGATCAATCCTTGAGCGATGTTGACTCCGGGAGTGAGGAGGACAAGGAGGAGGAGATCCCTCAAAACAAGAAGAAGGGAAGGCCAAGGACTTCACCGGCTTGTGCTTCATGGCCGACTCCATTGGCAACAACAACAATGAGGTACCTCCTTCCTATGATGTTCTTTCTGATAGATGTGAAACTATGTTTGAGCAACTCATGAGTCAGGATAAAGCTTTAGAGTTTGTCATAGCCAAGAATAAGGACTTAGAGTCACAAGTAGATAATTTGATTTTAGAACTTGAAAATGCTAAGACTCTTGAATCTGATGAATGTTCATCTTGCCATGTTTTGCACTCTGAATTTGCTAAACTGCAATCTGCTCATGATATTGCTTTGCAACAACTTGAAAATGCTAAGACTGAACTTGTTGAGGTTAAATCTGCTCCATGTGGAAAAAATTTAGAGTCTAGCAAGTTAGTTGCTTCTAGTATGGTTGATTCTAGCATTTGCACTTTTTGGTTAGAACGCGAACATGAAGTTAAAGATATCTTAGAATCAGTTAAAGCTAAATACGCCAAGCTTAAGGACAATATTGAGTCTTCTACATGTGCTTCATGTCCAGCTCTTAAACTTGAAACTGTTTTATATAAGGAAAAATATGCTAGAGCCATTAAGGGTAAAACATGTGAATCGTGTGTTAATCTTAAAGAAGAAAATGCTTATCTTAAGGACACCTTAGAAAAATTCTCTAAAGGTAAGAAACAATTAAACATGATTATGGGCAAGTCTAAAATTCCTTATAAGAAGCAAGGATTATGATACAATCATGTTCAAAATAATTCTAACCCAAAAGTTACTCAAGTCTTGGAAAACGGGTTAATTGAATTCAAAACACAACCCGCAAAAACTATATTTAAATCTGCTGGTATTGCCCAACCATCTGTTAAGTCTAAGGGTGCTTCTCCTAGTGGTATTAAGTATCATTGCACCTATTGTAAAAAGGATGGGCATTTGATTGAGTTCTGTTGGCGTAGGTTGAAAAATGATAATAAATGTTTTGCTAGAATTTTATCTAATCAACCTAAAGCTTTTACGAGACATGTTAACATAGAAAAGAAGAAACCTGGTTTAGGATTTGTATCACATACTCATCATCATGTTCCTAGACAGGATAACTCTCATGTTACTTTAACCATTGCTCATAACATAACTTTAAATAAAATCAAGGATAGCACTTCTACTTTGCATACTACTCGCAGACGTGTGTCTCAGTACTGGGTTCCTAAGTCTTGTTTAACTAACCCCAGTATTGAGACACAACGTTCTTCTGTTCCTTGATTTTCAGGATTACCGCGGAAAGAGGAAGGACACGTGGTTCGTCGACTCCGGCTGTTCACGTCACATGACCGGAGACTCAAGATGGTCCACCTCTTTCATGCGGTCAACAGGTGATGATTTCATCACTTTTGGAGATGATAAACAAGGGTGGATTGAAGGAACATGATCGATCAGAGTGAACGACAGTTTCATTCTCAAGGACGTCGCTCTTGTGGACAAGCTAAGGTTTAATTTGCTTTATGTCTCTCAACTTCTTGATGATGGATATGAGACTATATTTTAAAAAAATGCTTGTCGGGTGCTTGATTCAACTGGTGAGCTTGTTTTTGGAATTACTAGAGTTGCTAGAATTTTTGGAGCTGACTTTTCTGAATCTCTTGCTGGTTCTCTAAAATGTTTTATTTCATCTTATTCTTCTGAGTTCTGATTTTGGCATCGTCGTTTGGGGCACATTGGTTTTGACTATCTGACGCGAGTTAACAACCTTGAGCTTATGAGAGGTTTGCCCAAATTCAAAGCCGTCAAAGATGTTGTTTGTGCGCCCTGTAGGCATGGCAAGCAAGTTGCCGTCTCACACCCTTAAGTGACTATGGTCATGACTGACGAACCGGTACAGTTACTTCATATGGATACTGTTGGTCCTGCTAGAGTTCGGTCAGTTTGTGGAAAATGGTACATTCTTATCATAGTCGATGATTTTTCTAGATACACTTGGGTGTTCTTTCTTGTTTCGAAGGATGAAGCTTTTGATTATTATCATGATCTGATTCTTCGTTTAGCTTCTGAACTTCCGGGTGTCTTGAGAGCGATCCGCAGTGATAATAGCACGGAGTTCGAGAATGCCTCATTTGCTTCTTTTTGTGCTGAGCGTGGAATTGAGCTTCAGTTCTCTTCTCCACACGTCCCTCAACAAAATAGCGTTGTGGAAAGGAAGAACAGGACCCTAGTCGAGATGGCTAGGACGATGCTAGATGAGTATAGCACACCGAGGAGGTTTTGGGCTGAAACTGTTGTTACTGCTTGTCATATTGCTAATCGTGTCTTTGTGAGACCTTCTTTGGGTAAGACTGCTTATGAGCTTCGTTTTTGTAGAAAATCCTATGTCTCGCACTTTCGAGTCTTTGGATTTAAATGTTTTATTCTGAAGACAGAAAATCTAGATAAATTTAAGTCAAGAACTTTTGATGGTTTCTTTCTGGGTTATCCTCCACACTCGAGGGGTTTTCGGGTTTTTAATGCTGAAACTAACCTTTTTCAGGAGACATGCAATGTCACTTTTGATGAGACTAGCCCTGGAGCTAGATCAGATATTTCAGGTGATACACAGGTGACAGAGAGCATATTCATAGAGGAAGATGATGAAGGATTTGATGTTCTTCCACCTATTGCTGTTGACGCTCCTATTCCAGCACAAGAGTCTGTTGTGACTATTCCGCCTTCAGATGAGGCTCTTACTGCATTTTCATCATCAGCAGTATCTGCGGAGGTTGAAGAGATGCTTTCCTCTCCGGGTGCACCACTTCACATTCAAAGGCAGCACCCTCCGGATCAGATAATAGGTAATCTCCATGAGCGGGTCACTCGCTCCAGGTATAATGATCCAAATCTCTATTCTCACTCTGCATTTATTGCTTCTTTTGAACCCCGCGATATATCACATGCTTTATCGGATTCTAGCTGGGTTAATGTCATGCATGAGGAATTAGAGAATTTTGAGAGGAATAAGGTTTGGAACCTAGTAGAACCTCCTAGTGGCCATAATGTTATAGGAACCCGCTGGGTTTTCAAAAACAAATAAAATGAGGATGATTATGTAATTAGAAACAAGGCTAGGTTGGTAGCTCAGGGGTTTAGCCAAGTGGAAGGGTTGGATTTTGATGAGACTTTTGCTCCTGTTGCTAGACTAGAAGCCATTCGCATTCTACTTGCATTTGTTGCATCTAAGGGTTTTAGATTATATCAGATGGATGTTAAAAGTATCTTTTTAAATGGTTTCATTGAGGAGGAAATTTATGTTAGGCAACCCCTAGGCTTTGAGAATCCCAAGTACCCAAATCATGTGTTCAAGCTATCCAAAACCTTGTATGGTCTTAAGCAAGCCCCTAGAGCCTGGTATGATAGACTTAAGACCTTCCTGCTTAAGAATGACTTTGAGATGGGTAAGGCAGACAAGACTTTGTTCATTCTTAGGCGTGGTAATGACTTCCTACTTGCTCAAATTTACGTTGATGATATTATCTTAGTGGTTCTTCTTATTGTCTTATTGACTTTTCTGAAATTGAATTGCATTTATTAATCCTCACAGTGATCGTAGGTCAATTGAACAATTGTTCTTTCATATGGACCTTAAGTGAGATTTTTTACTCTTTTCTGGAAATTAAAGTTTTTATGGTTTCTTTTGCCTTATCTAACATGCCTATGCTATTCTAATGCCAGCTTGGTCATTTCCATTGCTTTCTCTTGCTTATGGACCAAGTTGTGCCTTTGTGCGAAAACGAAAGTATTTGACTTTTCAAACCTCAAAATTACATTTTTTGGATTATTGCCAATGTGTTCATCAAGGGGGAGATTGTGGATATCATGGGGATATGCTCCAGATCTTAGGATGATGTGACAATTGGCAATAGCATTTTCGGTTTGTCGTTTCACGTGTTTTCGGCAAAGTTCATTCTGTCAGGTCAGAACCGGTCTGACCGGCCAGGTGCGGCGGTCAGACCGGTCCCAAATCGGTCTGACCGGCCATAAGCGGCGGTCGGACCGGGAATGTCAGAAAGTGGTATTTTGAGCTGGGCCAAAAATAGAGGGTGTGGCAAGAGTGGTGATTCTATTGCACTTGGTCTCATAATTTTTGGAGTCTCCAGTCAAAAGTTCTATTGGTTTGAAATTTCCGGTAGGTTTCGGTTTTTAGAGATTGAAAATTGGCTAAGTCATTACTGGCGGTCTGACCGGCCAATAGCTGACGGTCAGACCGGTCAGGGTGGGCGGTCAGACCGGGCCGAAGGGCGGTCTGACCGGTTTCCACTTGGTTCGTCGCCCGTCGTGGCGGCGTTGTTCGGGTGTTAGGTCAAAGTCATGGTTTTCATGGCATATATATTGCATGATGCATATTTTCACTAACATAGGTCAAGTTGTGAAGAACTTGTTCCCAAATTCGGTTTACTTGTCTATTGTTGTGCAGGTTGTTTGGTGGTCAACGATGGTCAACGGCGAGGATGATCGGGACTAGGCTTGGAGAGCTGAGGTCCAGAACGATTGACGATGCCAGTGAGGTCAATGTACTCAAGCGTGGTGCAAGATGGACAAGTGTGACCTATTAGCTAATTCGAGGCGCAAGATGGCGCAAGGTGTAGCTAGTTAGGTCAAGAGGTGTTAAAGACGGAGCATTAAAATACGTGCGTAAGTGTCCTGTTTGTTTTGGGCCTTAACGGGAGCCCAATAGAGTCAAACTTCTAGAAGGTCTAAGCCTCCACTATAAATAGAAGAGGGAGGTGGCTGCACCTCGTGTTCGCCTCTTTTGCAATTCTTGTAAACCCTAATTTTCTTAGGGAGAGATTTTGTGGAGGCTAGGGTTCTTGATAGTTTGATGTGATTTTTGTGCTCTTGAATTGAGCACTATCCTCCATTGATGGAGTGGCTGTAAGCCCTGATCATATCAATCAATCAAAGGAAAGTTTGATCAATGTTTTGTCTCATTGCGTTCTTTCTCTCTATTTGATGATTTTATGTCTTTCTTTGATCCGTGTGTTTTTGCTTGGTTTCTTCACGTGATCTAGCTTGTTGTGACGTGTGGGAATCTATCTAGGATCATCTTGATCATCAATCACCCACGAGCAAGAGTTTTGACCTAGTTTTCGTTTTGACCCGATTTTGAACCTCTCTTCAATCAAATCGAAAAGGATCGCTATTCTTCCAAGAATTATCATAATCTTCGATTGGAATAGGTTTCTGATATCATAGAGAATGTGTGTTCTAAGTTTCATCAAGTTTGGATTAGTAGATCAAAAGCTTCATCTATTTTTATCTTCGTCATCGGCCGATCTGTTTCGCTCGAGGTCGGCGGTCGATCAAGTGTACCACCGGCCGATCGACAAGAATCGGTCCGACCGCCCTTGAGGCAGCGGTCTGACCGGCAGTGCACTGTGACTTGTTATCTTGTGCTTGATCTTTTGAAGTATTGCTTAGGGGTGTTTATTGGATTCAATATTAGTCTTCTGCTGTACTGATATACTAATCTTCATAGCTTCCATAGCTACTGGAGTGAAATTGTGTTGAATCCAGTATTTGTGAAAAAACGAGCGTGCTCCTATTCACCCCCCTCTAGTCGCCTTTTCGTCCAACAGTATTTGCATAAGGATCGAGAATGTGTCATATTGGAAGTGTTCCACAATGTAGACCGAACTTTATTGGGATAAGATTGAACTTAATGGTACATGTGTGTATATGTTCTGAATGGTTAGTTTTAGTTCATTTGAGTTAATTGATTTGTACTGTGAAATGGATGTGCTTGTTTCTGAAATAAATGTGAACGGTCGAAATAGTTGCACGAGAATAGTTGACTTAGATGCTGCTTGGGGTCAGGCGTCTCCATCCAGTGTCGGGGTTTTGGTGCACGGTGTAAATCTAGCGCTGGGTTTCGCAAAAGTGAAAGTGGACGGTGTTTATGCCAATTTTGCGGTTGTCTCACTGCAGATTCCCCCAAACGACGAGGTCATAACTCTAGAGCAAGCCATTGGAACATTCATCCAGTGGCCTAATAGGGACATTTTCCTAGAGCTATATGCTCCGGTGTCAACTTCACGGGAATGTCCTGCAACGGTGTCAAGTCCATTAGAGCTACCTGCACCAGAGCTACTTGCTCCGAAGTGGCAAGGGTCCAGTGCATCATATGCATCTACACCTCATGCTCGGTCGACTCTCGTGATGTTGACCTCTAAAAAGCGAGCCAGCAAGGGCAATTTGAAGACGGTCGACCCATGTTTTGATATCCCCTTCTTGCTGTTGGCTCAGAAATTCATGCTAGGCGGGTTGTTGGTCGAGACGATAGAGCCTGACCGTACCCTAGGATTCTCTTGTACGAGATTGCATATATGGTACATGGAACATGCCAACAAGACGGATGAACAACAACGCTCGGGTGTCAACGTCAAGTTCAAGAAGGATCATCTTAACCACATGGTTCAAGACTTTATCTTCACAGTGACCTTCGAGGACTTGTTCTTTCTCTTCAACCTCGACGCTCTCGACGCCTCACTCATGCGATGTTGGACATTGTAAGTGTGTACAATCACTGTCAACGTTCGTATAATACCGATAAATGTTATATATATAACTCCTTACTTTTGTGTGTGTGCGTGTATACATAATTTTTGAAGCTTAATTAAGGAATTCATCGGTAGGTTTCCTCGACCCACACTTGGTCTCCTTGCAAACTATCAAGGAGAATGCAAAATTCATCGAGAATTACATGACGGAGTCATTGCTGGCTCACCGCGACAAGTAATTCATACTTTTGCCCTACAACTAGGAGTAAGTACTGCACTAGTGGCTATACTTGTTGATTTCTAATTTTTAAGCAACACGAACTTAAGTTTAATGACCATAGTGACATACCTGTGTAGGTTCCACTGGATTCTAATTGTAATTATACCAAAAGGGAATAGGATAATATACCTAGATTCCCTAAAAAGGGCCGCACACGATTTCATAATTGTTCGACAATTAATCGATGGGTAAACACATTTCCTCCATAGATAACTCTGTTGTACAGTTTTTTCCTTCCTTTGCAATAGCTAAGGCTAACTTCTTGGAATCACGTGGGTTGTTCGCCGTGTACTTTGCTAAAGGAGGGAAAAGCAAGGGAAGGATTTAGCGACACGATCTAAATTTTTTGGTATTCACTAGTACATATTAATCCTATATAACACTTCGTAGTAATGTCTCTCAAACTAACCAATTATATTTTTGCAGTGCCACCACCAGTCGCCGGCCTGCAACATCTGTGGATACTATATTTGCCACAATATGGAATTACTCGTCGGTTCTGTGATGACCAATGATCCTCAGGTTTGTCAATCTCGTAATAATTATTTTATACTTATCAATTTATGTATGCACGAATTTAATATTTTTAGCGACAGGTTGCGAGCATCGATACAACTGCGTTGGAACATGACCAGCTCATAAACATTCGAGGACAGTTTGCGGTATTCTTGAACTGTGAGGTCATAAATCTAGATGGAAAGTTACAAAATGTAGATTGAACTTGATTGGGATAAGATTGAACTTAATGGTACATGTGTGTAAATGTACATGAATGGTTTATTTTAGTTAATTGATTTATGAATTGTATGTGCTTGTTTATGAAATCAATGTGAATTAGATGCATACATGTACTTGTTGTGTTTCAGCTTGTTTCAGAGGGTATGGCTAGCATTTCCTCAGACTAGCCAATAAACAGAAATAAATTTAACAATACAGAAGAACACCACAGACGGTTCCTTAGGACATACCATCTGTGATACATCAGTTATCATAGACGGTTTTTATCTACAAACTGTCTGTGATACATCAGCTCTCACAGACGGTTTCATCTATAAACCGTCTGTGGTACATCAGCTATCACATATAGTTTAATCTACAAACCGTTTGTGATAGTAAAGTATCATAGACAATTTTGAGTTAATAACCGTTTGTGATAGTCTGCATCACAAATGGTTCAAAAATCATCTGTCATGACCTCATGTCATTACTGACCCATAAACTAAGACGGCTCACGAAATTGTCTATGAAGACCTTTTCTGCAATAGTGGATAGAGGCCTTTGAATGGTTGTTTGAGATATTTTTGAAAGCAGTGCATAACAACCCTCCTAAAAGTACCATGACAGATCAAGACAAAGCATGAGTGCCTTGCCAATCTCCTACAATTACAAACAACATTTGGCCTAGCAAATTGTTAACCTTGTGCATAAAGACTATCAACTACTTGTTCTTTTCAGTTTCTCATTCAGAAATCACTAATTGATACCTTGTTGCATCCTAGAACCATGTCCTGGAGAACCTTCATCCTCTGGCTGATCCTCTATGTTCTCACCTACCATTGTAGAAAGCAATTCAATATGCTGCGAACGAATTTGACAATTTGGAAAAAACATAGCAGCATCATGAACAAAAGTGTACCCTCTCCGCGAGGCTGTGGCTATCAGTTGGCTTCCCTCTCCTCGCCCGCACATGGACGTAGTCCTTAGGGGGCTCCACCGGCTTGGCATTCTTTCCCTTGCCCTTCTTCTGCCCGCCGTCCTTGACGGAGCTGTCGCTCCCAGCCTACTCCGCCTTTGGCTTTACCAGGCTCTCCTTCTTCTCCCCTCCTCTGTCTTGCACCTCTTGGCATCCGATTCCTTTGCTCCCCTACCTGAAGCCAGAATTGACGCAACCATCAATGTTAGTGGCACACAGTAAGAGCGAATCGGCCCAATTAGCGAACAAAGTGAAGCTCACCTGGCAATAGGTGCTCAATGAAGGCTCCATGCCTTTGCCTTTGGGCGCTGGTGCCTTCCTCTTCTTGGCATTAGCATCCTTCATCACCGAGGTAGGGTCGGACACGAAGGACGCCTCCCGCGAGCTGCCATTGCCCCCCTCGAACTCGCCAATGCTCGCGGCGGGGGCATCCCGAATAGCCCGACGGACCTAGCGAAGCACAGCCCATTGAAGCTGGACAATCGCGTCGCCAGCTCCGCGAACTGTCGGGACCCGAAAATACATCTCAGGAACCCTCTGTGTATTCTGAACTAGTCCCAGATCAGTAGCTAGCTCACACAGAAAACAGTGATGAAATACCATCCATTTATTCGATTTAACTAGAAAGATCTCAGAATAACAAATAATAATAACTGGACCTTATGGTCAATATTTACTTAACTTGCCACGCAGGGCCCAAGAAACAAATAAACTCTTGCAGCGGAACGAGAAACTTGGAAATACCAATCAACATGCCCACAGGCAATCGAGTGGAGAACGCATCCTAATCCGCAAAACCTTCAACGTCTTGATTCTGGAAGAACTCCTGCGACTTTGATATTCTTCAACTGATCAACAAAGGCATGAGCCGTGAGTACATAAAGCACTCAGCAGGCCGTAGGGAAATGTATGCAAATAGTATTCATGCAGGGCTTACCAAAGGTTAGCTGTATGGTTCTTTGTGCGTAAAATTTAACAAATACCGTAAATAGATTGAAATGCGAGACTTGAAAAGAATACTAAATAAGTAAACAAGTTCTTTGAAACAACCAATGAACTAACCATTCACTGACCAACCAACAAATGACCAGTGAACTCCCCGTTCACCAATCAACAAACCACCAAGTGAATTACCCACTCACCGAACAAACATTATATTCATCAAGTGAACTTCCCATTCACACTCCGACTCATTTTTGGAAGAAACTCTATCTCCCGTGTGAAATCCCGAGCACGCCCATAACCGCGACACGGCTATTCGAATAGTTTTACACACTCGCAGAGGTTGTACAGCTTGACCCACAAGACACGACTTCTCTAGTTGGTTTGGCATCCGTCGATACCACTGCTCACTACCTTGGGTAAGCAGACTAGAGTACGTGACAAAGCCTTTACAAAGCTCCTTCTTAACCCAGTTCGGCCCGCTAAGGTTTCAACACTGAATGTCTCCATCCGACTAGACAGGCCCCTCTTGCGCCAGAGTGAGCACGCACTCGTAACTCACTCTTCCAAGACAAACCAAAATTAAGACATTGCAAATTAATCACCAGTCCCGCCCATACAGGACATGTGGTTGTACAGTTAAGGCTCGATTCAATGGCGCACAAGATTAAGTCCTTGACAAGTTACTCAGGCGATCTTTCCACAAACCCACAACGTGTTAAATCCACACCCTCAATCCACCATCCATTCGCCCGAGTGAAAACCATTTTGTTTACAAGAAACCAATGACATCCCCTGTCATGGTACACAAGTTTTAACAACAGTGGCTAACCACCACAATTCCATATATCATTAAGTCAAGATTAAACCATTAAAACCCATGTGGTGATGAATCCATCGAGACTAGGCTTGACTAAGCACTAATACGATACCCATGTTGGTGATACAATTATATCCAACTAAAATTATCCAAGCTAGGGTGACAAAGGATTCATGGCATTCAAATGTTCAATGGAGGTATAATGACAACAGGTAATAACTAAACCCAAAACAATTGATATAAAGATAGCATGCAATTGTATAAAACAATATACTTTTGAAATCATAGGATCAATATGATCAAAGGACTACGGCTTGCCTTGGAATAAATCCTGGGATTGATCTTGATCTTGATCTTGGTGTGCTTCTCCTTGTTCAAAACTCCCCGAAGTAGCAACGTCTACTCGCAAAATAAGCAAATAGAACAAATAAATACCAACCAGAGATAAGATCAATTCCAAAAATTAAATAAAAATCATAAATAAATAGAGCTCGAATTTAGATGAATTTACAAATTTGAATGGGCTCAATCGGAGTTCGGATGCAAAAGATATGGGCTTTGGAAGATTGAAAATAAATCAAAACCCTAATTTGGATTTTAATTTAATTTCCTGAATTATTTTTCAACTGAAAAAGATGAATATGACGTCAGGATGACGTCAGCAGGGAATTTCGGCCGATATTAAAATCAACCGACAAGTGGGTCCCACATGGAGGTGACTGGGTGTACCATGGACTGAGTTCAAGAAGGTTTGGCTTCGGGTGGAAACTGGTCGTGCCACATGGCAGCGACACGCAGGCGCCACGCTAGCAAAAAGCCGACGTAGCTGAGGAGGTGGCGGCTGACTCAGCACAGCTCTCCCGAGCGAAGATGGCTCGGCTGAGGACCTTGCCAGCGGCGGCGACGGCGAGCGGCGGCGACGGAATAGCAAAACGGAGGGCCGGGGAAGTGGCGAAGCTGATGGAGGTGGCGGCGGCGCTTGGGAGGCAAGAGCTCACCGACGGCAATGAAGATGGTGGCGGCGGTGACAAAAGCCCGTTGTCGGACGGCGACGAAAACGACGATGGCGGCAGCGAGGGGCGAAGACGACGGCAGCACCGGGTAGCCGGTGTTATTGCGATCACGATGATGACGGTTGTGCGGCCGGGGAAGGACTAGAGGCGGCGGATTACGACGGCGACGAGCTTCGGCCGAGGTTGGTCTTTCGGCGATTGCGGCGCAACGAAGACGATCCCAGGGGCGAGAGTTTAGGGCTTCGGTGGAGGGGTATGGGGCGAAGAGAATAGGGGTCTCGGGTGCTTATATAGCGGAGGAGTCCGGGAGAGATTCGAGCGGCGGCATCGTACGGGAGACGAACTCGGAAAGGGGAGAAACCAGGAGGAAGACGATCCGAGCTGGCGTCGAGGGGTCCACCACCGAGAGAAAAAGAAGGCAAGCGCGGGGCGAAGCTGACAGCGCGATCAAGATCCAACGACTGGAGTGGAGCTGAGGCGCGGCCGGGCGATGGAAGATCGACGGCAGGGAGAAGGGCGGCGGCAACAGCGTCTTGGCGAACGCTACCGGGCAAGGCGCGGAGAAAGGCCGAAGGAGTTGGGCCGGACTCGGAATAGTAATGGGCTTCGGCCTGTCACATCGCTCGAGGAAATTTAATATGTTTTTCTTTTTATAAAATACTGAAAATGCAAATGGCAATTAGAAAATAGCAAATGCACTCAGAAAAATCCTAGAAAATTCTAGAAAATATATCTAAGCCCATATAATCCAAATAAAATAATTTTGATAATAGTTGATGTTGGAATTAATCATATTAAATTGTTTTTGATCTCTGAAATTTCCAATTAAGCTTTAACTTTAGTAGAAAATTTCAAATGGTTATTTTTTTAAAAAAAAACTTTAAAACATGCCAAATTTTTGGGATGTTACACGAACCCTGGGTCACCGCAGAACTTCTCCAGGCAGTCCCCGCCCCTGCCTGTCGTCGTCGCTGCCACGACGCCATCCAGCACTGGCATGCCACCCAACACACCAAAGTCAAGCCTCAACAATGAGTTGAGCAGACTAGCAATGTAGTCACTGCAACCGCTGGCCCGCACCGGCCCTGCTCTCCATCATGGCCGCAAGAAACCAATTAACCACCAGGACACCATCCAAGAATCACCCTTTCTCGGCCGACTCTAGCAAAGGCGCCTCCTTTAAGCAGCGCATCGGGAGCAAAGGCACATATTTTATCGCAGAGCGAGGAGGAGTGGGAGAACGAGGGGGGGGCGTGTGGAGCGGCAGCAGCACCGTGGGTGCTTGGAGCATCAGCGATGGCACGGGTGCGGCGCTTGAGCGGCGAGGGACAAGTCGGGTGGAGGAGCGAGCGGTGGCGTGGGCGCTTGGAGCGGTAGCGGATTCTCGCGTCGGCTCCTGCACGGGTGCGAGCAGGTGCAATAGTGACGCCTGGAGAGAAGGGGAGGGCGCGTGGAGTGGCGACAGTGGCGTGGGTGCTTGGAGCGGCAACGGTTTCTATCGCAGAACCGTCAGCCAAGAGGAGGCGGTGGTGGCCGAGCAGGTGCAAATCGGGAGAGGAGGGGATGAGATGGGACAAGGGATTGAGGGGAACATGGAGTTGTATAGGATTCATGGATTCAGTTGAAGGAAGAGGAGCAGATGTTGCTTGATCGTGGGAGAAGAGGGGAATTGGGGGAAGCAACGAGTAAACCCCCCACTTGTCAGCGCGGGGTGCATTGAGCATACGAACGAGGTACACTGAACATATGTATGTGGGGTGAGGTAGGGTGGGACGATTGCCCTTGTTATGTGGTGATAAACTCCAATATTTATTAGTTAAGATAAGATATACGGTAATGCCTGCAACATACGCTTTGGTTTACTTGCAAGGGGGAGGACGTTGCCAATTTGGCACTACTACTTTGACCCTGTTTGGTACAACTTGCACTCCCAGCTTCTCAATCGATTCTCATAGAGCCGTACCAAACACCCTGATTCTCAAAACCACTAGATTCTACTTCTCGCGAGGAGCTGTCTCGAAAATGAACTAGCAACGAGAAGCAGCCTCCCAGCATATTCTCGTGAGAATCCAACCTTCAGAAATGAAAATACCATTTGAAGTTGAAGGTTTTACCCGCAAATGCCACTGAGTTACACAAATACAATTGAAGTATTACACCCAGTGGTGACATTATCTATTAGTTAAGACTCCAATATTTATTAGTTAAGATAAGATATACGATAATGTCTGCAACATACGCTTTGGTTTACTTGCAAGGGGGAGGACGTTGCCAATTTGGCACTACTACTTTGGCCCTGTTTGGTACAACTTCCACTCCCAGCTTCTCAATCGATTCTCGTAGAGCCGTACCAAACACCTTGATTCTCAAAACCACTAGATTCTGCTTCTCGCGAGGAGCTGTCTCGAAAATGAACTAGCAACGAGAAGCGACCCCAAAGATATTCTCGTGAGAATCCAACCTTCAGAAATGAAAATACCATTTGAAGTTGAAGGTTTTACCCGCAAATGCCACTGAGTTACACAAATACAATTGAAGTATTACACCTAGGGGTGACATTATCTATTAGTTAAGACTCCAATATTTATTAGTTAAGATAAGATATACGGTAATGTCTGCAACATACACTTTGGTTTACTTGCAAGGGGGAGGACGTTGCCAATTTGGCACTACTACTTTGGCCCTGTTTGGTACAACTTCCACTCCCAACTTCTCAATCGATTCTCGTAGAGCCGTACCAAACACGCTGATTCTCAAAACTACTAGATTCTGCTTCTCGCGAGGAGCTGTCTCGAAAATGAACTAGCAACGAGAAGCAGCCTCCCAGCATATTCTCGTGAGAATCCAATCTTCAGAAATAAAAATACCATTTGAAGTTGAAGGTTTTACCCGCAAATGCCACTGAGTTACACAAATACAATTGAAGTATTACTCCTCATGGTTTTTGGAGCCAACCTACCAGTCAAATGGTTTCAACATACAACTCCAGATTATCAGAGAATCAGGAGCAGAATCTAAAAAATTAGAATCTAAAACTATACCAAACAGGGCCTTTGTTTGCCGGCTACTCCTTCCCGATTTTGTTTGTTATTGTATAGAAGCAGAGTCAGAATGAAGCACAGAATATATTATAAGTTCGTCAAGATATTTAATTCCAAACGAGCCCGCATGCACCTTGGATTGTGAATCAATTTGTGGGAAAGTTTTTTTTTGGAAGAGTTGAAGAAAGGAGACATGGAGTAAAATCTTTTTGAGTCAAATGTGTCCATGAGTGTCAATCATTTTGTCAGGAATTTATGTTCTTTTTATGGAAGGGTTATATCAAGCAGAGATGAAAGAAAAGCGTTTGCCATTACTAATCTCATGAAGCCAAACCGTGATTCTCAAACTGCGAACAGCATTCGTGGAACGGTCCAAGCTAAGAAGTTAACATCAAGAAACTAAGGAAGAGTACCATCACAGAGAAACTACAGAGTCCGGATTAAGGAGGAGTTAGCAAGTCAAGATTAATCAGTGAACGACAGAGACAATGCACGTAAGCACAGAACAAAGCACACGCTTAATTCTTGTGCCATTAATCTCGTTTGAAAAGGTCAACCCTATCAACATCACATCGGTGCCGGCTGATCGGCCGTCGAGTTCAGGGGAAAAGCGTCTCCCGGACGTCGGCGAAAGCCGCGAGGATCGCCGGGTAATGCCGCGGCGAGTTGAGCACCAGGTACGTCTCCAGCAGCCGCTCCGCGCTGTGCTCCCCGTCGCCGTCGCCGCCCGCCGGCCACTTGGCGATCATCTCCTCCATGGACTTGCGGAAGTCCTCGTACGGGTCGGCCGACCGCTTCACCACCGCGAACCCGCCGTCCGTCGCGGTGGACGCCGTGGAGCCTCGGGGCAGCTCGAAGCTGTACCGGCAGCTCTGCGACGCGCCACGCCGCGCAGCGGCCGGCGGCGCGCGGCACGGGCCGGATACTGAGGCTCGCGCCTTGGTATTCTTGCGCGAGCAGTTGTAGAAGTCTGACGAGTCGGAGGAGAAACTTCTTGAGGAGAAGAGGTTTCGCGAGTCCTCGTCGTACTCGTCGTCGGAGGACGAGCTGCTCACGAGCCTGCGCGAGGAGTGGGTCGAGAGCCTGCGGCTGCTGGGCCGCTCCTTCCACCTCGCCACCGGCGGCAGCGGCGGCGGAGGCACCGCGGCGAATGGCGAGGACGGCGGGCACTTGCGGCCCTCCCACTCGCCGGTCTCGTACGGCAGCCCGGTCTCCGTGAGCCGCCTCTCCACCTTCTTGGCGTCCGCGTCGAGCGGCGCGAGGAGGGACGGGTCGGCCGCGTCGACGGAGCGGCGGCCGGCGCAGTCGATGGTGATGTGGACCAGCGGCGCGGGGCGCGGCGCCGAGACGGAGAGCCGTCGGTCGTGCTGCCCCCCACCAGCTTTCTTGCCGCCGCCGAGGCGGGAGTAGGAGGGGAACGCCAGCGGCGGCGGCGGCGGCGGCGCCTCCTCGTCGCGGCGCTTCCTGTCCCCCGCTCGCCTGGAGAAGGCCGAGAGGATTGCCGCCAGCCGGTGCTTCAGCTTCTTGCGGCCGGTGCTGGAGCCATCCATCGCCGTGAGCGGAGTTGTTCGTGCTCGCGACTTCGCGTCTCTTTCTTTGTGTGCGGGGATGGAGCGCGCGCACGGGAGGGTGTTGCTCTATCGCATTCGTGCCGGGCTAATGCGGCCTCGCGCGGGTCTTTTAACCGCCCGTGCCGCGAGCTAAAAACAAAACCGGCGGGCCGGGGCCGCCAGGGTCGTGGGTGCTCTCGCCTTGCTCAGCCTCTGCTACGTGATTGTGACAGGTGTCATGTAACGTAGTGGGGAACTGGCCCAAGGCGGTTACGCGCGACGCTGCCGCTGCCGCTGCCGCTGCCGCATCGCTGAATCTTTGGATGAGCCTCCTGGATTTAGCCAGCTTATGTTATGACAAGACGTCGGCTCGTGTTGCCTGTGTGGCGCATGGAGTGGCTCGTGAGCAGCGTGCACGTGGAATGCTATGGACCATGGTGACAACTGACAAAAATAGCTAGCTAAACCTTTGCGAACAGCTTGTATCCATAAACTGGTGCTGAACACACTGCAAGGCAGGTACCTTGAGCTGCATTACAGTATCCGGACGGAAATTTGAAAGACGGAAAAAGAAAGAGAAAATGAAGTAGATTGGTTGGCGATTTGGCATACAATCTTTCTGTGCGCGCAGCTGCCCTCTGCCTCTGCAAAGCTGCAGCTGCCTCCAGTTTTACTGCACAATCGGCCCGGTATGTGCCAGTGTTGACTACGGCAACTCTGCAGTCTGTACACCACTACTATAGTGCCACCAGTATATATACTAGGAAAAAGTCCGACCCTTCAACTCTACACGGAGTCTAATTTTCAATCTTTAATTCAAAAACCGGTTATTTTTCATCTTCTCTTTCAAATCCGCACAAATAACCCTTTGAAATTGACCCGATGCGTTATTTATCCGGATTTGAAAGTTAAGGGTGAAAAACAACTAATTTTTTAGTTCATGCTGAAAATTAGACTCCGTACTGAGTTCAAAAGCCAAAAATGGATTTTTTTCAAAAGGAAAACAAATATAAAAAAGGGTATTGTCCCATACTCAAAATCATAGTAGAATGTTTGTAAGCTCTGTGCTCAACATTCATACCATAAATAGCAACAGCTGAAAATTGTAATATAACATCTTCACCATTTTTTAGTTCAAAAGTTAGAACTTATTCTGCCAAAATGTTTTGAACAAATTGACACGTAAAGCCAATAGAAATTTGGGGAAAAAATCACAAAATAGAGTACTAAGCCTTCCTACAAACAAATCGCAGGTATACTTGATCAAAGCACTGGACTACCGGTAGCTGTACAAAACTAGCAAAAGAATAGCTATGTTCTTCTAACACTGTATTGTTGATCATTTATTAGGTAAACTATAGGAATTTTGTAAGGTCCAAGTGGAGGACCCAAGATTAGTACAAGGAAAGGAAACTACAAGAAATCACGGTGTACAAGTAATATTGAACTCCACAGTGAGAGACAAGTAACACTCATTTTTTTAATTAAAAAATATCAAAAACCTAGTAGACACTAGACAACACATGTGACCAAATCATGAGGGGAATGCGGATAATCTTCCCTACTTCAGTTCGATATTTGCAACACTTCAGAAGCTGCTTCATGGATGTCCAGGTCTAAACTCGTAAGACCGTAAGCATGCGGATACTAGTACTGCAAGTTACAAGTTACAAGTTACAAGTTACTGACACATGCAAGTTACTGACACATGCATGTCATTTACCGCAATGTAATCAAATAGTCAGAATTTAACTACATCCACATAGACATAGCTCAATGTGTGGTTCACTGCATGTATCTGTATCAAGGGGCAACTTTTCCAGGTAAGTAAAACAAAGACTTTTTTTTGGCACATAATAGTTAATACTGAAAAAGTCTTCTCGGCCAATTTTGAAACTCAAAAGCCGTTTTTTTTTCACCCCCTAACTTCCAAATACAAACAAATAACCCAAAACAACTTATTTTTGAGCTTAGAGTGAAAACTGAACTCCGAGTCAAGTATCAAAAATGGACTTTTTCCTATATACTACTAAGTTTATACTGTAGCAATCAACTTATCAACATATCATACTGCACACGTAATTGAAGCGTTGAACAAATCCAAACAACCGTTTACAGGCTACACTTTGTTAAATGATGTTTCTTCGTGGGGCATAAGTACGCGCTCAGTGCATTGTTTAGTGCCAAATGCGTCCTCCAGCAGTGGGAGCCCAGCTGGGCTGTTCTTTTATATTATAAATATCTACCTATCGCGTAGACGGCGCACTGCTTTTAAGGATTTGACCTTATAAAGACAAAACAAACAGGTGTTTAGCAATACAAAACTGAGAACAGATGGACTAGTGAAGCCTGAGAGGAGAGGACGGAGGCGCCTAACAAACCAAACATGCATGAGCATGAGATCCTCAGGATAAGCACAAGTTACAGTGAAGCTAGCTCGCGAATTATCTGACCAGTGTTCTGTCTCCAGACGGACTTGTATCTTTCTTAATCGAGTATGGGATAAAAGAAATCACTGCAGAATGGATCCCAATAATGAGGCATTTTCAATGCATTCTGTACATCACAAAAACCATTCCTTAAACAGGTCAAGTGACTATCTCCTGCCATTTGTATGATGCAGGGTCCAATGGAGAACAAAACAAACAAAAAAGTGAGATTCCTAATGATGATTAGCTGACAGAGAGTTTTTTAATATACAGAATATACAAGCTTATAATCATAAAATAACAAAGAGAAAACGTTGAGATTGTACTGTTATGCAAATAGAAAAACCAGGGTAGTTGGATTTAGCAGCTTGTCTGTATTCCCAGTCTGTTGATTGAGTAATCATTTACAAGGGCAATTGTGGACAATCAACAGCTCAAAAGGCACATTAGTCGGTGAAAACCTGATTGTAAACGTGCCGATGCATCAATGCACAACAGGGCTTGCCGCTTGCACGCAGTTGCTGTTGCTTCAGTCCTATTATTGGTATTCCATCTTAATGCTTGAGCCAATAGTTTCTGAGCTGAGACATGTGCAGAAGTATCTCGTCCCGGCCTTGGTTGGTCACGCTGCTCGTCATGATCCAAGGAGGTGCTGCCTCGAAATATTCACGAATCAAGTTCTGGAAGTATTCTACATTTTCTTCCGGTCTCCTGCCACCATTTTTCTTCTTCTTGCGCTTGTCACATTTCGTGAACACAAGTGTCATGGGGACCTGAACAAATGGAACATAAGAACATTGACATTGAACAATATAAAGATTTATTGTTCAACTAAGTAGTATCAATTTTCTCACATGTTTCAAGTAACAATAATGCATGTTTGATGCAGTAGTAATGGTATGCACATTGCAAGTAACAGAACACATCTATAAACACAGTCGGACGTCTTTAATCAGATTTAGACATCAACGCATCAAGAGAAATAAATACACGAGACAATAATGCAATCTTTGGATCTTGCCTGTTATTACGTGAACTTGGCCACTCCATTACTGCATGTCCGAAAAAAGGCCTATGTTAATGGATGTCCTCGGGACCAGGCTCATGCCAACATAGGTCCTTGTCCAAAGTGGAGTATTTTGCACTGAATTGTAGCAAAACAGGAAAGAGGGTTGTCGAAACTCGAAAGAAAAAACAATGGTCGTGGGGGAAAGGCAGCAATAGAAGGACAGACGAGCTTAAAGGGCAATATTGATTGATATTGAGTTATTGACTCCGTAAGATAAGCGGTCCAAAGTCCAGAGTTGAGAGTTCAGGCCTTGTTGCAAAGGGTGGGTGGGTGGGTGGGGACACTGCAGTATTACACAGAATGAAAAGAGAACTAGCTCCAGGACAAGCATGAAGCTAATACTTTTACAGACTTCTTGGTCAGGTACTACCATGTTGGTCGTACTAGTCTTTACCAGAACCTCTAGTTTGTATTGCCAAGTTATGAACTCCCAGAAATGAGGTAGGGAGCCCGGAGTCAAGCTGCACTCTGCAGACTTGGTTGGGTTTTGAGACAGATATTCGGACACTTCCCAAAATCCAAATAGCAGGCTACATCATAAGCCCAATGGCAGCATGCAGCAACAGAGAGCCCATTGCATGTTCCTTTCCTGAATGACTAAAACATTTTACAGATGCATATCATAATCAGAAATTCGTTAGGAAACTACATATATTTATCTTCATTATCATGAATCCGAGGTCATGTTTGGCATCTTGATCTTCTGCATTTAAAAGAGTAAGCTTCGAATTAACTAAAGTAGACTCATAGCACTTGACCTACTTGATGGAAACCCGTTCTTCAAAGATTGGGCCCAGTCCTAAAAGTTAACTGTGAGAACATTTGTCGAGGATATACTTTTACAAAATTTAAAATGTTGGTAAAAGTTTGTATACTACTTTTGTGTAGGGACGGCCCACCGCTCCCAATGGCCCGGCGAAGATCCAAAGGAATTAACCCCTTCGACATACACGAAGGGGGCAGGACGCCACCTCGATGCCTCGGCCAATCGGTCCACCACATTGGCCTTCGCTCGAAGGGAGTCAAGGCCCCGTAATGGACCAAGGAAGGTGACTTGGTGGACACGGACCACGGGAGTCTACCGTGCACCGAAGCTACCAGAGAAGAAAGAAAAGACCAGGACCCTATAATCGTATGGCATTTATAGAGGCACTATTGTAATCTCCTACCTCTCAACTTGTAATGCTATAAATATGCTATCTTGTGTATCAAGCAACATATGACTTCTTGTAAATTTAACACAAATAAAGATTATCATTCGTCCCTCTGTACCATATCCCACACTTTAGGAACCTCGAGACCCCAACCCCCCCTCGCAACGGGTAGTGGCCCTAAGGCCCTACACTTTCTACTGTTTGGTTTGTAGCCACAACAACTTTATTACAAATTTTGTAAACGAATCACATCCATTTTAGGCAAACATAGGACAAGACAATTACCTTCATGCTTCTTCTGTAGGGGCACTTTGTTTGATTCTTTTCCTTTCAGCCTCACTCTTGTTCTTTGGGGCACTATCAAGCCTTTTTTTTTTCTTTGGACACTTTTTCTAGCAATGGCTTTGTTTTTGGGTTAAACTGTTACAACTGCAAGTATATTCACTTCGTCCAAGTGTTTTGTTTTATTCATTTTCAGTAACATCACATGTGACCTCAACTTCGAGTTAACTTTCCTAACCCTTGCTGTGTGTTTCACCATGTGCGCTACACTGAGGTATATTACATCATCTGAAGATGACAATTTTGTCAAATCAATTATGTCAGGTTGAGCTGTTCATTTGAGCTGCCTCATCTTAATGTGTTTTTTGCACTCCTACATTTTTTTGTCCAAAGAAGACTGGTGTATCCAAGTCTTGCATTTATTGTGTACACAGAAGACTTTATTTTACGTGCTGGTTTATCTGTGACCTTCTTAGAAAGCTTGATGCTGTGTGCTCTGTTATTATTTATTATAGTGTTTTCAGAAGACGGCTCAAACCCAGAGATAATTGATTTAACAAAATTGTCCTCGCTATAGCGCATAGGGTGAAAGAAAAAACAATGGTTATGAAAGTAAACTCGAAGCTGCGGTCACCTATGATGCTAAGATGCTGCTGAAAATCGCATGTGGAGGGCAATGCAATAAAACAAAATGCTAGCATGAATTGCCCAGGAAAAGAACTACGAAGGTGTGCTTGAAGTTGTAGTAGTTTAACCCAAAACTAAAACCAGTAGTATATTTGCTAAAAAAATGAGTGCAAGATAAAAGGAAAAAAATGGTTCAAACAGAGTGCCCTAGTCCTAGAAAATCTAGAGTGCGGTTGAAAGCATAAACATAAAAGGCTTAAACAAAGTGCCCCGTCCAAAGAAGCATGAAAACATGAAGATAATACTCCTATACTTTCCTAGAACAGATGTGATTCGTTTGTTATTCCAGGAATCTGTAATAAAGTTGTAGTAAAGCTTTTACCAATATTTGAAAATTTGCAAAAGGTTATTATTCATGACAAGTTGTTGCGGCCCTCAGGGAGGGAGCGAATTGGGTAGCTGTGTGTGGTGGGTGGTTTCGGCCCTATCTTGTGCCCAGGCGCCGCGGTGATGGAGAAGAATGTGCATAGGGGAAGGGTGCACGGGAGACTAGGAAGGGACGAAGGAAGACGGGG
This sequence comes from Hsuehochloa calcarea, assembly GCA_036346395.1. Lineage (NCBI taxonomy): Eukaryota > Viridiplantae > Streptophyta > Magnoliopsida > Poales > Poaceae > Hsuehochloa > Hsuehochloa calcarea. Next base: position 60,677,432 of record CM070594.1, on the reverse strand, counting down.
AAATAGAGATAACTTACTTTCCTCCAGTGATATGCCTGTTAGAAAAAGACAAGGCTAGGGTTTGGTTATTCACAACTGTATAACTTATTCATTAACGGAGGGGATATATATAGATATTGTTACATGGACCTCATGACCTACAAGGGTCACATGGGCCAAGAGAGAGAGAGAGAGAGAGAAAGAGAGTGTAGAATAGAATATACAACACTTAACACCCCCCTTCAAACTCAAGGTGGATCAGGAGGATCTAATGCACTAAGTTTGAGTAGATGCAGCCGATGATGTTCTCGAGCCTGAGTTTTAATGAAGAAATCTACAACTTGAAGCTTTGAAAAAACATACTTGAGGGCGATGGTAGACTGCTGACAATGAGATCGTGTGAAGGACGCATCAACACCAATGTGCTTTGTCAGCTCATGCTTGACTGGATCCCTAGCAATCTGAATAGCACTTGTATTGTCACAAAAGAGAGGTGTAGGATCATCACAGTGGACACCTAGATCAATCAAGAGCCATCGAAGCCAAATGGTCTCTGAAGTGGTAGCGGCAAGAGCTCGAAGCTCAGCCTTTACACTGGGGTGTGACACCACAGTCTGCTTTTTGGACTTTCAGGCAATGAGCGAAGTACCAAGAAAAATACAGTAGCCAGTGATAGATCGATGATCAACAGGATCACTCGCCCAAGTGGAGTTAGAGTAAGCGTGGAGCTGAATCTGACTCGAACTGGCATAGAACAGACGTTTGGATGCAGGCCCTCTCAAGTATCTCAACACACAAAGAACATGACTATAGTGGACCGAGGTGGGAGCACTGACAAACTGGCTGAGCACATGTACAACATGAGCAATGTCTGGCCTGGTGACAGTGAGATAAACAAGACTCCCAACAAGCTAACGATAGCGAGAAAGATCTGTCAGTGGTACACCGTCTGTAGGTCGATGCTGCAAGTGGAGCTCCATGGGTGTGGCAGCAATGTGTGTATTAGTCATACCAGAGTGAGCAAGCAGATCTTAAACATATCGAGGCTGCGAGAGGTAGTAGCCATCACTATCAGAATGAGCATCAATCCCAAAAAAATAGCTTATCATAAATTGTTCACTCAATTTCCTCTTCACAAAAGCAACATAATCTATATCATCTCCTATGATCAGCATATCATCTACATATAGGAGAAGCAAAGTATGATCCCACTGAGAAGCGCGGATAAACAAGGTAAGGTCATGCTCACTCGGAGTGAAACCTACAGCTCGAATTATGGAACTAAAACGCTCAAATCAAGCACGAGAAGCTTGCTTGAGACCATATAGAGCACGCCTAAGGCGACAAACATAACCTGTAGGAGACTCAACACCTAGGGGTGGCTGCATATAGACCTCGTGTAGATCACCATGAAGAAAGCATTCTTGACATCCATCTGAGATATAATCCATATGTGTACCGCTGCAACAGCAATAAGAGTACGAATTGTGGTCATATGAGCAACTGGAGCAAAAGTCTCCTCATAATCTCAATCATAAGCCTACTGAAAACCTCTTGCAACAAGACGAGCCTTGTATAGCTCTACTGATCCATCTGACTTGTTCTTTACTTTGTACACCCACATGCAAGTAATAGGAATAGCTCCAGATGGTAGCGGAACAAGATCCCAAGTACATGTACTCTCTAATGCTATGAGCTCCTCTGTCATAGTCTGCTGTCACTCAGGTACACTGGCAACCTCCTGATAGGTACTTGGCTCAGCTACTGCACCTGCACGAGAAAAACCCCATCTCGCTAGTGCCTGAATAGAAGAACGATCACGTAGGGCATATCGTGATGTAGTAGAACGCTCGTCAAAGTCGGTGGTACTAGCCGAAGGGTCAAGTGTAGGAGATGATTGAGGATCAGAAGGAACTCTCTGTCGACGACTATAGTGAAAGGGAAAAGTGGAAGTGTCAGAAACTGGTGGAGCTGGTGTATCTGGAGAAGGCAGGTCTGGTGAGGGAATGGGAGGTAGGCACAAAAAGGATGTGGAATCTGTGGAAGGAGTGTAATGTGTAGAAGGATGATAAAAGAAAGGTCGACCCTCATCAAAGGTCACATCACGAGAGATGCGAATGCGACATGCTAAGGGATCATAGCAACGATAGCCCTTATGCTCAAGACTATAACCCAGGAAGATACTCAACCGACTGAGCACTCAGCTTGGTACGCTCACGGGGTGCTATAGGGACAGCATACACAACCAAAGACACGAAGATGAGCATAGCGAGAAGGTGCTCTATACAGGACCTCACTAAGACACTTGCCCTGAAGCTTGGAAGAGGGCTGACAGTTGATGAGATAGACTGCCGTAGAGACTGCTCCCCCAAGAAGTGAAGGAACAAAGGAGGAAATGAGAAGAGTACGAGCAGTCTCAATGATGTGACGGTGCTTGCGCTCAGCACCACCATTCTGAGCATGAGCATCAGGACACGAGAGCTGAGGAAGAGTACCCTCAGAAGAAAGGAACTGACGAAAGGTTGATGACACTCCCCCAGAGTCAAAACGAAAAACACGAATAGAAAAAGAAAACTGTGTATGAACCATCTTAGCAAAAGACTAATAAATGAAAATCAACTGAGAGCGGTGTTTCATAAAATAGATCTAGGTATATCAAGATTGATCAACAAATATGACATAATAACTATGACCACCCTTTGAAGCAAAAGGAGATAGACCCCATACATCTGAATGCACCAAATCAAAAAGACCAGAAAACTGAGAGGTACTACTAGAATATGGAAGTTGTAGCTGTTTCCCTAGCTTACAACCAGTATAACAAAAACTAGGCTCAACAGTGATATAACCTAAGGAACCCTGGTGAACTAGAGTGGTGAAACGAGCTCCACAAAGATGTCCAAGTCTATGATCCCACTTGCTGAAGGAAGAACCAACAGGAGACGAGATGATGACATAGCAGAAGACAGTAAGGCCTTCGACGTACTGGTGGGAGGAAGATGTAAGGTGTCCAAGACATAGAGACTAGGAGAGCCTCTACGACGATGGCCAAATCCAATCACTCTTCTGTTCTAACGCTCCTGAATGAAACAAGAAGAATCATCAAATCCAATGAAACAGTTCACATCAATGAGTTGGCCAACAGAAAGAAGGTTCATAGATAGCTGAGGAACAAAATGTTAGGAATAGCGACTTGTATTATTAGGGGGCCAATGAGCCAGTATATATACACAAGTACAGGTTACAGATAAGGAAACCAAATAATATCTAGAGTCCTACTCTAACACATATATATCTCTAACATATATATCTCTAACACCCCCCTCAAACTCATGGTAGATCAACAACACTGAGTTTGGAAAGGTAGAAGCCGTGTTGTGCTCGAGTCTGGGCCTTCGTGAAGAAATCCGCTATCTGAAGCTCTGAAGGCACATACTGAAGAGCAATCACCTGATCATGCACACAAGACCTCATGAAGGAAGCATCAACACCAATATGCTTGGTGAGCTCATGCTTCACAGGATCACGGGCAATACTGATAGCACCTGTACTGTCTGACAAGAGAGAAGTCGGTGTAGTGGCAGAAACACCAAAATCCTCAAGTAACCACCGTAGCCAAGTAATCGCTGCTGTCAAGAGAGCCATGGCTCGCAACTCAGCCTCTGCGCTCGAACGGGACACTGCAGTATGTTTCTTCGTCTTCCAGGTAATGAGAGAACCACCAAGAAAAACACAGTAAGCAGAGATAGACCGACGATCAGAGTGATCGCTGGCCCAAGTAGCATACGAATAAGCCTGAAGCTGTAACGAGCTAGAGCGTGGAAAGAAGAGACGGCGAGAGATAGTCCCACGAAGGTATCGCAGAACTCGAAGAAGGTGGCTATAGTGGACCTGAGTGGGAGTGAAAACGAACTGACTCAGAACATGAACTGGATAAGTGATATCCGGACGAGTAACAGCAAGGTAGACAAGACTCCCAACAAGATGACGATAGCGAGTCGGGTCAGAAAGAGGCTCGCCATCAGAAGGCCGGAGATGGACGTTGAGCTCCATGGGAGTCTCAACAGTACGCTGATCAGTGAGAGAAGAGCGAACAAGAAGATCCTGAATATACTTCTCTTGGGACATAAAAAACCTGGAGTGGAAGTAACCTCAATCCCAAGGAAGTAACGAAGAGGACCAAGATCCGACATAAGGAATTGCTCACTCAGACGAGCCTTGACAAAGGCAATGTACTCATAATCATCTCCGGTGATGATCATATCATCAACATATAGAAGAAGAAGTCCGACCACGAGACGAAGTGTGGACAAAAAGAGCAGGATCATGATCACTAGCTGAGAAGCCAGCAGCAGTGACCACAGAGGAGAAATGCTCAAACCAAGCACGAGGGGCTTGTTTAAGACTATAGAGAGAGCGACGAAGACGACAGACCATACCCTCAGGAACAGAATACCCAGATGGTGGATGCATGTAGACCTCCTCACGCAGCTCGCCATTAAGAAAGACATTCTTTACATCAAGCTGAGAAACGGACCAATGGCGAACAGATGCCACCGAAAGAAGAGTGCGAACAGTGGTCATGTGGGCCACAGGAGCAAAAGTCTCGTCATAGTCACGACCATGCTCCTCCTGGAAGCCACGAGCAACAAAACGCGCCTTATAGCGCTCAAGATAGCCATCAGAGCGAGTCTTAATCTTATAGACCCACTTACACGTGATGGGACGAGAGTGAGATGGAAAAGGAACAAGATCCCAAGTACCAGTACGCTCGAGAGCAGCAATATCCTCGGCCATAGCATGCTGCCACTCAGGATGAGTAACAACATCCCGTAGGAGACAGGCTCATGGGTAGCTGCACCAGCAAGACCAAAACGGGCAAGAGGCCGAATCGACCGACGATCGCGGAGACCGTAGCAAGGAGATGATGGCCCATCAGAGGAAGATGGAGCAGCAGGAGAAGATGAAACATCAGGAGAAGATGGTTCATCTGGAGAAGCCTCAATACGAGGTCGACGTGTGTAAAAGAGAGTGGAAGGAGCCTCAGGAGCCTCAGGCGACGAAGCAGGAGGCGACAACGGCGGAGAGGCCTCAGGGGATATATGTGGAGACTCAGTGGGACAGATGGACGAGGGCAAGACAGAGATGGGTGTATCTGGAAAGGTCAAAAAAGACAGGGACTCCACAAAGGAAACCGAAGGAGAGGTAGGATGTGGGTAGAAGGGACGAGACTTGTCAAAAGTCACATCCCGAGAAATCCGCATCCGTCGACCAACAGGATCCCAGGACCGATAGCCCTTGTGCTCGAGATCAGATCCCATAAAACACACTCAACAGATCGAGCGATCGCTTTGGTGCGTTCTCGAGGTGCAAAGAGAACGAGCAAACGCAACCAAATGCACGAAGGCGAGTAGTCCGGAGAAAGATCACGAGACGCTTAACCGGATCTCACCAAGAGCGTAAGAGGTCGGATGTTGACGAGATAGGTGGCAGTGGAAACAACCTCAGCCCAAAAGTGAGGTGGAATAGAGGCGGCAATCATCAGTGTACGAGCCGTCTCAAGGAGGTGACGAAGCTTGCTCTCAGCGACACCATTCTAAGCATGAGCTCCAAGACAAGAGAACCGAGCGAGAGTGCCCTGCTCAGCAAGGAAGCTACGCAGGTAATGAGAGAGGTACTCGCCAGCAGAGTCAGCACGAAAGACTCGAATAGGAGTGGAGAACTGTGTGCAAACCATAGTGGCAAATTGTTTATAGATAGACAAAGCCTCACTACGGGAAGACATAAAGTATATCCAAGTGTGACGAGAGAAGTCATCTATAAAAATGATATAATATCGATGGCCCCCTTTCGAAAGTAAGGGAGCTAGACCCCAAACATCTGAATGAATAAGATCAAATGTTCGCTGAGACACAGACTCACTATGAGAATAGGGAAGCTGAATCTGTTTCCCTAACTTACAGCCCTGACAATCTAAAGATAGAAGACCACGACGGACTAAAGACGACAGACGAGATCCACACAGATGACCAAGACGGTGGTGCCACTGTTGGAAAGAGTCGGTAGACGGTGGCTAAGCGGAGAGACCGGTGGCGGCGGTGGCGGCGGAAGGAAGGTGAAGCAGTCAAGCTCCCAGAGACGCCGCGAGTCAAGGCGCCGAGGGCCGAACCAACCAGAGCCCCCTGTGGCGGTCCCGAACACAACAAGAGTCGAGTCAAGAATGACCCGACAACCAAGGTCGAGAATCATCCAGTGAGAAGAAGTCGCATGGTTAGGCGAGGAACATGAGCAAATGTATGAACATGAAAAGATGAGTTGCTAAGAGGTCCTCGACTGAGACGAAAGAGATGTACCATCGCCAGTAAGCACAATCGACAGGGGAATCAAGAGGTGTAACAAAAGACAGAGGGAAGAATCGGAAGTCATGTGAAAAGATGCTTCGAATCAAGGATCCACGGAGAGGTACTGATCGTAGGAGGTGGTTTCTCGTGCGGAGAGTCGGTCGCGAAACCCGCAGAACTCATCGAGGAAGAACACAAGCGGCAAGCGAGCATCAAGTCCGCTATCTCCCGCCAGAGAGAAAACGCGAAGTAGTCGATGCAGACGCTTGATGTAGAAGTACCGGTGCGGTGCTAGGAGAAGAACGGCGTGAAAGATGCCATCGCTTCTTGTAGCATCGACTCAATGTGGCCGACCTTGTCGCAAAGAGGAGCAAGCCGAGGACGGCCACCGCCAGATGAAGGGCGACCACCACCACCTGTGGCAGCCACTGGAGGAGGCAGTGTACTGAAGCGTGAAGCAGTCGGTGTAGCAGGTGGACGGACGGCGAGCACGGAGGGGAGTGGCATCAGACCATCACCACTCGACGAGTCTCCTCTCGCAGATCTCGGTAAGGGCATCCGTAAGAGTGACACGAGGCGGTGTGCAAGAAGTCGGGCACGCCCGCTCGAACTCGGGGCGGCGAGTAAGGAACTCATAAACACGCTGAAACTCCAGATCAAGACGCATAACCAGCAAAGACAAACAGAGCGACGGCCAAGAAGGCGAAGAGAGTCCAGCTGACGCCGCATGCCAGTAACTCGAGCATAGAAGGCGCCAACAAGAGCGCCACCTGCCAAGAGAGTGCTCTGGCGAACCACCGATGTGAGGGCATCTCTAGAGGGTTCGTAGCGCTGACGAAGGTGAATCCACATCCGACACCAAGAAAATCCCACAACCTCGTAAGAGAACTAAGGTTTGGACATCGGCGATGAAGACAAAGAAGGCCGAAAGCGCCGTCGCCGCACCACCGAGTGTAGGCGATCAAGCGATCCATGTAGAAATCCAAAGCCTCTTGGTAGGCGAGGCGACCTTCTCATCAAGAAGGCCGGCCTCAACAATGACCTTTGTTTACCGCCGAGGATAGCGCAGCAGACGTAAGCTCTGTCGGAGGAGTAGGGCACGGCGGGCAGGTGACATCGCCAGAGAGGACGCCCCAGAGACGAAGACCACGCATGTGGATGCGCATGTGAGACACGAAGTCGGTGTAATTAACACCGTCGAAGATCACCGGGCAGCGAGGGAGAGAAACGGTGCCCATTGGTAGGCGGCGCTGGACGACACGGCGACCAAGGTAACGTAGTCTAATAAGCGCGCCGCCGACGCGCGCGATCGATCAACGTTTTTTTGCCTCCGCCGCTTATCGCCTCGCCGCTTTTATTCCGCTCGGCCCACGCAGCCCACCACAGAAACGGGGGAACTAGGGTTCCCCTTTCGAGCAACGGCGCGCATGGCAACTTGGTTTGCGTCGGCGATCGACGGCGGTGGCGGCGATCGATCGAGGTCCCGAAGCGGCGGCGCGGCCGACCGCAGAGCTCCGGCGGCGGCTCGAGAGCGGCGGCGGCGCAATCGATCGCAGAGCTCCGGCGGCGGCTCGAGATCGAAACCGCGTTGGTGGTCGGCAATGGCCGACGGCAGTTCGAGAGAGGTGGCCTGGCGGCGGCGACGGTAAGAACTCCCGAGCGGCGGCGAAGATGACGGCCTAAAGGGCTGCGGCGACGGATCAACGATCTACTGCCCAGATTCGAGCGGCAAGGACAAGGTGTCGGGCGAGCAGCGACAACAGGGAGTCGGAGTTGCGCGCCTGCAGACGTCGGCGACGGCAGAGAGCGGCAGCAGCCTAGCGGCGACAGCGGAGGGAGGGAGGCCGACGGTGGTGGCAGCTAGGGTAGAGGAGGGATGCCGACAGAGGCGGTGGCTAGGGCAGGATCTGAAGAGGTAAGCCTAGCGCTCTGATACCATGTTAGGAATAGCGACTTGTATTATCAGGGGGCCAATGGGCCAGTATATATACAAAAGTACAGGTTACAGATAAGGAAACCAAATAATATCTAGGGTCCTACTCTAACACATATATATCTCTAACATATATATCTCTAACACAAAAGACACATTAGGAACAGACAAGCGATATGTAGAGAGAATGCCCTGATAGGTAATAGAGCAAGGTGTACCATCAACAGTGTGAACATATGCGGCATCGATCACGGGCCTATGAGCAACAAGCTGAGAGTTGTCAGATGTGACATGAAAAGAGGCACCGAGTCCAGAACCCAAGGATGTGCAGCGCTAGGAGCAGAAGGTACAACTGAGGTCATAGCGCATAATCGATCCAAAAGTCACAAGAGGTGTGGGCGTGGCGGCGATGGATCGCCCAATGAAGTCCTCTCGGAGGCCCAGTAGATGCTCCACGACGACGATCAGATTGGTTTCTGGCATGATACTCAATAAGCTGATCTAGATATAACTTGGGAGCACTTGTCAATAAGATGACCAGTCCTCTTGCAATGAGAACATACCAACACTCCTGTGGGTGTCGCTCTGATAAATCCAAACCGCTGTGAGATACCCAGGACAGCATGTGGTGAGGATCCTGAGGTAGGCATAAGCGAATGAAGACGAGTCTCCTCTGCAATCAAACTAGAGAGCACCCCAGTCAAAGTCGGTGGAGTGTGGTAGTTGAGTAACTGAGTCCAAACCGGCTCAAACTCTGATCGAAGCCCCATGACAAACTGATACATGAGTGTCCGCTGAGCATACTCATCTTTGGCAATACAAGACTGGCAAGTAGCAGCAGCCTTCAGTGTCATAGACTCTAGAGGGCCAGTGATACGAGTGAAAGCACTATAATACTCCACTGATTGATCCTGCTACTGCTGAATACTATGAAAGTTCTTGAGCAATGTGAAGCGAAGAGCACCACTGGACTAAACATCTCTTCTCAAAGTATGTCCACATCTGCTTGGCTGAAGTATGATACTCTAGACTCATCCTCAAATAAACATCAACACTCAGGACAAGACCAGTCATGACACGATCATCCTCTTTCTGCCAAGCTTTAACCACCTCAATATCAACCGTCTTCGGATCATCAGTCAAATGAGAGGCCAAATCATAACCCCTAAGAGTGATCTTGACTGAGAAGGCCCATGCTCGTTAATTCAACCCATCTAGCTTGATGTCCGTGAACACGAGAGATGAACTACCCCCAAACATTGAATCAGATTTTGCCATGTTGATGGACTACAATCACCAATCACCAAGCAATCAACACAATATCAGTACAGATAACAGAGAGTACCGAGCAGATAGAGCAATAGCGTTCAGTAGCGTAGCAGAGGATGGGGTGGCAGCCTTTAGTGCAGAGATGTTGTCGTCGATGCAGAGTACAAGCTTTTGGAGAAGAGGATGAAGTGGTGTTGCAGATCCGGTGTGGATCCGACGATGTGGACAGGGGAAGGCGTGCGCCGAGCGGGATCTTCGTCGTAGCGGACGTACGCCGAGCCAATCGTCGTCGTAGCGGACGACGACGTCGGGGAAGGATGGCGTTGCCGAATCCGTAGTAAATCCGGCATGGATCTGATGATGTGGACAGGGGAAGGCGTGCACTGAGCAGGATCTTCGTCGTAGCGAATGGCAACGTCGGGGAAGGATGGATCTTTGTCGGCGGGGCGAGTAGTTTCGAGCGCCGATAGACGAGCTTCGAGCGCCGAGCGAAGAAGCAGAGACTCGCCAAATCCGTAGTAGAGGAACGATATGCTGGTGAGTGAAGAAGCAAACGCGACGACGAGTGACGAGCAGTGGGATGAGATGCCGCCAAGCAGCAGCTCGGGCCTGCCGGCCCACGGCGGAGGAAATGCATATATGACAGCGGCGGCGGCTTGCAAATAGGGGTAGGGTTGGAGAGTACTCTGATACCATGTTAGAAAAAAACAAGCCTAGGGTTTGGTTATTCACAACTGTGCAGCTTATTCATTGATGGAGGGGATATATATAGACATTGTTACATGGGCCTCATGGCCTACAAGGACCACATGAGCCGAGAGAGAAAGAGAGTGTAGAATAGACTATACAACCCTTAACAATGCCATCCCCTTAAATAGAGGCCCTAACAAATGAATCTAAGATAGCAATCCATAAATAACCGATTATGATATCTCTAATTGCCTTAAGGCCCAAGCAACTAAGGGCATGTTCGATAGAGCTTTAGCTCCCGGATTCTTGACTGGAGCAGCTGGAGCTCAACCAAACACCCCTGTTCCCAGTTGTCAAGAATCTGGATCTAGCGTTGAGCAGAGTGGCCTGTTAGTGCATTTTTATAGAGTGACATTGGGGTCGCTCCCCGCAAAGAGAAGCATCCTAGTTACCAAAATGCCCATGAAGTTGAGAGGTATTTACCCACCATCTGCCACTGAACAAAACCGCCTGACCTCCTCCTGTTCGCCCCTCTCCCCCTCATTTTGTGCGCTCGACCCCTCGCCCATCTCTCTCGCCCGCATGGAGCTCTCCAAACCCTAGGCGCCGCCAGCCCTGGATCCCCTCGTCACTGGCCGGAGCCCCTCGTCGATGGCCCAAGAACCCCTTGTCGCCGCCCGACGCTGGCCCTAGATCCAGCAGCAATTGGTTCCCCCCCCCCCCTCAGCAACCTCGACCCACAACCATTGGTGACCTCGTCCGCGACCACCGATGACCTCGTTCACGGCTCCTATCAAGGTAAGAGCTCGCTGGCTGCTCTCCCCCTTGGCCTCCCTTCTCCCTCCTCCCCCTTTTCCTCCATGTGGTTTTATCTGAAATTTACAGATCTGACCAAATAATGATGCTAGTAGATGGAACATGTACAAGATTCGGTCCTAATCACATGCTTTGGTTGTGATTTTCTTGCCCACATATGGTTGAATGCTTGAGGCGATCTCCTCCAGCCTCCATGTGGTAGAATGCATGTTTTTGTACTGTGAAATTATTCCCTTTTTTTGTTCCTAACAAACACATAGCATCTGAATTTTATTGGATTTGTATGTTCTGGAATGATTCATTATTTGCCTATCAAGTGCCAGATGTGGAATGACTAGAAGTATACACTATTGTTGATAGTTCTTGTATGTTTTACTATCCTGGTAAGTGGTAATTTTGGATAATCATGTACTGTTAATAGAAATGCTGTGGAGAATCATGATCTTGATTTTTTATGCATTTGTTCAGCACTTGTAGTCATGTGATCTGTGAGTACTAGTGCTGGGGAGAATCATGATCAGGAATTTTTATGCATTAAATTAACAGCAGCAAACTGATCCTAATTTGCGCTTCATGATTTATCAGGTGCTCTACTCGGTTGTCATTTTCAAGTTTGTATTGTGCTATGTTAAGGTTCTCAAGTCCATATTGAGAGATGAGTTTTTATGCAGCTACAAATGAGATGGTAGTAACATTGATCCCATGTTCTTGATGCTGACTTGATGGTTGTATCATGGAGAATGTTCAGTTGTAAATCTTTTCAGCCATGTGCTATAGCTATGGTAGTTTGATGGATAGAAAATTTTAGGTAGGTAGTTCAGTGGTAACAACTGAATTCGAGCATGGACCAGTTTGATGGGCCGTGTACTTCTGAAATTTATATATGCCTATGCAGAAACAAGTTTATTGTAATGAAACCTTCTCGCTGAATGTAATGCTGCTGTCTGTACATAACTTTGTGGGAATATCATTGGGAAAATGTGATACAAGCTGGTTGAATGTATGATCCTGCTCTTGATTGAAGTATCACCCAATGTCATATTGGAAATATGTGTGCATCATTATTGTTGTTCTAGAATGTCAAATTTGTAAAGAAATTTCAGAGATTTGTGTACGAACAGAAAGGAGTAAGAAACAAATAGACTTGAAGTGTTAAAACCAGGAGGTATAGTCTTTTTGCCTCCAATCCCCTCTTTCAGGATTTTTGGAGCCAACCTCCTACCAAACGCTTCTCTCAGCCAACTCCAGATTATTAAGAGGGGTGGATCCTCTTCGAATCAGGAGATGGGAACTGAAAAATGAGATGCAGAGCCCTACCAAACAAGCCTTGACTAAAGATAGCAACTGCAGATAGCGGGTCCACAGCGTATCACGCACCAGCTGTTGAGGTGACGCTGCCCTTCCTAGTGCGCCGGGTGTAGGTGATGCCCGATATGACACAAATATTCTCACAATTGATTTCTGGACTTAGTCTTTGAGGAATGGGCTTCTAACACTTGGGTTATGAGTGTATTTTAGGTAAAACTGTCTTAGCTTACTGTTTTAAATGCAGAAGATTTAAAATGCCTAACATTACCTCTGGCTCGTGATAGTGAAGATAAATATTTGTGTGACCTGATATGTCACTGACAAATTTCTAATTATGCTTAGTGCAAAGTATGACATGATACATGCCATGTGTGACTCAAGACTTCATAAGAAAAAGATAGATTATTGACTGAATTTCTAATTATGCTTACTGCAAACATTGACATGATACATCCCCGTTGACTCATACTTCAAAAGAAAAAAAGGTAGATTACTGACTGCTTAAAGCCTAATATAGTGTTGTAATTTGTTTCATCAGAACAAAAAAAAATCTTCAAGTGGACAGGAACACATATTTCAATATGATAGGTGAATAAATTAATTAATTTCATGTCATTTTTGTCTAACAAGATGGACTAACATCATTGATACACATTAGGGTGTGTAAAGCTAAGAAAACTATACAGTAGGGGCCTCCCTTAATGTTTTCCCTCAAAAACGAAAAAGTTAAGAGGACTGTTAAGAAATGTTTGTTCAGTCTGTTGCCAGAATCATGCATGCATAAGTAGTGAAAAATTCTATCCAGATCAACTAGAGTTTCTCCTAACAAATTCAAATAGCATTCGTAATAGTGATATGGAAGAAGGAATGTAGGTATAGTTACTTGATAGATGAAGGTTTAATTGTTTGCGAAATACGTCTTACCTTATTTTGACCAAGCCAACTAGCATAGTCAAGATCAATCTTCTTAGCAGGAATACTTGCATCTATAAGGACAAAAACTGATACCAAATTCTCCCTGCTGAGGAAGTAATTTCTAGTAAATTCATTCCAATTTGTACGAGCTTCCTGAGGTGCAGCAGCATATCTGTTCGATAAAAGCTCTAGTTAAAACCTGAAGATGGAGAATATTTCACCAAAAACATAGGCTCCAACCAATGCAGTGTATATTTTTCTACTCTCACGAGTCCATGTCCCATTGTTATATGTATGATTAAGATATTTTGGTGGACTTGCATAAAGAAGGTTTAAGGAAATTTCAATATGACATAGTATTTTTCACATATGTCAAGATCTAAATCAAGTAAGGGCTGTTTGGTAGGGCTCCAGCTCCTGGATTCTCAACCGGAGCAGCCGGAGCCTAACCAAACCCCTAGAATCCTCTTTTTTTAGAATCGGGATCACTTGAGGAGCAAGCACCCTCCTAGTAGAAAAACACGGAGCGACCTTCGAGCAACTCCCTGCAAGGAGCAGGCCTCCGGTTACTATAATACCCATGAAGTTGAGGGTTATTTACCCACCAAATGCCATTGAATAAAAGCCCCCATCCGCCTCTCCCGTGCGCCCCTCCCCTCATCTCACTGCTCTCGACTTGACTGCTCTATCTCACCTGCACACAATGTTCACCAAGGCGCCAGGCGCTAGGCGGGCGGTGGACCGGCGCCTAGCGCCTTGGCCAACTAGGCACCGCCTAGGCCGGAGGCAACGGGGAGCGGAGCAGGCGGCGGAGGCGAGAGAGCAGCAGAGAAGGAGGCGACGGGGGAGCAAAGCAATTGGTGGTGGAGGCGAGGGGGGAGTAGAGAAGGCGGTGGAGGCGAGGGGGGCAGAGGAGGCGACAAAGGTGAGGGGGGAGCAGAGCAGGAGCCAGGAGGCAGCGGAGGTGAGAGGGAGCAGAGCAGGAGGGTCGAGGCCTCAAGGGGGAAGGAGGTGGCGACTCATTTGCCCGGTTGCGCACTGAGCCTCACATCGGTTGGTCCAGCCCAACAAGCCCACTCAATCCTCAGTTCCTCACAGTCACGCGCACCTGCCCTAATAGCATCGTCGCCGCCTGCCTCCTCCACTCACTCGCGCTGCAGCTTGCCTCCTCGACGATACGACAGCGGCGGCAAGATCTAGCAGCAGAGGGACGCAACTCCTCCGCCTGGCAATATTACCCACAAATTTATAATCATTGGCTATAATATACCCATGAAACACACACTTGGGATCAATACAAAGCTCACCTGGTTCAATTTGAAGGACTTGTACTCTATGATAACAATAACTACATTGCACAACCTTCGCGTTTCTCGACAATATATTGGTATAAATTACTACTCTATTATTGTTTTTAGTATGCTAGTCAAGTTATCATTCATTACCATTAACTTATATTTTTATTATTTTACATGCTTAGAACACTTAGGAGAGGACTACTCTAGATAGTGAAACTAGCAAGGAGGACTTTTTATGTACAACTTGAAACACTTTCTAATTAATATTTGCATTATTCCAAATTTCAAATTGCTAATTATCAATTCTCTATTTTCCTGTTTTTTCGATTCCCCGCCGAAAACCGGACCAGTTATCGGCGGGAAAATCGTCGTTCAAAATTTGGTTTTCAAAATTTGATAGATTTTTTTCTGGTAACCAGTCCCGGCCACCGGCCGGGATTTCTGTCGGATCTGGTTTTTATCCCTGGTCCCAAGTACCGTCCCTAACTGTCGATCCTGGATAAAACAGGTGTGAGAGTCAAAACCAACCCTACAACCAAGATCGATGAACTGTCCCATCGAGAGAAGCTGCATGGTAAGCTGGGAAACAGCTGGAACAGAAAAGTCATTGGACAAAAGAGTGTCTTGACAGCTGACAGACAAAGGAGTACCGCCAGCTGCCTGAACAGAGATAGGAAAAACAGGAGGTCTTACTGAAGTGAGAGATGTGGAGTCTGGTGCCATGTGAAAAGAGGCACCAGAATCCAAAACCGAAGAAGTGCCTAGAGGAGACGTCCGAGCTAGATCGCGAACTCGCTGGCCGTGAGAGAAAGCTGGTAGAGCCTAGCGTAATCGGCCAATGTATTCACCTCGCCGAGAAGGTCTGACGTCTTTGGTTCTGTCCTCCCGGGGAGGAAGGGCCTCTCGGCCCCCTGGATCGTCCAGCCCCACGCGTCTTGTTCTGCTTTTTTCGGATCGCACAACGTTGATAGTCATGCCCAAAGTTCTTGCAATAATTGCATTGAACCCCTGTTGGTGCAAAAATAGCAGCAGAAGCAGACACCTGATGAGGGACTGTAGTCGAAGTAGAAACCGTCGGTGTAGTCGAAGAAGGGGTAGCAAGCACAACCAAACAAATCGCGCCGCTAACCCGCGGCGGCTCCTCAAAGACGGCGTCCGAAGAGCCCCTGGATCGCCGATCGTGGAGAATGGCTCAGCAGTTGAACCCTGACAGGCTCAAACTCTGGGCGAAGACGACAGACAAAGTTATAAAAGCGAAGGCGATCACGATCCGCCTTCTGCACTTTATGACACTTCCGGCGGAGCGGAGAAGCCAGCTCGTCTAACTGACGTCAGAGACTGGCCAGGGCTTGGAAGAAGTCATCGACGGAGTCCTCCGGGGAAGCATTTCCAACTCACGCTGAAGTAAAAAAGAACTAAGCATTGCTGCTCTGCTGGTATCGCTCGCGTAAGTACTCCCAGATCTGACGAGTGGTACGCAGACCAACAATGTCTGGCTGGATGGAGTCGTCGACACTAACCACCAGGATGACTCGAACACGGGCATCATCAGCACACCAGCGCTCAAAAGCGTCTATAGCATATTGAAAGGCCCCATCAGCAGTAGCAATAGCGACCTCTGCCGCCTTCTTGGCGGCCTCATCTTCTGCAGGAGGTGCAGAAGTAGGCTGTTTGGGAGGAGGCTGAACCGGCGACGGTAGACAAGGTAGGGTACCAGTAACATGTCGCCAGAGGTGGAGACCATCGACTGTAATCTCCATGAGTGAATATCACAACATGTAGTTCGTCCCATTAAGCTTTGTTCCCGAGAATAGGATCGCAACTAATGGAACTGAAGTCATTGGTAGGCGGCGCTGGACAGCGCCACGACTAAGACAACGAAGTCTAACAGGCGGTGACCACATGGCCTCCGGCGACAGGCGACGACGACGGGCTCGGGTCGAGGCGGCCAAGCTCAGGCTCGGGCTCACGGCAGAGGCGCGGGAGGCTCCGACGGCGGATCCGATGGCGGCACAACGGATCTTGCGGCAGGAGGGCCTCGACTTGGTTGGGGCTCCGACGGTGCTCGGCGTCGGACAACCGGGAACACATGGCAGTGGTCGGATGGCAGCGGAAGGAGAGCTAGTTTAGTGCCCTAGCTCTGATACCATGTTATGAATAATGTGTGTATATTCAAGAGGGCCCAATAGACAATATATATAGCGAGTACAAGGGGTTGTCATATACAGATAAGGAAATACAAAAAAATCATATTCTAAAACATAGTAGCTTGAGCAACCTTCCTATTTACACAATGGGTTTTTATCGGTTTAATGAGGAAGTTCATAAAAATGGATTCTATCAGGTCCAAATTTTTCTGGAGGGAGGCTAGTGACAAATTTAAGTATCATATGGTGAATTGGGGAGCTGTGTATAGACCTAAAGATTTTGGGGTTTAGGGTTATAAACACAAGGTTTATGAATGATTGCCTAATAGTTAAATGGATTTGGAAAATTATGCAGCTACTAATGAGCTTTGGTTTAGAATTATTAAGGCTAAGTACTTCTCTAGGGGTGTTTTCAGATATGCCAATTCCTTGAGAGGCTCTCAATTTTGGAAAAATCTGCAAAGAGTGAAAAAACTGTTTAATTGGGGTGCAAGATTTCAAATTGGTAATGGTTGCAATATCTCTTTTTGGGGTGATGTTTGGATTGGTAATTGCCCTTTGAAGGTTCAATACAAAAAACGTTTTAATATTTGTAGTCTCCTGACATTAGTGTTGCTAACTGTTTCACGGAGAGTATGTGGAAGATCAATTTCCTTAGAAATTTTGGTGAAGAGGAGATAATTCAATGGAATCTTTTGAAAAACTATACCATGGGTATTGATCTGAATGGGGATATGGACAAAGTTATTTGGTGTCTTGAGAAATCGGGTTTGTTTTCAGTCAAGTCTCTGTACATGCAGTTGGTTTTCGGCGGAGTTATTTGTAGGAAATTGTGGAAAAGTAAGATTCCTTTAAAAGTCAAAAATTTTATGTGGCAAAGCTATCACGACAGAGTTCAGAAAGCAGATCAACTTAAAAAAAAGGGGTGGAAAGGGGATGAGAATTGTATTCTTTGTGGTACTGAAGAAACTATTGACCATATTTTGTTCTCTTGTGTTTTAACAAAGTTTGTATGGTTTTATGTGAAAGAGGTACTAAGCTGGGAGCGTATTCCAAAATCATTAGATGATTTCCAACTTAATTGGCTGGAGAGGAAGGGGGCTAATTACTATAATGTTGCTTTGTTTAGTTTTGCGGTATTGGCTTGGAACCTCTGGAAATTTACGAACAGAATGACGATTGAGAAGAATTTTCCTAAGCAACCTATGGAAAGGATTTTCACATTTCTGTTGTGTTTGCAGCATTGGTGTGTCCTTATCAAAGGGGTTGATCGAAGTAAGCTGGAATAGTTCTTGGCGACTTTTGAAGACTGGGCTAAACTCTTTTGTTCGTCAGTTATTTCCTAATCCATGTCTGTAATAGCTAGTTTGGTTGATGTTCTTGTTGCTTTGACCCTGCTCTGTAAGCTAGTGTTCCCAGCATGTTAAAATTCGGTCTCTCTTGTAAGGATCTTGTATTTGCTTTCTATAAAAGCTGGGTTTTCCCTTGTCAAAAAAAAACATGATGAAGGCACTGGAGCTGATTCTGGTCTTAACTTGATAAGAAAAGTAGAGAATGGTTGCATCAATGAAAATGCCAATAGCAAAAAAGGTTCCGTTATGAATGATGGCAGCA
This sequence comes from Hsuehochloa calcarea, assembly GCA_036346395.1. Lineage (NCBI taxonomy): Eukaryota > Viridiplantae > Streptophyta > Magnoliopsida > Poales > Poaceae > Hsuehochloa > Hsuehochloa calcarea. Next base: position 60,659,122 of record CM070594.1, on the reverse strand, counting down.
CCAGCAATGAATTTGCTACCGTCCGAAGAATGGCCAGTGAGGAGTTAGGAGCTGATTCTAACTATAATTCAAGTGGAGAAGTGGAGAGCCTAGTTGTGGAAAAAATGTTCTCTTAGCAATAAGAATGTCAACTGCTTAGAGATGGTTCATGAACTGATTTGTAAAGAAATTTCCAAAATTTGGGTACAAATAGAAAAGGGTGCCATACAAATAGACTTATTATGTGTTAAAAACAGGGGTAACATGGTCTTTTTGCCTCAAATCCTCACTTTCATAGTTTTTAGAGACAACTTCCTACCAAACGCTTTCGTCAGCCAACTCCAGATTCTCAGAGGAGTGGATCCTCTGAGAATTAGGAGTTGGAAGCTGAAAAATGAGGAGCGGAACCTTACCAAACAGGCCCTAAATAAAGATAATGTGCATGCACATGTTGCAGTTGACGATGTGATACATTCTTCTAAATTCCCTAATATCAACTAGATTTTGAAGTAATTGGCAACCATTTGGTTCCTAAATTATCTTGCACCACAATGTCTCGAACTCAAGATTAAAGTAACCCTGTTTCTTCTGATAAAAAAAAGTAACCTTGATTTATTCAAATCATATCTCCTTCCTGCAAATATTACCTATGCTCTATAAAACTTATCCAGTATGGAACTCTTTTTTACCAGGCTCCGAATAAAAATGGGCCTTGGTATTTGTTCTAAAAAAGGGTATACAGTAGCAGTTACTTAACTGTCTGATACTTCAAAAAAATAAGTAGCTTCATTATTTGAGAGTTCAGTTAAGCTAGTCTGTCCATTCCAAGAATATTTATATTCTCAAGTCATGGAATAGTAACATGAAGGAAACATGCAAATGCAATGACACTGCATCAAATCCCATGTAACATAAAAAATGATAAACAGGCGTAGGAAGAGAAATCGTTAAGTTTCATGGCAACTAAACAGGAGTGAAGTTCAACGATAAAAAATCTAGATGTGTTCATTTACATGGTTAAGAAAAAAAACTGGAAAATTAAGAAACTGAAAGTGGGCTAAGAGTAGTAGTGTACCCATAACCAGGCAAGTCAACAAGGTACCAGCAGTCGTTTACTTTGAAATGATTGATACACTGGGTCTTTCCTGCAATAATAAAAACAGTTACGGAAATTAATGTAATCAAGATAGAGAATTGGTTTGCTAGTACTGCTATTATCTTTACTAACGTCCTGCTGCAGTATATCTGCAGAGTGTAAAAAGGACAGGCACGTGAACAAGCAGCTGGAAAAAGGCTATGTTATGAGTTTCCAAAGATAATTTCTAGAGAAAAATATTGATGATAGACAGCGCAGTTACATGTAATTTCAGCTTGTTTATTATTATCCTTAACCGGACAATCTTAGGTTCTCACATGGGATGGTAGCTCTTAAAAGTTGGGGAAAAATATTGATGCTAGGGCTAAACAGTGCAATTTCATGGAATTTCTGCTAGCCTATTACTCTTATCTTTAGCCAGACGTGCTCAGATAGTCAGATTATCGCTTGGATGGGATGACAGCTCTTAGAAGTTGAACGTGCGGACTGTGGCCACCAAAGCACCTTGAAGACCAGACCCTCCAAAAGCCCAACATTACAACAAGAAGCGAATATTTCTAGACAACTATATCACAGTGTACATGACCATATAAAAAAAAAGAAATCATCTAGGAGAAAGAACCATCACTACTTCCATCGATGAATGGTATTGAACAGCCAAATGTAGGACGAAAAACGCACGAGGTTTGCGGCTTCACAGGTAAACACCAAAACCCAAAACGAGGACCACCTCGAAGTACCTCCTATGAACACAATTGTACAATCAAATGACAAATCACAGAATAGCCCACTTTTACGAGCTCTAAAAGTACTCGCAAAGCCAGCGTATCAACTAGATAATCGCCTTCTAGCAAGTAGAAAGAAAGGTCTTATTTATAGTACTATCCAATAAGGCAACGATCCCTAAAGCATAACTTACCAGGCTTCTTGGAGGTGAGCGCGAGGCGCTTGCGGCGGACGAGGGAGTTGAGCAGCGACGACTTGCCGACGTTGGAGCGGCCAACGAGCGCGAACTCCGGGAGCCCATCCCTGGGGCAGTCCTCGGGGCGCACGCTGCTCTTCAAGAAATCCGCGGCCACCACCTGCGCGTCGCCGCGCGCGTACGGACCCAGCACGATGTTGGAGCCCTTGAGGACACGCGCGGTCACGGCCTCCACGTCCCCCGCGGCCACGCACACCCCGGGTGGCACGAAGAGCCGGTCGAGAGGGAGCTGGACCTGCACCTCCCCGTGGGACTCCTCAGCGTCGGAGAGGTGTACAGTTTGGGAGGCCGCGAGGTGGGAGAGCACAGAGGAGCAGGGTGAGAGGGGACAGCGGGGTGGGAAGCGGGAGGGGCGCAGGAGGAGTTGGGAGATTGGGGTGGGGGTGGGGGGGGGGGGGTTGAGAGGAGAGAGAGGAGGCGAGGGAGGAGGCGGTGGAGGAGGAGCATGGCCGCCGGCGGCGGTTGGGGGTTCGGAGGCGGCGAGAAGTGTGCGGCGGGGTTGGGGAGGCACGGAGTGTAGTACTGGAAGAGGGTAAGTGGGATTGGGAGGGGCTCGCCCCGCCCGATCACATAAATATTATATATTTTTTGTATGAATTAATATTATTCTATAAGCTAAGTTATGATAATATAATCTTAACTAGTATTTGCTATTTCAAATACATTTGTTACTGTTATAAGGGGCTGTTTTAAAATATCAATGGTTTTTGTTAATATGTCAATCAAGTTTAGTAAATAATATGTTTTTTACTTTTTAAAACCAGCTAAATGCATGTCCATTGCTACGGATAAAAAATATATATTAAAAGGTTATACAAATTTATGAAAGGCATAGTTAACCAATTAGCAGATAGGCAAAATGGTGCATCAGATGTTTGTACTAATTGGAAGGTATGATTGCATGAATCATCAACAAATATGGTACAATTATGAAAATATAGCAAATGCATCATTATGTTTACTGGTAGTGGCAATTAGACATGCAGAGCGTTCAATTTTATATTACTGGACAAATTCGATTGTTGAAGGTCTTGCTGGTAATCGATGATATTTGAGTCATAGACATCGTTTTCTTCCACCAGTTTGTGTTCAAGGCCTTTTAATTTTCTATGCAGCTCTCGGTTGCCGCAAACGTCCTTCAAACTGCTCATACACATCGCCCCAATAAATATTTCATCAAACATTTTTTGTATCAAGTAATGTTAGCTTGCTGGGATTAAACTTCATGAGTTAATGAATTGATGTCATGTTAGCTTCTGTATCGTTTCAATCCAAAATTGGAAGAAAATACACAATCATCGCAGAAGCCAGTGAAATTAACAATTCCTAAATTTTCACAATAAACCTATTGAGAGCCAACTCGGCTGAATACGCACGTACCATATGCCCACGCGGAGAGGTAAAGATAGGGAGAGGGGAAGTCATATCTCACCGTAAGCCTGCCAGTTGCGTCTGCCTATGGGCTGCTGCGCCTGCTCTTTGCGCGCCCCCGATCGGTTGCATCACATGTGGCCTTCGCCTTTGTCCAGCAGCGCCTGCGCCACATGTCCCTCTCCCTCGGCCCGCCTGCTACCAACGCTGTGCGGCCGTGTCGCTCCTGCCTGACCGCCGCATACTTTCTGCCATTGTGAGAAAGGGGAGCGAGGGTGGGAATAGATGTTGATGAGAGGTGAGCGCGATTAGATAAAAATAATAATAAGGCATTTCATCGAGCGACTGGTGGGCAGTGAAACAGCGAGTCGTCAGGTTGATTTGGGGCTGTGAACCTAGAGCTTCACAGATCCTGCCAACTTTATGAATGCTAGGACGGAGGAGCTTGAGCTCGCTTGTTGTGTACGTGAAACAACCGCGATGGTGCGGGTCGAGGAACGGCGTGAGGGTGGCGAGAGCTGCGTCGCAATGCTTTGACTACGATGACAAACACGACATTGGGGGTAAAGGGCGTACACGATGGCATTGTTGGGGGCTGGGCGGCAGATAGAGGAATCGCGACGGGAGAGCCTGGCACGTGGGGAAATCGCCATGGGAGAGAGTATGGAGAAGATGCGGGGGCACGCGAGATGAGAGTCCAGAAATTGATGGAAGGGGTGAGAAGAGGTGGAGCCGCACCGGGATAGAGAGGGCGGGTGCGCACTGATCCCACCTGTCGGTGCGAATGGGTTGTGAGAGGAGGGGAGGGGAAAAAGAACGCATCACTACTAGAGTCTTTTTAAGTAGTAAAGATAAATATACATGAAACTGAAAACCTAGTAAAGGTAAATATACATGAAACTGGAAAGCCGCCTCGACCCAGTGGATCACCATTGACCGATCAACCCTACCCTGCCCCGACTCAACTAGAGTCGGGGCAAGCCAAAACCCACCCCGCACCACCCCATCTAGATCTCTAATTGGGTGGGACCTAAAGAGATGCTTTAATCAGATTTGAAGTTTATCATTTTTGATCAGAAGAGGGGGAAGATGCACGGAGTAATTTTTCAACACTAGTCAGTGTGCACATAAAATTCACGTCTCAACAAAAAAACGATAGTATTAAAGCTGATTAGTTTCATATCTGCTATATGTTGGAGTTTATGGCTTGGCCCACATATAATTATAATAAATCCTAGGAAAATCCCAAAGGTCTACTCATACACGGTGGAAGGTGGGAAGTTTAGTACCATATTGCTAGTCTAAGTTAGAGGAGACCAATATATAAGATGGAGTTGGTCTTACCTAGTTTAAGCAAGCAAAAGAAGAACACACGCGTGTGCTCCCTTACCTCGCCACGCCACACCATCGCCCGCTTGCCTGCGGTGACATGTGAAGCTGCTGCTTTTTTGCACCTCAAAACTATGCATACGAATTAGAAACTGAAATTTTGAATTACACTATTTTAATGGGGATTTTATGGGATGCATTAACTGCATTTAAAATAGAGTAATATGGGTAGTTTCTTTTGCTGGTTGCTGGTTCTATATGAGGGAGAGATCTCTCCTCCCATAACAGAACATAGAGAAAGATCAGTACAAGAATAAAGAATCATGTTTCTTTGTGTTGCACAACCTCGTCTACTCCATCTCTTCCTCGGCGTACACTGACGTTGGGAGAGCGGTGTCTCCGAAGTCGGCGTCCCTCGTGATCCTACATGGGTTGGGGTGAATCGGATTTTTGGGAAGCGTTCACGCGATTGCTCGCTGCTTCCTCCATCATCTGCTCTGCGTCATCTTTTGTGCATTAGACACTACCGCGATCTTCGCCGGAGCGATTATCTATAAGTTATGGTGATATCATTTGATATGGCTAGGTCACGCTTCCTATAAATAAATCATGTGATGATATTGATGCCTACTTCTGTTAGTAATGTTCTTGTTCTGGGCTTTGCCTTGTTAGCGCATATATATGAGATAGATATATTTGAGATGATGATCATGCTATTGTTTATAGTTCCAAATATGCCTAGTATATATGTTGTTGTTGATTCAATTAATGTTTGAGGAATTATAATAATTACAAAAGTGCGCATATACCTAACAATCCAAAAAACCTAATAGGCACTTTGTGATGGTTGATTTTGCCGAGGCAGTGAAACCGGAGAAATTCATTGGTGTGAATTTTAAGAGATGGCAGACAAGGGTCTAATTGTGGCTCTCGGCTATGAATGTATTTTGGGTCATGATACCAGGTCCTGCAAGACCTTGTATTACTGCACAACAAATAGAGTACAACATGGCTACGATAATATTGTCGGTGCATTCTAAGCGTGTTGTTTGACCAGCTTTGTGATGTGTATATGCACATGATGAACGTTGTGGATCTGTGGCATGCACTCGAATACAAGTTTGTTGCCTCAGATGTTGGACAATAATTGTATGTCATAGAGCAATATTATGATTACAAAATGATTGATAACCATTCTGCAGTTGAGCAGGCTCATGAACTAAAATTCGTTATGAGGGAACCAGCCCACCTTGGTTGTCAATTGCCTGACAAATTTGTAGATGGGGGTATTATTGCCAAATTACCTCCAACTTGAGGGAATTTTGCTATATCTCTGAAATACAAGAGGAAAAACATTTTCGTCGAGGATATGGTTGCTAGTCTTGATATTGAAGAGAAGGCTTGGGCAAAGGACGTGATACCATTGCTGCAAGAGGGACAGTCTAGAGCGAACATCATGCAACATATTGACAAAAGGGAAATACATGGTTGTTTCGACCACTAACTTCAAAAGGACCACTAACTTGTTTTGTTTGTGGTGGGACTGGTCATTGGGCCAAGAAATATCGCAAATGAATGGGCAAGAAAAATCATCAAGTGCAGAAGAAGTCTGCTAATGTAATTATTGGCGAGGCCAAAGGATCTGAGTATGGTAATTTACTTAGTGTCTTTTTGGCATGTCAATCTACTGATTGGTGGATTAACACCAAGGCTAATATTCATGTATGCGCTTATGAATCTATGTTTTCTTTTTACCAGGTCGCATGAGGTTCTTCCGTCCTAATGGGGAATGGGCTACATATTTCTGTTCTTGGTGTTGGCACGGTAAATCTGAAGTTCACTTCGAGAAAGATCGTGCGCTTGAAGAATGTGTAGTATGCCCCTACGATAAATAAGAATCTTGTCAGCAGTTCCCTTCTATGTCGACATGAGTTCAAGTTGGTATTCGAGTCAAATAAAGTAGTCGTGTCAAAATTTGGACCATTTATTGGAAAAGGTTATGAGTGCGGAGGCTTGTTCCATTTTTCCCTTTCAGATTTTTGTAATAAGTTTGTGGACCATATTTATGACTCTACGAATGGTGGTAAGGCCAATGTGTGGCACTCACGTTTATGTCATATAAATTTTGGTTGTATATCTCAGCTTTTCAGTTTAAATTTAATTCCAAACTTTTCCATAGTTAAAGGCTACAAATGCCAAATTTGTGTGTAAGCAAAGTAACCTCGAAAGCCTCACAAGGCTATGGAGGAAAGAAATTTGGCAAAATTAGAACTCATACATTCAGACTTGTGTGAGATGAATAGTATATTGATAAAAGGAAGGGAAGTATATTTCATGACTTTAATTGATAATGCCACTAGATATTGCCATGTGTATTTGTTGAAAACAAAGGATGAGGCATTAGACTACTTTAAAACTTATAAACTGAGGTTGAGAATCACTTAGGCAGAAAGATTAAAAGAATTAGGTCTGATCGTGGTGGAGAGTATTTCTCTAATGAGTTCAATAAATTTTATGCGGAATATGATATTATCCATGAAAGGACACCTCCTTATTCACCCCAATCTAATGGGGTTGCCGAAAGAAAGAACCACACCTTCACTGACTTGGTGAATGCCATGTTAGATACTACGGATATGTCTAAGGCATGGTGAGGGAAGGCTGTGTTGACCACATGTCATGTCCTAAATATAGTCCCCACTAAAAATAGTGAGGTAACTCCATGCGAAGGTTGGAAAGAGAGAAAATCATCACTATCACATTTGTGTACTTGGGGGTGCTTAGCAAAAATCAATATTCTAATAACTAAAAAGCACAATATTGGACCTAAAACAGTGGACTGTATCTGTCTATGATATACTCATCATGGTACAGGCTATAGGTTTCTAGTAGTTCAATCTGGGATATCTGACATGCCAATCAATATGATAATGGAATCCCAAATGCTATTTTCTTTGAAAATATTTTTCCTATGAAGAATTCACATAGCACTTCTAGTCAAGCAAATGATTTAACTCATGAACCTACCGCTCCAATTGAGTATATTGAACACACACACAAACACATACATGCGAAGGATGACAGTGTTGTAGCTCCTCGAAGGAGCAAGAGACAAATGATTGTAAAATTTTTGATGATGACTTAATTGTGTACCTTTTGGATGATGTTCCCAAATCTGTTTAAGAGGCATATGCATCTCCTGATGCAGAATACTGGAAGGATGCGGTTCATAGTGAAATAGATTCCATTATCTCTAACAGAACTTGGGATGTCACTGATCGTCCATTTGGTTGCAAGCTAGTTGGATGTAAGTGGGTGTTCAAGAAGAAACTTAGGCTTGATTGTACAATCAAAAAGTACAAGGCTCGACTTTTGGCTAAAGGTTATACTAAAAATGAAGGTGAGGATTTCTTTGGTACTTACTCACCTGTTGTCTGATTAACAACTATTCGAGTACCACTATCTTTGGCTGTCTCACATGGTCTTATTGCCCATCAAATAGACGTAAAGACAGCTTTCCTCAATGGAGAGTTGGATGTCGAAATTTACATAGATCAGCCTGATGGATTTGTAGTACTTGGACAAGAGGGCAAGGTCTGTGAGTTATTAAAATATTTATACGGTCTCAAACAATCACTAAAGCAATAGCATGAGAAGTTCGATAGAACTTTGACATCTTCAGGGTTTACAGTAAATGAGGCAAATAAATGTGTATACTACCGCCATGGTGGGGGGGGGGTAAAGGATGTCAGACCCTAAAATTGAAATTTTATGTGTTCACAACACTAGCCCTTGGATCAGTAGCTAGTGCCCACAATTACATCATTGAATATCATTGATATATCATGAATATACGAAGCTGTGGTATAATAATAAACAAAGCATAAATATATCTTACAGCTTTTGACTTGCAGAATTGTCGAACAGACCAAATACCTTTCAAAGAACAACAGCAGAAGTAGAATAAAAGTACACCACGTGGAACCCTCACGATATACCCACAGGCAATCGACTGGGACCTGCGACCTAGTTCTTGGCCTTCTTGATCTTCAGTCTTGACCAATACTCATAATTTTCCATGTATCATTCTTTTATGCTTACTGAATAATAATGTAATGAGCGAGCATGAGTATACAACCGTACTCACGAGCCAACACACAAAATGCAATTATTATATATGCAAGACTAATCAAAGGGAGGTTCATGGTTCTTTTCTTTGCACAAAACTAAGTTTGAATTAGAATAGTTAGTAAGCAATTTCTAAGACATAACATTTTAACTAACACAACTTTTGATAAAACTGAGTTTTGTTGTAAAGTACGAGTGGTGGTTCCAACCTCCTATACCATTGAGTGCCTCCATCACCCAATGCTCATGTTCTTTTCTCATACCACATCCTATACATCTCACTGGTTCTCAACTAGGCCATCTCAAATCTCTAGACTTCAACCCAACTTTTCATTCCCTCCCACAAATTGTTTTATAAAAATGAAAGCTAATTCAAGTAAGTTCTTGGCACCGCTCATGACCATGGGTACGGTTATCCAGATAGTTTCCCTTCTCTGCCAAGTTCATACACTTTACTAATAAGAGACAATCAACTTATAATGTCCCTAACACACTTCTATAGGTGTGTGACTAAGTTGATTATCACAAGGCATTTACAATGCCTCACCTCACCGCAACCCCACACTACTAGGCATCACCTTCTTGGGCTGTGCCTTCGGGAGGTCTCCATTCGCGTCGCGTAGTTCAGTGGCTCCTACACAACGACCAATGGCGAGGTTGCAATGAGACGAACAAATTAGTTAGTCAGGTTGTACCCAATATAGACTTGTGGTTGCACTATTTTTATACGAGCGGCCGTACAAGAATTCGATCCTTTATTGACTCGGACGGTACTTCCCCATACCTACTCTGTCGTGCTCTTTTCAACACCCACCATGCTTTTCCAGCCGCCTGAGTCCAAATCTGTTTTTGGTTTTATTTTGTTTTGAAATACCTTTTTAGTCAACATACCAGCCAGGTTCCAACCTCGACTGTCTAATCTCATTTTCAAATGTTTCAATGATGTCGTGGGAATTTATTGCCCGCGTGCCATTGTCACTACGCAAACTAAGCATGGTCCTTAAGTATGTATTTAGCAGCTATCAGGTATGCCATTAATCTAGGGGGACAAAAGATAATGTCCAAGTTTAAGGATTGTAAATTTATACGTGATTCTTAGTTAGGATGTTAACTATAGCTAAAGCAACATACATGTATAAAACATAGCAATGCAATTTCATAATTGAAAAACAATATAAATTGCATTAAAACTTAGGAGCAAAATGATCAAAGTGTTGACTCACATTGCTCAATATTTCGATAACCGCTTTGCTTGATGTTCTGATAATCCTGGTCTTGTTCTTGTTCTATCTCAGACTGTTGTTCCATCATAGCTTCAGATTCTATCTACGCGGAATACGATTAAATCCAAGAATGTCTGAAAGTATTCAAACAAAAGCTAATAAATCCAAAGACATTCAAACAAATGAAAACACTACAACTGAAAGTCAATCAAACCCACAATTAAAAAGCAGGAAATACTTAAACGAAACTAAGTATACCCAAGGGTATTATTCTGCAAGAAGGAAGTACTCTAGATGAATCTAATCCTACCCAGTGGAGTTGATGAAGGAAATACTTCAGATGAAGTATATCCAAAGGAAGTTGATGAAGGAAATACTGCAGACGGACTGAAGTACACCCAGAGAGGTTTGGAATGAAGGAAATACTTTAGACCAAAGTAGATAGATCCAAACTCTACTTATTTGGTCTAGTATTGGGGACAGTTAGACTTCGGGTTAGGTAACCGTTTGATCCGGAGTGAGGGCGAGAGGGATCGAGCTCTCGAGAAGTCCACTGGTGCAGGGAGTTAGGGGTCCAGCGGAAGGGAGATAATACTCCTATGAATATTCCTCACTGGTTACCTAGATGGGAGAGATCACCAGGTTAGAGAGGACTCCTTGATCCACTTTCGGATCACGAAGGGTTCTTGATGGACCACGAAGGTACTGATTTGGCCTGATCTTTCGATGAGATGATAAATTCGATAGAAGTTGCTCAACTCTCACGATCCTGGCTACGAACTCACAAGGCTCGAAATCATGCAATCGCTAAACTACTCGACAAGTCATTATCAACCGTGCACGAATACCCAAATGGCCTCATCATGAAGATCAACTCCTGCATACACTGAAGAAGCACGCAAGAACAAGGTAAAACACAATCTGATGTATTGCAAATATGAATGAAATTGGTATTGATAAGTGGGGTTTCGAAGACGATGCTGCTGTTGTTCTCGTCGAACAAGAGGACAAAGTATAAAGTAGCAAAGCTAAACTTCAATCAACAAAACCTGCGGAGACTAGAGGGGCGGCCATCTCAAATAGAGGGGAACGGAAGAGTGGTGGTAGTGTTCACACGTGACAAATGGTGCCACATGAACAGTATCTAAAACCTCTAGGTGACCGGTCCTATTGGCCATATGGGCCAAGACAGCCCATTCATGACATGAGTCAGCTCATTCATTACATAGCCCATGGGCCAACAAGAGGTGAAGTAGCACCAGAGCATGTAGACGTAGTACGATGGCATATAGATGTAGTTCGGCTTGTAAGAGCATAAGTATCTCGGTCCAATTGGGGAATATAGCATTTTAGTAGCTGAAAGTCATATTGGAGAAGATGTGGTTGAAGTAGAGGATGTCGTGTAGTGGGTTAAAGCAATGATTGCATCCCTAGAGTTGATGTCCTCATCATCCTCCCTTTCTTGAATTTGAATCGTCCTCGACTCAATCGTGTTCTCCAAGTCATTACTTTCCTACAAATGGTTAGTAGCAACAAGAGGAAAAGAAACATGCATATCTTCTAATGGACACAAAGATTCTTTGCAAACCATAGTATAGCATTCATATTCATTTTTTTCCATGTCAATGTAATTAGATTTTGTAGCTAACATAACATGAGCTTTCAATTTAGTTTCACTTATAGCTATAATCTTATGATCAACTCTCCTCTTGTCCTGTCTTGTTCTCTCAGTTCTTTCTAATTCATCCTTTAATACGGCAGCAGGAGACATTAGAAGCAAAGTAATTTTGTTTTCTTTATAAGTGAAAGTATAATGATTAGATCTACCATGATGTTCAGTATATCTATCATATTACCAAGGTCTACCTAATAATAATGACCATGCTTGCATAGGTACGACATCGCAATCAACATAGTCATGATATGATCCAATAGAAAAATATACACACACTAGTTTAGTCACCTTCAACTTACCACAAGAATTCAACCATTGAATATAGTAAGGATGAGAGTGTTGAGTTGTGGTCAAGCCAAGCTTCTCGGCCACGTCGGTGCTAGCAGGATTGTTGCAACTTCCGCTATCGATGATGACTTTGCATGAATGTTCCTTGATGACGAACTTTGATTGAAACAAGGTGTGGCGTTGACTTTGTTCAACAAGCTCCATTTGAGCACTTAGCACACGCTGTACAACTAGGCTTTGGTACATGTCAGATGTCTCATGGCCAAATTGTTCTTCCTCAATTTCATCACCTGCATTGTTAGTTGCAACCAAAACATGTTCTTCCTCAATATCACTAGCCAAGTGTACTCAACATTGTCCTTGATAAGTAAAGCTCACTGACTTGGACAATCGCACATCAAGTGCCCAAATTCTTTACAACAGTGACATTGTACATCTCTAGATCTCCCTGTAGAAGCAATGGAAGAAGCACTTTTTGTAGGGACTTGCACCTTTGCTGATTTGCTTGCATCAAGGACATGTTCAGGAGTGGAAATAGCAGCAGGGGGTGCACGGCTTGAGGAGGGAAGGTGTCATGTGTTGTTGCTGAATTGGCCGACCTGCAAAAGAACCTCCAATATTGCCCCTAGAGCTAGATTGTCGACCATGCACTTCTCTTTCAGCTTTGCAAGTAGGATGGAACAAATGTGTGATATAATTATATTATTTATAATCTAAAATATCCAGAATTTCATGGTTTAAACCTTCCAAAAATCTAGCCATCTTAGCATCTTCAGTCTCATTTAAACCACAACGCAACAAACCAGTTTGTAATTCTTGGTAATAATCATTTACAGAACTACTACCTTATCTTAAACTTTGTAATTTATTAAGCAAATTACGATAATAATATGAAGGTACAAATCTATGTCTCATTACTCTCTTCAAAGTATTCCATGTTGTTGATATGTTCTGATGAGTACGATCATATTCACTCCTCCAAATAGAGGCAAAATCAGTAAAATCGCTAGTAGAAGCCCTAACTTTCCTATCTTCAGGGAATTCATGATAAGCAAATTTTTGTTCTACAGTAAACTCCCATGTGAGGTAAGCATCAGGATCATATTTTCCAGCAAAAGGAGGCATAATGAATTTAATTTTACCAAATGCATCATTATGGTTACGTACCTCACGTTGATTTGTTCCCATACCTTGACGATTGTGACGAAGCCGATGATGATTGTAATCATTGTGAACATTGAATCCATCAGTTTTCGTATCAGCAGTGTAGTTGTTCACGTCTTCTTCTTCCACCTCATCTGCCCGAGAGCGGGCAGTAGGTGGTGTGTAGCGAGCAGGAGGATCCTCCACTCTTGGCTCACCCTAGGCCGTGGTTTTAGCAAGTGGCTAGCATTCGAGGTGCGCAGCGCATGTGTGGAGTACCGCGAGGTTGTCGTTGATCTTATCCAAGGCATTGCAAATGCTCTCACCGAGGGAGTGCTCAATGTGCCGCACGAGCTCTCTCGTGCGAGTTATGAGACCCATCACCCGCATGCTCCAAAGAGTGGTCGTTGTTGTTTCCGCCATGTGTAGATCTGTGTGATCCTGCCATAGTTAGTAGAAAATAAAGAACAAATCACAGTGTATATGTCACTATAGACTACTAGGTTCTGGAGTTTCACAAGTCACTCTCTCACAACACCTTACCAAGTTCTTACAAGCTCTTACCAATGCAGCAAGGATGTGGTACAACCGGTGGCTAGTTCATGATACTCTCACTTGTGAATAGCTCAACGATTGCGAGGAAACGGTACCTACTGAGTTAGTAGGAAGTGGAGCTCGATCCAAGGAGTAGTAATTGTTCAAATCAGTATGCAAAGTTGAAAAGTAGTTCAAAGTGCTAGTCACAAATGTTGGTCTTAGTCTAAATCAAGCCTACCTAGAGCAACTCACAAGAACGACTAGGAGCAACAACGGAAAGGCTAGCATAAGAACTATCAAAGCAAGCGAGCAATGGATGAATTATGCCAATCTAAACAAAGGGAAAAAAGTCAAGAAATAAGGCAGCTTCTTCTCTTTCCTTTTTTTACTCTCTATTTTTTTTTTCAAATTTGTACCTAACTCAAATATCTTTAAATTCCTCTTTCGGACCTAGGGAGGTATATGTGTCACAAACTTTTTGTAGAAGACAGTGGTATAAAGGTAATTAAAAGATACTCTCTCACTAAACTCTTTTTTTTTATCGCGTTGCCGAAGTCATATGAATCTTAGGTTTTCTTCTAGCAACACGAAAATAACCTCTTTTTTTGTTTTTTTTTGCCCGAAATCTGAAATCTGCTAGGGCTTGTCTTCTTGCTCAAGATGTAGCAGCAGACGTTTTGGTACGAGATGGCTGTCATGGCAGCACCAAGGAGCGGCGGTAGGGTGGCTGGTGGTCGCGGCAACAAGTTGGTCGGACGGTGGTAGAGCGAGTTGATACCACGACAATGATTAGCAATAGTGGCAGGCACTATGGTGGCCGATCGATTACCACGACAGGCATTTTGGTAGTTGCAGCAAAGATCGGTAGGCAGCAGCACGACAGGGGGTGATGGGTGCCGCGGCGGACACAAGAGGGGGGTGACGAGTCTTTGCGCAAAAAGGTAACAACGATGAGGGGATGGCGAGGTGAGGCAAAGCGGCCGAGAGTCGTCGCGGTAGCACTGAGGTGGTCGAAAAAATTGATGTGACTGAACTAGACGACTTGCAAGAGACTCCAAACTAGACCAATCTAGACAAACACCAGCACAATGACTCGACGATGCAATGAAGATTCAACAACGCAAACTAAAAAAACAAATTGCAATGGCTCAGTATGGATGATAGATGCAATATTTTTTTAGGCAATTTTCTAAACTCTAGGTATGAAAAATGAATCTACTTCTAGAAAACTGAAAACTCTCACCAATCAACAGCAGCTCTGATACCACTTTATGAACCACAGAGGTCCTGATTTGGCCCGATATTTCGATGAGAAGATAAATTCGGTGGAAGTCGCTCAACTCTCACGATCCTGGTTACGAACTCGCAAGGCTCGAAACCACGCAATCGCTAAACCGCTCAACAAGTCATTATCAACCATGCATGAATACCGGATGACACACCGTACTCGCAAGTCATCACGAAGATAAACTCTTGCATACATACAATGACACTCTGGTGTACTTTATCGCCATCAATTTGTACACACACCCTTGGAACGACACACACCATTGGACAGGGATGCAATGAATGATCTCCGCGATGTGACATATCACACCTCCAAATTTATCACATAGCTTAAATACAACCTGAGTTGTCAATGTCAAGACTCCATAACTTACTAAGTCAGCCCAAATTTCATACTAGGCATGTGGTCGCATGATGAAGGCCCAGCTCAATGGCGCACAAAGTTAAGTCCTTAATTGACCAAGGCAAGACTTCCAGCTTTAACCCAAATCACAAAGTTTAATAAGCACACACTCCACCATTCACACGAATCCACCACTTTCCTCGCCTAAATCTTTTCCACCTGCTGATTAAGTGCAACACATGCCATCAACGAGTAATAGCACACAAAGACACACAGCCATCACACAGCCCATAATCACTTAGTCAAGTTTATAATTGCAACTCTCACATGAATGATGACTCGTGGCATGATATTATTTATAATCTAAAATATCCAGAATTTCATGGTTTAAACCTTCCAAAAATCTAAGCGATCTAATCGTATCTAACCAACCATTTACGAACTACTACCTTATCTTAAACTTTGTAATTTATTAAGCAAATTACGATAATAATACTAAGCAGTCTAATCGTATCTAACCAACCCCGCGTTGGTGCTACGATAATACCAACTATTCACTCCTCCAAATAGAGGCAAAATCAAGAAAATCGCTAGTAGAAGCGATCTAATCGTATCTTCGGAATTCATGATAAGCAAATTTTTGTTCTACAAGAACTCCCATGTGAGGTAAGCATCGGATCATATTTTCCAAGAAAAGGAGGCATAATGAATTTAATTTTACCAAATGCATCATTATGGTTACGCACTCACGCTTGATTTGTTCCCATACCTTGACGATTGTGACGGCCGATGATGATTGTAATCATTGTGAACATTGAATCCATCGGTCAGACGCAGTAGTTGTTCACGCTTCTTCTTCCACCTCATCCGCCCGAGAGCGGGCAAGAGGTGGTTGTGAGCGAGGAGGATCCTCCACTCTTGGCTCACCCTAGGCCGTGGTTTTAGCAAGTGGCTAGCATTCGAGGTCTGCACGCATGTGTGGAGTACCGCGAGGTTGTCGTTGATCTTATAATTGCAACTCTCACATGAATGATGACTCGTGGCGACTGGGCGCTCTCGTGCGAAGTTATGAGACCCATCACCCGCATGCTCCAAAGAGTGGTCGTTGTTGTTTCCGCCATGTGTAGATCTGTGATCCCGCCATAGTTAGTAGAAAATAAAGAACACATCACATGGCTCCATAATCATTAGTCAAGTTTATAATTGCAACTCTCACAACACCTTACCAAGTTCTTACAAGCTCTTACCAATGCAAAGAAGGATGTGGTACAACCGGTGGCTAGTTCATGATACTCTCACTTGTGAATAGCTCAACGATTGCGAGGAAACGGTACCTCTACCGAGTTAGAATAATGAACCAACCTAGGGTGACAAAAGATCATGGCATACAATAGACAAGGTGGATATAACAAATTGGATTAATAACTATCCCAAAAGCATTTAAATAAATACTTGAAATAGAATGGAATACATTGAAAACAAAGTATTTTGAAAACTGGGTTCAAAATGATCAAAGGTATAACTTGCCTTGGAATAGATCTAGATATTGGTCTTGGTCTTGGGGTGCTCCTTCTTACGCAAAATTCCCAAGTATCGGCGTCTACTCATGACGAGACAAAAGAAACAAAAATAAATAAATAACAGAGGCAAAACAACTCCAAAAATTTAAACAAAATTCACCATTAAATAGATCTTAATTTTATATGAATTTACAAATTTGAATGGGCTCAATCGGAGTTCGGATGCAAAAGATATGGGCTTTGGAAGATTGGAAAATCAATTAAACCCTAATTTGGATTTTCTTGAATTTCCCGAATTATTTTTATAAAGGAAATTCGGATTAATGACGTCGGCTGACGTCAGTAATGAATTTCCACCGGAAAAAGAAATAATTAAAAACCATCTTGACAGTGGGACCTTCGCCGGATCTCTGAAACTCACGGTGGACCAAATCCACCAAGCCTCTAGATCCGGGTCGGGGCTGAGGTGGCGCACCCACACGCGGGTGGCACTGACGCGGCGCTAACAAGGCTGACACGCATGCACAGGGGCTGAGGTGGATCTTGGCGCTGGGTCGCCACATCGGATCGGCGGCGATGGCTCGGGAACCAATAGCAGCAGCGAACAGCGGCGACTTCGCGACGGTGAGTGGTACCAGCGATGTAGAAAGGTTAATGCGCACACATGGGCCTTGGTTTGAGCACACAGGGTTGGCGGAGATGGCCGTGGCGAGGAAGAAGCGGCGGAGAACACCGGTTTTGTCGGACGGACGCTCGGCGATGCTCGGCGACGAGGAGGTGCGCACGCAGGTAGCTGAGACTTGCTTGATCCTGCGGTGCGATCGGTGGAGCAAAGGGCATACAAATCAAGAAGCACGCAAGAACAAGGTAAAAACACAATATGGTGTATTGCAAATATGAATAAAATTGGTTTTGATAAGTGGGGTTTCGAAGACGATGTCGTTGTTGTTCTTGCCGAACAAGAGGACCAAGTATAAAGTAGGAAAGCTAAACTTCAATCAACAAAACCCGCAGAGACTAGAGGGGGCGGTCATCTCAAATAGAGGGGAAGGGAGGGGCGATGGTACTATTCATGCATGAACAATGTTGCATGAACAGTACCTAGAACCCCTAGGTGGTCGACCCTATTAGCCCTATTGGCCATATGGGCCAAGTCAGCCCATTCATTATATAGCTCATGGGCTAACAAGAGGTGATGCAGCACCAGGGCATGTAGACGTAGTGCGATGGTATGTAGACGTAGTTCAGAGGCAAAAACCGGTCGGACCGATTTAGTCCAGAGGCAACGCACAATGCCCAAATCCAAAACGAAAATTGGTCCAACTTTTGATTCAACCAATGAAACTTGACCAAATTTGGAGCACACCCCCTAAGGATATCTGAGACCTATTTCTCACGACGATCGTCCAGATCCACTTCAAAGAATCCATCTCTTTAGGTTTTACCAAAGAAGTGTTCAAAACCTAGAAATATAAAAATCTTGATCCAAAACTTGCTTATGGGGGATTGATGATCTAGATGATTCTAGGAGTATTCCCACACATCATAGCAAGGTAGAATCGGTCAAGAGACCAAGCATAAGCA
Organism: Hsuehochloa calcarea; assembly: GCA_036346395.1. Taxonomy (NCBI): domain Eukaryota; kingdom Viridiplantae; phylum Streptophyta; class Magnoliopsida; order Poales; family Poaceae; genus Hsuehochloa; species Hsuehochloa calcarea. The sequence continues at coordinate 60,640,637 of CM070594.1, read as the reverse complement.
CTCGGGTCAAGGAAGCACCAAAATCATCAAAAGAGAGAAGAAAACAAATGAGACTTCAACCTTGAACAAACATCCATAGATTGAATGATTCAAGATGTTGCTTACAAAGCCACTCCCTCAATGAGGACAAGAGCTCAATCCAAAAGCACACACACAAATTTCCTATCCTCTCCTCTCCAAACCCTAACCCTAACTAGGTTTTTTGCAAATGAAGTGCTTGGGTTTTTTTCCATCTCCCCCTTCTATTTATAGTAGAGGCTATGGTTTCTCTCATGGGCTCCCATTAAGGCCCAACACAAATGGGAACCACACACACAAATCTGTTGAAGCAATCGCCTGCTTCACCACGTGTAGGTTGATCAGCGGCTCTCAACATGTCGGCAAGTCTCTCCCGTCCGAATCTCATCGGAACCTCCAAGGCACTTGCACCGACCCCCGCGCCGCTTGATCCAACCAGCCGCAACGAACTGCCCGTTCAAACTATCTTGTCCATTCTGCACCATGCTTGAGTCACACGACCTCACCCGGCATCCATAATGGTTCTGGACCTCAGCTCTCCAAGTCTAGTCCCGATCCTCCTCACCGTTGACGTCGTTGACCTGCAAGCCACCTGCACAGCAATAGACAAAGAAATCGTCTCCGGGAATAAGTTCTTCATAACTTGACCCACATTAGCTCAACAATGCAAAATGCAACAATAAAGCATTGAACCTCATGCATTAAACACAACGAAAACACAACAATGCCAAAATGGCCGAAGTCCAAGTGGAAGCCGGTTTGACCGCCAGACCCACCGGTCGGACCGATTTCCCAGCGGTCGAACCGATTCCATAACGGCGGTTGGACCGCCCCAAAAGACTTAGCCAAAATTCAACTCAAAATCCGCAAGCTCTCTGGAATTTTCCAATGTATAGAACTTTTGACTGGGAGCTCCAAAAATTATATGACCACATCCATGAGTCTCCCCTCTCATGCCTACACAACCTATTTTTGGCCTAGCCCCAAACTCCATCATCACTTGTGGCCGGTCGGACCGGCAAGCATTGCTGGTCGGACTGCCACACGGCCTATCTGACCAGCGGCTTGGCCGGTCGGACCACCAATGACCTGACAGCACTGAAGTTTTCTGAAAACGCGAGATTCGTCAAACCAACAGCGCCATTGCCAATTGACTCATCACTCTAAGATCATGTATATATCTCCACGATATCCACAATCTCCCCCTTGATGAACGCATTGGCAATTTACCAGAAAATGTAGTTTAGTGGTTTGAAAAATAAAATACTCGTAGTTTTTGCGCAAAGGCACAACTTGGTCCATAAGCAAAAGAAAGCCTAAGAAACGAGCAAGCTGGCTTCAGAATAGCATAGACAAGCGAGATAAGGCAAAGAGAGCATAAAAAGTTTCAATTTCCAAAAAGTAGCCAAAAATCTCACTTAGGTCCATATGAAAGAACAAATGTTCTATTTGACCTTTGATCATTGTGAGTCTTCTAGATTTGCAAATACAATCAGAAAAGGCAATAAAACCAAGAGAATCCACTCACTATGATCACTAATTTCCAGAAAATTCATTTTCCTTTATGACTCCAAAAGCTCTAAAAACCACACATTTTCTCTAATCTTTCTCCCCCTTTGACAATGAATTCATCATGATGCAAGAAAAAGTTAGAGCACGAAGGAATGGCTAATTTTTTTGTTTTTGAACTTTAGCAAGAGGAGCCATGAAGATTATCCATGAAGACAGTACAAGTATTACACCAAGCCATATAAAGTGAAGACGCTAGATTCAATAATGGCAAATCATGTACTACAAAGCTAAGACCAAAATAGCAATAATCTGAGATTAAATGAATTTAGACCATGATAAGTTGCTCAATATCATAGTTTCACCAAGGTATCCAAAAATGAGTCAAGCCATGTCTATAAGTAAAATGGAGACTAGAAACCAGAAACTGAGGCATTTTGAGCATTAAGAGTTCAAGTATGAAGCAATTTTAATCAAGCACTTAGCATTTTGAGCATTTTGCTGAAAATGATATATTTGTTATAGCAATGTGCTAGATCTCAAGCTTTGCCGCGACCATCTCAAGCATGAAGCTTAAAAGAATGGTCTAGGTCATCCAAAACTCCCCCTGAGTTCATGCCTAGTGCAATGGCAAGCAATCTCATGAGAAAGAAGTGGTGAGATCAGTTTTTTCGCACATAAAAACTCAATCTTCATTTGCTTGATTTAAGAAATAACAAAGCTCATTTTACAGCTCAAACTCAGTTCAAAACTCAATTTAACCTATATGACATGGCATGAATCATGAGAGGATCACTAAAGCAAAACTAGTCACAAGATCCAACAAAACATGATTTGATCCAATTTGCTCACATATATAAAGCTAGCATGGCAAAAGCTAGGCTAAACAAGAAGAGCCATAAAAGAAGTCTAGCAGACTATCACAGGACATGGCGAGGTATAAAGTATGAAAACATGCCATACAAGGATAATAATCAAAACTCCACAAGTTTATAATACAATGCAAGAAATTTAAATTTTAAAATGCATTATAATACAATGAATGCGAAAAGAGTAAACTTCCTCTCAAAACAGCCCAAGAGGACTAATAACACCCTAATTCTCTCCGCAAAGTAGCAAAATGAGAAGAATCAAGCGCTTTAGTGAAAATATCTGCAAGCTGCTGCTCAGACTCTACAAAGTGAAGCACAATATCACCCTTCTCAACATGGTCTCTCAGAAAATAGTATCGAATATCAATGTGCTTAGTCCTAGAATGTTGCACTGGGTTTTAGCAATGTTTATGGCAGGAGTGTTGTCACAGAAAAGAGGAACACTCTCCAAAAATAACCCATAGTCCCGCAGCGTGGATAGGATCCAAAGAACCTGAGAGCAACCACTGGCTGCAGCTACATACTCGGCCTCGGCTGTGGACTGTGCAACAGAAGACTGTTTTTTAGAAGACCAAGCGATAAGAGATATGCCTAAGAAATGACAAGTGCCAGAAGTACTCTTCCTATCCACTCTACACCCCACAAAATCAGCATCAGAAAATGCTCGAATAGAGAGAGCAGAAGAAGAAGAATACCAGAGTCCAAAGTCAAGAGTATCTCGAAGGCACCTGAAGATACGACATACTGCTTGACGATGAGAAGCACGAGGGGAAGCCTGAAAGCGAGCGCACAGACATACAGCAAATTGTATGTTCGGCCTCGACGCTGTGAGGTAGAGGAGGGAGCCAATCATGCTGCGGTACTCCTTCTGGTTCACGGGCTCTCCATCCTCATCAGGGTCCAGCACGGTGGTTGTGGCAATGGGAGTAGACATTGACCTACTGCTTCCCATATTGAAGCACCGAAGAAGGTTATTTGTATACTTACTCTGGTGAATGAAGGTGCCTTCTTTCAGTTGTTTAACTTGAAGACCAAGGAAGAATGTCAACTCTCCCATCATGCTCATCTCGAACTCACTGCTCATAGAATCTGAAAATCTGGACACCAAAGCATGAGAAGAACCACCGAATATGATATCATCCACATAAATCTAAACCAATAAGAAATCACTGCCATGCCTGAGAGTGAACAAGGTATTATCAACTATTCCCATTTTGAAATTATTTTCAAGCAAGAAACTTTTAAGCCTATCATACCAAGCTCGAGGAGCTTGCTTCAAACCATACAGGGCTTTGGAGAATTTAAAAATATGGTTTGGGAACTTATAATTTTTAAAACCAGGTGGTTGCTTGACAAAGGCCTCTTCTTCTATGAAACCATTTAAAAAAGCACTTTTAACATCCATTTGAAAAAGCTTGAAACCCTTAGATGTTGCAAATGCTAGTAAAATGCGAATGACTTCCAATCTAGCTACAGGAGCAAATGTCTCTTCAAAATCTAATCTTTTACACGGAATAACCTTGAACTACAAGTCTAGCCTTATTGCGAACAACCAATCCATCCTCACTTTGCTTATTTTTTAAAACCCATTTTGTTCCAATAACATGTCTCTTTGCACTGCTGATGCGAAATTTTGGCAAAATTTCGGTAGAATTTCGGCCGTAAAACTGGAAAAATTCAAATCTGCTTTTGGAATTTTCGGCCGAAAAAATTCCAAAAAACCCGGTTACCGCCGGTAACCGGCCCTATCGGCAGCATCCGAATTTTTTTTTGAACTGGTAGTGAAAACACTGGTAACAAGGGCTATCGGCACGTTTTATGTTTCTGGGTTTTCACGAAACGTAAGCAGAGTTTTTCGCTTGGCTTCTCATATGGAGGTTGCTCCTGTTCCCCAGATGTTAGAATTCAGTGTATGCTCTTCTCCCCCACTATGGACTTGTAAGTGTAGTTGGCCTAGGACATTTTCATCGAACATCTGCAGTATCCCATAGCAACATCTGTTCAGTGCACTACTGTCATCTGTTCGAAGGATTAATTCGTTTTTCCTTATGCATTTCTGATAAGCGATGACAGTTCATGTGGATTATGGTTGCAGTCTGGAATTTTTAGGATGGAATATGAATGTTCTATGATGATATTTAAGTAGGCAAGCCAAATCATCTCTAAAATTTATGAGAAACACCTCTATTTACATCGTATTGAATCATCATAAAAATTCAAGTAAATATAGCACAATACAGAAGGGCTGGCAAGGAGCATACTTTTCAAAGTAAAACTTCGTAAACATTGGATTAGAAACTGATCATTTTAAATACTCCTGTTATGCAATGAAGTTATTTCTTTGGAAGCATGATTGAGTAGTGGCTCAGATGGCAAAGAAATAAAGTTAGCAAGTATAGGCCCTGTTTGGTACAGCTTCTGCTTTGACTTTTGGGTGAGAAAAGTCAGAAGCTGTACCAAACGGTTAGCTTTTTTTCTGGCTTTCACAGGAAGCTCAAAGTCACAATACATATAAGCCAAAAGCCAAAAGCCAAAGTGTTGAGGTCTTCCCACCGCTTCCCACCTCCAAATGCCCAAAATACCCCAGCACTTCGCAGAATTACCCACCTCATACCTAGTATTTAAAGCAATCTTACATGTTCACCTTCCCACTGGCTCCTCCCGACTCCCCCTGCCCCCCCCCCCCCGACGACGCCTCCTCATACCTAGTATTTAAAGAAATAACATGCTTTCTGAAGTTTTATTGTTAAATACTGTTAAATGTTCTTAAATGCTGTTTAATATTGTTAATTTAGTTAAACGACATCAAATAAGTCATTACTGTCCTCATGAGCATTTCAGACATTTCATATCTCGGAAGCTGCAAACCAATACCTAAAAGCCGCATACCAAACACCAAATCGTAAAAGCACACCATTCAAATTTCAAATTTAAAAAGCCTACAAGACACGGAAGCCGCTTTTAGAAAAACCACACCAAGCCAAACAGGACCATAGTTGTCTGAACTCTGAAGGCATGGAGATCCCGTTTCTATATATTTTGGGATTGATAATATTCGTACTTCCTCAAATGTTAATGACTTCTGAGTGTGTATTTATGTTCAGACTTATGTATTTGACAAACTCAGTATCTTAGCACCATTTCCCCGTAGGCACATCATCAAATCGGTACATTTTCAACTGCAAAAACACATGCACAAATGAAGGCGTTAGTCGTAATTTCGAATTTTGGTACAGGAGTGATACACAGTCCAGCATGGCTAGCCCGGCCATGTTTAGCCGGACGGGCTGGGTGGCTGTTTTGGCCATCTCGGACCGGATTTTTTTTTTGTTGAGAAAATTCAGAAAAATATATAAAATTAAAAAAGAGATTAAAGTTGTAAAAAAAAGTTTTATACCCATAAGAAGAGACAAATATATACAAAATATATATAAAAACTTTATTAATATTTGCATGGTTGCCTCGTTAAAACCTTTGCAAGTAAAAACTCAATATGAGAAAACCTTGACAAAAAAGAGTACAACCTATAGTTCTGCATACAACTATATTCTAAGTGTCGTTGTCTAGGTGTAGATTTTCGAATACATCTGCCAACTCTGTATTTTCTACAAGGTGTTGTGTTTGTCATCAACTTTTCCCAGTCATTCACAATTAGAAGTATCTCCACCATCTTACTCGTAGGACGTGTTATTCTCACCTCCAATATTCTTCCAGAAAGACTGAAAGCATACTCGAGGAAACCGTGGAGACAAGAACTATTAACACATCACGTGCTAATATGGATAGCACATGATATGTTATCTTATGATTATGCCACAATTGTAAAATTTCGAAGCCATCTGCGTTGAAATCCACTGTATCGTTGTCCAGATAGACGGATAGTTCCTACTCCTTGGGTGGGATATTGGTCTTACTTGAGGTGGCGGTGTAGAATCTAAACCTCTGGATTTGGAGGAGGAACATACACCTCAGATCGTGCCCCATACATTTATCTTGTTGACTGTAGTGGGTGCTACTAGAGGTCGTTGCAAGTGAACTCCCTAAAACCTATGTTCGTACCTTTGAAAAAGCTCAAAAAATTTAGCACGAACATCTGCAAAATAGTTAGAGTAATCTTGGCCTGTTGTATCACTAAGAAGTCCAAGAACATTAGCAAATCCTTAAATTTTGGCTCTAGAATATAAAATAAATACAAATGCATATATGAATGGGGTTTCTCTCCAATATTTCAAGTATTTCGATTTCATAGCAACAATAGCCTCTTGTAAGATTGTTTCATTTTCGTATGCCTTAAAGGACTAGTAATCTGTAGAATACTATGCATAATAATAGGAGATGTTGGATAATACACAACGGATAAAGCAACGATGGAGTCATAAAAAAGTTTCAAAAACTGAAGTATCTTCTTAGCAACAAACCAATCCTACTCAGTCAATAGCACACTACCATCAGGGCTATGAAAGTGTGTTTGAATAGAAACAGAAAAAATGCTCTTATATGGTATAAGGCTCTTAAGCATCAAGAAAATAGAGTTTCATCTTACTGGCATGTCCAAATCAATTTTTCTTGAACGTACGACCATTGCCCTGCAGAAGTTCTTATATGTTGCAAATTCATTGGTTAGAATGATTTAAGAAAGATATCACATCACAGAAAGCTTTAATATATAAATCCAACCTCTTCAACCCATATTTTACTATAATGTTAATAATATGACAAGCGCGTCACTGATGTAGCAAGAAGGATTCGACGTATGTACTCAACAATGAGGTGAGAATATCCATTGCCCTAGAGTTTGCGGGTGTCGTTATCTAAAGTTATTGAGAATATTTTGTTTGTAAGATCAATGTCTTCCACGACTTTGATAATGCAGTCCACAATATTCTCATCCGTGTGTGCTACATCAATAAGTTTGAACCCTATAATTCCTTTTTCCATTTCCCATTTCCCATTTCTCATTCACATAATGAGAAACTACATTAAGATAATCCTCCTTAGCCGGACCACTCCATATATCCAAGGTCAAAGCCAGCAAAAATGTACATGTAGTAAATAGTTCATTATAGTATTTAACTATATCCCTAGTTGTGGTCTGTCTGAAATGGTAGAAGATCTAGGATTCTGCTAGTCCTTATGTAATTTTCAAAAGATTTTGACTCCCCAAAGTTTAAAGGTAAATCCCCCGAAGCAATTAAACGATAAAGAGATCGACAAGCTACATCAGGGTTGTAGTTCTAGCTACGTACCGTCGGGGTTGTACTGAAGCTGCGTTTGGCTAATCACCAATCCTTGCCTTGCTTTACATCTTGCAGCGTATCTAATCAAGTGCCCCCTGCCTGTAGACTTTGTAGACAGTTTATGTTTCAAATTTTACAAACAACATATCTTACTTGAGCTCCTTGTGTGTCTTCCCTAATTGTCCTACCGAAATCATCCCAGACTCCCAATGTAGTCAATCTTGATCTCTTTGCACTAGTGATTATGGACGTAGATGCTATCGTAGAGCTTGATGATAGCATTCCTCCTGCTTGCCCTTGCGGTTGGCTTCCTCCTACTTAATTTTGTGTTTTCATCTCCTAGTTTGATTGCTCCACTCTGCTTCCAATAGGTGTGTTGTCCTTTTAGCAAGAGGCTAAGGTGGTCCTTTTGAATTTCTCTAGCATTCCACTCATCTATGGATAAATCTCTAAATTCTTCCAACGTGTTGAGGAACATGATTAATCTTTCCTACGGGGGAAGATTAACATGAGTCAATTCGGTCTTCTCCAACTGCCGACCTTCTACATGTGTTTGCTAAAACTCCTAGGTGGAGTTTTGAGACAAATTGACAAATACAAGAGAAATTGTCTTCGGAGAAGCTCTGTTTTTGAGTGCCGAGGTAAATCACTTGTTGCATGAAAAAAGTTTGCAAACAAAAAAAAACAGTGTGGTTTGGGAATCTTAAGCATATCAGTTCAAAACCAGGCATTCCACTTGAAAAGTCTCCACAAATTTTACAACCATGCAAACCTTCCCTAGGTAAAATTAGTTTGGGAAGCCTATTATTCCAACTCCCTCCCTTCGGTACTTGCTCATTTCTCACCCTTTTTTTTTTTTTCCAAACTCCTTTTTCCGAATGTGCACGCCCTTCCATTGAACATGCTCACATGAGAACTTTTTGAGTTTCATTTTATCGTTCCCTAACGCCATGCCCATGCTACTTTTCGGTTACCTATATATAAAGTAAAAAATAAATAAAGATGCAAGAGAGGATATATTCGCCAGTAATGTAAAATTTCAAAATAAAATTTGACCGTATTTGAAAATATACCAAAAAGACAAATTATGCATGAATCTTTGCTGCCTGTCACTTTCATAGCTTCCAAATGTGATCGAGTTTGATTTTAAATTTTTACATATATGTAGAATATGTCATCCCCTATATCTCCATTTTTTTGAAAACTTTTATACATAACTAACGCAAAGATAGCACTATAAGACGGGTAGCACGTGATATTTCCTGTTGTTGTCCCGACTTGACGCCCAAATGCCTGAGTTGACTAATTATTATACCCACGTTATTTCTTTAGAGAGTACATAGAAGATGTCACATAGACACACGCGTGTTTGTACGTCTACTATACACACTGCCTATATTAGACCTAATCAGAACCTTGCCTTCCAGTCAAGGGATTTGCTACCTATTAATCGAGCATTGCTTTGATTGAGGTGGTGATCCACTGAGCCAACGATACAATGCATTGCAGGATCATATACCATGCCGCTCTGATGCGGGCGGGTCCTGCCGATGGATCCGTGGGCAAGCCAGCCGTCAAGGTCGCCAAGAAATCATCGCTGTCGAGTTTAGTTCGGACGATCACTTTATAGGTAAATATAAAATCATATCAAATAATGCAAGAATACAAAAACAGAATAGTAAATTAAACACAGAGATCTAAATAACTTCTTACTTTTCTTTATTCCTCTTCAAGCGACCAATATTTTATAATAAATAGTACCTCCTATTTATAGACTATAGACCATACTAGAGTTTTGGATGAGACATCTATACACGAGTCGGCTGCTGGGCCAAACTCATGGTTTTCCAACACCCCCTTGGGCACATATCCTCATATGTTCATGTATCGTCAAAACTTCATAAAAACCCAGTGGGAAAAATTGAGAGAATGAGTACGTGACACATATTCTGTTGCGTTGCACAAATTGCCTTGTTAAAAACCTTAGTCGAGAAACTTTAGAAAAACTCGTCAAGGGAAAAAAGAGTAAAATCCACCCAATTTCATTTAATCTCCAGTATTTATTTTTTGGGTACTCGATCTTTGTGATCAAGTTTCAATAATGAGTTTGTGAATATTCCCCTGAATCCTACACTTCTCTAAATCTTATCATGCCAATTCCACATATGCATCCTTCAAAGCTAGATGTTGAAAGTGACTTAGTGAATAAATATGTAAGATTTTCACATGACTTAGTATGCAGTACTTTAATTTCGTCCATCTTTTGCAATTCATGAGTATAAAAGAACTTGGGGTTAGTATGCTTTGTGAGATGACTCTTCATATAACACATCTGCACTTGTGCAACACAAGTTGTATTATCTTCATAGATAATAGTGGGGGTTTGCGCGGTATTCAATCCACGCGACTGCTGGATGTGGTGAATCATCCGCCGAAGCCACGAATATTCTCACGAGGCTTCGTACAGTGCTATAATTTCCGAGTGGTTCGTCGAAGTCGATACAAGACTTTGCTTAGATGATTTTCATGCAATTGCAGTTCCATCACATAGAAATACATAACATGTTTGAGACATGGCTGTATGCGGATCCGATAGGTACCCGACATTTGCATAGCTATTCATAGACAGGTCTTGGCTCTTTCTATAGAACACTTTGCTTCCTTTGAGGTATCAAAATGTCCTTCATTCCCTGCCAATGCCTTTTGGTAGGTTCTGCACTATACATTCCTAATAGGTTCACAGCAAGTGCAATATCCGATCTAGTACAGTTTGCTAAGTACATGAGTGCTTTTATTTTACTTAAATATGGGAATTTCAGTCACATGACTTCCTCCCCCTTCTTTAGGTCTGTACGGATCCTTGTCTTACTGTAAGGATCTTCCGACCATTGGCACTTTCGAAGGGTATGTCTTTTCAAAGCTGAACTTTTCTAACACCTTTTGAGTGTAGGTTGACTAATGCACTAATATCCTTATAGGGGTATGCTCCAGATGCAAGTCTAGGCGATATTTGGTTTTACCCAAATTTTTATTTCAAACTCCGACTCCAAGTAAGAGCTTGCTTTCTTAATACCTTCCAGAGTTCCAATGATGTTCATATCATCTTAATACACTGAGATTATACAAAATCCATCCTGAGATCGTCGTATAAATACACAAGGATAATTCTCATTGTTCGTGTAGCCTTTCTTGTATAGAAATCTCTTCAACTAATTATACCACATCCCGCCTGATTGCTTAAGTCCGTATAGTGACTTTCTGAGTTTCACATTGTACAGATTTCTACTTGCTCTGTCATGGTTCGTTACATGGATACATTCAGGTACCTTTATATAAATATTCAAATCCAATATTCTATAAATGTATGTAGTTACCACATACATCAATTTCATTTCTAAATTCAAGTTAGCTGCCATTGAGATTAAATATCTAAAGGGTAGTTCCGCTCATGACTATGGAATATATTTTTCATAATCATCTCCTAGACGTTGAGTGAGACCATATGCAATGAGCATTGCTTATTTTCATTTCTCTTTTCGAACAAATACACACTTATGCTCCACGGGATGCACATAGGGAGATGTGCGGCTTACAGGCCCAAACACCTTTCTTTTATTAAAATATAATAATTATGTTCTTATTGCCTTCTTGTAATCTTCATAATCTGATCCTTTCTTACATTCAACGAGTAATGCAAGCTCTTGATCAAGATCGATGATTGTGGCAATATTCTTCGCAAAATCAATGTCGATATTGGCTATTGTCTTATTCATAGAGTCTCCCGTGGTCACATGATTTATAACTATTTTTCATAGGGTGATTCTTCTAATATTTCTACTTGCTCATCACCGCTTCCAATTACGGGGCAAGTCCTTTTAGTTTTTCAGCTCCGATGTGTGCACACATCCCTGCCGATCTCTCCATTCATGGGGATGTTCAAATCCGGTATGCCTTTTATGAAGTTTCCATACTAGTGCCAGGTCTTAACTGGACCCCCTTCTGGTTCTGGGGAACTTCAGAGATCGGCTGTGTCTAGTCCTTCTTATCATTTTCACCAGACGTCCTCGGTTACTTCGAATTTGAGGGGGTTGGAGTTATCGTCCTTTCTGAGGCCTTAGGACGGGATTAGAGATACCTTCATCGGTATTTCAACCCTCTCCGGTGCATTGCGTATAGGCATATGCGACTTGGTCACGCTCTTCAAATCACTAAAGTAGTCAGACAGTTGATTCGCTAATGCTTGCAAATTAATTATCTTCGGACTTCAATTATCTTCTAGACTTCAATTGTCTTCTCGACTTCTCTATTTGCTTCACTAGTGTGTGGGTCATGTGCATGGATTCCTATGGTTTGCTACCTTATTTCCTGATATTTTTCATCAAGGGGTTTATGTCCTCCCCTAATGACAAGAAACAATCATCATTAAATATGTTATAAACGAAGCGGGCTTCATGTAAATCTCCAGTTATAGGATCCAAATACATGATTATGGATGATGTCACATAAACAACGTATATCCCAGACTTTCGGAGAGGGTCCATTGCAGTTCGCTGTGATAGCAGTATAGGTACATAAAACTTGCAACCAAATATGTGAAGATCGAGAAATTTTCGGTCCTGACCCTTGCGCTAGTTGCAAAGATGAATAGAATTTATATGCTGGTGGTCTAAAATTGATGAGATGTGCTGAGTGTAGGACGACGTTTCCCCAACATGTAGCTGGTTAATTACAATTCTGCATAATCTACTAGTCTATTCTGGGTGTGGACATGTGGTACAGAATGCTCAACTTCATTTCCCATTTTCATACAATAATTATCAAATGCCTTTGAAGTAAATTCTCTGACCTAAATCAACTAGGCTCCCCTAAGTGCACCAACAATATGAATACAATTGAATGAGAGCAATCATACAAAGATATATAAGCAATTAAAGCAAGAATGTAAATTGCTCAAATAAAGCACAAGCACAAACCAAGATGACACAATGATGTTTTACCGTGGTGTTCAGAGACTTGTCGGTCTCCCCTAATCCACGTTGAGGTAAGCCCAAATGAATTGGACCGGCTCCACAAATTAAGTCAACACCTTCGAGGTAAGTCCAACCACTTGGACTGCTTCCAATACGAACCAACACCTTGCTCCACTCAGGTTGCTCTTCCTCCACTACAAAGATGGTGAGCACCAAACCACTCACAACAACGTCGGGCCTTCTCATAAGCTTCTTGAGAAGATCACCGGTCACGACGCCTCCACGCTGTCTAGGTGTTGGTAAACACCAAGAGTAGCAAGACTCAACTTTCACTTGAACTAATCAAGTGTCAAATCTCAAGTGGATACACAATCCACTATCTAAGGCAACACATGCACTTAGGGTTTGCTCTCCAAGCTTACTAAGTGCAACACACGCACAAAAAGAGATGAGAGGCTTGCTCTTAGCTCAAAAGAGTGTCTAACAATATTAGAACACTTTGCAATAGCAGTAACAACTTCCTCCAACCAGTCAAGGTGGGTATTTATACCCGACACACAAAAACTAGCCATTGGAGGAAAGATTCCATCGAATAAGAGAGGGGCCGGTCTGACCGCCAACTAATAGACGGTCGGACCACCCATGTGCCAACGGATATAAATGTAGCTGTTGGACTCTCTGCTGGTTGGACCGCTAAATCGCCGACCGCCGCGGTCGACCGCCGCTTAGGGTTTCTTCTTCAAGTCTTTACCCCTCTGCTCCCCTTTACTCTGGAGCTTAACCTCACTCGGTTTGGTTCTCTCTTTGCTCAATTGTCGGGATCAGCCGCCATCAAGTCACTCGTCGCTGGAGCACTCAGTGGGTCTCTGGTCGTTCTTATTTCGGTATTTTCGCATTGACCTATAGGAGCTTAGGTGTGTTTTCGTTGTTCTTTTGGTATTGTCCGTTCGGAGTTCTCCCGAGCCATACCTACTCGGCCAGCACTCAGTGGTCGTCTGCATGCGTTTGACCATACTCCGACCGATTACTAGCAGGTCGGACCGCCAGAATTTGATTATTATAGGTCGGGATCGGATCGCAAGGGTGGCGGTTCGACCGCCCAAGGAAAATCAGCGCAATTCCAAAAGGTGTTTCTCTGGAAAAAAAAATGTACCGCGAGATGCGCTAGTACTTCCGCTCTCCGGTAGTACCGTATTATCAATAGCGGTACTTTCGCATAGAAAAATAGCTCAAAGAGCAATCGGTCGGACCACCCAACACACGGCGGTCTGATCGATATGCCACCGGTCAGACCGACTGGTACTAGCAGTCAGACCGCCAGACTCCAGAGAAACTTTGCACTTTGCCAAACTCAAATTGCAAAACACATTTGCCAATTTGAGTGCAATACAATCAAGATTTAAAGGTGATATTCTCAACAAGTTGTAAAATACATTTGCCAACTTTTAGAATTAACACCACAAGGAATAAAATACATGGACTTAAACCATTTGTAAAACACATTTGTAAACTTAAGTCACATGCTACAAGAAATCAAGCATGAGCATCAACTATTTACAAAATACATTCGCAAATAATAGCATCATGCCACAAGGCTAAGCTGCATGGACTTCAACCATTTGCAAAATACATTTACAAATTATAGTCCCATGCTAAAAGGATTAAATGCATGAGCCTCGGCTATTTGCAAAACACATTCGCAAATAATAGCTCCACGCATGGATGTGCTAGAGCAAGCATAATGAGCTATCAACACATGACTAACTCATGCTACTAGTCAAAACCCCTCTTAATAGTATGACAACCTATACTAGCAATCCGGTCTTCCAACTAAACACCAAGACCGGTAAAAGACTAGGAACACATCCTTAGCCCTAGCTAGTTATACCTTTGTCTTGCATCTTCTTGAAGCTTGATGACGCACATCATCACTTCAAGTCTGGGTTATTGCCTTGATAATCATCAACACATGATAATCTTCTTCACTTCGGGAACTTGCCTTGAATATCATCAACACATGATGATTTCTTCATCCCGAGTCTTGACATGCATCAACACATGATGCATTCTTTCACTTGACCTCCATCAACACATAATGGGTCTTCTCTTGACTTGATGTGCATCAACAAATGATGCATCCTTTACTCCAAGTCTTGATATGCATCAACGCATGATGCATCCTTCATTAGACCTCCATCAACACATGATGGGTCTTCTAGTTCAACCTATATTTTGGATCTGAGGAATGCAACAATATATAAGAGTATAAGTCGAATGCATACATCGTTGAATTTCACCTTTATATCCAAATGAGACTACACACTAGATAAAATAATAAAATATTTGTCTCACAATTAGATTTATTATTAATCACCAAAACACTTCATTAACTTATAATGTGGGTCTAGATCCTTGGTTGAGTTTGTGTGGCAGGCGCGATGCTTGTCACGGACGGCTCGGCGAGGGGCGTCGGCTCGGTGCGGTGGAGTGCTGGCTGGGCGGCATTGCGGCTTTGGGCCGACTACGTGGCTTGATGTCGGTGCGCGCAGCGAGGCGAGTGCGACTTGGCGGGCGACCTGGCGAGCAGGCTGCTATGGTGCGCAACCGGCGGCGGTGTCGAGGTAGCCGAGCGGTGTGGGAGATCTTACGGGGCGGGCTTCAGCGCGGCGGTCGGCGGCACCGCCGGCAGTGGTGGCGCCTGGCCCGCGGAGCTCCGTTGGCGCTGTTGGATGGCGAGGCGCTCTGGTCGAGCGATGTGGCGGCCGCGGTTGGTGGTGCAAAGAAGCGGCGTTCGGCGTGCAGTGGCGCGGCGGTGTAGGATACATGTTGGGTGCCAGTGCGCCCGTGGCGTCGAGCGGGTGTGTGTGGCCGGTTGTGCTCCTCGTGTAGCACCAGCGCCACCACTCTTTTTCTTGCTTCACGATGCGGCGTGGAGGGAGCTCGTTTAGCGGCTGTCGGCATTAAGATGTGTGTCGCCTGGCTGTGGACAGTCTAAGGCATGTGCTGGGTCAAGGTGGCCGATGGGTTAGGTTGGGGCTCAGTACGGCCGCATCGTTAGGCTATGCCCCTTTTCTTTTCTTTCTCGTCATCGAGTACTATTAATCCGATGTATAATCTATAGTGCAAGGGTCATCTCGCTTTTCATACAACCCACCGATCGGCTTGCTGTTGGTCGGCCGTGGTAGATTAGAGCGATCAGTCGTAGAAAAAAACTCTAGAAAGCCAAATTTGTAGAATTGAAAGTGATCTAGAAAATACGATTCGATCTAGGTCGTCCTACGATCGGTTACCTTCGATCGAGTAGAGTTGGCCTAGAGGTAGGCGAGTCGATGTGCTAATAACGTGTTGAGGCAGTTGGTGGACATTCAACTATCACCTCATAGACAAACATAAAATCACATTAAACAATGCAGAACACGTGAACAAAACAATAGATTAAACTAAGATGTAGAAACTTCGCTTCTTTATTACTCTTCAAACGATCAACCTTTATAATAAATAATACTTTTATTTATAGACTAAAAACTCTACCAAAATTTTAACTAAAGTGTCATACATAAACCGCTGCTCAGCCATGTTACCTTGCTACTGTAAAAATTTTAGAATTTTTGAAGAAAGTTTACTGTTGGGTCTTTGCGTTTTCTTCGTTCTTATCGGTTGCTCCTTCGCCTTCTCGTTAGGATCCGAAGAGCACATTGACAACATAATCGATCCTCAGCAACATCTTGACCCACAGCAAGCAGGCAAGCAGTTTGATCATGTTAATCCCATTATTTTTCAAGTATAATATATTGTTTTCAACTCGTATGTATGCATTGCTATTTTGTTGTCAAATTGTGGTTAGTATCCTATAGTTGCATAGTCGGTAGGACTTGTTTCTCCTCTACTACCATGAGCTTAGGATATTGGCTGTGGTCGGAGTTCGATGGATGAACTCTTGTCACTTAGTAGATTTCGATTGGAAATTGCTTAGAGATGCTTAGTTTCGGTAGTACTGGGCGATCATCGATTTTAGTCGATGATCTTGATCACACATCTAAATATTATTCCATTATGTCTTGCACTTGTGCTTTGTTATTTTGTAAAGTCAAAATCTGAAAATGGAAAATTGATTTGGACTTGGGCAAGTGGTCGGATGGTGGGTTATTAGGTTTGTGGATGTCTTGACTAAGTCAACAAGGACCGAACATCTTGTTATACTAAACCAAGCATTTTTGCGTGCTAACCACGCGAGAGGGATATGAGACCTCTCTTGACTAAGTACTTTGGCGTGGGTTATCTCCGAGTCGCAGGAGGGGGTTGTGTGTGTGGTGTGAAACATGATATGTGTTCTTGTGTTGGGTGTGCGGTGGTGGAGATTCCGGGTAGGCTCTCCACCTCGAGGAGCGTCGTAGTTGTCCAAGGCTTTACCCGGGAAGGGTAGTTGACCGAGGCTTTACGATGACTCCGACACAACGTATGGGTTTCTATCCATACGGGCGGCTCGTGGGTAATACACAATATTGGAAATGTCTCGTAGGACTCAGCCGTGCTGGCATACCTAAGGCAGTGTGCTTAATAGCTTGGCAAAAAGGCGGTCTGGCGTGTGGGTACATTGGTACACCCCTGCAGGGATAAAACTATTCGAATAGCCTCGTCCTAGGTTATGGACACGCTTGGGGAGGTCTTCCAAGAGTTAGACTTCAACCTTTTAAATTAAAATTTGACATGGTTGGTATGAATGGGTAATTCATGCTATTGTTGTGGTGACTAAGGGTTTAGTCACTTCCAGGATTGTTGTTGTTCTTTATCTACTGTTATATTGTTGTCATTTACGATTATTTGAACATTAAAAACTGATTTGTTAACTTGCTTTTAATTGTACTACATTATTGCAAATAAAGATTACTTTGTGCTGAAAATGAAACATACAGCCTCCACTTAAATAAGCTTGCATGTAGCATATGTACAGGTCTGTTACTCTACACGTAAGTCTTAGCAGTACATTCCAAGTACTCACCCGTTTCTTGGGCTCTTTGTTGTAGGGGAGGAAGGTGAGCCCCAAGGGCCTCACTTTTGTGAAATATGCTGTGGATTCGACGACTAGCTTGGCGGTCCGGTCGGTTGCCTTGTGGGTTAAAGGCACACTGATTGGCTCTTTTGTTTATGGCCATCTTATGGCACTTTTGCTTCCGCTGTTAATTTCCTTTATGTATATGCCATTTGGCCGGTCGGCCTCTCTTTTGTAATAGCTATCCTTTATTTATGTTATCTTCTGGTTTGTTGCTTTGCTTCGGTTCTATGTGAATGAATGGAATTGATGCATGAACTTTGTAAAGAGGTGTGTATACTGCATTTCTGGGAAGTATACATGTCTCGAGTCTCGGATTATCAGATTTGTGATGCTAGGACCAAGTGGATGGTTAAGCATTACAAGTCCGATAAACCGGTCTCACAGTTGGGCGGTTCGACCGCCCAAGGAAAATCAGCGCAATTCAAAAGGTGTTTCTCGAAAAACGCATCTGCGAGATGCGCTAGTACTTTGCTTCTCCGTAGATACCGTATTATCAATAGCGGTACTTTCGCATAGAAAACAGCTCAAAGAGCAATCGGTCGGACCACCCAACACACCGTGATCGACCGATATGCCACCGATCGAGCCATTGGTACTAGCAATGACCGCAGGACTCAGAGAAACTTTGCACTTTGCCAAACTCAAATTGCAAAACACATTTGCCAATTTGAGTGCAATACAATCAAGATTTAAAGGTGATATTCTCAACAAGTTGCAAAACACATTTGCCAACTTTTAGAATTAACACCACAAGAAATAAAATACATGGACTTAAACCATTTGCAAAACACATTTGTAAACTTAAGTCACATGCTACAAGAAATCAAGCAGGAGCATCAACTATTTGCAAAATACATTCGCAAATAATAGCATCATGCCACAAGGCTAAGCTGCATGGACTTCAACCATTTGCAAAACACATTTACAAATTATTGTCCCATGCTACAAGGATTAAATGCATGAGCCTCGGCTATTTGCAAAACACATTCGTAAATAATAGTTCCATGCATGGATGTGCTAAAGCAAGCATAATGAGCTATCAACACATGACTAACTCATGCTACTAGTCAAAACCCCTCTTAATAGTATGACAACCTATACTAGCAATCCGGTCTTCCAACCAAACACCAAGACCGGTAAAAGACTAGGAACACATTCTTAGCCCTAGCTAGTTATACCTTTGTCTTGCATCTTCTTGAAGCTTGATGACGCACATCATCACTTCAAGTCTGGGTTATTGCCTTGATAATCATCAACACATGATAATCTTCTTCACTTCGGGAACTTGCCTTGAATATCATCAACACATGATGATTTCTTCATCCCGAGTCTTGACATGCATCAACACATGATGTATTCTTTCACTTGACCTCCATCAACACATAATGGGTCTTCTCTTGACTTGATGTGCATCAACACATGATGCATCCTTTACTCCAAGTCTTGATATGCATCAACGCATGATGCATCCTTCATTAGACCTCCATCAACACATGATGGGTCTTTTCTTGACTTGATGATCAACTCATGACCATATCCTTTTCTTGAACATCATCGACACACGATGATTTTCTTTTCTTTAAGCTCTTCATATGCATCAACACATGATGCATCTTCTTCTTACACCTTGACTTGATGACTATCAACTTATGATGTCATCCCAAGTCTTCATCACCCTGAAACATAGCATATTCATCCAACTCATGGAAAATGTTAGTTCCACAATATGATTATAATTAATTACCATACCATACCATTAACTCATAATGGTGGGACAAGATACTTCAATCTTTCCCTCTTTGGTAATTAATGATAACCACTTCAATTGCACATAAATTGAATGTAGATAATTTAAAGTAACACAACATGAGTATATATGAACTACACAAGTTATATATACTCCAACATGAGTATAGAAGAACTACACAAGTTCTATATACTCAAAAGGATATGTTTCAAAGTAAAGATCCCAAATATGTCTAGAAAACGGAATATGGATCAATACTAATGAAAACACAAAATATAGAGTGGACTCCCCCTAAATGTGTGCATACACAAATGTGTAAATAGAAACATATGCATATATTCAAATTATACTTATGGTGGAGTTCAACCTATATTTTGGATCCGGGGAATGCAACAATATATAAGAGTATAAGTCGAATGCATACATCGTTGAATTTCACCTTTATATCCAAATGAGACTACACACTAGATAAAACAATAAAATATTTGTCTCACAATTAGATTTATCATTAATCACCAAAACACTCCATTAACTTATAATGACGGGTCTAGATCCTTCAACTGGGCAGTGGGCTTGGCCGATGGCAATACGGAGGCGCTCCGACACGGAGGACGCGGCTCGGTGCGTGGGCTGCTGGCATCGCGGCTTTGGGCCGACTACATGTGACAGTGATCGGCGTGGCGCGCGACGGCGAAGCGAAGGCGACTTGGCGGGAGGCGACACGTGCAGTCAACTCGCTAAGGTGCGCAACTTCCAGCGGCGTGTCGGAGATGGCTTCGAGCGGTGTGGAGCTTGCTTGGGGCAGCGCTTCAAGCGCGACAGTTGCGCATGACACCGGCGGCCGGCAGCGCAGGCGTGGGCTCCGTTGGCGCTGTTGGATGGGCCGGCGCTACTGGTCAGGCGATGTGAGCGGCCACGGTTCGTGGTGCAAGGCGGTCGCGTGCGGTGTGGGTGCGGCGGTGCGATACATGTTGAGTGCGTGTCGCCGCGCGTCGGCCGGGTGTGTGGCGGTTGTGCTCTCATGTGGCACGCGCCACCCTTTCTTTTCTTTGCTTCACCGAGGCGGCGTGGAGGAGCTCGTGGAGCGGTGGCGGCTTCAGATGCGTGTCGGCTGCGGTGGCGGCAGCTCTAGGCGGCGCGTGGCTCAAGCGGCCAGTGCAAGAGCGGCGAGGAGTGATGGCCGACGGGCTATGCCCCTTTTCTTTTCTTTCTTCTTGTTCATCAGTCTTTAATCCGATGTATAATCTATAGTGCAAGGGTCATCTGCTCTTTCATACAACCCACCGATCAGTTTGCCCGGCGACTTCAAGTCGGCTCGTGGTAGATTAGAGCGAATTCGTACTGTAGGAAAAAAACTCTAGAAAGCTAAATTTGTAGAATTGAAAGAGATCTAGAAAATATGATTCGATCTACGAGCGTCGTGCTACGACGGTTACCTTTCGATCTGAGTAGAGTTGTCCTAGAGGTTGGCCGGAGTCGATCGTGCTGATAACGTGTTGAGGAACCGTCGCTGGTGAGACCAGTCCAACTATCACCTCATAGACAAACATAAAATCACATTAAACAATGCAAGAACACATGAACAAAACAATAGATTAAATACAGAGATGTAGAGAACTCATTACTTCTCTTTATTACTCTTCAAACTATCAACCTTTATAATAAATAATACTTTTATTTATAGACTAAAAACTCTACCAAAATTTTAAATAAAATGTCATACATAAACCGCTGCTCAGCCATGCCAGGGTGACCCAGCAAAACTAAGCGATGTCACATCTTCAGCGCCAGCGGCTTGCCAAAGCCCGATGGTTGAAGAATGCAGCGGACCACACCGTGTTGTGCGTAACACTGTAACACCTTGACAGACAGAGAACACCTCGCCCCCACGAATCGCAGCTCCGAAGTTTCGGGCAATCATCAGCACGGCAACAACCTGCAACACAGGCGGCAGCGGTTGCCGGCCTCGCTCCATGGACGCCGACGTACGCCACCATTGCCGTGCTCGTACGTGCACGCCGTGCCAAGTCGCGCAGATAGATGTGACTCGTGAGATTACTACATCGTTTACCAGCAGAGTGACCCCGGCGCGTACGACGCACGTCGTCTCGGCCGGCTTGAGTGCTCCAAACTTCTCCCGGCCCCACCGTGTCCGTAGCGAAGCCAACCCAACCCGTCCCGCACGCGCGGCCCCCTCTTATACCCGCCTCCCGTCTCCTCCGCTACTCCCGCTCGTTGCCGTATCCCCCGAAATAGGCGGCCTGACCCCCCGAGGCATGCGGCGAGACGCGGCCGCCGCGCCCACGGCGGCCGTCGCCTCGCCACCGATCGCCGCCGGTGCGACGGCGGAGAGGGGGAAGGGCGAGGCGGTGGTCATCGACGTCGACGGGGCGCCGCCCGCGGCGCCGGCGGGTGCCTGCGTGCCGTGCCGGATCTGCCACCTCAGCCCCGAGGCGGGCGACGGGTCCGCGGCGGCGCCAGCGCCCGGGTCGGAGGTGATCCGGCTCGGCTGCGGCTGCAAGGACGAGCTCGGCGCCGCGCACCGGCACTGCGCCGAGGCGTGGTTTAGGATCAAGGGCGATAGGTATACACCTCGCTCTATCCTGTGCTGCTTGCTTGTTTCCATATGGTATGATTTGGTATCGGGACGCGCAATAGGTGTTTGTTGTCATTCCGTTGTGAGTACCTTACTGGTGCCTGGCGTGCAGCTTCTGGTAGTTGCCATTCGGTAAATGGTAATGACATTGGGGTTAGCAGTGGAGTTAGGATTAGTGCTTCATCTGAATCTGAATAGTTCTAGGTCGTAGCTACCTCTGCAATGGGGAAAGCTCCAGACTTCATGCGGTCACACGAACAAGGCTTGCCGTTATCCAGTGCGACTATAAATTGAACAACGCAGTGATCTTTCTGCTACCGTACAGTAATATTAACAATTTAACATGTCTTAGATTCCATCTAGTGTCTTATCACTTTGACATTTGAAACGATCCAGTTCCAATTACCATGTTCTCCAAGTCTTGATATGCATCAACGCATGATGCATCCTTCATTAGACCTCCATCAACACATGATGGGTCTTCTCTTGACTTGATGATCAACTCATGACCATATCCTTTTCTTGAACATCATCGACACACGATGATTTTCTTTTCTTTAAGCTCTTCATATGCATCAACACATGATGCATCTTCTTCTTACACCTTGACTTGATGACTATCAACTTATGATGTCATCCCAAGTCTTCATCACCCTGAAATATAACTTATTCATCCAACTCATGGAAAATGTTAGTTCCACAATATGATTATAATTAATTACCATACCATACCATTAACTCATAATGGTGGGACAAGATACTTCAATCTTTCCCTCTTTGGTAATTAATGATAACCACTTCAATTGCACATAAATTGAATGTAGATAATTTAAAGTAACACAACATGAGTATATATGAACTACACAAGTTATATATACTCCAACATGAGTATAGAAGAACTACAAAAATTCTATATACTCAAAAGGATATGTTTCAAAGTAAAGATCCCAAATATGTGTGGAAAACGGAATATGGATCAATACTAATGAAAACACAAAATATAGAGTGGACTCCCCCTAAATGTGTGCATACACAAATATGTAAATAGAAACATATGCACATATTCAAGTTATACTTATGGTGGAGTTCAACCTATATTTTGGATCCGAGGAATGCAACAATATATAAGAGTATAAGTCGAATGCATACATCGTTGAATTTCACCTTTATATCCAAATGAGACTACACACTAGATAAAATAATAAAATATTTGTCTCACAATTAGATTTATTATTAATCACCAAAACACTTCATTAACTTATAATGACGGGTCTAGATCCTTCAATTGGGCTGTGTGGCTTCGGGCCGATGGCAATACGGAGGCGGCGCTCGACGCGGAGGACGTCGGCTCGGTGCCAGTGGGTGCGCTGGGCATTGCGGCTTTGGGCCGACTACATGTGACAGTGATCGGCGGTGCGCGCACGACGGGGGGCGAGTGCGACTTGGCCGGGAGCGACACAGGCAGGCAAGCTGCTATGGTGCGCAACTTCCGAGCGGCGGTGTCAGAGGTGGCTTCGAGCCGGTGTGGAGATCTTACGGGGGCAGCGGCTTCAAGCGCGACAGTCCGGCGGCACACCGGCGCGGCCGCAGCGAAGACGGCGCGGCTCCGTTGGCGCTGTTGGATGGGCCGGGTCGCTGTGGTCGGGCGATGTGGCGCCACGGTTGGTGGTGCAAAGCGGTCGCGTGCAGTGTGGGCGCGGCGGTGTAGGATACATGTTGGGTGCGTGTCGCCGCGGCGTCGGCCGGGTGTGTGTGGCGGTTGTGCTCCTCGTGTGGCACCGACGCCACCCCTTTCTTTTTCTCTTTGCTTCACCGAGTGCGGCGTGGAGGGAGCTCGTGCGGCGGTGGCGGCTTCAGATGTGTGTCGGCGGCGGTGGTCGGCGCACTCTAGGCCGTGGCGTGGCTCAAAGCGTGGCCGTCAGGTCGGGCGAGGGGTGGTAGCGGCCGTACGAGGCTATGCCCCCCTTTTCTTTTCTTTCTTTACTGTTCATCAGAGTACTATTAATCCGATGTATAATCTATAGTGCAAGGGTCATCTGCTCTTTCATACAACCCACCGATCGGCTTGCTCGGCGACTTCAGGTCGGCTCGTGGTAGATTAGAGCGAATTCGTACTGTAGAAAAAAAAACTCTAGAAAGCCAAATTTGTAGAATTGAAAGTGATCTAGAAAATACGATTCGATCTACGAGCGCCGTGCTACGACGGTTACCTTTCGATCTGAGTAGAGTTGGCCTAGAGGTAGGCCGGAGTCGATGGTGCTAATAACGTGTTGAGGAACCGTCGCTGGTGAGACCAGTCCAACTATCACCTCATAGACAAACATAAAATCACATTAAACAATGCAAGAACACATGAACAAAACAATAGATTAAACACAGAGATGTAGAGAACTCCTTGCTTCTCTTTATTACTCTTCAAACGATCAACCTTTATAATAAATAATACTTTTATTTATAGACTAAAAACTCTACCAAAATTTTAACTAAAGTGTCATACATAAACCGCTGCTCAGCCATGCCAGGGTGACCCAGCAAAAGTAAGCGATGTCACATCTTCAGCGCCAGCGGCTTGCCAAAGCCCGATAGTTGAAGAATGCAGCGGACCACACCGTGTTGTGCGTAACACTGTAACACCTTGACAGACAGAGAACACCTCGCCCCCACGAATCGCAGCTCCGAAGTTTCGGGCAATCATCAGCACGGCAACAACCTGCAACACAGGCGGCAGCGGTTGCCGGCCTCGCTCCATGGACGCCGACGTACGCCACCATTGCCGTGCTCGTACGTGCACGCCGTGCCAAGTCGCGCAGATAGATGTGACTCGTGAGATTACTACATCGTTTACCAGCAGAGTGACCCCGGCGCGTACGACGCACGTCGTCTCGGCCGGCTTGAGTGCTCCAAACTTCTCCCGGCCCCACCGTGTCCGTAGCGAAGCCAACCCAACCCGTCCCGCACGCGCGGCCCCCTCTTATACCCGCCTCCCGTCTCATCCGCTACTCCCGCTCGTTGCCGTATCCCCCGAAATAGGCGGCCTGACCCCCCGAGGCATGCGGCGAGACGCGGCCGCCGCGCCCACGGCGGCCGTCGCCTCGCCACCGATCGCCGCCGGTGCGACGGCGGAGAGGGGGAAGGGCGAGGCGGTGGTCATCGACGTCGACGGGGCGCCGCCCGCGGCGCCGGCGGGTGCCTGCGTGCCGTGCCGGATCTGCCACCTCAGCCCCGAGGCGGGCGACGGGTCCGCGGCGGCGCCAGCGCCCGGGTCGGAGGTGATCCGGCTCGGCTGCGGCTGCAAGGACGAGCTCGGCGCCGCGCACCGGCACTGCGCCGAGGCGTGGTTTAGGATCAAGGGCGATAGGTATACACCTCGCTCTATCCTGTGCTGCTCGCTTGTTTCCATATGGTATGATTTGGTATCGGGACGCGCAATAGGTGTTTGTTGTCATTCCGTTGTGAGTACCTTACTGGTGCCTGGCGTGCAGCTTCTGGTAGTTGCCATTCGGTAAATGGTAATGACCTTGGGGTTAGCAGTGGAGTTAGGATTAGTGCTTCATCTGAATCTGAATAGTTCTAGGTCGTAGCTACCTCTGCAATGGGGAAAGCTCCAGACTTCATGCGGTCACACGAACAAGGCTTGCCGTTATCCAGTGCGACTATAAATTGAACAACGCAGTGATCTTTCTGCTACCGTACAGTAATATTAACAATTTAACATGTCTTAGATTCCATCTAGTGTCTTATCACTTTGACATTTGAAACGATCCAGTTCCAATTACCATGTTGATTGTCGAAGTACCTCAATAAACAAATTTTGAATACCTAAGAAGGGCATCCTTTGTTTTGCGGAAAGGGTTGACGCCATAGATGAAGCAAAGAACTAAATTCGTGCCTTCTGGTTGCGGGGTTTGTGTTTTTCATCTTTTTGTGTTGGTGACTCGACATGTGAGTGGCTTTCCCTTTGACATTGGACATTTGGACATTGTTATGAAATCAACCGATTGTGTTTAGTTTCATTAGCACGGTATGTTTTCTAGTTAGCAAATACCAGGTTCCCTTTGTTTATTCATGCTTTCACAATCTCATGCCAATTTGTCGTGTGAAATTTGTTAGCATCAAGTGGCTAAGAATAGGAAAGCTTCAATTACTGCGCAGGCGCTGTGAAATTTGTGGTTCAGATGCCAAAAACATTACTGGGTTGGAAGTGAAAAAATTCATGGAGGAATGGCATGGGCGAAGAGTGGCAAACACACGAACTACGGTGGAGAGGGAAAGCACTTGTTGGAGACAGCAGCCCTTTTGTAATTTCTTGTTAGCATGCTTACTAATTGTTTTCATGCTTCCCTGGCTTTTCCGTGTAAATATGTTCTGATTTTTGCTGCCACTATTGGGTCATGTGGAATCTCAACTTGTTACATTGGCTGCCATTAAAAGGATGGATTGTATAGAAACTTATAGGCAAAATCACAGCACGGCTCCTTAAATATATATTTTTAAAATAGCCCATTTGGATCTTTGTGCTCTTAATTACTTTACCTGAAATCCTCTGTTTTCCAATATTGTTCATTTGAGTTGCTGTGCTTTTACTTTGGTCACATAATCATGTAAGCCCATCTGCTCAATTTGGTCAAACCGACCCTTTGCCAGCTTAGTGAATACAATGCAAAAACACGATAATGGAAATTCATATAGTAGCTCCTAACTGCGTCTAGGTAAAAGAAAAAGGGAAAACAATTCAGCAAAAGCAAAATTAATCAACTGGAAGGCTACCTTGACGACAGCTGAGGACAGGAACTTATATAATCAAATAAAGTACACGGACGATTACAGGGATAGATGAAGAATTTTGGAAATATGGGACTTGATTGACCAGTTTGAAGGTATGGGACCTAAAGAATTTATTTTTAGATCAAGAAGCTCTGTTGGAGATTCAGAAAATTTTAATCTTGGCGTGTTATTGTCTTTCCTTTCAGCTTCTTTGTCGATTAATTGCTTTGTTCCTTGTGCATGAGCGTATAGGTTGATTCCGAAGAGGTGTGAATTGGGGGGTTTGCAGGTAGTTTCACAGGCAAGAATGGCATCAGGAATGAGTTGTACTCCATCAGGAATGAGTTGCTATTACATCTCCGCAAGTAGTATTTCATATGTTTGACCGGACCAAAGAGGCAGCTTTTTGAACTTTGTTACGGACTCGTATTGGGTAGGACTTATAGCCGTAACAAGCTTCACGGCAACAGCAGCAGCGCAAGCGACTTGGAGTCTGCCTGAGTTGGTGTTGGTTACGATGAATAGTTTCCTTTTAGAATAGTACCGAATTTAGCTAGATATTGTTAGGGGACTAGTTGGATGCTCGTGCGTTGCAACGGAACCTTAAACATTATAGAGATAATATTTTTCTTTAACACACAAAACCAGTCAAGCAATGAAAAGATAATTTTACATACGGGCATCACTATAGTGCAATATGAGAGAGCAAAAACTCTGTGCGACAATTGTAAAAATGAAGGGTAGAAATAATATTTTTCCATAATTTACTTCAATACATAAATAACTGACATACCATTATATAAATTAAGTACAAACTAACAGATAAAGTACACATCATGCATTAAACAAAAGCAGAAATGGAAATGGAAAAATGAAGTTCATGCAACAGCCTTATGGAAGACGCATCCTCATCTCTAGCTTGTGACGTAAAGAGAATGAAGCACATCCTACAAAATAACAAACAAAAGTTAAACATCATAAATCTAGTTTATATTATATGTAAAAAGATGTCAAAATATTGACTGACTTACTTATGTTATTAATGTACAGACATTGCAGCAAGTGTATCATTCCTTACGTCAACAGCATTCATGACAAATTAAGTTCCTTACACATACATCATGCAGCACTACTTGTCGTAGTTCTGTTAAAAGCGACTACCGATTAAATTATTATAAAAGGAAGAAGTGCATACATTACTTATATTGTTGTTTACCTTCGAGCTCTTGTGCACTAGCAACTTGAGGTCAAAAGAAGAAATTGGTATATCCCATTGTCATCAAGTAACCTTTTCAACATTATAGTGTATAGGATTAGTATGTTGTAACATTTTGTTAAGTATGAAGAATAAGTTGAAAATAGCTCAACACATACCATAATGACTATTCTTCTGTAGCATTGTCAAGGCCAAAACATGGCGGTCTTCACCCGCAAGTCTCCACCGTCTTAGATACCACACAATTAGCGTATCCCAAACACGCACGAATAATAAGTTATGGCTAATTCATAGAAAACATAGACTCAATAAAATATATGCAATATAATATATTACCTTTGAAGATAGTAGAAGCATTATTGTGCTACTCGTACTTGTCATCCATGATGCATAATTCCCTCATTGGTATACGACGTGGGAAGCTGTTGATGTGTTGAATTGGGCTGACGTGTACAACCAAACCGGCCACATCTTGCCAAAGTTGCATCAAGTATTATTATGAGAAGTAACAATATAAAAGACTATTATACGAGAAGATACAATATGTGAAAATAGAGATCTTACCAACAATTGACTTATTTAGTTTCTGATAAACCTCTTCAAAATGCGTGAAGTAGGTAGGGAGATCAGAAAATGAAATAAAATTACTCAACCGATGAACAGTAGTTTAGTACGTAAACCTTAACTCAAGCTCCTTCTCAAGGAAGCGGAATTCGTTGGGATTTTTATCAACTTTTACGGCACGGGCCTCATAAGAATTTCCCTCCACAAGTAATCTATCAAATCTAGGCACTTGTCTACCGAAGCAAAATGCTTCTATTTTCATGCCCTAATAGAAATGCGGAAAGTATATGGTCAATGTGAAATGATAATCGTAGAAAAATATTAATAACATGTGTGTAATAAATTATAAAGTAATTATCGGTACATACGTTCTCATCAGCAACAATAAACTGAAGCATAGGTCCGGACATGATCTCTCGCACATAGAATTTGTGCACTACGTACACACGGAACAACCACGTAAAATACACGCTGTCTAGACCCAACTCATGAAAGTGGATGTATCTACAAAAGAGAAATCATCAACCATATTATTTTATATTCACGTGAAATGTACATTTATTACATGTGAACACACAAAATATTAACTGAAACAAAAAGAAAATATGCATAAAGGTGCATTTGGAAACACTTACCTAGGCTAGGATGCAGTGGGGGCATCAAATGGAGTATAGACTCTACGAGTGAAAATGTTCCTAACCGACATGATGCTGACATGGCACATCAAACAATTTATCAGAAAGAAATCTAATACGAGCAAATTTTGTTTTGTAACTTTTCTGCTAAAAACATTCCAACGAGACATATATCTTAACCAGGATGCCAATAGCAAACAACAAAGGATCATATAGAAAATATTTTTATACTTAGACGGTTGTAAGTAAAACAACTCGAATACAAAACTCCACATTACAATAGTTTGCATGGTTTCTCTTCCAGCATGTATACAAACCAAATAAATTCAAGATAGTACATAAGCCATCTACGACGTAAGAACATCTTTATAGACGATATCTTTGGTGATAGTCCGAGCAGATGCAAAAGTCCTATCCTTTTCCCGTGAAGCAAGTATGCTTATATTGCTCCTAGCAGTAGCTCGCGAAAGCGCGACATAGAGTTGTCCATGTGAGAAAACAGGACCTGGGAGGTACACACCAACATTCGGGATAGTTTGGCCTTGCGCCTTATTAATCGTCATTGCAAAACTTAGCCTGATTGGAAACTGCTTTCTCTTGAACTTGAAGGAGAACATTTCATCATCAGATGGGCATAAATGTATCCGGGGTAGAAAACCCTATTCTCGGCATGTTGTTCGAGCACTATTTCAGCATCAATAGTATTCTTTTGAAAGCCTCAGACTACCAATCTCGTCCCGTTACACAATCCATTTAATGGATCCAGGTTCCGTAGCAATATAACAGAATAGTTAACCTTTAGCTTGAGCACATGTGGAAGCAAACCATTAGGCGTGAGAGAATTCAAGAATTCGGAGGGGTAGTAGTTTTGTGGATCGTCCTCCGCACGATCAAAACTGTGATAGATTATATCCTCCCCAGGAAATCGATCGATCAGCTTCATGTTTATCGTATCAACACACTCATTACGCGTTGCTAGAATAGCTCGAGAAGTAATGTAGTCCGAATCGGAGATATTTGTTTCGGACATTGGGAAGACTTTCTCTATTAGATTGTTTATGTCAGACTCCTCGCCAGTGTATGGAACACATATCTCGTCTCGGAGCTGCACATAATCATCTTCTATGGTTTCTTCAGTACCATTGCCGATTCTCAGAAGGTAATTAGCAAACAACGGATCGTTTTGAGCCCTCATGTTACGAACAAGCCTTAGCTGCCTCATGCTTTCCCAAAGGTAAGATTTGTGGAGCGTAGCATCGGTTATCTGTGCCTTTGTCCCCTTTCGAACAATAGGTAGCACCTGCCTGAAGTCACCCCCAAACACAACCATCTTCCCCCCAAAAGGCAAGTCATGTCGACCCGTAATGTCCCTCATACTATTGTTAAAGGGCCTCGACCGCCTGCCTCTTTGTCATGTAGGCTTCATCCCATATTATTAGGGATGCCCTCCGAAGAAGCTTAGATGTACCACTTTGTTTGGTGAAGTTGCATGTCGCACCATTTTCAAGGTTTAAGGGTATCTTGAACCTCGAGTGTGCAGTCCTACCACTAGGCATAATGGAGGCTGCGACACCCGACGTCGCAGTTGCCACAACTATCTTTCCCTCACCTCAAACCTTTGCAAGAAAAACTTTGTATAGGAATGCCTTTCCCGTGCCTCCTGAGCCATCAACAAAGAATACGCCCCTGCCATCGCTGTCAATCATGGCTAGTATCTCGTCATATGTGTACCTCTGCTCAGGGTTGAGAGAAGATGTTAGAGATATGTGGTCTTGGTCTACCTCAATCGTGGACTCCTCGATGATCTCGCTAGCCTCACCACCAGTATAGTCGTGGGTCTCATCGATGTTGGGAAGAGGGAATAATGTTATATCCTTCCCCATCGATTGGAGCATATCTCTTATATCCAACAGTACCATTTGCTCGACTACACGTGGACACACTTGGGAGCGATGAAAGTCATCTGACATTGCTTCGAGGTGCCTATCCCAGAGACCGTGCACATCGTTAGGCTTGCAGTACACCAATATCGTCGAGAAGAGCCTACGAAGCGTGGCAGGCATATGGAACACTTCGGCCTCATTAAGGCAATCATCAAGTATTGTCACCCTCAATAAGACCCCTCCTTTCAGCGGCATCATGAAAGGTTGGGCAAATAGCACCGTCCACTGTTCTCAGGCCTTCGAAGGAGGTAGCGCCCATCACGTGGTTTAGGAGAATCCTGAGATAGTATCGCTCCTTGTCAGTCAGATGTGCACTCACGATCCTACCGACCTGTGTGCGTTCTTCCCTTGGCTTCCAATACTTCCTGCTAGCCATCCATACAAACGACGCTGGAAAGTCTCTGTACAGGATGCTTCGAGCCCAATCATATTCCTTGTTCGCCTCGAAATACTCTGTCAACATGGTCTTCACGGCTTCATGCCGAGAGACTACTTCGTTAAGGTCTGTACCTGCATTGAACAACACCATGTGCATGTTTGGGAGATGAAGTTGTAGTTGCCTAACGGACGGAGAGATCTCACTGAGGTCAAAGCTATAGATTCTCCACAATGCTTCCGGCGGGGTGATCCACCTAGAATCCATGTACTGCTTGATCTCATCCATGTTTCTATTGCTATCCTCGTTGACAGAAATCGATGCACGATCATGCCCCTTGTAGATGTACTTGAAGAGGTACTTAACGGCCTTAATGCTTGAGCAAACCTCGGCGTTGATGTGGCAATTGTACCTCCTCAATAGATAAGGATTGTATGGCACGACCCACCTGTTGTCCAACATTTGGCCTCGTACCTTTGCACAACGGCCGTCGTCCCTTCTCCTATAAATGGGGTATGAGTCCTTCCCTTGGAGTGTTGTCGTGTTGAATGGACGTGGGTAATAGTTCTTGCAACCACCGTCCTGCATGCACACATTCTTAGGGTTCAAGACTCCGCACGGACCATGCATCATGTGCTTCACAACCATCTCGTACAGCTCTGGGTACTTGTGTTTGTTTGGGAGATCAACAGATATGATGCATTTGTACTGTTCCGGGCATGTCAGCTTGTACTTTGACTCCATGATCAGCAGGAAGTGAGCATGAGGTAGATCCCTTTTCTGGAACTCAACGATGTATACATATGCAGCCACTCTACCGAGCATGTGCTCCTTGAATAGTTGTCTCTTGAGGTCCTCTAGCTTGGCTCTAAAAACCCGTACGATGAGATCAGGGCGATCCTGCGGGGCTTGGCCGGGCTCAAGCTCTTTGGTAATCTCATCCCAATTGGGGTTGCAAGTCATGGTTACAAAGATGTCTAGCTTTCCATACTTTTGCACCAAGGCCATCGCATCTAGGTATCTTCGTTTCATATCTCTTTTGCCCCCGATAAATGATGTCGGGAGTATGGTTCTTTTTCCTACTACATCAGCACGGTGCTCTCCAGCATGAATGCTATCTACCACACCCTGGTACAGATCAACACATATTTCTTTCTGGTTTCTATCGATGTAGTCTAGCCTAGAACTTTCCACTTTGATGTACATGTCGACTGCGTACTGCTGGAACAGGCGTTTCCCGTGTAGTAGAGTGTTGAATACACCACGTCGCATTTGAAACTTATAACAGTAGTAATCTCTAACGGTGACGCATAGCCGACAGTTCTTATCTATGGAAAAGAGGGGGAATGTTAGGACATGCATCAATAGTATTAATGACATAAAACTAATGGATGCATGCCACGTATGCCGAACAACTAACCTGGGTTCTGAGGAGTATTATTGCCATGAGACCGTCGTACTACATCCAAGCTGATGCCATCCTTTGGTATCTCGGGATGCCAACCGAGCTCCTCTCTAAGGAAGAATAGAGGGTATGACAAGGGGTCGTAGCATCCATAATATGGCTGGATACTGTATTTCTTGTTATTGTTCCCATAGAGGACTATGCTACGATCGAAGTGCGTACGTAGGTCATTTCCCTCAACCCACACAGCAGCCACCTCTGATGATGTTGGCCTGTTATACGTCCGTTGGTCCATCTTTATATCTATGTTGAGTTCGATTCGATACTCCTCGAGGTCATCGACTTGGCCCAGACTCCTGAATGTATGAGAATATGGATTGTCTCGAAGGATGTCGATCAGCCCTATAACAACATGTTGGTCAAGGCCAGGAGAATGCTAGAACCTATGTTGCAGAGTAGGGTCGTTATCATAGAAGTAGAGCTGCAAATGGTCCTGAATATAATCGCTCGGACCAAACGAGTGTACATTGTGGTATATCTGACCATGAGCTCGGAACGTGTACACTCCCACCCTCATATTGGTGTATTCTTTGTCCAAACTTGCACCAAGGGTGGTGAATGAAAAATGACTATTGAAGTATCTAATGATGTCCCTGAAATGCTTTGCTTCGGCATCTGCGCTCGTGTAGAGCCTCTGTAGATCTACGTACGGTTCTGGGTTTGAAAGTTTGATTTGACCAGACCAGCAGCAAAACCCCTTTGATTCGTATTCAAACCTCTTCGCACAGCAGTGATTGCAGTCTCCCTGGGGCTTTATTATATGAGTGATATCAGGAATATTCTGGTAGACATGGTCGTGTGGATCAGAGATGTTGGAGCTCACGGCAGAGGCATCTACTGATTGATCAAACCGCATATCCACTCCTGGATGAATAAAACGAAATGGTATAGTAAAGAGACTGTATAGAGAGAACACAAATAGAAACAAGAGTTGCATGGTATGAATGACACCTCTTCCAGCAAAGATGAAGTGCTCCCCGTCTTTATCTACTCCCGCTTTGCGTTGAAGCAAGTGAATCACGACATATGGTATTGTGCCTTAATTTGTTTCGTTTATTACGTCGATGGTATTTCGCTTGCTTCTACTCAACCGTCATATTTGCATATTGTGCTCTGTCGCGTGCTCGTCGTGCTTCAATCGTACTTTCAACTGAACCAGAAAGAAACTGTGATAGGTGCATCGTGTCTCAACGCATTTCGTGTGTTGATCACGCCTTGCTTGCCTCTGATCAGGAGTCATACTTGCGTAGCGTGCTCTATCGTGTGCTCGCCTTGCTTCAACCTGATCTTGCATCAAGGTTGGGTCGCATGCATTATGTCGATTATGCCTTGGATGGTCTTCCTCCGGTGTTTGTACCGTGTGGCATGGTGAGCCACAATCACGCTTTCTACCTAAAGGGTAGTGCATGCATAATTTTAGAAGAGATAATTCAATGTTCACACATCGTTAGCAAAGGTGTGCAAATAGCAATTTGTACCATTTGAGCTTTCGCCTTGAAACGTGGCCCTTGTGAGGACACTTTGAGATTGAATTGCAAATGATGAAGGTATTTGATTTGGGTCATCATCGTCATCTGAAGAAGTACAAATCTCGTTTGTGGTAGTAGGTAGCTCACGTATAAATAACCCAGTAGGGGCACGTGGCACAACATTAGTATGAATTCTCTTCGTTGCACTATGTTCGTCGAACACTACATTAAAACAATGAAGCATGTATGTTTTCTTTTAGGATCGACGGAATGGAACAAAACAACGATAGCTACAAGGTTTTGCAACATAGTCACCTTCTTTTTGTTTTTGTGATGATTGGTTTGGGTGCCGCGACATTTTTTGCAAAGATCTTCCCAATCTAATATAGAGAAAAAAAAGTGACACTGAACTGGTCACTTTGTGAACAACAATTCTGGTTGCCAAATTTGTGGTGTACAAATATGATTTAGCAGAGAAAAATATTCCAGCTTTATCATATCTAACTCTTGAAGAGAAAGAAAAGAAATTGTCGAATGGGGAAGGTATCTATTCTACGGATAGCAACTATGTATCATTGTAGTCATGTTATTTTTTCCATCCTTTGATTGGATCCATGTGTGTTAGTAGAGGAAAATATTCTAGCTTTGTCATATCTAACTAATGAGGAGGAGAAAGCAAAAGAAATTGTAGAATGGGAAATGTATCTATTCTACGGATAACAACTATGTATCATTGCATTTTTAGGTCATGTTATTTTTTACATCCTTTGATTGGATCAATGTGTGTTAGCAGAGAAAAAACATTCTAGCCTTATCATATCATATGTAACTAATGAGAAGGAAAAACAAAAAAATTGTAGAACGGTGAAGGTATGTATTCTACAGATAACAACTATGTATCATTGTATTTTTAGGCCATATTGTTTTCAAACTTTGATTTGATCAACGTCCAACATCTTCCACATCAGTTACATAATGCAGCTTTACACCTTAGAGTTTTGTTGGTGACACATATCATTGTCTAATTTTTTTATTACAAGCCATATCATAGCTTACATCGATTCAATACATGATATATGTTCAAATATCATTACAGTAGAATCCAATAATCATAGGTTTCATCTCTTAAGCTTTAACAAGTAGACCAGAAAAAATGAACAAACCAAAAAAGAAAAAAGAGTACACCAGTTTAAATAAGCAGTGTACAAAGCACAAGAACCTGTATTAGCACACACAGCCACAACCAACACGGCGTCCAAACGAGAAGTTGATGTCAAAAGAGTCAACAAGATAGTCCCTCAATTGCAAATCCGTCACCTTATATCACTAAAAATCATATAAAATGGATATAAAAATAGCGATAAGTAAACAAATATCTATCAAGGGATAGCATATATTGGTTCCAAATACTGCAATGAAGAGCAAAGTTATTCATACAACACCACTGCCATGTAAGATCCAAGAACAACAATGCTCCTTAAACTACGTTTACAGCACCTGAATTGTATATGCCAAAATTTACCTGGCTCACAGGCGCCTTTTGAAGCAGTAGAAGCTCCTGTCGATGATCCCTTAGCCTACAAATTTTATGCATACCAGATAAGTATTAAGATTCAGATTGCAACCAAAATAAGCTCCAAAGTATACTTCTGGCACTAATTTTGACTGAATTTGCAAAATACTTAACAAGCTGTGAAAACACATGTCTTTTGGGTATTTCCATATGGGTATACAGAATTACAGACAATACTTCAAGAATGAACTTCCAGTGCATCGTGGTATGCCACTTAAATAATTATACAGAAGTTAATTAACAAATTGATGTTAACCTGTTATGAAAATCAAAATAATTCAGATTATCATTTCCACCACATTTGTAAAAGTTCTCATCAATAAAAATAATCAGACCTTCTAATCTGATGTAAGACACATCATATGAAGAGCACATCATTTAGTGTATAGTGAATAGTGCATACTAAGTTATTTAGATACACTCCTAATTGTACATCTGATCTAGAGTTGCCCACTAAAAGCATATGTATGCAAAAAGAATCAATAGCAAAAAAAAAAAAAAGGTATATGGACCAGTGAACCAAATATTGCAATTGTAGCCCAACAAATAAAGGCATCAGGTTTGTAATATAATCCTTCACTGTCTTGATTCCACCAGCAGGCATCCTGTAGCTAACAACAACTGCTAACTGTGTTTTTGTGTGTGTGTGTACAAGAGAAACAACCAAGCAAATTACAATGTCTTATTAAAAACATTCACATTTACTCACAAAATATTATCCAAAGATTATAAAGTATCAACCCCTGTAGCTTCAGATTCCACAAAAGCACAAAAAATCGAGGTTCAATATGCGATGGAACTGGAAATTCTGGTATAACCGGTGGAGGGCATGAAGCTGGGGTTTTTTGGGCCAAAATGTTCATTTATCAACTAAACAACAGCCTGCAGTAAGTCATGACACACAAAAGATGGTAAATATACATGGACATGTAGAATTCAAGTATGCTAACTGCTAAGTTAAAGCAAAGCCAAACCTGCGTATCCGGGAAGTCTCCCACAGTGAAGACAACCTGTGTTTCTTAAACTGTTTTTTCTTTGAGGAAATTTGAATACAGGGTGTACTGGCAAGAATAAGTGTTTGTCAATATAAGTAGGCATAAGGCATATGAATATGGTCTTATGGCCAAAGAGCATATCTATCATTTATGTTGCCCACTGCATCAACATTTATTTTCTTGGAGAGGATATTGTAATTTTATTCCCACTTCCCAACAGTACATAGTTCTCATTTGCAGAGCAAACTATTTACACGAATAGAACATGAAGTTTGTTGTATATCAAATTCATTTCTCAATAAATGGGCACCAGTATTAGCAGAAATTCATTCTCTACCTTCCTCCTATTGAGACAACATGGTTTGGTGTTCTTATTTTTGAAGTACATATTTTAGGAAATGGGAACATGAAGCAGGAGAGAGAGAGAGAGAACCTGGATTGACTGCGTTCTGTTTTAAGCACTAAAGTGCTTAACCTAAGTTTATTGTACCTAGGATCCTTAATTTGAGACAAATATTTCCGGTGGAGCTTTTATCTTTCGAGTGCTTCACTGCTGCCCCCTTGTAAAATAAGTTGCTCATGCAGGTACAAGCTACCAGTTCCATTTCTTGTGTTCATGCTTGTTGGAGATTTGCTTATACTCTACCTATACCTTTAAGTCTTTTGAGCAGTTGTATTTCATCAAAATGCATATCATTAGAGAAGACAGTACATCAAGATATAGAGGTAGAATTTACCATGCTTTCAATACCAGCACCAAGTCCTTCTGCAAGTCCTAACAATAGGTCCAATACCAACACCAGATGCAGCAGGATCAACCTGCATGTAGAAAAGAGAGATCCCTCAAGAAAAGGAATGCATAAGCTTATCTCTAATGTAATTTGTTTCCCTTATGTTTTCATGTGCTTTTTATTTGGCTAATCCTGAACTCATGCCTGCACATTCTTATCATTTTTTTTGCCTGTGCATAAGATCTAATAGATATAATTATGACTATAGAGTTTCAAGGACTGTGATGATGTTTTTAGAGAAGAGTATGACTAAGAGCATTGACGAATCATCAAATTGTTTATAAAAAGTACCAGAAGGGAATAGAACAAATGTGAGGTCACCTGGTAAGAAAATGTCACTGAAATTGGTATAGCTTGAAAATGAAAGCAATGATCAGGAGGAAAATATTACTCCAAATCATCTGCATGCACTGTCAGGCTTCAATAATCAGCAATAGATGTTGTGAAAATCGGATGACACACCTTTGATTGTTCGTGCAATAGTGAATTGTAGATATGGGGGAGACGTTTAGCGTAGAACAGGAGGAGTAGAAGAAAAAGGAGGAGGAGAAGAGAGGTAAGACCTTTTCTATAGTTGCCCCCTGGATGTGGTAGATCAGGAGGAGCAACCGTCGGCCACGTTCTTTCTTGCTGGCAACCACCGTGCTAGCTGGTCGGTTTCGCTATTGGCAACCGCCGTGCTAGCTGGTCGGTTGGCGAGGTAGCTGACCACCGCTCCCAATAACCGTCCAGAGGGGCCATGTGAATGCGAGTGAGGGATGAGAGTCACGGGGCGCCGGCTGGACGGACAGAGGGGCGAGGGTAGAGGCGGGGTGAGGGGCAAGGCGGACGAGGGCGACGGAGGGGCGAGGGTGGGAGGGGCATCGGGGGATGAGGCCGGAGGGGCATGGTAGGCGGAGGGGCGGGCGATGAAGGCCAAGCGGCGTGGGTGGGAGATGAGTCGGGTGGAGGGTGCGAAGGGGCGCGCGATGAAGGCCGAGCGGCGTAGGTGGGAGATGAGTCGGGCGGAGGGGGCAGAGGGGCGCGCGATGAAGGCCGAGCAAGTCAGGCGATGTCGTCGGAGGGGCGTGGGTGGGAGAAGGAGTCGGGTGATGTCGGCGGAGGGGCATGGGTGGGAGAAGAAGGCGTGGGTGATGAGGCCGAGTAGTCGGCGGTTTTTTTATTCGGTATGAACCGGTCGGTCTGAGCGGTAAGGGGTGGATGGGTGGGAGGGGGGACTATTTTTATGTAGGGGTAAACTCCAAATTATAGTAGTAGAGATATCTCTTTAAATAAGAGAGGTAACCAAACTTGAGAATCAACCAATAAAGAAGAATCTTAAGAAATACACGTAGCTTAGAGCCTGCAGCCGATCAGCCTCGCCGTGATCAGGAGGGCGACTGCACGCCTCCACCTGTACCTCGCTATCTCCTTCGTTCCAATTCGCAAGCTCACGAATCCCTTCTTCCTCCCGTCACACATCATTGGAAATCTAGCCACAACAATTTGGTATCAGAGCCTACCACCGTGCCGACCTCACTTCCGTGAAGCCCACAACTGAGCATAGGTGAATCAAAGTCTCCGGATGATCTGAGTCAACAGTTAGATCAGATGCTCAAACAAATTCTTGGCGAAAAGCAAGCATTGCGAGAAGAGCTCAACGATCTTCGTAGCCAGCAGGCAGTCCATGTTGCGACCATCGTGGTGCTCCAAGTAAAAGAGGTTCCTGAGTTCTTTGCCAAGAGGAAACCTTCACATCTGTTCGGAGCAACCACCGGAAGAGAGGAAAAGGAAGATGAGCGATATGGCGCACCTCGGTACCACAAGCTCAATTTTCCAACTTATGACGGAGAAGAAGACCCCCTTCCATGGCTTAATAGATGCGAACAATTTTTTTTGGCGGCCAACCGACAATGGAGGAGGAGAAAGTCTGGCTTGCGTCATACCATTTAACGGGCGTTGCCCAGCTATGGTATTACCAGCTGGAACGAGATGAAGGTGTACTTGCGTGGTCGTGCTTTGCTGATTTTGTCAACATGCGTTTCGGGCCTCCCATCCGCAGCAATCCGTTAGGTGAACTAGCACAGTTGCGTCGCTCGGTTCCGTGGAAGATTCAACAATGCAACGAGTGCAACTTTTTACTGCTGGTCTCATTAACCCGAAAAATCTGCAGACAGCAAAGAGGCTTGCCAGGGCATACGAGCTAGACTCCTAGAAGAACCAGTTGAAGCAAAGCCACCAATTCGACAGAAGCCAACAGTGTCGTACACGGTGACGGCATCATCAGCACCAATTCTTGTCCTAAGTTTTATACCGAGCCTAGCACCGACCAATATATCCCAACCCAAACATCAGTTGACCGTAGCACCACCATTGGGTTTACGCTCAATGACACCGTGATCCAAGTTCCGCCACTTGTCCACTGAGGAGATGGTTGACCGGCGCGCAAAAGGCTTGTGTTACAATTGTCTAGAGAAATTCCATAGAAACCATCATTGCTCAATGAAGGGAATATACATGTTGGAGATAGAGGATGAGGATGCAATCGGCGAGTCTAGAGAATAGGCATAAATTTCGTTGCATGCTCTTACTGGAATTTGAGCAAGTCACACCATGCAACTACAAGTCCAAGTGGTGGGACAAACAACACGTTGATTTATTTGCCATCCCTCTTGATGATTTTGAGTTGATTCTAGGAGTCCATTGGCCCCGAACCCTAGGGCCAATCATCTGGGATTTCGAGCTACTATCCATGTCATTTTGGTGGGTCGACCATCATGTCAAATGGCAAGGAGTGGCAGCACCAGAGAAACTGCATGCGCATAGTATGGTGGGGGAAGGCATGATGTCTGAGTTACAACATGAGTTCGCGGACCTCTTCGAACCACCTCGGGGCCTTCCACCGGTGCGGCGCCAAGACCATCAAATTCATCTCAAACTGGACACTGAGCCAGTAGCTGTATGTCCTTATCGCTACCCGCAGTTGCAAAAAGAAGAAATCGAGAAGCAGTGTGAAGACATGCTCGCCCAAGGTATCATACGGGACAATACATCGTCCTTTTCATCGCCAGTATTACTTGTTAAAAAGCATGATGCTTCTTGGCGATTTTGCATTGACTATCGGGCCCTCAATGAGCAAGCTATCAAAGATAAGTTTCCAATCCCGGTTGTTGATGAGCTTCTCGATGAGTTAGAAGGTTCTAAATTTATCACCAAGTTAGACCTTTGTAGCGGGTACCATCAAGTGCTCATGTGTGCTGACGATGCGGAAAAAAAATCATGTTCCACACTCATCACGGCCACTTTGAATTTTTGGTTATGGCTTTTGGGTTAACTAATGTGTCGGCCACGTTCCAATCACTCATGAATGAGGTTATGAAACCCTTCCCTTGTAAGTTCATCCTTGTGTTTTTTATGACATTTTTTATCTACAGTACATCTTGGACGAAACATTTGAAGCATGTTCAAGCGGTATTTCAACTTCTACATCACCATCGGTTGGCACTTAAGTGCTCAAAGTGCTTCTTTGGTATGGTGTCAGCGGCTTATCTTAGACACATCATATCCGACCATGGAGTTTCTATGGATCTAGAAAAGGTTGCAACTGTGGCAGATTGGCCTCCTCCTAAATCTGTCTGTGTGTTGTGAGGTTTTCTCATATTTACAAGGTATTATCATAAGTTCATCAAAGACTATGGCATAATCGCGGCTCCATTAACACAACTACTAAAAAGGAGTCTTTTGCTTGGCCGAAGGCAGCAACAAATGCATTTGCGGCACTCAAGTTGGCTCCCACATCTGCATTTGTTTTGCAGTTACTCGATTTTTCCAAACAATTCATGGTGGATCGTGACGCATCAGGTACTGGAGTGGGCGTAGTCCTTCATCAGGGTGAATGTCCCATTGCATTTTTTAGCAGAGCAGTGGCACCTCATCATACAAAGTTGGCGGCATATGAGAAGGAACTTATTTGTCTCGTTAAGGTAGTCCGCCATTGGAGACCGTATCTTTGGGGTCACGCATTCACCATTCGTACAAATCATTATAGCCATAAGTTTTTAATCGATCAACGGCTTTCCACAATACCTTAGCATCACTAGGTTAGCAAGTTATTCGGGTTTGATTTTCTGGTGGTGTTTTGGCAGGGCAAACAAAATGCTGCTGCAGATGCCCTTTCTCGTAGAGATGAGGGGCTCTCTGTCAATGCAATCTCGACACCATAGTTCAATGTTTTCAAATAGATTCATGCATAGGTTACCGAAACACCAGAGCTTGTCTCTCCGCGTGATAACATTCTCACTGGTCAAGCAAACAATGGTTGGAGTTTTTGTCGACGGCTTACTAATCTATAAAGGATGTATTTTTCTGTCAGCATCTTCGTCTTTGTGGCCACAATTGATTGCCGGTGTGCACAATGCCAGTCATGAGAGTATTCATAAAACATTGCATCGTTTACGAGCTTCTTTTCACAACCCAGCCTTGTCTAGATTGGTGTGTGAATTTATCGTGGGTTGTATTGTGTGTCAGCATAATAAAACAGAACACCTACACCCTGCTGGGCTTTTACAGCCGTTTGTCGTACCGACTACAGTTTGGGCGGATATTTATATGGATTTTGTAGAAGGTCTACCTAAGGTACACGACAAGTCTGCCATTCTTTCAGTGGTTGACTGTGACGGCCCGTGTCATTACCCCAGGGGTAATCACACTTCGGCACACGGATTACTATTCGTCTGCTCGATAGAACACCGCTCCGACGAATAGCAAGCCATTATCAGAGTACGCAGTAGAACAACAAGATGGAAACTGTTCTTTATTACGACAGTTAACCACACAAAACTAAGGTCTTATATTACACATAAATATTACAAGTACAAAATGGGACCAAGTCCTCCTCTTACTTGCCACGCCTAAGGTGCCCCCTAATTGTCCCAAGCGTCGAATAGGGCATCCATCTCGCCCTGCTCCTCGCTGCAAGGGTCCATGCCTCCTGCGGCCTCATCTGCACCTGCACTTCCCTCGTCCCACTCGGGATAATTCCCAGTCGGACTAGGATCTACAAAGGAGAATACTAGCAAGGTTGAGTACAACGTACTCAGCAAGCATTAGTAGCAAAAGATGCATTGCATGTCAATATCTCTGATTGTTATCATATTTTCTATCTCATCTCATTCAGAAAATGAATCATTAAAACAATGGTGGCAAATTTTATACTCTTATCACTCAGAAAGAAGATAGACCCCTGGTGGTTCCCGTAGACTCCAATCCAGGCGACTAGCATGAATTCATGATTTGTATAGCACCGCGCAGGCTTGTACCACTTTACCCATAGCTATTCTGAACTCTAAAATGAACCAGGTCCCCAGCATTTCCTTTGATGCGGGTTCAAGTTCGTAATACGTAACGCTTTCCGTGTTACGTGATTAATTTTTGCACCCATTACGCTCGCCGGTGCCGACCTCGCCTTCACATCGAAGTTTTGTAATGTTGGTTGAGGCGCCTTCTATCCCGCACTCAACACTCCACCTTAGCGCTATAGCGCCTTGGATCCCCACTTCCGACTTCTCATACCGGTCCTGGGTTCCTCCATATCACACTCACACCTATTACTTACCCAGTGTGGAAAGCATAATCACGTAACATGGTAGCCTTTTCTGCCCGCCGAAACGGAAAAATGGTTGGCACTTATTTACGGCTTCTGACCGAGTAAGAGTTTGGTTGGTCCTTATATTTTAGCCATATGTAAAGGGTCCCACTACCTGCCTCCTCTCTTCCCTACCACGGGCCCCCTTTACCAACCATATAATAATCTTATCACATTTATTTTCATCTTTCTTATCTTTTTCATCTCTTTCTCATTCATGCTCATCTCAATCGATTGATTTGAATTTTGAGAAATAACCTTTGATGCAATACACATATAAAACAGCAATATACGGTTTACATTTAAAATAGCTATATTGATGTTCAAGAGGGTCGCTTGCCTTCGTAGATGTAGTAGAGGTCGGCGTCGACGAGTTCTTGATCAGTTACACCGATCGGTTGGAGTTCGTCCTCTGAAGCAGTACAACAATACAAATAATATGTAGATAAATACTTAGTGATTTTATGTGATATTATGCGAATAAACTGTTAATGCGACTCCTATTTGTTAGCCACATTTTATTTTGTGAAAATTTGTTGAATCCGGCCCAGTTAGCACTTTCCTACTAAAGTCACTCTACGGTTC
This sequence comes from Hsuehochloa calcarea, assembly GCA_036346395.1. NCBI lineage: Eukaryota > Viridiplantae > Streptophyta > Magnoliopsida > Poales > Poaceae > Hsuehochloa > Hsuehochloa calcarea. The sequence goes on along the minus strand of CM070594.1, from coordinate 60,596,636 downwards.
GCTATGCCTACACGAATTTATTCGAGTGCACACTACTAAGAATGCCGACTCATTCTTAACAGGGTTGGTTCTAATTAATTGAATAAATACCAGCTATGCCGATTTTCCTAAATTTCTATACTCAACTCCCTACACATAATCACCGAATCAACTCATTACCTAATTCTTAAATTCCCTATTTCCCTAATCCTCTACCTCCTAATTACCCTCCCCTAATTACCTTCCTATCCTAACCCTCATTCCCTACCGACACTCCTCTCGGCCCTTTCCTCATCTCTCTCGGTCTCTCCCTCTCCCTCTCGGTCTCTCTCGGCCTCTCCCGGCGCCGCTTCCTCCTGGCGCCTCCTCCGGCTCCCGCGCTGCCGCCGCTCCTCGCCGTTGCCGTCCCCAGGCTCCCTCACTCCCGGCTATCTCCTCCCGGCTCCCCTGGGGCCCAAGGTGCCGCCGCCCCAGAGTTCTCCCCGCGGCTCCCTTCTGGTCCGGTGCGCGTCGGCTCGGCCTCCCGGCCGCCCTGGGCTCCCCAGATCCGGCCCGCTTCTCGGCCTACCGCCCTCGGCTTGCTACTGGTTTGGTTCCCCTCCCTAATGGTTTCCGATTGATGATTTTTAGTAGATCTAGTTGAATCCATTATTAATGCTAGTTGGTGCTTATGCATGCATGATTATGGTGATGGATTTGGGGTGAGGGAGGCTACTGGAGATGGTGGCTGGTGGATTCGGCTGCCAACCGAAAATGGAGGGGTGATTGGCTTCGCTTGCACACTGAGGTATGCCCTCAAGCTGCTCTCCCTCTCTACTTCTCCTAGTGTTCTGGGATGATAAACTAATATGTTGATGAACTGATAAACATTTGCTATGGTAGGACGGACAAGGTTCCTGAGTATGGATGAATGGCAAAATGGTTGAGGAATGGATAGATCTGGTCTACCTGTGGTTCTTGGGGGTTGGGTCGACGAGGCTGGAGCTGATGGAGAGGTGGATCGGTGGACGAGCTGTGCTGCCGGCGCCGTCCTTGCTCCCAAGCTCCTTCCTGGCCTCCTGCTTCCTTTTTCCTTCTCCTTCCTCTGGCCTTCTGCCTGGCTTTCTTCTGGCCGAGGGGAAGAAGTGGGGAGGGGAATGCTTCTGAGAAGAGATGGGAAATGGGGGGTGCTGCTGAGGGGAAATGGGAAGGGGGTGATGCTCTGTGTGCTTGCTGTGCTAGGGGGGATGTAAGGGCTGCAGCTTTGTGTGGGGGGTTCGGCCAGGGGGGATGGACTAGCGAGAGAAGGCTCTGGAATGGTTGTGTTGCTCGTGAGTGATGAAGTGTCCCTGAGGAATAGATGATGAAATGTAGACTCTGAGAAAAGGGGAATGGTTCGGCCGTGCTGGGGCTGTGCAGCTCACGGACGCAGGAAAGCAGTGCATTCGGGTACTTCACTAAGTCATAGAAGCTGCGAAGATAGCCGGGTGGAATGGCAAGGAGGGCTTCAGAGAGAATCATGCAATGATGTAGATTGAACATTGAGTTTAAATATTGTAATTTTCTATACTTTGTTTTGTTGTAAAATACTCCTGTAAACAATTCCTGCATTGGATTATGATACTGCTTTAATGACAACTGTGTGAGTTTTCTGGATGCAGCCCCAAAGGAATGATTAATGTGATTTGATCCTAGTACATGCTTCTACTGATAATTAAGTGGGTCTGATTTCTTGGGTTCTCACATTGACCGCTTCTCCAAATATGTCCACTTCATTGCATTGGGTCATCCGTATACGACAAATTATGTTGCTCGAACATTTTTTGATGAGATAGTGCGTTTACATGGTATAACATCGTCCATTGTGAGTGGTCACGATCTGGTATTTACTAGCAATTTTTGGTCTGAACTTTTTCGTTTAGCAGGCGTTAAATTGCATTTGAGTTCGACATTTCATCCGTAATCTGATGGACAAACCGAGGTTGTGAATCGTGTGATTGCCATGTATCTCCATTGTTTGTCAGGAGATAGACCCCAACAATGGGTACACTGGTTACCTTGGGTCGAATTCTACTATAATTCATATTTTCAAACAGCTTTGAAGACTACTCCGTTTCATGTCATCTATGGTCGTGAGCCACCAGCTTTGATTGCTTATGAGCCAGGTGCTGCACGTGTGGCTACTGTGGATGTGCAACTACGTGATCGTGATGAGTTCATTTCAGAAATTCGAGAGCGTCTTCTACAGGCTCATGACCATATGAAGGAACAACATGATCCTCGGTATCGCAATGTCACATTTTCAGTTGGATAATGGGTATGGCTTCGTTTGCAACATCGTCCAATTTCCTCTATATCTTCCAAGCCACGGTCCAAGCTTGCTCCAAAGTATTATGATCCTTTACGGGTTTCGAAAAGAATTGGTTCTGTGGCCTACCGTCTGGAATTGTCCACTCATGCTCGTATTCATAATGTGTTTCATGTGGCACTATTAAAAGAACACCGTGGTGATCCACCAGAGCATGTGGTTGCTTTACCAGATATCTTCCATGGCAGAGTTGTTCCAACTCCGGGGAAGATTGTCAAGTCTCAAGTCTCGACTACGCCGTGATATTTGTTAATTATTAGTTCAATGGCAGGGTCTTTTTGCTGCCGACGCCACTTGGGAACAACTGTTGAACTTTTGTCGTCGCTACTGCTACCTAGACTTCCAGCTCGAGGACGAGCTGATTCTCCCGGGAGGAGGAAATGTTACGGAGTCGTATTGGGGTAGGACTTGTAGTCGTCGTAACAAGCTTCGCGGCAACAGCAGCAGCGCACAGCTCAAGCTCGTCAGCAGCGCAAGCGACTTGGAGTCCGAGTAGAACTGCAAGCCTGTCGGTTACGATGAATAGTTTCCTTTTAGAATTAGTTCCGAATTTAGCTAAAGATTGTTAGGGGACGTCTCTTTAAATAAGAGAGGCAACAAAACTTGAGAATCAATCAATAAAGAAGAATCTTAATAAATACGCGCAGCTTAATGTCACGGTGGCCGATCAGCCTCGCCGTGATAATGAGGGTGACTGCCCGCCTCCACTTGTACCTCGCTATCTCCTTCGTTCCAATCCGCAAGCTCATGAATCCCTTCTTCCTCCCCTCACGCATCGCTGGAAGTCTAGCCACAACAACTTTGTGTCGCTGTCATGATTATTAACTCGACATCTTTCTTGAAGATGACGAGTTAATGATTAATGCTTTACTTCTATGGCCTGGGTAGCAAGATTATCCCTGTTGTGAAAGTGAGGTAATGTTAATAGATATCAACTTCATAAGGATTTGGGACTCCGGTAACTATTTTATGAAATGATTTGCAAATTTTTTCTAAGCCTTACATAAGCTTGTTTACTTTATTTAACCCTTTTGTGGTTTCTCCTTGTCATTTTAGTGGAAGTGTGGAACTACGGCCCAGTTTGGGTGTAAACTAAGAAAGTACAGGTTTACACGTTTCTTGTCGCTACCATATATGGTATTCCAGGTAAATGCTTTTACTATGGAAACCACCCATTCATTAGTCTCACATGGTGAAAATGTTGAATAATCAGTTTGTGTCAGGGTTTTGATTTTTTACCGGGGTCATCCGTAGAACCGGAATGGTCGAAAATCGGAAAATTTTGGCCGATTCAAATCAAAATTTGAAAATTTTGAAGTTAAAATGAAAAAATACAAAATTCAAGCAAATCTGATTTTTTTGGGCCGGTTTTGACCAGTTTGGACTTTTACCGGTACCCGATAGAACCGAAATTGCCGAAAATCGATTGAAATCAGACGGTAATCAAAACCCTGGTCTGTGTAATAAAAGAGAACAAGTGTTGGATAAGATCCTCGCCCAAAAAAAAGGCTAAGAAAATTATCTTCTATCAGTATGTACAAGCTGCAAAGAGGTGTCACTGAATGTATGTAAAAGAAGAAATAGAAGAAATCTGATCCCCGGGCAATGATTTGTACGGTGTATCTGCTGCCAAAAACTTTTTTTTTTCACACTTGATCCTATCTCATTGATGTAGTTTTTACATACTGACAAGGCCAGAAGTCTGGAACCTTCCTTCAGCTATTTGATGTGTACTACCATTTTAGCATAAGTAAATCATTTATGTCTTGCATCATAAAGTTAATCTGATTAGTAGGATCCAGTCTTATATTGTTAACCATTTCCAATAAAACTCCAATCAAAGAAAATCAGGAGCCTTTCAAAGGAACAAAATAAGTGAAATTTTGATCAGTTAGGATCATTACAATTTGTCTATCATGCAGTAGTAGAATCCATCGTATTGTCACGCAAATCTTTCACACTTCTAAGTCCCAACTTGATTCCCCAATACTCCACATTAAAATTTTGTAAGATGCTGGATTCTACAGCTTCTCTATGAAGTACTAGCAGCATCCATTGATCGGTCATGCGTATACAGCTGACTTTTCGCTCCTGATTTGCATTTTGAGATTCATGGTTACTAAACTCTGGTAAAAAACTAGATTTCTAATTCAACAAATTTATATGGAAATAGATTGATACAGTGCTGTTGTGGGGCACTGACATTGCAAGCTTCGTACCTAACTCGACGCCAACATATGGACCTCTAATGGAGGAACAGTTTTGAAGAGCAGAGTCCCCATCTATAACCATCTGTATACGGCTTAGTAAGGTGTGTTCAGAAAACTGCTCCTTCTGCATCTACTGAATCGTTTGCCTACTGTTTTTTGCTCAAGGGCATCCTTTATGGAAAGCACGAGGGATGTTTGGCCAAAACATACAGCTAGACTTTTGTTTATAGCGTCTGGTTTACAGTTTTTGTAATTTCGAGTCTCGATTACTGCTCTAACTGGAGTACGTGGAGCATTTCTTTAACATCCCTACAAGCACGGATTTATTGGTTCAGTGGAAAGGATTACTTCATTGTGTTGCTGTTCCTGTGACGATCACTATGCTGGAAGGTCGATTTCCACACCCAGTGGTGGCTTAACCATCGCACGAACGATTCTCTAATTGATGGTATGGTGAGCGTTCAACGTCTGTTTGTTGTTGCTGTGCAGTGCATGTCGCCACACCTGCAAGGCTGCAACCAGAGAAGGAAATATGTGCAGTAAAACCTGCAAGTTACTCAGTTGGCCACAAAAAATGGTGGAGCCGTAATGTTATGCATTTGCTCATGTGCCCATTCTTTTTGACGTAGAAAGGTAGAGGATTTTCTACCTTACGACTATTGTATTTAAATGGCTGTCAAGTAGTGTTACAACGCCGAGGGCGTGTGGAGATGCGAAACAAAAATGAAATAAAATCAACAAACAGAGAAAAAAAACAAAACAAACAGAGTTGTACAAACATGGGACTTTAACACTTAATAAAATTGTGGTAAGAGCTGACTCCACTGACGAATGGAAGCTCGGTATTTAGGTTTAATCCTGTACGACCAGTGGCTGATGTAATTTTGAATGTTGTATCGAGGTGGCTCCGTCCTCAACATTTTGGAATACTCGCTTATTTCTTGTAACCTATAGTGAATGAGCACAAGCTGCAAAACATATGGGCCAAATGTCCCTGTAGTTAATTACTTGTGCTGATATTTTTTTCACAAATTCCAATACGTCATGGGATGAGGATACTTCTGTTGCCAGTCCTAGTTTTTTTTTCCTTAGATGATCTGCAGCTTTACATCGTAAAATGATGTGATCGATTATCTCTAGTGCAGGGCAAATGCCACAGTGAGGATTTGTCACCCATTGCTTAGTTGTCATATTATCCTTAGTGTTTAGTCTTCCTATGAAAGCAAACCATAAGAAGATTTTGTACTTGTGTGGTATTGATCTGTGCCAAGCATAGTCTGATGATGTCCATTTTATACCATAGAATGAGAGGAGTTTGTACACTTTTGAAGTAGTTATGTCGGCTTGGTCGAGACGATGATTATTTGGTCCAAAATTCCTTGCTGCAGTTGTTGTTCCAACAGAATGTGTAGTAAGTTCTAGAATTCCAAGAGAGTCTGTTGTGATAGAACTTAGTGTAATGACACTTCCCAATTGTTAGCAATGAATTGCGAGCTCACTGTACAATTCAGATTAGTGACAAAGGTGAATATACTGGGTAGGCGTAAGTACAATCGCCCTGAGGATGTCCAATGGTCCTTCCAGAACAACGTAGTCTGTCCCTCTCCGATTATGACCGTGGTCATTTGTGTAGTCACTTCGATGACAGATGACAAAGTTTTCCAAATCGCTGTGTCTCCCAGACGAGGCTGCATTGGTATGTTGTTCCGAATATATTGGCGTCTTAACCAAAGGAAGCAAGGTTCAGTCGAGTTTGATAGTAACTTCCCTGTCGTTTTCATGATCAAAGCTCTATTATGATTCCTAATATCGTGAATCCCCAAACCTCCTTGCTCTTTGGGCAACAATACGGTGGTCCAAGCGACCAAGCAATGTCCGCCGTATACCTCTTTACCTTCATTCCAAAGAAAGGCTCTTCTGATTTTGTCAAGGGTTTGTACACTATGTTCCGATCAGGCAACTCATGTAATATGTAGGTATAACTGATAGCACAATGTTTGTCATTTGTACTCTTCCTCCCCATGACAGTAGCCTGGGCATCCAACCTGCCAACCTTCTATCTATTTTGTCGATGATTGGTTGTAGTAGACTTTGAGGGACCTTGTTATGGAGAATGGTAGACCTAAGTAATTGCATGGCAGTGAGCTGATCGGGCATTGTAGGGTGGTGGCGGCCAAGGTGGCATCCTGATGTGACATGTGGATGAGTACAAATGTACTCTTGTGGTAGTTGATCTTCAAACCTAAAAAACTTGTAAACGATTCTAGGAGCTCTTTAAGAACTAGCGCTTGATGCGTTGTACCCTTGAGTAAGATTAGGGTATCGTCTGCGTATTGTAATGTTGGGGGAGTCTGTTGTACATCCAAGGGGTGTAGGATCAGTCCATCTGTGTGAGAGTGTCGCAATACTCTTTGTAGGACATCCGCTACCAATATGAATAAATATGGAGAGAGAGGGTCTCCTTGTCGTACCCCACGTTTGTAATGAATTTGATTGCCCACTATACCATTGACCAGAATCCGTGCTTTGCTGGATGAAAGAATAGTATGTATCCAGTTGATCCATTTACTGTCAAAGCCTCGATGCTGTAGTATCAGCAGAAGATAGCCCCAATTTATTGTGTCAAAAGCTTTATGAAAATCTAATTTGAGCATTGTCATTGGTTTTTTCCTCTTCAATTCACATTGGATCAGTTTTGAAGCTAGTAAGAAATTCTCTGTGATTGATCTTTTTTTGATGAAATTGGTCTGCATGTGGTCGATGGGATCTGTTATTCTCGATTGCAGTCTATTGGCCAAGACCTTGCTTATAAGCTTTGGTATACTATGTAGTAGCGAGATAGGCCTGAAATCATTGATTTGCACAGGTGTCTCAAGATTAGTGGTATGTAGGTTCGCAAAGACCTGTAATAGTTCAGGCTTTAATGTATGCATGAACTTTTTGTAGAACTCATTGGTAAGCCCATATGGCCCTGGACTTTTTGTGGATTGGGGAATGTATAATTGCATTTGCTATCTCTTCCCAAGTGAAGTGGGTTGAAAGAGTATACAGACTTTGATTTTGCTGGTATAGACGTGTAAAGTCAATTGTTGGGGACCATTGAACTGTCATACTGAATAGATCTCTAAAGTATTCAGTAGCAATCTTTAATTTTTGAGGCACCACATAACGCTCAATTCCATCCTTAACTAGAACCTTGATGCTACTCTTTCGGTGGTTAATGGTGGATGATACATGGAAGAAATGTGTATTCTCATCACCCAGTTTGCACCACTTGATCTTCGCCCGATGTTTCCATTTTAGTGCCTAGAACTAGGTTAGCTCTTGGAGATGAAGTTTGACATTTTTCCTGAAAGTGAATTCGAGAGTTGTTAGGTTACTCCATTCTTCCATAATGTCGAAGTATTCCAAGGTGGTTTTGGCGTTGTCAAGTTGTATGGCTAGGCTGCGCTCCCTCTTGGACCACGATCTAATTTTTGCACGTAGTCTTCGTAGTTTGAGATTGGTAATGGAGATATTAGCCAAGCTTCGGTCCTCGCCTAGCTTTGTATCACTAGGTTTTCAAATTCTGTCATATAAAGCCTTAAGTTTTCTAATCTGAACAGTCTTGAAGAAGTTTGTTTGGTTGTAAAGTCGGCAACGATTGGAGTGTGGTTGTAAAGTCCGCATGTATCAATGATGCGTCTAATTTGGTATTGCACCAGGCCGTGAGGGTGCCACCTGAAGCTCGGACGGATGGATGATAATGGTAATTTCTCAATCTATGAGGTAAGAAGCTTATCGCTTTGAATCTATTGATGTTGGTCAATTTTGTTTCTTGCAAATAGATGATATCTTGTCAGAATCCAAGAGAGTCTAATAGACTAATATCCTCCTTTTGATCTCTTCTAAACCTTGAACATTCCACGATAGGATCTTCATTGATGTCCCTGCTCCGCTGTAAGCAACCAGATGCGGCAATATGTGCCCATCCCTAAAACTCGACGTGAGCAATGCCCAATTTTTTTTTCAGGTTGCCACACAAAAAAAAGCCCCAAGCAAAGAGATAGAAAGAAGAAAGATATAACAAGAAAATGCAATGAAAAGACTCCCAGAGCCAAATTAACTTAAACCAGCACAAGACTCTTACAAACACTAGAGAAGAAAAGTGACAAGGATAGCGAGCAAGACCTAAGAAGAAAAATACGATCACATGGTACAAATGAGAAGAGCTGTGCTTGCAGACTAAGTGAAGCACATATGCAAATACAAACGAGGATGCATGAAATGGCAGCTCTGGACGGCGGTACAACGGTATTGGCTTAAGCATTGCTAGGGGTGCCACTTCTTGACGTGGCCTTCTCAAGTCTTGTTGCTTCTTTGATGGTCTCTTTCACCTTTAAACCACATAGGTCTGCTAGCTCCCTGATCATCACCTTTGACGTCGGCTTCAGCTTTGCTTTGACAGTTGAATCACCTCCCCAATTTTCCGTGCTCTTGATCGGTTTCTGCGACGATTCCCTGTAGTTGAAGTCGAGCTAACCGAAGAGCTTGGTGTTGCCACCACAACATGACGGCTGGCTCGTTCCACCGAGTTAATACGATCCCCGTCATACACCTTCTGCAACTTCAGGCTCCTCCAAATGTACACCTGTAGATCCCTCTCCTTGTTGTGAACCCTCTCAACTAGTGGAGTGACATTGAGGTCTGGGATAGTGTCATTGAGGTTTGGGATATTGTCTTCGGGTCATTTTCTCTGTGGTAGGAGTTGTAGTAGTGTTGGAGCCTTAGGATTCGGGGAATCTGACTCAGGTGCAATTGTTGTGTTATCTCTGTTTTTGCTGTCGCTATCTACTGCTTCGAGGAGCCATGGCACTCGTATTCCAATTCGAGCACAATGCAATGAATCTAGGTACCACTACCACCGGCTCGCTCAGGAGGAATTGGCAGCGCTTGGTGACCGTGGTAGCAAGAAAGGTGGCATGGTGCATATAGGAGGTGATGGCATGGCGATTGGAGCTTGTTGTCTAATCACTATTTGGAAGGAGTTGTGTGGCAGCATGGCCGGTTGCTGGGACAGCAGTGCAAGTGATAATGGAGTGACTTTAGCAGCGAGAGGCTTCAAGTGTGTAACTGGTTAGATCATGAAGTCGGAATCAATAGTCGGAAGGAGAGCCAGTACTGGGCCATCTTCACTCTTTGGTAACAAGCTGGACAAAAAAGATCGATAGCATTCCCTAGAAATGGAGCCAGCTTGGATTTTGTAACAAGGGAAGGTGGGTTCGTCTATGCGGTCCACTTGGGCTACTAGGAACCATGCTTTTACAACCCTACAAAGGGCTAAGTTCTAGACGAACATGGTAAGCTCCCCGCTCAAAAGCCATCGATGCATGTGGGGGTATGGCTAGGGTAACCCTCTAGCTTGAGCTTACTTTTTTGGGCAATAAAGGCTAGAAGATCAAAAAGATTGGGGTCGGCATTTTGCTAGAGGGTGCACCTAGCACGGTTGCCCATGAGGAAAAGAGCGGTAGCGGATTCAGAGACGGTTCTAGAGCTTTTGGAGCTTGCGATGGAGTTGGGAGTGCTTGCATGACCAGAGGTATTTCGTCTGGAACCAATGTTTGATGTAGCAGGGGGTCTGTTATTGTGGTGGCTAAAACGGTTTGGCGGGTGGCTAGAGTGAGGTGGCGGAGGAGGTGGGGTGAAGGATGGGTTGTCTATGTCCCAAATCTCGTTGATGTACACATCTGCATAGGAGCCACTCTCATCTGGCTTGTGGAAAGCTAAATGGCGTGGGATGTGGTCTAGCAATTCGACCTTAACCATGGCGAAGATTACCGCAAAATCATGACCTCTAAGGCATGCATGGTCTATATTGACGAGGCTGGCAAAGCTAGATATACTGGATGCGATGCCCCGCCTGTCCCATAGCTCTCGGGGTACTTTCTCAAGCGTGAAATAGACAATGTAGCACTAGAAGAAAGTGAATGCATTTTTCCCTGGTTGTGCGGGAAAATGGACACCACACGCCCTTCAACATGCAGTGGGCTACTCCGGAGGGCCCGCTCTTGGTCCTCAGGCCTGAGGAAGACAGCGAAGACGTGCCCCCACCCCTCCGGCAGTGAAGCAAACCTGAGGGTTGCCTAGGCAACCATGGAAAACTCCATGAAGCCAGGGAATGACGGAAGGAGCGGCGGGCTCAACAGTGACCACCGTGACAAAGGAGTTGAGGTCGCGAGCTGGTGGGCAGTGGATATCGAGGGAATTAGGATGACTTAGAATGACAGGTTCCATGGGGGAGACTATTGTTGATGGAACCTTGGATTGCTTGGCGAACTGAGAGGTAAAGGGGCAATTTCTTTTTAAGTGGCCACTAGTTCTACAAAACTAGCAAACAACAAGGTCTCTACAAGATTCTATGAAATGGGAGAAAGAAAGGCAGCAAAAACATCTCCTATGAAGGTCTTTAGGAAGCTAGCTCAGTAGGTTGCTCCATGGCTACGCATGAAGGGGTAGAGTGCAGGAGGTTGGCAGGGTTTACATGCAGTCGTTGCATGGCTAGGTCATGAGGGAACTCCGAAGTCTGCCAAGAAATGCGGGGAGAGCGGGCGTGCTGCGGGAATTTGGGAGTTGCTATCTGCTTTCCAGGTGAAATCAAATCTTCAAAGTCTTGCCGATTGACCACGTATCCGCATGCAATCTCTCTCGAGTCCGGAAGGTAGTGAATCATTGTTGTCAACTGAGTTGTCTCGCTACTTGGCTCGCGCTTTGAGTTGTCTCGAGCCAGGAAGAAAATTATGGCAGGATTAGCTTGTCACCTCTGCGTGGCACTGTCACTTGGAATCGATGTCTCAGGCGCTGAAAGCGCCAAAAAGGCTTCCGTGCTGCACAACTTTAGACTGAGGAAAATCAGGATGCAACCCGATCTTAACTAGCCACATAACGCGATCTCAAATGCTACGGTAGATGAGGCCACTTTGAACTCAAAATTTCCCTCTCTTAGCTGTTTGATTGTGTAAGCAGACGACCAGCCATCGAAACGGGAAGCGAGGAGAGCAACAAGTCTCTCTGGAGAGATGAGTATGCCATGAGAGACCACCGTTGCAAGAAGGTAAGCTGGGGTCTGTCTACTTGGGTTAATAGGATCGCACGTTGCGGAGAAGTACTTGGCGAGCATCAATGATTCGAAAGAGTTACCTCGAACGGTCGGCTTCCCCTCTAGAAGGGAGGGAGCGATCTCAAAGTGGGGCAAGAAAGAGCAGGATGAAGAGGGGGAATACATGATCAAGGCTTAGGAGCAGCATGCAAAGCAGAGCCAGAAGGCTAGAAACGGAGCGAAACAAGAAACACAAGATAAAAATGGGAGAAATAACCAAAATGGCAACCTGAACTAACCTTAGCACCATGACATGAAAGATGGGGTGATGTTACTTAGCTGGGCGTCATCGTCGACGTCGAGATGCTTCACTTTCCTCGAAGCATAAGTGATGTCTTGCATCTCCTGTTTCCAGAGCAATCACCACCGCCGCGGGCTAGCTGGTATCCGGCAACGGCATCTTCACTTCTTTGGTTTGACCGCCCCGTGATCTTCTTTGGCGGTGGGCCGAGTCGGCCGGCAAGTGGAGGTCCGTCGATGGCGGAGCGGAGGCGGAGTTCGGCCATCTCTCGGCCGAGGCCGGAGAGGGCGGGAGCGGGGCGGGTGGCTCGTGAGCTTCGACTCGCCTCTTTTTGCCTCCAGAAGATTTTGAGATCAAACGGAGACCCCCCATTCACCAATATCTCAAGACTACAAATCTTCTCATATATTTGATGAAGGCCCATTCCAAATGTTCGGTTGGGAAAGTACTTATAAATTTCGTGTGTGTGTTTCTTTGGGACAACCGAGTAGGCCAACTAGTACCGCCGAAAGCATAATTATAGGTAGGAAATGGATAAGAAATCCATACCCAAAGCAAAAGGAAGAAGCACTACAAGATCCGTAGAGGCAAGCTATCTTGTTTTTTGAATAAGTCCATTCTTCGTCCCTCAACTATACCCGATGATTAATTTTGGTCCTCGAACTTAAATACGGATATAACGCACCACAAACTTTCCATAATGCAAATCGTGTCCCTCTAAGTGCGTGACGGCGGTTTAGGCCGACGTGGCATCCACGCCAAGCGCCGAGTCTACCGGATACTGAGACGGAGGAGAGCGGGCGAAGAAATTCGAGCGCAATAAGGTGCCGTTATGTATTCCATTCCATTCCATTCAGTCCATTCCATCCCATCATATAGAAGATGGTCCTACTGGGAGATGTGCACCGCCGCTCCCGAGCCGTGAAAGGGTAGAGCAGAAGCGGACATGCTCGCTCCTTACGTGACGGATTCGCTTGCATTCGGGCTGCTCGAATATATTTGGTTAATCGGGCTCGAATATATTTGGTTAATCGGACAATTTCTTGCCCGGGCCATGAGCAAGCAAACACCTAAAATCCATCTCTCCCAGTAAATCTCTTTCTCACCGAATCGCATAGAAGAAGCTAGAAGATTTTACATGTGACCATCGCGTTAATCTCACTTTGAGCACGGGAGGATACGGCGGTGATGGACGCCGCAGCCGCCGCCACTTGCCTTGTAGCGGTGCCTTGCCTCGCCCGGCAACAACCCGCCGGCCTGGGGTCGGCTTCCCATCGCCGCCGCCACCGCTGCCGCATAAAGCGTCGGCGCAGTCGGCGGCGTGAGCGCAAAGAAGAAAGGTGTTGTTGCTGGTTATGAGAGGAGGACCAGAGCGCGGGGTTGCAGAGCTCGTGGTTGATGGAGGTGAGGATCTGGAATGCCGCGGCGATGGCCTCCTCCAGTGCCGCTGCCCTTCTCCCGCTAGCCCTCGCCCGCGCCGCCTCCTCCGAATCGGCCATGTGGCTCGCCGAACCCTAGCTCTAACTCGCGGGGTTGGAGCACATTAAACCCTCGCCTCTCCGGAGCTCTGAGCCGGAATCTGTTGGGGTTGGAGTTCTGCACAAGAGAAGTTCCGCTGGCTCGCATTTTTATCAAGGACTCCAAAATTACAGTACGTCAGCATGACAGGGCGTGGATGCCACGCCGCCCAAACCGTCGCATACGCATTTGAGGGACACAATTTGCCCGATATGTAAAGTTTGAGGTCGTTATATCCTAGATTTAAGTTCGCGAGACCAAAATTAATCATCGGGTATAATTGGGGACGAAGAATGGACTTATTCTTTTTTTTTTGAGTGAATAGGGAAATACGGTATTGCAACGTACCAGTCCATTAAATAACAGACTAAGGCATAGAGGCTCAGATCTCATAGGATTTATTTCTACTTTTGACGTGCAAGTGGGGTCATCCTGAAATGAACATCATCGTTATCCCTGTCCCTGTTCCACTGTTGAAACGAAGAATTAGTACACGTAGTACCAATCCATCGCTCTTGCCGGTTGGATTTGGATATGTTTGTCTACGCAGTAGCTGAAACTTATGCCTGTAGAAGATCTTTATCTCTGGACTGTAATTGCTCCCGGTATATGCACGCTACTGCGTACGTGGCACACGACGACGATGGCTTTCGGTATACGGAGTGTACGCGTATACAAGTCCAAATGAAGCGGCACCACTACAGAATAGACTGTACTGACACCTCATCTCATCCGTCGGTTATGTAATTATCAAAGAGAGTTTTACAAAACGCGACCGTCTATGTTATTAATACTGGCTTAAACCGTCTACGATACATAATTATCACGGACATCGCCGACGATCGAGTCGCGATCTTACTTAAATAAAATAGAGAAAATGACCAAATGTTCTTGGGAGAGAATAGAGTTGCTCTTTATTGCTATGAATTAGATTCTTTACAAGAGGTGTCTTCAACTAGCGCGGTGGACTAATCCTAATTACACCGAACATAACGCTTGCTATGCTATTGAATCGAGAGTTGACACATGAATTTGGTGTTGATTGTAATGCCTAGGATGGCAATTGTGCCCGACATCAGCGTGCCTTGCGGGTAATACCCAAATGGAGGCGGTATGTGTGTCTTCTCTTTGCCCACGGTATGAAACGGCACAATTCCTTACCCATCGGGTAACGGTATGGGCATGGGTAAGCTCCACCGCACTCTTCCCGCCCGACATCCGTAATCTACCCACATGTGTAAGAAACTATGTCAATTTGTATTTGTATTTTATTTGTTAAACCTGATTAGTTGTCTTGTCGAACATGATATGTGAATTGTGATGAATTTTATTAGTTGTTGAATGTGTGATGCACCATTGATGTGTGAATTATGATGAACTTGATGTATGCATTGCTCGTGGGTAACGAGCATGTACGCGGGCGATGGGTACCCACGGGCGGCGATGCATTATTCGCGGGTAAACGGTATGCCTGCGGCGATGGGTACCCTGCGGCGACGGTATGGGCGAGGTTTTTCGCTGTCGTCCTTCAGGTATACCCGTGGAGGTCGGTCGCTGGTACGGTATGGGCGAGCACTACCCGTACCCACCGCGCCCGATTGCCATCCCTAGTGATGCCTCAATCCGATGCCTTTGTTCCTCCATACTTCGTCTTTAAATAACCAACGAAGAGATAACAGTTACTCCTAGAGAAGACGCCTATCTGAAGGGACACATCTAGTCGGAAGGATAGTTGTTGTTAGTGAAACAAAGAATCAGTTGTCGGTTTAGCGTTTGTGAGACACTCAATCAGTATAGTAGTTGTTGTCGTGTCTTAGGACCATGAACCGTCGCGTGGTATAGAGCAAATATGATATGTGTTGCATTAGTCACACGGTAAGAATATACTTAGAGTTAGATCTAGATTCATGTTCAAGGCTTACAGAGTACCACCGTCGGGGACCGGGTATAGGATCTCGTCCACCGTGGAATCTTAAGTAACCTCTGAAATCCTTATGACCATGGGGATTGTTAGCCTTAGGCGTTACGACCCTTATGACCACGGAGGTCGTTAGCCTTAGGGGTTATGACCTTGAAGACATATTGTCTTTTAATTATGTATTAAAGTAATACATAAAGATTTTAATCCTTGTCAGCTAGCTCCTGAACTTTAAAATGAATTGGTCGTGCGAACCTCCGATGAGAAGTTGTATCGGGCAGACCGTCATTTATTGTCGTGACCAATGAGGTTGTATGTATTCACTTTAAAGCTGAGAAACTGCCTTGGGAATCAAAGAGTTCTTTTGTCTGTTGGACACTGGTTTGTGTCCGTTAGACTTTTGGGTAACTCCTTTTTGCAGTTAAGGAGTAGCGGCTATAAAATCCCTTTGGCAAGCCTCCTAAAGGATTTTGTGCTCTGAGATTTCTTTAAGCTTCATTTTCATCTTCCTTCAAAGGATTTCTTCCGACCTCCTCTGTCTTCTCCGCCTGAATTTTTTTCCGACCACTCAACATCCAATCATGTCAAATTTAATCACAAAGTGGTAGGTTTCATATCTGAGCAGAAAGAAGCTCAAGGCCTTGGAAGAGATCAGGATGCTTTCGGACAAGAATCTGATTAAGTCGAGATTAGCGACCGGAGAGTATTACCCGAGCGAAGAAGAAGGGAAAATCCCTGTTTTCCTCGCTTATATCGAGGGCGGGCTCAGATTTCTAGTACACAAGTTCCTTTCGCAGTTCTTGAGTATCGCGATATCGAATCGATCAACCTAGCCCCCAACTCAATCGCCAATCTTAGCATCTTTATCTACCGCGAGGTGTACCGGGATCCAGACCGATCCGAGGGTCCTTAGGTATTTTTACAAGATGGTAAGATCGGGAAGACGACGGAACCCTAGGGAATGCTCTCACGCCTTCACGACGGAAGGCCGATGAGTACATCAAGATGTACTCGTAGTCCTCGTGGTCGTCATGGAAGAAAAGCTAGTTCTATATGATGGTCACGAAGGAGGATGACCTTTTCTTCACTGGCAAATTAGCGAGGGAGAAACCCAACTGGCGTTCAACTGTAAAGAAGAAATGAAGAGTCAGAAGGTGTGTCGAAGCAATTCAAGTCCTCAGTGCTAGGGGCTTAACCTCTTGGTATGTGGTTAGGGACTTTTCCGTGCGTCAGATTAGTCTCTTAAGGCTCCGATCACGTTCCCTGGTCCGGTACATCGGTCGCGATGAAGCGACCAAGGATACCAAGAAAGGTAAGCTCCTAGAATTCCGTCTAGTATAATTTTGTAGTTGTTTGTTTCTTTAACCATGAAATCTTTTTTCCCTTGAAGTGCTTTCCCCTGATGAAGTAGAGCGGATCAAAATGATTTGCGCTGGGGAGCCTGATGCCAAGGCTACATTTCTCAACATTTTAGCACTTGTCTCTTTAGAAGAGAAAGTGAAGAGCCTTAAGGTAAATAACAGCTCATTCTTCGCCTTTTATATACTCTCCGGTCAATATATAATTTTTCTCTAATTATATAGGCGACCAGGCTAAGGATGAAAGAACCTGATGCAGAGACTCCGCCATCACTTGTTCCGACCGACTCTGCCTTAGAGGTCATCGAAGATGATGATATCCCAAATGCAATAAATCTTTTGATAGGGAGTATATATTTTAGATGGAAAGAATTCATCACCTAATTTAAATTAGCTTTTAAATTAGATGGGAGAAAAGAAAGACATGCAGTCGAGGCGATGGAGGTCGAGGTTCTATAGTGGTCGCCACGACCAAACGGTTGCTACCAAAGCAACCGCCGCAAAAAGCCAACGAATCGCTTTCGACCACCGGTCAAATACCTTGATCATCCGTCGAGGCTATCACTTCCGACGGAGGTCGGAGGAAGTGAGTGGTTTAACCAACCTTACCGCTTCTGATCTAGTAAAATTGGTGGGAAGAAGAGGAAGGCAAGAGCTACGGAATATGCTCCTAGGCGCTTCAAGATTAAGATCAAAAAGACGACCATGTATGTATACATGAAAAGAACTTATGAAAGTGCATACTTGTTCATATATTTTGGTTTTTCAAATTTTGACTTTCCTTTCTTCCATTTTGATAGGTCTTACGGTGTTCAGCTTGTTTCCAACCAAAACACCCTCTCGAGAACATCTCTAAGGAGGAAGAGGTCGAGCCGACCTCCAGCGGTGGTAGCCCCGATGCTCAGCCTCTAAAACTACTCCAATCGCACTGAGGAGACAAGAGTCGAAGAAGTGCCTCAAGAGATTCCGCCTCCCGTTGAGATCGCTCAAGGGAGAGGAGTTCTTCACCACCATAAGGCCTCCTCATCCCGCTTTTTCTCCCGCCACCATCAAATTCCTAATAACCATTGTTCGAGGAGGCCCGAAGAGGGTGTGGGTCTCCAGCTGGAGACTGATCCTACCCTTATCTACTCCCAATGTGCTGACACGACGGTCGAGGTAAGCATTTTCGACCACCCTCTTTGTCTCTACTTTAAATTTATTAAAAATTGTAAAGAAAATTGCTATCTTTGGTAGCATATGATTGAGAATATTACCGTGGTCGAAGGACCGACCAAGCGAATTTCTAACTTGGAAATTGAGGATTCCGAGTTAAGAAGTAAGCACTCCTTCCTGACTCTTTTTTTCTTCTTGTTACCTCTTTATTACTTCTGAACTCTCCTCTTATCATGATTGATAGAATTGGAGGCAAATAAGAAATAGATCAAGGAAAAAGATGCCAAAATAACAAAGCTTGGAGAAGAAATCCAAAGCTAAGGACCGGTCGATCGAATATTTGATGACTAGGTAGAAAGAAGTCCTTGAAATTTATGAGAAGAAAATTCAAGGTAATCGGTCGTAAAGCCTAACTGGTTTGCTATGTATTTTAAGTTTTATACACTTCTTAACTTTGATTTGCTTAAACAGAGCAAAATCGAAGCTAAAAAGAGTAGAAAGAGCTCTTGAATTTGAGCATGATAAGGAGACAACTCTGGGCAAACTCTTGATGAACAAGTCAATACTCTTAACAAGATGATTTTTGACATGGAGTTGGGATCAAGTGCGCTTACCTTGAGAGATCATGCGGAGAAGATTAATTATCTTGGCCAACTCCTTGAAGATCTCAGAGGTTTGCTTTTATCCTCGGGAAAATCATACCTGCACTTTGAAAGACGGCTGTCAATGGAGTCGACCTTGCTTTGGCAAAGTCAAGGCTTCCAACCCTCTGTACATCTCCAAGTTGTTGAAGAAGACTTCAACTGCTCGTAGAATAAAGTTGCCAAGTTGATAAAGGAGATTTTGCCTCTTGGAAACAACGTTGCTGAGAATATAGAGGTCGGATCTCCGTCACGTAGCGACTAGTCTAACAACCCCGGGAAGTAGATGTTTGCAATTGTTTGAATTGTGAAAGTAAAGAACTTACATTTTATCATCAAGAAAGTTTTAATTTTATCTTTTCACTTTTGCTACTCATATATTTCCTAGCCCCATCGCTTGTATTAGTAGAAGAACTTTCTTCAAGAAGCGATAGACAAAGAATGATAGTAAAAGTTAATACCATAATACAAAGTACGTACTGATTATGTTACTAAAAAAGATCTAAGTAACACTAGAAAATCAACTTGGTCGGAACCAGTGTGTGACTTTGACTAGCTATAGATCTATTTCCATAATCGAAAATATTGTATAATACACTTCATGGTCAGAAGATGTTGCAAGACTTATTTTAATGATAAAGAACCATGCAAAAAATGTATGCATAAATAATAAGTGGTCTTATTTATACACATCCAAAACTAGTCATAAAGATTACTTCAGGTAAAAAGACGTAATAGGCACTTCGCAAAACGTGCTCATGCTCAAGTCCGACTGGCAACGAGGATCGTAGGAAAAAGGTCGTCACTAGGAAACTCTTTCTAGTGGGCAGGACCACATGCAGAGATGAGAGATTTCGACTAGGAGGTTTTTCGTGTCCCGACCAGTAGCCAAACAAGAGTAGAACAGAATATTTAAATGTAGAAAGATAGTCTTCAAATTCTGAAGCATGTAAATAACCATAGTATGTTGTCTATGTTACGCTCTCGTACTTATTTCTTTTAAGAAAAGAGTGTATGGTCGCTCGTGAGAACATTAACTAGGATGGTCACTACTAGGACCCTAATGGCTTGTGATGATCATCTCGAGGCCCAAAAGTAAAAAGAGATCCTGCTGGAAGGTTATCAAAAGGAAATAGATTTTTTTTCGACCAGTTAGACAACAATAGTATGTGACCAGATAATGGATGACAAATATATTAACAACATCACTTATCGGAAAAAAAAAGAAACGAATATGTATTGAAATTGAAATAATGTAAAAAAATTATACAAAGAACTTACGTAATTGATTAATATTCTAAGAATTTGACAAAACACGCCCGTTTGACATTGCTAGTTGTACTAAGCCACGTCGGCTGACTTCGACCACTGTGTAACGACCTTCCTATTTGGGAGAAATTGGTATGACTCTAAATTTTTCTTAGAACCAGATCACCTACAGCTAGACTGCAAGATTGCACCTTACGAATGTGTACCTTCGCATGCCTTGTTGGTAGACCGTCGAATGTATGAGGTATTAGTTTCGTCATTCTTTAAGGAAATTGACGTCGTCTAGAAAGCGGAGCGAAACAAGAAACACAAGATAAAAATGGGAGAAATAACCAAAATGGCAACCTGAACTAACCTTAGCACCATGACATGAAAGATGGGGTGATGTTACTTAGCTGGGCGTCATCGTCGACGTCGAGATGCTTCACTTTCCTCGAAGCATAAGTGATGTCTTGCATCTCCTGTTTCCAGAGCAATCACCACCGCCGCGGGCTAGCTGGTATCCGCAACAGATCTTCACTTTTTGGTCGTGACCGCCCCGTGATCTTCTTTGGCCGGTGGGCCGAGGTCGGCCGGTGGGTGGAGGTCCGTCTGGATGGCAGAGCGGAGGCGGGAGCTCCGGCTATCTCCAGCGGGGGCCGGAGAGGGCGGGAGCGGGGCGGGTGGCTCGTGAGCTTCGGCTCGCCTCTTTTTGCCTCCAGAAGATTTTGAGATCAAACGGAGACCCCCCATTCACCAATATCTCAAGACTACAAATCTTCTCATATATTTGACAGTGCCCATTCTGAAATGTTCTGGTTGGGAAAGTACTTATAAATTTCTGTGTGTGTGTTTCTTTGGGACAACTGAGTAGGCCAACTAGTACTGTCGAAAGCATAATTATAGGTAGGAAATGGATAAGAAATCCATACCCAAAGCAAAAGGAAGAATTTTTGCGACACGACCGATTTTCACAATCAGTATTAGCGATTTTAACCACCACACAGATTTGCAAAGTAACTGGTGGCGCGGTAACGGCGTCTGGCCGCCACGCCACCGGGGCGCAGTCGGCAAGGCGGTCACAAGCGCACAGGCGATGCGTTCGCGCCAACAGAGGTAATGCCGGCCATGCCATGCATGGGCGCAGTGTCAAGGCCATGACACGCCACTGCACCACGCGCCACCCTTGCCTCCATTGGATTTTTATAATTTTCATTTTTTATATAATTTTCATTTTTATTTTTTTCAGGAATTTTAAATTATAAAAAAACTAAAATTTTGTGTAGCATTCGACAAAGTGTATTTGATTACGTAATTTTGTATTATTTTATTTGTTAAGAATCTTTTGATATAACTTTGATTTCAGATAGATCAATTAATGTACTTCATATGCACGCTTGCCGCCACGTCCGCCTCCTCGTGATTTGTCAAAACTTTCCACCGAAAGAATAGAAGCGACCCTCTCTCTCTCGCTTCACACCATGCGCATCCGAATCTGTTATGCGGAGAATTAAAAATGTTGGGTGGCCATCTTTCCCACCATCCATCCTCCTCCTCCGCACATCTCTGTCGCCCCATCCAGAATTCCGCGCCAATGCTTACGGAATTCCCGGCGCCAAGGCCGCGACTCCTCCTCCACTCGGCTATAAATACCGGACTCTAGCACTCGCTCTTCGGTCATATCAATTGCGTTTGATTCTCGTTCTTGCGCTCGTCGCTGAGAACTCAAGAGAACGTAACATAATTAATTTTATTGGGAGGTAATCGCTTTCTCGCTTCGCCACCGGCCTTGATTTATGACTTCCTCCGAATGGTGATTTATTACTTCTTCCGAAGGGTGATTTATTACTTCCTCGGAAGGGTGATTAATTACTTCCTCAGAAGGGCATGTAATTTGTGTTATGCTTTTGCCGTTATTACCGTAGTCGTAATTAGTTAGTCTTTGTTAGCTAGTCGTAATTAGATAGTTTAGGGGTAATTAATTAGGTTGTTGTGGGTTTAGGTATTTTCGAACATGCAAGACTTGATTGTGTTTTACGGCGATGGGCTTGTACGAGCTTCTGGACACGATGGGTTGGACCTGTCGAGATGCCGCACAAGGTGGTCCGAGCAGAGGGCTCCACGCGATGAATATTCACGAAGTGCGGTCGCATCCGGAGGAGTTCTCACGGAGCCAAGGACGAAGAAAGTTATGATTGAGGCGATCACCGCACCAATTATGTGTGGGAGCTCAGAAGGTGGATGGAAGCATAGCATGGAGGCAAGACATGGAGATTGTCTCGGCCCGAGGCGGCCATTCACGGAAGCCTATGGTGTACGCTCAATTTCGCACATAGGGCGCCGGAAACCCCGATGATGCCGAGGCTCGTATAAGCGGGCAAGCGCACTCGAAGCTCAAGATGGCAGCACGGAATGTGTTTGCCTCGGAAAAGTCCGTGCCTAATTTTGAGCCAAATGAGGGGCGAAACATGGTGGTCGCCCGCATCGACCGCCACGAGTATCTACCGGAAGAGACTCTGGGTTGGAGTCCGACGAGGACACCCACCCAAGCTCGGATGGTACCGACGAGGACGCACACGGCCGGTGGTCCTTATGTGGCATCGAGACTTGATGATATCGCTGCGCGCTCGCTCGCATCGCCGCAAGAAGAAGGCTCCAGTGGGGTTTGAAGCCGACACCTCTTAGTTGGGCGGCGCTTCCCGAACAAGGTGGCTGCAACAAGCTATAGCACGATCACGCTTTGTCCATCAGCCGTGTGTACCGAGTGCACCGGTCCAACCCAGGGAAGTACGCAGCGAAGTGCATAGTAGAAGGCTGCCCTGGCAAGGTCAGCGCTCC
Organism: Hsuehochloa calcarea; assembly: GCA_036346395.1. Classification (NCBI taxonomy): domain Eukaryota; kingdom Viridiplantae; phylum Streptophyta; class Magnoliopsida; order Poales; family Poaceae; genus Hsuehochloa; species Hsuehochloa calcarea. The sequence continues at coordinate 60,574,048 of CM070594.1, read as the reverse complement.
GAGCAAAGATCTTTGGCTCGGTCTTCACGGTCAAGGAGCCGATCGACCACACCTACGAAGCTCAATGAGCCCTAGCAAAGATCGAACGTGACTTCCGTGATATGTTGCAAACCTCATCACGCACCTAGTTGAGGCGGACGTGTCTATCTCCCCCAAGCTGATGATGTCGGAAGTCGTCAATCAGGTTGGCTATCCAGTTAGCTACAGCAAGGTTCGACGAGCCAAGCAGAAAGTCATCGAGACTATGTACGGGACATACGAAGAGGCGTACAACCTTGTGCCGAGATTGCTTCACCAGATTGCCGGATCAAACCCCGGCACGTACATAAACAAGCTGGACCGTGAAGATGCCGAAAAAGGGCCCAACCACTTCATACCGATAGGGTGTTCGGGCTTTCGCCAGCCATCGGGGGCTTCAAGTTCGCCGTCCGTGCTAACGATGGATGGCACTTTTCTCACTGGAAGTACAAGGGCACCATCCTCACCGTGGTGGCGGCCGATGCGAATGACCAACTTCTCCGGTTGCATTTGCCATTGTCGAGGCGAGAACACATCCACCGGCCGTGGTTCTTGGAGAACGTGAAGAGGGCCGTGGTGGGAGACCGGCCAACGCTCGCTTAGTCACGCATCGCAATCTCGGGTTGTTGGCGGCCATCAACAAAGATGCGCGCGGGATGGATCCATCTCACCGATGGAACGACGTGCAATCCGTGGTGCATGAGACATCTTGCATCTAACTTGTTCACGCGGTTCCGCAGTCAGAACTCATGAAGACGCTCAAGGCATTGTGTATGCGAGAACCAAATGACGGAAGTTTGAGTCTATTTGAGAGACCTTGAACACCGGACTACGAGACATACAAGGAGTCCACTCGGAGAGGGAGCAACCTAGTAGCGCCATAACCTTCTCCCAAAGGATTAACGACCACGCTCCCGAATTGGAGAAATGGTCCTCCTCTATGACACTGACGGTGCGAGGTACGGCGTTATGACGACCAACATGTCCGAGGTCAACAATAGCGCCCCGAAGGTGTGCGCGGGCTCCCTATCACCGCGGTTGTCCAGAGACATGGACTCGCACCGCTGGTTATTTCGTGAATAGAGCCACCGCAGCCGCGGCTGATGGACGAAGGCAAGCGGTCCGAGAACATGCGAGACACATGGATCGGAAGATGGAGAAGGCCCGAATGCACGACATTCGGTGATCGACGGCCTCAAAGTAAAGTACGAGATCAAGCTTCGGCGTAAATACGCCAATAGTCATGCTAGGGGAAAGAAAACAGCATGCACCACGGGTGATGTGGCGACATGCACCGCAATAAGCCAAAGCTCTTCCACAAACCATGCTCGCGTGTACAAGGCATGTGCGCAAATGCGGCGATGGCTACACCATACATCTCTGAGTACTACGACATGCAAGACCTATTCGGTACATGGAGCGAGAGTTTCACTCGTATGGTTTGGAAATGAACTACAAGGATCATTGGCCCGACATGGTGCAATCGGGGTCCCAACAGGACTTGAAGAGAATAGGAAGGGCGACGGCAGACGCGGCGCTCCGGAATGACATGGATGCTAGTCAACGTATCAAGATTAGCCGCACAAAGGAAGTGCGTGATATGCAAGACCCCGGGCACTCAATGAAGGATTGTCCCAATGCACCTAGTTCGTCCGGTCGTCATTCAAAGGTCGTAATTTAAAGTTTTTCTGTCTTGCTTGTTATGTACAACAAAAAATTATACGAGACCCGGCTATGGACTCTTCGCAAACTTCTACAAGAGGATGTTGCGATAACAAGCGGGTTTGCGCAGAAGAGGAAACAAATAAAATACCGGATTTTTCAATGAAAGATGCTCCAGTGCCACCACGCTTGCCGGTCCCGGCGTGTGTGTGGTGAACCGCAGAGATCATTCATCCACACACCTGCACACGGCCGCCGGGCGCATTACATGTCGCGGCCACTACATGGTAAGCGTTTTCGCGACGCATCGATTTTCCTCCCAACGTTGAATTCCTTCAATTTTAACTTCATCCCCACGTAATGCACGGCGAGATGCGCCGCCACTTCTTCCAAAGGATTGACGGCCCGAGATGTACGACGTGGCATTCATCCAAACAGAGTACATGCTAAACTACTCGGTGCGGCCGAGAACTTCACGGTGGAAACCTTACGCATCGGATGAGGAGGCACCAAGGACCCCAAGAAACTCCCGAGCGTAATCCATATCGACTACAAGGGAAAGGCTCATGCAAACGCCGCTATGAAGAAATTACATCCTTCTTATGATTTTCACTATACGGTGTACTTACATCATGCAAACGCAGGACATGGACGACTTCGACACACCGGCCGACGTGACATTCCCGTAACAAGGGCAAGGGAAAGGCTCATGAGGTCGAGCCCGACCGCCACAACAGATCCATCGCCTCAAGGCCATTCGTATCCACGACGCCGCTTATGAAGAAATTACATCCTTCTTATGATTTTCACTATACGTGCACTTACATCATGCAAACGCAGACATGGACGACTTCGAGATACCACCGACGTGGGCGGTCCCGTGACAAGGGCAAGGAAAGGCTCATGCGGTGAGCCTTGCCGCCACACCAGATCCGGCCGTCCGGAGCAATCTACATGCACGACGTGAGTTATGAAGAATTGACATTCTTGTTACGCTTTGTATTTGACGATGTACTTATATCATACAATCGCAGGTACGGACGACTTCGACATACCACCGACGTGGAGAGTCGGCGATAAGGGAAGGCTCCTTCGACCGAGACCCACCGACGCCGAGACAAGGCTCCCTTGCTATGGCGCCGTGGAGACAAGTAGCACACATCGTTAAATAGTAGCTACCCACATGTTGTACGGCATCTTCATAATCGCAACAAGCCTGCCTCCTAATTTTAAATTATAGCAAATGAGGTAAAAAATGAAAATTTTTGTGTTTGACAAAGTGTATTTGATTATGTAATTTTGTATTATTTTATTTGTTAAGAATCTTTTGATATAACTTTGCTTTCAGACAGATCAATTAATGTACTTCATACAAAGGAGGTCTCGGGAGGCCACGAGAGGTCTCAAGGTTTAATGGAGTGGAATCATTATACAAAAAGTTTGTACGCTTATTGATTAATACGAACAAGACACTCATACGAAATAGCGATAACAAGCATGTAGTACAATGAAAATCGCATAACACGTGATACTATACGGCCACTCGTTCGAGCCACTACTCTCTCCTCGTCAAGGCGTCGCGTCGCGGCGCTGCCTTGTTTTGCACCGAGCATGACCCGTGGAATACGCCCACCGCCTCGAGAACGCGTGTCGGTTCGGAGGGGGTACGGAGACCGTTGAGGCGGAGGTGGACCAAGAGATCGAGTCCGGAGCAGAGTCCGGTAGGCGACATGTCGCCGTGATGAGACGTGCCGACACAGGGGACACTTCAAGAATTCATCCACGACGAGTCTAGAAAACCACTGGGGTACGATTCTCGCAACTCGGCTGCGCTGATGAACTCTCGCTGGAGTATACCGTGGGGCACCGAACCGGAGGACATCGCTCTTGAACGTGACGAGGCGGCGAACCCGAGGAGCTCGCCTGTACGCTTAAAACCACGCCGCCATTGTCCTTGCCAAGGCGTCGTGTCGCTTCCCCGGTAGGAGCTGGGAGGCCCGTGATCGCCGCATCGGGCCGATGTGAATCGCCGTCACCCCGGGGTCAAGGTCGCAAGACGAAACGATGTTAGTACAAATGAACACTCGGATGTAAACTAAGAACCTCGCACTCTCCCGGATATGCGGTGTAGATAACCGAGGGGCGGCAGTCAGTACCGGTCCGGACGACAAGTGATTCATCCCGACGGACCTACGGCGAGAGAACGGCATGATGTTAGCGGGCGTAAGGCATAATTACAAAACTTAATGTAAATTTGTACATAGCGACTTACCTGCGGCGCGACTGCCCGCAGATGACCGACAGGAACGCTACGACGCTGCCGGACTCGCTAGGTCGTGGTGACCTAGTGGTGAGCACGCCCCCACTTCGCGTGCTGTCGCGCAAGACGCCGCCCCTCGAACGCACCACGGCTCAAGTTCTTTATTATCTTCTTCATCTCCGCCGAGATGTGCTTCAAAACTTTTTATATGCCGGGTTCTATCTGGCCGAGTTGGGCCTCGTCCATTGCGCTCTGACGCGCACCGCCCGCCGAATCAGAGTGACATATGTAATGTTTCATTAACAAAAATACGAATATCGCCAACAAAATCGCGAACTGGAGGTTGTAAGTGTCGACGGGTGTCGTCATGTCTTGAAGCGCCGTGGACGGTGCGTGACGCGGCGGCGAGGCTCTCTTAGTGCGTCAAATGTCACCTCTCGGGCGCCCGGAGGAGGAATGGTGAGTCTTGCGCGCGTTCGTGGCATGTACCACTCCATGTACGCAGCTGTGTCGACTCAGTGGTCATATGGACGCCGCTCATGCCATACATCCACGCATCCTGTTAATCCATGTCGCAATCCATCGTGCCGTGCATTTGCCACCGAAATATGCCCACCCGACCTCGATTGCTGCATTTTTGGAAAGATTAATGTTACAAAAGAAGACGTAAGGATCGTGAAAATTACTTGGATAAAATTTGACTCACAGTGTACATTTTCGCCTGTGGGGCCGCCGTTCGGGGGCACGAGCCGGTATCGATAAAATCGTCGCATTACTGCGCGGGCGCGCGTAAGGCTCCACCATATGTGAGAACACCAGTGGCGTGTCGTCGCCCACAAAAATCGATCCTCGACGATTGCGCTAGACAGAGCGGCCGTCTTGGCGCAACCGCGAGCGAAAATTAGCATGCCATGGACACCGATGATGTCGCCTCGTGCAATAACTCGAACTCGCTGTGGTACAACGAGTAGCACCTCGCCGGTCTTCTATTGGCCAGCAGACGACCGCCGCAGCCCACCGTAAGCCCATGGTGGGCGCGTCTATGTGTCATGTGGGAGAGGGTACGGGTGCGCCATTGTCTCAATGGTCGGCCACCCAACAGGAAGTGCTCCCAACTCCACACCGCAGAGCACGAGCACACGGCCAGTTGCTAGCGTCTTGCGCCACGCCAAGCGCCACACAACCCTCGGTATGTAAGCGCAGGGCGGCCGATCCCGGTATCTTGCGGCATCGCATCGGCCACTTCGCGTCAACCAAAGACTCGGCGACGCGGATGAAGTCGGGTTCAAAAATCGCCTTTGTGGTTGGAAACAGACCCAATCAAGAGCCGAGAAGGTAAGCAACGAGATGCGCCCTAACGACGCCCTCGGTGCACCTGCGGCATTCATTGAATCGCCTCGGCAAGCCCGAGGGACGCCACGTGCACCCTCCGGCAGAGGTTGGCCAAACCCGCTTGCTCGGCTGACCTTCCATCCCGCTCTCTGAGGGTCTTAACAAGCGCACACCGGATCGGAGACCGCCAAGAACGAGACGCCCCGTAGGGTGATCGCCATCTCACCCCACCGAAATGGAAGGTGTGCGTCTCGGCCTCCACGGTCCACAAGTGCGGACAACGGTCGCCGCCTGGGTGAACCCACGCTCAAGGACACCATCCTCGCAAAGGGCAACAAGCCCGCCTCCCGAGGATCGGATGTAACGATCGCCTACCCCTCACCCCCTCCCTCCTCGCCAAGCGCCAGGCGGAGGGCCATCCACGCCGATGGTGAGCCACGCTTGCACGGTGGTCCTCATCGTAGAATTGTTCTAGTAGCTCCTAGAGAGACATGACTAGCAAAACATACATAGCGAACATTACCGACAATGTGGCTAATTAAACATAGAAGAATGTAGCTAAATTAAAATTACGATAAACCTACCGCGAACGACGGCGGCGGTTAATAACGTTGAAATATAATCGAGAGCAAGCGCATGAAAAGAAAAGAATGGGCAGAGGAGCGAGCGAGTGATCGCGATATGAACTTAGCGAAGAACGAGCGAGCGAGCGATCGCAAAATGAAATCGCGCTGTCGCTTCTCTCCAATATATATGCATCGCAATCATCAAAGGGAATCATTTCGTATCCACTCGCAATCATCAAAGAGAGTCACGAGATAACAGTTCATCCAAACTTTCGGTGCAAAGTTAAACCACATGCATGAACCAAGCATTACAATCAACACTTGGCGACAAGTGCACCGCAAGGGCCACATTATAATCTCCAAAAATTAACACATGTCACGATATCATAATGACCATATGACCTAGCTAAGCGTGAAGTACATTAATTGATCCATGCGAAAGCAAAGTTATATCAAAAGATTCTTAACAAATAAAATAATACAAAAATTACATAATCAAATACACTTTGTCGAATGTTACACAAAAATTTTCATTTTTTGACCTCATTTGCTATAATTTAAAATTCTCAAAAAAATAAAAATCCTAACTAACCCTAAACTAATTCTAACCCTAAACTAACTAATTGGTCATGCTGGTGGCATGCGCCAATACAAGCAAGATGCTCACCCCGGCCAATACAATACCACCACACAACAGACGTCTTGGGGCAAGGCGAGGCGCTGGCGCAAGGCAAGGCCAACAGCCATGCGTATGGCGGCACTTGCCGCCTGCTCCTCATGGCGGCGGCGGCCATGGCCGGCCAGGGCGCTACCACAAGCGACAAGTCGCCAGCCATGAAAGACCTGCCTTCGGCTGCGCCCGCCGGTTATTTTGCAAATACGCGCGCGCGGTGGTTAAAACTGCTAATATGATGTGAAAATCGGCCGTATCGATAAAAAAATTCCAAAAGGAAGCACTACAAGATCCGTAGAGGCAAGCTATCTTGTTTTTTTTTTTAAGTGAATAGGGAAATACGGTATTGCAACGTACCAGTCCATTAAATAACAGACTAAGGCATAGAGGCTCAGATCTCATAGGATTTATTTCTACTTTTGACGTGCAAGTGGGGTCATCCTTGAAATGAACATCATCGTTATCCCCGTCCCTGTTCCACTGTTGAAACGAAGAATTAGTACACGTAGTACCAATCCATCGCTCTTGCCGGTTGGATTTGGATATGTTTGTCTACGCAGTAGCTGAAACTTATGCCTGTAGAAGATCTTTATCTCTGGACTGTAATTGCTCCCCGGTATATGCACGCTACTGCGTACGTGGCACACGACGACGATGGCTTTCGGTATACGGAGTGTACGCGTATACAAGTCCAAATGAAGCGGCACCACTACAGAATAAACTGTACTGGACACCTCATCTCATCCGTCAGTTATGTAATTATCAAAGAGAGTTTTACAAAACGTGACCGTCTATGTTATTAGTGATGGCTAGAATCGTCTATGATACATAATTATCACGGACACTGTCGACGATCGAGTCGCCGATCTTACGAAATAAAATAGAGAAAAATGACCAAATGTTCTTGGGAGAGAATATAGTTGCTCTTTATTGCTATGAATTAGATTCTTTACAAGAGGTGTCTTCAACTAGGCGGTGGACTAATCTTAATTACACCGAGCATAATGCTTGCTATGCTATTGAATCAGAGTTGACACATGAATTTAGTGTTGATTGTGATGCCTAGGGATGGCAATTGTGCTTCGAATACCGCGTTCAGCGACGAATCTAAATGGAGGCGGGTATGGGTGTCTTTCTTTGCCCACGGGTATGAAAACGGGCACAATTCCTTACCCATCGGGTAAACGGGTATGGGCATGGGTAAGCTCCACCCGTACCCGCTTCGTCCGATTACCCGTAATCTACCCACATGTGTAAGAAACTATATCAATTTGTATTTGTATTTTATTTGTTAAACCTGATTAGTTGTCTTGTCGAACATGATATATGAATTGTGATGAATTTTATTAGTTGTTGAATGTGTGATGCACCATTGATGTGTGAATTATGATGAACTTGATGTATGCATTGCTCGTGGGTAACGAGCATGTACGCGGGCGATGGGTACCCACGGGCGGCGATGCATTATTCGTGGGTAAACGGGTATGCCCGCGGGCGATGGGTACCCGCGGGCGACGGGTATGGGCGAGGTTTTTCGCCCGTCGTCCTTCGCGGGTATACCCGTGGGGGGAATTCGAGGTCGCGGGTACGGGTATGGGCGAGCACTACCCGTACCCACCGCGCCCGATTGCCATCCCTAGTGATGCCTCAATCCGAGGCCTTTGTTCCTCCATACTTCGTCTTTAAATAACCAACAAAGAGATAACAGTTACTCCTAGAGAAGACGCCTATCGGAAGGGACACATCTAGTCGGAAGGATAGTTGTTGTTAGTGAAACAGTAACTAGTTGTCGGTTTAGCGTCTGTGAGACACTCAACTGTATAGTAGTTGTTGTCAGTGTCTTAGGACCATGAACCGTCGCGTGGTATAGAGCAAATATGATATGTGTTGCATTCGTCACACGGTAAGAATATACTTAGAGTTAGATCTAGATTCATGTTCAAGGCTTCTGTGAGCAGTCACCTGGTCGGGGACCGGGTATAGGATCTCGTCCGACCAGGGAATCTTAAGTAACCTCTGGAATCCTTATGACCATGGGGATTGTTAGCCTTAGGCGTTACGACCCTTATGACCACGGAGGTCGTTAGCCTTAGGGGTTATGACCTTGAAGACATATTGTCTTTTAATTATGTATTAAAGTAATACATAAAGATTTTAATCCTTGTCAGCTAGCTCCTGAACTTTAAAATGAGTTGGTCGTGCGAACCTCCGATGAGAAGTTGTATCGGGCAGACCGTCATTTATTGTCGTGACTAATGAGGTTGTATGTATTCACTTTAAAGCTGAGAAACTGCCTTGGGAATCAAAGAGTTCTTTTGTCTATTGGACACTGGTTTGTGTCCGTTAGACTTTTGGGTAACTCCTTTTTGCAGTTAAGGAGTAGCGGCTATAAAATCCCTTTTGGCAAGCCTCCTAAAGAATTTTGTGCTCTGAGATTTCTTTAAGCTTCATTTTCATCTTCCTTCAAAGGATTTCTTCCGACCTCCTCTGTCTTCTCCGCCTGAATTTTTTTCCGACCACTCAACATCCAATCATGTCAAATTTAATCACAAAGTGGTAGGTTTCAGATCTGAGCAGAAAGAAGCTCAAGGCCTTGGAAGAGATCAGGATGCTTTCGGACAAGAATCTGATTAAGTCGAGATTAGCGACCGGAGAGTATTACCCGAGCGAAGAAGAAGGGAAAATCCCTGTTTTCCTCGCTTATATCGAGGACGGGCTCAGATTTCTAGTACACAAGTTCCTTTCGCAGGTTCTTGAGTACTGCGATATCGAACTGATCAACCTAGCCCCCAACTCAATCGTCAATCTTAGCATCTTTATCTACCTCTGCGAGGTGTACCTGGGGATCCGACCAGATCTGAGGGTCCTTAGGTATTTTTACAAGATGGTAAGATCGGGGAAGACGACGGGAACCCTAGGGGAATGCTCGCTACGCCTTCACGACGGGAAGGCCGATGAGTACATCAAGATGTACTCGTAGTCCTCGTGGTCGTCATGGAAGAAAAGCTAGTTCTATATGATGGTCACGAAGGGGAATGACCTTTTCTTCACTGGCAAATTAGCGAGGGAGAAACCCAACCGGGCGCTCAACTCAGAAAGAAGAAATGAAGAGTCGGAAGGTGTGTCAAGCAATTCAAGTCCTCGGCTAGGGGCTTAACCTCTTGGTATGTGGTTAGGGACTTTTCCGCGCGTCAGATTAGTCTCTTAAGGCTCCGATCACGTTCCCTGGTCCGGTACATCGGTCGCGATGAAGCGACCAAGGATACCAAGAAAGGTAAGCTCCTAGAATTCCGTCTAGTATAATTTTGTAGTTGTTTGTTTCTTTAACCATGAAATCTTTTTTTCCCTTGAAGTGCTTTCCCCTGATGAAGTAGAGCGGATCAAAATGATTTATACTGGGAGCCCGATGCCAAGGCTACATTTCTCAACATTTTAGCACTTGTCTCTTTAGAAGAGAAAGTGAAGAGCCTTAAGGTAAATAACAGCTCATTCTTCGCCTTTCATATACTCTCCGGTCAATATATAATTTTGCTCTAATTATATAGGCGATCGGGCTAAGGATGAAAGAACCTGATGCAGAGACTCCGCCATCACTTGTTCCGACCGACTCTGCCTTAGAGATCATCGAAGATGATGATATCCCAAATGCAATAAATCTTTTGATAGGGAGTATATATTTTAGATGGAAAGAATCCATCACCTAATTTAAATTAGCTTTTAAATTAGATGGGAGAAAAGAAAGACATGCAGGTCGAGGCGATGGAGGTCGTAGGCCCTATAGTGGTCGCCCACGACCAAACGGTTGCTACCAAAGCAACTGTCGCAAAAGCCAACGAATCACTGTTTTCGACCACCTGGTCAAATACCTCGATCATCTGGTCGAGGCTATCACTTCCGACCGGAGGTCGGAGGAAGTGAGTGGTTTAACCAACCTTACTGGTTCGGATCTAGTAAAATTGGTGGGGAAGAAGAGGAAGGCAAGAGCTACGGAATATGCTCCTAGGCGTTTCAAGATTAAGATCAAAAAGACGACCATGTATGTATACATGAAAAGAACTTATGAAAGTGCATACTTGTTCATATATTTTGGTTTTCTGAAATTTTGACTTTCCTTTCTTCCATTTTGATAGGTCTTCTGGTGTTCCGGTTGTTTCCAACCAAAACACCCCTCAGGAGAACATCCCTAAGGAGGAAGAGGTCGAGCCAGCCTCCGAGCAGGTGGTAGCCCTGGATGCTTCGGTCTCTGAAACGGCTCCAATCGTACCTGAGGAGACAAGAGTCGAAGAAGTGCCTCAGTAGATTCCGCCTCCTGTTGAGATCGCTCAAGGGGAGAGGAGTTCTTCACCAGTCATAAGGCCTCCTCGTCCCAGTTTTTTCTCCAGCCACCATCGAATTCCTGATAACTAGTTGTTCGAGGAGGCCTGGAAGAGGTGTCGGTCTCCAGCTGAGACCGATCCTACCCTTATCTACTCCCAATGTGCTGACACGACGGTCGAGGTAAGCATCTTCAACCACCCTCTTTGTCTCTTCTTTAAATTTATTAATTTTTGAAAAGAAAATTGCTATCTTTGGTAGCATATGATTGAGAATATTACCGTGGTCGAAGGACCGACCAAGCGAATTTCTAACTTGGAAATTGAGGATTCCGAGTTAAGAAGTAAGCACTCCTTCCTGACTCTTTTTTTCTTCTTGTTACCTCTTTATTACTTCTGAACTCTCCTCTTATCATGATTGATAGAATTGGAGGCAAATAAGAAAGAGATCATGGCAAAAGATGCCAAAATAACAAAGCTTGGAGAAGAAATCCAGGCTAAGGACCGGTCGATCGAATATTTGATGACTAGGTAGAAAGAAGTCCTTGAAATTTATGAGAAGAAAATTCAAGGTAACTGGTCGTAAAGCCTAACTAGTTTGCTATGTATTTTAAGTTTTATACACTTCTTAACTTTGATTTGCTTAAACAGAGCAAAATCAGAAGCTAAAAAGAGTAGAAAGAGCTCTTGAATTTGAGCATGATAAGGAGACAACTCTTGGGCAAACTCTTGATGAACAAGTCAATACTCTTAACAAGATGATTTTTGACATAGAGTTGGGATCAAGTCTGCCTACCTTGAGAGATACTGCGGAGAAGATTAATTATCTTGGCCAACTCCTTGAAGATCTCAGAGGTTTGCTTTTATCTGCTCGGGAAAATCATACCCAGACTTTGAAAGACGCTGTTGTCAATGGAGTCGGCCTTGCTTTGGCAAAGCTGAAGGCTTCCAACCCCTCTGTACATCTCCAAGTTGTTGAAGAAGACTTCAACTGTTCAGAGAATAAAGTTGCCAAGTTGATAAAGGAGATTTTGCCTCTTGGAAACAACGTTGCTGAGAATATAGAGGTCGGATCTCCGTCACGTAGCGACTAGTCTAACAACCCCGGGAAGTAGATGTTTGCAATTGTTTGAATTGTGAAAGTAAAAAAACTTACATTTTATCATCAGTAAAGTTTTAATTTTATCTTTTCACTTTTGCTACTCATATATTTCCTAGCCCCCGACTGCTTGTATTAGTAGAAGAACTTTATCAAGAAGCGATAGACAAAGAATGATAGTAAAAGTTAATACCATAATACAAAGTACGTACTGATTATGTTACTAAAAAAGATCTAAGTAACACTAGAAAATCAACTTGGTCGGAACCAGTGTGTGACTTTGACTAGCTATAGATCTATTTCCATAATCGAAAATATTGTATAATACACTTCATGGTCGAAAGATGTTGCAAGACTTATTTTAATGATAAAGAACCATGCAAAAATGTATGCATAAATAATAAGTGGTCTTATTTATACACATCCAAAACTAGTCATAAAGATTACTTGAGTAAAAGACGTAATAGGCACTTCGCAAAACGTGCTCATGCTCAAGTCCGACCGCAACGAGGATCGAGGAAAAAGGTCGTCACTAGGAAACTCTTTCTAGTGGGCGTGACCACATGCAAAGATGAGAGATTTCGACTAGGAGGTTTTCCGTGTCCCGACCAAAGAGCCAAACAAGAGTAGAAATGAATATTTAAATGTAGAAAGATAGTCTTCAAATTCAAGCATGTAAATAACCATAGTATGTTGTCTATGTTACGCCTCGTACTTATTTTTTTAAGAAAAGAGTGTATGGTCGCCGTGAGAACATTAACTAGGATGGTCACTACTAGGACCCTAATGGCTTGTGATGATCATCTCGAGGCCCAAAAGTAAAAAGAGATCCCACTGAAGGTTATCAAAGGAAATAGATTTTTTCACCGCTTAGACAACAATAGTATGTGACCAGATAATGGATGACAAATATATTAACAACATCACTTATCGGAAAAAAAAAGAAACGAATATGTATTGAAATTGAAATAATGTAAAAAAAATTATACAAAGAACTTACGTAATTGATTAATATTCTAAGAATTTGACAAAACACGCCCGTTTGAAATTGCTAGTTGTACTAAGCCAGGTCGGCTGACTTCGACCACTGTGTAACGACCTTCCTATTTGGGAGAAATTGGTATGACTCTAAATTTTTCTTAGAACCAGATCACCTACAGCTAGACTGCAAGATTGCACCTTACGAATGTGTACCTTCGCATGCCTTGTTGGTAGACCGTCGAATGTATGAGGTATTAGTTTCGTCATTCTTTAAGGAAATTGACGTCGTCGAGTCTTCGTTGTTCTTGATCGTTTTCGTTAAAACAATCGGTTCGAGCGGAACCAATTTTCAGTTCCAGAGGAAGCATGGCTTCAGCACTATAAACTGAAAGGAACGACATTTCACTGGTCTCATGACTGGTCGTGGTTCAAACGGACCATAATACAGAAGGAAGTTTGTGAACCCAAACCCCTTACCGTATTGTTAACTAGTTGGAAACCCGGCGTTTGACTCGTTGCATTAATAAACTATTAGCGCGCTCGACTGCTCTGTTGCTTTGCGGATGAGCGACAAAAGCGAAATGTATTTTGATACCTAAATCTTCGCAGAATACCTAGAAATTTATGCTGGAAAACTGAGTACCATTATCTGTGATTATACGACTGGGTATACCAAATCGCGTGATCACTTTTTTTTGTGGAATCTCTTAGCAGACTCAATTGTTGTTTTAACAACTGACACGACCTCTATCCATTTTGTAAACGTGTCAATCATTACGAAAAGGAATTTGAAGCCCCCGGGTGCCCTTGGGAAAGGTCCCAGAATGTCTAATCCCCAGGTCACAAAAGGCCAAGAAAGATGAATTATTTGCAAAGTTTGTGCTGGCTGATGTACTTGTCGACTATGAAATTGACATTGTACACACTTCGTCACGAGCTCTTTTGCATCATGAAGGACAGTTGGCCAGTGGTATCCTTACATGAAGGCTTTACCGACCAGTGTTCTGTAGGAATGATGTGCTCCACAAACTCCTCCATGAATGTCGGATGGTAACTTAATGCCATCTGTTTGAGATATGCATCTCATCAACACTCCGTGAGATCCTCGTTTGGACAAGATACTTTTGATCAGAGCGTATAATTTGGCCTTTCGAGCTTTACGATCGGACTCTACATCATCTTCAGGAATAATGCCATGTTGAAGATAATTGTAGATCGACGTCATCCAATTTCTACTATAATCGAGCTGTACAACCTGTGGAGTATCCATGTTCACAGGATTGATTTGTATGACCTCTAATGGAACCCCTATGTCCTTGGAAAGTTCGACCACTGAGGGTGAATCGAATTGCTCGAGAAAAACTCTGGGCGGGACGGGTGACCTTGTCGAGGCCATCCGTGCCAACTGGTCTATCAGAAAGTTTTTCTTTCTAGGAATATGTTGGATTTGGAAACCAAACAAGTGCCTTTTGAGTTTCTGTACTTCCGCCAAATAAGGTGACATCTTGGTACTTGAACATTGATACTCTTTTCCGACTTGATTCGCTACTAGTTGAGAATCGCTTTTCACTAGTAATCTGCGAATACCGAGGGCTCTGGCTGCTCGGAGTTCTGCTAGTAAACCTTCATATTCTACCACATTGTTTGTGGCAGGAAAGTTTAACTGAATGGCGTATTTGATGTGTCTCTAGTAGGGAATATCAAGACAACTCCAGCCCCCGAGCCTTTTAACATCAAGGAGCCGTCGAAGTACATTGTCCACTCATCGTGGTATTCGTACCCGGGCCCTTGGGTGGGTTCAGGGTATGTCCATTCGGCAATGAATTTTGTTATTGCCTGGGACTTAATTGGTGTTCGAGAGATGAAGTGGAGATCAAACGCCCCCAAGTTCGACCGCCCATTTTGCTATCGTCCTGAAGATTTCCTATTTTTGAGAACTTGACCAAGGGGATATCCGGTAGGTATGACCACTTTTTGGGCCTGAAAGTAATGCCTTAATTTTTTTTGAAGCCATAAGGAGACCATAGAGCAACATTTGCACCCATGGATATCTTTCGCTTGGTCTATGTAAGACTTCGCTACATAATATACCGGTCGTTGGGCGTTGTCACGTTCTACGACCAGTACACCACTGACTACTTTTGGCGTTGCAGCCACATAAATTAGCAATGTTTCTCCCGATCTAGAGATACTATGATCGGGGCACTCGTAGGGTACCTCTTGAGTTCTTCAAATGCGCCATTTGCTTCTTTAGTCCACTCGAAATTTCATTGTTTTTGAAAAGTTTAAAGAAAGGTAACCATTTTTCACCTAGTCGTGCTATGAAACGACTTAACGCTGCTATATAACCAGTTAGTTTTTGGACTTCCTTCTTTATGATTGGAGGGCGCATCAGGTCGATGGCCGATATTTTTGCCGGATTTGCTTCAACCCCTCTAGCAGAAACTAGGAAACCAATAAACTTTCCAGAAGAAACTCCAAACACACACTTCTCCGGATTCAACTTAAGGTAATGCCTTCTTAAGTTGTTGAAAGTTTCGTGTAGGTCGTAAATGTAGTCACCATCGTTGATACTTTTCACAATCTGCCATTTGTCGGGATCACAGACGAGCGCGCTCGAAACTGGTTGAGAGCGGGGTCTCAACTACATCTTCGAGCGCCATCTCTTTCATAAAACCAGCATACGAGGAAATGTTCTAACGTCTGGTAAGATATGTCAAACTACCTAGTTATTAATAAGTCCATAACTTTATAGTTTCTAAAATTGAAGGAATACGGGTAGGTTACGCTAGATGACAATTCAAAGGGTCTACCATGTGAACCAGGATGCCATGCAAACAAAATATCATAGATTATTTCCACCAGCTGCGCAGTGCAGCGGAAGAAGAGTTGGAGTAGCCGGATCCAATATAGAGCGCGTCGATGTAGTGGTCGTAGTTGATCATCCAGCGTCCACGTCGCCGATCATCTCCTCCAGCAACCAGTCGCGTCCCTTGCGAAGACCGCGGATCCACCTTTAGCGCAACAGAAATCGCAGTAGCACCTCTACGGTATCCACACGTCCATGAATGGAACACCGTGCACCGATATGCTAGCACCAACTCGCACGGTATGGCTCTCGAGAAGATGGTGGCAAGGGTTTTGGTGGAGCAACTCACATTATCTGTCACATCTGTCTCAACAGCCTCATGCATCTCCTTATATAGAGCTCATGACAGATCCTATCCGAACACGTTTGTTCCAACCTGTTAAGTGGGTGACCTATTAGGTTCATGTGTAATCGGTTGTGACTTGAAAACCCTTTTCCGACCACGAGTCGTTAGCGGTTCCTAGCAGAACATAACGATTCCCGGACACATATAAATTATATCGGATGAACCTTAATGCAATATGATCTACGACCAGGTCCTTATAACTTATGACTAGCTTGTATCTCTATACGACCAGTTCATATTTATTCATAACCAGTTTGTAACTCCTTACGACCAGTTTACGACCACTTAGTGATTATGTTCGACCAGTCTACGACCAGCTCGTATCTCCTTATGAATAGTTTGTATCTGTTCGAACTGAGTGACCAGCTCGTGTATTCTCCCTTTGCCTCACGATATTTGATTGAACTCCATGTGAGATAATTTGTCATCAATGGACTATTCAATACTTTCTCGATCAAGTGTCGGAAAACTTCATGTGGTCGACTCTTCTACCACTAGTGGCATGATCATACACTTTCTTTATTCGACCACATCGAGGGGTCTAGAGATATCTCTCCTGTTATGTTAGAAGGGGCAAATATCACATTTGACCAGTCACATTCCTCTGTATGTTTCATAGCATACCCAAAAGTTACCTTTATAACTACCCAGTTACAGAGTAGTGTTTAGCAACCCCAAAGTGCACTATTACATATGTAGAAAACTATGCTGATCTTAGGTCTAAGGATCATACATCATCATTACTTGAGACCAACTGATGACACATAAAATCATAATAATCTCAATAGTATCTCAATGTGGGTCAATCCAACATCATGTTCTCTAATATGTGTTCACATTATTGATTCGATATCCCTATATCCATGATCGGCGAAACATGGTCATCAATCAATACATGTTCTGGTCGATAGAGCCACTAGTGTTCCGACCAATGACATCCGACCAGAGATTCATTTAGAATGACATCATATAAGTTAAAGAGCTTCACCAACAAGTCACATACTTGTTAATCTTTATAACTAATGATTCATTCAAGGAACAGAGTAACATTTATTCTATAACTCATAAACATAGACGTGATATAATCATCTCTATGATTGCATTTAGGGTATATCACCAACAAAAATAACATGATGGCCTCTTACAGCAAACATTGAATACCAAATCTTCCCAAGGCTCCTTCGAAGCAGTCAGGGAGAGGGATATGCTATCCACGACCTTGGGAAACAAGGAGCAACCAGGTCGCACGCGAGGCCTTGGAGTTTATGTACCTTGGAGATAGGGATTCCCACACGACTCTGAGGCGTATAGGAGTAGGAAGAGATCCAAGGTCGAACGCAAGGAACGGTAGAAATAGGAGATTCATGCAGAATTTTGAGGACATATAACATCATTGCAGGAACAAATAAATTAAATTATCAGCCAGTCGCAAGCCCTCCCCGTTACTTTGGCAACCAGTCCCCCTCAACGTCAGAGTAGCTGCGCGTCCACACCACTTTCTGAACATAGCAACGTCCAATTACCTATCGATGATATCCAGGTAATGTACATATCTGGAATGCTCCAAAGATGGACTTGTAGGACGCCTTAACTAATTGTGTATCGTTTTGAGCCTACGCCCTGTAAGCTCCAAGTGAGGCTAGTTGGGTCCATTTCTATTTAGACTGGGCTGGAGATAACGTTTCCATGCTAAGAAGGAACAATGATGCACGTGCCCACCGGTGCAAATACACGCCAAGGTCCGTGGACATAGTACATGACACTTTCATGGCCGCCTACCGGAGAAGCCCCCGAACAAAGATATCATAACACTAGGGGATGTCGTCCACACTTTTGTCCAGTGGCCCAAGAGGGACATCACCCTGGACCCTGCAGTGTCGCGATCTCCACACGATCATGCCTCTCCAAAAGAACCCTCGATGACTCCACCTCAACCTCCGCTTTAGAAGGCGGTCGTATCAGCTCCCGTGGAGACGACACCGAAGAAACAAGAAAAGCGTATCGAAAGGTCGTTGGTCCCAGAAACACTATTACCCCACGTTGGATTGGGTTGCGAGAGTTTGCATGCCTGGCACATACAGAGGACCAATGAGTGGAGGAAAAATCGGCCTACTGGAATCACCGTTAGATACATGGAGAGGCATTTCCTCCACGAGTCGGGTTTCTTCGTCGTGGGTTTCAAAGACTTATTCAAACTATTTAACCTCGCCGCTCTCAACGCCTCACTTTTATTATGTAGGACACTGTAAGTGTGTACAATCAAGTTCTTCATTCATGTAATACCCATAAATGTCATGACTCATTGCTTATATATAGATACATGATGCAAGAAGCCCGGCGATCACGAGAACCAGTGGGTTTCCTCGACCCACAGTTGATCTCTGAGCAATGCATCATCCAAGACGCATACTACATTGATAATTACATAACGACGGATTGCTTGCTCGAGCGGCAAGGACTACATATCGGTGCCCTACAACCGTAGATAAGTGCTTCACTACTTAGGTTTGTCCTTTATATGCACACAAACTTAGGTTTAATAACTATAACTAGATACATGAGTAGGTGGCACTGGATCCCTCTAGTCACTGTACCAAAGTGGAACAAGGTAATATACATTGATTCTCTACTTAAAACAACCATGACTTCACCCTTGTGCAAAAAATACTCGATATGTATGCTCATTTCCTCCATACATAACTATATTGTAGTATTCCTTCGTTTGAAATAGTCGAGGATAACTTTTTGGAATCACGTAGGTCATTCAGCGCCTATGTTACTAGAGGAGGGAGTCGCAAGGAATCAGACGCCACACAGCAACACAGGATGTGATTTCTAGTACCCGCTACAACACAATAATTTTATATCACATTTCATAACAATGACTCTCGAACTGGCTATACCTATATATGTAATTCTATTTTTGCAGTGCCACCAGCAACTACAAGACAACCTATGCACATTCTACTTTTTTCATCAATGCAGGAAATCATGAGTGATATGACGAATGATCTAGAGGTTTGTCAATATCATAATAATTATTTTCTAATTATCAATTTAAATATATATACTTACTATTTTACTCCTCCTAGCGACAGGGCATGACAATTAAATCAGGTATATTCGATCTGAATGAACTCTCAGATGTTTGAGGACTGCTTTCCACCTTTATTATGACGGAGATCATTGACTCGAAAGGAGAGTTTCACTCCGTCGACACCTTTTAATACATGTTTAAATAATTGATTCAATTGTAACTCTAGCGACAATTCATAAATATTCTTTTGTAATTGATTTTGAGTTGTAATTCACTTATATGTGATTTATATGTTTTCTACTTGCTTGTTTTCAGATAGCATGACTAGCATTTTTTGAGGCTAACCAAAAAATAGAAAAATATTTAGGTATAGAAAAACTATCACGCATTTATTTTGTCGTATAAACCGTCTGTGAAGACCTACTTTTCTGCATACTACAACGATAATCGTCTGTGATATGTCGGATATTACAGACAGTTCTTTTTACTAACCGTCTGTGATATATCTCCAATCACATACGGTTGGTACATATAACCGTCTATGATAGACGATGTATCACGGACAGTGTTTGGTCAAAGCCGTCTGTGATAGTAGTAGGCCTTCACAGACAGCTTCTATCAAAACCGTCTGTATTGACATATAAATTCAGACGATTCCAAAATTGTATGGTCCTGCGATGACTTTTTTGTGTAATAGTACAGTAGTCAAGTATGTGAGTTACGGACCTTCTTCGAATCATGGGCGCCGCGGCGATCGAGATCCAACCAATACCATCTCGGCTCGTCGGAGCCCGAAACAATTGCACATGTCCCGGCACGACGGCTCTGGATGGTTAAGTTCGACTTCTAAAGCCCGTTTCAACACGGGAATCTTACAAGAAGCATTCTACTTCGCGTATTCTAGTGCTATCTCACTTGCTCCTTCGGCGTTCTCGTGCATCCCTCCTTAAAACGTTAATGGAAACTTTCGACAAAATTTGGAAAAATAGATCATGAGATGGTTACCATCCTGCAAAAAATCGATGTATACTAGAGGGAAAGGAGAAATTTCATTGAAGAGTGGTAATTTTAGCTCTTTTTTTCATTTTATTTCGGATTTTCATTTCAGCATCCCCCTCTAGTGTAGATCGAATTTAGAAGTTTGGTGGCAGGGTAACAAATTTTTGTTAGCATAGAGTGATTGAAGTTACTAATGCTACAGCCTATAGTGTTCCAGATGTTAGCCGCCAGGGGCATTACCTACCTTTGGATGGATACTTATAGACGATGCAGGATATGTTTAACTGAACTTGAATTACAAATGTTTGCTGTCAGAGAGTAAGCAGAAGCTAGTACCCTATATGCAGGTTTCAGAGAAAAAAGGTAGTAGTACTCTATGGATGCTTAGCCGCCAGGGGCATATTATACTCCTTAGCCGCCAGGGGCATATTATACTTTCGGATTTGCTACATCGGCTAACTGAAAATTCAACCTTGCCATTAAAATCCACGTCGAGATTCGTGCTTCGGTGGCGAGCACAGCTTCATGCCAGTTAGGGTTTATCAAGGCATCAATTGTGGGCTAGCCGCACTTTGCCCACTTGTCTGCAAGCTTTTATGCGGGTTAATGCGACAGCCCAAAAAGCTCTTGTGTGGGCAACGCGGCGCCGCCCATGAAGCCCACAACTTTACAGTTAACTGCTTTGCTCACTAAGACCATAAATCAATTGTCTGTTGACTGTTGTTGTATCAGTATTTCTCAGCTTCATGTATGTGAAAGTGAAACATTCATATTCAACTTCACGTACCTTGTTAGCTGTAGAGCCTGAAGGTGCACGCCACCGGCTGTGCCCAGTACTTGAGCCTCGTCTTCACCTAATTTTTGTATAAGATTGACAAGATCGTTTACATATTTATTTTTGTATGAGATTGACAAGATCATTTACATATTTACTTTGTCAAATCACAAAGCAAGATAAAAGAACAACTAATTAGCAACAAGAAGAGACAAAAACGTGTGCAGTAGTGCGTCTAGTTCGTAGGACACGTCCCCCCCCCCAAACACCAACTTGTCGACGTCGCTAGCCGCCGCCCTGCGAGGAGCGTGATGCAGCTTGTCGATGCCCGGACACTTACATCAATGAAATCATATGAAATCACTGCATATTTTCTCTCCTCTTCTTTACTAGATCTGCGCCCAGCATTAACTTAGGAAAAAAATTAATAAAATTGTGAGCAGATGATGCAAGAGGTAAGGAGAGGAGGCACATTTCTTGGACAGCCGCGACTGCCATTGCTCATTGACACCAAGCGTCAGGAAAGGTGCGACTCTTCCCCGCCACCTCCGGAGAGCCCTACCAGCTTCTCAGCGAGGTCGGCTGCACCCGGCGATAAGCCCTCGCCATCCGCCATGCTGCATTAGATGCTAGGGTTTTGAGAGATGGGAGAATCAAGAAAGAATAGAGATGCTCCCAATGCGTGGCTTCACCAACCTTGCTTCGCACGCCACTTATCTCTAGCCGGCCACAATGCCATTGCCGAATCTGCCACCGCCGCACACCCCTGCTGTTGAAGAGACGAAGACGTCAAGTCAAAGGGGATGAGGATTGGGTAATCACCGAATCGGCTTGTGAAGCTCATGTGACCTCTTAGTTGGCCAAGTGAAGTAGTGGGATATATGGACGTCCCGCAAGCAGTCACTTAATTTTTGAGTTGGCCCACCAGCACCCACGTATTGTTTTATGTGGGGTGGGTTCGCAGATGGCCCACGTCCACTTACACCCCTACTTGCTGGGGGTGGGCAAGGTCGGCAGGGTGATGATGGCGATTGGCAAGTTAGGTGTTGCAAGGGCAACAACAGAAACACCGGCAAAGCCAGTGGCCGGCGGGAGCAAAGAGGTGGAGAGGCAAGTCAAGATTGTGATTGTAACATGCTGGCGCCTGGTGAGCTTAATGAAGAAGCAAGTTAGGTTTGCAATGGCAACAGTGATATCTAATACCGTCGAACAAACTGCAAGCGAGGGGTTGGTTGAACCAGTAAATCTGCCCCCTCTGCAAACAATCACAGGAAATAGCCTTGCACCTTTTCTACGCGTGTAGATACTCTATACCAATTTGGAATTCGATGGCTAATTGGTTGGGTTGGACACCTCTTAAGCCATGCCATGGGGCAGATAGCTGGAACATTGGAGATTGGTGGACAAAGATTAATAGTATGGGAGGACTCTAAAGAAGTGCGATGACCACAGTGATCATCCTAACCACCTTGAAAATTTGAAAGGAACGTACGTAATAACATAATCTTCCATAATAGATCAACCACTCCTGCGGATTAGTTGCAAGGATGAAGGAAAAAGATAGAGTTTGGACCCTCGCGGGCGCTAAGTGTTTCGAGCATTTCACACCGTGTAATCAATCATCACTTTTAAATTTGTCCATTTTTATGCCTCCTTCTGCATTAATGTAATAGGCTGGAGATTTCTCATGCATATTCTTAATAAAGAAAAGAAAGAGAAAGAGATCTCATACGGTTAGTGATGAGTACACGGCGGCCCGATCTTCCGATATGTTCGATTTGTTTCGTCGTGAGGACATTGACGCTTTGAGACTTCCGACCCGCAGATCTTCACCTCGCAATTCGCTACACCCGTACGACTGTCGTTATCAACCACGCCGACGCAATCGACCACCACGAGGGTTATGGTTCCCGCAAGCAATCAAGCAACTCACAAGAACAAGATAGATGCAATCAAATATATTGTGAATTTGGATGAAGTTCACAAAGTGGGGTTTCTCAAACCGTGAACGCGAAACCGCAGCGCGAATAATCTAAGAAAAACCCATCTCTAAACTATGACGGCCATCGATATATATAGGGGGCGTGAGGAGGTCAACCTAGGGTTGTGCGGCCGTGGAACGAGGCGTACATAACCTGGACTCCGACCTCGTCACGCTTACAAAGTCCTATTAGATCCAAAACGGTGACGCATCATCTTATGTCGCGTATCTCTGGTCAAAGATCTGGTCGTAGGACCGGTCCTGGGGTTGTCTAGAGGAGTCCATGCTATCTCTGGTCGTAGATTGTGTCCAACGAGTCCAACTGGTTGTAGGCCTTCTTAAAGTGGCCGTAGACCCTGCGGAGCTGGTCGTAGACCTTCTTGAACTAGTCGCAGTCCTAGATTCCTAAGTACAAGTAAATTATCTCTATTAGGCAGCATCATAGAGTTCTCAAATAATACACTCAGCCTAGAAACAAATTTACCTGATAAATTAAGTGACGTGTATGGACTCTTGTAATTGGAATAGTAAGCATAGCAAATATAGTTGTATCCATAGGGGTCAAGCCCTGCATCTAGATTAGGTGAGATTTGATTTAGCGGTGGAAATTTTGATTGATTATGTTTTGGGGAAAGTCAGCTGGCTGACCGATGAAACGATTCATTGTACTTCGGGATGCACCCTTTTTAAAACTCCGTTCATCACCTCAAGCGCACGCAAGACAAACCAGTGTCAGATGGAGGCACCAGCGGCCGATTCCTCCGGCGGCGACAGGTACAGGTCTCACCTGGCCGGCGAGGGCGAGAAGAACACCGCGTGGCGGCACGGCGCGCCGCCCACGTACGACGCCGTGAACCGCCTCTTCGAGGCCGAGAGGACACAGGTTCGATCCTTTCGTCGATCTCTTTAGAATTTAGATGCACGTACGCGCGTTTTAAAATATGGCGATCCATTTCATTTCTGTACAAGCGCAGGAGTGGCCGAAGGGCTCGCTGGAGGAGACGGTCCAGAACGCGATCAAGACGTGGGAGATGGAGCTGTCGCACAAGGCCCGCCTTGGGGACTTCAAGTCGGTGAGCCCCGGGCTGTTCAGGCTATCCGTGAACGGCGGCCGGCCTCTGACTGGGGAGGAGACGCTGGCTGTGGGCAGCTACAACGCGCTGCTCGCGGGGCCGATCCTGCCGGACGCCGGTGCGTACGACGCCGCGGCCGAGACGTTCGAGTCCTCGCACGAGCTGTTCCGCGCCGCGTTCCCGCGCGGGTTCGCGGGGAGGTGGTCAGGTGTACTCCGGCCCGCCCGTGATCGCGTTCAAGTTCCGGCACTGGGGCCACATGGAGGGGCCGTACAAGGGCCACGCCCCCACCGGCGACAAGGTCGAGTTCTACGGCGTCGCCGTCCTCAAGGTGCGACATACCAATCCATACCATATATCACAATGCATCTGTGTAGATTTACCACAGTTACGTGTAGGTTCGTACGTGTAAGCAATTAATCCACAGTTGAGACTTGAGATCACGTGTCGGTAAGAAAAGATCGCCTCCTCCCTAATCCCTATCAATCAATCAATTAAAACCAGGCCTGATCTTATCTCCTCGCCTGTAAAGATCACGTAGCAAGTAAGGATTAACTCGCTCAATTAATACTGTACGTAGTCAGTAGGGAACAAAAAAACGGTCAGTTAACTGGATTTACTGGTGGTAGCTGGGAAAAAAAACTGACCAATTTTTTCGGGTTTACAATATCAAATTAAAATTTTTGAATTTTAACTGATTTTTAAGCAAATTCAAACGAGTTTCGTCCGAATTTTTTTCGACAAATTCGGTATGATTTTTTCCGGCCTTTCCCGGGTTTTGGATCCCCGTCACCCTCACCACTGTTATAATTGGACTATTCGCTGTAAGCCTGTAACCGATCACTGACCGTGGGCCGGCGCAGGTGGATGAGCAGCTGCGGGCAGAGGACGTGGAGGTGTTCTACGATCCAGGCGAGCTTCTGGGTGGCCTTCTCAAGGGTCCCACGGTGCCGTCCGAGGCGGAAGTCGCGCTCGCCGAGAGGCTCAGCGAAGCGGCTACCGTGTCGGCATCCGGTTCTGACCCTCAACCGCAGGCTTGCCCCTTCCTCGGCTCGGGGAGGCAAGAGTGATCGCGCGTCGAGTGAGACTTGTCGAATAAAGCGTGGCCAATCAGGGTCGCGCTGTACCACCGTCGTCTCGCAATCGAAAGAGATTTGGAGATCTTCCAGTTCATCGTGTAATGGTAATGGGTGTTAAGTGCTTGTGCTTTTGATTGGAAGGCGTCGCCTCACCGGAATTGATTAATTGATAGATCTTTATGGAAAAGATTGCTTGTGGATTTGTTTGGATAGGGATGGATTAGAATTTATTCTTTCGAATTGGAAGTGATTTTAATTTAAATTCCAAGTTAATTTAAAAAGATTAAGTCGAATAACAATGTATCTGGGAAAAAAGAAGAGGAAATGCAAATAAATTTTGTATTGTTGTTTCAGCGACGTTCTCAAGCCAGATGATTCGATAGGATTTGACAGTTGGTTGCGTCGTTATACAGGGAAGAACGGGAGAAAAAAAATCCCTGCTTGTTACACTAGGCACAGTATGATGTTCGCTCAGTACAACCGGGACCGGTAAAATAGACCCAGATTAAACTTGAAGGTGAAAAATATCTTAAGTCTGAACTCTCACCTCCCAGAACGGTCAACTTCTCTTAAGAAAAAAATCAGGCCACGTTTGTTAGGCTTATAATAGAATTGCATCAACCAGTTCTCCGGAACACTGAACTTGATTCGTCGCACTTAAATACTCGAAAGTGGTAAGACTAGGTTGGGATGATGCGCGAGAGCATCGGGTTCTGTCATTTGTCGACGTTCAGCACTCGCAAGCACTCTCACGCTAGGTTTTTTCTCCACCTCTTGCGGCTGCAACGATGGCCTCGAGTCGACGTTCAGCATCGGCGGCGGCCTCCTGGCGGGCACGTGCTACGGCGGCATCGATGAGCGCCTGTACCCGGCGCTCTTCGGCCTCGGCGGCCGCGGCCTCCTGCTGTTCGTGCTCGATGGAGAGGCTGGCCATGGGAGCGACGACAGCAAGGTTTAGAGTTTGCGGAAGAGTGCTATCGTAGGAGCGGGATGCTCTGATACCATGAAAATGTGAAGTATACAAAACAATCACGTAATAGATTTGTATTGCAGCCACCGGTATGCATATATAGTACAGGGAATCGGCTAGAGAAGGTAAGCTACAATCAGTTAGGATAGCTAAGCCAAAAGGAGGGAGGAAGGCTAGCCTGGAACATGAGAGAGCCCATAATATTGTTGGTGGTACGAATTATAATCTCGGCTTTGCCATTTTGTTGAGATGTGTATGGACACGACATGCGGAGTACAATGCCGTGGGTGAGAAAGAAATAGCGAGAGGAGGAGTTGTCAAACTCGCGTCCATTGTCACATTGAATACTCTTAATGGAGACGCCAAACTGAGTGTGAGCATAAGAGATGAAATGAGAGAGGTAAGTAAAGGTGTCGGACTTGAGGCGCATGGGAAAAGTCCAGAGAAAATGCGAGCAGTCATTCAGAATAACAAGATAATATTTGTAACTGGACATACTGGCAATAGGAGAGGTCCAAAGATCGCAATGTATTAAATCAAAATTATGACGAGTTGTAGAGGAAGAAGTGCTGAATGGGGAGCGTACAGGGCTACCAAGCTGACACGCATGACATAAATGGTCATATGGAGCTTTATTGCATGGGAGAGCGCTAGAACGAATAAGCTTGGAAAGCGCTTCATGGCCAATGTGCCCGAGGCGTTGATGCCATAGTGTAGGGGAGGAAACGGTGACCAAAGCATGTGGATGTGCGCCGAGCTGACGGAAAGGATAAAGGTCACCGGAACTATTGCACCTGGTGATCACACTCTTGGTACGAAGATCCTTTACAGAAAAACCATAAGGATCAAACTCAATAGAACAATTATTATCAATTGTAAACTGGCGGACAGAAATAAGATTCTTAATGATCTGAGGAGTAACAAGGATATTACATAGCAAGAGAGGACCATGGGCAGTAGGGAATGACAGGGAGCCAGTGGAGGTAACAGGCAGCATTGACCCATTACCGACAATAATAGATGGAGTAGAGGGAGAAGAAGGATGAGAGGTGGAAAGAATACTGACATCAGCAGCCATATGTGAAGAAGCGCTGGAATCTATGTACCAATCAGTGGATGAAGGTGGTGGCGTAAGCGTCATCGTACTGAACGCACTTGCAAGCTGCTGCTGGTCCCAAGAGGTGGTGCCTGGGTCACCGATATCGGTGCCGCCACCGGTGCCCCAAGATCTACCAAGGGGCCGGCGCGTAATCTTGAACACCGGCGAGTGACGAGTAGCCGCCGCATGGAGCACTGGCGCGGGGAAGGGCCGCAGAGGTTGAGGCCAAGGACACCGGCGGCGCGGCTTGAATGGGCCACACCGACGATCCCCGCCCAAGGGTTAAAGAAGGACGGGAGGCCCATGCTGGTAGGAGCAGCAGGGGGCCGCCGCGCCCAGCACCAGGGGCCGGGGCGTCGGTGTTGTTGCCGCTAGTGCCGCCATTGCCGCGACCACGGCGACGGTTGCGGCCATTGGAACGTCCGGACCTGTTGTTCCCCGAATTGCTGGAAACACCGGTGTT
This sequence comes from Hsuehochloa calcarea, assembly GCA_036346395.1. NCBI lineage: Eukaryota > Viridiplantae > Streptophyta > Magnoliopsida > Poales > Poaceae > Hsuehochloa > Hsuehochloa calcarea. The sequence continues at coordinate 60,546,453 of CM070594.1, read as the reverse complement.
GCCATGACCGATGCTGCTACCGCTGGATGCCGTGTTGCGGGAGGCCGACTGACCAACAACGAGGAACGCGGAGGAAGAGGTGGCCGGCTTGGACTTGGTGAGCTCCTCAAGTAGTAGATGAGAACGAGTTTCCATAAACGTCAGGAAAGGTCGTTGCATCTTGAGAATCGACACCATGTGAGCGAACTTTTCATTGAGACCGCGGAGGACGGTCAAAACAAGCGTCCAATCGGAGATGGGTTCGCCGAGATCGCCAAGACCATCAGCCATGCTTTTGAGCTTGCGGCAATAATTAGAAATTAACATGTCACCTTGGACGAAGTTGCGGAACTCCGCCTCCATGTATAGGGCACGAGACTCCTTGTTGTCGAGGAATTGATGCTCGAGGTTGGTCCAGACGACCCGGGCGGTGGTGAGAGGGGTCATGACGAGCTCGAGGAGGTCCGCAGCAATCGTGTCATAGAGCCAAGACAAGACCATGCAATCCATGCGTGTCCACTCCGGTTGATCACTAGGATTAGCATCGGAGAGGACGTGATCTGTCAAGCCGTATTTGCTGAGCGTGAGGAGGAAAAGGCTGCACCACTTGCCATAGTTGTTGGAGTTGAGGTCAAGTGTGACCAGGATGAGTGCCTTGATATTCAAGACGCCAACAGCCTGAGCGTGAAGGGTGTCGACGTTGCAGCTAGGTGGAGGAGCAGTCGCATGGGGAAGAAGTGGAAGATTGGCGCCTAGAGGCGTCTGCTGGCGCTCGGCAGCGATCGCAGCGAGCGCATCCGTGCGCACGCAATCGAGAACGGCTGCAACGATGGCCTCGAGTCGACGTTCAGCATCGGCGGCGGCCTCCTGGCGGGCACGTGCTACGGCGGCATCGATGAGCGCCTGTACCCGGCGCTCTTCGGCCTCGGCGGCCGCGGCCTCCTGCTGTTCGTGCTCGATGGAGAGGCCGGCCATGGGAGCGACACAGCAAGGTTTAGAGTTTGCGGGAGCGTGCTATCCTAGGAGTGGGATGCTCTGATACCATGAAATCGTGAAGTATACGAAACAATCACGTAATAGATTTGTATTGCAGCCACCGGTATACATATATAGTACAGGGAATCGGCTAGAGAAGGTAAGCTACAATAATCAGTTAGGATAGCTAAGCCAAAAGATAGAAGTAGATCTCCTGACGGGTGGCGCATACTGGGAGTCCTGTGCGTATACGTGATCAGCGCGTGTACGTGACCTGCGCGCACACGGGACAGCTGTATGGTCCTGTTCGTTGCATGCATCTAAACGTATACAGCCTGGCTATCAGCGAGCAATTTATCTATTTTTGGAGAGGAGATTGGGGTCCCAGCCAGTGAGGATGCCCCCCTGGTGCCGTCCGCCTCAATGAATTCCATGGCCGAAAGGTGGCGAGGGCGAAAAGAGGCGACTTTTGGGGGGAAAATCGAGTTTAGTTTAGTTTAGTTTCTCGTATGCTAGAGATGGAGGGATTGGCTAGAAGAAGGGTGTCGAGCACCGCCACACATTTATCCGAGTCGCCAAGACCACGGACATTCCTGGGGGTAATACTGATGGAACAATTAGCGATCATATAAACATAGGTTGCACCAAAAGAATCTAGAGGGGAGGGAGGCAGCAAGATACAACACGAAGGAGGCAACGGGAAGAAGCAGCAAAAGGGAGAACAAAAGACCAAACTGGAGCACCTAGGCTGTGATCAAAATGTGGCACACATCACACTCCCAGAAGCACAGACCACTATGAAGACCCATCATTCGTGAAGTAGTAGCTCTGCTTGCAGACGACCCAAGGCGGGCGGAGGCAGCCTACTATAGAACGCAACGTCCAGGATGGCCTCGGTTGACGTGATAGCTGGGCAGTCCTTAGCCAGGAGTCTGTGCTTGAACGCAACCTTCTTCATGGCAGCCGAACAAGTGGCTAGCTGCTTGTTGGATCCGGATTTTGTAAATCCAAATCCTCTGTGAAATCTCTCGCTTATTTCCTGATCGAGAGATAAGACTTCACAAGACATTCTTTGAATCAAACCATACATGACGTAAAATCATTGCATTCATTAATTTACACATCGAGTTTACATAGACCGCTTCGGCCGGTTTTTTACAATAAGGGCGAATGCAGCCAAATGAGTACATTACAAAAGATAGCGAAGCAATAACGGAAGCAAAAGGGTGAGGGCACATCTTACCGCAGTAAGTGATCGGGAACCCGTGTACACCGATATTATCCGAAATCCCGGACAATATAGGAGGTACACAAGAACCGACGGAGTCACTAGATGAGGTGAGACTAGAACAACTAAAGACCGAACTACGCTCAATGTCCTCCGGTCCTCGACTTACGGATCCTCGTAGTAGTCGTAGTCTTCGTGTCTTCCTACTCGAGGAGTTGGGAAAGAGCGAGGATGAGCACAACTACCGTGCTCATGAGCCCACACAACAGTGCAATAATATACATGCAAGGTGTAACAAGGTTGGCTCGGGTTCTTTTATTTGCAGAAGCAAGATTTGTAAATACAGATATTAGAAAATTTCTATCACTTAGCATTTTAACCAAATTGCATTTTTAAAGAGATTAATTGTGCAAGAAGTAATAACAATGCAGAGGTTGCCTCCATCTAAACTCGCCTCATGCTTCATTTGATTGGAGCTACCTCCATACTTTAACCACAATCGGATACGACGATCCGTGAAAAGTCAAATCTCAGTGCCCGACCTGGTTTTTATACCACCCACAAAGGTTTTTGAAATAGAACTAACTCAAGTTACGCTCCCATGTCCGCTTTTGACCGTAGGCGTGCTTAAAACAGCTTTGACTCTGCAGAGGTTATACACTTTACCCACAAGAGACAATCATTCTCGTACCCCACATGATTCCGTAGTCATGTAGTTGAGTGATCGCACAAGAACCTTTCAATCTACTTCGCTCTTTCCATCATTCACCCATATGGGGTTGCGCCCATAAGTTGTGCGGATGTTCACCACTACGACGAGCGAGTCGGCGACCTCACCCTCTGTCCCTTCCCTACCATGCCTCGCACCGCCTCCTCCACCAAAGGAGATGACTTTCGTGGTTCGATAAATTTACTAAGCCAAGTTGCATTTTGCGGACTTGTGGTTGTACTTGTTTTACACGGAGGTCATGACAAGATTAAGTCCTTAATCCACCTGCATTTGTTCATACCACATACCATCGCTCTCGTGTCTGATTTCAAGACTCCACCATTCTCTCCATCCGCCTGATGTAGTATTAGCAAGTTTTAGGGTTTTGGAGAAGTATAAAATAAATTATCCAACCAAATTACTATTCTCCTCAATGACCCCCAAAACATTTGTCATGATTAAAGGATGATGATTTGGGGTAGAAATACCCCGGTACTTAAACAAGTCTAGCATGGCGTTTAAGTACGACCTATAACTAGTAGGTTACCAGATATTTACTAGGGTGACAAGGATTTTGGGAGTTCAAGTATCAAGGAAACGGTATAATAATTATTTAATCAACAATTAGACATTTAACTATCTTAGGGTGTTTGACATATATTTGCATAGAAATTAGAGCATGCAATTTGATATTTTAAACGAATATAATTTGAATAAAATGTAGGATCAGTATGATCAAAGTGTTGACTCGCCTGTGGTAAAGGTAGAAGGATCTAGGTATTCTTGAGCTGGTCCAAAGTGGAGGTCTCCCGCTTCTTCGAACCCTACTCGGACGCACGTACCGGAAAAGACATAACAACAAAAGAGAGCAAATAAATACAAATCACCAAGCAAATAAACTCCAACTTGAACAGGACTAGTTCCATTAGCAAGATCTTAATTTTAGAAAATTTTAGGAAAAAGATTCATAATTTTTGGAGCTATAATGAGTGAGTTATGGATTTTTGAAGTTTTAAACAGGATTTACAATAGAAAAGAAAACAGAGAAAGCCGGTTTAACTGGAGGCGACACGTGTCCAAGGCATGCGGGCGCCGGCAGCGCAAGATCGTGGCGTGGGCGAAGGCCAACACGCTGCCAGCCGTCCACGGCGCACCGGTCTTCAAAGACAATGACTAGGGCCCACACGCCGGCCTCAGATTTTGAAAATTGGTTAAACCGAGTGCTTAACTGCGCGATGGGCCCACAAGTCACGGGACTATGCAGGCTTAGCGCTAATTAACCGGTGATTAAACCTTTAAGCGCACAGATGGTGCCATCGGTTTTCGTCCGACAACGGACGGAGGAAGAGCCGGCGCGCGGCTCGTCGCCGGGCGGAGGGAGGCGGCGGCGCCGGGTTGCCTAAAATGGGTTCTCCTCGGAGGCGGTCCCGGTGACGATGGCGGCGGCGCCGAGTTGGCCGAGCGCGGCGCGACCATGGGAGGCGGCGGCGGGAGCTCGGCGGAGGCGGAGAAGGCGATCGGCGCGCACTTCAGAGAAGTGGGGAGCACGGCGTCGCGAGGTCCTCAAGCTCACCCGCCAACAATGGCGGCGGAGATGGTCGGGAGGGAGATCGGCGGCAAGGAAGGGTCGGTCGGAGGGGAAGGAGAAGGAGTAGTCCGGCGCTGTGGTGGTCCAGAGGCGATGAGGGTAGAGGGAGCTTCTGGGTGGCAACGGCGCACGGTGACGGGGGTGGCGGCGAGGCGGATTCGGCCGAACCGGGGAGCTTCGGGCGCACGGAAAAATCAAGGGCGCGCTTACCTGGGAGCAAGGGGGTGGAGCAGGGAGGTGAAGGGGGCTCCTCTAGGGCTTTTATAGGCGGCGGAAAAGGGGCAAGGGAGAAGGGCCGGCGGCGCGGAGTCCCGAGGAGCTTCGGATGGGCTCTCGCAGCGCACAGAGGAGCAGTGGAGCGAGGGCATGGGCGCGGATGGTGGTGGCAGGATGGCGGTGCTGCTGAGCCGGGCGGCGCTGGGCCGGCCACATGGGAGGTGACGGAGCAGGGCCAGCACCGCACGGGAGAGAGGGAACGGAGGGAGAGGTCATGGCTGGGCCACCAGGGAAGAAGAAAGGTTGGGCCGAAGCCAGAGGGAGGGGTGGCGGGCCGGCTGAGGGAGGGACGGGCTGAGCCCAAGGGGAAAAGGGGGAATGGCTAAAATGGGTTAAGGCCCCAAAACCGAAAAAGGGAGCTACAAGTTTGAATTTGAAATTTTGAAAACACGGAAAGATTTGAAACACAAATCCGAGCTTAACAAGAAGTTTGAAATCCTTCGAAAATATTACAAATTGAAATTACGACTTGAAAATAGGGGTTAAATAGTAAACACTATTCATTAACCGAAAAACGGGGTGTTACACTGCTCCTTGTGTTTCCTCAGGTTGATCGCGTGGGCGACCATGTCCTGAAAAGTTGAGAGACCATGTGAGAGGTCCTCCACTCTGAGTAATGAGTATTTGACAAGTGTGTTGATTAGATTGAGAGTTGAGGTTTTCGGTTTGGACTGTTTCTGGGCTGAGTCAGGGAAATCGGAACTACCGCTGTGTATGGAGCGGAAGTTCCGATTAATCGGAACTACCGGTGTTGGAAAAAGGAACTTCCGATTTACCTGGGTTTTGGTTTCGGCTGAAGGAAATCGGAACTTCCGCACAAGGGGTAGCGGAGTGTCCGATAATTCTGACATTAAGTGTTCTCTGAGATATCAAATCGGAATTAAATATCTGGGAAGTCGGTTGTTCCGGATATCGGAAGTACCGCTGTGTTGGACGCGGAACTTCCGATATTCCTGACAAGTGCGGATGTTCCGGAAATCGGAACTTCCGCTGTGGTAAGTGCGGAACTTCCGATTGTGTCCAGAACTGTGTAGAGAAGATGATTTTGTGATTTTGATCTTGTATGAGTTTGAGTCTTATACAAATGTTGATGCTATGATATTGTGCAATGCTATGTGATGTGTTTTTTGTCTGTGTTGATCGCAGGCATCAAGATGGAGTCGTGGCAGACACGTGGACCGACTAGGCGCAGGAGGCGTTGAGGTCGAACGGTCGGGATGTGTCAAGACGGCGTGAATCTTGAAGCGGTTATGCAGTCGTGGCACAACAAGGTGTACGGAGGCTTCCGTATGGTGCGTAAGGGCGAAGGGTCTTTTCAAAGCGCAAAAGTGGAGGCGGTTCCGCTCGGTGTAGCGTGCTTAATGGGTTGGAGGCCCATTAGCAGAGGCTATAAATAGGGAGAACCCGGAGTTAGGGTTAGACCTTTTGATAGAAAATTAGGTTAGCTCTAGAAAAGGGTGTGTGTTGCCTTTTTGAGAGGTTGTTGAGTTGAGAGAGAATGAATCAAAATCTTGTAATCATTCCTCTCAGATTTCTTTGAAATCTTTTGATTTCTATTAATGAATCTCGAGGTTTTGATTACTTGCTTATGCCTTTCTCTATTCTCTTTTCGCTCATGTTGAATGTTTAGGGTTTTGATGTATCTTTTGATTCGTCTTATGAAACAAAGATGAAACTTGATATCTAGAGTCGCTTTGCTATTACTAATGCATCCTCAAAGTTTCATGAGCTAAGAATCGAGAATCTCTCTTATTGTGAGTTTTGGTCTTTCTTGCCCCTTCTTCAAGAAATCCGCTTTTGGCTTGATCTTTAAATCTTTGTTTGCATTCTTCTCCATGAGGTCAAGATGTTGTTTAGGATGATGTCCTGTGAAACTTGACCCGAGAAGATCATTCAAGATTTAGGATTTGATTTTAGGAAAAACCCGAGCGATCGTTTTCGTCGGGACAATCGGAACTTCCGATTGACCACGGCGAACTATCATGCAGCGGAACTTCCAGATCAACCCCGAACTTCCGAGTGCGGAACTATCACGTAGAATCGAACTTCCGATTTCTGAAGCGATACCGAAATTTCTTTTCGCTTCTCGATTTTGCTTCACTCTTCTTGAGATATCCAGAGGACTTTGTAGGTCTTATTTAATTACAGAAAGGGGAGTTATTAATTTTAAAGCACCATTCACCCCCTCTCTGCCATTTCGTCCTTCAATTGGTATCGAGCCTGTTAGCTCTTCTTGATAGATCTTAACCGGCCGGTTGAGCCATGGCAATGGACAAGTATTCCACCAAGCCTCCGGTGTTTGATGGTCCGATTACCCTTCCGAAGAGCCGAATGGAAACTTACATCCGTGCTCGGGGTATGCCATCCGGAGAAAGGTGAAGGTTAGATTTGTTGCTCTCGCCGATGAGAACATCAATGCCGGAAATATGGCCGATGTTGAGGCAAATGCTAAGGCAAGGAACATAATCATTCGTGGTTTAAGCGTATGAGTTTGATCGTATTTCTCATTTGATTTCGCTATGACATCCGGGTGACCTCGATGCATACCATGAGGGCACCACTCGATTAAGACGGTTCGACAAGACCAGCCAAGCGTGAATACAATGAAATTTGAGATGCTTGTCGGTGAATCTCTTGACGAGTGCTTTTCTGCGTTTTCACAAGATTTTGAGCAACCTCCGAGCGGTCGGTCTTACATACCCGACTCGGATAACGCCGATGATGCTTTCGACTTGATCTTCGTGTTTGGGAGATGAAAGTGACTACCATCAAAGATAGCACGACCTCTCGACCGACTCTTGATGCGCTTTACTCGCCTCAAGACTCACGAGATTGACATTGTCTCTCAAGGTCAAGTCAAAGTCGATGGCTTTAGTCACCGATCCTACTTCGGATCTTCTTCTCGAGTCGACACGGGTTCTCCCTAGTTTGCTCTCGTGACATAACCGATGATCGCTAGAGCAATTTTGAGGATGAACAGCTAGCCCTCCTAGCTCGGAAGTTTTCTCATGCTTATAAGAGGAGGAGGGATGGTAAAAGAGGAGGTCCTGTGATTTGTTTCGAGTGTGGTGGCCCCAACCACATCCGAGAAAACTGTCCCAAGCTTGGGAAGGGCAAAGGTGACTATGGCGGTCCAAGCAAGAACGACTACATCGACAAGAACCGCAACACGAAGCCCTCAAAGACTGATCAAGGCAAGAAGAAGTTCCGCAACTTTGGGAAGGCAAAGAAGTTGCTCCATCGCTGGCCTCACCGCCTCGACGAAACCGGACACCACGAGGTGGAGGGGTGGAGGACGATGATGGGAAGGACGATCATGATCCCAAGGACGACGGCAACTTCTCCTAAGATGTGCTTCATGGCCCTCGGGCGAATCGAGCGACAAATGAACTCTGACTCAGATGAGGTTAGTCCCACTTATGACCAGCTTAATGATGCTTTTCTTAAGCTAGGTAGATTCCATGCTAAGTCTAGGGCTAAGTGTGCTGGGTTGGAGAAGGAAGTAGCTAGACTATCACGGGAGCTTACTTTACTTACATCTGCTCCCTCCCGTGATGAATGTGACACATGCTGTGCTTTGATTGATGATATGGAAAAATTAAGGACCTTACATGATAGTGTGTCCTCTGAACTTGACATGATTAAGGTAGAGAACATTAGCCTTCTTGCTGAATTAGAGATGAGTAGGGTAGCACCTCTTTCATCCACTACCGATGAGGCTATCGCTTGCACCTCATGTGAGGTTAAGGACAATTCGCTTAGAGGTCTTTATACCATGTTGCTTGATCTGCCTGAAACTTGTGAAAATTGTAATAAACTCAAGATGAACCTAAAACGGGCAGATCACAAAATTGCTGAATTTCAAGCTACGCTACTAGAGCCTATTGTTTCTTGTTTAAACTGGCCCTAAGTTAATCAAATTAGAATCAGATCTCAAGCAGCTTTCAAGAAATGATTGATCACAAGAATAAATTGGCTCAAGATGCTTCTAAGGACCTTGTTAGCTCACCTTGCAATCATTGTAATAAACTAAAATGTGATTTGGTTGCATTGGATGAAAAATGTGTGAAGCTAACTAAGGACCTTCTAGAGACACAATCATCTCGCTTGTATTGTGTGTGATGGGAAGAAGTCTAAGGGTTTGGTAGAGACGCCTAGTAACGTGAACCAATCGCTAGCAAGAGGGACTGTCCCTCAAAGTCTACCAGTGCGTGCACAAGCCAATCTTTCCTCTGTTGTTGGTTCTTCTTCCGCTCCCTTACCTTCTCGCTGTCCCTTCTTCCCCTCGCTCTTCTTGCACCTCTCTTTTCGGAGTGTCGATCTTATGAACACTCTCGAGAGGTTTGTAGGAGGCAAGAAGAAGCTCAATCTCATTCTAGACAAATCTAAAATTTGCAGATTTAATCGTGGTCTAGGATATGATATCCGGAGGATATGAGGAAGCATCCACCGCCGTGCTCAAAACCATAGCACTGTGTGATCAAAACTAAGCCCGGGATCGAGAAAGTAAATTTTAAGTCACGGGTTTTGTTCAAAGGATTTCGACAAAGAAGGTGATTCCACTGCAGCCGGCCTCTCGTAAGGCGAAGTATCATTGCACCTTCCGTCGTAAAGATGGACATTTAGTTGATCATTGCTTCAGCGCGCCAAGATCGCACAGAGACCGTGTTGAGTCTCTTAGGCACATTCTGTGGTCACCCGCATCTTGAGTGCACCTAAGACCAACACGAGGTCTAGATTTGTTCCATCCGATGATTTTGGGCAAGATCGAGGACTTGGTTTTTCCGAAGTTTTCGAGTTTCGTCCTCATGCTCCCTTTGGTCGTAATCTCCGCCGCCCCGAGGGTAGATCTCGTTTTCCTTTCGAGATAGCTACCGCGCGAGATCAACATGTTATCGCACTTCGACTCGCTCTTTCATAGCAATTGGATCCAAAGAACAGTCGAGATCTTTTGACTTGTTGAGTGACAGAGCGAGGGTAGATAGAGGTCGGTCTTGCTTGACTACTTCATCTGCTCGCCGTGTTACTCAAGATTGGGTGCCAAAATCACCGCTGATTCACCCCAAGATCGAGACTTTACTCTGCTTGACTCGTGGTCGCGGGCCGGGAGGGAAAGGTCCGGATTGTAGACTCGGTTGTTCACGCCATATGACCGTGAGTCTCGTTGGTTTTCTTCCTAGCCCGCGCCTGTGTGATGAGACGATCACCTTCGAGATGCTTCATTTGGGCGCGTCATCGCTAAAGGTACCGTGAGCATTAATGATTCTTTTATTTTAAAAGATGTTGCCTTAGTAAGTAAGCTGCAGATAATCGCTTTCGCCTCTCACCTACCGATGACGGTTTCGAGGTGAGCTTTAAGAAAACAATTGCAAAATTCTTGATTCTTCTGTAGTCTAGTTTATGGATTTCTCGATATGGGAGGATCTTTCGTGCTGATTTTTCCGGATCTTCCGTGATCCTCTCCGATGTTTAATTGCTTCAATCCGTGATTTGACTTTCTCGCATAGGAGACTTGGTCATATAGGATTTGATCATCCGACCCGAGTTAGCGCCACGATCTCATTCGTGGTTTGCCAAACTCAAAATGGTCAAGGATCTTGTTTGTGCTCCTTGCCGCACGGCAAAATGGTTGCCGCTTCACATCCTCCATTCTAAAGGACTATGACAGATGCACTGTGTCAATCGCCCATATGGACACAAGAGGACCACTAGAGTGCGATCGATGAGGAGGGAAGTGGTACGTGCCTTGTCGTGGTCGATGACTTCTCGAGGTATTCTTGGGTGTTTTTCTTAGCCTCAAGGATGAGACGCTTACTCTTTTCGTGGTCTTTTAGTAGGCTTTCTGTTGAGCTCCTGTGCATTACGAGCAATTCGACCGATAATGGCACCGAGTTCAAGAATTCCTACTTTGAGAGTTTTTGTGGTGAGACAGTGTAGAGCACCGCCTGCTCCATACGCCCCCAACAAAATGGCGTTGTGGAGAGGAAGAACCGCACCTTGGTCGAGATGGCTGATGATGCTTGATGAGTACTCTACACCTAGGAAGTTTTGGGTGAGGCAATTGCTACGCTTGTCATGTTTCTAACAGAGTTTTTCTTCTGCACTCTTGCATCGCACTTCTTATGAGTTGAGATATGGGCGAAAACCCAGGCCTCGCATTTTCGTGTGTTTGGTTGCAAGTGTTTTATTCTCAAGTCCGGGAACCTAGATAAGTTCGAGTCACGATCTTGTGATGGGATCTTTCCGGTTACTCGACTTCTTCTCGTGCCTATAGAGTCCGAATCTGCGAGTCTAGTAAGTTGTTAGAGACTCAGTGAGGTGACCTTCGATGAGGCCACCAGGGACTAGGCCTCGATATCTCGTGTTCTTTAGAGCGATGCGAGTCCATCTTTGTGGACGAAGAGGAAGACTGAGATGATGGTTGTATACCCGATCCAGCTTCTTCCTCCTCCTCTTGAGGTGCCTTCTTCCACCGCACCTCGAGGAGATCACCTTACCTTCGCTTTCCAAGCTAGTGGCCTGCTCCTATCTCATCCGATCATGAGGTAGAGGCCACTTCTTCATCTCACCTCGACCTCCAAGACACATTCAAAAGGACCATCCTTGAGAGCAGATAATTGAGATCTCTTTGAGCGAGTCACTGTTCAAAAACTGGCATGTCTCTATTCTGTCTCCATTCTGCCTTTGTTGCCTCGTTTGAGCCCAAAGACGTTTGTCATGCTCTTTCTGATGAGTCATGGACTAACGCCATGCACGAGGAATTGGAAAACTTTGAAAGGAACAAGGTCTGGTCCCTTGTTGAGCCCTCAAGGTCACAATATCATTGGGACCAAATGGGTGTTCAAGAACAAGCAAAGTGAAGATGGGTTAGTCATTCAAACAAGGCTAGCCGGTAGCTCGTGGTTACTCTCAAGTTGAGGGTCTAGATTTCGAAGAGACCTTTGCCCCTGTAGCTAGACTTGAAGCCATTAGAATCCTGCTTGCCTTTGCAGCTTCTAAGGGTTTCAAGCTTTACCAGATGGATGTCAAGAGTGCCTTCCTCAATGGCCTTATTGAGGAAGAAGTCTATGTTAGACAGCCTCCAGGTTTCGAGAACCCCAAATACCCTAACCATGTCTACAGGCTTTCCAAAGCTTTGTATGGACTCAAGCAGCTCCCTGAGCTTGGTATGAAAGGCTTAAGTCCTATCTCACGAGCCATGGTTTTGAGATGGGTAAAATTGACAAAACCTTGTTCATTCGCCGCCTTGGCACCGATCTTCCGCTCGTCCTGATCTATGTGGATGACATTATCTTTGGCGGCTCCTCGCATGCTCGCTTTCCAGCCCCGATGTCATGAGCTCTGAGTTTGAAATGAGCATGATGGGCGAGTTGAGTTTCTTCCTTGGCTTCCAAATCAAACAGACTCGAGAGGTACCTTTCTTCATCAAGGCAAATACACTCGAGACCTCCTGCTGCTTCGACATGAATGATGGAAAGCCAAGATCAACTCCAATGGCATCTACAAACGCTCGATCCGTATGAAGACGGCGAACCTGTTGACCAAAAGGATTTCAGAGCATGATTGGCTCTCTCTTGTACCTCACGGCCTCGAGACCGGACATACACTTTTCTCGTGTGTCTTTGTGCTCGGTTTCGAGCTTCTCCTCGCAGATCTCACCGTCAAAGCGGTGAAGCGCATCTTCGGTACCTTCGAGCTACCATTGACTATGGCATCCGGTACTCTCCTCTTCTTGTCTATCTCTTAGAGCTTTCTCCGATGCGACTTTGTCGGTCAGAGGATAGATAGGAAGAGCACTTCCGCACTTGCCAATTCATTGGCACTTCTCTCGCCTCCTGGTCGCCGAGGAAGCAATCCGTGTTGCGCACCCACTGCAGAGGCCGAGTACGTTGTCGCAGCCGATGTCGTAGTCAAGTGCTTTGATGGTCTCGACCTGCAGGATTTCGGCTATCTATCGATGCGCTCCACTCTTCTCGTGATAACACGTCTGCGATTTGCATTGCCAAGAACCCAAAGCAACATTCTCGACCAAGCATATTGATATCGATATCACTTTCTTAGAGACCATGTAGAGAAGGGTGACATTGTGCTCCAGCCAGGGAGAGTGAGCACCGCTTGGTGATATCTTCACTAAGCCTCCGGATAGCTCTCGGTTTCAAATCTGGGGAGAGCTTAGTGGTTTGTCCTTACGGATCACGTGAGGGGGAGCGCTGTGCTACTATCAGATTATATTATATTATATTATACGCTTACTCCTTTTCTCGTTTCATTTCTTTTAATATTTTGGGTCAAGTCCTTCCAAAGATAGGTTAGAGTGGTTCTCTTGCCAAATTGCTTTGATTGCTACTTCTTGTCTTGTGCTTCTAGGATGTCGCTTATTAGATGTCTCTTCCTCTCTAAGTAGAGCTTATCACTTCTTATAGGTTCTAGCAGGGTCGGGCCACCCTTGGGTAGACAGGGGCAGTGTTTGCTCCTTAGTGTATGTGTTGATCACCGATAGTCCTAGAATCATATGGGGTAGATAAGAATCATTCTGAGCGATAGTTTTCTATATCTTTTCTATGCTCTAAAGGACCGCTTTTCTGCTTTACTTATCGATTCTCGCTTTTGTTCCTTTGGTTCGGGGAGTTATTCTTGGTTATTCCATACTCTTAATTTTGTCATAACTCAACTCAATTAAAAGATGCATCTCATTCAAGGGAATCGATTTTGTGTATTTCATCAAGCATTGCATGATAATCAAATGGAGCCTTGTTTATTATCCCTTATGATCTGCTTTCACTATTTTACATCTTGCCATGATTTATGCTAAACCGCTAGATCTATCATGACTTTTTATGTGTAGTTTAGTCTTTGCCATGCTAAGGTATTTAAAAATGCTAAACTTGAATTAAAATCTTGTCATGATAGCTCTTGAGACTAGTCCGTTGAAACTATCCTTTTATGATTTTCGCCATGTCAAGTAGGTCGAGTTGAGTCCTGAATCTCTTTTGAACTTTTGAGTAAGCTATGTCGCTTGTTAAGAAACATGACTTATCTCTAATCACCGGTCTAAAAACTTCAAAAGCAAAATGATCTCTTTGTGCGAAAAACCGATCTCACCAAATCTTTCTCATGAGACGGCTTGCCATTGCACTAGGCATGAACTCGGGGGAGCCTTGATGACCTAAGATCACCTCCTTAAGTCTGTTGTTTGGAGTGGTCGATAAGGCTTGGGATCTAGCACATGGCTATAAAAAATTGGTTGAAGCTCAGAGGCGCTTGTGGATGGCACCTAGTCCAGAGCTTGCTTTATCGAGATAAAACCTTAAAGAGCCTTAAAATAAAAAGTCTTCTAAAAAGAAAATGTGCTAAAATTGCTTATCATCAAAGAGACCAAGTTCGATAAAATGAGTCCTCTTCAACTGGTAGCACTCTAAATGCTCATTATGAGTCTTCTTGGTTCAACTTAGATTATTTGACATGGCTTGCATCATCCTTGGATATCTTTAGCTAGATTTCAATCTTGACTTATTTGACTGCTAAAGAATGGATCATTAATCGATTATGGACTTTCTGTCTTAGCTCTTCTATACATCGATTGTCATGATCTTGATAGCATTCTTCCGTGTTATGGCTTGGTGTAATACTCTAATAGTCATTTTGGATAATCTACATGGCTCCTAATGCTTAAAATGAACATCATATAGTCTTTTCCTCCCTTTTCTACATATTGATGATTTTATTGCCAAAGGGGAGAATGTGTGAGAAAAAAGCCTTCTCAAGAAAAGCCTTGAGTTTTGTGCGAAAATTGCTCTTTCATCTCATCTCAAGTCTTTTCTTTTGTCAACTTGGTCTTGAGCTTAATTCTCTTATTTAGACCTTGGTTGACTGGAATCTCAAACTCATCTTATGCTTTTTTCTGTATTGTCAATATACTCATCAAGGGGAGATTGAGAGACCATGTGAGAGGTCCTCCACTGAGTGATGAGTATTTGACAAGTGTGTTGATTAGATTGAGAGTTGAGGTTTTCGGTTTGGGTGCTTCTTACGAAGTCAGTCGAAATCGGAACTACCGTGTATGGAGCGGAAGTTCCGATTAATCTAACTCACCGTGTTGGAAAAAGGAACTTCCGATTTACCTGGGTTTTGGTTTCGGCTGAAGGAAATCGGAACTTCCGCACAAGGGGTAGCGGAGTGTCCGATAATTCTGACATTAAGTGTTCTCTGAGATATCAAATCGGAATTAAATATCTGGGAAGTCGGTTGTTCCGGATATCGGAAGTACCACTGTGTTGGACGCGGAACTTCCGATATTCCTGACAAGTGCGGATGTTCCGGAAATCGGAACTTCCGCTGTGGTAAGTGCGGAACTTCCGATTGTGTCCAGAACTGTGCAGAGAAGATGATTTTGTGATTTTGATCTTGTATGAGTTTGAGTCTTATACAAATGTTGATGCTATGATATTGTGCAATGCTATGTGATGTGTTTTTTTGTCTGTGTTGACTGCAGGGCATCAAGATGGAGTCGTGGCGAGACACGTGGACCGGACTAGGCGCAGGAGGCGTTGAGGTCAGAACGGTCGGGATGTGTCGAAGACGGCGTGAATCTTGAAGCGGTTGCGAGTCGTGCACAACAAGGTGTACGGAGGCTTCGGAAGGTGCGCAAAGGCGAAGGGTCTTTTCGCAAAGCGGCAAAAGTGGAGGCGGTTCCGCTTCGGTGTAGCAGCTTAATGGGTTGGAGGCCCATTAGCAGAGGCTATAAATAGGGAGAACCTCGGAGTTAGGGTTAGACCTTTTGATAGAAAATTAGGTTAGCTCTAGAAAAGGGTGTGTGTTGCCTTTTGAGAGGTTGTTGAGTTGAGAGAGAATGAATCGAAAATCTTGTAATCATTCCTCTGATTTCCTTTGAAATCTTTTGATTTCTATTAATGAATCTCGAGGTTTTGATTACTTGCTTATGCCTTTCTCTATTCTCTTTCTCGCTCATGTTGAATGTTTAGGGTTTTGATGTATCTTTTGATTCGTCTTATGAAACAAAGATGAAACTTGATATCTAGAGTCGTTTTGCTATTACTAATGCATCCTCAAAGTTTCATGAGCTAAGAATATGAGAATCTCTCTTATTGTGAGTTTTGGTCTTTCTTGCCCTTCTTCAAGAAACTGCTTTTGGCTTGATCTTTAAATCTTTGTTTGCGATTCTTCCCATGAGGTCAAGATGTTGTTTAGGATGATGTCCTGTGAAACTTGACCGAGAAGATCATTCAAGATTTAGGATTTGGATTTTTAGGAAAACCCGAGCGCGATCGTTTTTCGTCGTGACAATCGGAACTTCCGATTGACCACGGCGAACTATCATGAGCGGAACTTCCGCATCAACTCGAACTTCCGGTCGTGCGGAACTATCACGGTAGAATCGAACTTCCGATTTCTACTGAGCGATCCAAATTTCGCTTTTCGTTCTCTGATTTTGCTTCACTCGTCTTGAGATATCCAGAGGACTTTGTAGGTCTTATTTAATTACAGCAAAGGGGAGTTATTAATTTTAAAGCACCATTCACCCCCCCTCTGTTGCCATTTCGGTCCTTCAAAAGTAGTCAGCTCCTTGTCCGCGAGCCGTGCGCTACATCGTGCCATGAAAAGGGTCTTCTGGTGCAGCCACTATCACTCAGCTCGGGAGCCACATCAAGGGATCATGGCATGGTGTGAGTGTCATACCTCGGCAGAGCGAGGGGGCGCGGTGACTGGAGACGGAGGTACGTGGAGTGGGGAGGTGATTGTCAAGAGCGAGGGGGCAGGCAAAGGTTGCCAGTGGGCGCCTTGATCATAGCCAGGGAAGTGGTTGTCATGCTGAGGGGCGTAGCCAAACCCATCATCTTGGCGTAGTGGCGGCGAAGGTGGGAGGGGGTTAGGGCGGGTAGCGGGGGATGTAGTGACCGAAAGCAAAAAAGGAGTTAGCAGAGGACAATATCAGGGCAACATCGAGGTAAGCAATGCAACCCAAGCCGTCAGCATTATGAACCCACAGGTCATATGGCACATCGATGCCATGAGCTACCTGGATGAGGAGACGGAGAGACGAGAGTAGTCTTCCGCAGAGATGCAAAGGGGATCAATTTCAATCACATTTTTTTATGGAGGAGAAAGCATAGTGGATGTGATCTAGGAACCAATGCTCAAGGGGGAAAATCAGTGACAATGAGCTCGGTCAGGCAGTCGATCTCATGGAAGAAGCAGATGTCTGATTCTTCATGTCGTTCTAGGGTTACCCTATGACCAATGGCCTCTAGAGGAGTTGGGTGGGTAATTGTTGTTTCCCTATCAGTAGGGGAGGTGAATGTTGAAACAAACCCAAGATGAATCAACCGATTGGAGAAACCCTCGGTTGGTAATCACGAACCACGGCGAAGCACACGTAAATAAAGATCTTTGGGTCTTTGCAAAGGATGCAAATGCTTGCTTTCCTTGATTGCTCTTCTTTTCTCTCAATGTCTTTACATGGTGCTATGCCCATCTTTTATACACTGCTATCACGACTGATACTCGGACTCGGAAGCAAAAAAACTAAACGGACTCAAAGATTACCTAACAATCACTCCCTATTTTTTGTATACTTACTTATATTTCGTGTGCTGCCAATTGGACTCAACTTCAATATGGCTCCCACACACTCGGCCGAAGACGGTGGCATAACACGAACACATCTTGGTCTCTACCAGTTGGACTCGTCTTCAACTTGGCTCACACTTACTTGTCCGAAGATGGCGACACAACTCGAACACATCTTGGACTCTTACTCATTGAGCCAGTCGATCTCAACTACGACTTACGCCCCAACTCGTACTCAACTAAGGACAGTCGGTCTCAACTACGACTTGCCCAACTCGTACTCGGTACATCAAGTTGGTCACAACTTCAACTTGAATAACACACAGACTCGACTCAGGACGACGAACACATCTTCTCGATGTCCCGGACTTAACACTACTTACTTGACTCAGGACGACGAACACATCTTCTCGATGTCCCGGACTTAACACTACTTACTTGACTCAGGACGACGAACACATCTTTTCAACGTCCCGGACTCGACTCGGCATCATAGTAGTGTTAGTTCATCATCGCTGAGAGCTTCAGCAAGAAGTGTCCAAAATTCTGATAATTATAACATCTCACCTTTGTCTTGTCAAATTTTCAATTCTTGCGGCCTCGGCTACCACCACCGTTAGAGCCGCCAGAAAAACTCTCACCTTTGCCTTTCGATAATCGGGCCTCCCACTCGGCGCGAGTTAATAGTAGGTGCTCATCTTCACTGTTGTCAGATCCTCGGATCCGTTCCTCGTGCGCCTTCAAGCGGCCGATTACCTCCTCAACCGTCATCACCTTGAGGTCGCCAAATTGCTTAATGGCGGAGACGATTTGCAAAAACTTTCCAGAGACTGCCCGAAGGAACTTTCTCACAATATAGCTCTCTTCCATCTTGTCCCCCAAAACTCGGATCTAATTGACAATCGTCGTCAACCTCGTGGCGAAGTCGTCGATCGACTCCGTCTCTTTCATGCGCATCCCCTCGAACTCACTCTTGAGAGTCTGTACTCGCGCTTCCTTGACACGATCGTCACCAAGATGAATCACCTTCAACGTTTTCCACGCAGCTTTAGTCGTCTCCTTTTCGATCAGTAAGAAGAGCGTTTCCTCAGAGATGCCTCCATAGATAGCCGCCAAGGCCATTTGATCCTTGCCCACATCGACGTTGTCGTCCTCAATCGCATCCCACACTCCCTGAGCACGCATGTATACCTTCATCTTGATTGCCCATACTGCATAATTACTCTTCGTGAGCATCGGATAATGCAATGAGACAGCGGAACTGTCCTTCACCATCACACCCGACATCGCCTCGTCTCCGGTGAAACCACTTCCCGAAGAGCGCGACATGATCTTAGGCATACACAGATCAAGAACTCAGGCTCTGATACCAATTGTTGAAATAAACCCAAGATGAATCAACCGATTGGAAAAACTCTCAGTTGGTAATCACGAACCACGGCGAAGCACACGTAAATAAAGATCTTTGGGTGCTGCAAAGGATGCAGCGTTTCTGTTTTCCTTGATTGCTCTTCTTTTCTCTCAATGTCTTTACATGGTGCTATGCCCATCTTTTATACACTGCTATCACGACTGATACTCGGACTCGGAAGCAAAAAAAACTAAAAGGACTCAAAGATTACCTAACAGTGAAGTGGATGAGCATGGCTCCGTAGGAGGAAGGCAGCTATTGGAAATGGAGCCAGGGGAGGAGAGTGCGCAAAGAACGTTGGATGGTGAGAGAGGGTCACGACAACTGGGACATGACAAAGCATAGGCAAATGCGCTGCATGGGATATATCCACCCCAAGCATGAAAACTTCCCTGTAGTTAGGATATATCGGGTCTAGAATGGGACCAATTGGCTCCACAAAGAACAAAGGGGGGTTCGGGGCAGAGGGGTGGCGGTGGCGGTGGTGGGGGTGGGGAACGAGATGGAGTGATGTATAGCAAAGATGAGCTAGGGGTTTGGCAGAGTGAGGTGACGTGTGAAATCAGAGAAGTCTGTGGAAGTGTAAAATAGGGGGTGGGTTGGAGGTGGAGGAAGGAGTATCAACAGTAAGGAGGAGACCTGCGGCCTGGTGGGCAACCGACGAAGAAGGCGAAGCGGGTGTGGGTGGGGGTGGGGTGGCAGGAGAGGAGGTGGGGAGGTGCGAGGAGAGTACGGTGAGAAGGTGGTGTTGGCTCCCAGGGCACAGGCGGAGGGGAAGGGGGTAGTGGGGCATGGATGGTGCGACGGTGATGAGCGTGGAGGCAAATGCGACTAGGAGGTGGGGAGCAGGCGGGGCATAGGGATAGGAGAGAGGAGGGGAGGGGAGGCGGTAGCTGTAGTGGCCACAACCTTTGCAATGGACATGGTCATGGCAATGCGCCACCTGGTGATCCGACAAAAGGCATCGGAAGCAGTGAGGAGCCAAGGAGGGAGAAGAAGGGGGAAGCGTCTGAGTGGAGGTAGGCTGCGTCCTTAAGGGGCGGTTGAGTGAGTAACGCAGGCGGGGGCGGGTGAGTGAGTAAAGCGGAGCGATAAGAACGAGAATTGTTTGCTGAGAAGGGGTAAAAGTGTCGGCTTGAGCAAGAGGCTCGGGGGTGGGAGACATGTTTTGGCATAAAGAGGGCGAGGTAGGTGGGCGAGGGGGAGCATGGGTTAAAGATCTGACTTTGGACGTTCGAGCTAAGTTATTTAATAAGGGAGCAAGCTCCGTCCGAGGCAGTGGAAAAATCAATTTGACAAGTGAATGGTCGATCTTGCAGCCTGGCATTCTTCTCCCGGATCCTCGCGAGGATGGAGTGAGCAGGGGAGTTAGAGACAGGCCTATCGCTACTAGGGATTTAAGAAGCACGACAGAGGGAGTCTTGTCTGATAAATTAGGCCGCTCGGTCTTGTCCACTTGAATTAGGCCAGCAGGAAGCTTGATCGTGGGGTACTTGAGGTAAAGTAATCCTGTGGCTGGCCCACTTGCTGGGACTGGTGCGGGGCACCATAGTTTTTTTTCCAAAGGTGGCCAGTCATTGATGGCGGTTGAACAACCAAATTTTGAACCACGGCGGCCGCGCCATGGAAGCGCAGCTCATACTTGCCCAGGCTATGCCTGTCATTGGTGAGAATAATATTTGTCACATTTTTATTCACAACTCGGTATGGAAGATGCCATTAGCGGGGGAGTTAATAATGAACCTATCCGGGGAGGATGTGAACCAGAAGTTGAGGCAGTTCATGATGAATAAACAGTTAAACTTGGCAGAGATGGAGGGAGGGGTAATCCAAATCGAGACAGGAGTTGGAGGGGATAGGATTGAAGGGGGTTAGTGTTACCATGGAGTAGAAGTTGGAGAGGACATAGTTCTAGAAGCGAGCGCCTGGTCAGCCGACACCGTGCTCCTGCTTGAGGCCCACCAGGCCACTCACACACCATGGGTTGCACACCAGGCCAAGGTCCGCAAGTGCTCGCTCAGGAGAGCCCGAGGAAACCACCGGCTTGCTATGTGGGAAAGAGTGGTGGGTGGTGGGTTGTGGTAGACTCCGGCGAGCCAGTGTCGCGAGAGGGGACATGGGATGGCTCTTCAATCAAGCTTGGAACACTACCCTCCCCAACTCCATCATGTCCTCCCTCGTCCGCTCCATATCCTATCATGTCCCCTTCGTATGTTCACCACCTCTAAGATCCTGAAGAATCTAGACCTGTTATTATGAGTTAATGAAGTATTTTGGTGATTAATGATAAATCTATATGTGAGATTAACACTTTCATTACTGTGTAGTCTTATTTGGATAAAAAGGTAAAAATCATGGAGATATGCACTCGATATCATATTCTTATATCTTGGTGCATTCATCGGATCCAAAATATAAGTTGAACTCCACTAAAAGGTTAACTTGAATATGTGCATATGTTCTTATTACATATTTGTGTATGCACATATTTAGGGGAAGTTTACTCTATATTTTATGGTTTCATTAGTATTGATTCATATTTCTTTATCCACATATATTACAGATCTCTATTTTGAAACATATCCTTGAGTATATAAAACTTGTGTAGTTCATATATACTCATATTTATCTACATTCAATTATTTGCAATTGAAGTGGTTATCATCAATTACCAAAGAGGGAAAGATTGAAGTATCTTGTCCCACCATTATAAGTTAATGGTATGTTATGATAATTAATGATAATTATATTATGAAACTAACTTTTTTCATGAATTGAATAAATAGGTTATGTTTCATGATGATGGAGAGTTTGGATGACGTCATGAGTTGATCGTCACCGAGTCAAGACTCGGGATGAAGAAAATTATCATGTATTGATGATGTTCAAGTCAAGATTCCAAAGTATAGAAGATCATCATGTATTGATGATATTGAAGTCAAGAGCTCAAAGTAAAGGAGATCATCATGTGTTGATGATTATCAAAATTAAGAACACATACTTGAAGTAAAGATGTGTGTCATCAAGTTTCAAAAAGATGCTTAAGGCAAAGGTATGACTAGCTAGGGCTAACGATGTGTTCCTAGTATTTTACCGATCTTGGTGTTTAGTTGAAGACCAGATTGCTAGTATAGGTTACCGTACAATTAAGAGGGCTCTTGACTAGTAGCTTGAGTTAGTCATGTGTTGATAGCTCATTGTGCTTGATCTAGTTCATCTATGCATGGTGCTATTGTTTGTGAATGTGTTTTGTAAATGGTTGAAGCTCATGCACCATAATCTTTGTAGCATGAGACTATAATTTGCAAATGTGTTTTGCAAATGGTTGAAGTCCATGCAATTACTCCTTGTGGCATGTTGTCGATATTTATGAATGTGTTTTGAAAATTGTTGGACCGAATAGGCGACTAGAGGGGGGGTGAATAGGAGCACGCTCACTAATTCACAAATTATGAATTCAGCATAATTTCACTCCAATAGCTATGAGGAAGCTATGAAGATCAATATAGCAGTACAGCGGAAGACTAGTATTGAATTCAATTTAATCCCCTAAGCAATATGACAAAAACATCAAATATCAAAGCAATACAATGTCTTGTGGTCGACCTCTCGGCACAGGCAGTCGGACCGATTTCCTGGCGGTCGGACCGCTATTATACCGGCGGTCAGACCGCTGCCAAATCGGTCGGACCGGTGATGATGGGCGGTCGACCGGCGCTCGAACCGATCAAACAAGTAAAACAACCCGATGTGAAGTTGCAATTAGGTCTAACTTTTGATTCTCAACTCCAAACTTCACGAAACTTTGCACACACCTTCTCTATGATATTAAGGACATATTCCAATCGAATATAATGATAATTCTTGGATAGATCCTGAACAGTTGTCAATTGAGTAACAGATGGTCTAAAACCGGGTAAGAACGAAAACTTGATCCTAATGCTTGTTCGTGAGTGATTGATGATCAAGATGATCCTAGATAGGTTCACACGAATCACAGCAAGCTAATTCACGTGAAAGAGTCAATCAAAAACTCGTGGATCAAAGAAAGCCCTAAAAACACGAAATTGAAAGTAAGAACGAAAAGAGACTTATCTCAAGCAAACCTTGCGTAGATTAAATTCGTGATTGATGCTGGATTACACCCACTCCATCAAGGAACAGTGGTCAATCTAAGATCATGAAAATCACCTCAAACTATCAAGAGTCCTAGCCTCCACCTCAACTCCCTTAAGCTAATTAGGGTTTTGAAACATAAAGAGCGAGAGAGACGGTGCAGCCACCACCTCCTCCTATTTATAGTGGAGGCCTAGAACTCCTAGGGTTTGACTCTATTGGGCTCCCGTTAAGGCCCACTAACAAACGGGTCACACACGCACGCTTCGCAAAGCGTCGTCTTTAACCTTTTGACCAAAATAGCTTCACCTAGCGCCATCTTGCGCCTCAGATTTGCTAATAGATCACCCTTGTCCATCTTGCGTCACGCTTGAGTCATTGACCTCACCCAGTATCGTCGATCGTTCTGTACCTCAACTCTCCAAGTCTAGTCCCGGTCATCCTCGCCGTTGACCATCGTTGACCACCAAGCAACCTGCACAACCATAGACAAGCAAACACAAATTCGGGAACAAGTTCTTCACAACTTGACCCATGTTAGTCAAAATATGCATCATGCAATACATATGCCATGATACCAATGAACTTGACCTAACAAAGCAACATCATCACGAAGTTGGCTAACGTTCAAGTGGAATCGGTCCGACCGCTCCCTCGTGAGCGGTCGGATCGCCTCCGCCGGTCGGACCGCTCCCCGTGGTGGTCGGACCGCCACTGCGGACTTAGCCAATTTCAAGCCCTGAAATTCCGAAACCTTCTGGAAACTTAAAACGAATAGAACTTTTGCTTGGAGGCTCCAAAAATTATGAGACCAAGTGCATTAGGATCCCCTCACTTTCCTACATACTCTATTTTTGGCGCAGCACATTCTGACCATTTGTGGTCACCGCCGGTCCGACCGCCGCACATGGCCTGTCCGACCGATTTGGGACCGGTCGGACCGCCATGCTATGGCCGGTCGGACCGCCCCTGTCCAGAAAGCCTGAACTTTGTCTAAAACCCTGTGAAACGATAAACCATAAATGCCATTGCCAATTGTCACATCATCCTAAGATCTGGAGCATATCCCCATGATATCCACAAAAATAGTCAAGGCTCATGCATAATCCTTGTAGTATGTGACTTTAGTTTGCAAATATATTTTGCAAATTGTTTAAGTCCATGTACCTTATTCCTTGTGGCGTTGATTCTAAAAGTTGGCAAATGTGTTTTGCAATTCGTTGAGAATCTTGACTTTAACCCTTGTTTGCATCGCCCATCAATTAGCAAATGTGTTTCGCAATTGAGTTTGTTTTGAAAACCAACTTTGCATTTATCAGGATAATCGGTAGTACCGAAGTTGTGTTGGTGGTACTACCGCACCGCAGTATGACCGGCAAAGTGGTGTAGTACTACCGCAACCCGATCGAACTGAGGTTTAGTTGGCAGTATGTGTTTTCCAGATAGACACCTTTTGAGTGTGTTTTTCTCTCCTGGAAAGCGGTAATACCAGGGTTCATTTGGCGGAACTATCGCATCGCGGTACGACTGCATATCTTGAGCGGAACTACCGCACAACAGAAGTTCCAAAAAATAGTTGGCGGTACGTGTTTTCTAGTAAGGACCGGTTTTGGACCTCAAAAGGAAGCGGTAGTACTGCCCTTGTATTTCGGAACTATCGGCAAGCGGAACTACCACATGTTCAATGGCGGTAGTACCGAGCCTCATTTGCAACGGCTATTACAGAGGCTTTGTTATAGCCATTACTGTGTCAGTGGAAGTGCGGTAATACTGGCCGATGAACGGTGGTACTACTGTTCGTATTGATTTTTTTTATAATCTTTTCTTCAATGGCTAGTTTTTGCATGTGGGCTATAAATACTCACCTTGGTCGGTTGTGGGGAAGCAAGCTGGTGCTATTACCCATTCCTTGAGCAAAGAGCAAACCCTCTACACTCTTATGTGCATGTGTTCTACCTAGTGAGCTTAGAGAGAAAACCTTAAGTGCATGTGTTGCATTAGGTGGTGGATTGTGTATCCACTTGAGTTTAGACACTTGATTTGTTCAAATGGGCATCTTTGACTTTTTACTCTTGGTGTTTACCGAAACCTAGAAGGCTAGGAGAAGTTACGTTGGTGATCTTCTCAAAGAAGGTTGTGAGAAGGCCCGAGCGGTTGTGAGTGGTTTGGTGCTCGCCATCTCTGGAGTGAAGGAAGAGTAACCCTGAGTGAATCGAGGTGTTGGTTCATGTTGGAGCCGGTCCAAGTGGTTGAACTTACCTCGGAGGTATTGGCTTAATTAGTGGAGCCAGTCCAATTAGTTTGGGCTTACCTCAACGTGGATTAAGGGAGACTGGCAAGTCTTCGAACACCACGGTAAAACATCATCATGTCATCATGTTTTGTTTCTCTTGTGCTTTACTATATTGTAATTTACATTCATAGAATTAAATTGCTTACTTGTATTTGTATGATTGCTATAATTATCAATAGTTTTATTTTGTTAGTGCACTTAGTAAAGACTAGTTTATTTGGACTTTAATTGTGCAAAACTGTATTGTTATTAGCTTCCGCATTAGAAATCGGTTTTACTCAAAGAAGTTTTTAAAACCGCCTATTCACCCCTCTCTAGTCGGCCTCCTCGATCTTTCAGATCCCCAAAATCAATCTCTTCTGGTTCGAGAATGCTTGGCTCCTTAACCATTCGTTCCTCCCTTCAGTTCTCCATGTCTGGTCATCGCCCGCTACCTCTACCGATCCCACCGGTGCTCTTAATGCCAACCTAAAGGTAACCCGCCGCTACACCAAGGTTTGGAAAAACACTCCCACCACACTCCTTTCCTTGAACATGATTGCAAATTTGTCATCAACATTGTTGACTCCCTGAAAGAGACCCACACTCCCTCCCCCGCAGAATCATGCCTTCGCAGCCTAATCCAAGCTGCCTTTGCGACCTCCCTAGTCCCAAGGCCATGTACTAGAAGCAGTGGGGTAAGGTCAAGGGGATGCAACAAGGCGACGAAAACACCAAGTTCTTCCATGCCCATCCCTCCCAGAGGATGCGCTGCAACAACCTACGCACCCTCGACATGGGAGGAGTACAAGTGCTACAACAAGAAACCACCACTCTGCACGTCTTCTTTGTTGGTTCGCTGGGCACTAGGGGTGAAAACGGATCGGATACGGGCGGATAATGGCTCTGCCATATTTGTTTTAATATTTTTCAGATCCGGATACTAATACGAATACTCTGGATACGAATACGAATATGAATAATATCGAATACGAATACGGAGCGAATACGAATTGAAACAAATACGGTCACATATATTTTTCAAAACATGAAAACCCCTTAAATTGTATGCAAAAAATTAACGAAAACATATAATTAGTTTATTTGATGCAAACATTCATGAATTGTTTATATTTGCAGCAACCACACATAACATTGGCACTACCAAGCTGCATTAACTAGTTCAACACAAACATAACACTTAGTTTACCATATTTAGCTCATAAGTCATAACTCACAAAGTCACAAGTCATCACACATTCACACTTAGTTCATCGCATACATAAAACTTAGTTCACACTAACATTGATCAGGCTAGAGGGTTAATCTATACACAAATAAGTGTAACATCCCAAAGTATGTTACCAAAAATAAAATTAATAAAGTTATTATTTTATTAGATTTTTTGAGATTTAAAAGAGTTTTATTGTTTAAAAAGAAATAATAATAAAATAAATTCAATTATTTAATTTCCTAGTTTTCAATGTCAAAAATAAATTTTATTGAGATTTTTGGCATTTTATTGGATTTAAAGTGAAAATGAAAAAATAATTAATTTCTTGATTTTTTTTGGATTTTAAAAAGGTTTTTCCTATTTTTTAGAAATTTAAAATAATTTTTGTGCAAAAATAAAAACTAACTTTAACTTGGAATTAATTTTATTAAGTTCAAAATATTTCAAGGAATTTTTGTGATTTTTTTCTAGAATTTTTCAACGCTATTTGCTATTTTCTAAAAGGTTATTTGATTTGTTGTATTTTCTAAAATTTGGAAATTAATTAAAATCTCATTTTCTCTTTTGGGCTAAAATCCTCTTCTTTTGGGCTGAAATCCGGACTTGATCTTATCCGGATAATCCGTATTAAATATCCGTATCCATGGGATAGCATGCTTCTGTATTCGTTTAGTTTAGACAAAAAAAAATTCAAATTCGTTTCTGATCCGAAAATTATCCGAGAAAAATCCGATCTGAGACAATCTGAATCCGTTTCCATCCGAATCGGTCGAAAACTATCTGATCCGTTTTCATCCCTACTGAGCACCACCACTCCATGCGCTTTGGTAGTTCACTACCATACTCTACCATGACCAAATTTCTAGCGCAAGGCGACACATTGATATCGAGTTCACTGCCACCGAAATCCACAATGCCATCTTCTGGATGAGCCACCATAGCACTCCTGGCCTGGGCGGATTTGGTCCGAGCATCTTCCAAGCGGCATGGTCTGAGGTCGAGCCGAATCTTCTTACTCTACTTCGCGGCTTCCACTCTCGGTCAACCAGTTTGGACATAATTAAATGGGCTTTCCTAGTGCTTCTCCCAAAGCCTAGCAAACCCAACACCCCTACCAGCATTTAACCTATCTCACTGCAAAATTGCTCCACTGCAAAATTGCACCATCAAGGTGATTACTAAAACCCTCACCACCTGGCTACAGAGGAAAATATCAACCCTAGTGGATGTTGATCAAACAGGCTTCCTCAGGGGTAGAAGTATCTCGGAAAACTTCATCTACGTGTAGGGATCGATCTCGACGGTTCATTTCGATCCGACGGATCGTGTTGTTTCCGGCCGAAGGATTGGGATGGCGCAGCTTGGCCGTCCATTTTGAGATCCGACTCGCTTGCTAGTTGAGTCACCGCACCATTAATGGGCCGACGGACCTTGTACTGAGCGGGCCGAGCGCACGCGGCCGAATCTTATTCCTTCATCACGCATGATTGATGAGAATGATTTTCTGATTAAGTTTTATTATTATTTTATTTATTTTGTGCACTGTTTTAATTATTGATAATTTCTCATGGCTTAGTATGAATTAGTCTCTGATTAAAATTGAACCAACGAGATATTTTAATTGGAGAATTTTATGATTTATTTTGGCATTATGTATACACATGATTACATACTGACCAACGTTGTTTGTAGTCACGTGTCGCCACATTAATTGTTAAAGTTCTTTTTTATTTTCTGCCCAACGGTGATATAAACTAGAACTGTATTTTTTGCATGTTATTAATCAGACCAACGTAGGGTTAATTGCATGCAATACTTTATGTTATTTCTAATTTTCTCTCAGATTTTAATGTTGAAGAATGAATGCTTCAAATGTTGCCGCTACAATTGACAACATTGAAGCGACTTACGAGAACAACTTCCCGCTTGGAAAGAAAGAATTTGATTGTCCTTGGAGTATTAGACCTTGATTATGCATTAAGGGTGCTGCTCCGTTTCTCCCACCATTGGTGAGGGCGATTACGATGAGAAAAGAAAATATATGATAATAATCTTTGAAAAATGGGAGCGATCTAACCGCCTATCATTAATGATTATGAAGACCTCTATCTCGATCGGAATCGGGAGCAATCCTGTTACGAAAATGCTAAGGAGTATCGGCTTGAGAGGAGAAATTCAAAGGCTCCACTAAGGTTTATGCCGTACATTAATCCGAGGCTTCTATCCACTAAGTATGACGGGTCCAGCAGTATAAGAGAGCACATCATGATGATGACTGATATGGCTGGAAAACTCAAGGGCATGGACATGGAAATATCTGATGGTTTCCTAGTCCACTTCATTATGACTTCTCTTCCTTCTGAGTACACTGCTTTTAAGATAAACTATAATACTCGAGAAAGATAAATGGAGCATGGCGATCTTATCGCCATGTGTGTCGGGGAGGAAGAAAGGATTAGGATCGAAAAGAAAGATTTTGTGAATCAAGTTGGCGGTCCTAGCAAAAGGAAGTTCTCGGGGACTTCAAATCCAAGAAAAGGTCGCACTACTCTCCTAATTCAGATAAATCAGGGCCTAAGGTGCAAAATACACCTAAGCCCAATGTTGCTCCTGCTAAAGCACCAAGTGGGAATGCATGTCACTTTTGCAAGGAGCCAGGACATTTCCAGAAGGATTGTGTTGGTTTCCTAAAGTGGCTCGCCAAGAAGGGTAATGATTCTATAACGTTTGTTGATGAAACCCTTTATACTAATTTTCCCTTAAATCTTGGTGGATTGACTCGGGTGCAAGCGTGCACGTTACCAACTCTTCTGAGGATTCCATACCGTGAGAACACTAAGAAAGGGGAGTGAAGTCTTAGAGTCGCGGATGGAAAAGAAGCCGGTGGAATCGCTTGGTTCTGCTTCCTTAGTTTTAGATAGCGGCTTCACACTTCGTCTTAATAATGTAGTTTTGTTCCTTCCATTAGGAGGAATTTAATTTGATATCTTTATTGGACGATGATGGATTTAAATGTAATTTTGGTAACAATAAGTGTGTTATTGTTACCACATTTAATTCAAATAATGTTGGTCTTCTTTGTTAGACAAGACAAGATTTATATGCTTTCCCTTAATGAATCACCGATATCTTTGAATGTGTGTAATACTATGTGTAAAGCGAATAATGAGACTTCTTGGCTGTGGCAATCGCGTTTATGCCACATTTGAAGGGAGAATGGAGCGTCTCATTAAGGAAGAGATTCTCCAACCATTAGATTTCTCGACTCGGACCCTTTGCATTGATTGCATTAAAGGAAAATACGTAAAGAAAATAAAGAAGGAGCAACTTCGCACTCAAGACTATTAGAGTTAATTCATACCGATATTTGTGGTCCTTTTCTGTGACATCGGTGGATGGTTTTGATTCTTTCATTACATTCAGCGATGATTTCTCCGTTATGGTTATATTTTTCCCATTAAGGACCGATCCGAGTCACTTGATAAATTTAAGATATTTAAGGCTGAAGTTGAAAATCAGCACAACCTAAGAATCAAAGTGGTAAGATCGGACCGTGGGGGAGAATATTATGGGAGACATGCCCCTTATGGCCAAATACATGGCCCTTTCGCTAAGTTCCTTCAGGAAAATGGCATTGTTGCCCAATATTCTACACCGGTGAACCTCGGCAAAATGGGGTAGTAGGAGAGAGGCATAGCAGTACACTTATGGATATAGTACGGAGTATGCTTAGCTACTCTAGTTTATCAAGCCCAGTTTATGGATGGAGGCACTAAAGACAATGACACATATTCTTAATAGGGTTCCCAGTAAATCAGTACCTAAGACACCTTATGAATTATGGACTGGGAGAAAACCAAGTTTGAAATATTTAAGAGTATGGGGTTGTTATGCTGAAGCTAAGATATTTAATCCACATATTGGAAAATTAGATCCTAAGACAGTAAGTTGCCATTTCATAGGATACCCTGAAAGATCTAAAGGGTATCGGTTTTATTGTCCTGATAGAACAACTAAGTTTGTAGAAACAAGACATGCTGTGTTCTTAGAAAATAATAAGGACCTGGAGCCTAGGAAAATAGATCTTGAAGAGAAGCGGGTTTACGTTCCTTCACCGCTTATCCCAGAGATTTTTATTCCTACACTTCAGGTGGTTGCACCTCCATGCCAAATCATTGATGCACCAACTGTTGAGGTCTCTGAAATTCCTAATGTCATACCTAATGATGAGCCTCAGCAGTCTCCTGCGCCTCAGCAGCCTCTTGCAATAGTTGCTGAACCTATTAGAAGATCACAGCGGGAGAGAAGATCTGCCATCCCAAATGATTATGTTGTTTACATGAATGAGGATATTAATGATATAGGGAAGGTAGATGATCCCACCTCTTATAAGGAAGCAATGATGAGTGAACATTCTCCTAAATGGCTTGATGCCATGAAGGATGAACTAAAGTCTATGAGCACTAATGATGTATGGGACTTAGTAGAAATTCTGACGAGTCAAAGCGATGAAATTTGTAAATGGGTCTACAAAACCAAGCATGACTCTAAGGGAAATATCGAAAGGTTCAAAGCAAGGCTCGTAGCAAAAGGCTTCTCTCAAAGAGAGGGGATTGATTATAATGACACTTTTTCTCCTGTCTCAACTAAGGATTCGTTCAGAATCGTTATGGCACTTGTAGCTCATTATGATTTAGAGCTACATCAGATGGATGTTAAGCGGCATTCCTTAATGGCGATTTGCAAGAAAATGTTTACATGACTCAGCAGGAAGGTTTTGTCGTGGAAGGCAAGGAGCATATGGGATGTCGACTTAAGAAATCTATTTATGGCTTAAAACAAGCATCGAGCGGTGGTACCTCAAATTTGATAAAGTTATAAGGAATTTTGGATTTAAGGAAAATGAAGTTGATAGCGCATATATGTTAAGTTCAAGGGAGTAAATTCACCATCTTAGTTCTTTATGTGGATGATATTTTATTGGCTAGCGTGATAAGGATATCTTTGTTTGAGACCAAGAGATTTCTCTCATCCAATTTTGATATGAAGGATCTCGGTGATGCCTCTTACGTTCTTGGCATTGAAATTCACGGACGAGTCCAAAGGAGTATTAAGTTTATCTCAAAAGCATACGTTGACAGAGTACTAAAGAGATACAATAAGCATAAATGCTCGGCTCACTGCTCCTATCGTTAAGGCGATAAGTTTGGGACATTTCAATGTCCAAGGAACCAATATAAAGCGATCGATGAAGAGCGGTTCCTTACGCTTGGTATCGGAAGCATTATGTATGCTCAAGTAAGCACACGCATACGACTTAGCTTTTGTGCAGGAATGCTTGGCGATATCGGTCAAATCCAGGCCAGGACCACCGAAGGCCGTTAAGAAAGTCTTGCGTTATATGCAAGCTACTAAGCATCTCATGCTCACATATAAGCATCTTGATAACCTTGAAGTTGTAGGTTATTGATTGATTTTATGGGATGTGTTGATACTAAGAAATCACGTCGGTTATATCTTCACACTCATTTGGAGGAGCTATCTCGTGGAAAAGCTCCAAACAAACCCTTACGGCATCTTCAACGATGCAAGTGAGTTTGTGGCATGTTATGAGGCTCTTTAGGCGGTGTATGGCTTAAGAATTTTATTAAGGCCTTAGAGTGGTTGTGACATTTCTAAACTACTCACCTTATCTGCGATAACGAACCCGCAGTCTTTTATGCGAGTAACAACAAGTCAAGTGGTCTTGCCAAACACATTGATATTAAGTATCATGTTGTGAAAGATAGAATCGAGGATCAAACCATTAGTATCAAGCATATTAGTACTAAGTCAATGCTTGCGGATCCGCTTACCAAAGGCTTACCACCCAATATATTTCGTGATCATATTTAGGCATGGGTTTATTGGAAAGCCTCCGATTACGGATAAAGGACCTTAAAACGAACCAACTCCCATTAAGTATTATGAATATCTATTTTTAAATGAAATAGTACACTATAGGTCTTGAGGTTGTATGGCACTTCACCGCCATGCCACATTACCTTGGTATTACATTTTTCATTTGAAGAATGGACTTATGTTGTTAGCCTTACGATCAAAGGGAGAATGTTGGATTGATCTCGGCTAGCTGCCGAGACCGAGTCTCACGGGCCTGACCCACCTCTGCGCATACGATCGGGGTGGCTCCAACTCTTTTCTTTTGGTTTCGGTCCGGTCATTCGTTGCTATAAAAATTAGAGGGTTTGGCGGGTTTGGATCTAGTGAGTTCAAGCCCAAGAACAACCCGCACAAGCCCGATCGATAACGAGCGCTGAGGTGAACGAAGGCCGTAACGTATCGTCATCACCGCGACTCAGGCCGACGGCCACTGAACCGCCGCCGTCACTACGACATCACGCTCCCTCAGGCCTAAGCGTCGCCGTCATCTTCTACACCAATCCCGACCGACGCTAAGATCCAATGGCATCTTTCTCTTCGGGTACGTCTCATGTTTTCGCATCTAATGTTTTGTTATGGTGTTCAACGATTGAGTTAGGGTTCATGTTATTATCTAAGCTTTCACTACGCTACGGAACTCATCTAATGCTGCCACAAATGCAGGGCACCGACCATTGTTCTCAAATTGGACTTTGCCAAAGCATTCGACCCAGTCAGTTGGGATAACCTCCTTTGCATTCTCCACTCCCGAGGATTCCGGACTTCTGGTGTTCTTGGATGGAAGACATTTTTCAATCCTCCAAAATCGTCATCCTACTCAACGATATTCTAGGGCAGTGGATTAACTGTAAACAAGGGCTTCGGCAAGGTGATTCCCTTACCCCCTAAATCTTCATCCTGGTGGCTGACGTCCTGCAGCGGCTGATCAAAGGCTACAGTGGTGTGTGCCATCCCCTCGATGATGAACTCCCATGCATTATCCTCCAGTACGCTGATGACACCTTAATCATCTGCAAAGCAGCGCGGTCCGACATCACTACCTTGAAGCACCTTCTTGCCCAGCTCTCCACTGCCACCGGCGGGCTGAATATCAACTACTCCAAAAGCACCATGGTGCCCATGAATGTGGCACCAGAACTAGCTCATTGGATTGCAAAAGCCACCGACTGCAAGGTAGAAGGCTTCCCTCAAACATACCTTGGGCTACCCATATCGAAATGTCAAACTTAATCTCGCTGCCTTCATGCCGCCCATGGCCAAAGCTAACAGACACCTTGCCGGTTGGCAAGCAACCCTGCTCTCTCCTGGTGTCCGCCTCATCCTCCTCAACTCGGTGCTGGACGGGCTCCCCACCTACCTCATGGCCACGCTTCTCCTTCCACAGGGTGTTGTTTAGGCTCTGGATAAGCGTCATCGAGCCTTCCTCTGGACTAGAGAAGATCAATGCAGTGGAGCCCGATGTCTCATTGCGTGGGACAAAGTCTACAGGAGCAAACAAGAAGGTGGTCACGGCATCAAGAACATCGCCCTGCAGAACCTAGTGACTCCTCCTCAAGCTCATCCACAAGCTCCATAGCCCCTTGTAATCAGCCTGGGCTCGTTGGGTCTGGGCACAACACTACAACAAGGGACTGGATGTGCTTGCTCGGCTAGGTCACCATTGGTCCACCCTACAACAGCTTGTGCCCATCTACCAGCCAGTCACGACTGTCGTAGTTGGCAACGGCTGCAACTCCTCCTTTTGGTCTAACGCTTGGCTGCCATGTGGACCTCTGTGCCAACACCTCCCTGCCCTGTTCTCCCATTGCTTGAGGCCATCGGACTTGGTCACAAGCGTTCTGGTGATAGGAGTCAGGGTGGGGCTAGCGCCATGGCTGACCGCTGTGGTAGTATCTGAACTGGCGATGCTTGATGCTCTTCTAGCTCCGGTCGTCTTCACTGCCATGGTTGACAGTCGCTTTGCGCTCTCCACCCCAAACTCCTTTGTGTGGAACACATCGGCTCTGTACCGTCTTCACAACACCATGGGCTAGAATGCTCCAACTGACGCTTCATCTGACACAGTACAACGCCATGCCATGTCAAGTTCTTCGCCTGGCTCCCCGTCCACGACAGGCTACAAACCAAAGCCAACCTTTTCCAGAAAACCCTAGTGGACACTGTTGCCTCTTAAGCCTGCGCCGACGGTATCGAGGATGCCTGAACCCATCACAGACGGTTCTATATTAGAACCGTCTGTGATATGCACACATCACATATTAGAACCGTCTGTGATGTATTCATATCACGAGCGGTTCTTTCAGTAGAACCGTCGTGATATTATATCACGACAGTTCTCGAAAGAACCGTCGTGATGTTATCTTTATAAGGCCGGACCGCTAGGATTTTGCTTATTCTTCACCTCTCACGCGCCCTTCTTGTCGGCCATTGCTCGCCTCCGGTTCCTCGGTCTTGCTCCTGCGCCTCGGCCCGCCTCGATTCTGCGCCGCCTCTCCTCGGAGATCTCCGCCTCCTCCTTCGCCTGGCGCCAAGCCCAGCCTTTGCGTCGCCTCGATGCCTCGGCCGCCTCGATCGGTCGCTCGCTCCCCTCGCCCGGCTCAGCGCCTCTGCTGCCACGCCGACCTCGCTCCGCTCGGCCCGCACACGCGGCGTCGCCTCTACTCCACCGGCTCGCCTCGGTGCTCTGGCCCGATCCCTACCCGTGGTACTCCTAGTTGCATATTAGGTTAAAGTTTGTTACTGCACGAAATTTGTTCGATATGGAATTAGATACTACTCTTTTTCATCCATTACCCCACTGCTCAAATGGGATGATACGGTCATGCGGGCGGCCGTTGCTCAAGGCGATAATTGACCTCACTATGTCCCTCAAGCCTAAGTCCGTAATGTGAAGCGATGGCTTGGTCATGAATTCTTGGTTTTAGCATTTGAGTGATTGCATGCGATAAGATTGTGGATAGATGACACAGTGGTAAATAAGTTTAGTTACTCATGTATTGAGTATTGACTTTTAATCATTTTCTTCGCTCACGGTTGCTTAATTTATGTATGTTGATCCGCGATCAAAGCTTGGTATTATGGTTAGAAAGCCCTGGATCTCATTTGCCTCTACCTTACGTATCCTTGCTTCTAGTCTTCTACAAAGACTACCTCTACCTGTACATTGGACGATTACCTGTTCGATGGTGAGCAAGATATATGGACATGCATGCTCCTCTGTATTGGGTTGGGGGATATAGAAAGGGCCATTCTTGGCTCGAGTTTTGTAGTTAAGGCTCTATAGATATGTGATTTATGTTGGTGGTGGTAAGTTCGACCATTGTACTAACCATTGAGTTACGAACTCTGCTTCTTGGCTAACATGAAACACAGGTGTAAACCCACATTAGATGGTAATTGTATCTTGTGTTTACCTTTCCCTTGGTGCATTACTCTAAAGGGCCCATAAAACTTAGTAGCAAGTTTAAGAGCATGTTTGAGTCCAAAAGCGGCGATCTGTAAGGTTGCATCTTTAAGTAAACCATATCCCCCTTTGCTCTGCTTTTGGTTTTTGCAAATCAAAACTGATTTGATTCAAACAAAATTTGATTTTAGTGTTAGCAAATGTTAAGTGATAAGTTAGACTTGTAGTTGTACTTATCTAGTCAGTAGCTCCATCAAGTATACCATTTTGTGATAGTCTATTGGAGCATTAAATCTTTTATCTTTAATCATCTGCTTGATTTGAGGATGTAATCTCTAAGTCGATCAAGCTGAAATACATTCTTGAGTGTTATCTAATGATTAATGATGAGTTAAACTTTAACTACTACTCATCTAGCTATAACCTCATTAGAAATGTTCATTTATCATGGTTTAGTGAATCAACAAGCATTCATTCTCTAACTTTGTCCGCATTTCGTTTTGGTTACAAATCGACATCAGCCATGTTTTAACCGAACTGGTCAATGCTTGCTAGCTGGTGGTATGTGTTGAGATGAACTTTAATTATTACTCATTTAGCCATGAATTAATCAATGATATCATTTTGCTTAAAATCATGGCTCATTAATCTGTGTCTTTTACTCCTTTATTCCTTCTAGTAGGGAGTAAGGGATAAGTTAGGTCACTATCCCTAATGACTTAGTGAGACTTGAGTAATATAATTTGCTCTTCCGTATTTTCTTGCTATTTATTGGATTTTTGTGTTTTAGATTCTGGTTCTTCTGAAGTGATTGAATCAGTTACTGAGCAACCAACCCTTGAGGCTTACCTTTAATCAGATCATACACTCAAACCTAGGGTAGTGTTTTTATACTAATCAGATCATTCTAGCTTCTTAAACAACATCATTAGAAAGATTGGTGCATTTTGAATTTATTAATTCTAGGATGCCATATATATCTTTATTAATTACATCTGCATATTCTTGGATTTCTTAATTAATTTTCATGATCCAAACTTGAGGTATAGTGACGAATGATGAAAACCTATGGAAGTAAGGCGGTCTTGATTTACTAGGTTGGCCTAGGTATCATGGGTATCCGGTCTTGACTAATGCAGGTTAGCCTAGGTGACTTGAAAACCAAGATGCCTGTTAACCTAGGTTGGTGTGGGTAGTCTCGATACTTAGGGTGCCGACTAATGCTGGTAAACACAGGAACCGTGATGATTCTTATGGTACATCGACGGCAATTTATTTTATTTTACTCGAGATGGCAAGCGTTGATTATATTTGTTTATATTTTTGTGCAATTTCCCATATATTATATACTATGTAATAATTGCGTGCGTAACTTATATAGATAGCAAGTAAGCGAGATGACGAGGCACCGTCTTCGCCGCCGTCATCGGCGTCGCCAAATCGTCTGGATCTCCGATCAAGGTGGTACGCAGCGAGAAGGCGAGGAATATCAAATTGCCCTCGGGCGCATGACGATCACGGAGGTCGATGGCGTCGGGATCCCGCCGAGTCCCAAGAAAGCGGTGCGAGATTCGGACCGTCTGCGGGGTACTTGTAAGGAACGGGTCCCCATAACCACCCCAACTGGAAGTGTCGGCGGATGTCTGAGAGAGACCAGCCAGTGAGCTTTACGCCTCGTTCACTTTCCCCAAGCGAGACCGACACCGTGTGCGATGGCACGCGCTACTCGCGATGTGCCACGCGTGGAGGACCTTCAAGAGCACGCTTGTCACGCGGTTTGTGAACACCGGTCGGGCGCCCTTCACGAAGTATCCTTTCTTGTCGCGGGATACATGGGATGCCTTCGTGCGCGATGAAAACGACGGCGAATTTCAGAGCAAAGTGCGGCGCCTGAGCTCTCGAGTGCCCAAAACACTCACCCCACAAACTTCGGCACCGCTGGTGCGCGGTAAAGCCACGAAGTGGCGGCGGAGGACGAGACCGATGCGGACCGTTTCTTTGGGATCTCGACGAAGCGCTCGAGCACAGTTAAGAGCGAGGGCATCGGCCACGTCTTGGCGACATCTCTTTCGCAAACCCGAGTGAGCGGCGGTGTCCCAACGCTGGTAAATATATCGAACCACTTAGTTGTTAATAAGTCCATAACTTCATGGTGTCTATAATAACATGATGTCCTCTTGCAAGAAGCATTGACTTCGCATCTTCCCAAGGTTCCCTCGAAGTGGGCGGGAGAAGGATGTACTATCTACGGCCACAGGAAACAAGGAGCACCGGGTCGCACGCGAGGCGTTGGGGTTTACGTACCTTGGAGGATGGATTCCCACGACTCCGCCACATATAGGAGTAGGAAGAGATCCAAGGACCAAGACCTGACGCTTCGGTGGAACATGTCATTATTGAAAAATTTCAAGGACAAATAACAAGTTTGAGAACCAAGTAAATGAACTCATGAGGCGCAAGCCGCCTCATTAATTTGGGAGCAAGTCCTCCTCAACATCGGATGGCGTCGCGTCCACATAATTACGGACATGACGTGCAATTACCGATCGGCGATATCGAGGTAATGTACATCTGGAATGCTCCAAATATAGACATATAGGACGCCTTAGCTAATTGTGTACCGTTTTGTAGGAGCCGACGCCTTGACAAGCTCAAGTGAGGATGGTTGGGTCGATTGCTATTGAGGTCGGGCGGGGTATGGTGTATCCATACCGGGAAGAAGCGATCGACCGCGGTGCCCGGTGGCGCAGGTTACGCCGAGTGCGGTGGACATGGTACATGACAATTTCATGGTCATCCTACCGAAATTCCCGACGAAGAAATCACAACACTAGGGGATGCCGTGCACACTTTTATCCAATGGCCCAAGAAGGACATCGCCACGGACCTGCGATGGACGCGATATCGTCACGACCGCTGCCTCTCAATAGGACCCTCGATGAGTCCGCCACGCCTTCGCTTGAAGCCCGCCTCATCGGTTCCGTCGAGAAGACGCCGAAGGACAAGACAAGCGTGTCACCATATCGGTCCTGAGTCATCTCCAGAGAAGACGTACCACAGGCGTCTCGTTACGGGCAAATCGATATCGAAGAAGATTCAAGCGCCCGCCAAGCCCGGGCAATACTCCCTTGGATATCCGTTGGTCTCTGACAAAGAACTAACCGGCTCGGGACTAGCTTGTCAATCTTTGCATGAGTGGTACATCGCAAGACCCAAGAGGAGGAGCCATCTTTGGAATCGCGTCGGATCGGAGCGAGCATTTTCATCACGGCGGGCCGCCGTCGTGGGCTTCGAGGACTTATTCGACCTATACAACCTAACTACCCTCGACGCCTCACTTCTACGATGTTGGACACTGTAAGTGTGTACAATCAATTTCTACACTCACGTGATAGCGATAAATATCACAACTCATTCCTTACGTACAGATACATTATGAAATGTGCCCGTCGAATCAACGAACGGTGGGTTTCCTCGACCATACGTGATCTCGAGCAAACAATAAACCAAGGCGCATCCTCGTCGAGAATTACATAAAAATGGGATTACTTGCTCAGAACGGCAAGGAGTACATAATGGTGTCGTATAACCAGAAGTAAGTGCTTCACTACTTGCTACACAAAATTCGTTTGAACATATATAGGTTTATGACTATAGCGACATACATGAGTAGGTTCCTTTGATTCTTGTGATTATTGTGCCAAAGAGGAACATGGTATTGTACCTTGATTCTCTACTCAACAAAAACCATGACTTCACCCTTCTTAAAGGAATACTCGAAAGATACGATCATTTCCTCCGCACATAATTGTATTGTAGTCTTCCTTCATTTGAAATGGACGAGGATAACTTTTGGAATCATGTAGAGGCGTTCATCGGCTATGTTCTTTGAGGAGGTTTATACAAGGAACGAGCGCCACACTAACCCACAAGATGCGATTTCCGATGCGCGATACAACACAATAATAATATATCATACTTCGTAAATATTGCATCTCGAATATTGTACCTATATATGTATATCCATTTTTGCGGTCTGCCCAACAAAAACAAGATCACCTATCGCATTCTCGTATGCCATCATATGCGGCTATTGATTAATTCCACGACACACGATCCCGGTAGGTCAATCTCGCTATAGTTATTTTCTAATTATAAATTTAAATATATATTCTTACTACTTTACTCTTGCTAGCGGCGGACTTAAACCTAGAGTTAAAAGCACTCCGGAAGAGCGAGGTCACACATGTTAGAGGGTTGCTCTGCGACTTCATCAAGTCGGAAATCGTTAACCCGACGGAGAGTTTCACGTCGTCGACTAGTTGTAATTGGTTCAATATTGTAACTCACTTTGACTAGTTGTAATTCAATTTGTAACTCTAGCGACAATACTTCAAACATTCTTTTTAATTGATTTTGAGTTAAATGAACACTTTGAGTGGTCAACAATAATCTGTGATGTAGTTGTTTACCTTGTTTGTTTTGAGAGGGCATGGCTAGCAATTCACGAGGCTAGTGAAAATACGACAAAAACTAGTTAGTGGAAGGACATATCACGACGGTTTAATCCAAGAACCGCTCGTGATATGCAAACCTCCTGAGCGGTTCTTAGCTCAAGCGAAATGCGTGATCGATATCCGAGACGGTTTTTAATAGAACCGCTGCGTGATCTTGAATTATCACTGAGCGGGTTCTATTAAAAAACCGTGCGTGATATTGAAGTATCGAGACGGTTTAAACCAAGAACCGTCGTGATACGTCAATATCACGACGGTTCTATTTAAAAATCGTGCGTGATATTGAAGTATCGCGACAGTTTTAAACCAAGAACCGCTCGTGATACTTGATATCACGAGCGGTTCTATTAAAAACCGTCGTGATAAACTTATCACGAGCGGTTGAAAAACCGTCTCATGATAACCGCTGTTATCACAGACATAAAAATTCAGACGGTTCAAAAACCGTCTGTGATGACGGTTCCGAACCGTCTATGATAAGGTTTTCTGTAGTAGTGAAGTCAATACAATTCAAGTGGGAATCTTCTCCCCCTCCCTCCGTTGACTTCTTTGGGGAAAAAACTAGGTCGGGAAGCACTTGAACTACAACACATTCTTTTTCACTTTTCAGGCATCTTGGGTTGTGGCCCATTTATGTTTGGTCTCGCCAGCCGAAAAGAATGGGACTGTCTAACAGATTTTCTTGATTTATTTTGGAGTAAGCTGTTCTTTTCGAGAGACCTTGTTAATCTTTTGTGCTCATTTTTTAGCATCACATAGAGACTGTAGAGAGCGTAGATGTCATCTAAAAAATACAAAGTTTCATACCATCACTTTTTAGGGCCTATTTCAAACGTAGGAAGTATATAGGAATTTCGTAGGAGACAGTACATACCAATTTGCAACGCAGATTATTGCTGGACTTCACAAATCAAAGTTATGTTACATTGGATTCAAAAAGAAGGAAATGAAATGGAAAATTGTTGTTTTTTGCCACGGCCCCTGTCCGCTAGCTTAGCCGAACGATTTTTTTTAAAAGAGTAGTAGGAGCTCTGCCTTGCATTATACAAGAAAAGCAAAAAGATTTTTACAGCTGAACTGTACAATCATAAACATGAAGAAAGAGCCCGTGACCTCAGGGCAAAATCGACGTCAAATAAGATTAGGAAAATGATACCAAACACTATAGCATTTGGAGAAAGAAAACAGTACAGGCGAAACAACCCATACAATTAGACCACATCCCACCTCCCTGTATGCACCTCCCCTCCTCAACAGTCCTCGTCTCTCTCTACCTAGTCCAATACAATCCACCCCTCATATGAACCAACCATTTCTTCCTCTATCCCCCATCCTCTTCATCCTTCGTTCACTATCTCTCTGCACCTCCATGGAGGACCACACCAACCGTTGACCTCTCTCTCCCGCACTCAGCAACTGTCCCGCTCATCCGTACCACCGCTCGTTCTTGCGACTTCTTCCACGTCACCAACAACAGTGTCCAGGCCGGCACCGTTGACTCCACTGTCTTCGCCGTCCGTGCCTTCCACGAGCTGCCCCGCGTCGCCTTCTCAGTGTTCTACTTCCTCGAGCCCGTCGGAGGTGTTACCTACTCCACCATCCCCAACCCGCGCACCAGTGCGTGACCCACTACCACTCCTATCCTCCCTAGCGACTCGCTCAAAATGCACGCTTCGGCCGACAGCGCCAACCTTGGGCACGTCCCGCGACTTGCCGAGATCTTATTCTTTGGAGTACCAACGACTCTTGGCGGGGTTCGGGAAGGAGGATGGCGGGGCTGCTCTCGGGGGCTCTCGGCTTCGGGGCGGAGCGGGCCATGCAGGTGGAGGGGTGGCAGATGGTGTGCCACTACTACCCATCATGCCCCGAGCTGGCGCGGGTGGTGGGCAGCCTGGAGCACACCGATCCTAGCGTGTTCACGGTGCTAACGCAGGATGATGTAGGCAGGCTGCAGGTGCGGAGATGCATTTTTATTAAGTTTTATGAAGTTTCATCCCAAGTCTCATGAAGTTTCACGAAGTTTCATCCCAAGTTTCATTGTGTTTCATCGTGTTTCATGAAAGTTTCATCCCAAGTCTCATTAAGTTTTCATTAAGTTTCATGAAGTTTCATCCAAAGTTTCATCGTGTTTCATCAAGTTTCATTAAGTTTCATCTCAAGTTTCGTCATGTTTCATGAAGTTTCATCCTAAGTCGCATTAAGTTTCATAAAGTTTCATTGTGTTTCTTTAAGTTTCATGAAGTTTTATCCCAAGTCTTATGAAGTTTTATCACAAGTTTTATCGTGTTTCATATAGTTTCATTAAGTTTCATGACGTTTTAATCCCCAGTAACTAGATGAAATTCACTGAAACTTTGTGAAAACTGTTTGAAACTCTTTGAAACCTAGTGAAACTTCATGAAACAAAGGATGAAACTTTACGGAACTTAATGAAACTGGGTGAACTTGCTCTATAAAATATCGAGAAACAATGATACTGGATGCAACTTAATGAAACATGTCCCAAAATAACTGAATGAGACTAGTCGAAACTTGATAAGACATTATGTCAATATTGAAACTTCATGAAACACAGAAGATTGAAACTTTCTTAGAATCTTTTGGAAACTTCTAGAAACCCGAAACGCGTTGAAACCTCCTGAAACTAGGTTGAAACCTTCTAAAACTTGGTTGAAACATCAATCTGAAACTTTATACTTAAAATCTAGAACTTTTAAGCATCTAAAACTTCATGAGACATAACGAAACTTCATGAGATTGTTATACCGTTGGAAGTGCTTCCAACGGTATAGCGTTGTATAGCATCTCCCATAAATTTAAGAGGATTACTCTCTATGATGAGAAGCACTACAACCAAATGAAGCTTCGAAGGGGGATTGGAGGTTGGGGCATGAATAGGGATGGGAAGTGGTAAAGGATAATCCGTTTTATCTAATATTCGTATTCGAGAAAACGCAAATGTGGTAAGTAAAATCCACATTCAGATGAAAAATGAATACTATCTGAAAAAAAACGGATAGTATTCGTATCCATATTCGGTGTTATTTGTATGCGGGGAAAAAACCCAGAAAGTATCTGGAAAAAACGAAAACGAATACTATCCATTTTTTCCCTAGTACGAATACGAGTACTATCCATTTTTCCCGGATACGAATACAAATACTATCTGTTTTTTTCCCAGAGCGATTCTGTTTCGATGGGGTCTTGATTCGGTGCCGAATCTATGGCTGTTGGGTGTTGCTACCACTCGTGTATGCAATACACTGTAGACGTGTAGACGTGTTTCATAAATTTGCTCTACCGAGATTTGTCGCAAAAGTTGTAGGATATTCACATTCGACCGAATTGAGTACATATTTGATTCGAATTCGTATTCGTTACGACATTCTATTCGAATTCGTATTCAAGAATATTCGAATTCGTATTTGTTTTAAAAATATAAATTTGTATATGTATTTGAGACTATTTAATTCGTATTCGATCCGTTTTTATCCCTAGCCATGAATCTTACAGTAGATAGGTTCAAGCAAAGCCTAGAAAACTTGGCCGGAATAAACCAGTAAGGCGGTAACCACCTCAGTGCATCAAAAGGGTCAAAGT
Organism: Hsuehochloa calcarea; assembly: GCA_036346395.1. NCBI lineage: Eukaryota > Viridiplantae > Streptophyta > Magnoliopsida > Poales > Poaceae > Hsuehochloa > Hsuehochloa calcarea. The sequence continues at coordinate 60,502,617 of CM070594.1, read as the reverse complement.
AGGTACAAAAAAAAAAGTACAAAAACCACCAACTCATCGGCACCACCTAGGCACCTACACACGCACCGTTTTTTGTTGGTCAGCATAATCACATGCGGATGCATCGATCCCTCACTCCTGCTCCGCTTTGGCCTTTTAATCCACCGCCCTCTCTTTCAACCTCCCCTTCCGGCAGTCCAAACGCGAGACCGCATCCGCTTCCAAAAGCTTCTCGAAGGGCGGCCGCCCATGACCGTCTGATCGGCCGTCGCCATGGGCTGCGCCGGATCCACCCCTAAAACTGATGGTATCTTCTTTTGCCCCTTCTTTCTCGGTTTATTTTATCTTAATCTTTTCTTGTTTTCTTTGGTGGGTTAAGGATTGAGATCTTGGGAATTTGATTCCAAGAACCGCGATTAGGAGTAGCACTAACTAGTTCGTTAATGTCCTTGGTTCTTGATCAAGCGCGCTTGTACTTGTTATGTCGATTAGGTCTGCCAGCTATTGGTTGGTTAATATAATGGATTGATGGCTCATGCAAGAATTCAGTTGCAGAATCATCACTCAGGTAGCAGACAAGGGCAACTTAGTGATATTTATGAAATACTGTGTTGCGTTTCATGTTATATTTAGTCACATGTGATTATTCTACTTATGTTGGCAGTTGGCGCAATTGTAAGGCTCCATTGAACAATTCATGGAATAACATAGTTGCTATTATCACCATGATGAACGACGTATCAGTAGTACAAAATTTTGTGTGATGGAATTAATGTCAATCTGGTGGAAGAGAGGATATGGGTGTTATGAAAAGGCAAGTGAGGGGTGATTTATTTTCCATTTGTACTATAGGACAAAAGGTTGAACATTTAGTTAGTGGGGAGAGAAGCAATAGAACTGATGGTTTATTGTTCCGTAGGACAGAAGCACTTCTGCTTGTACCTAGCAAAATCAAAGATGTGATGCTAGGAAAGACCGATTGAAATGATGGTTTATTCTTATTGTAGGAGGAAAGACGGTTTTTTTTTGGTTCAGGAGGAAAGACGTTTGTTTCGAGCTGTCAATTAAGCAAAATTACTTTCTATATCAGTATCAGGTACTTTGTCCATTAGCCTGGTTAAATGGGGGAGAGAGTGTGAGACGACAATAGCAAAAGGAATCACTCTTAGCTACTTTTCTCTAACAGTTGTTAAATGAGATGACATGACTTGACTATTTTGACTGATCCTGGTGCATCCGTATTGTAGTATTAGTTAGACTGCTTTAAATGTTCAGCAAGCTGTACCTTTGTGTATGTCAAGGTGGTAAAGATGGATTTGGACTGTCCTGTTCAGCTAATGAAGAACGTTAAACACACTAATAAACAGACTTGTGGACCAGTAGGTTTGTTAAGAAAAAGTCTGTAAGTAAAACATGATCATGCTTGGAGCTTTGTGAAAAGAGAGAGAGAGAGAGAGAGAGAGAGGAGAAATGGCATCTCTCATATTAGCAATCTTTGGAAGTAGAATTATGTGCTTTCATCGCTTTGTATAATTCTGCAGTTGTGCGTTGTTTTTATAGTTTCAGTGATGGCATTAGCTTGATAGAATGTGCAACCCAATTTAGTTTTAAGATAAGTGCATTGCTTATTTACAACGAAACATTCCTGCTGCTGCATTAGGATATATTCAGTTATTAATGCTTAACTCTTTCTCTTTATCTCAGACAACAGTAAGAAGCTGAAAAAGCCAAAGCCTTGGAAGCACACTCGAGCAATTACACCAGCACAACTCAAACAGATGCGTGATGAATTCTGGGACACTGCTCCTCACTATGGTGGACAAAAAGGTATTGCGTTGTATATTTATTATTGATAACAACTCCATTTTTGTACTGTGGGCATTTATCTGCGATGCATTTATACCTCTTCTTTGGACCAGTCTGTTTTACTCCTTAGGCCTGTTTGGTACAACTCCAGTTCTCATTTTCCAGATTCATCCTTGATTCTCTGAAAATCAACTTCTCGAGAATGGAGCTATCTGTTGAAACCGTTTGGCTGGTAGGTTAGCTCCAAGAACCATATGAGGGAGGATTAGAGGCAAATAGACCATGTCACCGCTGGGTGTAATACTTCAATTGTATTTGTATAACTCAGTGGCATTTGCGGGTAAAAATCTTCAACTTCAAAGGGTGTTTTCGTTTCTGAAGGTTGGATTCTCACGAGAATCTGCTGGAAGGCTGCTTCTCGTTGCTAGTTCATTTTCGAGACAGCTCCTCGCGAGAAGCAGAATCTAGTGGTTTTGAGAATCAGGGTATTTGGTACGGCTCCACGAGAATCGATTGAGAAGTGGGAGTGGAAGGCTGTACCAAACAGACCTTAGAAGAAGCACCGTCAAATTTGACTTAGCTTTGCTAAGTAAATATGTGGAATTAATTACTTTGAACTTGTGAAGTACATGTCCAGGTAGCATTGATTTTGCTGTTTTGGTAGTTTAATGCTTTGTTTGATGTTAAATTTGACATGTCCCTTGAAGAGGGAAAAAAACTAAGGAATTGCAAAATAAAAGTTGGCATACGTCCTTGATTTTATTGATATAAATCTCCCCACAGAGTGGACATTTCTATATTGATACAAATCTCCCCATGGAGTGGACATTGCCGAAGGTTTTTCCTTGGGATGACCTTGCAAATTCGTTAAAAAATATACTTCTCAATTAGCATATTTTATGCTTGTTTGGTTTTACTAAAGGGTTGGTGTGGAGCATGTAGATGTTTTACATCATTTACTCTCCTGGTTTCTCATATTCATGGAATGCATGTTTGTTGTCTGATGATGACACACCCTGAACATAAGTGAATACAACCAAGGAGACATTAGATGTTGTAATTTGTCTTAAAAGCTACCATCTATTTCCGCCAGAGATTTGGGACGCACTTCGAGCGGCTGTAGAAGCTGATGTATCTCTTGCACAAGCCATAGTGGACAGTGCTGGCATCATCGTATCCAATTCTGACATGACTCTCTGCTATGATGAAAGAGGTGAAAATTTTCTTTTGTAACTTGTGTCTCTTCTTCACGAGTCATGCTTTCAGCACCGAATCAATGATGGCCTTGGAAACTCTGTTGCAGGTGCCAAATACGAACTACCAAAGTATGTTCTGAGCGAGCCAACAAATCTGATCCGGGAGGGTTGAAGTCATATAATATGAAGAACTCATGTAAATTATGTAAGAACTCATGTAAATTATGTAAATCTCATTTGTTCACTTACATCAGTCTTGACTTGCTCGAAACCTTCAATGAAGATACCATTTGCACTTAGTTCTGGTCTAAGCTGTTCTGGTACTCTTGTCACTTCTCGACCTGACTCCTGAATACAGTGGATTGAGCTGTCGTACTCATACCTAAGTAGCAATAAACCTAAATATGCAGTGGCGCGTGCTGTTCAGCGTCATTTCTTAAACGGTGGTTATGCCGGGCCTTTTTATCAAAGCAGGAGCTGACATTGCTGCATGCTTCACCTGTTGCGTTCGTAGTAAATTGGTGTTGGCGATACTGCATGCTTGAGGGCTCCATCACCTGCAATCCTGCATAGATGCTCAGCACCTAATCAGATTTTTGTTTGACCTCCAGTGCTGTCGTTCAATGTCGGTTGTTTCCATTAAACTGATGGTCGTGCGAGGCTACGGCCTACGGGAGTTAACATCATTATTAGTTCTCGTTAGAATGACTAGTACCGAAAGCTTAACATTTACTACATCTCCGATGGATGTTTCTTTCGGATCTGTACAATGGATGTAGAATGCATGATGATGGCTGGATTCACGGGCACTAGTGTTCTTCTTCCTTTAGTAGTTGGGGGAAAGAAAAAAAAAACAGGTGAGCATGCCTTCTGCAGGATGATCAATCAAACCTGACATACAGTCGTAAATGGAACTGGCCAAGAAACTTAAAATTGGAAGGGTGGATGAGAATCACGACTGATCCTTCGGAGCAGCACGTAGTAGGACCAGGGAAAATTATAGGATTAATTCTTTATTTACCACTAGAAGTTGAGTGGATTTTTAGATCATCTTCAACGTTGTGTTTTAGCCGGTTCAAATGAGGAAAAAGAAGACATTGAATCGATTTAATATATTTGATGAGTCGATTCCAACAAAAAGAATTTTGGAACTAGGCTCTACTTAGAGCATCTTTAGTGTATTGAACCGATATCGATTCAAAATCATGCCACGTAAGTATTCTAGGAACTGAGATTGTTTTCCTTCAATATATTGAACTAATTTCTACTAAAAACCAGGACCCATGTTACATTAAAAAAACCCACAAAATAATGATATCCTCTCTCAACCGTACTCTCTCTCTCTCTTTCATAAATGAGTTGTTTAATGCTTTAAATCGACTCTTAAGTAGAGTTCGGTTCTAGAAAAAAAAATTGTTAGAATCGACCCCTCCAATGTATTGAATCGATTCAATGTCTTCTCTCTCTCCTCATTTGAACCGGCTAAAACATAACATTGGAGATGGTCTTAAGATTCGATTCAAAGCATTAAACAACTCATTTATGAAATAGAGAGAGTGCGGTTGAGAGAGGATATTATTATTTTGCTTTTTTTAATGTGATATGGATCTCAGTTATTAGTAAGAATTGGTCCAATACATTTAAGAAAAATAAGCTCAGTTCCTAAAATACTTACGTGGTATGACTTTGAATCGATATCAGTTCAATACACTAAAGATACTCTTAAAATGCTATCGTGAAACTGTTCATCCCTTCATTGCCATTAGATATCAACTTTCATCATGTTTTTACCGCTCTCGTTAGCCTCGTTAGATCCAGCTACCATTAATCACTGAAAACTTACCAAACTTACCCTTCTTCCTCATCACTCTTCCTCTTCATGCCTTTACCCCCTCCCCTCCGCTTCCACTGTGGCTGCGCCGCATTGCCCAACCCGCGATGCCTCACCCTACTCACCGACCTCCTCCTCCCCCGCCGCCGATGGCCACCACCGGCCTCCTCCTATCTCGCCCTTTATATTTCCCTTTCCCTCCATTCCACACACACATCGGAGCTAGAGCAGCACAAGCGCCACATGGTGGAGGCACACACCCAATGCGCGCTCGGCCCCCTTCACCGCCACGAGCTCTCCATTAACAGCTTCGTCTCCCCCGCGCTCGACTACTTCAACTCCCTCGCCGTCTCGGGCGAAGTTGGCGCCCGTGGGTCGCCCCCCTCTAACGACGATGTTGACATCTCAAGGAGCCCGAGGGCGCTATGCGCCAGGATGGGCTTGACAGCATTCTTCGGCTTCGTAATCGCGTAGGCGTAGTGTAAGGAGTCCGACGCGCTGCGCACTGAGATGCCGCCCGCGCTCAAGTGCTGTGTGGATCCGGCCAAGTTCGTCATGTACGTCGTCGCCAACGTGTTCCCCGTCGACAGGTGGGAGGTGAAGGACCCCATGCGACCTGGCCCAGGTGTGCGTGCTCATCCTGGAGGCGACAATGTCAAGCGCTAGCCGACCCGGAGATCGGGGTAGCGGGGCCCTTGGTGCCGTGAGCCGCGTGGGAGCGCACAGGGCATAGCGAGGGAGTGGAAGGAGGCGGTGGAGCGAAAGGGTGGGTGGAGGGGTCGCATGACACGTGACAACGTTCGCTGTGGTGGAGAAGGAGGACCGGCCCCTGTACCGGAGGATTGTTGTCAGCTTCTCTTGGCACTGACAAATGCGCTGCCTCACTTTCGTCCTCGGCCTGGAGGAAGGAGAAGGGGAGCACGCGGAGGATGTGGAAGAGGAGATTGATGGAGTCGAAGTCAGATTCGTGAGCCTGGGCTGCTGCGGTCGCGGCCGTGCTGCCAACGACGTGCTTCGATCTGGGGGCATCTTGTTGGGAGAGGAGAGAGGAGGGAAGAAGATGAAGAAGGTAAATAAGTCTTTTCACAGACAATTTGATAGTCACCTCATGGTTGACCGACGAGAGTGGCAAAAACAAGAAGAAAGTTGAGATTCACTGGTAATGAAGGGATGAACAATTTCGCAATGGCATTTTAGTGACTTAGCCAACTTCCAGTGGTAAATAAGAAATTAATTCAAAATTATATCGTTTCGGAAATTTTATCGGACCCCACCAATAGAACCGGTTACCGGATATTTCGGCAAAAATCGGATGGAATTTTTGAATTGAAAATTGCTTTTTTAGATGTAAAGGTGAAATTTATCTAAAATTTGTATTTGGATGAAAAATAGATATATCTATTTTTTTCGGTATAAAATTTTATCAGACCCCACCGATAACACCGGTTATTAGCAAAATTTTGCCGATAGAGTTTTCCACGAGCAAGACCATGCATGGTTACAGCTGATTTGTCTAGAATTCCAAGTGCGCGTATTTATGCCGGGTCTGAGATCCGAGTAGGGCTCGAGTTTTATGTTCTCCTCCGGATCACATGATCTCAACTTTTGGGCTCGTGTAAGGTAAAGGATCAGGCTGTAGACTCTTGGTAGTTCATAGCAGTGGAGTGGCGTAGTTAGACCCGGGGTCCACTCGATCTGAGCCTAGGATGCTTCTTGGCTAATAGTGCTGTCATGCTGTGTAGAGTATCTTTGGCAGGTTAAATAGGGCGCCGTTTTAAGAGTGCTTTTAACCTCTTTTAATCTTAACAAATAATCAAAGACTAGAGCATAACTCTTGCAAAGAACTTGGACAAAGTCAGATAACCCGTAAGCCTCCACTGCATAAAGGGAAAAATACTAGTACGGTCAGCTACATAGTGTAGATTCCAAGACACACATTATAAACACGTTGATACTAGTAACAATGTTTTAATACTAAAAAACACGAAGAAAAAAAACACAAAATACATGAGCTACAGATCCTGACAAGGCCATTTCAAATTTGCTGCCCGTACACTTGCTCCGACCCAATTGTCAGTTTACGGCGAGTTGCAGGGAACAGTACAAAAACCAAAAAAACTCGTCACGGAACGCGCAAAAGGGTAGGCGGGAGGAATGGAAAGCCTGGCCAGTGAAGTGAAGTGTGCGCGCGAGCTGCAAAAGCTACTTTTATCCGGCCGAGATGCATGCATGTGCGTGGAGATGCGAAAAGCATACTTCTGCGGCACACACGATGCAGAGTCGGGCATCGAGCATCGGCTGATTGGAGCACTGGTCCCCAAGTCCAAGCTGAACTGCTAGTTTTATGTACATATGGGATTAGGCAGGATTCTGCCTACCGCTAGCCACTATAGTTTATGGTAGCCACAACTTATCCACATGCAGAACACATTATCATACTCCCCCAAGCTCTCGTCATAGTGTCCTGGATTTAGATAGTAATTAAGTTTTGATGTGTCTCTACCAACAACTTTTGTTAGAGAAAAAGGGGTTCTTTTTGCTTGCTTGATTATGGTACGGTGGTGGTTAAGATTTCATGGAGAGGATGTCGCGTTCAGGAGATTTGTCTCGCGGCCAGGAAATGCACTGACGCTCTACCTGCTGTATATATGCGACGGCGAAGCGATTTATTATTCGTCCGACACTATAATCTTGATCGATTTTCTGTTAGGAAAGTTAAATATTTAGTGTCAGATGACCCGTATTGGTGCTTAAATACTAGGAGCAGCACAGTTATTTGCGCCGTCATGTACGCACAAAGGCTCGCTGATGCTCCATGTACTGACTGCTACACTACCGCACTGCAGTACGCAGCTATTGGCTCGCTCGTTTTCCGCATCCGTCACGAACTGAGCAGTCGTCAGTGGGCATTTGGGAACAATAGTTTCCATGTTGTTCTGCTCTGGTATCGCTCAAAGCTCAGAGACACCTCGGTGTTCTTTATTACTGCTGCTGAAAGAAAGAGAAGGATGGAACGAATGATTGCATATGTCACTCTCCCTTGATTTTGGAAGTGTACTGGAGGGCGGCAGCGCGGACTGCAAGATGGCATGGGGCTTCTCGCTTTCAGCGCATCCTTGCCATTGCCAGGCGCAGAGCCGACAGGAGACGATTGATGCTGCAGATTCTCAATGTTTCTCCGGAGCGTTGCTCTCGGCGGCACGTCTCCTCTCCTTGCGAACTCCAGGTCTCTAGGCTCCGTTCGATGCAGCAGACATGGTGACTTAAATTGTACACTAAATGATATACGTACTAGTAGAACTACTCTGTGTGCCAAAGTTAGGCTAAGTCCGGCTTCAACGACCAACTTATAATTTTGGTCACAGTACTTAAAGTCCGCAAATAAAAAGTTCACGCAGGTCTTGTGACCGACTTTTTTTTTTCAACATTGGAATTGCTGCAAAATCACTTAAGGAACCCGTGCTAGTGTCGTTAGGAGCATATACGTGCATTAGCAAACGCCGTGTCAAACAGTCAAGGGAACAATATCAAAGTATGCAAAGCCTTAAATCAGTAGTAGTTTTAAACCAATGTGGTTGAAGTCAGTCTTAAGCTAGTGTGGTCGAAGGCGTAGACCAATGTAGTCGAAATAATATGATCGAAGTTATAGACTAGTGTGGTCGAAGTCGTAGACCAGTGTAGTCGAAATAATATGGTCGAAATTATAGACCAGTATGGTCGAAGACATAGATCAGTACAGTCGAAATTAGTGGTCAGATCCATAGACCAGGGTGGTCGAAATGCAGTGATCGAAGCTGTAGACCAGTGTGCAATTAGGATTAATAAACACTACTTAATAACCATTAATTGGCTATGAATTAGCAGTTACCAATCAGGATCAATAAGCAAAGAATTAGCAGTTACCAATCAGTTAATTGGCTATGAATTAGCAGTTACCAATCAGGATCAATAAACACTGCTTAATAACAATTAATTGGCTATGAATTAACAGTTACCAATCAGGATCAATAAGCATGTAAATAACCATAGCATGTTGTCTATGTTATGTTCTTTAACTTATTTTTTTTTAAGAAAAGAGTGTATGGTCTTGCGTGAGAACCATAACTAGGATGGTCACGACTAGGACCCTTATGGCTTGTGACTATCAAGTCGAGGCCAAAAGGTAAAAGGAGATCCTGTTGGAAGGATATCAGAAGGAAATATATATTTTTCGACCAATTAGATAATAATAGTATACGGCCAGATAATGGATGACAGATATATAAACAACATCACTCATCGGAAAAAAGAAATGAATATGTATTCAAATTGAAATAATGTAAAAAAAAAATTATACAAAGAACTTACGTAATTGATCAATGTTCCAAGAAATTGACAAAACACGACCGTCTGACATTGCAAGTCGTATTGAGCTAGGTCGGGTGACTTCGACCACTGTGTAAGGACCTTCCTATTTAGGAGAAAATTTATTGTGATTGGTCTGGCTCTGAATTTTTTTAGAACCATATCACCTACAGCTAGACTGCGAGGTTGCACCTTACGACTATAGCACCTTCGCGTGGCTTGTTGGTAGACCGCCAATCGTATGAGGGCTTGGTTTTGTCGTTCTTCAAGGAAATTGACGTCATTGAGTCTTCTTTGTTCTTGATTGTTTTCGTTAAAACAATCGGTTCGAGCAGAACCAATTTTTAGTTTCAGAGGAAGCTTGGCTTTAGCACGGTAAACTAAAAAGAATAGCGTTTCACCGGTCGCACGACTAGTCATGGTTCGAACGGCCCATAATACAGAAGGAAGTTCGTGAACCCAAGCCCCTGACCGTTTTGTTAACCGGTGGAAAACCCGATGTTTGACTCCTTGCATTAATATACCATTAGCTCGCTCGACTGCTCCATTGCTCTACGGATGAGCGACAGAAGCAAAATGTATTTTAATACCTAGATCTTCGTAGTATTTCTAGAAATTTCCGCAGGAGAACTGGGTATCATTATCTGCGATTATACGACTGGGTATACCAAATCGCGTGATCACATTTTTTTGTAAGGAACCTCTTAGCAGCCTTAGTTGTTGTTTTAACAACTGGCTCGGCTTCTATCCATTTTGTAAATATGTCAATCATGACGAAAAGGAATTCGAAGCCCCCGGGTGTCCGTGGAAAAAGTCCCAGAATGTCTAATCCCCTGGTCGCAAAAGACCAAGAAAGATGAATTATTTGCAAAGCTTGTGCCGGCTGATATACTTGTCGACTATGAAATTGATATTGTACGCACTTTGTCACGAGCTCTTTTGCATCATGAAGGGCAGTTGGCCAGTATTATCCTTGCTTGAAGGCTTTACCAACTAGTATTATGTAGAAATGATGTGCTCCACGGACTCCTCTATGAATATCGGATAGCAACTTAATGTCATCTGTTTGAGATATGCATCTCATCAACACTCCGTGAGATCCTCGTTTGTACAAGGTATTTTCGAGCAGAGCATATGATTTGACCTTTCGAGCTATACAATCGGCATGAACATCATCTTCAGGAATAATGCCATGCTGAAGATAATTATAGATCGACGTCATCCAATTTCTACCGTAGTTGAGCTAATGGCTTGTGGAGTATCCATGTCTGCATGATCGATTTGTACGACCTTTAATGGGACCACTATGTCCTCAGAAATCTCAACCACCGAGGGTGAATCGAGTTGCTCGAGAAAAACTCCAAGCGGGACAAATGACCTTGTGGAGGTCATCCGTGCCAACTGGTCTGCCAGGAAGTTTTCATTTCTAGGAATATGTTGGATCTGGAAACTAAAGAAGTGTTTTTTGAGTTTCCGTACTTCTGCTAAATAAGATGACATCTTGGTACTTGAGCATTGATACTCTTTCCTGATTTAATTCGCTACTTGTTGAGAATCACCTTTCACTAGTAATATGCGAATAACGAGCGCTCTGGCTGCTCGGAGTCCTGCCAGTAAACCTTCATATTCTGCCACATTATTTGTGATAGGAAAGTTTAACTGAATGACGCATTTGAGGTGTTCTTCAGTAGGGGATATCAAGGCAATTCCAGCCCCTGAGCCTTTTAACATCAAGGAGCCGTCGAAGTACATTGTCCACTCATTGTGGTGTTCATACTCGGGCCCTTGGGTTGGTTCAGGGTTTGTCCATGCAACAATGAATTCTGCTATTGCATGAGACTTAATTGTTGTTTGAGGGATGAAGTGAAGATCGAATGCCCTAAGTTCGACCACCCATTTTGCTATTCATCCTCAAGATTCCCTATTTCTGAGAACTTGACTAAGGGGATATCTGGTAGGCACGACCACTTTGTGGGCCTGAAAGTAATGCCTATGGATATCTTTCCTTCGGGCCATTTAAGACTTCACTTACATAATATATCGGTCATTGGACGTTGTCACGTTTTACGATAAGTACACCACTGACTGCTTGTGGCTTTGCAACTTCGTAAATCAGCAATGCTTCTCCCGATCTTGGAGATACTAAGATCGGGGCACTCGTAAGGTACCTCTTGAGTTCTTCAAAGGCGATGTTTGCTTCTTTAGTCGAAACTTCTGTGCTTCCGAAGAAACTTAAAGAAATGTAATCCTTTTTCACCTAACCGTACTATAAAATGACTTAGCGCTGCCATAGAGCCGGTTAGTTTTTGTACTTCCTTCTTTGTGGTAGGAGGGCGCATCTGGTCGTTGGTCGATATTTTTACTGGATTTGCCTCAATCCATCTAGCAGAAACTAGGAAACCAAGAAGCTCTCCAGAAGAAACACCGAACACACACTTATCTGAATTCAACTAAAGGTTTTGCCTTCTTAAGTTGTTGAAAGTCTCATATAGGTCAAAAATGTAATCGCCGGCGTTGATACTTTTCACAACGAAGTCATCAACATAGGCTTCTTGATTTCGACCTATCTGAGGATTAAAGGTTTTTTGCATTAACATTTGAAAAGTTATGCCAGCATTCTTGAGACCAAATGACTTCTTAACATAACAGTAAGTGCCATATGTCGTGATGAAGGATGTTTTCCCTTCATCATCTTAACTCATGTTAATCTGGTGGTACCCCGAATAAGTATATAAAAACTTAACAACTCACACCAGAAAGTAGAGTCTACAAGTTGATCAATGCGTGGAAGGGGAAAGTCGTCCTTTAGACAAACTTTATTAAAATTTGTGAAGTCGATACACATTCGTCATTTTCCATTGCTTTTTCTAATCATTACAGGGTTAGCGAGCCACACTGTGTGGTCGGCCTCACGAATAATGTGAAGCACCTTAGCTTTTGCTTGACCCATTTCTTGTCAGGTTGGAGAACTAGTCTATGCTCGATCATCTCCCTGGGGGCTTCGGGCATGTCGGATGCCTGCCAGGCGAATATGTCTAGGTTTGCTCGGAGAAAGGAGACGAGCAACTCTTCCTATTTATGGTTGAGTTCTCCTCCGACTAGTACTTTTTGGGAATATGCTTTAGCATTTCCTAACCAAGACGATATTTTGGCGCTTTCTGGAGAAGCGCCTTTGTCGAGCGGTACCTCCTTCTAGGTCATCTTGGGTCTTGAGTGCTTGGCCTGCATAGAAGGTAGATTAGTTTCTCTAGTCGAAAGCTCGTCAACCAGTTCCAATGACTTACGATCACACGCATAAGCCATTTTTCTATCTCCTCGGACCGTGATGACTCCTTTGGGTCCTTGCATCTTTAAACTCTGATAGCCGTAATGCGTAACTATCAGGAATTTAGCCAATACCGGATGACCAAGGATCCCATTGTATGCGGTTTCAAAATCCACTACATCAAAGGAGATCTTTTCTGTTTAGAAATTGTCAGGTTTTTCGAACGTGACCGATAGAGACAGTTGTCCTATCAGTTTTACAGTAGAACCAAGAACTATGCCATGAAAAGCATACTTCACAGGTTTTACCTTCGACATAGGAATTTGTATTTCTTCCAATACTCCCACAAAAAGAATATTTAAAGAACTAGCTCCATCATCAAGACTCGATTAACTTTGTAATTATTAATTATTGGTTCAACTACGATAGGGAACCTACATGGTCGAGTCGACGGGATATAGCAGTCTTCTTTGCTGAAGGAGATAGTTGTCTCCGACCACCTGGATGGCTTGATGTCTATTGAAGACTTAGCAAAGTTCACTTCCGCCCACGGTCTTGGATGGCACCTTGAGTCGCACGAAGAGGATCCTCCAAGATCATGTCCACGGTGTGTTGTGGCTCCCGGTACTCCATTTCTTGATCGCTATCTTTGTCCTCTATCGACTCGTTGCCCTCTGCCGAGGGACGAGCGATGGGGCGAAGTCATCGAGTGACTATGCGACCCCTTTTTCCCGATACATTTCCGTACGCTGCATGGTTTGCTTTGGAGGATCTCTAACACATATCCTGCAAGTTGCACGTAACCTGGAGTATCTGCCAAAGTAGGATCTCGGTTACCCAGAAGGTCACAAACTCGTTGTAGGTTTTGATGCATTACCGAAGGTCTTGGAGGATTCTGACTAGCATTAGGCGCTAGATGAGTCGAATGTCCTTCCGACCTCCCATCTTGCCTTGTCCGACTTATCACACGTTGGGAGATAGGAACATACAAATTAATTGATGGATGTCCATCAATTCGATTGCCTCCGACAGGTGGTGTTTGCTGAGTGTGATATTTGCCAAAGGGTGAAAGCTGAACACTTGAAACCAGCAGGAACCCTACAACCATTACCGATTCCTAAGTGGAAGTGGGAAGAGGTCGGAATGGATTTCATCACCGGCTTTCCAAGGACTCAAACTAGGTTCGATGCCATTTGGGTGATCGTGGATCGCTTGATGAAAAGTTGCTCATTTCATCCCAGTCAAAAGTACCTTCAAGGGGAGTAAATTGGCCTAACTTTACATTTCAAGAATTGTCTATCTTCATGGTGTACCAAAGGTTATTGTCTCAGGCCGAGGTTCTCAATTTACCTCGTATTTTTGGGGTTGTATACACCGAGAAATGGGGACCAACCTATCCTTTAGCATTGCTTACCACCCTCAGAAGATGGGAAGACTAAAGGGGTGAACCAGATCTTGGAAGATCTTCTTCGAGCTTGTGTGTTGTTTCATAGCAACAATTGGGAGAAGTGCTTACCATATGAAGAATTCTCCCACAACAATAGTTTACAATCAAGGTTACAGATGTCACCTTTTGAGGCTGAAGGGCAAATTGGCTCCTCGTTATATTAGACAATTCCAAATTCTTGCAAAACAAAGAGCTGTGGCGTATCAATTGGAGCTGCCCACCTTTTTTTCAGCGGTACATGATACCTTTCATGTATTGCAACTGAAGAAATATCTCTGTGTTCCCACTGAAGCAACTCAGTACGAGAACCTGGAATTGTAACTTGATTTATCTTACTGGGAGCACCCAATTAGTATTCTTAGTGAGATGGAACGCAAGACAAGGAACCGTATCGTCAAGTTTCTAAAGATTCAATGGAGTAACCACACGGAAGAGGAAGCAACTTGGGAACGTGAGGACCAGATGCGAACGGAGTATCCTTACCTTTTTCCCGAGATGCGCGAAGCTCATGAATAAGTTTCTCTTTAGTTGAGAGCTTAAGATGTATGTAATGTTTTATAATCAAGAAAGGAAAGGTTAAACAAAGCAATGGAAAGAAAAATGTATTAGGAATGCTTTGTTACCTCGTTAGGATCTTTCGTTACGGCCTTTGAAGGAAAAATAAGGCAGCAGATGTTGAAATGAAGTATAATAAAAAGAATCATTTTTGCTTCGGCTATGAATTCAGTTAAGACGATATCTGAAAATAAGATCTGGTAGTCCAACCTATCTCTAGTTTGCCCCTAATGTTTCCAATCCTTGTTTCTACACATCAAGAATCTCGGGACACGATGCTTTTAAGGGGGGAGGTTTGTCACAGCTCCAATTTTATTGATGAGAGTTATATGCATCTCATAAGCATTTCATAACATTTATGGAGCATGATCATAAATTATGAACTTTGAAATTTTCAAATTTAAGATTAAACAATAAACTTTGACTTGAGTTCTAAAAAAATTGGGAATAAATGTTTAGGATGATCTATGGAAAATAATTTATTCAAATACTAGAATAATTATCATGAATAACTATGAATTTTATCCAAATTTTGGAATTCAATTTAACATTGAGAAAAATGCCCACTCCATTTTTAAATGGCTATTGTAATTGAATTTTAAATAAGTGTATGAATCATGAGCAAAAGTTTTAGAAAATTTATATAGGTTCTACCTTGCCCCACGAACCACTCTGCAAAATTTTAGATTTTTATAAATTTATTTGCTATTTTTAAACCTTGGTCAAAGTAGAGGGGTTAAAATTTGAATTCGGTCAACAGTCCGACCGGACCTAGCCCATCGGAACTGTAGCGACCCGAGAAACTTGACTTGATCGGACCAGATCCGTTCACTCGTGCATGACTGTGCAGCTCGCACAATGCTTGGTTCGTGCCGCTTCGCCCGTACGGCTGACGGGTGGGCCCCACTCGTCAACATCATGTTCTTCTCCTCGCCGCTTCGGCCGCACGGCGTTGGCACAGCGCATGCGTGCTAGCGAGCTCGTTCCCACCACCTCATGCTTCTCCAACCGCAATTGAAGCATCGCCTTGACTTCACGAAGCTCCCAGGCCATTCCGCTCTCTCCCTCTTCCGCTCTCTCACTCTCCCTGACCTCTTTCTTGTTTTGGCTAAGGTACAAGACGAAGGGGGCTCTGCCGCCTAACTACCTCTAGCGAGCCCACGACCTCACCGCTGGGTTCTACTCTCAAAACTGCATCCATTTTTGCTGGTCCAAGCCATTTTCATCCACTAAATTGTCGAGAACGATTTCATCGTTCTCGCCTCCTACCGCCATTGTCCCATAGCTCGCAGCCGCTCTGGTGAGTTATCCTATGAGTCATTTTGTCCCTTATGATCGCAATGTTTCGCGGAGTTTACTGACGAGTTCAATTTGGTTTTGGAGCAACCTCGAGGGAGTACGACTTCATCTCCTCCAGCTTCGGTGAACCGCCACCGTATTCGTTCCGGCCGCCACCAACCTCCATAGGCGACGTTGTCTTGTGCGCTGCATTCCTAGATACCAGGCGATCCTAGCGCACACCTTCTCGAAGCTCCTCAACCACCGAAGCGTCTTCTCCGCATTCACCGCCCTTTCGTCTCCGCCTCTGACCGCCGGGAGCTCACCGCCGGCAACTATTGGTCTCCGCGTCGCTACCAACGAGTTCGCGAGGACTTCCTGCACCCGATGGAGCCGATCCCGAGTCCGGAGCACCACTTCTTCGCCAAATCACCTGCCTCGCCGCGGTTGCTCGCGCGCGGAAGCGCCGACAAGCCGCCGGAGGAATAGGGCAATGACCGTCATTAACTTAATTACGTTTCCTAATGAACATATGACATGTGGGTCCCATCGGTAATGAATGTAATGAGTTTTAATACCTTTTTAATTTCTGAAATAAATTACTTTTACACTGAAATTGTTATAAACTTCAAAAATTTATAAGTAATCCATTTTAATTCCAAATTGAGTAAACTTAATTTTGTTAGCTTAAATTTTTGCTATACTTTAATGTGGAATAGGTTTTAAACATGTTACTGTTATAGAAAAATTCGATATTTGAAATACATGCACACTAATGACTTTAACCTTGAAAAATATGTAGAAAATCGATATGAACTCCAAATGAATTACAATTTTCACCTAAATTCATATTAAATCATAACGTGTTTTTCTCGATGTTTATTTGATAACGTGTTTTTCTTTAGAATCCGAGATTACCGAGGCGAACGAAAATCCGTCTGAGAGCGAATAGTTGGCATTTCAGCAAGGTGCAAGCATCATTTTTTACTTTTATTCTTGCATACATGTTGATCCCAGAATTTTCTACTTTAGTGTTTTGAAATACAAATATTACTTGTGAGCATGCTATTTTCGAGTATGAATACTCTGTGAAGTCTAGATAGCTATATCCAAATTCTTGCAGGTTGACCTTGAATTCTCCTTTACAGATATGCCTATATTAGTTGATGTGTGGTATTACTTATCGTTGGTGAATATGCTTAGCCGTGCAAATCAGTAGTCGCGTAGTTCGGTTGACGGGGTTATCTCGTCAATCCTGGGAAACACTAAACTAGTTTTACATTTATGCTTTTGGTTCATATCTTCAAATCTGATTTTTGAGTCTAAAGTTTGTTTAATTAAAACTGATTTTAGTCTGGACAAGTGGTTAGTAGTGTGGGTGCCTTCATGTATGAGATTCGGGTTCAGTGGAAAGGCTTGTCCGGATAGTTAAGGACCGAACTTTGGGCTGTCACTCCAAGTATCATGTGTACTTCCACATGCGGGTTGGGAGCCACTTGGGCAAGTAAGGGGAAAGTTGTATTGATTTTAAACACAGGTGGTGTGAGGATATGGGACCGTGAAATCTCATGTTCCTTAGAAACCAAATGTAAGGATATAATGTGCAAGTGAGTGCTATTTTATTTTGATGTTGGGCGGTCGACTCACATGCTAACTCCTTACATTGGCCTCTCCGACACAACTTGCATGCCCGTTTAGTTAGTAGGCTGTATGGCTAGCACTAAGTGGAATTTTATCATGCATGGGTGGTTCACTTCAATATGATTTTCTTGCTGAAAAATACCAAGGCTTGATTTCCCCGGCCGGCACACCAAAGGAAGTGTGTTAGTATCCAGAGGCTTACGGCTGATCAAGTTGTGTGGGTAAAGATATACTCCCCTGCAAGGTTATAAACTATTTGAATAGCCGTGTCCACGGTTATGGACATCATTTGGGTTTTGACTGACATCATTGTTAGACTTTAAACTAAAACTTGATATGGGACAACTTGGTATCGACATGACGGGTTTGTCATGAGTCTAGTTTATCAAAGTGGGGCTACCACTTCGATATTATTTGATATATGTTTACCTTTATGTTATTTAACTTTCTTTTGATAAACAGTCTATTACTAAAACTGTCTTCTTAAACTAGAATATGTAGCTTGAGTAATATTGCGCTTATACGAAAACTAGAGCCACTATAACTTCTCTTTGATCAACCCTTGGCATGTATAAATTTTTATTTGGTGTAAGTCTTGCAATTACAACTTTGTACTTTAACAGATTGTCCATTTGTTCAGGTGAGGAAGATTATAATCTAGATCATTTCGTTGGCGCCGATTTCGGTGACGCTAACGAATAGCGCTATTTCTGGCCTCCATTCAATTGCCTTTGGGAAGGGCACACCTTGCTGGAGTTTTTGCTCTTAATGTTTTATTTTTCACTGCATACTTATGTTAATAGTTAAATTTGGTCGGCCGGCCTCTGTTGTAACTTATGGACATAAGTCCTTGTCCTGCACGACATTTTGTAATATATTTGTATACCTTGTTTATGACTATGATCAATGTTGATGGAGATATGTGTGTGTTAGTCTTGATCCTTGGGGACTAACACGAGACATATATCCAAAGATTTGAAATGCTACTTGATTCATGTAAGTATGGTCTCGGACTACTATGGTCTGCATATTTACATGAATTAAGTTGGATTTCAGAACTTGGAGACCTAGTGTTATTTACATATGATATGAAGGATATGTAAATAATTCGGGGTCCCCACAAACTGGATCCTTTACAAGGGGTGCCTTCAACAAAGCCGTGGACTAATCCTAATTACACCGAGCGTAATGCTTGTTATGCTATTGAATCAGAGTTGACACAAGAATCTGGTGTTGATTGAGATGCCTCAATCCGATGTCTTTGTTCCTCCACTCTCCGTCTTTAAATAACCAACAAAGAGATGACAATTACTTACGAGAAGACGTCATTAGAAGGGACACGTCTGGCCAGAGGGATAGTTGCTGTCAGTGAACAGTAACTAGTCATCGGTTTAGTCTGTGTGAGACACTCAACTAGGGGCAAATCCTGCGGGGGGCCTTCGTCAGGCTGAAGCCTACCCTCCACCGGCACCCGGAACAACCCTCCCCAACCCCAACCTCCGTCCTCTAGTGCCATACTGCCATGGCTGCATGCTTGATGAAGAACAAGCAGCCAAGCAGGAGCAAACAATGAAACATGCGTCATGTGGGCCTTGTCCAAGGCAACGAAGCCCAGGCCCAACTCAGTGAACTCACATCCACCCACGTCTGCCACCGGACATCGCTCCCACACGACCACTCCCACCTCCTGTAATCCCGTTCCCACTTCCCAGTTCCCCGTTGTTCCAAAATTTTCCCAATCAATTTGAGTGACGAGAAGAAGCGCACCTGACCTGAGGGGGTGCTGAGGGCTGAGGCCTAAATGCAGTCAGTGGCGACGGCGTGACACTGCCGGTAGTCAGAGCCCGGAGGAGGCTGAGGAGGGAGTCCGAGTGGGGCGACTGGGGCCGGGCGTGGGAGCTGCCGATCCGGTCCAGTCGGAGCCCAGAGGAGGAGGACTAGAGTAGCGCTGACCGCATGAGGTAGGAGGAGGCAGACCACAGGAGGAGGATCTACCATCTACGGCTCTGCACCTCTACGTATCTATCGATTTGGGCCTCCGCCTCTCTCGGGTCTTGGACTTAGAGGAGCGGAGCCGCGGAGGATAGGAGGAGGTGAGGCGAGGAGGGTCGAGCCGCCGAGGGCCAAGACGGCGACCGAGGGGCGAGGGGAGGCTCGGCACCAACGTGCACGATGAAGCAAAGATCAATGCATAGCATGAACTTGGACATCCTGGCCTCGGTTTTTTCTATGTTGACTAATGCATTCTTATCTCTTTGTTCGTGGGTATTTTAGTAAATTTGCTTTAGCCTTTGGTCTTTAAGATAACATCAAACACACCCCTCTAATTAACAACGGAGGGAGTACTTTGTTTGTCCACTTGTCATCTTTTACATTTTATCACCAATGCAAGAATACATCTTCCTAATTTTTTTGTACATCCAGGTTATTTCTGAGTGTCTTTCATAAGAGATTGCTGGGTCAAGAAAAATGTTCAAGTCAATAGACACTAAAAACAGAGGTGTGGTTACTTTTGGTGAGCTTAAAGGACTCAGAAGATATGATTCAATGTTTAAGGATACCGAGATTAGTGATTTAATACGAAAAGAAGATGAATAGAATATATCATAGAAGCAGTACTTATTGTGTTGTCAAATTGCCTATTAAATTAATCATGTTTTATGCTACTGCTGTCTTTTCCATTTTATTATCGCAATGAAATGCTGAAACCATATGTATCTTAGAAGCAAGGCATGGTTTTTGTCAAAACAATAAAAGGTCTTTTTGAAAGGAAAAAAACGCGGATGAAAATCTAATGTGGATTCTTCTTTTCCTAAATTTTTAGGATGGTCAAATCGATTATGCTGAATTTGTCACAATGATGCAAAGCAACAATTTTGGACTTGGGTGGCAAACAATCGATTATGCTTCCAAGGCATGAGATGCACATTCCATTAGCGAGGTACCTTCATTATTTTTTTCGCTTTGCTTTGTTTTTATTCATGTACGAATTTGATTGCACAAGAATACAAGACTGTTTGTCTCGAATTAGCTTAGTTATTCGAGGCTTTGAGCCCACTATCTATTTTCATCCTGACTTCGCCACTACACTCAACCATATAGTTGTTGTTGTCAGTGTCTTAGGACCATGAACCATTGCGTGATATGGAGCAAATATGACATGTGTTCCGTTTGTCACACGGTAAGAATATACTTGGAGTCATATTCATATTCTAGTTCAAGACTTTTGTGAGCAGTCACCTAGTCGGGGATCGGGTACATGACTTTATCCGACTAGGGTAACTATAAGTAACTTGTGGAATCCTTACGACCACGGGAGTCGTTAGCCTTAGGGATTACGACTCTTACGACCACAGGGGTCGTTAGCGTTAGGGGTTATGACCATGAAGACATATGGTCTTTTTAATTATATATTAAAGTAATACACAGATATTTTAATCCTCATCAAAGTGAATCTTTAAAAAGAAAATGAGGCATAACGGTATTATTGATAAGTACAAGACAAGACTTGTGGCCAAGGGTTATACCCAGAAAAAAGGTGATGATTATTTTGATACTTACTCTCTGTTGCCAGATTGGCCACCATTCGAGTGCTCATTACATTAGCTTCTCCCATAGTCTACACATTCATCAAATAGATGTGAAGACAACTTTCCTTAATGGAGAGTTAGAGGAAGAAATCTATATGGAGCAACCGAATGGTTTTATGATTTTTGGACAGGAAGTAAGGTATGCAAATTAATCAAATCCTTGTATGGTGTAAAGCAAGCACGTAAATAATAGCACGAGAAGTTTGATAACACTTTAACTTCTACTGGTTTTTTCTGTGAATGAGGTAGATAAGTGTGTGTATTATCGTTATGGTGGGGTCAAGGAGTGATTTTGTATTTGTATGTCGATGACATACTTATATTTGGGACAAACACTGCTGTTATAAATGATGTCAAATCTTTCTTATCTAGATGCTTTGATATGAAAGACTTAGGAGAGGCAGATGTTATTTTGAATATCAAATTTATAAAAATGAGGATGTGATCACTTTGAACTAACCCCATTATGTTGAGAAAATCTTGAGCTGGTTCGGCTTTGATAACTACAAGATTTCCCCAACTCCTTATAACGCTAGTGTTAAGTTTTGAAAGAATTAGGAATTAGGAAAAGATCAAATTTGATATATTCACAAATTATTGAGGCCTTTATGTATCTATCTGGTGCCACAAGACTAGACATATCATTTGCTATGAGCAAATTAGTCGGTTTACTTCTAACCTAAGAGATGATCACTAGGAGGCACTTGAGAGAGTGTTTCGCTACTTGAGAGGCACAACCTCATATTGAATTCACTAAACTAGGTATCAATCTGTATTAGAAGAATATAGTTATTCAGATTGGATCTCTGATGCATATGAGATCAAAGCTATAAGTGGGTATGTGTTTACCCTTGCAGGTGCTGCAACTTCATGGAGGTCGTAAATGCACCATATTGACTAGGTCAACCATGGAAGCAGAACTTGTAGCACTAGATACAACTACTGTTGATGCTGAATGGCTTAGAGAGCTTCTGTTGGACTTACCACTGGTTGAGAAACCAATACCAGCAATCCTAATGTACTGTGATAATCAAACATTATTGATTAAGGTTACAAGTACTAAAAATAACATGAAGTCCTCTAGACATGTGAAGCATATGCTTAAATCTGTTAAAAAACTGAGGAACTTCGGAGTGATTACTATGAATTATATTCGCACTAAGAAAAATATGGCAGACCCTTTCACAAAGGGGCTAACACGGAAGGCAATTTCCGTTGCGTCTATGGACATGGGAATGAGGTCCATTGGAGTTACAACTCAACAGTAACCCATACTTTTTGATTGGAGATCTTGTGACTTAGGCAATGGGCAAAATAAGTTGACCAGTAGTCTTAGATCAATGTGGTCGAAGTCAGTCTTAGACTAGTGTGGTCGAAGTCAGTCTTAAATCAGTATGGTCAAAAGCGTAGACCAGTGTGGTTGAAATAATCTAATCGAAGCCATAGACCAGTGTAGTCGAAGGCATAGACCAGTATAATCAAAATTAGTGGTCAGATCCATAGACTAGGTTGGTCGAAATGCACTGGTCGAAACTGTAAACCAGTGTGCAATCAGGATGAATAAACATTGCTTAATAAACATTAATTGGCTATGAATTAGCAGTTACCAGTGGTTTATTATGACTGTTATTGGAGAGTGATTGTTTCGACCATAAATAAGATCTGGAGATGTCTAGACGAAAGTTGACGATTCATTCTATTTTTCATCTTCCTCTCTGATCAACTGTGCTGAGAAATTGAGCTGTCGAACCAAGTTGCCCCTTCTCTTCGGCATGCACCGGGAAAGAGGGTGGACAGATATCTTCGAATCATTGTCACAGAGTTCACCTGCACAGGATGAAAATAAGGTTTCTGGGCAGCTCTACATTGCTTCGATCTACACTGCTTCGATCACTGCTTTAAGTCTGTGTTGCTTCCTGTTCTTTATTATGTCCGACTGTAAGTTGGTCTTACGACCAGACTATTATGTTGTAAATATTTTATTATGTATATTTAGAAGTGCAATGAGTAGTCTGTTGTTAGTATCGATTTATGCATCACCAATTATTTATAAGGGTAATGCTCACCGGCAGACGTCCGATATGGACGTTTTCAATCGTACGGTGCATCAATGTTGCAACCAGTTGAAAACAATGTTGCAACCCGTTGAAAACAATGTTGCATACTGTTCTTTGAAATGTTGCATATGTTAAAAAAAATGTTGCATATGTAGAAAAAAAATATTGCAGCTGTAGAAAAAAATGTTGCATACTGTTCACGGCGACGTTGTAAATTTTTCAACGCGTTTTTTTCTCCAGATGTTTTTGGTTTGATATGTGATATTGCAACTATTCTACGGTGATGTTGCAAACGTTGTCTGATGATGCTACAACCGTTGTTTGAAGATGTTGCAATTGTTGTCTTGGGATATTGCATTTCGGACCGTACGGTAGGAGGCTCCCACCCATACGTTCTAGTAATAAACATATCATAGCGAACAAAATCTTTTAGTACTACAACAATTCTTTTTTGGTCAAAATTGTGAGACAATGTGATTTTTTTTCCAACTTAGTTATCATGTTGCTACTGCTGTTTTGTAATGTTTCTCAAGAATTGAAAAAAATGTTTCGAACGGAATAATAAAATGTTGCACAGTTTTAGTGGTAGCGTCCGATGGTAAACATCCTGTCATACGTCCGAGCGTTAACACGGCCCTATTTATAATCTTTATCTCATAATTAAATTTAAAATTAAATTAATATCCACACTTCCCACAGTCACGACCGTTTCATCGTACCAGTAAGCTCATTGTTGCGGAGGATGGGTTGAGCGCTACCTATCTTCCTTCCGCGCTTCTAGCCCGTCCCGGCTGGGCAGCCAGCCACGTGCGGCGCTCCCTGCCGCTCCCCTCCCGTCGTTATCTGCCGGGGCATTCGCTGATGCGGCTTTGCCCGTCCGCCCCGCCCGAATCATTGCGATCGCAATCAAATTCACCCGGTGGGCTTCACTCCCTAGCGTGATTACTGTCCTTCCAAGGCCCCACGCCCCGGCAGTACCGTCCGATCCGCTCATCCGACGTATGGCGGACGTGAAGCGCGCGCTGGAAGTAGTATCAACAAGGAAGGGAAAACAACGTTTGCCACCGGTGCACAATTTACAGGCGAGATGGCTGCTTTTGCGCACGCGAAATGTGCAACACCTCACGTGCCCGACTGCTCTCGACGCATCCGCAGCAGCTTAGAAAGCTAATAATCACAATGGCAACACAAACAGTACAAACGGAGCTGCACTACTGGAGTGCTGAACCTGTAGCTGTAGGCGTCTTACCATCAGCTTGTGCAACTGCAACTCACTATTAACACAGCTGTTGCGAACGACACGACAATTACACCAGCGTTCCAGCAACAAGCCGCAAGTGCAACAGTGAAAATGCTCCCAGCCACCCGCTTGTGCCAAACCGGGGCTTGGTGCCCCTAGCACCGCCGCCACCGCGGATGCCCAGGCCCCAAGGCGTCGAGGCGAATCCATTCCCCCCGTGCCGTGGCCGTGCTCCTCTTCTCTCCTCCTGCCCCGACGACGCGGGCGCGACCCCCGAAAGCACCGCCCGCTCCCACACCCGGCACGAGACGAGGCCAGCCCACTCGCCACCCACCCACTCCCCCTCCCTCTCTCCCCCTTCCCGTGAAATCCTCCAGGATCCAACAAAAAAGACGAAATCTCCGAACCATACCGCCATAATCACTCGCGCGCGCTCACCGACGCCCAGACCCAAATGGCTTAGCGCAGGGGGGCCTTTTTCGCATCTCAAATTCGCGGTACCAGTGCCGCGCTCGTACCATCGTACGTGCCGTGCTGAGCCGCAATGCCAGCGCCCGACCGTGCCGGGGGCGGCGGGCACCTCCGCGGCCACGCGCACCTCACTAACTGCATCCACCTGCGCCACCACCACGCGCACGGGGGTGGAGGCGGAGGCGCGTCGTCATTGGGGCGTCGGCGGAGCCCTACGGCCGTGGCGTCGGCGGCGCTGATGCGCGACCTCCTCGCGCTGCAGCGCTCCCGATCGCTCCGCGACCCGTCCACGCGTCGCTCCGTCGAGTCCTCCAAGGTGGCGGCCGACCCCGACGCCGACACTGACGATGACGTCGATCTCCCAGCCAAGTCCAGACGCAGCGCCACGACAACCGGGGCACTCAAGACGCTCCTCGACCAGCTCGCGGAGAATCCCCACCCCCACCCCAAGCCCGCTCGTCGCCCGCGCCGCCGCTTCAAACGCGGGGCCGGCCGCCGTGCCGCCACCACCAGTAAGGCTCCAGATCGTGCCGCCGCCGCCGCGGCGCTCTCCGTCAACTCCAGCTCCCAGGAGGCCGTCTGCGGCAACAAGTACCTCTTCCGCGACGACGAGGAGCTGCAGCAGCATGTGTCGCAGGACTCCCGCAACATGTGCGGCATTCCATGGAACTGGTCGCGCCTCCACCACCGCGGCAAGTCTATCCTCGACTTGGCCGGCCGCAGCCTCTCGTGCGGCCTCTCCGATCCCAAGTCAGCGGCGGGGCGCAAATCCGAAGCCGCCGCCGCGGCCTCGCGCGGCCACCTCAACGGGTCGCATTCGCTTTTCCCGGTTAAGTCCGAGAGGCTGGCCTCCTCGACAAGCTCGGACTCCGACGCGTTGCCTCTGCTCGTTGAGGCGACCTCCTCCGGTGCGCGCAGCGGCATTGGTGGCATCGCCGGGAGCTACTCCGGGGAGCTCGGGATTTTCTCCAACCAGAGCAGCGAGATGGACTCCGACCTCTTGTCGGAGGCGCGGTCGGGGCAGAAGTCTCGGGGCTCGCAGCGAGGCCGCGGGCGACACCGGAGCCTGACGCAGAAGTTCGCACCCAGGACGTTCAAGGACGTGGTTGGGCAGAGCTTGGTGGTCCAGGCGCTGTCCAACGCCACCCTGAGGAGGAAGATTGGGTTGGTATACGTCTTCTACGGGCCGCATGGTACAGGGAAGACGTCGTGCGCGCGCGTCTTCGCCAAGGCACTCAACTGCCACTCCGCCGAGCACCCGAGGCCCTGTGACTCGTGCACTTCGTGCATCGCGTTCAATCTTGGCAAGAGCAGGAGTGTGATGGAGATTGGGCCCGTTGGCAACATCGACATGGATGGCATTGCGGACGTCCTCGACAATGTCATGCTTTCACCGGCACCATCGCACTACAGGGTGTTTATATTTGATGACTGCGATACATTGCCAGCCGACACTTGGAGCGTCATCTCGAAAGTTGTGGATCGGGCGCCCCGCCGTGTGGTGTTTATCCTCGTCAGTCCCAACCTCGACCTTCCTCATATAATCCTGTCCAGATGTCAGAAGTTCTTTTTCCCCAAGTTGAAGGAGTGCGACATCGTCAACACATTGCAGTGGATTTCTACCAGCGAAAGCCTAGATGTTGATAGGGATGCATTGAAGTTAATTGCATCCCGTTCAGATGGATCATTGAGGGATGCCGAGATGACTCTTGATCAGCTGAGTTTGCTGGGGCAGAGGATTTCTCTGTCTCTTGTCCAAGAACTTGTAAGATATCTCTCGAGCATCATAATATTTTTAGTTTGGACATTGGAACTTTTGTGCAATTTTGAAATATGTCGTTAATTAGAGAGTAGTAGTATGCAAGTTCAGCTGACCCATATAATCTAAATAGCACAGATGCATAGTTAGAATAATCAGCACAAACACTGAATCTTATCCTTTGGTATGGATTTAGTATTTTTCTTGCTTTTTTGCTGAGTTCTAGGAACCTAAGTAAGGAAGTAACGATAGGAGTAGTATGCAAGTTCAGCTGACCCATATAATCTAAATAGCAGACACATAGAAACTTAGAATAATCAGCACAGACAATGAATCTTATCCTTTTATATGAATTTAGTATTTTCCTTGTTTTTTTGCTGAACATGTGGTTTCAAGTTTAGTTCTAGGAACCTAACTAAGGAAGTAACCAAATTTGAAGCCCCTGTCAGAGTCATAATTTTGTTGTCACACGATGCTCTTTTTTTAATTTTTTTTTGGCAATTCTACTTTGTGACAACAATAAAACGTTTGTTGCTTGTTCATTTCACAGGTTGGTCTGGTATCTGATGATAAGCTGGTTGATTTACTTGATTTGGCGCTATCTGCTGACACTGTAAACACAGTGAAGACGTTACGAGACATTACAGAAACCGGAGTCGAGCCTTTGGCACTTATGTCTCAACTTGCCACAATAATTACTGACATCCTTGCTGGTTCCTATACATTTACACGAGAAAGACTACGAAGAAAGTTCTTCAAACGTCCAACCTGTAAGCAACAGCATTTTTTAACCAACGGATAGTCTTTTTAACCATCAGATAGTTCAAAAGAAATATATACTGTTTTTACATCCTGGCTATCTCTGCTAAGAGTATCAAGTCAGTCGTCTGGCTAACTTGCTTTTCCCCTCTGTTCTCTTACATTAGTGATTTTACATCCACATAATTCAGTGTTTTGGTTTACTAATTTCAGTGTCAAAAGACGATATGGAAAAACTACGCCAGGCCTTGAAAACACTATCTGAAGCTGAAAAGCAGTTGAGGGTCTCTAATGACAAGACAACATGGCTTACGGCTGCTCTTCTTCAGCTTGCTCCTGATAAACAGTACGTGCTGCCAAGTTCATCAACAAGTACGAGTTTCAACCACGGTGTGTTGGCTGGTTCTTTTCCTGATAAGGATATAGCAATGCACTCAGCTACTGAGCATAATGGTAATGTGGCAAGCACTTCTTATGGGGAAAGGAGACCTGTTGAACATACAGCAAACAGCCATGTCTTGTCAGCCAGTGCTGGCAAAGCAAATGAACGATGTAAACAAAACAAAACCGAAAATGAAATGATCTGGCAAGCTGTGCTTGAGAGTATTCAGTCAGATACACTGAGAAAAATGATGGGCAAAGAGGGAAGGCTAAGTTCCATCAGCCTAGGCACAGGCAAGATTCCTGACATCCATTTCAGTTTTCAAAGTGTTTACATGAGGATAAGTTTACCTTTTGTGTTGGAAGACGAAATATACAGATTTAGTAATTACAAAACAGAGAGGGAAACCTCATGTAGTATTGTGCAAACATGGTAATCAGACAATAGGACAGTTGTCACTTGGTTTTATATGCCATATTGGCGATTCAAGTAATTTTTGGCACTTTGTTGAAATCAGTTTCAGTAATCATGGATAACTTGCATCTAGGCTAACTGGCTAGGTAACTACGATAATTCCTCTAAACAAGGTACCAAACTTCATTCTTGGGTTGATGAAATCCTTTTGATTATAGGCACACATTAGAATTTTGTTGAAGTCAAAGTGTATGAAGGATAGTAGCAATGTATGAAGGAAATCATAGCTAAGCTTGCCAGCCTGTAGTTGTGCTATGTAGAATTCTTATTTCATCGGACAAATATGTTAAGCTGTACTAATTTTAACAACGGTTAATTAGTTGAATTGACATTGCCAAACTCAATTTATACCTTTATATGGTGTTTTATTGGGATACTTACTGTAATGCATGGTTAGCCTATTAGCCTATCTTTCTAACAGATCATTTTCTAACATTAGCTTCTTTTCTTCGTACAGCACCGACAGTGCAACTAATGTTCAGCTCACGTGTCAGTAAGTCCAAAGCTGAAAACTTCAGAGGACAGATTCTGCAGGCATTCGAGTCTGTTCTTCGTTCTGCTATAATACTTGAAATCCGATATGAATCAAGTAATGGTGCGAGAGCGGGCCATGATCCATCCATGTTTACTTACCCGGAGAATGACACTTCCAACGTGACATTAAGAAGGTCCTTCACTAAACATAGTCCGCTCACTTCTGGAGGTGAGAATCTCATTAGGAGGCTTAAAAAAGACACTGTTGTGAAGGGAGCTAGCTCTAGTAAGACCAGATGGATGCAATCTGATCCCCATATATTGACAGAAGGTGAAGTCATTGAAGTTGGACCTTCTCACATGCATTGGCCTGCTGAAACAAATAATGGTGTTCTTGACATAAATGAAAGAAGAAAGGATAATGTATGGGAAGAAGAAGCTTTGTCATCTTCAAACCAAGAGAGCATGGTTAATCAAGGAGGAAGAAATGTAAATAAACAGCATCGACAGAACAGCATAGTAAAAGGCAAGGTGTCTCTTGCTCATGTTATTGGTAAGGCAGAAGCCTGTTCTCAACGAGGAGGCTGGTCTAGACGAAAAGCTATGTCAATTGCAGAAAAGCTGGAACAAGAGAATTTGTAAGTGACACTATCTTATGATCAACTCACTCATGCTTCTCAAACTGTCTAAAATATAGGGAGTAACACTCCAGCGTTTGCATTTTAAAAATAAATACATGTCACTACATTACAACTTGTTTACTCCATTGCATTGTGGAAAACAATAACATCAATGGTAATATCACACATTAATAATTCTTTGTAATCACAAGGGCTGTTAGGCATGGTTAGTTACTCTATACCAGCACATATTATGACCCTATGAGAGACTTCAGAAATCATTTATGTAACAACATACCTCTTCAGTCATATTTATTGTGTTTGAATTCATTTTGCCAATTTGGCTTATGCATTTGTACTGCTTAGAATATGATGTTTCATCGAGATATTGTTTGTGCACAGGAGATTGGAGCCTAGATCAAGGAGTATACTTTGTTGGAGAACTTCGACGACTCGACGGAAGGTAATCTTTCACATCCGTATTATGCCATAATATGTGTCCTCACTAAAATCAGTGCTAGTGGGTCCTGAATACAATGTGGAACGCCAACTCGTATCAGTTTTTCCCTTCTAACTAATTTGCATATTGGTCTTTTTTACTCATCTGTGCGTATGGAACTACAGAGACGAACCATGTTAGTCTTAGTTGTGTTTGCAATAGATGGTATCTGGAATCTAATTAGCTTGAAACCTGTAAGTAGACCCCTTTTGAACTGACCATGCATAGCTGGATTTGATTGTTTTCCTTTCGTTATACCTTGAGTAAAATAATCTCTCTAAAGAATATAGGCATTTTTTCAAATGAATATAATATTTAACGAGAAACCCAAATGGAAATGGAAAGAAAAGGAGTTGCATCCATAGAGTGCCAAACAAGAGGAGCAATCTGGATTCTGAAATGAAAAGTTGTCATTTTCTTGCACCCACGATTGATTTTCCACATATAAATTCAATTCCTCTTTCATTCTTGTGGGATTTTGCATCAGATTGGTACGACTGTAGATTTTAAAGTGAACATTAGCAACAGTGTAGACTCAATGGTTAATAGTGATAGGATAGTAGAACACAAAAATGGTGTTCACCGCTTAGCTTATGTGTGTAACCAATTGGCGCAAGAGTATATCAATCCTGCTTAAATTATAGTCCTGTCTATACCTGATAAAGTTTTTTTTCTTCTCCTGCTTATCCAATCATTTCTCCACAGCTCTCTTCATTCAAGGTCAGGACTCGAAGGTCACGAGCTGTATCAAGGCTTATCTTGTGTGGAAGATGTATTTCCACAAAATCTCCGAGATAAAAGACGTTAGAAGTCGTAGATTTTACAAGCAGTTAAGTTAGCATCCATAATTTATTCTCTCGTTATCTTGTAGGCCGTAGCTGTGTCAATTTGTAGGTTATTATCAAATCTGTATATTGTTTGACTGGTAAAAGAATGGTAGAAATGACATAGCAAATTCTTTTCTGTGAAATATGCTTTGTAATTTTTTTATGGGCCGACTAAACTTGTATTCGGAAGCCTCGCTAATAACATTAATTTGTTCTCCATGGTCCATACTTCATATCAAGTCAGGTCTCATTTTTGGATGCCTTTGCCGTTCAATTATGGTGGCAATTAACTATGGAAAAAGAAAAAGGAAAAGTCTCGCGGACATAGGCAGGCTTCGCCCACTCCAAGACCTCAGTAGTCGTAACTCCATCCTTGGGTCTCTCCCACCTAGCTCACCGTCAGGAGCCGACATTTCCCAACTCTACTACAGCACCAGCCCTTCTCACATACAATGGGCTATTGTGCGCCGGTGGCATTCACCAAATTATGGAGACCATGGGTATGTTCTTAATCTAGGTGTTGAACAATTGGCATCAGTATTGAGAAGTAAACTCTTGGTTTAGCAAATTGTTAGATTTGTTGTCAGACAGCTGGCAGTCTGACCGGCTCTGTAGGCGGTTTGACCAGCCATGGGTAGCGGCAGACCAATGGTGCTAGGGTTTGATAAATGGGCATTAAACACTTGTGTGGGAGTGTGGGGATATGTTTGCACCAAATGCCATTGAAAATAGTGACTGGACTCGAAACTAGATAGAGTTTTGCCGAAATGTCCAGAGGGATATGTTTTTTGATTTGAAAAGCGATCGACCGCCGTTGGTTGGCGATCAGACCAGTGGCGGTCTGAACGATCCCTTGTTACCAGGTTGGCTGGCAGATCGATCAGGTTCGGTTAGACCAATCTTTGGTTGGCGGACTGACTGGTCCAGGGCCGACAATCTGACTAGCCAGAGCAAGTTCATGCACAGTGAGGGTGCTGAATTTGTGGTTTTGGCTAAAGTCATGGGATTGAATGCATATGTGTTGCATGATGCATGTTTTGATTAACGTGGGTCAAGTTGCGAAGAACTTGTGCCTGTAATCGATTTCTTGGTATATTGTTGTGCAGAGACGCTTGGAGTCATCTACGGTGAATGACGAGGATAATCGGAACTAGGCTAGGAAAACTAAGGTCCAGAATGATATAGGATCCCGAGTGAAGTGGTTGGACTCAAGCATGACGCAAGATGGACAAGAATGATCGAACATGAAGTTTGGTGCAACGGGTTGCATCAAGTGGCTTTGGGCCGGTGCAAGTGCTAAGGTGGTCATGTGGGAGTCGGATGTGAGAGACTTGCTGGCATAAGGAAAGTCATTGATGAACATACGCATGGTGAAACATGAGATTGCTTCACAATGATTGAACTTGGTCATGGAGAAGGATCAAGAAGGAGTATTTTGATATCTCACCAAAATACCGGGTTGGTGACCTTAAAGAAACCACGAAACAAGACGACGCAAATGAGAAGTGGTTTAGGTCATGAGAAGGAGAAGATCACGAAGAGACAGATTCATGAGACCTGGATCGTAGTCTGCTTTGAGAATTCATGAGACCCGGATCGTCGTCTGCTTTGAGAAACGTGTGTCAGTGTAGACTTGTTTGTACGCGGTCTTAATTCCAAAATTGAGGGGTAGAAAAAAGATGATCGGGAACACGACGTGATACGGTCAATTTGGTGGAAAGCTCACCAGAGAAGAAGATCGACGCGTTGGCGACGTGACCTGACTTGAGGAAAAAGACTAATAGTGTCACGTGTTTCGGCCAAACGGGGGAGGGGGAGGGGGGGTAGACGCTGTGGTTTGAGGCGAATCGAAGAGGGGAGCAAGGGACACGCGGTGCTCCCTTTATAAGGCAAAGGCGGTACTCGGATCGACGGGGAACGCCCGTGGGAAATGGGCGACGGTTTCAATTGGCGTTGAGCGACGATGGGAAAACAACAAAATTTGATTACGAGGGTGTTGGTGGCGAGCAATTGAAGGTAGCACGACGTGGGCGATGGTAATAGGGTCGTGGTGCCACCAACAAAAGTGGAAAAGATGCATCGTGTGCGACGCACTAACGACGGTATACGGCGGCCCATGGGCGGCGTCTTGATCAGGCTGAGTGCAGCGCATGGGCAAGGTATAATGCGGGTATGGCTAGCGCGTGCTAGGACCGAGCGGAGAGGGTGGCACCGATGGTGAGGCGCAAGTGGCTCGATCGGGAAGAATAGAGGCGAGAGTCGAGAAAACAAGTAGAAAGAAAAGGAAATCCAAAAACTCTAGAAATAAAATAATTAAAGAGAAACCCAAGAAAATTCCTTGGAACCTAAAGAACTTGAATAAAACAAAATTTGAATTTAATTGAAATTTATTTTAATCATTTAAAATGTTTTCATTTTCTGAAATATCAATTTGAGCTTTAATTAACTCAACAAAAATTCAATTGGTTCCTTTTATTTTGAAATTTTCAAAAAGATGCGAAAATTGGGATGTTACATATGGACCTTGAAATGGCGTCTCATCATCATCATTCGACTGTTTTTGACCACTTGTTTGCACCACCTCTTAAGTGTAGGAAGCGGTCCTTTACCGGAGTAGTAATCCTCGAGTTTCCATTAAAAACTCGGCAGTTGCGAAGGTCGTGTCCTTTTTTGTGGAAAGAATACCACCTAGGTTTGTCGTTCTTCCGTTCGGGGCGTTTACCTTTGCTCCGATTGGGGTATGGTTTGGAGCTTCGAGGCTCCTTGTCGCTCATGGGTAAGACCTCCTTAGAGCTTTTGACTTGAAGCTTTTAGTCTTTAATCTTACTCTTGGATTTTTCAGCCTTTTATCTTTCTTCTTGTTGCCTTCGCCTGCTCCTCGAGTGTCCTTATCGTCACGATCAATGGTGTGATTCCACTCGACCACTTGTGCAGCAATTGCATAACGGTCGGCTATTTCAAAGAGCTCGACGACGGTGGCCGGAGAATTTAAAGCAATATCCTCTGTGATCCTTCGATTACGGACTCCCTGCTTGGATGCTATGATGACAGAAGAGTCAGAAATTTTAGGAATTGAATTGCGAACCTGACTGAAACATCTGATGAATTGGCGCAAGGTCTCATGAGAATCATGTTGCATTCTGTGCAGATCATCTTCCTTTCCTGGTCGGTCGTAAGTGCCCTGGAAGTTAGCTAGTAGTAGGTCACATAGATGCTTGCCACGAATAGATCGGCTCTTGTGGCCGATTTAACAACCATGACCGAGCAGATCTTTTGAGCACAGTAGGAATGTAGTTGGACATGACATGCTCTCCTCCTGTTGCTCAAAAAGCGCTGGTATATATTTGAAGAATCTCGATAGGATTTTGTGATCCATCAAACTTCTCCATGTTTACTGGTTGGAACCGGTGGCTAATGATCGCTCAAGGTCGGCGAAACGCCTAGACAATCGTACTCGACAATACCCAGTGGTAAGTGGACCTGACCTATCATAGATCTCAGCCCTACGAGGGTAATACACCTCGTACTCCATCTGCTGGTGCAGATTTCTCAGAATAAGTGGTAAATTACCACTTCTAGGAGTTTGTCGATCACCAGTTGTTCCATGGACTCTGATCCGACTAGGGTCATGGTTAGGAGATCGATCAGACCTGTTGTCTTGTCATTCTCAACGAGGAGAGTCATCTAAATGATAGGCGTTCAATGGAGTTGTCCCGGTACGACTACCAGGACGGTGTTGTCGAGTCCGCTCGAGCCTGACCATCATGTCCCAAAGTCTTTGTGCGATCTCTTGGGCAAAGAGGTCGTAGCCTAGCGCTTGTACAAGCTCTTGAGTAAGGTTTTCGATCAAGTCATTGATTCGTTGAAGTTTTTGAGCTTCCTCTTACTAGCATCGGATGCGCCCAGGAAAGGACCTCTTGGTAGCAATTCTTCTCTGAGTGGTTTCAGGATCATCAACGTCTGAGTCAGCCGGAGCACGTCTCGGTGGAGAACGATCATTTCTAGGATTTCGGCCACACTCATGAAAGTGGAGATCCCGTTTATTATCGAAGGCGTTCTCGCCATCACCACGAGAGCCCAAAGTGAGTGTGCGATGGGAAGCATCACCAGCCCTGCCTCTTGGAGAGAGATTATGGTCTGAGGGGATGACAAAGACCTCATGGATGTTATTGTCTCCACTCGCGTCTGAGTCCTACTGACTCGAGGAGTGTCTAAAGACAACGTCTCGTGACTTCGAGCAATCTCATCTAGGAAGGGGAATTCTGGGTTATAACCGTCTCCGACTGAAGGTGAACCCTGTGGGGGTGTGGTCGAATCCGCAGGTAAAGCGGGCTCGACAATGCACCTCATAGGGTAACCGAAGGCTGAATGTTATCAGGTGTTGATTGAGTCTTGGAATCATGGATTCCAGGACTTGTTGTGCTAGATCGGACAGCCTCACACGGGCTTGAACATTTGGAGAGGGAACTCTCGCCGTGCTCTATACTCGCCGTGGCGTGATCCTGACCCTGGTCGGATGGACCCTTGCCCTTTGAGGAGTCTAGTTCCTCAGCTTGGCGTAATGTCGTGGGGGGAGAGAGCTCCTTCATCAACCTTGTCTGTTGCATAGTCTCATGGGTCTGGTGAAAATTCCCTAGAAACGGCGTTGTTGTCGAACGAAATGATTCTTTGCTTGTACTTGTAGCAGGCATCATGTCAAGTTCTGCGTAGTCTGCCAAATCAAATCAATTCTCCTCATTCCACTCTCTTGCCATGAAAGCATCAGAGTGAAAAAATGAAAACAATTTGTCGAAAAGGAAAGGAGAAATCGGAAGATCCCCGCGGACGGTGCCAACTTTCAATGGTTTAGTATCGATCTTACGAATGAATGCTGGGGACTCTCCTTGAGTTAAACCCAACATAAAAAGACACGGGGATTTTATACAAGTTCGGGTCTTCTTCTGAGATAATAATAACCATACTCTTGTGTTGTTGCATTGACTATACTTTACAACAGAGAAGAAATCACTAGAACTAGGCCTTAATGACTTCTGTCTGTTGATCTTATATTGTGTTCATTTTCGTTGTTCATGTCCTCTGTCCACCGACTTTACTCCTTATATAGCACATGAAGGGGTGAAAGTTGTCTCGTATCAAGAGGCGTTTCACCGTTTGTGAAATACGCACGTTCAGTGACG
The DNA here is from genome assembly GCA_036346395.1 of Hsuehochloa calcarea. Taxonomy (NCBI): domain Eukaryota; kingdom Viridiplantae; phylum Streptophyta; class Magnoliopsida; order Poales; family Poaceae; genus Hsuehochloa; species Hsuehochloa calcarea. The sequence continues at coordinate 60,466,946 of CM070594.1, read as the reverse complement.
GTTATTGTCAGAGACTAATCCTCCCATGTCGTCATGCAGTTATGTCAGAGACAGATACTTAATATGTACAGTTATTCCGAAGAATAACATCACATATTAACTACTGTGTGTATTAAACACAACGCATAAGTGTCCTAATCGATTTGGTCCACATGTCCGTAGGTTTTGTTGACCATAGGGTAGTCGTAGTTGAGATAGTCGTACCATGAAGTGATCGTAGTAAGGCTTACGATCATGAGATGATCGTAGGAAATCTTACGACCACTAGGTAATCGTAGAAGTACTTACGACCGTATATGGTGGTAATAAAAAATGGTTTATGACCACTAAGCTACGAATAAGGGGTATCTTTACGAATAACATAAAAATATTACTATCTATGATAACAATTACGTATAAACAATTTAATTAATTGAGGTAAATTGAGGATTATTAGATCCTCATCGCACTATCTTTTTCTGTAATTAGAAATTAGAAATTTAAAACTTCCAACACTTATACAACTGCATTTCCATTCAGAAACGTATATCAATATGTCCTTGTCATAGAAGTAAAGATTATTGAAGAAATAATCAAAATTACAAACACTTTCTTGTCAAATTAGAGCTAGATGCCTCATACTGTCATACATGATTAGACAAAACTGCAACGTCTCCATTGACCTTATCCTTACGGAACATCTTGAATAATGTCTGTCAACGCAACCAACCACAACTAGAATTGTCCAAGATGTGACTTTATCATGTACGGTTATACGGGCCGAAACTAGCTCCTTCAAATCCTCGTATGTAGCAGTTGATTGAATGTCTGAATCTAAACAATAACCTGAGCAGAACTTTTGCTATGGAACCGCATATAGCATGATGAATGAGGCTTGTACATACCCTATCGCACATTATGTCAGATTGTTCAGCAGAAATTTCCAGATAATGAAGCTAGTATGCATGACATGCTGTGTCTTGCAACCAATAATAAGTTTAGTTGATAGCAATTGGCAACAAATGCAGAACTACTCAAATTACAGCTATTATCAACCAAGTTAATCAAAAGTTAAAATGTACCAAAGCTCATACAAGATAATTTAATAATTTAAGATTTCAAGTTCACCAAGACCAACCTGAAGATGGACTAGAAGTTTCATTTGCTCATAGTGGTTGACAGATAGAAGTTCCAAAAAATGGAACAAGAGGACATGAAGGCAACACGCGCAGACAAAGGAATCATCCTGGCACATATAAAACGCTAGCATAAGAACCAGCAACTGTGCTCAGCTGAAGTAAAGTAGCAACTAAACTAGTCCATTCAACGTAACCTTGACTTGTACTAGAGAAATTTGAACCAACTACTATAAAAAAAAGTTAAAAGTTAAGGGAGTATACCCAAAGTTAACAATTGACACGGGGATCCAAAATTTAAACCCTGCAATTCCAGAATAAAGTGAAACATACCATATCATCAGTTGTTTTTGTTCAAGTACTTCATAAAGAATATGTTCCGGCAGAAAGCAATTCCAGAATAAAGTGAAACATACCATATCATCAGTTGTTTTTGTTCAAGTACTTCATAAAGAATATGTTCCGGCAGAAAGATTACCGTAGAGAAGAGTAGGAAGGGCATCATTCTGATATTTAGATGGCAGTTCTGACAGTTTCCCTAGCCACAAGTTGTTCCAGGCAAAAATTACAGCAATAACACAAGGACCAAGCGCAATCTGGTTCAGTATGACCTGGAACGACAGCAGACATAAGAAAGGATATGTGTGAATTAATAAATAAAATTCCCCAATACATTACATGGCAGGATGCAAAGCGCACCTTAGTGGACAGATTTACAAATGTTTGCTTGGGCATACACCGATCAAGGAACTGGTACCATGCGTACGACCCCGGACCATAAAGAAGAAATCCATAGGAGGCCATTCGAAGCGCACGAAGCCAATCGTGGTTCAGCAATAGGTTTGGTAGCAAGCCCTGAAAGTAGGAACTCAACAGATGTCAGAATTCACAAGTGAAGTACCATGCTAACACTCATCAAAGCGTCCAATATTACATAATGTCAAAAAAAAAATTTGAAAAAGGATATCCCAGCTTTTATAGAAAGCTAATAATTACATAATGTCAATGAACTATGAATTTGCTAAAGCCTAAAAGTTTGCCACCGTGATGCGGGATTACGCTTACTCTACACAAAGTAAAGATTTGTACTTTACAGTTTGATATATATTAAAGGTAACATTCAAGTTGAATTGCATCAACGCACCAGCTGCTTCTGGTTTCAGTTATTGGAATACTTGCACAAATCCATCAGAATTTAAGTTGCTTTCTATTCATCAGACTAGTACTACTCACAAGCTCGTTCCTAGTATCGAGAACAACGTAATTTCATTTTGATTAGTTTCAAAAAAGACATGAGGTGTAGAACAAAGGAATGACCTTGCCATCGGGTTCGGGACCGCGGCTTCGGCGGTCGACGATGCGGTAGCGGACCTGCGCGATGGTGTCGCCGGTGAGGGTGAGGGAGGCGGCGGTCGCAGCCTGCCTGAATGGGAAGTCAATGGGCCAGCCACGGCTTTGGCCGATGGACTCCGATTCCGACGACAGCGGCTCCCACGGGGGCCCACGGCGGCGGCCGCGGGGGTCGGGGTTGCGGTGGCCGCGGCGGCGGGAGTCGTACTTGCGGCGGAGATACGGGAGGTTCCACCACCACTCGCCGCCGCTTCCGATGGCCTTCATCTTCGCGCGGCGGCGGCGAGGGGGAGAGCTAGCGCGGAGTGTTTGAGGCCGCGGCAGAGTGCGGCCGCTTTGGTAGATACGGATCTTGAGGAGGGGATGCTCCAATAAGGTTGAGAGGCTCCGAATCCTCTGGTGCCTGTGTCACTGCAGATGGGTCCCACTGACAGTGCAAACAAAACACGTTCAGAATAGTTTTTTTTTCCCTTCTTTCGGCCTTTCCCTGTGCTTGATAGGCCATTATGATTTACACGAGCTCAGCTTTTAAGCCGCGTCTGAATGTTTTGGGCCTGACCTGACCGAACAAAATTTGCTAAACTATTGCCACTTCTAAGCTCGCTCCAACAGCTCTGCGAAGCATCGGGTCGTCCGTCCTACCCGTTTATGGGACTAACATATGTGCTAACATGTTTTAAAGATTTAGTCCCAGATTTTGAATAATGATATAAAAATGGCAAGCAAAGACGACAAAAGAATGACATGGCTCAAGACAAAGGTATTATGTTACAAAAGGGCTATTTTATAGTTTTTATCAGTCTTAGTGATTGGTGGAAAGACTATATTTATAGGCTAGATGATGTACTATAAAGATAGATCATGACTAGTAACTTGATGACTTATTTTGTGCCATATTGATCATCTAAGTTATGCATGCATCTTGAACTGTATCTAAAAAAATAGTTGTCAGTAAAACCAGTATGACCGCAAGTATAACAACGGTACTACCGCAGTGCGGTAGATCCGATTCTAGTTGGTCATACGTTATTTCCAGAAAGCATATTTTTTAGAGATTTCCCTTCTCTGAAAATTGGTAGTACTGGTAGAGCCAAGTGGTACTACCATCGACAGGTAGTACTGGACTATGTGAGTACGGTAGTATCGCACCAAAGTGTAACGGCTAGTTCAGAAGTATTTAATGAACTCCATATAATCGTTGAACAGTAGCTACAGTAGTATCGGTCGATCAATGGCGATAGTACCATACCTGCTGAATTTTTTAGGGAATTTCTTTAAACGATCGTTTTTTGTGGTTAGAGGCTATAAATACCCCCTCATCAACACCAAGCTCATAACTCCTGACCTCATTGAATACATTAGAGCCATTGGTGCACTCTCTACTACTCATTTGCTCATGTTTCATATTTTGAGGTAGTTGAGAGCATCGAAGTGCATTTGCATCATTTGTTGATCTCTTTGGCACTTGATAGCCTCCAAGTAAGGGTTGTGGTTTATTACTCTTGGTGTTTGCCGGCACCTAGACAGCTTGGAGGAAGATTGTGAGGTGATCTTCAAGAAGAAGAGGCCCAAAACCGTTTGTGAGTGGTTCGGTGCTCACCATCTTCGGAGTGGAGGAAGAGTAATCATAGTAGAATTGAGGTTCATTAGGATCAACTCGAGGAGCCGGTCCAATTTGTTTGGACTTACCTCAACCTGGACTAGTAAAGATCGGTAAGTCTTCGATACCATGGGAAAAACATCGATTATCTTTATTGCAGTTTTCTCTCTTATTTTTGTTATTTCCGCATTTATATTTCTAGATACTTGTTTGTGTAGAATTGCTTAGTTAAAATTGTATTTAGTATTGACATAGCCTTGGGGTGTCTTAGTGAAATCTTAGTATTTACCTCTTGATTTGTGCTAAAAATCTTTAATTAGACCATACTTGCTAAAATTATTAATTAGAGCACAAGTTTTTTAGAAACCTCCTATTCAACCCCCCATCTAGTTGGTCATCTTTGATCCTACAAATAGTATCAGAGCAAGGGCTCTCTTTATTTTAGGCTTAACAATCTAAGAGAGAAAAGATAGCTAGTGAGGGTATGTCCATAGGCAAGACACCTTTATTTGATAGATCAAATTATGCTTATTGGAAAATTAGAATGTCTATTTATTTAAAGGGCATGAGCCCAATCATCTGGAGGATTGTAAGTGAGGGTTTCATTATGCCACTTGATCCTTCACACCCCACGGATCTTGATGAGCGAAATTCTCACCTCAATGCTCAAGTGATAAACACTCTTTTTGGCGCTTTGAACGCGGATGAGTTCAATCGAGTGAAAAACTTGGAAAACCGCTTATGAGATATGGACCACGCTCTTGGAAATCCATGAAGGCACATCCACGATCAAAGATGCCAAATTGCATAGGTTTCGGATCAAATATGAGACATTTACAATGTTGCATCATGAAAATATCATTGAGATGTATTCTACACTTAACAACATAGTAAATGAGCTCAAACGCCTAGACACTAATCTAACCGATGTTGATGTTGTGCGCAAAATTCTCATGGCTCTATCGGAGAAGTATGAGACATTGGTGACTCTATTCCTCAACTCACCCGAGTTATCAAGGATGACACCAACCGGCCTCTTGAGCAATCTTATAACTAATGAGTTGTACAAGAAGGACAAGGAGAAGGTTGTAGAGTAATCCTCCTCCAAAAAGAATATTACCGCTTTCAAAGCAAAAGTGGTATCAAGTGAAGAGTCAGAAGATGACTCTAAAGAGGAGTTCACTCTCCTTGTGAGAAGAATGAAGAAATTCATGAGAATGCACTCAAATCGGTGTGCAAATTTCAACAAGAGCAAAAAGGGGCACTCCTTCAATGACAATAAACGCTATAGCAATATCCGTTGCTCCGAGTGTGATGAGAATGTGCATATTGCATCTCGTTGCCCAACAAAGAAGGATGATAAGGACAGTTCATCCAAGAAGAAGGAATTCAATGGGAAGAAAAAGCTTTTCACGAAGCTTCACAAAGATAGCAAAGGTGATAGTCATATTAGGGAGTGGAACTCCGATGAGGAGTACTCCAACTCCGACTCTGATTTCAACGATGACAAATCCTCTAAGAAAAGGGGACTTGTTAGCATCGCAATAAAAGAGGCTCCATCACTCTTTTCCTCTCCTACATGCCTTATGGTAAAAGGAGACAAGGTAAAATTCGTTGGAGATAGTGAGCCTACATATGATGAATTGATGGATAGGCTTGAAGAATTAAATGAATTTCTTGGAAAGGAGAAGTCAAAATTTAAGGTCTTGAAGAAAGAATATATCTCTCTAAAAGATTCTTGTGAAGAGTTAAAGAAAACTCATGACTCCCTCCTTCTAAAGGATCTTAACAAATTTGACTCAAATCTAGGAATTACTTGTGATATCTTAAATGAGATGCCTAGTGTAGAAATGGCTTCTAATAACATTTCTAGGATTAGTACTTCTACTTCAAATAATGATTTGTTAGCTATACCATGTTGCTCTAAAAGTGATTCTAATTATTGTATCGCTAAGTGTTGTGAACCTTTGCACGTTGTTGAAAACAATGAAATAAAAGAGCAAGTCACCAAGCTAAGCAAAAGCTTGAAAAGATGTTTTAAGGGAAAAGCCACCCTTGACAAATTTTTGATTGGGCAAAGGTGCTCATTCAATAAAGAAGGACTTGTGTTTATTCCAAAGAAAGGTAAGAAACTCATTTACAAGCCCACAAGATTTGTAAAAGAGAATGAAAAATATTGCTCTAAATGTCAAAATGTAAGATATTTACAAAATTCATGTTCAATTACTAAAACTAAATCATATGGCATTTATGATTCATGCTACATGCTTAAAAAATCTACGAATGACAAGGTCGTAGCTAAATTTATGGGCACTTCAATTTTAGGCTTTAAAAAGAATATTATTTGGGTGCCCAAAGCTTTGGTTACTAACCTTCAAGGACCCAAATAAATTTATGTACATAAAAAAACTTAATTTTCTTTTGTAGGTGAACTACAAGACCGGTGGAAGGCATTGGGTGCTTGATAGCAGGTGCACTCAACACATGACCGGAAACCAAAAAATGTTCACCACATTTGAAGTTGGAAATGGAAGTAATGACAAAATCACAATTGGAGACAATAGCAAAGGAAAGGTGATTGGTTTAGATGAAATTGTTATCTCAAATGACCTTTCAATTTATAATGTGTCTCTTGTAGAAGCATTAAACTTTAATTTGTTATTTGTTGTTCAAATTTGTGATCTTGGACTTACTTGCTCTTTCTCGAAATATGATGTCATAATTTCCAAAGAAAATGAAAATGAGTCAGTTTTTGAAGGTTTTAGATTAGGAAATCTTTATTTGGTGGATATTTCTTCAAATAATTCATGTTTAAAAACTTTATAAATTGCAAAAACCTCTTTGGGTTGGCTTTGGCATATGAGACTAGGTCATGTCGGGATGGTTCAACTCAAAAAACTTTTCAAACATGACTTAGTTGTTGGCTCGAAAGATATGAAGTTTGAGAAAAATATATTATGTAGCGCTTGCCAAGGTGGAAAGCAAGTTGCAAACTCTTATCCTTCCAAGAGTATCAGGTCAACCTCTAGGCCATTGGAGCTCTTACATATGGATTTAATTAGGCCAACAACCTATAAGAGCATTGGGGCAATAGCTATTATTTAGTCATTGTGGATTATTACTCAAGGTACACTTGGGTTTTTTTACATGACAAAATTGAAGTCTCCTAGATTCTCAAAAGTTTTACAAAAAAGATTCAAAATGAATTTGATTTCAAAATTAAGAAAATCCATAATGATAACGGTTCCGAGTTCAAGAACACTAAAATTTAAGTTTTTTGTGATGAACTTGGAATAAAATATGAACTTTCCACAATATACACGCCGAAACAAAATGGTGTGGAGAAAGGAAAAATTGAATATTAATTGAAATGGCTAGGACTGTGATACCCTGAAAATAATATTAATTTTAATAATCGCGTCCTAATGTTCGGAGAGTAGTTAATTAAATAGTATCGATAAATAATTAATTAAAAAAAACGTTTTAAGGGCCTGGGAGTAATTAAATAAAAAGATTTGTGAAAATAGATTATTTTCGGAATTTTTATGAGCTATAAATATGTTGTGGATTTTTCCTAGAAACCCTAATAGCTCTTTTTAATCCACCGAGCCGCCACTTTCTCTCGGGAACTGGCGCGCTTGACCTAATCGTTTCGCTTTGCCTGACCGCCATGACCTTTTCTCTCCCCTGGCTTTGACGACGGTTTTTGTTTTCTTTCTGCCGGCGGTCGTGTCCCTGCGCTTTGTCTTGTCGCGTGTCCCTCGCGCTGTGGAGCCACCAAAGCTACCAATTCTTTGCTAGTCTGTACCTGGTTTTTTCTGCCGAGCCGTTCCTCGCTCTCTGCACTTTGCACCTTCCAAATAAAGCTCTCATTACTTGTTGCGTGTGTGCCGAGCCAAGGCAACGCTGAGGATCGCCGCCGCAATTGCTTCGTCATTACAAGCTACTTCTTGATTCTTTAGCGCGACCGATTTGGCGAGTAGGTCGGCCAAGATCACAATAATATTCGGTTTGTATTTTGTTGCTCGTTGCTTAGTGCATGTTGTACAGCAATTAGAGATTTTAATTAGAGGGTGTTAGAGAGGTTTTTTTTAATGTTCTAATAGAGAAGCCGATTAATAGATCTACTTATTACGCTGTTCCGATTGAATGAGTTATTCGGGTACCTTAATGGCGTATTTTGAAAATACCATCTACTAGTTAATTGTAGATATTGTCGATAGCTTTCTTTAGCATTTTTTATCATGTCAATCGGACAAGTAGATTTCGAGTTATGTTTTTCGAAAGGCCGCTGTTTTAGGGTTGTCGTCTTTCGGCGCTGTTTTGGTAGACTGCGGATTAAAAATAGTAAATAGCTTAATTAGAGTTTTTGATCTACATGAAAGTTGTAGATAATTGTCCAATGATTCTGTAGGATCTGAGAACGCGTATTTTGGTTGAGTAAAACAGAAGTTATGAAATTTGGAAGACCGCTGTTCCGAAGCGGACAGATCGACTTTCCGGGCTAAATACGGAGGGTTAGATGATTTAATTAGAAGTCTTCGTAATCTAAGAAAATGTGGAGAATTTTATAATGAATCCAGAATGGGGTGGTTTGTGGTGATCGGACTTTCGAGTCAAAAGTTATGCTCTTTTTAGTAACCGGACCGCAATGGGTAGCTTTTCGGTACCGGCGTAACGTGGTTTATTTGGGGACGTGTAGGAGCGATATATATTGATTGTTATTCGTATGATGCTGTAGCTTGTATTGAGATGTGTGTATTTAATGTAGGAGAAGCGTCGTACTTGTTGCCATCTTCGAGTCAAATTGTGCGTCGCAACTAGTACAGGCAAGTGCATGGTAGACAGCGATCAATGATCGATCACTGTTTTCTTTATCTTCTATTACCATTATTGTTGTGCTTTTATTTGGTTTAATTGCAAACAATGAATTGGTATGTTTATATCTTTGTTGATGAGCATGATGGAAAGTTGGATATGATGTTTATGATGGAGTTTGCATGTTTGCATTCATAAGCATCTTTGCATAAGAGAAGGTGATCTTGATTGATCACAACTCCACGGGAGTGGAGGAGGTCCCCGATCCTTTTGGAGGAACGGGCTTGAGAGTGAATGTTGTCGCGAGCATTCACTCACGCTATACCAGATATCTGTGAAAAGAAGTGCATGTGGACATATAGAATAGAGTTGCATTGATATTTGAGATTGATGAATGAGAATGTGAATGGAAGTGCATGTGATGATAATGAAGTTATTGAATGCTGTTGATATATTATTGTTCGTTGTATATGATGTGTTTGCTGAGTCGTGGACTCACCCTTGCTCTATTGTTGTTTTTAGGTGATCTTCGAGGAGGCCGTAATTGAGAGCGAGTAGAGCACATGGGCATCACATGATCTTCCGCCATGATAATCTTTTCATTCAATAATGGTTTACACTTGGACATGTTAATTATTGAATAATGTTTAGGATATCATTTGGACTAGACTATTCGCTTTATTAATTTGGATTCATTGGTTGCTACTGCTTTGGATTATTTACTTGGTTATAATTTCCATTGCTTATTTATTGTCGCTTGATCCATATTTACATGTTCGTTTGTGATCCATTGATATGATTATTGATGATTTCTTGATGTAATTTTATAGTGTGTCATTAATTATTAGTTTAAAGTGTAGTGTGGTGGCATTCTAGGCTCAGTGTTGGGCTGGGGTGTTACAAGGACAATGCGTGATGAGTATAACACTTCCGATAATTTTTTGGCGGAAGCAATCAACACCGCTTGTAATGCCATAAATCGTATTTATTTGCATCCCCTTTTGAAAAAGACTTCCTATGAGCTTCTCATTGAAAGAAAACCAAATGTCTCCTATTTTCGTGTTTTTTATTGCAAATGTTATATTTTACGGAAATGTGTTCGTCTTTTAAAATTTGAAAGTCGTCGTGATGTTGGATTTTTACCTGGCTATTCATCAAATAGTAAATTTTATCGTGTCTTCAACAAAAACTCTGGTTTAGTTGAAGCGAGTTGTGATTTACCATTTGATGAAACTAATGAGTCTCAAGAAGAGCAAGAAAAATTTGGATGATATAGGTAACGAAGGATTGAGGAAAGCCATGAAGAACATGCAAATAGGCGACATCAAGCCAAATGAAGATTTGAAGGACTCGTCATTCTCCACTCAAGTTGAACCTCCTAAGATTTGAATGACTCGTCATTGTCCACTCAAGTTGAACCTTCTACCGTTTGCACAACAAATCAAACTCAAGTGGATGAAGTAAGGGAAAAAGGAAGAACAACCACCAAACCTACCTCCAAAGATTCACAACGCAATTGCAAAAGATCATCCAATGGACTAAATATTGGGTGATGTGAATAAGGGTGTCCAAACTCGATTTCGTGTCGCTTCTTATTATGCGTATTACTCTTCTGTCGCTTTTTTTGAGCCAAAACATATAGATGAAGCACTCAATGATCCGGATTGGGACAATGCAATGTATGAAGAACTAAATAACTGTAATACCCCAGAAACAGAACGGGTAAAGAAACGAATCGAGTAATTTGAATGGAAGCCGGGGGGAGAAAAGGCAAATAAAGAATTAGAAATTCATGTTCAAAGAGGGGGGTTTTATGTGATTTCTCGCAACTTGGGCCGCGGGCCGCGATCCAATAGGCCCAAGAGGGGGAACCGGCCTAGGGGGTCCGGCCAAAGGGGGGAGGCGCCCCAAACCCTAGCCACCTCCCCCACTCCCTCTCTTCCCCCCAAGCCGCCACCTCCACCTCTCCTCCTCCCCAAGCCGCCTCCTCTCATGGTTCCGGGCGCACCCCTGCTGCCCTGGTGCCGCCCCCTGTTGTGGTGCCTCCCCTTCTCACCAACGGAACTTCCCGCTGCCGACATTCGCAAGGAAGAGAGGAGGACAGCACGATTCGGCCAAGGGGGGGAAAGAAAGGGGTGAAGGGAAGGGGGATTGTCATCCCCAAGGCTTGTTCTCCGTCGTCCTACGAGTCTTCAAGGGTAACGACGAGTTTGTTTCGTGGTTTGATTTTTATTGGATGAGAAATCGATTAGTAGAATTGGATCGATCTACTGCTGTTAAATTTCCAGAACCTGTTCGACGTCTTGCGCGGTCAGTTTCATCCCCTTAGAGTTCGATCTACAGGTTCCACCCTCCTAGATATTTGTATCCCCGATTGTTATCTTTCCATAGGCACTAAGATCACGATATTCCACCTTACGGTTTAGGAGATATGAATTTTTAACGCTACTGCTCTGTTCGTCTGCGAGATCCGGGACCGCCGGTTTGTTCCTCGGTTTTGATCTAGTTAGAGTCAGATTCAGAACTTCAACCCAACTAGGTTATTGTATCCCTTTAAATAATATTTTCAAGTTGATAAAGATCACCTCCATTGGATCAGTAGAATGAAAGTAACATCATTTTCTTTGTCTTTGCTTACAATTCAGACAGATGTCTGTCAGTTGTTTTGAACCGGGGTTTAACCAACTATTTTGTCCTAATCAAAGAACCACGTCAACTAGAGTTTTGTAGCGTTATGCGTTAATTTTCATTGGGCACTGGTTCTAGGTCGTTTCGAGTCCCATATAATTATTTATGATTTTATTTGTACTGCTGTCCAGTTGGTTGGGCAGATGGCTGAAATGAGTATTGTCCATTTATATTCGTGTTTTGTGTTGGTTAGTGGGAGGGATAGTGTGGGTCTCCTGTACCTAAGCCATGCCACATTATTCTTATTTCGGGATCATATTTGTGTAGGCGGCGAGGCATCGTGTGTGGGAACACCTTTGTTGCTTGCTAACGCGTCGTAACGCGAAAGGCAAGTACATTGAAATCCTTTAAATTGATGATTGATGTGTGTTTGTGTTCATGCTAATATTTCCATGATCCATGTTTTCAATCAAAGATGTTAATCAATATTCATATTCCATTACATACAAGTGCAATGTGTTAAGATATATTAATTTCTGTTGAATGCTCGTTGATGGTTGATATGCCGGTAATGTTGTGATACATGTTCATATTCCATGTTATACATTCCATTCCTATTTGATAATCCATGAGGAAGAAAATGATAATATTCATTGCATATGTTCATTTCATTCATGTGTTGTTCATGTTCCTTCCACGGGAGTGGATTTGTAAAGACCCATCAACTCCAGTATGGGCATGTAAGACCCACCATTTCAATGTGGGCAGTTTTGGACACTCGTATGAAACGTTCTTCATACGGTAATTGGATCCCCGGGCTTTGTTAAGTACGGGCTTAAGTGAACACCGACGGGTGTCTCACTCGCTATACCGGTATGAGCATGTGTTAGTCCATTTCTTTCAATGCATCCATTCATTCCATTCACACACATAAGTTTTCATAGATTAATTCGTAATTCGTATTGAGATTGGCTTGTTCATAACATGGTATGTTCAAATTGTTTACTGTACTTGCTGAGTTTCGACTCATTCTTATTTTCTGTCTTTATTTAGGTGAACGTTGATGATGGCTTTGTTGGGAGGGATTAGACAAGCACATTTCACTCAGATCACTATTATTCCTCTCCATTGATTACGTTCGATTATGTCTTTCATTTGTTAACTGAGATACTGTAATACATAAGTCTAAGACTGAAGGTTACTTCGTTTGTTAGATGCTGCGAGTAGTTCTTTAAATTACTCTTTGATCATATTCTGATGTATTCAGTCTTAATTCCTACTATACTTCTATTAAAGTTGGTCTCTTCATGTCCTTAGAGCAGTTACAGTTTAAGTTCTTCCACAATTTGATTGCATGTTAGTTCTTTTTAGGTAACATCTTGGCTTCCGAATAGCCAGGGTGTTACAATAACTTTGCCCGAAACTATGTTTGGATATTGGTGGAAATATCCAAGGAACATAACGTCATCGGTACAAAATGAGATTTTAGCAATTAACAAGACGAAAGTGGAGTTGTGGTAAGAAATAAAGCAAGATTGGTCGCTCAAGGACTCACACAAGTTCAAGGTTTGGGTTTTGGTGAAATTTTTACTCCCGTAGCTAGACTTAAGTCCATTCAAATATTACTTGTTTTTGCATCATGTTTTGATATTAAATTATTTCAAATGGATGTTAAAAGTGGTTTTCTAAATGGTAAAATATCTGAACTTATATTTATTGAACAACCACCTAGTTTTAAGGATCCCAAGAATCCAAATCGTGTGCATAAACTCTCCAAGACACTTTACCATCTCAAACAAGCTCCTAGAGCATGGTATGAACACCTTAAAGACTTTTTACTATTAAAAGGGTTCAAAATCGGGAAGGTTGACACAACTTTGTTTACAAAAGTTTTTAATGATGAATTCTTTGTTTATCTTCGGGTCTACTAACCAAGAATTTTGCAAGGAATTTGGTAATGTGATATCTAGGGAATTTGAGATGTCCATGATCATAGAACTTAGCTACTTCCTTGGACTTCAAATCAAGCAACTAAAGAATGAGACATTCATGAGCCAAACAAAATAAGTGAAAGATTTAATCAAAAAATTTGGCATGGAGAACGCGAAGCCCATCAAGACTCCCATGGCTACCAACGGTCATCTCGATCTTAATGAGAGAGATAAACTGGTAGATTTAAAGCTTTATAGATCAATCACTGGTAGCTTGCTTTATCTTACCTCATTTAGACCAGATATAATAATTACTGTTTGCATGTATGCAATATTTCAAGCATCTCCAAAGAGTACCATTTAGTGACCGTAAAAAGAATTCTAAGATATTTAAAGTATTACTCTAGCATTGGCTTATGGTATCCCAAATGTCCTAAATTCGAATTAATTGGATATTCAGACTCCAATTATGCGGGTTGTAAAATGGATAGCAAAAACATCTTGGGTAATTGTTAACTCTTAGGTAGATCATTAGTTTCATGGTCAACCAAGAAACAAAATTTCGTAGCCCTATCCACTGCCGAAGCCGAATATGTTTCTACAGGTAGTTGTTGTGCACAATTACTTTGGATGATGCGAACCATGATGGATTACTTAGGTATCTTTTGTGTGATAATGATAGTGTCGTGAGGATAGCAAATAACCCGGTCCAACACTTAAGAACCAAGCATATAGATATATATCACAGTTTCTTGAGACATCATGTGAGCAAAGGAGATATAGTCATTAGCCACATAAGGACCGAAGACCAATTAACCGATATCTTAAACAAATCGTTAGATGAAAGTGACTTTTGCAAGTTGAGAAATGAATTAAATGTCATAGATTATTCCAATATTGCTTAAAATCATGTGTCATGCCATTTGCTCTTATTTAGAGTGCTTGGAATTCATGAGAAAATTTAATTTAAAATTTATTTCTCAAGAATCTCTATATTGTTAAAAACTATGTTATTTGGTTGTTGTCATGCATAATGATCCTGAAGAAGGTTATTTGGGTATTTTACTTATGGACCATTTTCATTTTCATTTTCATCGAAATTCAGAACTTCCTCAGAAAAATGGTACTACTGCTCCTTCCATACGGTTCTACCGCCCAGTGGTACGACCGACTTTTAAGTACGGTAATACTGCTTCCCGCCAGGTGGTCCCAAAATAGGAAGTTACCGACTCCTCTCTCTCTACTCTCCGTGAATCCCAGGCAGGTTTGATATTAGAAAATCATCAAAATCTCTCTCTCTCTTTCTCTCTCTATCTCTCACTTCTACTCTTCCTACCATCATAAATAGGATCATAAGAGCAACTTTCTTTCCAAAAGGAGGAAACATTGATGAGATTCAGGGGAAGACTTGGAATATTATCAATCATATTTTGAAAGGTACCAAGTTTGATGTTGTGGCCTTTATCATAACAGAAATATCATTATCAAGAAAAGTATCTATTATGCTCCCTACATCATGAAGCTGAAACAAGATAAGCTTGACTACAACTATGCATGTAATGAAATTCATCAGGAATTCAGACCAAGCAACATCCCTCCTCCTTCCTAAAAGTTTTTCTTTGACTTCCTTTTTGGTACTTGATACCAAAGGGGAAGAGGAAGTAAAGATCAACATGAGAGATTGAGAAGAAGATAAAGTCATCCTATTACGTCTATTATCTATCTACTACTATTAGCTATTTGTGTGGACTTTAATATGTTTGGACTTGTTCCTTTATCGTATGCATTATGACAATCTTATCTTTGTAATAGTCGTGATAATGTTACTTAGTTATCATGTTACTTGGCTATCCTTGATACAACTATCTGATTTGTGCGAAGTATCTAGTTTGTCATATGGCTAAATTGTTTTTTACTTATCATGCTTCCACAATTCAATAAATAAAGGAAACTCTGCCAAAATTTCCAAAATTCACACATGTGTATGAAAATCATCTCATGAACTCATATGCAAATGTTTATTGGGAGTTTTGTTTATTTGTTGATCGAATTTTGGTTTGCAACTAATTGTTCATCTCCTTTGAGTCCATCTCAAGAATTAATTACAAACCAAAGTCAAAACAAGAAAATACGACTTGTGTTCAATCTTGAGGTATTTTCAAATTCTTTACTTCATTGACATTGCCTAGGTTGTTATCAATTACCAAAAAGGGAGAGATTGAAAGCATCTAGGTCCCTAAAAATAATTTTAGTAATTAATAACAACAATGTGTTATGGGAATAACATGTGTGCTAAGATGTTTAAAGGGTTTAGTCCGAGTTTTGGATGACGACATGGAAATAGCATGCAATGACGACAAAAGACCGACATGGCTCAAGACAAAGATATTATGTAGCCCAAGGACCCTTTTATAATTTTTACTGGTCTCGGTGATTGGTGGAAAGACCAGATTTATAGGCTAGATGTCTTACTACTAAGAGGGATCACGGCGAGTAGCTTCAGGACTTTTTTATGCCATATTGATCAACTAAGTCATGCATGCATCTTGAACTGCTTCTGAAAAATAGTTGTCAGTAAAACCAGTATGACCGCAAGTATACTAATTAGTATATCAGCATGCGGTTGGTCCAATTTCTAGTTGGCAGTACGTTACTTCCAAAAAATGTGTTTTTGAGAGATTTTCCTCCTCTGGAAATCGGTAGTACCGTAGAGCCTAGCGGTACTACCATCGAGAGGTAGTACCGGACCATGTGAGTGTTGTTGTACTGAACCAAAGCGTAACGACTAGTTCAAAAGCATCCAATGAACCCCATATGACCGTGGAATAGTAGATGCGGTAGTACTGGCCGATCAATGGTGGTAGTACCTCACCTGCTGAATTTTTTAGGGAATTTCTTCAAATGGTCGTTTTTGTAGTTGGGGGTTATAAATAACTGTTGGACCGAAAAGGCGACTAGAGGGGGTGAATAGGAGCACACTCATTTTTTCACAAATAATTTATTCAACACAAATTTCACTCCAGTAGCCATGGAAGCTATGAAGATCAGTATATTAGTACAGATGAAGACTAATATTGAATCCAATTTAAACCCCTAAGATATATGACAAAAATCAACAAAGACTAAAGCAAATCAATACACTATCGGCCGGACCGCTGGGTCAATGGCGGTCTGACCGATTGCCTGGCAGTTTGACCGGTGGCCTTGGGCGGTCTGACCGCTGGCCTCCAGAACAGATTAAAATAGCCCGATAACGAAGTTGCAAATAGATGAATCTTTTGATCTACAACTCCAAACTTGATGAAACTTGGAACACACCTTCTCTATGATATCAGGAACCTATTCCAATCGAATATTGTGATAATTCTTGAAAGAATAGTGATCCTTTTTCGTTTGATTGAAGAAGGGTTAAAAATCGGGTCAAAACAAAAACTTGATCCAAAAATTTGCTCGTATGTGATTGATGATCAAGATGACCATAGATAGGTTCCCACATGTCACAACAAGCTAAATCACGTGGAGAATTCAATCAAAAACTCGCCGATCAAAGAAAGACTCAAAATCATCAAATATAGAGAAAGAACGCAATGAAACAAGATATGATCAAACTTTCCTTTGATTGATTGATATGATATGGGCTTACAGCCTCTCCATCAATGGAGGATAATGCTCAATTCAAGAGCATGAAAATCACATCAAACCATCAAGAACCCTAGCCTCCACAAAAGCTCTCCCTAAGAAAATTAGGGTTTACAAAATAGCAAAAGAGACGAAGAGGAGGTGCAGCCACCTCCCTCCCCTATTTATAGTGGAGGCTTAGACCTTCTAGAAGTTTGACTCTATTGGGACCCGCTAAGGCCCAAAACAATCGGGACACATACGCACACATTTTAATGCGCCGTCTATATCCCCTCTTGACCTAATTAGCTACACCTTGCGCCATCTTGCGCCTCGGATTAGCCAATAGGTCACCCTTGTCCATCTTGTGTCACGCTTGAGTTCATTGACCTCACCCGGCATCGTCGATCGTTCTGGACCTAAGCGCTCCAAGCCTAGTCCTGATCATCCTCGCCGTTGACCGTCGTTGACCACCAAGCAACCTGCACAACAATAGACAAGTAAACCGAATTTGGGAACAAGTTCTTCACAACTTAACCCATGTTAGTCAAAACATGCATCATGCAACATATATACCCTGAAACTCATGACTTTGACCTAACAACCGAATATCACCGCCACGACGAGCGACGACCCAAGTGAAAACTGGTCAAACCGCCCCCAGGGCCGGTCTGACCGCCAACCCTGGTCGGTCTGACCACCACCTATTGCCCGGTCAGACCGCCAGTAAAGACTTAGCCAAATTTCCTCTCTGGAAAACCGAAACCTTCTATTTTTGGCCCAGCTCAATCCACACTTTCTGAAGTTGGCCGGTCCAACCGCCGCTATGGCCGGTCGAACCGATCTTGATCGTCGACCGCCGCTTCGCCGGTCGATCCGCGAGACCGATCCTTCGAAACTTTACCGAAAACATGTGAAACGACAAACCATTAACGTCATTGCCAATTATCACATCATCATAAGATCTGGAACATATCCCCATGATATCCACAATAACCCCTCACTAGCACCAAGCTCATAACTCCTGGCATTATTGAATACATTAGAGCCATTGGTGCACTATGTACTACTCATTTGCTCATATTTCACATTTAGAGGTAGTTGAGAGCATTGAATTGCATTTGCATCATTTGTTGATCTTTTTGGCACTTGATAACCTTCAAACAAGGGTTGTAATTTATTACTCTTGGTGTTTGCCAGCACCTAGATGGCTTGGAGGAAGATTGTGCGATGATCTCTTGAAGAACGTTGTGAAGAGGCTCAGCACCGTTTATGAGTGGTTCGGTGCTCACCATCTCCAAAGTTGAGGAAAAGCAATCCTAGTGGAATTGAGGTTCATTAGACTCAACTCGAGGAGTTGGTCTAATTCATTTGGGCTTACCTCAATGTGGACTAGTGAAGACCCGCAAGTATTCGATACCACGGGAAAAACATCGATTGTCTTCATTGCGGTTTTCTCTCTTGTCTTTAACTATTTCCTTATTTACATTTCTAGCTACTTATTTGTACAGAATTGCTTAGATAAAATTGTAATACCCCGAAAACGGATCGGTAATTAGAGGTTCAGTCGGAGGAGAAAAATGCAAAGAAAGGAATATAAATTCTGAGAAAAGAGGGGGGTTTTCGCATTTTACGACAACTGGGCGCAGTCACGCCCGTGTGGCCAAGAGGGGAAGCCGGCCCAAGGGGGGCCGGCCAAGGGGAGGGGGGAGGCGCCCCCAACCCTAGCCGCCTCCCCCACTCCTTCCTCTCCTCCCCTAGAGCCGCCACCTCTATTCCTCTCCTCCCCGGTGTTCCTTGCTGCTCCTTGACGGCGTCTCGCTGCTGGAGATCCCGTGTCGCCCCAAGCTCTCCCCGGCCGCCTCCTTCCAACGGCGCCGCCGCCTGCTCACGGCGATCTTGTGGCCGGTCTTGGAGAGGGAAGGGAGGAGAAGGGAGGGAGGTTCTTGGGAGGTGGATCCATTTCTCCCTGCAGATCTTCAAGGGTAACGAATGTTTTAGTGGTAATTTGATTCGGTTTTATTGATTAATGGTGGATTAGATCTAAATCGCGTTCTGTCCTGGAGATTCCAGAATGCACCCGTCTCCTTGCGCGGACAGTTTGGACCCTTTTTATGCCGAATCTGGGGTTGACCTCTCGTAGAGAATTGTTCCTGGTTTCATTAGCTTTCTTTTGGCACCTGGATCACGAATTTTCACCCAGTAGATTAAAAGTTATGACTGTTTTACCACGTACTGCTCTGTCTGTCAGAAATTCTGGGTATAGTCGGTTGCACCTAGGTTTTGATCTAGTTAGAGTCAGAATCAGGTCGGCCACCCAACTAGGTTTTTGAAGATAATTTCACCATGTTTCCAGGCTGATAAAGATCACTTTATTTGGATCAGTGGTTTAAAAGTTAGAGCCTTTTCTTTAGGGCTGTTCTGATTTCTGGACAGACTGCAGTTATAGTTTTTCATTGGATGGTTAGACCTCTGTTTTGGCCGAATTAGAGTTTTCCATCAACTAGAGTTTTGTAGCCAGTTAAGTTAAGAAAATATGAGCACTGGTTTCAGGTCTTTTGGACTTACGGTTTTTTATTGGTGAATTTTCTAGTAAAACTGCCAGATTAGGGATATTTGGAATGTTTGGGTAAATTGATCAAATTGAACTTTTGCTTGGTTAGTTTGGCTAGAGATTGAGGGAGGACACGTGTAGCATTGCCATATTCGTATGCCCTCATTTCGATTATTTTATATTGTAGGCGGTGAAGCGGTGAGTGGAGGGGTATCTCAATTACCTCCCAACCCGTTGCAGCGCGGCAGGCAAGTAATTTGTATTCTATGATTGATGCCATGTATGATGTGTGAATGAATGATTATATTTGTTCGTATTTGTAGATGAATGCCATGTGTTCTTTTCATTTATGAGTACTATTCAATATTGACATGGGATCACATCATGACATGCATACATTACTTTTGTAAGACCCATCAATTCCAAAGATGGGCACTTGAAAATCCCATCAATTCCAGGATGGGTACGTGAGTCCACCATTCCAATGTGGGCCACGTTACGTGAGTCCACCATTCCAATGTGGGCCACGTTGGATGGTCGTATGAAACGTTCTTCATACGATTACTTTAAGTGAACACCGACGGGTGATTCACTCGCTATACCGGTATATGCTGCAATATATCCATTTCCTTCAATGCACCATTCCACTTCATTCATTCATAAATTCGTTTCCAGTAAATGTTCAAAGTATGATTGTGATATATTGCTCATAGTATGTTTGATTGTTACATACAGTTGCTTGCTGAGTCTTTGGCTCATTCTTGCTTTATTGTCTTATTTAGGTAAATGACAAGGAAGAGTGATCTTGTGGAGGGTAGTTCATCACGATGCACTCACTACCATAAAACAAACAATTTGAGGACTTTTACTGTCGTTAATTATGACTTGTGTTGCATTGTAATAAGCCATCATGGCCTTGTTTACCATATCTTTCTGAATTGTTTACTTCCATTCCGTTGATTAAACTTGATGATGAATACTTGTTTCCGTATAATCTTAATACTTGCTTCACCTTATCATGCGTTTTGATGTTATTCAATTGAAAAGTAGTGGTTGTAGGTGACATCTTGACTTCCTTATAGTCAGGGTGTTACAGTTGGTATCAGAGCGGGCTTTAGGTCCGTGGTAATTAAGTTATTAAAATGACACATCGTACATGAGGTGGGGTTTGGGAAATCCATTGTTTCGCATTTCTAGTGATGTTGTTCATTATGTTGTATAGTATAGAATTGCTTCTGTACTATCTTTCTTGTTATTAATCTATGACGTGATGCGATATCCTATATATCTATGAATTATTCTATGATTGTCATGAGATGATCCTATATATTCATAATTGATTGCATTAGTTATGCGATTCGGTAGCGGACGTCGAGCTACCGAGTTCGTGGTTGTCGCCCCGGTTTTGCTGTGCTACACCATCGCTCGTGTTGTAATAGTAGAGAAGTTCTTACCCTTGTTCCATAGTTACGTGTTGAGCCCGAGCTCATTGATGAAGTTGTTGTCCTTCTCAAGTTTGTATCCGGTTTTACGTTGTGGTTTCGATAGTTCGTGAATTTCTTTTGAATGGAGGGTTATAATGAAGTGGGCAATCTCTAGTAGATTTCGATCGTTCTTTGAAACAATTATTGTTCTTTCTACTATTGTGATATTTACGCTCCACGTGGCGTAGTTAAATTGCAAGATTTATCTTTTCACTGAAGTTCTGTTTTACCCCTGTTGGAAAATTCAACCCGTGTGTTCGCTTGGAGTTTCGGGCATTGGCAGATTTCTTTTGCAAGTTCTTTATCAAATGCACAATGATCTTGCATATTTCTTTTTGGGATGCTTTAGACAGTGGTTCTCTTCCTTGATTTCTGATTTTGACAAATTCTTGTCCGGTGGTAATTGATGAATTTTTCTTAGGTTCATGATTCATGGTAGTTGATGAGATCCAATAGGTCTTTAATGGTTCTCTGAAAATATTATTATTTTTCAGTTGTTAAATTTCTTTTATTTTAAATAATCTTCGACAGTTGGCAATATGGATATTTCCATGTTTGTTCCTTCCTTCTCATTGGAAAATAGCGACTCATTTACTCGTTTGATAGTTTGTATAATGAGAGTTTTCTGTTGTAAGTTCGTTAACACGAGGAAGCATTGGCTCCATGTATTTCTTTTGGATCATTCCGCCTTGAAGTTTAACGATCTCTTTTACGAGGATTAGTGTTAAAACCCTTTTGGGTGCCTTGTGGTGATTAAGTCGGAGATGGTAATCAAACAAATTGGTTGGCTACGGGTTCCTATTGGTCCCTAGATGTTTTTCAAAAACAATTATTGTCTTTTTGATTGTTGAGCTCTCTTTGCTACTTGTACACGATATTATTGACAAGATCATTCTTTTTTGTAAGGGTCCTATCTCACTTGTTGATTAAGGGGACCTGGTTAACCGTTTGGTATTTTGGGGAACGGAATTAGTTTTACAAAGTTTGTCGAAGAAAGTCCCGACTCTACTCGCTTCTTTTGGAGTAGTTGGAATGTTGGAGTTTAGAACCTCTCTTAAAAAAAGTGTCAAACCCTTTTCTAATGTTATGGTGGAGTTGTGTGAGAGGTTTGTTTCAGCTTTGTGGTTTTCGTACTAAGTTTCACTTCTAGAATAAGTTGTTATTACCATTCCATTTGATGCTGGAAAAAAAAATTCTATAACACGATTTGCCATGTTCCTTTAGAAGGTTTATTGACATGATCAGTAATGTGATGGCAATGTTGATTCCTTTATAAAGAAAGAGAGTTGTCCGCCTTTCGTAATATTTCTAAAATGATCAAATTTCCAGTTTTGTGTTCATGCTCTTTTGGGAAATCAAGTTCTTTGTGGTAAACATAGTTTTCCGGTCTTGCGGCATATGCCATGCTATGTATCCCTCCGGGCCCACATGCGCCATCGCCATATGCAGCATACATCCCTGCAGCGCGTGCGTCGTGAAAGTTGATGCTCGATACCATCACTCTTATCGGCCGTGATATCACATTTACGTAGAAACGGTCTGCATGCTGAACCTGCGTGCAGGAGACTTTGACTTTTGAGAGTGCGCCTCCGCGCTCTCTTCGATATTAGTTTGGGTGTTCCGGGTCGTCGCGGTGGCCAGGCTTCTTTAGCTCTTGAGAAGAAGCAGTGTGGTTTGGCAGATTGAGGAGATTCCAGTGGTTAGTGATTACGGATGTGTTCCCAGGTGAGCTTAGGGTTTGCCACTGCGGTGAGGCGTGGAGTTTCGCATTGATCTTGTTAAGGTACTCGTCCCATCTCGATGTCACCATATCGATTAGCACGTCCGTTTGAGGCGAGTTGAAGAAGCAATTGGATGATTTATTGGCTAAAGGTTTGATCGGTGGAGTGTATCGCCGTGAGGAGCTCTGTTCTATTCACGAGAAGAAGGATGGGAGTTGGCGCATGTGTATTGATTCATGGCGCTTAATGCGATCACAATCAGAACAAATATCCATTGCCCGCATTGAGGACTTGTTTGATCGGTTGAATGGAGCTCAAGTATTCTCAAAGATCGATCTCGATCGGTTATAATCAAATCCGGTGTGCGTGGCGAGATGTAGAAAGCCTTTTCTCCACGGTATGGGCATTATGAGTATAAAGTTATGTCTTTTGGATTGACTAATGCACTGCCATTTTATGGAGACCATGAACAACATGTTGCAGTATCTAGATGACCGTGGTGGTGTTCATTGATGACATTCTTATCTATTCAAGACCAATGAGGATCATGGCGTCATTTGAGGCTGGTTTTAGATACTTTGAGAGAGCACAAGTTCTATGCTAAGTCGAAGAAGTGTGAGTTACGGATTTGAAGTGGGTTTTACGGGTCATGTGATTAACCCTCGGAATTCTGTTGATCCTAGCAAGGTCTCCGATGGTGGATTGGAAGAGTAGCTAATGTGAAGGAAGTGAGGAGTTTCTTGGGATTGGTGGTTATTATCGGCGTTTTGTGCGAGGATTTCTCTATCATCGCCAAACCGATGTCTCGGCTTACTCAAAAGGTGTGAGATTCCTATGGGTGATGAGTGTGTGGCGGTTTACGCATTTTGAAGAGACGAGTTGGTGACCTCTCCTGTTCTCCTCTTCGGCCGCGAAGCGGTTCCACGATCTTTTGGATCGTCTCGAGTGGGTCTTGGTGTGTGCTTATGCAAGGCAGTAAGGTAATTGCTTATCGTCGAGACGATTAAAAACACGAGCGGAATTATCCACTCATGATTTGGAGTTGAGCTGCGGTTGTTTTGCTCTCAAGATTTGGAGGCATTATCAATGCGGCCGTGTGATATTTTCACGGATCACAAGAGTCTCAAATATATCTTCACTCGAGAAGGATCTGAATTTGAGGCAAAGGAGGTGGTTGGAATTGATCAGGACTATGATCTTACTATTCGGTATCATCGAGGCAAGGCCAATGTTGTTCTTGATGCTCTTAGTCATAAGGCGACTCACTGCTACTCTAGATTGCCTCATTGCTAATTTTGATCGCATGGGAATATCTTATTGTTATGCGGGCGCGACACATGTTGAGGCGATTGATTCTTGAGTCGACTATTCGGGCAGGTGTCTGCGTGACTGTGAGTGACCAAGCTATTACGGGAGGTTAGGAAGCGTCTGGATGAGGGCAAAGAGTGATTTTAGCATGGATGATTGGTACTTTGAGGTTTAAGGGCGTCTTTGCGTGCTTGCAAGAGCGGAGGTCAAAGATGATATTTTGAGGGAGGCACATCGCTTTCCAGTACACTATTCATCTGGTGAGACTAAGATGTATCGAGATTTGAAAGCAGAATTTTGGTGGAAAGAATGAAGGTGGACATTGCTAATTATGTGGCTTCTTGTGGTGTTTGTCGACAAGTGAAAGGCGAGCATAAGCGTCCTGCGGGGTTATTGCGACCTTTGGAGGTACCCTAGTGGCCTTGGGATGATATCTCTATGGACTTTGTGGTGGCGTTGCCTCGTTACGCGTGAGGAAAGGATGCGATTTGGGTAGTGGTGGATCGGTTCGACAAATCTGCGCACTTCATTTCCTATTCGCACGACAAATTCAGTGAGTGATCTAGCTCCTATTTATGTGCGTGAAATAGTAAGGCGCATGGTGTGCCAAAGACCATCATTTACAGCGAGGGCCAGAAGTTTGTCTCCAAGTTACGGGAGAGTCTGCGAGTGCATTGGGCTGCACAGCTCCGCCTTAATCTGGCGTTTCACCACAGACAGGATAGGCGGTCAGGCGTACTATTCGGACTTTGGAGGACATGTTGCGATCTTGTGTTTTGTCTTGGAAGGGTAGTTGGGAGGACGGTTGCCACTTGCGAGTTTGCTTATAATAATAGTTACCATTCGATATTAGAGCGCGCCATTTGAGGTTCTCTATGGTAGTCACGGAATCGCCACTTTGTTGGGATGCGATTGGAGAGAAGCGATTTTAGGTCGGTTTGATTGAAGACCGTTGGCGTGTGGCCATGGTGAGGCGAAATTGTTAGCGACTCGAGTAGAAAAAAAGTTATCTTGATATGAGGAGGCGTGACTTGGGTTTGCGGTGGGTGACGAGTGCTCTTGAGTGTCTCCACTAAAGGCATTGTTCGTTCGGTACCAAAGGAAGCTTAGCAGTGCGTTGGACCGTTCTCAATTATGCAGAGGTTGGGAAGTTAGCCTCCGCTTTGGACCTTCACGAGTCCATGCGTGGAGTTCTAATGTGTTTCACGTCTACGATCTTTGAAAGTTTTGAGAGATCGGAGCATAAGATTTCATTAGAATGGCGACTATTGAGCAAGACCTCACGGTTAGTCGCGGCCGTGGCGCGATACGGGAGAGGTCGGAGGCGAGTCTTTGAGGCACAAGGCGTTGGTATCGTCAAGGTCTTTGTGGGCCTTGCTCGATCGAGAGAAGCGACTTGGGAGTTGGAGTCTCGCATGCTTGCGAGCAATACCGGAGTTATTCCGCGTCAGTGCGTGTTGTTTATTGTTTAATTTCAGCGATGTAGTTTTTATTTGAGTAGATCGGCGAGTAGAATTCGGGTCAAATTCCGTTAAGGGGTAGAATGTAATACTCACGAAAAATAATATTAATATTAATAATCTAGTCTTTAAGGGCTTATGTAATTAAATAAAATAGTACATAAAAAATAGAATTTGAGTTTTAAGAGCTATATAAATGAATTGTGGTTTTCTAGAAACCTAGCCTATTCTTTTGTTTTTCCAAGCCGTCATTGATAATCGCTCTTACATTTTCTTTCTTTGCGTTCTTGCCGCTTGACAAATTCTTTCTGTGTACTTGATTCCAAGGCAGATTCTGGCAGAAGCCGCGCTGCGATCTTCTTATTCCGATCTCTTGTCGTCATTTGCTTTGTCTGAGCGAAGCCAACCGCTTTGTCGCGTTCTTTGCTCGTTTTCTCTTGCCGCTCTGCGCGTGGGCTATGGTAGAAGGCTTCTTTGTCTTATTCTTCTTGTGTCTTTTCTTCTTTGCCGGGCACATCTTGTCTTTCTTCTTTGCGTGTCTTCAACTGCTTCTTGGCGATGGTCGCGATGAGCGAAACTTCTGCTCTTGTATGCGCATTTGAGCCAAGTCTTTGCCGATTGCCGTTCTTGGTCTTTGCTTTGCTGATTTTCTTTTCTTTGCCTTCTTCTTGCGACCGATCTATTCTAGCGTGGAAGCCGGTAGGCGAGGACGGCGACCAGCGGCGTCTCTTTGTCTTCTTCTTGCTTTGATCCTGTTTCAGCGTGGAGAAATTTAGGTGGAAGTTAACATCTCGGTTTTCTTGTGGGTAACGATCTATAATTTCGTTTCGTCTCATTTCGCTGTTTATTTAGAGATTAGAATTTAGATTATTAGAGAGGTTCTTTAATTTGTAGGCGAGATGCTTGATTAATGAGTCATTAGCTTTCTTTATTACTGTTGAATGATTTATTCGGTACCTTAATGGCAAATTTTGGAAATGTCATCTACTAGTTAATTGTAGATAATTTCGATATCTTTCTATAGCATATTTTATCATGTCGTTCGGACAAGTAGAATTCGAGTTATGATTTTCGGAAGACCGCTGTTTTTACGGTTGTCGTCTTTCGGCGCTGTTTTGGTAGATCAGATATTAAAAATAGTAAATAGACTAATTAGAGTTTTTGATCTACATGAAAGTTGTAGATAATTGTCCAATGGTTCTGTAGAATCTGAGAACGCGAATTTTGGTTGAGTAAATCAAAAGTTATGAATTTAGTAAGACCGATGTTCCGAAGCGGACAGATCGGCTTTCTGGGCTAAATACGGAGGGTTAGATGATTTAATTAGAAGACTGTGTAATCTAAGAAAATGTGGGTAATTTTATGAAGAATCCAGAATGGGGTGGTTTGTTGTGATCGGACTTTTGAGTCAAAAGTTACGTTCGTTTTAGTAATAAGTCAGCTACGGGTAACTTTTGATGCAGAATGCATTGGTAGATTTAGGGGCGTATAGAAGCGATGTCGATTGATTGTTGTTCTTATGATGCTGTAGCTTGTATTGAAATTGTGTATTTAATGTAGGAGAGGCGTCGTGTTTGTTGCCGTCTTCTAGTCAAATCGTGCGTCGCAACTAGTAAAGGCAAGTGCATGGTAGGCGGCGATCAATGATGATCAACTGTGATTCTTTATCTTCTATTACCATTATTGTTGTGCTTTTATTGGGTTTAATTGCAAACAAATAATTGGTATGTTTATATCTTTGTTGACAAGCATGATGAAAGGTTGGACATGATGTTTATGATGGAGTTGCATATTCATACATAAGCATCTTTGCATATGGCGGTGATCATGAATGATCACAACTCCACGAGAGGAGGGAGGTCCCGATCCTTATGGAGGAGCGGGCTTGAGAGTGAATGTTATGCTGAGCATTCACTCATGCTATCTGATATCTGTGAAAGAAGTGCATGTGGACATGTAGATTAGATTTGCATTGATACATGAGATTAATGGATGAGAATCTTAATAGAAGTACTGTGATGATAATGAAGTTATTGAATCTTTGTTGATTTATTATTGTCCGTTGTTTATGGATGTGTTTCTTTGAGTCGTGGACTCACCCTTGCTCTATTGTTGTCTTTAGGTGATCTTGAGGATGTAGCGTGGCGAGGCGAGTAGAGCACATGGACAACACATGATCATTTGCCATAAGAACCTTTTCATTCACAATTGGATTACTCTTGGATATGTTAGAGGTTGAATAAAGTTTAGGACATCGTTTGGACTAGACTATTTGCTTTATTAATTTGGATTCATTGGTTGATGCTATTTTGGATTATTTACAGTTATATTTCCCCCATTTACTTATTATCGCTTGATCCACAATTATGCATGTTCTTTTTGTGATCCATGGATATGTTTATTGTTGCTTTCTGCTTGTAATTTTATAGTGTATGTCGTTAATTATTAGTTTAGAGAGTAGTGTGGTGGCATTCTAGGCTCGGTGTTGGGGTTTGGTGTTACATATATGCCACAAACTCATGACTTTGACCTAACAACGAATATCACCGCCACGATGAGGCGACCCAAGTGGCCCGGTCGAACCGCCCCGGGGCGGTCGACCGCCAACCACTGGCGGTCGGCCACCACCTATTAATCGGTCGGACCGCCCGATAAAGTCTTGCCAATTTCCTCTCACGGAAAGCGAAACCTTCTATTTTTGGCCCGACTCAATCCACACTTTACGAAGTTGGCGGTCCGACCACCCGCTATGGCGGTCGAACCGATCTTGGGCTGATGCGACGCCCGCTTGGCCGGTCGGACCGCTGAGCTGGCCAGCGATCTGAAACTTTACAGAAAATATGTGAAGCGACAAACCATTAACGTCATTGTCAATTGTCACATCATCTAAGATCGAAACATATCCCCATGATATCCACAATAACCCCTCACTGCACCAAGCTCATAACTCCACAGCATTATTGAATCAATTAGAGCCATTGGTGCACTATGTACTACTCATTTGCTCATATTTCACATTTAGAGGTAGTTGAGAGCATTGAATTGCATTTGCATCATTTGTTGATCTCTTTGGCACTTGATAACCTTCAAACAAGGGTTGTAATTTATTACTCTTGGTGTTTGCCAGCACCTAGATGGCTTGGAGGAAGATTGTGCGATGATCTCTTGAAGAACGTTGTGAAGAGGCTCAGCACCGTTTATGAGTGGTTCGGTGCTCACCATCTCCAAAGTTGAGGAAAAGCAATCCTAGTAGAATTGAGGTTCATTAGACTCAACTCGAGGAGTTGGTCTAATTCATTTGGGCTTACCTCAATGTGGACTAGTGAAGACCATAAGTATTTGATACCACGGGAAAAACATCGATTGTCTTCATTGCGGTTTTCTCTCTTGTCTTTACTATTTCCTTATTTACATTTCTAGCTACTTATTTGTATAGAATTTCTTAGCTAAAATTGTATTTAGTATTGAGATAGCCTTGTGGTGTCTTAGTGAAATCTTAGTATTTACCTCTTGATTTGTGCTAGAAATCTTTAATTAGATTATACTTGCTAAAATTGTTAATTAGAGCACAAGTTTTTAGAAACCTCCTATTCACCCCCCCTCTAGTCGACCATCATTGACCCTACAACTATCAATGAGAAACTATCATTCTAACAGTGAAGCAGTCTACCTGCAAATCTCAAGTTTGTTAATTAATTGTTAATGGCTCAAGAGAGTTATGCACCCAATGTTGGTGATATGCCCTAGAGGTAATCATAGAGATGATTGTATTACGTCTATGTTTATGAGTTATTAAATAAATGTAATAATATTATTACATTATGTGAATGAATCATGACTATATAGATAAGCAGTATGCGACTTGTTGGTAAAGCTCTTTAAACTTACATGATGTCGTTCTAAATATATTTACGGTCGATGCCACTAGTTGGAATAGATATCGTGAGGCAAAGGGAGAATACGAGTAGGTCGTTGAAGAATCTAGACCGCCATTATGAGTTAATGGAGTATTTTGGTGATTAATGACAAATCCAATTATGAGACTAACTCTCTTGTCCAGTGTTAATTTGTGGTCTCATTTGGATATAAAGGTGAAATTCAACGAGGTATGCAATCGACATCTTAATCTTATATATTGTTGCATTCCTCGGATCTAAAATATAGATTGAACTCAACCATAAGTTTAACTTGAATATGTGCATATGATCTTATTACACATTTGTGTATGCACACATTTAGGGGGAGTTTATTCTATATTTTATGGTTTCATTAGTATTGATACAAATTCCGTTTTCCACATATATTAAGGATATTTACTTTTAAACATATCTGTTTGAGTATACAAAACTTGCGTAGTTTTTGTATATTCATGTTTTGAGTATATAGAACTTGTGTAGTTCTTGTATACTCATGTTTTGAGTATGTAGAACTTGTGTAGTTCTCGTATACTCATGTTGTGAGTATATAGAACTTGTGTAGTTCTCGCATACTCAAGTTGGAGTATATATAACTTGTGTAGTTCATATATACTCATGTTGTATTACAATATCTACATTCAATCTATGTGCAATTGAAGTGGTTATCATCAATTACCAAAAAGGGAAAGATTGAAGTATCTTGTCCCACCATTATGAATTAATGGTATGGTGTAGTAATTAATGATAATCATATTAATGAAACTAACATTTTCATGAGTTGGATGAATAGGTTATGTTCCAGGGTTATGAAGACTTGGGATGATCATGAGTTGATCATCAAGTCAAAATTCAAGTAAAGAATGCATCATGTGTTGATGCATATGAAGAGCTTCAAGGAATGGGAATCATCGTATGTGTCGATGATGTTTAAAGAAGACACATCATGTGTTGATGGAGGCCTAATGAAGGATGCATCATGTGTTGATGCATATCAAGACTTGGAGTAAAGGATGCATCATGTGTTGATGCACATCAAGTCAAGAGAAGACTCATCATGTGTTGATGGAGGTCGAGTAAAGAATGCATCATGAGTTGACGCATATTCAAGACAAGATCCCGAAGCAAAAGAGATCATCATGTGTTAATGATTGTCAAAGTCAAGGACTCGGACTTGAAGCGATGATGTGCATCATCAAGCTTCAAGAAGATGCAAGGCAAAGGTATGACTAGTTAAGGATGTGTTCCTAGTCTTTTATCGGTCTTGGAGTTTGGTTGGAAGATAGGATTGCTAGTATAGGTTGTTGTACTATTAAGAGGGGTCTTGACTAGTAACATGAGTTAGTCATGTGTTGATAGCTCATTGTGTTTGCTCTAGCTCATCTATGCATGGAGCTATTATTTGCGAATGTGTTTTGCAAATAGCCAATGCTGATGCATTTAATCTTTATAGCATGGGACTATAATTTGCAAATAGTTGAAGTCGGTGCACCTTAGCCTTATGGCATGATGCTGTTATTTGCGAATGTGTTTTGCAAATAGTTGATGCTCATGTTTGATTTCTTGTAGCTTGTGACTTAAGTTTGCAAATGTATTTTGCAAATGGTGTAAGTCCATGTACTTTATTCCTTGTGGTGACTATTCTAAAGGTTGGCAAACGTGTTTTGCAACTTGTTGAGAATATCATCTTTGAAATCTTGTTGAAATGCACTCAAATGGCGAATGTGTTTTGCCATTTGGCGAAGTGAAAAACTTTCTATGGTATGGCGGTATGGCGGTCAAACCGCCATGTGTTGAAACCATACCATAGAAAAGTCGCACTCCTGTACCATTGCCCACGGTGAATGTGGACGATCGGCCGGTGCCGTCGGTCAAACCGCCATGTGTTGGGCGGTCGGACCGTGGCCATTTGAGTTGATTCTCGTGCGGTAGTACGCGCCGTTAAATAAGCGGTACTACTGGGAGGCGGAAATGCGGAAGTTTTCGATACATTTATTCGACACCTTTTGGAATCACATTGTATTTGTTTGCTTGTGATCGGCCGGCCACCCTTGGCGGTCTAACCGATGTCTTGGCGATCGACCGACCATTAGTTGGCGGTCCGACCGCCGTGAGTCAACGGCTAGCTTTATAGCCGTTGGCGCATGGGCGATCCGATAGCCGATAGTTGATAGTCGGACCATACTACTGATTCGAGTAATCTTCCTGTGACTAGTTTTGAGTGTGGGCTATAAATACCCAACTTGGTGATTGGAGGAGGTTCTTTGAAGGTAGTTGCTATTATTGTTGAATCTCTATTGAGTCCTTTGAGCTAAGAGCAAGCCTCTCATCTCTTTTGTGCATGTGTTGCACTTAGTGAGGCGGAGAGCAAACCTTAAGTGCATGTGTTGCCTTAGGTGGTGGATCGTGTATCCACTTGAGCTTAGACACTTGATTAGTTCAAGTGAGAATTGAGATTTGTTTCTCTTGGTGTTTGCAGACACCTAGATGGCGTGGGCGTCGTGTCAGGTTATCTTCTCAAGAAGCTTGTGAGAGTCCCATCATGATTGTAAGTGGTTTGGTGCTCACCATCTCTGCGATGGAGGAAGAGCAGCAGAGTGGAGCGAGGTGTTGGTTCGATGTTGGAACCGGTCCAAGTGGTTGGACTTACCTCGGAGGTGTTGGCTTAATTAGTGGAGCCGGTCCAGCGTGGTTGGGCTTACCTCAGCGTGGATTAGGGAGACCGGCAAGTCTCCGAACACCACGGTAAAACATAATTGTGTCATCTTGGTTTTGCTTGTGCTTTACTTTGAGCAATTTACATTCTTACTTTAATTGCTTATATATCTTTGTATGATTGCTCTCATTGTATTGTATTCATATTGTTGGTGCACTTAGTGGAGCCTAGTTGATTTAGGTTTTAATTATGTAAAACCAATTTGTTATTAGCTTCCATATTATTAATTGGTTTTAAGTAGAAAGAATTTTAAAACCGCCTATTCACCCCCTCTAGTCGGCCTCCTCGATCTTACGATTAACTTAGTTCGATCCGTAATGGACTAGTCGTTATGGAATCTGAGTGGTAAATAGGCCCAGTTGAGCGTAATCCGCAGTAGTGAAACACGGTTGTAAGGAGTTCTGAGTGATCGTGACCAAATCTGATGCTGTCGTATAGAGATAGGACGACCATAAGTGATGAGGACTGGTTCTAGATCGTATTGCATTAAGGTCCGTCGATATAATTTGTGTGTGTTAGGAATCATTATATCCTGCTAGGAACCGCTAACGACTCATGGTCGAAAAGGATTTCAGTCACAACCAACTACGCATAGACCTAACGGGTCACACATATGATTGGAACAAAGCGTGTTGGATAGGATCCGTCATGGGCACTTTATAACGAGATGCTTGAGGCTATTGGGAGAGAGATGACATATGAGTTGGC
Organism: Hsuehochloa calcarea; assembly: GCA_036346395.1. NCBI lineage: Eukaryota > Viridiplantae > Streptophyta > Magnoliopsida > Poales > Poaceae > Hsuehochloa > Hsuehochloa calcarea. Next base: position 60,434,021 of record CM070594.1, on the reverse strand, counting down.
GTGAGTTGCTCCACGAAACCCTAACCACCATCTTCACGAGCCTCTCCTAGCGACTTAGTCTTTGGCACACGGTGTTGATTTTCCTTCCCTAGGCGTGTGGATACCGTAGAGGCACTACTACGATTCTTTGTTGCGCTTGAGCGTCTGCGATCTTCACGAGGAGCTGCTGAGGTTCTTTGGTGTGGACGATCGACTCGACCACTTCACCGGCGCGCTCTTCGTTGGATCGTTCTAGTCCAACTCTTCTTCCATTGCATTGTCGTCTAGCGGTAATGATCTGTGATCATCTACTTGTTTGGCTTCTGGTTTACATGGTAGAAATTTTGAATTGTTGCTATCGTAGCCTACCGTGTCCCTACACCCAAGTCTTTAGTGGGACCCACTATGTTGTATTTGTTAAGCAATCAAATTAGGATAGTAGCATTCATAATATATATCCATATATTTGTTTTGATGGTTTAGTTTGGTGTTACCAAAAGCTTTTTTGTTTTAACTTGGTTAATGAATATACCAAGTTAACCATTATTGGTATCTTAGGAGTACAATGAAAAGAATTTCAATTATCTCCATATTATAATTGATTTGTGCTATTTTTCATCAGCGAGGATTGCCCCAGGAAGCGGGAAGGTGTGTCAACTCTTTTTTGTGTCGTTAAGCTTTGCATATTTTCTTGAACTATGCGACATTAGGCACATATTCACGGAAATGCGTGAATTTTCTATAACCTTTTGTTAACCTTGAGGTGCGCAAGATGCCAAAGATTTATTGTCATTGACTTGCTTCGTGGTGTTGTACTTAACCATATTAATGGTCATTCAACTTTGTAGTTTGTTCATAAACTTGACAATAGGTTGCTTACTAATGAGGACAAATTGCAAGCCTTACAAAGTATCTCTACTACTTCAAAATATGAGTTCATGGTGGTGCATTCTCTACACACCCTCCCACCTCTGTCCTCTCTCTTGATAAAAAAATTGTCACACCTTCCTCCTCCATGACTCATGAGCACATCCATGCCCCCACTTCTTACCCAACAACCCAAACCATTTGTCCCCTTCTTCTTTGCACACACAAAATTCATTGTCATCCCTCCTTCCCATCTCATGCCTGTCCCTTGTCTTTGTGACTCGCCAAGTAGTGGGAGGGAGGCGGACGGCATGGTAAGGTGGTGTCGAGGGCGGGAGAAGGCACCGGGAGGAAGGGAGGAGAGGGGCGGTGGTACCTTGGAGGAAGCGGCGGTCTTGAGAAGGGAGGGAGGCGGTGGCGACGCATGTGGAAGAAGCGAGACCAAGGAATTGGGATTCAAAAAGCAATTAAAGAAGAGGCAAAGAAGTTATTTGTGATGTTTTAGCTCCATTGGATTAATGGTTTATATCGATTTACTATATAACATGGTAGAAGGAACACAAGTATGTTTGCTTTACATTGGCTGAAACAATTTTTTTTTTTGGAGAGGATCTTTGGGCAATTGTTGCGGTGTTAATGCTTGCGTCATCTTTGCAATTCATCGGTGATTCATGAATTTTTATCGCACCTTTGCAATGGATTTTCACCATTACGATTGTGGTTTTTTCTTTGCTTTATTTGGCTTCCCTCAATTTGTCGGGGCCATGCTTGAGGTCATTCTATGCAACCATAGAAGAAGGTCGATATTGCAGTGTAAATCATTTTGGTTCACGAGCATAAGTAGAGGTGATTCTTCATCAGATTCGGTTGGTAGATGTCGGAAATATGCCTAGAGGCAATCATAAAGATGATTATATTTCATTATGTTCATAACATTGGATAATATGTTATCTTGTTCCTAGAATAATATCGGTATATTTATTATCAAGTATGTGACTTGATTGTGAAACTCTATATTTACTGCGATGATTATTCTTAAGCGTTCCTTGGTGAAACATATGAGAACACATATGAATAGACTAGCATATGTATTAGTTTATGACTATATTTCACGAGTCATGGATATGGAGATATCAAACCAATAATATGGACACATGTTAGAAGGCGTGGTGTTGGAAAAGACCCACCTTGAGACACTTTTGAGATTATTACGATTCTATGTATTATTAGTTGGTCTCATGCAATGATGATGTATAATCGTTAGACACGAGATCACATGGTTTCCTACATGTGTAATAGCACTCTTAGGGGTTGTCAAGCGCTTTGCTCGTAGGGTAGTTATAAAGGTATCTTTGGGTATACTATAAAATATGCGGAGGATGTGACTAGTCGGATATGAGATTTGCCCTCTAACATATCAGAGAGATATCTACGGGTCCCTTGTTGTGGTCGGATAAAGAAAGTGCATGGCCATGTTACTAGTGGTGAAATGTAGACCACATGAAGTTATTCGACACTGTCGAGAAAGTATTGAGCAGTCCATGGATGATACAATATTTCACCTAGAGTTCAACGGATATCGTGAGGTAAAGGGAGAGCATGCGAGAAGGTCTTCGATTCGAAAGATACGGACTAGTTGTATGGAATCTGAGCTGGTCGTAGACTAGTCGAACATGATCACTAAGTGGTTCGAAACACGGTCGTAAGGAGTTACAAATTAATTGAGACCAAATATGAACTTGTCATTATAGAGATACGAGTGAGTCGTTAGTGATATGGACACGGTCATCGATCATATTGTATTAAGGTTAATCAGATATATTTTGTGTGTGTTTGGGAATCGTTATGTCTTGCTAGGTACCGCTAATGACTAGTGGTCGAAAAAGAGTTTTTAGTCACAACCGATTACACATGAACCTATAGGTCGCACACTTAAAGGGCTAAGATTTGATTTAGATGATGATCAAATTCTTGTAGGCCACGAGTTCCTAATGGGCCTCAAATGCGAGACTCATCATAGATGCCTATGCATATATAGAGAACGGTGGCATGGGATGATGATGATCTTTTAAAGAATTCTCAAAACCCTAACGACCGCCTTCCTCATACCACGCTACTGGCCTTCTAGCACTTGTAGCGTGGTATCCTTGCCCGTATGTGTGGATACCTTGGGGGTGTTGTTGCGAAACATCGGCACTAGGACGATCTGCAACTCGTGGCGATCACAAGACTCGGAGAAGAAGGCGCTGCGAGTGCGACTATGGCTGCATTAACTTCGCTACATCGACTCTACTTACGATCTGAGTCGGTCGTCTAGTGGTAATCTCGTGATCTATTACTAGCGGAGGTTACTTGGTTGTGCGGTAAATTTTTGTTTTGTACTATCGTAGCCTACCCGTAACCCTTCAGTAAATTCATCATTGTTTACTAGAGTTTGTGAAAGTTACAAACATTATTATACAAAAGCAAAATATTGCATTGCTAGGATCATGTGGTTGTCTAGTAGTACAGTACAACCTTGCCAGAAGTATGAGCGCGAATGACTATGATCGCTTATACTTTTATTGACCATTTTTATGATCTTGTTGACTTTTAACAAACGTGAGGTGAATTGGGTTTAGTTTGAGGAATGCTGGCATGAATTTAGTAGAAAGGTTATCTATGATAGATTCACGGAATGCTTTAGTGAAATACTTTTCATGTTATTTACTGAAAATTTAATTTTGCCATGTGTCCCCTTGAATTCATGGTCTCACAGAAAGTGCTTCTATGACAGGATAATTAGATGATTGATGTTCTTTAGTAATTTACATGTCTGATAGTAATCTTTTTTGTGTGCCTCTCCTGTATATTCTTGTCAACATGTTAGCAATAATCTTCTTGTGCAACTCTAAAGGCTAATCATGTTTGTCATGTTATATGAAAACAATTAGGAACTTTTTACAATCGAATATAAGGATTAAAGAAGATGGAAATCACAAACTCATGACAAGAATTAGGAACTTGTTACAACCGAACATTGATAAATCTGATGAAGATGCTTGGATGCCACAACAATGATTTTGGTCGGTCATAGCTGTGCGGCACAAGCCTGACGTGGGTCGTGGGTCGTGGTTGTGGAGCCAGGCCGCCAAAGGCATGATGTAGGCTGAACAAAACAGCATATAAACTACGCAGGCTAGGATGTGGCTTGTTTGGGCACTAGGACATCAGAGGAACAATAGCTTGGTGTGCTAGGGAAATATATTTTTTTAATCCATAGCAACGCACGTCCATTAAACTAGTCAGTGATATACGCGACAGTGTGTCTAGGTGGAGTCGATCTCTCTATTCCATTGAACCGACTGACCAGGTAAATAGTTTTCCCCATCGACACTCCTACACACATGCAATCTCAATGTCTGAGGCTTAACCGCGTGCACCAAAAATTTATCATTTATTATTGTTCATATGTAACCTATAGCCAAGAAATTGCGAAGTAGTAACACTATCTCAAATTAAAGAGAAAAGAAAGGGGGACATTTCAATCTAGTTAGGATACAATTGTCCCGACGAGTGTTGTGTATATCCTGAGTAGTCGAGATGAGCGTATTGATCCATTCCAAGCAAATAACCAACCATAGATTGCGGTGTGAACTACTGACAAGCATGCAGGATGCAGTCAGATCATCTTGATAGAACCATTTGCAGTCCCCTTTTCTATTGCAGCAACAGTTGTTTCCGCGTTCTTGTCCCAAGCTAGCTGCCTAGATTGGCAAGCCATTTGCTATGAACTAGCATCACAACATTTCCCAGACAACTTAATCGGTTGAGCTTTTGTCAAACAATGAAGTTTTATATATATAATACAAAAGCAGAACGCCGCATGATGCGGTGATTCTGCCTCATAATTGAGATTGCAGCGGGAACAAGTCAAGATCGATGAGAACATCCAAGGAATAAAGAAAGCAACCGAAAAGGATGGTGATGCGATAACTGAACAGATTAACCATCTTATCTTATCTTAACTAATAAAAGAAGGGGTTTACCCCGCACAACGGGAGGAATCGTCCCACCTTTACTTTCATCGTGCGTCGATAGGTGGCCTCAACAAATTGCTTCTCTGGCTCACGGCGCGTTGAATCAATTCTGATCCAAAAATTGTCTATATGCCCACGATCTCCCACCTCCCCATCTCCCAAGTCCCAATTCCAACCTACAGTATGCTCACCTACCTCCTCAAATCCCCTCCCTCGTACATCCCCTGCACAAACACACCACCAACGATACCAATCCCATTATCGATGATGATGCCTTGCTCGAATCACCGCCATCCTCACTGGTCATCACGAAGATTTGGAGCTATTGTCCTCGCCTGTTGTCGTGTAGATCTGGTGCCACCGCCTCCATACTCGGGTCCCACAATACACGCATGCCGGCGGCCGGGAAGCGAGAACGCGGCGAGGCAGCCGATGGGCGAGGGTGGCGAGAGAGGAGGAGGTGGGTGGAGCGGTGGCTGCGCTTGACTAGGGGTGACGGTGGGTGAAGGGGAGCGGGATACCTCGCACAACCTTTTGCTCGGCCCGCTCTGGCCAGGCGTTCCTCTACGCGTCCGCCCCGAATGGATCTACCAGCTCAAGAGTACGTGTCTCCTCCTCCCCTCTTCCTCTCTTCCTACTGGCTAATTCTGTAAGAGAATTGCTCATCTCCCTAAATTGTGTAATTGATCTAGGTTGATTTTAATTCATGCTAAAGTCCATGTGCACATCAAATTGTTTTGATTTAATTCTTCATGCCATGTGACATGTGAGCTTTCAATTCGATTCAATTGTGATGTTCCCAACTGTTGGGGTCACTGAAACTGATCTGGAAATTGATTTGACCATGCAGACACCATGTTGCAAGAGGCGAGCAACCAGGGCGTTGTTGAGGAGCTTGCCACGAGCGATAGCTCCAACCTAGCCATGGTCCCATGGGCGCCCTCCCAAACCCAACGAGCCTCCACGGCCTTGCAGCGGTGTGAGATGATGGATGTCGATCTGGGATAGCAAAGGCATGTCCATGGAGGTCGAGCAAGGCAGGTGTGATCGACTTGCGGCCGTGGCGCCCAGAGGTGAGGCGCTCCACCGGTGGCTACAACACTCCATGGTACAACGATCACTCAAGGTGGCGAGCTAACGATCAAGCCGGTGATGTGGTCATTGTGAAGTGCGACCGACGGCCAGTAGCATGTAGTATCACAAGAGCGTCGGATAGTGCTTGGTAGGAGAAATGCATGTGTTTGGTAGTAATGTACCTCCATTGTGGCCTTGATTAGCTTCACCGCTCATGCTGGCCATTTCTTGTTTTGGAAGCACGGCCTTGGCGGGAGAAGGGTTGAGGTAAGATGTTGTGTTATGCTGTTTTAACAGCGATAGTGCGATTCTTGTGCATGGGCTTTACGGGATCTGAGCATTGAGCCTTGTTAGATCATGTTGTTTTCTCCCATTTTGGTTAGATCAAAGAAGGTTTCATCAATATTTTGATCTCGAGCATGTTGTGTTCGGCATCGATCAATGAAAAGGACATGGTGGTAGGTGTAATACCTCGGAATCGAATCGGGTAATTAGACTATCGGTAGGGAAAAGCGGCAAAGAAAGGTACAAATTCTGAAATAAGAAGGGTTTTCACATTATTTAGACAACCTGGGCCTGAAGGCGCAGCCGAGAGGGGGCCCAAGAGGGGCCGACCATGAGGGCATCCGCTCCCAAAACCCTAAAACCCTCCTCCTCCCCTATTCCCCCTAGTGGCCGCCGCCTCTCCCGACCTCTTCCCTGCGCCACTGTTGATCGTCAGTTTTGGGTAAGTTCTGTACGTTTTCTGATCTTCTCACCTCTTAGAAAGTTGTAGCCCTTTGTCTTATCTTTCTTTTGGCACCGAGATCATCTGATTTGGAGTTACGGTTTAGGAGATATGGTAGTTTTCTGCGACTGTCCAGGAGAGCTGCGTGATTTGGAAGATTTTCTTGTCGGGCCATTATGATTTACTTAGAAGCCGAATCTGTTATTTTCGTCTTCTAGAGTTTTGTTCCTGATGTCTTTATATTTCTTTTGGCACCGAGATCACTAGATTCCGCCTTACGGTTTAGGAGATATGAATTTTAATCGCGCACTGTCCTGTCTGCCTGAGAATTTGGAACTGCTGGTTTGCCCTCGGTTTTGATCTAGTTAGAGTCCGATTCGAACTTCCACCCAACTAGGTTTTGTAGCCCTTGAAATTATCTTTCCGAGTTGATAAAGATCACCTCAATTGGATCAGTATATAGAATGTTACATCATTTTCTTTGCTACTGTTCTGTAATTTGGACAGTTATCTGTTTGTGTTTTCATCTGTTGTTTAGGCCACTGTTTTGGCCGAATCAAAAGATCAGTCAACTAGAGTTTCGTAGTGTTATCGTTAAGAGTATTTGAGCACTGGTTTCAAGTCATTGAGTTACAGATATTTAATTACGATTTTTCTCGTACTGCTGTTGAGAAGGGCTGATATTGGTGATTAGTTAATTCGTCATTTTGAGTTTTGGTTTTGTTGATTAGATAGAGGGTGATGGTAAGCGGCTTGTAGCGTCTGTCTTGTTATTCTTATTTGAATGAATATTTGTGTAAGCGGTGGGGCGGGGGAGTGGAGAAATTCCGTCGTTGCCTCCTAACTTTCGTCCTGTGTGAAGGCAAGTACATGGTAGAGTGGTGAACAATGGGTTGTTCACCATGATCGTGTTATTACTTATCATGCTATTTATTATGCTTTCGTTCAGCTTATTCTTATACATGATATTGATGACCTTGAGTGAATGAGATTATGATATTGAGAAAATGAGGAGGAGATATTGAGTTAATGAGGGCGGACTATGTTGATGAATAAATAAAGATGTCACATCATTTACATTCATCATGACGAGGTTGCATGAGCAGTCGGTGAGAAAGTCATGTAATTATTCGGTGAGTCGGTGAGAAAGATACATGACTAGTCAGGAGGCTCTAGATAAAATCCTACTTTGGTGGGGACTTCACGGGAGTGAAGGATAGAGTGTGTCATCGACGGGTGAACACTCCGCTATCTTGGTATCGGTGATGAGATGCATATGAGCATGAGCATGTTAGTGCATTCGCATATCTAAGTAAATTGTTAAATTGTGCAACTTTACCTATATGGAATATGGCTTGGTTGTTTGAGAATGACAATGGCATTAACTAAATGGATGATGATGATAACTTTGATTATGGTTAATAAACTATTGTTTATGGCTTTATTATGTATTCTTGAGTCTTGGACTCATTCTTGCTCTATTGTTGTTTTTAGGTGACCCGGTGATGACGTTTTACTCGGGAAGGGCTAGCGCACTTGGAATCATGCACTTCACCCAATTATTTGATTCATTGGACATGAGAAACTTTTAGAATAACCTGAATATTTATATCTAGAACATGATGGTATTGAATAACCATAGATGCTTGGTTTATTTTAATCTTGGTTTATTATTTTGCTATGCTCCTAGGTCTAATTTATCTATGATTGTCATAGTGTTATGCTTGTGTTAATCACGACCCGTGGATGGGTTTTAATGTTGTTATGCTTGCTGAAATTTTATAGTATGTTGATGTAAATTAGATGGTTATAGTAGATTAGTGGCATTCTAAGCTCAATGTTGGGCTGGGGTGTTACAGTAGGAGTAGTAGATTTCTTCTTTTTCTTTTCACTACTAATAAAAGAAGGGGTTTACCTCATGTGATGGGAAATCCTCCCACGTTCCTCCCATGACTCGTGAGTGTGTCCATGTCGTGACAGGAGGAGGTAGTAGGGAGGGGAGGCAACGGAGGGGACGGGAGAAGGCAACGGGAGGGAAGGGAGGAGAGAAGGTGGTGCTGTGGAAGGGAGGGAGCAGCAAAGGTGCACAAGGAAGGCGAGCGAGGCGTCCTTCCCTTGCCACTGTTGTTATGCAGGAGTTCACCGCATCGCGTCCTCTTCGTCCTAATCCTCCCTGCATGTGCTCTTGCCTCCTACTCGCGTCAGCAGAGCAAGCATTACCGCCTCCTTACTTACCATCGTGGCCAGCTGCCCTTTGTCTCCTCCCGACCTCCCACCTCCTAGCCATGATGTTCTGGCGAGGATGCATAGGCCAATGGCGTGAGAATGAAGTTGTGGTTTGAGTTGAGTGTGGAAGAAGGTGGTCGTCGACGTGTAGTCATCTTCCTTGCCAAGCAATTCTTTGGAAATGGGTAGCGTGTGGGGAGGAAAGTCAACATCAACTTTAATTTTCAAAAGTAAACAATGTATGAGCTCAAAATTTTAATTTTCGGGTAGTAGTGGCGGCGGGTGATGCAATGAGCGGAGATAATGTTTCTGTTTATATATGTGTGAAAAATTGATATTTATTATACGGTTTAGGATCCGTCTGCGATATGCATCACTCTTGTGAGGATCTAATAATCCTCATTTTATCTATTATCTATAATTCTTATTATGGGTAAATATGATGTCACATAGTCTCGAGAGTACCCTTATTTTTATAAGGGAGAGGCCTACCAAGTGATTGTAAGATCTTCTACAATCACCCCCATAGTCGTAAGTCTTACTCGACTACTACCTAGTCGTAAGTCTTTCTCGACCATTACATGGTCGTAAGTCTTTCTCGATCACTACATAGTCGTAAGACCTTTTACGATTACTACAGGTGCGTAAGTTCTCCTACGACCGGGCAAACCACGACCACCTTATAATCAAACCTACAGGCAAGTGGGTCCAATTGATTAAAGAATCGAGCAGTGCTGCGCACTACTATTTCGCGTAGTAATAGTGCTTAAATACCCCATTATCTTTGAATGATAATTGCGGGCGGCGTGGAGAAGCCAATGCGCGGTAATTCTGCCATCATGCGCCCATTCTTTGGCTCAATTAAAGCGCCTCTTCGCGAGACAAAGCGGCTACTCCTTCACGACTATATAAGGGCATCGGGGAGACAAGTAGGGAGAGAAAAGTTCTATTCTACTGTAATAGTCTTAGCTTCTTACTCGATCATCAAGAATACCACACCACGGGATTAGGGTTATTATTCTCTCGGAGAAGGCTGAACCTATCTAAACATCCGTGTCAACCACTCTGCGTGATTTCATCTCTAGAGACCCCGAATCAAATAATCTTTCACGTAAGATCGGTTCTAATACAACGGTTGGCGCGACCGGTGGGGATCTTCCGGTAATCTCTTGTCAACATACTCTCTTTTTCCAATCTCATGCAATCATGGCGGGAGAATGGAGCGAGGCTTGGTTTGACTTGGCGATTCTGTGAGGCGTCGACATGGATGCGGTTTCGACTATGGTAGAGTGATGCATCCGTGATGGTGATGTTGCCTCCGGAGATTATTCTCCGAGAACCATCCCATTAATGGAGTTGAGGAGGATCCTTATCCCCACAATGATCGTCCAGCGGAGGAGCCAATTCCCTCAAGGACAAGGGTCAATCAGGCAGAGCTCCCGGGAGGACTCACAACACGGCGAGTTTTTCCTCCAAGTGTTCAAGTCCCTTAAAGCGGTCCGACTTGGTGAGTCAAGTTAGGAGCCACCATTCGAGACTCCACCGGCATCTAGTGATCCTCTCTCTCGGGGTAACTCCGGAGAGGTGGGATCAAGCATGCTTTCTGCAAATTGGCCGTCTCCCGGATCTCATTTGCGAGCGAGCGATTATAACCGGAGTTCCCCTACGGAGGATTACTCCAAGTCGCGAGATGGTGTCTCGAGCACTCCTCAAGCGGGAGGCCTCGGCGCAAGTGAAATCATCAGCGGGAGGTCTTCGTCCTTCCCCAAATCGAAATTCGACCTCATGGAGGCCGAGATAAAACACTCCCGAAGATCACACCTGCGCGCCCTCGTGGTAATGGCAAGGGCACCACCGTTGGCGAGAGAACCAACACTCGATGAGCGAAATCCTCGACATTCGCACTCCAGAGAAGGCCTCAAAGACACGATGAGGAGGATTTTGATGTCATCGGAAGAAAGAAAATTGCGATCGAAAGAACACGCTGGCGCATTCAACATCGATCGGAGGTACAAGAACTCCGGGACATCAACGACTTGCTCGAGAATCGACCAAGAGCTTGCTCGAGCGCGAGTACGATCTCTTTCTTTGAAGAGATTACACAAAGACTTGATTGTGATGACAAGGTAGGTACCTCATCGACAACATTCGGTAGTCGCGACAATCGACTTCCTCGGCTACCAATCAATCGAATATTTCTCGTTAGGAATCGACACGGCCATAAGTCGAATCGATCCCTATTCGAAAATACATTTCGATCGGTGAAGATCAAAGCCCCTCGGAGGTGATCATTCACCACTTGACAAAGAAATTCTAGCGGATGGAATCGAGGAGTATTCCCCTCGTGAAGCTGAGACCTACTACGAGCGAGTCGGCTGTTCTAGGGTATCGTCGTATCGATCACTGGTGACATTAACCCTTCTTTCCTACAAAGAAGGCGTGAAGAAGTGATTCTAGGATCTGCAGGGCATTTTCGCTGACCTTGAAGCGATTCATTTGGCCACCTTATTTCGGCGGTGAACATGGAAAATTGATGGATCTCAAAATCCCATCGAATTTCTTGATCTATCTAACATTGTCAGAAGCGGCGGGAGGAGGAGAGCATGTAATGGCGAATTACCTTATGTGCTCGAAGGATCCGCTCGATCGTGGTTATTAAACCAACCACTCAGTCGATCTACTCTTAGCAACACCTCTGCGATCTTCTCTGTGAATTTCTAAGGCATACAACCGCCACGGAAAGAAGGCGACTTGCCGGATAAAGCGAACAACAGCGAGACTTTGCGTCAATTCATCAAGCGCTTTAGTCGGGTTCGTAACTCAATTTGGAAATTTACGATTCCTCTGTGATCGGGGCTTTTAAGCAAGGAGTCCGTAGTAGAAGGATAGCGGAGGACATTGTTTTGAATCCTCCCAACAGCATTCTTGAGCTCTTGAGATGGCGATCGATATCTGGCTATACGAGGCGGTCAGGTGGAACAACACTATCGATCGAAAACATACACTCCTCGAGGCGGTGAAGTTGGTAAGGATAAAAAGCAAAAAGTCAAGAAGAAAATAAAAGTCAAAACCACAAACCCGATGGTTCCAAGGAGGTTTTGCGGTGAATGATGGAGAGCCCCAAACCACCAAGTCGTACCGATCAAGGCAAGGTAAGCGCCTCGATCGTAGGAGCGACAAACCAAGGTGGTGTCCTTTTCATAAAAGGAAGGACATGACCTCATAGCTTGCTAGAGTTTTCAAAGAAAGCTCGAGGACTACTACAACGGCAAAGCACCACTCCTACTCTCGGCGGGTGGGACATACAGTGGCCAAAGTCATCGGATGATGAGGAGATGCGTTCAAGATCCATAACATACCGTTGAGCACATCTACGGAGGATCATCGGCATCGACTCAAGCGACAACTTAAAGGCTGCGGACGAGAGGTAAATTCCATACATACTCCTCTTGTCAATAAATTACGAAGTGGTGGAAGTTACCATCTCTTTTGAGAAGGATGATTGCCCAATCACTCTGAGTCGATCAGTCGATATCCGATTGTGGTGAACCACCATCAACAAGCTGTCGGGTCAATCAGTGTTGGTTGATGGTGGCGATTCTTTGAACATATTATTTACTAATGCCACGGGCGAGATGCAAGTACCCAAGACAAAGGTAAGGCGATGCGATACTCCTTTCATGGAATCGTCTGGGGTCTTGACCAAACCTATTGGCCAAGTTTCTCTTCCTTTAACATTTGGCTCACCAAGTAATTTGGAGACGAGAAAGTCTCCTTTGATGTGGTCGATTTCGATCTGGCATATAACGCCATACTCGGACGACCAACTTTGGCAAAATTCTTAATGGCTACTCATTATGGGTATCAATGTCTTAAGATGCGGGTCCCAAAGGGTGATCACCATTAGTGTGACAAAAGATGGCGTATAGTTGCGGCCGTCGATCCTCGAGATGGTTGGTCAAATACCAACTCGAGATGAAAGTCGACCTTCGACTAGCAAGTGAAGCCTAAAAGCTACACCAAAGCCGAGCGACCAAGTCAAAGAGGTTCCTCTGGGCGAAAGAGCCCTCGAAGGCTGCGCATCGGGAGACTTCGACCCCAAATAGGAAGGCGCCCTCATTACCTTCCTCCGAGCTAACGCGATGTCTTTGCGTGGCAAGCATCCGACATGCCGGAGTCCCGGGGAGGTGATCGAGCACGAGGCTAGCTTTACGGCACGATAAAGTACCGTAAAACAAAATTACGGAGATTTTCCTGATCGGCGAGATGCTATTAAATCGAGTTGGATAAGCTACTTAAGCGGGCTTTATAAGAGAAGTCAACCACCCGAGTGGTTGGCTAACCTGTAATGGTCAAAAAGTCAAGCGGCAAATGGCGTATGTCGTGGACTTTCTTGATCTTAATAAAGCTTGTCAAAAGATGATTTCCTTTACCTCGTGTCGATCGGTGGTTGATTCTCTGCGAGGTTGTGAGATATTAAGTTTTTAGATGCATATTACGGATACCACGGATCAATATGTGTTTAAGCGATGAAGAAAAGACCGCATTCATTACTCCATTTGGTACCTTTTGCTATGTCAAAATGCCATTTGGTCTAAAGAATGCGGTGCTTCTTTTCAACGCCTAATGCAATCGACTTTTCATCTCAATTAGGCCGAATTTGGAAGCCTATGTTGATGATCTAGTCGTAAAAGCATTAAGAGACTTAATCATATCAGCGACCTACAAAACATTCGACAACCTCGAAAGCACCGCAAAAACTCAATCGAGAGAAGTGTGTGTTTGGAATTTTTTGGAAAATTACTTGAATTCCTAGTATACGAGCGAGGAATCGAAGCAAATCTGAAAAATAAAGGCCATCCTCGAATCGTCCTCCAAACACAAAAAGGAAGTCGAGAAACTCACTTTGGGTGCATGGCGGCTTTAAGTCGTTTCATCATACGACTAGGGAAAAAGGACTACCTTTCTTTAAACTTCTCGGGAGACATGAAGGTTTTGAGTGGTCGAGCGAGGCAAGCAGCGCCTTTGAGGATGTCAAGAGGTATCTTTAGTGCTCTGTTACGGTTTCTCCAAAGCGGAAGAGGCGCTCTTAATTTACCTAGGCGCCACGCCACGAGCGACAAGCGCGATACTAGTCGTAGAGCGTGAAAGCGATACAACGACCGGTTTACTACGTTAGCGAAGTTTTACGGGCCTAAGGCGTTACCCTCGGGTCAAAAACTTCTATATGCCCTCCTCATGTCTTCGAGAAGCTGCGCATTATTTTCGAGCGCACAAAATAGCTATCGTCTCGAGTTTCCTTTAGGAGCAATCCTCCATAATAAGGAAGCAATGGGACGCATGGCAAAATGGTCGATCGAACTTGGGAGTTCGACCTCCATTCGTGTCGACGGCCATAAAATCCCAGATCTTGGCGGACTTTGTCGCCTAATGGACAAATCTTGAACTGTTCGGGATCCCAGTCTGATTCCCGACCCGTGGATGATGTACTGACGGTCACTTACTTTAAGTGGCTCGGGTTGGGTGAGTAGTCTTGGTATCTCCTCGGGAGAAACCTTAAAGTATGCCATACAATTAAACTTTCGGGCCACTAATAATGTGGCGATACGAAGGTTTGCTAGGCGGCATACAGTGCAACACTCTCAATTCGTCGACTACTCGTGAGAGGAGACTCTCAACTAGTTGTGAATCAAGTTGGGAAAAGTACGGTGCTCTAGCTCGACAATGTCTCGATACTTATCGAATTTTCGCAAGCTAGAAAAGCATTTTTTAGGTTTTGAGGTACAATTCATCCCTCGAAAGGATAATTTCCTCATGAGACCAACTTGCTCGGATGGCTTCTTCCGATCTCACGGTACCAAAAGGAGTTTTCTTGGAGCAACTCCAAAAGCCGTCTCACAGGTCGAAGAACCGAGAGACACCTCCTATTGAAATGGCCTCATTAGACTACGAGGAGACCTGGATGACTCCCATCTACGAGTATCTTCGCAAGGGTTCCGTACCCGAAGATGATCTTGAGGCGGATCGTTTATCTCGAAAAGCCAAAATGTATACTTTGGTCGAAGGAGTCCTCTACAAACGAGGAACCCAAGGGATACTCATGCGATGCATTCCGCAAAACGAAGGTGTCGGTGTATTAGAACCGATCTTACGTAAAGATTGTTTGATTCGGGGTCTCCTAGAGATAAGATCACGCAGAGTGGATTGACACGGGATGTTTAGGCAGTTCGAGCCTTCTCAGAGAGAATAATAACCTAATCCTGTGTGTATGGTATTCTTGATGATCAAGTAAAGACTAAGACTATTACGAGAATAGCACTTGTGTTCCTACTTGGTAGCTCTTGTTCGCCTTTTTATCTCTCGATTGATGCCCTTATATAGTCGTGAAGAAGTAGCCGTTTTGTCCTCACGGAAGATGCGCCTAATTAATGTAATGTGAGCGCATGATGGTAGTAATTACCGGCGCCTTGACTTCTTCACGCCGTCGGCAATTATCTTCGGAGATAATGGGGTATTTACACACCATTAATCTGCGGAATAATAGTGCGTGTAGACCGTTCGATTCCTTAATCAATTGGACCTACCGTGCATAGGTTTGATTATAAGGTGGTCGTAGTTTTCTGGTCGTAGAAGGACTTACGATCGGTGCGATCGTAGAATAACTACGACTATGTAATGGTCGTAGAAGGACTTACGACCATGATGTAGTCGTAGAAGAACTTACGACTATGGGGGTGATTGTAGAAGAACTTACAATCAAAGGTTAGGCCTCTCCCTTATAGAAATAAGGGGTACTTACGGGGACTATGTGACATCATATTTACCCATAATAAAATTACGGATAAAAGATAAAATGAGGATTATTAGATCCTCGTCATCTAGCCCGACTTCAAGTGAAAGTAACTTACTTGGTGAAGGTTTAAGTAAATGGTCTTACGACCATGAAAATGTCGTAGAACAATAGTCGAAGGAAGAACTCTTCGATATTTGAATGCTACTTTGACCAGAATTTGTTTGGTCAAGAAGGTTACTTACAACTATCAAAAGTCATAAGAACCCTACAAGCGTAGTAGTAGTCGTAGTAGGCGATTGGAGAAAAACCCTTAGATTGATACTTCCTTTGACCGGAAAGACTTGGTCGGAGAGTAATTTTACTTGGAGATGATAAAACAAACATAACTTTCTCGAGCAGGCCGATGCGAGGAATTGCAAGCGATCTCTGGATCTGTTGATGAGGCGGTTCGAAGTGATCATAGCCGTGAAGATTGTTTACAACAAAAGTCGTAAAAACCCTACGACCGTCTGGGTGGTCGTAGCGAGGGAATCGGAGAAAAAGCCTTTCCGATTGATACTTCCTTCGACCGAAATACTTGGTCAAGAATGTAATTTTGCTTGGGGTGACGATCGCACCTAATTTTTCTCGAGCGGACCATCACGGGAATTGCAGCGGCTCTCTCGGACTTGTCAGATGAAGCGGTTCGGCGGTACAACCATCTATCATAGACCTATAGCGGGGCGGTTTCGGCGGCGGAGATCGTCTTGATTATAAAAACTTACGGGAGGTAGACTTGGATTTTACTTTTCCCCAAATCACTCCATTGTTCTTGAGCTCTTGCTTTCTCCGTCTTCGACTAGGTTTCATCTTCTCCGCGCTAACCCAATCAAAAAACTTCTTGCTTCGGCGAAATGGCCAAGAGAGTTTCGAATGGGAGGAATCGGAGATGGATGCGGCTAAGATCAAGATCTTGGTCGATCTTGGGAAGATCGAGAAAAGGCTCGGTGAAGTGGATTAAGCTGTCGGCGACGATTGGCCATCGGGGAAAATGGGCAAATCCGTCTTCCAAGCGTATTGTGAGTCGCGGCCTTGATTACCGCCCACCCCTTTCTTACGGTGAGTACTCGAACACTTTGGGGTGGGCGGGTGAACTTAGGTCCCAATTCCATTACCATGTTGAGTGTGTTCGTGTATGCGTGCGAGCGTGCACAGGGATTCCGGCGGATCTCGATTTGTTCCAATATTATTATGGGATGGCTCGACAAGCCGGAATCGCCGGAAGTCGTGATGCAAGCTCCACGACTCGAAGTCGAAGGAGTACATTGAGCTTTACGGTCTTCGTGGCGGGCCGAGGAAGAGGTGGTTCTCTTTGGAAGGTCACCTCAAGAAGGCGACCTTTCTTTAATGGGGAAGGTCTGCTGAAAAGAAATCTTCATGGGATTCAACCTGAAGATATCAGTAGGATTAGCCCTTATATCCAAGCCATTAAGGACTTGAAGGAAGAAGGGTGGCCGGATGGCATGTGGTGAAGGATTTCATCACCTGCAGAATCGATCCTCTGAAAAGCGAGCATCTCCTATGTGGAGGTACTCGGGAGAGAGACCCCACGAGAGACTACGAGGAGGGTAAGCAATTGTCGACTTAGTTCTCTGTTTGGTTTTTCCCAACCTTGTCTAATATTTTTATCTGTTTACGAGATCTTTCCAGTGAGGTTGACTCAGTCGAGACTCATCTGTGAGAAGTCCCCGCCACTCAGGGGGTTCCTCAAATCATTGCGGCTTTGTCGCGAGATGAAAGGATAGGCGCCTAAAGGTAATCAAAAGTCGATTCTTTCTTTAGGACTTTATAGTCGTAGAAGATACTTACGACTAATGGTGATCGTAGAATATCTTACGATCAATAAAAAGTCGTGAAAAACTTACGACTTGGTACTAGTCGTAGAAAAAACTTACGACTAATTAGTGATTCTTCTTTTACATGTTTGCTTTACGAGAAAGTAGGCATGGAAAATCGCCGGGGCGACAAAGAAGTCGTTACGATGACTATTGGCGCTGGGTTGTCGAAAGACAAAGACTCGCTCCTCCCTCGAAGAGGCGTCGACTTGTAAAATCTGCCGAGCAAGGGGGAGCAAGTTCGAGTTACGGTCTTTCGACCAAACCCTCTACAAGGCTGCGGCGGTTGTAGTTATATCTGAAGCGAGGCGCGGTAGTCGAAGCCGAGGAGGTTGAAGCGGTTGAACCTCTCAGCGCAAACCTCGCAAGGCTAAGGTACCCTTCTATTATGACACGGAATCTTTCGCGATTGGTGCCACTCCTAGTTTTATTAAACAAGCTGGAAAGGAGAAGCTGGAAGGATTTTATGTCTTTTATGAAGGGCGATCTTTGCATCGGCACAACACAGCAATCGAGGGCGATCTTTATACGGAATGGTCGAGACACCTCTCGTCCATCCGAAGATCGAGAAACGAGCTCGGTTCTGTTCAAACTCTGACGAGGCGTGGTCGTGGTGAGCCAAATGTTGAACCTCGACCGGGCGTGGTCGTGGAGAAGAAGAGGTCCTCCGTTGGGAGGATTGCTCCAAAATTCTGGTTAAGACCGAGTGCGGTATGTGAAATGTCTTGAAGTGTAAGAAGGACATTTACCTTTTCTTTTCACAACTGATTTGCTTTTCTTTATTTGATCAGACTCCTTGACCCGGGAATGCTTCTGCTGAGAAGTCCATTGCTATCCCTTGACTCTTCGGAGAGGTAGCAACGAGGTGGTCGAAGCATCACCCTTGGCCCGGTGGCGATGAAGTCGAGACTCTCAGTGTCTCCACATCTGCTGAAGTCGTAACTCGACTCTTGAGGTAGCGGTATTCTTGTTGAGGTGGCGCGCCACGACTCTGAAGTCGTAGAAACAACAGAGGCGGTGTGGAAGCCTCTGGTCAAGGTGGTGACCACCTGCGCACCGCTCTGGGAAGGAAATCGTAGGGCGTTCCTTCCCTACCCAAGAAATCACGAGAACGAAAGGAGAAAATTTCAACCGTGGTGACTTCTTTGGGCTGCCTCCGTCGTAGGGTCTTACCACAAATCTCGTGACCGAGTCCCCATCCCAAAGATATTCCCAATCACGGATAATACTTTTGACAGCGCCTCGAGAAGGTGTGGTGGGACAAAGTCGCGAGGATAGATAAGCTGCGACACCGGACCTTGTATATTCAATTTTTGCTAGAGCGACTATGAATGTAAGTATCTTGAATACTTATATATGTGGCTTTCCTTCACTTCTCCTTTGTTCTCTTTTTGCGAGCTCGGAGCAAATTCTTTGTTGTCGGTGAGTATCATCGACAACTTTTAGAACTAAGGCAGGAGAAAGAGCTACTCGCTGCGAGGCGAGAGGGTGGTAAGTCACTTATCATCCATAGTTGTTTTCAACTTAAATACTCGTATAATGTCTTACGAGAATAGTCATGGAAGAAATTCATGACAAAGGATTAGTCGTAAGAAAAAACTTACGACTACTTACGACCGGATAGTGGTCATAGAAAGACTTACAACCATTCGTAGTCGCGAAAAACTTACGACTAGGTCGGTGGTTGTAGAAGTACTCACAACCATTGGTGATTTTTATCTCCGTCTCATCCTTTGTAGGTTAAGCAAGTGATTCAAAGACCTTAGCCGATTAAACTCGACTATGAAAAGAGGAGTCGAGGAGGCTAAGGAATGAAGTATTAACCTCTCGGATAGACTTGAGAGGTTGTCTACACATCTAAGAAATTGCGGGAAAAATAAGCGATGAAGTCTTGAACTTAAGACTGCTTTTGAGTTTTAACCTTTACCTAACTCTCATTTCTTCTTGAGATAAAGAAAATGAGATGAAGAAACTCGGATGAAGTTGGAGACAAATCTTTGGTCATTCAGAGTTTTCCGCATTAGCAAGAATAAGGATCAAGAACTTGAGGTTACGAGAACTCAAATGTGAGTAAGTAACTCTTTACTGTTGTCCTTTTGAGTGTTTTCCTTTTTAATGTCAATTCCTTGTTGAAATTCTTTGCCCAATTGAGAATCCTTGAAATTTGAAATCCAAGCAAAGACCTTGATCTACAAATATCTTTGTGTTATGTTCCTCTAGAAGTATTTTTGTTTGGCCGGTATTATTCTTTTGAGAACAAGTGGTGAGAACAAAAAGCTTGCGGCTTCGACTTGTACCCAACAGAGATGGAGTCGATGAAGACTAGTCTTCAAGGCAACATCACTCTCTGAACAATGTGTTAGTGAGCTACATTACGAGGGAAAAACTCCTCGAGAAGATACTATAGTTTGCTCACACAAGTACTATTGGAGAACAAGTCGGAAAATTGCAAGAAATGGTGACCACTCTGAAGGCTAATCAAAATTTGAATCAATAAGGAGGCGATCGAAGGCTGCATGTAAGTTACGCTTTAGCGAAACTTAAAGCTCAAGATCCCCGCCTGTAATGTTAAACCAATCGAAGCCGACTTGATTGTCACGAATCGAGGCAAGTCGTCTGATTGTGGAAATCTGATCGATTGGCAAAAGGTGGCGGAGGAAATGCATTAGGCTCTCCCCTTGAGTAATCTTGTAACTACTTTGTAAAATGCGCACAATTTTTGTTGATGAGTAATATATGATCCGCCTTATTTCACGAAAATCATCTTGTCGAGTAGTTAGTAACTCAAAAGATAATAAGCGAATGAAAGACTAAGAATTGAAGTCAAATTAATAACTTTATCCTAGCCCCGACTATTTGTTTAGATTGTTTAGACAATCTAAATAAATAGTGTTTAACAGGTTTTCGAAAACAAAGAGAGGTTTATTTAACTTATAGCTTTTATTACGGTTGTCAAGCAATCGGTCGAAAGAGTAAAAGCGACTCGACACTAGGAAGTTCCTTCTAGTGGGCGGGACCACGTGCGAGAAAGGAAAGGCTTCGACTAGGTGATGTTTTCATTTCCGACTAGTTTAATCGAACCAAAACGACAACTTGAGTTAAGCAGGGCGTCTTAGAGGACTTTAGTAATTCGTTCGTCCTTTTTGGTGGACTTGATAAGTCTTTTCGATAGCAAAAGTAGGAGACGAGCGGCGCTAGGAAGTTTCCTTCTAGTGGGCGAGGACCACATGCGAGGAGGAAAGACTTGACTAGGTGTGTTTCTTCCTTCGACCAGTTAAAACAAATCGAGTACATCAAAGGTGGTCGAACAAATGTAAGAAAGTGTACTCTACTTAGAATATTTTTGAATTGATGAAAAAATAGACTAAGATTGAGAGAGTTGGCTTTGAGAACATTTATTTGGATAGAACCGGGCTCTTTGTCTTGGCGGCAAAAATGAGTAGTAGAGTCAATGCTTGGAAATTCCTTCTAGTGGCGAGAACCACATGCGAGAGGAGAAGTTTCGTCGGATAGCGTTTCTCGCACCGGCCGTGTAAAGAAAAGCGGGTGCTTTCATATCATAGTCGAAAGATTAAAAAGCACTACTCGAAAATAAGGCAAAAGAGGTAGAAAGAACACGGACTTTTATTGCTCGAGAAACCGGTCACACATAGAATTTGCGTGGCGGTCGATGTTCCAAGAGTTTGAGAGAACACGCCCATCTTCCATTGCTAGTCGTCTGAGACCACGCCGAGTTACCGACCATCGTGTGAGGACCTTCCCATTTAGGGAAAGTTTATTCGATTAGACTTGGATTGGCGAGCCTCAATACCAAGTCACCTACAAAGAAGGCTGCGAGGTTGGACCTTACGATTATAGTATCTGCGCAGGCTTGTTGGTAGGCGCGAGCGGATTAAGGCTAGGTTTCTCCTCTCTTGAGTAGGTTAATGTCATCTGCTCGAAGTTGTTCTGATCCGAGTTGTTGAAGGTTTCAACTCGTGTCGACCGCAATTTTAGCTCGGAGGAAGCATGGCCGGCTCCAAAACTAGAAAAATGGTGTTTCTCCTGTTGCTCATTGGTGGTCGTCTGAGCGCCCATAATATGGAGGGTAATTCTTGTACCCAAGCCCCGAGCGCTTAACAAGTCGGGTCGAAGACTCGAGTTTTAATTCCTCGCATTATTTGGCCGTTTGCGTTCGTAGCCCCATTGCTTTGGGGATGTGCAATGAAGCATAGCATAACTTGGTACCCAACTCGTCGCAAAATTCACGAAATTTTGCACTTGCGAGTGTTTACCATTATGCGTAATTATCCGACTCGGAACTCCAAATCGACTAATTCGCTTCTCATCATGAACCTTTTCTTTGCTTAGTTGTTATCGATTCTGAGTTGACTTGATCCATTTGTGAGCGTGTCAATAGCCACAAAAGGAATTGAAACCTCACGGAGCTTTGGGAAGCGGTCCTAGGATATCAAGCCCCAGTGCAAAAAGGCCAAGAAAGAGGTATTGTTTGTAATGCTTGAGTGGTTGGTGTATCATCTACCATGGAATTGTACTGGACACACTTTTAACCACCTCCATAGCATCGTGCTGGTGTAGGCGGTAAAAACCTTGTCGAAAGGCTTTACCAACCAATGTTACTCAGGAGGCATCGTCCCACATGATGCCACTGTATATCGTGAAGGAGTGTTATTCCTTCGTTTTGCGGAATGCATCGCATGAGTATCCCTTGGGTTCCTCGTTTATAGAGGACTCCTTCAACCAAAGTATACATTTTGGCTTTTCGGGATAATCGATCGCCTCAAGATCATCTTGGTCACGAACCCTTGCAAAGATACTCGTAGATGGGAGTCATCCGGTATCCTCGTAATCTAATGAGGCCATCTCAAGAGGAGGTGTCTCGGTTCTTCGACGAGAGACGGTTTTGGAGTTGCTCCAAGAAAACTCCTTTTGGTATTATGGATCGGGAAGAAGCCATCCGAGCAAGTTGGTGCATGAGAAATTATCCTTCGAGGATAAATTGTACCTCGAAACCTAAAAATGTTTTCTAGCTTACGTGCTTGATAAGTACCGAGCCATTGTTGAGTTAGAGCATTGGTACTCTTTCCCAATTTGATTCACGACTAGTTGAGAGTCTCCTCTCACGAGTAGTCGACGAATCGAGAGTGCTTCGCACTCGTATGCCGACTAGCAAACCTTCGTGATACGCCACATTGTTAGTGGCACGAAAGTTTAATTGTATGGCATACTTTAAGGTTTCTCCGTAGGAGATACGGAGACCACCCGACCCAGAGCCACTTAAAGTAAGTGACCGTCAAAGTACATCATCCATTGGTCGTGGGAATCGTCTTGGGGATCCGAGCGAGTTCGAGATTTGTCCATTCGACAAAGTCCGCCAAGATCTGGGATTTTATGGCGTTCGGGACACGAAATGGAGGTCGAACTCCCAAGTTCGGTGACCATTTTGCCATGCGTCCATTGTTTCCTTATTATGGAGGATTGCTCCCAAAGGAAACTCGGGCAACCGACACCTATTTTGTGCGCTGAAAATAATGCATGATTTCCTCGAAGACATGAGGAGGGCATATAGAAGTTTTGAACACGAGGTAACGCTCCTTAGGCCGTGTAAAACTTGGGCGTAGTAAACCGGTCGTTATGCGTTTTCACGTTCTCGACCAAGATCTGCGCTTCTTTGCTGTGGCGTGGCGGCTAGGTAAATTAAGGCGTCTCTTACGGCTTTGGAGAAACGAGCAGGGCACTCGAAAGATACCTCTTGACATCCTCAAAGGCAATGTTTGCCTCGTTCGACCACTCAAAACCTTCATGTCTCCTGAGAAGTTTAAAGAAAGGTAGTCCTTTTTCTCCTAGTCGTGCGATGAAACGACTTAAAGCCGCCATGCACCCAAAGTGAGTTTCTGGACTTCCTTTTTTGTGTTTGGAGGTCGCATCTGGAGGATGGCCTTTATTTTTTCAGGATTTGCTTCGATTCCTCGTTCAGATACTAGGAATCCAAGCAATTTTCCTGAAGAAATTCCAAACACACACTTCTCTGGATTAAGTTTTAAATGGTGCTTTCTGAGGTTGTCGAATGTTTCTTGTAGGTCAGTGATATGATTAAGTCTCTTAATGCTTTTTACGACTAGGTCATCAACATAGGCTTCCAAATTCGGCCTAATTGAGATGAAAAAGTCGATTGCATTAAGCGTTGAAAAGAAGCAGGCATTCTTTAGACCAAATGGCATTTTGATATAACAAAAGGTACCAAATGGAGTAATGAATGCGGTCTTCTCTTCATCGTTTAGACACATATTGATCCGTGATATCGAATATGCATCTAAAAACTTAATATTTCACAACCCGCATAGAATCAACGGTGATCAATACGAGGTAAAGGAAATCATCTTTTGGACAAGCTTTATTAAGATCGATAAAGTCTCGCACATCGCCATTTGCCGTTTGACTTTTTGACCATTCTGAGGTTAGCCAACCACTGCAGGGTGATTGACTTCTCTTATAAAGCACGCCTTAAGTAGCTTATCAATTACGATTTAATAGCATCTCGTCGATCGGGGCAAATCTCCGTAATTTTTGTTTCTGGTACTTTATCGGTAGTAAAGCTAGCACGTGCTCGATCACCTCCACAGGGACTCGGGCATGTCGGATGCTTGCCACGCGAAGACATCTGCGTTAGCTCGGAGGAAGGTAATGAGGCGTCTTCCTATTTGGGATCGGAAGTCTCCCCAATGCGAGCAGTCTTGAGGGTTTCTGCGTCGGAGGAACCTCTTTGACAGTCGTTCGGCTTTAGTGCGACTTTGAAGCCGACTTGCTAGTCGAAGTGACTTTCATCTCGAGTTGGTATTTGACCAACCATCTCGAGGATCGGCGATCGTGACTATCGCCATCTTTTGTCACATTGAATTGTGATCACTCCTTTGGGACTGGCATCTTAAGACATTGATACCCATAATGAGTAGCCATTAAGAATTTTGCCAAAGTTGGTCGTCAGAGTATGGCGTTATATCCGATCGAAATCGACCACATCAAAGGAGACTTTCTCGTCACGAAATTACTTGGTGAGCCAAATGTTAAAGGAAGAGAAACTTGGCCAATGGGTTTGGTGAAGACCCCAGCGATTCCATGAAAGGAATATCGTCATCGCCTTACCTTTGTCACAGGTACTTGCATCTCGTCCGGGCTTTAGTAAATAATATGTTTAAGAACTACCACCATCAACTAACACTCGATTGACCGACGAGTTGTTGATGGTGGGTTCATTCACAATCGAATCGACTGATCGACTCATAGTGATCGGGCGATCGTCCTTCTCAAAGAGATGGTAACTTCCGACCACTTGGTAATTTATTGACAAGAGGAGTATGTATGGAATTTACCTCTCGTCCGTGACTTTAAGTTGTCGTTTGGAGTCGTATCTGATGATCCTCCATAGATATGCTCAACGGTATGGTGCGGATCTTGGAATGGCATCTCCTCATCATCGGCGACTTTTGACCACTCGTATGTCCTACACCTTTCGAGTAGGGAGCGGTGCTTCTTAGTTGTAGTAGTCCTCGAGCTTTCTTTGGAAAACTTCGGCAATTCGGAGGTCATGTCCTTCCTTTTATGAAAGGGACACCATCTTGGTTTGTCGTTCCTACGATCGAGCGCTTACCTTTGCCTTGATCGGGGTTCGACTTGGTGGTTTAGGGCTCTCTATCTTTTACGGCCAAGACCTCCTTGAAACCACTAGTTTGTGGTTTTGACTTTTATTTTCTTCTTGGACTTTTTGCTTTTTGTCCTTACCAACCTCACTGGCTCTCTAAGGCGTGTGTTTCTCGATCGATAGTGTTATTCCACTCGATTGCCTCGAAGCGATTGCATATCGATCGGCCATCTCAAAGAGCTCGACAGCGGTGTTGGGAGGATTTAAAGCAATATCCTCTGTTATTCTTCTACTACGGACTCCTTGCTTAAAAGCCACGATCACGGAGGAGTCGAAATTTCGGAATTGAGTTCTGAACGACTAAAGCGTTTGATGAATTGGCGCAAAGTCTCGTTGTTGTTCTGTTTGATCGGTGCAAGTCGTCTTCCTTTCGGGCGGTTGTATGTGCCTTGGAAATTTGCTCGTAGAAGATCACAGAGGTGTTGCCAAGAGTAGATCGACTCGAGTGGTTGGTTTAATAACCACGATCGGCGGATCCTTGAGCACGATTGGAAGGTAATTCGCCATTCGTGCTCTCCTCCTCCTGCCGCTCGGACAATTTGTTGTATAGATCTGAAGAAACTTCGATGGGATTTTGAGATCCATCAAATTTCTCCATGTTCCTTTGTCGAAAATGAGGTGGCGTGAATCGCTCGAAGGTCGGCGAAAATGCGGCATCCGGTAATTACTTCTTGGCGCCTTCTTTGTAGGAAAGAAGGGTTAATGTCGCCAGTGATCGTATCTGACGATACCGACAGCGGTGACTGTTACATTGTAGGTCTCGGTTCTTGAGGAATACTCCTCGTAATCCACCGTTGTGAATTTCTTTGCGGAGTAGTGATTGATCACCTCCTCGGAGGCTACTTGATCATCGGCCGATTGAAAAGTATTTCTCGAATAGGAGATCGATGTGACTTATGACCGTGTCGATTCCTACGAGAAATATTCGATTGATTGGTAGTGAAGAAATCGCATTACTACGACTACGAATGTTGTTGACGAGTACTTCGGTCTTGTCATCACGATTCGAAGCCTTTGCGCAATCTCCTCGACAAAGAGATCGTATCTGGCGTTCGAGCAAGCTCTTGATTGGGATTCTCAAGCAAGTCGTTGATGTCTGGAGTTCTTGTACCTCCTGTGGATCGATATTGAATCGCCCGAGCGAGTTCTTACGGGCTGCAATTTTCTTTCTTGGATGACCTCAAAATCCTCCCGTCGGATCTTTGAGGCCTTCTCGATGGAGTCACGAGAATGTCGAGGATTTCTCTCGCGTTCATCAGTGTTGGTTCTCTCTGTGGCGGTGGTTCCCTTGCCATTACTACGAGGAGGCGCGGTCGTGATCTTGGGGAGGTTCTCATTTCGACCTCCATGAGGTTGACTCGATTTGAGGAAGGGCGAAGACCTCCGTTGATGATTCTCACTTGCGCTTGAGGCCTCCCGCTTGAGGAGTGCTCGAGAGACACCATCTGGCGACTTGGAGTAATCCCCTCGGTAGGGGAACTCGGGTTATAAGCGCTCCGTCATAAATGAGATCTGCGGAGAGCAGTCGTATTTGTAGGAAAAGCATGCTTGATCCCACTATCTCTGGAGTTACCACGAGAGATAGGATCACAAGATCTTTGGTGGAGTCTGGAATGGTGGCTTCGGGACTTGTCTCACCAGTCGGACCGCCTTAAGGGAACTTGGACACTTAGAGGAAAAACTCTCATTGTGTCGTGAGTCCTCACAGGTGCGGTTACAGTCGGATTGACCCTTGTCCTTGGAGGAATTGGCTCCTCTGTTGGGCGTATCGTTGTGGGGATAAGGATCCTCCTCAACTCCATTGATGGGATGGTTTCTGGAGAATAATCTCGGAGGAACATCACCATCGTGGATGCATCACTCGGCTCGTAGTCGAAACCGGCATCCATGTCGGCGTCTGCGTGTCTGCCAAGTCGAACCAGTTCTCCTCGTTCCATTCTCTGCCATGCTAGCATGAGATTGGAAAAAGAGTATGTTGACAAGAGATTACCTAAGATCCCCACGGACGGCGCCAGCGCCGGTGTATTAGAACCGATCTTACGTAAAGATTGTTTGATTCGGGGTCTCCTAGAGATAAGATCACGCAGAGTGGATTGACACGGGATGTTTAGGCGAGTTCGAGGCCTTCTCAGAGAGAATAATAACCTAATCTGTGTGTATGGTATTCTTGATGATCAAGTAAAGACTAAGACTATTACAGAGAATAGCACTTGTGTTCCTACTTGGTAGCTCTTGTTAGCCTTTTTATCTCTCGATTGATGCCCTTATATAGTCGTGAAGAAGTAGCCGTTTAGTCCTACGGAAGATCGCCTAATTAATGTAATGTAGCGCATGATGGTAGTAATTACGGCGCCTTGACTTCTTCACGCCGTCGGCAATTATCTTCGGAGATAATGGGGTATTTACACACCATTAATCTGCGGAATAATAGTGCGTGTAGACCGTTCGGATTCCTTAATCAATTGGACCTACCCGATGCAGTAGGTTTGATTATAAGGTGGTCGTAGTTTTCACAGTCGTAGAAGGACTTACGATCGGTAGCGATCGTAGAATAACTTACGACTATGTAATGGTCGTAGAAGGACTTACGACCATGATGTAGTCGTAGAAGAACTTACGACTATGGGGGTGATTGTAGAAGAACTTACAATCAAAGGTTAGGCCTCTCCCTTATAGAAATAAGGGGTACTTACGGGACTATGTGACATCATATTTACCCATAATAAAATTACGGATAAAAGATAAAATGAGGATTATTAGATCCTCGTCGGAAGAATAACACTCCTTCACGATATACACAGTGGCATCTGTGGGACACATGCTTCCTCTGAGAACATTGGTTGGTAAAGCCTTTCGACAAGGTTTTTCTTGGCCTCTGACCTTTGTATGATGCTAAGGAGGTGGTTAAAAAGTGTGTCAATGCCAATTCCATGGTAGACAAATACACCAACTAGCTCAAGCATTACTGAGACAATACCTCTTTCTTGGCCTTTTGCGACACAGGGTCTCGATATCCTAGGACCATTTCCCAAAGCTCCGGAGGTTTGAATTCCTTTTGTGGCTATTGACACGTTCACAAAATGGATTGAAGTGAACACATGGCTGGGGATAACATCGGAGCGACAAAGGTTCATGATGAGATGCGTAATTAGCCGATTTGGAGTTAAGTCGGATAATTACGAGACAATGGTAAACAATTCGCAAGTGTAAAATTTCAGAATTTTGCGACGAGTTGGGTACCAAATTATGCTATGCTTCATTGCACATCCCCAAAGCAGCGGGCGGTCGAGCGTGCAAGCGGCCAAATAATACGAGGAATTAAAACCGAGTCTTGACCCGACTTGTTAAGCTCGGGGCTTGGGTACAAGAATTACCCTCCATGTTATGGGCGGTTAAATGCGACCACGATCGAACAACGGGAGAAACACCATTTTTCTAGTGTTGGGCGAAGCCATGCTTCCTCGGAGCTAAAATTACAGTCGACACGAGTTGAAACTTTCAACAACTCGGACCGGGAACAACTTGGCGGATGACATTAACCTACTCGAAGAAAGGAGAAACCTAGCCTTAATCCGTTCGCGGTCTACCAACAAGCCTGCGCGAATACTATGATCGTAAGGTCAACCTCATGACCTTCTTTGTAGGTGACTTGGTATTGAGCTCTGCCAATCAAGTCTAATCGGAATAAACTTTCCCCAAATGGGAAGGTCCTTACGATGGTCGAAGTAACGGCGAGTGATGCGACTACCGATGGAAGATGGACGAGTTCTCTCAAACTCTTGGAACATCGACCCGATTCGCCAAATTCTATGTGTGACCAATTTCTCGAGCAATAAAAGTCGAGTTCTTTCTACTTCTCTTGCCTTATTTTTTGAGTAGTGCTTTTTAATCTTTCGACTATGATACAAAAACACCCGATTTTCTTTACATTTGGTGAAAAACAAGTAACATCATCTAGTCGAAACTTCTCCTATCCGCATGTGGTTACGCCCACTAGAAGGAATTTCCTAGCATCGACTGCGTTACTCATTTTTCACCAATACAAAGAGCTCGGTTCTATCCGATCGAAATGTTCTCGAGCCAACTCTCTCAATCTTAGTTTATTTTTTGGTGATTTCCAAAAAATATTCTAAGTAGAGTGCACTTGATACATTTATTCGACCACCTTTGATGTACTCGTTTAGTTTTAAGCGGTGAAGGAAGAGACACACCTAGTCGAAGTTTTCCTCTCTGCATGTGGTCACGCCCACTAGAAGGAACTTCCTAAGCGCCGCTCGAGTCTCCTACTTTTTGCTCTTTGGAAAAGACTTATCGAGTCCATCGAGAAAGAGGCGAGCGAATTATTAAAGTCCTCTGAGCGTTTGCTTAACTCAAGTTCTTTGTTCTTGGTTTGATTAAACTAGTCGGAGATGGTAACATCACCTAGTCGAAGCCTTTCCTCTCTGCACGTGGTCTTGCCCACTAGAAGGTGAAGGGATAAAGGTAGGCTACACTAAGCGCCAAATTAATAAAAATTCTACCCGTAAACCAAGATCACTACTGATTATAGATCACGGTCTTACCACTAGGCAGCAGTGCGAAAGCGATCAACGCGTCAGGCGGAGTAGTCGTACTAAGTTGATGCGGCGGCGTCGGAGCGAGTAGTCGTACTACTTCCTCGTCCTCGTCGCGGCGTCCCATGCGACTCCCTCTTGCGGTTCGTCCAAGCGCTACGAGATGGCGCCTCAAAGGTATCCACACGTGCGGGAGAAAGCGGCGCCGACGGTGCTAGATCCGCGCGAGCGACTAGGGCGTGGGAGAGGTGGCGGCCAGGGTTTGAGGGTCCCGAAAAACTCTCTTCAACCTGAGCGCCCAAGCCCTCCTTTTATAGATGTCCTCACAATGGGCTTCTACCAATAGAGGCCCATTAGGACTCAATGCCCACTCTAATTCGGAGGCTTCACCCCCTTAAGTGTGTGACCCTCTAGGTTCGCGTACGTTTAGACATGACACGAGTGCACATACTCGGTCAATAGTCGGTAGCGGCCTCTAGCAAGACGTCCCAACTCCTAAACGTACACAAAGATCATATCGGACGAACCAACACAACGTTATGTACATGCCAATCCCTTTGCCTCACGATATTCGGTCGAGCTCCAAGCTGACCACTCTTTCTCGATCTTGTGATCCGGAATCCCTTACTAGGTTAACTCTTAACCTTAAGTAGCATGGCCATGCATTTCTGGATCCGATCACTCGAGGGGCCCAGAGATATCTCTCTCAGGTAGAGAGGGGCAAATCCCATCTTGACTGACCATGCCTCGCATCATGCTTCATGACAAACCCGAAAACTACCTTTATAACTACCCAGTTACGGAGTAGCATTTGATAGCCCCTAAGTAGGTCGATTCACATCTCAAGTACATGCGACAATCTTAGGTCTAAGGACAAGGCGTACACGTTGTGTAGAGAGAACCATAAGTATAATTGTTATGTCTCATGTTGGGTCGGTCCAACCCCATGTTCTAAACATGTGTCCACATTATTGGTTTGACATCTCCATGTCTATGACCTATGAAACATAGTCATCAACCGATACATGTGCTAATCCACCATTCACGTGTGTCCTCACATGAACTCCGACTAGGGACAACTTTAGAATAACCATACAAGTAAAGAGTTTCACAAACAAGTCACATACTTGTTAATCAACACAAATGCAATATTCAAGGAACATTTATTAAATCATGGATACAACGAAATATCATCATCTCTATGATTGCCTCTAGGGCATATTTCCAACAGAAGGAACTTCCTAGTGTCGAGTCGTTTCTACTCTTTCGACCAAGTGCTTGACAACCATAACAAAAACTATAAGTTAAACAAACCTCTCTTTGTTTTCAGAAACCCCATTTCAAATACTATTTACTTAGATTGTCTAAAGAATCTAAGCAAATAGTCGGGGGCTAGGATAAAGTTATTAATTTGACTTCAATTCTTAGTCTTTCATTCGTTTATTATCTTTTGAGTTACTAACTACTCGACAAGATAATTTTCAGGAAATAAGATGGATCATATATCACTCATCAACAGATATTATGCGCCTTACAAAGTAGTTACAAGATTACTCAAGAAGGAGAGCCTAGCGCATTTCCTCCGCCCTTTTTTGCCAACCGATTGCATTTCCTCAATCAGACGATTTGCCTCGATTGAACAATCGAACTCGGCTTCAATTGGTTGCACATTAAGGCGGGGATCTTGAGCTTTAAGTTTCGCCAAGCGTAACTTACTCCGACCATTGCCTCCCTTATTGATTCACTTGATTAACCTTGAGTGGTCACCATTTCTTGCAATTTTCCGACTTGTTCTCCAATAGTACTTGTGTGAGCAGCTATAGTATCTTCTCGAGGAGTTTTTCCCTCAGAATGTAGCTCACTAAGCACATTGTTCAGGAGAGTGATGTTGCCTTGAAGACTAGTCTTCATCGACTCCATCTCCTGTTGGGTACAAGTCGAAGCCTCGCGAAGTTTCTTGTTTTCGACCACTTGTTCTGAAAAGAATAAAATCGGTCAAACGAAAATAAACTTCTGGAGGAAGATAACACAAAGATAATTATAGGTAAAAGCATTTCTTACCTACTAATTGAGAATCCAGTTTCTTAACCTCTTCTCGATGGGAAGCAATGGTTTCAGCGTTCTTTTTCTCCCATGCTCTGAGGTCCTCTGCATTCATCTTAGCGATGCGGATGGACTCATTGTAGATCAAGGTTTTCTCTTGGATTTCAGCCTCGAGGCTTCTCAATTGGACAACAATTTCTGAACAAAAAATTGGCATTAGAGAAGGGAAAATACTCAAAAAGGATAACAGGTAAAGAATTACTTACCTGTTAATTGAGTTCTAAGACCCTCAAGTTCTTGATCCTTATTCGAGGTAATACGGGAAAACTCCTGAATGACCAAAGCTTTTTCTTGAACTTCGGTCTGGAGCTTCCGCATCTCTTTTTCTTTATCTGGAGAAGAAATGAGAGTCGGGTAAAGGTTAAAGATCAAAAGCAGTCTTAAGTTCAGAACTTACTGTTTATTTTTTCCTGCAATCTTTTAGATGCAGAGACAGTCTCTCGAAATCTATCCGAGAGGACTAATACTTCGTTCCTTAGCCTCCTCGACTCTTCTTTTTCATAGTCGAGTGAGTCAGCTAAGGTCTTCGTATCACTGTTTAACCTACAAAGAACAGGAACGAAGATAAACATCAGCCGAATGGTTGTAAGTACTTCTACAACCACTGACCTAGTCGTAAGTTTTTCTCGACTACGACATGGTTGTAAGTCTTTCTCGACCACTACAGTCGTAAGTAGTCGTAAGCTTTTTACGACTAGTACTTTGTCATGAGTTTCTTCCATGACTATTCTCGTAAAACATTATACAGTATTTAAGTCGAAAACAATTATGAATGATAAGTGACTTACCATCTCTCTGCCTCTGCACAGAGTAGTTCTTTCTCCTGTCTTAGCTCTAAAAGTTGTCGATGGTACTCACCGACAACAGCAATTTGCTCCAGAGCTTTCTGCAAAAAGAAAACAGTGAGAAGAGAAGGAAAGTCACATATATAAGTATTTTGAAGATACTTACATTCATAGTCGTCCTAGCAAACATCGAATATACAAGGTCCGGGTTCTGCAACTTATCTATCCTCGCGACTTTGTCCCACCACACCTTCTCGAGGCGCTCGTTATCAAAAGTATTCTCCGTATTGGGAATATCTTTGGGATGGGGACTCGGTCACGAGATCTGTGTGAGAAGACCCTCGACGGAGGCAGCCCAAAGAAGTCACCACGAAGTTGAAATTTTCTCCTTACGGTTAGAACTTCTCTTTGGGTAGGGAAGGAACGCCTCCTACAATTTCCTTCCCAGAGCGGTGCACAAGTGGTCACCGCCTTGACCAGAGGCTTCCACACCGCCTCGTTGTTTCTACGACCTCATCGATCGTGGCCCACCTCAACAATGAATACCGCTACTTCAAGGGTCGTAGCTACGACTTCACGGATGTGGAGTCACTCTGGGAGTCTCGACTTCATCGGCCACAGGGCCAAGGGTGATGCTTGACCACCTCCATTGCCACCTCCTCGATGGTGAAGGATGGCAATGGACTTCTCAATGAAGCATTCAGGGGACCAAGAAGTCGGTGAAATAAAGAAAAGCAAATCGGGTTGTGAAAAGAAAAAGGTAAATGTCGTTCTTACACTTTAGTAAATTTCACATACCTCTGCACTCGGTTTTAACCAGAATTTTGGGGCAATCCTCCCAACGGAGGACCTCTTCTTCTCCACGACCACGTCTGGTCGAGGTTCAACAATCGGCTCAGCTACGACCACGTCTGGTCATAGAGTTTGGACAGGAACCAGAGCTCTGGTTTCCTGATTCTCTGGATGGCCGAGATCAGTCTCGACCATTCCAAGAGCAAAGACGCCCTCGATTGCGAGTTGTCTTTGATGCAACATCGTCCTTCATAAAGACACAAAATCTTTCCAATTCTCCTTTTCTAGTTGCCTAACAAAACTAGGAGTGGCGAAACTGCGAAGATTCTTTGTCATAATGAAGGGTACCTTAGCCTTGCGAGGTTTGCGCTTAAGAGATTCACCGCCTCAACCTCCTCGGCCCGATGGTCTGCGCCTCGGCTTGAATCTGACTACAATGCCGCGCAGTCTTGTAGAGGGTGCAGTCGAAAGACCGAGCTTGAGCTTGCTCCCCTTTGTCGTGAGATTTACAAGTCGGCGTCTCTTGAGAGGAGGAGCCGAGCCTTTGTCTTTCGACAACCCAGCGCCAATAGTCATCGATGCGACTTCTTCGTCGTCCCGGCGATTTTCCATGCCTACTTTACGTAAAGCAAAGCGAGAAAAGAAGAATGACTAATTAGTCGTAAGTTTTACTACGACAAGTGCCAAGTCGTAAGTTTTTCTACGACTCTTTCTTTATCGTAAGATATTCTACGATCACCTTTAGTCGTAAGTATCTTCTACGACTATAAAGTCCTAAAGAAAGAATCAACTTTTTGATTACCTTTAGGCGCTCTATCCTTTCATCTGCGGACAAAGCCGCAATGACTTGAGGAACCGCCCCTCGGAGTGGCGGAGACTTCTCGCAGATGAGTCTGACTCTAGAGTCAACCTCAGCCTGTGAAAGATCTATGTAAACAGATAAGAATATTAGACAAGGTTGAGAAAGATCAAACCGAGAGCTAAGTCGACAAATTACTTACCCTCCTCGTAGTCTCTGGTTGGGTCTCCTCTTCCCGAGTATCTCCACATAGGAGATGCTCGTTTCTTCAGAGGACTAATTCGGCGTGTGATGAAATCCTTCACCACATGCCATCCGATCAGCCCTTCTTCCTTCAAGTCCTTAATGGCTTGAATATAAGGGCTAATCCGGCAGATATCTTCGGTCGAATCCCATGAAGATTTCTTTCAGCGACCTTCCCATGAAAGAAAGGTCGTCTTCTTGAGGTGACCTTCGGTAGAACCACCTCTTTCTCGGCCCGCCACGAAGACCGGGTGAAACTCTGAATATACTCCTTCGACTTGAGTCGTGGAGTTTGAGACCACAGACTTCCAGCGATTCCGTTTGTCGAGCCATCCCATAATAATATTGGAGCACTCGAGATCCGCGGAATCCCAGTGCACGCCTCATGCATATATACGAACACACTCAACATGGTAATGGAATTGGGACCTAAGTTCACCGGTTCCACCCCAAAGTGTTCGAGTACTCATTGTAGAAAGGGGTGGCGAGCAATCGAGGCCGCACTCTGTACGCTTGGAAGGCGAGGATTTGCCCATTTTCCCCGATGGCAGTCTTGCCCAATAGCGGAATCCACTTTACCGAGCCTTCTGCGGAATCTTCCGACATCGACCAAGATCTTGATCTTAGCGCATCCATCTCCGATTCTTCCCATTCGAAACTCTCTTGGCCATTTCGCCGTAAGCAAAAGTTTTTTTTGGGTTGGCGGAGAAGTTGAAACCTAGTCGAGGACGGAGAAAGCAAGAGCTCGAAGAACAATGAGTGATTTGAGGAAAAGGTAAAAACCCAAGTCTACCTCTGGTAAGTTTTTATAACGCATGATCTCGCCTCTTGAAACCGTCTCGCTATAGGTCTATGGGAGTTGGTTGTGCGCTTGGGAACCGCTTCATCGGACAAGTCTGTGAGAGCGGTTGCAATTCCCAGATGGTCCGTTCGAGAAAAATTAGGTGCGTATTGTCACCCCCAAGTAAAATTACTTTCTTGACCAAAGTCTTTCTGGTCGAAGGAAGTATCAATCGGAAGGTTTTTCTCGATTCCCCTACTATGACCATCAGACGGTCGTAGGGGTTTTTACGACTTTTTAATAGTCGTAAGCAATCTTCACGATTGCAATCGCTTCGGGAACTGTTTTATCAACAGATCTGTGGAATTCGTTTGCAATTCCCCAGACGGTCTGTTCAGGAAAGTTAGGTTAGTTTTGTCACCTCAAGCAAAATCACTTTCTTGACCAAGTCTTTACGGCGAAGGAAGTATCGATCGGAAGGGTTTTTCTCCGATCGCCTTACTACGACCACTACACAATTGTAGAGGTTTTTATGACTTTCGATAGTCGTAAGCAACCTTTACGACCAAGCAAACTTCGGTCAAAGTAATACTCAAGTGTCGAAGAGTTTTCCTTCGACTATGGTTCTACGACATTTTTCATAGTCGCAAGTCCATTTGCGAATCCTTCACCAAGTAAGTTACTTTCACTTGAAGCTGGGGGGCTAGATGACGAGGATCTAATAATCCTCATTTTATCTATTATCTATAATTCTTATTATGGGTAAATATGATGTCACATAGTCTCCAGAAGTACCCCTTATTTTTATAAGGGAGAGGCCTACCAAGTGATTGTAAGATCTTCTACAATCACCCCCCATAGTCGTAAGTCTTACTACGACTACTACCTAGTCGTAAGTCTTTCTACGACCATTACATGGTCGTAAGTCTTTCTACGATCACTACATAGTCGTAAGACCTTTTACGATTACTACCTGGTCGTAAGTTCTCCTACGACCAGGCAAACCACGACCACCTTATAATCAAACCTACAGGCAAGTGGGTCCAATTGATTAAAGAATCCGAGGCAGTGCACGCACGCACTACTATTCCGCGTAGTAATAGTGCTTAAATACCCCATTATCTTTGAATGATAATTGCCGACGGCGTGAGAAGCCAATGCGCCGGTAATTATCGCCATCATGCGCCCATTCTCGCTCAATTAAAGCGCCTCTTCAGACAAAACGGCTACTCCTTCACGACTATATAAGGGCATCAGGGAGACAAGTAGGGGAGAGAAAAGTTCTATTCTCTGTAATAGTCTTAGCTTCTTACTCGATCATCAAGAATACCACACCACACATGATTAGGGTTATTATTCTCTCCGGAGAAGGCCTGAACCTGTCTAAACATCCCGTGTCAACCACTCTGCGTGATTTCATCTCTAGGAGACCCCCCGAATCAAATAATCTTTACGTAAGATCGGTTCTAATACACCGACAACTCTCTTTCGATATTTCGTTGTAATACACGGACACCCTTCACTCTCTTTCGATATTTCGTTGTAATACACGGACACCCTGCTAATAGAATAATAATTGCATCATGAATTCCTGCTGTGCTGGGTTTTTTTTTAAAAAAAAAAAAAGCAGCATGCACGATGATCAAGTCACAATCTGTCTAGCTACCAGCTAGCTTGATGGGTAGAATGGGCAAGATATCTGCTAATGCTATTCCCATGTGGCACGCGACGATTGGATGTCCCCAGTTAGAACTGTCAAACAGGAAAGTACCAAGGAATCTATCTGACATGATGACACCTTGAATTAGCTTCAGCTTTCAAGAGTCGCATCAACAACTCCTAAGCATATACCACTCCAAAAAAAATATTAAACTGCTCGTCCTCGTCTACTTGCCGATGAGAAGAAGCAACTGATAGATGGTACAGATCCAGACGTACATTAGATAGTTGGGGAGACGTCGCCGTCACACGCTCATATTTTCAAGTCTGTCTCTTTTGTTTAATCCCCCGTCGATCGCAGCGTGCGCGCCCACAACCCCACGTCCTCTCCTCCTATCGCGCCCCACGAACCGAACGCCACTGCGTCACCACGACACACGACACACAGCCTTCCTCCGCGCGTTAGTTTAGTTTACTACCAACGCCACACCGTTTCTCTTGTTTATATGCCGTGGATGGCTCGCTCATAGCCGGTGACATCGATCCAAGAGCTGCTGCTCCGAGACCCGCTGCTGCCTCCTCCATTCCCGATCGATCACAGCACTGCCTCTTGGATCTTCTTGGCTTTGGAAAGAGGGAGGCTCTTGTGTATGGACGGCGAGTGGAGCGACGGGGCGGTGTCGTCGCCGACGATGTCCTGCGGCGAGCAGAAGGGCTCCGGGGATGGCGTTTCGGTGGACTGCCCGGGGTCGCCTCTGTCACCACCGGCAGCGCCGTCGACTTCGCCTAGCGGTGGGAGGAGGAGGTCCGCGCAGAAACGGGTGGTGACCGTGCCGCTCGCCGATGTGAGCGGCTGGCGGCCCAAGGGCGTCGGCCAGGGCAACACGACGACGGACTCGTGGGCGTGGCGGAAGTATGGCCAGAAGCCCATCAAGGGCTCACCTTTCCCAAGGTACTACGTACTAAGCAATCAAACATGCATCCATGGTTACAAGGTCTTGGGTTCTGCGAGTTCTTGTCCATGCAGCACGTACGTTAATTAGTTGCGCTATGCATTTAGAGGTATGCTGATCTGGGATTGGGTTTGGGTTTTGTGAGCAGGGCTTACTACAGGTGCAGTAGCTCCAAGGGGTGCCCGGCAAGGAAGCAGGTGGAGCGGAGCCGGGCCGACCCGGACATGGTGATCGTCACTTACTCCTTCGAGCACAACCACTCCTGCACGGTAACGAGGTCGCAGAACTGCCAGGCCCAGAAGCTCAAGGCCCAGCCCGGCCCGCCGGAGCCAGCGAAATCCGACGACACTCACCACCGCGCCACCACCGGTGCCGGCAGCCTTGTCACTGAGAGCGCGGCGGGCATCGAGGTGCACGATGAATTTCGGTGGCTCTGCGACGTCGTGTCCGTCACCTCGTCGACGTCGCCCTCCGACATCGAGGCGGCCGACGAGATACTGTACGGGCCGATGTTCCTGAGCGGAGCAGTTGTCGACACGGCCGGGCTCCTTCCCGATGAGTTCGGCGACGTCGGCGGCGGGTTAGGCGGGGAGGGGAGCGAGGAGGACGCGATGTTCGCGGGGCTCGGCGAGCTGCCGGAGTGTGCCATGGTGTTCCGGCGGCGCGCCGGTGACGGGCTGACAATGGCAGGAGGGGTTAAGGTCGAGCAACCGGCGGAGGGCACTGCCATGACATGATCATATGGTCTGACATGTGGGGCCGGCCTCCAATAAGAGCAGATAAACTCATTGAGTTTTGGTTCCTTGTTCTCTTGCCATTGTCGGTTAGTCCTTTCTTCCTTATTGTTGTTCTTTTACACATACATTAGCACACAGCAGCAAAAGAATTTGAGACACTACTATTGCACAGAGTTGAATGGGGCAGGAACTGAGAGGGACAAGTACTTTTGTCAATGGTTTGGTTGAAGCATTTTGTTTTATTGCAAGTCTGGAATCATCGGTGGATACATGCAGATTTTTTTTTACAAAAAAAAAACACGGTGAAGGATTGGAAGTTCTTCAATTTTTGCACCAAAAAAAAAAACACACAGAGAAAACTTTGCCTAAGTCACTGTCATGATGCGCAAATGGGTACCATTGAATTCTTCATGGCTGTGGCCCGACAGATGTATAGCAAAACCGCTATTTTTTAGATGGAACAAACAAATGCAGCGAAAGAAACCTATGTGCTCTGCATTTTCAATGATTTGCAGTTAGTGTCTTACGAAATAAAATAAAAAAAATGGTAAAATTTTTTGAGAGATGATAGGGCTGCTTTTTATTGCTATGAATTGGATGCTTTACAGGGGTGTCTTTGATAAGGCAGTGGACTAATCCTAATTACACTGAACATAATGCTTGCTATGCTGTTGAATCAGACTTGAAATATGAATCTAATGCTGATTGTTGTGCTCAATCTGATGCCTTTGTTCCTCCGTGCTCCACCCTTAAATAACCATTGAAGGGGTGGCAGTTACTCCTAAAGAAGACACATGTTGGAAGTATAGCGACTGGTCGGAGCGAGGCAACGGTTAATGAAGTATCAATCGATCGGCGATTGATGTTTGTGAGACACTAAATCGCACGATAGTTTGTTGCTAGTGTCTTAGGATTATAAAGCGTCACGTGATATAGAGCCAATATGATACGTGTTCCATTCATCACACGGTAAGGAGTATGATTGGAGCAAAATCTATATGCCAATTCATTGCTTGTACGAGCAGTTATCTGGTTAGGGATCAGGTAAAGGATCTCGTCCGACCAGGGTACCTATAAGTAACTTTTGGAATCCTTACGACCACAGAGGTCGTTAGCTTTAGGGATTACGACTCTTACGATCACAGTGGTCGTAGACTTAGGGTTTACGATTCTTACAACTACGGAAGTCGTAGGCTTAGGGGTTACGACCATGAAGACACGTGGTCTTTCTTTAACTATATATTAAAGTAATACATATAGATTTTAATCCTCGTTTGTTAGCCCCCAAACTTTAAATGAATTGGGTGTGTGAATACCTTTTCCCAAGGAAGTCGTATCAGGCAGATCCTCATTCAATGCCGTGACATTCGAGGTGGTCTGTATTCATTTTAAAGTTGAGAAACTGTCTTGAGAATTGAAGAGTTTTTTTTCTGTCGGTTGGACTTTTGGGTAATTCCCTATGTGCGGTTATGAAACTGCGGCTATAAAATCCCTTCGGCACAGGGCTTTAGGGTTTTTACTCCTCCTGCTTTTCCTTTTCATCTTCTGAGAGAAGGATCACCTCCGACCTCTCTTTTTTACAACCTTCTACGACCTCCTTTCTTTCTTTCATTCAATACCCAACCATGTCAGACTTGATCACGAACTGGTCGGTTTCTATTCTGGGTGAGAGAAAGCTTAAAGCTTTGGAGAAGATTGGGATGCTTCCATACATAAATATGATTTCTTGGAGATCAGCGTCTGGAGAGCATTCTCCGAGGTGTGGATATCGGGAAATCCCTGTTTTCCTCACATATATTGAATGCGGGTTCAAGTTCCCGGTTCACTCATTCCTCCCCATGATCTTAGAGTATTATGGAGTCGAATTGGTGAATCTTGCCCCAATGCTATTGCCAACCTCAGCGTCTTCGTCGACCTCTGTGAAGCGTACTTAGGTATTTTCGCAGATCTGGAGCTCTCCAAGTAATTCTACAGGATGGTGAAATCAAAGAAGACGATGGGGTAGCTGGAGAGTGCACCTTGCGCCTCCACGAATGAAAAGCTGATGAATACATCCGTATATACTCAAAGTCTTCGTGGTCGTCATGGAAGAACAATTGGTTCTACATGACGGTCACTCAAAAAGATAGTCTTTACTATACGAGTAAAAGGGCGATCAAGAATCCAAAATGGTGATCCTCCATGAAGAAAGAGGGAAAGGTGGAGAGATGAGTGGAATCCATCCAACACCTTAGTATCAGAGGTTTAACCCTCTGACACGTAGTAAGAGATTTCTCCATACGCTGGATTAGCCCCCTGAAGGCTCTAGTACATTCGATGCTATGGTATATTGGTCGTGACGACGCGACCAAAGATCCCCAGAAGGGTAAGTCATAAAATATTCCGACCGGTTTTGTTTAACTTAGTTGGTTACTTTTGTAACCTTAAAGTCTCTCGTTCATTTTTACAGCCCTCTCTCCTGATGAGATAAGAAACCGGTTCAAAATGATCTACGCCGGGGAGCCTGATGAGAAGGTTGATTTTCCCTAGATTTTAGCGGTTGTTTTATCAAAAGAACGAGCTGAGAGGCTTAAGGTAAAGATATCAACCATCTTTCACCATTTATGTGTTTTCCGATCGGTTTATTGTAAATCCTCTTTGATGTGTAGTCGGTCGGATTGAAGATCAATGAGGCCACCAAGAGTTGTAAGCCAATTGACATTCCGACTACTCCTACGACCACTCGAGACGATGGTCTTATAGAGGTAGGTAACTGAACTGAAATGTATATATTAAATGAAGAAGTTTCGTCACCTAACTAACTTTGGTTGTTAATTAGGCGGTTGTCATGGTCTCCAAAGTGATCACTTACGGCCAATCAGTTGCTATTGAAGCAACCGTTCTAGAGGCTGACGAGACCACACCATCCGACCATGTGGCCAAGGTTCTTATTCTCGACCAGCTGGTAGAGAATACTTCTTCCGACCTCCAGTTGGTCGATGCGAGGGGTCTAACCAACCCTACTAATTTGGGATCGGTGAAGTCAGTTGAAAAGAAAAGGAAAGCGAGCGCGTCGGACTTTGTTTCAGCGTGCTTCAAGATAAAGACAAATAAAACAAGGTATGTATACATGGAAAGAAAACATATGTAAATACGTACCTCTAGCATTTCTAGAGTCTTGAGCATCTTTTCTTCATTATAGATCCTCTGGTGTTCTGGTCGTTTCAGACCAGAGCATCCCTCAAGAAAAGGCTCATAAGGAGAAAAAGGTTGAGTCAGCCCCTGAGTAGGTGACAAAGCCAATGCCTGTTCAAGAACCTGTGGCAACCCCAACTCCACCTATCGAGGTGGTGGTGTTTGAGGAATCCTAGCAGGTTCTGACCTCTGCTGGGAAGTCTCCTCTTCCTGTCAGTTTCCCTTGTCACCTTAGAGTTTTCGATAAAAAGGAACTCGATGAGGCCTAGGGAAGTATATCGGATCGCCACTCAAAGATGAGTCCGGATTCCATTTTTTTCTGAATATAATAACAAGGAAATGCAAGTAAACTTCCACGACCACTTTTAATAGCATTTCCCTTTAAATTTTATCAAAACATCAAAGGAGTCTGCTATTTTTGTAGCATCTGGTGGAAAACTTCGTTGTGGTCGGAGGATTGACCCAGCGAATAAAAGTCTTGAAGGAAAAGAACTCCGAATTAGAAAGTAAGTACTTTTGCATGTCTTCTCCTCTCCTTCTTTACCATCTGGCTCATTTTCTGTAGATTAACTTCTCTTTTATCATACTTGATAGATTCTTAAAAAGGAATGCCAAAACAAGGACCGGTCGATCGAATATCTAATGACCAGACACAAGAAAGTGCTTGAGGCTATCGACAAGAAGGTTGAAGGTAACCAGTCGTAGACTCGACCAGTGTACTATCTTTAATTGC
The DNA here is from genome assembly GCA_036346395.1 of Hsuehochloa calcarea. Taxonomy (NCBI): domain Eukaryota; kingdom Viridiplantae; phylum Streptophyta; class Magnoliopsida; order Poales; family Poaceae; genus Hsuehochloa; species Hsuehochloa calcarea. The sequence continues at coordinate 60,391,451 of CM070594.1, read as the reverse complement.
ATGTATTTATTATTTGGTCTACTCGTGAAGAGCAAACTAAAGCATTAAAGAGATCAGAAAAAGCTCTCGAGTTTGAACACAGCAAGGAGGCAGCTTTTGAGCATAATTTTGAAGAGAAGGTCAATGTGCTCAACAAGATGCTCTTTGATATGGGATCAGAAATACAACTGCCCAGCTTAGGAGATCCCATGGAGAAGATCAACTTTCTTGGCCAACAACTCGAAGATTCAGAAGCTTGCTTAAAACTACTCGGAGAACCATGCACAAACGTTATTTGAAGCATTCAAAAACGGGGTCAGTTTTACCTTGGCAAAGCTAAAGTCCTCCAACCCCACCATAAATCTCCAAGCTATTGAGGAATACTTCAATTGCTCGGCAGACGATGCAATCAAACTTTTCAAGAAAATAACACCTCTTGGAAATAAGGTTGCGGAAGAAATAGAGGCCGGATCTTCGACACGCAACGATCAGTCTGGTGATCCAAAAGGGTAGGTTATTGTAATATAGGAAGTATGAATATAAAAAATACACCTTTCTTTCATCAATAAAGTCTTCTGTTTATCCTTTTGGCTTATGAAGTACTCACATATTTTCTAGCACCCGACTACTTATATAGTAGAAGATCTTTACAAAAGAAGCAGTAAGCCAATAATAAGAGTAAAAGTCACGACCACTGTTGATAGTATGTTATGAGTATATGATAAAAACTGATCGTAGTAATACTAGAAAATCAACTGTGGTCGAAACCAACGTGTGACTTCAACTAGTTGTAGATCTGTTTTCCATAATCGAAATACCAAATGATTAATTACATGGTCGTAAGATAAGACTCGTCTTGATGAGAAATAAAATATGCAAGGATGTATGCAATAAACGATAAGTCGTTTTATTTCTATGTAGTTTCCAAACTGGTCGTAACGATGGCTAAGAATGGAAGACATGAAAAACACCTCACGAAACGCACTCATGATCAAGTCCGACTGGCAGTGAAGATCGTAGGAAAAGGACCGTTGCTAGGAAGCTCCTTCCAGGGGCAGGACCACGTGCGGAGAGGAGAGACTTTGACTATGAGGTTTTTCGTGTCTCGACCAGTAGCTAAACAAGAGTAGAATAGAATATTGAAGTGAAGAAATGTAATCTCCGAAATCTTAAGCATGTAAATCACTATATGTAGTTGTTTGTGTTATGCTCATTGCACTCGTATGTTTCTTTAAGAAAATAATGTGGTCGCGCATGAGAACCATTGACATAATGGTCACAACTAGGACCCTTGTGGCGTTTGACTTAGATGTCTGAGCCAGAGAGTAACAGGGATCCTTTTAAAGGATATCGAGAGAAACTGGTCCTCTTCGGCCAATGTAAACAACAAATAGTAAGGATCCACAGTTTGGGTACAAACATATAAACAATATCACTCATCAAAGAAAATAAAGAAATGATAACCTTTATTGAAATATGATAAAATATAATAATACACTTATACATAGAATTTACACAATTGGTCAATATTCCAGGAGTTTAACAAAACACGCTCGTCTGACATAGCTAGTTGTACCGAACCAGGACTGGTGTTTTCGACAACAGTGTATGGACCTTCCCATTTAGGAGAAAGTTTATTGTGAATAGCCTGGCATTGAATTTTTCTGAGAACCAGATCACCTACAGGTAGGCTACGAGGATGCACCTTACGGTTGTGATAGCTTCACATGGCTTGTTGGTAAACCGCCGATCGTATTAGGGCTTGGTTTTGTCATTCCTCAAGAACATTGATATCGTTGAGTTGTCGTTCTTCTTGATCATTATTTTTGTAATAATCAGTTCGAGCAGAGCCCATTTTCAGTTCTGGAGGAAGTATGGCTTCAGCACCGTAAAACAGAAAAAATAGAGTTTCACTGGCCGCTCGACTGGTCATGGTTCGAACGGCCCATAATACAGAAGAAAGTTCTTGAATCCAAGCTCATGACTATTCTATTAACTGGTCGAACACTCGGCGTTTCACCCCTTGCATTATGATTCCATTGGCTCTTTCGACTGTTCAATTGCTCTGCGGGTGAGCAACATAAGCGAAATGTATCTTGATACCTAAATCCTTGCATAATTCCTTAAAATTTTTGCTAGAGAACTAGGCACTGTTATATGTGATTATACAACTGGGTACACAAAATCTTGTAATCATATTTTTTGTGAGAAACCTCTTAGCAGTTTTAGTTGTTATTTTAACAACTGGCTTGGCTTATATCCATTTTGTAAATGTGTCAATTATGACAAAAAGAAATTCGAAGCCCCCGGGTGCTTTTGGGAAAGGTCCCAGAATATCTAGTCCCCTGGCTCTAAAAGGTCAAAAAAGAGGTATTGTTTGCAAAGCTTGTGTCGGCTGATGTATTTGTCGATTATAAAATTAACATTGTACGCACTTCATCACGATCTCTTTTGCATCATGAAGGGCAGCATGTCGAATAACAACATAATGCCATCCGTTTGAGATATGCATCTCATCAACACTCTGTGAGATCTTTGTTTATACAAGGTACGTTCGATCAGAGTGTATGATTTGGCTTTTCGAGCAATACGATCAGCCTCTACATCATCTTCTGGAATAATACCATGCTGAAGATAATTGTAAATCGACGTCATCCAATCTCTACCGGGGTCGTGCATGACAACCTCCTGTGGAGCATCCATGTTCGTAGGATCGATTTGTATGACCTCTATTGAAACATCTATGTCCTCGAATGCTCGACTACCGAGAGTGAATCGAGTTGCTCGAGAAAAACTTCGGGCGGGACAGGTAACCTTGTGGAGGCCATCCGTGCCAACTGGTCTGCTAGAAAGTTTTTCTTTCTAGGAATATGTTGGATCTGGAAAAAAATGAAGAAGTGCTTTTCAAGTTTCCGTACTTCCGACAGATAGGATGGCATCTTGGTACTTGGGCATTGATACTCTTTCCTGACTTGATTCGCTACTAGTTGAGAATTATCTTTCACTAGTAATCTACGAATCCCGAGCGCTCTGGCTGCTCGAGTCCTACCAGTAAACCTTCAGCCATATTGCTTGCTATAGGAAAGTTTAGCTGAATGGCGTATTTGATATGTTCTCCAGTAGAGAATATTAGGACGACTCCAGCCCCCGAGTCTTTGATCATCAAGGAATCGTCGGTGTACATTGTCCAATCGTCATGGTGTTCGTACTCGAGCCCTTGGGTGAGCTCAGGGTTTATCCATTCGGCAGTGAATTCTGTTGTTGCCTAGGACTTGATTGTTGTTCGTAGGATGAAATGGAGGTCGAACGCCCCAAGCTCGACCGCCTATTTTGCTATTCGTCCTGATGATTCCTTGTTTTTTAGAACATGACCAATATGATATCCAGTTAGTACGACCACTTTGTGGGCTTGAAAGTAATGCCTTAGTTTCCTTGAAGCCATAAGGAGACCATAGAGCAACTTTTGTACCTGTAGGCCAGGAATCTTTCCTTTGGTCTATGTAAGACTTCACTTACATGATACACCGGTCGTTGGATGTTGTCACGTTCTATGACCAGTACACCACTGACTGTTTGCGATGTTGCAGCCATGTAAATCAGTAATGTTTCTCCTGATCTTGGAGAAACTAAGATCGGGGTACTCGTAAGGTACATCTTAAGATATTCAAACGCGTCGTCTGCTTCCCTATTCCACTCGAAACTTCCATATTTCCGAAGAAGTTTGATGAAATGTAATCCTGTCTCACCTAACCGTACTATGAAACGACTTAACATTGTCATACATCCGGTTAGTTTATGGACTTCCTTCTTGTGGTCGGAGGGCGCATCTGGACGATGACCAATAGTTTTACTGGGTTTGCTTCAATACGTCTAGCCAAAACTAGGAATCTAAGAAGTTTTCCTAAAAAAAATTCCAAACACATACTTCTCTGGATTTAACTTAAGGTTATATCTTCTTAAGTTGTTGAAAGTCTCGTGTAGGTCGTAAATGTGATCGCCAGTGTTGATACTTTTCACAACAAAGTCATCAACGTAGGCTTCTAGATTTCGACCTATCTGAGGATTAAAGGTTTTTTGTATTAATTTTTGAAAAGTTGCACCAATATTTTTAAGACCAAATGGCATCTTAACATAGCAGTAAGTGCCATATGGAGTGATGCAGGAAGTTTTCTCTTCATCATCTTTACTCATATTAATCTAGTGGTACCTTGAGTACGCATCTAAAAAATTTAACGACTCACACCCGGAAGTAGAGTCTACAAGTTGATCAATGCGTGGAAGGGGAAAGTCATCCTTCGGATAAGATTTATTAAGATATGTGAAGTCAATATACATTCGTCATTTTCCATTGCTTTTTCTAACCATTACAGGGTTGGCAAGCCACTTTGGGTGGTCGACTTCACGAATGAATCCAGCCTTGGGGATTTTGTCAATCTCCGACTGGATTGTTTCCTTTCGATCAGGTGTGAAATGTCTTAGCTTCTACTTGACCAGTTTTTTATCAGGATGGAGAGCTAGCCTGTGCTCGATCACCTGCCGGATACCAGCTATACGAATACATCCTGGTTTACTCGGAGGAAGGAGACAAGCGGCTCTTCCTATTTGGGGCCGAGTCCTACCCCGATCAGTACCTTTTGGGCAGACGCGTTAGCGTTTTTAGAGCCAGACGGTGCGTTGGTGCTTTCCAGAGGGGCATCTTTGCCGAGTGGTACCTCCTTGGTCTGGTCTGAAGGCTTTGGGGCTATCTTTAGCCTCAAGTGCTTGACCTGTATGGTAGGCGGATAAGTTTCTCTAGTCGAAAGCTCATTGACCAGTTCTAAATATTTCCCATCATATGCATAAGCCATTTTTCAATCTACTCAAACCGTGATAACTACCTTCGGTCTTGATATTTTTAAACTTTGATAACCGTAGTGCGTGGCTATCAGAAATTTTTCTAAAGGCAGATGACTGAGGATTCCATTGTACGCGGCTTCGAAATCTACCACATCAAATGGAATCTTTTCTTTTCAGAAGTTGTCGGGTCTTTCAAACGTAACCGGTAGGGACAGCTGTCCAATCGGTCTGGCAGTTGAACGAGAAACTATGACATAGAAGGTATATTTCATGGGTTTTACCTTAGACTTGGGAATTTGCATCTCTTCCAATGCTCCTGTAAATAAAATATTAAAAAGAATTATCTTCATCTATTATGACTCGATTAACTTTACAATTGTTAATAGTAGGTTCAACTACGATAGGGAACCTACCTGATCGAGTTGACGAGATGGGGCAGTCTTCTTTGCTGAAGGATATTACAGTTTTCGACCACCAGGATGGTTGGACAGTGATCGGAGGCTCGACAAGGTTCACTTCCTGTTCCACGGCCTTCAGATGACATCTTGACCTATACGGGGAGGATCCACCAAAAAACATATCGACTTTGTGTTGCGGCTCCTAATACTCTATCTCTTCGTCGCCAACTTTGTCCTTCTTGGAGTTTGGTTCTCTGAGTTCTGTTATAGAGGGGAAGGGACCTTTACCTGAGTAGTAATCCTCTAGTTTCTTTTGCCAGGCTCGGTAGGTGCGCAAATCATACCCTGCTGCCTGGTGAAGTGGACACCACTTCTTACTTTTCTTGTAATCGCTGGTCGGAGCCTTAGCCTTGTTCCGACCAATGAAGTCTCTTTTGTCCTTGGTAAACTTTTCGGGAATCATAAGGTCTTCCTTGTTACGGGCTTGCGATTCTTCTTATTCTTGAGAGACTTCTTACTTTTCTTCTCCTGCTTCTCCAGGCATGACTGGGGATTTTTATCTTTTCGATCAATATCATCGCACCTTTCGACCGCTTCACTAGCGACTGCATATTTGTCTGCTATGTTGAAAAGTTCGACGGTTGTTTGTGGAGGATTTATTGCAATATCCTCCGTAAATCGGCGATTTCTTAGCCCTGCTTTAAAAGCCTGGATGACAGAAGATTCTGCGATCTCTAGAATAGAGTTTCGAACCTGACTGGATCTCTTGATATATTGTTGACGAGTTTCGTTGGTTTTCTATTTTATCCGATGAAGATCACCCTCCTTCCCGGGACGTTCATATGTCCCCAAAAGTTGTCGATCACAGTATCACAGAGCTGCTCCTAAGTATAGATAGATCCAACCAGTAGGTTAAGCAATCACGAGCGGACAGACCCTTCAAGGACCGTGGGCAAGTAATTTGCCATCACGTTGTCATTACCACCTGCAGCTTTGATGGTGGTAGTATAAATTTAAAGAAATTCTAATGGGTTCTGGGTCCCATTGAACTTTTCTATGTTGGCTGGTCAGAACCTGTCCGACCAACGAACAGCTTGGAGATCTGCCAAAAATGCTCGGGAGCCCGTAATAGAATCGTGACGCCTTCTCTGAAAAGGAGCCGGATTATAATTAGTTGGGGATCGGTCCCTCATATTTGCATACCTAGGATCCGGTGTTCCAAATCGGTCGTGGACATTATGGTAACGTCTTTGACCACCAGCTTGGTTTAGATGATGCCTAAAATCGCCTAAATCAAGTGGTCATTCCTCTTGGTGAGGAGGAGGGTTGACTGTTGTAAAGAGTTGTCTTCCTTCGTGATTTCCTGGTCGAAACCTACGAAGGGGTCTTAGTGTTGATCGGTCCTTCGCTCGACCATGTTGTCCCCTACTGAGAGAGGAGCGTTGGGATGAAGTCATCGTGTGACTTTGCGAATTCATTTGCTCCTGGTACATTTTCGTACGCCGCATGGTTTGTTGGAGGATCTCTAACACCTGACCTACAAGCTGAGCATAACCTAGAGTTCCTACTAAAGTAGGATCTGGATTATTCAAAATATCTCGGACTCGTTGCAGGTTTTGTATTGTTACCGAAGGTTGTGGAGAATTTTCGCTTGCAGTGGGCGTTCGATGAGGTGAATTTTTTCTCGACCTTCCGGTTGGCCCTGTCTGACCCCTTACTCGCGGTAGGGTAGTAACAGGTGAATTAACTAATGCACATCCATCATCGGTTGCCTCTAGTAGTTGGCACTTGAGCGCCCTTACCATTTCCACCAGCAAGTGGTGGCGAGTTAACTCATGGAGGATCGTGCATGACATCCAAATTGGTGTCTCCGATTGTGTTAACTTCGTGGTGTCAGCAGTGATCTTCCGATGAAATCCCGTCGTAGCTAAGGGGGAGCCTTCCAGTGCTTCTGCAAGGAGCCTCCATGATGGGGAGCGGTTGGAGATCATCGTCTCTGGTGGGCTTTGTGGCGGACTCAGCCTGATTCGGTGGATTACCGATCGTATGCTGAGTTTCAACATGCCCACTTGGCCTACGATCGGTGATAACTTCATTGATAACCTTACCAATGTCGGTTGGCCCCAGAATACATAGGAGCCGTTGGCAAATACTGGTCGCCCATGATAATATCGAGAATACATGGACTCTCTGACTACAGCGCTGGGCTTTCGTTGTTGTTTTTACCGGTCGGGTCGATCGGGCATGCAGAGGCGTTCGGACATTTCGAACTGGTCGGAACGAGTAGTTCCTCTGAGAGAGCCATTGATGGCGGCGGTGTATCCTCATCCATCTGGTCGATTTCGCTAATCTCTGCGACTGGTGAGCCGTTGGAGGAGGAGGATGATGATATCTCATTTCTTCCATGGCCCGGATGCATGCGTACAGGTCGAGGTCGGAGTATTCCGCTAGGTCGAACCAGTTTTCTTCATCCCATGTCCATGCCATGTTTGCTTGAGCAATGATGAGGCAAAGGGAGTGAATGAGGAATGCTTGAGCGAAGTAAACTTCAAGAACTCAACGCCTTCTTCCTCACGGACGATGCCAGCTGTCGGCGATCGAGTTGCCGATCTTACGAAATAAAACAAAGGAAAATGGCAAAGAGTTCTTGGGAGATGATGGGACTGCTCTTTATTGCTATGAATTAGATCCTTTACAGGGGGTGCCCTTGACAAGGCAGTGGACTAATAGTAATTACACTGAACGTAATGCTTGCTATGTTGTTGAATCAGACTTGAAACATGAATTTAATGCTGATTGTTGTGCTCCAATCTGATGCCTTTGTTCCTCTGTGCTCCATCCTTAAATAACTATTGAAGGGGTGGCAGTTAATCCTGGAGAAGACGCCTGTTGGAATTGTCGCGACTGGTCGGAACGAGGCAATGGTTGATGAAGTATCAACGGTTCGGCGGTGGATGTTTGTGAGACACTAAACCGCATAGTAATTTGTTACTAGTGTCTTCGGTTTATGAAGTGTCACGTGGTATGGAGCCAATATGATATATGCTACATTCATCACACGATAAGGAGTATACTTGGAGCAAAATCCAGATGCCAGTTCATTGCTTGTACGAGTAGTTATCTGGTCAGGACCAGGTAGAGGACCTCGTCCGACCAGGGTTACCTATAAGTAACTTTTGGAATCCTTACAACCATAGAGGTCATTAGCCTTAGGGGTTACGACTCTTACGACCATAGGGGTCGTAGACTTAGGGTTTACTATTCTTATGACTACAGGAGTCATAGGCTTAGGGGTTACGACCATGAAGACATGTGGTCTTTTTTTAATTATGTATTAAAGTAATACATATAGATTTTAATCCTCATCAGTTAGGGGTGAGAATGGTTTAGTCTAACCAATTGAATAACCTAACCGTCCCTAAATTTTCAATTAAATGGGCTAGAGGTGCGACCCATAAAAAACATCAGGGCAAAAGGTCCATCAACGTATTGCTCCTTTGGATCGCACGGAGCGAGTCTTCTCTCACTGTCGCTCCGCCCAATTTTCCCCAACGCACTCTCCTTGGAGTTCTTCCCCTTGCCCTTCTTCTACCCTCTCTCCTAGAACGATCTAGTCCATGGAAGAATCCCCCCTCACCCCGACCACGGCGCACGTTGTCGTCTCCACCACGCCACTCTCCCACCTCCACTCACCGCCGCCGCCACCCCTTACCCACCACACGCACGCCCATTCGCACCCCGCGTTCACCCCAGAGCAGCTCTCACAACCGCATCGACACTGCCCTCGGCCAGTGACCTCCCAACGCTCTCCCTGTCCGCTGCATCGAGCGGTACTCAATGGTGCCGAACCAGGCAGCACTAGAAGGGCAGAGCGCAGGCGACAGTGTGTGCAGGTTTCCAGGCGAGCGAATGGCAGCACACAACGCGCGTGCGCACGAGGAATTTAACAATTCCAAGTAAGGGTATCTCTAATAGTGTATTTATTGTTATGTCTTAGTTATGCCACAACAACAAAATTCTATGTGGAGTTGAGAGAGGAAGGAGAGAGAGAGAGCACAGGTCGCCTCTTTCTGAAGAGACTGTCGTGCACACGAAATAAAACATGATACGTTAATCTACTCTAGTTGATATGGTGATATGTAAGTCTGTTTCAAAGAAAAATTATAAAATACAAATATTTGAAAGCATGTTAAAGACTATCTATTGGAGATATTATCTCTAGCATATATTAGAGATAAAGTTATCTTTAACTATTGGAGATACTCATTTCACCGTAAGCTAATTAATGCTATTTGAAAAAGGTCAGATCTAATCTATGAGCAGCAAACTAATGCTATTTTAAAAAGGTCAGATCTAATCTATGAGTAGCAAAAGTAGGCTGCTGCTGGACTAGCCATGGCCTATGGTGGTGGGATCTCGTATACTAGACCGGTTTCGCTCCGAAGGACACGGAAAAGGTGACAGACATACGCTGCAAATAGCGTCTACATAGGTACCCTTGAATTGGAGGCCTCTGATTCATTCTCTGAATGGATCTGCATGACAAACAAGAATGTTGAAAATAGTGGCATGAACTAAGCAAGTAGTAAATAAGAATTTGTACATGCGGAGTTAGCAAGCAGATCGAAGTCCTACGGACTTGCACATCCATGCTTACACCCACGCTAGCAAATTTCGCGGGGTTAGCAGCAGCTGATAGTGCTGAAGAAAGCACCGAAACGATCGAAGTCTGCGCAGGTGAATCGCAGGGCAATTCTCCTTCGGCACTAGGTGGCTAATTAGCACCATCGGCTGCCGCTCCTCTGCTATGCATGGCTGACCTTGGTGCCAAAGGTGAACTGCCCTGTAATTCACAGTAGGCACTTGTAGCTCTCTGCTACTACCTGCTCACTCTCGTCAACGACTACATACACCATACATGTCCCCTATGGTCTGACATATATAGCGAGAAACCGGTCTCGATCGAGAAATGGATCCGAGGCGGCATATGCTGGGGGGACTATTCCGGAGGAGCTTCGTTTCTTGATGGCTATCTCGAGATGGTTCACCGGATTTCCAGTGGAATGTGCGGCCGGAATGGACCCTGTTGTTTGTCCCTCTGGTCACCATCCCCTCCTTCCAAAAGCCAGCAAGCGAACGAAGAACTTTCTTTTGCCCAATGCACGCGGCTGCCGCTGCTCTGCTCCTCTGTTTGCGTTCAGATTTGCTCGGTTACTCATGACTTCTTCATTCTGTGCAAGGACCTGACCTCACTGACTGGATTGCAGTTACAGACTTGTAGCGAGGGCACATTCCGTTGGATCTTAATATACGCCTTTCGGCCCTGACTGCAACACAGCACTAGCTTTCCTAAATTCGAGCAACTTTATACGCTCTGAGGGCCATGAATGCATCCTAATATATGCGAGGAGCCAAGTAGATATCCAGTACTTCAGTAGCAGTAGCATCCAAGTTTATATGTATGGTAGACTCTGAAGATATGTGCAGCAGAGCAACTTTGATTGGAGATAGTTCAAATAAAAAGAATGATTAATTATTATGAACAAAATCACAAGTTATCTGGATTGAGATGTTCAGGTTTCATATAACAAATATGGACGAGACAGAAGAAAAGGAGGGAGATATTGGTCATTGCAGTCAGATCAGATGAGAGTGAGACTAGCCCATGCACGCATGCTTGTCCAGCTCTTTTAGCATATTTATGTGGCTGATGGCATATGCTACAGGCGACATGTCAGGAATATTCAGCGATTTGATAAGATCGTAGGAACCAAAAGATCAGTTGCAGGTTAACTTGCAGCAGACACACCAATTGATAGTCCCTCACTCCCATACAGGTCAATTCGATCAATAAAGTGCGTGCAAACCTAATCAGAGCTACGAATACAAAATGAGGGTCAAAATAGTGGACATAATGCAAAAAAAAAAAAATCCGGATAACACTCAGGGTCTAATAATGCCGATTCCATATAGTATCGTCCTAGGTACTGCTGTGTTTGTGCATCTATAAATACAGAAGGCGAAACCTGGGACATGCAGTGAGAGTAAGCAGCGGTTAAGTGTTTCAACTACAGTTGGGTCATTAAGCCAGAAGTGCGCGTGGTGGGGTAAGAATTTTAAAAAAAAAAACATTCTAGAAAATATAATAATAATAGTTTATATTTTTTATTTTACATGAATAATCATCTGTCGCTCAACCATTGAACGACTAGTCTAAGTCGCTCAAAGCCGAGGTAGCTCAACCGTTGGGCGACTTGAACACTTATCGTTTAACGGTTGGTTCTAGTGTGTAGATCGCTCAGTTAGTAGGACATACATGTACACCGTTGGATGATAAGTATCAAATCGCTCAACGGTTGAGCGTCAGATGATTATTTTTATAAAATAAAAATAAAAATATTATTATTACTATATTTTAGAATAAAAATTAGATTATTTATATAAAAAATTCGTGCCTAGTACGCATGCATTACCGGGCGAGTCTTCCTCGGCTGTGTTCGCACCCGCCATCTAGCCACAACCAGCCACTGCCAAAGGAGATTTGCCCAGCAATGCAGCTCTGCGGCCTTAAAGTAACAGAGTTACCAAGTTCTCTTTGCCTTCATGCATACATTGGCAGATGATGATTGCAATTGCAATTGCAATTGTATCAATCGTTGTCGATAGTCCTGTGTATGTTCTTGCAATCTTGCTCTTATGAGTCCAAATTAGGACATGCAGTAGTAATGCATGCATATAAGTAGTAGTAACTCACGGCCATGAATATTTGTTATTGGAACTGGCGGCAACCCCTAGCGTGAAAAAACAGTAACAATAAGCACATAAGAGAGACGGGGATTTGTTTACGAGGTTCAGCAAAACCTACGTCCCTAGGAGTCGAATCGCGGTGACTCTGTCCGTATGAGGAGTTTTTGTAGAGACTATGTGGTTTGGTCCTAATCTAGGTGATGGACAATCAACAACGTTGTCGAGGAATTTGGGGAGCGAACTCGAAGTTTTGAAAAATTGTCAAGTGACTGGCGGTCTGACCAGCCCTGAGGGGTGGTATGACCGACCAAGGCTGAGCGGTCTGACCAGCCATGGGTGGTGGTTTAAGATTTTAAGGAATGGACATCAAACACTTGTGTGGAAGTGTTTAGCGATGTGTTTGCACCAGGCACCATTGAAAATAGAGACTAAATACGAAACTAGATAGAGTTTTGTCGAAAAGTCCAAAGAATGGTGTTTTCTGAAAATGGGAAGCGGTCTGACCAGCCGTTGGTTGGTTGCTAGACCGGCGGTGGTCTAACCTATCTCATGTTGCTGGGGAGTGTGGTCTGACCGGTTAGGTGCGATCAGACCGACCTCGGGTAAGCGATCTGACCGACCAAGTGAGATCAAGCACAGTGAGTTGTGTTATTTTGTGGAACTGGACAAAGTTATGGGATGCAGTGCATAGGTGTTGCATGATGCGTGTTTTGGAAAATGTGGTTCAAGTTGCGAAGAACTTATGCTCAGAGTCGATTTCTTGGTCTATTGTTGTGCATGGACGATTGGAGTCAACTATAGTCAATGGAGAGGATGATCGGGACTAAGCTAGCATAGCTGAGGTCTGGAACGAACGAGGATGTCAGGTGAAGTGATTAGTCTCCAGTAAGGTGCAAGATAGACAAAAATGACTAAACGGAAAATTCGGTGCAATGGGTTACATCAAGTGGCTTAGGCATGTGCAAGTGTTGAGGTGGTCTGGTAGGAACCGGATCGAATAGACTTGCTGGCATGAGGAAAGCCATTTATAAAACTACGTGTGGCGAAGCATGGATTATTTCACCATGATTGGACTCGGTCAAGGACGAAAGGATCGAGAATGAGTATTTTGGTATCTTCCCCAAAAATATCGGATTGGTGACCTTAGAGAAACTGCGATGCATGATGGTGTAAAGGAGAAGTGGTTTAGGTCATGAGAAGGAGATATCACGGCGAGATGGATTCGGGAGATCCGGATCGTCATCCGCTTTGAGAAGTATGCATGTAGACCTATTTGTGTGTGAGTTTGACGGGTGCCCATTGGGGCTTTTTCTCTAGACCTAGCCTCCACTATATAAGGGTTGGTGCAATATTTACACATCCAAGCCTTGGAAACCCAAATTTAAGATTTGGAAAAAAAAGTGGAGAGAATAGAGGAGACTAGGGTTTGAGAGAGATGTATGGAGAGAGAAATTGTGAGATTGGGTGCATATGAGTGAGCTTTTGTCCTCCGTGGTGGAGTGGCTGTAAACCTACAATTTCTCAATATCAACCCAATCAATTCGTGCAAAGATGGGTTCTCTCTTATTCTTCCTCTTTCTTGTGATTTTGGGGTTCTTGTCTTCTAAGGGTTTTGTCTTGGTCTTGTGCTGAGATCTAGTTTGCTAGGACTTGTGGTATCTGACCTGAGGTCATCCACGAGCAAACATTTAGATCAAGTTTAGGTTTTCCCCGATTTTGTGGCTTCTTGACCTCAATCAAGAAATTCATGGAACATTGGCTTGATCGCCTCAATCTTCGACTAGAATAGATTCATGACCTTTTTGTTGAGCTGTATACGAAATATCAGTGTTTTGGGTCTCTAGGTCAAAAGTAAGGTCGTTTTGTGGATCTATCGCCGTGTTGTTTTTTCTGTCCGTGGAGGGGGGTAGTCAAACCGGCTACCCAGGAGCGGACGGACCGATCGAGGGGCGTTGAGGTTTGATTTTCTTGGTTTCAACTCAAATTTTCTGATGTGACTTTGAGACCTTAATCTTTGTAGGTTCTCATAGCTATTGAAGTGAAAATAGAGTTAAATATCAAAGGAGAAAAGGTGGGTTCCTATCCCCCTCCCTCTCTAGTTGCTATTTTGGTCTAACAGATTTTTTTTTCACGATTAGGGTTACAAGATATCGATAGTATATATTTATATATCGATTACATGTTCGACTCGAACCCTTTCTTTCACCTTATTATATATGATCCATACACAACATTTATCAGATATCACTACTACAAAACAGATCATAGAAGACGCCTCATCACAGACGGTTTAAAATAATCACAGACGGTTCCAAGACGAACCGTCTGTGATATGTCACTATCACAGACGGTTCTAGAGAACCGTTTGTGATATTCTTGGTATCACAGACGGTTCGTGGTTAGAATCGTCTGTGAAATTTGTAGTTGATTTTTCACCTGAACTTTGGTTGCTTCTGCTGACATACCCCTCATTGGGCAATGAAACTGGATATGGCCTGGTTGTCCACAATGATAGCAGTTTACTGACTTTTTTGGACATTCCTTTTAGTAGTGATTTCTTCCACAGGTGTAATACTGAATTGTGGCTGACTGATTCATACTGTACTTAGGTCTTGGAGTTGGATTGGTAGTTGTCCTTTGCTGAGATTGTACTGGCGGTGCTGTCATTATTCTTTTCCTGGGCGCACTTGGTTGATGTGTCATCTGCATTGCTCTTCTTTTTCTGATTTCTTGCAATTCTGTTCTGGCTTCTTCTGATATTAACAGTTTATTTACCATAGCTGACATGTCTTTGAAATCCAGGGCTGAAATGTGAAATTTCAAGGATTTTTGCAATCCTTCTATAAATTTCTCCATCTTTTTATGTTCAGTATTCACGTCATTTGGGGCATAACGTGCCAGGTAGTTGAATTGATGTATGTATTCTGTCACAGTAAGTCCTCTTTGCTTAAGAGCAAGAAATGTTCGACGTTTGGAAGCAAGCACGCCAGTGGGGACGTGTGCCTTATGAAAAGCATCCTTAAATTCTTGCCATGGTATATCTCTTCCACGGTGAAGTGCTTGATGATTCATCCACCATGCTGCGGCTTGTCCTTGGAGTTAGTGGGATTGTATCTAACTTTCTTTCTATGTCTCTTATCCAATCATCTGCTGCTAGCGGTTCTGATGCGACTGTAAAAGTTGGTGGTCTTGTCTTCTGAAAGTCTGCCCATCTTGATCCTGTAGTGATTCCTCCATTTGTTGTTCCTGAATAAGGTCCTGATGGCATTGGTGATCTGGTTGCTATCTATTCTAGAAGTCTGGTGTGTTGTTCCATTAGTCTGGTTTGGTTTTGTTCTGCTTGGTGTCTGTTTCTCTCCATCATAGCCATCACTTCTACCATGCTGGGCTGGTGATCTTCCGAGTCAGCTTCATTATGAGGATTGTTATGACTTCTTGTTCTGATTCCTGATATCTTGGGAATGTATTTCTATAGCTATTTTGACGAAATACAGATAGGTGAGTAAGATTCAGACTTAAGTTAAGCTGAGAAAGATCAAGGTAAGAATTTAGACGAAAAGAAGGATCTGAAATTTGACAAGGATGACACACAGGTACTTATAGAAAAACAAATTATTAGTAAATAACATAGCTCAATCATTTATACAAGTTGTATATGTACTACTTAGAGTACATAACACAGCTTGTGTTACAACCAAAAGATCGTCTATTTAGGGTTCACTCTATTTAACACTACTCTAGCGTACTCTGAACAATACTGTAACTTCTGACGAAAAGTTGAAATTGGTTGAGAGAGAGATAAATCTTTTTACAAAAACAGATCGAGATTTTACAAATCTAAGCTTAGATGAGATAGCAAAAAAGGGAAAAGACAGCAATAATACTTATATTTTTATTTTCAGAATTTCTTTTATAATTTTTCAAATTAAGATTTTTGAAGGTCTTCACTTCCTAATTTCTATAACCAACCTAAGGTCTCAATCGATGGTCAAGCTAAGCTCTGATACCACTTTGTAACGGCCCTAAAATATGGGGCCGTCAAACTCTTCACAACCGCACAAGATGTGCAGTTGCGAAGTAAACAGTGTCTCAAGCAAGCTTTCAATTACAACCAAACTAAACTTTTATTACATAAGATTACGGTTTAACAACCAGTTCTGACGCAAACACAGGCTTCCAAGCCAAAGCTAATATAATACAAGACAAAAGATCTTCACGGCACAAGCACGATTGAGCGCGGTTGAGACCTAATAACAGTAGTCGCTGCCTTCTGGGTGGTGGGCGCACCGAGGCGGCATGGCGACGGTGGGCGTGGAGGTGGCAGCGGTGGAGCTCGGCACCGATGAGCTCCGGCGGGAATTGGGGGTGGGGATGGTGGGGGAAAGAATGGCGGCGGTGAGGTGGAGCTTTTGCCGGAGGTGGGAGGGAAGGGGAGGAGGGGAGGCGGCGAATTTACCGGAAAGCTTCGTTGGGGAAGAAAAGAAGGCGGTGGCGGCTTCTTCGAATTCGGCCGGCGTCGGGAGAGGAGGGGGTTAGGGGAGGTGCTGGAGGTGAGGATGAGGATGAGAGCTTACCTTGGGGTGGCTTTTATAGCCCGGGGAGAGGCGATGGGAGCAGGGTGAGCTGCGAAAGTGGCGGCGACGTGGCGGCAGAGAAGCTTCAGGGCGGCGCTGGAAAAGGGAGGTGGCGACATGGGCAGGCCAGGTGGAGGCGCCAAGGTGGTAGATGCTACGGGAGATGCGAGGTGGTGCGGGAGATGGCGGCTGACGACAGCGCGGGAGGCGGCGATGGCGTCGGCCGGATGACGCAGAGGAAAAGAAGGAGGAAGAAGGAAGAAAGGCGCCAGGAAGAAAGCCGCTTTCGGAAGGAGAAAGTGCATTTCCAGAAATGGAAAGCGGAAATTCGGCTAAACTTTCCAAAAATGGAAAGTTTCCACATTTAAACCAAAATATTCAAAAAAATCAAGTTTTCAAATTTCTGGGTTATTTCAAAGAAGGAGGCAAAGGCAGAGCGCACGAGTGGGTAGGGAGTGAGAGGAGCTCGCCGGTGTAGACTGTGAGGGCGGAGGAGCACCGAGTTGGGCCAGCGGCGGGAGCCTCCTGCAGCGCAACAGGCTCGACGTGGGGGCGGCGGTCGGGTGGTGGAGAGCGCAAACCGGAGGTTGGGGGAGGATGAGGGAACCGAGGATATGCTCTGGATGCAAGGAATCGAGTTGGAGCTCCATGCCTGGGGCATGGCGGCGCCGGCCGATGGCTTTTGGCCGGAATCGATGAAGAAGCCGGCGGCGCAAGTTCCTGTGGGTAAAACCCAAAATTGGGTGAGGGCTTTGGCGCGAGATGACGCGTAATTTTGGACGAAACTCACCGGTACAGCGACATGGCGAGGGCGGCCGGAAACAGGGGCACTGCGCCTTGTGCGTTTGCGCTTGGTTGAGCAGGGGGAAGGGGGGATGGTAGCAGGGGATGAGGCGAGTGTGGTGCGTCCAATTATAGGCGGAAGGGGGGAATGGGGAGCCAGGGGCGACCGACGGGACAACGGCATTCGGGGTGGCGTCAAGGCGGCATGGGAGCAGTGGTTCAGACCGACGGGGGCAGGTGGCTGAGCGACGGCGCAAGGACTGTGTAACGCGAGGTGCAGCAGCGGGGAGGAGGACGATAATGATGTGGGGAGGCAGTTGCGATAACGGGAAGAAGGTGGGAACGAGGAGGCGGTTTTTCTGCTCATCCTTTTCTGAGGTCACGCGGACGGAAGAACGCGGAGCGGGAGGTGGTGTCAAGGACGATTTATCCCAAGGATAAACTATAATTTTTAGTAGTTAAGATTAAGAAATAAGACACAAGTAGCTAGTCAAAGCTAGGAGGGAGCACGTACGATGCAGTCCAGTTGGTTAGTTTGTCACTATCCTGAAAACTCGCCGTCGTCACCGATGTCAAGACTAAGATTTGAAACCAACTCTCACTCTCACGCATAACTACAAAATTTACGAAATCCAACGTAGCATGTCAATATCAGCACTAGCTTGCATGCATAAACAAACCGCAAAACAGCAGTCCTGGCATAGATTCTATCATTTCTACATAGAATTTGACATCGGTGTCACCCCGGCCACCACCACAGCAGCAACATGTATATTATCTTCTCTTTGATCAGCTCAGCTCAGCTTCCAGTACGAAGCCATTTGCTTCCTCTCCAGCTCTCCGTTTACTCCATATGGAGCTTATGGGCTTGGACATCAATAGGAAACGTGCAATGCACCCCGGATGGGTGTTTCTTGCGCTGTGTAGTTTGCTCCTTTGCTGCTCATTGTGCCAGGGGCGCAAGCTGCCTGGGATGGAAGAAGGCAAGGTGATGTGCTTCGAAGGCGGCGTGTTCCTCCGGGTACCCCCGGCCGGCGGCTGCGTCGGCGGAGAGGATGCGCACAAGACGCCGGAGGGTCTCTCTGTGAGCAGCGCGAGGACGGAACGGCTGCTGCGCTCCGTGCCGAGCCCTGGTGTTGGGCACCAGCTAGCTCACGTGGCCTTCTCTGGTTGCCAAGAAAATTTTGCGTAATAATGTTTCGTGTGTTCACCTTTTGTACTACTAAAGAAGATACTACTACAAAACATGCTATACTAGACACCCCGTCTGTGATAAAATTATCACAGACGGTTAGACGGTTCTTTATACGAATCGTACCATTATTACAGACGGTTCTTTATACAAACCGTACCATTATCACAGACGATTCTTTATACGAATCGTCTATGAAGTATCACAGACGGTTCATATAAAGAACCGTCTGTGATTCTAAGTGTTATCACAGACGGTTCTTTATACGAACCGTCTGTGATACTTATTTATCACAGACGGTTCTTATATACAAGCACTATAAGTAGATGCTCCCGACAAGCCCCTTTCCATTTCATTTGAGGCGCCGCCACCCTCCTGCTGCTGCCGCCTCCTCCCCATTGGCCACCCTGCTGCTGCTGCTGCCTCCTCCTCCGTTTTGAGCTGTTACCCCTGCCTCCTCCTCCTCCATTGCAGCACCTATGCTGCCTCCTCCCACATTGCGTCACCTTGAAGAGAAGGGTAACGATCTGTAACCCTTTATTTTTACTCTAGACTAATCACTAATGTGTAACGATCTGTAACCCTTTATATTTGCTCTAGACTAATCACTAATGTGTTTGGTCATTATGAAGGGTACGTGCGGTTTATTAATATAATTTAACACTAATTAATTTGTTACAAGCGTATACGTGTAGATGGACCAAAATTGGATGTACATTGAGAACCGTGTGAGTGAAGAGTATATTAATAGCGTGTTTGCTTTTAGAAGAGCCGTCGAGCAGGATATATTGAAGAATGGGATAAAATTTATGTACTGTCCAAACATTGATTGCGGTAATATGAAAATGTTTAACAACCCGGCGCAGATCGAAGCTCACTTAATACGAAGGGG
Source organism: Hsuehochloa calcarea (assembly GCA_036346395.1). Classification (NCBI taxonomy): domain Eukaryota; kingdom Viridiplantae; phylum Streptophyta; class Magnoliopsida; order Poales; family Poaceae; genus Hsuehochloa; species Hsuehochloa calcarea. Next base: position 60,372,050 of record CM070594.1, on the reverse strand, counting down.
TTTCAAAAAAGGATATACATGTTGGAGCGATCCGCGGTGAAGAGCGATTATACCTAAGTCGAGAATGACGACATCGCCGAGGAAGTCAACGATATGCAGGGTATGGAATGTGCTTTTGATGAGGATAGGTCGCATGATGACAATCTGGATCAGATGCTACGTGATGCAGAAGGGAACTACGGTGAGAGAGAGTTTTGTAAATTCGAGGGCTTAATGGAGGACTCAGGGAAACATTTGTTCCCTGGCTGCAAGCCGGAATACACAAGGTTGTCAACCGTGCTTGAACTGCTGAAATTGAAGGTAAGCAATGGTTGGTCCGACAAGAGTTTTACGGCGTTGTTAGGTCTCTTAGCTGACATCCTTCCGGAGGGAAACGTGTTGTCCAGCACGACCTACCAAGCTAAGAAGGTTATTTGTCCATTGGGAATGGAAGTAGAAAGAATACATGCATGTCCGAACGATTGTATCCTCTACCGTAAAGAGTATGCGGACATGCATGTATGTCCCGTGTGCAAAGCATCCCGATACAAGCGTAAGAATACTGCTAAGGCGAAATAAGGACCTCCTGCTAAGATGTTGTGGTATCTGCTTGTGATCCAACATTTGAAGCGTTTATTTGCGAACCGAAAGGAGGCAAGATTGATGCGTTGGCACTCGGAGGAGTGTAAGATAGATGGGAAGCTCAGATACCCTACTGATTCTGCCCAGTGGAGAAAATTCGATCGGAGCTTCGAAGAGTTCGGTGCGGAACCGAGGAACATAAGGTTAGGGTTGAGTACGGACGGAATGAATCCTTTCGGTAACATGAGCAGCCGACATAGCACCTAGCCCGTGAATCTATGTATGTACAACCTTCCTTCTTGGCTATGTATGAAGCGGAAATACATTTTGATGTCGCTACTTATCCAAGGACCGAAGCAACCTGGGAACGATATTGATGTGTACCTAGCACCATTGCTGGAAGATCTTGTGACACTTTAGAACGAAGGGGTACAAGTATGGGATGCGTACAAACGAGAGAACTTCACTTTACGCGCCATGTTATTCTGCACCATCAATGATTTTCCTGCCCTTGGTAACCTGTCGGGGTTCAGTACAAAAGGAGCCAAAGCCTGTCCGCACTGCTTAGATGGTACCTAGAGTGTATGGCTGAACAACTCACAAAAAAACTGTGTATATGCGTCACCGTAGGTTCCTTCCCAGGATTCACCCATACCGCAAGATGAAGAAACAATTCGACGGAAATAAGGAGGACGGTTCAGCTCCAAGGGCTTTTAGAGGGCAAGAGGTCTATGATATGGTTAAGGATATCGATGTTGTGCTTGGAAAGGGACGTAAATTAAGGACCCCTCAGAAAAATATCTGGAAGAAGCGGTCAATTTTTTGGAACTTGCCTTATTGGGAGCACTTAGAAGTTCGTCACTGCATCGACGTCATGCACGTGGAGAAGAATGTATGTGATAGCTTGATTGGTCTCTTACTAAACATTAGTGGCAAAATAAAAGACGGTGTTAACGCACGACGTGATTTGGTTGATATGAACATAAGAACCGAGTTAGCACCGAAAGAGACCGATAAAGGACGAACGTACCTTCCCCCAGCTTGCTACACTTTGTCCAAGGCCGAGAGAAATGAACTGTGTCAAAGCTTGCATGGTGTGAAAGTTCCGTCCGGTTACTCCGCCAATATTAAGAAACTTGTTTCCATTAAAGATTTGAAATTAATTGGTATGAAGTCTCATGATTGTCATGTGCTGATGACACAGATGCTTCGTGTTGCAATTAGGAGTATCTTGCCAAACAAGATCCGAGTGGCAATCTTTAGGCTGTGTTATTTTTTTAACTCAATTGCTCAGAATGTCATCAATCCCGAAGGACTCGACGCTCTGCAGGCCGAGGTGGTGACGACTCTATGTCATCTTGAGATGTATTTCCCTCCGTCATTTTTTTGATATCATGGTCCATCTCATTGTTCACCTTGTGAAAGAGATAAAGATATGCGCCCTGTGTTCCTACATCATATGTACCCTTTCGAAAGATACATGGGAATTCTGAAGTCCTACGTACGGAATCGATCTCGGTCGAAGGGCAGTATCATCGAAGGTTATGCAACCGAAGAGGTCATTTAGTTCTACGTGGACTACATGGCTCAAGTGGAACCGATAGGTGTGCCTCTATCTCGTCACGAGGGGAGACTGGAGGGTATCGGGACCATCGGGAGGAAAGCAATCACTCCCGATCTAAATACATACGCGCAGGCCCATTTTACGGTCTTGCAACACATGACCCAAGTGTCCCCGTACATCGACGAGCACAAAGACATGGTACGCCAACAGAATCCAGACCGGTCGGAGGTTTGGATAACGAGAGAGCACAACCGTCGGTTCAACGAATGGTTAAAGATGCGATTCACTTGGAGGTCATCAAGTGATGAAACGCTGCTATGGTTGGCCAAAGGACCAAAATTTACAATTGTGATATGGCAAGGATACGATATAAATGGGTATACGTTTTATACGGCAGCTCAGGATAGGAAGAGCATATCGTAGCAGCGGTGTCCGTGATAGATGCATTTCACGAGGGGTTCAATACCGCGGGGGCACGCGGGTTGAACTCGTACTATGGGATCGTAGAGGAGATTTGGGAGCTTGACTATGTACTTTTCAAGATCCCCCTGTTTCGATGTCATTGGGTTAAACTTCCGCAGGGCGTGAAGGTCGACAAGTACGACGTCACTACTGTGGACCTCAAACGTGTCGGATACAAGGACGAACCATTCGTACTCGCTAAGCAAGTTGTTCAAATTTTTATGTAATGCACCCGAGAAATAAGAACCGCCACGTAGTTCTTCATGGGAAAAGAAGGATTGTCGGAGTTGAGAATGTCGTGGATGAGGAAGAGTACAATCAATTTGACGAGTTGCCTCCTTTCGGAGACGGCATCAGACTGGAGGAAGAACCCAGTGAGGAAGCTAGCTATATGCGCGTCGATCATCATGAAGGACTATATTTCAATTAAGCATGTATTCCATTGTAATTTGATATTAACATGGAAACGCGTCACGTGTTATGGACCAGTGCTAAATCGGTCAGACTGCCATGTGTTGGGCGGTCCGACCGATTTCCCTTTGAAATGATTCTCTGTGCGGTAGTTCCGCCGTTGATAAACGGAACTACCGGTGTGTAGAAGTTCTGAAGTTCTTGCAGAACGTTTAATCCAGAGAAGCATATTTTTGGTGTGGGTCAATTTGTGAGGACCCCCGGGTTATTTCCATAAGACCGAGGTTTCTTGGTCTTAAGGAAATAACTCTGGGCCTTAAGTAAATGAATTCCGCCTTAACTCCATCCAAGTCAATTCGAAGGTTATGCACCTTAAAAAGGTAATATTAATACAAGTCCAAAACAGTTGAGTTTGACTCATTTTGAGTTCCCAAGATTTAGTTATGCATTTACAAAGTTATCAGCAATTTCCTTTGTAACAATAAAGATTTTAAAAGTGCATTTTCCAAAATAATACTCTCTGGTACAGAGACATGCTTGAAACCAATTTTAATATTAAGTTTATCAAAAATGAAAAGTATCAGAAGTGGTTTCATCCATTGTAATACCCCGACCTGCTCATAGCGTGGCCCATGAAGAGTTGTGTGGTGGGATTAGTCTCATATTGCTTGTCCCAAGTGAGTTGTACTAGTATATAATACCTGTTGGATCCAAACGTAGCACCTCCGGGTTAACCCTTTTACACGAAGCGAGGACGAAAGTGTAAGTGAGGTGCTATGTGTGGCGGGTCCGCCCCACGGTGGGCTGGGCATTGAGCCGATTTTGGGTCAGGGTGTTACAGATGGTATCAGAGCATCAACCTTCGCTGGACGGGCGCGAGCATATGGCGCATGGCACATGTGTGCCCGGAGTGGACACATGGCATGGCATATGTGCCGGCACTGAACGCACGGACGTGTACCGAGGGGTGGTTCTGGGCATTTGCACAGTATGCGATATCTTTCGCCGAGGGCGCCACCCTAAGGGGGTGAATGTAATACCCCGGCCTGCTCATAGCGTGGCCCATGTGGCCCATGAAGAGTTGTGTGGTGGGATTAGTCCCATATTGCTTGTCTCAAGTGAGTTGTACTAGTATATAATGCCTGTTGGATCCAAACGTAACACCTCCGGGTTAACCCTTTTACACGAAGCGAGGACGAAAGTGTAAGTGAGGTGCTATGTGTGGCGGGTCCGCCCCACGGTGGGCTGGGCATTGAGCCGATTTTGGGTCAGGGTGTTACAGATGATATCCGAGCATCAACCTTCGCTGGACGGGCGCGTGCGGGACAGGGGCGCGGGCATATGGTGCATGGCACATGTGGGCCCAGTGGACACATGGCATGGCATATGTGTCGGCACTGGACGCACGGACGTGTACCGAGGGGTGGTTCTGGGCATTTGCGCTTATGCGATATGCTGCCGAGGGCGTCAGCCCTTGAGGGGGGTGAGTGTAATACCCCGGCATGCTCATAGCGTGGCCCATGTGGCCCATGAGGAGTTGTGTGGTGGGATTAGTCTCACATTGCTTGTCTCAAGTGAGTTGTAGTAGTATATAATGCCTGTTGGATCCAAACGTAGCACCTCCGGGTTAACCCTTTTACACGAAGTGAGGACGAAAGTGTAAGTGAGGTGCTATGTGTGTGCGGGTCCGCCCCATGGTGGGCTGGGCATTGAGCCGATTTTGGGTCAGGGTGTTACATCCATTTTGGAGTTGAAATGAATTAGTTATGATTTTTGAAGTTAACATATTTAATAGTGTGCAAATTAATACTTTCTTGGATTTTATAAAGCGATTAATACTTTTCTCACCGAAGCTTGCTTAGCTCTTGTGATGCCGATGGGCGCGACGGCGATGCGCACCTGCGCAGCGGCAGATGGGCCCGATGCACAGCGGCCCACCGCGTGAGCGCGCGCGTGATTCAAAGGCGGCGATTGTGAGCTGTTGGATCAAGATCCAATAGTTCACAGCCACGGGCGCGTTTCGGACGGTCCGAACGGCCTATCGAATCTCGGCCGTTCATTTGGCATCGCACGGCTAAGATTCACGGCGCGTTTCGGACGGTCCGAACGGCCTACTAAATCAGAGACGTCAATTATACATCCAACGGTCAGAAACGATTCAAGTTATACGTGTCTGAAACGGACGGTCCGAACGTTTGAATGAATGTGGGCCGTTGATCTAAAGATAGACGGCTCACAGCGAAAGAACTTTCGAACGGTCCGAACGTTCACGCGAACCTGGGTCGTTGATCTAAAGATCGACGGTCCGATCGGCCCAATCAAAGAACGGCTCATAAGATCTGTTCCGCCCGTGGAAGATCCAACGGTTAAGATTTCATGGTGGATCGGAATGGTCCGAACGGCCCAATGCATCTGGCCCGTTCGTTGAGATCTGACGGCTCTACATATGTGTGTAACATTCACATCACGAGCGGTTCTATTAATACACCGCTCGTGATGATTAACCTCACGAGCGGTTCTAATGAACCGCTCGTGATATAAACATATCACGAGCGGTTCTAGTAATGAACCGCTGCGTGATATCAACATATCACGAGCGGTTCGATTACATAACCGTCGTGATATTAAAATTATGGTTTCTTCTTAAGTCATCACGCATCGTTTCATATGTAACCGTGCGTGATAGTTAACATCACAGACGGTTTGTTTATGGAACCGTCTGTGATTTATTATCACAGACGGTTCTATCATAGATCCGTCTGTGATATCCAGCTATATAAGTGCCCGACTCGAACGGTTGTGCACTCTTCTGCCTTAGTCTTTTTCCACCAGGCCGTGGCGCCCTCGGTCTCCTCCGACGCCACCTCGACCGGTAGCGCCTCCCTTCGTCCTCGCCTCAGGCCAGCGCCGCCTCCTTCGTCCACGCCTCCGTCGGTCCGCCTCGCCCTGCCGACCACCGGTGAGTTTCCCGCGCGCCTTCTTCTGCCGTGAGGCGAGGGTTTCCTCGGTCGCCCCGCCCTGCAAGAACCGGTGAGTTTCCGCTTCCCCCTTCTTGCCGTGAGAGCGAGGGTTTCCTCGGTGCCGCCCCCGCCCCTGCCGACCACCCGAGGGTTTATGTGGCATTTTTACCCCTTTAGATGTTTTACTGTTGCTGTGCTTTTGTTTGAAATGGGAGGTAGGGTTAAATTTCACTACTAGATGTGCATGTAAGTTATATTTGCACAAATAGATTTGTACAGAGATCTATATTTAGTTTGTTTACACAATAAGGTGCTTGTGTATTTGCACAATTAGACATGCATGTATACTTGTATTAATGTATTCTGATGGTGTTCTTTGTGTTGGCAAATCTATCTTTTTCCTACTTGAAAAATACTAGAAAGACATCTCATTGACTGTTTTAGCTTTGGAATTGCAATTGACTGTTTAGGTAGCAGTAGTAGGCTCTACTTTTTTCAGTTTTGTATAGACTCTACATGGTAAAAATAATGTTGTACATGGCAGTGCTAATGAAATATTATTTTTTATTGACGTTCCATTCCATTCTCTACTTAGCAAATCTGGTATGACCAATTCTAATTCTAGTTTGGTGCCAAACAGTTCCTTGAAAACAAGTAAGTATCCAAATACGGTTAGCCGCCCTCCTCTAGCATCTCCGTTCCACACCAGTTATGGATGAGGGATGGAAGTGTTCCCATGTTGTGGCATAGCAGCAGCAGCACGTCAGCATCCAGAGGAAGTTAGCGAGTCTAGTTTTGTTAGGGTGTAGGTTTTCACGCAACAGCAGCAAGTGTTTACGCCAGGAGAAGCTTCGGCAGCAACAGGAGTCCAGGATGGTTTCGGAGAGGAGGAAAGCTACACAGTTTCTATCAAGCAAGAAATAAATTTTCTCTTCTAGTTTCTGTCTTGACCCCTCTAATTTCTCTCCATCCTACCCCTGTTATCTTTCTGTCAAGACGGCTCCCGCACACAGGAAGAGGCCATGCCCTCCTGTACCTCATCCATATAACCTACGAAGCAAACACGCCCACACAACCCACTAGATTGGTAATAAGACATAATCTATTCATTGCCACCCCTTGATGGTTAACATACCATTTACCTCATTCTGTTTTGATCGGTTTTGGTGTAATGATTTATTCCATAAATTGTTAGGGTGAGGTGATTATTGCTTCTCTTTGTTTCTTTATGGTATGGCACTACTACAAAACAGGGATGATATGGCAATCGTTGATTCTTTTGCAACTCGCCTGCTGAGAGCACTCAAAATCATGCAATATTTTAGTTATATATTAAAACTGCACTGTTTGCAATATTTCCTTCTCCTTTGCAGTTTTTTTGTGCAATTTCATATATTTTATTTACTACGTATCATATATTTAGGTTCAATGCGTAACTTCTATTTGTTTATGTAATCATTGCATACGTAACTTATATAGATAGCAAGCAAGCGAGATGGCAGAGGCACCATCTTCGCCGCCGTCAGCGACGTCGCCAAATGCGTCTGGATCTCCGATCAAGGTGGTACGCAGGCGAGAAGGCAGAGGAATCTCCTAATTTCCCTCGGGCCGCCTGACGATCACGGAGGTCAGTGACGTCGGGATCCCGCTGAGTCCCAAGAAAGCAGCTGCGAGATTCCGTACTGTCTGTGGGGTACTTGCAAGGGAACGTGTCCCCATCACCACCCCAACCTGGAAGTCTCGACGGATGTCAGAGACCGGTTGTGGTGAACTTTTGGCTCGTTCACTTTCCACAAGCGAGACCGAGCACGTGTGCGATGGCACGCTACTGGGCGATGTCCCACTCGTGGAGGACCTTCAAGCGCACGCTTGTCATGCGATCGTGAACACGGTGGGACGCCCTTCACGACGTATTAATTTTTGTCGCGGGATACATGGGGCGCCTTCATGCGAGATGAAGACGGCGGCCAAATTCGGGAGCAAAGTGCGGCGCACGAGCTATCCAGCACGAACACTCACCCCACAGACTTCGGCACCGCCCAGGTGCGCGGGTAAAGCCACGCGATGGCGGTAGAGGAGGAGAGGCTAGCACTGCCGCTTGTCTTTGAGATCTCGAGACAGCGCTCGAGCCTGGTTAAGATTGAGGGCATCAGCCATGTCTTCGGGCCGCATCTCTTTCACAAACCCGGCAGACGAGGCAGTGTCTCAATGCCTGGTAAATTTCTCGAACCACTTAATTGTTAATAAGTCCATAACTTCATGGTGTCTACAATAACATGATGTCCTCTTGCATGAAGCATTGACTTCCGCATCTTCCCAAGGTTCCTTCGAAGTAGACAAGGAGAAGGATGTACTATCTACGGCCCTGGGAAACAAGGAGCACCCGGGTCGCACGCGATGCGTTGGGGTTTACGTACCTTGGAGGGATGGATTCACACACAACTCCGACACATATAGAAGTAGGAAGAGATTCAAGGACCAGCACGACGCTCGGTTGGAACATGTGATTATTGAAAAATTTCAAGAACAAATAACAAACTTGCAGAACCAAGTAAATTAACTCATGCAGGCGCAAGCCGCCCCTGTTAATTTGGGAGCAAGTCCTGCTCGACATCGGAGTAGCGTCGCGTCCACACATAATTCTGGACATGACGACGTGCAATTACCGATCGACGACATCGAGGTAATGTACATCTCTGGAATGCTCCAAAGATAGACCTATAGGACGCCTTAGCTAATTGTGTACCATTTTGTAGGGTCCGACGCCCTGCAAGCTCCAAGTGAGGATGGTTGGGTCGATTCCTATTGAGGCTGGGCGGGGTATGGTGTATCCATATCAGGAAGGGGCAGCAGCACGGTGCCCAGCTGGCGTAGGGTTACGCCAGGGTGAAGGTGGACATGGTATATGACAATTTCATGGACATCCCGCTGGAGATTCCCCCGAACGAAGAAATCAGAACACTAGGGGATGCCACACACACTTTTATCCAGTGGCCCAAGAAGGACATCGCACTGGACCCTTCAGTGACGCGACATCGACAAGACCCTACCTCTCCAATAGGACCCTCGATGAGTCCGCCTCAACCAAAGCTTCAGAGGAAGCCACATCGCTTCCCGTCGAGAAGACGGCGAAGGGACAAGAAAATCGTGTCATCATATCGGTCCCTGAGGCGTCTCACGGGAAGACATCCCTCAGCCGCCTCGTTAAGGAGAAATCGAAATCGAAGAACATTAAGGCACCTCTCAAACCCGTGAAATACTCCCTCGGAAGTCCGTTGGTCTCTGGCGCAGAAATAAAGAGCTCAGGACTAGCTTGTCAAGCTTTGCATGATTGGTACTTGTGCAAGACCCGAGAGGAGGGGGGCCATACTGGAATCACCGTCAAATACAGGAGGGAATATTTCCTCCACGAGCCTGGCCACTTCGTCATGGGCTTCGAAGACTTATTTGACCTATACAACCTAACTGCCATCGACGCCTCACTTCTACGATGCTGGACACTGTAAGTGTGTACAATCAATTTCTACACTCACGTGATACCGATAAATATCATAACTCATTGCTTATGTACAGATACATTATGAAATGTGCCCGTCGAATCAAAGAACCGGTGGGTTTCCTCGACCCACACGTGGTCTCTGAGCAAACAATCAACCAAGACGCATCCTACGTCGAGAATTACATAAAAATGAGATTGCTTGCTCTAGACGACAAGGACTACATAATGGTGCCCTACAACCAGAAGTAAGTGCTTCAATATTTGCTATACAAATTACGTTTCAACACAGGTTTATGACTATAGCGATATACATGAGTAGGTTCCACTGGATTCTTCTGATTCTTGTGCCAAAGAGGAACATGGTATTGTACCTTGATTCTCTACTCAACAAAAATCACGACTTCACCCTTCGTAAAGGAATACTCGATAGGTATGTTCATTTCCTCCGCACATAACTCTATTGTAGTCTTCCTTCGTTTGAAATGGACAAGGATAACTTTTTTAAATCATGTAGGGCGTTCATCGGCTATGTTGCCGAGGGATGTTTATACAAGGGAACGAGCGCCACAATCGACTCACGGGATGCGATTTTGATGCACGCTACAACACAATAATCATATATCATACTCCGCAATATTGCGTCTTGGTATTGTACATATATATGTAATTCTATTTTTGCGAAGGCTTGACAAAAAACGAGATCACCTATGCACATTCTCGTATGCCATCATATGCGGCTATTGATTGCTTCTAGGGCCTTGATCGCTGAGTTTGTCAATCTCGTAATAATTATTTCCTAATTATAAAATTAAATATATATGCTTACTACTTTACTCCTGCTAGCGACATGGCTTGAACATAGAGTTAAATGCACTCGAGATGGACCAGGTCACGCACGTTCAAGGGGAGCTCTGCGTCTTCATCAAGGCAGACATAGTTAACACCACCGGAGAGTTTCACGCCGTCGACACCGATGAACGACCTCGAAACAATTGATTCAATATTGTAATTCACTTTGGTGGTTGTAATTCAATTTGTAAATCAGAGCGATAATATATACTTGAAACATTCTTTTGTAATTGATTTTGAGTTAAATGATCACTTTGAGTTGTCAACAATTATCTGTGATATGTTTCTACTTGCTAGTTTTCAGAGGGCATGGCTAGCAATTCCTGAGGCTAGCTGAAAATACAATAAAAATTAATTAGGTCTAAAGACTTATTACAGACGGTTCTAACCACGAACCGTCTATGATACTACAGAATCACAGACGGTTCCAACCACGAACCGTCTGTAATTATGTAGTATCATAGACGGTTTGTGGTTAGAACCATCTGTGACGCTACATAATCACAGACGGTTCCAACCACGAACCGTCTGTGATTCTGTAGTATCACAGACGGTTTCAAAATTTCAGACGGTTCAAAAACCGTCTGTGATGACTGTTACGAACCGTCTGTGATGAGCTTTTCTGTAGTAGTGAGAGTAGTTTGCGATGTGTTGCTTCTGTTTTTGCTTTTGCGCTGTCTCTTCCTTGGAGAACAGAACGGTCTTTTTCTGTTTGATGCCGCTGTATTCTCTTCGGTTCAAGATTTCTCAGCCCAGCTTCTCTCAAAAAAATAAGTTTTGCAGCAGGGTGTCGATATGCTAAACCCATGTACTTTGTTTCTTCTCTTCTAGTACTACAAGTTCCTGGGATATTTTGACATTCATCAACAAACAAGTCTCAGCCCAGTCCAGGATTTTCTCACTATCTGTTCGTGTCATGCCATTCGGTTGGCCTAGCGCAGCAACGCGTGCCGATCGATCTACCTGGAGCTATGGAGCTCGTTAAAGTGATAAATCAAATCTGTTCATTTTTCGTTTAGCCTTCGTGCTCAAGTAATTTTTGTCCAAATGTTAAACACGCCTCAAGCGTGCAAGTAGTTTACAAGGCGAATGATATGCCATTCTGCACCCTACCAGAAGAATGACGATACAAATATTAGGACGAAGGATACTCCACGAAAAGAAATGATGGAACGTCAAATCCCAGGCACGAAATCAATGGTGTATTACCATGCAAACAAGCATCTAAATTCAGTGATTTCTTGTTCTTTTGGCGGAAAGTTGTGAATGTAACAGTAACATAAACCTGTTGGGAAGAACTGTGGTCTACTCTAATCAGATATTCCTCATCATCTCAGGTAGCATCACTAGCAATAAGGAGTAGGCAAAATGACCAAATGCTCACCTACTAATTTCGACTTACATTCTATAAACTTCCGGAAATACTCCATTCTTCCGTACTGTACCAGATACCAAGATGAAAAAAAAAAGTCTAAAAAAGATGCTCGACATGGATTCTTCCCTCCAGGCCAATTTTCTATCTAGACAGAATATGAAATTACCCCAAAACTACCATAAGGGAGGCAAAACAGCAAAAGTGGAAAATAGAGCAGCAATAGGTTATTGACATTGATCTGACTATCTGAGTATTGCTAAAGTTGCACTTCCTGCTGATGGAAATCAGCTTCAATTTTAGTCACAAGACTGCTGGTGGCAATGCACTATCAGCTAAACAATTCGACATTTCCAGTTTCCAGTAAATCTAGGACCTGTTTCATGCCTGCTCCGATGTAGATAACCTCTCTGTTGCTTCCGGTGAACCAACCACCTCCGATGCATCTGCAAGTGCCTCCAGCATGTTCAAAACATCATTAGTATCGTCCAAATAATACTTGGCCTTGCTTGGTTTCTGGCCGACTGTGCAGGCATACAACGAGGTTTGGGGATCAACAACGCTCCTCCTCATAATATCAGCAATTTCTTCAAACATATCCTCATCTGATCTATCATCGCCTATGCAGAGAACAAAATCTGCTTGTCTTTTGTTCTCCATCAGCGTTGATAGGATCTTTTCGGCAACAAATCCTTTGCTGACACCCTGCAGTTCAACAGAAGCAGTAATCTAAACTCTGGGTAGCAAGAAAGTAAATTGATGTTGGCAGACAAAGAAGTAGTTTCAAGACAACATAAGACTTGAGGGGTTTTTTATTAGGTCCTACAGAGTTAAGCATCTGCAAAATTTGCTATCCCAGCCTCCTAGGCATCACAACACGTCATGCAAGATGAAACATTAGATGCAATTTCTATGGCCTAAAAATCATTGTAGATCACATCAATTTTCACATCAGCATCAAGTAAACAGATAATGAAGTATTCATCTCCAAATTACCAGGTGCACTATTATGCACCTTCCGAGGGTTCCTTGTAATCAAAACTATCTGACTTAAGTATCAATTTCAACAATGCAAAAAGTAGTACATGGATGAAGTCTGGAGAAACGCAATACCTGAGGTTTAACTTCTACAATGTGTTGGCCACTCTTTACAGAGACTGACTCATTGGCAAGAACACTCTCCAAATGATCTAACATTTCCTTTGCTTGTGCAGATCCAAAACCAGGGTCAGCATCTTGGTGGTGCCAGACCACAGCACTCTCTTTGGTTTCAATATATGACCCATCAGTTGCTTCCGTATACAGGTTCATTACTGGCTCAGCCATTTGCATCCAACCAAATTCTGAGCACTGATTGTTTATTTTCCATTGCTCGTCTTTGGTCCACCTGCCCAAAAACAAGAACTGTTGAGATGAAACTTGCTAAAGAAATACCAATGTTTCAGGTCAATTCAACCTCATAAATATTAAGAACAACGTAAGAGTATAAGACCATCCATAAATGCAGAATTGCCGGTCAAAGAGATCTCAGGCTTTGTTCAATTGTCACAAACAAGCATTTTTTGTATGCAGGATGAAGAGTTCAAGCATTTAACCATCTGCAACCTATTTTATATGCCAGCTGAAGAATTGAGTCTGCTTGTTGCCAATACCCCCAAGTCCCAACCTATTTTCACTGTACTTACCCCCAAGTCCCAACCTATTTTCACTGTACTCCCGCTTGATTGAGCCATGACCCATGAGAGATACACCCAATGATTGCTACTCAAATAATCTCTACCAACTGATGACATTACAAGATTTTTCAGTTATATCAATGTGCCCTATAGATGCATAGATGGCACTGATGGATGAGGTTGATACGTCAATGTTCATGAGATGGTCAGTACATCCATGGGCTATGCAAAGTGCATATCTGTCAACTAAATAGATTCAAGGGAATTTGCTAGTCACAAATATAGATCTATTGTAAGCAGGCTGCATGTTGAACCATTTACACAGTTACAGCTTCCACAAGGCTAAAATATGTAATCATCACTGCCACTAAAAAAAATTAAATGCAAAATGGGAACTGGCCAACATGAGAACTATTTGAATAGAACCTCCCATATTCCACTACTCCCGGACTGCATCACGAACATGCAATCATTGCCACGTAAATAACGCCCATATATTTATCATTATGTTAGCATTTTTTGGTTCATCAACTAATGATGTTTTGGATGAGGTTGATGTGGCCAGGGAATAAAATCCCGGCCGGTAACCACCGGTTACCGGCCGGGGTCTGGGATTAAAAATCCCGGCCGGTTTTCTCGGGTTTTACAAATTCAAATTTCAAATTTCGAAATTCAGCTGGTTTTTAATCAAATTCAAATGATTTTTATCCGGTATTTTTCCGGTTTGGCCGGTTACCGTTCCCGGCCGGCCGGCGGGAAATGCCCCGGGACCGGGATTTCTATCCCTGGATGTGGCAACATCTTCATCAAACTGACTGATGAACCAATCTGAATCAATAACTAAAACAGATAATGCATGTTATTGCTTTTTTTCCCAGGCACTACTACAGGGTTTCATGAGCATAATTTACAAGAAATGACATACTGGTCTCTGCTGTTCATTTCAGAAACTTCAATAGATGTGTCGCATCAACGGCATGAGTTAAGACATAAGCTTGTCAATGGTTGTTCACATGATCGCTCTTTGATGTCACCACATCATACATCGAAATACGGTTATCTAAAAAGTTTTACCAAAATAATTGCAAAAAGAACAAACTCTGTTTTCACTTTTTTTTCAAGTGAGTGGAATATAGGCAATCTCTCACCATGCAACACTACACACCAATGCGATTTTGCATTTATTCACATCAGCAGTTGCAATGGAAATACCACTTGTATCACAAGGCACAAAGCCAATGCAAGACACACTAAACAATAGTAATAATACCAATTGAAATATCACAAAAACTAGGTGAGAGCATACCTCATAAAGTAGCCATGTTCAGCAGCAATGCCAAGCTCTGGGCAAGAGTTAAACCATTTCTCAAGGCTAACCCTTCCTCTTCCACTTACAATAAAAACAACATTCTTCTTATCAGCACAAAGAGCATTCATGGTGTTAACAACAGTTTCATTTGGAGTCTTGTTGATCGTAGTTTGTGGTACTAGAGTTCCATCATAGTCCAGAAGTATAACCCTGCTCTTAGACTTCTTGTAATCAGCAACAATAGAATCCACAGTAAGCTTTTTGAAGTTGCGGTCAAGAGCAACCACTCTAAATCCAAATCCTAGTCCAATACCCCAGCACCTCCTTCTTAAATGGTCCCTACAGCTTCTCTCCAAATCATGAATATAGCTCTTGGACCAATAGGCACCATCGTGTGTGCTGACATATCGATAGTGTTTCTCATGGCGCAGTTGCTTTTCATTCTCTGATAACGCAATCGACTCATTCATTGCCTCTGCTGTTGTATCAATGTTCCAAGGGTTTACCCGAATTGCTCCACTCAGTGATGGTGAGCAACCAATGAATTCTGACACGACTAACATACTCTTCCTCCTTGGTCCATCATCCCCAGAACAATCCAAACCTGGAAACCCCTGTCTACACACAATGTACTCATATGGTGTGAGGTTCATCCCATCCCTCACTGCAGTTACAACGACACACTCTGCCACAGTGTAATATGCCATCCTCTCCACGCTGGACAGGGCCCTATGGACAAGCTCCACAGGACTATACCCCGCCCGCCCAAATTGTCCATTGATCCTCCTGCAACTCTCATCAATCTCAGCCTGTATCTCTTCCAGGTTCTTCCCACTACCACCCTTTGGGTTCGTTATCTGCACCAACACTGCTCGGCCCTGCCATTTCGGGTGTGCCCTCAGCATCTGCTCAAAAGCAAGAATCTTCAGATTAATCCCCTTAAATATATCCATATCATCCACACCGAGCATGACAGTCTTCCCATCGAACTGCTTCTGGAGCTCCGCAACACGCCACTCCAGATCAGGTAGCCGGAGCTGCGACTGCAGCTGCACCATGTTAATCCCAACAGGCATGATCTTTATCCCCACTGTGCGGCCAAAGTAATCGAGCCCAATGTAGCCCCTCTTGGATTGGTACTCAATCCCGAGCATGCGGCTGCAACAGGACAGGAAATGACGGGCGTAATCGAAGGTATGGAACCCAATCAGATCGCAGTTCAGCAGCGATTTAAGGATCTCGTCGCGGACCGGAAGGCTACGGTAGAGCTCCGACGAAGGGAACGGGCTGTGCAGGAAGAAGCCGATTCGGAGGCGGTTGAATCGGCGGCGCAGGAAGGACGGTAGGGCCAGGAGGTGGTAGTCGTGGATCCAGACGTAGTCGTCCTCGGGGTTGAGGACCTCGACGACGCGCTGGGAGAAGAGTTTGTTGGCGAGGACGTAGGCCTCCCAATTGGAGCGGTCGAAGCGGCCGCCGTGGTCGGAGGTGAAGGGGAGCATGTAGTGGAAGAGCGGCCACAGCGTCTGCTTGCAGAAGCCGTGGTAGAATCGGTCGGTGAGGTCCTTGGGGAGGAAGGCCGGGACGCAGCGGAAGCGGTCGAGGAGCGCCTGCGCGACGTCGTCCTGCTCGCCGGCCGGCACGTCCGCGAGGAGGGAGCCGACGTAGAGGACCTCCATGTCCTCGGGGAGGCCGTCGCGGAGGTGGAGGAGAAGGGAGTCCTCGTCCCAGGAGAAGCTCCACCCGCGGCCGTCGGGGCGGCGCTCGCAGCGCACGGGGAGGGTGTTCGCGACGACGATGAGGCGGTCGCTGGCGAGCGACGACTGCGCGTCGGACGCAACGCTGCCCGCGCGCTCCTCGTCGAGCTCCACGAGCGCCCCCGGCGTCGTCATCGTCCGCTGCATCCGCCGCGCGCGGGGGGGCCGGCCGCCCCCGCCGGAGCCGCCCGCGCCGCCGTAGTCGAGGGCGGAGAGATTGCCGTTCGCGAGATCGAGCAGGTTGGTGTAGGATCGCGAGAACATGGCGGCGATTGGGAAGAGAGACGAGGCAGATTTTTTCCCCTCCCCTTCGACTGTTCCGCTCGATTGGTAGATGGGGTGGCCAGGCGCGGGGGGAAGATTAATGGACGGAAATGTGCGCGTCGCGCGCGCACATGTGGGATTGGGAATACCAGATGTGGGTATGGGCTGTGCGTTGGAATTGGCAAGCCGCACTGCGGGTGCAGGGATAAGGTCGGCGCGGCGTCCCACTGGCTCATGGGACCGTGGGCGCTGGCTCGAGCGGTGGGGCCGCCTCGCGGCTCTTGCTGGGGTGGGGGTGTCAGTTCTTGCTGGGGCCCACGTGTACGTGACGACTCCCGTGGGACCCATATCACATAGGGAGAGCCTGCGGCGCTGGCTGCTTGGCAGTGAGCGGCGTGCGGCGCTGCTGCTATAAATGGGTGCGGTTAGCGAATCGAAAAGTTTCTCAAGGATCAGGCGATTCGAGATGTGATCCGTCTCCGTTTGGGCCGTTTTGGGTTTACTTGGTTTTCCCGGTGAAGGAAATGCACCAAAAAGAAAGAGACGGCACGATAACGTTTGGGTATATAGGAGTATCATGGAAGAAGCGATGGAATTGGGAATCCGTTCGATCCAATAATGCAGGACAGCACACGCTTTTTTGTGTTGAAAGATGCCCTATCTGCACGTAGATCCTACCATGCTTTTCTAGTTGTTCGAGTATGGCAAGCGGGCCCTACAAAGAAGTGTGATTGTCCGGGTGGTCCAGTGCTCACGGTGCAACCTTGGGGGGCGAGTGCTGCCTGGCCGTACACGTTTGTGTTCGTAAGTCATTCCGGTGAGACAATTTGGGCCGTTCGTAAGTCATTCCGGTGAGAAATCGGGTTAGTCTGGGAGTATTGGTTTGAGCTGGATTCCTCGTTATATAAAAGAGATGAGATCTTAAATATTGTACTATAATAGTTTTGAAAAATGCAATAAAGAGAAATTTGAAATCTATTCATGTCTATGTGTTCAATCTATTATTCTGTTCTTATATTATTCTTACGATTCTGAGTTTATCTACAAAGTAATCGTTTGGACTGAACTCGCCAGCGACGGTTCCTCAACACGTTATCAGCACGATCGACTCTTCTTGTATCGAAAGGAACCGTCAAAAAATAACACTCGTAAATTAAATAGTATTTTTTAAATCGCTTTCAATTCTGCAAATTTGCTTTCTATATTGATTTTCTACGGTGCAAATTCGCTCTAATCTACCGCACAATGTCGATTAGTGAATTGCATGAAAAATTAGATATCGATTGTATCGTAGATTAAAAATTGCAAATATGTTCTAACCTACCGCGAGCCGACTCGAAGTCGTCGGCCAAACTGATTGGTGGTTGCAGGAACGAACAGATGTTGATTGCACTACATAGTAATTCCATGAATAATATTTTTTTGGATAAACAATACTTTGCATCGTATGAACAGTAACAAAAAATTGCGGTGCCCGTCTGCACAGGTTGGCGCCGCCCACAGGTTTTCCCTATCTCTGCCGGCCATGACGAGCCTCCACCTCTCTCACGCCGCGCAAGGTACGGCGACGGCGCCTGCATGGCGTCGCTGGCCGCCGGCTCGCGCTAGAGCACGCGCGCCACGTCGCGCTTGAAGTGTCGAGCCGTCTTGAACGCCTTCGGCCCTTGTGTCCCCAAAACGCCGCCTACCGCCGCCATGGTCGGCTTGAAGCCACCGGCCGCCTAAAACCGTCGCCGAGCATCCATCCGTGCCGACCTCACTCCCGCCCTCCCTCCGCTGAAGCTTTACTGCCTGCCCCCTTTGCCTGCCGGTGCCAGCCGAGTCATGAGCAGTTGCCGTGTGCGCCTCCACCGCCACAGCCGAAGTCGATCTGCCTCTCGCACGCACATGTGCACCGCCGCCACTTAGAATTTCCCAAGCTCCCCTTTTGGAAACAAGCGGGGCAGGCCGGCTAAAGGATTGGGCGGGGCCGGCCCAGCTAGAAAAAGAAAGAAAACGGGAAAAAAAAACCTGAATTTTGCTAAAAGGGCCCTCGGAATTCTGAAAATTATGAGATTTCTTTCACAAATAAGGAAATTTTATGGAAAACCCCTCGTCATTTCTGAAAATTACGCGAAAATTATTCTCAGAACTAAAATTTTGCGTTTTAATCCCTGAAAATTACAGAATTCACTGAAAATTCATTTTCCAAAAGAAAAGGGCCTCGAGAATTTAATTTTTGAACCATTTTTTGTATTTGAAGCATGTTTAACATTGTTATTGCTATTTCTATGTAATTTATTTATCGTATTTACTTTTTTGATTATCTGTGGTTGTTTATATTGCTTTTAATCACTAAAAATACCAGTAAATCATGAAAAATGCATAGAAAAATATGAGAATGTTATGAGAATTTTTGCAACTATTTTTTAAATTACCATTGGTAATCTTATAAAATCTTTGCATGAATATGCACATAACTAGTATTACGAACCGGGAGTTCGAAGAGCTGGCCCAGCATGGCCACAATTACCTGACTTGGGCATCAGATGTCGAAATTGTACTTGGAGCCAAGAAGCTCTGTGCTGCTATTGGACTTGCCACCTTGAAGGACTCCACTTCAACTACTGAGGAGAATGATCAAGCGCTTTATTTTCTCAGACACCACCTCTACCTAACGCTAAAGAATGAGTATATGGTAAAAAAACGCACTAGCTTTATGGACCGAACTGAAGAAGCAGTTCGAGAAGCTAAAGTACACCATTCTTCCTGGGGCAGAGCAAGAATGGAACCAACTACATTTTGCTGACTACAAGACCGTGAAGGAGTACAATTCTGCATTGCACAGAATTTGTACAAGTCTTCAACTCTGTGATAAGATAACCACAAATAAGCAAAAGATCAAGAAAACTCTCTCTACCTTTCACCCAAACGCGGTGCAATCCGCACGCAACTATCGCCAAGACGGCTACAATGAGTATGCCGAATTGATTGACATCATGCAAGTTGCGGAAGCTTAAGATGACGTTCTCAGAAATAACTGCATCTCACAACCATCTAGTAGCAAAGTTATCCATGAAGTCAATGCAAGTAGCTACAAGCTGAGGACGCCTCACTCAAAAGAAAGAGACAAGAAGGGTAAAGTAATGGATCACAAAACCAAGCAGAATGCTCAAGCCAGGAAGGGCGAACAAAACAAGCACGATGAGAAGCTCTATGGTCAGTAGGACTAAAGTTGCTACAAATATGGTACTTGGGGACATTGGTCACGTGTTTGCCGTGAGCCGTAACACGTGATTAATGCTTTCAAGTCTAAGAAAAATGGCAAAGGACAGCATGAGACACACGTCACCATTGCAGGCACAAAGGATCCACAATCATGGGTTGCACCTATGGATGTGGACGGCTTAGTAGCAGCCCCTATCATACCTTTTTTGGACATCACAACAGCAGCAGCTGTTATTACCGAAGAAGAGAAGTTGGACATGGAGCAGATTCAGACATAAGTTTCTTTATACTTCACTGATTCAATCTAGTGCACGTATTGCACTTAGATTTTATAGTCATTTGCAGTTTATGGTTGTGATAGAACTTTGAATTTTGAATAATTGTTGTAAAATCTGGGAGAGCAATGCAATAAATTCTTATGATGAGTTCTGCAAGATTTTTTCCGTGTTAATAATAACAAGTTGTGTTCTGTTTTGAAGTATTTTACTTATGTGTGTGGATTGCTTCTTACCTCATATTAATAAATACTAAATATATCAAAACGTGTGTGGCGCCCTATAGAGGAAGTGTGCTTAGCAAATAGCGGCACAAGGAATACCATATTGAGAGAGATAAAAAAATCAGTCGATCGACAAGAATGATGGTAGTCTTACGACAATCGCAGGCAGCGATACTTGTATAATAGACTCGGAAAGAGTACAACTATACTCCCGATGAGCACAACATTGGTCATTGAAGAAGTCTTGTTGTATCCATAATCGACTAAGACTCTCTTAAGCTTTAAAGATATTCACGCTAACGGTCTTCACGTAGAGACTGAAGAAGAGTATGGTAAAAACTACCTGCTCATTACAAAGCATAAAAAAGAGAAAATGGTATTAGAACAACTTCCTTCATATAAATCTGGGCTACACTACACTCACATTAAGGTACCTACAGCCTATACTGTCCTGAAAATCACTTTTAGAAGCTCTGAACTTTTGTGTATCTGGCATGATAGATTAGGCCACCCCGGTCTTAGAATGATGAGAAATATAATTACTAATTCTCAGGGACAAAATGTCAATGTAAAGAATTTCCCGAATCAGAAAGATTTTGTGTGCCCCGCATGTGCCACCGGGAAACTAATTACTAGACCCTTTACTCTGAAAGTAAATGATGAAATCCATGTATTTCTGGACCGTATACAGGGAGATATTTGCGGTCCTATACAACCCCTGTCATGGCCATTTAGGTACTTTATGGTGCTCATCGATGCTTCCTCGAAATGGTCGCATGTATTCTTATTGTCTACGAGAAACCATGATCTCGCAGATAATCAAAATTAAGAATAATTTCTCTGATCATCATGTGAAGTCCATCAGAATGGATAACGTCAGAGAATTTACTTCAAAAGCATTTGATGATTATTGTATGGCAATGGAAATTACCGTTGAGCATTCCTTACCACATGTCCACACCTGGAATGGACTAGCAGAGGCATTAATTAATTGAATTAAATGTATTGTCCGGCCGCACTTGCAGAATTATAATTTACCAACTACATGTTGGGAACACGCAGTCCTACACGCAGCAACTCTCATTAATTTTCGACTATCAGCATATAACATCCATTCACCTATGCAACTAGCACAAGGGTCAGTACCGAAAATCTCTCATGTAAGAACGTTTGGTTGCAAGGTTTATGTACCTATACCACTGCCGCAACGAACTGCAATGAGCACTCTAGAAAGTTGGGGATATACGTTGGTTATGAGACAACATCCATAATCAGGTATCTGGACCCCATGACTAGAGATTTGCATACAGACCGCTTCACTGACATCATATTTTATGATGATAATTTCTCGTCATTAGGGAGGGGAAACCAATCCCTTGATGAAAAATACCGGAAAATGATGTGGCAAGCCATATGAATCCATGCACATGACCCCGCGCACTAGTGAAGCAAATAGAGAAGTCTAGAAGATAATTGATTTGTAAGCATTAGCGAATCAACTGTCTGACCACTTTAGTGATTTGAAGAGCGTGACCAAGTTGCATTTGCCTGCATGCAATGCGCCAGAGAGGGTTGAAATACTAAAGAAAATTGAAGGTATCCCTAATCCCATCCAAATGACTCGGAACAAAAGGATGAGAACTCCAGCCCCTCGAATCCCAAGTAACCGGGGGTGCCTCGATAAAAAGAATAAGAAGGACTTGACACAACCGATCATTGAAGTTCCCTATAATTAGAAGGAGAGCCTATTGAGACCTGACGCTAGTATGGAACCTTCAGTAAAAGGTATACCAGATTTGAATATTCCCACAGAGGGAGACATCAGCATAGATGTGTGCGCACACATCGGAGCTGAAAAACTAAAGAGACTTGCCCCGTAATTGAAAGCAGCGGTGAGCAAGTAGAATCATTACAAGTATCGCCCCATGAAGAAATAACTATAAATTATGTGACCACGGGAGAATCTATGAATAGAACAATAGCCAATGTCAATATTTATTTTACAAAGAAAATTGCCACAATCATCGATCTTGATTGAGTGCCTGTATCGCTTGCTGAATGTAAGAAAAAATCAGATTGGAAGAAGGCAATAGAAACATAATTATTATCTCTGAATAAAAGAGAGGTATTTGGGTGTATAAGCCGCACGCCTCCCTATGTGCACCCCGTAGGGTATAAATGGGTATTTGTTCGAAAGAGAAATGAAAACAATAAAGTTGTAAGAAATAAAGTATGGCTTGTTGCACAAGGTTTCACTCAACAACCAGGAGTCGATTATGAAGAAACTTATATCCCGGTTATGGGTGAAACTACATTTAGATATTTAATCTCAATAGCAGTAAACTTGAATTTAGAAATGAAATTGATGGATGTAGTAACTGCATACCTTTGTGGGAACTTGGATTCAGACATTTCTATTAAGGTACCTGAAGGTATCACTGTCTCGAACCAAGACAGAGCAAATAGAAATATGTACAGTGTGCAACTCAGAAAGTCACTGTATGGAATGAAGCAATCAAGCAGAATATGGTATAATCACTTGAGTGATTTTCTCTACAAGAAAGGGTACATGAGCAATGAGGATCGTCTCTGTGTTTTTATACAACGATCTCAGGATGGATTCTGTATAATCTCAGTATATGTAGATGATCTGAATATCATCGGGACCCTGGAAGATATTAAGAATGCAAGCTCTTACCTGGAGTTGGAATTCGAAATGAAAGACTTGGGTACAACCAAATATTACCTAGGATTGCAGCTTGAGCATACCCCTGAATGGATTTTAGTACATCAGTCAACCCACACTCAAAAAGTGTTAGAACAGTTTGGCTTTGAAAATGTATATCTTTCGAAAGTACCGATGGTCGGGAGATCCTTGCAGCAGGGCAAGGACCCGTACATACCTAAAGAAGAGGGGGTCCTGGGACCGAAAATCTCGTACTTGAGTGCAATAGGAGAACTCATGTATGTAGCAAACTGTACTAGACCGAACATTGCATTTGTCGTGAACCTACTAGCAAGGTATAGTGTAGAACCTACCAAAAGACATTGGTAGAGAATAAAGGATATCTTCCGATATCTCCAAGGAAACAAAGATCTTGGCCTGTTCTATAGAAAGAACCAAGATCTAACTATGACTGGCTATGTAGATGCTGGTACCTGTCAGACCCGCATACAACTAAGTCGCAAACATACTATGTATTTCTATATGATGGAACTGTAATTTCATGAAAATCATCCAAGCAAAGTCTTGTATATACTTCAACGAACCATTCAGAAATCATAGCACTGTACGAGGCCTCACGGGAATATTCTTAGCTTCGACAGATGATTCACCACATCCAGCTGTCCTGTGGATTGAAAACCGCACAAACCCCCACTATTATCTACGAAGATAACGCAGTTTGTGTTGCACAAGTGCAGATAGTTTATGTAAAGAGTCATCACACTAAACATATCAACCTAAAGTTATTATATACTCATGAATTGCAAAAGATAGGCGAAATTAAAATACTGCATACAAAGTTATGTGAAAATCTTGCATATTTATTTACTAAGTCACTTCCAGTGTCTAACTTTGAAAGATACATATGTGGAATTGAAATGATGAGATTTAGATACATATGTGGAATTGAAATGATGAGATTTAGAGAAGTGCAGAATTCAGGGGGGTCGTGTTGTGGTGGGTTTGCTAGGTGTTGCGTCGTTTTTGTTGTAATGGGTTGCTGCATCGTGGGGAATTTTATTGCATGTTTGTTTGATCGATGTTGCGTCTCACTATAAATTAGTTGTGGAGTTAAATTAAATTGTTGCATATATTTTCACGGAATACCGCGTTTGAGCGTATGATAGGAAGACATCCGAGCGCTAGTTGTACCAAAAAGAAACAATGTGCGATGTGCCTTGTGTGTGTGGCATATAGAACAATAGTCTACTTGTGACATGCTATTACTTTGGAATTGGCTGCCATGTGTATCCAACTACGATTTGTGCGATGGTTGCATAGTGTAGACTGGTCTAAGATTTAAATACGCTTGCGATATGCTTTTTTTAAAATATTGAGAATTATGTTATCTGCTAGGTGTATCCGTGTAAACATTGAGAATTTTACTAGTATCATATGTTCCAAAGAATTTCATTAGATGCCATGTGTATCTAATTGGGATAACATAAGCTAACGTGCGATAGCTATAACCCTCGAGAATGTTATTATAAATCACGTGTATTTGATCAATATTTCATAGCCTAGTGTCTGACAATTGTAAACATATAGAATTCTATTAGCTACCGGATGTATTCGGCCAATATATTATAGTGTTGTATGTGAACTGTAAAGACCAATACGTAAGAATAGCAAACCTAATAAATTCTATTACGTGGCACATATATCTATTTTGATATCGTATTTGCGGTTTAACCGACTTCAGCGCGCGCCTTGCCGCCAGCGTTGAGCGGTAAGCGGCAGCGTGCATGGCCGCGCGCCTTGGCCCAACCAACGCCGCGGGCGCCCGAGCTCGCCGCGAGCGCGGGCGAACTGCGCGCCATGCGCAGCCTGTGCCGCTTGTGGCGGCCGCGAGGCACGGCCAACTGCGCCCGGCGTGGCGCCGCTGCGTGGCGCGCGCGGGCGCAGCTAACGCTGCGCCCGCGGCCTGTGGCGGTGCTGCGACCACGCCGCGTGGCGCCGCCCTCGCCACGCGGGGGCGGCGAGCGCGCGGGCTTAAAAGCGATGGTGGCCCTATTTTCCACGTCCATCCTTCCTCCTCCGCACATCGTGCGCATCGCCCCACGGCGCGTGGCGTGAGGGCGTCTTGTGAGCGCGAGGTGGCGCCGCCGCTTAAAAAAGCGATGGTGGCCCTATTTTCCACCGTCCATCCTTCCTCCTCCGCATCATCCGCCGCTATCCGAGAATTCAGCGCCAATGCTTACGGAATTCCGCGCCAAACGCGACTCCTCCTCCACTCGGCTATAAATCCGAACTCGCACTCGCTCTTGGTCATATCAATTGCGTTTGATTCGTTCTTGCGCTCGTCGAGAACTCGAGAACGTAACATAATTAATTTTATTAGGAGGTAATTGTTTTGTCGCTTCTCGTCACTCGGCCTTGATTTATGACTTCCTCCGAAGGGTGATTTATTACTTCCTCCGAAGGGTGATTTATTACTTCCTCCGAAGGGCAGGTAATTTGTGTTATGCTTTTGCCGTTATTGCCGTAGTCGTAATTAGTTACTCTTTGTTAGCTAGTCGTAATTAGATAGTTTATGGGTAATTAATTAGTAGTAATTAGTTAGTCGAGTAGTAATGAATTAGTTTAGTGCTAATTAATTAGTCGTAATTAGTTTAGTAGTCATCGTTCTGACATATGAAGTAAGTGGAAATAAAGTACTGGTATTTTTAGTGGTAATTAATGAACCGTAATTAGTTAGTTTATAGATAGCTAATTAGTCGTAATTAGTTAGTTTACTAGTAATAAATTAGTTTAGTGCTAATTAATTAGTCGTAATTAGTTTAGTACTCATCGTTCTGACATATCAAGTTAGTGGAAATAAAATCTTGGTATTTTGTAGTGGTAATTAATCAGCGTAATTAGTTAGTTTAGAGATAGTTAATTAGTAAGTAATTAGTTAGTTCAAGAGTAATGAATTAGTTTAGTGCTAATTAATTAGTCGTAATTATTTAGTGGTTGTTGTGGGTTTAGGTATTTTCGAACATGCAAGACTTGATTGTATTTTGGCGATGGCCTTATGCAGGCGGACACGATGGGTTGGACTGTCGAGATGCCGTACAAGGTGGTCGGGCGGAGGGGCTCCACGCGATGAATATTCACGAGTGCTGGCTGCATCGGAGGAGTTCCTCACGAGCCAGGGCGAAGAAAGTTATGATTGAGGCGATCACTGCACCAATTATGTGTGGGAGCTCGTAAAGGTGGATGGAAGCATAGCATGGAGGCGATACATGGAGATTGTCTCGGCCAGAGGCGGCCATTCACGGAAGCCTATGGTGTACGTCAATTTCGTACATAGGCGTCTGGAAACCACGATGATCTGAGGCACGCACAAGCGGGCAAGCGCGGCGAGAGCTGAAGATGGCGGCCGGGAATGTCTTTGCCTCGGAGGAAGTCCGTGCCTAATTTTGAGCCAAATGAGGCGGAAACATGGTGGTCGGCCGCATCGGCCGCCACAGTATCTGGGGCGAGACTCTCGGGTTGGAGTCAAGCGAGACAAACCCAAGCTCGGATGGTGCAAGCGAGGACGCACACGGCCGTGGTCCTTACGTGGCATCGAGACTTGATGATATCGCGGTGCGTTCGCTCGTACTACCGCAAGAAGAAGGCTCCCTGGGGTTTGAAGCCAACACCCTCTTAGTTGGCGGCGCTTCCGAACAAGGTGGCGTGCAACAAGCTATAGCACGATGCGCTTTGTCCATCGGCCGTGTGTACCGAGTGCACCGTCCAACCAGTCTGCGCAGCGAAGTGCATAGTAGAAGGTGCCACAGCAAGGTCGGGCTCTCAGAGCAAAGATCTTTGGCTCGGTCTTCACGGTCAAGGAGCGATCGACCACACTGCGAGCTCGGCGAGCCTGCGGCGACATCGGGCGTGACTTCGCATATGTTGCAAACCTCATCACGCACCTAGTTGAGGCGGGCGTGTTCCGTCTCCCCAAGTGATGATGTCGGAAGTCGTCAATCGGGTTGGCTATCCATTAGCTTCTGACAGGTTCGACGAGCCAAGCGAGAAAGTCATTGAGACTATGCGGGACATACGAAGAGGCGTACAACCTTGTGCCGAGATTGCTTCACCGATTGCGGATCAAACCCCGCGCGTACATAAACAAATTTGGGCGTGAAGATCTTTGAAAAAGGGCCCAACCACTTCATCTTGGATAGGGTGTTACGGGCTTTCGCCGTGCCATCGGGGCTTCAAGTTCTGCCGTCCGTGCTAGCGATGGATGGCACTTTTCTCACTGGGAAGTACAAGGGCACCATCCTCACGCGGTGGCGGCGATCACGAATGACCAACTTCTCCGGTTGCATTTGCCATTGTCGAGGCGAGAACACATCCGGTGGTGTGGTTCTTGGAGAACGTGAAGAGGGCCGTGGTGGGAGACCGGACCAGCGTCCGCCTAGTCACGCATCCGCAATCTTTGGGTTGTTGGCGGCCATCAACATCATGCGGCGTGGGATGGATCCATCTCACGGTGGAGCGACGTGCAATCCGGTGGTGCATGAGGCATCTTGCATCTAACTTGTTCACGCGGTTCGCGATCGGGAACTCATGAAGGCGTTCAAGGCATTGTGTATGCGAGAACCCGACGGAAGTTTGAGTCTATTTGGAGAGACCTTGAACAGGACTACGAGACATACAAGGGAGTCCACTCGGAGAGGAGCAACCTAGTAGCGCCATAACCTTCTCCCGGTGGATTAACGACCACGCTCTGAATTGGAGAAATGGTCCTCCTCTATGACACAGGCGGTGCGGTGCGGCGTTATGGCGACCAACATGTGCGAGGTCTACAATAGCGTCTGAAAGGTGTGCGCGGCTCCCTATCAACTGCGGTTGTCCGGAGACATGGACTCGCACCGTTAGTTATTTCGTGAATAGAGCCACGCGCAGCAAGCGGCTGATGGGCGAAGGCAAGCGGTGGTCCGAGAACATGCGAGACACATGGATCGAAGATGGAGAAGGCCGAATGCGACATTCGGTGATCGACGACCTCGGTAAATACGAGATCAAGCTTCGGTAAATCGTCAATAGTCATGCTAGGGGAAAGAAAGCAGGCATGCACCACAGGGTGATGTGGCGACATGCACGCAACAAGCCAAAGCTCTTCCACAAACCATGCTCGTGCGTGTACAAGGCATGTGCACAAATCACGGCGCAGATGGCTACACCATACATCTCTCGAGTACTACGACATGCGGCACCTATTCGGTACATGGGCGGAGAGTTTCACTCGTATGGTTTGGAAATGAACTACAAGGATCTTTGGCCCGACATGGTGCCTTTGGGGTCCCAACGAGGACTTGAAGAGAATAGGGAAGGGCGACGGCGGACGCGGCGCTCGGAATGACATGGATGCTAGTCAGCGTGCAAGATTAGCCGCACGGTGAAGTGCGGGATATGCAAGACCCACAGGCACTCAATGAAGGATTGTCCCATGAGACCTAGTTCGTCCTGTCGTCACTCGATGTATCGTAATTTAAAGTTTTTCTGTCTTGCTTGTTATATGCAGCGCAAAATTATACGAGACCCGGCTATGGACTCTTGGCAAACTTCTACAAGAGGATGTTGCGAGCGCAAATCGCTTCTTGCGAGAAGAGGAAACGACTAAAATACCCGGATTTTCAATGAAAGATGCTCCAGTGCCACCACGTTTGCGGTCCGAAGTGTGTGTGGTGAACCGGCAGAGATCATTCATCCACACACCTGCATACCACGGCCGCGGGCGTACTACAGTCGCGGCCACTACATGGTAAGCGTTTCTTTCGCGCATCGATTTTCCTCCCAATGTTTAATTCCTTCAATTTTAACTTCATCCCCGTAATGCGGCCGAGATGCGCCGCCACTTCTTCCGATGGATTGCGGCCCGAGATATGCGACATGGCATTCATCCAGCGAGTACATGCTAAACTACTCGGTGCGGGCGAGAACTTCTCACGGTGGAAACCTTACGTGCGGATGAGGAGGCACCAAGGTCCCGATAAACTCGGCGTAATCCATATCGGCGACAAGGGAAAGGCTCATGCAAGCGTCGATTATGAAGAAATTACATCCTTCTTATGATTTTCACTATACGGTGTACTTACATCATGCAAGCGCAGGACATGGGCGACCCGACACACCACCCGATGTGGACATTCCGTAACAAGGGCAAGAAAAAGGCTCATGAGGTCGAGCCCGCCGCCACAGCGTATCCGGCCGCCGGCGTCATCCGTATCCACGCGTCGATTATGAAGAAATTACATCCTTCTTATGATTTTCACTATCGGTGCACTTACATCATGCAAGCGCAGACATGGGCGACTTCACACACGGCCGGCGTGGGCGGTCCGTGACAAGGGCAAGGAAAGGCTCATGCGGTGAGCCCTGGTCGCCAGGCGTATCCGGTCGTCGAGAGCAATCTACATGGACGGCGTGAGTTATGAACAATTGACATTCTTATTACGTTTTATGCTGTCACGATGTACTTACATCATACAATCGCGAGGTACGGACGACTTGACATACCACCGACGTGGAAATCCGCGATAAGGGAAGGCTCCTTCGGCCGAGACCCACCGACGTCGAGACAAGGCTCCCTTGCTATGGCGCCGCGGAGACAAGTAGCACACATCGTTAAGTAGTTGCTACCCACATGTTATACTGCATCTTCATAATCGCAACAAGCGGTCTCCCGAATTTTAAATTATAGCAAATGAGGTCAAAAAAATGAAATTTTTGTGTTTGACAAAGTGTATTTGATTATGTAATTTTTCTATTATTTTATTTATTAAGAATCTTTTGATATAACGTTGCTTTAAATGCAGATCAATTAATGTACTTCATACAAAGGAGGTCTTAGGAGGCCACGAGAGGTCTCGAAGGTTTAATGTAGTGGAATCATTATACAAAAAGTTTATACGTTTATTGATTAATACGAACAAGACACTCATACGAAATAGCGATAACAAGCATGTAGTACAATGAAAATAGCATAACACGTGAAACTATACGGCTCACTCGTGCGAGCCACTACTCTCTCCTCTGCGGTGCGTCGCGTCTGCGACCTTGTTTTGCGCCGAGCATGACCTGTGGAATCGTCCACCGCTCGGAGAACAGCGTGTCGGTTCGGAGAATGCGGAGACCGTTGAGGCGGAGGTGGACGATGGCGAGGCTGGGCCAGTCCGGTAGGCGTACATGTCGTCTTGATGAGGCGTACACCGGGGACAGGGGACACCAGGAATTCATCCACGGCGGAGGCTAGAAACCACTGGGGCCACTGCGGGGTGCGATGCAAACTCCGGCTTGCGCGGATGAACTCGCACGAGTATACCGTGGGGCTCCGAACCGGAGGAGCTCTACCTGCGTCGCTTAAAACCACAGCGCCATTGTCCTTGCCACGGCGTCGTGTCTTGCTCCTGGTAGGAGTTGGGAGGCCCGTATCGTCGTCATCGGGCGATGTGGTGGCCGTCACCCGAGGGTCAAGGTTGCAAGGCGAGGCGATGTTAGTACAAATGAACACTCACGGATGTAAACTAAGAACCTCGTACCTCCGGATGTGCGGTCAGATGGCCAGAGGCGGCAGTATGTATACCGGTCGGACGGCGAAGTGATTCATCCCGACGGACCTCTGGCGAGAGAGCGGCATGATGTTAGCGGGCGTAAGGCATAATTACAAAACTTGATGTAAATTTGTACATAGCGACTTACGTGCGGCGACTGGCCGCGAGATGACCGACGAACGCTACGGCGCTGCCGGACTCGCTAGGTCGTGGTGACCTAGCGGGTGAGCACGGCCCCCACTTCGTGCCGCGCGCAAGGCGTCGTCCCTCGAGCGACCACGAGTCAAGTTCTTTACTATCTTCTTCATCTCGCCGAGATGTGCTTCAAAACTTTTATATATGCGCAGGGGTTCTATCTCGCTTTGAGTTGGGCCTCGTCCATTGCGCTCGGGGCCACCGCCCGCCCTCAAGCTGTAGTGACATATGTAACGAGTTCATTAACAAAAGATACGAATATCGTCAACAAAGCTGCGAACCGAGGTTGTAAGTGTCGACGGTGTCGTCATGTCTTGAAAGCCGTGGACGGTCGTGCGTGCGGCGGAGGCTCTCTTAGTGCGTCTCAAATGTCACCTCCTCAGGCGCTCGGAGGAGGAATGGTGAGTCTTCGCGCGTTCGTGGCATGTACCACTCCATGTACGCATCGTCGATCGAGGGTCATATGGGCGCGGCTCATGCCATACATCCACGACAACCACGTGAAGCCATGTCTCAATCCATTGGTCTTTGGTGCATTTGCGGTCAAAAATATGCCCACCCGCCTCGATTGCACGCATTTTCGGAAAGATTAATGTTACAAAAGAAGACGTAAATCTTGCAAAAATTACTTGGATGAAATTTGACTCACGGTGTCGGCTCGCTCCGAGGGCCCGGCGTTCGGGGGCACGTGATGCGAAACAAAGCTGTCGCATTCTGCGGCTGCGGCGTAAAGGCTCCACCATATGTGAGAACACCCGTGGCGGTCGTCGTCCACAAAAATCGATCCACGAGGCATGAAACAGACGGCCGTCTTGCGCAACCGCGAGGAGAAAATCAGCATGCCATGGACACGGATGATGTCGCTCTCGTGCAATAACTCGAACTTCGTTGTGGTACAACGAGTAGCACCTCGCCGGTCTTCGTTGGCCCGGCAGCGCGACGGCCGCGATCCCACCGTAAGCCCATGGTGGGCGGCGTCTATGGTCGCCATCCGGGAGAGAGCAGGTGCGCCATTGTCTCAATGGTCGGACGCCCAGGGAAGTGCTCCCAACTCCACGGTGCGGAGCACGTAGCACACGACTAGGTTGCTACGGAGCCGCCGCATGTGGCGTCACACAACCCTCGGTATGTAAGCGCAAAGGGCGGTGATCCCGGTGTAGTCGGCATCGGCTCGGCCCGCGTCGGCCAAAGACTCGGCGGCAGCGCATGAAGGCTGGGTTCAAAAAATCGCCCTTTGTGGTTGGAAGCAGGACCCAACCAAAGAGTCGGAGAAGGTAAGCAGCGAGATGCGTCCTAACGGCGCCCTCAGTGCACCTCGCGGCATTCGCCGCTTCGCCTCGGTAAGCCCGAGGGCGCCACGTGCACCCTCCGGCAGAGGTTGGCCAAACGGCTGCTCGATCGACCTTCGATCCGCTCGGAGGGCCGGAACAAGCGGCACACCGGATCGGAGACCATCAAGAACGAGACATCCTCTAGGGTGATCGTCATCTCACCCCACCAAAATGGAAGGTGTGCGTCTCGGCCTCACCGGTCCACAAGTGCGGACAACGGTGGCGTCTAGGTGAACCCCGTTGGAAGGACACCATCCTCGCAAGGGCAACAAGCCCGTCTCCTGAGGAACGGGGCGTAACGATCATCTAGCGCCCACGCATCCCTCCCGCCCGGCGCCAGGCGAGAGGGCCATCCACGCCGGCCGAAACAATGTGCGATGTGCCTTGTGTGTGTGGCATATAGAACAATAGTCTACTTGTGACATGCTATTACTTTGGAATTGGCTGCCATGTGTATCCAACTACGATTTGTGCGATGGTTGCATAGTGTAGACTGGTCTAAGATTTAAATACGCTTGCGATATGCTTTTTTTAAAATATTGAGAATTATGTTATCTGCTAGGTGTATCCGTGTAAACATTGAGAATTTTACTAGTATCATATGTTCCAAAGAATTTCATTAGATGCCATGTGTATCTAATTGGGATAACATAAGCTAACGTGCGATAGCTATAACCCTCGAGAATGTTATTATAAATCACGTGTATTTGATCAATATTTCATAGCCTAGTGTCTGACAATTGTAAACATATAGAATTCTATTAGCTACCGGATGTATTCGGCCAATATATTATAGTGTTGTATGTGAACTGTAAAGACCAATACGTAAGAATAGCAAACCTAATAAATTCTATTACGTGGCACATATATCTAGCTAGGAACTTATACTTTGGTGTCTAACGTGGCATTTTTAAGGTATTACCCCTTGATTACATGAGGAATAAGTCCATTTGACCCTTGAACCCTTGCGAAGTTTAGATTTCAACCCTTTAATTGTAAAACCAAATGTTTGACCCCCTTAAGTATCAATACTAGGCAAATTACCCTCTGAAACCATTCTACCCCGGTTTTCATCTGACGTGGAGCTCACATAGATGTGGTTTTGATGTATGGGTCTGGTTCTAGGGTGACATGGCAACCACTCAGCCAAATCAGCAAATAAATAAATAAATGGTGGGACCCCACATGTCATGCTCTAACTTTCTTCCACCTCTCATCTAGTTGCCTCTCTCTCTCTCCTAACTCTCTCACTTCTCCGACTCGAACCAAGTGGTGGTGCAGCTCTAGTTGATGCTAGTGAGTTGCGGCTCCAGCGACACAACTCCAGCACAGGTCCTGACTCCCACAAATCCAGTGGCTCGGGCTTCGGTGAGGCGAGATCGAACCGGTGGCAGCATGCACTGGGAGGAAGGGCTTGACGAGGCGAGGCGTCCTTAGTGCGGGTACGCGCGAAGGAGGAAGGGGGTGGCGAGGCGAGGCGTCCTTAGTGCGGCTACGTGTGAACAAGGAAGGGGAAGGAAGAAAGGAGCTAGCTGCAACAGAGGAGGGAAAGCAATGACTATGTTTGATGGCAACGCCGGCGAGTAGCGGCACATGCGAACTTGTCCCGGATCTGGTAAGGCGATGCGATGCGGGTGAGCGGAGGAGGATCTGACAACTGTGCTCGGCTTGGGTTTCGACGAGGGAAGGCGGCGGCGTTGCGCGGGTTCAGATATGGCGGTCGACGTCGCATCTCCGTAAGAGCCTGTTGGACCGAAAAAGGCGACTAGAGGGGGGTGAATAGGAGCACGCTCACTTTTTCACAAATACTGGATTCAACACAATTTCACTCCAGTAGCTATGGAAGCTATGAAGATCAGTATATCGAGACAATGAAGACTAATATTGAATCCAATAAACACCCCTAAGCAATACTACAAAAGATCAAGCATAAGATAACAAATCACAGTGCACTGCCGGTCAGACCGCTAGCTCAAGGGCGGTCGGACCGATTTCGCCGATCTCGATCGGTGGCACGCGCGTATCGACCATGCCCTCCTGAAACGAAACAGATCGGCCAGATGGCGAAGATGAAATTAGATGAAATTTTTGATCTAATAATCCAAACTTGATGAAACTTGGAACATACCTTCTCTATGATATCAGGAACATATTCCAATCGAATATTATGATAAGTCTTGGAAGAATAGCGATCATTTTCGATTTGATTGAAGAAGGGTTCAAAATCGGGTTAAAATGAAAACTTGATCCAAGATATTGCTCGTGGGTGATTGATGATCAAGATGATCCTAGATAGGTTCCCACACGTCACAGCAAGCTAGATCACGTGAAGAATTCAATCAAAAACTCGCGGATCAAAGAAAGACCTAAAATTATCAAATAGATAGAACGCAATGAGACAAAATATTGATCAAACTTTCCTTTGATTGATTGATATGATATGAGCTTACAGCCTCTCCATCAATGGAGAACAATGCTCAATCCAAGAGCACGAAAATCACATCAAACTATCAAGAACCCTAGCATCCACAAAAGCTCTCCCTAAGAAAATTAGAGTTTACAAAAATTACAAAAGAGACGAAGCAAAGGTGTAGCCACCTCCCTCTCCTATTTATAGTGGAGGCTTAGACCTTCTAGAAGTTTGACTCTATTGGGCTCCCGTTAAGGCCCAAAACAAACAGGATACTTACGCACGTATTTTAATACGCCGTCTTTAACACCCCTTGACCCAACTACCTACACCTTGCGCCATCTTGCGCCTTAGATTAGCTAATAGGTCACCCTTGTCCATCTTGCACCTCGCTTGAGTACATTGACCTCACCCGCCATTGTCGGTCGTTCTGGACCTCAGCTCTCCAAGCCTAGTCCCGATCATCCTCGCCGTTGACCGTCGTTGACCACCAAGAATCGCCGCCACGACAGGCGACAACCAAGTGAAATCGGCCGATCGCCCCAAGGGCGGTCGATCGCTGACTCCTCCCACCTCGCCGTCGACCGATCACTATTGGCCGGTCGGACCACTTTGTAATGACTTGGCCAATTTTCAACCTCTGAAAACCGAAACCTACTGGAAATTTCAAACCAATAGAACTTTTGACTGGAGACTCCAAAAATTATGGTACCAAGTGCAACAGAATCCCCTCTCTTTCCTACACCCTCGGATGAGGACATCCCATGCATATACACACCTACACAAATAACATCTACGCATACACAGGATGATTCTATTTCGGCTGAACTAAAGGAGAATGTATACGACGGTCCAATTACTCGCAGCCGCGTGAAACAAATCCAATCACAGGTTAAAGCTAACTTAAGTCTAATTTTGGACTTAAATGATTTAGTAGTGCTACCCATGTGTTCTTCTTTGGTGTTACTTAGGTACATGGGCAAGGAGCCAGAGAACTTCAGCGAATAAAAGAAGAGTTGCTACATGTGCAAAGAGAGGCTGCACCACTTGTTCTCACGCATGCATGCACAATCAGGCCAAAGGAGTGGACGGTTGGGGAAATCTGCATGCATGCAAAATAGCAATGAATGTGTGCGGTTGGAGCTAGGGACAGCTGCATGCGTGCGGCTTGGCTGCATGCATCCCTTTTATTTTCGCTTGTTTTGGGAGATGGAGAGTCTGCATGCCTTCCTTTTCTTTTATTGTATTTTGTTTATTTTGGGAGAGGAGGAGACATGCTTTATATATAGAGGTTGCGCCCAGGGAGCAAGGGGACTTTTTTTTTGGGAGATTAATTTACTCAGAACAATGAGAGAGTTCTTGTTTACCCAGTTCTTGTGATTCCCCACGAATTGCACCTAGCTTGTGCCTCTACGCCATCGAGCGTAGCTGTGTGAGTTAGTATTCAGGTTTGTGGACTAACGATTGTCTCGAAAAGCAGGCTATGGTTGGCTTCCTCATCGTTGGGTTACAAATTTCCCCAAAGTACCGTTCTTGATCCTACGACGTGACATCGGGCAAGTCGGTGCATTGGTTCTCACGGGCCAGTGCTCATCACCCTCTATTTTTGGCCCAGCTCAAATCATCACTTTAGAATCGGCCGGTCGATCGCCCCAGGCGGTCGCCAGATCGGTCAGAATCGGTCAGACCGGCCACCCTAGCCAGGCCGGACGGTTATAGCTCGACAAAGATGCCAACTTTGCCGAAAACATATGAAACGATAAACCGTAAACTCCATTGCCAATTGTCACATCATCCTAAGATCTGGAGCATATCCCCATGATATCCACAGAGCCCCTTGCTGGCGGAGAGGGGAAGGCGACACAGACGAGAAGAGGCATAGAAGGGGGAGGCGGCACGAGGAGGTGGAGATCTCGAGCAGAAAAGGGGCAAGAGAAAAAGATAGATAAGAGGAAGGGAGGAGAAAGGAGTTGGGTGTTGATGTGAACATAGATGTGGACGCCAAATCAACTACAAATATCCATGTAGACATCACATAAGCTAAAACCGGGTCCGAATGGCCTGAAGGGGGTAATTTGTACAGTATTGACACTTGAAGGGGGTCAAACATCTGGTTTTGAAGTTGAAGGTTGAAATCCAGACTTTCCCAATAGTTCAGGGGTCCAATTGACTTATTCCATTATATTAAGCAAACCAATAGTACATGTGCCATGGAGTTACAAAAAGAGCCCTTCAAACAAAAGAAAATTACAGATGAAATTGTAAAGGTTCCAGAACACACTAGGCAAAAGCAATAGGAGAAATTCTTCCATGTGTCTCCCCTTGTGTCCATCCTTGATGCGGCGAGCAATTCCATTAACCAAGAGGCGACAGAAAGATCATCAACGATCAGGGGTGAATCCACAGGGAGGCTTCATTAGGCTCGAGCTTAACCCCCCTGTGTCGGTAATCGCCTACCACCCGACGGCGGTGGTCGGCCAGGCGGCCATGGCCATGGAGGATGGCGAGCTCCACTTTGCCTTAGGGAGGAAGAGAAGATGTACTTTTTCTTAGCAATCAACCCACAAATACCAGCCCACAAGACCTAACTTGCAACTAAGCCTCACATCCAACCCACCCAACCAGATCCAATCGTCCGAGAAAGAGAAGGATTGAGGAGGAAGCGCACCTAAAATCTTGAGGAACGACTGAGCTAGATAAGAGAAACCCTAGGTCCCTAACAGCGACCGACGGGTGACAGCAGGCCGGCGACCGCATAGGGAAAACAGGGCGGTGCGCGAGGGGGCATGTCTTGGCGGCCATGCGGGGGAGCTCGAACCTTGGGCGACGGGCGATGGCGCGACAAGTCGGGAAGGCCGGGGTGACAGGGCTCGAAGGTATAGGGGGAGGACCGGACGGAGGAGGCCAAGAGAGGAGGGATTGTCGACTGAGCTGCTGTGGCTGCGCGCCCTACGCTGCCGTGCTACTGCAGCCAAGACCCAGTAGGCCAAGGGCGGGGATCCGAGGAGGTCAGCCCAGGAGGGAAT
The DNA here is from genome assembly GCA_036346395.1 of Hsuehochloa calcarea. Lineage (NCBI taxonomy): Eukaryota > Viridiplantae > Streptophyta > Magnoliopsida > Poales > Poaceae > Hsuehochloa > Hsuehochloa calcarea. The sequence continues at coordinate 60,334,444 of CM070594.1, read as the reverse complement.
CTGCGGCAACGACAGGTAGAAGTTTAGAAATTTTGGTATTTAATATTTTTGTCTAATTAATTATCCGGATTCTTTACCGTTTACTCTTGTTAATGACTTGATGTTGCATGGTATAGACAATATCACAGTAATTAGTAATCTAGACTATCTAGTTGTATTTTTTGTAGTAATGAACTTTACAATTTGTTCACAGATTTGTAATAATGGATAAATGAGCTTTGCGTAACTATTCCACGAGCAATTCAAGTAGTACTCCTCAAGCGAGGTACTTTCATTGTATTTCTATTTTTTTGCTTCTCTTCTATTCATATATGAATTTGAATTGTACAATAGTACAAATTTAGTTATTCGAGCCCACCCACTATTTTTATCCACACTTTGCCACCGGCAAAAATGAGGCTTGTTGAGAAACGCCAAGGATAAATGTTGAAGACGACACAACCTTGTCGGTGGTAACAAGTCGGATGCGTTCCTCGGAAGGAGCCATCGTACAACCACTTGAAGGCTGTGTCAGGGGCGTCGTTGTAGCACAGCCATCGGGCAACCGCCAATGCCGAGGGTGTTTGTCCCTACACTCATCGGAGCTAAAAGGTTGGAGACTACTATGGCAATCACGACGGATAAAAAGAAGCACTTGAATGGCTAAGGCCATGTTTGAAAAGGGCGGGATCCACCGGGCAAGGGCGGGATTGGGGTTGAATCCACGGGATCATCCCGGCGGGGGATTTTTTTTCCCAGCCCATTCCGTTTCGCTGCTTGGCTCACTCCCGGGATCGACTTCTTCTCCCCCGTTGCAACCCAATCCACGAGGGTAAATAGACTCATCCCCATCGCTGTGCTCGCGACTCCGCGAGATGCGAGCCGTAGCTCCCTCCGAACGGCGCCGCCTCCCCCTTTGTCCCCCTTGACTCCGCTTACGCGTAGCCCGTCGCCGTCGCTGCCTCTTCCTCCTCCTCCAGTTAGCCTCCTCCTCTTCCTCCTCCTCCTACAATTTCTTTGGTTTGTCGCAGATCCGGTTAGCTCTACCAGTTTCTCGCAAATCCAACTGGGAGAGAGAGGAGAGCCGAAGGCGTAGGCGCTTGAGGACGGCAAGGTCCGGAGTACCGGAGGAGAACTCCCAGAACTTGGCCAAGATCCGGAGCTGCCTCCAAGACGGCAAGGTCCGCCAGAAGCTCGGAGACAAGAAGGAGACGTTGAGCCAGTTCGTCAACACCAACCTCTCCCCGATCCAGGTGAAATGCCCCCTTTGCTCTTCTCGTTCTAAATATCTCTATGGCTTGTTAAATTGCTCCTAGAAGAGGTTTAATCCTTGCTGAATTTCGTGTGTTTTGTGGAGGAATTGGAGCCTATTTTTCCATTTGATGTTCTTTTCTTAGATTCACAAAGAAAAAAAAGATGATGGCCTGGTCTATCTATCAGTGTTAGTACGTGTGGAGTTGATACGGTTTGTGATTTTTTTCCCTTAGGACCGGTAGTAGAATCGTTAGATTCCATTTCTACAAGGTGCACATGTGACTTCTCATGGTATCCAGAGCTTCTTGCAGTGATGAAAGGAAAATAATGAAGCCTTAAAATGTGAGGAGATAATTTGTACCATCAATCCCATATTGCTAATTGAACTATCGACAGTTGAGTAGCTGACAATATCTATATTATGGTGCTTGATTCTTTCTTGTTGTTATAGTAAATCTGTAGTCTGCAATGAAATTGTGGTAGAAGGGAGTTACACGAACTTATAATTGTGAGTTTGTGACTACCAATAGGTCTTAGTACTAGTGTAGTACAGATTCCTTTTCTCTGCAAATGATGTTTAATTAAGCATATAACACTAGATGTGCTATAATAATGCCTAGCTCTAGATCTGAAGGGTTGGTAGCTTCTCAGCTTCCCGTCTAAGCTCAATATGCTGTTGTTCGATCTTTTTGTCTGGAATGTATTGTCTCATGGAAATAGCTAGTTGTATTTTTCTACTTATTCTTTCTTTCTTTTGGCAGCAGTTATGCACCTTTGCTTATATGAGTATGACACTTCTTTTTTCTGATCAATTCTTCTACTTGTATTGCATTCACGGATAGTACTTTTGTGGTAAGTTTTTTTTGTGCCAATTCTTCTAATTTTGGCAAACCTTTCAGAATTGATCTGGTTAGTATTTGGCTAATTCCTTATTTGGTTAGTATTATCTACTATTATTTTTCATGCTTGGTGGAAAAATGATGATTATTTGCCACAAGATCCTCTTGATGCTTGGCATAGGTTTCTTTTTCTATGCATACAAGTTGTCCACATCAACACTGCTAGCATTCAAACATATGTCAGATAGGTGAAAAGCATGTCAAATGAGGTATTTCTGTATAGAGAAAGGAATACTATAGCATGCATGTATGCACTCAGAATTGTGCTGCCAAAAACTTGTCTGCCTCTGCCTCTCTTGTGTTCTGTTCTGTGCCTAGCACTGATCTATTTGATAAATACAATGTTCTTAATATAAATATATTTCCTCTATTTTTTACCAGGTTATTTGCCATCGTAGTTGTATTTCTCCCCGCATTGCTATTTCAAATGATTAGTGGCCAAATGGGTTCGAGAAGGGTGCTTCGAACTAAAATAAGGAGGGAAGAGGGTGACGACATGATGTTTGTTGTTTTGCCTGCTTTACATTTATTGTCTGCTAGTACACAAAGAAAGAACAAGTATAAATATCATATTATGGAAAACTGCTGCAGCTGCTGGAATCTTCACTTGGTTCTTTATATGATGGAATGTGCCTACTTTGAGAATGGGGAAGGGTTTCTTTAGAACTCCTAAAGCCATTTCTATGTGATTTCGCAAGCTTGCGTGATGATGATTAAATAACTCCTTGTAGTCTCTTGGTCCACGGTGACCACGTCCAAACTCCTTCAGGTGATATCGAACACCACAATAGAAAGACCTTGGTTTTTTTTCACTTTGTGTACTAGCAGACAATAAATTTAAAGTAGGCAAAACAACAAACATGATGTCGTCATCCTCTTCCCTCCTTTTAGTTCGAAGCACCCTTCTCAAACCCATTTGGACACTAATCAATTGAAATAGCATGGGGGAGAAATACAACTACGATGGTAAATAACTTGGTCAAAAAATAGAGGAAATATATTTATCTTAAGAACATTGTATTTATCAATAGATCAGTGCTAGTCACAGAACAGAGCACAACAAAGGCAGAGGCAGACAATTTTTTGGCAGCACAATTCTGAGTGCATACATGCATGCTATAGTATTCCTTTCTCTATACAGAAATACCTCATTTGACATGCTTTTCACCTGTCTTACATAGGTTTGAATGCTGGCAGTGTTGATGTGGACAACTTGTATGCACAGAAAAAGAAACATATGCCAAGCATTAAGAGGATTTTGTGGCAAAGTGTAACATCCCAACTTTTGGTCTTTGAAAATTTTCTAATTAGTTGCCAGCTGGAAATCTCACCATTTGCATTTTATTTGAATTTAAATTTAAAAGCTTATTATAGACTTTCATGACAAAATGATTTAATGTGCTTAATCCCGATATCAACAATGGCCAAACTTATTTTATTTGGATTCTATATGCTTGGATATATTTTCTAGTATTTTTCCAATATCATTTGCTATTTTCTATTTGCCAATTGTATTTTCTGGATTTTCTAAAAAGAAAAATCAAGTTTAAACCTTCGGAATAGTGTTGGGCTTCGGCCCAACACTATTCCCGCGCGCCAGCCCATCTCCTCGCTCGCCCGCGCCCTCGTCCCTTGGATGCGCGACGCGTGCCTCTCGTTTCGATCGGAAGCTTGTGCTCAACCCCGCCTTCCTCCGTTGGATGATCGCCGCGTGGCCTCGCCACGACCTCGCTTCGCTTCGCTCGCCGCGCCTCATGCCCGCCAGTGGGACCGCCACCGAGTCGTTGTCTCCGCGACCCTTCTTCCTCCTCGCGCTCGCGCCTTCGCCGCCATTGCCGCTGCTCAAAGCTTCGTCCGATAAAATCGCAACGATCGCTGATTCTTCGCGCCGACCCCACCAATTTGTAGCCGTATCTATCCCGTACTCATCCCTAACCAAATCGGCTATCGAATCCCTCCCAATCTCCCCGAATCTCAGAAATTCCAATCGCGGCCGTTTCGCACTCGAATTGGGGGTATCCAATTCCGGCGTCCCCCGGTCCTATAAATACCCCCCTAGGATCGTCTAGTCCTCCGCAACCCAGAGCCGCCACCCTCGTCGCCCCGATCGCTCTAGCGCCGCCGCATTTCAAGTTCTAGGGTTTTCGGCCGAGCTTCTTCTCTGGTGAATTGCACCGTCGTAGTTGTCACCCTTGCCCCACCGACTGCACTATCGTGTTCAGCAAGGTCCCAACTACCTCGTGCGCCCCTCCTCGTCGCCAGAGCACCGCCGGAGCATACTTCCGACAAAACCCGAAGCACCACCGCCGCTTCTTCCTCGCCGCCAGTTGCCGTCGTCATCGCCAACCGCTGGTAAGGGCACCAGCAGGTGTGCAATAACCTGGGGAAGTTTCTGGCACCCTCTGCCACCAGAGACTCGCCGCTGATCGCCGTTGCCCTTGGTTTCCAAGCGCCGCCGCCGCCGTCGTCGTCCAGCTCAGCGCCAGCATCAGCCTCGGTGCTGGCGTGGCAGCTGCGTGGCGCCAAATCAGCGCCAGCACACGCGTGCGTGGCCCAGTCCACCGCGTCAACTCTCCCGAGGCTCGGTGCATTCAGTCCACCGTGAGCCAGAGACTGACATGTGGGGCCCACATGTTGGATTTCTTTTAAATCTATTTCTTTTTTCGGAAATTTTCGGCTGACACAAGCATTGCGCAATAATCCGATTTTCCTTTATAAAAATAAACCAGGAAATTCATTTAAATCCAAAGTATGGTTTTATTTGTATTCCAATCTTCCTAAGCCCATATCTTTTGCATCCGACCTCCGATTGAGCCCATTCAAATTTATAAATTCATATAAAATCAAGCTCTATTTAATGGTGAATTTTATTTGATTTTTGGAGTTTGTTTTGCCTATGTTATTTATTTATTTTTATTTCTTTTGTCTCGTTTGCGAGTAGACGTCGATACTTCGGGAAAGTTTGGAGAAGAAGGAGCACCTCAAGATCAAGACCAGCACCTAGAACTATTCCAAGGCAAGTTATACCTTTGATCATATTGAACCCAGTTTTTAAAATACTTTGTTTCAATGTATTGCATTCTATTTCAAGTATTTATTTAAATGCTTTTGGGATAGTTATTAATCCAATCTGTTATATCCACCTTGTCTATTGTATGCCATGATCTTTTGTCACCCTAGGTTGGTTCATTATTAATTGGTATTATCGTAGCACCAACGTGGGTTGGTTAGATACGAGTAAATTGCTTAGCCATGCCATGAGTCATCATTTCATGTGAAGTGCAATTATAAACCTGACTAAATGATTATGGAACTGTGTGATAAAAATGTATGCGCTGTGTGCTATTACTCGTTGATGGCATGTGTTGCACTTAATCGACAGGGTGGGAAAAGATTTAAATCGAGGCAAGTGGTGGATCTGTGTGAATGGTGGAGCTGTGTGCTTTATAAACTTTATGATTTGGGTTAAAACTGAAAGTCTTACCTTGGTCATATAAGGAATTAACTTTGTGCGCCATTGAACTGGGTCTTACTGTACGACCACATACCTAGTATGGGCTGGGCCTAACTTAGTAAGTTATGGAGTCTTGACATTGACAACTCAGGTTGTATTTAAGCTGTGTGATAGGCTGGAGGTGTGATATATCACATCGCGGGACGGTTCACTGCATCCCTGTCCAACGATGTGTGTCGTAACCAAACGATGTGTGTATCGGTTGGCCGGCAGGAAAGCACATCGGGAGTGTCATTGTTTGAGATGAAGTTTCTGAAAGGTTTGTTATGATCAACTCTGATCCGGTTGATTACACCGTGTGGGTAAAGTGTACAACCTCTGCAGAGTGTTAATCAATCTATTCGAATAGTCGCGTCCTCGGACGTGGACATGCTTGGGGATTTCACACGAGAGGTAGATTTTCATAAAGACATTTGGGAAGGGTCAGCTGTGTGAGGTAATTTATGCAGCTGTGTGAATAACTTAATTAGACTGTGTGTTCTTTGTGAAATCAAATGTTAAATTAATATTCTTTATTTGTTGTCAATTACGTTTCAATCTATTATCTGTATTCAATTGCAAATGTTGCATTTCTGCAAATTAACCACAGAAGTCATTCCTTTGGAATAAGCCATCATGTATAATTGCATTCTGTGGTATGACTTGCGAGTATGGTGTGTACTCACTCTTGCTAAACAATTCAACAGAAGTGGAGGAGTCGTCACTAGCTTTTGAAGAGGAATTCTACGAAAGTTGATCGTTAGGGTCTTGATCCCAGTCAGTTGCCTGTGGTAAATTGATAGGAGCCCGCTGGAGTTTACTTTGTTTCCGCTGCAGTTATTTCATTATTGTCAGCCTTGCATGGCTTAATAATTGTAAAACTCGACCTTAAGGTCACAACAGTTATTTGTTATTCAAATTACTCGCTTATTTAATATTTCGTTGTATGGAGTTGATATTTCATCGATGTTGATACGGTGTGCACTAGCGTGATCCTGGACTAGTGCAGAATACACAGGGGGTCCAGATTTGCATATTTGGGTCCTGACACAAAGAATCATCATTTTTCCACCAAGCGTAAAAAGTAATAGTAGATAATACTAACCAAATAACGAATTAGCCAAATACTAACCAGATCAATTCTGAAAGGTTTGCCAAAGTTAGGAGAATTAGCACAAAAAAAACTTACCACAAAAGTACTATCCATGAACGACAATACAAGTAGAAGAACTGCATCAGAAAAAAGAAGTGGCATACTCATATCAGCAAAGGTGCATAACTACTGCCAAAAGAAAGAAAGAACAAGTAGAAAAATACAAGTAGCTATTTCCATGAGACAATACATTCCAGACAAAAAGACCGAACAACAGCATATTGAGCTTAGATGGGAAGCTGAGAAGCTACCAACCCTTCAGATCTAGAGCTAGTCATTATTATAGCACATCTAGCATTATATACTTAATTAAACATCATTTGAAGAGAAAATGAATCTGTACTACACTAGTACTAAGACCTACTGGTAGTCACAAACTCACAATTATAAGTTCGGGTAACTCCCTTCTGCCACAATTTCATTGCAGACTACAGATTTACTGCAACAGCAAGAAAGAATCAAGCATCATAATATAGATATTGCCAGCTACTCAACTGTCGATAGTTCAATTAGCAATATGGGATTGATGGTTCAGATTATCTCCACACGTTTAAAGGCTTCATTATTGTAACATCCCAACTTTTGAGCCTTTTAAAATCCTTTATTTATTTGCTAGTTGAAAATCTCATCATCTACATTTTATTTGAACTTATATTAAAAGCTTAATATAGATTTTAAGGATAAAATAATTTAATATGATTAATCCCAATATCAACAATTGGCAAAACTATTTTATTTAGATTCTATATGCTTGGATATATTTTATAGAATTTTCTAGAATTTTTCTAGGATCATTTGCTATTTTCTATTTTCTATTTGCATTTTTTGGATTTATTAAAAATAAAAATCTATTTAAATCCCTCGGAACAGTGCTGGGCCGAAGCCCAACACTATTCCCACGCGCCAGCCCATCTCCCGCTCGCTCGCGCCCTCGTCCGTTGGATGTGCGACGCGTGCCCCTCATTTTGATCGGACGCTCGCGCTCAACCCCTCCCTCGTCCGTTGGATGTTCGCCGCGTGGCCTCGCCCGCTGCCGCTGCCAGGTGGGACCATCACCGAGTCGTCGTCTCCGCGGAGTCTTCTTCCTCGCGCTCACGACTTCGCCCGCCATTGCCGAAGCTTGAAGCTTCATCCGACAAAACCGATTCGGTTGCTGATTCTTCGCGCCGACCCCACCAAATCGTATATCTATTTATTCCTTATCTTTTCCAAACCGAATCAAACCCTGAATCCCTCTCAATCTCCGAGAATCAATGATTTCAGAACCCCGGCCGTTTCGAACTCGAATTGGGGGTTTCCAATTCCGGCATCCCTCGGGCCTATAAATACCCCCCTTAGTATCGCCCAGGCCGCCGCAACCCAGAGCCGCCACCCTCGTCTCCCCGATCGCTCTAGCGCCGCCACAATCCAAGATTTAGAGTTTTCGGCCGAGCTTCTTCTCCGGTGAATTGCGCCGCCGTCGTTGTCGCCCTTGCTCCACCGACTGCACCACCGTGATCAGTAAGTCCCAGGCCACCTCGTGCACCCCTCCTCGTCGCCGGAGCATCGCCGAAGCACCCTTCCGATAAAACCCAAAGCCCCACCGCCGCTTCTTCCTCCTCACGGCCGCCACCGCTGCGTTGCCACCACGTAAGGGCACCCCGAGCGCGCAATAGCACGGGGAACAATCTGGTACCCTTCGTCGCCGATGACTCGCCGCCAAGCGCCACCGCCGCCGTCGTCGTCGGCTCGGCCACATCGATCTCGATCTTTGGTGTGGCGGCCAGCGTGGCGCCAAATCAGCCAAAGACACGCGCAAGACGTGGTTCACCATCAGCGCCAGATGTGACTTGACTCGGTGAACCCAGTTCACCGTGAGCCCAGTCACTAACATGTGGGGCCCACCTGTCAGTACGGCTTTTTATTTATTTTCTTTTCCCGGCTGACGCAAGCATTGCGCAATAATCTGATTTTCCTTTATAAAAATAATTCAGGAAATCAAAATAAAATCCAAATTAGGGTTTTAATTATTTTCCAATCTTTCAAAGCACATATCTTTTGCATCCGACCTCCGATTGAGCCCATTCAAATTTGTAAATTCATATAAAATCAAGATCTATTTAATGGTAAATTTTAGTTGATTTTTGGAGTTGGTTTTACCTCGGTTATTTTTTTGTTTCTTTTGTCTCGTTTGCGAGTAGACGTCGATACTTCGGGAAGTTTTGCAGAAGAAGGAGCACCTCAAGACCAAGACCAATATCTAGATCTATTCCAATGCAAGTTATACCTTTGATCATATTGAACCCAGTTTTCAAAATACTTTGTTTCAATGTATTGCATTCTAATTCAAGTATTTATTTAAATGCTTTTGGGGATAGTTATTAATCCAAATTGTTATATCCACCTTGTCTTTTGTATGCCATTATCTTTGTCACCCTAGGTTGGTTTATTACTAGTTGGTATTATCATAGCACCAACGTGGGTGGGTTAGATACGAGTAGATTGCTTAGTCATGCCACGAGTCATCATTTCATGTGAGTCGCAATTATGAACTTGATTAATGGAATATGGAACTGTGTGATAAAACTATGTGATGTGTGCTATTACTCGTTGATGGCATGTATTGCACTTAATCAACATGGTGGGAAAAGATTTAGACTGAGGCAAGTGGTGGATCTGTGTGATTGGTGGAGCTGTGTGCTATAAACTTTGTGATTTGGGTTAAAACTGGAAGTCTTGCCTTAGTCAATTAAGGACTTAACTTTGTGCGTCATTGAATTGGGCCTTACTGTACGACCACATGCCTAGTATGGGCTGGGCCTAAATTAGTAAGTTATGGAGTCTTGACATTGACAACTCAGGTTGTATTTAAGCTGTGTGATGGGCTGGAGGTGTGATATGTCACATCGCGGGACGGTTCGCTGCATCCCTGTTCAACGATGTGTGTCATAACCAAACGCTGTGTGTATCGGTTGGCCGGCAGGAAAGCACATCGGGAGTGTCATTGCTTGAGATGAAGTTTCTGAAAGGTTTTGTTGTGATCAACTCTGATCTGGTTGGTTACATCTTGTGGGTAAAGTGTACAAACTCTGCAGAGTGTTAAAACAATCTATTCGAATAGCCGCGTCCTCGGTCGTGGACATGCTCGGGAATTTCACACGAGGGGTAGATTTTTATGAAACAAATGGGAAGGGTCAGCTGTGTGAAGTAACTTGTGCAGCTGTGTGAATAACTGGATTAGACTGTGTGTCCTTTGTGAAATCAAATGTTAAATTAATAGCCTTTATTTGTTTTCAATTACGTTTCAATCTATTATCTGTATTCAATTGCAAATGTTGCATTTCTGCAAAATAACCACAGAAGTCATTCCTTTGGAATAAGCCATCATGTATAAATGCATTCTGTGGTATGACTTGCGAGTACGGTGTGTACTCACTCTTGCTAAACAAATCAAAAGAAGTGGAGGAGTCGTCGCCTACTTTTGAAGAAGAGTTCTACGAAGGTTGATCGTTAGGGTCTTGATCCCAGTCAGTTGCCTGTGGTAAATTGATGGGAGCCCACTGGAGTTTACTTCGATTCTGCTGCAGTTTATTCTTTATTGTCAGCCTTGCATGGCTTAATAAATGCAAAACTCGACCGTAAGGTCCCAACAGTTATTTGTTATTCAAAGTACTCGTTTATTCTTATATTCGTTGTATGGATGTGATATTTCATCGATGTTGATACTGTGTGCACTAGCATGATCCTGGACTAGTGCAGAATACACAGAGGGTCCAGATTTGCATATTTGAGTCCCGACAATTATTTTCCTTTCATCACTGCAAGAAGCTCTGGAAACCATGAGAAGTCACATGTGCACCTTGTGGAAATGGAATCTAACGATTCTTCTACTGGTCCTAAGAAAAAAATCACGAACCGTATCAACTCCACACACACTAACACTGATAGATAGACCTGCCCATCATCTTTTTTTTTTTGGAATCTAACAAAATAACATCGAACAGAAAAATAGGCTCCAATTCCTCCATAAAACACATGAAATCCAACAAGGATTAAACCTCTTCTAGGAGCAATTTAACAAGCCATAGAGATATTTAGAACAAGAAGAGCAAAGGGGGCATTTCACCTGGATCGGGGAGAGGTTGGTGTTGATGAACTGGCTCAGCGTCTCCTTCTTGTCCCCGAGCTTCTGGCAGACCTTGCCGTCCTGGAGGCAGCTCTGGATCTTGGCCCAGTTCTGGGAGTTCTCCTCCAGTACTCCGGACCTTGTCGTCCTCAAGCCCCTACGGCTCAGGTTCTCCTCTCTCCCCCCAGTTGGATCTGCGAGAAACTGGTAGAGCTAACTGGATATGCGACAAACCCTAGAAATCATAGGTGGAGGAGGAGGAGGAGGAGACTAACTGGAGGAGGAAGAGGCCGCGGCGGCGGCGGGCTACGCATAACCGGGGTCAAGGGGAGGCGGCGCCATTCGGAGGGAGCTGCGGCTCGCATCACGCGGAGTCGCGAGCGCAGTGACAGGGATGAAACCACGCGACAGAGATGAGTCTCTTTACCCCCATGGATTGGGCTGGAACGGGGGAGAAGAAGTCGATCCCGAGAGTGAGCCAAACAACGAAACGGAATGGGATGGGAAAAAATCCCCCGCCGGGATGATCCCAGTGGATTCAACCCCAATCCCGCCCTTTCCCGGTGGATCCCGCCCTTTCCAAACATGGCCTTAGGGTGGAGGATGGAACCTTGGAACTCGTCGTCGAGGGGAAAGTCCCCCTACTCACTTAGGGCTTGTTTGGCAACTTGGGGATAATATCCCACGTGGAAGACAATCCAAGGTGGGATTGGGTTGATTCCACTCTCGTCACCCAATCCACGTGGGGAACAAATCCAAACCGAACAAAATCCGTACTTTGTTAGGTAATCTCATATTCAATTGGATTTGCAGAGGTAAAAAAAATAAAAAATCTAACGAAGTTAGCGAATTCAGGGGAAAATAAGAGAAGTTTTCCTAACAATTCACCAAATCGAGGGGGAGGGGGATCTGAAAATTTGAAGGGAAAAAATGTAGCGTCCCGCTTTTTCAGAGATTTCCAAAATTTTAAAAGAGAACCATTTGCTTCTATTTGCCAAAAGCTTAATTTGGAATTTCAGAATCAATTGTGGTTTAATATGAATTAATCAAACTTCAATTAAATTAAAGTTGGTTTAATGGTGTTTTCTGGTATTTAAAATCAAAAGTATTATTTTAAGTGTTTTCTTGGATTTATTGGACTTTAGAAATTAGTTTTCATTTTACCCGAAATTAAAAATTATTTTATTTGCAAAAGAAAAATAAAAATTAAAGTTAAAAGTATTTTTATTAAGTCCAGAATAATTCAAGGAATTTCTGTGAATCTTTCTAGAATTTTTGGACTCTATTTGCTATTTTCTAAAAAGCCTTTTCAATTGTTTGTATTTCTGAAAATCGAAAATCCCGGAAAATCCCCTTCGCTGTGCGTGGGCCGAATTCCTTCGGCCCACTCCTGTTCCTCCGGCCCGGTTCGCCTCCCGCGTGCCTTCGCTCCTGGCCGTTGGATCTCCATCCGGCCGTCCTCCTTCGCCGCGATGCGTCCCCGCGCTCGGTCGCTCTCGACCGTCCGATTCCCATCCCGCGGCTCCCGATCGGCCGCGTCTCTCCCTCTCGCTCAGCCGTCCGATCTCCCTTCCCCGCTCATCTCGCGTCTCCCGCGCGCCCTCGCTCCCCACCGTCCGATCAAAATCGGACGGCGCATCTTCGCCCCGCCCCCGCTCCTGTTCTTCTTCCTCCCCTTTGTTTTCTTCTCCGCGCCTCTCTCTCTCTCTTGCGCCCGTGAACTCGCCGCCGCGAATCTCGCCGCCACCTCGGTCCCTCCGCCGCCCGAGCCCTCCTCCGCGTCAACGCCTCGGTTGCCGCTTCCCTTTTTCCTCTGCCCGAAGCTCAGCACGCTGCCCGAGCCGCACTCTCCCTCTCCCTCTCGCCCGTGATCCCCTCCGGCGCCGCGCCCCTCCCGTACTCCTCCTCCTCTTTAAAAGCGCGCACCGGCCTCCTCTCTCGCTCCGCTCCCCATTTCTCTCTTCTTCCTCCCGCTCCCGTCGCCGTTTCTTCTCCCCGGCCGCCCCTCCGTTCACCGCCATTTCCTTCGGCCGAGCTGCCGTCGTCGCCATTTGTGCCGCATCCGGCCCTCCTCTGACGCCGGCGACCTCTCCGTCCCCTTCGCCCAGCCGCCGCCGTCCCGTCGCGCCTCCCGCCACCGAAGCTTCCCTTCTCCTCGGCTCGGTCGCCTTGCCTGCCACCCTCCTCGGTTCTCTCTCTCTCTCTCTCTCTCTCTCTCTCCCGAGCCGATGTGGCCGCACGCGTGGCGCCACGTCAGCGCCACGTAGGCGGACTTGCTCACGTGGTAGCCCATTTGGCGTCACGTGGCCGCTGACGTCAAATCCCGGTTTTTCAATAGAAAAATAATTCCGGAAATTCCGAAAATCCAGAAAACCCTAATTCTATCATTTCATGTGATTTTCAACTTCTTTCGGCCATAACTTTCTCATCCGAACTCCGATTTGGGTGATCCAAATTTCTAAATTCATATAAATTCAGCCCCTTTCATTTGGTACTGGTTTTGTAATTTTTGGAGTTCATTTGGTGCTATTTTATTTATTTGTTGCTATTCTCGCACGTGTAGATTCCGGCGTTTCGGAAGATTTCTTCGACCCGACGACCGAAGACCCGCTCCTCGTCAACGAAGGCAAGTCGTAGGCCTTTGACCATGTTGAACCCATTTTACAAATGTATATTGTTTTAAATTATCATGCATGGCTAGTTTTATTAAAAATAGTTTTGGGAGTAGATAATTACCAAATTACCATTATGCCTCCTTGATGAATTGAAAATGAAATGTCTCCTTGATTGACATATATCCTTGGACACCTTAGGTTGGTTATTACTAGTTGGACATGATTGTATACCAACTTGGGAGCGTAGTATTGCTTAGTCTTGCTTTAGTTACCCGCGAGACTTTCGATCACATGTTCAATGAATAATGAAATTTGACTAATGGAACTATGGAATTGTGGTGTGATGCCACTGTAATTAAAATGTGTTGAGCCATGGCAGGGATTGCCATTTGGTCGGGAATGAACAAAAATGATTTATGCTCGGGCTTGTGGTAGGGAGTTAAGGTGGGTGTGTGATGCACATTGGGATGTGGAAGGTCTTGTCTGAGCAGCCAACTAAGGACTTAACTTTGCAAGTCATTGATCTGGGCCACCTCGTGCAACCACAAGTCCGGTATGGGACGGACCTGGCCAACTAATTAGGGAAGTTTTGAGTCGATTCTGTTGTGGCTGATTATTGGCGCAAGAGGGGGCCGTGAGGGCGAAACCTTAGCGGGCAGAACCGAGGCAAAATGGAACTTTGTAAAGGCCTTGTGATAATCACTTAGTCGCACACCTCGGAAGTGTGTGAGCGAGACGATCTGAGTGATTTATCTCTTGTGGGTAAAGCTGTACAACCTCTGCAGAGTGTTAAAAATCTATTCGAATAGCCGTGTCCCCGGTTACGGACATGCCTGGTGATTTCGCGCAAGGGGTAGCATTTTCAAAAATGTGGTTTTGGTTCGGTGGAAAGGTTTGGTTGGAATGGTTGGGAAGTGAACGGGATGTTCACTGTTTGATTCAAAAGAACTTGGTTATCTATGTATTATTCTTTTAAAATCCTGCTTTGCAATCTAATTATTGTATCTACTGTTAAACTTGCTTTCTGCAAATTAGCCATAAAGCCATCCTTGTTTAAGCCTCGCATGAATACTATGTGCATACATTTCTCTACGACTTGCTGAGTACTTTATGTACTCACGGCTTTATGCCCTTTGTTGATCGGTCCAATGAAGAATCAGGAAATATTGAGTTCTACGAAGAAGGCTACTTTGAAGACTTCGCGAACTAGGTCACGTCCTCCACTCGATTGCCTGTGTGCATGTCGATTGGGCTCCACGTATTTTGAGATTTCCGCTGCCAGATACTCTGTTGTGCTAAGCCCTGTGAGGCGACTTTTGTAAGAACTTGACTATAAGGTCCTTTGCTGTTAACTAATATTACTTTGTCTGCTTCATTAGTTCGTTGTTGAATGGTTATGATAACATCATTGTTATAACTGTGCGAGCTAGCTACTGATCATGGGACTAGCTTGGTATGCACAGAGGGTCTCGGGGTTGTGTGATACCCGGGGCTCCGACAAAAAAACAGCAAGGGGTGTCAGCACCGGCTGGCAAGGGTAGCCATGCTGCGCTTGGTTATGGTAACACTCGACTGGCTCCATTGGCGTGTAGCGGGACGGTGGTGCTCGTTGCGGCTGTTCGCTCGATCGACGCACCATGGGGCAACCTCATCGGTCTCGTCATCTGTCGTGTGCTAAACCAACTAGATCCTCATTGCCACCGTCAACACTACCCCTTCTCCCTTTGCTATGTCCCTATGCTGCCGCCTTTGACCAAGGACCCCACGTCGACGAAGCAAGCTCCCCCAACCACTGCCCTCGGCTTCGAGAAGGTGTGGCAGATGTATTGCTTCAAAGTTAACGGATTTTTTGGGAGGAGAGCGAGGTGCAGATGCAGTGGAGGCGAAGGGGAGGCGCAGGGAGAGAAGGTAAGCTGCAGGGATGCACGTAGGAGGTAGGGGAGCGATGACATTGAATACATACTCTGACACACATTATAGTACAACTATGTTATTGCTATAGATATACATATGTGGATATCGTGAGGATATGTGCACGATCTCAGGATGATGAGTCAATTGGCAATGGCGTTGTTGGTTTGCAAAATCTCGCGTTTTCGGGTTTGCTCCAAGGCTGTCAGACCACAGGTGGTCTGACCGGTGGTGTCGGGCGGTCAGACCGCCCGTGGAGGAGTCCGACCGGCCTTGGTGGCCGGTCCGACCGCTAAAACAAACAGTGGGTTTTTGGAGCTGAGCCAAAAATAGGTTGTGTAGGCAAGTGAGGGGAGTCTCCTGGATGTGGTCCCATAATTTTGGAGCTCGGTCAAAAGTTCTATTCGTTTGAAAATTCCGAAGGTTTGAATTTTGAGTTGAAAATTTGGCTAAGTCCTTTGGACCGGTCCGACCGCCGTTGTGGGAGCGGTCCGATCAAGATGAATCGGTCGGACCGCCACAAGGCCGATCGGGCAATGGCTTGAAGGATTGGTCAAGTGTTGCATTGAGTTGGTTTTGATTGTGTTATCATATGAACTTCAATGCTTTATTGTTGTATATTGCATTGCGGAACTAACGTGGGTCAAGTTGTGAAGAACTTGTTCCCAGAAACGGTTTGTTTGTCTATTGCTGTGCAGGTGGCTTGCAGGTCAACGACGTCAACGGTGAGTGGATCGGGACTACGCTTGGAGAGCTGAGGTCCAGAACGATCATGATACCGGGTGAGGTCGTGTGACTCAAGCAGGTGCAGAATGGGCAAGACGGATCGAACGGGTGGTTCGATGCACCGGTTGGATCAAAGGTGCGGATATCGGTGCGAGTCTCTGGGAGGTTCCGATGGGATTCGGACAAGAGAGGCTTGGCGACGCGATGAGAACCGCTGATCAACCTACACGTGGTGAAGCAGGCGATTGCTTCAAGAGTTATTTGTGTGTGGGTCCCATGTGTAAGTGACCCCAAAAAGGAAACCCTAGCTCTCTAGTATAAATAGGAAAGGGGGAGGTGGAAAACAAGCCAAGCATTCATTTAGCCCCCTTCTTCCTTTTTCTAGGTTTGGAGGAGAGGAGATGAGAACTAGGGTTTGGAGTGTGCTCCTTGTTGAGCTCTTGCCCTCCTTGGTGGAGAGGCTTTGTAAGCATCTATTGTGAGTGAATAATCTTGTGATGCTTAATTGAAAGATCAATTGCTCCCTTTGTGCTCCTCTCTCTTTTGGATGTTTTTGGTGCTTCCTTGATTCAAAGGTTCATGCTTGGTCTCTTGGCCTACTTTATCTTGCTTTGATGTGTGGGATTACTCCTAGAGTCATCTAGTTCATCAAACCCCCACAAGCAAGTCTTGAATCAAGATTTTCTCATTTCTAGGGTTTGTGCACTTCTTTGGTAAAATCTCGAGAGATCGATTCTGCGAAGTGGA
Source organism: Hsuehochloa calcarea (assembly GCA_036346395.1). NCBI lineage: Eukaryota > Viridiplantae > Streptophyta > Magnoliopsida > Poales > Poaceae > Hsuehochloa > Hsuehochloa calcarea. The sequence continues at coordinate 60,317,562 of CM070594.1, read as the reverse complement.
TCTGACGGATCGTCGCTAGAAATAGGTCTCCAATATCATTAGGGAGGTGTGCTAGAAATTTGGTCAAATTTTATTGGTTGAATCAAAAGTTGGATCGAATTTCGTTTTGGATTTGGGTGGAGTTTTTCAGTACTGGACTCTACCGGTCCGACAGGCCTTTCAACGGCGGTTCGACCGCCGCGTGTATTCGAATCATTGGTTTGCCGGTCGAACCGTCGTCCACCGGTCCGACCGCTAGTTAGTTGTTGGTCGGATCATTTGGTTGACCGTCGGTCCGATCGCCTGTGGTAGCCTGGCCGACCGCCAGACTACCGTGAAGAACAGTGAGTTCTTTTCTCCATTTGTGTCGTGTGGTTGAGGGGTTTATCAAATCCAACACAAGGCTTCCGTTGTGTGCTTACTGATCTTCTTAGCTTTCATAGCTAAAGGAGTAAAGTTCGTGTTGGTTTTTGATTTAGGCGAAAAAGTTTTGAAAGCGCCTATTCACACCCCCCCCCCCTAGTCGCCTTTCCGGTCCTACAACATACTTAATCCTAATGATAAATCTCTTATTCTAAAGATTTATAATCTAGATACAAACATTGATTGTAGTATTTAATAGAAATTCTCAATTTTATTTTATATATATATATATATATATATATATATATATATATATATATATATATATAGGAAAATGGTTTGGTACTCACAGGAGTATGTACTCCCATCTCTCATATACCACTTAAATCGTATGATAATACCTCTTTATCTATTTGAGTATACTCCAATAATGATTATAAGATACCCCAAAGTGAGTTCTATGAAAAAAATCATTAAAGTCCATCTTTTATAGCTAAATTTGTGTATATACTTCTTTCATATATGAAAAAGGGTATATAGCAAAAAATAAAGGACCCCAATGAAAAATTTTCAATCAAGTCGCATTGGAGTATCTTATAATTAATATTTAAGTATACTGAAAATGATAAAGAAGTATAATATATTTATTTAAGTGGTATATTCGAAGCGGGAGTATGTACTCCCGGGAGTACGAAACGGGCGTCCTATATAGGAAAATGGTTTGGTACTCCTGGGAGTATGTACTCCCATCTCTCATATACCACTTAAATCGTATGATAATACCTCTTTATCTATTTGAGTATACTCCAATAATGATTATAAGATACCCCAAAGTGAGTTCTATGAAAAAAATCATTAAAGTCCATCTTTTATAGCTAAATTTGTGTATATACTTCTTTCATATATGAAAAAGGGTATATAGCAAAAATAAAGGACCCCAATTTTCAAAAGTCGCATTTTCTTATAATCAAAATGATCGAAGATAATATATTTATTTAAGTTGTATATTCGAAAGTATCTTATAATTAATATATTATATATATATATATATATATATATATATATATATATATATATATATATATATATAGGAAAATTATTTAAGTATGATAATACCTCTTTATCTATTTGAGTATACTCCAATGATGATTATAAGATACTCCAAAGTGAGTTCTATGAAAAAATCATTAAAGTCCACCTTTTATTGCTAAATTTGTGTATATACTTCTTTTATGTATGAAAAAGGTATATATAAAGGACTCAATGAAAATTTTTCATCAAATCGCGTTGGATCTTATAATATATTTAAGTATATATATATATATTTATTTAAGAGATATTCGAAATGAAAGATGATCTGAAAGATCTAAACGGCGTATATATATATATATATATATATATATATATATAATCGACCGTTTGGACTGATGTACCGGCTACTTAACCTGTTCGATTGCCGGTCCAACTTTCTGCACCACGGTACCGAGAACTCTTTTAGCCGCGGGGTGCATTCAGGTAATTCTATTAGTAGTTATTGGGTGTACTAATAGAATTACAACATCTATCCAATCATGATCTCACGCTCTGGGTGACACCTGTACGATGCTAGAGTCATGGTGGACGCCGATAGCTTACAACATATTTCCTGCCCTTTTCCTCAGACGCTGCCACATACGCAAACCAAGCAGGCATGTGTTGCGTGAACCCTTCCCCTTCCGCCTCAGCGACCTCGTCGCAGCAGGGTCAGATCATCTCGTCGGACTCGCTGGGTTCGCCTAACCCGTACTCCGACGGCCCCCCGCCTTCGCCGCCCCCGGTCGTAGACACCGACGAGGAATTCGAAGGCAGGCCGGCTAAACGCTCTCGCGCGGAGTCCGGCGGCGGCGGCGGCGATGGCGTTGGAGATGCGGCGGCCGGAGACGGCATGGACCGCATCAGCGAACTTCCGGACGCCGTCCTTCTGTCCATCCTCTCTTATCTTCCCCTCCGCGACGCGGGCCGGACGGCGGTGCTCTCGTCGCGGTGGCGCCGTCTGTTCGACCAATCTCTCCTGGACTTCAACGCGTGCCAGCCGTTTCCGCCGGAAGAAGGCCGCGGCTGCGATTGGGTCATCCGCGCCATCACTGCCATCCTCACCGCCCGCCCGCACGTCCGCATCCGCAGCTTCCGATTCGTCATGTACGGGCAGGGCTTCGCCGCCAGTCTGGGCGTTGTCGATGCCTGGTTCCACACCCTCGCGCGCCGCGGTGTCCGAGAACTCCAAATCGACATGTTGTACACGGTCCCGACACCTCCCCTCCCAGCCTCCCTCCTCGAGTTCGCCTCCCTCGAAACCCTCAAGGTGTACTGCTGCAACTTTCCCGATGCCGCGTTGGCGCCGGCGCTGCGGCTCCCCGCCCTCAAGACATTCTACCTGTCGAACGTCAGCATGTCCCAGAACTCCCTGCAGGCGGTGCTGTCCCATTGCCCATCCCTGGAGTGCGTAAAGCTCAAGAACATCATCGGAGTCGATAAGATATGCCTCCGATCGAAGAGCCTGATGCGCCTGTTCGGTGACTTCGTCGGCTTGAACGAGCTCGTCGTCGAGGACGCTCCGAACCTCGAAGAATTGGTTGGCATCGGTTTCCCGAGCGGCAAAGCGAAGGTGAAGATAGTTTTCGCGCCGAAGCTGCAGGTGCTGGGGTGCTTGGGGACGAGCGTCCGCCCACTCGTGCTACATGACACCGTGTTCGACGTAATTCTTGGCTATTCTGATGCTTGCAGCTATAGTTCTGATCCTACTGCTCTGAGAAGTGAGAATGTTCTGTCTGCTTATGAAATGGTCTGTATATTGCAGGGAGGAATCGTGCAATTGAGGAGCCTGATGCGCAGTGTAAAGACTTTGGCTATCCAAGTGCCCTTCTCAGAGAAGGGACACACCATCTTTGTTGCCCAATTGCTCAAATGTTTCCCATGCCTTGAGTCGCTCTATGTCGAGGTATTCATCGAAGTAGCTGTGCTTAGCCCCTCTTATGTGCCAAAAGTGATGGCTCTGTCTTGATTATTTGTTCATCACGTTTGATCTTTGCAGCCCGACAGTCGTTCAGTTTCCCGGTCAGTTGATGTAGAGGAATGGGACTCAGAAACTTCTATTCAGTGCATTGAACATTCCATCAACAAATTAGTCTTCGAGTATTTTGGAGGGGAAGAGTGCCAATGGGGGTTTCTGACGTTTATGCTTGAGATGGCTAGAGCTCTGAAGGTTGTTGAGTTCTACTGTTCGGAAGGCAAAGATTGGGCCAGTAACCAAATGGAGCTAATAGGCCCTATAAATAGAGCCTCTCCGGACGCCGAGTACCTGTTTTTCAGAAATTGTGAGCCGGTCAATAGCCTATACTTGTGCCACTGCTGCCCCCAGCGATGCCAGAAGGAAAACAGAGTTTCTCTGTTGTAATATATTCAGAGTTTGCAGGATTGAAATGTTAGGCACAGTTTAAACTTTAAAGCTACAGAATAATGAGTGGTGATGTTACTGTGTTTGTAAATCCGTGCAATTTCAGTGTTGGCTGAAAGTTTCTGATGCCATTTAGGGGGTGTATAAGTTGCGATCTTTCACCTTTGTGTCCGAATCCGAGAACAGTTTATTTAGTTCTGTAGGCTGCATATTAGCATGTAGCATGCTAGTTATCTTGATGTTCTTGTTGGCTGTATATCAACTAGCTAGTAATATACCAATGCTTTAGCATGTCAGAAATTTTGATACCTTATACTGCAATAGTTTCAATTCAAACTAAAAAAATGGGAAATATCTGTTTCCAGGAAGTTCTCCCCCTTTTCTTTAATTTTGAGACTCGGTAGTTTGCTCAAATTTTACTCAGCTTTGAGTACTGTTTCGCCGGGTTCCTGAGACAGTGGCCCGATGCTGTCAGGTCACATTTGAAAGTCGTCGTCTGTCTGCTTTCAGTCTGGTGATCGTTGTTTCTTGTCACCATATGACTTGCCCGTTGAAAACGATCTTCACTGCTTCTGTTAATTTATTCACATCTGGTCTTTGTTTGCTACCGAGTAATTTATTCACATCTGGTCTTTGTTCTTGTCACCATATCACATCTACTCAGTAACCATCTTTTTCTAAGCCGACAGTAGTTGAGTAGTTCCTCAAAAAAAAAAAAAGTTCGACAGTAGTCAATAGCATTCCTGATCTTGGATTAACAATTTTTGCTTCTTCTCAGGCAGACCAGCACGATGTAGCCATAAAAACGAACTCTTTGAAGCACAGAATTTAAGTCGATGCTGCAAACTTGATTAGCGTAGGAAGGGAGAAACCTACGTGTGTGAACTACTGTAACATTCAGATTTGTTGTGTATAATTTATATATAATAAGGTGAAAGAAAGGGGATGTGTCAGGAAAGCAAGAGCCCAAGTATATTCATGCAAAGTATCATAGGATCAGGGAATTGATCAACTCTGGAGAGATTGATTTGATGAAGATGATGATAATGTTGTGGATATGTTGACTAAGCCCGTCACCACCAAGTTTGAGCACTACCTTGTCTTGTTGGGAGTTACAAGTTGCTGAGTAAGGAGGTAAACTCCAGCCCACGGATGTTTAAAACATTCTCTTATATGTGTTTTCTTCAAAGTGATGTATTCGTCGAGATAGAGAAAGCAAAGCGGGAGCGTAGTATACGCTTTCCGGACACAGTCCTATAGGAGAGACGTAGTTGTATGGGGTTACGAAATATTGTAGGCTAAGATGTGCGAGAAGCGAAGCCCCTGTGGCACGAGTTATAAGTCCCAGTCGAACATATAATCGGGTTTTAAATATATACCGCCTACCTCTTATAACCCTAATCAGAAAGAAAAAAAACTCTTTATACAGACGGAGCCAATATTCGACTCTCGGGACGTAAACTTTGCTGAATCTCATAAACAAATTCCTCTCTTATGTAGTTACTGTGATTATTCCCTCGCCTAGATGACTATCGCCGGTTCCAACAAGATTGATAATATAAGACAGTATTTGTTTTGAGAACCTTTCTGTAAACAAGCGTCCTTCTCCTTTTCTTGGTTACTACTCTTAACATCAACATTTCCTGTTTTCTTTTACTTCCGTTTTCTGGAAGAACCATTTTTGTTTGGTTCTCAGTCTTGTCATATTTCATTTCAAGTTAGAGAAAACACATTTTATGTTCTCCTTCATCCCCACAAGAATTCAGCTAATTTTGTCACCATTCATCAGGATCGTATTACGAAAGAACATTCGCAACAACGAACACGACATTACCTTCGAGTTGTCCCGTCACCAGCGCTATCAACATCAGTGAATTTTGTTGCGTTTTGGCGACTCCCAAGTTTCTCCGACCGAATCGAGGCCATGGGATGGGATTGAGATCCAACGGCGATCAACCAGACCTAGGCAGATAGCCCTTTAACCCCTCGTCTTTCTCAGTCCCCAAAACCCCAAGCAAACTCTGATTTTTTTTAAAAAAAATATTAATTTAAAAGATAATAAGAAAGTTTATTTTTTTAAATAAGAATAGGTGTCTATCGTCATTTCAATTGACAACAGGATCATTGTCGCCAATTGGAATAGTTCGGTGATGTTCATATCGCCAATTGAACGGACGAGAGGAGCATGTCGCCAGTTATTGTTATTTTTTTAATTTATGTCTATAGAATTCGGAATAAAGATTTAGTGTATTTCACGAAGTTTTTTGGTAATACCTTGAAGTGTTGCGTAGTTTGTAATCCGAAATTGGAGAACATAACAAAATGTGAAGTAGATAATACGAGATCGGCTGCGCAATTTGGAACGCGAGTTCGGCAACACAATAACACAAATATCCCCCTTCGGAGCGAAATAAAAAAAATTGGGTTTATGGTTACCATGTGCGTTGTTGTCCTGATTGTATTGTTTGTGGAACCGATTCCTTCGGAAAAAGATTACGTAATATTTAACAGTTGAAATATTTGGGATTAGAGATTTACGTTCGCAAGACTTCATAGTTTAATTGTGAAATACATGGTACGCTGAGTTTGGTTAAGTACATTAGAAACGACAACATGCACGAATCCACAAACCGAAATACATTTACGATATATGTGCACCTTTTAGGAATCCAAAAAGGTTGATTAGAACGAAATTGATTAGTCCTGGCGGCCCATCGGTCCTTTCCCCTATCCTTGGACTGCCCGCGGTGGTGGCCAGTCTCGAAGTCAGCCATGTTCTGCGAGACAGGTTGGACGATTGAATGATATTATGATAGCACAATGTATGACCAAATTAACAATCACGATGCGTACTGAACATAACTTGCATCTTCGATTCGGACTGCGCCCGAGCGATAGGGAGCACTAGGACGACCGCTGGTCTCACTAGCTATGTTCTAAAGAAAGTCATGATCTCTTTGAATAAAACAAAATGCTCATTAAGGAGAAAGTAAAGTAAAGTAAAGAAACTTCTCTTCATTTTTACAGAGCCTTTGATTTATTATTTGCAATGCATAAATTTTATTCTATTTTTTGTTCCATCTTAGAACTAGAAAAGGCAAAAGAGCATCTTCAGAAAACCTCTTCTAATAAAGATCTTCATATTCAAGACTTGAAGGAAGTGGAGAAAGGAAGTCGTACTGCCGTACAAGAACTTGAAAAGAAGGTAAATACCTTGATGAAGGCTGGCAATAAAATAACTAAGTTTACAGGAAATAACTTTTCTCGGATCTCGGCTTCTCTACGAGAAATCGCAGAGCAACTGAAGGTTCCGGTAACTCCTCTCGCAACCAAGATGATCTTGGACGACCTTAAGAATGACATTTATACTCAAATGATGTATATTCAAAAACATGTACCTGTTATGAAGACTACCATATATCAATCTTTTAACGACGACAATGAGTCAAGCTTTAAACCGAGTCTTGTTGAAGATAGACCTCCTTTATGGAGATTCTGTTGATCTTCAGAAGTGTGGATATCATGGGGATATGTTCCAGACCGGGCACGGAGGAGGAGGAGGTGGCGCAGTCAGGCTCAGAGGAGGAGGAGATGGCGCGGCCAGGCATGCAGGAGGAGGCCAGGCGCAAAGGAGGAAGCCGGGCTTGGAGGTGGAGGTCGGGAGCCGCACCGGGCGCAGAGGAGGAGGTGCCCGCAGCGGCCGAGTGCGGAGACGGGGGAGACCGGGAGCAACGCCGGGTGCGGAGAGGGGACGACGGTCGGCGGTGGGAGGAGAGTCAGCGGCTAGGGTTGGGCACAGGAGAGGAGAGAGCTCGAAACGAGAAAGACAAGGAAAGATGAAGAATTGTTTGTGCGAGCTAAGTCGCTGCTGTCACACCACGAGAGTTGGCGTGACAAGCTAGCTGGTCACGCATGGGATTTGGCGTGACAACTGCCACAGAAGTCTCCACGCTGGCACGACGTGCAAACGAGGGCTTGCGTGACATGTTTTGTCACGCCGATATCTATAGCGTGACAGAACGCTTTGCCAACGCCACGGTCAATAGTGTGATCAAAGGGGTTAGAATTGAAAATAAAGTTAACGAAGATTAAGTTTAAAATAATATTAAAATAAATAAATAATCTGGGAAAGGCTGGTCCGTGGCCTGCAGCAGCTCTTGCACCTGGATGGCTGGATGTATAGCAGAGCCTCCAAGGAAGCTCAGTTCCACTTCTCCAGGGTCCCGTTGCTAGGCAATTATCATGAAGATGGTCACCACGAGTGGTATAAGAGAACATATAATCAAGAGTTTTGTCGGGTGTCTTGGAATTTTAGGTAAAAGAGTGCATAATTTGCACCATGATTGAAGCACAGGACCGGTCTTTATACTCGGATAATAATCAGTAATAATAATTCTGAACATGCAAGTACAACTAGATTCTGAGTGATTTGTCACTCTTGTATGTATTTTTTTAGGGTAACACAAACTTGTATGTAGATCCTCATACTAATACTGGGCATAACAAATCGCCCAAAACTTCATTTAACATGTTTCTGGTCGTGCTAGTGTACTGCAAATGGGGTTTGTAATCTAAGTTGCAATGCGTGAGCTTCATTTGACCGTCAGATACTCTCTTCAAAGAAGCGAGGCAAGCGACCATCTTTCTCGAGATGGTATGCCTGGTCGTTGAAGATTGCGATGCCCTCCTTCTCTGCAATATAAGAACAAAACGCAAACAGAAAGTTGAGCTCATGGGACAGCAAAATTAGATAGATCCGTGCAAGCAAAAGAATCGACTGCGTAAAATTGTAATAGAAGAAAATGAGTCAATGAATCAACTGCACTCACTTGATAATTGATCAGCTTGATTAGATGCGAGCCTCGCCGCGAACCCGAGGCCACTGTAGTGATAGATCATCGCTGTCTTCGCTTCCTCTGAGCTGTATAAATACAAGGAAAGGTGTGTTGAAATTAATCGTGTTGTTTTAAGCGTTTTGTATGTTAATAGAGTAATTAACTAGTGCATGCAGTGAAGCTAATGCATGTAGTAGAGGTAGTGGTATACTTAAATGTGTTAGTGGAGAGGTTACATGTTATATTGTAGCTATAAAAAGCATTGTAACTAGTTTGTTTCATTGAGGAGAAGAGAGAAAAGGTGCAAGTGGTTAGACATGGTAAAACTCATCTGTGTCCATCTTTTTGTGTGCATGTGTTTCAGAGAGAACAATATACGAGTTCTCTTCAAGAGCTAGGCCAGCAACATCAGCAATGCTGTGTATGAAAGTTGAAATGTTGCATGTCACAACCTTCCGACGACGGAAGCGAGCAACCGTCGAGCGTCGCGTAGTCAAGGCGATGTACCGCGGAGGTGTGCGTCACCAGGCGCGGCTGCATGGCGAAGGCGAAGAAGTGTAATACGTTTATTATAAGGAAAACTCACAAAGGTGAATAGACATAAGAAAAAGAGGTCGGCACCAGGCCTCGGGGCATGGCGGCGAGGGGCCATCCACGTATAAAAGGAGGAGAAAAACTCTAATATTATTGTAGCTACAGTGCACACCGCCACTGTAGCACCCCCCTCCTTATTGCTCTACCAAGATGAGGAGAAGAGGAGAAAGGAAGAAGGAGAAGAGGGGAGTTCTTCGGGGGATCGATCCACGTCGTTCTTGAGGTTCTACAAGGGTAACAATGGCCTCCCCTCACTGTTTGATTCATAAGAGATGAGAATTTGATTCAATTAGTTGGATCATTTTCCCTCTGTTGTTAGATCCAATCTGTACAGTAGGTTGTGCGCCCAGTTTCGGCGTCTTAGAAGCAGAATCTAGTATTTTCGTCTCCTACAGTTTTGTAGCCCTAGTTTTTATATTTCCATAGACACCGAAATCACGAGATTCCGCTTTACGGTTTAGGAGATATGAATTTTTCTTTGCGTACTGTTCTGTCTGTCTGATGAGAAGGAACTGTCTATTTGTTCCTCAATTTTGACCTTGTTATTGTAGGATTAAGAACCTCCACCCAGCTAAGTTATTGTATAATTGTTAATAATCTTTTCAGATTGATAAATATCACCTCCATTGGATCTGTAGAATGGAAGTTATGCTATTTTCTTTACTGCTGTTATGTGGTCTGGACAGATGTTTGTCAGACATTTTCAACTGCTGGTTAGCCAATTGTCTTGGCCGAATCGATAAACCCCGTCAACTAGAGTTTCGTAGTTCTGTGTATTAAGTTTCATTGGGCATTGGTTTCATATCGTTTCGAGTTCTATATAATTAATTATGATTTTTCTCGTACTGCTGTCCAGGAGAGCTGTAAGCTGGCTGATTAGTGTAATTGTCAGTTGGAACCGTGGGTTGTGTTGGATAGATAGAGGGTTATGGTAGGACACTTGTAGCTTTATCATACCTGGTTATCCTTATCCCGATTATATATTTGTGTAGGCGGTGAGTGGAGGGGCACCTTCGCTGCCTCCTAACACGTCACAGCGCGGGAGGCAAGTACTTTGTCCTATCGTAATGAATGAAGATGATTTTGTGTGGATGTATTGCTAGACTTGTTATTCATGTTCGTATGACATGTATATTTCTTTATTATTATGTGATAAGAGTTCATGGCATGAGGTTCATTCCGTTCACGCATTCATTTCATTTTGACCACGGGAATGGAAATTGTAAGTTCCATCAATTCCAGTATGGGCACGTAAGTCCCACCACTCCAATGTGGGCAATGTTGGACAACCGTATGAAACGTTCTTCATACGGTATTTGGGATCCCCGGACTTTGTTAAGTACGGGCTTAAGTGAACACCAACGAGTGTGTCACTCGCTATACCGGTATAAGCTGATGAGCAGTCCATTCCTTCAATGCATTCTTTAATTCCATCCATTCATGTATGTGTTTCAAGAATTGTTCATATTTCGGTTGTAGTTGGCTTGTCCACTCTATGCTTGATTTATCATGTATGGTACTTGCTGAGTTTCGATTCATTTTTGTTTTGTTGTTTATTTTAGGTGATCATTGATAATGACGCTGGGCGGGAGTAGTCACACCCACGCTATTCACTCTTTTCACCTTCCTTCAGTTTTAATAATAAGATTTGATTATATCTTTCATTCGTATATTGTTGAACTGTAATAAATAATGTTGATGTAGTTGATGATTCCCCTGATGCCATGGTTGCTTAGTACTGTTTGTGGTCCTTGATCACTCCATTGTTTTAATCGTTTGGATTCAACCTTTATTACTGCTATTACTTTATGAAAGTTTGACTTCTTTATGTCCTCCTATGAGTTATGTTTTGAATTCTTCCGCTTGATGATTACATATTAGATCCTTTAGGTAGCATCTTGACTTCCGAATAAGCAGGATGTTACAAGAAGAAGCAGAAGTAAAACGGAGGGAGCGATCTCCATGGCTGCCTTCAAGAGTTCGAGGCCGAAGAGAGGAACTCTGCTTTACCCCTCTTGTGAATTGTGATCGAGTTCAGGGAATGGAAGTCTTCCAACTGCTTAGTGCTTATATGGGTGATTACATGGTTACAAATCTCACTTTTATTTCGTCCAATTAAAACTCGTAAATGCAAGCATTGAAGCTTTAGGTTACTTCAGGAGCATCTAACAGAACACGTTATGGTACACGCTTGCCAGGTCAGGTTAATGCGGACGCTACGTGGAGATGCAAATTAAAGCAAGCACGCAAAGAAGAAAGTTGAATTGCCAGTGCGGACAGACAGGTCCCAGTTATATGTCTCAACTCCATTGATCATTACATGTAGAAGAATACAAGAGTGCAGGAAAAAAGCACACTAATTCATCTATCAAAGTTCTGTCTCAATTCTCGACAATGCAGGCTGTACAATCAATTGTGGTGGAGATAAAATCCAGCACAAATTACAAAATTGGCAGACAATTTGGTATCGACAGTTATCGAATATTGTCAGTCTTGCACGAAAAGAATGAGCTTCCCGTCAGCATCTTCTTGCATAACCATTTAACTGCTTGGCCGCTTCATCGCAATCTCTTGAGATAAATATGGAAATCTCTGTATGCATGGGGTAAAGCAGTTGAATTGCTGAGTTGAGACCTACGGTGACAAAAACGAGCTGCAAGCCTGCAACTCACTTCAACATATATATTATAGGTTGGGCAGCAACCGCAAGTACGGAGCATCAAAATTAGTTGTGGTAATATGTACAGTGGTATGTACAACTTCTGTGCAATCCATCAAAACTCAAAACCACCATTCAATTGAACGGATAAAGATGGCCTTCCGATGTTATTAAGGGGTGTTTCCAAGGTGACTACCATTCCAGAACTGCCCACTTGACCATTCCACTTAGATCGCCCAATCTGCCATATATAGTTTCAGTATAGAGCCAAACTACAATCTTAGAAAAGAACCAAGTAGAGGCTTTGTTTAGATAAGGAGAGCTTACAGAAAGAGCAGTAAAAGCTGATGGATGTCTTGAGCAAGAGAGACCGCACATTACATTCAGTTCCTCCTTCAATGAATGGATGACCTCTGCACGTACCCCAGGATCACTTCCTCCGAATGTAGGGCATACACTGTTAAATAGAATGCCATGAACAAGAGTGCTAATACAGAAAGTGTAAGGATACACAGAACTAAACTAACAATGTGATACAATAGGACTCTAGAATGAACAATGGCATTTGCATATGGCAGAATCTCTTGAATGCAAAGACAAGAACAAGCAGCATTGTATACAGAGGTGAGAGGTCCATAGAATTAGCACAAAAATGATTTAGTGATGCAAAGTAAGCATATAACCAAATATCTTACAGCCAATACCATTCAGCATATGAAAGAATTTATTGTGGTCAACAAGAAAAGTATCATACAACCCTCAGAAATAAGCACTCTTGTTCTACATAGTGAGAAAATCATATAAATAACAAAATAGGTACTCTTTTCAGTCTTTTCAATGTGTCCAGTGGGTTGTGACATTGATAACAATGCAAGGGCTGTGAATCAGCATCATCTCTACAATAGGTCGATCAAACAAACATTTGTCAGAATCATTATCATTAGCAACGAAAGATCGCACTGTCACCAAAACTATCACAGCAATTCATTTAACAAAATCAAATGCAATAGTGCATCTTTTTAGCACTATATCAACAAGGTTAGCAGAGTAGAGATAATGCAAAGCAATTGCCATTCACTTTCTGCTCAACTGCTTACAAAATGCTAGGTTAAGAGGTATCAACAAAAATGCTATAAAATTGTCCAAATGCTCAGTAAACTACCTGACTTGTAAGCTGGGCCTCATCATAAGACCAGATCTTTTCCATGCTACGGCTTGAGTAACTCCAAATGAAAGAGACTTGTCAGGCCATTGAAACATAGGAGTAAACCTTGTGCCTCGCTTGTTCTTCAAAAAAGACAAAATAAAAGAATAGTAAGGTTGAATGTTACAACAGGTGAAATAAGTCTACTAGTATTGCATAAACACATTGCAAGACAAAAAAGAGATTAAAGTTGGTTATCAAGAAAAGATCAATGTAGCAGAATAAATAATACAGACTAAACTTTAAGACGTAACAAGAACTCAAACAAAATATTAAAAAAATGGACATGTATGCGCAAACATGTGTGCAAATAAACAAGCTCATACACAACAAGAACACATGCGAGCATACAGAGCGTTCCCATTAACAGGTTGTGATATTGTCAATAAACATAACAAGAGATTTCTCATCGGCAGTGATTAACTACGATAAAACTAGCAACTGGTTGAATGCTTAAAGCATACCACCATCGTTCTGTACAGCACTACAACATTTTTTCCGGAAATAGCAGTGTCGCTCACAATTTATTGATATAAAAAAATCACTTATAGAGCACACACTAAAATTTGCTGATGTGACAAGTGACTAATACAGAGAAATAAATTGGAAACACTAACCTTGCAAGAGAAGCTCACTCTTGTTTCTCCTGGATATTTCCCATGAGCTTGAAGCAACCCACTAAATAATGGAAGAAAACCACTTGCCGTTATCCCCTCTCCAGCAACATAAGTTAATTGCCCATTAGGGAACTGCAGATCCATAAAGGACTGCAACAAAAACCATGTTACTATGTTAGATAAATATCAATATGCTATTAACAAATACAAGAAAAAAATGTTGGTGAGAAGTTATATCAAACAGATCAAACACCATTGTGAATGACCACATAACTTTCACAAAATGCAATAGCAGATAAGCCGTTGCATTCCTTACCAATTACACTAATTACAGAAAAGAAGCTGATAGCACGAACTGTGCAGCATGAATCCTTCGATGTACAACTACATAATGCAAGGAAAAGCAAACTAGAAAGGTCGGCGAGTCACTCCCAACTCAATTGCTTCAATATTATTACTAGTATATGCATCAGTGATTTGCAAATAAACTCAATCTAACAACAGCATATGAGATTAATTATAGTATGTAGAAAACTCAATCAAATGAAACATCATACTTACACAAGCTACTGGATTAAGGCACATCATCGACATCATCAACCATCTCCTATGTTTTGACCAAATAGCTGGACAGAGGGAATGCACTCCATTCTGTAATGAAAATATCATTTTTAGAAGGGATTCAAGACAAGCTATAAGGAAATAACAAAACAAAGAGACCACAAATTTCCATCAAACATAAGCTCAATACAAAATAATAGATAAAGCAGTATAACGGACTCATAGAAAGTTCACGTGTGGGAAGAAGGCAAAAGAAAGGATACGCATACCTTGCGATCATAACCATACCAAAGCAGGTGTTGCTTTGATAGATGAACAGGTAAAAGAAGTGTAGAGTCTCGAACAAATAGTAAAGGTCCCAACTGAATAAGGTAAAGAGGCGAGCTATCATTTGCAGAAGTTGAACTGCCGCGTGATGCCTCCAGCCTCCAGAGATCTCCACGTGCAACAACTGAACTCTCAATGTCGTTGTTCCTGGTATTGTAGGTCGCTGAGATATTTACAGTACCCTGAATAATTATCAAGAATTGAGTTAATTCTTATATTGTCAGTCAAGGTAACATAAATTCAGCTTAGCAGAGACAATGTAAATTCACATAAACCCAACAAATTGATTACTTCAAAAAAAAATAAGTTTAGGCCCTGTTTGGAACAAGAATTTCACAGGGATTATGCAGGAATCAACAGTTCAACACAATTCCTATCAGATTCCTCCGTTCTAAACAGAGCCTCGATTTTAATATTTTACACACGATAGTAAACTTCAACCGATTATACCCAAAAAAAAACTTCATTTACTTGCAGATAAAAATTCATGATGAGAAGAATCGATTAGACCACGTCTCAGCTATCAAATCCCTCCAAGCACCATGCCCTTATTAAAGTTCGTTAGAGAGACATGTAAATCAACCATACATCAAGACAAATGTCATCTTTACTATAGAACAAAAACTTTCGTACTTTTAACGGCAGGAAACCCTAAACTAAGGATGTGCTCTAAAATTCAGATGCAAACATCACGACATACCAAAATTCACATAGAAATACTAGATGAATCGTACCTTCGCCTTCTTAAAGTTTCCAAAAGTCCCAATCTCGCAGCCGAATCCCTCATCCTCTTCATCCAAGTCGTCCCCGCCCGAAACACCACTGACGGTCGACGCGGCAGCACACCCAGTCGCTGCGGCTGCGGCCGCGGCAGCCGCCTCGAGGGGGCACCTGTCGACAGCCCTCTCCACCGCGAGCCCCACGGCCCCCTCACCCACCGCAGCCACTGGCGGCGGCGCCTGCGTCGGCGGCCGCTTCCGCCGCCGGATCTGGCCGTTTCGGAACGGCACAGGCATCTGGCGCACGGCGTGCTGCACGGCCCCGCCCACGGAGGCTCCAATCTCGGCGCCGGCCTGGCCGAGCCTCCCGCCAATGTCGATGACGGAGGCGACGGCCGCGGCGGGGAAGAAGTCCTTCCCGGCCCCGCGGCCTGCGCCAAAGGGGACGACGGGGAGGTCGATCTCGAAGGGCATCCGCTTGTGCGACACGGGGGGCCAGGGGAACTGCGGCGGCGCATGGAGCAGGCCCGTGAACCCCTGCGCGAGGCGGTCCGCGAGGTCCTGGCCCTGCCGCTGCACCCCCTCCCAGGCCTCGAACGAGATCTCCATGCTAGCTCGTCAGGGCTTGCAAATTGGAATCGGAGAGAGGAGGCGAGGAGAGGAGGAGGCGAATGGAATGGGGAATAAAAGGAGAGGGAGAGGAGAAAAACGGGCGACGTGTGATAATAATAGTGGCAGCAGGGATTGGCGAGGTGAGGGATAACGGCTTGACCGGGTCCACGTGGATCGACGGGGACAACTGGACTAGGAGATTACGAGCAGCAATTCGGCCGCGTGGCCCCGCGCCGCCCCGACTCACCGCGGCGGAGTGGATAAGAACGCGCTCCGAGCCCGCGTGGCGTGCGACAACCGCGGCTGCAGCACAACCCTCTCTGCTCGGATTCACGTCTGTTTGGGGTTAAAACGAGAGCGAAAACACCGTGTGCTTTTTATCCGCTCGGAGGTTGCTCCTGCGCGTGAGTTTATCCGGTTGCATTTTCCTTTTGTTTCGCTTCGGGCGTGTGCTTCTTCTGCTCTCTGTTTTTGTTGGCTAAGTTTGGCTCTGGAGATTGTGGACGATACGAATCGGGAGAGGAGCCACGTTGTGCATGCAAAGCTGCTCGCTGCATCCCCAGAATCAGGAGAGGGGCGTCGTACTCTCTCATGTCTCCCGTCTTTCTACCATTGTCACGTAGTGCTACGTACTGGTGTTTTCTACTACTTGTAACTACATCTCTTAACCAAAACACAGCAATCTTGTAACTACGTCTCTTAACCGCACAATCACAATCACAATCTGTCCGTGTTGGTTCGGCGTTGCTTTTACGATGGCAGGAGGGGAGGGAGGAGCTCTGAAAGTAGTGCAATCTAAGCAAAATCAACAGCATTCTTGCTACCTTTCAGAGGGAAAAACACCCTTCAGCTAAGGTGAGCTACTACTACTCGCAATCGCAGATTTCTTTTTTTTAAAAAAAAATTGCGCTGCAGTTGGTCAGGAGTCCCTGAAGAAATAGATGCCGACGGACGAGTCTCGTATAGCCAAATCAAGTTTGAAGAACTTGGCACCTAACAAAGGTCGATGACAGTATGCGAACGGCGACGGTCGCTACACGACCGAGGAAGAGAAGACTGGAACGCAACGGAATAATAAAATTCCGATTCATCTCGCTGCAGCAAGCGGGAGCGTACACCTCAGGCTACGCAAACGACATGGTCTATTCTTTGGGCCTACTGAATTATTAGAAGAAAGTGACTCAATCAGAAACATTGTAAAAGATAGTGATGATAGTTTGAAGAACACAATTCACCAGACCCAACTCTCACGTACGGCACATGCATGCACGAACAGGAAAATTAGTCGGTGTAAGAATCATCTGCGTGGAGTGGACTGGCCTGGTAGCTGTCTGGTTAGAACGCAGTGTTCCATGCTTCCATGTCAAGCAAATCTAGAAAATCTGCACCAACTGGCCGTTTCACTCTGGCGCCACATTGCTATTTCTATCTTACTAGTCCAATACCTTTGCTTTGCTTTGCTTTGCTTAAAAAAAATCATATATCGTCAACTATTTTCGTGCTCATGCTACAATGCAAGTGATCCGCCAATAATTCGTTCTTGGAAAGATCGATGGAATCTTTGGACTTCTTGCGCACTAACTTGGACAGTTGGGGTGTGGGGGGAGTTGAGGGGAGGAACCGAGAAAGAACGATATTCAACGGCTCATATCTCGTGAAGAAAGATAGATCTAACGGCTCATATCGCGAGGAAGAACGGATCATCACCAATTCCTTCTTTTAAGTAGTAGAGATCACGCAGTGCACCGTCATTCAACCTAGCTACCATGCATATGATCCTGTGTTGCAGCCAGCTTAGGGTTCGTACGTGAACAAAGCAATACATACATACGAAAAAAAATAATTAGACTGTTGGTTTTCGATAGAAGTTGTTATGAAGACCATAAATCCGGCAAATGCTCCTACTCTTTCCTGACTACGAGTTGTGTGCAGTTCAGAACACCGATGTAGTGGTGAAACGCGAGGAACAGGTCGGGCCAAAATGAGTCAAATCAAAATTTTGATATTACCTTCGTATTTTAGCCCTCATTTGGTTTGATATCAAATTTTGACCGCCCTTCAAGAGGTTGGTAGTGCCCTTATCTCTCTAGTATGTTTCCTGGGTAAACTTTGGGCGACTAAATGGGTCGGAAGGAAATTCCTGGGAGGTGAGGCCCTCCCCCAGGCCGTTGGATTCAGGGGGATGGATGGAGATGGCCCCTCCATCCATTTTCAAATGGGTTGCTCCAAAATTGGCAGTTTCTATGCCATCCAAAGCTATAGGTGTCAGCCCGTGGTTGGTGCATTAAATGGGGTATTTGCTTGATTAGAATGCTTCAAAAGACAATATTTTCTAATTGAGTATCAGATTTGTGATCCGTTTGAACCGTTGTATTTCTTATGATTTAATCAACAAAACAAGACCCACATTGGTATATTTTAGTGAAAAAGATAGATATCATACATGACAACATCACAATTTTGACAAACTTTGGTACGATTACAATCAAAAACATCAATTTGTATCTCAATTTTGGTATTACCCGTGAATTAATATAACTACGATCTAAACACTATTTTTTTTCCTTAGAGTCTTTGTGTTATCAAAATTTTGATCCGGCTACTTGAGTTCAGAAACCAAACTGTTCCGGAATGCGCAATGATAGGATTGGGCCGGGGAGTATTAAGGATGTGCGTATCTCGCGCGCTTCATTAATTGACGACAAGTTGCCAACTGAGAATCTCCGGTGCATGATGCATACACTTGCAGTCACAGATGATTCTGTCTGCGAAAGCTTCACGAATTCGTGGGTTATTGGGGATAATGAAAACTTGTGGTTGGTTCAGATGTGGCATAGACGGTTCCATCCCATGCATCGTTTTCCTGGCCCAGAAAAAAAAATGACCGTAACCACACGGTATTCAGATTTTTCGCCGGGCCCACGTACTCACTCTTGTGAAAGCTCTTTCCTAGCTTGGGCTTTTATACCCAAGAAGGTCAGCTCGATGCTAGTTAGTGCTATGACCGTAGCTTGTCCGGCGAATCACACAACGCATGCGTTGAAGACGTTGTTGCTTCAGTTGTTCGGATTGCTCTCGCTTTATTTTCTTCACATCAGCAGCTATTTCGTACTTGTTTTCCCGGTTAATTTAATCGATCACAATGCGTGCTGACTTTCCGGTACATGCATGCATGAACCAAGGGCACATTTCTGTTTACGAGTAAACTGTAGTACAATTCCATGAACCAAGTGTATCTTCTTTTTGTTTTTTTTTTTTGTGTCAAGAATTGAGTCCATATAAACACCGAGGATATTTTCACGGTGCATAACAAAGAACACTATGTTAAAGTATAAGTGAATTGTTCGCTTTTCCCATCAGCTTAAGTTTTTGAATGAATTAGTTGGTGCATGCAACTCAATATGGTATCAGAGCAGAGAGGTCTTGAGTTGATTGGCGCAATTTTAAAAAAAATACAGCCCACTTCTATTCCACGTCTTAGGGCTGAGGGAAAGTGACTCGTGATCTCAAATTATGCATGGGATATATCATGTTGTACCTCTCCAGTTCTGTTTCTGTGTGCAATAACGATACGAGAAAAAGTATCCAATTAGAGTAATCGAAGAGAATCAAGTTGCAGATTTACAGGCTAGAGGGAGAGACGTGGATATGTGAGTATGTGACGATTATGGCTAGCCCGCGGTGTACGGTAACATGCCATTCGGGGCTTCGGGCCGTTGGATCGCGCCTCTAGCAGTACAGATTGAGGCAGTGAGATGCTTTGAATTTTTGGTAAAATACTCCGAAGCCCCAAATTTCTCTCCTGCTTTGATCTTGAGCTTCAAATATCGATCGGACAGTTCGTGCCTTTGGTGCTTTTTCTGCAAGATTTTCACATGACTTAGTATGCACGATTTTAATTTCGTCCATCTTTTGCATTTCGTGAGCATAGAAGAACTTGGGATTGATATGCTTTGTAAGGGACTCTTCACATAACCCATTTACTCTTGTGCGACGCAAGTCGCATTATCTTCAGAGATAATAGTGGGGTTTGCACAGTATTCAATCCACATGATCACTGGATGTGGTGAATCATCCGCCGGCCAAGCACATTCTTGTGAGGCCTCGTGCAGTAGCTATGATTTTTTTGAGTGGTTCGTCAAGTCGATACAAGACTTTGCTTAGACGATTTTCACGGAATTACAGTTCCACCACATAGGAATACATAGCTTTTTATGACTTGGTCGTATGTGGGTCCGACAGAACCCAACATCTGCATAGTCATTCATACACAAGTCTTAGTTCTTTCGTAGAATAGACTAAGTTCTTTGCTTTCTTGGAGGTAACGGAAGATGTCCATTATTTCCGCCAATGCCTTTGGTAGGTTCTCAGACTATACCTTACTAATAGGTTTACTAGAAATGCAATGCCCGATCTAGTACAGTTTGCTAAAACATAAGTGCTCCTACTGCACTCGTGTATGGGAATTTTGGTCCCAGGACTTCCTCCCTCTTCTTTAGATCTGCAGACGAGTCCTTGTCTTGTCTTGCAAGGATCTCCCACCATCGGCACTTTCAAGGATATGCCTTTTCAAAGCCGAACCTTTTCAACACTTTCGAGCGTAGGTTGGTGATGTACTATTATCTCTTCCGGATATGCTCAAGCCGCAAGCCTAGGCGATTTGGTTTGATCCAAATCTTTTATTTGAACTCGACTCGTGTAAGAGCTTGCTTTCTTAATACCTTCTAAGGTTCCAATGATATTCGGATCATCTTTATACACCGAGATTTATACAAAATCCATCCCGGATCGTCGATAAATACACAGGATAATTCTCATTGTTCGTGTAGCCTTTCTTGCATAGAAAGTCGCTGAGCGATTATACCACATTCCGCGCTGATTGCTTGATCCATACAAAGACTTTCTCGAGGTTGCACATCGTATAGATTTCTATTCGCTCTATCTTGGTTCGGACAGGTACATTCGGTATCTTCATATAAATGTCCGAATTCAAATTTCCATAAAGGTATGCAGCTTACCACATCCATCAATTTCACTTCTAACTTCCAAGTTTGTCGCCATTGAGATAAATATCTAAAGGTAATTCGCCCATGACCGGGAATAGATTTCTTCATAACAATCTCTCGGACGTTGAGTGAAACCTTGTGCAACGAGCCTTGCTTCTTTCATTTTTCTTTCGAACAAATACCCACTTATACCCTCTGGGTGCACATGGGGAGGTGTGCGCCTTACAGCGAACACCTCTCTTTATTCAAAGAGAACGATTCGCTTTCTATTGCCTTCTTCCAATCTTCTCAATCGACCTTTTCTTATATTCAACGAGCGATGCGAGCTCAATCAAGATTGATGATTGTGACAATTTTCTTTGCAACATTGGTCGTTGGCTTATTCATAGATTCTCCCAAGATCATATAGCTATGTCTTCAAGGGTGAGATTTCTAATGCTTCTATTTGCTTACCGCTACTTTCAATTGCGGGCAAGTCCTTTAGTTTTTCACTCGATGTGTGCACACATCCATGCTGATGTCTCCTTCGTGGGGATGTTCAATTCTAGTATGCCTTTTCTCAAGGTTCCATACCGGTGCAGTCTCAACCGGCTCCCTTCTCGATTCTGGGTACTTTGGTGATCGGTGTGTCAAGTCCTTCTCATCCTTTTTCACCAGCGCCCCTGTTTTCGATTCGAGGGGCGGAGTTCTCGCCCTTTCAGAGGCCTTAGGACGGGATTAGGGATACCTTCATCGGTATTTCAACCTCTCTCGGTGCATTGCGTCATGGGCATATGCGACTTGGTCACGCTCTTCAAATCACTAAAGTGGTTAGGCGCTTGATTCGCTAATGCTTGCAAATCAATTATCTTCTGGACTGCAATTATTTTCTAGACTTCAATTGTCTTCTAGACTTCGATTATCTTCTGGACTTCTCTATTTGCTTCACTAGTGCGCGGGTCATATGCATGGATTTCAATTATCTTCTAGACTTCAATTATCTTCTGGACTTCTCTATTTCTCGACATTTTACATCAAGGGTTGATTTCTCCCTAATGACGAAATAATTCTCATCTAATATGCTATCGTGGCGGTCAGCATGCAAATCTCCAAATGTAGGGTCCAAATACCGATTATGGATGCTTTGTCTCATAACCAACGATATCCCGGACTTTTGGAGAGTGTCCATTTCAGGTTCTTGTGTGGTGGTGGTATAGGTACATAAATCTTGCAACCAAACCTTCAAAGATGAGAAATTTTCGATGTTGACCCTTGCGCTAGTTGCATAGGTGAATGGATGTTATATGTCGGTGGTCTAAAATTGATGAGAGTTCTTTGCGTGCGGGATCTGCGTGTCCACAACATGTAGTTGGTAAATAACAATTCGCTAGTCCATTCGGTGTGGACATGCGATGCACGGATGCTCAATTTTAATTCTCATTTTCACACAATAATCATCATATGCCCTTGAAGTAAATTCTCCGCGTTGTCCATTCGGTGGACTTCACATGATGATAAGGAAATTATTCTTAATGTTAATTATCTACGAGATTAGCTTTGCGTAGCGGGGTTTCGTAGACATTAAACAAACGTCACGACCGCTTTCGAGGAAGCATCGATAAGCACCATAAAATATCTAAATGGTCATGATAAAGGGTCATTTAGGACCGCAAATGTCTCCCCGGATACGGTCCAGAATGTAGGATTTCGTCCTTTACTTTGAGTAGAGGGTCTAGTAGTCGGTTCCGATGGTACATGCAGGCACACAAAATCTTCAAGATTCGGAAGTTATTTAAATTGACACTATGTCCTGTGAATTGTTAATTATATTTCTCATCATCCTAAGACCTAAGTGACATAATCTATCATGCCGTAGATAGAAGAGGTTTAGAGCTTCTAAATATAGTTTTCGTATGCGTTATAGGTTTGCAAATGCCTTAATATTAGTGTAGTATAGCCCATTTTCAAATGAAGGAAGTCATTCTAATACCAAATTTTTTTCACACGCGCTCTGAATGAGCGTATTCCTTACCATGCTCTTCTTCACTCTCTGGAAAGCTGTTAGCGAATATCCTTGAGAGTTCTAGTCGATTATGGGCACAACAAGGCTTCTTTAATGACCAAAGTTGTGTCCGTCGGAGTATAATTGTGGCCCTTCCTAAGCCTATTATACATGTATCATTTGTCTGCGATTGTTGAAAAATTCCATCTCTCTCAAGGTGGTATTCATTGTGCCGCTACCGCTAAGCACACTTCCTCCATAGGGCGCTACATGCGATCTAATATAATGTACTTTATTAATATGTAGCGAAATCCAAAGAACACATAAAATAAAAATACTTGGATATTAGAACATAACTTGCTATCATAAATACGGAAATATAAGTCTTGCAGACTCATCATAAGAATTTAATGCTTTGCTCTTCTAGAGCCTACAACCATTATTCAAAGTTTCATCATAATCACAAAATACAAGTGATCAGAAAGGATCTAAGTGCAATGCGTGCACTAGATCGAATCAAGTATTCGTAAACTTCGCCTTTAATCGCTACATGGCGATCTTCTCCTCTTGGGCAATTACGGGTGTGGGGCACGCTATGTCCAAAGGAGGCATGATGGGGTCGCTATTAGGTCGCCCACATCCATAAGTGCAACTAATGGGTGTGGATCTTCCGTGCTTGCAATGGTGAGGTGTGCCTCATGCTATCCTTTGCCCCTTTTCTTAGACTGTAAAAACACCAATTACGTGCGACTCACGACTTTACCCTTCTTGCCCCTCTCCTTCGTGAGAGGCTTCATTACCTTGTAGCTGCTAGTATTGGCTTCATGGCCAATATTGCTACTAGGTGGCTGTGAGATGTAGTTCTTCCTTAGAACATCATCTTGAGCTTCCACAATTTTCATGATGTCAATCACTACGGCATACTACTTGTAGCCATTTTGACAATAACTGCGTGCGGATTGCACCGCATTCGGGTAAAGGTAGAGATGGTCTTTTCAATCTTCTGCTCATTTGTGATTATATTATCACATAATTGGAGATTGTATAAATTCTGACCATGCCGGGTCAATTCTTCGAACTCCTGGTTCGTGATTCCAGTCATTTTTCATATTCATGCAAAAAGTTCATAAGATTACTGCTGGTAATTTCCATAAAATGGTTGCAAAATTCTTATAATGCTCTTCGAACTCCTAGTTCATGATTCCGTATTTTTCTATGCATTTTCATGATTTACTGCTATTTTCAGTGATTAAAAGCAATATTAATAATCACAAATAATCAAAAACAGTAAATACAATAAATAAATTGCATAAAAAATAATAATAACAAGGTAAAATATGCTTCAAATGCAAAAACCGATTCAAAATTTGAATTCCCGAGGCCCTTTTCTGCTGGAATACGAATTTTCAGCGAATTCTGTAATTTCTAGGGGCTAAAACGTGAAAATTTCAATTCTGAGAAATTTTTCGCGTAATTTTCGGAAAAACCGAGGACCTTTCTGCAAAACGGCCCTTTTCTTCATATTCTTTTTTTTTTCTTTCCGGTTATACGGGCCGGTCCAAAAGGCCTACCAGTATAAACCGAAGTTCCACGGCTTTTATCTGGCGGGCAGCCTACCAACAGTCCGTTTCTTGATAGATAAAATACGGCGAGGACTCGGGGTAGGGTTTCAACCCTACCCCGAGTCCACTGGCAAGGCGGCGGCCCCTTCATGGGAGCCAAGCCAGCCTCTCCGGCAATGCGGCTCCCATGAGAGGAGCCACCGCGCGGCGGCGGCGGCTCCGGAGCCAGCCGCTTTTTGGCGGCGGCTCCCATGGAGGAGCCATCACATGGCGGCGCGGCTCCCATGGAGGAGCCACCACAGCGGCAGCAGCGGCGCTTCCTTCATGGGAGCCACCACACAGCGGCGGCTTCCTTCATGGGCCCGCGCAAGGCTGGAGGCGGCGCGCGCTGCGTGAAGGAGCGCAAGTGCGGCGGCGGCTCCCTCCTCGGGAGCCGCTCTCTCCTTCCGGCGATGGCGGCGGCTCCGGAAGAGCCGCCGCTCGTTGCGTGGCGGCTTCCTCCGAGCCGCCTCTTCTCCGGCTCGGGAGCGCCGCTTTCTTCTTCGGCGTGGCGGCTCCGAGGGAGCCGCTCTCTTCTTCCGGCGGCACCGTGCCACCTTCGGGGCACACGGATGGCCACCGGAGATGCGTCTTGGCGCGCAAGACGGCTGGGAATGCCGGAAGAACGACCGCTTTTTTTTTCATCATCTGCTTATGTGAGAGAGAAAAGAAAAAATTAATCTGTAATTATCGTGCAAAAATAATTACTGCTCATACGATGTAATTTTCTTTCCGATCGGCGACTTGAGCCGGTTCGCGGTGAATTTGCAATTTCAATCTACTTGCATAATCGACATCCGATCTTTCATGCAATCTGCGATCGACATTGTGTCGGCGACTTCAAGTCGACTTGCGGTAGATTAGAAACAGATTTGCACCGTGAAAACAATCTATCGAGAAAAACATGATACGCTTCCGGCCAGGACACCATGGCGATCATAGGGCCTATTAGGATTCATACCAAACTTTACGCCACTAAAAATTGGTAATGGCCAAATCACGGCCGCGACCAAAATCGTTGGTATCAAACAAAACACACTGGGGTTCACGTACCATTGAGAGAGGAGATGCTACCAAAATTTGGTCATAAAATTAGCCACCTAAGTTTTGGCCCTGTTTGGTTGATGGACCAAATTAGCTTAAGCCAAAATTTTGGTATTGCTAAAACTAAAGCAAAGCCAAATATTGGTAAAAAAGAATGTTGTTTGCATCGCCCACGTGTGACAATGGATGTCATTAGCGTTGCCAAATTTTCGTGAACGTTATCGAATTTTGATAACAAACCAAACAATATCTAATTTTCATTGACGTTACTAATATTTAGTTTGATTTGCAAGGGTATCAGACCAAACATGCATCTTAGCAATAAATCTTGCCAAATCGGCATAGGCATGCCAAAAATTGGCACAAACCAAGTGAATGCCAAAATAAAAGGTATTACCAAAATTTAGTAAGATTTACTTTGGCATTAAACCAAACAGCCTCGTATTTTCAGCGCTGTAGGTCATGCTGAGCCCATCTTACTTACGAGTAGGATGGGCCTGATGTATTACCGGTCTCCGAGTTTTCTTTGAGAAACTCTCGCCATATGATCTGCCCAAGATTGGGCTACCTACCTGGCCGGGCCGAATGCCCGCATCCTAGCCGGGCGACCCTGAAGCCGGAAGAAATGAAGTCTTCGATCTTTGACAGACTTTTTTTATTGTTCGATCCAATGGACCGGATCGAGCGGAGGAGGCAAGCTAACGGCATTGCATTGTTGCAATGACTTGGTTTGTTTTGATTGGTCGAGTGATGTAACCCGTCCTCCCGGCCGACGCCGCATCGGCAATTCGGCGTACGGCCACTCTCAGCCCAAGCCAGAACCAGAGGCGACCGAGCCCACCGATCGATGTCACATGCCCCCACCGTTTCGCTCGCTCCTACGGGCGGGCGTGCATAAGCGGCAACGGCGAGCGATATCGAGCAACCGCGTACTGCATGCGCATGGTATTTGACTACTTCATCTTACTCCTTGCTCCCTCTCCCGTCTCCCACGGCAAGGCACCTTATGTGCAGATCATCGACTCGAAACTGCAAAGTGCGAAGTTAACTAATTCCACAGGAAGGAAGAGGCACATCGATCGTCTCTTGTATGGAACCAGCTAGCAAATCTAGCTCCTATATATGTATGCTTGCTCAACATCCATTCATTAACCATCTCTTCTTGTCTACCGTTTCGGTCGGGACTACAACACACTAGTATTTGCAGTACCAGCCCAGTCCAGAAGTTATATAGTACTACTACCATGACTCCTCTTGTCGTGCAGCCCGTGTCCGTTTCTGCTAGTACTAATTGTACTAGCACCGTGCCAGCAGCAGCAGCAGCGCATGCTGATGGCCTCATGTTCGATGCTCTTGTGCTCGGTGGCGGAGAGGACGCCAAGAATAAGTACAGCGCCGACGCCTCGGAGGACGACCCGACCGGAAAGCTCGAGTGGCTCAGGTCACAGGTCATCGGCGCGGAAGCAGAGTTCGCGTCACCATTCGGGACTCGCCGCATCACGTACGCCGACCACACGGCGTCCGGCCGCTGCCTGCGGTTTGTCGAGGAGTTTGTGCAGCGCAACGTTCTTCCCTATTACGGTGCGCGCCATCAGCAATTTTTTTTTCCATCGATAGTACAGTGCTTACCATGAAATGTGCATCCATCCGCAAACGTAATTAATGGAGTGTACATGCACGTGTGTCGATGGATGGAGCAGGGAACACTCACACGGTGGACAGCTACGTGGGCCTGCACACGAGCAAGCTGGCCGGGGAGGCGGCGCGGTACGTGAAGCGCAGCCTGGGAGCCGGCCAGGAGGACGTGCTGCTCTTCTGCGGCACGGGCTGCACCGCCGCCATCAAGCGCCTGCAGGAGGTGACCGGCATGGCCGTCCCTCCCACGCTGCGCTCGGCCGCGCTGGAGGCCCTGCCGCCGTCCGACCGGTGGGTGGTCTTCGTGGGGCCGTACGAGCACCACTCCAACCTGCTCACCTGGCGGGAGAGCCTCGCGGAGGTGGTGGAGATCGGGCTGCGGCGGGACGACGGCCTCCTGGACCTGGGCGCCCTGGAGGCGGCCCTCGCGGCGCCCGAGCGCGCGGGGCGCCCCATGTTGGGCTCCTTCTCCGCGTGCAGCAACGTCACCGGGCTGCGCACTGACACGCGGGCGGTGGCGCGCCTGCTGCACCGGCACGGCGCCTACGCCTGCTTCGACTTCGCGTGCAGCGCTCCCTACGTCGCCGTCGACATGACGTCCGGGGAGGCCGACGGCTATGACGCCGTCTTCCTGAGCCCGCACAAGTTCCTGGGGGGGCCCGGCAGCCCGGGCATCCTGGCGATGGCGTCGCGGCTCTACGCCCTCCGTCGCACCGCGCCCTCCACCAGCGGCGGGGGCACCGTCCTCTACGTCAGCGCCTACGGCCACGGGGACACGGTGTACTGCGAGGACACGGAGGAGCGCGAGGACGCGGGCACGCCGGCTATCATCCAGAAGGTTCGGGGGGCGCTGGCGTTCCGGGTGAAGGAGTGGGTCGGGGAGGCGTGCATCGAGGCGCGCGAGGACCGCATGCTCGCCCTGGCCCTTCGCCGGATCCGCACGGCCGCGAGCCCCAGTCTGCGCCTGCTTCTCGGCGGCGATCCCGGCAGCAGCGCGCGCCGGCTCCCGGTGCTCTCCTTCGTGGTGTATCCGCACGGTGACTCCGAGTCAGTGGGCGGGCGCGGGAAGAACGAGCAGGGGGTGAAGCTGCAGCTGCACTGCCGGTTCGTGACGAAGCTGCTGAACGACCTGTTCGGCGTGCAGGCGCGCGGGGGTTGCGCGTGCGCGGGACCCTACGGCCACCGGCTCCTCGGCATCCCTCCGGCGCGAGCCAAAGCCATCAAATCCGCCGTCCAGATGGTAACCAATACCAATCACAATCCATCTTTGGTACTCATTTTTCTCCGAAACGTTCGAACGATCGATGGTGAATTCTGATCGGTCGACCGATGCAGGGCTATCAGGGTGTGCGCCCAGGGTGGACACGCGTGAGCCTCGCCTACTACACGTCGATGCAGGAGGCCGAGTTCGTGCTGGAGGCCATAGACTTCGTCGCCAGTTTCGGCCACCGGTTTCTGCCGCTCTACACCTTCGACTGGAAAACCGGTGACTGGCAGTACAGCCACGGCTACGGCCGCGTCTCGCCAAAGACCAACACTGCTCCGACTAATGCTGCCGCTGCCGCCGCCGCCGCCGCCGCTACTGGACGAGTCAAAGCAGAATACGAGTACCAGAGCTACATGGCATTTGCTCGGAGCCTGGCCGACTCCTTGCCTAACACCACTAGCACTGGTCTGAATTACACTCCTGCTAGGCACATTCCCAAGGGCGTCGACCCACAGTTAATTTACTTCGTCATGTGAACCGCTGTAAAATTGGAGTTTTCGTTCTTCCCTTTCTTAAGGCCCTTGCCAACGAAGCTGGAGAAGGTATTATCTTTTGGCAAGAGTCCAGTTATATACAACGGTATGACAAAACGTACCCATCCAATTCAATTGAAGAATATTTCCGGTGCAACTGAAATACTGAATATATATATTTTTTAAGAAAAATATAGATTTTTAGGAAGAAAAACATGAGGGGGAATGCTTGGCATCAAACCAAACAGTGGCCAAATCTGGTCAAAGCTGCCAAAATTTGGTTTGGCGAACTTTGGAACAGCCCCAAATTGGCTGCCCAAGTTTTGGCTAAGTTTAGCTCCAAAAATGAACTAGGATGACAAAGAAAAGCAGAATATTATCAAAAAAAAAAATTGGCATTAAACCAAACGGTCGCCAAATCTGGTCAAGGATGCCAAAGTTTGCACGAAACCAAATAGCCTTGCTCGTCGGTTCTTGAAAAAAGGGAAGGAAAAAAAAAGGAAATGCTATATAACTTCCGATAGTTTTTTGATGCTAAAACTATCACTTTTCTGTTTGTTAGATATTCTTTGATATTTGTACTTTTTCCCATCCGAATTTATCATGATTTTTCTTCGAAACATAACGGGTTCACCACATTGTCGTATTTTGTTAGTATATAATTTTATTTTTTGTCTTTGTTTTTGCTCAACCTCTCAAAGTACATATGAAGAATATAACGGGTTCATCACATTATCGTATTTTGTTAGTATATAATTTTATTTTTTGTCTTTGTTTTGCTCAACCTCTCAAAGTACATATGAAGAATATAACGGGTTCACCACATTGCTGTTTTTTGTTAGTATATAATATCATTTTTTATCTTTATTTTTGTTCAAGTACACGTAAGATTTTGAATCATGCGATGAAAATATGAGTTATTAAGATTTTTAGGAATAATTACAGTGACTAAGAACTAAAATTATATAAATAATTTATTTATAATAAAATTGTAAATAAACTTTCAAAATATAATAGTTTTCTATAAATAAATAAGTCAAATTGTGCGTAGACAGTTCAGAAAAAAAGACAGCCTTCTTTGAGAAACACTTGGCAGAAAACCCGCCGCTATCCGGCCTTCCTGCATGCTAGGCCGGCCCGGATGCCCATATGTCGCGGCCGGCCTGATGCTGGAACAGAAGAGCGTCAACTTCTTCTTCACCTTGCCCACCATGAACTGCGTCGCGGTCTCAACATTGTAGACCCCGTCTGACCACTGACGCCATCGTCCCAACTCCAAACCATCTCGATTCTCACCTCATGGCTAGGGCCAGATCCGCCGCGCTGCTCACGCTGCTCCTGGTCTGCGTGCCGGCCGCGGCGGTGGCTGCTGCGGTGGGCAAGGGCGGTGGATCAGGGCGGGCGGAGGTGGAGTGCCGGGATCTGGCGACGCGGGGCGAGTGCGTGGCGAGCGGCGGCGGGAGCAGGTGCCGGTGGTGCCGCAGCGATGCGCTCGACGACATGTGCTTCGGGGCTGCCGAGGCGTGGCGGCTCCCGCACCAGGTCTTCTCCTGCGACCCGCCCGCCGCCGCCTCCGCCCACGTCCGGAGATAATACCGCCGCCTCCGCCGCTACTCTGCCGTCGTCTTGTTCGGGATCGTTCTGTTCTACTATCTTGGATCTGAGATTTACGAGGCTTGTATTTCCCGGTGTTGGGTGAACGTGTGATTGTCTGACGGGTGTTTGTGTGTTTTTGCTGTAAAATCGATTGGAATGTGGAAATCCTTGTATCTTAGTGGCAAAAAAAAAAGAGAGACGGCACCGATATCGTTCGCTTATCGTTATTGGAATCACCTGCGCGCTACTTGATCATTCATTTCCGACATTGCGATTGCCATTACGTAATGCTCAATGCGCCTGGATGACCGCGTCCTGATGCTAACGTGGCGGCGATGACACGGACAATTCACAATTTGAGCCGAGAGTTTGTGACGATGAACAGGTGAATTAACAGGATCCGCATGGGCCTTCGTCAACTTTAAAAGATGTAAGGAACTTTAATCATTTTATTAGCGGTTTCACTTTCCTCAAACTTGTTCTGAAATCTGAATCGTGGACGAGCCATATTGCAGTCGTGGCGTCCAAAGCTGCGCATGCTTGGATTTGCACGGCAACGCCGCAAATCTAAGCGACACTCCATGGTTGTTGCCCAGCTGCATTCTTCAGTATTTGATTCTGACACACGAAAGCGAACGAGTACTAAAGATTCTTAAATCGGACGTGTCGTGCTACAACCGGTCCGAATGGTAATTTCTTGGTCAAACAACTAATCCAATCAATGGGTGCAAAAATCACCTCAAAAGAGTATAAAACGGAGTTTATAAACAGCACCTTAAAAACGATCACCTGCAAGGCCACCGTCAACCGCTCAACTTTCATTAATCATTGCAATAGCAGAAATTGTTCATGTAGGAAACATCAGGCCAGTAAAATCACCTGCAAGTAAACCGTATATGTCCCAAGGGGTCAAAATAGGATCGATCCTACTATATATATCCTGGAGCCTTGGACGGGGGCAACCGGAAAGAACCTGAGGGTACCCATTAGCTTCTTGCCCATCTAGGTCAGGTTAAGCATATAGCTGTCCAAAATAATAACGACAGCATTGCATGTCTAAATACGCCATAAATTTGATCTACTGGAGAAAGCTTACTATTTACATCTTGTGAGAGTGATTCAATATTCCTCGAGTGAACTGCAAGGAATGCAACTGCTGGAAAGCCGGCATATCGGAATCAAAGTACTCTCAGCTGAGCTAGAAAAGCCGCACATAGATCCAGAAAGAGGAGATGTGTTCCACTGACCCTTTGCAAGTCGAGGAGGTATTTCTCATCTCTTGTTTTGTAAAGCTGCATCGTAAGGTGGCAACTCAGCATCAATGCGCATCAGAAACACGGAAACAGCAAGGAAACATGCATAACGAATAAGGAGAAAATGTGATTCCAATTGTGTAAGATTCGTGAATGTGCAAAACTGTCTGAGTGGAGGCACATCGGCATCATCATGAAGTGCACAACCAAAGTAGTAGACATACAGAAACAAAAAGTAAGATGTGACATGAATAAAGATAAATACAATTCAATATTTATAAGATCGACAACCGTAAATATGCATTGAGGGGAGGCATGTCAGCATTAAGTGGATCTTCTTAAAAGCAAATGTATGAAAACAGGAGGAATGAATGTAATATGAACAATGAGAAGTATGATTCCAATTGTACAAGATTAGTGCCTATTCCATCATTTAAATAGAGGCTATAACTGCTAGTGAACAATCCAGATTGGCATTATTATATAAAAACTAACCAAGTTCCTACGCTGTTTTACCATCAGATATAAAGACACTCAGAAGTAGCCATGCATCTCACGGCCATATTTCCATATTTCTATCAATATTACTTTTAATTTTAATGGAAGCGTAAGGGAAAGGATTGCACATTACCTGAATTTCAAACTTGATGGAATTTAACTTGTCCCCCAGGTCATCGGTTTCAATAGACTCTGCACTGAAGTTATGATTGTTATGAATCATATTATCTTGACCAGGAAACCCAGGACACCATCTACATTTCATGTTATAGTGTCCAATCTTTTTCCAATAGACATTCAGTTCTTGGAGAGCTTTGAGCACTTCAGTCATTATTTCTCTTGGAGGTGCTCGAGACTGTCCAAATAAATACAAAAATGTTGATTAAAATGGAAGAAGCAAGAGCTTAACAAAAAACAACAAAGGCAGCCTAAAATCAGATTACCTGAAGCCCAAGAGCCCATTTCCTCTCAGCTGGAAAATGTGGCCTCAAGCCAACTGGAGATTCCATATATAATTGTTGTCGATTTCCATGTACTGAACTTTGTGCTTCTCTTGGAGTCATGCGAGAGAATGAAGAGTCCTTGACGCCAAAGGAATCAAAACAGCAAATTAGTGTGTATTTAAACTACCATAAAAAAGCAGTACATGTAGCAACACGTGCAGCACTCAGCAAAGCAAAGTAGTATCGAAGGATACAGAAAACAGAGCTCAGTAACTCACCATAGCTTCTTGATACTCAGCTCCAAGATAGCCACTGGTTGTACGGTGCCTATTATCCAAAATTAAATAATATGCAACAGTTGCCTGCACAGATAAATCAGTCACCAACATTACAGTAACAGAAGGCATATGCAGACAACAGAGTGCAAAAGGAGTACCTCATTTTGCAATCTACTTTGAATTGATTCCACCAACTGGTTCTTGTCGAACCCCAAACTGATGACTTTACCAAGAGTTTCTTCATCAATCTACAAAATGGGAAGCAAATCCAACTCATTATCTGAAGATTTAAATGAAGATTAACATGACCCAAAAAAAGCCTCCCAGACTACCATATGGGCACCTCGGATTGCAAAATTGATTGCATTCCCAAATAACCATCAAAACAAGCAGTGAGCACTCCTGTGCATAGCATCACACACCACAGAAAACTACTGTACATACAACCCCAGAACAACTAAAATAAAAAAATACAACAGAAAACATAAAGAGAAATGTTGGCCACATCTTATCTAACTAATCAAATTAACCAAGTTAATACCAAAAAAAGGAAGATATCAACAGTACAACGTTGTCGTAACGGTCTAAAAAGACAAGGGGAATATTTAGCGCAACTACCACCCAAACAAATACCATTGTAAACATAGTTCAGTTGAGTCTCAGACTCTCAGTACAAATAATACAAAGTATCATTTTATAGGAACCAATGCAGAGCTCAAATTATACCTTTTTAACTTGTTGTGCAGTATCAGGAGGAGGCACAGCCAAATAGCGTGGGAGTTGAGCTTCAAACCATGGATGTTCACGGATTTCACGAATGGTGATCCTCTTCATAGGATCAACAACTAGCATTCTCGGAATCAAGTCCCTTGCTGAACCTGATAAATGGCTGGGAAGGGTATATATTCCACCCTAAAATGACAAAATAGATAATGAGCTATACATCAGTAGAAGCAAGTAACAATGTGCCTTTCTAATGCAAACTCCACAGATATTTGCTAACCTTTATTTTCTTAAAAAGGTTCGGAATGTTCTCATCATCAAATGGAAGAGTACCACATAGAAGAGCATAAAGGATAACACCACAGCTCCACACATCAACTTCAGGCCCAGCATATAGTTTACCAGATATCACCTAAATAAAATAAAAATATATTATACAGTGTGACACCAAAGAGACTGGAAAGAAAGCTACATTGATGTAATGCACTCCTTTCTATCTGCAAATAGTTCAAGGATGTCCACCTCAGGAGCTGCATAATTTGGGCTGCCGCAACTTGTCTTAAGAAAGTGGCCATCACGCATAACATTACTTAACCCAAAATCTGCAATCTTAACATCGCTTTTAGAATCCAATAGAAGGTTCTCTGGCTTTAGATCACGGTGCACCACCATGTTTCTATGGCAATATTCAACACCAGATATGATCTGTACACCAAAAAATGTATTTTTTTTATCACATTCAAGGGCCTGAGTGGAATGAATGAAAAGGTTCCTTACCGGATCTGCAATTTTTCTAGCAAACTATAGTTGTCATGCCATTGTTGATATATCATCAACATAAAGTGATAAACAGAAGAGCAAAGAAATTAACCTAAACTCTAGAGACTAGGATGTTGAATAGAATCTTCAAAATAAAGAATAGAATCTTCAGAATAAAGGGCTCATGATAATAGCAGAGAGCTCACCTGTTGAAAAAATCGGCGAGCTTCTTCCTCGTGTAGCCTACCTTTCTCAACAATGTAATCAAACAATTCGCCAGAATTAATATACTCCATGATCACATAAATATCAGCTGGTGTATCTATCACCTCATAAAGGCGGATGATATGTGGGTGCATGAATAGCCTTAATATCTTGATCTCTCTTTTTACTGCCAAAAAATAGCATAAAACCTTCAAATCGAGTGCTTCATCTTAAGACCAAACAACTAAATAAGATACAAACAAAAGTAGAAGGTAAGAGATAATTGGTGGAGTGGAAAGCAAGCTCAAGGTTGCATCCTAACTATTTATCCCTGCCAATAGTACAAAGGAAAGAAATATGCAAGCACGTCCTTACAAATGATAAAGTGAAAGATGATGAAGAATGACATATATATAATCACAAATGCTCCATTTGCTGTTTGCTTGATACTTAAGTATTCAATATTTTTTACCAACTCCTATACGACATTGACACTTAACAGCATGCACATAGTTGACCTTCTTGCTCATGTCAACAATAATTTCCTAGAGCAACGTAACGATAAAAAAACAACTGTCTATTATGTATATCAGTATATGTTAATAGAAGAATAGTATTATGCCAAATTATAACTTATGAGAACTTCAATTACTACAAGAGCAACATACTATCTTAACACATACCAGATAGCCGGACATCCCTTGAAAACCTGATTATGCGTTATGCACGTACATGGAATGGCCGTGGACATTTTTTGCATATATATATATATATATATATATATATATATATATATATATATATATATATATATATATATATACCGAATATGAAACTCTACACTCGCCCAATAAGCTCAACAGGACAAGCCAAATTACAAACCTTTCTCTTCCATCTCCATGCTTTTGATTTTGCGACGGTTAAGGATCTTGATCGCCACCTTATGGCCAGTATTTATATGCTCTGCAATCTTCACCTTCCCGAACGAACCGATCCCCAGAGTCTTGCCAATCCGGTAATTCTTCAAAGGGTTGCCATCTTTGCGGGCCACCTCCATCTTCCACCCTAATATCGCAACCAAACCAAACTACACTTCAGGAAAACAAGGCAATTGCTACAAAGTTCACACGCATATTACCCACAACGCTATGCGCCTATGCCGCTATCAAAGCTCGCCGTTCTATTTCAGCAGGTCAGATCCAACCGATTCGTACGTTGAATTCCACCAGACGCTTGCAATCACTGGGGATAAAAGCTCACAATAGCTTAATTTTGAAGGAAAACGAACAACTTTCCTAAGATAGAGCTCCTCCAGCTCTTCCCACCCAATTCAACCCTTTTAAGAGACCCAACAGAACCCCCGAATAATCAGCACGCGATCCCACGCCTGCGAGCTCACGGATCTGTAGGTTAGATGGCCAGCGAATCCCACTCACTCCCCCGAGCCACACAGCGAACACTCACGGCCCCCCAAACCCAAGCGCGCCGCGGAATACTCAGGCCGGGAAGGGCGGGAGGCGGGGGAAGGGAGAGGCAGCGAGGCGAAATCCCCTACCTGGCTGCCCGCGAGGCTCGCTGGGGAGAGTTGTAACCGCGGCGGCGGCGGCGACGGAGGGAGAGGGAGAGGGTCTCGCTACGGCGCGATGCGTCGCTCACGGGACGGGAGGAGGAACGGGGAAGGAAGATGAGGGAGAGGAGAGAATAGAAGAGAGAGAGAGAGAGAGAGAGATATTCGATTCCCGAAGCGCAGGATGGTCCACGCCGATGGGGACTGGGCCGGTGGGACCCCGCGAGGCCGCGCGCGTCCGTGCCGCGCGGAGATTCGTGCGACCGTGCGGCACTGCGAGTTCGAGTTCGTTACGGTGGGGGCCAGCGAAAGGAGGGAAAGGAAAGGAACCCGTGGCAATCCGTCGTTTCGCTAGGTGGATACTGTTAAGAAATCAGGCCCAAGACTCTTTAGAGTCCTGGCCCAATTAACTCCTCATCTATAGTCTATAAATGAGGTCGTCATCCTCTTTCAGAACTGATTGATCCGAAGCGATAAAGCGGTGCGAAGTTCAAAGATATCTCGTGTTCATTCTCTTTGTTGTGTTCTTGTGTTGATGCGGACATCCTTAGCTATGTTGTTTCATATAATATTTTCAATTCATTAAATACCTCAGAACAACACGAGCTTACTAAGAGAGTTGAAAAACAAGAGAAGCTTATCCAACAGGTGAATTTGTTCACTGAATTTCCTTTTAAATTAGTTGAGAATTTCATACTGCCTAAAACTAGTGTTTTGCTTGTGCTCAGATTAGAAGATTCAATAATAAGCGGAGATGAAGAATATGATGTTGTTCTTGAAGAAAGACCATCACAATGGAGGAGAAGCTCGTGGGAGACAAGCAAGGAGGAGAAGCACAAGAATCCAAGTCAAATTCGAAACTTCCACAAGCCCAACCAAATTCAAATTCGGAATCAACTCATAACTCAATTCGGATTCGAATCACCTCAAAATCGGATTCGGAATCAGCAGGACAGTCCGGATTAAAACAGCCATAACTTTCACAAACGGAGTCCGATTCGAGTGTTCTTGGGCTTGTTGGAAAGCTAACTTCAAGCCCGATCCAACGGATCCTCCTCACTCGAAATTCGTCCCGTATCAAAAGATATGGCCGAAACAATATGACGGTTGTAAAATCGAGTTTCCTTTTCAATTTTGGAATGTGTCGGAATTGGAGTAGGACTCCAAATCCGAATTAGGATAGAGTAGGGCCTCTTGGCCAGCCATGAGGAGGAGTAGGAGCACTATATATAGAGGGTAGACCCCATTGTAACACGAGACCACGTTTAATATATTTTCAAAGCTTTTGCTTGATTCTCTGTTGTGCTTATAGCCAAAAGCAGAGGAATTGGGCGTTGAGAACAAGGGTCGTTCTTGCTTTTCCGTTGGGAATTGAGGGTTCGACGATCTTCGCTTGTGGTCGTGAGTATCCAATCAAGTGTGTGTTTGGTAATTTCCATAGAGTTGCAAGTCCGTGCATTGGCGCGGGGATCGGTGGTGGTTCGTCGGGATACACAAGTTATCGAGAGGTTCTCGTCGAGAAGATCGGGCACCCGTGTCGGTGGTATCGAGCTCAGTTGACTCGGTAGGATCTTTATCCGATTATCTATTTTATTCCCTATACGAAAAAGCCATACAAAAAAATTCAAATAGTAGTATTTAATTTGTTATTCTAGTGAGTTTAGTTAAGTTTTGTCCATTAGAATCAAGTTTAGTTTGCTGATCTTGAATTCTTTTGCGTTGCTTTTTATTTGAGCCTAGTTTGATTTTTTTAGTCGTGTCTATAAAAAAACAAAAAAGTGAGTAACCAATTTATCCTTTGTGAACCTTTCAATCCTTTGCGAATACTTTGAACCTATTGAAGACTAGCTAAATCGTTGCTTAGAAATCGCATATTAATATTTGTGTTCTTACAATTGTTCAAAGATCAAAAGGTGGGAAAGAACTTTTGCTCATTTTTGGTAGAACAAGAATTTTGGCAATAGTTCAAAAAAAAGAAGGAAAAAGAGAAGAAAAAAAAAAGAAAGAAGAGAAAAAAAAAGAGAAAAGAGAAAAGAGAAAAGGAAAAAAAGAAAGCGCATAGCTGAACCATAAACTTGAGCAAAAAATCCCCACTCATTCTTGATTCAATTGTTAGAATATCAATATTTTTTGCAATCTTGTGCCCTAGTTTCATTATTTGCAACTAGCTAGCGTCTTTCTATAACTTGTGCAATACGAGCTATTTTGTTCTTCACTTATATCTTACATAGCTCATTCCTTGATCGCACTAAGTTCCAATATCTTTGCGTGTGAGTTGCTTTGATTTTCACTTATATCTTTGTGATCGGCAACTAGGCATTGAATTCTAGTTTGGATATTTACTTAGCCTTACAATACCTAGAATTTTCAAATTAAGTAGGTATCCATACCAAACTCCACAAAACACCCGTTGTCATGCTTTGACTTGCTCTTGAAATTCGCTCACACATCACCTTGTGGTTCCTGCTTTATACTGAAGTGTAAGTATTGTTGATCTTAATTCCTTTGAGCGGTAAAGAAACTTCACCTTGTTAGGTTTGTGAGTTGAGTGACCTCTACATATACACATACACCTACATACATATTCTTTGCTTTGCTTGCTAACAATGGCGGATGTTGAGTATCGTATCTTCCTTCTATGGTAGTAATGATCCGGAGGAGTATCTTGAGTGGGTACAAGACATGGAGTTCGAGCTTGAATCCCATAAGTTGAATCGGAAGCCAAGGAAGTGAGTGGCCACTTTGTTTTTTACGGACTATGCCTCTAGTTGGTGGAAACAACTAGGTGGAAAACGATTCATTACATCTTGGGTGCATTTAAAAGCATCATGAGAAGAGAATTTGTTCCATACTATTATGAGCGGGAACTACTACGACACGTGGAGAGCATTAAACAAGGATGCAAAGTTGTCAAAGATTACTATATTGAGTTGAACCATGCAATGCGCCGTGCCAATATCACTAGTGCATATCAAGAAAAGGCATACTTCAAAGCGAGCTTGAATTATCGGATCGTTCTTTGCACTTCAAGATGAATATTTTCGTAGTCTGCAAGATCTTGTGAAATTTGCTATGAAGGCAGAAAAGAGACTTAAACACATTCAAGCACATCAATTAAATCTGCGCCGGCTCTTTAGTTCTAATTCATCCACTGGTGTGTCACTTGAGAAGAAGATCGAGCATGAGAATTTTCTTCGACCGAGGTGATGAGTAGTCTTTGCCCGTCACAACTCGCAACACGTGAGGAGGTCGTGGTTGGTGGTAGTTGTGCCATTGTTGGCCCACAGTCTTACAAGGATGAGATGTACCAAAACCCATGTGAGAATGAGAGCCACATAGCCAAATTGAGTGAGAGTGATAAAAAGAGTGAGCTGTGTGATTCCACCATACGCGAGATTGAGAGCATCCTAATTGAGAGTGTGAGAGATACACCAAAAGAAAAGAGAGAGATAGATGATAGGATAAGTAAGATTATTTTTGAACCTAACAACTTACCCTCTATTTCTAGTGTTGTATCACACATTGTGCAGGTGGACCAAGCTAATAAGGAGTTGGAGATTCAAGAGCCCTCACCATTGGAAGAGAAAGATAAAGAGCTAACCATGGATGGAGAGGGAATACGAAGATCAAGGTAATACTATTTGTCTTGAATTGGTTGTTTATGAAAACAAGGTGCGTAAAGCGAGAACTCCATTATTCATTTGATGATTCCACGTTCTAAATTTGATATGCTTAATTTGCATAATGTGAAATTGATTACTCAAAAGAAGTTCTTAGTAGGATACACATTAATAATTCTTTGTGTTATATCATATTCGATAGTCCTAAACATGTATCTAGTGTGACTAAGAAGGTTCTTGAAATTTCACACTTAAGATCACAAGTAAATAGCTACATACACACATATAAATTCAATTTGATTGGTGATGTTGGTGTAGACAACATGTTTCAAGTTTATCAAATATACATTACCTATGATAATCTTGTTGATTTACAATCACATGTTTTGTGCAAACCATCTATTGAGCAATGTCATGATATCTTTAAGATGGGTTTAAATACAAGTGTCTATTGTTTAGAACGCAACATGATGCCTACTTGTTTATCTCTTAAATGTATAACTAATCGAATAAGCGCAGATTGAAGCATGGAATGGTATCAATTTATTTTCACCCACTTTAGTTGACTTTGATATTGGGAAGGTTAAATTTTATCATAAGAGTCAGTTGTGCAATTTGAAAGATGATTGCGAGCTATCGATTGTGCAAAACAACAAGAAGAACACAATAATTGATTCATACATATACCATGCATATACGTTGTTTTCTTCGTCTAGCACATTTTCAGGCTATCAAAAGCCGAGGACGGCTTTTTTTGAAGAAAGGGAGGATGATGCGGACATCCTTAGCTATGTTGTTTCATATAATATTTTCAATTCATTAAATACCTCAGAACAACACGAGCTTACTAAGAGAGTTGAAAAACAAGAGAAGCTTATCCAACAGGTGAATTTGTTCACTGAATTTCCTTTTAAATTAGTTGAGAATTTCATACTGCCTAAAACTAGTGTTTTGCTTGTGCTCAGATTAGAAGATTCAATAATAAACGGAGATGAAGAATATGATGTTGTTCTTGAAGAAAGACCATCACAATGGAGGAGAAGCTCGTGGGAGACAAGCAAGGGAGGAGAAGCACAAGAATCCAAGTCAAATTCGAAACTTCCACAAGCCCAACCAAATTCAAATTCGGAATCAACTCATAACTCAATTCGGATTCGGAATCAGCCTCAAAATCGGATTCGGAATCAGCAGGACAGTACGGATTAAAACAGCCATAACTTTCACAAACGGGGTCCGATTCGAGTGTTCTTGGGCTTGTTGGAAAGCTAACTTCAAGCCCGATCCAACGGATCCTCCCTCACTCCGAAATTCGTCCCGTATCAAAAGATATGGCCGAAACAATATGACAGTTGTAAAATCAGAGTTTCCTTTTCAATTTTGGAATGTGTCGGAATTGGAGTAGGACTCCAAATCCGAATTAGGAT
Source organism: Hsuehochloa calcarea (assembly GCA_036346395.1). Lineage (NCBI taxonomy): Eukaryota > Viridiplantae > Streptophyta > Magnoliopsida > Poales > Poaceae > Hsuehochloa > Hsuehochloa calcarea. The sequence goes on along the minus strand of CM070594.1, from coordinate 60,276,287 downwards.
AGGAGTAGGGCCTCTTGGCCAGCCATGAGGAGGAGTAGGAGCACTATATATAGAGGGGTAGACCCCCATTGTAACCTGAGACCACGTTTAATATATTTTCAAAGCTTTTGCTTGATTCTCCTGTTGTGCTTATAGCCAAAACAGAGGGAATTGGGCGTTGAGAACAAGGGGTCGTTCTTGCTTTTCCGTTGGGAATTGAGGGAATTGATTCTCCACTGGCCTTGAAGCACATGGCGCAGCTTTGAAGCGCCGACGGAGCCGCCGCCACAGACGGCCGCCTCCTCATGGCCGCCGCGCCCTTGGCGCCTCGCGAACGCCGCCGGCACCCAGCCGCCATCCGTCGCGAACATCGCAGCCCCCGGACGCAGATCTGGCGCTTGGCGCGGCGGCTCCCATGAAGGAGCCGCCGCCACCCGAGAGGGAGAGACGGTCGCGAGCCCGCCGCCAGACGCCCGCCACCTCCTCGGAGCCGGACGCCGCCTCCGTCTCGGTCGCCTCGAGCCTTGGCCCCACGTAGCACTCCATGCCGCAGCCGCCATGCCGCCACCGCCTCCGGCCCTGGCGCCGGGCACCTCCGCTCGGACGCGGCTCCCATGGAGGGAGCCGCCGCAACACGAGAGGAACGCGGCGGCTCCCATGAAGGGAGCCGCCGCCGCCGCCCGAGAGAAACTCGGGGTAGGGAAACCCTACCCCGAGTCTCCCCTGCTGGCTTCTTAAGCCGGCCCGTATAACCGAGAAAGAAAAGAAAAAAAAAGAAAACGAAAAAAGGGCCGTTTTGCAAAAAAGCCCTCGGATTTTCCGTAAATTGCGCGACAATTTCTCAGAACTGGAATTTTCACGTTTTAGCCCCTGGAAATTGCAGAATTCGCCAAAAATTCATATTCCAGCATAAAAGGGTCTCGGGAATTCAAATTTTGAGTCGGTTTTTGCATTTGAATCATATTTTACCTTGTTATTATTATTTCTATGCAATTTATTTATTGTATTTACTGTTTTGGTTATTTGTGATTATTAATATTGCTTTTAATCACTGAAAATAGCAGTAAATCATGAAAATGCATAGAAAAATACGAAAATATTATAAGAATTTTTGCAACCATTTTATGATAATTACCAGCAGTAATCTTATACACTCTTTGCATGAATATGCAGATGATCGTATTCTGAATCGGGAGTTCAAGAGCGCCCACATATGGCCATAATTATCGACTTGGGCATCGGATGTCGAGATTGTACTTGGAGCAAAGAAGCTCGTCTTTGCTATTGGACTTGACACCACGAAGGGCGTCGCTCCAAGCTGGCGAGGGAATGATCAAGCACTTCATTTCCTCAGACATCATCTCTGCCTAACACTCAAGAATGAGTACATGGCAGAAAAGAACGCACTAGCCTTATGGACCGCACTCAAGAAGCGGTTTGAGAAGCTAAAGTACACCATCCTTCCTCGTGCGAGCGAGATTGGAACCGATCTGCGTTTTGCTGACTACAAGACCGTGGAGAGTACAATTCTACATTGCACGAATTTGTACAAATCTTCAACTATGTGGTAAAGTAACCACGCATTTGCGAAAGATAGAAAAACTCTCTACCTTCCACCCCAACGCAGTACAATCCGCACGCAACTATCGGCGAGGATGGCTACAAGGAGTATGCCGAATCGATCGATATCATGCAAGTTGCGGAAGCTCAAGATGGCGTTCTCAGAAAGAACTACATCTCACGACCACCTAGTAGCAAAGTTGGACTTGAAGTCAACGCATAGCGGCTACAAGGTGAGAAAACCTCACTCGTGAGAAAGAGGCAGGAAGGGTAAGGTCATGGGTCGTAAAACCAAGCAGACTGCCCAAGCCAAGAAGGGCGGACAAAAGAAGCGCGACGAGAAGCCGTATGGTCAGCAGGACCAAATTTGCTACAAATGTGGCACTTGGGGTCATTGGTCACGTGTTTGCCATGAGTCGCAGCACGTGATCGATGCTTTCAAGGCCAAGAAGAAGGGCAAAGGACAGCATGAGGCACATCTCGCCATTGCAGGCATAGAGGATCCACAATCATGGGATGCACCCATGGATGTGGACAACCCGATGGCCGCCCCCATCACACCTCCTTTGGACATCACGCAATGGCGTAATGAGTTTGCCAACGAGGAGCGAGATGAATGAAGCGCAGATCCAGGCAGAAGTATCTTCATTCTTCGCTGATTCGATCTAGTGCACGCATTGCACTTAGTTTTATAGTCATTTGCAGTTTTTGGTTGCAATAGAATAATAATCTTGCATAATGGTTGTAAGCTCTAGGAGAGCAAAGAAATAAATTCTTATTATGAGTCCTGCATGACTTTTCATCGTATTAATAAAGGCAAATTGTGTTCTGTTTTGAAGTATTTTATATGTATGGTTGCTTGCTACCCTATATTAATAAATATTTTATATATATCAGAACGCGTGTGGCGCCTAATGGAGGAAGTATGCTTAGCGCATATGACTGTGAATACCATTTTAAGAGAGACAATTTTTCCACCAATCGGTAAGAATCTGGTAGTCTTACGACAATCGCAGACAGCGATACTTATGTAATAGGCTCAGGAAGAGCCACAATTATACTCCCGATGGGCACAACATTGGTCATTGAAGAAGCTTTGTTGTACCCAGAATCGACTAGGACTCTCTTAAGCTTTAAAGATATTCGCGCTAACGGTCTCCACGTAGAGACTGAAGAAGAGTATGGTAAGGAATACCTACTCATTACAAAGCGCGAGAAAAATGAAAAAGGGTATTAGAAAGACTTCCTTCATATGAATCTGGGCTATACTACACTCATATTAAGGCATCTGCGGCCTATCTTTATACGAAAACCACTTTTAGAAGCTCTGAACTTTTCTGTCTCTGGCATGATAGATTAGGCCACCCCGGTCTTAGAATGATGAGAAATATAATTACTAATTCTCAGGGACATAATATCAATGTAAAGAATTTCCGAATCCAGAAGATTTCGTGTGCCCTGCATGTGCCACCGGGAAAATGATTACTAGACCCTCTACTCTGAAAGTAAAGGATGAAATCCCTGCATTCCTGGATCGTATCCAGGGAGACATTTGCGGTCCTATACAGCCCCTGTCAGGGCCATTTAGGTACTTTATGGTGCTCATCGATGCTTCCTCGAAATGGTCGCATGTATGCTTATTGTCTACGAGAAACCACGCTTTTGCAAAGCTGATCTCGCAGATAATTAAGATTAAGAATAATTTCCCTGATCATCATGTGAAGTCCATCAGGATGGACAACGCCGGAGAATTTACTTCAAAGGCATTTGATGATTATTGTATGGCAATGGGAATTACCGTTGAGCACTCTGTACCACATGTCCACACCTAGAATGGACTAGCAGAAGCATTAATTAAAAGAATTAAATTTATTGCCCGACCGCTCTTGCAGAATTGTAATTTGCCAACTACATGTTGGGGACACGCAGTCCTACACGCAGTAACTCTCATCAATTTTCGACCATCAGCATATAACATCCATTCACCTATGCAACTAGCGCAAGGGTCAACACCGAAAATCTCCCATCTTCGAAGGTTTGGTTGCAAGGTTTATGTACCTATACCACCACCGCAGCGAACTGCAATGGGCCCTCTCCGAAAGTCTGGGATATACATTGGTTATGAGACAACATCCATAATCAAGTATCTGGACCCCATGACTGGAGATTTGCATCTGACCGCTTATTGAAAGATATTCGATGATGATAGTTTCCGTCATTAGGGAGAAATCAACCCTTGATGAAAAATATCGGGGCGGCGTGGCAAGCCACGGGAATCCATGCACATGACCCGCGCACTAGTGAAACAAATAGAGAAGTCCAGAAGATAATTGATTTGCAAGCATTAGCGAATCAACTGCCTGACCACTTTATTGATTTGAAAAGTGTAACCAAGTCGCATGTGCCTGCACGCAATCGCCGAGAGGGTTGAAATACCAAAGAAAATTGAAGGTATCCATAATCCCGTCCAGAGGCCTCGGAATAAAAGGCGAGAACTTCGCCCTCGAATCCCAAGTAACCGGGGACGCCTGGCGAAAAAGGATAAGAAGGACTTGACACAACCGATCACTGAAGTTCCCCATAACCGAAAGGGAGCCAATTGAGACTGCAGCATGTATGGAACTTTCGACAAAAGGCATACCGATTTGAATATTCCCACGGAGGAGATATCGGCATGGATGTGTGCACACACATCGAATTTGAAAAACTAAAGGACTTGCCCCATATGAAAGCGTGGTAAGCAAGTAAAAACATTAGAAGTATCGCCCCATGAAGAAATATTTATAAATTATGTGACCACAGGAGAATCTATGAGTAGAACAACAGCCAATGTCGATATTTATTTTGCAAAGAAAATTGCCACAATCATCGATCTTGATCCAGAGCCTGCATCGCTCGCTGAATGTAAGAAAAGATCAGATTGGAAAGATGGGAAGAAGGCAATAGAAGCGGAATTAATATCTTTGAATAAAAGAGAGGTGTTTGGGCCTGTAAGCCGCACGCCTCCCCATGTGCACCCAGTAGGGCATAAGTGGGTATTTGTTCGAAAGAGAAATGAAAATAATGAAGTTGTAAGACATAAAGCAAGGCTTGTTGCACAAGGTTTCACCCAACGACCAGGAGTCGATTATGATGAAACTTATTCCCCGGTCATGGGCGGAACTACCTTTAGATATTTAATCTCAATGGCAGTAAACTTGAATTTGGAAATGAAATTGATGGATGTGGTAACTGCATACCTTTATGGGAACTTAGATTCGGACATTTACATGAAGGTACCGGAAGGTATCCCTGTCCCGAACCAAGACAGAGCAAATAAAAATCATGCAGATGCAACCTCGAGAAAGTCACTGTATGGATTGAAGCAATCAGGCAGAATGTGGTATAATCGCTTAAGTGACTTTCTCTGCAAGAAAGGCTACACGAACAATGAGGATTGTCCCTGTGTTTTTATACAGCGATCCCAGGATGGATTCTGTATAATCTCAGTATATGTAGATGATCTGAATATCATCGGGACCATGGAAGATATTAAGAAAGCAAGCTCTTACCTAGAGTCAGAATTCGAGATGAAAGACTTGGGTAAAACCAAATCTTGCTTAGGCTCGCGGCTTGAGCATACCCACAAGGTATTCTAGTACATCACCAACATACACTCAGAAGTGTTGGAAAGGTTTGGCTTTGAAAAGGCATATCCTTGAAAGTGCCGATGGTCGGGAGATCCTTGCGGCAAGACAAGGACCCGTCTGCAGACCTAAAGAAGAGGGGGAGGAAGTCCTGGGACCGAATTCCCATACCTGAGTGCAATAGGAGCACTCATGTATCTAGCAAACCTGTACTAGACCGGATATTGCATTTGCAGTAAACCTATTAGCAAGGTACAGTGCAGAACCTACCAAAAGGCATTGGCAGGGAATAAAAGACGTCTTCCGATACCTCCAAGGAAGCAAAGATCTTGGTCTATTCTCTGTAAAGAACCAAGACCTTACCATGATTAGCTACTGCAGATCTTTGGGTACTGTCGGACCCGCACACACCTAAATCGCAAAGCAGGCTATGTATCCTGTGTGGTGGAACTGCAGCTTTCATAGAAATCGTCTAAGCAAAGTCTTGTATCTACTTCGACGAACCACTCAGAAATCATAGCACTATACTGAAGCCTCACGAGAATGTTCTTGGCTTGACGGATGATTCACCACATCCAGAGTCATGTGGATTGGATATGCAAGAAACCCCTACCATTATCTATGAAGATAATGCAGCTTGTGTCGCCCAAGTACAGATGAGTTATGTGAAGAGTCCCCTTACAAAGCATATCAATCCCAAGTTCTTCTATGCTCACGAAATGCAAAAGATGGACGAAATTAAGGTACTGTATACTAAGTCATGTGAAAATCTTGCAGATTTGTTTACTAAGTCACTTCCAGCGTCTAGTTTTGAAAGATGCATACGTGGAATTGGAATGATAAGACTTAAACAAGTGCAGAATTCAGGGGGAGAATCTTCACGAAGTCATTATTGAATCCTTATCACGAAGATCGAGTACCCAAAGAATAAATCCCGGAGATTAAATGAAATTGGGTGGATTGTACTCTTTTTCCCTTACGAGTTTTCCTGAAGTTTCTCGGCTAAGGTTTTTGATGAGGCAATTCATGCAACACAACGGAACGCATGACATGTACTCTTTCTCTAAATTTTTTCCACTGGGTTTTTATGGAGTTTTGACGAGACATGAACATGTTGGATGAGTGTTCAAGGGGGAGTGTTAAGAAACCGGGCCCAGGACTCCGGAGAGTCCTGGCCCAGTTGAACTCCTCATCCATAGTCTATAAATAGAGGGTCACCCCCTCTTATTGTAACCCTGATTGATCCGAAGCAATAAAGCAGACCCTGAAGTCCAGCATATCTCTGTGTTCATTCTATTGTTGTGTTCTTGTGTTCTTCATCGTTCTTACGATTCTGATCATTGTATACGAGGTACCCGTTCGGACTGGAATCTCCAGCGACGGTTACTCAACAGACACGACGTGACGGCTCGGTGCGCGGCGCGGGACGCGGGCTGCCGTTTAGATCGCAATAGTAGCTGCTTTCAGCGCAGAATTTGCGGTGACGCGACAACTTTCCTTGCGATCGGAGTGTTTTCTGCCATTCGACTCGCTCGCTACGCTAGTCACCACAAGACGTGGCAGTGTCACAAAGGTTTCCAGAGTCCTAAATAATACAAGCGTAACTTGCACCATATTCACATCGTAATTCGTACTACCTTCCCCTTCTGATATCATATACAACTTGTGCGTTTCAAAAAAACTCTTACCATACAGCTTGAGGAATGGACAACCTGCGTTGCAACTCGAGGGCAGACTCTTTTAACTTGAGTTGCGAGGGGAAGTATCCAAGGCACCCAGGGAGTCAAGTGGGGCTCTGAATTGTTCGCCGGCGTTTTCAATGGGCAAGGATTTTCTGACAAGATGGTGCAGAAACAAAGAGGAATGTGGCAGGCGTTTCAGCTACAAATCTGGCCCGCCCTTTTACTCCTCGGATCCTAAATTCATCCCAGAGAAAAATGTAAAGGAACAGTAAGAAAAGCCTGGTGATAGCAACGTTATGCCATGGAATACATGCTTTAAAATGAAGTGAAGTTCAAAGATACCTTTTGATGAGCTCGACTCCATGTCAACATCCATCTCCTCCTCGTCGTCATCACTGTCAGGTTCCGCAAGTTTTGGCATTGTGAACCAATGGCGGACCATTCAATAGTTCTTGCTAGTCCCACAACCTAGTTAGGTGACAATATCATTACAAGAGGGAAATGAGCCACAAACTATATATACTATACAGCATGTTAATTTCATATGCTTTGCACATCGCATGAGACTGAGGGAGAGAGAAGGCGGGGGATGCTACCCTGAACATTTTTGTCGTGTGAAATGCTACCGAGATATTTCGTGCCATTTGAGAAAGCTGCAGAGCAAAGTAAACGATTCAGAATGCATTATTTCTTACACCTACCTTTACCAACAAATGGACATGACGTACCAAGGGCCTCAATTGGGTGCTCTGAATGCTCAGAGAGTGGTTTCACTATCGTATTAGGTAATATGCCCACTAATCTAAACAAAATCCAAGGATGTGGTGTTAAAACAAGAGATATAAATAATATTAACCCAAGATAACGTTGCCAGTATTTATTTTATGTTAGAGTGATCTCGGGCATTTGGCCCAACGGTCAAATGCCCACCCCATCATCGCATACGATCGGGGCGCCAATAAATGGTCAGTGAGCCCTGTCGCCGACGCCATATAAAGAGGGTGGGGCGGCACACAAAACACGAGGTTCACCGTGCCACCCGAAACCCTAACCCACAAACTCTAGACCGATCGAAGAAGGGGGCGCTGAAGCGACGGGATCGACCACCGCCGCCTCTACCCCAGTGAAACCGCCGCCGCCCGGGAGACGCCGCCACCAGGGAGAACCCCTCACCAACGATGGCCAACCTCTCCACTACTTCGGACGGTCGGTAACCCTAACTCTCGATCTCCCCCCTTCTCTCTCGGTCCCGAACCAAATCAACCAGATCCATACCAAAGAAACACCCAAACAATGGTATCAGAGCCATCTAGGCGTAGATCTAGACGGCAAAAGAAAAGAAACAGAAAAACAGGGGGGAACCCTAACCCTAGATCTAAAAAGGCCGGGACCTACCTGGCCGTCGTCGCCGGGCCGTCGTCATCGCTGGCGTGCGGGACACAGGCCGAGCCGTGGGCTCGCCGGCGCTCCACGTATGTCTTCGCCGCCGATTGCTCGGGACGGATCTGGGCCGCGTCGCGTGAAAAGGGCCGCCGATCTGGAGCCGCTCGGCGGCGGCGCGCTCCCTCTCGAGGAGCACGCCTGCTGGGCGAGAGGCCCATGGCGCGGCTTCTTCTCCTTCTTCTTCTGCATTGCTGTTTCGGCTCGGGTGCAGCGAGAGGGAAAGGAGAGAATGGAGTTTAGGGTTTCGGGGCGGTCGCCACTATGGTTTTGTTCCGCCGGAAACGCCGCTCAGCCGTCCGATTCGGATCGATAGCTGAGATTGCTCCGAGAAGCGAAGCGGCGCGTTGTCTGGAAAATCGGCCGTCGGATGCCCATCCGACTGAGATTACATCATCACAGCGCCTTGAAGCGCTGAGCCGCGCGGAGCAAGTGGGCGAGGCACGATAATGGGCCAAAATTATCGCTTGAGCAGTAAATTCAAGAAAAATGAATTTAATTATTTTCAGAAGCATTTTGAATGGAATTTGACTCAAATCTCTGTAAATTTTGCACCAACGTGTTATTTTTGCAGAGATTAAAATGTGTACAGTTATAATGCTTCAGAGAATGAATTATTTTTAGAATAATTTTATGTTTCCTCTGCAAAAGTTAAATGTTGATTAATTCTTTTAATTAAATTGAACCAACGAGAGAATTTAATTTTTAAGAATTGTGAATTATGATATTGTTATTTTCGACCAGCGTTGATAATAACGATATTATAATTTTAATTGATATTTTATGCATTATTTCTATTTACGCTTAGCGGTGATATAGATTTAATGTATAGATAGAATTGTATGTTTTAATTTTAACCAACGTTGAAACTAAGGCATGCAGTTATTGTTATTATAAATGTTCTCACTATATATGGATTGTGTTTTGGGAGGATATTATTTGATGGGCTACATCGAGATATCCGGTTCTCAAAGGAGACAATTACGGTGAATGGAAGAAAAGATTGACATGGCTTTCATTTTAGCCGAGGTTGGTGGGTAGTCACCACACCGTGTCCTCTGAGCTGTGTGGCACGGTGAGGGAGGCAAATGAGGTGATCTTGTCGCGAGACCAAGCAGAGGACTTTGCTCCCATAAAAATATCATATGATCTTGATCATAAAAAGTGAGTCACTACCAACAAGAAATGTTTGGTGTGATAAAGAACACGATTGAGCACGCAATTGTGGGCTCAATCGCAGAGTGTGACATCCTAAAATCCAAAGTGCTCAATCTTGAATGCTCTTCTCCGTCAAGTTTCACAGACATCATCCTAAGCAACATCTTGACCTCATGGAGAAGAAACGCAAACAAAGATTTAACAAACAACCCAAAATCGGATTTCTTGAAGAAGGGCAAGAAAGACCAAAACCCGAAATAGACACGATTCTCTCGATTCCTAGTTCATGAAACTTTGAGGATACATTAGCAATATCAAAACGAATCTAGATATCAAGTTTCATGCTATTTCATAAGACGAATCAAAAGATATGCCAAAACCCTAGATATTTAACATGAGAACAGAGAAAGAAGAGGACATAAACAAGTAATCAAAACTCGTAGTTTCATTGATAGATATCAAATGTTTACAGATGGAAACACAGAGGAAAGATTACATAAGATTTCGATCATACTCTCCTCTCAACAAGCTCTCAAAAAGCAAAACAAATCTTTTCTAGAGCTAACCCTAATTTTCTCTCAAAAGTCTAACCCTAACCCTGTGGTTCTCCCTTATTTATAGCCTTGGCTAATGGGCCTCCAACCCATTAAGCCCGCTACACCGAACGGAACCGCTTCCACTTTTGCCGCTTATAAAAGACCCTTTCGCCTTTGCGCACCTTCCGAAGCCTCCCAGACACCTTGTTGTGCACGACTCGCACCGCTTCAAGATTCACGCCGCCTTCGACACATCCCGACCGCTCGACCTCAACGCCCGCGCCTAGTCCGTCCACGTGTCTCGCCACGACTCCATCTTGATGCCCCGCAACAACATGCATAAAAACACATCACATAGCATTGCACAATATCATAGCATCAATTTTTGTATAAGACTCAAACTCATACAAAATCAAAATCACAATTCAACCTTCTCGCATAAGCTCGACACAATCGGAAGTTCCGCACTTACCACAAATGAAGTTCCGATTTCGAACATCCGCACTTGTCGAATTATCTAAGTTCCGAGCACCATCGCGAACTTCCGATCTTCTAACATCCGCACGCCTAAAAATTCTATTCCGATTTTCGCCTCAGAGGAATCTCAATACCGAGATATCTGACACTCCGCTACCCCATCTCGCGAAGTTCCGATTCTCTTCACCAAACCAAAACCTGTAAATCGGAAGTTCTTTTTCCAACACCGAGTTCTGATTAATCGAACTTCCGCCCATACACAAATGTAGTTCCGATTTCCGACTCAACCAAAAATGTCCAAACCGAAAACCTCAACTCTCAATCTAATCAACACACTTGTCAAATACTCATCACTCGAGTGGAGGACCTCTCACATGGTCTCTCAAATTACTAATTCTCGTGACATAATATCATTGTAAAGAATTTCCGATTCCGTAAGATTTCGTGCCCTCGTGCATGTGCCATCGGAAAATGATTACTAGACCCTCTACTCAAAGTAAAGGATGAAATCCTCGCATTCCCGGATCGTATTCAGGAGACATTTATGGTCCTATACATCCTGTCGTGGCCATTTAGGTACTTTATGGTGCTCATCGATGCTTCCTCGAAATGGTCGCATGTATGCTTATTGTCTCACGAGAAACCACACTTTGCAAAGTCGATCTCGCAGATAATTAAGATTAAGAATAATTTCGATCATCATGTGAAGTCCATCGTGATGGACAACGCCGAGAATTTACTTCAAAGGCATTTGATGATTATTGTATGGCAATGGGAATTACCGCTGAGCACTCGCACTCACATGTCCACACCTGAATGGACTAGCGTAAGCATTAATTAAAAGAATTAAATTTATTGCCCGACCGCTCTTGTAGAATTGTAATTTACCAACTACATGTTGGGGACACGCAGTCCTACACGCAGTAACTCTCATCAATTTTCGACCATCAGCATATAACATCCATTCACCTATGCAACTAGCGCAAGGGTCAACACCGAAAATCTCCCATCTTCGAAGGTTTGGTTGCAAGGTTTATGTACCTATACCACCACCGTAGCGAACTGCAATGGGCCCTCTCCGAAAGTCTGGGATATACATTGGTTATGAGACAACATCCAAAATCAAGTATCTGGACCCCATGACTGGAGATTTGCATACAAATTTCGCCACGACAAAGATATTCGATGAGGATAGTTTCCCGTCATTAGGGGGAGGAAATCAACCCCTTGATGAAAAATGTCGGGAACTGACGTGGCAAGCCACGGGAATCCATGCACATGACCCGCACACTAGTGAAACAAATAGAGAAGTCCAGAAGATAATTGATTTGCAAGTATTAGCGAATCAACTGCCTGACCACTTTAGTGATTTGAAAAGTGTAACCAAGTCGCATGTGCCTGCACGCAATGCGCCGGAGAGGGTTGAAATACCAAAGAAAATTGAAGGTATCCATAATCCCGCCCGCAGGCCTCGTAATAAAAGGACGAGAACTTCGGCCCCTTGAATCCCAAGTAACCAGGGACGCCTGGCGAAAAAGGATAAGAAGGACTTGACACAACCGATCACTAAAGTTTCCCATAACCAGAAAGGGAGCCAATTGAGACCTGATACAGGTATGGAACCTTCAGCAAAAGGCATACCAGATTTGAATATTCCCACGGAGGAGATATCGCATGGATGTGTGCACACATCGGAGTCGAAAATTAAAGGACTTGCCCCGCAATCAAAGCAATGTAAGCAAGTAAAAACATTAGAAGTATCGCCCATGAAGAAATAGCTATAAATTATGTGACCACAGGAGAATCTATGAATAGAACAACAACCAATGTCGACATTTATTTTGCAAAGAAATTGCCACAATCATCGATCTTGATCCAGAGCCCGCACGTCAATAATGTAAGAAAAGATCATATTGGAAAGATTGGAAGAAGGCAATAGAAGCGAATTAATATCTTTGAATAAAAGAGAGGTGTTTGGGCTCAGAAGTCAGACGCTCCCATATGCACCCAAGAGGGCATAAGTGGGTATTTGTTCGAAAGAGAAATGAAAATAATGAAGTTGTAAGACATAAAGCAAGGCTTGTTGCACAAGGTTTCACCCAACGCACTGTGAGTCGATTATGATGAAACTTATTCCCCATCATGGGCGGAACTACCTTTAGATATTTAATCTCAATGGCAAGAACTTGAATTTGGAAATGAAATTGATGGATGTGGTAATCGTGATACCTTTATGGGAACTTAGATTCTGACATTTACATGAAGGTACCTAAGGTATCCCCGTCCCAACCAAGACAGAGCAAATAAAAATCAGATAAAGCAGCAACTCGTAAAGTCAACAGATGGATTGAAGCAATCAGCGTAATGTGGTATAATCGCTAAGTGACTTTCTCTCAAGAAAGGCTACACGAACAATGAGGATTGTCCCTGTGTTTTTATACGGCGATCCTGTGATGGATTCTCAGATAATCTCAAGATATGTAGATGATCCAATATCATCGACCATGGAAGATATTAAGAAAGCAAGCTCTACCTAGAGTCGACGAGATGAAAGACTTGGGTAAAACCAAGCACGCTTAGGCTCGCAGCTTGAGCATACCCCAAGGTATTCTAGTACATCACCAACATACACTCGTAAAGTGTTAGAAAGGTTTGGCTTTGAAAAGGCATATCCTTCGAAGTGCCGATGGTCGGAGATCCTTGCAGAAGACAAGGACCCGCATGCACCTAAAGAAGAGGGGAGGAAGTCCTGGGACCGAATTCCATACCGAGTGCAATAGGAGCACTCATGTATCTAGCAAACCGATTAGACCGGATATTGCATTTGCAAGAAACCTATTAGCAAGGTATAAAGGCGTAACCTACCAAAAGGCATCAGGTGGAATAAAAGACGCCTTCCGATACCTCCAAGGAAGCAAAGATCTTGGTCTATTCTACGTAAAGAACAAAGACCTTACCATGATTGGCTACGCAGATGCCGGGTACCGCTGACCAAGACGCACGCCTAAATCACAAATGTGCTATGTATCCTCGTGTGGTGGAACCGCAGCTTCATGGAAATCGCCTAAGCAAAGTCTTGTATCTACTTCGACGAACCACTCGTAAATCATAGCACTATACTAAGCCTCACGAGAATGTTCTTGGCTTCGACGGATGATTCACCACATCCAAAGTCATGTGGATTGGATATCACAGAAACCCCTACCATTATCTATGAAGATAATGCACTTGTGTCGCCAAGTACAGATGAGTTATGTGAAGAGTCCCTTACAAAGCATATCAATCCCAAGTTCTTCTATGCTCACGAAATGCAAAAGATGGACGAAATTAAGGTATCAGATACTAAGTCATGTGAAAATCTTGCAGATTTATTCACTAAGTCACTTCCAAATGCCTAGTTTTGAAAGATGCATATGTGGAATTGGAATGATAAGACTTAGACAAGTGCGTAATCTGTGGGAGAATCTTCACGAACTCATTATTGAATCTTGATCACGAAGATCGAGTACCCAAAGAATAAATCCCGAGATTAAATGAAATTGGGTGGATTGTACTCTTTTTCCCTTACGAAGTTTTCCCAAGTTTCTGCTAAGGTTTTTGATGAGGCAATTCATGCAACATAGCGTAACGCATGATATGTACTCTTTCTCCAAATTTTTCCACTGGGTTTTTATGGAGTTTTGACGAGACATGAACATGTTGGATGAGTGTTCAAGGGGAGTGTTAAGAATCGCCCGTGACTCGAGAGTCCTCGCCCGCCCTGACTCCGGAGAGTCCTGCCCAGCTTGAACTCCTCATCCATAGTCTATAAATAGAGGGTCACCCTCTCATTGTAACCTCGATTGATCCGAAGCAATAAAGCGCACTCAAGTCCAAAGATATCTCTGTGTTCATTCTATTGTTGTGTTCTTGTGTTCTTCATCGTTCTACGATTCTCGATCATTGTATACGAGGTACCCGCTCGACCGAATCTCCAATGACGGCTACTCAACGTACACGACGTGACGGCTTGGCGCGCGCGCGGACGCGGCCGCCGCTTAGATCGCAATAGAGTCGCCAAATACAGAATTTGCGGTGACGCGACAGCTTTCCCTGCGATCGGAGTGTTTTCTCGCCATTCGACTCGCCACACGCTTAGTCACCACAAGACGGGCAAGGTCACAAAGGTTTCCAGAGTCCTAAATAATACAAGCGTAACTTGCACCATATTCACATCGTAATTCGTACTACCTTCCCCTTCTGATATCATATACAACTTGTGCGTTTCAAAAAAACTCTTACCATACAGCTTGAGGAATGGACAACTCGCAAGTAACTCGAGGCGCACTTTTTAACTTGAGTTGCGAGGGAAGTATCCAAGGCACCCAGGAGTCAAGGGCTCAATTGTTCACGGCATTTTCAATGGGCAAGGATTTTCCGACAAGATGGTGCGTAAACAAAGAGGAATGTGGCAAAGCTTGTGTAAGAAGTCCGCCTTGAACTTTGTTTGATTCTCGCCTTTTACTCCTCGGATCCTAAATTCATCCCAGAGAAAAATGTAAAGGAACAGTAAGAAAAGGGCTGGTGATAGCAACGTTATGCCATGGAATACATGCTTTAAAATGAAGTGAAGTTCAAAGATACCTTTTGATGAGCTCGACTCCATGTCAACATCCATCTCCTCCTCCTCGTCATCACTGTCAGGTTCCGCAAGTTTTGGCATTGTGAACCAATGGCGGACCATTCAATAGTTCTTGCTAGTCCCACAACCTAGTTAGGTGACAATATCATTACAAGAGGGAAATGAGCCACAAACTATATATACTATACAACATGTTAATTTCACATGCTTTGCACATCACATGAGACTGAGGGAGAGAGAAGGCGGGGGATGCTACCCTGAACATTTTTGTCGTGTGAAATGCTACCGAGATATTTCGGGCCATTTGAGAAAGCTGCAGAGCAAAGTAAACGATTCAGAATGCATTATTTCTTACACCTACCTTTACCAACAAATGGACATGACGTACCAAGGGCCTCAATTGGGTGCTCTGAATGCTCGAGAGTGGTTTCACTATCGACAGGTAATATGCCCACTAATCTAAACAAAATCCAAGGATGTGGTGTTAAAACAAGAGATATAAATAATATTAACCCAAGATAACGCTGCAAGATTTATTTTATGTTAGAGTGATCTCGCATTTGGCCTAATCTGGCCAAATGCCCACCCCATCGATCGCTGCCGATCGGGGCGCCAAATGGTGGTCAAGGGCCCTCGCCAGCGCCATATAAAAGAGGGGTGGGGGCCGGCGGCACAAAACACGAGGTTCACCGTGCCGCCTGAAACCCTAACCCACAAACCCTAGACCGATCGAAGAAGGGGGCGCTGAAGCGACGGGATCGACCACCGCCGCCTCTACCCCAGTGAAACCGCCGCCGCCCGGGAGACGCCGCCACCAGGGAGAACCCCTCACCAACGATGGCCAACCTCTCCAAGACTTTGACGGCCGGTAACCCTAACTCTCGATCTCCCCTCTTCTCTCTCGGTCCCGAACCAAATCAACCAGATCCATACCAAAGAAACACCCAAACAATGGTATCAGAGCCATCTAGGCGTAGATCTAGACGGCAAAAGAAAAGAAACAGAAAAACAGGGGGGAACCCTAACCCTAGATTTGAAAAGGCCGGACCTACTGCCGCGCCGCCGCCGGGCCGCCATCGGCCGGGCGTCAGGGGAGACAAAGCCGAGCCGCGGCTCACGGCCGCCCACGATGTGTCGCCGCCGATTGCTCGGGATCAGATCCGACGCCACGGTCGCGTGAAAAGGGTCACGACACGGAGCCGCTGACGGCGCGCGCTTCCTCTCAGTGAGCGCGCGACGCTGGCGAGGTTCATGCGCGCGCCGACTTCTCCTTCTTCTTCTCTCCGCACGCTTCACGGCCAGCGGCGGCGTAGAGGGAAAGGAGAGAATGGAGTTTAGGGTTTCGGCGGTCGCCACAAGGTTTTGTTCCGCCGAACGCCGCCACCGTCCGATTCGGATCGACTACCGAGATTGTTCGAGAGGCGGGCAGGCCGCATTGCAGGGAAATCACCGCCGGATGCCCATCCGACTACCGAGATTGCATCACAGCGCGAAGGCGAGGGGCGCACGAGCGGGCGCCGCCAGGGCCGAGGCACAAGAATGGGCCAAAATTATCGCTTGAACAAGAATTCAAGAAAAATGAATTTAATTATTTTCAGAAGCATTTTGAATGGAATTTGACTCAAATCTCTGTAAATTTTGCACCAACGTGTTATTTTTTCAGAGATTAAAATGTGTACAGTTATAATGCTTCTGAGAATGAATTATTTTTAGAATAATTTTATGTTTCCGCTGCAAAAGTTAAATGTTGATTAATTCTTTTAATTAAATTCGAACCAACGAGAGAATTTAATTTTTAAGAATTGTTGTGAATTATGATATTGTTATTTTCTGACCAACGTTGATAATAACAGTATTATAATTTTAATTGATGTTTTTTATGCATTATTTCTATTGCTACCCAACGGTGATATAGATTTAATGTATATATAGAATTGTATGTTTTAATTTTAACCAACGTTGAAACTAAGGCATGCAGTTATTGTTATTATAAATGTTCTCACTATATATGGATTGTGTTTTCAGGAGGATATTCTTTGATGGGCTACATCGAGATATCCCGCTCTCAAAGGAGACAATTACGTGAATGGAAGAAAAGATTGACATGGCTTTCATTTTAGCCGAGGTTGATCTGGTAGTCACCACACCGTGTCCTCAGAGCTCGTGGCACCGTGAGGAGGCAATGAGGTCGATGCTCCTCAAGCATCAAACAGAGGGACTTTGCTCCCATAAAAATGTCATATGATCTTGATCATAAAAGTGGGTCACTGCCAACAAGAAATATTTGGCTGTGATAAAGAACACGATTGAGCCTGGCAATTGTGGGCTCAATCGCAGAGTGTGACACTGCACAGAGTACCTTGAGAAAATAAAGAGTCAGCCATCGCTCTTCAAAGACTTATGCTACACAAATTGATTAAGCGACTTGTGATGTAAAGGTACTCGTGGTGGCAAGGGCATAAGAGAGCACATACTAAGGATGAGTAACTTGGCATCCAAGCTTAAACCAATGGATTTGGCTCTCAAGGATGAGTTTCTTATTCATTTAATTTTTGCTTCCTTGCCGGAAAAGTTTGACACCTTTGTTGTCAACTACAATATGCAGCCCGAGAAATGGGATTTAGAAAAGTGCATAGCTATGTGTGTGCAAGAGGAGGAAAGATTTAAATCCTCACATGGTGGTTCTATCAACTATGTGAAGGACAACAAGAAAAGGAACTTCAACAAGAATCTCTCCTCAAAGAACAAGGAAAAGCCCCTATCTATCACCTCAATGTAATAAATTTGCAAGAGACAAAGATCGTTGTCTTCATCAGAAAAGACGAGACACTACAAGAAGAACTCATCCCGATTACTTAAAGATGATAATGGCAAAGAAAGGTGAGAACATTATTACCTTTATAAATGAATCCTCAGATGTGCAATATTCAAATCTACTTGGTGCATTGATTCAGAGCAACTGCTCATGTTGGTAATTCTTTACAGGATTCCGCTCGACGAGGACTACGCAAAGAAAAGAAAGATGCATTAAAGTCGCAAATGGAGTCCAAGTCGGTTGAAGCCGCTGGCGATCTTTCATTAGAGCTAATGATGGTTTCACTTTTTACTTAGAGATGTTTTTATGTTCCTCTTTACAGAGGAATTTGATTAGTGTTTCAAAATTGACAATGATGGTTATGATTGTCATTTTGGAAATGGCAAGTGTGAAATAATGTTTAATAAAGAATGTATTGGTCTTGCCATCAAACAAGATGAGCTTTATTTATTGTCACTTCGTGAAAATGTGAACTCCGTATGTGATGTGAATGAGCGTATATCCTCGCATGAGAATGCGAACATAAAACGAAAGAGAACTCATAAGGCATCGTCGAAATTATGGCACCGCTGCTTAGGCCATATTTCGAGGGGAGAATAGAAAGACTAGTTAAGAATGATATTCTTCCTCTATTAGAGTTCTCAGACTTAGAACAATGCAGAGAGTGCATTAAAAGAAAATATGTAAAGAAAATTAAGAAAGACGCAAAAAGAAGCACAAGAATTCTACAAATTATTTACACAGATATTTGTGGTCTTTTTCCTGTGAAAAGTGTGGATGGATATGACTGCTCATAACATTCACTGATGATTACTCCTGCTATGGATATATTTATCCAATCAAAGAAAGAAATGAAGCCTTGATAAATTCAAGATATTTAAGGTCAAGTTGAAAACCAACACGATTTAAAGATTAAGATAGTTCGATCTGATCGTGGGGGAGTACTACGGTCGACATACCCCATATGGACAAGTTCCTGGACCCTTTGCAAGGTTTTTACAGGAAAATGGCATAGTGGCTCAAAGATTCTACACCGGCGAACCTCATCAAAATGGAGTAATGAAAGACGCAACTGCATTCTCGATGGATATGGTGCGAAGCATGATGAGCTACTCCACACTCCCATTGAGTTTATGGATGGAGGCGTTGAAAACCGCCATTCATATTCTCAATAGAGTGCCTAGTAAGTCTGAGCCCAAAACACCGCATTTGAGTTGTGGATGTGAAGAGCTCCTCACTAAACCACTTACGTGTGTGGGGAGTCCCACGAGGCTAAAGTATTTAACCCAAACCTTGGGAAGCTTGATCCCAAAACAAGAAGTTGCCATTTCATTGGCTACCCCGAAAAGTCAAAAGGTTTTCGCTTCTACCGTCCATACATATATACAAAGTTTGTAGAAACGAGACACTGCCTTCTTAGAGGATGAAATGATGAGGGGAGCATGGTAGCTCGAGAGATTGATCTTGAAGAAAAGCGGTATATGTGCCCACTCCGATGATTCAAGAGCCATTCTTCACACCACCTGCTGTCGCGGCACCGACGGTGCAAGACACTGTGGTGACATCACTTGTTATTGTTCCTCCTGTGGCAACAATGAATGAGAATGAGGAACCCGTTCTTCAGATCCTATAGAACCCATTGCCACGATGAAGGGGAGCAACAAAGAACCTCAAATGTAAGATGTACCAAATGAGGAGGCCCCGAGGAGGTCTCAAAGAGTAAGAAGATCACTATTTCGATGATTATCGATTTATCATACGAGAGGAATTCCAAATGGAGGATGATCCCACCTCATTTGAAGAAGCCATGAGAATCGAAAATTCTTTAAAATGGCTTGAGGCCATGGAAGAGGAAATGAGGTCCATGAAGGCTAATAAAGTCTGGGACTTAGAAATTATTCCTAAAGGAGCCAAAACAAGAGGGTCAGAAATGGGTCTACAAAACAAAGCTTGACTCCCAAGGGAATGTAGAAAGATACAAAGCGCGACTTGTGGCAAAAGGCTTTACGCAAAGAGAAGGGATTGATTACAATGAGACTTTTCTCCAGCCTCCTCAGAAGATTCCTTCGTAATCATAATGGCATTAGTAGCATATTATGATTTAGAGTTACATCGATGGATGTAAAGACGGCATTTCTTAATGGGGATTTGGAGGAAAATGTTTACATGGCACAACCGAAAGGTTTTGTCGTGGAAGGAAATGAAAGAATGGGATGCCGCCTAAAGAAATCGATTTATGGGTTAAAGCAAGCTTCAAGACAAGGGTACTTGAAGTTTGACAAGACAATAAGAAAATTTGGGTTTAAAGAGAATGTAGAGGACAACTGTGTCTATACAAAGTTTAAAGATGGTAAGTTTATCTTCCTAATCCTCAGATGTGGATGATATCCCATCAAGCTAGTAGTGATGTCATCACATCGAGACAAAGAAGTTTTTGTCCTCAAACTTTGATATGAAAGATCTTGGTGAAGCATCGCTCGCTCTAGGGATCAAATTCACCGGATAGAAACAAGGGTATGTTGGGACACACAAAAGCATACATAGAGAAAGTATTAAAGAAATTTGGTATGCATAAATGTAGTCCTTCACCGCACCTATAGTCAAGGGCGACAGATATGGGGATTTTCAATGCCCCAGAACCAAGACGAGCTCGATCAAATGAAATCGGCCCATATGCTTCACTGTGCTTAAGCTTGCAAGATGCTCAAGTGTGTACACGCTCGACTTAGCGCTTGTTACCGGTTATTTGGCGATTCCAGAGCAACTCGAATAGAACATTGAAATTGATAAAGAAAGTCTTATGTTATTTGCAAGGAACAAAAGACCTCATGATGACATACGTAAGATCGATTCACTCCATATAGTGGGTATACAGATTCGATTTTATGAGATGATAGAAAGTCGACATCCGGATATGTGTTCACTCTCCGAGGAGCTATATCGTGAAAAGCTCAAAGCAAACCGTCACTACATCGTCCACAATGTATGCCGAGTTTGTAGCATGTTATGAGGCTACTGGCAAAGTGAACTGCTAAAGAAGTTCATACCCGCTTAAAAGTGGTTGACGACATCAATAGACCACTTAAGTTGTAATCGCGATAATGAACCCGCAGAATGTATGCCCACAACAATAAGTCAAGTGGTGCCGCCAAACACATTGACATAAAGTACTATGTTGTGAAAGATAAAGTTCGGGATCAAATTATAAATCTTGAGCATATAAGTACCGCAAAGATGTTAGCGGATCCGCTTACTAAAGGCTTACCACCCAACGTGTTCAGAGAACATATAGCCGCATGGGTTTAAGGGAAAGCCTATGATTCTGGACTAAAAGATGGCCCAAAAGGTTAAAGTAACTATTTCGTAACAAGGAGGTGTATTGTAGTCATGAATCTATCTACGATTGACCGTGATTTATGAGACATGTTCTATGCACAAACTGTGATGGAATGAGTAAAGTCAAAAGTAATTTAAAGATAAAGCATAGATCGAGATCAAGGGGAGAATGTTAGAGGATCTCGCATTTGGCCCAACTACCAAATGCCCACCCCATCGATCGCTACCGATCGGGGCGCCAAATTAAATGGTCAAGGGCCCTTTCGCCAAATATATAAAGAGGTGGGGCGCAGGCACAAAACACGAGGTTCACCGTGCCGCCCGAAACCCTAACCCACAAACCCTAGACCGATCGAAGAAGGGGGCGCTGAAGCGACGGGATCGACCACCGCCGCCTCTACCCCAGTGAAACCGCCGCCGCCCGGGAGACGCCGCCACCAGGGAGAACCCCTCACCAACGATGGCCAACCTCTCTACTACTTCGGACGGTCGGTAACCCTAACTCTCGATCTCCCCCCTTCTCTCTCGGTCCCGAACCAAATCAACCAGATCCATACCAAAGAAACACCCAAACATTTTATACCTGATCACACCATCCGATGCACCAGATATCATAGTTTCTTCATCCAGCTAAAACATGGAAGAGATGCACATGTTAAATGATTACACAAAACAATGAGCACAAATGATGAATTATCACAATATTTAGCTCCCCCTAACCTTCAACATTGTATCAACAGATTGCGTGTGCCCAAGAAAACGGTTACTAACCACAAAAATCTAATGTTTAGAGCTCCACTTTGAGTTTTGCAAACAACCTTTTAGACCATTATGGGGATCATCAAGAACAAATGATAAGACAACCATAAGGAAGCTAAAGATGAAAAGGCAATGAAAAGCAAAATATAAAACAAGCATGATTACCTTCACTACCCACAGAGAGCAATTCGTCTTCTAAAATTTAGATTGTGACTTTACCTGAGATTCATTATTACACAATTAATCCAAAGTAATGTACCCATAAAAAGTTGGATTGAGGTTCAAACTTGTTACGGTATAAGATCTATTGGGACTTGGGAGATACGCTAACTTCTTTGTTCCTACGAAGATTGTTGACAGATAATTTCCTGTCGCCTCTGCAGCCACCCATAGCACTTTGGAGTTTTAGCGACGGAATACTAAATGCAAAGAACAGAAATAGCAAGTGCATATATTCATTCATGACACTAAACAAACAAAATCACCATAAAAGAAATAAG
This sequence comes from Hsuehochloa calcarea, assembly GCA_036346395.1. Classification (NCBI taxonomy): domain Eukaryota; kingdom Viridiplantae; phylum Streptophyta; class Magnoliopsida; order Poales; family Poaceae; genus Hsuehochloa; species Hsuehochloa calcarea. The sequence continues at coordinate 60,253,798 of CM070594.1, read as the reverse complement.
GAATACATATTCAAAGATACTATAACATTCAAATAACAACAACATAAACTGTTGGGTTAATTCCTTATATGACACTGGAAATTTCCGAAATCCCTTATTGTTTCACTAAATAATCTATATTCTATAGTATGCTTTTGTATTTGGTGTTTGTGAAAGCAAAACAGAAAATGGAAAGAGGACAGGAGATTTAAGGGGAAAGGAAACAAACACCACAACCCTCTTTTTGTACTTTTTAACGTTCAACTTATTAGAAAATGTAATGGCGGGTGGGTTTGTTTTAAACATGAGGAACTTGCGAGGGAATAAATGATGCAAAAAATAACTTTTAAGATGTTTTTTTCCAACCTCGCACGGATTTATAGGCCTACATGAAGTTTATAACCAAAGAAAGTAGCATTTATCTCCAACTGGAACTATCAATATGGGGGAAAACGGCTGGGCCAAAATTAATTGCAATTTTTGTATGATCGCATATGCTACAAAACAAATTAGGTAAGTCATGGCATCATATTCATTGTTTGACATTGCAAAGAAACAAAGCATGTATCTTGTTGCCAATATTTGATAGGTTTCTTGCACAAAGATCATATCTGAAATGTAATCTTCATGGCAGTGAAAGGTATTACAACCAGAACATCCTCGTGTATCGCATGCCTGAAATAGAGGGAAATATTATCCTGTAACTTAATTATGGAGTAATATATAAAAATATGTATTCTTATTCTAAAGAGTTAATTGCACAGTACAAAAGCATAAAGCTTGCTTAAGTATAAAGTCCAAAAAATGCATCTTGAACAGTAGCTTCAAGCAACAGCTGACTGTTTTTCTTGTAACTACCCAAGCATTTAATGAGAACAAGTGTACTCAGATAAAGAAGCAGCCACATCATTATGTTTTGTGTCTTCCCCAAATGCTAGCTAGCAACGGCGAAGTCACGACGAAAATAGAGGGGACGCTCTACTTCTCTGGGATACAAGGGTACTAAATATATCTAACAGGAATTTATTCTAAGCTAACATAAGATAGGAGTACCAAACATATATCTAACAATATTTTTTAGTCTTGTGTAATTAAAATTCATATAATACAAAAGAAACAAGTTGAAAAAACATGATGTACAATAAGGGTAGTATCCCACTAATGGATAGTGTGCTTCAAGTGCCCATAATTATATATATGTGACTAGCGATCTGTAGATCAAAACTAGCAAAACTTGTGATACAAGAGTAAATTATGAATAGTAGTAAATTTGTGTTCCTATCAATTCCATTGTTTGAAACAAAATTGTGCAAAGTTTGCTTCTCTACCTTTTGCAAATCTATAACACATTAATAAGAAACAAATAAACAAATTAGCTATTAAAACATTGACAAGAGAAATCAAGAAGATAAGATCACGTTTGACTATAATTAGCTTGTCATTTGATGTTGCATGCTTGTTCGTTACCCTGCGTGGCCTCGGCAGCTTGACTACTCGACCAAACGATAATCCAATTCTTGCATATATTTAGAAGTACAATTTGTTGCCTAATGTTAGTATTAGGTGTCTCTAGTTATCTGTGATCACTGCCTCGTAATAAAATCTATAATTAAAATATTGTGCATAGTTCAAACAATCAAGAAGTTGGAGAACATTAGAGAATCCTCGAAGTTTAGCTCTTGGATCTAAAATAAATGCAAATGCATATAGAAATAAGATATCTTTCCAATATTTGCAATATTTAGTATTCATAGTAGCGATAACCTCTCGTATCACTATTTCATTTTCACGAGCCTTCGAGTGACTAGTAATTTCAATAATATTATGCACAATTAAATGATATGTTGAAAATACACTACGGATAAAAGCAAATTGGAATTATAAAAAAGTTCTAAAGACGATAGAAACTTCTCAGCAATAAACCAATGTTGCTCAGTCGATGGTGTATTAGCGTCGCGGCTATGATAATGCGTGTGAACATAAACAAAAATATGCACTTATATGTGTTGGACCGAAAAGGCGACTAGAGGGGGGTGAATAAGAGCACGCTCACTTTTTCACAAATAATTGATTCAATAAAACTTTACTCCAGTAGCTATGGAAGCTATGAAGATCAATATATTAGTACAACGAAAGACTAATATTGAATCTAATTTAAACCCCTAAGCAATAAGACAAAATCAACAAAGATTGAAGCAACTTAATGCAATCAAGGTTTGACCATCGAGATAACACCGGCCGGACCGATTTCGCTTGGTCCGACCGGCAAATTGCGCGGTTTGACCACCGTGTACGTAATGTAAGAATAGCCCCGACGATGAAGATGAAAATAGATGAAACTTTTGATCTACTAATCAAAACTTGATGAAACTTGGAACACACATTCTAGATAATATCAGGAAGCTATTCCAATCGAATATTATGATAATTCTAGGAAGAATAGTGGTCCTTTTCGATTTGATTGAAGAGAGGTTCAAAACTGGGTCAAAACGAAACCTAGATCAAAGCACTTGCTCGTGGGTGATTGATGATCAAGATGATCCTGGATAGATTCCCACACGTCATAGCAAGCTAGATCACGTGAAAAAACTAAGCAAAAACTCACGGATCAAAGAAAGACCCAAAATCATCAAATAGAGAGAAAGAACGCAATGAGATAAAACATTGATCAAACTTTCTTTTGATTGATTGATATGATATGGGCTTACAGCCTCTCCATTAATGGAGGACAATGCTCAATCCAAGAGCACGAAAATCACATCAAAACATCAAGAACCCTAGCCTCCACAAAAGCTCTCCCTAAGACAATTAGGGTTTGCAAGAAAAGAAAAATAGACGAAGCAGAGGTGCAGCCACCTCCCTCTCCTATTTATAGTGGAGGCTTAGACCTTCTAGAAGTTTGACTCTATTGGGCTCCTGTTAAGGCTCAAAACAAACGGAACACTTACGCACGCATTTTAATACGCCGCCTTTATCACTCCTTGATCTAACTAGCTACACCTAGCGCCATCTTGCGCCTCGGATTAGCCAATAGGTCACCCTTGTCCATCTTGCACCATGCTTGAGTACATTGACCTCACCCGACATCGTCGATCGTTCTGGACCTCAGCTCTCCAAGCCTAGTCCCGATCATCCTCACCGTTGACCGTCGTTGACCACCAAGCAACCTACACAACAATAGACAAGTAAACCAAAATTGGGAATAAGTTCTTCAAAACTTGACCCATGTTAGTCAAAACATGCATCATGCAACATATATGCCTTTAAACTCATGACTTTGACCTAACAACCGAGAATCACCGCCATGACGGGCGATTTAACCAGTGAAAACCGGCGACCGCCTCCAGGGCCGGCTCGATCGCTTACTCGCCGGCTCGACCGCCACTATTGGTCGGTCGACCGCTACCATGACTTAGCCGATTTTCAACCTCTGGAAACCGAAACCTACTGGAAATTTCAAACCAATAGAACTTTTGACTGGAGACTCCAAAAATTATGGGACCAAGTGCAATAGAACTCCCTCTCTTGCCTACACCCTTTATTTTTGGCCCAGCTCAATCCAACACTTACTGACAATGGCCGGTCCGCCGCCCCTTATAAACCGGTCGGACCGATTTGGGATCGGTGTGACCGCCGACTGTCGGCCGTCGACTGCTTCGCACTGATAGAATCAACCTTTGCCGAAAATACGTGAAATGACAAACCGTTAACGTCATTACAAATTGTCACATCATCCTAAGATCTGGAGCATATCCCCATGACATCCACAATATGGTAAAAGGTTATTAAGCATCATGTAAGTAGATTTCCATCTTATTGACATATCCAAACTAAATTTTCTTAGACGTACGTTCATTGCCTTGCAAAAGTTCTTAATTGGTGCTATTCGTTAGTTAGAATGATTTAGGAAAGATATTGTATCGTGGAAAGTTTTAATATACGGTTCTAACCTCTTTAACCCATATTTAACTATAATATTAATAATATAATAGACACATCGTTGATGTAGCAAGGAGGATTCAGCGCATGTACTAAATAACATAGTGAGAATATCATTACCCTAGAGTTTGCGGCGGCATTGTCTAAAGTTATTGCAAAAAAATTATTTGTAAAACCAAAATCCTCCACAACTTTGATAATACAGCCTACAATATTTTCATCCGTGTGTGTTGCATCAATTAGTTTAAATTCTATAACTCTATTTTCTATTTCCCAGTTGTCGTTAAGATAATGAGCAACTACACTAATATAATCCTCTCTAGCCCAACCACTCCATATGTCTGAGGTCAAAGCCACATAAAATATATAAGTATTAAAGGGTTATTTTAAATTAGATCCATATTCATTACAATATTTAACTAGATATATTGTTGTTGTCTGCCTAGAAATAGTAAATAATATAGGATTATCCGGGATCCTAATGTAATTTTCAAACGGTTTAGATTCGCCAAAGTTTAAAGGTGGATCATATCACGCAATTAAATGAAAAGAGATTGATGAGCTAGCTCAGGACTGCAATCCCAACTATGTACAATACCGTCAGAGGTTGTACTGTTGGTGTGTTTTCCTCATGATCAATCCTTGTCTTACTTTACATCTTGCAGAATGTCTAATCAAGTACCTGTTCTACCTGAAGACTTTGCAAACAATTTATGACGATAAATTTTACAAACAACATATCTTACTTGAACTTCATTTTCATCTGGCTTTGATTTCTTATCAAAATCTGCCCAGACTCTCGATGTACTAGACCTAAATCTATTTGCTCTGGTGCTTACAGACGCAAAGGCACTCGTAGAGCCTGATGATGGTTATGCTTGCTCTATCCTTTGAGTTAGAGGTACAATATTCTCGAATGATGCAAGATCCTCTGGTAAAATTCAAAATCAGTAATAGGGATATTATCGTAATTTTTCATCATGAAAACTGCGAAATCAAAAATTACACTATTATTTATTTCACCTTAGTATAAAAAACAACAATATTAAAAATATACACAAAAAAACAATATTGTTACCTCTTTTCATAAATGCAGTTGGATTTCGAACTTTTGAATATTTAGCAAAAATATTTCACAATGTGCTAAATTATCACAAAAGGGATCTAAATTTTCAAAATAGATTTCAAAGAAGAGACTGAAGGTTGGATAGTGGCTGAATGAGAGGGGTATGATGCCTATTTATAGGTTGGACACGACTAAAATATATATAAAAATTGATTACCGTGCTTAACGAGACGTGTCGTGCCATGCCTACTATTGCTTAACGGGTTAACCAGGCCATGTCTAAACGTCCCATATCGTGACGTGCCTGATCGGACCGTACGAGGCACTATACTGTGTGTATCGTACCTGATCATCCCACTGTACCTAGTCACGATCAAGCACGCCACGATGCATCGAACCATACCAGTGAAACCTGTTTAGCTGTAGGGTTGTATCGTATCTGGATTGAAACAATAATACCATGCTTTGTGTCGAATCACACAACCCACTATGTTAAGCCGAGCACGCAAAGATTTTGGGCTGATTCAGCGGATCCAGAGCGGGCGGAGGACACGGGATTAGATGGGAGGGATGGGCCGATCGATTTGCTTGGTGCCGTGGCCGTCTCTGGGGTTCCAGAAGGCGCGCGCACGGTGCCGGCTTACTGGGCTGCACCACGCGCGGCGAGCGTAGCGACTCGGCCGCTTTTTCGGCCGCAGGGAGAGAGGGACGGACGGAGGCTGGACGGCTGGGCTCTCGGTGGAAACCGTCTAGCAGTGCCGTCAGGCCGCCGGCCGAGGCAGTCGATCGCGTGGGAGGATGGACGGAAGTCGAACCAACCAGAAAATTACAAGCTGCGCTGGGCTGGGCTGGGCTGGGCTGGCTGTTCCTCTCTAGTATATGTATACTTTAGGCATACGACAAAAGCCCAGAGTTTTTTTTTAAAGAAATAAAGAGCTTTTGTGTATTGATGGATGGTTTTAATAGCTTTTCCTTTTGAAATGGTAAAGCGAGGCATATCTAGGAGCAACAACCGAACAACTTTTTGAGGTGGTGTGTGTAACTGTGCAAACAAAATAAGCGATGTCATCAGCCGAAAACTTGTGTGGTCTGTTCGATCTAACACGAAGTACGTACACTGCCAAACCATTCGTTACCCCCAAAACGTATCCTTTTAACAAGGTCACGACGTCTCAGCTTCGTTACCCCCTTCCAAGTTCCCCGAAAAGAACGTGAAAGAAAATTTGTTAGGAAAGGGTCTCACCCTGATATTCTTCCCATCAGCTGTTCTTAAATCGAATCAATGGCTGACCGATAGAATGACAGGGTGAGACCCTCCCCCGCCGCATTTTCTTCCGAAGAGCATCATCCTCAACCTCGGAACGCAGAAGCAACGGCGCAGGCACCACGACCAAGACCAACACGGCAACGCTGCAGAGCGCCCAGGGGTACTACCGCAGTACCACGTACCAGTATATCAGTACTGTACTGCGGGTACCCGATGTCTCCCACTCCACTGCCCCGCGCCTCTCCTTTTCGGCCTTGTCTCACTCCGCTTCATTCACCAGTCACCACTGCCCCGGCCGCTCCCCGTCCGAGCAGTGCGGCCGTGTCCCACGCTAGCTGCATGCCTCTGCCCGTGCACCGCTATTCCCTGAACGGCTCGGCTCGGTACGGTACGGGCCCCACGCTATCAACTGCGGTGCGGTGTTACTTTGATTGCAGAGGTTAGATTTGGTGTTTCGTAAATGAATGAATTTTTTTTTAACAAAAAAAAAAGCCTAAATAAGCGGTGCTGTGGCGTACTACTCGCTGCCCAGACAGGGCCGTGGCAGGCGGTGATGGGTGATGGCCGTCGCCCGTCGATCGGCAGAGGCAGCGTCCACAGTGGGCAACTGTTGCTCGCTTTCTCTTGGTGTTTCTCTGCTGCTAGTGCCTTGGCTATTGCCCCGCCCGACCCCAGGTGTCCCGGCCGGACAGGGCCCGCCGGGGTGCTGTCTTTTCGTCAAATTGGGCAATGTCACCGGATAGTTGTGCTTGGCCGACCGGTGCTGGTACTCAGAAAACGAGCAGGCTCATGTGCTGCGGTCGGGAAGAGGAGACATACGAACTCGATGTAAAGTTTCCCGTCGATGGGGTGGATGCGACTGAACGCTGCTTGTAGCAGACAAATTCACGACGCTGTGCGTTCTGTTCACTGGCATTTCGAAACGAGGGCTGAGGTAGCTGAATGTAGAAAGTACTAAGAACTTAATTGGGAGAACGAAAGCTATGCGGTAGCCACGGGAGTTTAGGGGCTACTCGCCCTCTAAGGCAGGGTCAAATCAACGCTGTCATCTAAGCTTAGCCTAACTTCCTACGATGTATGGTATCTTCAACGGCCTCTAAAGTGAGGCCTATAAATGAACAAGTTAAAAGGCAAATAAATAGAATCTGCCATCTTTATCCGCTAGCCTTTTTCTAATTGTGGATCCCACCATGTATGTTTTATGGCAGAGGTTCTTGTGGGCTGGCTGCCCTATCCAGAATTTTTGTCGCAAATACCAGAATCGTCTGGCTGGTGATCATGCGGACGCCCTCTCCGTCCGACACGCAGCCTCATCTAGCCGTTGACGGCCGGACGCCTCCAGCCGGTCACGGGCCGGCTTGTGATTAGTTAGTGATTAGTTTAATTTTGTGTTGTTTGTAAAAATTTATAAATATAGCATAGAGATTAAAAATTATGATTTTTTTTGTTGAGTCTCCAGACATAGTGTATTTACTTGTGTAATTGTTTCATAATTTGATTAGTTCTGAATTTTTCTCAAAAAATTATTTAAGCATATTGTTTGTAGAAATTTTTTATATAGAAAATGGGCTCTAAAAACTATAAATTTTTTAAGCTTCTTACACAGTAGGCTTGGTTGTGTAATTTATAAAGAATATTTTCTCTCAATATTCTCATTTCCTTTCCATTGCTACACCTACGTCGTTTCTCATTTCACTTCCATAAATTAATAGTTCATAAAAAATACTAATACAAAAAAGATACAAGGAGTGTCCACGTTTCCAATGGAGTTGACATATAAAAGAAGGTCATAGTTGCCAAAGAATGGCACTATTATAGTCTTCATGCGTTTGTAAACCTTCTTGTGGACTTTAGCGGGGGTGGGATCATTGAAGACATAGAGAAACTCCTCCACCTGCTTCTCCGCGTTGTCAAGTCACGCTTGGAGCCGTTGGTACCGAGGAAACAAGTCTTGGAGGTGCCAGAGGAGGTCGTTAGCCTCTTCAATGTTCTCGGCGAGGTCGACCCTCACACTTTGCTTGTCGATATAGTCATCGAGCCTCCTCACTGATGCTTCGACACGCTCCACGTGGTTAGAGAGTACGATCTCGATGACCAGGTTGACCCGTCGGACGTCGGAGACCATGACATTGGTCCGACAGAGTAGAAGACGCAGTGGGTTGATGATCGCGGCTACACTCTCCGATAGACCTGATGGCGGAGCACGAAGGAGATCACGGATTAGACGGTTGAGGGAACGGAGAGGTGTGACGGGGAGGTGATGGATTAGACGGATGATGTGACTTTATTTGCCATTTATTTGCTTCAATCTGTCAAATCGCTACTCTATTTCACACGAGATAGTCCACTTTTCGACACAAGCCCCCATCTTCCCTACTTAAAAACTCCAAACCCATTGATCTTCATTCCCGCATACTCTCAACCCAAAAACAAAACGAAATACCTTCAAACTCTTTTTCTGTTACATAGCCAACTACTCCTCTTCCATAGATAGTTATAGACTACCTTGCGAGAAATGATGTTAAACTTAGATTGATTTATGAATTCTATCTTAGAAGTGATTGAATGTCGTAAGTATCCACAGGAATGATGTTAAACTTAAAGAGGCCACGAGTGGACCCATGTTAGAGGTTGTGTAGCCATCAAACATCGTGAAATTTCTGAACGCATGCTCGGGTTGATATCCCCGCGCTGTAATTCACTCCAGCAATTTGAGGATGGTGGATTTGCTACTAGATGTATAGTAGATGTCGCCGTACAATTTTCTGCACATATCGTTCGCAGAATGGATTTCTTTACATTTTTTAATTCCTCTCCCTGCTAGTTCCTTTAATTTATGTCACACTCCTATAGATGTAGCACGATTTTAGGTCTAGTCACCTTTCTTTGAAACTTGTCGTTTCAGTGTACCTTCTTAACAATTCATGTTAATTTGAGACCGAGACTTCAGTGGTACCTAGATGCGTTATCTTTTCCCACGAGAAAGAGTACCTACATGCTCACAACTGGAAGCATCGAGGTTACAAAATCGAATCCACGTAGTAAAACCCCATTTGGAACAACAAAATTCCATTTGAAACTCGCAACATATTATCCATCAATGTTTTCTTTCCTGTGAAAATCTGGATTTCTGACGGCACTGAAACTTTGCGTCAGCTGAATCCTGAATCCAGGCCATTGTAAGTTATCACACACAGCTTGTCAATCCACTGACAATTGCGACAAGGATACATAACTTTGTCGTTTTCCTCGATTTCAAATTCTTTTTAGAAAGGGAAATATACTGTAGTGTCCAAGTAAATTTACTCTGGAGCATTTGCTTATTGTACATGTACAGCAGACCTTACGCTATCTTTCAGTAACTATGGGACTCCTTTCAAGATTGTTGATATCTTTGTAGTGACCATCAACGCGTTAACATTGGACTGCGGGACACGGCGCGTATGTGAAAATTGAAATGACTTTGCACCATAGATTTTTTTTTTAAAAAAAAAAATTGGCCAGGAGCTCTCGTCTTTACCTAACCTGTTGGTATTCAAATATACAAAACTGGACCTCTCTGTATATTACACTAGTCCAGAATCACGCTAGTGCACACAGTATCAACATTAATGCAATATCACCTCCATACAACGAAATAATAAATAAACGAGTACTTTGAATAGCAAATAACTGTTGTGACTTTAAGGTCGAGTTTTACCTTTATTAAGTCATGCAAGGCTGACAATAAAGAAATAAATTGCAGCGGAAACAAAGTAAACTCCAGCAGAATCCCATCAATTCACCACAGCCAACTGACTGAGATCGAGACCCTAACGATCAACCCTCGTAGAACTCCTCTTCAAAAGCAGACGATGACTATTCCACTTCTGTTGATTGATTATAGCAAGTATGAGTACACAACCGTACTTGCAAGTCATACCACAGAATAATGATGGCTTATTCCAAAGGAATGACTTCTGTGGTTATTTTGCAGAAATACAACATTTGCAATTGAATACGAATAATATATTGAAAGTGTAATTCAAAACAAATAAACAATATTAAGTTATCATCTGATTTCGCAAAGACATACATCCTAAACAAGTTATTCACATAGCCATATAACTTAGATCACACAGCTCTCTTCCCAAAGGCTTTATGAAAATCTACCCCTCGTGTGAAATCTCTGAGCATGTCCATGACCTCGGACGCGGCTATTCGAATAGATTGACTAAGCACTCTGTAGAGGTTGTACACTTTACCCACACGATACAATCAGTGCGCCCACACTGGTCATAACAAAACCTTTCGGAAACTTCGTCTCAAGCATTGACACTCCCGATGTGCTTTACTGACGTCTAACCGATACGCACATCATTTGGTTACGACACACACCGTTGGACAGGGATGCGGCGAACCGTCCGGCGATGTGACCTATCACACCTCCAACCCATCACACAGCTTAAATTACAACCTGAGTTATCAACGTCAAGATTTCATAACTTACTAAGTTAGGCCCAACCCATACTAGGCATGTGATTGTATAGTAAGGCTCAGTTCAATAGCCCACAAAGTTAAGTCCATAATTGATCAAGGCAAGACTTTCAATTTCCCCCAAATTCACAAAAATTAAAGTTCCAACACACAGCTTCACCATTCACACAGAATCCACCACTTACCTCAGTCTAAATCTTTTCTCACTCTGTTGGTTAAGTGCAACACATGCCACTAATGAGTAATAGCACACAGCACATACAGTTTTTATCACACAGTTCCATATTCCATTAGTTAGATTTATATTTGCGACTCACATGAAATGATGACTCGTGGCTTCGCTAAGCAGTCTAGCCGTATCTAACCAACCCACGTTGGTACTATGAGATTACCAACTAGTAAGGAACCAATCTAGGGTGACAAAAGAATACAACATACAATTGACAAGGTGGATATAACAAATTGGATCATTAACTACAACCAAAATTATTTAAATACATACTTAAATTAAAATACAATAATTTGAATCACAGTAATTTAAAAACTGGGTACAACATGATCAAAGGTATAACTTGCCTTGGAATAGGTTTAGGTAGACACTCCTTCTTCTTCAAAAGTTCCAGAGGAATTAACGTCTACGCAAAACGAAATAAATAAACCAAAAATAAATAAATAGCAGAGGCAAAATAAGCTCCAAATATTAAATAAAAATCATAAATAAATAAATCTCGAATTTATATAACTTTAGAAATTTGAATGGGCTCAATCGGAGTTCGGATGCAAAAGATATGGGCTTTGGAAGTTGAAATTCAAGAAAAATAACATAAATTGGAATTTCCAAAATTTTGAATTATTTTTCTAAAGAAAAATCGGGTTATTGCGGAATGCTTGCGTGAGGCGAGAATTTCCAGAAAAAGAATTAATTTAAAAGAAATATGACATGTGGGTCCCACATGTCAGTCTCTTGGCTCACGGTGGACTGAGTTCACCGAGCCAGGGAAGAGAGCGGGTGGTGGACTGGCACGCGGCGCTGCAGCGCTGATACCGACACGGCGCACGAGGCGCAAACGCCGATGTTGGTCACGACGAGGCACGGCAGAGGGAGGTGGCGCTCGAAGATCAATGGTCGCCGGCGATCAGCGGCGAGTCGCCGACGGTGGAGGGTACCATATTGCTCCCCGTGCTATTGCGCACCTAGAGGTGTCCTTACCAGAGGCTGGCAACTACGACGGCGAGGAAGAAGTGCGCGAAGCTCGGGAGGTCGCGACGGTGAGGTGGCCTCGCGACTTGCCGAGGTGGCTCACTTGCCGAGCACGGTGAGGTCGGTGGGCAGGAGACGACGACGGCGGCGATGCAACTGCCGAAAACCCGACGGCGGCGACAAAAGGGGAAAATGGAGTTGCGGCGGCTCTGGAGCGAGAGAGAGGGCGAGGCTGGCCGCGCTGGGATGAGGAGGAAGGGAACATCAGGGGGTCTTTATATGGCTCGGGAGAGGCTGATTTGGAAACGACCAATTCGAGTCCGTTTCGGTGACGATCGGGAATTCCCGAATTATAGGAGATTGGGAGGGATTCAGAGGGGGATTCGGTTGGGGATAAGTGCGGGATAGCCGGGGTTTGTTTGGGTAGAGTTGGCGCGAAGAATCAGCAATAGAATCGCCGTTGTCGAATTTGGTGGAAGCTCTGGCAATGGCGGCGTGCGGGCGAGCGCGCGGGGAGGAAGAAGGCGCAAGACGACGACTCGGTGGTGGCCCCACTTGGCAGCGGCAGAGGAGAGGCCGGGCGCGAGCGAATGCACGGCGTCCGATAGGGACACGCGGCGATGATCGAGCGGAGGAGGCGCGGCCGAGCGAAGAAATGGGCTGGCGCGTGGGAATAGTGTTGGGCTTCGGCCCAACACTGTTCCGAAGAATTTAAATTGATTTTTCTTTTTTAGAAAATCCAAAAAATGCAAATAGCAATTAGAAAATAGTAAATGAACTCGAAAAAATTTCAGAAAATTCCAGAAAATATATCCAAGCCCATAGAATCCAATAAAAATAGTTTTGACAATTGTTGATGTTGGGGTTAATCATATTAAATTATTTTTACATGAATGTTTATATTAATCTTTAAATAAATAAAATAAACATTAATAGAAAATCAAATAGTGTATTTTCCAACAAGTAATAATTCAAAAGATTTTAGAGCTCAGAAATTTGGGATGTTACATAACCTAAGATTAAGAACTTATGTAGATACATTAAAATCCAACTCAATTCAAAACCCTAATAGTGAAGGAGACACAATAGAAGCTGTCCTCTAGCAATGAAGTAACAAGGATTTCACACGTTTCAGCTTTCGTATCAATGTCCACATTTTTCGGATGCACATCTCTAGTGGCGGGCATTGGGTCTTGCCGTGCCGTGCCGGCCCGCCTTGCCTCCGGTGAGACCCAGTCACGGCACAAAGCCCGCCGTGCTGGGACCGTGCCGTGTCGGCCCAAGCCTAGCCCTAAGTAACTATAGACGCTTGGGATGACGACAACCGTCGCCCAGGAAAACAAAGACACCAATGCGCCATCTACGCCCACTCCCGCTCCCCCTCGCCATAGCCTCCTCCTCCTCCTGGACGCCGATGAAGAACTGCGCTCACCTCGGCCGCGCCGCGCACTTGCGAAGGGGGTGAGAAGGATGGCGACGAGGAGGTGGCTAGAGGGAGGGTGGAGGGCGGCGGCGCGTGGGGAGGGAGAAGGAGGGCGGCGACGCGTGGGGAGGGAGAGGGAGAGTGAGGGAGGGGCGGCCAGCGGTGCGTGGGGAGGAAGAGCGACGATCAGCGGCGTGTGGGGAGGGAGGTGGTTGGGGCTGGAAGGGAGAGGAATCAATGAATGTGATTAGGGATTGTGAATTTGGGAGCCGGGGCTCGGGAGAAAGGGTTAGGGATGGGGGTTGGGGGGTCAGGAGGGATGTTGGGTTAGACCGAGTGGCAGAAGGGGGTGATTGGCTGGACCAGGCTGATGTGGGGGAGTGATTAGGCCGGACCGAGGGAGGGATTAGACTACAACGGGAAGGTTGAGCCTATTTCGTGTCGTGGCGGTCCAAGTCTGGCCCAACCGTGCTGTGCCGTGCCACCCAACAGGTCAGGCCTGCCCTGGCCCGCCGTTTGTGCCGTGTTAGCCCGGGCCACCACGTATCGTGTTGTAACGTGCTTAGACCGTATCATACCGATCAAACCTCGAATCAGCGAAAAACACAGCCCAAATCCCAGTTCTACACATCTCCGAGAAAGAGCTCTGCTCATATCACTTCGACCTGCAACTTTACTAAAGCCTAGAGCCCCAGACAAAATAAAATTCGCAACACACAAATACGTACAGAGCTAATACCATCACAAGAATCCAATCAATATTACACGTACTCATTCAAAGCAAAAATGCAGGACACCACCACGCATGCAGGGCCGAGCAGCCGGAACAAGAAACCGTCCATGGATCCCCTCGTCAGTGTCATCACTCCTCCCCCCGAGCTACGCGCCAACGAACCGCCACCGCCACCGCCGCCGCCGCTGCGGCATGCACCAACACCGATGCCGACGCCCCGCATGACGCTCCGATCGTCCAGGCACAGCCCCGAGTTACCGCTCAGGTCGAGGTTCCGGCCGAGTCGCCGCAGGAACGCGCCGTCGAACGGCACGGCCCCGCCCAGCCCGTTGTTGCTCAGGTTAAGATGGTACATCCTGTTCAGCCTGCTCAGCCCCGCCGGGATCTCGCCCGTGAGGTTGTTGTCTTCCAGTGACAGCGTCGTCAGGCTCACCAGCTGACCAAACGACTCCGGTATCGGTCCCGAGTAGCCGGAACTGGCCAACCGGAGTTCTTGAAGACAAGCAAGGTTGCCGAGCTCAGACGGCAATGGAACATCCATTGGGTTGTTGTCCATGATCAGGTACTGGAGGTTTCCGAGGCCGGAGAGGCCGGGAGGGAAGCGCCCGCTCAGGCCGTTGTTGCTTACCGCCAAGAAGGTAAGCGAGGTCAGGTTGGCTATGGTGTCCGGAATGCCGCCGGTGAGATTGTTCGAGCTCAGGTCCAGCTTCTGCAACTGCCGCAGTTCACCAATCCGGCTCGGGATGGCGCCGAACAGCGAGTTGTAGCTCAAGTCCAGACCAACCAAGCTCTTCAGGTTGCCGATCTGGCTCGGCACCGTCCCGGAGAGCGAGTTGTAGCTGAGGTCGAGGTGCACCAGCGACTTGAGCTCGCTGATGCCCTGCGGGATCTCACCACGGATCAGGCAGTTCTGGGAGATGGTGAGTACCTGGAGGGACCTGAGGCTGGCCAGCTGCGGGGGCATCGCGCCGGACAGCGACGGGTTAGCCCTGATGCTAAGCTGCTGCAGGTTGGAAGACGAGAGGTTGGTGGCGGATGGCAAGGCGAGGGTCGTGGTGGCGGCCGCGTTCTTGAAGCAGTCGACGAAGAAGAGGGACTGGAGGTGGGGCAGGGTGAACACCTCGGGTGGGAAGGCGGCCGTGTCCTTGCACGACGGGTTGGGCTCCACGCCGAAGTCCAGCCGCGTGATGTGCAGGGGCGCGGCGGCTGGGGCGGCTGCGTTGCCGGCCGGCTTGCACTCGAGACCAGGCCACGGCGCGCTGCAAGGGTTGGGGCTCTCGGAGCGCCAGTCCCGGTCGGAGGAGATGGCGTCCATGACGAGGAACAGTGTCTCCCTCTCTGCCGGGTCCATGGCCGCGGCGGCGGCGGCCATGGACAGAAGGCACAGGAAGAGGGCAACGGAGGCTGGCATTGTGGTGTGCGTTTACTCGTGCGTCAGTGGGGTTTTGGCCTCTCGGAAGTGCGTTTTTTGTGGGGTTTAATACTGGAGTTCGGCCGTGCGCTGGTGTGTTGTGTTGATTGACGTGACGAGCCAGGGCCCTACAAGCCCGGGGAGGGGGGATGGCCCGAGACCCGGCCCGGCCACGAGTCAGTATATACAAGGAAAATAGAGATTTTTTCATCTTCGTTGCTTGGAGAGTGCTTTCGGTCACTGATCTCTAAAAAATCAGATCTTGTCTGAAAGCATCCCAATCTTCTCTAAGGCTTTAAGCTTCTTCTCGTTCAGAACAGAAACGAATCAGGTGGTGATCAAGTCCAACATGGTTGTGCGGTTATATGTCAATGAGTCATGTAACCGTACTCCAGTATCGTAGCGTCGCATGGTATATGTTCCATTCGTCATACGGTAAAGCATATGTCTGGTCGTAGATCCAGACATCAGCTCAAAACTGTGTGAGCATTTGACTGGTCGGAGACTAGATTTGGAACCATGTCCGACTAGATTGGGTACTATGTAACCTCTGGAATGCTTACGATCAGTAAGGTCGTTAGTCTTAGGGTTTACGACCATAAAGATGTATGGTCTTTATATGCTAAATAATAAATAGAGGTTTTAATCCTCGTCAGGTTCCATACCACGTCATGTTTCATAGTCCTAAGACACTAACAAAAACTACCATGAGGTTTAGTGTCTCACAAACATCAATCGCTGGACGGTTGATACTTCATCAACTGTTGTCTCGCTCCAACTAGTTGCAACACTTCCAACAGGCATCTCTTCCAGGATTAAGTGTTATCACTTCATGAGCTACCTAAGGAAGAACGCAAACAGGAAAAGTCAATCCAATTCGGAAGATTAAGAGACGATTGGGTTTCATCTGAAGTATTAGCATAGCAAGCACTACGCTTAGTGTAATTATGATTAGTCCATTGCCTTGTCAAGGGCACCCCATATAAAGGATCCAGTTCATAGCAATAAAGAGCAGTCCCATCCTCTCCTAAGAACTCTTTACCATTTTTTATATTTTATTTCGTAAAATAGACGACTCGATCATCGACAGGGCCGTTGCAAGCAGACTCTCTGGAACTTAATTTCATACCTTTGGTAAATCTCGTGTAATCGAGAATGAACTTCTGTAAAATAGTTAGAATAGTCTAGCCCTGTAAGAAGATCAAGAACATTAGCAGGTGCTTCAATTTTACCTCTAAGATCTAAAATAAATGCAAATGCGTATAAGAAGGGGATTTCTCTCCAATATTTAAGGTATTTACTTTTCATAACAACAATAACATCACGTAAAACTGAGCTATTTTCATGCATTTTCAGTTGAGTAGTAATCTGTAAAATACTATACATAATAATAGGAGATGTTGGATAGTAGACAGCGGACAAAGCAACATTGTCCTCATAAATTTTTTTCTAAAAATTGTAGTATCTTCTCAGCAATGAACCAATGTTACTCAGTCAATAGTATTATACCGTCTGTGCTCTGATAGTATGTTTGAATAAGAACATAAAAAATGCTCTTATATAGTAAAAGACTCTTAAGCATCAGGTAAGTAGAGTTCCATCTTACCAGTATGTCCAAACCAAACTTTCTTGGACGTACACCCATCGCTCTGCAGAAGTTCTTATATATTTCTATTCTTATGTTAGAATTATTCAAGAACGATATTGCATCATGAAAATGTTTTATATACAGATTCAACATCTTCAAACCACATTTGACTATAAGGTTAATAATATGACAAGTGCATCGCTGATGTAACAAGAAGAAATCAGCGTATGTACTCAACACTAGAATAAGAATATCCATGACCCTAGAGTTCGAAGTGGTATTTTCTAAAGTAATTGAGAATATTTTGTCTGTAAGACCAAAGTCTCCCACAACTTTGATAATACAGTCCGCAATATTCTCACCCATATCTATACATCAATTAATTTGAAAGTTATAATTATTTTCTCTATTACACAGTTGTCATTAACATAATGAGCAACTACACTAAGATAATCTTCCCTACCCGACCACTCCATATGTCCGAGGTTATGGCCACTGAAAATGTGCACGTATTAAATAGTTCTATTATTTTATTACGGTGTTCATTGTAGTATTTTACTAGATCTCTAGTTATTGCCTGTCTAGAAACGGTAGAAAATCTAGGATTATGCACAATCCTAATATAATTTTGGAAAGCAGTAGACTCCATAAAACCTAACGGTAAATCCCCAGAAGCACTTAAATGACAGAGATTAACAGGCTACCTCAGGATCGTAGTCCCAGCTACGTACCGTACCGTCGGGGTTGTACTGCAGCTGCGTCTGCCTCATCACTAGTCCTTGCTTAGTCTTACATCTTTTAGCATGTCTAAGCAAGTGCTTCGTTCCACCTGTAGACCTTGCAGATAATTCATTGCGATAAATTTTGCAAATAGAGTATGATACCTGATTTCCCTATGCGTTTGGCTTGGTTGCCTTTCAAAATTCTCCCACACGCCCGATGTAGATGGCCTTGATCTCTTTGCTCCGGTGGTTGCTGATGAAGATGCTATCGTAGAGCCTGATGATGGAACTCCGTCTTATCTTTCCGGTAACAACTCCAGTTGGTTTGAGGCAGCTGCAACAGCCTCCATGGATGCAACTTCCTCCGGTGAAAGTCTGTAATCACCAAGAGCAAAGCTATCATAACTATCCATAACGAAAACTGCAACATTGAAACTAACACTATTATTACTTTCATCTTAGCATAACAAATACTAACAATAAAAGTATGAAAAAAATAGAATTGTACCTCTTTTGCTGTCTTTTTGCTAAAAATTGAATTTTCCAATTTGGCAAAGTTTTATTGAATTTTGCCAAATTATCTCACAACGAGTTTAGATTTGCACACCAGAATTTGAAGGAGAGATTGAGGAATGGATGGGTGCTGAATGTGTGTGTGGGGGGTTTGGTGGCTATTTTATAGAAAAATTGATATTTTTTTTGAATTTCTTTGCTATTTTAAATGGACAAACGATCAAAAATGGTTAAAAAAGGGGCAAAAAATGCCCAACGGTCATATTCTAGTCAGTCTGTGCTGTTCCAGGCATAGCCCACGAGCTCGTTGCAGCCCACTACTTGGTTGCATGCCCGCCTGCCCGCGTCCCAACCCTAGTGCCCTTTCCTCCTCGACGTGTTCTCACTGCTCGCGCAGGCAAGCAGCTCGAGCGCGGCTCGCCACACGCCCATCGCCGCCGCCGCCACTGCACCACTCCTTCGCCCTCCACCCTCCACGCCGGTGCCACCCCCTCCTCCGCATCCACCTCCTCTCCTCCCATCTTGCTCCCAGCTCCCTCCTTCCTGAGCCAGCCCCGCCGCCTTTTCCTCCCTCCAAGCCGGCGCCGTCCCTCCTCCTCCCCCTCTCTTCTGCTCCCCCTCCTCCTCCCGGCTCCCTACTTCCCAAGCCGGCACCGTCGCCTTTTCCTCCCTCCACATCAGCGCCGCTTCCTCCTAGCTCCCTCTCACCCTCGCCGACTCGTCGCTCCTCCTCCCTCCCTCGCCGCCGACCCGCCGTCGCCCCTCCTCCCTCCCTCCCGGCCCTTCCTTTAACCTGGGTCGCCTGGTGGCCTACCTCCCTCGTCCTATCCGCAAATGGGCTATGTGGGTTATGCTGGGCTCGTGTCGGGTCAGCCCATCGTGCCAAGGGGTCAGCCCAAGCACAGCACGGGCCTTCGTGTCGTGCCAGCCTGGCCATGAACAATGCAGGCCGTGCCATGCCTACTGGGCTAGGCCAATAATGATGTGCCTCGGGTCAGCCCAGCAGGCACGACCCATCTGGCCACTTCTAAGCCGAAGGCAAAACCCAGCCCGGACAAACGTAGCGTTCGCCACACGCCAAAAAACCTCATCCTTGTACACTTTTCCACGAGCTCCACGGCCTATTTGGTTTGTGAGTTGCGACTTAAAAGTGGCCAAACCGAAATTTTGGCAATGCCAAAAACAGAGTTTGATCAAACTTTGGTAAAGTAGAGAAGTTTGGATTGCTACCATGTCAATAGACAAAAAGATTGCCAAAATTTCCCTAGTTGTGAGTATGCCATGTGAGCCCCACATGACATCTAATTTTTTTTTGCACCAAAATATGCCAACAAGCAGTAATAAATACAACAGTTCAAGCAGATTGCAAATGAGATACACGTTCAGAAGATATGGTCATTTGAAACTTGTTACTAAAAAATTGAAGCATTTAAGAAACTTGTTACTCAAAAAATTAAAGCATTTAAAAAGGGTCTTGCCGCCTTTACCAATTTTGGGCACAGCAATTTGCTCGGCCAAGAAACGCCCATGGTTTGGCTTTGTTTGCACTGTCACTACAAAAAATTTCGGGGCACGTAAATGTTTTGGTACTGATCTAAGTACTAGCCAAATCATTATGATATTACTAAAGTTTGGTTTGACATGTTGGCAACAATCCAAACAGCCCCTGGCATACTCCGTTAGCATCCAGATCTATCCAAGGTCCGCACTCAGTAATCGTAGTTACATCATTCCCAACCGTAGTTCTATCCAGCAGCTGTACATAGGAGGTTGCCGTAATGCTGTCTGCACAGTAGGGGGCACCAATGAACAGTGCATACAATTTGGCGCGCCATGTTTTCCAAAAGGAAGGTCCTTGCAGGATGACAAGGCTAATACACAATTTGACTTATCCGGCAGGAGTTGAGTTACTGACAAAAACTGGATCTAGGCGTCCTCCTAGGCCCTATTCTGAATCATTTAGCCCCAAGTGCAAAGGGGAGGGACCGAGGGACCCTCTCCCCGTTACTCCTTTCTTTTTTCCTCTCAAGTTAGGTGGGTAACCTGCATGGCTGCGTGGACGTTGATGCTCATCCATCGGAAAGATGTGGTGCTGACAGAATTAGCAGAGGGCTTATTTAATTTAAGTGGCAGTACAGGAAGCATGTTTGGTCTGTTCAGCAGACAACCAACAGAACATTAGCAGGATAGTAGTATCAAAATAGCACAATGCATGTAGGGTTATGTTTTGAATGCACTTTGTACAAAAGGACTTTAGGATAAACATTTCCCAGAAAACTGTTGAAGTTTACAAAAAGTTCAGTACTCCTCTTCCCAAGATCTGGTAACTACAAATATAAACAGAAGCACAAGAAACACATTTGTGGTAGGTACAAGCTAACAGTAAAAAAGAGGACACCTAGACTACCCGTTGGACGAAGGGTAAAAATCCTAAAGGTCCTCGAAAGTGGGAAAACGGTGTCAAAGTGTGTTGAATGTGCCTTTGTTGCTCAAAATGGTAAGCCTCCCTTAACACATAGGGAAATGGTCTATTTATAGTATCATATCCGAGGTACATGATATTACAACTCTACCCCTAAACAGATCACATGTTGGTAGGGGTTGCAGGGTCTTTTCACCCTTAGATGTAGCCTTTGGTGCACGGTAGCCCCTCCCGAGCTTGGTCCATCATGCCTATACACTTGATCCACAAGTGGCCTTGACTCCCTTCGCTCCACGCGGGGCGACCCCGAAGCGAAGACCCCCGGGACCCCCTCTCTCCATGCGAGGTGGTCTGAGGCAAGGGCCCTTGGGGCCCCCTTCGCTCTAGGGTGTGTGGTAACTTTCAGGGCAACCTTTCTGTACCCTTCGCCTGTTTGAGGGGTACTAGGTACCCTCTCTCCTAGGCTTTGGTGTCTTCGGCGGCCTTCTTGGAGCCTTCGCCAGGTTGTTGGGGCCGATGGGCCACCCCAACGACAGGGCCCCTCGCGGCTTCAGTCTTGCTTCGTCGTGACTAAAATCGCGCCTTGTTACCCCAAAGGGTCTAGGCACACTGTCCCCTTCGGCCTAGCGAAGCTTCATGGTGGGGGCCGTATCGTGGCACACGCTTGGTGGCTGGAGTTAATGCGCTGTGTTGACTATCGTGTGTCTTGTCGGGGTTTGTTGTGGCATTGATGGCGGTTACGCCTATTCCTGTGCAATGTGCTAGTGGGGCACGTGTCAGATCCTCCTTGGTTCACGACCCCTCGTGTGTTGTACTGTATTGTGGGTGGCGCCCCCGTGCCCTAAAGAATTGCTCGGGTGCCACCCCATTTGCGTTTCTGTGCTCTTGAAACCCTAATTTTATGCCCTTGCCTTTAGTAATCTTCGGCGAACGCCCTAGTTCCTTCGCACTGTAGTTTTTTTTGCTTCGCAGCCTTTGTGTCTCTTCGTGAACATGATAAAGTGGATCAAAGCAACCGGAGAGGCGGGGGACGAGGTGGAGTACACCAGTGAGCTAGGACGCTCGTTGGTGACAGAGTGCCACCTTCTCACCCTTGTGGAGAAGCTGGCGAGCCTGGGCGTGATTCGGGTCCCCAAGGCAAAGACAACACCAGTGTCTCAATCCAACGAGGCGGTGGTCTTCATCGCCTTTTTTGATGCGGGGCTCCGGTTCCCGGCCGTCGAGCTCGTGTCCAAGGTCTTGCATCTGTATGACTTGGAACTGGTGCAGTTGATGCCCAACTCCATCGTCTGTCTTGGGTCTGGGAGTGGGCGTTGCAGGTCGCGGGGGAAGAGGGTAGCATGCACTTGTTCGCGTACCTCCACGATGTGAGGTGTCAGCCAAAGCGGAAGAAGGCGCATGTCGACCTGAGACCTCGTAGAAGGATTCTACGCAGAGGTAGATCCTAACGATTGACGGGGGAGGAGAGGACCTCCCCGCGATCGAGACGAATGGTGGGTTCTCACTTTTTGCTCTTTTTTGTGTGTGCGCGAAGCTAACCTACGTTTATCGTGGCTACGTAGTGGCGCCCATCGACGAAGCTATACGGGTGGCAGAGTTGATCCTTAGCCCGTACACAGCAGAGGAGCATTCGCGACGCTCTCTTGTCGTGCGAGAGCCACGCGAGAACTGGGATTACCACGCCTAGGAGGTCCTCTTGGTAGAGCCGGCCAAACCAAGACGAGGGGAAGAGGAAGTGGCCTCGAGCTGATGACGAGGTAGAAGGCTGGGACCCGATTCCTGCGGTTCCCATGCGACCTGTAAGGTTTGGCGGCGAGAGGTTATGTGGTACGTCGTTTAGGTCGAAGTGCTTCCTAGGCTTTGGTGCCTTCAGTGGCCTTCTTGGAGTGTTCGCCAGGTAGTTGGGGCAATGGGCCGCCCGTACGACAAATCTTTGAAGGTTCAGTGATACAATGGCCGATACAGTAAAAAAATCTCGTAATGCATTAGCTAACCTACCTACGTACCGGGGAACAAAAGTGATTTCTTATGAGGCTATAACATGTGCATCATGACCATGGAGTCTTTGGCTCTAATGACATGTTTTTTATTTGTAATAGCAAAACTAGCCCCCCACGTCCAAATTGGAAAAAGTGGCATTCCTACCGCGCTATTTTGCCGCAGAAGCCACGTGCCCCTCTCTCAAACTGTGATAGGCCATCTGTCGCACTCACAGACCACGGTAGGAACATGCACAGGCCACCTGCCGCGGTCTGGGAGTGCGACACATGGCTTCTATGGCAAAATAGCGCGTAGGGGTGTCATTTTTATAATTTCAAACATATAGGACTAATTGTGTTATTTCATTTTAAAAAGCCTAAATGAGAAAAAAGAAAACTCCATGACCATGCATCACTCAAAGTCCTCACTCGGCTAGGGGCTATGAGAACACCAACATCTCCCAGCTCACATGACTAAAGATGTCTGACATCTCCAATCCTCGTTAAATGGAGGCAGAAACTGGGCTCGTGGAGGGTGGCCACGTCACACTTTTTTTGTCCATCCGATTGTGCCTGCTTTGTTTGAACCGTCCAATCTAATCTGACATTGTGTCACCACACCCTTTGTTCAGCTCGACGCGTGTCCCCACTGCCTCGTGTCCCGTGAGCCTGCGCGTCTTTCCTTCCCCTCGACGTATCCTTCATCTTGTCTCATTGTTTCCTTCCCCACTTCCTTCGGTGTTCTCACCCTCCGCCGCCCTTGCTTCGTCGTCCTCCCCGGCGGCCCACCTTCCCTCCTCCTTCACCCCCCGCACCTTCTTCTTTTTCCCCACGAACGCCCCCTCCTTTTCCCTTCCTCCACGGCCTCTACACGCCTCCTCCCCCTTCCCCGCCCCTGCTTCCACCACCGGCGGGTGGCAGCGCTCTTGCTGCGCCACCCCTCTTCCCCGCCACCGCCGCCCCAATCCCGTTGTAGTCACCTCGCCGCTTCCCCTCCTGCTTCACCGCCGCACCCCACCTCCTTCTTCTTCTCCATGGATGCCCCCTCCTTCCTCTAAGAGTTCAACACGCCCCCTCCTCCCCTGCGCCCGCCTCCACAACTAGCGGCCGGCGGTGACCTCGCCGCGTCGTCGCACCCCTCATCCCTGCCGCCACCGCCCCAACCCCAGTGTGGTCGCATCGCATCGCAACCTCCCATCCCCCTCTTTCTTACTAGCTTCCACGCGTGAGCGCACTCCGACACTACAGATGGGCCTGCCACGCTACTCGATGCCAGACGCGGTCGCAACCGCCACACAACAGTAGCTCCTGCGTTGCGTCGCTGGACCCGCAACTGAGTCATCCTTTCCGCTCCTCTTGCCTATCCCTGGACGCCTCCCTACCATTGCGGAGACATCTGGCGTGGAGGTGGGGATCTCATGTGGGCTCTTCCACTTTGTGCTGCTCATCAACAGCGGCGCCTGGGTGTGGGGCAAGGGCGACAGCGTCAGCCTCAGCTTCGAAGACGAGTCCTCCGCCTTTGTCCCCCGCCCCAACCCCAACCTTAGCTAACTCCGCGTCCTTGCGCTCGGCGGCATTCACTCCGCCACGCTGACCGCCTCCGAATACGTCTTTACCCGGTGAGGAAACTGCCACATTGCTAATTTCAAATTGCTTCATGTGATTAGATGCCTAAGTGCTCGCTGCCTCGCTTTATGCAAGAAGAATGCATTGCATTTTTGGTTGATGTGGCTGAGGCATCACTCAGTTTACTATAGTCTCCGGGGTTATGATGGATTTGGAGCTCTAGCACACTATGTTTACCATAGAGAACTATTGCCAAGGCAAGTGAATGGTCCTTGGGAAGGGAGGATATCACACATTGCTACAAGTGGAGCGCATAATGCTGCAATCACATACTCAGGTTGGTTTGGCTCATGCTTAGTGTTGAAAGATAGTTTAGGATCAACTGTTACTGCATTTCATGCGTAATGAGAAAAAGGAGAGAAGATACTTTAGTGATAATCATTTGGGGGAGTATTGGGCTTTTGTGATTATCAAACTCCCTCAGCTCTGCTGATCCTTACACTTTGCTTACAGGTGAACTTTACACTTAGGGTCGCAATGAAGGTGATGGTAGGTTGGGCCTTGGAAGTGGAGGTGGTCCAGGTGAAGGTGGCTCTCTCAGTGTTCCTTCCAAGGTGAATACGCTGCTTGTTCCAGTTGTTGTTGTACCTTGTGGTGGCTTCTTCACGATGGCGTCGACTTCAGATGGGTAGCCATGGAGTTGGGGAGGTGAGGATGTTGCTGTATATTGATCAGGGAGGTGAGGATGTTGCTGTATATTGACCAATGTAAATAGAATTCACAGGTTTCTATGTACTCATACTTTTTATGTGCAACATAATTTAGTTTTCTAAATGCTTTATTGGTCTGTTTGTTTTTTCTTTGCTAACAAAGTTAGAGGAATATACTATTCATATTTATGATCATTGATCATAGAAGGTGCTTTTGCTAGTGTGCAATATTGTGGCAGTATAGCATTTTCCCTCTAAATAGCTGATATTTACATAATCAGATCCTTTGTTTTTCATTCATCGGACATAGATCACCTTGGCTTTGACTTTTTGACTGAAATGCTCTTAAGTTGCCCTAATCTCTATGCCACTCCATGCTTTCTGTGATTGAAGGAGAGAAATGGCATCTCATGTGGCGTGTTTGTTTAACTGTTGGTCCAGTGAGGAAAGCTGTGGGCCCGCCTGTCGATGTGATGGCCTCCTTCAGGTTATCACACGAACGAGCAGTAATACCTGCACCTTTGGTGTTGTGTTGTTTTATGACTAAATTTTGCGCTGCTTCATGCAGGGAGGAGCTGAGGGAGGAGTGCCTGCGGAAGGGGATAGAGCTAGCGTAGGTGGTGTCCAACGCCCTCTTTGCGCTTATGGCCAACGAGGAATGCAACAGCCCCATCGTCCACCTCACGCCGCTCACTACCCGCCTCCCCTGCGAGAAGCATGTGAGAAGACAGTCTATCTCTTATATTTTTCTACTCGGTAGCAATCTCAAGGGCATCGTTTGCCGTTGATCTGTTATAGAATCGATTTAGCTTTGTGCGTGCTAATGAAAGTGATGTGTGGGTGTTCTGCTTGTATTGTTGTGGGTATGAGAGTAGACTGGAGTAGTATTTGAGGGAACGTTTGGATGCATATGCTCATACTGAGGTTGAATTCCGTGCTCAAGTTTGAGTGTTTTGATGCCAAACATGTAGTTAAGAATTAAAGTCACTCTGTATTGTTTTTTCTTCAATTTCTCAAGTAACGATCTGTGTAAGCCATTAGGCCATGACTGTGAGAGTAACGTACTACCATGAAACTCTAGGTGCTAGCGCATTATTTTTGTTCATGTTTATATAGGTCCTTGCATTGCGCTAACCGATGTACGTGTGTATTTGCCATATGTTTAAATTTAATCTTTTTCCCCTATCACCAGCTACCAAAGCCAAAGCCTCCTACTAAGTGGGAGCAGTTTGTAAATATGAAAGGTGAAATTTTATTCTTTTTTATTTTTTGAATTACTTTTCATGGAATTGTACTTAGTTTCTTTTGGTTGGATTAGCGCAACAATGACATACTTGCAGGGATTAAGAAGCGCAAGAAGAACAAGCGTGAATGGGATGAGTAAACTAATCCCTGGAAGCGGGCTTATGGCTATGACCGTGTTACAAAGACACTCCGATCATTGAAGCCAAAGGGACAGATGGTTAGTAATTTTTCTTCTTCATCTGTTGCTAGAAAACATGTTCCGCAGCATGTCTAATAATCTTTTTTTTTTTGCTTTTTCCCCTCCCCTCCTATTGAGTAGTCTATTGCGTCTATCATGTGCTTCAACGTAAGAGTCAATGAATTGACAGTTCGATACTAGCAGCATGGGTGGGCTTGGTTAGGGTGGGTTTTGTTCTTTAACCCCACTGTGTGCTGCCTGTATGTTCTTTTTTTAGGGCTCGCATTTTTCTTACATGTTGTTCCTTTCTCTTCAAGTAGTCTCCGCGTTTCGGCCTGTGTAACTGGTGCTCTGTTTCATTGGCCAGTGGTGCGCGGGTTTGTTAATCTCTATTTGTTTTTTCGTCTATTATTTGTTTGTTATTGCCGTGCACCTGCTCCCCATATTTTTATTGCCTTATATATTGACATACCTAGCTAACCAAGTATGTGTTCATGGCAGAGTACAGAGAGTAGGCACCGTACGTTCTGAGGACCAGGGGCGGATCCAGGACAAAATATTAGGTAGGGCGAGTCGCGGTCTCACCGGTTGCGATATGGCCGCACCCCCGCCTCCCGGTGAGGCCGTACGTATCATGGACGTCCTCCTTGCGTTTCTTTTATAAATCCACAATATGTTGTATGTAATCCATTGGAGTCCATATTCTAGAGACGGCGTCCCTGGACCTGCACTTGAGGCTGTTTGTTTCATCTTGGACAGGTCACTGATGTCTGGTGGTGAGGTTCTCCTACATGAGATCTACAACACTACAACCAGTAAATCACATTACTACAATATATTATAGCACCGATTGATCCTAAAAATTACAAATGGGCATGAAGCAATCAATCTCACATTGTCCTCGGCAAGCAGGGGAAGGTGGATGACAATATATCCATTAAAGAATTTTTTTTTCACATATGTAAGAATGTGGTTCATTGAGGTATTGTATCAAACAGGTGGTGCGCAAACTCACTTTAATAGCAGCGAGGGTGCATGATTGCCGGAGACGCTGAGTGGGAGAGCTGGAGGCTGGAGGCTAGAGCAGAGAGGGAGACCGAGAGTGGGAGAGCCAGAGGTGGGAGGTGGAAGCGCGAAAGCGAAGAGGGAGGCTTTACCGAGCCATCCACCGGCCGCTGCTTGTCGAAGAAGCCGGTAGGGGGGGAGTGGCATCACCGTGGCCTGCTACAAGGCGGCGCCACTTTGCCCTATTGCCGAGCCGCCTGCCGAGGACAAGATCGCTAGCACCGACAAGGATAGCCCCATTGATTTTATTGGGAAAAAAAACAGCAAATGTAGCTGATATTTATATTATATAGTAGTTTGTCGGATTTTTTTAAAAAAAAACTAGGAAGTCACCCCAAAAAAATTATAAAATTAGATCCATGTCGCCAGTTCATCTGGCCCTAAACAGTGGGGAAGATTCCTGTAACTGGCGACAGGATTTATATCGTTAGTTGAACTGACGATAGAAAGTCAGAAAATTTTTAAATATAGTAAATGGGCTAAAAAAATTACAAAATTTTTTGTGGTGCCTCTCGATATAGTGCACTTGCTTGTATAATTTTTTTTTATAATTTTATCAGTTCTGCATGTTTCTACAAAATTCATTTAATTATATTGTTTGCATGAATTTCTAAATATATAAAATTAGGTTCGAAAATTATGATTTTTTTTAACGCTATAGTGGACTTAATTGTGTAATTTGTCCAGAATTTTATATGTTCCTAAATTGTCTCTAAAATTATGAATTTAGATTTCCGACACAATGTACTTGATTGTATAAACCCTTAATTTTATAGATAATTTCAGAATATATAAAAATATAGAAAAATTATATAATTAAGTCCACTATGTAAGGAGCGTTAAAAAATCATAATTTTTGAACCTCATTTTATATATTAAAAAATTTCTACAAACAGAATACTTAAATAAATTTTATAGAAACATGCAAAAAGAATAAAATTATGAAAAAATCACACAAGCAAATGCACTATGTCAGGAGGCTCCACAAAACTTTTTGTAATTTTTTAAGCTCATTTGTTATATTTAAAAATTACTAGGTTCCTGTCGCCAGTTATAGGAACATCTCCCACTGTTTAGAGTTCCTGTCGCCAGATGAAGTTTAGGGTCCCTGTCGCCACTGACACCAGAGACCTAATTTTGTAATTTTTGGGATGACTCCCTAGTTTTGTAAAAAAAAATTAAAAAAATATTATTTTAAAAAATTCGTAGTTTGTCACCGCTGTTCCTTCCCTTTTCTTTGGGTTTTACTTAACTTGTGCTCCACTCTTTTTAGTAGTGCTTGCTGCCTTCTGCTATACATCACCACTGTTTTTAGAGCGCTACTGCATATCTATAGACATAGCACTCAAAGAGAGTCCCTAATACAAACAAATATAGAACTAGCTAATAGGCCAGCCAACTAGGGGAAAAAATGTCGGCCACGGCCAATATGTCCTGTCCGCAGTCTGATGCAGCATGTTCCGGCCAGTATCCATCTTCTTAGTGCAGCGTAAAAAAAATATGAAGGTGCAATGGTTTTTCATCTTCATATCCATCTTCTTAATAAGATAATGTCCCAGCACCGATTTTCCATCTTCATGTCTTCTTACCGCAGCACAAAAAAGTATAGAACCGGTACACTCTGATGTTCTGTTCCATCTTCATATCCTTAACGATTCTCCACACTCATGGTCACCTCACTGGCATTATCGTTCATAGCTTTAGCCTTAGCGTCAAACCTCGTGAGGCCACTAGTATCAGGAAAGGGGGGGCACGACTACGCCGTATAGCAGGTTGAGGTGACAGATCAAGTTCAGATTCTCCACAAAAGCAAACACCATGTAATGCTTGCCAGAGCGATGGAGCTGCAACTGCATCACCTCATGATCATGGGTTACGCTAGTGCCTGTGTATCTTGCCCCATCATGAAACGAATGATTTCAATTATATGAGAAATGGTTGTTTGGAGAATGTAGGAGTGGCCAGTAGCAGAGGTGGTCAGATGTACTGTACCTCCCGAGTCAGCATGGCACGACACGGCTTGCCCGGCCGATGCGAAGGAGGATGAGCGCAGCGGATGCGGCCGGCGCCAAGGAGGTGGGGCGCGGCGACGGTCGGACCGGCATAGCCCAGCAACAGTGCCCAAGCCAATGTGACATGTCCCCGGTCCATCGTGGACCAGCCGTGCCGAGTTTAACCGGGCTTTTCTTAGACAACAAATAACAATCACTTTCAGAGAATAAGTTTTCCTTCACAAATCATTGAAAAAGAGCTGGAATTAGCAGCTCAGGAAAACAAACCACGGATTCCAGATATGTCTGAAAGGAGAAACACATAACAACGAAAACAACTTACATACACAAATGTACATCCGCTTAAACGCGTGACAATTTCACTAAAATAAATTATGAGAGCGGAAGCACAACACAAGAAAAGTCAAAAAAAGAATAGTTAAGAGCGCCAACTCACCAGCAACTGCTGGATTAGAACAGCCAATATGGCACCAGTGGAGATATTGAGTACATTGACAACAACATTATTGAGCTGCGCAGAGCAATATTCACCGTTAGTTTTGTGGGAAAACTTCCACGATAAATATACAAATCTAATGTGACTACATTGAGAATAAGCAACAGTGAAGCTCCGGATAATGTTCTATTGTTCTTGAAACAGAAATAATTTCACACTGAAAAAAAACCCAAACGATCAGCTCACATGAGAGTAGATCAATAGGAATGCAGGTTTCCTGGTGGTTGTATAGGAGATAACGATCGGAAATAATTCAGTTAACTGAAAATGTTCCATATCTACCTTAGCCTGAGGTTACTTGGCATGCCTAAAAAAAGAGTGTCAAGAGTGCTGCTCAGTTTGTCTTGGATGCTGCAGGAGTTAATTTCTTATCCAGTGCCATATGCGTAGCCTTTTGCTCAATGAATTGTGGATACAAAATTGAAAAAAAAACTGCAATACAAACCATCAACAAGACGCTTCAATATACTATAGATCCGATAGGTCTACAAATACCAACATATTAGAATTATTAATTATATAATGATATTTGCATTATGCCATAGGCCGAATATGTCTTTCACTGCACTACAGATCCAACAGCCGTACCAACAAAAGGAAATATGATGACAATTGCATTATGACATATGCTGAAAATGTCCTCCACTCATTTATGCTGCAAATGATATGGGAATTCACAATTGAGAACAAAAAAGATGTTTGTCCTTTTGTGTGTGTATTTTGTTGGGGGTAATTAGGGCATGCATGAAAGATGCCCAGATTTGAAATGAATACCTAGGCAATTTGGTGATGCAAACAACAGACGGAAGCGTTCAACAAGAAGAATATAATAGGAACCATACAGAAGGCAAACACAGCTTAATAGAGAAAACTCTAAATAAACATGTATATAAAGCATCGGTATTTATCTGAAAATGCAAGGTCACCCATTCAAAACCTTCCTTGTCTTGTAATGTAGCACCAATAAAACTCTCACCAAAATTTGCAATCTGGGATGCAAGAACACATACAGCACCTTGTCGTACATTCACCTGCGATAGATATACAACATGTATTTTTTTTTTCTCAATAAACATATGCTCTATATTACAGTCCAAGGTAATAAGTACATAATTCACTAATTACTGCCACTTCAAATATAACCCAACTATTTCGATGACAACTATGGACAATAAACTATTGAGAATTCATAGGTGGCTAGCATGAGGGTAAATATCTTCTATACCACCACATCTGCCACAAAAGATCCAAGCTCTATCCCATCTTTTCACATGGAAAAAGGCATCAAAATAATTGTATATAAGTCTTACCACGTAGGACACGAGGGCATAGAGAATTTGATCATCACTCATGCAGTAGTCGACTGTAACACGAAAAATAAGACATACAGTACATAGAGGAACTGTCTATAGAGACATGTTAAAAGAAAATTTATTGTAGAAGCTGTCTTTAATATTATCTATATATGATATAGAGGATACAATAGACAACAGTTATTTATACTATTATACATTCGCATATCTCTCCAAAGTGCAGCATCCCAAGCTGAGTTCCTCCTCCTCCCTCCCTCCCTCACTCCCTCGTTCGCTGCACCTCTCCTCCAATCCCCGTAGACTTAGAACAGAAGTCTCCTCCCTCCTTCCAACTCTTCGAAGAAGAGATCCTCTCCCCTCTCCACACCTTTGGCTCTGCTTCCCCTCTCCCCTTCCACGAAGAGATGGTCGTCAAGAAGAGACGGCTGATGTTTTGCTGCAAGGCGTGCGCCTTGTAGACTTGCCGCCTGGCACCTTGAGCTACAAAGCGCGCGCCTGGTGCAGCTTGAGGCGGTTCTGCCTCGCTGCGCCTCGCCAGAGCGCCTAGGCACGCTCTTTTCGCGCCTTTAACTGCCTTGGTTCTAATATGTGTCCCCATGGTCATTGACACACATCAGGCTATGAAAAATATTGGCATGATCAAGACAGGAAATAGGCCAACCAGGAAGCTTGCAAGAACCATTGATGCTAGAATTCCAGCAAGAGTACCCTCAATACTGATTGCACCTCCTGTACCTCTCGGAACAACCTTAAATGTTGTCACCAGGTACCTATTCTACAAAAAGAACCAAAAATTGAGCTCTAAGTGTAGGCTATTATAGTTTTACTAAGATTGCACAAATAAGCGTGCAAGTTTACAGAATGTCATCTTATTAAACAATCAATTATTCATAGGCATTGCAAATAAAGTGTAAAGTGACAGAAAACTTACGATGTTCTTCCATAGGCCTTCCCTATTTCACTGGAAACAGTATCATTTAGTTTAGTACAGAAATTAGCAATAAAGCCAAGTCTCCAGAGCTCAGCCAAAGTTGCACCACCTACATTATTATATATTGACAGGAGAGCACAGACACAACCAGCAGCACTATGAACCAATAACACTTCCAGGCCCTCGCCTTCCTCCTCTTTTCTCAGCCACCCCCAAAGCTTTCTTTTTGTTTTATCCTCAACTTAGGCCCTGTTTGGTATGGCTCTGCTCCAAGTTTTTACAGCTCCAACTCCAGCTTCACTCTTGAATCCACTCTTATGAGAAGTTGGAGTAGTCTGAGGAGGTGTTTGGTTAGAAAATTGACTCCAACTCTAGAAATGAGAAGGATCGTCGTAAAAAGACTGCACTACCCTTGTTTTCTGAGGAGGTGGGGTGGGGTCATGATTTCTGAATGGGTGTAGTTGAGTGGCAATTTGTGGGTAAATATTTGTAACTTCTATAGGTTTTGTTATCTTGGTCCACACTCCCCACTTGAAGCAGGTTTTGTCTGCTCCTACAAATTGCACTAGAGGGTCAGCTCCACTCCAGATTACTCTAACTCCAACAATTTTGTGGAGTTAGCCTGTTTAACACAACTCCACCTACTCCAACTAAGCTGAAGTTGGAGCCGTACTAAACAGGGCCTTAGTTGTCTGTGTCTCACGCATATCAAATGCAAAATAAACAGTCTAGGCGAGAACAATTCATTTAGATGGTTCATCACTTAGCACAAGCAACCTAAGGATTTCATGGCAATATGACGTCACAAACTCATAAACCATGGAGCATATAGATCATTATATTTAGATTGGGTTGCTATTTCAAGCAGGCAATCAATCCATATGCAAAACTTATTTTTTCAACTCTACCCCGATATGCAAGATGAATACTGGAAAATTATATCATGGGACTATTTTGTCCATTAGCATCGCAGAAAAGAATATACAACAATTTCGCAAGGAATACTTATTTCTGTTCTCCTATAGCAAGTGTAAATTGTAAATCACAATATAAGTGTTTTTCTAGCACACAACCTCAATTTGCTTATAAAATAAACTAGAAAAATTAAGAAAACGAGTCCCCCCACACAAAAAAAACTACCCTGCATCTAATGATCACACATTCATTTGCACTTTGGGAGAGTGGCATCAAGAAAGGAAAATTTGGAAGTTTTGTTGTTGCCTTGATCTCCTAGTTGACGATATCACCACACCCGCATGACTATCCCTAATTCAATATAAGCAGATTACCGAAAGAGCTGTGGCGTTCTTGCCCATCTCTTTCCCAATGTCGAGACCATCGCCATCTTCCAAGCATTGTCGACCCGCTACTAGCAAGCACTAGTCTCTTGTATTCAGAAGACCTCGCATCGCTCACGGATACAAAATTGGCATCATTCGATTTTAGGGCAATTCGTCTACAACTTAAGGCCAAAAGAAGAAGAAGAAACTACTACGTTGTTCATCCCATGTACAAAGCTAGTTAAAGAAGAAGAAGAAACTACTACGTTGTTCACTTTATGCAAGAAGAATGCATTGCATTTTTGGTTGATGTGGTGAGGCATCACTTAGTTTACTATAGTCTCCAGGGTTATGATGGATTTGGAGCTCTAGCACACTATGTTAACCATAGAGAACTATTGCCAAGGCAAGTGAATGGTCCTTGGGAAGGGAAGATATCACACATTGCTACAAGTGGAGCGCATAATGCCGCAATCACATACTCAAGTTGGTTTGGCTCGTGCTTAGTCTTGAAAGATAGTTTAGGATCAATCATTCTCGCATTTCATGCGTAATGAGAAAATGGAGAGAAGATACTTTAGTGATAATCATTTGGGGGAGTATTGGGCTTTTGTGATTATCAAACTCCCTCAGCTCTGCTGATCCTTACACTTTGCTTACAGGTGAACTTTACACTTAGGGTCGCAATGAAGGTGATGGTAGGTTGGGCCTTGGAAGTGGGGTGGTCCAGTGAAGGTGGCTCTCTCAGTGTTCCTTCCAAGGTGAATGCGCCGCTTGTTCCAGCTTGTTGTTGTACCTTGTGGTGGCTTCTTCACGATGGCGTCGACTTGGATGGGTAGCCATGGAGTTGGGGAGGTAAGGATGTTGTTGTATATTGATCAGGGAGG
This sequence comes from Hsuehochloa calcarea, assembly GCA_036346395.1. NCBI lineage: Eukaryota > Viridiplantae > Streptophyta > Magnoliopsida > Poales > Poaceae > Hsuehochloa > Hsuehochloa calcarea. The sequence continues at coordinate 60,219,396 of CM070594.1, read as the reverse complement.
TGAGGATGTTGTATATTGACCAATGTAAATAGAATTTCAGCGCTCGTGTGATTACCCTGTGGTAATCACACTTAGGCACGGATTACTATTCGCCCCGCCTGTAGAACACCGCTCACGAATAGTAAGCCATTATCAAAGTGCGCAGTGAGAACAACAAGATGGAAATCATTATTTAATTACAACAGTTAACCACACAAAGCTAAGGTTTTATATTACACATATTTATTACAAATACCAAAATAAGACCAAGTCTTCCTCTTGCCTGCCACGCCTAAAGTGTCCCCTAGTCGTCCCAGGCACCAAATAAGGCGTCCGCCTCGCCCTGCTCCTCGCTGCCAGGGTCCAAGTCTGCTGCGGTCTCATCTGCACTCACACTCGCACTGCACCTCCTCGTCCCACTCGAATAAATCCCAGTCGGACTAGGATCTACAAAGGAGAATACTAGCAAAGTTGAGTACAGAGTACTCAGCAAGCATTAGTAGCAAAAGTTGCATCTCATGTCAATATCTCTGATGATTATCTCCAATTCTATCTCATGTCATTCTGAAAATAAATCATTAAAATAATTGTAGCAAAATTTTATACTGAAAACACTACTGGTCACTCGGAAGAAGAAAGACCTGGTGGTTCCTGAGACTCCAATCCAGAGATCGCATGAATTCATGATTTGTATAGCACTGCGCAGGCTTGTACCACTTTACCCATAGCTATTCTGAACCCTAAGATGAACCAGGTCCATCGCATTTCCTTCGATGCGACTTCGAGTTCAGAAATACAGAACGTTTTCCAAGTTACGTGATTAATTTTTCCACCCATTACGTTCCGTCGGTGCCGAACGAATCTTCACACCGAGTTCTGGTAATGTTAGTTGGGCCGGACTCACCTTCACCCAACACCCCCTTAGCGCATATAGCGCCTGCCCCAATCTGGGGTTTCTCAACACACTCACTCATATAACATACCACGTGGAAAGCATAATCACGTAATGGTAGCATTTTCGCGCTCACTAAACGGAAAATGGTTGGCATCGATTCTGACATCCGACCGAGTAAGAGTTTTGTTGGTCCTTATATTATAACCGTATGTAAAGGAATCCCACCTCTTACCTTATCATTTTCATCTTTTTCTCATATTCATCCCCAGCCCTGGGTTTCCTTTACCAGCCATATAATATTATCATCATTCCTGTCATCATTCTTATCTTTTCCATTTTCATCTCGATCATCTGATTTAAATTTTTGAGAAGTAAATTTTGATGCAATACTTCTAATACAAAGAATATACTGGTTTACATTTAAAATAGTCGTATTAATGTTCAAGAGGATCGCTTGCCTTCGTAGTAATAGTAGGTGTCGGTGTCGATGAGTCCGGGATCAGTTACGCCCGTCGGTTGGAGCTCGTCTTCTGAAGCAACGTAGTAATACACATAGGATACCGAGAAATATTTAATGATTTTTGGTGATATTCAAATAATAAACGGCAAATGCGACTTCTACCGGTTAGCCAATTTTAATTTATAAACATTTTCCCAAACCCGACTCGCTTAGCGGATTACTCCAAAAATTCTATTTTAATTATTCTATTAGCCCTAATTTATTTCAAAACCTAATTAACCTACAAAAATCCTAATTATCCTAACTAATCATCCAAAACCCTAATTAACCTAATTACTAAAATACCTAAAAACCCTAACCCTAACCCTAATTATCCAATTACCTAAATACCCCTAACCCTATCTAACCCAACCCCGGCCCTCTCTCTCTCTCCCTCCACTCTCTCGCCCTTTCCCCCTTCTCTCTCGCGCTCGGCCTCACCCGACTCTCCCTCTCCCCTCGGCTCCTCGCCTCACAAGGCCCGCCTCTACTCACTGCGACTTTCCCGCTGGCGTGGTGCTCTTGCCACTGCCCCTCGGTTTCCCATGCGCGGCCAAGGCTGCGCCGCCAGCTCTCCCTCGGCACTTTCGCGGTCCTCCGCACCGCCTCGGTCCGCCGCTTGGCCGCCATGGCTCCACCGGCCGCTCCCCCACGCCGCTCGCCTGCGCTCCACTTTCGCGCGGATCTCCCGCGGCCCGAGGTGCCACCGCCGGGTTTCTCTCGCGGCTTCATCGGCTTGATTCTCCCCTCTCCTCCGCTCTCTCTGTCTCCGCTGCTGTTCTCTAGTTCGGCGGCCGGCCACCTCCGGCCGCCTCTGGCTCAAACCGCCGCCTCGGCTGCGCTACTCTCTCTCACCCGGCTCTTCTCCTCGTGCCCTAAGCCCTTAGTACTACCCGATTGAAACTCGCTTAATTGATTTCGCTAAGGTTGCTTCTTTAGTCGATTTGGTTGATGATAATGCTTAAACTAATTTGATGAATACTCAAGTTGAAAGCTTGGGTGGATTGGTCATGGCTGGGGGTTGCTGGTGGGGTTCTAGTCTTTGGGTTGATGGGGTTGGTTCGCCATGAATGGGGTTGTTGGTGATGGCTCTACCGGTACGGTAATACTCTCTCTTCTACCCCGATCCCTTGCTCTGTGATGATGGTGGATTGATGCTTTGATGTTTGGGGATTTGATGGTATAGATGTATCTTTGTGCAAAATGGCGCGTGCATACTAGTGGGATTTGGGTTCACCTTTTGCCGAAACCGGGCTAGGAGGGGATGGAAGTGCCGGCTTGTGGGTGCTCTCCTCGGCTCTCGGTCGTCTCACTGGTGGTTCCCTTCTTGCTCCCTGGTTACCTGGTGCTTGGTTGTGGCCTTCTTCCTGCTCCTGGTGCTGGCCTTTGCTCCTGTGGTGCTTGCTCCTTCTTCCGGGCAGAACTGGGAGAGGATGCACTGGGAAGGCTCTTGAGTGTTAGCTTGGAATGGGGAATGGATCTGTGGTTGGCTTTCTGGTTCTTTGGCTGCCCTGAGCTTGTGCTGGATGCAAATGGCTGGGGAGATGTATGGTGGCTGCTGTGTTGGGCAGGGGTTCGGCCAGGGGGAATGGATTGCTGCTGGGAAGGGTACTCGGCTGTTCTTATCTCTTGGCTGTGCAGATTGTTTTCACCCTGCTCCCTGTTCAAAATTACTTTCACCCTGTTCTTATCCCTTCATCTGTGTACTGTGGGCTCAAAATGGGGGAAGTGTGACTTCCTGTGGCTGATTGTTGGCCACTATTCTCATTGTGCTTTCGTGGGGTTTTGCCGTATGATTTGAGTGAGGCAAATTTGGTATTCGTAGGTGTTGGATTTGAGAATGCCGAATGATGAAACCTACGTAATAAGATGCGCCGATTGCTTAGGTTGGGTTTAGGTATCGCGGGTATCCAGGTGCCAGCTGATTTGGTTTAGCCTTGGTGACTTGAGAATCAAGCTGCCGGTTAAACCAGGTCAGTTTGGGTAGCCTCGATACTCGAGGTGCCAATTAACCTAGGTTGATCTGGGAACCGCGGTGATTCCTACTGTATTCTGACGGCTAACTATTCTATTTTAACTCTATGCTATGGTTTTCTATTTGCGAATGGTTTTATGTTTGGTTGACGGAAAATGGAGCTGGTAGTGGCAATTCGGATCGAGTCGAGGAAGGCAGTTCGATTGGACGGCGATGGATGATCAATACTCCAAGGAAGGCTTCAGAGATATGCAATGCAAGATCATTGTTTATTCATTTTGTAATGAACTCGAAGTTGTAATTATGATTCGATCTGATGTAATACATTCTTTTGATTATACGATGTAAATCTGTACTTTGATTTGTTGTAACAATATTCCTGTAAACAATTATGGAATTGAATTGTACCACTGTTATGACAACTGAGCTTGCGGTTGAACTGACTTTTTAAAGAAGTGATTACTGCGAGTGATCCTAATACAAGTCTTTATTGATGATTAAGAGATCCTAATTTTGTCGGGTTCTTACAAATTCACAGGTTTCTATGTACTCATACTTTTTATGTGCAACATAATTTAGTTTTCTAAATGCTTTATTGGTCTGTTTGTTTTTTCTTTGCTAACAAAGTTAGAGGAATGTACTATTCATATTTATGATCATTGATCATAGAAGGTGCTTTTGCTAGTGTGCAATATTGTGGCAGTATAGCATTTTCCCTCTAAATAGCTGATATTTACATAATCAGATCCTTTGTTTTTCATTCATCGGACATAGATCACCTTGGCTTTGACTTTTTGACTGAAATGCTCTTAAGTTGCCCTAATCTCTATGCCACTCCATGCTTTCTGTGATTGAAGGAGAGAAATGGCATCTCATGTGGCGTGTTTGTTTAACTGTTGGTCCAGTGAGGAAAGCTGTGGGCCCGCCTGTCGATGTGATGGCCTCCTTCAGGTTATCACACGAACGAGCAGTAATACCTGCACCTTTGGTGTTGTGTTATTTTATGACTAAATTTTGCGCTGCTTCATGCAGGGAGGAGCTGAGGGAGGAGTGCCTGCGGAAGGGGATAGAGCTAGCGTAGGTGGTGGTGTCCAACGCCCTCTTTGCGCTTCTGGCCAACGAGGAATGCAACAGCCCCATCGTCCACCTCACGCCGCTCACTACCCGCCTCCCCTGCGAGAAGCATGTGAGAAGACAGTCTATCTCTTATATTTTTCTACTCGGTAGCAATCTCAAGGGCATCGTTTGCCGTTGATCTGTTATAGAATCGATTTAGCTTTGTGCGTGCTAATGAAAGTGATGTGTGGTTGTTCTGCTTGTATTGTTGTGGGTATGAGAGTAGACTGGAGTAGTATTTGAGGGAACATTTGGATGCATATGCTCATACTGAGGTTGAATTCCGTGCTCAAGTTTGAGTGTTTTGATGCCAAACATATAGTTAAGAATTAAAGTCACTCTGTATTGTTTTTTCTTCAATTTCTCAAGTAACGATCTGTGTAAGCCATTAGGCCATGACTGTGAGAGTAACGTACTACCATGAAACTCTAGGTGCTAGCGCATTATTTTTGTTCATGTTTATATAGGTCCTTGCATTGCGCTAACCGATGTATGTGTGTATTTGCCATATGTTTAAATTTAATCTTTTTTCCCTATCACCAGCTACCAAAGCCAAAGCCTCCTACTAAGTGGGAGCAGTTTGTAAATATGAAAGGTGAAATTTTATTCCTTTTTATTTTTTGAATTACTTTTCATGGAATTGTACTTAGTTTCTTTTGGTTGGATTAGCGTAACAATGACATACTTGCAGGGATTAAGAAGCGCAAGAAGAACAAGCGTGAATGGGATGAGTAAACTAATCCCTGGAAGCGGGCTTATGGCTATGACCGTGTTACAAAGACACTCCGATCATCGAAGCCAAAGCGACAGATGGTTAGTAATTTTTCTTCTTCATCTGTTGCTAGAAAACATGTTCTGCAGCATGTCTAATAATCTTTTTTCCCCTCCCCTCCTATTGAGTAGTCTATTGCGTCTATCATGTGGGCTTAAATGGAATTTTTAAATAGTAAATGGGCTAAAAAAATTACAAATTTTTTTGTGGTGCCTCTCGACATAGTGCACTTACTTGTGTAAATTTTTTTAATAATTTTATCAGTTCTGCATGTTTCTACCAAATTCATTTAATTATATTGTTTGCATAAATTTCTAAATATATAAAATTAGGTTCAAAAATTATGAATTTTTTTAAACGCTATAGTGGACTTAATTGTGTAATTTGTCCAAAATTTTATATCTTCCTAAATTGTCTCTAAAATTATGAATTTAGGTTTCCGACACAATGTACTTGATTGTATAAACTCTTAATTTTTTAGATAATTTCAGAATATATAAAATTATAGAAAAATTATACAATTAAGTCCACTATGTAAGGAGCGTTAAAAAATTATAATTTTTGAACCTAATTTTATATATGAAAAAATTTCTACAAACAGAATACTTAAATGAATTTTATAGAAACATGCAAAAAGAATAAAATTATAAAAAAATCACACAAGCAAATGCACTATGTCAGGAGGCTCCACAAAACTTTTTGTAATTTTTTAAGCTCATTTGTTATATTTAAAAATTACTAGGTTCCTGTCGCCAGTTATAGGAACCTCTCCCACTGTTTAGAGTTCCTGTCGCCACTGTCGCCAGATGAAGTTTAGGGTCCCTGTCGCCTAGGGTCCCTGTCGCCACTGACAACAGAGACATAATTTTGTAATTTTTGGGATGACTCCCTAGTTTTGTAAAAAAAAAAATTAAAAATATTATTTTAAAAAATTCGTAGTTTGTCACCGCTGTTCCTTCCCTTTTCTTTTGGTTTTACTTAACTTGTGCTCCACTCTTTTTAGTAGTGCTTGCTGCCTTCTGCTATACATCACCACTGTTTTTAGAGCGCTACTGCATATCTATAGACATAGCACTCAAAGAGAGTCCCTAATACAAACAAATATAGAACTAGCTAATAGGCCAGCCAACTAGGGGAAAAAAATGTCGGCCACGGCCAATATGTCCTGTCCGCAGTCTGATGCAGCATGTTCCGGCCAGTATCCATCTTCTTAGTGCAGCGTAAAAAAAAATATGAAGGTGCAATGGTTTTCCATCTTCATATCCATCTTCTTAATAAGATAATGTCCCAGCACCGATTTTCCATCTTCATGTCTTCTTACCGCAGCACAAAAAAGTATAGAACCGGTACACTCTGATGTTCTGTTCCATCTTCATATCCTTAACGATTCTCCACACTCATGGTCACCTCACTGGCATTATCGTTCATAGCTTTAGCCTTAGCGTCAAACCTCGTGAGGCCACTAGTATCAGGAAAGGGGGGGCACGACTACGCCGTATAGCAGGTTGAGGTGACAGATCAAGTTCAGATTCTCCACAAAAGCAAACACCATGTCAGAGCGAAGGAGCTGCAACTGCATCACCTCATGATCATGGGTTACGCTAGTGCCCCATCATGAAACGAATGATTTCAATTATATGAGAAATGGTTGTTTGGAGAATGTAGGAGTGGCCAGTAGCAGAGGTGGTCAGATGTACTGTACCTCCTGAGTCAGCATGGCACGACACGGTTTGCCCGGCCGATGCGAAGGAGAATGAGCGCAGCGATGCGGCCGGCGCCAAGGAGGTGGGGCGCGGCGACGGCCGGACCGGCATAGCCCAGCAACAGTGCCCAAGCCAATATGACATGTCCCCGGTCCATCATGGACCGGTCGTGCCAAGTTTAACCGGGCTTTTCTTAGACAACAAATAACAATCACTTTCAGAGAACAAGTTTTCCTTCACAAATCATTGAAAGAGAGCTGGAATTAGCAGCTCAGGAAAACAAACCACGGATTCCAGATATGTCTGAAAGGAGAAACACATAACAACGAAAACAACTTACATACACAAATGTACATCCGCTTAAACGCGTGACAATTTCACTAAAATAAATTATGAGAGCGGAGGCACAACACAAGAAAAGTAAAAAAAAAGAATAGTTAAGAGCGCCAACTCACCAGCAACTGCTGGATTAGAACAGCCAATATGGCACCAGTGGAGATATTGAGTACATTGACAACAACATTGTTGAGCTGCGCAGAGCAATATTCACCGTTAGTTTTGTGGGAAAACTTCCACGATAAATATACAAATCTAATGTGACTACATTGAGAATAAGCAACAGTGAAGCTCCGGATAATGTTCTATTTGTTCTTGAAACAGAAATAATTTCACACTGAAAAAAAACCCAAACGATCAGCTCACATGAGAGTAGATCAATAGGAATGCAGGTTTCCTGGTGGTTGTATAGGAGATAACGATCGGAAATAATTCAGTTAACTGAAAATGTTCCATATCTACCTTAGCCTGAGGTTACTTGGCATGCCTAAAAAAAGTGTGTCAAGAGTGCTGCTCAGTTTGTCTTGGATGCTGCAGGAGTTAATTTCTTATCCAATGCCATATGCGTAGCCTTTTGCTCAATGAATTGTGGATACAAAATTGAAAAAAAAATCTGCAATACAAACCATCAACAAGATGCTTCAATATACTATAGATCCAATAGGTCTACAAATACCAACGTATTAGAATTATTAATTATATAATGATATTTGCATTATGCCATAGGCCGAATATGTCTTTCACTGCACTACAGATCCAACAGCCGTACCAACAAAAGGAAATATGATGACAATTGCATTATGACATATGCTGAAAATGTCCTCCACTCATTTATGCTGCAAATGATCTGGGAATTCGCAATTGAGAACAAAAAAGATGTTTGTCCTTGTGTGTGTGTATTTTGTTGGGGGGGTAATTAGGGCATGCATGAAATATGCCCAGATTTGAAATGAAAACCTAGGCACACTTCATGCAAGCCAATTTGGTGATGCAAACAACAGACGGAAGCGTTCAACAAGAAGGCAAACACAGCTTAATAGAGAAAACTCTAAATAAACATGTATATAAAGCATCGGTATTTATCTGAAAATGCAAGGTCACCCGTTCAAAACCTTCCTTGTCTTGTAATGTAGCACCAATAAAACTCTCACCAAAATTTGCAATCTGGGATGCAAGAACACATACAGCACCTTGTCGTACATTCACCTGCGATAGATATACAACATGTATTTTTTTTTTCAATAAACATATGCTCTGTATTACAGTCCAAGGTAATAAGTACATAATTCACTAATTACTGCCACTTCCATATCAAAATTGTGATTCCTATGTGTCATGTGCATGTGGAGCTCAGCAAGTGCAGGTTGCACGCTCCTACGTTCTAATCAAGGCAGTAAAAGGCTCAAGGCGCGCTTGAGGGGCTGTCTTTAAATCGCCTGAGGCGCAAAGCGAGAAAAAAAAGGTGCGCCCGAGAAACACCTAGGCGCATAAATATAACCCAACTATTTCGATGACAACTATGGACAATAAACTATTGAGAATTCATAGGTGGCTAGTATGAGGGTAAATATCTTCTATACCACCACATCTGCCACAAAAGATCCAAGCTCCATCCCATCTTTTCACATGGAAAAAGGCTATGAAAATATTGGCATGATCAAGACAGGAAATAGGCCAACCAGGAAGCTTGCAAGAACCATTGATGCTAGAATTCCAGCAAGAGTACCCTCAATACTGATTGCACCTCCTGTACCTCTCGGAACAACCTTAAATGTTGTCACCAGGTACCTATTCTACAAAAAGAACCAAAAATTGAGCTCTAAGTATAGGCTATTATAGTTTTACTAAGATTGCACAAATAAGCGTGCAAGTTTACAGAATGGCATCTTATTAAACAATCAATTATTCATAGGCATTGCAAATAAAGTGTAAAGTGACAGAAAACTTACGCTGTTCTTCCATAGGCCTTCCCTATTTCACTGGAAACAGTATCATTTAGTTTAGTACAGAAATTAGCAATAAAGCCAAGTCTCCAGAGCTCAGCCAAAGTTGCACCACCTACATTATTATATATTGACAGGAGAGCACAGACACAACCAGCAGCACTAGAACCAATAACACTTCCAGGCCCTCGCCTTCCTCCTCTTTTCTCAGCCACCCCCAAAGCTTTCTTTCTGTTTTATCCTCAACTAAGTTGCTGCTGTGCCCTGCATATCAAATGCAAAATAAACAGTCTAGACTGAGAACAATTCAGTTTGGATGGTTCTGTCACTTAGCACAAGCAACCTAAGGATTTCATCGAAATATGACGTCACAAACTCATAAACCATGGAACATATAGATCATTATATTTAGATTGGGTTGCTATTTCTGAAGCGGGGGCAACTGCATCCATATGCAAAACTTATTTTTTTTTCAACTCTACCCTGATATGCAAGATGAATACTGGAAAATTATATCATGGGACTATTTTGTCCATTAGCATCGCAGAAAAGAATATACAACAATTTCGCAAGGAATACTTATTTCTGTTCAAGAAAACGAGTCCCCAAAAAAAAAACTACCCTGCATCCAATGATCACACATTCATTTGCACTTTGGGAGAGTGGCATCAAGAAAGGAAAATTTGGAAGTTTTGTTGTTACCTTGATCTCCTAGTTGACGATATCACCACACCCAGACAGACTATCCCTAATTCAATATAAGCAGATTACCGAAAGAGCTGTGGCGTTACTAGCCCATCTCTTTCCCAAATGTCAGAGACCATCGCCATCTTCCAAGCATTGTCTGACCCCGCTACTAGCAAGCACTAGCACTAGTCTCTTGTACCTGTAAAGACCTGCATCGCTCACGGATACAAAATTGGTATCATTCTGATTTTAGGGCAATTCGTCTACAACTTAAGGCCAAAAGAAGAAGAAGAAGAAACTACTACGTTGTTCATCCCATGTACAAAGCTAGTTCGTCTCTCTTTTATCAATTGCTACATGTTGTACCCCCAATCTTTTCAACGAGATCCACATTCGAAAAAATTGTGACATCTTTTGGATGTCAGTATTGAAACTTCATAAGAATTGTGATGAAATTAAATGAAACTTGATGAAACTATATGGAACTTGATAAAACATGATATCACTATTGAAAACATATTTTATACAAAACAGATGAAACTTCATGAAACACATATAAAATTAGTTTCATCAAGTTATTCGGGATTGAAACTTTATAAAACTGTATGAAATTTGATGAAACACAATGTCATTGTTGAAAAGTTATCCTAGTCAAAAAGATGAAACTTTATAAAACTTATGATGAAACACAATATCACTTCTAAAAACTTGTCTTATACAAAAAAATAAAACCCCATGATACTTGGAATGAAACTTTATGAAACACATATGAATTAGTTTCATTAGTTATTTGTGATTAAAACTTTATGAAACTTAATGAAACTATATAAAACTTGATGAAACACGATGAAACTTGGGATAAAACTTCATGAAATACGACGAAAATTGGAATGAAACTTTATGAGATTTGGGATGAAACTTCATAAAACTTAAATAAAACTTCATGAGACTTGGGATGAAACTTAATAAAACTTTCATATAGCAAGTTTCACGATGTTTTAATAAGTTTCATCAAAAAAATTAAAAAGTTTGATTTTGGAACTAGAGTTTCAATAAGTTTCAGCGGAGAATTTCAACGAGTTCAACAGGTTTTAAAAAGTTTCAACAAATTTCATGAAAAAATAGCAAAAATTCCGACATGCTCATTGTGGCGGTCGCCCACCCTTGCTCCCCTGCTCACCCAAGGGGTGAAACCAGAGCCAGGAATCGCCGCATGGAGCCACGAGTTGGCGTGGGAGTAGTCGATGTTGGACTGCTCGGTAACCCAGATCAGGAGATGGGCAAGGCCACGGGGCATGGCGAAATAGTGCGCTGTCGATGAGGTCTATGAAGTGCCCGGCGCGGGAGGTGGACGCGACGCAGAAGGCAAGGCCTGTGAGGTGCTTCTAGATCGCACGCCAACTGCGGGAGAGGAGGCATGTGCAGATGGCCTCATCATCCGGGAGGTGGAGGACTAGAAAAGCAGGTCTCAGGTGTGGAGTGATAAGGTTGTGATAGACATCAACGTATATGGGGATTCAACGGTAGATTGCTATCCCGTTGAATCGGCTTCTAACACTATACCATTTTAGTTTTTCCTTTCTTTTATAGTGTCTAGCATCTTCTTCTCTCACTAAGATGTGAGCACAACTAAATAAAATATCATTTTTTTTCACACGACACACACTTTCTCTCTCTCTAATTCACTCACAATTGGGAGTGTAATAATTTTTTAGTTACCACATGATTCATCTACACGCGCGAGTGACAGGAATATTTTTGACGGCACCACTCATTTACTGTAGCTACATGGGCTGGCACCAGTGCTAGAGGGGAAAAAAAAGTGGCTAACACCGGTGAGGACCTTAAAATACGTTCTCTTCTTTGGTTTACGGGTTCTTAGGGTACGTTTCCACTCTCCAGTTAGGTTATGAATAAGGTCGCAGCATTGTACTTGTTCCTCGCCGCCGCCGCCAGCTCCTGTCATTAGCCCAAACCCTAACTGCTCTCTCGGACGGCGATCTGCGTCGTTCTTCGCGTCCTGAGCAACTGTATCCATGTTTTCTTGCTTTATCCTTAATCGTAAGTGTGTTCATTGCTTTTAAAAAAAGAGAGAAAGTGATGCTTCTTGCTGCCAAGTGATGTTGGGATTATTGCGCAAGGGCTTTGAGCAATCCATGGCTTATTTCTGCCTGATGCGATGAGATCACAAATTATATATTGTCCCTTCTGATGGCAGCTGTTCATTTTCCCCCTCGGATTTCTATCGTTTTTGTCCTGTGTTGCCGTGTGCCTGATATGCAAGTAACTTAGCTCCGCGAGTTTGGGAATTTCAGAATTTGTGCAGAAGCTAACTAACAAGTGGGTAAAATTTTGAGATACAATGCTTGTGCCGTGCTCTTGTAGTGGAGCAGTGTAAAATTTTCATTGCCAGGTGATGCTGGGATTATTGCGCAAGGGCTTTGAGCAATTCATAGGCATGTTTGGCCTGATGCAGTGAGATAAAACTATATAGCATCCCTTCTGATGGCAATTTGCTCCAGAAATAAACCTTTCTGGACATCTTTTTTCTGCTCAGTACAGTTCATATGTATTTTCCATTTGTTTTGTGTTGGATATGCATTGGCACATCAAATTCATGGGATTCTCTACTCAGTAACATTAGCATCTAAACAAATTCAGGAACATTAGAAATATCTTAATCTAGGATACTCTCTATTCACGGCTTGTACTGGATTACTGATCAGTATTGATGCACTAATAACATTGAGGTCACAGATTGGACTCCGCAAATAAGCTAAAGCTAAGGAGCTCCCGAAACCTTAGACCAACAGTTTTTTGACTTGGTACTAGGATATCTTCAGGGACTTCTGTTCACCACCCTGAGTAAGTAAAAATGTAATACAAACTAGTTTACACGTAAGTTTTAGCATTGCAATGTGAATACGTGACCATCTTTTATTTTGTCTGAATCTTTATTATCAGGGCTTGTGATGTGCACAACTTGCTCAAACTTCAAAAGCATAGATAGCACTTATATATCATCAGGATATGCATTTTGTCTTACTGAGTCCAGAGGGATACATGATTGTCCACAAGATTTTCCCATGTTAATTTGAATTAGTGCAGCAGCAGCATACGAAATCAGAACAATTTGGCTTATGATAAATTTTCATTTATCATCCAGTTCACGGGTGTCAGATTTCAAGTTGTTGGAGGAGAGTATTACTTTCATGCAGGTTGATGTATTTTGATTACTTTTTTAAAACTGATTTATTTTGATTACTTGACATTCTGAAACATTGTGTAAGCTCCCCTTTTGAACTACAAAACATTCCATAGACTGAATTGTAATTTACAAATGTTGTTACATTGTGGTTTTTCTGATGCATTCTTCTCGTGCAGACTATGATTTTTTTAGAGCAAGTCACAAGAGCTTCATTAACTCATATCATGATTGCAATCACTAGTGATGATGTCCATAATGAATTTGGGGATACAGTTCACCCAAGTACACATCTTTCTTCCCACCGAGGCTTCCTTTGCGCAACAATGAGCTGCAAAATTTGCCTTGGGATGGGTATGCACACAACAAAACGAACTAAACTTCCTGCTAAGCTCTTGGATTTAATGCCAAATACCCGCAATTTCTGATCTTGCGCCAAGCTGCGAGTTAATCATATTGACAAGAGTCAAATTATCCAGTCAAATTTCTGATCTCGCAGACTATGATTTTGACTTGCTGTATACTGAGCTGGTTAGAGATGCGTGATGTCAGATTTGGACGCCTTATGAGTTTTACAAATACATCGACTATACATCAAGGAAGCCTTAAAGATAGATGCTACCTTTGTTTGATAGAAGTTCTTGGCTTTCTGGTATCTATTGCTGTGTCAATGTAAAATACCTTGCGGCTGCAATTCACTTTGCATTGTATGTGCCTGTCTGCCTGAGTGAAAATATTGGAATTTTGCACAACAATTTATCAGCTAGTAATCGTCAGGAGTCTGCTAAAACGTAGTTGCAGCGTCAGATAAGATGCAGATTACTCGTTTGTACTCCCAGTACTTGAATGAAGCACATATGTAATTCTCTGTGTTTTGCTTCTGAACTTAGTTCTCCTGCGGGGTGGCAAGATAAATGCAGTTAAAAACTTAGTACATACCACGCTCTGGCGTGTAAGCTCCTCCGAGTTTTCCATTCCACTCGTAATTCCCGTGCGTTCTGTTGTGAGCTGTGACAATATACAAAGCTCTGCTTTGTATCCGTGTCCAGGGTTTGTCACATGCAGGATGCCACGTTCTGCGCCTAAGGGGCACGCGTCAGGTGAGTTGGCGCGAGTCATAAAGATAAAACCACGTTCTCGCGCGATCGCGGCATCACGACGTGTTTGCGAACGTGCGAAGCGATGTCCTCCAGCGATCAGAACCCAGCACCCACGCCCGCGTCGGGCACCGGCGGGATGGCGGCGCCGGGCAGGCCGACGACGGCGTCCTCGCAGGTCATCGACATGGGCGCGCGGGTGCTGCAGCCGCTGAAGCTGGTGCGTCAGATGAAGCAGCACGCGTGCAGCTTCGCGCTGTTGGCGCACGACCTGCGCCGCCAGCTCGAGGTCCACCACTTCGTCTCCCGCCTCAACCAGGACGTCCTCCAGTGCGCCGTCTACGACTCCGACAAGCCCTCGGCCCGCCTCATCGGTGCGTTAAATCCTCGTCCACATCCATGTTGGCACCGTTGCACGTTTGGGGTGCTAATTAAGGTAGGAACAAATGCGCATGTGTAGGTGTGGAGTACATCGTGTCGGACAACATCCTCGAGAGCCTGCCTCCGGAGGAGCAGAGGCTGTGGCACTCGCACGCGTACGAGGTCAAGGCCGGGCTGTGGACCGACGTCGGCGTGCCGGAGATGCTGCAGAGCTCGGAGATGGCGCGCATAGCCAAGACGTACGGCAAGTTCTGGTGCACCTGGCAGGTGGACCGTGGCGACCGGCTGCCCCTCGGCGCGCCGGCGCTCATGGTGTCGCCGCAGGCCGTGGAGCCCGGCCGGGTGCGCGCCGAGCTGGTGCGCGACCGCGACGAGAGGTACAGGGTCGACAGCTCGGCCCGTGGGCTCAAGGGCGCGAGGGTGGAGACGGAGGAGCCGGAGTGGAGCAACCCGAACGCCGACTACTGGCGGCTGCACGGCAAGGGGTTCGCGGTGGACGTCACGGTCGCGGAGATGAAGCGCCACGCACCCTTCCCGTGAGATCGGCCTGACCACCTGCTGAAAATGAAACAGTCGATGGGAGACCGGGATTATTGTGTTGTTTACCTTTACCACGAAACTAAAGGGTTTGAAGTTTAAACCAGGACCATAGCCCCTAGGTAAAACACAATAATGGAATAAAACCGTATCATTTGAACCAGTGCTGTACCACTGTGTAAACAGTTCGTATTTTTTTTTAGATCCGCAGTCGTCCAGAAGCTGACCGAACGGTCCTCATGTCTGGACTGTAATACTGTTCTCTCTCCCTCCCTCTGTGTTTTTTAGAGGAACAAGTATGTACACTGTACTGTTAGATGTGGCCTGAGGGGATCTCCGTCCTTCTCCCAAGTGTGTTTTTTTTTTGTCAGGCGATTGAAAGGCCTGATTTGCTGCTAGGCTTCTTGGGCTAGGCCTGACAATCACTCTTAATAGGACTAGAGCCTCGATCGCTATTGTGTGCAGTACATTCTCCTATTATTTGGCAGGCCGAAACCTCACTAGGAGGGCCTAGCTCGGCGCAGGTCAACTCCGGCCTCCCGGGGGCATGCTAACCTCGGCCCTATGCTTCTGTCAGTTTTACCTTCCGAGTCCTGACCTCCTGGAGTCCTAAGCACTCCAGTAATAATCCCTATGAATAATCGTTTCATGTGTCCTGCAATCAAACATCGACGGTACTAGACTCGGTTCATCTACATACCGTGTACGTAGAAAATTAATGGAGTAGTTTCAAACCATCTTAAAGACTTTTTAAAGCCTAAATGGCACTGTTCCACAGTGTCTTTGCAAATATGGCACTACTCGTGGTTTTTTTTTGTTGGCAAATATAGCAATCCGGACGAGTCTCGCGCCACCACATGTGCAATTCCGCACGGCCACCGCCCGGACTCGCTACGTGTCGCCCAACGAGGGATAAGCGGAGGCGGCTTATCCGGCGGTGGTCGTGCGAACACAATACGTATCGTCACATCGCTTGTCCGGCTATGGACATGCGGTCGAACTGCCATTTTTGGCAATGCGACTCGAGAGACACTACTTCCATCAAAAACATGCACAACATTGCCATTTAGGCCAAAAAAAAACTCCATCTTAAACTGCATTTTAGTACTTCCATGACACCGAGGACACGTGGAGCAGTAGTTGGGGTGAAAATGGGGCGATGATTCCCGTCCGATCCAATGTCGTATCTAGAAAAAAATCCGTATGAGGTACCATTTTTTAGTCCGAGCTCGCATCTGTATCCGAAAAATCTCATGGAATATGGGAAGAACAATATTCGAACTGTATTCGTATTTTATAGGATATCCGATAAATCGAAAAAAATGGATATCCGATAAACATCAATATCATTTAATATCCTCTTTGGTTTTATAGTCATTGACTAATATATAATTTGAATTTATATTTGATTATGTTTATGTTGTTAATTAGGATAAATAATTCTCTAATAGGTAGTATGATTTGGGGTTAATTCTTTATTTGCCACTGAAAGTTAGCTGAGTCCCTAAAATGCCATCGTGAAGCTGCTCCTTCCTTTATTGCCACCGGATCTCAACTTTTATTCCGTTTTTGTCACTCCCATCGGTCAACCATGTGTTGATTGTCAAAGTATGTGCAAAAAGACATATTTACCCTTCTACCTCTCCATCTTCTTCTTCCTCCTCCTCCTCTCTCTCTTCCCATCTCTCTCCTCCCTCCCCACTGGCTCACCCTCCCCTCCTCGAGCCTCCTTCGCCCCGTCGGTGTTCACTCATACCCACATTTTTTAAATACGGGGATCCAAAGCTCCTCCTTTTTCAGACGGGGACCTCATTGCCCATATCGTACATATGGGAACCTCAACCCACTCCCGTGGGTTATATCATTCCAACATGAATGCTTGAAATGAAATGCAATGAATACTCGACATTATCTCATAAACATCACCAATTTATCAAGAAACATAACAATCATATTGAATACACATAATTCACGTGAATATTCATAATTAGAGCTCACATAACCAATTGATTTCGCCAACCGTTCAATATCACATTAATAAGTACTTGCCTTTCAGTTGCGATGACTGGAATTGAGCGAGGGTGATTCCAATCCCTTAGCCACTCCGCCTGCATTAAACATCCCACTCAATACAAGCCAAGGTAAACAAAACAATGATTAACATACAACACATTCATCTTATCTACACTCAAAAACCCATAATTATGTTCCGTCACTAAAACTAACATAACTTTTGATTAACCCAACCAAAATTTGTGTTCTTGGATCATCTGAATTCATTAAACAATTATCTACATCTTTCTTGGAGATCAAGAACCCTAATTAATCCATTTAGTAATTTTAATCTACATTTTACCGAACTACTGCCAACATATGACACCTCTCTCGACAACAACCTTACAAACATCATAACTCTTAATCTACCCAACAAAAAATTACATTACTGGCCTCTTTGGAAACCTTAAGGAATTATATAAAGTAATAATTTTGGTAAAATTCCTAAATTAGTTCATTATGTATTTTAAATCCACAGATTACTACAAATGCCCAAAACTTGATAGAAACTCTGGGCAGCAGCATTGCAATAGTCATAACTTTCTAATGGTTTATCCAACAATTACATACTTGGTCTCTCTGGAAACCATAAGTAGTTATATACATTAATCATGTTGGTCAAACTTCATAATTAGATCGTTAACTATTTTTAATCAACCGATTACTACAACTGCCAGAACCTGATAGAATTTTGGACAACAAGATTGAGATAGCTATAACTTGAAATCTATTCATCCAAACAATGTGAACAAGGACTCTACATAAAGGTATTGATATTATGCACAATTCTCTAGAAGATGAAAAATCCAAATTTCGCCATTACAGAACCCAAAACTACAACGCAATACGATTAGTGGAAAACCGATCGCTACCCGATATCACCCGAAAAGCAAAAGTAATAAACAAGCAAAGGAGATCTGAAGGTCACCCTTGAGGAACATGAAGACGGCCACTGAAAAACCCGTGAAATCTCCTTTCCTATTTCCTTCTCCCCCTTCCTCCTCCTCTCTTTCCTGGCTGAAGCACCTTGGACTTCTTCTTCCCTTGCTTCTGCCGGCAGCAGCACAAGACAGGAGGGTGGCGCAAGGGAGGAGATGGCAGCAAGGGCAAGGGCGGTGGCTACTGTAGCACAACGATAGTATTGTAGCAAGGACGATACAGTAACAGAGCTAGGGTTCACCCCTCTTTTTGTTGGTGGTCGGCCCACATCTTGGGTATGGGCCAAAGACCCATAACTATTTCCCCATTTTCCCTCCTAAATTTAGATTATTAATATTTTCTAATTCATTAAATACTCATTTAATAAAATGAGATATTACAAACCTTGCCCGACTTGTCCCCGCCGCCACCGCGTTACTTCACCCATACAGCCCGAGCCGAGGCCGCCACGCCTCGCTCCGCCCTCTCCATCTCCCTGAACCAGGCCGCACCACCGCCGAGCCCACCTTCGTTCCTAAGTCCGGCGGAGCGCCACGTTCTTCTCAAATTGATTGTGCCATCTTGTTCCTAACCATCCTGTGGTTGTAGCAAAGGTTTTCACCGCTACGAGAATCGCCGAAGCGCCGTGCATCACCGCTCGTCGCACCGCCGGCCACGTCGTGCCACCTCTGTCGTCATCTCGACTACCCAACCACATCACAAGGTTGTTGATGCTATTCTTTCCAAGTCAACCGTGTTGTCATAGCCTTTGGAAGACAAGCTGTCATTCCACAATTATACCATTAAGTGCGTACTGCAGCATCAGCTTCTCAACCCACTACTTATATTGAGGACATACCGTTTGAAAAGTCTCTAGCTCATGAGGTAATGCATATTTAATCATGTGCATCCATTTTAACTAGCTACACAACATATGTAACAGTATAAATATCTCAATAGGATAGTTCATTATTTATCCTACAAAATTCGTCCACACTATGGCTGATCTTACAACAAAATTTGGTCACCTACCATGCCTTCTCATAGTACATATCTCTTTTTTTAGATACTACAACGCACACCACCAACTCCAACTTAACTGTCTATCACTGAGGAAAAAAACAAGAAGAGTACATGGTTCTTGTTGATATATGTGATCCGAATTTCTATTATAGATGAATCCAAATATACCATATTAGCGGATTAGTTGTTATACTAGCGGATTAATTTCTTACTTGGACTCCAAGTCCTTTTACCCCTTTATATACCTCTTGTAAGCCGTACGGTGAGAGTTGACGCCTCATTATAACCCCCTGCGATTTGTAAACACTCATCGTATAGTAATCATCGTCGGTTGACGTCCGTGATTTTTTTTTTCCCGTAAGGGTTTTTCACGTAAAAATTCGTGTATCTTTTGTCTCTATTTCTCAAGCAAGTGGTATCAGAGCATAGTAGATTAGGGTTTTGAGAGATATGAAAAAAATAACAGATCCAATCCGGTGCCGCCATCACGCGCATGTCACGCCTTCGCCTCGATCGGTGCTCCCGTCGCGCGTCGCTGCCAGTGGCGCATCGCTCCTCGCGTTTTCTCGACGCGTCATCCAAGCAAAAACACTTTAGCAGCACAACTAAGAATTCTTTCTTTATTAAATCTCTGAGCAAGGATTCCTGTTCGATCATTCACGTGGAGTGATCCAATTTTTCGGCCAATTATGCTACGTCCACCCGAGAAGCGTACAAGAGATTCAAAGATCTTTGATTTGCGTACACGAGGGTGTACCAAAGAGGTCGTGATTTTTGCTAGGTTTACACAGATCACTACTAGCAATTTCAGGATTTATTCCACATGGCGACTTTGAAGTATGATCTTCCACTCCTGGGTCGAGACACAAGATTTTCTCTATGGCAAGTCAAGATGAGGGTTGTGCTAGCACAGATGAATTTGGATGATGCGTTGGAAGGATTTGAGAAACAACCTATCACATAGATCACAGATGAGAAGCGTAAATACCGTAAGGCTTTATCTCAGATTCACCTTCATCTATCAAATAATATTTTACAGGAGATTTTGAAGGAGAAGACATCTGCTGTATTATGGCTGAAGCTGAAACAAATTTGCATGGCAAAGGATCTCACCAGCAAGATGCATCTCAAGCAGAAGTTGTACTCTCACAAATTGCAAGGAGGATCCGTGCTTGATCAGTTTTTATTGTTTAAGGAAATAGTTGTCGACCTAGAGTCGATAGAGGTAAAATATGATGATGAGGATTTAGGTCTTATTCTTTTGTGCTCCCTGCCTAGTTCTTTTTCAAATTTCAGAGATACCATATTATATCGTAGAGATACTCTCACTCTTAATGAAGTTTTATGAAGCCTTGCATGGTTAGGAGAAGATGAAACAGATGGTACCTTCTGAAAATTCAAGTTCGCAAAGAGAAGGTTTGTTTGTTTATGGCAGGCAAAAGGAGAAGAACTCAAACAATGGATCTCGAGGTAAAAGTTCGAACGGCTACAAGAACCGGTCAAAATCCAGAGGCAAGTACAAGTCGTGCAAATATTGTAAGAAAAGTGGGCACGACAGAGACTGCAAGACTTTCCAGAGAAATTGTTAAGTCGGTAATTCGGTAAATAACAGATCTATCTTCGGGGTTAAAAATGGGAGTTTAGACAAATTAAATTGAACTTTTGATTACCTAAGAATTTGTGGACATCTATGTGTAGATTCCAGAATGATGTGATTTATTATTTTACGACATGGGAGTTGAAGTTATGTTATTTTTAGTGTCGAGACAGAATTATGGAATTCAATTGCGTGTAGGAGCGTTGTATAATAAGCAATGATTTATTTTGCCAAGGCTTGTTTTGAGTGGGATGTTTGATGTAGGCGGAGTGGCCTTAGGATTGATATCACCCTCACTCTATTCCGATTTGTCGCAACTCAAAAGGCAAGTGCTTATTAGCGTGATATTGAATGGTTGGCAATATCACTTGGTTATGTGAATGCTTATTATGAATGTTCATGTGAATTATGTGTATTCTATAATGTTGTTATGCTTCTCAATAATTTGAGGATGTTTATGAAAGAATGTTGAATATTCATTGCATTTCATTTCAAGTGTACATGTTGACATGATATACCCATGTGAGCGGGCATTGAGATCTTCATATTTAAGATATGGCCAATGGGTCCCTGTCTGAAAAGGATGGGCAATGGGTCCTCGCATTTGATAATGCGGGCATGAGTGAACACCGACAGGTGTTACACTCTGCTATACCGATATAAGTAGAAGAGAATTTGTGGCATGTGCATGATTTACATTGCATTGCACTCATGAAAAATGAATTATATGTTTTGTAATGAGAACGAATTGCCGATGATATGATGCTTGTGTATGGTTGTTCTTACTTGTACTTACTGAGTCTTGGACTCACTCTTATTACTTGTCATTTTAGGTGATCGTTGAAGATGGTATACAACGAGTGGAAGTAGATCACGGAATAATAGCGATATTGTTTTCACACCACTAGACATTCATTTCCCTTGATTAATAGTCCAATTAGCAGATTTTAAGGTAATAAATGGATAACTTGTGGTATTTCCTATATTCCTATGGTTCTGCCTATCGTAGATGTTGACTTCTCTATTTGTTATTTGGTTGTGTTGCTTTGATAAATATTTGGTCCTATTACTTTCAGTTTTGTGGTTAATAAGCTATCTGAACTCTAAATTGAAGAATTATTATTCAGGATGTTTGGATATTAGGTTTAACTGTTTGCTAGATGATTTTGCTAGTGCTGATAGTGGTAGATTTCATCTTGGTCTGTTTAGGGGCCGGGGTGTTAGAGATATTTATATGTTACATATTCCAATCGGTTTATATACTTTAGTTTGATGAAGTTTATGATTTGTCGTATTGTGGAATGATTAATCTTTGAGTCTAGCTAATAATGATGCTTGTTTAATGGCTAAAATTAGTAGTGATAGTAGTTGTAGGTGACATCTCGGATTTTTGTTAAGACGGGATGTTACACTATAGATTACTACAATGAATATTTTCATTGTGCACCGTTTCTACCTCATATGTATCAGACTCTTTTACTTACTCTATACTATCTTAGTATTAGTTCTTCGTTCACACTCTGCTGTGGATTCATGTAGATTATATTAGTCATTCTTACATCTCCTTCGTTAATTTGATAAACCATAAATTCTAAATATTTTGTTCATAGATCATATGTCAACACATGCCATTACGTAATAACTTTATTTATCTCATGGATACACTTCGTAGATACATTGATGCAGTCATGATTCTACATGTACAAAATACTTTAAATCTGCAGCGTATAGAGTTCTATATCATTACTCCATCTGTTCATTTGGTCAATGTTTTAGCTGCACATGTAAGAATATTTGATATCACTAAGAAAAATACTTTCTTATCTTTATTCACGTAAGCATAAAGAAAATACAACCCATAGCAACTGTCTCTACTCTGTTCATGCAGTGTTAGTATTCTAATTATATTCATTCTATAGCCCATACAGACTACATGCTAAGATTAATGGCCTTTTCTCACATCAAAACCAACCTCACATGCCATTCTTTTTCTGCAAATCACCACACGGTTCACCGACTAACAAATAAATGCAAGGTGCAGTATGCCAGTTTACTTTTCCATATTGAGATTCTCCAGTCTGTTGTATAAAAATTCTAAAACGCCTCTCTTCACATTTAATCTGTAGTAAGAATGTAGACGGTGCAATCCTGCTACAGATCACCTGTTCAGACTCATCCCGTACTATGTAAGCCTACTTTTGTTTTGTAAACTGCAATGCCAAGCTCCGCCAACTTTTGTACTCAATCAATAGCTACAAACCCAGTGTATGGAATGCATACTATCGTCAAATATACTATAATATTTCGCAACCAACTCCATGTATTATGTGAACGCCGTACGTGCCCTGCACTCTTTTGTAATAACGATACACGTTGATGTCTATTATCACCTACGTTTAAATTTTTATTATTTTTCCCTGCTTCCTGCTACGTGATACGGCTACCAAAACTGCTTCTGCGCACAAGTCAGTCTATCCATATTTAAATCATAGGGAAAAGCTAAAAAAACCTATAGCGTTCTTTTTGGAACCAACGGGATAGCAATCCATCGTCCGATATTTTTATCCCGGTCGCTATGCACCTTTAGATCTGTTGGACCGAAAAGGCAACTAGAGGGGGGGGGGGTGAATAGGAGCACGCTCATTTTTTCATAAATAATTGATTCAATAATATTTCACTCCAGTAGCTATGGAAGCTATGAAGATCAGTATATCAGTACAACGGAAGACTTAATATTGAATCCAATTCAAACCCCTAAGCAATACGACAAAATCAACAAGGATTGAAACAATTCAATGCCCTGGCGGTCTAACCTCTGGCCTTGGGCGGTCTGACCTCTGGCCTGAATAACAGAACACAACCAGCCCGACGACGAAGTTGCAAATAAATGAAACTTTTAATCTACAACTCCAAACTTGATGAAACTTGGTACACACCTTCTCTATGATATCAGGAACCTATTCCAATTGAAAATTATGATAATTCTTGGAAGAATAGCGATCCTTTTCGACTTGATTGAAGAAGGGTTCAAAAACCGGGTCAAAACGAAAACTTGCTCCAAGATCTTGCTCATGGGTGATTGATGATCAAGATGATTCTAGATAGGTTCCACACGTCACAACAAGCTAGATCATGTGAAGAATTCAATCAAAAACTCACGGATCAAAGAAAGACTCAAAATCATCAAATATAGAGAAAGAACGCAAAGAAACAAGACATGATCAAACTTTCTCTAGATTGATTTGATATGATATGGGCTTACAGCCTCTCCATCAATGGAGGACAATGCTCAATCCAAGAGCACGAAAATCACATCAAACTATCAAGAATCATAGCCTCCACAAAAGCTCTTCCTAAGAAAATTAGGGTTTACAAAAATTACAAAAGAGACGAAGAGAAGGTGTAGCCACCTCCCTCTCCTATTTATAGTTGAGGCTTAGACCTTCTAGAAGTTTGATTTTATTGGGCTCCCGTTAAGACCCAAAACAAACAGGATACTTACGCACGTATTTTAATACGCCGTCTTTAACACCCCTTGACCTAACTAGCTACACCTTGCGCCATCTTGCACCTCAGATTAGCTAATAGGTCACCCTTGTCAATCTTGCACCACGCTTGAGTACAGTGACCTCACCCGGCATCGTCTATTGTTCTGGACCTCAGCTCTCCAAGCCTAGTCCCGATCATCCTCGCCGTTGACCGTCGTTGACCACCAAGCAACCTGCACAACAATAGACAAGTAAACCGAATTTGAGAATAAGTTCTTCACAACTTGACCCATGTTAGTCAAAATATACATCATGCAACATATATGCCCTGAAACTCATGACTTTGACCTAACAACCGAAAATCGCCGCCACGACGGGCGACGAACCAAGTAAAAACCAGTCAGACCGCCCCTAGGGCCGGTCTGACCGCCCACCCTGGCCGGTCTGACCGCTAGTAATGACTTAGCCGATTTTCAACCTCTGAAAACCAAAACCTACTGGAAATTTCAAACCAATAGAACTTTTGACTGGAGACTCCAAAAATTATGAGACCAAGTGCAATAGAATCCCCTCTCTGTTGTCCGCTACCTCTATTTTTGGCCCAGCTCAATCCAACACTTTCTGACATTGCCGGTCCGACCGCCGCCAAGGGCCGGTCAGACCGCCGCATGGACCGGTCTGACCGCAACACGTGAAAGGACAAACCATTAACGCCATTGCCAATTGTCACATCATCCTAAGATCTAGAGCATATCCCCATGATATCCACAAGATCTTTATCCATTTGAGTGATCTCCTTCCACTCATTTTTCCTCCGAATCTCCCTCACTCTCCATCTTCATACTCTCTTCCATCGCAATCCCCTCACCACGAAGGCTATCCCATGTGAATCTTCTCATAAGCCCACCTTGAGGGTATGGTGGGGCGCAAGGATGGCTGCCATGGGCATGCGAGGCGTGCTCGGCGCATGCGAAATCAGGGACGAAGGCAATCGTGCGGAGGAGTGACTACACGTCGGAGGACTACCACCGTGGTGGGTACCACGCCGTCCGCGTCGGGGACTCCTTCAAGTAGGGCGCCTACGTCGTGCAATCCAAGCTCGGCTGGGGGCATTTCTCCACCGTCTGCTCGCCTGGGACACCTCCCACTCCGTATGTGCTAACCCTTTGTCTTGAAATTTCTTGTTGAATTACAGTCTTACTTCTTAGCTTCGCGGTAATATGTAAGGAAGATCGATATGGATGTGTTTTATCTAGTGTCTCGCGGCACTTTGCGTGTGCCCACCACCTGTTTGCTCTTTTGCCTTGGAGCATATCAGAATGGCCAAATTCATTGTTAAAAAGTAGTATTGTTCTATTCATCAATCCCATCACCCTACACAACAATAGTAAAAAAATCTATTGTCTAGAGATTCAGGTTGCCCCGTTTGCTGCTTCTTAATTTATTGGTTCTATGTGCAGATATATGTGGCGCTGAAGGTGCAAAAGAGCACACAACACTACACGGAGGCGGCCATGGATGAGATCAAGATCTTGAAGCAGATTGCCAACGGTGACCCCAATGATACCCGGTGTGTCGTTAAGCTTCTCGACCACTTGAAGCACTCAGACCTAATGGGAGCCATGTACCCTGATAAAGTACACGAACTACCGAAAACTTTTCCTTATACAAAAAGATGAAACTCCGTGAGGCTTGGGATAAAACTTCATGAAACACACACGTGTCATGGAACTATATGAAACTTGATGAAACACGATGTCACTGTTGAAAACTTATCCTAAACAAAAAGATTAAACTTTATAAAACTTCACAAGAATTGGGATGAAACTTCATGAAATTGGGTGAAACTTGCTCTACACAATATGAGGAAACAATGATGCTTGATGAAACTTAATGAAACATATCCCACAATAACTTAATGAAACTTGACGAGACATGATGTCGTTGTTGAAAACTTTTCCCAAACAAAAAGATGAGACTTTCTGAAATTCTATAAGACTTGGGATGAAACTTAATGAAACTTGCTCTACAAAATATTGAGAAACAATGAAATTTAATAAAAACATGTCCCAAAATAACTGAATAAAACTAGTTGAAACTTGATGGGACATAATGAAACTGCATGAACTGAGTGAAACTTACTCTACAAAATATGGAGAAACAATAAGACTTGAATGAAACATGTCCCAAAATAATTGAATGAAACTAGTTAAAACTTGATATGACACAATGTTACTATTATCACTATTGAAAACTTATCTTTATACAAGAAAGATGAAACTCTATGAGACTTGAGACGAAACTTTTCATGAAACACATGTCTCATGAAACTATATTAAACTTGATGAAACACGATGTCACTGTTGAAAACTTATCCTAAATAAAAAAAGATGAAACTTTATAAAACTTCATTGGACTTAGGATGAAACTGTATGAAACTAGGCGAAACTTACTCTACAAAATATGGAGAAACAATGATACTTGATGAAACTTAATGAAATATGTCCTAAAATAATTTAATGGAACTATATGAAACTTGATGAGATACGATACCACTGTTGAAAACTTGTACTAGACAAAGATGAAAATTTATGAAATTCCATGAGACTTGGGATGAAACATCATTAAACTTAATGAAACCGAGTGAAACTTGCTCTACTAAATATGGAGAAACAATGATACTTGATAAAACTTAATGAAACATGTCTAATCTAAAATAACTGCATGAAACTAGTTGAAACTTGATGAGATATAATAAAACCGTGTGAAACTGATATTGTTGCATCATCAGAGAAACTACATGAATCCACGTAAAACCTGTACCGTGAGTGATCCTCCCTGTTGATTGTACCGTAGATTGATATTGCTAATTCACCGCGAGCCGACTCAAGTGGCCGATCGGTAATTGCATGTCGCATGAACAGCTTTTTTTCCCCGCTTCTCTGATGAACAAGAATTATTCATATGAACAAAAAAAGAGAAGGGGATACCAGACGGCTCGCAATTGCAGTGCTGGCCGACGACGGCCGCTAGCCGTGCGCCTCGCCCCTTCCCCCATCCTCACACGTGAGGCTTGGAACCGCCTCGCCGGCACCGCTTCAAGACGGCGTGCCGCACTGACGCCAAAGACGGCGCCGCCGAAACCCCGCATGTGTGCCGACCGACGCCAAAGACGGCCACCACCCCGACGCCAAGACGGCTACCCCGCCAAGAGCGAATCTCCACCTCCGGCTAGCATCCGTCGCCACATCACAGAAAAGAGGGAAGGAGAAGAGAAAACGCGCCGTCGGCCGCCTCCGGCTTGAAGCCGCCACACACCGGGTTGAAGCCGCCGCCGCCATGGGCCGCCAGCGGCTCGAGCGCACCACTGGCCGCCGCCGCGACCGGCCGACTCGCGCCGCGCCCGGCCGCCTGGCCGCCTCGCATGGCCTCCACCGCACCTCTTCCGGACCTCCGCCGCAGCCTCGCCTGAGATCCGCGACTGCGCCCCTCCGGCCACTGCATGTGCCGGTGGCCGCTGCCGCCGGACCGCCGGCCACAGACGCGAAGCTCCACTGAAGAAGCTGGGCCGGCAGTTGTCGCTTCACCCGCTCGCCGGCCACAGATGCCGCCCGGCATACCGCGCTGTATGCGCCCGGCGCAGCTCTCGCGGCTCCCATGGAGGGAGCCGCCACACTGAGAGGCGCGCGGCTCCTTCATGGGAGCCGCCGCCGAGAAGACGCGGGCCCCCATGAAGGAGCCGCCAGCCGAGAGACTCTCGGGTAGGGAAACCCACCCTCGAAGTCCTCCCGCGGCTTAAGAAGCGAGAACGCACGACCTAAAAGGCCTACCGTATAACGAGAAAGAAAAAAGAAAGAAAACGAAAAAAAGGTCGTTTTGCACAAAGGCCCTCGATTTTCCAGAATTACGCTAAAAATTTCTCGAATTGAAATTTTCACGCTTTAACCCTCGAAATTGCGTAGACCACAAAATTCATATTCCAATGTAAAAGGGCCTCGAATTCAAATTTTGAATCGGTTTTTGCATTTGAAGCATTTTTACCTTGTTATTATTATTTCTATGCAATTTATTTATCAGATTTATCGTTTTTTTGATTATTTGTGATTATTAATATTGCTTTTAATCATTGAAAATAGCATAAATCATGAAAATGCATGGAAAAATATTTAAACACTGAATGGGAGTTCAAGAGCATTATAAGAATTTTGCAATCATTTTATGGAAATTACAAGAAGAATCTTATGAACATTTTGCATGAATATGAAAATGATCGCATCACGAACCAGAGTTCAAAGAACTGACCAAGATGGCTGTAATTTATACAATCTCCAATTATGTGATAATGTAATCACGAATAAGCAGAAGATTGAAAAGACCATCTCTACCTTTACCCGAATGTGGTGCAATCCGCACGCAGTTATTGTCAAAATGGCTACAAGTAGTATGCCGCAGTGATTGACATCATGAAAATTGCGGAAGCTCAAGATGATGTTCTAAGGAAGAACTACATCTCACAGCCACCTAGTAGCAATATTGATCATGAAGCCAATACTAGCAGCTACAAGGTGATGAAGCCTCTCACGAAGGAGAAGGGCAAGAAGGGTAAGGTCGTGAGTCGCACGTAATTGGTGTTTTATACCTAAGAAAGGGGCAAATGATAGCATGAGGCACACCTCACCATTGCAAGCACGGAAGATCCACACCCATTAGTTGCACTTATGGATGTGGACGACCTAGTAGCAACCCCATCATGCCTCCTTTGGACATAGCAGCCCCACAAACCAGAATTGCCCAAGAGGAGAAGATCGCCATGTAGCGACATTAAGGCGAAGTTTCGAATGCTTGATTCGATCTAGTGCACGATTGCACTTAGATCCTTTTACACCACTTGCATTTTGTGTTGCCGGTTTTTTTCACACATATTAATAAAGTACATTATATTAGAATGCATGTAGCGCCTATGGAGGAAGTGTGCTTAGCGGTGTAGCGGCACAATGAATACCACCTTAAGAGAGATGGAATTTTTCAATGATCGGAAAGAATGCTCAGAGCCTTACGACAATCGCAGCAAATGATACATGTATAATAGGCTCGTGAAGGGCCACAATTATACTCCGACGGACATAACTTTGGTCATTAAAGAAGCCATGTTGTGCCCATAATCGACTAGAACTCTCAAGGATATTCGCTAACGGTTTCCACGTAGAGATCAAGAAGAGCATGGTAAGGAATACCGCCATTACAAAGCGTGATTTAAAATAGTAGAATAATGGTATTAGAACGACTTCTTTTATTTGAAAATGGGCTATACTACACTAATATTAAGGCATCTGCAAATTATACCGCCTCAAAACTATATTTAGAAGCTCTAAACCTCTTCTATCTCTAGCATGATAGATTATGCCACTTAGGTCTTAGGATGATGAGAAATATAATTAACAATTCACAGGACATAGTGTCAATGTAAAGAACTTCCCGAATCCTAAGATTTTGTGTGCCCCGCATGTACCATCGGAAACCGATTACTAGACCCTCTACTCTGAAAGTAAAGGACGAAATCCTCGCATTCTCGGACCGTATCCAGGAGACATTTGCGGTCCTAAACAGCCCCGTAAGGGTCATTTATGTATTTTATGGTGCTTATCGATGCTTCCTCTAAACGGTCGTGACGTTTGTTTAATGTCTACGAAACCCCGCTCGCAAAGCTAATCTCGTAGATAATTAACATTAAGAATAATTTCCTTATCATCATGTGAAGTCCACCGAATGGACAACGCCGAGAATTTACTTCAAGGGCATATGATGATTATTGTGTGAAAATAAGAATTAAAATTGAGCATCCTGCATCGCATGTCCACACCTGAATGGACTAGCGAATTGTTATTTACCAACTACATGTTGTGGACACGCAGTCCTGCACGCAGCAACTCTCATCAATTTTAGACCACCGACATATAATATCCATTCACCTATGCAACTAGCGCAAGGGTCAACACTGAAAATTTCTCATCTTTGAAGGTTTGGTTGCAAGGTTTATGTACCTATAC
Organism: Hsuehochloa calcarea; assembly: GCA_036346395.1. Taxonomy (NCBI): domain Eukaryota; kingdom Viridiplantae; phylum Streptophyta; class Magnoliopsida; order Poales; family Poaceae; genus Hsuehochloa; species Hsuehochloa calcarea. The sequence continues at coordinate 60,189,143 of CM070594.1, read as the reverse complement.
CACCACCACAAAGAAACGAAATGGGCACTCTCTAAAAGTCCGGGATATACGTTGGTTATGAGACAAGATCCATAATCGTATTTGGACCCCACGACTAGAGATTTGCATGCAACTTCACTACTGATAGCATATTAGATGAGAATTATTTCTCGTCATTAGGGGGAGGAAATCAACCATTGATGTAAAATGTCGAGAAATAGAGAAGTCCAGAAGACAATTGAAGTCTAGAAGATATTTGAAATCCATGCATATGACCCACGCACTAGTGAAGCAAATAGAGAAGTTTAGAAGACAATTGAAGTCTAGAAGACAATTACAGTCCAGAAGATAATTGATTTGCAAGCATTAGCGAATCAACCGCCTAACCACTTTAGTGATTTGAAGAGCGTGACCAAGTCGCATATGCCCGTACGCAATGCACCGGAGAGGGTTGAAATACCAATGAAGGTATCCCTAATCCCGCCCTAAGGCCTCTCGAAGGACGAGAACTCCGCCTCGAATCCGGCAACCGGGACGCCTGTGAAAAGGATAAGAAGGACTTGACACACCGATCACCAAAGTACCCTGATCGTAAGGGGAGCCATTGAGACTGCACCGATAGAACCTTCGTAAAAGGCATACTAGAATTGAACATCCCCATGAAGGAGACATCAAGATGGATGTGTGCGCACACATCGGAGCTGAAAAACTAAAGGGACTTGCCCCGCAATTGAAAGTAGCGGTAAGCAAATAGAAGCATTAGAAATATCGCCCCTTGAAGACATAGCTATAAACTTTATGATCTTGGGAGAATCTATGAATAAGCCAACAGCCAATGTTGCAAAGAAAATTGTCACAATCATCAATCTTGATCCAGAGCCCGCATCGCTGTTGAATATAAGAAAAGGTCGATTAAGAAGATTGGAAGAAGGCAATAGAAATCAATCGTTTCTCTTTGAATAAAAGAGAGGTGTTTGGGCCTGTAAGCTGCACACCTCCCCATGTGCACCCTGTAGGGCATAAGTGGGTATTTGTTCGAAAGAGAAATGAAAGAAGCAAGGCTCGTTGCACAAGGTTTCACTCAACGTCCGAGAGATTGTTATGAAGAAACCTATTCCCCGGTCATGGGCGGAATTACCTTTAGATATTTATCTCAATGGCAGCAAACTTGGAAGTTAGAAGTGAAATTGATGGATGTGGTAATCGCATACCTTTATGGAAATTTGAATTGGACATTTATATGAAGATACCCGAATGTATCCTCGTCCCAACCAAGATAGAGCAAATAGAAATCTATACAAGGTGCAACTCGTAAAGTCACCGTATGGACCGGCGATCATCGAATGTGGTATAATCGCTCAAGCGACTTTCTATGCAAGAAAGGCTACACGAACAATGAGAATTATCCTGTGTATTTATACGACGATCCCGTGATGGATTTTGTATAAATCTCGGTGTATGAAGATGATCTCGAATATCATTGGAACCTTAGAAGGTATTAAGAAATCAAGCTCTTACCGAGTCGAGTTCAAATAAAAGATTTGGATCAAACCAACATCGCTTAGGCTTGCACTTGAGCATACCCCTAAGAGATTCTAGTACATCACCAACCTACACTCGTAAAGTGTTGGAAAGGTTCGCTTTGAAAAGGCATATCCTTCGAAGTGCCGATGGTTGGGAGATCCTTGCAGCAAGACAAGGACCCGCATGCATCTAAAGAAGAGGGGAGGAAGTCCTGGGACCAAAATTCCCATACCGAGTGCAAGAGGGAGCACTTATGTTTTAGCAAACCAGACTTAGATCGGGCATTGCATTTGCCGTAAACCTATTAGTAAGGTATAGTACAGAACCTACCAAAGGCATTGGCAGGAAATAATGGACATCTTCCGTTACCTCCAAGAAAGCAAAGAACTTAGTCTATTCTACAGAAAGAACTAAGACTTGTGTATGAATGACTATGCAGATGTTGGGTTCTGTCGGACCCACATACAACCAAGTCGCAAAAACAGGCTATGTATTCCTATGTGGTGGAACTGTAATTAGTGAAAATCGTATAAGCAAAGTCTTGTATCTACTTGACGAACCACTCACAAATCATAGCATCGCATTTGAGGCCTCACAAGAATGTGCTTGGCTTCGGCAGATGATTCACCACATCCAGCAGTCATGTGGATTGAATACCGTGTAAACCCCCACTATTATCTATGAAGATAATACAGCTTGTGTCGCACAAGAGTAAATGGGTTATGTGAAGAGTCCTCTTACAAAGCATATCAATCCCAAGTTCTTCTATGCTCACGAAATGCAAAAGATCGTTCTTACGATTCTGATCAACTCCCAACGAGATGCAGCGTTACGTAGCAGCCTCCTAAATCATACGGACAAGTAACAATCATTCCCAGTTTCTAACAGCCCGTTATTTTTCGTAACAAACTAGCTACACTGTACAACTGGGGAAAAAAAAACTTTCTCAGCGCGCGCGCACAGACCACTAGTACTAATTAGGTCCAGTGAAGCAGGTGAGTCCAGCCAAGGCTTTCAATAGGTCTCGGGCGGTGAGGCAGAAGAGAGGCAAGAACGACGCTGCCTCTTCCTTGTTGGCCTGGTCCCTCTCTCGGACTCTCGGCCCACGGCACCGCAGCGCGGCGCAGAGGAATGCCCCACCGAAGAAGAGCACGCGCGGTTCCCGAGGCGACGGGAGGGGGTGGTGGTAAATGAAAAGCGACGACGCGCCCGGTGAACCCAAGCGTCAAATCCGCCGCGCGCGGGGTCCCACGTCCTGCCACCCATCCTCGTCACTCTTCCCCTCTCACAGTCTCTCTCTCTCTCGCCCCTTCTGTAATTTTTCTTCCGCTTTCTTTCTCTCCTGCTCTCTCGCTCGTTGCTTCCCACTCCCCACCGACCTCTCGCCTGCGAAGCGCACCGCGGGGAAGCCAAATGGCCGCTGAGCCCTTCTCCATACGGTAAGCACGCGTCCCCACTCGTGCCTCCGCTTCTAACTGTTTGTTACATACATGTGGTTGTGTCTCTCTCTCTCTCTCTCTCTCTCTCTCTCTGGAGTGTTAAGTGAGCGCGCGCGGCTGACCTGGTCGACTAAATGACGCAGGGGGTTCGCCGCGAGGATGAGGGCCGTGGACGCGGCCAAGTGCTGTCCGTTCGGCGGCGGCGGGGACGGGGAGCTGGACCCGCCGCAGCTTCCGCCGATGGACCCGCCGCCGCTGTCACGATGGTGGGCGCACGAGCTGGCGGTGCAGCGGGCGCGGGTGGCGGTCGGCGCTGCGGGCGGAGAGGCTTCCGGCGGCGGCGGCGAGGGGGGTGGTTTGGGGAAAGGGACGAAGAGGAAGGGATCTCGCGGGAGTGGCGGAGCTGAGAGGACCAAGAAGCGGCGGCGGGCGCTCCAGTTTAGCTTCTTGTCGAAGCACAAGGTATGATGCCTTTGCTTTGCTTGTCTCCAGCAAAATTTGGTTCTTTTGTCAGTTTATAGCTACTACGCATTTTCCGGGTTCATGTCCTGTTTGGTTGGTGGGCTCCTCCTAGGTTTTAGGAGGGCTCCAAGCACATTGATAATGTAGTATGATATTTGCTTGTTCAAATGTAGAAGTATGTTTCTGCCGTTAGACATGAATATGTTTGTGCCGTTAGACATGAACAGTGGCTGCAATGCGTTGAACAATGCCCACATCAGATGGTAGTTTGAGGCTCTCGACATGGGGCAGTAGCCGTTTAATCTGTAGGAGTTCTGTTCTTGGTCTGTTGATGCTAGGAGAGGGCATTTAGTACATTTACTTCGTGTCTACTTTATTCAGTGTAAAAAAGCAGTAGCACTGTTATTAAAAAACAGTATTTCAGTACTGGTCCTATTCATAAGATAAATTACCGAACCATGATTTGAAGCGCTGTTAAGTACATGATCAAGATTTAGGTTTTCTGAGATAAACTACTACTGTTAATCCACATTGGCATTTCCATAGCTTTAAACATGTTCTTAATTCTTTTCTACTTGAAAATGTTTAGAAAAAAAAATGCCATATAGTATTCTTTGATCACATTCTATTTGTATTTCCCTCATCTGGTTAGCTTACCTTCTTATTTTCAGCTAACAGTAAGTAAGATGTTTTCATTAACAGGAGAAAATCTCTAAACCCCAATCAACGTCCCGTTTACTTCAACATGTGCTGCATAAGGGATGGTTGAGAAAACGAAAAAATTCTACTATTCATACATGGAGAGTACTCGCAGTGAGGAAGAAATTGCAAGAGCAAGAGACACAGGATCATATGTCAACTCATGAAAACAGCTTGAATAAACAACGCAGGAAAGGAATGGACCCTTCTAATGACATGAATAGTAGCCTTTTCAGGAGAAAGGCAGCAAATTCCTTTGTAAATAAGCGAAGCATAAAAGTCACTAAGTCAACTAATTATCCTCTAAATCCTGGTTGCGAAGTGGTGAAGCATGTTGCATACCCTCCCAATGATGATATTTTTGGAGATCTACCTCTTTTGGAAAGCTTCAAGATTATGTTTCAGGCTGGAGTTGATGAACTCCCCACTGTTATAGAAGATTCTTTTGTAACAAATCCAAGTGGACCAGATGTTATATCAGAAACTGTACCCTTGAAACTAATGCCTGCTTCTGACATCACAGCGCAGACGTCATCTCCCCTTGAAGACTTCGTGAAAAAGGAAGGAAATCCTGACAAAGAGTCAACTTGCATCTCTCTCAATGATGTAGGAAGGAGTCCTTCCTCTGCCGGTTTTGATGGTCTGCTAAATCATAGAAGTATCAACATGGTGAAAAGATGTCTTGGTGATATTCAGCTGAAATCTACCGATGTCCCTGCTTTAAGTTCTTATTCTAATGAGGGACCAAAATCTGGTTCTAGCAACCCTCCACAGGGTTGTTTTTATACGAACACAAAGTGTTGTCAGGAAATAAAAAAACCTGATACACGTTCTGCTATAAGTTCAGCGGCTGTGAGAACCAGAACTGGAGCAACTAGAAAAGATAGAGATGCAGCAGTCAATGGCAAGAAGAACACTGATATCTCTGGTCCACTGGCTCCAACCAAGTACCATTTTTCATCTGAAGGCAGTGTATTGTCCTCGGCAATATCACAAGGAACTGTCAACACAGGAACCAGCACGGATGGCATGTCTTCCTGCAGGAGTATGCCTGCCCAGGAATATGTTCCTATTTCCAGTCCTGTTGGTACCTTTGCAAGTAATGTATGCCAAGAAAGTAGAAAATCTATGGATACATGCACATCATTATCAATGGAGGACCAGGGTAACTGGTACTCAAAACTTCACCCAATTTGCACCCCAGCAGGTATTGGTTTGACTTTTATGAAGCTACCTGGCCTTGAAAGAATGGAGATCTCAAGCTGCAATTTGAGGACAGGCGAAAATACGTTTATGAATGGACTATCAAAGAACACAATAAGATGCCAGAAACAGCAGTTGGTGAGTGGTGTGACCAATATTGTGCAAGGTCAGAAAAAGATTGGTTTCAGCGGTTCTCAAGCTGGGAAAAAAGGTCCGGATGGGTATGTGAGACAAGATGTTTATCATTCCCACCAACCCACAGTGCGCTTAATGGGCAAGACGGTCTCAGTTTGTAAGCGTAGCAAGGAGCAGAAGGTATCAACTATGGGGAAAGTGTGGACTGACAATAGCATTATTAAAGAAGACCATCTCTCATCAATTTCATGCCAGTTGCCCCAAAAGAGATTGTTCCCTTGTCAGTATTCTTTGATACCAAGAGCTCATGTTAATGAATTTTCAGATATTTTGCCAAGGATTCCCAACAGTACTTTATCAGAGGCAAGGTCTACTATCAGTGATGTTCAAAACCAAAGGCTGCAACGGATAAATAGTGTTTCATCAACAGTAAAAGACGACATTTGGAATTCTCGCAGTCAATTTGTTCGTCAAACTGAGGTAAACAAGGCATCCATGATCAGTGCCAACTTCAGGACCAGGCATCTAGATCTACATCAGCCGCCACAGGTGATAAGCATTCCTCAGAATCAATACTCTCACTTACGCACTCCTGCATCAAGCATGTACAGGGAAGATCACAATGTTGTGGGTCCAGCAGTAAATCAATCTTCTCCTTCATTTCCGCATTGGGTGCTAAATACGAGCATGCAGGGTAAGTATCAGAAATCCACTTTATCTTCTTACGACTATCCTAGTTCGGTTCCTATTCGCCAACCCTTCCAAGTAACTGGAGCAAAACTACCTTCCACATCAATCATATCCTTTCATGACTATGGCACACATAATGCTGAGTCAAGAAACTCTTATCTGGGAGTGCGGCCTTCTCTCACAACTAGTTTGGCAAGCAATTCTATTTCAACAACTGGCCCAACTTGTAGTCTTCCTAATATAGATGTCAGAAAGGGTGCTGCCTTTGTCGATCAAAGAAACAAGAAACCAGCTTATGCAGATAATGTTTCACATCGACCTGCAAAGAGACAGCTTGCTACAGACAAACAGGATTTAACGACTCCAATGGTCCCAAACATGAAAAACCATTCACTTGGCTGGTCACTAAATGATGCAGTTTGTCCTCGTATGCTTGATTTTAGTCATAAAATAGGTGGACATGCCACACAAATATCAAGAAATGAAACTAATAATTTAAGGGTCAGTTCAGGTCCAGTTCAGGTTGTTGAAACAAGGTCAAGGGCTCTAAGGTTGGTTGCAGGAGCTACTAAAACCATGTTGAAGCCAGGTCAAAGCTTGAATGATCATTCTAAGCTGCTGTATTCCACCAAATTTTCTGTTGACAATGGCATGAATTCAGTTGTATTATAGTGGAATGCAAGAAAGACACAATCGAGTGTCCATGTTCCAGTTATAGTTCTGGATTTTTTGGGGTATTTGAATAGTAAGCAAGGGGAAAGTTGTAATAGCTTTTCTACATTTCTAAACATGTTAGTTTAGCAATTACTGGATTACTTCTATTCTTGTAAATTTTTGTGCGAGAATATTGATTATGAAATACACATCATTCCATATCTCACACAAGCACGAGGACATTTGAATTGTAAAAAGGTGTGAAGAAATCAGTCTGTGTTCTGACACACATCAGTTCGATTCTGTAATCTGCTTATTCTTTCTCAGCTCCGAGACTAATTCAATTCTGTATCACACATTCTCAGTCGCTACTTATTCGATTAGCGAATGTCAGTTGCTGAATGCTGCTGCAAAGCTGTCTGTTTCAATTTCAGTAACTGCTTGCCTTCCTTTTCCTGGTCTTCCGATTCTAACAGTTATGCCTTTGCAATCCTCGCTCTAATTCCTATCCCTTTGGCCCTTTCCAATTGAAAGTAACATAGTTGTAGTGAGAGTGTGTCCCTTTTGTAGATTCGTCACTTTTGCGCTGGGTTAATAAGCAACGTAAGACAATGACAGATGCGGGGAAGTACTACTTTCAGAGAGCCACTAAAGTACTACCTAGGTAGCCCGCTGATTGTGCAACCTTGGAAAATGTTCCTGGCCATGCACGCAGTTGCTTCAGACCTTCCCTAACTCCATTGGTTCTTTCTTTCCTTGAACCAAGAGTAAAGAAGGCTTTGCATCGTAACTGCAAGGATGCCTTTCTTCTTGTGTTTTAACCCCATTTTAAACGCCCCGACAGAAGTATATATAAAAACATCCCGTGTATCGCTCGTCATCTACACCGTCCCATTACGACCGAGAAGGAGATCAAGAAAACCTAGGAGCAAGCTACTCACAAAGTCGCAACAACGAATCATGGGTGTTCTTGGTGCCCTTACCAGACATTTGGATGCGCTTGTTGGGTAAAGCACATGTTCTAGCAAAACTTGTATCAACAGTTGCTGTTCCATTCTTTCTGCTGTCGGTGGTGTTCTTTTCCATATGAACTTTAAGCATTTCATTCTAAAATCCTGGTTTCTCCTCTTTTGCACCCAACAGGCCAGGAATCGTGCTGCTTTATCCTCTGTAAGTAACGCATCACTTCTTCAGAAACAATCATCGGCATGAAAAAAATCAGTTCTAACAAGGATTTTCTTGGACGAATAGGTACGCGTCGATGCGTGCGATAGAGAGCCCTTCTTCCCTGGATGATCAGCAATGGCTCACCTACTGGGTGTTGTACTCCCTGATCACCCTCTTTGAGCTTTCATGCTGGAAGGTTCTCCAATGGTAAGCCGTAAGCCATTAACCATGACCCTCTGTTCAGTTCATTCAGTCTCTCCTGAAGGGACCAACAAAATGTGCTCAGTGGTCATATACTGAATTTCGCAAGATTTCCACTGCATGTGTTTCAGGTTCCCTCTGTGGCCTTACATGAAGCTTCTCTTCTGCTGCTGGCTGGTGCTGCCCATGTTCAACGGCGCGGCCTACATCTACGAGACACACGTCCGGCGCTACTTCAAGATCGGACACTACGTGAGCCCCAACTACAACGAGAGGCAGAGGAAGTTGCTGCAGATGATGAGCCTCGACGCGCGCAAGTCCGTCGAGAAGTTCATCGAGACGAACGGGCCTGACGCCCTGGAGAAGATCATCCGAGCTGTGAGTTGTTCTGCTTGATTTGCCTTGTGCTTCAGGCCGGCGAGTATGGTCTCTGGTTCTGGAATTCCTTTTTTATTCCCTTGATGCGAAGGTTTCGGCTTGTGCAGGCTGAAGAGGAAGCGAAGAGAGCCTAGTTTAGCTTTGTGGTGACCTGAAGGCATTCTTTCCAACGGGGAGAAACAAATGGAATTGTTATTGTTATTGTATTGTTATATTGTAGTATACTTCACCCGTTGTATCACTTGTGCTGATATGATGTGTGTGTTTGATCTGTTCGTTGGGCTTGCAAGATACTTTGCTGTATAAGAGAAGGTTGCTATGAACACAAGATTGAGGAATACATCTGCATACATATTTGGTGTACAGTCATATGAAATGCTCTTAATCTAAAAAAAATACATTTAATCTCAATATATATCAAACCAGTCTATGAAAGAAACCACGCAATTTTAGCTGTCCAATTAATTCTGAGCACATTCCTTTCTCCACTGAACACGACAGAAAATGCCTGTTAATTCCTTTTAACCCATCCAGGTACGCATTAGCGTAAAAACGGAGAGAGAGAGAGAGAGACCAGTAGACCACTCCTTTTGGGATCAATTATTGTCTGTCCGGTACAAACTGAAGTATTCGTCGCAAAAATGCAGGTGAATATACGCGCGTATACAGCAAATCATGCACGATTAGCTATCTCCAGTCCCACCCTTGGCGAACGGAATTATATATGTATGTACTGGATCGATCACTCAGATGGATGCGAGCGTGCCGATGTCCATCGGGTAGACGTCGTTAGGCGACTCGGCGCGGTAGGACCGCCGGCCGACGATGATGTTGGCCGCCTCCGACGGGTGGAACGCGTCCCAGAAAATGTGCTGGTCCCTGTTGCCGCACGGCGCCTGGTACGGCAGGCACGTCACCTGCCCGTTGTTCCTGCCCACCCCGCAGCACCCGGCGTTCGTCACCGTGAAACCTGCAAAAAAAAAGAAAAAAGAGAAAGAAGTAACAATCGTCACAAACGCTCGCAGCGATCGATTAACCGGATTAATCGTACGAGGAGGAGCTGGCAAGTACGGGCATTACGCACCGTAGGAGGCGGCGTTGTCGAGGATGTCGTTGAAGATGTTGTAGGCGTCGATGAAGGTGAAGTGCGCGCCGGGGAGGGCGTTCATCTGGTCGACGAGGCCAACGAGGCGCTGGTTGAAGATTTGGATGGCGCTGTCGATGCGGTCGACGCAGGTGACGCCGTCGGAGCTGTAACGCGCCAGCTCGTTGGGGCTGCATCCGACCTGGCCCACGCCGATCATGACCACCTTCCGGGCGCCGTAGTTGTACAGCACCTGGAGGTACCGCCGGTAGTCGGCGATGAGCGCGTCGGCGAACTGCTCCGGGTTGTACTGGTTGCCGGTGTTGTAGAAGGCTGGCATGAAGTAGTTGTTGAGGTAGTCGTTGCTGCCCATGCCGACGCTGAAGATGCACCGGCTCAGGTGGTCCAACGCCGTGTCCTGGTCGCCCAGGATGTTGGTCACAGTCTGCACCGCCGTCTGGTAGTTCTGCACCTGCCCCGCGAACGGGATCCGACCGCCCTGCACGTATACGCACGCGCCGAGCGAGCAATTCGATCGTGAATGACACGCACTATTTTGGTTGCTACAATATGCATGATCACTAGTGATTTGAGTACACGTATGTACGTACGAGCTGCTGGCCTGTCTCTGTACGGATTCCGGCGGCGGCGGAGGCGAAGTTGGCGCCGTTGAGGAGCTGATCCTCGCTCGTGGTGGCGTACGGCGGGATGAAGTTGTCGAAGCCTAGAAGTTGAGCTGCGAGCGTTTGCGAAAAGCACACGATTGATTAGAAAAACGAGTAACTACGTACTCAGTTAGATTCCATGCAACGATAACCCAACACTGCAGCATACACGCTGGCAAGTTGGCCACGCGGAAGTGATGGTGGACTGGGGCCGGATCTCTAGAATTTTCTTTTCCGATCGAAACGCCAGACCAGCACCTGACCCAGATGCCATACATTACCCATGACGACCATAGACATCGTCTATGACCGAGCTACTCTAGTAGTGAACGAAAACGACAACAAGTTAGCTATAGCTAGCCCACCATGCGAGCTTGTCTAGCTAGCTACACGCGACGCGCGTACGTACGTACTGACGGGCCGGGCCGGTTTTACGTGCTTACCGATGACATCGACGGTGGTCAGGCCGTTGGTGAACCTCCCCGACGGGCCGTCGGGGAAGTCGATGCCGTAGGGCGGGTAGCTGGCGCGCGCCAGCGACACGATGTAGTTGTTGTTGCCGTTGTCCACGAGCGAGTCGCCGAAGATGAAGTAGCACGGCACCTGGGGGTCGCACCTCGCCACCATCACCAGCGCCGAGCTCGCCGCCGCCACCACCAAGCACAACAACCTCCTCAGCTCCATATATGGCAGCTTCTAAATTAAGAGAGGTAGCTAGCTTGTTGCTGCAACAGGCTGCCGGCCCGGAGGTCCAAGAGACAGAGAAAGAAGGAGCTAGATCTTACAAATGGCGAGCTGAAGAGCACGAGTCACGTACACGGGAGTATATATAGGCGCAGCGCAGGCAGAGGGCAGAGGGCAGAGATGGACGCTAGATTTAAAGGTCGCAGCGTACGGTGGGGCGAGCTCTAGTACAGTAGTACGACTGTGTTGGGTTGGGAAGGGGCTAAGCTTTCGGAAGCCGTGCATTGAATTGCAGTAAGGTGGCCGTGTCTTTTGCTTGACATTTGCGACACGCATGATGTGGTCAAGTCTCAAGTTACCGGTCAGGAGGGTAACTGCTGCAGTGGAGTTTAATCACCGGCATGCAGCTTAGATGCATGGATATGTTGGACCTTAGTTCATTTAATTCTCCCGGCCGCGACCAACGCTCAGTGAAAGTACATTTTGTTATCACTGCAGTACTGCACTGGCACCACTGCGTGCGTGCGTGCGTGCGTGCATACATGAGCAGTTCTATCTAAGTTATAGTGACAACAGTAAGATTCGTTACTGTGACTAGCTAGGGCGGAGTTGTGACGGTTTGTAGATTCGGTCGCTGTGCTATGAACAGTTTAACAGTGCTAGCTTTTCTTTGCAGGATATAGGACAAACAAGAGAGCTTTTTTTAGTGTGGGCAAAAGGGAATTTCTTTTCTAGTACCGTCGAACCTGCATTTCATGCGAGCCCTGTCTGTCAACGCCTTAATTTGGTTTCGCTTCAATCGAGATAGCTCTTAAAACAAATTAAGTGTAACTTAAGCTGCTAGCTTCTTGATAAGGGGAATCCCCCCTGAATCAATCCCCTCCAATTTTGCCACAAGCCAGCTTCTGAAAGTAGCTGAAGCTTTATCCTCCGAAACATGTCGTAGCTAGTTTGTGTATCGGAAAACGCTGAGCAATTCGAAAGAAAAGCTGTCGGGAGAGAGACGAAAGAACGCTCGTCATACCAGCACCCTACACTCATCAAGAGTGAATAATTCCAACAACTTTATTCACTACCGGGCGGCTACCTGTAGCAGCGAGTGGGCATGGACAACGGTCCGTGCGATAATGCACGGCAATTTCTTCCTTCTTTCCCGTTGGACAAAAAAAAAAGAAGAAGAGGGAGAGATAAAAGCACGGCATGGAGTAGATAGAGAGGCACATCCATTAACGCCGGTAGGAGGAGGGAACGTGAGCGCCTTCAAGTGCCAGCGCCGACAGTGCATTTCTCTTTCCTGAGCTTTGCGCATCGGCCGCGCGAAGCACTCCGCGCGCCGAGCTGGCCCGCATTTTGCGCCGCGCAAATTAAGCTACTGGCGCACATGACATCAAGTTGGGGAAGCGATCTATCGGAATTAAGCAAGAGCCACCAAACCTGAAAACCTACCACGGCGGTGCTTTACTCGCGGCTGCAGGTACATGCAGGCGCCCTGTTCCTCCTGCCCCGCTTCGTTGCCATGCAGGAGCAGTCGGAGAGAGACTCTTTCTTGCTAACATGTCCATTCAGTGATGTAATGCTTGGTCGTAGATATGGGTGGTCGCAGGGATAGGGATTCGTAAATATGGGTCTCCAGCCGAAGTATAACCCGGCCGGTTTCAGTAATAATGTGCTATTTGGTCGAGCTGATCCGGCTCTAGCTTCTACCGCGGAATAATCTGAATCGTAACATGAGAACAGAGACCTGCACCTGGCCAACCGTATGATTGATCCCAGCAACAGCACCGCGTGATATACCAAATCATGCGATTTGGGGGATCATTTGCTATTAAGTAGCCAGGATATAGGCACATGAACTCCCTGTATTTGCTTGGCCTGGGAGAGAAGCTGACGCCGGGTATACTTCAACAACATTGTGCAGGCATGATCTACATGGATGGATTCTTTTTGCTAGTATTGATAGCATATATACATGCATGGAACGAAAGAAACGGATCCAGTGATCGAACGGTTACCAACGGCAGCCAGTAGTTACTCGTTAGAACATGAGATGCATGTGTGAACTGTTGCATGGTGCAGGTACAAGAATGTGCAACTCTTTCATCGGTTTTCTCGGCGACCAACATCATTTGGATCCTACATCCTGTTCAGCATTTAACAAATATTGCTCCGTGAATAATTCATACCTGGCTGCCTAGCTCCGCCTAGCCTAGTTAGCACATAGATGAGCCAAAACTCCACGTGCTGCATGCAGTATTGAAACAAAAAAAATCTAGAAGACCCTCGTTCGATCGGGTGGCATGTCTAAGGGATCAAATCTAACAATAAATACACTAAGTTGGTGAGCACCATAGCCTCAAATATTAGGTAAAGATCTGATGTCGACTAGTCCTGGTTAGGGATAATGACACACCACGACAGTCCTCTCAAGGAGTTTTTAACGCCGGATCAAGCTGCATTGATGATTATATGCATGAAACATATAACGTGGCTGGGCGCTGTTTTACCCTATTTTCTCCGTTCGTATTGCCACATCCCACCATTGGAGTCCCAGAGCATCCAAAGCGTGGGGTACCGACCCAGATGCATAAGCCTAACTTTTTCTCCAGGGTTTAATAGTTCCTATCATCTCTAGAAAGTGAGACCCACAATGATTAAATTAAAAATAAATTCCCTCATCCTCTCTCCTCACCCCACCTGCGCCATCCCCTCCCTCTAGTTTCACTACTACAGAAAAGCTCATCACAAACGGTTCGTAACAGTTCATCACAGACGGTTTTTGAACCGTCTGAAATTTTATGTCTGTGATAACAGGCGGTTATCACGCATTTATTGAAAAACCGTCGTGATAAGTCTTATCACGCACGGTTCCAACCACGAACCGCTCTGTGATTCAGAATATCACGCACGGTTCGTGGTTGGAACCGTCTGTGATTCTTGAGTATCACAGACGGTTCTAACCACGAACCGTCTGTCATACTACAGAATCACGGACGGTTCGTGGTTGGAACCGTCTGTGATACTAGTGATAAGTATTTAATCCTAATTAATTTTTATCGTATTTTCAACTAGCCTCAGGAATTGCTAGCCATGCCCTCTGAAAACTAGCAAGCAGAAACATGTCACAGATAATTGTTGACAACTCAAAGTGATCATTTAACTCAAAATCAATTACAAAAGAATGTTTCAAGTATATATTGTCGCTAGAGTTACAAATTGAATTACAACCAGTCAAAGTGAATTACAATATTGAATCAATTGTTTCGAGGTCGTTCATCGGTGTCGACGGCGTGAAACTCTCCGGTGGTGTTAACTATGTCTGCCTTGATGAAGCCACAGAGCTCCCCTCGAATGTGCATGACCTGGTCTATCTCGAGTGCATTTAACTCTATGTTCAAGCCCTGTCGCTAGCAGGAGTAAAGTAGTAAGCATATATTTAAATTTATAATTAGGAGATAATTATTACAAGATTGACAAACCTGGGGATCGTGCGTCCTAGAAGCAATCAATAACTGCATATGATGGCATACGTAGAATGCGCATAGGTGATCTCGTTTTTGCTGGCAGCACTGTAAAAATAGAGTTACATATATATGTACAATCAGTTCGAGACGCAATGTTACGAAGTATGATATATGATTATTGTGTTGTAGCGCATACCGAAAATCGCATCCTATGAGTCAGTGTGGCGCTCGTTCCCTTGTATAAACCTCCCTCGGCAACATAGCCGATGAACGCTCTACATGATTCAAAAAAGTTATCCCCGTCCATTTCAAACGAAGGAAGACTACAATAGAGTTATGTGCGGAGGAAATGAACATACATGTCGAGTATTCCTTTAAGAAGGGTGAAGTCATGATTTTTGTTGAGTAGAGAATCAAGGTACAATACTATGTTCCTCTTTGGCACAAGAATCAGAAGAATCCAGCGGAACCTACTCGTGTATGTCGCTATAGTCATAAACCTATGTTGAAACGTAATTTGTATAGCAAATATTGAAGCACTTACTTCTGGTTGTAGGGAACCATTATGTAGTCCTTGTTGTCCAGAGCAAGCAATCCTATTTTTATGTAATTCTCGACGTAGGATGCGTCTTGGTTGATTGTTTGCTCAGAGATCACGTGTGGGTCGAGAAAACCCACCGGTTCTTTGATTCGACATGCACATTTCATAATGTACATGTACATAAGCAATGAGTTATGATATTTATCGGTATCACGTGAGTGTAGAAATTGATTGTACACACTTACAGTGTCTAACATCGTAGAAGTGAGGCGTCGAGGGCAGTTAGGTTGTATAGGTCAAATAAGTCTTCGAAGCCCACGACGAAGTGGCCAGGCTCGTGGAGAAAATGCTCCCTCCCGTATCTGACGGTGATTCCAGTATGACCCCCCTTCTCTCGGGTCTTGCGCAAGTACCAACCATGCAAAGCTTGACAAGCTACTCCTGAGCTCTTTATTTCTGCGCCGGAGACCAACGGACTTGTGAGTGAGTATTTCACGGGTTTGAGAGGTGCCTTAATGTTATTCGATTTTGATTTCTCCTTAACGAGGCGGCTGAGGGACGTCTTCCCGTGAGACGCCTCAGGGACCGATATGGTGACACGCTTTTCTTGTCCCTTCGCCATCTTCTCGACGGGAAGCGATGTGGCGGCCTTCTGAAGCTTTGGTTGAGGCGGACTCATCGAGGGTCCTATTGGAGAGGCAGGGTCCTGTCGATATCGCGTCACTGAAGGGTCCAGTGCGATGTCCTTCTTGGGCCACTAGATAAAAGTGTGTGTGGCATCCCCTAGTGTTCTGATTTCTTCGTTCGGGGGAATCTCTAGTGGGATGGCCATGAAATTGTCATGTACCATGTCCACCGCACTGGCGTAACCTGCGCGCCACCGGGCACCGCGTCGATCGCTTCTTCCTGGTATGGATACACCATACCCCGCCCAGCCTCAATAGGAATCGACCTAACCATCCTCACTTGGAGCTTGCAGGGCGCCGCCTCCTACAAAATGGTACACAATTAGCTAAGGCGTCCTATAGGTCTATCTTTGGAGCATTCCAGAGATGTACATTACCTCGATGGCGTCGATCGGTAATTGCACGTCGCCATGTCCAGAACTATGTGTGGACGCGACGCTACTCCAATGCCGAGGAGGACTTGCTCCCAAATTAACAGGGGCGGCTTGCGCCTGCATGAGTTGATTTACTTAGTTCTGCAAGTTTGTTATTTGTTCTTGAAATTTTCCAATAATCAAATGTTCCAACCGAGCGTCGTGCTAGTCCTTGGATCTCTTCCTACTCCTATATGTGTCGGAGTTGTGTGGGAATCCATCCCTCCAAGGTACGTAAACCCCAACGCCTCGCGTGCGACCCGGGTGCTCTTTGTTTCCCAGGCCGTAGATAGTACAACATTCTCTCTGTCTACTTCGAAGGAAAATTAGGAAGATGCGGAAGTCAATTCTTCCTGCAAGAGGACATCATGTTATTGTAGACACCATGAAGTTATGGACTTATTAACAATTAAGTGGTTCGAGGAATTTACCAGGCGTTGAGATACTACCTCGTCTGCCGGCTTTGTGAAAGAGATGCTGCCCGAAGACGTGGTTGATGCCCTCGCTCTTAACCAGGCTCGAGCGCGCTCGTCTGAGATCTCAGCAAACGGTCGTGCAGCGGTCTCGTCCTCCGCCGCCCACTGCGTGGCTTTACCCGCGTACCCAGCGGTGCCGAGTCTGTGAGGGTGAGTGTTTTGTGCCTGGATAGCTCTGTGCGCCGCACTTTGCTCCTAAAATTCGGCAATCGTCTTCATCTGCACGAAGGCATCCCATGTATCACGCGACAAAAATTGATACGTCGTGAAGGGCGTCCGACCCGTGTTCACGTACTGCATGACAAGCATGCTCTTGAAGGTCCTCCACGCGTGGGACATCGCCAGCAGCGCGTGCCATTGCATACGTGTCTGGTCTGCTTCAGGGAAAGTGAACGAGGCAGAAAGTTCAGTCCACAACTGGTCTCTCTGTATAAAGAACCATCTGCGATACTTATTTATCACAGACGGTTAACGAAGAACCGTATGTGATAATTTTATCACAAACGGTTCCTTTTGAACCGTCTGTGATGGGTTGTCTAGTATAGCATGTTTTGTAGTAGTGTTTTCTCTTTCTCGCGACACTAATCTCGCTGCCACCGCTGATTCCTCAGCTCCGGCAACCTCCGCCTCCCTCCTCGCACCGGTCTCTCTCTCATCTCCACGATACAGGTAGTAGCAATGACAGTGACACAACTTCCTCCCCTTCAAGATCTAGAGGCGGCGGTCGTGACGATATAGGTAGTAGCAACGACAGCGACACGACTTCCTCCCCTTCCAAGATATGGCGGTGGAGATCCATGGCGACCATGGAGGCAGAGGTGGCCATGGCGACAGGTGGTGGAGATCCGGCAGCGGCTGGCTTCCTCCACCAAGATCCGGCAGCGACACGCCTAGATCCGGCAACGACGCGATGTTCTGATCTACAACGATGGTTCCTGTGGCGGCGTCGCGTCTTGATCTACAACGGTGGGTTCCCGCGGCGGCGGCGGCGACGAGTGCTAGCTCCCCTTCTCGGCACGGGCAACAATGACCACGACAACTCCTCTCCTTCTTGGCGCACTGACTAGTGGGGCATGTTTGAGTCCCCCCCCCAGGTGTCGATACCCCGCTTGGGAGCGGTACCAAGCTTGGTACCGATATCCAATGTGCAGTACAAGTACTAACACCCTCCCTCTCCTCTTGGTATCGGTGAAAATGGCACATTGAAGATGCTCTTAGATAGCTTGAGGCTCGAGAACTTGCAACCTGCATGCATAATGAAAAATGTCTTCATGATGGGTGCAGAGATGTACTAGTACCTCTTTCTTGCTGTCCCCTAGATCCGGTAGCAGCGCAACATCCTAATCTACAACGACAGTTCCTGTGATGGCACCGCGTCTTGATCTACAACAACAGGTTCCTACGACGGCAGTGACGAGTGCTAGCTCCCCTTCCCGACACGGGCGACAATGACCACGACAACTCCTCTCCTTCCCGATACACTGACTGGTGGGGCATGTTTGAGTTTTTTCCCTCTTGGTGTCGGTACCGAGCGGTACCAAGCTTGATACCACTACCAAGTTTTGCTCTCATGTGCGGAACCAGTACTAACGCCCTCTATGCTCTTGGTATCGGTGAAAATGGCACATTGAAGATGCTCTTAGACAGTTTGAAGCTCAAGAACTTGCAACCTGCACGCATAATGAAAAAGGTCTTAATGATGGGCACAGTGATGTTCTAGTACCTCTTTCTTGCTGACCCCACCCCCACCCCCACCACCTATCAGTTACCTAATGTATATCAACGGTGCCTAGCTGCTAACTGAAGAAATGCCTGGCCTTGTAGTTACGAAACATTGCACTCAATGTAAAGCAGTTTCAGACGGAAACGCGCCTGAAATCTATGGTATGCAGCCAAACACCATCCCTAACTTTCACATAGCAAAAATCTGTAGTGATGTGGATTGAGCTAACAAACGGTCACGTTGCATCAGCTAAACAATCACTCACAAATACATGGGGCCCAACCAACCACTAATTCCAACAGGCACTAATTCAAGCCTGCTACGACACGACATGATAACATTTTCCGGAGAGACCTTTCAATGTATTGTAGTTTCTCTGTTGCATGTGTACATAGGGGATGCTGTTTGTCCTTGCATTGACAGTGAGTCGGGGACGAATAAGATGACTTACCAGCAGGCCCACAGGTCAGTATGGATACCAGTCAACTCAGTCACATAGTTACATGGCCTGAATTGTATGCAGAATCTAGTGTTTACTGTATAGTAATCAGACAAGCAACGAGAAAAATCCACCCCAAGTGCTTTTTCAACGTTTTAACTAAAAATTCTTGGTAACAAGAAGAGTACAACACATTCTGACACTGGGTCAGGTGAAAATTTCAAAATAAGATAATTAGTGGACCGTCAATAATATAATTAATTGTAGCCTAGTCATAACATAGTATTATTGATACTTTATTGTAGACTAATCAAGACTAATAAAGTTTGGAATCGTTCTGAACTGTACAAGCACACATTTAAGTTTCACTCCGGTGCATTACCAGCAAATGTAGGGAAAACATGATGGAGAGTTGGAGACTGTTGTTTAATTATACAAAGCTCGGTTCAGAATATATTCGGCCAGTGCTGTAACTATCTTGTGTTAAAAGCCTGCTTGTACAATTTCCAGAATTCCAATTGTAAGATTAAAATACAATCGAAGTATCAAACAGGTAATGTACAGTATATTGCAAGACCTTAAATGCCGCAGTTTTAAATCCACTAATCGCCAAAGTTATTAGGAATAAGATGGAACAGAGGCAGCTTGACTGGGCTAGAAGCAAAAATATATCCTAGCTCATTAATTTGTCACAAGCACATATTTACTATGAAAGTGACACCAGGAAATGATGTAGTACTAATAATATGCTAGAAGTGCACAAAAAGCAACATTTATGTTTTCGGGAGTGGTTGATAAATCTTAACTAACCGCTTCTCATCATGGCTGCGATTCCAACGGTACATCAATAATCAAGGAGGCACAGGACCAGAGCACCAATTAACAAAACGATCTTTCAGCAACCAATAAAAATGAATGTGGCGTCTCCGGAGCAAATGTGCTCAAAGTTAACATTCATCTTGCGGATATCTCATGAGTATGGCAAATTACAGGACAATTCTCTCTTGGCTGGAGTAGCTTTGCATTTCCAATCTCTCGCTGCACTCATCAATCTAATCAAGCAAATGTTTCTGTTTGGTAAATTTTCTTTTATTTTGAGACAGCTTGTAGCCAATAACTATTTTTTGTGCCTCCTAACCAAAATATTTTTCATCACAATGTAATCCTTCAGCTTAACTCCAACGGATTCTGCATGAACTTATAGCCATAATGGACTGTGATTGATGAATTGTATTTGTGGGTATCATGGGGATATGCTCATGATATTAGGATGATGTTATAATTGACAATGACGTTGAAGGTTTGTCGAATCACACGTTTTCGGCAAAGTTTAGGTTCTGTCAGTCACTGGCGATCAGATCGGCTCAGAGGCAGCAGTTTGACCAGCCAAGAAGTGGCGGTCGGACCGGCCAGATCTTGAGTCTAGAAACTGGCGGTCCGACCGGCCAGAGGCAGCAGTCCGACCGTTCTGGAACGGTCGGACTGGCCACCTCGGGCGGTCGGACCAGCCATTTTGAAACTTAGATTTTGGAGCTATGCCAAAAATAGAGGGTGTAGGCAAGAGAGAGGATTCTCCTACACTTGGTCTCATAATTTTTGGAGCTTCCAGTCAAAAGATTTGTTTGTTTGAAATTTTCAGAGAGGTCTCGAATTTCCAGGGTGGAAATTTGGCTAAGTCCCTAGATGGGCGGTCAGACCGGCTCATGGGTGGCTGTTAGACCGGCCAGAGCGGTCAGACCGGCCCATGGGTGGCGGTCTATCCGGTTTTCACTTATTCGTCAACCATTTTGGCGGCGATGTTTGTTGGTTAGGTCAAGTTCATGAGTTTCAGTGCACATGTGTTGCATGATGCATGTTTTGACTAACGTGGGTCAAGTTGCGAAGAACTTGTTCCCGGAATCGATTTATTGGTCTATTGTTGTGCAGGTGGCTTGGAGGTCAACGACGGTCAACGGTGAGGATGATCGGGACTAAGCTTGGAGAGCTGAGTTTCAGAACGATAAAGGATGCCGGGTGAAGTCGATGGTTTCAAGCATGACGCAAAATGGACAAGGATGACCGAACGGGAAGTTCAGTGCGACAGGTTGCATCAAGCGGCGCGGGGGTCGATGCAAGTGCCATGGTGGTTTCGGTGGGAGCTGGATGGGAGAGACTTGCCGACATGAAGAGAGCCGTTGCTCAACCTACACGTGGCGAAGCACAGGATTGCTTCATGTAGATTGGACTTGGTCTTTGGAGAAGGATCAAGAAGGGGTATTTTCGTAATTTCACCAAGATACAACCTTGATTGCTTTTGGCTAAACCGCGACGTAAGACGACGCAAGGAGAAGTGGTTTAGGTCAAGAGAAAATTAAGATGATGCTTTGAAATACGTGCGTGGTTGAAACCAGTTTGTGTGTGGGCTTAACAGGTGTCCATTAGGGAATACCTTCTAGAAGCTAGCCTCCACTATAAATAGGGGAGGGTGCTGATTGTGCCTCCCACCTCTTGTGTCTTTTGTTGAAACCCTAGTTTTTGTGTTTAGAGAGAATAGTGGAGAGGTTAGGTTTATAGATTGGATTGATTGTGTGCTCAAGTGTTGAGTATTCGTCTTCCATGATGGAGTGGCTGTAAACCAACATCTATCTCGAATCAATTCATGCAAGATTGTTCAAGTTGATACTCTTTATGTTCTTACTCTCTATTTTGTGATTTTGGCGCTTTCTTTGATCCATTCCTTTTCTCTTGGTTTCTGGCCTGGATATTGCTTGCTATGATATGTGGAAACACATCTAGGATCATTTTGATCATCTATAACCCACGAGCAAGTTTTTGGATCATATTTCGGTTTTAACTCGGTTTTTGACCAACCTTCACTCAAACGGAAAAATGTCGGAGCTTTAACAAAGATCTTCACGATCTTTAATTGGAATAGGTTCCGGACATCCTATAGAAGCTGTGTTCTATGTTTCGTAAAGTTTGGAGTTGTGGATCAAAAGTTAGACCTATTTGTGATTTTATTTTTGGGTTGTTTTTACTGTTCATCATGCTGAAGGTCAAACCGCCCATGGAGAGGTCAGACCACCCATGTTAAGAGGTCAGACCACCTAACTCTTTGAGAATTGAGTTTTTGATGATTTTGCTTGTTTTGCTCCGGGGTTTCGATTAGATTCAATACAAGTCTTCCGCTATTCTTGTACTTTGATCTTCATAAGCTCTCATACTTATCGGAGTGAAAATCTTGTTGAATCCAATCTTAGTGAAAAAGAAGTTGTAACACCCTGGCTATTTGGAAGACAAGATGTCACCACAAATACAATCAAAATTCTAGTAATCGAACGGATGTACAACAATAACAATAATACTAAAACCATAATTGCTACGAAGCTAACATTATAGTTAACAATTTCAAATGAAGAATAGGGAAACAATCATAACGCGAACATATAGTAACCATATCCAAGTTGGATTATTACAATTCAACAATTATCAAATGGTTGACATGAATTAAAATATCAATGAATGCTGATTTAAGATAGGTGGTGTGCATCGTGCTGGACTACTCCCTCCCAAGAATGCCTTCTTCATCATTTACCTAATTTAGACAACAAAACAAGAATGAGTCAAAGACTCAGCAAGTACCATACAAAAAGAATTTAGTGTGAAGAGAACAAGTCAACCACAACCGAATCATTAACAATGCCTCAGAGTATACCCATGAATGAATGGAATGAAAGAATGCATTGAAGGAATGGACTGTTCAACAGCTTATACCGGTACAGCGAGTGAAACACCCGTCGGTGTTCACTTAATGCCCGTACTTAACAAAGTCCGGGGATCCCAAATACCGTATGAAGAACATTTCATACGAGTGTCCAACATTACCCACATTGGAGTGGTGGGTCTTACGTGCCCATTCTGGAATTGATGGGACTTATAAGTTTTATGTTGATTTTATTATTTCCCCCGGTTAGGCTGCTACTGTTCACCAGATCAGATCGGTCCAGTGGGAATTTTGGCGAGTCTTTATCCTCTTGTTGCCTTGTTCTTGTTTGAATGATTCTCTCTGATCTTCATAGCTCCACATACACTACTACAGAGAGGGTCATCATAGACGACTCCAAACCGTCATCACAGATGGTTTTTGAATCGTCTGAATCTATGTGTCTGTGACAACATGCGGTTATCACAGACGGTTTGTGAGCCGTCTGTGAAAAGTCCAAACACAGACGGTTTTTCGTGGAAACCGCCTATGATAATAGGCCTTTAAAGACGGTTTCAACAAATAACAATCTATGATATCCCACATATCACAGACAGTTTTTTGTTGAAACCGTTTGTGAAAGCCTACTACCAAAGACAGTTTACACCAAAAACCGTCTGTGATATGTGGGATATCACACACGGTTATTTGTTGAAACCGTCTGTGAAGGCCTACCATTACAGACGATTTCCACCAAAAATCGTCTGTGCTATGTAGAATATCACAGACGGTTTTTTATAGTAGCCATCTGTGATATGTGATATATCACATACGGTTGTTGGTGTAGCCGTCTGTGATTGGATACATATCACAGATGGGTGTTAGTAGTAGCCGTCTGTGATTGAATACATATCACAGACAGTTGTTAATAGTAGCCGTCTGTGAGTATCATTCAAAGACAGTTTATTCAACAAAACCATATGTGATAGTTCGTGCTATACCTAAATATTTTGATTTTTCGGCTAGCCTCAGGTAATGCTAGCCAAGCCTTCTGAAAACAAGCAAGCAAAAAATAGATATATCACAATTGATTTGATATAGAACAGTTCAAAGTGATTTACAAACTCAATATCAATTACAAAATCACTTTGATAATCTAATTACAAAGTGATTTGATTACAACTCAAAGTGAATTACAATAAATCAGAGTCGTCGGGGTGAAACTCTCCACTCTCTTTAATGATCTCCCCCGTGATGAAGGTGGTGAGCCGTCCTCGAACTTCCACGAGTAAGTCCATATGGAATACACTTTCTGGTATTTTTATACCCTGTCGCTAGCAAGAGTAAAGTAGTAAGCATATATATTTAAATTCATAATTATGAAATAATTATTAAGAGATTGACTGGCAAACTTTGGATCCTTCGTCTTAGCACTCGTGATTTCCAGCATATGACGACAAACGTAGAATGAACATATGTTTACCTTGATGTAGTTGCTGGTGGAACTGCAAAACTAGAAGTGTGATATAGGATATATGTATAGTCAGTTCGAGAGGTAGGTTACGAAGTGTGATATATGATTATTGTGTTGTAGCGGGTACCGAAAATCACGTCCTGTTTCACAGTGTGACGTCTGGTTTATTATGTGTCCCTCCCTCGGCAACAAAGGTACTAAACGACCTACGTGATTCTAAAAAGTTATCCTCAGACATTTCAAACAAAGGAAGGCTACAGTAGAGTTACGTATGGAGGAAATGAGCATACCTGTTAAGTACTTTTTGCACAAAGGTGAAGTCGTGGTTCTTATTGACTAGGGAATCAATGTATACTACCTTGTTCCACTTTGGTACAATGACTAAAAGGATCTAGTGGAACCTACTCATGTATGTCGTTTTAGTCATTAAACCTAAGTTCGTGTTGCGTATAAAGAACAAATAAAATTTGTATAGCAAGTAGTGAAGCATTTACCACTGGTTGTAGGGCACCAGTATGTAGTCCTTGTCGCGGTGAGTAAGCAATCCCTTCGTTATGTACTTCTCAACGTAGTTTGCGTCTTGGAGGATGCATTGCTCTGAGATCAAATGTGGGTCGAGGAAACCCACCGGTTGTCGCGATCGCTGGGCTTATTGCATCATGTATCTATATATAAGCAATGAGTTATGACATTTATCGGTATTGCATGAATGTAGAACTTGATTGTACATATTTACAATATCCAGCATCGTAGAAGTGAGGCGTCGAGGCTGAATAGATCAAATAAGTCTTAGAGGCACACGACGAAGTAGTCCGGTTTGTGGTGGAAATGGTTCTCATTGTAACTGACGGTGAATCCAGTAGGGCGGTCTTCCCTCATGTACCAGGCATGCAAAGTGTCGCAAGCCAAACCAATGTGGCGTAATGTTATGTCGGAGACCAACGGTATTACGAGGGAGAACGTGCTGGGCTTGTGAGGCGCTTTAATCTTCTTCGATTTAGCCTTAGCGCCTCGTGTGCTAGTTGTCTTCCTGGAAGACGACTCAACACGCTTTTCTTGCTTCCTCGGCGTCGTCTCCACGGTAGGGGATACGAAGGCCTTTTGAAGTGGGGGTTGAGGTGGAGTCATCGAGGTATGGTCGTGTGGAGATCGTGACATTGCAAGGTCCAGAGCGATGTCCCTCTTGGACCACTGGACAAAAGTGTGCAAGGCATCCCCTAGTGTTATGATGTCTTCGTTCGGGCGCTTCTCCAGCGGGATGGACATCAAATTAGCATGTACCATGTTCACCTGTACCTTGGCGTAACCCTGTGCACGCTGAGCACCGTGCACCACTATCCCTTCCTGGCATGGAAACACCACCCCCACCCAGCCTCAACAGAAATGGACCCAACCAGCCTCACTTGGAGCTTACAGGGCGTGGGCACCTAGAAAACGATACACAATTAGCTAAGGCGTCCTACAAGTTTATCTTTGGAGCATCCTAGAGATGTACATTACCTAGATAAGGCCGATAGGTAATTGGACGTCGCCATGTTCAGGAAGTGCAGGCGTTGATTTTCAAACTTCCAAAGCCCATATCTTTTGCATCCGAACTCCGATTAAGCCCATTCAAATTTGTAAATTCATATAAAATTATGATCTATTTAATAGTGAATTTTATTTGATTTTTAGAGTTTGTTTTGCCTCTGTTATTTATTTGTTTTTGTTTCTTTTGTCTCGTTTGCGAGTAGACGTCGATACTTCGGAGAATTTTGCAGAAGAAGGAGCACCTCAAGACCAAGACCAATATCTAGATCTATTCCAAGGCAAGTTATACCTTTGATCATATTGAACCCAGTTTTTCAAAATACTTTGTTTCAATGTATTGCATTCTATTTCAAGTATTTATTTAAATGCTATTGGGATAGTTATTAATCCAATTTGTTATATCCACCTTGTCTATTGTATGCCATGATCTTTTGTCACCCTAGGTTGATTCATTATTAGTTGGTATTATCGTAGCACCAACGTGGGTTGGTTAGATACGATTAGACTGATTAGCCATGCCACGAGTCATCATTTCATGTGAGTTGCAATTATAAACTTGACTAAGTGATTATGGAACTGTGTGATGAAATTATGTGTGCTGTGTGCTTTTACTCGTTGATGGCATGTGTTGCACTTAATCAACAGGGTGGGAAAAGATTTAGACTGAGGTAAGTGGTGGATTTGTGTGAATGGTGGAACTTGTGCTTTAAACTTTGTGATTTGGGTTAAAACTGAAAGTCTTGCCTTGGTCAATTAAGGACTTCACTTTGTGCGCCATTGAACTGGGCCTTACTGTAGGACCACATGCCTAGTATGGGCTGGGCCTAACTTAGTAAGTTATGGAGTCTTGACATTGATAACTCAGGTTGTATTTAAACTGTGTGATGGGCTGGAGGTGTGATATGTCACATCGCGATTCGTTCATTGCATCCCTGTCCAACGGTGTGAGTCGTTCCAAGGGCTGTGTGTACAAATTAGACGGCAGAAAAGCACATCGGGAGTGTCATTGTTTGACATAAAATCTCTGAAAGGTTTTGTTATGGTCAGTGCTGGCTACACTGATTGTATCGTGTGGGTAAAGTGTACAACCTCTGCAGAGTGTTAAATCAATCTATTCGAATAGCCGCGTCCTCGGTTATGGACATGCTCGAGAATTTCACACGAGGGGTAGATTTTCATAAAATATTTGGGAAGGGTCAGCTGTGTGAGATAACTTGTACAGCTGTGTGAATAACTTGTTTAGATCAGTGTGTCCTTTGTGAAACCAATTGTTAAAGTAATATTCTTTAATTGTTTTCAATTATGTTTTCAATCTATTATTTGTATTCAATTGCAAATGTTGCATTTCATAAAATAACCACAGAAGTCATTCCTTTGGAATAAGCCATCATGTATAAATGCATTCTGTGGTATGACTTGCGAGTACGGTGTGTACTCACTCTTGCTAAACAAATCAACAGAAGTGGAGGAGTCGTCGCCTGTTTTTGAAGAAGAGTTCTACGAAGGTTGATCGTTAGGGTCTTGATCCCAGTCAGTTGCCTGTGGTAAATTGATGGGAGCCAACTGGAGTTTATTTCGTTTCCGCTGCAGTTTAATTCTTTATTGTCAGTCTTGTATGGCTTAATAAATGTAAAACTCGACCGTAAGGTCCCAACAGATATTTGCTATTCAAAGTACTCGTTTATTCTTATATTCGTTGTATGGATGTGATATTTCATCGATGTTGACACTGTGTGCACTAGCGTGATCCTGGACTAGTGCAGAATACACAGAGGGTCTAGATTTGCATATTTGGGTCCCGACATCGTACCTTGACAGGAGGTGTGGACGAAAAGAGAGTCGAGGTCGGGGGAGCGAGTTGTCTTAGAGGTTAGGGGCGGCGTCGTCGAGGTCGCAGAGGGAGGACACCGACGCGGGGAGGAGGTCGGGAGTCGCAGAGGGAGGACGCCGGTGAGGGGACAATGGCGCAGAGAGAGGAGGCTCGGGAAGAACACGGGAAGTAAGGGCGATGGGGAGGCGGATCGGAGAGTGCGCTCTAAGAAGTAAGGACGCAAGCCCTAGCGGGGCCCCTACTTACAATTGTATATCAGAAACGGTTCTCTTAAATAACTGTCTGCGATAAGCGATCATATCACAAACGGTTCTATTCCAGGTCCATCTGCGATAAACAATCATATCACAAACGATTCTATTCCAGGACCGTCTGTGATAAGCTCTATGGTCATTGGCTTTACTACGACCACCACCTGGTCGTAAGCATATCACAAACGGTTCTATTCCAGGACCGTCTGCGATAAGCAAGCATATCACAAACATTTATATTTTAAGAACCGTGTGTGATAAGAAAGCTACGACCACCACCTGGTCGTAAGCATATCACTGACGGTTCTATTTTAGGACCGTCCGCGATAAGTGAGCATACCACATACGGTTATATTTAAGAACCGTGTGTGATAAGTATTACAGACAATTCTATTACAGAACAGTCTATGATGCTCATTGTGGGAATTTTTGGACGCGTGCGCGGGAGGTGAAATATTTTGTGCCTTAGTAATCTTCTATGCTCTATATATCACAAACGGTTTGTTCCACTAAACCATATGTGATAGTTCCTTCTGTAGCTGAAAAACTAATATTATGTTTTTCGGCTACCCTCAGGAAATGCTAACCATGCCTTTTGAAAACAAGAAAGCAGATACAATCACAGATGAAATAATTTCTTAATTAGTGAATTAATTACAATAGAATAATTCCTTAATTACATGCCAAATTTCTTAATTAGAATGGAACAATTTTCCAAATAGGTGTTCACCGTGTGGGATCATTCCACTTGGCTATTTCGTTTTTAAAAAACAACCCTTCACGATGATCGAAGCACATATAGCTAGCTTCCTCACTGGGTTCTTCCTCGAGCCTAATGTCGTTTCCGAAAGGAGGCAACTCGTCAAATTGATTGTACTCTTCCTCATCCACGACATTCTCAACTCCGACAATTCTTCTTTTTCCATGAAGAACTACATGGCGGTTCTTATTTGTCGGGTCCTTTACATAAAAATTTTGAACAACTTGCTTAGCGAGTACGAATGGCTCATCCTTTTTTCCGACACATTCGAGGTCCAGAGCAGTGACGTCGTACTTGTCAACCTTCACACCCTGTGGAAGTTTGACCCAATGGCACCAAAACAGGGAGATCTTGAAAAGTATATAGTCGAGCTCCCAAATCTCCTCTACGAACCCATAGTAGGAGCTCAACCCAGTGATATTGAACTGCTCATAAAACGCATCTATGTGGACATCGCTATTTTAGACTGTGCTCTTTCTATCCTGATCTGTCATATAAAATATGTACCCACTTATGTCGTATCCTTACCATGTCACAATTATAAAATTTGGACCTTTTGCTAACTATGGCAGCATATCATCACTTGATGATGGTCTCCCAGTGAATCGTACCTTTAACCATTCGTTGAACCGACGGTTGTGCTCTCTCATGATCGAAACCTCCGACCGGCCTGGATTCTGTTGGTGTACCATGCCTTTGTGCTCGTCGATGTACGGGGACACTTGGGTCATGTGTTGCAAGACCATGAAATGGACTTGAGCGTATGCGTCAAAATCGGGAGTAGTTGCTTTCCTTTTGATGGTCTCGATACCCTCTAGCCCCCGCTCGTGACGAGATAGGGGCACACCTATCGGTTCCACCTGAGCCATGTAGTCGACGCAGAACTCAATGACCTCTTTAGTTGCATAACCTTCGATGATGCTGCCCTCGAACCGAGATCGACTCCGTACATAGGACTTGAGAATTCCCATTTATCTCTCGAACGGGTACATATGACATAGGAACACAGAGCCACATATATTTATCTCTTTCACAAGGTGAACAAGGAGATGGACCATGATATCGAATAATGATGGAGGGAAATACATCTTAAGATGACATAGAGTCATCACCACCTCGGCCTACAGAGTATCTAGTCCTTTGGGATCGATGACCTTCTGAGCAATTGAGTTAAAGAAATAACACAGCCTCATGATTGTCACTCGGTTCTTGTTCGACAAGATACTCCTAATTGCAACAGGAAGCATTTGTGTCATCAGCACATGACAATCATGAAACTTTATACCAATTAATTTCAAATTTTTCATAGAAACAAGTTTCTTCATGCTGGCGGACTAACCGGGCGGAACTTTCATATCATGTAAGCTCTGACACAGTTCCTTTATCTCGGCCTTGGACAGAGAGTATCAAGCTGGGAGAAGGCACGTTTGTCCTTTGTCGATCTCCTTAGGAGCTAACTCGGTTCTTATGTTCATATCAACCAAGTCACGTCGTGCGTTGACATTATCCTTTATTTTGTCACGAATATTCAGTAAGAGATCAATCAGCTATCACATACATTCTTCTCCACGTGCATAACGTCGATGCAGTGTAACTTCTAAGTGATCCCAATAAGGTAAGTCCCAAAAATTTGATCGCTTCTTCTAGATGTTCTTCTAACGGATCCTCAATTTACGTTTTTTTCCAAGCACAACATCGATATCCTTAACCATATTATAGACATCTTTCCCTTTAAAAGCCCTTAAAGGTGAATCGCCATCATTGTTTCTATCGAATTGTTTCTTCATCTTGTGGTATGGGTGATACTTGGGAAAGAACCTACGGTGACATATGTACACAGTTTTGCGTGAGTTGTTCAGCTACACACTCTCGGTATCATGTTAGTAGTGCGGGCATGCTTTGGCTCCTTTTGTACCGAACCCCAATAGGTTACCAAGGGCAGAAAAATCCTTGATGGTAAAGAACAATATGGGGTGTAAAGTGAAGTTCTCTCGTTTGTACGCATCCCATACATGTACCCCTTCGTTCCACAGTGTCACAAGTCTTTCCAGCAATGATGCTAGGTACACATCAATATCGTTCCCAGGTTGCTTCGGCCCTTGGATAAGTAGTGACATCAAAATATACTTCCATTTCATACACAACCAAGGATGAAGGTTGTACAAACATAGATTTACGGGCCAGGTGCTATGTCGGCTACTCATACTTCCGAAAGGATTCATTCCATCTGTACTCAACTCAAACCTTATATTCATCGGTTCTGCGCCGAAATCTTCGAAGCTCCTATCAAAGTTTCTCTACTGGGCAAAATCAGCAGGGTGTCTTATCTTTCCATCTTTCTTACGCTCCTCCAAGTGCCAACGTAGTAATCTTGTCTCATTTCGGTTCGCAAATAAATGCTTCAAACGGGGAATTATAGGTAGATACCACAAAACCTTAACTAGAGGTCCTTGTTCACCTCGATGCCCTCGCCGTCATCGGAGTGATTCTTACACTTGTATCGGGATGCTTTGCACACCGGACATACATGCATGTCTTCATACTCTTTACGGTAGATGACACAATCGTTCGAGCATGCATGTATTCTTTTTACTTCCATTCTCAATGGATAAATAACCTTCTTAGCTAGGTAGGTGGTTCTGGGTAACACGCTTCCCTCTGGAAGGATGTCCGCTATGAGACCTAGTAACAACGTGAAACCTTTGTCGGACCAACCATTGTTTGCCTTCAATTTCAGCAGTTCAGGCACGGATGACAACCTTGTGTATTCCGGCTTGCAGCCCGGGAACAAAGGTTTCGCCGATTCCTCCATTAAGCCCTTGAATTTACCAAACTCTCGCTCTCTCTTTTGCTATAGTCTCTTTCTGCATCGTGTAGCATCTGATCCAGATTATCATCGTGCCACCTACCATCATCGAAAGCACAGTCCACATCTAGCATATCGTTGTCTCCCTAGACGATATTACTACCTTCCGGTATAATCTGCTCTTCACCGTACTGGTTCAACATGTATACTCCTTTTTGAAACCTCTTCTAATCAAGTGACATTCGATCTGCGCCGGGTTGGTAAATATTTTCATATTATCGCAATTAATGCATGGACAGTACATAAATTTTATCCGCTCTTAAACATATCCTGCCCGGCAGCTCTTTTAAAAGCAGACATGCCATCAATGTACTCTTCACTTACACGGTTCTCAATGCACATACAGCTTCAGTCCATCTGAACTATGCATGTAGCAAATTAGATTAATACATGCAACTACTTTTTCTATTGACCAAACATACTACAAATTGAATAGCAAATAAGATTCGGTCCATCTGTACTATGCACGTAACAAATTAGATTAATGCACGTAACTACTTTTTCTATTGACCAAACATACTACAAATTGAATAGCGAATAAGATTCCATGTAAGAAGCCATAAGATTATTAAAAGTTTAACCAGGTTAGGAATGTCATAGCTTAAAACAGAAGAGCCCTCATGGTTTATGAGGAGTTAATCTAACACTAGTCAAGAAAGGCTATGTTCGGAAGGGAGGAAAAAAGAGAGGAAAACTACTGTACTCAGCAAGCAGTTATCAGTGGCTGATGTTGCAGATCAACTAGTCCTTAATCCTAATAGAATTCTTTCCTATGGATGAAGCACCGTAGAGAAAGGAAATCTCACAATTTATTGGAGCAGAAAATCCAGTGTGCAATAAAGTTTGTTTTTAACTGCACAGCATTTACATGTATTTGGATCCTACATTGGCAAAGGCACTAGTAACAAAAACCTCGCAACCATCTAGAAATTCTCTTGGCAAAAACAGCATATCACCAGGCAAAGTAAACTAAGCCAGATCGGCACCTAAGTAACACAGTCTTCTTAAACTCACAGTTAAAGCTGCAGTATCACTAAACAGCATAGGTAATTTCCTGTTTGTAAATGCTATTGTGTTGAAGACCATAAGATAGCTTAACCAACACTGCTGTGTTGTATGCAGGATCACCAAACTGGAGGGGCTTTTAGTGTGTGGGGTCAGGTGAACTGTTAGATCTCAAGCATTCTTCACAGGTGAACAGAATGGAACTTCTGTACTTTCTTGTTCAGGGCCCATGGTTGGATTTGTATCACCTAGTATGATTAGTGATTACTCATGGTACAGCACCTACTATGATTAGTGATTACTCATGGCACAGCTCGCATTTTAGAATACTTGCACCTACTACGAGGGCTGATTTAATACTATCCTCACCTGCTCAGAGATTTGTATCCAGGACAGAATTTTAAGACTAAAAATATAGAGACTGTGTACACAGAATTTAACTGTATTATCTATATAAAAAATTATCACATTCTGAAAGTTCATTTATAACTCTATTATGCACAAATTGCAGTAAATTATTTTATGTAATTTTAGTTTTTGATCACTGTAATTATTCTAAAAAGTCTTAATAACTCATATTTCCATCGCATGATTTAAAAATCTCACATATACTTTAGGAGGTTGAGCGAAAATAAAGACAAAAAAATAAAATTATATACTAACAAAATACGGCAATGTAGTGAACCTGCTATGTTTTTCACATGTACTTTGAGGGGTGAATAAAAAAAGATAACAAAAATAATATTATATACCAACAAAATACGGCCATGTGGTGAACCCGTTATCAAAGTTTCTCCACTGGGCAGAATCAGCAGGCTATCTTATATTTCCATCTTTCCTACGCTCATCCGAGTGCCAACACACCAATCTTGTCTCTTTTCAGTTCGCAATTAAATGCTTCGAACGGGGAATTATAAGCAGATATCACAACACCTTAGCAGACATCCTTACTTTACCTCGATGTCCTCGCCGTCATTGGAGTGATTCTTACACTTGTATCGGGATGCTTTGCACACCAGAGATACATGCACGTCTGCATACTCTTTATGGTAGAGGATACAATTGATCGGGCATACATGTATTCTTTCTATTTTCATTCCCAATGGATAAAGAACCTTCTTGGTTTGGTAGGTGGTTCCGGGCAACATGTTTTCCTCTAGAAGGATGACCGCTAGGAGACCTAGTAACGACGTGAAACCTTTGTTGAACCAACCATTGTTTGCCTTCAATTTCAGCAGTTCAAGCATGGATGACAATCTTCTGTATTCGACTTGCAACCCAGGAACAAAGATTTTGCCGAGTCCTCCATTAAGCCCTCGAATTTACCAAACTCCCTCTCTCTCTCTCTCTCTCTCGCTATAGTCCCCTTCTGCATCGCGTAGTATCTGATCCAGATTGTCATCGTGCGACCTATCCTCATCGAAAGCACATTCCACATCTAGCATATCATTGTCTCCCTCGACGATGTTACTACATTCCGATATAATTTGCTCTTCACTGTGACTTGTCCAACATGTATACTCCTTTTTGAAACCCCTTCGAATCAAGTACCCTTCAATCTGCGCCGGGTTGGTAAACATCTTCATATTATCGCAATCAATACATGAACAAGTGTAAGAAAAAAAAATCATGCTTCGTGGTGGGCTTGGTTGCTTTCTTATGCGTACTCGTCATCTTCTTCAAAGCAGCCGCACTTATCAGAGACGGTTCTTGTTAATAACCGTCTGTGATATACATCACCGACGGTTCCAATTACAAATCGTCTGTGATGAATAAACATCATAGATGGTTCTTGTTAAGAACCGTCTGTGATAATTATATATCACAGACTGTTATAGTTTATAACTGTCTGTGATACATATCACAGACGGTTCTTGTTAATAACTGTCTGTGATAGTTATATATCATAGATTGTTGTAGTTTATAACCATCCCACTAAACCTCCTATGATAGTTCCTTCCATATTCATATATAAAAAATGTTATATTTTTCTCTTGTTGGCATCAGGGGTATCACTAAAAAACCGCTAATTTTACAAGTGTCTGGAGCATGCTAGAGTTGAAGATAGAGCGCATCCTGGACCATATCAAGTGACTGGAGAAGATTGTGTGTGTGTATCATTGCTGTAATTTATGATATTTTTTTATGTAACCGGTTCTTTAGCATATCACAATTCTTATTAAGAACTGTCTGTGACGTTTGCACTATCATAGACGGTTATTGTTGAAAACCGTCTGTGATAATTCACAGACGATTTTTAAAAATAACCGTCTGTGACGTATGCGTTTATCACAGACGATTATTCTTTTATATCATCTGATAGTTATGTATCATAGACGGTGATAACTAGTTTTGCAGTAGTGATAACTATTGGAGTGAAAGAATCTTGAACTCCTTAAGACAAATTTTTTGAAGAGATTATTGTTTGTTGTGACGCCTATCCAACCCCTTTCTAGTCGACTCCTCAGTTCATAAAAGAATGATAAAAAGTACTGGCTTGACAAGGTGATCTGACAGGTAGCAGGCTGAATTATCAGACTTCACTTGAGGATTTCGTTCCGAGGTTCCTCGAGTAAACCTGTATGTACAAAATAATGGTAAGACCACAAACAAGTATTTAATAAACTGATTTTTTTTACTCGAGCAAAGTTTGAGGGGGAGAAAATAAACTTATTTATAAATATTATGAATGACCATTTCGGAACTGACAAATGCCATCCTAGATTCCATGTAAGAGGCCGTAAGATTATTAAAAGTTTAACCAGGTTAGGAATGTCATAGCTTAAAACAGAAGAGCCCTCATGGTTTATGAGGAGTTAATCTAACACTAGTCAAGAAAGGCTAAGTTCGGAAGTGAGGAAAAAAGAGAGAGGAAAACTACTGTACTCAGCGAGCAGTTATCAGTGGCTGATGTTGCAGATCAACTAGTCCTTAATCCTAATAGAATTCTTTCCTATGGATGAAGCACCGTAGAGAAAGGAAATCTCACAATTTATTGGAGCAGAAAATCCAGTGTGCAATAAAGTTGTTTTTAAGTGCACAGCATTTACATGTATTTGGATCCTACACTGGCAAAGCACTAGTAACAAAAACCTCGCAACCATCTAGAAATTCTCTTGGCAAAAACAGCATATCACCAGGCAAAGTAAACTAAGCCAGATCGGCACCTAAGTAACACAATCTTCTTAAACTCACAGTTAAAGCTGCAGTATCACTAAACAGCATAGGTAATTTCCTGTTTGTAAATGCTATCGTGTCGAAGACACTGCTGTGCTGTATGCAGGATCACCAAACTGGAGGGGCTTTTAATGTGTGGGGTCAGGTGAACTGTTGGATCTCAAGCATTCTTCGCAGGTGGAGAACAGAGTGGAACTTCTGTACTTTCTTGTTCAGGACCCATGGTTGGATTTGTATCACCTACTATGATTAGTGATTACTCATGGTACAGCTCGCATTTTAGAATAGTTTCACCTACTACAATGGCTGATATAATACTATCCTTAACTGCTCAGAGATTTGTATCCAGGACAAAATTTTAAAACTAAAAATATAGGGACTGCTTACACAGAATTCAACTGTATTATTTGTTAAAAAAAACTGTTACATTCTGAAAGTTTATTTACAACTCTATTATACATAAATTGTAGTAAATTATTTTATGTAATTTTGGTTCTTGATCACTGTAATTATTTTTGATA
Source organism: Hsuehochloa calcarea (assembly GCA_036346395.1). Classification (NCBI taxonomy): domain Eukaryota; kingdom Viridiplantae; phylum Streptophyta; class Magnoliopsida; order Poales; family Poaceae; genus Hsuehochloa; species Hsuehochloa calcarea. The sequence goes on along the minus strand of CM070594.1, from coordinate 60,153,343 downwards.
GTATTAATAACTCATATTTCCATCGTATGATTTAAAATCTCACATTGACTTTAGGAGGTTGAGCAAAAACAAAGACAAATATAATAAAATTATATACCAATAAAATACGGCAATGTAGTGAACCCGTTATGTTCTTCACATGTATTTTGAGAAGTTGAATAAAAACAAAGATAACAAAAATAATATTATATACCAACAAAATACGATAATGCAGTGAACCCGTTATCAAAGTTTCTCCACTGGGCAGAATCAGAAGGGTGTCTTATCTTTTCATCTTTCTTACGCTCCTCCGAGTGCCAACGTAGCAATCTTGCATCCTTTCGGTTCACAAATAAATGTTTCAAATGGGGAATTATAAGCAGATGTCACAACACCTTAGCAGGAGATCCTTGCTTCACCTCGATGCCCTCGTCGTCATCGGAGTGATTCTTACACTTGTATCGGGATGCTTTGCACACCGGAGATACATGCATGTGTGCATACTTTTTACAGTAGAGGATACAATCGTTCGGGCATGCATGCATTCTTTCTACTTCCATTCCCAATGGATAAATAACCTTCTTGGCTTTGTAGGTAGTTCCGGGCAACATGTTTCTCTCTGGAAGGATGTCCACTAGGAGACCTAGTAACGGCATGAAACCTTTGTCGAACCAACCATTGTTTGCCTTCAATTTCAGCAGTTCAAGCATGGATGACAATCTTCTGTATTCCGACTTGCAGCTCGAGAACAAAGGTTTTGCCGAGTCCTCCATTAAGCCCTCGAATTTACCAAACTCTCTCTCTCTCTCTCTCTCTCGCTATAGTCCCCTTCTACATCGCGTAGTATCTGATCCAGATTGTCATCGTGCGACCTACCCTCATCGAAAGCACATTCCACATCTAGCATATTGTTGTCACCCTCGACGATGTTACTACATTCCGATATAATTTGCTCTTCATTGTGACTTGTCCAACATGTATACTCCTTTTTGAAACCCCTTTGAATCAAGTACCCTTCAATCTGCGCTGGGTTGGTAAACATCTTCATATTATCGCAATCAATGCATGAACAATACATAAATTTTGTCCCCTTCTTCAATATATCCTGCTCGGCAGCTTTTCTAAAAGCAGATATGTCATCAATGTACTCTTCACTCACACAGTTCTCAACGTACATCCAGCTTCGATCCATCTGCGCTACCCACGTAACAAATTATATTAATGCATGCAACTACTCTTTCTATTGACCAAACATACTACAAATTGAATAGCGATTAATCCAGACAAATATAATTAAAGTATTACAGATCGTTACCCTTGGAGCTCACCACAAAGATCCCAAACATCCCGCGAGATCTCTTCCTATTGACCAACATCTCTTTCTTCCTCCTTCATTTGACATAGTCAAAACTGAAGCTCACTATGATGTAAACAGTATTCTTTTACACAATACAGGACAAGTCAATGTATATATACATGCTGCTCATTTTTCTATTGTAAATCTTAACTGCTAATAACCTCCTTGGATGATAAAGCTAGCTTAACCTCCTTGGATGATAAAGCTAGCTATCATCGATCTCTCTAGATTATAATGCATATAATTAGAAGTAAATACCAACCTTAGATCACTAAGAATAAATAGATCTACAATCACACTTGCAAATCTACGGTATTTAATTCTTTCACCACACACCCTAGAGCCGACCGCCTCCTTTAAAGCAGCCGCGTATCAGAGACAGATCTCACCAAACGACCCAAAGTCGGGACAACCAGATATTTAATTATGCATATCACATATCGTTCTTAAAAAGAACCGTCTGTGATAAGTATCACAGACGGTTTTAAATAACAACAGTCTGTGATAATCGTAGGCCTCATAGACGGTTCTTGTTAATAAGAACTGTTTGTGACATTCGGAGATTGTACCCACGGTCTCTGAAGTATCACAGACGGTTTTAAATTACCACACCGTTTGTGATAATTGTAGGCCTCACAAACGGTTGTCACCTAAGTAACACAGTCTTCTTAAACTCACAGTTAAAGCCGCAGTATCACTAAACAGCATAGGTAATTTCCTGTTTGTAAATGCTATTGTGTTGAAGACCATAAGATAGCTTAACCAACACTGCTGTGTTGTATGCAGGATCACCAAACTGGAGGGGCTTTTAGTGTGTGGGGTCAGGTGAACTGTTAGATCTCAAGCATTCTTCACAGGTGAACAGAATGGAACTTCTGTACTTTCTTGTTCAGGACCCATGCTTGGATACGGAGCTATGATTAGTGATTACTCATATGGTACAGCTCGCATTCTAGAATAGTTTCACCTACTACGAGGGCTCATATAATACTATCCTCAACTGCACAGAGATTTGTATCCAAGACAGAATTTTAAGACTAAAAATACAGCGACTGCCTACACATAATTCAACTATATTCTTTATAAAAAAACTATCATATTCTGAAAGTTTATTTACAACTCCATTATACATAAATTACAATAAATTATTTTATGTAATTTTGGTTCTTAATCACTGTAATTATTCTTGAAAGTCTTAATAACTCATATCTCCATCACATGATTTAAAATCTCACATGTACTTTAGGAGGTTGAGAAAAACAAAGACAAAAAAAATTATATACCAACAAAATACAGTAATGTAGTGAACCTGTTATGTTCTTTGTATGTGTACTTTGAGAGGTTGAACAAAAATAAAGATAAAAATAATAATATTGTATACCAATAAAATACGGTAATGTGGTGAACCTGTTATGTTCCGAAGAAAAAATTATAATAAATTCGAATCCAATTCATCATATGGAGAAAAAAATACAAATCTCAAAATATATCTAACGAACAGAAAAGTGACAGTTTTAACTTCAAAAAACTGTCGGAAGTTATATAGCAATTCTCAAAAAATATAATATACTATGGTACATTTTGTGTTACTATTACCCTCAGTGCTTGTTTTATATAACCCTATACATAAAAGAGTCCTGGACCTCTTGTAGCTTTGTAATAACGTAATTTAGTTGGTGTTACTACTCTTTTTAATTCAAAATTCGGAAATTATATTTTGCCCATATAGGCATAACACCCCCATTTGCGACAAAATGTGAGAAGTGCATGATGCACTGTTCTAAAATTTTAAAGATGTAGTACATGTCATGTAGTGCGCGCGCGCGTACACAAAATTTCATGATCAAATTTATTCATACTACAGAGCAACAAAAGAGATAAGTATTGCATCACACACTATTCACATGCATTACTAGCTCCTCTTTTTTTTTGTTCTACATGGTAAGATGAATTGAACTTTTATATTTTGCATGAGAGCATAGTATTACATTACCATATCCATGACTATTTTAAGATTTTCTGGAATGTGTGTCATGCACTTTTTTGTAAATGGGCGTTTGGTCTTTGGTGGCCATAGGGCACCAAATTTGCACTCTTCGAAAACATATCTAGATCTTCCATAATTGCATTTATAGTAGAATAACTAATATACAATAATGGTGCAAACAAGTTATGTAAATATTTAATAAACATAGATATGCAATGTTGTCTACTTTTCATCAAGTTAGAATTGACAAATAAGCATCTCAAGCATTCTTTTATTTAAATGGTTACTAGCGGCATGTATACAAATCATGTTTAATATTCTATTCGTTATTGTATTACATAGCACCTATGATGCACCGATACGTGATACCGATACGGCGGTACGAATACGGTGATACCCCATTTCTCCACAAAAAAACTGATACGGCGATATGGATGTGTCCGTATCGCCTGATACACACACACACATCTGTATCGCCGTATCAGTCAAGGGTACGATACTTGATAAGTTTCAGTCAAGGGTTTACCATTGTATGTAAATTTGTCCATGTATGTATGTAAATTTATTGATCCATGTACAGACACTAGTCACGCACTGCCCTACTGTACTGCATTGCCCTACATACTTATACATGGATTACTAGTTTACTACCTAGTCATACGCAAGTCTGTTGCTTAGTTGGTTTCAGTTACAACTTACAAGCCCTCAGCACCCAGACTGTTACTCATTTTCCAGATCTGAGAGGAGAAGGGAACGGGAACGCACCTGGCTGGAGCCGCCGACCGCTGGAGAGGAGGTCGCGCGCAGAGGGGGGTGCAGGAGGGAGTGCGGAGGGCGCTGGCCACTGATCGTCGGGAGGCGCGGACTGGAGGCGCAGTGCACAGGAGAGGGAGCAGAGGAAGGGCGTGTGGAGGAGGTCGCGCGCAGGAGGGAGCGCGAAGGACGTCGACCGCTGGTCGCAAGGAGGCGCGGACTGGAGGCGCAGTGCACGGGAGGGGCACAGAGGAAGGGCGTGCAGGAGGGAGCGCAGAGGACGCCGGCCGCTGGTCGTCGGGAGGCTCGGACTGGAGGCGCAGCGCACGGGAGGGAGGCGCAGCACGGGGAAGGACTAGAGGCGTAGCTCACGGGCACGGTTAGAAGCATGTTAGGCATCTCCCTCGATGGGCAATCCAATTTGGGCTGGGCTTCTTTTCATGTGTATCTACGTATCGATACATATCTAGACGTATCCCTTATTTATTTTCTTTGTTTTTAAACGCACGTATTTCCCATACTTCCGACACGTATCGGTCAGATCCGTGCCGATAAGAATCGGGTGCTTGCAGTCTGAGGCCACCCGATCAGACGATGCTTTAGAGCATAGCACTTAAGTAACTTCTCTAGAATTAAATGGGAGAAAATTTTAATATGCTGCTGCAAAGTTCCTAAGTCATTGTTCTGCCATTACAATGTGACATCTCCCTTCCATGTCACTGCAAACTCGAAACCATACTTGTTTATGACATCGTTGACTAGTTAAGTCGTGAAATAGCTGTGAAAATACAATTTTGCCATTGCGCCTTCTTCCTTCATCTCTATCGCACACAACACACGCGCGCGCACAGAGTGGTGGCGGCCGCCGCCGGGCTACTCCACGAGACCGCCGCGCCACCAGACAACCCCACCTCATTCTCTACATCTGCCTCTGCCTCCGTGCCCCTCTACCGCGACGTCCATGCTGAGCTCGAATTTGAAAACTCCTCTCCCTCCACCTTCGGTGCTAGCACCGTCTTCACCTCCAGCTCCTCAGTGGCCACGGCCTCCGGAGCATGCACCTTCGGGACAGGCACCGCCATCCCCATCGCCACTGCCGACGCAGGGAACGACACCGGCTCTTACTCCTAGTCGACTGACAGTTAGGCTAGAACCGGGAGGACACAAGCACAGCCAACCTATGCTCTCCGTTGGTTCCTCCTGCTACTCCTCCCATGGTGCCTCCGCTGCCCCAGCCTCCTCGCTATCTCCGCCGCGCTTGCCAGCGTCGGCTTCGCCAGTGACCTCACACCACCGGCCTTGTTTCCCCCTCGGTTCGTCCTGCTCCTCCCATGGCGCCGCCGCCCGATTCATGGGAGGAGCAGGAGGCTGGGGCGAAGGCAGCGCCATGGGAGGAGCAAGAGATCGGGGGGAGCTGAAGCCGGCGATGCTAGGTTGGTGAGGAGGGGCAACGGCAAGCTGCGATGGTGGGGCTCAGGTGAAGACACGGGCATGACAAAGGAGACGGCCATGGCCGGCACGGAGGAGCTCGGCGGTGGTGGCCCTTGGCCATGGAATGGCCCATAGGATAGCACCGCAAGCATCAGCAGGTCGAGGCGGTGGTGGCGACACGATTGGCGAGGCGTGGGAAGGCTTGGAGCGGTGGGGAAGCGTGTGTGGGGCACGGCGAGGACATGACAATGTGCTACTCAACGTTGGCGGGTCTTCTGGCGACGAGACGATGAGGAAATGGGTGGAAAAAGAAAGGGCGACAAAAGGGGGTGAAGGAGGAAGAAGATCAGGGTAATTTGGGCATTTTGGAATATTTTGACAAGCAAAATTTAACGGAGTTTACGGCATTGGCAAATAAGGGTAACGTTTTGGAAATGCACTGACATGTAAGGGAGATGTCACTTTACAATGGTAGATCAGGGATTCATAACATTTGCAGTGACATATAAAACAAAATTCCCAATTAAATGACTAGCCACATACATGCCAAAAGATAAACCCATGGTTAGCCGCATTCATGTTATACAAATGCTACTAAAAGTATAACATGATTTAATATGTTAAACTCATTTTACTACAAAAATATAAGTTTTAATTGCAATAAATCTTTTTTTGAAAAAGTACCAAAAGAAATTCACAGAATCAGTGCCTCTGTGGCCTTTTGGGGCATCGAGGACTGTATTATGCAGGCTGCGGCTGCGGGGTAGGTTGTGGTGCTGCATGGGTGGTCGATAGATATCATAACTAAATAATCATCTTTCTGCGGATGGTTTCCTTTTTCCATTTCTTAGACAAGCACATCTATCACCTATTATAAGCAAAAGAAGGTTTATTTTGTTTCATGCTGACGTGCATGGTTGATTGCGTACAGCCTCATTCATTATAAATTCCAAACCCCAAAAGTTCGATTACTATCTCTTCCTTGTAAAATTAACAAGCAAATGTTGCTCCATCAGCAACTTGCTAAATGAAGAATAAATGCCCCCTTACATGTCATGTTATATTCATGCAAAGTTTACAGATGGCAATTTGTGTGTTTCATATCCTCTACTACATCGATAGAGTTAACAATAGCATTTGAATGTAAAATGCCTCTTTTCCCTAAATAACATGAGATGATTACGGATAATCTATTAGATCACCGGTCACCACCAAGGGGAAAAAAACCCGCCGGTAACAGGAAAACCGATGGAACCGGGAGGGAAAAAAACGCTCAAAATTTTTCAAATTTAAATTTAAATTTATGACTGCATAATTCACTTCCTATGTTGGTTTAGGTCTTTTTGTATAGATTACCTATTGCATAAGCTAAATATGCTTGAATTATTTTATGAGTAGGTCCCAACAATTTTTAGGCTATATGGTTGTCATTCCTATTTTTTCCGGTTTTGGAAGCAGTTTTTCTGGTTTTTTGAAGCGGTTTTTTCAGTTTTCGGTGGTAACCGGTCCAATTATCAGTTTTAAAACTACGCCAATTCAATTTTCCATTTTAATTTGACCGGTTTTTTTTCGTTTTTCCGATTACCATTACCCGCCGCCAAGCGGTTTTTTATCCGGTTCCAAGATTTGGATCCTTGGTCACCACTAAGTCTGCCATGAATGCTTCTCCAGTTACGAACCACTAGAAGACCTGTATGGATGACGCATCTTATATTCTTCGCACATAAACTTTCTACAGTTTCAAATATTAAGTACGCATTTCCCATAATGAAATGCATATCAGTAACAGGATGCTAATTCAAGATTCCATGATAGGATGTATATCTGTTATAAGATACGATGTTAAAGCAAAGTAAGCAAGAATGCATTAGTAAAGTAAGCAAGAATGCATTAGTTCAAAGGAAAGATCAGTAAAACACAGGGCGTCACCAAACCTCAAGAGTTCGCTGTGGCGTGAAGAAGCACTTGAAGCGCCAAATATGAGATCTTTGGCAATGACAAGCAACCCCTCCAAGTCCTTAGGCAGCCTTCAGCGACTCCCCTTCATCCACCTCCCACTTCACATCCATCACCACCTCTCTTAACGGCCCCTAAACCCCAACACAAATCTTAATCGACTTCGCATTGCTGCAATTTGGATATCATGAGTAAGTCGTGTACCTGCTCGGAGAAGGCAACGAGGAGGCCATTGAGGAGCTGCGCGGCGGCGCCGCGGACGTCCCCGTAATTGCGGCGCAGCCACTGGGCGCCGTAGGCAGCGTACTGCAGGCGCGATACCTCCGCCGCAGCGGCAAGGAGGCGCGCGGTGGCGGTGGCGCAAGAGAGGCCGCACCCGACGGCCGAGGAGAAGGCGTAGTGGCGGATGTAGTCCCAGGAGAGGGTCCACGCGCCGCGGGAGGAGAGGGGGAGAGATGAGATGCGATTCGGCGAGCGCGGGCTGCCGCGGCGGCGTCACCCCGCGCCGCGCGGCTCCGGCGGCGGCGACGCGGGCGAGGAGGGTGTGGGAGAGGGAGAGGAGGGCGGCGACCTCGCGCAGTGGGACGCGGAGCGCGTGGAGGCGGCTGGGATACGAGCAGGAGGACGATGGCGATGAGAGGGAGATGAAAACGGGGTGCTCGCCGGCGGCGAGAGGCTCCGGCTAGGATCATCGGAGGAGGCGGGAGGTGAGGAGGTTTTGGGTTGGGTTGGGTTGGGTTGGACTAAAGCGGCGCAGAAGTATAACATGGTTCATCTACTAGCTAGCCCACCAGTCTTTATGGGGTTTGTTCTCAATTATAGAGCGGATTTGCATAATAACATTATTGGACTTACTTGCCCAAAGCTTACTTATTATTGGGCCGAGCCTGTAGAAACTGTCCATCTCTGTCTCCATAAAAGCACTTTCGATCCTCTAAAAATGCAAAGAGCACTTCGATTTGGTACCTTGGCAAGTTAGACTTGTGACCAGTGGCTCCTTGCAGGTTGCAACCAAATTAATCTTGTCACTATACACGTAAGGAAGCAATCAATGAAGGAGATCACAAACTTGGTATACACTGAATCTTCCTAGCTAGTTTGTACCAGATCCTTAATGTTCGTCTTGCAAATTATCAGCGGTAGCTTTATTCACAAACTGCGGAGGAGGATGAAGAAGCATATTCAGCAGGATACTGGTAAGTGTTGAGGGACCAATACCCCCGTCGTGTATCTCTCTAAGCTTTTAGCTGCCGAACAATGCACAAGTAGCCTTCATTTGGGTCAACTACATACGCACTGCACACAAGACGACGGCCTAGCTTCGACGCACCGGTCGTCTTCCATCCAATGCACGACGTCGACCGGCCAAATTAACGCAGGAAAAAAGGGTGATAGCTATGTAGATGTGGATGTCCAAAGAAAATTGTGCAGCATAGGAGACGTGCTCCGGCTCGAGCCGTCCTATTCCTATATACTATTCCTGTATACTAGTCAACCCGCGCATCCCACAGGCTACATTATTTCAATACTTTTTTTAAGTTTAGTAATTTTAGCCGGAGTTTTATATTGATATAGCAGAATATGTACATTATGTTTTTTATTTAAGTTCTAAATTATATATATCTTTGGATACAACAGTAGTAATTAAAAAAAATTACGTTCAAATTGTACATATTTGGAATTTTGAATTCAAATTTTTTGGGAGGTTTTGATCCTTTTTTACATATATTTAGATTCTCCATTTTTCTCACTCTATGTATGTTTAGATGCAATTGTTCCTTTGGAACTCCTAATTCCAAATTCCAAATGTTTGTATATTTGTATGTCATAATCGTTTTTTGAATTTAATGTAGAATCTACATATATTCAGATGCCACGATACGTTTAGATCCTTTCTTATTCCATTTCAACTCAAACATGTACATATAGTTAATAGATGATGATCTCAAAAGTTAAAAATTGGTCCATTCTTACAGGAGGGTTCACATAGGAGTCAACATATGTGCATTATTGTTTTATTATCATCTTTGTTTATTTGTGCTTTCATGTTTAACTCAAACACTTTTCCTTTGACGCTTTACATGGTACATAAAACCGAATTGACAATAAATCATCTTTTATCGTAGATTATGTATGTCTTTTATATTGGCAGATCAGATTTTGTTTATTTTTCTCTGATTAATATAAATAATTTTAATCTTTTATCTACTAGAATTAACGTAGGGGCTCTAGTAACACCTCCGGTTAATATAGCTAGAGATAGATAGATAAATACATGCAGATCCATGTATTCGCAATATCGATCGGTTCCCCTTCCAGCAAGGCACTGGATGATGTCAAATTGTGGATCGAACTATGGTCCATGCGCGCATATACGGTTCGTACTAACGGGATTTTCTTTATCTCTTTGATGATAAACCGCAAAACACTCACCCATCACTAAGCAGTAAACTTTTCTGACATGAGCTGAAGGACTCTAGCGGATGATAAAGATTGCAGTGTCAGACTGTAGCCTTTTTTTTTTGGTGTTGATGAGGGAAAATGTCAGAGTGTAATGTATATACGGTCCAATCGAATCCAAAATATCCAAGTTAGTTCAGACAACTAGACAAGGGAACAGGGAGTACAAGCAATTTGATACAACAAAAGGTTAAGAATGTCGTCATCACGGGGCAGTGATCAATATATAAACAAGTATATGCATTATATATATACACATAATCTTTTATACATCAAAGAAAATACACATATAATAATACATCTAACAACCCCCTCCCCTTAAACTTTCGGTGGATCAACAATACGAAGTTTAGAGAGATAGAAGTTGTGTTATGCTCTGGTCTGTACTTTTATGAAGAAGTCTGCCAACTAAACTCTGAAGGCATATAATGAAAAGCAACAATCTGGCCCTGCACCTATGTCTACATGTAGAAAGCATCAACACCAATATGCTATGTAAGCTCATGTTTCACCAGATCTTTAGTAATGTTAATAGAACATGTACTGTTAGACAAAAGAGTAGTGAGTGCTGAAACAGAAACACTAAAATCATCAAGTAACCACCGTAGCCAAGTAACCTCCACAATCAATAAAGTCATAGTTCGCAACTCAGCCTCAGCACTAGAACGATAACTGTTGTATGCTTCTTAGTCTTCTAAGCAATGGAAGAACCACTAGAAAAACACAATAGGCAGAGAGAGACCGGCGATCAGAGTGATCACTAACCTAAGTGGCATCAGAATATGTCTGGAGCTGTAAAGAGCTGAAGCGAGGAAAAAATAGACGACGAGTGATGGTTCCACGAAGATATCGTAGAACACGAAGAAGATGACTATAGTGGAGCTGAGTAAGACCAAAAACAAATTGACTCAAGATATGCACAGGGCACAAATGTCAAGACGAGTGATACCCAGATAAACAAGACTCTCAACAAGGTGACGATAGCGAATAGGATCAGTAAGAGACTCATCATCAGTGGGCCGAAGGTGAACATTAAGCTCTATGAGAGTTTTAGCGGTGTGCTAATTAGTAACAGAAGCATGATCAAGAATATCATGGATATACTTTTCTTGGGACAGATAGAAGCTGTCAGGTGTAGAAATAATCTCAACCTCAAGAAAGTAGCGAAAAGGACCCAAATCGGACATGAGAAACTGCTCACTAAAATATTTCTTGACAAAAGTGAAGTACTAAGAATCATCTCTAATAATGATCATATCATCAACATATAAAAGAAGAAGTGTCCGACCGCGAGCCGAAGTGTGAATAAAAAAGCAGTATCATGAGCACTGGTAGAAAAACCAGCCACAGTGACAACAAAAGAGAAACAATTAAACCATACACGAGGAGGTTGCTTGAGGTCATAGAGAGATCGGCGAAGACGACAAACCATACCCTTAGGAATAGTATACCCCGGCAGTGGCGGCATATAAACCTCCTCACGCAGCTCACCAATGAGAAAAGCATTCTTGACATCAAAACTGAGAGATGGACCATGCCTGAACAGACGCCACAGCAAGAAGAGTGCGAACGGTGATCATGTAAGCTATAGGAGCAAAAGTCTCATCATAATCACGACTATACTCCTGCTGAAACCCATGTGCCACGAGACAAGCCTTGTGGCGCTCAAGAGAACTATTAGAGCGTGTCTTAACCTTGTAGACCCACTTGCACGTGGTAGAAGTAACACGCACGAAAAGAGGGACAAGATCTCACGTGCTAGTACGCTCAAGGGAAGCAATCTCCTCTGCTATCGCATGCTGCCACTCTTGATGAACAGCAGCATCACAATAAGAGGTTGGTTCGGCAAGAGCTGCTAAACAAAAGCGCAGGAGGCCAAATAGATTATCGATCACGGAGAGCATAGCGGGGAGGAGAGGCCGAAGAAGATGAACCATCAGAAGAAGATGGCGCATCAGAAAAATTCTCAACTTGTGGATAACAAGTGTAGTAGAGAGGATAAGAAGAAACAAACCCAGGAGGAAACTCTGGAGATGGTATCGGTGGCGAATTGGAGGCCACACAACTAATAGGGGTAGCGGATGGGAGATGAAGTCAGCCAAGCTCTCGGAGATGTTGTGAGTCACGACGGCGAGGACCAATACCAACTAGAGTCTCCATGCGTCGATCCTAAACACAACAAAAATTAGAATTGAGAATAACACGACAACCGTGTTTAGTGAGCTGGTCGACAGATAGGAGATGCATAGTTAGTTTGAGAACATAAGAAACATGAAAAGAGAAATTTGAAAGAGTGTCTCGTCCTGTGATAGATAGAGAGGTACCAGTGAGAAGCAGCTAAAGGACAAATGGAAGTGATACTGGTGGAATCAGATGTCATATGAAAGGAAGCACCAGAATCAAGAATCCAATGTGATAAACCTGAGAAAGAAGAAGTAGAAGGTGGTCGCTCACTGGAATACTGTGCAGTAGAACCAGAATAGCCAGACGGTGCAGAAGCAGCCATGCGACGCAGCAGTATGAGAAGCTTGATAAGGAACTGCCAGTGCCCTTTGAAGGACGGCCACCACGACGTAAATCCTTCTTCTTCATGTAGCAGAACTGTTTCACATGTCCATCTTTGTTGCAATAGGTGTAGTGGAGTCCCCTACCAATAGCAGCTGTCACTGGTGAATGCACCACTGGTGAAGGAGTAGCTGGAGACGCAGCGGGTGTAAAAGGTGCTAGAATCGAAGGAAACGACGGTGACTGCAGCATACCCGCAGTACGAAGGCGAATCTTCTCAGCACGAATAGATGCTAGGGCCTCCGACAGAGTCACACGAGTGTGGTGTGCCAGGAACTGAGCACAAGTCTGCTCATACTCAGCCCAGAGACGTATCAAGAAGTTGTAGATGCGACGAAGCTCCAGGTGAGACTGCTGACGCTGACAGCACTAACAAGTGTGGCAAACATCCGGTCCCAAAGGGTCAATCTGACATCGTACTGTGGACAACTAGGTATAGAACTCGTCAACAGTGGCATCGCCCTACTACAACGACTATTCCTGACACATAATAGTAAGATACAAGGAATCACCAGACGGCTCATAGCGGTTGCGTAGATGTATCCACATCAACTGTGCTGAAGCTAAGCCAACCACATGCCCAGTGAGATACACTTATATGATAGCAACCAGAATAACAGAGGCACGAATATCCTCATCAATCCATGTCTTGCGGGCAGCATACCGAGTCTGAAAAATCTCTATAGCATCCTCAAAAGCAGTAGATGCCTTTTGACGAGTGTCTTTGGAAGCTCATTCGGGGGCACAGGCTCAACAGGTGGAGTAGGTCGAGGCGGACAAGGCATCTCACCGGAGAGAAATCCCCAAAACATGCCGACCACACATGCGGAGGCGCATATGCTGAAACCAGCCCCGATAATTGAAACCATCGAAAAGCACCAGGCAACGAGGAACAGAAACAATGCCTGAAAATAGTTTTTTTTTTTTAGACCGGGCTGGCTCAATTAAAATAAAACGAACCAAGCCTACTCAGCCTAGTAAGAACCAAAGTCGCGCACGGCGACGGCAGCCCGAGCGACGATGACGGAGGCGTCGGCAGTGGCTCACGCGGAGGAGGCGGCTCGTGCTATGGGCTGCTGCCGTGTGACTCTAACAAGAACCGAATATGAGGCAGTGCAACTCCTGGGCAGTGACGGTGGCAGATCCCCGACAGCTCCCCGGTGGCGACGCTGTTCCAGGCGACGCATGGAACGAGATGGCAACGTCCCCTGATCCAGGCGGTGTCTGGGCGACCAAGCGGCGACGCAAGCGCTTGCGACGGCTGGCGGTGATGACGTCTAGGGGACAAGCGGCGTCCCGGATGGAGTGGCGGAGCAGAGAAGATGAAGACACCGGGCGGCGACAGCGGCTGGAGAAACAACCAGCAGCAACGGCGGCTTGGCGACGACAAGCACAGTAGATGCAAAGCCAGGCGATTGTGGTGGCGACAGCCTGATGAAAACCCTAAGTATGCTCTGATACTATGTTATGAATATCTCTTGTATTCATCATGATGCCAATATGTCAATATATATACAAATACAAGTATAATATATATACAGATAACCACTTATACAACAGGAGAAATACGTAAGTAATAATACATCTAACAAAGAAAAAAAAAAGAAAAGATACAAGTATCGTATCGGAGGAGGGTCAGACAGTCAGACTCCAGTGTGTCTAACCTCTGTTCCCCACTTCCCCTATCCATCACCTCGCCGGCAGCACTTGTGCTTGTATATAAAACATTCTCCAAGCCGTCAAGTTATAGGGAAGGATACGGTCTTGAGACGAAGACGATGAGAGCAGCATTAGCCATGTCGAGTCTTCTCCTCTTCATCGCCCTCTCTTCCTTCTCCATTGCCTCTGCCTCCACCAAGCAAGGCCAGGTCATCATCAGTTCATCCTCTGCTGTTAATCAAGAGATTACCCACTGTTTAGTTTGATCAGTTCATGGACAATGCTATCGTTCATGATGCTATAGTTTCGTTTTGTTTTCCTCCTACTTTCCATGAACTCTGTCAGCATGCATGACTGTATCAGGTTCATTAACTTCGCAACACTGCGTATAAATTAGGGGCTTTATATATGAAAACCCATGCTAAATTGTCAAGGATATATACACAATGCAACTAATCCAATATGTTATCTCGATTGTTTTGCAAATTAAAGGAGAGACATAACAGTTAACCTTTCATATCGCCGCTGTGAATAGGTCTACATAGTGTATCTGGGCGAGCACGCCGGAGCGAAGGCGAAGGAAGCAATCCTGGAGGATCACCATTCCCTCCTACTCTCCGTCAAGGGCAGGTACAGCCATTGATCAACACGCATGGCTTGCACTACCCACACACCTCTCCTCTCTCTCTCCATCTGCTGTGTGATATATAAGCCGTAGCTACTCGTTCATTCACACGCTCTCTGTCGATCACCAGTGAGGAGGAGGCACGGGCGTCGCTGCTGTACAGCTACAGGCACAGCCTGAATGGCTTCGCGGCTCTTCTCTCCGAGGAAGAGGCCACAAAACTATCAGGTACATGGATCTACCTACGCACACAGCGACACTGAAGAGAGAAAGAACAATACAAACACACGGACTATATACATAAATGTTTTGTGTTTTTTTATACGGTGGCTAGCTACTTAATTATATAGATGTGGTCTCTGTGCGATTGCATCTTTGTGTTTGTTGGCTCATGTATGAGTACCGTTCGCGATGTATATTTGCAGCGAGGGCAGAGGTGGTGTCTACCTTTCCGAGCGAGGGGAGGTGGTCCCCGCACACCACGAGGTCTTGGGAGTTCCTGGGCTTCGAGGATGGGCTGAGAGGGCTGGACGGTAGCGAGTGGCCGCCGTCCGGCGCAAAAGCCGGCGAGGATGTCATCGTAGGCGTGCTGGACTCCGGTGAGAGCTCCAGGGATTATCTATATGTGACCATGTCTATCTATAATAAGAGTACAAACTAGTCTGCACGCATGCATCCGGTCAATTAACAAATTCCATACATATCACGATCGCCTTCACGTGCCGATGTTAGCTCTTTTGTTATTTGTTTGGGCATGTCGTGACAAGCACAAGAAAAGGAAGCTTTGAGGGCACCATTAACGTATATATAAAAGTTTTAATTGTTTGTTTGGTAGGGATTTGGCCGGAGTCGAGGAGCTTCGGTGACGAAGGGTTAGGGCCGGTGCCGGCACGGTGGAAGGGGGTGTGCCAAGGAGGAGATTCCTTCAATCCATCGCATTGCAATAGGTCAGTTATCCCACACGCAATAGCATACGTACAAACAGTCTCGAGGCAGAGTAGGTTTTTTCTCTTTAGCAACTGCCGCAGCAGAGTAGGTAAGGTAACCCCGTGACATCTTCCTCGCGATGCGTCCCAAACGAGACCCTTGTCAGATGTTCCTCCTCGACACCTGTGAGCTCTGCAGAAGAGAAGATCTCCATAAGATTATGCACACCCTTAATTTGTTTAATCAAATGTACCAGCGATAACTAATCCATGGTAGAATAATGTAGACGTGCCAAATAATCCGTTTGTTAATTTTGATTGGCGTCGATGCACGTGCGCATGCAGGAAGGTCGTCGGCGCGCGGTACTACCTCAAGGCCTACGGGGCCTACCACGGCGGGGTCAACACCACGTACGCGTACCGCTCGCCGCGCGACCACGACGGCCACGGCACCCACACCGCCTCCACCGTCGCGGGCCGCACCGTGCCGGGCGTGGCCGCGCTCGGCGGGTTCGCGGCCGGGACGGCCTCGGGCGGGGCGCCGCTCGCGCGCCTGGCCATCTACAAGGTATGCTGGCCCATACCGGGGCCCAACCCAAACATCGAGAACACCTGCTTCGAGGCCGACATGCTCGCGGCCATCGACGACGCGGTCGGCGACGGCGTCGACGTGATGAGCGTCTCCATCGGGTCCGTCGGGAAGCCGCCGCGGTTCGCGGACGACGGCATCGCCGTCGGCGCGCTGCACGCCGCGAGCCGCGGCATGGTGGTCGTGTGCAGCGGCGGGAACTCTGGCCCCGCGCCCGCCACCGTGTCGAACCTCGCGCCGTGGATTCTCACGGTCGGCGCGAGCAGCATCGACCGCGCTTTCAACTCGCCGATCAAACTCGGCAATGGCATGGTGGTCATGGTAAGCACCCAGAGAATTTGCATACCGGAACATGCACGCACGCACGGGCTTGGCGCGCACGTGCGTACGTTTTTCTTGTTCTTCTCTGGACTAACACGTGAGTTGTTTTTGTATCAGGGTCAAACTGTAACGCCATATCAACTGCCGGGCAACAAGGCGTATCCCTTGGTTTATGCAGCAGACGCCGTTGTTCCTGGCACTCCCGCTAACGATTCCAAGTATAATTAGCAACCAACTGCGCTAAACTCTCTTAGTAATCATTACCACTAAACAGTACAAAATCCAAAACTTAACAAGGTTCAAATTTTTTTTTGTGCGGATCGACGCAGCCAATGCCTGCCGAATTCACTCTGGGCGGAGAAGGTGCGAGGCAAGATCGTCGTGTGCTTGAGGGGGACCGGCCTGAGGGTGGCCAAGGGCCAGGAGGTGAAGCGTGCGGGCGGCGCGGCCATTGTTCTCGGCAACCCACCGGCGTACGGAAGCGAGGTCCCCGTCGACGCGCACGTGCTCCCGGGCACGGCAGTCTCCATGACCGACGTCAACACCATCCTCAACTACATCAACTCCAGCGCGAACCCAACTGCAATTCTGGACCGCTCAAGAACCGTCGTGGACGTCAGGCCGTCGCCGGTGATGGCGCAGTTCTCGTCGCGTGGCCCCAACGTCGTCGAGCCCAACGTTCTCAAGGTACACACACACACACACACACACACACACACACACACATAATGACACACATTTGCATCATGCATCTTTCCAAAGCGCAAGTAATTAGCCTGTTGTGTCTTCGTGACAACCTGTGTTAAGTATCCGTGCTAACCGCGACGTGTGCGTGCAGCCTGATGTTACGGCGCCAGGACTGAACATCCTGGCGGCGTGGAGTGAGGCGTCGTCGCCGACGAAGCTCGACGGCGACAACCGCGTGGTGCAGTACAACATCGTCTCGGGGACGTCCATGTCGTGCCCGCACGTCTCCGCCACCGCCGTCCTCCTCAAGTCCGCCCGCCCGGACTGGAGCTCCGCCGCAATTCGGTCAGCCATCATGACCACCGGTAATGTCTCAAGCCTCAACACAAAACAAGTCAAATTTTGCTCATGTGCACGTGGAAACAAACTTGTACGTATTTTGTTTGCAGCTACAATTAACAACGCGGAAGGCGGCCCAATAATGGACGCGGACGGATCGGTTGCGGGCCCCATGGACTACGGTTCGGGCCATATCAGGCCCAAGCACGCGCTAGACCCGGGCCTCGTGTACGACGCGTCGTACCAGGATTACCTCCTCTTCGCGTGCGCGAGCGGCGGCGCGCAGCTCGATCACTCGCTCCCGTGCCCGGCGAGCCCCCCGGCGCCGTACGAGCTCAACCACCCCTCCCTGTCCGTCCACGGCCTCAACGGCTCCGTTACCGTGCACCGGACGGTGACCAACGTCGGGCAAGGCGAGGCCCGGTACAGCGTCGCCGTGGTCGAGCCCATGGGCGTCTCGGTGAGGATCTCGCCGAGGAACCTCAACTTCGCGCGATCGGGCGAGAAGAAGGCCTTCAAGATAAAGATCGAAGCGAAAGAGAGAGGAAGTGGGCGTGTAAACGGGCAGTATCTCGCAGGTTCGTACACGTGGAGCGACGGAGTCCATGCTGTGAGGAGCCCTATTGTTGTCCTTGTCGCGTGAATGCATGATCATTCTTACTCTTTGCTAGCCAGTAGCTAGGTGCCGAAAATTGGAAGTCTCTAGAGAATGCCATGTACTGCTTGGGAATTGGGATGCATTGCTCGAAAGAAGTGAAAGGCAACCAGCCTTGAACTATGTTGTGACTGCAAGTTTCACTCGATGATTTTGCGAAAAGAAAGAAACACTTGATATTGATTTTGCGAATGACACTTGATATTCTTCATATTCTTGGATCGGATCAGCAGTCGTCTGCAAAGTTCAGTTGATACTGAACACATCATACCTTCAGCGCTGTTTGGAATGTAGAACTCCTATATCGCAATATTCTTGTGAAACTTATGCGCGTCAAAAGAACCTCGCTGTGCATGTGCCATTCGTCAAGAAGATCACGGATTCGTGGCGCATTTTGGAGGTTTGAGCAATCATTCGACGTTAATCGCTACTCGTATCCGTATCCATAACGTACTTCACCACCGGTGTCTGTTTCGTGCAGAGCAGTACCACAGGCTATGCGCCACCGCCCTGTCCCCTTGTCCAAAATTGCACAGCGTTACAGGTGTATGATCCAAGCCAGTGGTTCACGCCAGCACGACACTGTGTGTGTTGGAATGCCGCCACGGCAGAAAGCCATTGACGTGGGACTCGTCGCTAGAGTCCAGGATCACAGGATATTCCATGAGTTCATACGTACGGAGCTTTAGTAGGTCGTCTGCTTCCAAGTAAATGCTGAAAAGTCAGCGGCTGCTAGCTTGGTGTAATTTGATTATATCTACATAAAGTACTTGAAAACGATGGCACCCGTGATTGCATGCTCGCGTTTGTATTATTGACAGAAGATTTTTCCGAGTTTATCCAAAACTACAGCTCCTTAGTTTTTTTTTCTTCAACACTGCTTGCTTCAGTATCCTGCATGATCAATTGACCTTTCAGTTCTTTTTGAAAGAACCTGTAGAGGTAGCAGCAATCAACGATCAATCGATAGGGTCTGAACTCTGAAATCGCGGATAGGCATGGCAAAATGTGTAACCGTGACTGTTTTGCAAATAAAAGGGTATAGTATGCGAAGCATCTCAGTGGAATCAACTTTGATCAAGGCAAGGCGAGCGTATATGCTGATATGCAGCTTTTATCGAACTAAGCACGTATCTCCGGCCGGATAAGCCTAACGTGCAGTAGCTTGCAATTTTGGTAGGCCCGTCAAGTCAAGCAACGTGACACAACACTTTTGCTTTTCAGTCTTAGACATTGACGTGTTTCTTTTTCCTGACTAATTACCTGTTGATATGCGTTAAGTTCCTTACCGGGCAGGCGGGTGTGAAGTGCACCAGCACAGAACAAGCGTTCTTGTTTGTCCTAATCATCACTATTTTCATTAGAAAGTTGCGTGTTTGGTATGCTACAACTACAAGTAGCATTTCGAGCTGCGCATGCAACCTAGCTGACGAGTGATGACCTGGTGGCACCTGGGGCTTTGGTTACTAGTCAGTTAAGACCTGTGTGTGACTCATTTACTGCACCATATCCATTTGAGAGCTTTCGGAGGGCCATTAGCATTGAAACAACACTTATAAAATTTATGGGAAGAGTAACAGTCTGTGCCCCAAATGTAAGTTCAAATATCCGGGCAACTATTTATAGGGAATAACCTCTGAATATCTGCCATCAATTTATCATACTCCTCAAAAGCTTCCGCAGACAACGGCAAGTTGAATTGATATCTTATATATGGGTTTTGTAGGAATCGAGATACAAGCCGGGAATAGGAGACAATATATGTTAAGATTCCGAACGTCTGACCAGAACAATACCGAGTTCTCAACTCCTGTTATAGCCATTGCAATTCCTCTCCTCTGTAGGTAGTAATATATTTCATAATATCTTTCCAGAAAAAAGGGCCCTGTCCTCTTGTACAACACTACAACGTGGCATCTGATTCCCATAGTAGGTTGACCGAATCAACTTCACCCTATGCATGCCTAGATCTTTCGAGGAGCCATTTGCAAGTTCATTGAACCTGGTCCTCCATCTTCTTTTTACTGTTACGCTTTTTATGAGTATCACAGCTGGACTGCTGGAGTACTGCACCAAACTAGCAGTAGAGATCTTTTTCCGGTAGAGTGAACTTTTCTATGCAAACTCCTCGACGTGTCAGGACCGAATAGTTCTCAAATTAGATCGAAATATAGTATAAGCGTACATGATATCAAGAACAAACTTAATGAATTTGTAGAGAAAATCAAATAACGGCGTAGAAACAATCACGATGAGAGAGAAAATTTTGGCAAAACTAACAGCAAATTACTTAAACACTATTCAAAATAGTACAAAAGATTATCGCTCTCTAACGATCGTCTCGAACGTTTTAAGGCTCTCAAATCATTTCTCTATACAAGAATCTAGTGCTAAATAATAATATAGTCTTTGATCATCTTGTGTGTCTCTTGCTTTGAATGAGTTGGTTTGTGGCTTGTGTCTCTATGATCACCTCTCGTGGCTTTATATAGTGTTCCCTAATTCTCCTCTAAAAGGAAGTAGGAATCCTAATCCTAAGGATTAGGACAAGAATCCTTGTAGAACACGTCTTCAAGTCCTAGTAAGTTAGGATATGAGCCACACATACTCAACAATCTCAACCTTGACTCCTATTCGATGAAGTCACCATGCTCCTCTAGAAATTGCTCCAAGTCGGCTCTACCATTTTTATTTTTCCAATTTTTTCCCTCCCACCTTTGGAGTGCTCCCACCATAAGGGCCCATGCAAATCACCGCATTGTACGTGTCGATGTCCAGGCTAGCCTACTCGGACTCTCCACTTGAGAGCTCCTTTGTTGTGTAGTTTGGTTAGTCACACCTCTTGTTCCTGTAGCTCTCCATGACATAGGTTTGTACCGCCTCCGAGCTTCACCTGTTTGTCGGTACCGTGTGGTTGTTCTCACCATGCCTCCCTTCTTCCGATAGCTCACACCACCGCTTTCGCACATGCTAGATTTTACAACCATCTTTGTAGTTCCGCACATAACTACAGATGGGATTTGAGTACCTAGCGCTAACAACACGATTTTCTTTTCTGAATTAGGATTTTATCAACCTCCTGTTGGTTGCTATTCCCCGATGATTACCTATGATTCATTATCCTCAATTGCTCCAGATAATTTTCATGATTACATGCCATTTGCAAGTAACTCGCATGACTCCACCTCAAAGTGATATATCACAACTTTTGAGATCAAGAGACATTACATATATTATATTCTTCTTTAAGCTGAGAACACACCAAACTCCTGTCAATGTACGATGTGCTCTATTATACATCTCCAATATAATCGTTCCTACATCAGTAATTGTATACTCCTTGTAATCCGCTAAGTGAATAGTTCCATCGCCGGAGTAGAGATCCTTTGTCAAATATCTTACTCACCGAACATATATGTAAACAACAATCTGAATTTAATATCCATACACGAGAAGTACCTGATTGACTGACAACTAGTACCTCAGAATAATCTTTAGTTACCACCACTGAGCATGCTCCTCTCATTTGTTTCAAACTTGGACAATCTTTTATCATATGATCTCCCTTGTCACATAGAAAGCATACGCGTGTGCCCTCGCTCTTGCCCTTCTTCTTCCGGTGACTTTTGCTTTTGCTTGCAACACCTATAGCAACCAATACTTGATCACCCGAGGAATGAAGAATCCGATGACTTCTTCGAGGACTCCGCCACCAATAGATATACCACTACATGATTAAAGTTGATAATGTTTTTCTCGACGAGAATATTCATCACCAATTGCTCTCATGTTGGTGGTAGAGATGGCGTCAATATATGTCAACTTTGTTGTTCTCCTCAAAAAAAAATTATCTATACTAGTAAGCTATGTGATAAGCTTGTTGAAGACACTGAGATGGTCAACGAACCTGAACAGTTGCCACTTTAGCACCTTTAGTTTGTCAAGGACTTTGCCCTATACAATTTTTGTAGGTTACTCCATAATTTCTTTAGCGAATTCTCCTTAATCATCAAATATTTTACTTTATCGGAGAGATATAGACAAATTGTATTGATAGTCTTCTACTCCATCACCTTCTAATCTTTATCGGATGTCTTTTTTGGTTTATCCCCTTCAAGAACACCGATTAACTCTTACTGGACAAGGTCCTTCACCACACATTGCCACATGCTGAAAATTCCTCCACTGTCAAATTTCTCTACTTGATTCTACATCGCCGACATTGATCTTGATTTTGTACCACCTGACGATTTGCCAACCTTCTCGTAAACCTGATTAATCCAGCCTTGGCTCTTATACCACTTCTTATGCGCAACAATTCCCAGATCAGATCAGAGTTGCGAGATACAACACGAACGTGCACGGTACCAAGAACGAAGTATATGAATCACGTAGAGAGAATCAAATAACAACGATTAAATAATCACGACGAGATAAAGATTTAGCGAAGCCGACCGCAAATTCGTGAAGCACAACCTCAAAAGAGTATAAGCGATTGTCACTCTCCCATAACCATCTCGAATCTTTTAGAACCTTCGAATTCTTGTCATATACAACAATTTAGTGCTAAAGAATAACCTAGTATCTAATCATTTTGTGTGCCTATTACTCTAGATGTAACTTGTGTTATCTATGACCACCTCTTATGACTTTATATAATATTTCTAGTTCTCCTTTAAAAAAGTATGAATTTTAATCCTAATAGAATTTAAATAGAAATTATTATAGAACGCATCTCAAAAAGCGCATCCGAAATTAAGCATCTCGCTAGCACGCGCGGATCACTAAACTTGCGCGGCTGTACAACCAAACGATCGACGAAGCAAATCAAGAGAGCGTTTGAACCTGATGAATGTGGCCGGCCGGCCGGCCACATGCATCTTAATTAAAACACACGCACAGGAATATGATTTGCCTTAGTTGCCCAGCGCAAGGCATTTGTGCTGAATGGCCAACGGAATTACGGAATTATTCCATCCCTTTCCGTCAAAGCTCAAAACCGCATACTTATCTGTCACACAAAACGGTGCAGCTCCACACGGAACCTGCCTAGCTAGCCAGTAGGTGGATGGATAGGTAGCTAGGGTAGCCGTCGGGCCAGCTCGTCTCGCCCTATAAATCTCGCGCCTCGCCGAGCTGCGGACGGAAAGATTTGGGCAAATAGTCAAATCAGATTTCACATACTCACATTTCACAGCTCCTATCTAGCCGTAGTTCACGGGCGACGGGTGATCAGTGATGTCGCAGAACGCGGCGTTGTCGGCGAAATGCGCGGCGTGGGCGCAGGAGCGGCGGCCGTTCACGGACCCAATCGAGATCCCGGCGGCCTCGGGCGCACGGGACGAGCAAGGAGTGAAGCGCCGGGAGGAGGAGGAGGAGGAGGAGGAGGCCCATCCCCATCATGAGGGCGGCGAGGTGGTGCCGCCGCACGTGCTGCTGGCGCGGCGCAGGGCGGCTTTCTCGATGTGCTCGGGGCAGGGGCGGACGCTCAAGGGCCGGGACCTCAGGCGCGTGCGCGATTCCGTCCTGCGCATGACCGGCTTCATCGAGAGCTAGCCCGTGGCCATGCTACGTCTGGCTACCTGCTATCTCTAGCTCATTGGTTAGCTAAGCGTGGAGGTGAATACAATATATGGCCAACGTCAGCCACGACCTGATTAAGTAAATTTTGTAAATTCGCTCTGTGGATTCAGATAAGAATGGCGAGACATTTTCTTCTCTCGTTTGTAAATTGGTTCGAAATGTGAGGTGAATTCAGTCTGTTGGTGTAAACGTATTGTGTACATGCACACATTGCTTAGGCTCATGAAGCATGGTCAAAATGCAAATGCGGTTTCTTGGTACGCTCATGTAACATTCCGTTTTTCAGACTGTGAATAGTGTTTGCACTTTGTCTTTTGTTCTCAAAAGCTCAAATCCAAATTCCAATTTTAAACTTCAAATCCCGGTTTCAGCTTTCGGTTTTGAATTTATTTTCTCCTCTCTTGGGCTCAGCCCACTCCTTGCCCTTTTCCCCTCTGGCCAAGCCCGGCCCAAGCCGGCTCAGCCCCTTGCTGCGAGGGAGCACGCCCGAGCTGCGCCGTGTGCCCTCCCGTGCGCTCGGTCCGAACCCAGCGCCCTGCGCTTGCGCTGCCCCACCTGTTCGCCGCGCTCACCGTGACGCCAGCACCCATCGCTCTATCATCTGCCTCGACCCTCCAAGTCATTGCTGCCCCGTCCCGTGTCAGTGTCGCGCAGAGCGTGCCCATCCCACACGTCCGCCGCTCCCGCCAATGCCCGTCCCATTGTCGAGCCGCTCCCACCTGCTCTGGCCTTCTGGCCGTCGCCCTGACGCCAGTGCCACTCCCATGCCGTGAAGAAATGCGCCCACACTGCGCCAGCGCGTGCCCATCCCACGCGCCCACCATTTCCGCCGTTGCCCATGCCGCCTCGGGACCGTGCGCCACCCAATAGTTCTTCCTCCCTCCCCTTGGCTATAAGGAGCTCTGGCCTCACTCTTGCCTACCCCTCCACGCTTACTCCTCGCCCAGAGCACCGAAAACCCGAGCTCCGTATTTTCAGCCGCTGCGTCCCCGTCGCTGTCTAGCCGCTCCGACGAAGCTCCCGCCGCACCACCACCGTCACCTCGTGTCCCAGGAGCCAAGGAGCATCGCCCCCAATCGAATTTGGTTTTGTTCCACCGCCGCGCCGAATTCGCCCATCTCCCTCGCCTCCGTCCGCGAGCTTCCTTGCCACCATTCACCTTGCTCCGACCACCTCCGACCTCATTCTTGGCCACCACGTTGTGTTCTAGCTCATGCCCTCCCTTTTTTCCCTGCACTACCCCACCGCGGTTTATCGCGCCACTCGTAGTGCCGCCGCCGCTTACCTCCACTATGTCGCTGCTCTGGTGCGCCTCGGTGATGCCACCACCACCCTTGGGACCGGCTAGCCTCCCTGGTTCTGTTTTGGTCATTCCCAGCCGCCGCCGAGCCTCCCTTCATCGACGACGAGCTCAAGCCGTGAGGTGCCCTAGCCTCCCCTGTGCTGTCCAGACTCGGGTAGGAGCTGTAGCTCCGTCTTTAATTCCCGTATCACTGTCGGTTGGGGTTAGCAGTAATAAAACATTGTGTTAACTACTGCTAATTGCACTGATGCGTGGGCCCGAGGGATTATTGAGGAGTTTTAAATCCTTTACTCTAAAGAGTGACCGACTTGTGGGCCCCGACGCACACAGTGAACCTCGTGAGCTCGTGAGCAGTATTGGTAGACTCGGTCCATGCACTGTGGCCGTGGGCCAAGCCACTGTCTAGTGGACCCCGCATGTCAGAAAATTTCTCTCTCCCTTCTTTTTTCTGTGATTTAATTCAAAAAGCAAAACTTCAGAAGACTTGTTCTCCCTAGTTTTAACTCCGATTTAAGTGAAATTTGTTTCTAATTTTGTCAAAATTCAAGATCCTTCTAATGGCAGTGGTCTTGTTTCATTTGGAGTTCATTTATTCTTTCTTTAGTATTTATTTGCTTTGTTGGCTTGTTTATTCTTTTCTGGTACGTTTGTCCGAGTAGAGTTCGAAGAAGCGGGAGATCTCCAATTTGATTAAGCACAAGACTACCAAGACCATCTTGCATTTAAACCAGACGAGTCAATACTTTGATCATATTGAACCTACATTTTATAAAAATTATATTCTTTTAAAATAACAAATTGCATGATAAGTTCTTTATGCAAATGTATGTTAAATCTTTAAGGTAGTTAAATGCCAACTTGATGCTTTTAGTATTATTATGTCATCCCTTGACAATTGAAATACTTAATCCTTATCACTCTAGTAATTATGTGGTAATTATACTAGCTATAGGTTGTACTTAAGCGATATGCTAGTCTTACTTAAGTACCGGGGTATTTATTCACCCCAACCATCATCTTTAAATTCATAAATTGGTTTTGGTCATCTATTGGGCCAAATGACTAAAATGGTGGAGATAATTTAATTTATACTTCTCAAAACCGTAATAAATGTTGTTACCATATTTGGGCAAATGGTATGATGGATAGTGTGTTGATGGGTACTAATGCAGCCCAAGGAATGTTGGTATGTGGTTGGTATGTGGAATGAACCACCTAGATAACCATAAGGATTTAATCTTGTCATGACCTCCCATTGTAAAACAAGTACAACCACAACTCTGTAAAGTACAACCTGACTAAATAATTTGTATTCATCCGTATGGGTTGCACCATGTAGATGACCCACAATATCGTAAGCCTTCGTGGCTACAGGTTGGGGTGTACGACTTACGGGTCTGTGTGAGCGTAAGCCGTATGGCGCAAGAGGGAGTCTGGGTAAGGGTTGACGAGAGATGCGGGAGCATAACCCCTCTCAGGTGAAACCTTAGCGGATGTAAAAAATACCGAGTGATGTATTGTAAAGGCATTGTGATAATCTCTCCTTGGTTCACATGTCTAAGAAAATATGTGTACATATCAAGATGATTATCTCTTGTGGGTAAAGTGTACAGTCTTACAGAGTATAAACTGTTCGAACAGTATACCCACGGTCACGGGCGGATATGAGAACTTACTAGAGTTAGTTTTATTTATAAAACTTTGTGGGTGGGATGAATAATGTGTTGGGCTCACCTAACCCGTAATTTGGATTTTTCCTAGGTCGTCATACCCAGTTATGTTAATAAGTGGAGGTGACTCCATTTAAAATTAAACATAGGTGGAAGTAACCTTCACCGCTATAAATATTATAAAATATCTCTTTAATAAAATGAGATTTGATTAAATTGTTAAGTCATAAGGATTTTTAAATATTGTAATTGAAAATGTTATTTTTTTTCCAAATAAAAGAACCTAGACCATCCTTGTTAAAGCCTTGCATGTATATTATTGCATTCTGTGTGTTGGCTTGCGAGCATGGTTGTTTGTGCTCATCCTCGCTCTTTCCCCCAAACCTCAGAAGCAGAAAATCATGAACATTACGTTTACTACGAGGATCTAGATGTTGACGGACAAGGCAATGATAAAGAGTGGTTAGTTCTATTAGTCTAGGTCTCGCCTCAGTCTAGCCGGCTACGTCGGTACTTGCGTACATCAAATATTATCCTAATCTTTGGGTAATATCGGACGTATCACGGGATACCCCAGTCGCTTGCCTATGGAGAAATGTGCTCTCACCGTTGTTGCTTCTGCTTTTATGTAATATAATCATTTGGCCTGTTCGGTCCTTATTGTAAAACTTGACCCGATGTGGTCTATATGACTCTGATGTTTATAATGTAATGTTAATTGGTTCGGTTTACGTTATGTATAAAATGATTTAGTGATATATTCTATAAACGCTATTCTACTGATTCAGTGAATATCACAACATTTTTACAAAGAATTTGGATTTTTGAAATCCGGATCCTGACAGCTCCACACGTGTACACGCTGCTGCTGATTTAGTAATTGTGACTTGTGAGTAGTGACCTGCGTGCGGCAGTGCTTCTTGACTCGTTCAAACAACAGTGTCAATAGACCAAAACAAGAGCAGGAACTTCTGGCAATTCCCAACTAAAATTAAATTAAGACAGGCAAAATGACTGGATTGCCAGTCAGCTTAGATAGTCCTAGATATACATCCACTATATACTAGTACTTAATACGTACTTATCCTCTCGTAAATACAACCCAAGCAAGAAGATGCTACGCACAGAACTGCAACTACAGGAGGAAGAGTTCCAGGAAGCAGATATCCTATGGCCAGATGCAACACAAGACCTGGAGTTACATCAGATTTGCTACTCTGAGTACCCTCACGTCGACAGCGACGACGACGATGAGTTCACCGGCGAGCACAGACAGATGAAGCCGCACAACCGGCAGAAAGCTTCTTCCCCCATTGACATCCCCCGCAAGACCAGTGCTACTGGTGCGAAAGGTACAAAAGCACCGTCCGGATTCAGCAAGTACGGCGCCAGCCGTGCCGGCGCCGGTGGCAGCAGCGTCATCATCGGCAGCCAAGTCTTCGTGCCGCCGCATGTTATCGTTGATCGGAGGGCCAAGAGGGATACGGCGACTTTGATGCTCGTCGTGCCGAAGGGGAAGGTGAGGGCGATGATGATGCGCGTGTAGCACCGAAAATTTTGTGGGAAATGTTCGTTTCGCTTGGACTAATTTTGAGTTCAGTTCATGTAATTTTGAGTTAAGTCTTGCGGGGATGCATGTATCTATGGTCACATTTTTATTTCAAAGACCATTGCGGAGGATCGAAGAACAGACGCTGCAGGTCAATTTGATAGTAAACCGCAGTTCAGATCAACTGTGACGCACGTACTGTGCTTTTGTAGAACAACAGAAATATACTCTTTCTGGTTTGCTGTGCACATCCTTTTTTGCCACGTATCTCTGAAGCAATCTGAGAGCATGCGCGCATGATATGTAAGTAATGTAACCACCCATGGCTTCACTAGTAGAGACTTATTGTTTAGGATTTTACACAATTTAGTGTTTCTTTCTGCGAGGTTGTACAGTTTTTTTTTTGGAAAATAAAATATATAAACACTCTAGTAAGTCATGTACTTTTAAATTTTGCCCCCCCCTAAGTTATGTTGGCATGCAAATAAACCCCTAGGTTGTATGTCAATATTGTTTTCTCGTGGTTTTTATTATTTTTGGCACTTGTTTCAGTGATGTCACTAATTGTTTAATTCATGCTAATAGTTATTTCCATTATTTAGGTGATTTTAGTAGTTGTAATACACAATTTCATTGCTAATGTTTCAATGTTGAAATCGTGTGTTACAAATAGCGAAATAACCCAAAACATTGAAATTAGTATTGAAATCGTGTAAATAAGTACTAAAATCATTGAAGCTAGTGTCAAAGATAATTAAAATCACGAGAAAATAGTGCGAACATACGACTTAGAGGGGTATTTACAAACCAACTTAATTTATGGGGGGTAAAGTAAACAAAAATGAGTTATAGAGGGGAAATTGAAAAGGTAGATGACTTATATGGGGATGTTTATGAATTTCCCCCCTTTTTTGAGAGAGAGAGAACATCAAAGCATATTACTTGTAACATAGTTACATTTTTTTCGTACTTTTTATTGAAGTGTAACTGCATGTTCGTGAATTGGTTATTTGATTTATTTTATTTTCACACACGTGTGGACGTAGAGAGAATATAAAACTAATAATGTTCATATTTATTCAAGTCATTTACACTACTTCATTTGAAGTCAGACGGTTCCTAATACCTTTCTAAGTCCTTTCAGATTAATTTCAGTGAGAAATTTATATCAAATTATAAACCGCATCCACGCAAGTTTAACTATGAGACATGGACATGAAAAATTACTGAAAACAAAGTTATGTAGTAATCTTAATTATGAAAATCAAGAAAATGTCACATATCTTTCTTCCCACTTCCTTCCCTAGGAAAACTTTGGACGTGCCCAGATTAGAGCAGTATTCTTGGACGCAAAACGAAAGAATTGTCCCAGAATAAGTAGAGTAGAAACTTATCCCTCAAGGAAGAATATATCTGAATAGTTGATAATTTTAAAAATAAACCTCTTGAGATAAGATCTACAGCTATTAGATCTAGGACATGTATATACCTCAGCACAAGTAATGGAAGAAAACTATTTTCTTCCCTAACATACAATTGGACCGTCGTATAAAACCTTATCTTCTTCTCCCCAGATGACGTGTAGAAATTTCTCTCGTACCTCCATCGTTGGGCAAGCCTCACGTACGGACGGGTAGGAAATTCTCTGGGAGACCTCAAGGTTAAGGCTCAGGACCCTCTTCTGGATCACAACACATGTTCCATCACTAATCCAGAGAAAGTCTATTATTTTTCCTCTCCTCTTCTACGCAACCTCCCCCCTCCCCTCCTTGTTCTTCACGAGTTATCTTACCTCGGCCACCTCTGTTGCATGCTCCGTTCTTGGCACCGCCTCCGTCGCCACAACCCGACTATCCTTCGCGTTTCACAAATTGAGGATGTGATATCTAGCTTTCGCGGTATGTGATGTTCTTAATTGTTGTAATAATATTTTTATAATTTTATACAAATAAAGAATGAAACCTACGTTACTATTATAAATATATAAAAAAGTAACAATTCAGCCAAAATCCGCCCGTCGGAAGTCCTGAAAAGTGCTTTCAGCCAGTTTGGAAGGGGGCGTGCGGCGCAGTGGGCCCGGCCACCGCCATCTGGCCATTCTCCAAGTTCCTTCTTCCTCGTCGTCGGACTGCTTGGTAATAAATCATCATTGACTTGCCGGAGCAATCCAGCATTTCTTTTCAGCCGTAAACACCACCGACCGTGACGAGCGACCTTACGTGTGGAAATCATGACAAGTGTAGTGGCCGAAGCATATTCCTACATAGTCGCCTTTCAAAAAATAATAATATCATTTTGGTTTTCGTTTCCTGATTCAAACGCGCGTCCAGTGCCCGTCCCGTACGTACGCACGTGGATCCTTCTCAGCATGAGCTAGCTATAGCTGTACATTCCGTCCGGGCGCCCAATATGTCATATCCGGAGGCTGCACGGAAATGACGAAACCAAGATACCAAGGAACCGGTTTGAATGTATTTTTTTTAAAAAAGGGAACCGGTTTGATCGATTCAGTCTGGGATTAATCTGGAATCCTGGATCAAGTCCTGAATAATCTGGCTCCACTTTAAAAATGGCATCTCAATCTCATAGATCGATTCAGTCTCGTCAGAACTTGCTGAGGTGCTTGACGATGACAAGGCGAATTCCAGCGCCTTATGTTTTAGAGAAAATTTCCCACTTGAAATTTACATCGATCTCTTATATACTATTGCAAAAGGTTCAATTATTGTTGAGCCCCTTCGTGCCACTTTTGTCAACTTTGTTAGCCCGAGTCGTTCTTAACCCCCAATAGGTTGTGAGATTTTTTCTCTATATGCCCAAATTGTCCTTGGTCCCACGTGTCGGGGAGCTCCTCTCTTCTTAATTTCTACCCCTTTCTCTCTCTTTGCATCCACCAACGAGCGAGCGAGCCGAGGGAGATGCTTAGATGCGGCGGGAGGCACGACTAGTGCTGGAGGTGAAGACGGGGCCAGCTTGGGATGGAAGAGGATCATCTAGTAGCAACGTTGCCGGGCTGGACAGTGGAATCGGTGCCGCGCGGGCGGTGGGGACGGAGGCGCGACCAGCATGGGAGGCGGCACCAGCGGCGAGGCAGATGGAGGTGGTGTCGGACGTCGGTCGCCGCCACAAACTGCCCTTCTTATGTAACATCTCAAAAACTATATTTTGGGAAAATATAATGAAAATAATCAGGCAATAATTTTTAGTATGTTTATATGTGGGAAAAAAATATTTTGAGCATGTTTTTGAACTTTTGCATAAATCAAATAGTGAAATTACATGCAAGCAACAGATTAAAAGATTTTTTTGAGAAAAATAAAGAACACATAAAATTCTGGAAAATTTATAGAAGAAACAATACTGTGCCTGGAGCCTCGGTAAAAAAATTCATAATTTTTGGAACTCTTTAGATATGTTTAAAAATTTCTAAAATCTCTTAGGTGGAATCTTAATCTCATATTGTTTCCATCTTTCGCTTTCCTCCATGGGCCGAAAGTTAGCTGCGGCCCAAACCTCTTTGTCCTATCCGGAGGCCAATTTGGTTTGAACCAGCCTGCCTCACCTGCCACTCCCTCTCCCTGTCGCTAACGCGGAGGGCCCGCCCGTCAGGCTTCTTCCTCCACGCGTGCCTATGCCAGCAGCGCCTCGCCCTGGTTTCTCCTCTCCATGCGCGTGCCCATGCTCTGCTCTCTGCTCCTGGTCGCTCCTGTCATCTCCGTGCCATCGCATCGCCCTACCATGGCCCTCGTCATGCACGCCCATAGGAAGAGACGTCATCGCTCCCGGTTTTAACCCCGCGCCTACAGTCCTCACCCACAGTCTCACTTCAACTGCCACGACCGAGCCCAACTCGCGCCCATGCCCTGCCGCGGCGTTATGTCCAGAATCGCTTCGACGCCCTCTAAGTCCTTAGCTCACTCCCCTTTCCTCATATGCATCGAGTCTCTCAGAATGGACGCGCCACCGTTGTCTTCCTCGAATCTAGTCGATGCCCCGCTCGCTGTTCCCACCGCTCGGTGAGCTCCTTCAGTTTTGGTTCACGTCAAAGCATGTTCCAAGGCATTATCTTCACTTCCCCTAACTTGGTTCCGCACCTCTTGCAGTGGTACAACGGATTCAATCTCGAGCTGTCGCCCAAGTTGCCAAGTCCGATCGTCGTGCACACACCTCCATTTCTCCTTCCAGTGAATATTTTCCTATGTGAATGCGTCACGACGTGTTCCGGCACTCAATGATCCTTTTCCCTCTAACAATTCTGTTTTTCCACCATAGAAGAGCGGTGCCACCATCATCTTCCCCAAATCCGGCCGAAAAAGCCGCTGCCAACGGTGTTCCTTCTTGGGTGAGCTTCGCGCCAATTCCTTCCGCCCAAAGCATCTACACCCATCCCCCTTCCTTCCCCAAACATAGATTTGAGTTGCTATTTGCCTTAGGTCGGCGCCACTATGGAACCTGCTTCGCCGTCCCCGGCTCACACCGCCGGCCTACCTCGGACACTTCCCGCCTTCACCGACCGATCGGTGAGATCCCCTTGCCCATCTCATGCTTATGCTCCCTCTAGATACACCTCTATCCCACTCGTACACCACAGTGCCTTCTCCTTTCCCAACGCCAGTCGTCGAGCTCCTCCAGCCGCCCACTCTAGTGCTCATCCGGTCCCCACTTGCATGTGGACCCCACTTGCAAAATTTGTATTGAAAGCATGTTTTAATTCTGAGAGACTAACATGCGGGTCCCATTGTTTTGTTAATTAAAACAAGAATTAAAATATGAGTCAATGACAAGTAGGCCCCACATGTAAGTTAATAAAATTTGAAAAAAATGAGGAAATTCGCTTTTAGTTAAAAGAAAAATACACTTTCTCTTTTAGATAATGTAAACCTCAGAAAATACGCTTTCGACATCACACTTTTCTTACTTCCATAACTTTCAAACCGAAGCAAATTAAAACGTTAATAAATTTTGCATACGAACTTCATATTGAATGAATTTTTTTTTTCTAAATTTATCTAAAATCATGCGTTGTATGAATATGCAAAAAAAATTGGATTTTGTTGCTATTGAAAATATTTTTTTATAATTAATTTGCTATCAGCTCTTTTGAATAGACGTTGATACTTCGAACAAAATTTTCGATGATCCTTCATCGTCATACTCTGAGATACAAGAGCAAGACAAACACTTCCTTTGACCATGTTGATCCTACTATGTCAATTATAGCACTTATTTTTATAAAATATATTATGCATGCGTGTATGTTTGCTTAAAATTGCTATATTTAGGGATAGCGGTAGTTATATTCCTATTCAATGCATGATCTTCCTTGAAATATTGGTATCCTTACTGTTGTATCCATTAGGTTATGGTTTAGACAATGAACGATGTCAAATTGGGTATTTCGGCTATGAATGTTGAATAGATGCATAGCCGGGCTCTAGTCTCGTTAAAATTGAATAAATATTGAAATGGAGAGTATGAATTTGGGAGATTTTGAAATATGGTCCAGAGGGGTTACCTATGTTATTTTGTATAAAAATAAAAATAAAAAACTTAGTTTGTGATGTGGGCGAGATATATTATAAACTGAAGAGTGTGAGAGGTGTATCTCACAAGTAGATAGGGAGAGATCCTCGCGTGGGTTAATTAAGAACCGAACGTCGGTATATCCAACCTAAGCATAAGCGTACAACCACACGGCTGAACTGTGACAGTCTTAGCTAATTAAGTTATCTAGGTCTAGCTTTGTATGTTGGAAGGCCACAATAGTACGAGCATGATCGGGTAGGCTTGCTCGAAGGAGTTCCCTTCACCGAGGTGTTGGGAACAAAGCTTGCCGATACGATGGTGAATGCTTCACTTTGATGGGAGGTACCCGGGATCAAAGTGCGGGTTGTCATTCACCGAGCTAGTGCAAGGTTAGGTCTAGGTGATGTAAATGCTTCGTTACAAACTCTAGGCTGCTTACTAAAAGATTGTTAGCGGTAAAATTGTACACCTCTGCAGAGTGTAAATCTATTTAAATAGTCGTGCTCATAGTGATGAGTGTCAAAGCGGTTTTTGTTGGCAAATATGGGGATGATTTTTGTTATTGATAACTTGAGTGCCATGACTACGACTGAGAATGAAGTGTTGATCACAACCGAGGAGGGGTATGAGTTTACTTTGGTTATGTTGCTTACTTGATTATTTCATTATCAGTTAATAGCTCTTTAAAATTTCTGTTGCAAAGTACTACTTATCGTTATTGTAAATAAAACTTTCTTAATGCTGAAAATAATTTGTAGAGTAGAGCCCCATCCTTTGTTAGCTTTGCATTTATAATTATGTTGTGATACACTACAAGTCTTGCTGAGTACAAAATGTACTCAATCTTGCTTAAATTGTTGATCAGAGTTTAAGAATGAGCCTATGCCAAACGACATGTTCTTTGCACCCGGTACCGGAGGGTTCGGTGATGGGTCTTGCTAGAACTTGTTCTTGTCGGTTGCCTGAGGGTTGGATGTGCATGCCGCTGGAATTTTGGGTTTAATACTTTTGCTTCCGTTGTTTAACTTGCTACTTTTGATACTCGTCGTTTTATTTGGCCGATCGGCCGTGTATTATACACTTGTGATGTAATCGCTTAAGTTAAGTACCCTATTTGTTTCATGTTGAATGTATATTGTGTATGTATATGTATACCAATATTATGAAAGTGTGTACTAGCCACTGATCATGAGACTAGTACGATACACACACGAGGGCTTCGGGTATTCAACGCCTAGGGTATGGCATCTCCTTCATCAATGACGAGGCCCGTAGCGGCACTCCTACATGTAGGTTGTGGCGCTAGCAAGCATGGAGATAGGGGGGCGGATCTGGTTATTGGAGTTGGATGGGGGGTTGACCACTGGCAAGGGGCGTCGGATCCGACGGTGAGGTGGCGGATCTAGTCATTCACTGTCGGTCTCCCGTGGCGAAGAAGCCCAACAAAGCAAGGAGGAAGCTGATGGCGTGGAGGGTGGTCTCGGGCGACGCGTTAGCTTAAGGGGCCATGGCGGATGTGTGTGCCAGTGGATGTGGCAGCGGCGACAGAGATGACAAATGTGAGGACTAAGGGGGTGCAGCGGCGCCAACAGGTGGGGAGGAGGCTGTCGATGAACTCGGAGCTGGGCGTCTCCTGCGCGATGTGGGATGGGGACATGCTGTCAGTGTGGCGGTCACGGTATTGGTGTATGGTGTTCTTTGACATGCCGACATGACCCGAAATTTTCCAGGTGGAGCAGTGACCCTTCAGTGAAGACCAACGAAACCCACCTCGGGGTGCATGCCCAACTTGTCATCTTGAATTAACATGAGTGCTAAGGTAAATTAACATAGTGTTGGTGTGCGCTGCAGGTTATCAGTGGAATCGTCGACTCGAAGCCGCGCGCAAACCCATTTTACAAGTCGGTGTGCTAGCCCGAGCGGGCGGTTGATGACCACCCGGATCGGCGAGGGGCTATTGTTGGGGGAGGATCCCCACGCTACCTCAAGCCGACAGTAACCTCGTGAAGGTATGACACCTTGGATGGGGTCTGGGGACCAACCCCGGATGAGGTTTGAGGGGACCAACCTCAGCAAGGCACGACACATCAGCGAACCGGGTCCGAGGTAGCCACGCGGTGAGTTCCCATTGACATCCGCATACGTGGCATGGCCTACTTGACACGATGGACAGAACTACCCTTGGAACAAGCTAAGCCCCGAGGGTAGCGATGTAACTTCACTTATCTCCCCCTCCTCCTATATAAATTGGACTCCTTGTAAATGAGGAGGGGGAGGCCACTTGTAACTCTTTTTCACACATATGTAATACAATGGTATGGACTCTCTTGTGTGATTCTCGTTGAGGTCTCCTTCGCACCTCCGACGGTCCGACTGGGGGTGCCACAAGTTTACTATTCGATCTCTTATCGACGACATTGGGAATCAAACTCTTTTTAGTGGCATATCCAGGACCGGGATAATTCTCGATGGCATACATGGAATTTTCTCTATTTTCTAAAATCATGTTCTTTCTGTCTATACACTGTATGTGGCACATCCTTAACCTCTCAGTAGGGATGGAAACAGATCGAATACGAATCGAATAGTCTCGAATACGAATACAAATCTATATTTTTAAAATGAATACAAATACAAATTTGAA
The DNA here is from genome assembly GCA_036346395.1 of Hsuehochloa calcarea. NCBI lineage: Eukaryota > Viridiplantae > Streptophyta > Magnoliopsida > Poales > Poaceae > Hsuehochloa > Hsuehochloa calcarea. Next base: position 60,116,779 of record CM070594.1, on the reverse strand, counting down.
CATTCTCGAATACGAATACAAAAATGAATCGAATGTCATAACGAATACAAATTCGAATCGAATATGTACTCAATTCGGTCGAATGCGAATATCCTACAACTTTTATGACAAATCTCGACGAATCTCCTCCACGAAACACCAACCGCGTCTTGTGACCTCTCGGCCCATGGACATTCCCAGGGCCACGTGCTTGCCAGGGGAGGGGTGGCAGCATTCTCGCTGCGGTTGGGGCTGGCCGGGCGCGCCGCGACCTCGGCCACCTACGCAACTCCGTGCTGCAGATGACTGGCTTCATTGAAGGGTGACAAGGTTGACCCATCGTTTGTGGCTTTGTGCATAAGCGAAGGGTAGACTAGTCACACTTGCCCTCTCGGCGGCATTGGTTATTCAATTTTGTCCGTACCCTTCTTTCTGTTGATGTGGTTCCTGATAGAATTGCATATCCTTAAGTTTAAAGGAAACTTCTTCCTATGTGCTTCTTAAAATCCATACTAATAGACCTACACACACTACACCAACTATAAGTTGGTTAGCCTTTAATTTCTACTTACTTAGTGCACTATTAATTATTTTCTTTCGGGTGACTAAGCCGGTCATGTTGAAGCTAATACCGTCTTGCTTCCAGGTAGCCAAGCCATTCAAGCTAAAGCTAGGACTTTTGTGATTTTGGATGGTCGAGCCGCCCATGTTGAATCACAACTTAATAATACACCAAGTACTTAGAAATAACACGGTCTAACCGGGAGACTTACAATTACAAAATGCTACTTTATTAATTGAAACTAACACTATTACACAAAAGTGAACACACACAAACAAAAACACACACCTTTAGGTGGTTAACCTAGCACTCACCCCCTACACTCTTATTGCTTTCTACCATGCTATCATACTACATCATGGCAAAAGGTCATGACCTCTATTTATAGAGCTTGAGGGCCATTGGATTCTTGTCAAGTGTCAAGTTCATAACCCTTCAACTAAAATATCTAGAATCCTCACACTTCTTACAAAATATATAGATACTAGAAGTTTGCCTAATTTATTTAATTAGCTATTCTAAAATACTCCCTAGAAATATCCTTGTTCTTGCAAAGTTTAGAGTCTTCTAGATGTTTGCATTGCCACATTTTAACACTCACCCTCAATGCAAACTTCTTTCCAAAGTTGTCTTGTAGACCATTCCGAGAGCCTCTCGAAATTTATTGAACTTTTCCTTGTTGAGACTCTTCGTGAGAATATCTACAACTTGTTCATCAGTTTTTGTTGGCACCATCTCGATAAAACACTTTTTATCTGATGTAGTGGTAGTGGACTTCTATGTGCTTTATCCTCGCATGAAAGAATGGATTCTCTACTAGGCATATAGATGATAGATTATCACATAGAAGCCTTACTTGATAGTATGTCGGTCGGTGGAGATCCTCCATCAACAACTTAAGCTAGGTGCTTTCTTGTGTCGCAGTTGCTGTCGACCGATACTCTGCTTTAGTACTTGATAATGCCACTGTGGGGTTGTATTTTACTACACCATGATATGGCTCTTGAACCAAGGCTGAAGACGTATTTGGTGGTTGATCAACGTGTGTCACAGTCTCCAACATAGTCAGTATCCGGTTACCTAGCATCATTTGTTTTCTTGTACAAAATACCATAATTGATAGTGCCTTTAATGTACCTAAGAATGTGCCTATCTTCATTGAGGTGAGGCTTCTTTGGCTTGCTCATGTGCCGACTGGCGACTCTAACAACATAGGAAATATCTGGTCGGCTAAGTGTGAGATAGATAAGACTCTCGACCAGCTATCGGTACATAGTCACATCCTCCAGGTCCTTTCCTTCTTCTTCTCATAGCTTCACATTAGGATCTATAGGAGTAGAGATAGGCTTGCAGTCAAGCATCCTATACCTTAGAAGAAGGCACATATTTTTGCTGGCTTAGAAATAGCTCTTACTTTGTGTTTTCCACCTCAAGTCCAAGGAAGTGCTTCAACTCTCCAAGCTCCTTCATTTGAAATCTAACTAAGAGATTTTCCTTTATCCTTTGTATCTCCTCGAAGTAATCTCCTGTGATGATTAAGTCATCGACGTAGACTAGAGCTATTGCTACTCTACCTTCCTTGGCCTTCACAAATAAACTAGAATATGATGGATAGTGCCATCTCGTCTTAACTTTGAATAGCTGTTCTGAACATTGAACCCAATCTTTCTAGTATAGCAGTTATAAAAATCATATGCATCCTTCTCTGACTTGAAAGTAATTCCAACTTCAGGAACATGTATATATTCACCATTTTTGCCATCCACCAATAGTACAAAGACACATAAATTGGATTACATTGACTACACTATGGAAATTTTGCTAGATAAAGATGGTACAAACACCAGTTTTATATATTTAATTACCTCGGTAGGTGTGCTGATGTAGCTGAAGGCACCAATATAGGCATCGTTGAATCTTGTGCTACCGCTGCTTTTTCCGAACTTGGCATACCAGTTGATTGTGTTGATACCGGCAAGGTCGAAATTGGTGACAACATCAAGGACGGATTTTTGGATGTTATGGAGTCAAAGTTTGAAATTGGTGCAGGTGCAGTGGACACAGCCAATGTGGAAACTGTCGAGCTCGCTGATGAATGCATCGTCGTCAAGATCGTCGAAGCCACGAATAAGAACTTGTTCTCATCACCAGCGGCGAGTGCGAAGGTCGAAGTCGAAGGTGATCGGGACGGCAGTAGGGTCACTGAAGACGAAGGGATGAGGGGAGGTGTGTCGCTGCCGTCGAAGGAGTTCGCCATCGACAACGGCCACCGCCGGGTGCGAGCAGCGCACGAGCTAGGGCTGCGGGGCGAGACAGCGGCCACGGGGAGGCGGGTCGAGATCGTCGGTGGGGGCGAAGGTCGATGTCCGAGTGGACCAGGGTGACATTAGCGCAAGCGAAGAGATTGGGCAGCCGCGTTCGCGGGGCGGAGTTTTTCAGGGGAATTGGAAGAGGAGGCAGTTTGGGAGAGGGCCAGGGGGTGCTTTGAGATTGATCCGTATTTACACATGGCGAAATTGGGAAAGGGGCCTTGGGAGGAGGTTCAAGACCCGTCCTAGAGATTTTTTTTTCCATGAAACTGCATGGTGTGGCGATGTACCCATACAAATTCTTGTGGGGGTGAAATTGCCACTGAGGATACATTTTTTTATCACTGGCTGATTCTTAGAAACAGCATATTGACAAAGGATAACTTATCTAAACATGGGTGGAAAGGGAAGAGTGGGTGTGAGTTCTGTGGGAATGCAGAAACTGTAGACCACCTTTTTATTCTCTTGCCCAATAGCTAAATATGTCTGGACTCTGGTTAAATGTGCGTTGAACTTACAGCAGACACCGATGGGAGCTCAGCAACTCATGGGGAGTTGGCTGGATAGCTTTCCCAGGAAAGTTCAAAAGAGAATAGCTGTTGGCATAGCAGCTATTTGTTGGGCTATTTGGAAGACACGCAACAAATCGTGTTTCCAAAACAGATTGTCGTCTGATCCTACGACGGTGACACACACGCATGGTCTGTTTTTGGATTAATCGGTGGTCTGTGCTGCAGGGCGAAGGAAAGCGTGAAGTACTGACGGAAGGAGCGAAGGTCTTGCAGCGTGGCCGGCGACGCGCAGAATAATGTAGCTGTGTGGAACTGGGGTGCTTTGATCCCAAAAGTCTGTAATTTTGTACTGAAGTTATCCATGGTGTCTAATTGATAGTTAAGTTGTAATAGTGGTAGCTGTTATTGGCCTGATGCCGCCGGTGAGTAGGCTAGCATCTGGAATAGTCAAGTCTGCCCTGCGAACCAAGTAAATGTCGGTAGCTTGTGTAAGTACTCCGGTTTCAATAGATGAAGCTGAGGGCCTCCTCTGTTTTCCAAAAATAAGCTCCTTCAGAAAAATGTGCACACATCGACTGAAAAATATCAAACACTACTAGTAGTTCATGGGAGCTGTTAACCAAGCAAGTTCCAAACCCGCCCTATATTATTAGCACCAGTTGACGCAGAATAAACATCAATAGATCAGACACTAACAAAGAAAAGCTCAGATGGGCCAATTCGTCTAAACGACAGATGTCACATTTGCTATTCATTTCCCTCAAAAAGTAAAAGAAAGTTCACTATTCATTGGCCCTGAACTGCGGTACCCTTCCAATCTTCCATGGTCACTGTACTGATACAAACTGAAACATTCCATGCATCTAAAGTTGATACGTACTCTTGGTTCTTGATGGCATTCAGCTATTGTCACGGAGGAATGACATTTTCTTCTGTCAAGGAGCTGGATAGACAAACTAGAAGGAAGAGCCGATGTGAAATTCCAAGCCCTGAAAAAATCTTACAAAAAGACCACACCTGGGAATCAGAGTGTCCTCAGAGCTTTGATCCAATCAACCTCTAATTTAAAATCGCCTGGCCCAGTCTTAGCACCAGGAACGCCACCTTCTGCGTTTACAGAGAGAGACATTCCCACGATGCGAGCAGGGTTCATTTCCAACTTTGCTTCGATCACATTTCCTCTCCATGTAGGTAAATATTGATCAAGAGGGATCTGAAGGAAAGGACAAGTGGTGTTTTATCATGAAAAATCACATATTTCCACTTTTGAATAGAAATTACCTTCATGATTTGCCACCTGTCCTGGGGTATATACACAAAAGCTTGCCACGAGTTATCTTCCTGTTGTCCAGGTGAATTCACCCAGTTGTCTGTGTATATCTGTATTTAAAATTCAGATTATGTAGCCTGATATTGACTAGACATCAAATATTCAACGGTGCCTCATAGTGGATGCTCACGGTAGATATGTAGCATCTTCCATCCCCTCTGATCTTCATTGCTATTGTGTCATATGCATCAAGATCGATGAAACCATCAAACTGAAACAGGGAATAGCAAGGTCTTTTGTGAGCAGAACAGCTTCAAGTATCAAGCATGCATCCACTTAAGAAAATTAGATATCTTAGTCATTTCGTAGACTTCAAAGGATGTCTTAACTGAGCTTCATTTACTGAAGCCTAGGATACTGTATATGAATTCACCAAACTCTAAAGAACAATGCAAGGTGAGCTAAAGGTAATCCTCCTGAGGGTATGCTTAGCATTGTGGTGGCTTTTTAAAAGCACTTTTATTTCGCTGATTTTTGTTAAATAACTGGCAACCTCTTTTTAAGAGCTTTAACAGTAATCGTTTACGAAATTTGGTAAAGGCTCTCTTTAACTAATCCCTCAGTGCAGTGAAGCATAGCACAGCAAAGCCAAACTGTCCTGAGCCTTGATAGAATGAAACTAAGTAACTAACCAGGTTAAAATCCCAGCATCCCTCGAAAACAGAGCTCTATACCTTCTTTGATCTCATTCCACAGAAACCACTACGCCTGATCTTCCATGATGATCCCTCGGACATATCCAAAGAAAGATTGCCAGAGAAGGCACCTTCCAGGATGCGCATGTTGGAAAAATAGTAGCAAAAACTGTCAGAGCTTAAAATTAATCTAAGTGAATCAGGAATGCAAGTCTAAGGAAATCATGAGCAAATAAACTGTATGTTTTCTATTCAATTATGGAAGCAAAGACAGCAGCTGATATTCCCTAGCATCATAGTTCATGAGGTTTATTTATACTAGTAAGCTCTATATGACAAAAATTACAAATAAAACATTTTTTTCTCTTTTCTACTGAAAATTAACCACAATAAGAACTTTAGTTCAAAAGATTGGACCAAGCTGGAAAAATTACGAATGTCGAGGACATAGTACCAATTGATGAAGTATTTCCACCAGCAGCGCCATCAGTTATCTCCAATGACGCAGATGATAAACCTGGATAACAACTCTGTTCAATAATTTATTTCATAGATGCAAATACAAAGCTTTATATTAGTCGCAAAAGGGGTCAAAAAAATAGAAATAGCTTAGAGGTTTAATAGACAAGCAAACACAAGTGACAGGCAGACTCCCATTTGGCTCACTATGTGTATAATGTGTCCAGAGGCAGCGATAATGTGGAGCAATAATATCTTCCATACCTTGCTAATAACAGTCAGCAAGCTATAATACAGTGGTATCAGATATCATTTTTTGGAGAACATTCATGGCGATGCAAAAGTAGGCAACAAAGGGATAACTCCTCATGAATGGATAAACTGTAATATTTCAACTGTAGTATGTATCCTTTGAAAGGAATATACATTAGGAAGACTATTGGCTAGAACAATATTAGGAACCTCTTTCCTTGATTTCATCCATTTTCATTCGGAACATAGAAGCAACATGGAAGCTTAAATCAATAACATGATCATCAAGAATATAAAGCTATCAGAAACTCTAACAGCGCATATTTTTCATATATTCTGAGAACAAAAACAAAGGATTTTTTTTTTATGCCAGGCAAAAGTCTTAAGAATATGAATCTGATATATTCTATCATTTCAGTTATTCAGAGCGACTGCAACAAGTTATATTTATACAAACAAAATTTCGATGTGAGGCATTACCTCCATACTCCGAATCTGAGTACAAGTGCCATCTTTTCAGGTCATCTTTTGAATTGAAATTGAAGATGTATCTTTCAGTAGGTGGAATCAGATCTTCTGAATTCCAGACAACAGCTGCCAATTTGGTACGTATGTAAAGGATAGGCCAAAAAAATGAGTTTATTGTGCTGTACTGCAGTTAGACAAGTTCATAGCATGTGATAGGGGTTACGGATGCCCCAAAAGTGTTATCCAGATTACTTAAAGCAGGAAAGTTTAAAAGTTCATTGGATACAGGTTGCCCATCAGAGGAGGAAAAGTATGCACTATTTTCCCTTCATAATTCATATAGCAATGCCATACATATACCAAAATGCATGGGTAATACCAATTTTAAAAGGAAGTTAAGATGTCATAAAGGTTACTATCCAGCAGTGCACATTTGGAATGAAATTGAAATGCTGGAAATTCAGTCTATCTGTATCGAAGCCTCAACAGAACCAATATTGAGCTGATATGCATGTTAATTCTCGTTTCATGTGTAAATTTCTTATCACATAATGGCTTAGTTTCATCAGTAGGAAATTTCTTATCCTGCACCCTTACAACGCACTAATCTTTGTGTGCTTCCGCAAGAAAGTAAAGTCTTTAACACTCGCAGGAGACAGGAGAGCAGACATGGCCTCGAGATCGACCTTTTGCTGTTAACGTTTCGCACGACCACAAACATTTCCTCAAGGATTTCGTTGAGGAAATGAACCAAACATATAGCAACAATACCGGGGTTTGTGGCAGGGAGCTACCTCGCTTGGTGGCGTTAATGGAAGCTTGCCACAGCGCCCGCAGCCTCGACATGGCGAAAGCGGAGGATCTCGCCAGCAGCGGCGGTCGGCGGGGTGGGATCGAGCCGGCGGAGGACTTGCTAGGGCTACACGAACGAAGGGAATCTGAGAAGTTCGGCCTGGCCGGCGATGGGTTGGATGGCCTAATAGTTTTTAAATGGTCAGCCCATTGTGTAGTTGGCCCATGCAAGAGATGAAAGGACCCAAAGAAAGAAATCGTGAGTTGAAAAAACAAAATTCAAGCAAGCAAGCGAATTGAGAAAGCAGATTAATCGAGCCAGGCGGAACACGAGAGGGAGGGAGATCGATGCTACCTCAAGGGCGGGGAAGTGGAGGGGATTTTGCGGCGCACCGTAGCACAGAGTTGTCCATGCAGCGCGCACCCATGGCGTCCGCAACTCCACAGGCCCACAGAGTTGACCTCCCTGGAGGCTGGAGTCATGGGTGCCACGGTGGCATCTCGGATCTCCCCCGTTGCTGCTGGACGTCCGACGTCCTTCGTCGGCCGCTGCTCTCTCACAGTCCCGGAGAGGAGAGGGAAGATGAGATGGCTGGGCCTCGCTTGGGCAGGCCTGTGGGCCAACAGGACAACCCACCCCCTTTGCACCAGTAGGTGAGACGGGTCAATCTAAGGCCCAATTTGGCTGGCAAGATAATATTTGGGCCATGAAGCACTTGGTATTATGCACTAGGCCCATGGACGTAGCTTGGCAATCTCACAAACAATCATACGAGGGGGTTTTTTTTTTCCTAAAGAAATCTTGTGGTATATAAGTCCATTACAAGATTTTCTCAAGACTGATAGTACAACTACTGCACAAGTAATCATAGTACATAAATCGCGACCCATAAACTTGAGTTTCACGCATTATTAATTCACCCAGAAGTTTAAGTTGCTGAGATAAATAGATCATTTAGGCATTTACTCATACTTTTACATTAATCCTTGATCCTCTGGACCATAGGATCCTTCTTTGGGTATCTTCAATTTATAGGATCCAAAAAGGTCCTAAGAAACTATAATTGTTAGGCACCCCTCTTCTTGCTCCCACCGGACTGTTGCTGCCGCTTGAGTCTTCAATCGTAACCGGTTGATGTACTTCTTGTCTTCACGAGCTTGGAGTTGCTCAATCTGATCCATAAGAAGATGTGTTGCTCCAACCATGGCGGGACCTTGAACCAGGGCTGACGAACAAGTAGATGCAGCTCCAAACATGTCAACTGAGTGAAAGAAATTTCCTTGCTGTTGAAAACCACGAAACCTTGCTGGAGGCTGAGCATATTGTGCAAAGTTTCCTGGAGCACCAAAGGGATTGAAGTTTTGCATGATAGGAGACGGTGGACTGTTTTGGCCAAAATGAGATCGAGGGAAAGGTGTGGGAAATCGGTTTGCTGCAAAATTTTGCATGTATTGTCTAAGGGGTCTTTTTAATCTGATATCATGTTGAGTTCCAGGAATAAAAAAATTCAAGCTTAAGTTATCGAGAGAGAAAAAAAACTGACAATCTCCCCATACTTCAGCAAGAAAAACAGACAATCTCCCCATACTTCGGCAAGAACTACAACACAAACGAAATAACATGTGCAAGTGCAACTATCCACTCTCTCTCTCTCCCCCCTCTCGACAATTCCTGTAACTGTTCGTTAATCTCTAAGATTGATGCCATTAATTTACAATTGTCAGTTACATGTATACAGTATTAAATTAACCAGTCCCATATAGTGAATTCATCATGTAGAGGCCGAGAAAAGTTATAACTTTTTTTTTTCTATAACGGGGTATATCCCCGGAATTCCATTTAAGGTATAACGGAATCATACAAAGTTCGATAGAATAGAAGCAAAAGACTAAATGAACTCAGAGAAAGACACTCCACCTAAAACAGAATAAAAGTCGGCGCACCAAGCACCCACTACCTCGTTCCAGAGGATTACAACGCATAGTACTAGACAGAGAGGAGAACAAACAGAGAAGATAGAGAAGATATAGCGCTACACGACCAAAATGAAACTGTTTTGACTTGTCTCCCAACATTAATATTACAATCCAGCTAATTCTCCAAATGTTTCTACACATCAGAGCTTTCCCCGCCCTTTTGGTCTTCCAGCATCACCTTTGATCCTTCCCCATCACTGTAATTTATGTTACTCTCAGAGTGCTGCTACAAAGCTTCATGCTGGTGAGCTCTGCTCCAACTACAATCTCCTCCTTCAGGCCTTCCCGGTGAAGTCCTGCCCAATATTTCAAGAAAGAACACAGATAACATATGATCTCAGCAGGAGATCCCACAAAATTTCCCTCGAAACATGCTTTATTTCTAAGCTTCCAAATTGTCCAACAAACAGCCGAATGGCCCATAATGTGAACATCGGAACCCGAAGGCAAATAGATGTTAATCAACACTATATATTGATCAAAAGAAATAAACCTACAATTAGCCCCAATCAACCTACCAATCAAGCTCCAAAGGCATTTAGCAACCATACATTCAAAGAACAAGTGATTAGTGGTTTCAGGATTAGAGCAGAAACCATAACAGACATCACCTTGCCACTTTCTCTTACTATGATTGTCTTTAGTTAAAATTGCATTCCTCAAAGTTAACCACATGAAGATTTTAATTTTCAGAGGAACCTTATCTTTCCAAAGAGGCTTATGAGGATGGTCAGGCATATTTTTATGAAGCTGTTTGTAAACAGATCTAATAGAGAAGATCCCCTTTTTCTCCCACCTCTATCTGGGTTTATCAAGTGAATCTGACAAGGCCACTTTGGCTAAAGTATCGTGAATCTGTCTAAGATTGTGATAATCAACCTCATCCAACCATATTCTAAAACTCAAGGATTTTTTTATACGCAACCACTTGGTATAAGGATAAGTTTTGATCATTGCAAATATCATAAAGATCAGCATAGGTATAACAAACAGAATTATCATCATTCCAACAGTCATGCCAGAAATTGTCGACGTCTGGAACTCTCATTATAGAACAGATAAACAAAATTATAAAAAAAAAATAGAGATTGCTATCTATTTGCCAAAGGACTCAAAATAGTGATGTATATTGCAAAGGGTATGCTATGATTACAGGGAAAATGACTATGAATACACGTGGATTAGGGCTTGGATCGGGATCTATCTTTACAATGACACATAGGCTAGGCTTTTATAGCTCTATAAGCGTCGGCAGTTGATTGCAGTAGCGCCTCTTCACGTCAATGGTTGCATCCTTTTAAGCCAATCACCCCGTCCTTTCATGGTGACCGTTGTGTCTCTGAATGTAACTGCCAATACCTTCTCCACGTGGGTTGCAATTAACCACACATGGGCAACTGCCTTTGAGGACCTCCTCTGTCGGGGAGAGGTCCTAGAGTGGTCCAAAGAGACCTCTCCAAGAGAGAGGTCCTGGAATGGTCTGAAGAGAAGGTTCTTGAGCCCACCTTCTGACTGCATATTTAATCCTGGCCCGGTAAGCTAATTCAAACGCAATAGAGGATCCATATTACTTTTGAATAAAGGTATATCCAGATAATTTGACTAGTCAACAATCTTCATCAAATAGCCCCTTAACTTCAAGTGAAAATAACTTACTTGGAAAGAGGGTCGTAAAAAATCTTACGACTACAAGGTGGTCGTAGAAAATTTTACGACTACGAGGTGGTCGTATTATGGTGATCAGGAGTAAACCTTTCCGACTGGTATTTCATTTGACCAGAGCAAGATTTGGTCAAGAAGATAATTTCACTTGAGTTATAAAATTACAACTACTTTTTCCGAGAAGATATAAAGGGGAGCGTCAATCGTCTCCATTTGTGAAAACAATTCTCGAAGAGACCGTTATGCTTCGTCTTTCAACAATTTATTAAGAATAGATTCTAATAAAATCTTATCCATTGGACTTTTGTCTTCCATTCCACCTTAAATTGTTGGTCTTCAACACTCCTTCAGTTCGAGAATATGATGTACCATGGTAGCAGAGATCATAAAAAAGACAAAACTTTGTAGAACAAATTTTACTTTTTGACCACCTTGAAGTTATGGTCTCTGGATTTTATTCTTCCAAGGTGGTCAAGAAGCTAATTTATTCTATGAAATTGAGAATATGATGTACCATGGTAGCAGAGATCATAAAAAAGACAAAACTTTGTAGAACAAATTTTACTTTTTGACCACCTTGAAGTTATGGTCTCTGGATTTTATTCTTCCAAGGTGGTCAAGAAGCTAATTTATTATATGAAGTTTCCCAGAAATCAGTAGATGGAAAATTCCAATGATTAGGTGAACACTTCTCAGAGCACATGTCAAAACAGTTTTCATCTTAAAGGTGTTATACTTTTTTACTCACAATGATTACGAGATAAAGATAACTTTGGGAAAATAGAAAAACTTTTCAACCGCTTCTTCTTACATGTCTCTGATGTGTGGAACAACTTCCTTAGTCAGATACGAGTTGTCATGTCCCCATTGGTCGAGGTGCAGTTGTTATATCCTTGAGGTAGTGGGTTTTAAATGCATCAAAGATATATATACGGATCTTTATCCTTCCTTGGGCATGATTTATCCCTGCTGTTTTTACTTTCCCCATTCACCGAGAGCCTTTCTTCTTCCATAATCCTTCGAAAAGAAGAATTCCTCAGTTCACCATTGAACCGAGACAATGGTGTGATGGAAATCGTCAATGCTGTCTGTGAAGGAGCTCAAAGGATTGGAGCAAGATGGACATCTACTAGAGAAGACTCTTCTTGAGTAGCGTGCGTTGGGGAGGGAGATTGAGCCATGCCCTTTGGTCGATTTTACGGTATTCTTCGTGCCCTATCTCTAGACAGGCCTCCGTTTACCTGAGCGTAATATTTTGATTGAAATTCTTAATTATTATGGAATAGAATTAGTTCATCTTGTACCGAATTCAATTCTGGTACTTAGCGTCTTTGCCCATATGTTTGAGGTGTTTTTAGGAATAGCCCCTAGTTTGCATCTGTTTAGGTTTTATTACCAAATCATTCGCAACAAGAAAGGTGCTGGTGTTGTGGACTCTTTTTACTTCAAAATTGAAAGGATGTATGCTTCAAATATGCCATACATATCTATATATACAAATAAAAAAGGAGCATAAAATATGCTCAAATGACAAGAAGTATGCTTCAAGCATGCCATAATTGAAAAGAAGTATGCTACAAGCATGCCACCATTGAAAAGAAGTATGCTCCAAGCATGTCACATGCTTAAGACTTGGGTTGGAATGATAGGTTGTTACATGAGACTGCTAGCTCATCTAGATTTAACGTTTGCCTCACTTTTAGGCTTTAACTTTTCATTGTGATATCCCATTGTGCTCTTTATAATCTGGTTGGTCATTGTTGAGATGTCTGCCATTAATTAAACTTGCTTAATAATTCTAAAGACTTGTTTTGACATTGCTATATGGTATATGACTTCATATGATCCAGATAACTCTGCTAAAAAAAGATGGCTTGGTTACTTTATTAAATCAATGAGAACTGATTTGGATAATGTACAAAGCTTTTTAATTTTTACTCCTTTTGCTCCTTTTTCTTTCACCAATGGGATCCACTGTAGTGTTAGACCCTGACGAGGATGGAGAGCCTGTTGATAAAAAAGAATACAAAAGCATGATTGTGTCACTTCTGTATCTCACCGCTTCAAGGCCAGACATTCACTTTGTTGTATGTCTTTGTGCTCGCTTTCAACCTTCCCCACGTGCTTCACATCATCGGGCAGTTAAGCGTATTTTCAGGTATCTTCAGTCAACTTTAGAATTTGGTATATGATATTCTTCACCATCTTGTCTTACCCTTAGAGCTTATTCAGATACGAATTTTGGAGGTTGTAGAATTGATAGGAAGAGTACTTCTGGTATATGTCACTTTTTAGGTATATTTCTTGTTTCTTGGGCTTCTAGAAAACAATTATCTATTGCACTTTCCACTAATGAGGCTGAATATGTAGCTGCTGCTTTTTGTTGCTCACAAGTGCTATGGATAGCAGCTATGCTTAAGGATTTTGGCTTAGAATTGGATAGTGTACCACTTTTTTTTTGTGATAACACTAGTGCTATTTGTATTGCTAAAAATCCTATGCAACATTCAAGAACAAAACACATTGATATTTGGTATCATTTTCTTAGAGACCACGTGGAAAAGGGAGATATTGTTTTGCATTTTATTGATACAGATTCTCAAGTTGCTGATATTCTCACAAAGCCACTTGATTCTGCATGATTTGCTCTTTTGCGAAGTGAGTTGGGTGTGTTGCATCCTATGGGATTATTCTGAGGGGGAGCTTGTCGTTTAAAATATCAGAAGCTTTATTTATTATATTTGTCAAACAAATAATCAAGTCCGAGCTATTGAAATTAAATGAGGTGTAGAGCTCTCTTTATCATATTTACTCATGTGATGTGTAGCTTTGCTCATGATTAGTTAATTACTTTGCCACATTTCAACTAAAGAATGATATGACGATATACTTTGACTAGATTGATTATAGTAAGTACTTTGCGATGTTCATCGAAAAGGATTAGATTGATTACGAAGCTCGTATGTTTCTTATTGCAATTTTTTTATATTCACTCAATTTAGCATGTTATAAAAAGAGAAAATTGAAAAGATGTATGCTTCAAATATGCAATACATATATATATATATATATATATAAATAAAGGTGTACAAAATGTATTCAAATGACAAGAAGTGTGCTTCAAGCATGCCACAATTGAAAAGAAGTATACTGCAAGCATGCCACCATTAAAAAGAAGCATGCCACATGCTTAAGACTTGAGTTAGAATGATAGGTTGTTACATGAGACTGCTAGCTCACCTAGATTTAATGTTTGCCTACTTTTAGGCTTTAACTTTTCATTGTGATATCTCATTGTGCTCTTTATAATCGGTTTGATCATTGTTGAGATGCCTGTCATTAATTAAACTTGCTTAATAATTCTAAAGACTCGTTTTGACATTGCTATATGGTACACGACTTCATATGATCCAGATAGCTCTGCTAAAAAAAGATGGCTTTGTTACTTTATTAAATCAATGAGAAGTGACTTGGATAATCTACACAGCTTCTTGATTTTTACTCATTTTGCTCCTTTTTCTTTCACTGAAGTTCTTGATGTTTACATTGCCAAAGGAGAAGAAAAATAGGAGAAATTTGCTTCCATTGTGTTGAGGGGGAGTTTTTCAAATGTGGTTTTGAAGTGCTTGCTTTGCAGCTTTGAAACTTCTTTTTGTAATTTTTTCTTTCCTTTCAAAAATTCAACTCACGTTTTTGAAGTATTGTCAATGTATTTATTAAGGGGAGATTATTAGACCATGCGGCTAGGTCTAACATAATTGAGCTGATGAATAATTGAAAATGTTATTTGAGGTGTGTTGTGTTGTGTGGATTTATGTCGGTTAAGTTGGGAAGAACTTGTGTCGGGTAAATATGTTATTTTGGTCTTTGCATGTGCAGGGTAAATCAGAGGCGATCGTGGTCTATGGCGGTGACCGGGAGATGGCTTGGTGCTAAGTCATGGTCCAGAGGGTCAAGGATGCTGGAGGAGACGGTCGAGCTCGAGTTAGGGCACGTGGAGATCAAAGATGGATGATGCGTGTTGGAGCTACGAATAATGCGGTTCAGAGGCTATGACACGTGGCAATTTTGTGGTGTCCACAATTGGAAAGCTGAGAGAAATAGGGAAATCCTTATTTTGTTGGGACTGGATAGAATTTCGAGATATGGGGATAAGGCCACATTTTGGTTGTTTTTGGTTTTGGTGGACCCGATGTCAGACTATGTGGTGCTAGCGGCGGCCAAGGTATTTATAGTCTAGAACCAAAAATAGGGATTAGGTTTTGTGCTAGCAGCGGCAGTAGTTTGCGGCCGTGGTTTTTTTTGTTTTGTGCGTGATCTGGGATCTCAAGAAAATAGGGGAGGCGTGCTTTGGTGGCTGCGTTTTGTTCGTGCGAACTGCGAAGGAACGAAGAAACAACCTTGGGATTTGTCTATCGCTGCTAGCATGAATTCCAAAAAATTGATATGGTGTTTTGGCCGAGCATGAGTTGAAGCAGTTGATTCCTGTTGGTATCATCAAGAGCATGTGGTTGATGGATTTTGATGTTGAGTCATGCAAATAATTTTTTGCATTGAGTGAATCCAAATAATTGTTGTCTGGCTTGGGTGTTGTCACTGGCTGCGTGACCCGAGACATTGCATTGTGCGGTAGCTTGGTTTTTTTATCTGGACGTGAGTGCTAGCATGGCTTGTGTTTTATGGACGTGAGGTGCTAGTAGGCGTTGCATGCATCTTCTAGTCATCTCATCTTCTAGTTGATCACGTGTGCATGTTCTTTTGGCCAAGGCAGAAGCTTGTACATGTGTGTTCACACGATTAGAGTTCTATCGAGTGAATCAGCGTGAGCTTCTGCCAAAATCATGCGTGTTCACGCGATTAGAGTTTTGTCGAGTGAATCAGCGTGAGCTTCTGCCAAAATGTTCTGCTAAACATCTTCTTCTGATCGGATTGCTTCCAGCGAGCGCTCTGCCGATCACATGAATTTTACCTCTTTGGAGTCTATAGCTCTGGGGTGAAAAATCTTCCACAATTATCCACCCCCCTCTGATTGTCATCAACGATCCTACAATCTCAAGATACCAACAAGAGGGTGTTTTCCTTTTTGGCTACCAAAGATGTAAGCCAAACATGGAACAAAGAATGATTTTATTCTGCTGTTCCGAAGGAGAGCAGAATTACTTACAGTCAGAATGCACCACCGAAGTGGTCCTCAAAATGCTGAGCTGCTGACAAGGAGATCAAGCTATCTGATGATGAGAAGAGTGTGGTCCAAGTGATCAGCAACTTGGTAAGGGGAGGTCTAACTGGACGAAAGGTCGTTCATGACTTCCTCAAGAACAATATCTTTCCTCTCCAAAAGAGAGAAATATTATATTGTGATTATGATATTTTAGAAAATGGTAATAATATCCATTTACCTTTTGACTCGAACTAAATTTTCATAGTTGAAATAAAATAATTTTTCATTATATTGCAGCTTTTTCGGATGACCAGGTCCTTACTAGAGCCTCAGTCCTGTTAAATGATCGGGTTCTAGACAAGAAACCAATCGATTTAGAAGCGCATCCCCTAAGTTTGATTGGGGTTGTCTTATCACTCAGGAAATATCACAAAGTGGTAAGTATTTACAAAAATTGTAAGACATAAGAAGTGATTTTTATTTTCTGTCTAACTTACGTTTTCTGAACAGGCGACATCAAAGAAACGTCCCATATCAGATGTTAGTGCAAGCTCTGCCCCACCTTCGGCAAAGAATGCAAGGATAAGTTTCAGGCCTCCTGGTACGCTAAAGAAGACAAGACCTACACCTGCATCTGCTTTGATCTCAATTCCACAAGAGCGTCCTACCTTAACTCCAACTCTAATTCTTTCGGAACCTCCTACCCGCGAGGTATTTAAAAACCAATGTTAAATTTTTTAGTTTTTCAATATGCTTCTTTCCCTTAGCCAATACTTGCTATATCAATTTTCATGGTTGAGGTGGTACAGGGCAAAGGATCATCAGAGGTGCCCGAAGAGAAAATTCCACTTCAGCGGGCTCCAAGGCCAAGGACCTCTTTGGCCTTGGTTCCTTCTTTGTTAGAGCCGGTGGAACAACCCGCTTTCACTGTTAATGAGGACTTCATGTATTAACTGTGTAATTTTATCTCATAATGGCCAATCTTCTATTTTCTTTTAGTCTTTTTTTATCGTCAGACCCGAAAAGGGGACAATTAACAGCTTAAGAACAAACCTCACCACCCATTGTATCGTCAATGGAAGAATCTCCAGCAGAAGAGATTCTACAAATAGAAATACCTCCTAGGACAACTGAGGAAGTGGTCCAAGATGTCCTAACTACGGCTACAGGCACATCCCGGAGATACCACCAGGCATGGAGGTCCAAACAGAAAGGATCTCCCTAGAGCATCAGACAGAAGAGGTGGTCCAAGAGACCACACGGCCAGAGGAGGTGGTCCATGAGACCACTGAAACTCAAGATGAAGATGATCATATCCTGGTAAATGTAATACCCTGAAAATAATATTTAATTTTAATAATCGCGTCCTAATGTTCGGAGAGTAATTAATTTAATGGTAATAGTAAACAATTAAATAAAATCGTCTTAAGGGCTTTTGCGTAGTTAAATAAAAGGGATTTATGAAAATAGAGTTTTCAGGTTTTTTATTGAACTATAAATAGATTTGTGGGTGTTGTGGAAAACCCTAGCCTTTTTAGTTTTTCCTCCGCCGCCGTCATCTATTCCCTACGGTTTCTTGTGTGCTTTCCTGCGGCGCCGCCATGCCTTTTATCGCCTTCTTCTTGACGCTATTGCGTTGGAAATCTCTGCCGCCTGCATTAAGTGCGCCTTCTTTGCGTTTATTTCTTGCGTCGTGTCTCTTGATGTCTCGCTGCCTACCGGTATTTTCTGCCGAGCCGCATGTGTTCTTGTCTGATTGATCTTCTTTGCCGATTCGCCATCGCTTGTCGTGATCGCTTCCATCTGGCGTGGTCGCCCTCGGCCGACACGATCGCCGAACCAAGCCGTGCCGCGTGGAGGTGATCATCGCTGAAGCCGCGGCTCCGGCCGTCTTTGCTTGTCTGCTTTGTTGTCGCGATCGCTCTGCGCGGGTTGTCTTGATGCCAAAGTGCGTCTTTGCCGGAGCCGATTATTGTCGCTTGTTCTTTTCCTCTTTGGTTTTACGCCTTGCCGCACCGGCAATTTGATTAGGTACTTTTTGAGTTCTAGACTTATTCTATGTGATGCATACTGACTTGGTTTTGATGGGAGATCAATTAGATAATGCTAATTAGTGGTTAACTAGTTTGGCCATAGAGTATTTGTTCATGCAGCAATTAGAGATTTTATTTGAGATTAATTAGAGAGGTCGATTAATAGATCCGTTAGCCAGTTGTTCGGTTGTACGATTTAATCGGGTATCGTAATGGCAAATTTTGGAAATCTCATCTACTAGTTAATTGTAGATAATTTCGATAGCTTTCTATAGCATACTTTATCACACCAATCGGACTAGTAGATTTCGAGTTATGATTTTGAGAAAGCCGCTGTTTTTAGGGTTGTCATCTTTTGGCGCTGTTTTGGTATACTGTAGATTAAAAATAGTAAACAGGTTAATTAGTGTTTTTGATCTACATGAAAGTTGTAGATAATTGTCCAATGGTTCTGTAGGATCTGAGAACACGCATTTTGGTTGAGTAAAACAGAAGTTATGAAATTTTGGAAGTCTGCTGTTCCGAAGCGGACAGATCGACTTTCCGGGCTAAATACGGAGGGTTAGATGATTTAATTAGAAGGCGGTGTAATCTAAGAAAATGTGGATAATTTTATAAGGAATCCAGAATGGGTTGGTTTGTGGTGATCGGACTTTCGAGTCAATAGTTACGCTCTTTTTAGTAACCGGACAGCAATGGATAGCTTTTTGATACCGGCGTAACATGGTATATTTGGGGACGTGTAGGAGCGATGTATATTGATTGTTATGCGTATGATGCTGTAGCTTGTATTGAGATGTGTGTATTTAATGTAGGAGAAGCGTCGTACTTGTTGCCATCTTCGAGTCAAATCGTGCGTCGCAACTAGTAAAGGCAAGTGCATGGTAGACAGCGATCAATGATCGATCACTGTTTTCTTTATCTTCTATTACCATTATTGTTGTGCTTTTATTTGGTTTAATTGCAAACAAATAATTGGTATGTTTATATCTTTGTTGATGAGCATGATGGAAAGTTGGATATGATGTTTATGATGGAGTTTGCATGTTTGCATTCATAAGCATCTTTGCATAAGAGAAGGTGATCATGATTGATCACAACTCCACGGGAGTGGAGGAGGTCCCCGATCCTTGAGGAGGAACGGGCTTGAGAGTGAATGTTGTCGCGAGCATTCACTCACGCTATACCGGTATACGCGAAAAGAAGTGCATGTGGACATATAGATTAGAGTTGCATTGATATTTGAGATTTAATGAATGAGAATGTGAATGGAAGTGCATATGATGATAATGAAGTTATCGAATGCTGGTGGTTTATTATTGTTCGTTGTATATCGATGTGTTTGCTGAGTCGTGGACTCACCCTTGCTCTATTGTTGTTTTTAGGTGAGCTTCGAGGATGCCGTAATTGAGAGCGAGTAGAGCACATGGACATCACATGATCATTCGCCATGATAATCTTTTCACTCAATATTGGTTTACACTTGGACATGTTAGTTATTGAATAATGTTTAGGATATCATTTGGACTAGACTATTTGCTTTATTAGTTTGGACTCATTGGTTGATGCTATTTTGGATTATTTACCTGGTTATAATTTCCATTGCTTATTTATTACCTCATGATCCATAATTATGCATTGCTCTTTTGTGGTCCTTGGATTTGATTATCATTGATTTCTTGCTATATTTACAAAGTGTGTCAATAATTATTAATTGGAAGGTAGTTTAGTGGCATTCCAGGCTCAGTGTTGGGCTGGGGTGTTACAGTTGGTATCAGAGCGGGCTTTAGGTCCGTGGTGAATAGATTAACAACTTAGGCAAACTAAAATTGTTAAAATCTGTTTAGTATTAGTAAATCAACTAAAATTGGCTAATGGTTAACTAACCTAAAATTTGACACACTAGTGCACAGTAGGTTAGGGAGAGGTACGATCATCGTTTTACGCTTCCGTTCTGTTGTTTATTGATGGATGAGTTTATTTTGAGCTTTGAACTCATTATATAATGTTGATTGTGATTGATAGCTATGTCGAGGATAGATGACGTGGTCGTGGTGGCCACGGTCGTGGAGGTCGGGGCATGGCGTGGTTCGTGGGGCCCCTCCCGAGGCGCTTGAGATCGTGGTTGTGGCCACAGGTTTTACCAGTTACACCACCATTCGTGGTATGGGAATAGAGAGGTAGCTACTTTGATTACAGAGTTATAGGTATTGTGTGTGAGTTTCTTTATAAAAGTTGTTCTCCTCCTTGAGCTTGAATTTTGGGCAATTCTGGTTATAGTTGCGGTTGATGAATTTTCCTTGAGATAGTGTTTACAATACAACGGGTGATATTTCATTGGTCTCCTTTGGTCCCATAAAGCCATTACTTGTTCTCATGATCTGTTGATCTATTGTTGCTTTGTGTGAACATCGGTTAACAAAGAAGATTGATCTTTTCGTGGAGTTCCGTCCTTCCTATTGGAAAATATGACTTATTTATTCACTTGGTATTCGGATCTGAAAGTTTTCTATTGCAAGTTCTTCAACATGTGAAAACTTTGGCTTTATGTATTTCTTTTGGATTATTTCGAGTGCTGAAGTTTAATGCCTATTCTGTTTCTGAAAGGAGTTAAAATCCTTTTGTGTTGACTTGTTATGTTTAAGCTAGAGGTGGCAAACATAGAAGTTCATTGATAAGGTATGAGTATCGTGTCGGATCAGAGCGTGATGCATGATTGGTCTTAACCCAAATTATTGTCATAGAGTAATTACGAGTTGAGTAGTGACTAAGAGTATGTCCATACCTAATTGGAGTCATAAGAGTTATTAAGAAGTATGGAACGTTGATGAACTGGCTTGGACATTAAAATTGATTAGTTTGTTGGATTTATTGGATTTGGTACCAATGGATTAATCTAATTGAGTGTAAAGGGAAACTTGAGGAGATGCTAGGTTATTGCCTTAATAGATATTAGTTGTGGGTGTTATCTTTACTGTAGACACTTGGTGATCATATTTGGTTGATAGCTTTACATATACCTTAGTATGATTAATTATTGGAATTGTGTACAAAAGGTCAAGGGATTGAATACCAAAGGATCTAGAATTTACTGGAGGAGTTCGGATAGTTCTTCTTTATAGAATGACACGATGAATTTGATTATAATGTTGTTGAGACTTTTGATCGAGAGAAGATTTTGACTTTTGAAGATTTAGGGTGATTTTGTTGAAAACTAAATGTGAGGAGGAGCAACTGATTATGTGTTGGTAAATATTCAAGTGATTCGCAAATGAAAATAGGTAGCAGCTAGACATCATAAGAAAGCTAGTTGATAACAACAATGGTTGGAGTGCAATTCCTGAGTGTTAAAGTTTGGTGTTGAGCATCACTAAGAGTTGAGCTGGTGTGATTTAATAGGTGGCTTATACCTAGACAATTGTGGAATAGTCAGACAATAGCATACCCGTGATGAAAGGGTTTTGATAAAACCTTTTAATTTGTGTAGTGGATTCCTTCTAATATAAAGTAGTTGTTGTAGTGAGGTTGTATGGTTTTGGAATAATCTCATTTTGAAGATGTGATGGTAAAGTAGTACGGAACAATTTGGTGAACCTTTCGGGGCTTATTAATGGAAGAGTTGACGATGATGAATCATGTTAAGAGTGTATTATTCTTAATGTTAGTAAGGTTGTCTGTAAGGGATTGTGGTTTCGTGTGGTGATGATTCTTTTAGAAAGAATGTAATTTGAACGCCTTTATAATATCGCTTAAATGAAAGGTTTGAGTTTTGAATTCATGAACATTTGGAGTTCATGATTTATTTGGTAGATGAAATTGGTTTGAGCAAGTGACGAGTCGGAAAGCTTTATTGGTTCTTAAGTGATTAATGTGATTTGGTCTTAAAAAAAAAAAAAAAAACTTTTTATTTGTCTCTTCTTTTGAGAAAAGAATAGTCGATTTGTTTTACAAAACCTTAAAGAGTGTATATTGGGAACTGGTTAATAGTGGTCAAGTATATGATGTTGTGAGACCCTGGGTTGCAAGTTAATTGAGGAACATTAGAGGATGAATTCATTTCATGATATAAATCTCATAGAGAATTGGATCTAAAAGGAATTATGGTCGTTGGGACAAAACTGATCATATTGTTACAATTAGTAGAACCCATAGTGAATAGTGATCCAAGAATATTTGTTCATGATGGTGGAGTATTGGAATTATCGAATAGTTGGGATATTGTGATGGTATACTTTGCAAGGTTATGTCGGTGAAATTGAATGGTGCGGTTTATTGAGGGTCCAAGATTAGTGAAGTAAATCGTTTTGGGCAGTCAATTGATTAGTGATGATGGTTGATATTAATGATTGAGGATATTGTTTGGATTGTGGGAATTCTAGACAATGAATATGCGATTTCGATCAAGTATACCGAAGTCACTTTAGGAGTCCCGGTATTGAAATTGAGCATGTGTTTTATGCTAGAACCTTGGTTGCCCAATGATCATGTGTAGAAGTAGTAGAACAAAAGTGGATTCCAAATAGTATGAGGATCATTGATAGAATCCTTTGGTTTTAAATCAGTGTGTGTGGGCAGAGAATTTCAAGTTGATCATCCTTAAAAGATTGAGGTGATGTGATTGTGGGTGTAGATTTTATTTGAGGTGTTGGGAATCATTTGTCAAAATAGTTTCTTTGGTAGAGGAGGGACTATAGTATCTTTTTATGGGTTAGTAGAGTCTCTAAATGGGCGTGGTTGTTGCTCTCAAAGTTGAGCATCGCTTTGAGATTACCGTTAAGAGTAATGAGTTAGTGTGATGATTTGAAATCCTATGAATTGAGAGAGTTTTATCCTAAAAGAAAAGTTGAAAAAAAAAAAAAAATTTGATTCCTCGGGTAGTGAAATGCCCTCTTGATTCTTGTTTGAGCCGTGTGTTTATGACAGAGGTCATTTACAATTTGAGTCGGCTTTACGTTGGCATGTGATTCTTTCTAATTTAGGAAAAAAAAAATAGTGAATGATTTTGGCATTCGAATGTTTTCTCTTTTGGCTTACGTGGTGTTTATTTGCAAACAGCCTATTTGGAAAATGGAAAGGTTTTTGTGATGAACCTTTGATTTTGGATTTGACCATTCTGATAGGGAGTTGGTAACGCGTGATTGCGATGAGAATCCTTTGTTTTCAGTTGGGTTCTATTTATAAAAGAGTTTGCTTGAAACTAGTTTGGTTGTGCGTTCCTGGTTAAAGGAGGTACACCTTGCAAATGTAAAGTGGTTGATTGGGAGACAGGACAGGAGTTCAGTGTGTTATGTACAGATTGTGTGGTGTGGTACCAAAACGAAGTTTGGCCCAAGTTACATTAGTTTGTTTCTGGAAGTTGTGGAGATTTTTGGAAGAAAGTGTATCGTTAGGACCGTCTCGTGTCCATGCGCAGGGCACCCAACATTTTGTATAACCCGATGTCAAGGTAGTATTTGAGGGATCAGGATTACAAGGTTTTCTTAGAGCCGTTGACCACCAAGTATGACCGTACCTTCGACTTCCGTCAGTTGAGTGTATCGAAAATTGACGAGATGGGTGCTGAGGCACAAGACGTTGGTATACGTCAAGGTGCTGTGGACGCATCAGTCCGAGAGAGAGGCGACTTGGGAGTTAGAGTTCGTGACCAGAGAGAAGGCGAGCAAGGATCTCCCGAGTTGTTCACGTCAGCACGTGTTGTTTTGTTGTTTAATTTCACCGTGCTTTTTATTTGAGTAGAACATTAGATGCGTCTAATGTTCTGAGAGTAATTAATTTAATGGTAATAGTAAACAATTAAATAAAATCGTGGGCTTTTGCCTATAAATAGATTTGTGGGTGTTGTGGAAAACCCTAGCCTTTTTAGTTTTTCCTCCGCCGG
Source organism: Hsuehochloa calcarea (assembly GCA_036346395.1). Taxonomy (NCBI): domain Eukaryota; kingdom Viridiplantae; phylum Streptophyta; class Magnoliopsida; order Poales; family Poaceae; genus Hsuehochloa; species Hsuehochloa calcarea. Next base: position 60,092,770 of record CM070594.1, on the reverse strand, counting down.
CATCTATTCCTCACGGTTTTTTTGTCTGTGTCATGTTCTGTCTTGCCGCTTGATTGCCTTTCGCTAGGAGGTTCGTGTCCTCCGCCGCCGGCCGGTCCATGAGACCACTTTGCGTGGAATCATCGCCGACTCAAGATGAAGATTATTGCTTCCGATTTGATTAGGTACTTTTGAGTTCTAGACTTATTCTATGTGATGCATAATGACTTGGTTTTGATGGGAGATCAATTAGATAATGCTAATTAGTGGTTAACTAGTTTGGCCATAGAGTATTTGTTCATGCAAAGAATTAGAGATTTTATTTGAGATTAATTAAAGCCGCTTGTTCGGTTGTAATGATTTAATCGGGTATCGTAATGGCAAATTTGGAAATCTCATCTACTAGTTAATTAGCTTTCTATAGCATACTTTATCACACCAATCGGGGTTGTCATCTTTTGGCGCTAAAATCTGAGAACACGCATTTTGGTTGAGTAAAACAGAAGTTCGACTTTCGGGCTAAATTATCTTGGTAATTTTTTGGGGACGTGTAGGAGCGATGTATATTGATTGTTATGCGTATGATGCTGTAGCTTGTATTGAGATGTGTGTATTTAATGTAGGAGAAGCGTCGTATTTCGTGCGTCGCAACTGAATATATCTTTGTTGATGAGCATGATGGAAAGTTGGATATGATGTTTATGATGGAGTTTGCATGTTTGCATTCATAAGCATCTTTGCATAAGAGAAGGTGATCATGATTGATCACAACTCCACGATAGATCTAACTCATAGAATATTCGCCATGATAATCTTAGGTTTAGTGTTAGTTATTGAATAATGTTTAGGATATCATTTGGACTAGACTATTTGATTAGTTTGGACTCATTGGTTGATGCTATTTTGGATTATTTACCGATCCAATTTATTACCTCATGAGGCTCTTTTGTGGTCCTTGGATTTGATTATCATTGATTTCCTATATTTACAAAGTGTGTCAATAATTATTAATTGGAAGGTTCAATTGGATCAATCCTAACTCATAGAATATCTTAGAGTCGCAAGATGAAACCGAGGAGTTCCGTCTTCAATTGATCAATCCGAGAATGAAGTTCCTCTCGAGAGTTCTCCTTCTAGAACCGAAAAGAAGGACCTCCAAGACCTCACGACGTATGTCAAAAGGTGTTGGAAAGTCAATGTTGACATGATTGGCGAGATCAACACTTTCGCAAAGGAGAAAGAGAAGTACATAAAGTTATTATTCAATCATAAGATTTCCATTAAATAATTAACTTACGCTTTTATTTACACAATAGGGGGTGTATACTAGCAAAAGCCGAAAAAGAAAATGTTGAGTCTGTACTTCACGCTCTCAGATTAAAATTGTCTGAGGTGGAGAAAAGATCTGAGATGAGCGTGGTGGCCATAGTAGAGAAAATGGAAGAGATCCGCCTCTTGACTCAAAAGAATGAAAAGTTACAAGAGATCCTAAGCAGACAATCGAAAGAGAGCCACAATCTCTTTGAACAAAACAATGTGCTTCTTAAGGAGGAGAAAGGTAAAGAACTTTTTTTACAGAGCATTTGACCTTGTCATTATTTGCAATGCACGAATTCTATTCTCTTTTTCGTTCTTTCTTACAACTAGAAAAGGTAAAAGAGGATCTTCAGAAGACCTCTTCTAACAAAGATCTTCATATTCAAGACTTGAAGAACTTGAAAAGAATGTGAATACTTTCATGAAGGTCGGCAAGGAAATCACTTCAGTCACAGGAAATAGCTTTTCTCGAATTTTAACTTCTCTACGAGAAATCGCAGAGCATCTGAAGGCTCTAGTAACTCCTCTCGCAACCAAAATAACCTTGGACGAACTTAGGAATGATATCTATACTCAAATTGCATATGTTAAAAAACACATACCTGTTATGAAGACTACTATATATCAATCTTTAACGAGAGCAATGGGTCAAGCCTTGAAGCGAGTCTTGTTGAAGATTAATCTCCTTTATGGGGACTCTGTTGATCTTCAGAAGCTTGTCTCTGCGCCCAAGTTCAAGACAAAAGAAGCAGGTATTGCGGCTCAAGCCAAGATTACACCAGTGGTAGCGGAGATTATCAAAAATATCGAAGCTAGTGATCCTGTGTAACATCCCAATTTTCAGAGCTTTAACAATCTTTTAAATAGTGGTAGTGAGAAAATTCACCATTTGGATTTATTTGAATATTAAATTAAAAAGCTTAATATGGACTTTAAGGACAAACTGATTTAATGTGCTTAATCCCAACATCAACAATTGTCAAAACTATTTTATTTAGATTCTATATGCTTGGATATATTTTATAGAATTTTATGGAATTTTTCCAAAGTCATTTGCTATTTGCTATTGGTTATTTGTATTTTTTGGATTTATTTAAAAGAAAAACTAAAAGAAAATCCTCCGGAACAGTGCTAGGCCGAAGCCCAACACTATTCCAGCCGCGCGCCAGCCCATCTCGCCCCGACCACGCCCTCGTCGTTGGATGCTTGACGTGTGCCCCTCGTTTCCGATCGGACGCACGCGCTCAACCCCGCCTTCCTCCGTTGGATGATCGCCGCGTGGCTTCGCCCGCTGATCTCGCTCGCTCGCTCGCCCGCGCCTCGCTGCCGCTGCCAGGTGGGACCACCACCGAGTCGTCGTCTCCGCGGAGTCTTCTTCTTCCTCGCGCCCGCGCTTCGCCGCCATTGCTGGAGCTTCGAGCTTCGTCCGACAAAATTGCAACGGTAGCTGATTCTTCGCGCCGACCCCGCCAATTTGTAGCCGTATCTGTCCCGCACTCATCTCTAACCGAATCAAACCCCGAATCCCTCTCAATCTCCGAGAATCAAGGATTTCAAAATCCGGCCGTTTCGGACTCGATTTGGGGGTTTTGAAATCTCGGCATCTCCGGGCCTATAAATACCCCCTTAGCACCGCCCAGACCTCCGCAACCCAGAGCCGCCACCCTCGTCGCCCCGATCGCTCTAGCGCCGCCGCATTTCGAGTTTTAGGGTTTTCGGTCGAGCTTCTTCTCCGGCGAATTGCGCCGTCGTCGCCGCCCTTGCCTCGCCGACTCCACCACCGTGCTCAGCAAGTCCCAGGCTACCTCGGGCGCACCTCCTCATCGCCGGAGCATCACCGGAGCCCCCGTCCGACAAACCCGAGGCCACCTCGCCGCCTCAAGCTCGCCGCCGGCCATCTCCGACGACTTCAGGTGCTCAAACCGGTGCCCACATGTGCGCAATAACCTGTGGAACATTCTGTACCCATGGTCGCCGGCGACTCGCCCGATCGCCAAACAAGCCCTTGGTCCCCGTCGCGCCTCTGGTGCGTGCATCGTCGCCACCACGCCACGCCCGTCACCTCTCGGGCTTGCGTGTCACCTGCGTGGCCGCCACATCAGCGCCGCGTGGCTCGGTCCACCGCACCAAACCTCCCGTGGCTCGGTGAACCCGATTCACCGTGAGCCCAGAGACTGACGGGTAGGGCCCACCTGTCAGTACGGTTTTTATTTATTTTCTTTTTCCGGAAATTCATCGCTGACGTCAGCCGACGTCATTAATCCGATTTTTCTTATTAAAAATAATTCGAGAAATTCAATAAAATTCAAATTAGGGTTTTATTTGATTTTCAAACTTCCAAAGCCCATATATTTTGCATCCGAACTCCGATTGAGCCCATTCAAATTTGTAAATTTATATAAAATCAAGATCTATTTAATGGTGAATTTTATTTGATTTTTGGAGTTTGTTTTGCCTCTGTATTTATTTGTTTTTGGTTTCTTTTATCTCATTTACGAGTAGACGTCGATACTTCGGGGAATTTTGCAGAAGAAGGAGCACCTCAAGACCAAGACCAATATCTAGATCTATTCCAAGGCAAGTTATACCTTTGATCATATTGAACCCAGTTTTTAAAATACTTTGTTTCAATATATTGCATTCTATTTCAAGTATTTATTTAAATGCTTTTGGGATAGTTATTAATCCAATTTGTTATACCACCTTGTCTATTGTATGCCATGATCTTTTGTCACCCTAGGTTGGTTCATTATTAGTTGGTATTATCGTAGCATCAACGTGGGTTGGTTAGATACGATTAGACTGCTTAGCCATGCCACGAGTTATCATTTCATGTGAGTTGCAATTATAAACTTGACCAAGTGATTATGTAACTGTGTGATGAAATTGTGTGTGCTGTGTGCTATTACTCGTTGATGGCATGTGTTGCACTTAATCAACAGGGTGGGAAAAGATTTAGACTGAGGCAAGTGGTGGATCTGGGTGAATGGTGGAGCTGTGTGCTATAAACTTTATGATTTGGAAAAAACTGGAAGTCTTGCCTTGGTCAATTAAGGACTTAACTTTGTGCGCCATTGAACCGGGCCTTACTGTACGACCACATGCCTAGTATGGGTTGGGCCTGACTTAGTAAGTTATGGAGTCTTGACATTGACAACTCAGGTTGTATTTAAACTGTGTGATAGGCTGGAGGTGCGATATGTCACATCGCGGGACGGTTCGCTGCATCCCTGTCCAACGGTGTGTGTCGTTCCAAGGGCTGTGTGTGCAAATTGGACGGCTGGAAAGCACATCGGGAGTGTCATTGTTTGAGATGAAGTCTCTGGAAGGTTTTGTTATGGTCAGTGCTGGCCCCACTGATTGTATCGTGTGGGTAAAGTGTACAGCCTCTGCAGAGTGTTTAAACCAATCTATTCGAATAGCCGCGTCCTCGGTTATGGACATGCTCGGGAATTTCACACGAGGGTAGATTTTCATAAAACAAATGGGAAGGGTCAACTGTGTGAGATAACTTGTGTAGCTGTGTGAATAACTTGATTAGACTGTGTGTCCTTTCGAAATCAATTGTTAACTTATTATTATCTATTTTTCTTGAATTATGCTTTCAATCTATTATTTGTATTCAATTGCAAATGTAGTATTTCTGCAAAATAACCACAGAAGCCATTCCTTTGGAATAAACCATCATCTATAAATTGTATTCTGTGGTATGACTTGCGAGTACGGTGTGTACTCACTCCTGCTAAACAAATCAACAGAAGTGGAGGAGTCGTCGCCTGCTTTTGAAGAAGAGTTCTACGAAGGTTGATCGTTAGGGTCTTGATCCCAGTCAGTTGCCTGTGGTAAATTGATGGGAGCGCACTGGAGTTTACTTCGTTTCCGCTGCAGTTTATTTCTCTATTGTCAGCCTTGCATGGCTTAATAAATGTAAAACACGACCGTAAGGTCCCAACAGTTATTTGTTATTCAAAGTACTCGTTTATTCTTATATTCATAGTATGGATGTGATATTTCATCGATGTTGACACTGTGTGCACTAGCGTGATCCTGGACTAGTGCAGAATACACAGAGGGTCCAGATTTGCATATTTGGGTCCCGACATCCTGCCACTCCTTCAAGTGCTCCTAGCTCAAGCGTTCAAAAATGATATTTTAATGATACACTTTTTTTAATTGTATGGGATAATGAAAGGATTTGGTGTATGATAATGGTAATTGCTTGTCGGAAATTGACCCGCTTTTGCAATTTAAAATATTTTTGTAAGTTGAATTCCTTATTTATGTTGCTATATGTAGCCCCCCTCCCCATTTGGAACACTTTGTCTAGCAATAGGAGGAGTGTTTCGGGCAAACAAATGTGTTGGGGCCAGTATATCTTTTACAAAATCAATGATCCGGACCAGTGTGTATTCAAGAAAATGAAGTCAATCTGTTGGCTTCTTATGCAATGAGAATTGGCTTATAGAAGATGTTCCCAGACGGTTGTCATTTTCCAAATGTATACCGATGGTCATTTGATAAGTAAAGACTCTATGACCCAGTAGCGAAATTAATCATCCATAAGCACTCAAATAAATAATCAGAAAAATATGGTGATCGTGTATGTGAAATAATATGACAAGAAAAAATTTATGTCAAAAAATTTATATGATACCGACAATTAAAAGATAATTGAATTGTGTATTTATTTAATATAAGAAAAAAGATACTTATACAGATAATTTTTGAAGATGTTCAATGTTCCATGTGTTAGATAGAATACAACCTTCCTCCATGGCCAATCTAATTGAACATGGCCTAGTGACGAAGACTACAGTATATGGACCCTCCCATCTAGAGGACAACTTGTTCGAGTTGTCTTGGTTCTGGATTCATCTCCCGACCAGGTTACCCACATGAAGTGTTCTTGGACAAACTCTTCGATTGTAGTAGCGTCTCAGCCCTTGCAGATATGCATTCAATTTTGGTAGTGCTCGATCACGTATTTATTCCAGCATATTGACATCGTCTTCGCGCAATTCTCCTTGATTTATTTGATCTAGGAGGTCTGTACGCGTTAAACCTATCTGAATTTCACTAGGTAGCACTGCTTCTGCATAGTAGACTAGTGTGAATGGTGTTTCACCAGTTGCTCTACTGGTAGTAGTGCGTAATGCTCATAGGACAAAGAAGAGCTCCTCCATCCAATTCTCTGAGCATGTCTTAAGGCTATTAAAAATTCTCTTTTTTATACCTTGTATAATCTGACCATTAGCCCTTTCTACTGCCCCATTGCTCTGTGGATGTGATACGGAAGCAAAGCTGATCTTAGTGCTAATTTTATCACAATAATCTTGAAACACGTCACTAATAAATTGGCTCTTGTTGTCTGTCATAAGACGACTGGGTACTTCAAATCTTATAACAATGCTTCGTATGAAGAATTTCTTTGTTACCGCAGCCGTTATATGAACGACTGATTCAACTTCTATCCACTTAGTGAATGTATCAATGGCCACAAATAAGAATTTATACCCATTGGGTGCTTGCGGTAGTGGTTGAGCTATGTCAATACTCCAAGTCGAAAAAGGTCATGACAAGGGAATGGTCTATAATTGATAAGATGGCTGGTGCACTTGTCTAGCATGGAATCGACACTGCTCACAAGTCTTAACAAGGTGCATGTCATCTTGTAGAGCGGTAGGCCAGTAATATCCTTACATAAAAGTTTTGCCAACCAGGGTTCTATGGAATGCATGTGTTCCGTGCAAGCCCCCATGGATCTCTTTAGTAATTTTATCCCAGAGTCTTGGGATTTACAACACATGAGAACAACATGTGTTCACTTTCTATACAATGATCTTTTGACCAGCTTGTACGTGCGTGCTCTTCGAATTAACATATCCTATCATCAGGCAATGTCTCTGATGCGAGATAAGTGGTCAATGGTGTTATCCACTCCGCATCTTGCTCGATGACTCCGACCTCTAAGGTGGTTGAACCAATTTCCATTGAAGGTTTTGTAAGGTTTCAAGAAAAACACCTGTTGGGACAAGTGCTTGTGAGGAACCCAATTTCGATAACTGGTCCGCTAAGGAGTTTCCTTGCACGGTATATGTTGGACTTCGAAGTCTCTAAAGTGTTTTTTCAACTTCCTCACTTCACCCAAGTATTAAGCCGTTATCTCATCAAAACATCTATATTCATTTGCTACTTGGTTTACGACTAATTGCGAATCTCCCTTTGCTAAAAGCCAACATACTCTGATGGATTTGGCTGCTCGAAGCCCAGCTAGAAGTCCTTCATACTCTGCCATATTGTTAGTGGCAGGGAACATAAACTGTATGACATACTGAAGTTGATCATCTTGTGGTGTTATCAACAAAATCCCCACCCCCGAGCCTTTAAGCTCGCGGGAGTCATCAAAATACAATGTCCAATGGTCGTTTGGCATTGGACTTACTTGAGGTTGATCCTCAGTGTTCGTCCATTCAGCCACAAAGTCAACCATAACTTGGCTTTTTATGGCTGTTCAGGCAGTAAAATGAAGATCAAACTCTCCAAGTTCTACTGCCCATTTGGCTGTGCGACTTGTTACTTCTTGGTTATGAAGTATATTCCCAAGGGGGGAAAAATGAAGGCACTGTAATCTTATGAGATTGAAAATAATGTCTCAATTTTCTGTAAGTCATCAGAAGAGCATAAATTAGTTTTTAACCTCGGGATATCTTTCCTTTGGCCATTGTAAGACCTCATTTACATAGTAGATGGGTCGCTGAGACCCTTCCCTTTCTGCAGTAAGTACTGCACTGACCACATTTGGCGTTGCTGCTAAATAAACTAGTAAAGGTTCACCTTCTAAAGGAGAAACAAATACTAGAGGACCATTGGAACTTTTTGTTACTTTTGCGGATTACCTCAAAGAAAGGTAAACCACGTTCACCTAATTGAGAAATGAAATGACTAAGAGCCGTCATTCGATCAGTTAAGGCTTGAACCTCCTTTACAATGGAAGGTGGTCGTAGTTGTTCAATGGCACAAATTTTCTCTGGATTAACTTCAATCCCACGAGAACAAACAAGGAAACCAAGCAACTTACCAGAATTAACCCCAAAAGTACACTTTTCAGGATTAAGGTTTATTCCATGTTTATTTACATTTTCGAAGGTCTCTGTGACATCCTTCAAATGGTTATACTTAGTACTACTTTTTACAACGAGGTCTTCTACATAGGCCTCTAAATTACACTCCAGCTGGCTGTTGAAGGTTTTCTGCATCAAACACTGGTTATGGCTCCAGCATTCTTTAACCCGAACGACATTTTGACATAGCAGTAGACGCCGAATGGTGTGATGAAGGTAGTCTTTTCTTCATCTTCTTTCGTAATTCTGATCTGATGGTATTTAGAATATGCATCAAGAAAACTCATCAGTTCATAACCCGTTGTAGAATCAACTAACTGATCAATGCGAGGCAAAGGGAAGTCATCCTTTGGGCAATCAATATTTAAACAGGTAAAATCGACGCAAATGTGCCACTTACCATTAGATTTATTGACCAGAACCGGATCCACGAGCCATTCGGGGTGATCTACCTCTCGAATAAAGCCAGCTTCAAAGAGCTTATCGAGCTCTACTCTGATGGCCTCTTGACGATCCAGGGTGAAGCATCCCAGTCTTTATTTAACTGGTTTTTTCTTAGGCTGAATAGCTAGCCTATGCTCAATCACCCCCCTTGGGACTCCGGGCATATCAGATGACTTCCACGCGAAGACATCTGAGTTGGCCTGAAGGAAGGTGAGGAGCTCATCTTCTTATTTCTCACTTAATCCCGCACCAACCCGGACTGTCTTGGATTGGTCTTTGAGGCTGAGTGGTACTATCTTGACCTACTCATTGGGCTGATTTTTCAGAGGTAACTGATCGACAAGTTCTAGTTACTTACAATCACATGAAAGCGCGACAGCCTAGTCACCTTGCACCACAATTACGCCATTTGGCCCAGGGATCTTGATCTTTTGGTAAGCGTGGTGTGTAGTTGCCATGAACTTTGTTAGAGATGGTCTTCCCAAAATTACATTATAGGCAGACTGAAAATCAACCACTTTGAAAGTTATCAATTCAGTTCAAAAATTAGTAGTCGTACCGAAGGTTACTGGTAACACTACTTGCCCTATTGGTGTAACAAACATACTTGGCACTATCACAGAGAAGGCACTTGTCATTGGTTTAATCTTAGAACGAGGAATTTGCATCTCATCTAAGATATTAATAAATAACAGGTCTAAGAAACTACCACTATCTATTAATATTCTCCCTACTCTGCAATTACTTATGGTAGGAGAAACTACTAATGGTAATTTATGAGAAGTAGACATACCTTTAGGGACGTCCTCCTTACTGAAGGTCAGGGAGGTCTCTGACCACTTGGGGTATTCCAGACAACTAGGTGGGATCTCAACATTGTTGACGTCCCTCCATGTCGCCTTGTACTACCGCTTAGATGTGTAAGCGGGCGAACCCCTGTAAATGTCGTTGACGTGGTGATCTATCCTCTGAAACGAGATCTCTGTGTCTTTGTCGTTGTTTTGGACCACTAGTGGTCCACTGTCTTCTGGTGGGATTGGCAATGAGCCTTTCCCATCATAATATCCCTCCATTTGCTTCTGCCAAGTACGGTAGTTACGAGAGGTCATGATCAGGAACTTTATGCAACATGCACCAATGCTCATTGCTCCTAAATGTATTCATAGATTGTGGGGCAGTATGGTCGTTTGAACAACCTCCTTGCCTCCTTTTGGCCTGAGGACCTTTGTTTTTGTTGTAGGGTGGTCGCTGGTCAACGGCTGCGACCTCCGTGGTGGACTGCTTGAATCTCCCCTTCTCCTTCTTCTTAGGTTTTCCCTTGCTGCTCGTGGAGCCTTCGGACCTCTTGGATTTCTTTTCTTTGACATCCCCGAGGCCTAGCTGAGGAGGGGTGGTCCCATTGTCCACCATTCGGTTCCACTCCATTGCCTCATTAGCATCGGAGTACCGATCGACCGATCGGCCATGTCGAAAAGTTCTGATATAGACCCAGGCGAGTTGATGTTGAGGTCCTTTGTAAACCTTCGATATCTCACCGCCTGTTTAAAAGCTCAAATCACATAATCATCAGAAATATATAGGATAGTATTGCGGACTTCTATGAAACGCTTTACAAATTGTCGTAAATTTTCGTCGGGGGTTGGGCGAAGCCGGTGCAAATCATCCCCCTTCCCCGGTTTTGCATAACAACTTTTGAAGTTACTTTGCAATGTATTACAAAGCATCTCCTAGTTATATATGGATCCCTCAGGCTGGTTAAACAACTAGGTTCTTGCGGAACCCTTTAGAGCCGTATGCAAATAATTAGCCATTACTTAATCATCGCCTCCAGCAGCCTGAATGGCGGTAGTATAGACTTGGAGGAACCCTGACGGGTTTTGTGTTCCGTCAAAATGTTCTATATTTACTGGCTTGAACTTCTCCGACCAGGCAACATCTCTTAGTCCGAGAGAGAAAGCCCTGCAACCTGCATAAGGTCCAACACATTGTCATACATTGCGATGATTATTTTGACCTGCAGGAGATCTGTGATATCTATCATGTCCCGAAAAATGGATGTCGTGCTCACCTTGGCCTTGAACGTAACGGCGAGAAGCACCATAATTTTGGCTTTGCCTTCGGCATCCAATCGAGGACCCTTCTATGTGTGAGTCCGTTTGGGAAAGCACATTGGGCGATCGGGTGAAATATTCTTTGTTGCATCCTGTAGCTCTTGTGCGATGGCACACATCACTTGCACTCTTTGCTCCGGAGTTAATCCTTCCGGAGGGCGTGCGATGACACTTGCTAAGTAGTGAATGCGCTCTACAGGGGAATCCTCTCGCATGGGGGTTGGTAAGGTATTTAGATCTCTTACCACCGTTACCTGCGGCGGTGGCGTATGTGTCGCCTGTTGCGGCGCCATCGCTAAGGAGCCATGGGCGTCTCGGTAGTAGTGGTCGCGAACCTGCGAGATGTGTGCTTGTGTGGCGGCACGTATCTCAGCTTGTCAGGCCTCTTCCTCTCGTTAGAGGCTTTTCCACTCTTCCCATTCTTGGCGTTGCCCTGATGCTTCAGGATTATCTCTGAGATTGGGTTGATTGTCACTGATGGCAGGGACCTGACGACCGTCAGAATAACAAGCGACAGCGATATTCCCTGTACTTCAGTGTGGAGGCTACCAATGAGATCATCATTGTACGTTGGGCTCCAGGAACCTTCCGAATCTCCTGCTCTAAGGGAGACAGGCTCGGGATAGTACTCGTCCATGGTGACACTTGTGGACAAATGCACAACAGGTGTAGAGCTAGCGGGTGCGGACTCGGTGGGTGATGATGCCTCAGTAATAGCCCCGGAGGAACCATGGGTATTGCTGGATACGAGGATGAAGTTTTCTCCATGTCATCATCGTAGTCGGAAACGTCGAGGATGCTTTCTTCCATCCACGTGGGCAAGTTTTGATTTATGAACAAAGCACAGGACACATTACTAGAACTGAGTCGGTGAAAAATGATGACGGCGATCCCCACGGTCGGCGCCAGCTGTCGACGTCTGGAACTCTCGTTACAGAACGAACAAATAAAATTATATAAAGGAATAGAGATTGCTATCTATTCGCCAAAGGACTCAAAATGGTGTTGTATATTGCAAAGGGTGTGCTCTGATTACAGGAAAAATGACTATGAATACACATGGATTAGGGCTTGGATCAAGATCTATCTTTACAATGGCACATAGGCCAGGCTTTTATAGCTCTACAAGCGTCGTCAGTTGATTATAGTAGCGCCTCCTCACGTCAATGGTCGCGTCCTTTTAAGCCAATCATTGCGTCCCTTCATGGTGACTGTTGTGTCTCCAGATGTAACAACAACTACCTTCTCCACGTGGGTTGCAATTAACCATACATGGACAACCGCCTTTGAGGACCTCCTCTATTCGGGAGAGGTCCTAAGGTGGTACGAAGAGACCTCTCTAGGAGAGAGGTCCTGGAGTGGTCCAAAGAGACCTCTCCAGGAGAGAGGTCCTGAAATGGTCTGAAGGGAAGGTTTTTGAGCCCACCTTCTGACTGCGTATTTAATCCTGGGCCCGACAAGATAATTTGGGCCCAATAGAGGATCAATATTACTTTCGAATAAAGGTATATCCAGATAATTTGACTAGTCAACAATCTTCATCAGAAATCAATCCCTTTACAATTTCCTATATTCAAAATTCTACCTTTGAGATAGATTTTGTTAACTTTAAGGAGGTCAGTCCAGCGGGGAGAGTCTCCTTGCTTATGAGTAACTTGATGAAAGTTATTGCTATTTAGGTTTTTTTCCCTAACAAAACTTTGCCAAAGGCCATCATCATACTAAAGTTTCCACCACCATTTGCAAATAAGGTTGATTTTAAGTTTATGAATATTCTGAAGACCCAAACCCCCTTTTTGCTTGGGTTGATAGATCAAGTCCTACTTGACTAAGTGGTATTTTTCCTTACTCTCCCCCTTGCCAGAAAAAACATCTCCTCACCTTTTTCAGTTTGTATATAATAGTTTTTGGGAGCATGTACATAAGCATATGATAAATAGGGACAATACTCATGCTTGAGTCAATAAGAGTTTTCCTACCTCCCATGGACATAGATCATCCCTTCCATCCATCCAAACGTTTCAACAGTTTCTCTTCCAAATGCAACCAATCAGCCACATGCAACTTAGATGCACTCACTGGCACTCCCACATACTTCAGAGGCCATGTACCAGTAACACAAGTAAACATCTCAGTATAAGCGTTAATTTCATTTCCATCAGCACCTACCATTAAAATTTCAATATTTTGGAAATTAATTTTCAGCCCAGACATGGCTTCAAAAGTATACAGAAGGATGGTCATATTCATAGCTAAATCAATGTTTTTGTCCAACAAAACAATTGTGTCATCAGCATACTGCAATATTACAACCCCATTTTGAACTAGGTGAGGTACCAAACCAGTCACCAGACCACCACTTTGAGCTAGATGAATCATTTTAGATAGGGCATCAACAACAAAATTAAACAGGGGTGGAGACAGAAGATCCCCTAGCCTCACTCCTCTATAACTCTGAAAGTAATTCCCAACCTCATTGTTAATCTTCACACTTAAGGTCCCTTGCATCACCACTTGCTTTATCCAGTCATTCCATTTTCTTTTAAAACCTTTCATCTCAAGGCATTGAAAAAGAAAGTCCCAATTCACTTTATCATAAGCTCTTTCAAAGTCTAGCTTTAAAACCACACCATTTTGCTTAGATCGTTTTGTTTCATGAATTATTTCATGCAAAGAAAGAATACCACCCATAATGTTCCTTTTCTTAATAAAGGCATTTTGACTTTTATCAATCAACTTTTCAATGAAGGCCTCCAATATCAATGTGAGAACTTTGGTAAAAAAATTATAACAAACATTCAGAAGACAAATTGGTCTAAACTGTTGGATTTGATCAGCTCCTTTAGTTTTAGACAGCAAGGTAATCACCCCACAATTCAGTATGCTTATATCAAGGTTATGATAAAAAAAAGTTTGGAAATGGGTTCACCGAATCACTTTTAATAATATCCCAACAGGTCTGGTAGAATTCAACGGGTATATTGTCAGGGCCAGGAGCGTTGTTCTTATCCATTTGCATAATGGATTTTTTTAATTTCTTCTCCCTCAAAAGGTATAGTAATAATTGTAACACCCTGGCTATTCGGAAGCCAAAATGCTACCTAAAGAACTAACATACAACCAAATTGCGGCAGAATTTAAACTGAAACTCCTCTAAGTACATATAGAGACCAACTTTAAAAGTAGCACGGCATGAATAAAGACTGAATTCATCAAAACAAAATCAAGGAATAATCAAAATGAACCACTAGCATCATTTAACAAGAAAACCTGACATGAAGAGAAATATCATGCAATAGTAAATTTATCTATTACAGTTCCTCGGTTAACAATTGAAAGACAAAATCGATATTACTAATGAAAGTAAATTATGGTGAACTGAGTGAAGTGTGCTTGTCTACCCTCTCCCAACAAGCCGTCATCAATGATCACCTAAATAAATAAATAAAGCAAGAATGAGTCGAAACTCAGCAAGTATAGTAAACAATTGAACAAACCAGGTTATGAACAAGTCAATTTCAATACGAATTATGAATTTATCTCTGAACACTTATGAGTATATATGGAATGAATGGATGCATTGAAAGGAATGGACTGCACACATACTCATACCGGTATAGCGAGTGACACACCAGTCGGTGCTCACTTAAGCCCATACTTAACAAAGTCCGGGGATCCAATCACCGTATGAAGAATGTTTCATACGGGCAGTGGCGGACCCAGGATTTTCAAAATGGGTGTTCGGAGTTACAAACATGTTATACAGTGTAAAACATAAATGTACATAAAAAAAAACAAAGAACAAATTATTCGAGCGGCTGTATAATTATCGATGCAAAAGTGTGTATATATAAGTCAGATAAACATGAAGCTAAAAATTGAGTTTTGGTGCCATGAACTTACTCCAGTATACATTTGGTTGAGTACTCTATTACTTCTAATAGTCATATAGCGATCTAACTCTTTTGGAGCTAATAATGCAAAATATGGTGTTAGAACTGTAAACAACGGAATCATATTTAGAAAAACATTACCACATATACATGTATGTGTACTAAATTTGGATGAGCAGTGTTTCTAGTTTCTACATCAGAGTAGATATATAGACACATGGATAGGGGATTACCTAATTAGTGACATTCAACCCTAAAAAACACACAGCGAGAATAAGCCATCAGTGCACATCCACTGTCCACTAATCCACATGTCAACATCCACTTATCATAATTAATATCCATTCCATCACAGAGCAATGGGATAGAGAGGAATGGGAGTAGTTACCTAAATGCCACTCGGCAATGGCGGCAACACCACAAGCCAGGATAGCCCACCGCCCCACCCATCCTCATTCTCATGTGTAATCAACAAATAAACCACATAAGTAAAACGAATAATATTCACAACTAAAACCAATTAATAGAAAGGGAAGTAGAGAGAGAAAATCGAGTCTGAGGGAGGCATCGGACGTCGGGCATGGTGCACATGGGCCAGAGGGCGCAGGGAGACGACGGAGTGAGCAGACAGCAGAGGGGAGGCGCAGAGGCAAAGGCGGGCATGGGCGCCAGCCAAGCCAATAGCGACCAGCAGCGGAGCCAGGGAACCATAGAGCCACTTGAGAACCGAGAGAGAGAGGGGGGGGGGGAATTTCTTCAAGCAAGCATCGGCCAAAGCAACCACCAAAATGGAGAAGAAGTGAGATGGGGAGATAAGGAAGAAAAGGGGAAAGCAAAGAAGAAGAAAGAAGACCGTGGGAGCTCTCGGCCGTGAGTGGATAGAAATGAGAGATAAAGGAAGAAGTGAGGTGTGACCGCGTGAGGGCGTGAGGCACTGAGGCGCTTGGCGTGGGGCGGCATGATCGTGGTGGGTGTTGGGCCGTGGTGGGCTTTGCTGGTGGCGTGGGGCGGCGTGACTGAATGGCGAATGGGCTACGCCTGCGCGAATCGTCGAGCGAATGGAGTCGCGTGCACAATGCAAATACATATTTTAAGTATACTTACTAGTATATATACCTAATAAATACTAAGTTTTTCCCCCCAAAAAATGGGTGTACATCTGTACACCCATGTCCCAACATTGCATCCGCCCCTGCATACGGGTGTCCGAAATTACCCACATTGGAATGGTGGGTCTTATGTGTCCATACTGGAAAAGATGGGTCTTAACAATTCCACTCCCGTGGACGGAACACGAACAATGTAAGAATGGAATGAATATATGCAATGAGTGTCACCTCTTTCATTCACATGGATTATCAACTAAGAACGAATAAATATCATGAAGTTTGAATCATGGATCATAGAAATAGCATCACATCAACAACATTCAACTGTATAACATGAAGTATGAACATAGATCATAGAAGTAACATTGCATTAACAATATTCAACAGAAATCAACACGTCTTAACACAATGTACTTGCCTTCCGCGATGTGACGTACTAGGAGGCAACGGAGGTACTCCTGCACTCGCCGCCTCGCCGCCTACACGAATGTGTATTCAAACATAAGAACACACGATATGATGACGCTACCAGCGATCTACAATACCCCCTTGACTACCCAATACAACGGATAGTCCCAAATTAAAAACATACAATTCACTCATCTAAACAATTCTGGACAGCAACACGGAAAAATTCATAATTAATGATCTGGAACTCAGAATGATATGAATCTAGTGTCCAATGAAACTTAACGAGAAAAGCTACAAAACTCTAGTTGACAAGATTTTCTAATTCTGCCAAAATATTTGACTAAACAGCAGTTGAAAATGCCTGACAGACATCTGTCGAGACAATCAATACAACAGCGAAGAATATAACATAACTTTTACTCTATGAGTCTAATTTGGGTGTTATTTATCAATAAAACATATTTATAAATCAAATTATATACAAAAAAAAATTTGGATGAGAAGTATGAATCTGCCCCTAAACAATTCATATTTCAACAAACATCTAAACTGACAATACTCGTTAGGTTTCTCAGGACAGCAATAAGAAATTTATCATAACTTTTGAACCACAGATCGGATTTTTGTGATCTTGGTGGCTATGGAAAGATAACAACCGTGGCTACAATTATCTAGGAGGGGAAAACCTCCACATATTCTTATAACAGGTGAAAAAAGACCGCGCAACATACTGGACATAAACTGGAAATCCTAAAACGGCAATTCGATTTCATCCTACTAAACAATTTCGCATCCAAACAGTACCAAACAACAAATTGGAACCTTCGTTACCCTTGAAAACCCATAGGACGATGAAGATCAATCTCCCGAAGAACTCCCCTCTTCTCCTTCTTCCTTTCTTCTTCTTCCTTCCTCTCCTTCCTTTCTCCTCTTCTTCCTTTCCCCTCTTCTCCTCATCTTGGTAGAGCAATATGGAGGGGGCTGCTACAGTGGTGGTGTGCACTGTGGCTACAGTATATTAGGATTTTCCCCTCCTTTTATATGTGGCCGGCCCCTCATGGGCCTTCTAGGCCAAGGCCCGAGGACCAGGTTGCCGAAAAACTGCATAAACCCCTATTTTTCTTATGTCTAATCTCTCTTTTGTGCGCTTTCTTTCTTATAATAAATCGGAGTATTACAATAATCTCATTGTCCTCCTTGTTCATTTTTTCTCCAGGGTTCCAAACATCCAAACTCAGATGCACATTTGCATTTTCACTTAGGCCAAACAACTATTTATAGTAATTGGTGGTATGATTCTGCAAATTTTCATTACCCTCTATAATTTTCTCACCATTATGAAGATAAAAGATATTATTCTTTCTTTTTCTACCACTAGCAACTCTATGATGATAAGTAGTGTTATTGTCTCCTAACAACAACCATTTTTCATTAGATCTTTTAAACCAATAGAGCTCTTCCTCAACATAGATATGAATAAGTTCTAGTTGAATCTTAGCTTTTTTCTTCTTCTTAATTTGATATGCACAAAGAGACTGAAACTCCTCTATATTTTCTAAGTGCAGTGATTCATCCTGCAACGCCATCCTTTTTTCTTCTTATTGACACCTATCATATTAACATTCCAGCCTTTTAAATATTTTTTTTATCTTTTTCATTATGAAAATCCACCTATCCAGATGGCTCATATTATACACAGATTCATTCCAAATTTTCTTCACAATCTCAAGGAAATCAGGATGCTTCAACCAATGAAGCTCAAATCTAAAGGGTTTCTTCTTTCCATGAGGAATACTACCAGTTGTCAAGATCAAGGGATTATGATCAAACAAAAAAAATTAGGCATCTTTTTAACTAGAGCCATGGGAAACAACATTTCCCACTCTTTGTTAATAAGGACCCTATTGCATCAGGTATAATTGTAATATCCCCGTTTAAACATAAAACAAATAAGTGATTAGTGCTGAAAATAAATAGAATTAGAAAGAAAATTTCAAAATTTTCGGAAAGGAATGGGCCGCCAACCCATTTTTTAAGTGGGGAGGAAACTGATCTTTATGGCCCAAGGCCCGTGACTGTCCACTAGAAGGCAAGGGGGGAGGGATCAACCAAACCCTAGCACCCTGGCACTGTGCCAAGAGGAGGAGAAGAGGAGAAAGGAAGGACGGGAAGGAAGAAGATGAAGAAAAAGAAAAAGGAAGGAAGAGGAAGAGGGAGAAGGAAGCAGAAGGGGAAAGGAAGTACTCGAGAGGATTTTAGTGGGATCCAGCGTGGTCGCCTAGGGTGATTTTCTATTCCCCAATAGCTAGTTTAATTCTTTTTTTCTATGCAAATTGTTGTCGAATATCATATCGGTTCCATGATGTTAGTGGATTGGTAATCTGCAGTACTGTTGATTCGTAGATTTGAATTAGTTCAATGCGATATTTGGGATTTGTGTCTTCTAGAGATAAGTAGATAATTTCAATAGGTTTCTGGAAAGTCTTGGTTCGTATTATTTGGATGAGTAGATAATTAGTTATAATTTTACAATTTGAGTGTCTGTTCAGTTCCCGGGTTTGCAAATTAAGATTTGAAAATGGACGAATTTGGACTTTTGGTCTGCATTACATATATAGATAACTTTAAATTGATTCCAAAGAGTCCAAGATCATATTTTTTGGACAAGTATAACGGGAGTTATGGAATTTTGAATCATGCGATTCAGTTCTGTCTTTCTGTTGGGGACAGCCGGGGAACAATGTTATGTTAGCGAAATTTGTTGCATAATAGAAAAATTAGACTAAATTTATTAGGAAGGTAATTCCCTGTATATTCCAGAATGACTTAGTTCACTATTTTTTGATGAACCAATTAAAAGTTATGGAATTTCAAATTTGATATTACTGAAGATGATAAATCTGTCTTCGGAGTTAAAAAGAAGGGTTTAGATGAAATAATCTGAACTTTGGATCACTTGAGAAATTTTGGGTATATGTGTTGTAGATTCCAGAAAGCCTGAGTTAATGTTTTTTGGAGCTATCAATCAAAAGTTATGATTTTTCTAAAGTGTTTGTTATGTTTTGGACATAATGGTTTTTGGGAAGGAATAATTGCTTAAATGTGATTGTGATATATTGATGCAATTACCATAGGGATGACATGGTAATTTTGTAAATGTTAAATTAAATATTGCATCATTCTTTGATCCTTGAGGCTTGGTCTATGTTGTAGCCAAGTAATGAGAAATTTGAGGTCCCCATCATTATTAGACTGGCATGAGGTGCCCACACTCGTGGAGTGTGAGCTTGAGGTCTCTGTGCTAAAAGCATATGCATGGGCATACATCGACGGATGAATACTCCGCATTACCGGTAAATGCAAAAAGAAAAGAAATGTGCATTTGTGGTATGTGCATTGCATGGCAATAAAAGTGAATAGCTATGATATTATTTTGGATGACTGATTGTGTTAAATTCAAAGTATATTTATGAGATTTGGGTTATTGTTTTGTTTGTACTTGCTGAGTCTTGGACTCACGCTTATTGTTATGCTTTGTTTTAGGTACAGCTCGTGAGGACAACACGCATGGGAGGGGCTAGTATTCTTGGATGCACACTTCACCACGTTAATCATTATGCCTAACAAATCGGTACTTAAGTTGAATTTTTAGGACTCTACTAGAGCACGTAATTTTCTTAGTATGATCATGTTCACCTTTCATGGTGTATTGGTTTATTGGTAATAAGAGTTGGATGGTGACTCCATGGTATCTTTCATGTTTATGTTTTAGAGTTGTTATCACTTTAACCTACTAGATTATCTACTAGATGCTTGTTAATTCCTTTAATAGTCAAAATTACAAGGAGGACTCTGCCGAATTAAAGAGAAATATCTTAGCTTAGTAGCTTGTTATATTATTTTTAGTAGCATCCCAGGCTCGTGTTGGGCTAGGGTGTTACAATAATTACCACCAAATAGTGTGAGCTCTCTCAGCTCATAGGTGCTAATGATAGATTTGAAGATGTCACTGCTTCTATTTTTACAGAACTTTTTGTTTTTTCATAACTATATCTCAAGATGTTGAAATCACCACCCACCAAGAGGGGATTTTCTTATTGGAAAAGAGCTAAGAAAGCTCAATTAGGAAATCCTCCCTATGTTCCTCATGAGCAGGACCATAAACAATGGCAAGAGTCCATTTTTGTTTCAATCTTTTATAAATAAAAAAACTGCTTGCAGAATAAATCTGCTAGTGTTAACACTAACAACATCAAAACTATCCTTATTAACCCCACAAAGAATACCACCTAACTTCCCATCAGAAGGCAACCAATGCCAAGAAAAGTTACCAGCTTCATATATTTTCCTGAGGAAGGTTATCTTAAAGTCACTTCTCATAGTTTCCTGCACCCCCACAAAATCCAAGTGAAAACCAGACATAAGTTCTTTTAAATAAGTACTCATGCCTTTCTTCACCACCCCTCTACAATTCCATATAAGACCGATCATCATTTTTCCTTATATTTTCTTCCCTTGTGGGTATTAGGAGTATTAGAACCGATCTTGCACTCTTGACCCCTGTTTACTAACACCTCAGCACCAAGCTGATAATCACTCTTATTTTTATGCATACAACTGAGTTGGATCTTTTTACCCTTCTTTTTTTTGAAGAAGTTGTACTAAAACCATCTGATTCAGAGCCATCATCCTTCCAGTCCAAGAGTTGAATGTTTTCAGTGTTATCCTCCATACTAGGTATAGTTTCTTCATCATTAATTAAAAAAGATTTATTTTTCATATATATTGCATGTCTTGCTATCTCCAAATCTCTAATGTTATAAATCATCTCAAAATCAGAATTAACATAGGAAACTCCCATGCATATAAAGGTATTTCAATAATCTCATTATCAACTAACACAACAAAAGAATTATGAGAAGTCATATTAGTACCTTTCAAATTCCTCTTCTTGGCTCTTTCTGTAGCTTTGTCAGCAATCTTAACTATTTTTTGACCATGCAATATTGAGCTTCTTCTCCTCTTTGGTCCTTGGTCTTGAGTCATCTTTATTTTCTGACCATCCTGGATATCTTGATCCTGATTAACTCCCTCTTGATCACCACTGTAGTGCTCTGAAATAGGATAATTCAACCCCTGACTCAAGGATATCTCATTACACCTCCCCTTGTCATTGATATGTTGCTCATTCACCAACTTCTCACTCTCAACTATATGTAATCTGTTCTTCTCAACCTCATCATCAACACTTTTGTTAGCATTCACTAATATTGAAGTCATGAATTCCTCAACTGGGACCTCTACAATCCCCTCAACTTTATCTGAATTTTGATGTTGACTGTCTAACAACACCTCAAGCATGCCTTTCTCTTGATTCAACACTTCCAGACTTTCCTACTGCCTTTCCACACGCTTACTTTCAGTGACTTCATATAGGACTTTATTATGAATAGAGGTGGTATCGAAGCAACCGAGGACCCAAGTTTTTATGAAATTCCCCCCTTGTTTAGAACATTCTCCTATTTGATGATTAACAACCTCTTTTCTTAAGGAAGCAACAAGTAAATCTCTGTTATCATCACTATCCTCATCATATTCCTCATTTGAGATATCATCTCCTTTTTCAGTAAGTGAGTTATCCACATTCAAACTATTTTTATTTATATAGTATTTCTAAGCATCACCCATAAACTTACTGTGAGCGTATTTAGAGTATTCTTTACCAATTGATGTTATGTGTTTGCCACCTGCCACTTGGCCATCCACACTATGCTTCATTTCATTGGCTTTTTTGTCTTTTAGGAGTTTGTTGTTCCATCTGACCAATCTCCAGAGAATCCACCCTTCTATTCTATTGATTTCCAACAAGATTTGTGGCACCCATTTGTTGCAATTCTCTCTTAAAGATGAAGTCATAGATGAATAGGTCTGCCTCTGCATCCTTTCCCCCTATCACCCCTTCAACTGTTGTTGGAATTTGATTCACATCCCTACACCCCACTTTGATCCTAACATAGTTTGATCTGGACAAGCTAACTTTATCCACTTCAAGAGTAACCCCAACCAAGGAACCCACATAACTGAGAGTAGTCTCACTTCTCTAGTCCAGTGGAATCCCTGAAACCCTCAACCATGTTTTCTGCAGAGCACCCTTTGCTCCAGAAGAAGCTTTCCAGGGGTCCACCTTGATTTTTGCTTCTAGGACGGGCCTCATTCCCAAATTGATGAAATGAGACCATTCTTCGACCTTTCTGGCATTAGGAAACCTCATCACAAGTTGAGTATCAGACATTTATCTAGCATGCCATCTCCATGTAGATTCAAGACTAGCTATAACTTTAAACTCATGTTCAGTCTGTCTAGCAAATACATTGCCCTCTACAACTTTAATAATTGCAGAACTAGAATTGTCCTCCCCTCCTTGATTTACCCCACCACCTTCAATGAAATAGAATCCCTGACCTTGAGCTGCAAATCCACAAAAACGAGCAATATGTTCCCAGGGTTTCTTTTCAGGACATCTCCTGGCAATATGCCCCTCTTGGCCACATCTATCACACTTGACAGGTTTTGTACAAGAAAAGATATTATGACCCTTCTCTCCACATCTATAACAATTTCCTATATCCCTTTATTCCAAGCCATCTTTCTGAAAAGCAGGAACTTGTTCTACAACCTCAGCAAGAGTATTAGAGACATACCTCAATGGGTTCTTCTCCTCGTGGAGCAAGTTGTTTTGGATGTCACTGAACATCGTGATTGTGTTCCCTCATCTCCTCCCTATGAGACAAACGATCTCTACCTTCCTGGGGAGAGCCACCATTCCCTTCGGTACTTACTCCAACCGGATTAGCAACTTGTCCATGATGATCAACAAGCTCACGCGACTGGCGATGATGTTGTTGCTGAGATTGAGAGTGCCTCTGCTGATTACAAAAATTATGAGTCTAAAGATGAGTCTGACCTGATTGTGAATGGACATCTTGCCTTCGACCTTGATGACCATCTGGATTGACTTGACGTGATTGATGAGTCAGGGGAGGAGATGAGCGCAGGAATCCACGCGTGCCAGTCCGCCCCATTCCTCTACCTTGGCGACCAGCTCCAAACCCAACTCTCCACCCCCCCCCCAAACCAGATGTCATGAGGCGTGAAGGTGCTGGATCCTTCACCACTTGAGCGTAAGATCTATGATCCCAAACCGAATCGCAACCTCCACACAATTTCGAACTCCCACTAAGGAAGATGAAAGCTGATTGTAACAATACGGACTCAGAACCCTAGCTCACACAGCAACTACCCCACACAACCTCGCCGCCTCACTTTGCTCCCACAGATGCCCAACTAACCTGGCGAGATCACCAATGGGAGCATTATCCCATCAATGCATGCGAAATGACTCGGATGCCCTTCTAACCTATCCACCCAAGACGGTCCTAGGTCAATAGGAGTGGGCTTCGATCCAACACGCACCTGCAACCCATAAGGCAAAAGCGAGATACCCGATGAGCGCTTGGCTTCCTCACGCGGTTCCCCGATCGCCAGTTGGCGTGAACTCCTTCACGGAGAGGCGAGACGCCGACGAGGACTCCTTCACCGAGAGGCGTGCTGTGGTCATGGTGATTTGTGGTTGTAGTTACCGCTTGGCCACAAATTTGTAATGTTAGTTCTGTACCTAACCAATAGATATCCCCCTCATCTCTACTACTTAAAAGAAAGAATTAAAGGCGGTTCGTCCCCCCCCCCTCATGCGATGTGAGCCGTTAGATCTATCTTTATTCGTGAGATGTGAGCCGTTGGATCTCGTTCTTTATCGGTTCCTTCCGTGCGTACGGTTGGCCACACATAGCCTCCTCTCCACTCCCCCTACACCTAACTGTCCAAACTGGTGCGCACGAAACCTAAAGATTTCATCGATCTTTCTAAGAATGGATTACCGGCGGATCACTTGCATTGTAGGCTGAGCATAACGACGGTTGACAAGATATGATTTTTTTTAATCCGTAGCAAAGTACAAGCATTGGACTATATTTATTGAAATTACACCATGAGTAGTTGTTCTCTGTGGCACTGAACCAGCGTACGTCGTAGAGCCAGCGCGAGGAGAGACTGAAGGCAGCACCTACTTCCCCCTCCTCATAAACCCAGCTCTGCACGCATGTCATCTCGAACCAAATTACTGTACTTATACGCTTCCCAAGTCGACTGTTACCTTCCATTGCTATTATTCGACTACACCACATCCTCGTAGAAAGCTGTCTGACAGGTTCAAGTGCTCGAGCCACAGTTCCCGGAGCTCCGGGAACGCGACCTCCAGCCACGGCTTCCGCGGCCCGCTGAAATGCAGAACGGCGGAGAACTGCAGTAGCTCGGCGTCCGGCACCTGCCAGCCGAGGCCCGACAAATGCCACAACGGCTCGATCGCCTGCACTCGGCCGTCGAACGCTACCAGAGCCGGCGGCAGCGAGGCCATCCTCCACAGCCTGAAGTCCGACTCCCGGTTCTGCACATCACACCAAGAACTTTTATCAGTATAACTAACATGTATAAACTTCTTGAGGTATGAAAAATGAACAGAGTTCAGGACAATCACTCGCCTTTTTCAGCCAGAACTGGTACGTCTCGGTAACATTTGTTCTTCGCCACGCATCGAGGTCGACAATGTTCACGCCCCACAACCACGCGCATTGCGAATTTTGGAGGCCTAGTGATGGCATTGACACTGCAGGGTCCGAGAAATTCAGGTGATCGCCGAACGTCCTGTCGATGCAGATGCCACCGTCTGCAACCGGACGCTGCGCGCCAACCGCGCCAATGATCTTCCCTTCCAGGTCCAGGTCCCAAAGCCCCGCCAAGTCCTTGCGCACCACGACGTCGTCGTCGAGTAGTATAACCCTCCCAAGCTCCGGGAAGAACTGCTCAATCAGACGCGTCACATGTCAAATGCTATCACACACCAGTGAAGAAAAATTCAGCGAAATTTCACCCGGTGGGTGCCAGTAGAACTACAAACCGGCCCCGAAATTTTCGGTTCGGATTAATTTTGAAAAAAACGAATTTGCTTGAATTTTATCCAAATTTGATTTTTTTTTAAAAAAAAATCCTAATTTTTTTAATTTTTTTTTTTTGAAAATTCCGTCTGAAATTGACCGAAATTTTATCGCTACCTTCCGAAAAAAATTAACCAATAATGTGAACCCTGTCACACACCACCATTCTTTCATCAAAGCTGGCCAACTAATCATTTATCCTAAGCTCTTAGCTAATACTGCCTCCTTGAATTTACCTGAGGGAGATGGATCTTGATGTAGTTCAGAAGAGAGAACGTGCTTGGTTTGGAGGCTTCAAGCCTTCTGTACTCCCTCTCAACTGATCCGTCACACTGGTGATAACCCAGTGAGCTCTTCTGAACCTCTTCGATCGTCCTCATGACGGAGGTGATGACATCACCGTCGCGCCAGTCGAACTGGTGAAGGCCCTTGACCTCGATGACCGCCGGAGAAACCGGGTGCAGCGCGAACCACGAGTGCATCGGAACGTAGCTCTTCTTGTCAGTGACGACGTGGAACACCAGCCTCGCCGGGTCGGCCGTGCTCCTGACAGCGGAAGCAACGGTGACCGCGGCCGCAAGAACATTGTCGGTCACGAGGGCGACGTGGAGGTACGAGGCGTCGGTCAGGCGAGGGGCGTACTCCGGCAGCGGTACGGGAGAGCGGGCGGCGGAGTTCACCGTAAATTCCTCGGCTAGCTTCAGTGTGAGGCAGTGCATGCTCTTGGGAATGCCCAGCGAGGCCAGGTGCCGGTTGAACAGAACTTGAATTCTTGATGACTTAACCTTCCTATCCATCTTCAACAGCTGGTTCAAAGTAATCATTCCCAAAGTTATATAGTTGTTGCAACTTGTAAGCATATATTAGTGGATCAAATTATGACCATTCATCTATGGAGTCTAGCGTTATAACAAATTTCAGAGTATTCAGCAACACGGTCAACAATCCAACAAAAATACTTAAAGATCTAAACGTTTCAGTTGCACACACGTCTCGACGATTATCGGATTGCATGTTTGACAAATCGAAGGAGCACGCATGATCATGATGAGTAATGCACACGTTCTACTTCTTTAATCTTTAGAGAATGCGGGAACAGGGACAAAATAGGGACCATATGATGTGGTCTTTTTAGCGTGGAAAGCACTTGTTTCAGATAAGGTGCTAGTAACATGCAAGCATGATGCAAGATTACTAAAGTTCAGTTAAGATTATGTAGAGAAAGTGCGTGAGAATATGAGTTGATAAATTTATACCATGGCCATGATCTTGAGCACCACGGCTTCCATGTCAAGCCGATCATAGGACGCTAGCACGGTGTCCAGCTCCGCCATGAGGCCGTCCAAAGAATCCGGTGCTGCTTCCACCACCACGGGATCTAACAGGCTGGCTTCCCTGTGACTTCTCTTCCACTCTTTCACGAATTCCTGATCGTTCCATTCATCAGCTTAACAGTCATTAATGTCTCCTCTTTACACAATGGTAACAGAAAAACGAGTCTTGGTGCTTTGCTAAACATTGCAGCCACACCAAAAAAAAGGGACTACTGCTATTGGTTCATCATTGATTTGGACCGTATGTACAATGTACTAGGCACCCTGAATCCTTTAATTCAGTAGGCACATCCTAGCATCCAGTGGGCAGTCCATGTACAGTACATGACCATCCTCTCAATACGCTGTACATGTCCAGTGTCGGCTTGGCTCATGCCCTTCTATGCTTAATTGCGAAGAGCAAGTAAAGAGCAGGCACTGTCTGCAACTTGAAGCTCAACTAATCACGATCGATCGATTCCTAGTACAAACGAACGAGTCATATACATATTTAGACATTTGGTCACCATATACATACAGCTCAAACTCCAAATATACCGGGCATTATCCCAAGATATAACAGGTGCTTGGTAAGGCAGTAAGAACTAAGAAGCATTGGGTGGGTTTTGCACATGAAAGAAAAAGACCGATGAGCACGATGGGGAGCAATAAAAATCGCAAGGGCATGGCATATGCATGGCATGGCATGGATGAATGGCTCACGGACGACACAAGCCCGCAACCACTTGAAAGAAATCCACGTAGCTCCAAACGCAAAGGCCCCATCTTACGAGCATATCCAAGCTGGAGTGGAAGGGCGCTAGTGCGCTTCCTAGAGAGAATCCTAGCGAACAAGTCACAAGGGGGTTGGGTTTCCATGGCGGCTGGCAACACAATATCCCAAGCCACCAACTGGTAGGGCCCGCGAGGAATAACAATGCAGGTCGCACTAATATATCCAACCAGTGCATACAAATACAATTCGATCAAATTAGGCAGTTTTTCTGGTACAGGTTGACTAAGAAAATACTAATTCGCTACCAATTTACGTAGCTCAACTTTTGAAATAAGTGAAGAGTGCGCTTATAGCTAAGTGATGCGTGTTTGGATTCAGCTGGACTTGGATCGGAAATGGATCGCCGACGAACTGACAAGCACGGCCGGCAGCGGCAGAGGTCAAAAACGGAGGACACGACGGGACATGCAGCGTTCGGTAATATCACTAGCTCAGACGGGGTATGCCAACCGGACCAGAACGGACGGCCGGCACGGGCCACCTGTCAGTTGGACGGCCACGGCCACGTGGTAGGAGGCCCCCGATGGAACGCAGCGGCGTGTTGCCGACCCGACCCTAACATTCCATTCCCGTGAATGGCGCTTACTGCCAACGAGCCGAACCGCGCGCGTAGAAATCGCCCAGCCGACCGGCCATTTCGTCGTCCCACTCCCACGCTTTGCCCGCCGCGCGCAGATGTAAAAAAAAATGTCAAATAACCCGACGCCTAACGCATTTTGACCCGCGCGGTCTCGAACACGAGCCTAACACTAGAAGCCAGCTCGATCGAACGCACTCACCTCCATGGCGTCGCCGCCGCCGTAGAGCCAGTCCCCCAGCCCTGCCCTCCAGTCCAAGCACCCTGAAGCATCATCGATTAGCCGCATCAAGATTACACGCGAAAATGGACAATTAAGCAGTGCGCGCGCGCGCGGTACGTGCTTGGTACAATCACTGTGAACGAGCTTACTTACCCGTGGCGGAAGGGCAGAGGGAGGCGCCGGCCTCGATGGCGAGGAGCGCGGCGCGGAAGAGGAGCACGCCAGCGAGGAGCCCCGTGACGACAACCGGGCGGTAGCCGCGCCGCGCCGCCTGCTGCTGTTGCTGCGGCGCCTTCGGCCTCGTCACGTCGTCAGCGGCCGCCGCCGTGATGTATACCCTCATTGCTGGTCAATTCCCTCCGAACGAGCCCGCCGATCGACCCGCTGCTAGCCAGTTGCTCATGAACGAACGAAGCTAGCCAAGCCCAGCAAGCTCAAAGGATGGGAGTGCGCAGTGTGGGCGTGGGAGCGCGGGGAGGCGGGGGGAGGGAGGCGCATGGTGCGGGGGAGGTACAGGCATCAGCGAGACGAGTCAGTGAGTGCAAGTGGGGAGTGGCGAGGTGGCAAAAGAGAGTGGGGAGGCGAGCGGCGCGCGAATCTCGAAGGAATTCCAGCGTTGGAATAAAAATTAATGGTGATTTTTGTTCTTAAAAAAAAACTTAGAAGAGCTTTAGATAAGGTCATCTTATATCCCTTATTCTTTTTAACTTTGTAGTGGACATATTTGCCATCTTTATTTCAAGAGTCAAAGGAGCAAATCTTCTATTAGGAGTGGTTCCCACATAATTGATAAAGGGTTGTCAATATTACAGTATGTTAATGATACAATTCTCTTTTTGAATAACGATTTAGAACAAGTAAAAAAACATTAAACTTATTCTATGTGTCTTTGAACAATTATCTGGTTTAAAGATTAATTTTCATAAGAGCGATTTTTTTTGTTTCGGTTCTGTCAAAGAAGTTGAATCATAGTATACAAAGTTATTTGGTTATGAAGTGGGTACTTTTCCATTCAGGTACTTATGTATACCAATTCACTTAAAAAATTAAGAAATCGTGATTGGAAAGGGGTTGAGAATAGAGTTAAGAAAAAGCTTAGTAGTTGGAAAGGAAAAATATATATGACTGTGGGTGGACAATTAGTGCTTATTAATTTGGTGCTCAGCAGTCTGCCAATGTTTATGTTTTCTTTCTTTGAGATTCCTAGAGAGGTTCTCAAAAGACTTGACTTCTATAGCTCTAGATTTTACTGGAAGAGTGACAGTTATAAACAAAAATACAGGCTTGCTAATAGAGTTTAGTTTGTTCGCCCAAAGAGCATGGCGGTCTAAGAGTTCAGAACTTAAACACAAAAAATAAAATCTTACTCGGGAAATGGTTGTTTAAGTTGCTTAATGAAGAAGGAGTTTGGCAATCTTTGCTGACAAGGAAATATATGAGTGAGAAGAGTCTGTCGCGGGTAGTTAATAAACCTGAGACTTCCCATTTTTTGTCGGGTCTTATGAAAATTAAAGATCATTTTTTCACTTTGGCTCATTCCAGGTTAAAAATGGAATGCAAACTAGATTTTGAAAAGATATATGGTTAGGTGGTTATCCCCTGAAAGGACAATATCCACTTCTTTACAATGTGGTAAGGAGAAAAGATGATACAGTGACAAGTATTCTGATATCGTCTCCTGATACAGTGACAAGTATTCTGATATCGTCTCATTTAAATATTTCTTTTCAAAGATCTATTATTGGGTCTAAGCTATATTCTTAGAAGGAGTTAATTTTAAGACTTTCTAACTTACAGTTAAGCTCTAAAAGGGATGTTTTCAGGTGGAATTTGAATAAGTCTTGATTTTTTTCGGTACAGTCTTTATATGGGGCACTTATTGTCAACTATGAAGCCCCAATTAAGAACTTATTGTCAACTATGAAGCCCCAATTAAGAATTTGTTTTGGATACTTAAAATCCCATTAAAGTTGAAAATATTCTTATGGTATCTCAAAAAAGGGGTGGCATTAACTAAAGATAACATGCTTAAAAGAAATTGGAGAGGAAGCAAACAATGTTATTTCTGTATTAAAAATGAAACAATTCAACATCTCTTTATTGACTACCTCTTTGCACGTCTTGCATGGTGGATTGTTCAATGTGCATTTAATTTACCTCCTTTTGTGAGTATATCAAACATGTTTGAGAATTGGTTAGCCGGTATTCCAAACAATTTAAAGTCACAACTCCTGCTGGGAGCTAGTGCCTTATGTTGGTCTATTTGGTTATATCAGAATGATGTTGTTTTTAACAAAAAGATTGTCACTAATCCCTTACAAGTTATCTTGTTGAGTGAGCATTGGTTGAGTACTTGGACAAATCTATAAAAATCTGTCCAGAAGGAGTCTATGTTGGCTAAAAGCCTAAGGTTAGAGGTTGTGACGAAGCAAATCCTTCAAAGCCATGGGTGGCGGTTTAATCACTAAATTTGCAATGATTAAATTTAATTTACATTCGTCTTTTGGTTATAACGCTGTAAGCCGCTTTTAACAACTATAGTTATTTTAGTACTCTTATCTCTTTAATAAAATAAGTTGCAAATATCCTTAATACAGAGAACGGAGAAGATCTTTTCTCTTCTATTATCTTTTTTTTAAAAAAAATTTTTTTACTGAGCGAGCGCGCAGGGCGTGGCCGAACGAATGGGCGATGGGGTTTGCCGGATTTGACCCCGGAAAGCGACCTAAATTGCGAGCGAGACCACCGACAGAGCCTGACGGTGACCGGCCCGTGGGGGCAACGCCTATCCGGTGCTGCAGCGCTGCGTCGCACTCGCAGATCGTCAGGTTTAGCGCTCGCGTTATGTGCTTTGTCTGGTTTAAGCGTGTACGTACGATAATTTCCATGTGACTATGACCGATGTGGAATAGTTTCAATTCCTCTCACTGTTCGTCGCACGGTTCACAGGACGATCCACTCGCAACAGCAACTCATTCCTGCCTTGCTAGTGTTAGTAAACTCTAAAAGACTCGTACTGTGTGCTGCTGCTGCTACTACTACTACAAGATCTACTAGTCGGTCCGTGTATGTGCTGACTTTGTTGCTGTGCTGTTGGTCCCGGAAGCTCATGTTAATAATGCTGCTCTTGGATTTACTTGAGATTGAACTTGGCATTTACCGTACCGGGGACCACATGCATGCTGCCATGCAAGCTGTGGCCAAACCCCCCACTGATCTCAATGGATAAGGGCGACGAGATGAGGACGTCACCATCGATCGGGCCCAGTCAAGAATGGATCAACAGCTGATCAGATCAGTGGTACTGATGTTCAAGCTGGTTACTACTTCAATCAGGATTTGTTACGTACCTGCTGAACAGTTTTAACAGTGTACCTAACAGCTAACTGGATATACTCACTGTACATAGGTTGGTTCCGTTTGGGAGCTCAAACGACACGAGCCGAGCCGGTGCATGGGACGTTTTGCGGACATTTTCAACTACGTTGTTTCATATAGTATTTTTAATTCATCAAGTATCTCATAATAATATGAGTTTACTAAAAGAGTTGAATAACAAGAGAACCTTGTGGGTGAAGGTTGTGCAAAGAACCAACAAGTGAATATGTTCCCGAATTTTCTTTTACATTAGTTGAGAATATTATACTACCTAATAGCGGGTCGTCGCTTCTTATTAGGTTTGAAGGAGATGGTTTATTGGAAGATAAAAAACACGATGTTTCTCGGGTGTTTTGCTTCTTACAAAAATAGCATGCAACCCATGGAAGATAAGGGCGCATGAGACAAACAATAGATGATGCTGCACTGATCTTAAAGTTTACGATTATCTTTGCAGAAACTCGGAAGGATCTAGCATGCACAATATATATATTTGGTAAGCTTATCAAGTCTACTTTCCAATAGATCAAACGGCGTATGATTTGGAGCTTTCTATAAAAAAAAATTATGGCTATTCTAGTACATGTTGCACATTCAAACCGACCGACGCACGAGAGTTGGCAAAATTGATGATTCCGTGGCTGGTACGACATCTTGGGAGTATATCCAGCTATGTCATGACTTTCCAAAGGTTTACAAGAGTCACTTTCTCAAGTTTCACACGGATATAAGTCATTTCAACTAATAAAATTGAAGATAGCAATATTTGAATTCAATTCGAATTCAGAATCAGCATCAAATTCGGATTCGGAATCAGTAGCACAGTTTTGATTTAAAAAGTCATAATTTTCACAAACAGAATCTGATTTGGGTATTCTTGGGCTTGTTGGAAATATAACTTCAAGCCCGACCCAATGGATCCTCTCTCAATCCAAAATTCCTTCTGTGTCAAAAGATATGTCCAAAATAATGTGACGGTTGTAAAATCAGAGTTTCCTTTTTGTTTTAGATTACGTCCGAATTGGAGTAGGATCTCTAATTCTGAAATAGAGTAGGTGTAGGGTCTCTTGGCTAGCCATGAGGTGGAGAAGGGCACTATATATTGAGGGAAAGACCCACATTGTAATCTCAGACCACGATTAAATATTTTGATTGTCTTTTGCATCAATACTTGATTCTTCCAAGAAGTTTGGTGATGGCCGACGACTTGAAGGGGAATAGGGCATTTTCTTTCAAAGATAGTTCTGTCTTTCTGCTAGGAATTGAGGGATTAGTAAAACTCCACTTGGTGGTCGGGTGGAGTACACGTGAGATTGGGCGAATTAAAGAGTTACAAGTCCATGCATTAGCATCGGGTGAGCAACTACGATTCGACAAGTCAAGTGTGCTTGTTATCTTTGAGCCTACGTCGAGAAGATTGGGTCCCACATACCATCTTGGTATCAGAGATCTGTTGACTCGGTAGGATCTTTACCCTTAGTAGTAGATTTATTTTTATTCCTATACACAAAAGGCCAATTTTTTCTTTTAACCGTAGTATTAATCTGAAGTTTTTAGTGAGTTTTGTTAAGTTTTTATTCATTAGAATCAAGTTTAGTTTGTTCATCTTTCTTTTGCGTTGCTTTTTATTTGAGCCTAGCTTGATCTTATTTTTAGTCGTGTTTATACCAAACAAAAAAATAACACAAAAAGAAGTGAAAAATTAATTTATCCTTTGTGAACCTTTCAATCCTTTGTGAATACTTTGAACCTATTTAAGACTAGCTAAATCGTTGTTTAGGGTTGCATATTAATATTTGTGTTCTTGCAATTGTTCAAGAATCAAAAGGTGGGAAAGATATATTGCTCATTTTGTTAGAACAAATATTTTGACAATAGTTAAAACAAGAGAAAAAAAACAAGAGAAAAAGGAAAACGAAAGTTCAAGACCGAACCCTAAAATTGAGCAAAAAAAATCCCCACTCATTCTTGATTCAATTGTTGGAATATCGATATTTTATGCAATCTTGTGCTCTAGTTTCATTACTTGCAACTAGCTAGTGTCTTTCTGTGGATTTCATGGGGATATGCTCCAGATCTTAGGATGATGTGACAATTGGCAATGGCGTTTACGGTTTGTCGTTTCACGCGTTTTCGACAAAGTTACTGAGCTTCTTGCTCGGGCGGTCCGACCGGTCCTTGCATGCAATCCGACCGGTCCCATATCGGTCGGACCGGCCATCCGGGCGGTCGGACGGCGATGACCAAAAGTGTTCAAATCGAGCTGGGCCAAAAATAGGTGTTGTAGACAAGTAAGGGGATCCCAATGCACTTGGTCTCATGATTTTTGGAGCCTCCAGTGAAAAGTTCTATTGGTTTAAAGTTTCCAGAAGGTTTCGGAATTTGGGAGGTTGAATTTCGGCTAAGTCCCAAGGGGCGGTCCGACCGGCTCACAGGGAGCGGTCCGACCGGCCATGGGGCGGTCCGACCGCCTCACGGAGCGGTCAGACCGGTTTCTACTTGAACGTCGGCCAACTTCGTGGCGATGTTGTTTTGTTAGGTCAAAGTCATTGGTTTCATGGCATATGATTTGCATGATGCATGTTTTGACTAACATGGGTCAAGTTGTGAAGAACTTGTTCCCGAATTCGTGTTTTCTTGTCTGTGGTTGTGCAGGTAGCTTGGTGGTCAACGACGGTCAACGGCGAGGAGAATCGGGACTAGACTTGAAGAGTTGAGGTCCGAGCGATCGGCGATGCGGGTGAGTCAACGACTCAAGCGTGACACAAGATGGACAATTGTGACCTATTGGCGAATCCATGATGCATGGTGAAGCGGTTTAGGTCAAAAGGTTAAAGACGGCGCTTATGCGGCGTGCGTGTGTGACCCGTTTGTTAGTGGGCCTTAACGGGAGCCCAATTAAGTCAAACCCTAAGAGTTTTAGGCCTCCACTATAAATAGGAGGAGATGGTGGCTGCACCTCTCTCTCTCGCCTTTTTATGTTTTCAAACCCTAATTGTCTTTAGGGGAGTTGAGGTGGAGGCTAGGGCTCTTGATGGTTTGTGGTGAATTTCGTGATCCTTGATTGTCTACTGATCCATGATGGTGTGGATGTAATCCAGCTTCAATCACGAAATCAATCTATGCAAGGTTTGCTTGAGATAAGTCTCTTTTCGTTCTTGCTTTCAATTTGGTGATTTTAGGGCTTTCTTTGATCCGCAAGTTTGTGATTGATTCTTTCACGTGAATTAGCTTGCTGTGATATGTGTGAATCTATCTAGCATCATCTTGATCATCAATCACTCACGAACAAGCATTAGGATCAAGTTTTCGTTTTTGCCCGGTTCTAGACCTTCATTAATCAATTGACAATTGCTCAAGATCGTTCCAAGAATTATCATAATATTCAATTGGAATAGGTCCTCAATAGCATATAGAAGGTGTGTGCAAAGTTTCATAAAGATTGGAGTTGAGAATCAAAAGTTTCACATAATTGCAACCGTCATCGGTGATTTTATCATTGCGGATCGGTTCGAGTCGGCGGTCGATCGCCCGTCATCACCGGTCGACCGATTTTGAGCGGTCCGACCGCCAAGACAACGCCGGTCGGACCGCCCGCAATCGGTCCGACCGGTTGAGTACAACGGTCGACCGCCGCGTCTTGTGAGTCTTAGTAATCTTAGTTGATTTTGTTTCTTGCTAAGGGTTTAATTGAATTCAATACTAGTCTTCATTTGATCGGTATATTGATCTTCATAGCTTTCAAATAGCTACCGGAGTGAAATTGTATTGAGTTCATAATTTGTGAAAAGAGAGCGTGCTCCTATTCACCCCCTCTAGTCGCCTTTACGGTCCAACAAGTGGTATCGAGCCCTGTTAGTTCAATCTTGATCTTAACCGGTCACCGAACTTTAGCGATGGATAAGTTTTCTACTAAACCGCATATCTTCGATGGGCACGACTATGCCTATTGGAAGAATCGTATGCGCGTCTTTCTTGAGAGCGAGGACAAGCTATTTGGGATGTTGTTAGAGCCCATTGGTTATTCCCGAAATTGCTACACATTCGCAATTCTTTTGGCTAACAACAATAAGGCTAAGAATCTTTTATATGGTGCACTTGGTAGACAAGAATATGATAGAATTTGCAATCTTTCAATCACAAGATGAAATTTGGAACACTCTCGAAACATATCATGAGGGTTCGTCCCAAATCAAAAAGGTGCGCCAAATGTTTACAAGCGTGAGTACAATAAATTCGAGATGCGTCTGGAGAGAGCATCGATGACATTTTCGATCGATTTAATAAAGTAATTAATCAAATGAAAGTCATTGATATTGAATATTCTCAATCTGAAAATGCCACCCATCTCTTGGCCGCAATCAACACCAAGGAGTGGGAGATGAAAGCTACCGCTATAGAAGAAAATGTTGATCTTTCAAGTCTTACTTTAGAATTGCTTTATAGTAAACTCAAGACTCATGAAATTAAAAGAGTTGATCATCCTAAGAAAGATAATTTAGCTTTGGTAGCAGATCCTCTCAAAAAGGCTTTGATGACTCTTGTGAATCTTCTTACGGATTTTCATTTGCTTGTTTATCCGCTATTCATGAAGAGGAGCTTGAAAGTATTCTGAAACGAGTTAGCTCTTCTAGCTAAGAAATTCACACGGGCCTACAATAATGTGAGAAACAAAAGAGAGGTGGTCCGTAACATGCTATGAATGTGGTGAGCTCAATCATATCCGCAAATTGCCCCAAGTCAAAGGTAAGAGCAATCATAAGGAAGGAAAGCCGACTTGGAAGAAGCCTCCTTTCAACAAATCAAGGTATGAGGCAAATAAGCTTGTGAAGGCTGCCACCGGGTCCTTGCCGCTTTGAGGATCAATCCTTGAGCGATGTGGATACCGGGAGTGAGGAGGACAAGGAGGAGGAAATCCTCAAGGTAAAAAGAAAGGAAGGCCAAAGATTTCACGGCATGTGCTTCATGGTGACACGGACGACATTGATGATAATGAGGTATCTTTTTCTTATGATGAGCTTTACGCTAAATATGATTCTATAGTTGAGCAATTGCTTAGTCAAGATGAAGCGCTTGAATTTGTTATGACAAAAATAAGAAATTAGAGTCAAAAATTAGCAAACCGAAAGTAGAGCTTAAAACTGCTAAGACTCTTGAACTGATGAATGTTTATCTTGTCATGCTATGCATTCTAAATTACCAAGTTACAATCTGCTCATAATATTTGTGTACAACAACTTGAGAATGCTAAATCTGAACTAAATGAAATTAAAAGTGCTCCTTGTGAAAAATGTTTAGAATCTAGTAAATTGATTGCTTTTGATGTTTTTGATTCTAGCCCTTGCACTTCATGCTTAGAAAAGAACGTGAAATCAAAGATATCTTAGAAGTCGCTAGAGTCAAATATGCTAAGCTTAAGGACAATATTGAAAATACTACTTGTGCTTCATGTTCCACTCTTAAGCTTGAAATTGCTTTGTATAAGGAAAATCTATGGATAAAACTTGTGATTCTTGTGTCAACTTGAGAAAAGAAAATGCTTACCTTCATGATACATTAGAGAAATTTTCTAAAGGTAAGAAACAATTAAACATGATTCTTGACAAGTCTAAAACTCCTTATAAGAAGCAAGGTTTAGGATTCAATTCTTTTCAAGACAATTCAAACCCAAAAGTCATTCAAGTCTTGGAAAAGGTTTAATTGAATTCAAACCCAACTCGCAAAAACATCTTTTAAATCTGCAGGTTTTGCCCAACCTTGTATTAATTCAAATGGTGCTTCTTCTAGTGGTACCAAGTACCATTGCACTTATTGCAAAAAGGTGGACATTTGATTGAATCTTGTTGGCGAGGTTGAAAAATGATAGGAAAAATTTTGATAGAATTTCATTCATGCAACCTAGAGCTTCTATGAGACATGGTAACACCGAAAAGAATAAACACGGATTAGGATTTTTATCTCATGCAAATCATTATGTTTCTAGACATCCTAATTCTAATGTGTATCAGATCAAGGTCCGATCACTGTGCTCACCGGCTCGACTTTTGGTCACCGGCCCGACCACAAGACAAAGCCTGTCGGACCGCCCATGGACATTCAAGTCTCATTTTAATTTGAACATTGCTCATAACCAAATGTTAAATGAAATCAAGGATAGTACTTCGGTTTGTATACTCCTTGCGACGTGTGTCTCAAGATCGATTCCTAAATCTTGTTTATCTAATCCCGATTTGAGACACATCGTTCTTTGCTCCTTGATTTTTAGGATTACCGCGGAAAGGGGAAGAACACGTGGTTCGTTGACTCGGATGTTCACGCCACATGACCGAACTCAAAATGGTTCACCTCTTTCACGCGAGCAACAGTGATGACTTCATCACCTTTGGAGATGATACACAAGGGCGAATTGAAGGAACAGGATCAATTAGGGTAAACAACAAATTCATTCTAAAGGATGTCGCTCTTGTGGACAAGCTTAGGTATAATCTCCTTCTGCTTCTCGACTTCTTGATGATGGGTATGAGACTGCTTTTAAGAAAAATGCTTGTCGTGTGCTTGATTCTCTTGGTGAGCTTGTGTTTGGAATCTCTAGAGTTGGTAGAATTTTTGGGCCGACTTTTCGAATCTCTTCTTGGATCTCTTAAATGTTTGCTTACATCTTCTTCTCGATTTTTGGCTTTGGCATCGACGTTTGGGGCACATTGGTTTTGATCATTTGACGCGAGTTAGCAACCTTGATCTCATGAGAGGTTTGCCTAAGCTCAAAGTCACAAAGATGTCAGATATGCGCCTTGTAGGCATGGCAAACAAGTTGTTGCCTCACACCCTTCTCAGGACTATGGTTATGGTGACGGACCGGGACGGTTGCTTCATATGGATACTTGTTGGTCCCGCTAGAGTCCGATCGATTGGTGGAAAATGGTATATTCTAGTCATAGTCGATGATCTTTCAAGATATACTTGGGTGTTCTTTCTTACTTCAAAGGATGAAGCTTTTGGTTATTTTCATGATCTTGTTCTTCGCTTGGCTTCGAGCTTCCCGGTGCTTTGAGAGCGATTCGCGATGATAATGGCACGGAGTTCAAAAATGCTTCTTTGCTTCTTTTGTCTTGAGCGTGGTATTGAGCATCGCTTCTCCTCTCCACACGCCCCTCAACAAAATGGCGTGGTGGAAAGGAAGAATAGGACCTTGGTCGAAATGGCTAGGACGATGCTAGATGAGTATAGCACACCTAGGAGATTTTGGGCGAAGCTATTGCTCTTGCTTGCCATATTGCCAATCGTGTCTTTTGAGACCTTCTTTAGGCAAGACTCCTTATGAGCTTCGTTTTGGTAGAAAACCCTGCTTTCGCATTTTGAGTTTTTGGATCAAAATGTTTTATTCTTAAGACAGCAATTTAGATAAATTTGAATCAAGAACTTTTGATGGGGTATTTTTGGGTTATCCTGCTCATTCGAGGGGTTTTCGAGTTTTTAATCTCGAGACTAACATTATTCAGAGACTTGTAATGTCACTTTTGATGAGACTAGCCACGAGCTAGATCAATTGCTCTGAGATGATTTACAGTGTGACAGAGAGTATTTTTGTGGAGGAAGATGAGGAAGCTAATGTCATTCCTCATCTGCTGCTGCCGCGCCCATATTGATACAAGAACACCTTTCGTCTACTTCACCTTCGATTGAGGCTCTCGCCGATCATCATCATCAAAGATACTGCGGTCGAAGAAACGACATCTCACCCGGGCGCTCCACTTCGCATTCAGAGACAGCATCCTCCGGAACAGATAATAGGGAATTCGAGATGAGTATGATGGGAGAGCTTAATTACTTTTTGGGACTTCAAATCAAGCAATGCAAGGAAGGAACTTTCATCCATCAGACGAAGTACACTAAAGATCTACTCAAACGCTTCAACATGGGTGATTGCAAGCCAATTTCCACTCCCATGGTAACCCGATCGCTTTGGATCCGGATGAGGAAGGAGAAGTCGTTGATCAACGCGAGTACCGCAAAGATGATCGGCTCCTTCTCGTATTTGACGGCCTCGAGACCGGACATTCACTTCACGGTATGCCTTTGTGCAAGATTTCAGGCGTCTCCGAGAACTTCCCATCGCCAAGCCGTTAAGCGCATATTCAGGTATTTACACTCTACCCTTTTATATGGCATTTGGTATTCTGCTCTTGACTTTGTCCATTAGAGGTTTTTCGATTCGATTTTGCGGTCATCGGTTAGATAGGAAGAGTACCTCGTGCACTGTCACTTTCTAGGCACGTCTCTTGTATCTTGGTCTTCTAGAAAGCGGTCTTACATTGCACAATCCATCTTTGAGGCGGAGTATGTTCTTCTTGCTAGTTGTCAGAGCTGATTTTGTGGATGACGCCCACTTTGAAAGATTATGGGTTAAACTTTGCTAGTGTTCCTCTTTTCGTGATAACACTTCGCTATTAATATTGCTAAAAACCCGAGGCAACATTCTAGGACTAAGCACATAGACATTCGCTTTCACTTCCTTAAAGATCA
This sequence comes from Hsuehochloa calcarea, assembly GCA_036346395.1. Taxonomy (NCBI): domain Eukaryota; kingdom Viridiplantae; phylum Streptophyta; class Magnoliopsida; order Poales; family Poaceae; genus Hsuehochloa; species Hsuehochloa calcarea. The sequence continues at coordinate 60,052,525 of CM070594.1, read as the reverse complement.
TGTTGAAAAAGGTGATATTGTGATGCACTTTGTAGAGTCCAAGCTCAATTGGCGATATTCTTACCAAGCCTTTAGATCAAACCAGTTTTCCTCCTTAAGAAGTGAGTTAGGGTAATTTATCCTTATGGGTTGGTTTGAGGGGAGTTTGATCTTTTCTTATCTTTCCTTGTTCTTTTGATCTTTTATTGTTCTTTTTACGAACTTAGTGATCTTTTGAACTTTTTAGATTTTTAGGCCTTTTAATTGCATCTCATTGTGTCATATTGCATTCATATGAAAAATACAACAAGTGGTATGAAAAATTCAAAAAAATGCATTGTAATATAAGATTTTCTGCTTATCTTTTAAAATTGATGAAGCTTTGCCTATTACCCTTTAGAGCTTTTGTATTTCTATTCTTGCTCAATGTCATGTCTAGTTCTTTGACTTGCTAGAATTATCATGCTTTTACATGTGTAGCTAAGTCTTTGCTATATGAGCTAGAACACATTAAACAACTCAAACTAAGAAATTGCAATTTGTGGATGTTTTAGCGAGTTGCGTAATTAGTGCTCCTCTTGTGACATTGGCCCTGTCAGAATTGCTTTGTTAAGCTCTTTGATCTAAAATTGACCATTACTTGAGCTTTTGTGTTCTTGAGATTCTAAAAACTGCTCTTGTGAAAAATGAAAATCAAGATTGTCTTATGCTTAAATTGTGCCAAACTATTCTTACGAGACGCTTGTCAAATGACATGAACTTGGAGATAGTTTGATGAACCGACGATCTCATGGGGACCGCTTGTCGAAATGACATGAACCTCAAGATTTGTCGCCCGGTAGAAGCTTAGAAAGAGTTTGTGGATGGCTCCTAGTCCGGGATCTTCTTTACTAAGATATACCTTTAATCAACTTTTGGTCAAGCTTAGGATGAGTTTGTGGATGGCTCCTAGTCCAGGATCTTGTCACTAAGTTAGATCATTAGTCAACTTCAATATTCAATGCAAATGAGAAAAATGTTGACAAATGGGCGTTTACAAAATATTGAGCAAAATGATTCAATACGGGACTTGATTGACTCTTACTGTGGTCTTTGTTAGATTTTTGATCTCACTTTGACAGTTTGACATGGCCAATTTCACTTTAGGATCCTGTTGATGAACTTGTTTGAATTTGAAGCGTTGCTTAAATTGATCAAATCTACTGCTTTACTTTTGAGCCTTTGTGCTTAGCTTTGATATATATGTCTTACCATGATCTTGCTAGCGCTGTCAGGCTTGATATGCTGTTTGTGCATTATTCGAGATACTAGCTTGTTCTTTTGGGTAATCTCCAAAGCTTCTTGTAATCAAAAATTGAAAAATACAAAAATTGAAGCCACCCATTGCACTTCATGCATATTCCTCTTTATGCTTCTTTTGTTTACGCTTCTTTCTTTATTCTCTATTTGTTATCCCTGGATGAGAGTGATTCCTTGATGAATCCATTGTCAAAGGGGGAGAAGATGTGTTAAATGAAAAGATATTTCTTTGGGAGAAGATGTGTAATATTTCTTTGCTACTCTTATTTGGAGAAGATGTGTTAATGAGAAGATTGGGGGAGAAGTTTATACAAAGGGGAAACTGAAAATTTGAAATTTGATGATCATAGTGAGGGGGAGTTCTTGAGTTGCATTCTTATTGTCTTATTGAATATTCTGAACTTGAATTGCATTCTTTTATACTCACAATGATCATAGGTCAATTGAACAATTGTTCTTTCATATGGACCTCATGTGAGAATTTTGACCCTTTTAAAATCAAAGTTTTTATGCTTTCTTTTGCCTTGTCTTACATGCCTATACTATTACGATGCCACTTGGTCATGTTCATTGCTTTTTCTTGCTTATGGACCAAGTTGTGCCTTTGTCTGAAACTGCGAGTAAACTCGTTTTCAAACCTCTTACTTACATTTTTGGATAATTGCCAATGTGTTCATCAAGGGAGATTGTGGATTTCATGGGGATATGCTCCAGATCTTAGGATGATGTGACAATTGGCAATGGCGTTACTGTTTGTCGTTTCACGCGTTTTCGACAAAGTTCTGAGCTTCTCGCTCGAGGCGGTCCGACCGGTCCTTGCAATGGTCCGACCGGTCCCATATCGGTCGGACCGCCATCCGGGCGATCGGACGGCGATGACCAAAAGTGTTCAAATCGAGTGGGCCAAAAATAGGTGTTGTAGACAAGTAAGGGATCCCAATGCACTTGGTCTCATGATTTTGGAGCCTCGGTGAAAAGTTCTATTGGTTTAAAGTTTCGAAGGTTTGAATTTGGGAGGTTGAATTTGGCTAAGTCCCAAGGCGGTCCGACGGCTCACGAGGAGCGGTCCGACCGCCATGGGCGTCCGACCGCTCACCTGGAGCGGTCAGACCGGTTTCTACTTGAACGTCGGCCAACTTCGTGGCGATGTTGTTTTGTTAGGTCAAAGTCATTGGTTTCATGGCATATGATTTGCATGATGCATGTTTTGACTAACATGGGTCAAGTTGTGAAGAACTTGTTCCCGAATTCGTGTTTTCTTGTCGTGGTTGTGCGGTAGCTTGGTGGTCAACGACGGTCAACGGCGAGGAGAATCGGGACTAGACTTGAAGAGTTGAGGTCCAGAACGATCGACGATGCCGGGTGAGGTCAACGACTCAAGCGTGACACAAGATGGACAATTGTGACCTATTGGCGAATCCATGATGCATGGTGAAGCGGTTTAGGTCAAAAGGTTAAAGACGGCGCTTATGGCGCGTGCGTGTGTGACCCGCTTGTTAGTGGGCCTTAACGGAGCCCAATTAAGTCAAACCCTAAGAGTTTTAGGCCTCCACTATAAATAGGAGGAGATGGTGGCTGCACCTCTCTCTCTCGCCTTTTATGTTTTCAAACCCTAATTGTCTTTAGGGAGTTGAGGTGGAGGCTAGGGCTCTTGATGGTTTGTGGTGAATTTCGTGATCCTTGATTGTCTCTCGATCCATGATGGTGTGGATGTAATCCACTTCAATCACGAAATCAATCTATGCAAGGTTTGCTTGAGATAAGTCTCTTTTCGTTCTTGCTTTCAATTTGGTGATTTTAGGGCTTTCTTTGATCCGCAAGTTTGTGATTGATTCTTTCACGTGAATTAGCTTGCTGTGATATGTGTGAATCTATCTAGCATCATCTTGATCATCAATCACTCACGAACAAGCATTAGGATCAAGTTTTCGTTTTGCCCTGCTTCTAGACCTTCTGTTAATCAATTGACAATTGCTCAAGATCGTTCCAAGAATTATCATAATATTCAATTGGAATAGGTCCTCAATAGCATATAGAAGGTGTGTGCAAAGTTTCATAAAGATTGGAGTTGAGAATCAAAAGTTTCACATAATTGCAACCGTCATCGGGCCGATTTTATCGTTGCGGATCGGTTACGAGTCGGCGGTCGATCCGCCGTCATCACCGGTCAGACCGATTTTGGAGCGGTCCGACCGCCAGCACAACGCCGGTCAGACCGCCCGGCAATCGGTCCGACCGGTTGAGTACAACGGTCAGACCGCCCGTGCTGTGAGTCTTAGTAATCTTAGTTGATTTTGTTTTATTTGCTAAGGGTTTAATTGAATTCAATACTAGTCTTCCATTTGTCTTGGTATATTGATCTTCATAGCTTTCAAATAGCTACTGGAGTGAAATTGTATTGAGTTCATAATTTGTGAAAAAGAGAGCGTGCTCCTATTCACCCCCCCCTCTAGTCGCCTTTACGGTCCAACACTTTCTATAACTTATGAAATACGAATTATTTTGTCCTTCACTTATATCTTACATAGCTCATTCCTTTATTGCATTAAGTTCTAATATCTTTGCGTGTGAGTTGCTTTGATTTTCACTTATATCTTTTTTTAATCAACAACTAGGCATTGAATTGTAGTTTGGATATTTACTTAGCTTTACAATACCTAGAATTTTTCGATTAAGTAGGTATCCATACCAAGCTCCACATAAATATATGTTGTCGTGTTTTGACTTGCTCTTGATTTCGCTCAATTATCACGTTGTTCTCACATATACTATCAAGTGTGAGTTTGTCACCTCAATTCACTTCGAAAGGTAAGAATGTGATTTGGTAAGACGAGTCAGTTTGAGAGATACAATGTGATTTGGTAAGACGAGTCAGTTTGAGAGATACACATACACCTACATACATATTCTTTTCTTTGCTACTAACAATGGCAAATCGCAAGTATACATATCTTTCCTTCTATAGTAGTAATGATCCAAAGGAGTATCTTGAGTGGGTACAAGACATAGAGTTCGAGCTTGAATCCCAGAAGTTCGAATCATAAGCTAAGGAAGTGAGAGTGACCACTATGTTTTTTAAGGACTATGCCTCTAATTGGTGGCAACAACTAAGTGGGAAATGATTCATTACATCTTGGGTGTATTTAAAAAGGGCCATGAGAAGAGAATTTGTTTCATCCTATTATGAGCGAAAACTACTACACCATGTGGATAGCATTACACAAGGATGCAAAGTTGTCCGAGATTACTATATTGGGTGAATCATGCAATGCACCGTGTCAATATCACTAGTGCATATTAAGAAAATACATACTTCAAAGAAGACTTGAATTTTCAGATCATTACTGCACTTCAAGATGAATATTTTCTTAGTTTGCGAGATCTTGTGAAATATACTATGAAGGCGGAAAAGAGACTAAAAGACATGCAAGCACATCAATTAAATCTGCACTGGCTCTTTAGTTCTTATTCATCCACTCTCCACTGGTGTGTCACTTGAGAATAAGGTCGAGCATGAGAATTTTTTTTCGGCTGAGGTGATGAGTAGTGCTGCCCCGTCAGAACCCGCAACACGTGAGGAGGTTTGTGGTTGGTGATAATTATGCCATTGCTGGCCTATAGTCTTACAAGGATGAGATGTATCAAAACCCATGTGAGGATAAAAGTCACACAACCAAATTGAGTGAGAGTGATAAAAAGAGCGAGCTGTGTGATTCCACCGTATGTGAGGTTGAGAGCATCCCAATTGAGAGTGAGAGATACATTAAAAGAAAAAAGAGAGATAGATGATATACCAAGTAAGATTATTTTTAAACCTAACAACTTACATTCTATTTCTAGTATTGTATTTGTATCTCACATTGTGCAGGTAGACCAAGCAAATAAAGAGTTGGATATTCAAGAGCCCTCACCATTAGAAGAGAAAGATGATGAGATAATCATGGTTAGAGAGGTAATGCATGCCGCGCCGTGGTTACATGATAACATTACGATACCCACGACACCTACATCAACTGAGGAGGACGATCAAGGTAACACTGTAGGTACTCATATTAAATTCTAATACTCATATTACCATATGTAGTACAACTAATTCCTAACTAATCTAAACCGTTAAATAAACAGAATGAACAACATATGTTGAATTAAATGTACCGTAAAAGAGCTCTTACAGTAAAGGTATATTGCTCGTATTTCCGCATCACCCAGTTTAACCCTTTCGATGAATTCGTAAGGGGCCTCCTTTTACTGGAGATGGTCTCGAAAAGTATATACGGTACTTGACACCATTCCGTAAATTCATCCCGTAATTTAAGAAAGGGGTATATATGGAACTAATTTATGATAAGGCTGTCGTAGCAGAGCTTTATTTTACATCTGAGGAGATGATGACTAGTTAGTTAGCTCAAGTACTCAAGCCCTCAGGTCGGGTTAAGATCTTTTTCAAGTCAGTTAAGGTGGTATTTTGTCGAATTGTTCCTTTCAACCCTGCATTTGGTACATATGTATTTGAGGGATATTGTGATACCTCGGAGCGCTTGCCTGATGTACTAGCTCCGCAGAGCCGGTTGCCGTGGCCCATAAAAAGGGAGGTGACAACGCATGCGCGCAACACAGACGGAGTAGAACAAAAGATTGTTGAGTAACCGTCGCTGGCGAGTCCAGTCCGAACGGGTACCTCGTATACAATGATCAGAATCGTAAGAACGATGAAGAACACAAGAACACAACAGTACAATGAACACAGAGATATGCGGGACTTCGGGGTCTGCTTTATTCCTTCAGAACAAATCGGGGTTACAATGAGAGGGGGTGACCCTCTATTTATAGACTACGGGATGAGGAGTTCAACTGGGCTAGGACTCTCCGGGTCTGGGCTCAGATGGGCGAGGACTCTCGAGTCCTCGGGCCCGGCTCTAACACTCCCTTGAACACTCATCCAACATGTTCATGTCTCGTTAAAACTCCATAAAAACCCAGTGGGAAAAATTTGGAGAAAGAGTACATGTCACGCGTTCTGCTGTGTTGCACGAATTGTCTCATTAAAAACCTTAGCCGAGAAACTTCAGGAAAACTCGTCAAGGGAAAAAAGAGTACAATCCACCCTGCTTTATTCAATCTCCAGGATTTATTCTTTGGGTACTTGATCTTCGTGATCAAGATTCAATAATGAGTTCGTGAAGATTCTCCCCCTGAATTCTGCACTTGTCTAAGTCTTATCATTCCAATTCCACGTATGCATCTTTCAAAACTAGACGGTGGAAGTGATTTAGTGAATAAATCTGCAAGATTTTCACATGACTTAGTATGCAGTACTTTAATTTCGTCCATCTTTTGCATTTCGTGAGCATAGAAGAACTTGGGATTGATATTCTTTGTAAGGGGACTCTTCACATAACCCATTTACTCTTGTGCGACGCAAGTCGTATTATCTTCATAGATAATAGTGGGGTTTGCAGTATTCAATCCACATGACTTTGGATGTGGTGAATCATCCGCCAAGCCAAGCACATTCTTGTGAGGCCTCGTGCAGCAGTGCTATGATTTTTGAGTGGTTCGTCGAAGTCGATACAAGACTTTGCTTAGACGATTTTCACGGAATTACAGCCCACCACATAGGAATACATAGCCTGCTTTGCGACTTGGTTGTATGTGGGTCCGACAGAACCCAACATCTGCATAGTCATTCATACACAAGTCTTAGTTCTTTCGTAGAATAGACTAAGTTCTTTGCTTTCTTGGAGGTAACGGAAGATGTCCATTATTTCCTGCCAATGCCTTTGGTAGGTTCTGTACTATAACTTACTAATAGGTTTACGGCAAATGCAATGCCTGATCTAGTACAGTTTGCTAAAACATAAGTGCTCCTACTGCACTTAGGTATAGGAATTTTGGTCCCAGGACTTCCTCCCCCTCTTCTTTAGATCTGTACGGGTCCTTGTCTTGCTGCAAGGATCTCCCGACCATCGGCACTTTCGAAGGATATGCCTTTTCAAAGCCGAACATTTTTCAACACTTTCTGAGTGTAGGTTGGCTGATGTACTAGGATCTCTTCCGGGATATGCTCAAGCTGCAAGCCTAGGCAGTATTTGGTTTGATCCAAATCTTTTATTTCGAACTCTGACTCCAGGTAAGAGCTTGCTTTCTTAATACCTTCTAAGGTTCCAATGATATTCAGATCATCTTTATACACTGAGATTTATACAAAATTCATTCTGGGATCGTCGTATAAATACACAGGGATAATTCTCATTGTTCGTGTAGCCTTTCTTGCATAGAAAGTCGCTTCGAGCGATTATACCACATTCTGCCTGATTGCTACAGTCCATACAGTGACTTTCTGAGTTGCACACTCATAGATTTCTATTTGCTCTATCTTGGTTCGGGACAGGGATACATTCAGGTATCTTCATATAAATGTCCGAAGCCAAATTTCCATAAAGGTATGCAGTTACCACATCCATCAATTTCACTTCTAACTTCAAGTTCACTGCCATTGAGATAAATATCTAAAGGTAATTCCGCTCATGACCGGGGAATAGGTTTCTTCATAACAATCTCCTGGACATTGAGTGAAACCTTGTGCAACGAGCCTTGCTTCTTTCATTTCTCTTTTGAACAAATGCCCACTTATGCCCTACATGGTGCACATGGGGAGGTGTGCGGCTTACAGGCCCAAACACCTCTCTTTTATTTAGAGAGAACAATTCAGTTTCTATTGCCTTCTTCCAATCTTCTCAATTTGATCTTTTCTTATATTCAACGAGCGATGCAGGCTCTGGATCAAGATTGATGATTGTGACAATTTTCTTTGCAAAGTAAATGTCGACATTGGCTGTTGGCTTATTCATAGGTTCTCCCAAGATCATAAAGTTTATAGCTATGTCTTCAAGGGGCGATATTTCTTATGCTTCTATTTGCTTACCGCTACTTTCAATTGCGGGCAAGTCCTTTAGTTTTTCAAATTCGATGTGTGCGCACACATCCATCTTGATGTCTCCTTCATGGGGATGTTCAATTCTAGTATGCCTTTTACGAAGGTTCCATCTTGGTGCAGTCTCAACTGCTCCCCTTCCGATTATGGGGTACTTTGGTGATCGGTCATGTCAAGTCCTTCTCATCCTTTTTCACCAGGCGTCCCGGTTTTTTGGATTCGAGGATCGGAGTTCTCGTCCTTCGAGGCCTTAGGACGAGATTAGGGATACCTTCATCGGTATTTCAACCCTCTCCTGCATTGCGTACATGCATATGCGACTTGGTCACGCTCTTCAAATCACTAAAGTGGTTAGGCGCTTGATTCGCTAATGCTTGCAAATCATTTATCTTACGGATCGCAATTATTTTCTAGACTTCAATTGTCTTCTAGACTTGATTATCTTCTGGACTTCTCTATTTGCTTCACTAGTGCGCGGGTCATATGCATGGATTTCAATTATCTTCTAGACTTCAATTATCTTTTGGACTTCTATTTCTACATTTTACATCAAGGGTTGATTTCCTCCCCTAATGACGAAATAATTCTCATCTAATATGCTATCACGGCGAAATTGCATGCAAATCTCCAGTCGTAGGGTCCAAATACCTGATTATGGATGTTGTCTCATAACCAACGTATATCCCAGACTTTTGGAGAGTGCCCATTTCAGTTTCTTTGTGGTGGTGGTATAGGTACATAAATCTTGCAACCAAACCTTCAAAGATGAGAAATTTTCGTTGTTGACCCTTGCGCTAGTTGCATAGGTGAATGGATGTTATATGTCGGTGGTCTAAAATTGATGAGAGTTGTCGCGCGCGATCTGCGTGTCCACAACATGTAGTTGGTAAATAACAATTCTGCTAGTCCATTCTGGGTGTGGACATGCGGTACGGGATGCTCAATTTTAATTCTCATTTTCACACAATAATCATCATATGCCCTTGAAGTAAATTCTCCGGCGTTGTCCATTCTGGTGGACTTCACATGATGATAAGGGAAATTATTCTTAATGTTAATTATCTACGAGATTAGCTTTGCAGAAGCGGGGTTTCGTAGACATTAAACAAACGTCGGCCGCTTTAGGAAGCATCGATAAGCACCATAAAATATCTAAATGGTCATGACAGTGGCTGTTTAGGACCGCAAATGTCTCCCTGGATACGGTCCAGGAATGTAGGGATTTCGTCCTTTACTTTCAGAGTAGAGAGTCTAGTAGTCGAGTTTCCGATGGTACATGCAAGCACACAAAATCTTCAAGATTCGGAAGTTCTTTAAATTGACACTATGTCCTCGTGAATTGTTAATTATATTTCTCATCATCCTAAGACCTAAGTGACATAATCTATCATGCCGTAGATAGAAGAGGTTTAGAGCTTCTAAATATAGTTTTCGTAAAGATAGGCTGCAAATGCCTTAATATTAGTGTAGTATAGCCCATTTTCAAATGAAGGAAGTCATTCTAATACCAATTTTTTTTTTTTCGTCACGCTCTGTAATGAGCAGGTATTCCTTACCATGCTCTTCTTCAGTCTCTGCGTGGAAACTGTTAGCGCGAATATCCTTGAGAGTTCTAGTCGATTATGGGCACAACAAGGCTTCTTTAATGACCAAAGTTGTGTCCGTCGGAGTATAATTGTGGCCCTTCCTAAGCCTATTATACATGTATCATTTTCTGCGATTGTTGAAAAATTCCATCTCTCTCAAGGTGGTATTCATTGTGCCGCTACCTGCTAAGCACACTTCCTCCATAGGGCGCTACATGCGATCTAATATAATGTACTTTATTAATATGTAGCAGAAATCCAGCAACACATAAAATAAAAATACTTCAGATATTAGAACATAACTTGCTATCATAAATACGGGAAATATAAGTCTTGCAGGACTCATCATAAGAATTTAATGCTTTGCTCTTCTAGAGCCTACAACCATTATTCAAAGTTTCATCATAATCACAAAATACAAGTGATCGTAAAAGGATCTAAGTGCAATCGTGCACTAGATCGAATCAAGTATTCGAAACTTCGCCTTAATCGCTACATGGCGATCTTCTCCTCTTGGGCAATTACTACCGTGGCACGCTATGTCCAAAGGAGGCATGATGGGGTCGCTATTAGGTCGCCCACATCCATAAGTGCAACTAATGGGTGTGGATCTTCCGTGCTTGCAATGGTGAGGTGTGCCTCATGCTATCCTTTGCCCCTTTCTTAGACGTAAAAACACCAATTACGTGCGACTCACGACTTTACCCTTCTTGCCCTCTCCTTCGTGAGAGGCTTCATTACCTTGTAGCTACTAGTATTGGCTTCATGGCCAACATTGCTACTAGGTGGTCGTGAGATGTAGTTCTTCCTTAGAACATCATCTTGTGCTTCGCAATTTTCACGGTGTCAATTAATGCGCATACTTCTTGTAGCCATTTTGACAATAATTGCGTCGGATTGCACCGCATTCGGGTGAAGGTAGAGAGGGTCTTGTCAATCTTCGCTCCTCCGTGATTACCTTATCACGAGTTGAAGATCTGTACAAATTACAGCCATCTTGGCCAACTCTTTCGAACTTCGGTTCGTGATGCGATCATTTTTATATTCATGCAAAAGTTCATAGGGTTCTTCTTTGGTAATTTAAATAAAATGGTTGTAAGATTCTCATAATGCTCTTCGAACTCCCAACAGTGTTTAGATATTTTCCATGCATTTTCATGATTTATCGCTATTTTCAATGATTAACAAAGAATATTAATAATCGCAAATAATCAAAAACATAAATACAAGAAAATAAATTGCATAGAAATAATAACAAGGTAAAATATGCTTTAAATGCAAAACCGATTCAAAATTTGAATTCAGAGGCCCTTTTACATTGGAATATGAATTTTCTACACTGCAATTTCGGGCTAAAATGTGAAAATTTCAATTACGAGAAATTTTATGCGTAATTTACTGAAAAATCCAAGGGCCTTTTGTAAAACAGCCTTTTTCATTTTCTTTCTTTCTTTTTTTCTTTCTCGATTACTGGTAGGCCTTGTCATTGCGTCGTCACGGCTTAAAAGCGGCTAGGAGGACTCGAGTAGGTTTCCCTACCGAAGTTACTCTCGCACGGCGGCTCCTTCATGGAGCCGCGCGCTCTCTGCAAGGGCGGCGGCGGCTCCTGTGGAGCCGCGCTCTTCTCGAGTGGCGGCGGCTCCTTCATGGGAGCCGCCACGGCCGAGTTCTTCCTCCTTGGGTGGGCTCGAGCGGTCCGCTCGGACTTCGGCGGCTCCCGCGGCCGGTCTTTGCGACGGCGCCGCTCTCAAGCGCGGGAGGCAGCGGCGGCTCCGAGGCGCGCGCTGGCTCCGGCGAGGCGGTGCTCCGTCTGGCGGTGACGCCGCCGGAGCCGCATCGGCGTCGCGCATCCCCCTTCTTCTCTGTGATGTTTGGGTGGGTGAGCGACCGACGGTCACCGAGTGGACGGGTGGTCTGGCGCGCGCCGCCGGCGGGCGGGAGGTGTCGTCGGCCCGCGCTTCAAGGCGGCGGAGGTGTCGTGCGGCCGCGCTTCAAGGCGGCGGACCGGTCGCCGCCGCGAGGCGGCGGGAGGTGGCGGTGTCGGTGGCTCCATGGCCGGTGGCGGCACTTTCTCCCCTCGGCTCGGCGGCGCGCGCGTTCAACCGGCGGCCGGCAGCGCGCTTCTCTCCTTCCCTTCTCTGTGATGTTCTCTTGAGGTGGTCCAGCCGGCGGCGGCGGCTCGAGCCAGCGATGGTGCGGCGGCGGGGGGGGTGCCACCGGTGGGTTGGTTACACGGCCGGCCGAGCCGCTGCCCGGATTGGCACGCCGCCGAGCCGCCGCCCGGGACGGGCGCCGAGTCACGCCAAGTGTAATTACTGTTCAAATATAATTACTGTTCATACAATAATCGTGATGCAATCAACATCCGATCTTTCATGCAATCCATCGATCGGCATTGTGCTTGCGACTTCAAGTCCGCCGCGGTAGATTAGAACGGATTTGCACCGCAGAAAACCAATCTAGAAAGCCAAATTTGCGAATTGAAAAGCAATCTAGAAAACGATTCAATCTACGAGGGTCGTTCTTCGACGGTTACCTTTCGATGCGAGGAGAGTCGATCGTCGCGATAACGTGTTGAGTAACCGTCATTGGCGAGTCCAATCCGACGGTACCTCGTATACAATGATCAGAATCGTAAGAACGATGAAGAACACAAGAACACAACAGTACAATGAACACAGAGATATGCGGGACTTGGGTCTGCTTTATTCCTTCAGAACAAATCGGGGTTACAATGAGAGGGTGACCTCTATTTATAGACTACGGGATGAGGAGTTCAACCGGTAGGGACTCTCCGGGTCCCGGGCTCAGATTGACCAGGACTCTCCAGAGTCCTGGGCCCGGTTTCTTAACAAAGATAACCACAGTTTTACATTTTATTACGGAAGTCAATCTGTCCATGCATGAATGATCGGTGTATATAGCACGATTTCATAAATATTTGAGTGTATATAGCTACCTTTTCCACGATTTCATAAATATTTGAGTGCACAACGATTTGCCGGACTAATTTACGAATTACTGACGATGCTATGTTTTGCATTTCTTTTGAAAGGAGAATATAGCCACATAACTGACCGGTTGGTAAGCTGTGTCTGTAACGCATGGAGAGTACTTGCTTTTCCATGTCTGAACACTTCAGGAGGGGCTGCAGGGCCCCGTTTCCGTAACTGCCCTGAGCGGTGAAAAGCGCAACTTCTGTCAAAGCAAATGGGAATGCAAACCAAAAGATCGACCGGCCAGCAGCGAGGAATGCTAGTATCTTGCATCCATTTGAAGGATTCGTTCATTCAAGATCGTGAATCTACCGAGAACGTCAAACCAGGAGACCAATGCGTGCAATTCATTAGTTGCAGATGAATAAATGCAGAGTTGATACGGTTGCCGCGCGAGAGCTATCACACCGGCTTATTGAATTGCCACCGCATCCCAACTCACTTGGTCAGAGCCCTGTAACTCGTTCTCACCCACCCACCAGTGTTCGGAGCATGGTTTCGACACTCGTACTTACATAAAAGAATCAGTAGTTTAAGAAATAGTACACACACGTAGATACATTCAAGGATCAAAACGTGTATTCACAAACCTTCGCTCTAGACGTGCGTTAGGAATGCACTCGCGTGTGCGTGAGTGTCCTGGTGAATGCCCTTGGCAAACGGGGACTAGTTGGCTCGATCGTGGATCGTTGCATTGCACTACCGACGGATGGCAACTCTCACCCACAAATACGAAATACCCCTTGACAATATTAATGTTGATGTACAATTGTACATGCGTGGCCATCTGAAAAAGGGAAAGAGAAAATGCTGCTTAGTTTCCAGTTTTCACCTCTGGAAGTTGCTTACTTGCACGAGCATGACCTACTTTTTTTATAAATAAAATAAAATAAAATCTTGCATGACCTACTTGATAGGCAGGAAATAGGATGAAATGTTTGTTTTAAGAATGCGAGTTAATACACAGTGTAGTGCCGTCAACCAAAGAGACTCTCAAGTGTTAACTGAAGTGAAATGGATGTGATGATTTCCCTACTCGCCGAAGGTGCGGCACTAGCTCTCCAGGAAACAAGGAGAAAAAACAGTACCTTTGCACGCCCAAACCACGGTTGTTACCTCGCGACCTTTTTATCGGATTGGTCGACGGCGAGAGCATAAAATGTCCCTCGCGCACGAAATTATGGAGGGAAAAGGGGCATGGTTAATTTAAGGCTTGTTGTTTTGCAGTACCAGCAACAAGATCCCAGTCTTAGTGCGTTAGGCTGTGGTCGATTCGTCTTGCGTAGTTTGGTTTCTCCCATAGTCCCATGGACATTAGCCAAGTTCTTCTCAAAGAAAAATAGTGAAGGTAACTGTAACACACCGAATTGGGCCCAATACGCCGCGACCAAAGATAGTAATTGAGCTTCAACTGCCAGGCCATGATGGGAGAGAATTAGAAGGCCGGCCTTGAGATTGGAAGTTCCAGTACGGTCCAATTCATCAACAGGGACTGAGGACTTACACGAAACCAGGCAGATGCACAGAATACGTACGGATCATTCACTAAAACAAGAATGGTCCAGACTCCAGACTGCGGTAGATTGCTTGGCCCGGTCCAATATAAGGGTTCTTCACTTCTTCTTCAATGCTGCTCCGGTTCTTTGACAGATTTGAGGACAGTTTACTAGTGAGAGGGCTCAAACTCGAGGGAAAAAAAAAATCTTCAGCGGAAGATTATCCCCGTTTGTGAGATGATGATGATCGGATGGCTAAAAGGATAGCAGTCCGGCAGTCCCTGTGTGGGGCTCGTCCCCATAAAACTTTGAGTCTGTACTGGCATCTCATCTTTTTTTTTTATCCATCAGATACTTTTTCTCATCTTTACAATCAAAGTAGATTCTCACTTCTCACCAATATACATTCTCACCCAAACCCAAACCTGCCCCTACCCACCCCACCCCCTTCCATGTGTCGCCTCCTGCCGTGTCGCTGGTGCCCCCCCCCCCTCGACACCAGTGAGGCCCACCATCGACCACATACCTCCGCCTCTTCCTCCTCCCGTTGTGGCTTCCTGTGTCACCCTCGGCGCCGGCACCGCCCCTCCACCACCTCCCCACCGCCAGTCTACCTTCGTCACGATCTCCGGCGGCTTGCCGCCACCGGATTCGCCGCCCCCACCACCACTCGTTACCAGATACATCGTCACCACCTCCCGCCGACCCGCCACCCCCTCCTCCTCGCCCGCATCTAACGGCATCACCGCCGCCCCAGCCTCCCTCTAACGGGTGAACCAAAACCCTAACTCGTCGGCTTCATTGAAGACACCGCGGCCCCCGCCGATAGGAGAAGACATCGCGGCCCCCGCCGGTAGGAAAAGACACCGCGGCCCCCGTCGGCTATAATTTTGCACCTTGCAGCATTTGCAAAACAACACTATGTCAATTACCTGTGTGTGTTTTGAATGGCAGTGGAATTTCCATTCACACGCAAAACACTGCTCTGAATAGTATGCTAGGAGAGCGAGGCCTAGTTCTCTGTTTGAAATTCAATGGAGCAGCGCCAATGACCACACGACATCACATAACAGTGCGGCGTAAATGCACACTAGTACTGACATGACTTCGACCCTGTAGGAAGGAAATTTGCTAGGGGAGGGCCTTCTCAAAAACGATCCAACGGCTGATGGGGAGGGCCTCACGATGAGGCCCTCCTCCATCACATTTTTTTCCGATCCTGCACTATCTTCGTCTCACTAGATTCAAAGATTATACAGAACTAAGAGTAAATGACATTGGAGCCTCTAACTCACGTGGTTGTCTCACCTAGCACCTTAAACTTGCACTTTACTCTCACTCACTAAACTTGTTCTTTTTTGCACAAGTACTCCATTTTTCACTTTCCTTTCTGTTAACTGCTGACATGGATGCCCATGTGGCTTAAGGAATAATCTAGACAATGCTATAGCGTCGGACGCATTTCTGACAGGACAACGATCATCCGTTAAATCAAATGTATCCAACACCCCTTACTCTTCGCACGACTCTCCATGAGGCCATGCACCATGCTCGACTCATGCGATTCACTTTCCCCGCCTTCTCCTATCTCTCTCTCCCTCTCAATACCGCGCAACACTGGCCGATTTGCCTCCAGCACCAATAGATTCCACCACCGATGACCGCAATTTGCACTGTGAGCTCACCTTCTTAGCACTTTGTCCGCCTCTACGACCTCCCCACCGCCAACAACAGCTTGACACGGCATGGTGGGGCGGTCGTCTTGGGTTGGCGAGGCCACACAGAGGTGGTCGTGGGCACACGGTGCGGCGCACACGTGGCTACACGAGGAGGGCGCGGTGGTCCAGCACTGCTGGCTGACGAGACCACACTGGGCCACAAGCGGTGGTTCGGCAGTGGGGTGAGTGGCATGGGGCACAACGCTGCAGGGCGGTAGAGCGTGGTGCAGCATCGGTGCATGATGGTGCGATGTGTAACGCACCGGGGTGGTTGCGCGGGCACGACAAGGCCACGCGGGGGACCCGGTGTAGTGTGTCTCGTTCGTTATCTCGCCTGGTTCATTGCGAAATTTGTTTGATTTGTATGTGGAACTTTTGTGAAAGTTGTGGATTTTTTTAAAAAACTTCTGTGAAACACGATGAAACTTTTGTGAAACTCTTCAAAATGTGTGGAATTTATCTGAATTTTTTTCATGAAACTTTGTGATACTCAACTGAAACTCTTAACTCAATTGAATTTTTTGCGAAACCCGCCTGAAACATTCATGAAACTCACCTGAAACTCAGACAAAACTTGTTTCGACTTGGATTTGATGTTTTAGATTTGAAACTCGGCGAAACTTTTTATATTTGAAGTGTGTTTGAAACTTGGAGTTTCAGATTTGAAATTTGCTTGAAACTCAAAAGTTTTAGTTTCTATAACATGAAACTCACCTTTGAAGCTCAAAAATTAATTTTTGAAACCTTTTGAATTTCTCTGAAACATGACGTTTCAATTTTTTAAACTCCCTAAAACACGCTGAAGCATACTTGAAACATCAGACTCGGAACCTGAAACCTTTGTAATTTTTTTTTGTATAAAACGACGAGTTTCTTGAAACTTGATGAAACTTGTCGAAATTTCTTGAAACTCTTTTGTTTGAAACTTGTTGAAACTTGAGTTCCAAAATCTGAAACTTGTTGAAACTTGAGTTCTAAAATTTGAAACTTGTTGAAACTTGAGTTCCAAAATCTGAAACTAATCGAAATTTGGGCTTGAAACTTTCTTGTAATCTTTTGGAATTCTGGAAACTTCTAGAAATACGAGAAACTCACTGAAACTTGAAACTTTTAAAATATTTTCACGAGACCTCTTAAACTTCAAGAAATTTGCTGAAACTTCTTGAATCTCATTTTGTCTTAAACTTATTGAAACTTGAGTTCCAAAATTTGAAACTTGTTGAAATTATGGCTTAAAATTTTTGTTGGAATCTTCTGGAAAGTTTTAGAATTCTGAAACGCGTTGAAACTTCAAACTCGAAATATAGAACTTTTAAGCAACTGAAACTTCACGAAACTGCATGAAACCACTATACCGTTGGAAATGCATTCCAACGGTATCGCGTGGGCTAGCAGTTCCTGTGGCTTAAATGGCGATGGACCCTGCTGAGGTGGAAAGCACATGTGAGTAGCACATGATAGGGGATCAAATATGGGAATATGGTCGTATGTCATATCTTCCCCTGTCCATCCCCACAATTTCTCCCCAATCCCCATAGTCTTAAAAAAAACTTCTCCCTATCCATCCCCGCATGGGTGATCTGAGCAAAGCGATGAGGGGTCGGCGAAGTGGGTTCGACGTTCTCGGCGGCCGCATCGCCAGAGTCCAGCGATCGGAACACAACAAAGATGGCCCTGGTTCGACCCATTATTATGAAGTGATAGTGTGCGCATCTTAATGTCCTCATCTGATATATTATGAATATTGAAGAGTACTCTACTGATGATTCATTATTCCATTACCATAAACACCCACTACTGCTCTGTTGCGCTAGGTGCAGTGAAGCCTCTAGCTTGAACCTCTGATGCGCGATGTCTAGTGGTGCCTCTTGTTAGGACCTCTCACATAGACCTGGTAATGTGCCGAGGCCCAGCCCTAACCCTATCCTAGCTCAAATATTCAAGCACACAACCCAATCATATCCAAACCCACAAGATTATTTAGCAATTCACCTCAACCCAGCCCTCAAACCGGGAAAACCCCAATCCTATCATGACCCATTTCAACTATACAGGACCACCCAAAATTATTGAAGAGCTTACACCCTTGTGGGTCGTTGCACATGCAAGCCCATTGCATCAATCAATTTTCCTTTGATCTTTCTTTTTCATCTGAAACCAACCCGCTCGTTGTGTTCGGCCTTTGGCCCATACAGCCACACAAGAGACAAGCATGTATCGTCCACATGAGCGTTCGAGTCGAGGAGAAGGGTTTCTTCACCTCGATGAACTCAGCCGCCGTCGTTGCCATTCTGTGTTTCACCATCGGTTCTCGTCGTCGTCGCCCAGGTTGGAGCCTTCATTTCTCCCCGACGGTCGGTTCTCGTTGTCACTGCGTCCATTTGGTTCCTAGATGCCATTTAGTGCCAACTACATCGCGCCTCTGCCTCATCGACGATGTTCAAGGCACCATCGATTTTGTCTTTGGCCTCGTTGCGCCTGGACTCTACTCCTTCCAGTGAGCCCCTTTTATTGTTGCGTTCTCGCTCTCCCTTCTCAACCTCACTGTTGGCCCTCCGTGTTTTCGATGCCCACGGGCCAAATCCTTTCTCAACCCAGTCTACCGACCCAAATTAGACCCTGATCCAACCCATTTCAGAGCAAAGCCCTGCCCGACCCTACTATTTGTAAGCACAACCCATTTCATAGCGGCTCGATGCTAGCCCATCAAATAGCCCGGACAAGCTAGGTCCACTACCAGGCCTACTCTCACATGGGCATTTAGGTAATTTTGTACCAAAATGGAGGGGAAAAGTTGGCGCTAGAACCAACTTACCAATTGTTTGGTCCAATCATATGTTCTTATCATCTACCACAAGCCAGCTCAGCTACTTCCGTCTGGTAACAGCGAAATGGAGTAGTGGTGGTTTAGGGGGGGCAAAGGGTAAAATGCAAGTTTAGTGGATGAGAGAGAAAAATACAAGTTTAGGGTGCTAGCTAGGTAAGATAATCACACAAGTTTAGAAAGCTTAAATGCAATTTACTCTAGAACTAAATGTAAATAATCGATGGCGTAGTCGGGAGACGATTAATCTAATCACACCAAAGAACACAAAAGAGAGACTATATATAGAGGAGGATCCAAGATCTTTTATTCATCTATGTTATTGTATATGGGGGATCATCGTATTTATAGCCCAAAGGGGTTAAACCCCTCTATGGGGCGGTTTAGCCTTTTGCCTAAATTAGGTTTCGTAATACTCTCTCTTGGGAAACAGACGACGATATGCAAATATCTCATTAAAAAAATCCTTCTAAAACCCCATTGGGAAAAATGAATAGAGAAAATGTATATTACATTCGTAAGTTGTATTACACTTGTTGACTCACTAAAAACCTTCATGTGAGAAAACTTTAAGAAAACTCACCAAGGAAAAGAGTATAATGTTTAATCTTTGGGATCCAATCTTCAAGATGTAGAATAAATCATCAGGATTTTATAAGGGTTATGATCTAGGGATATACTCCGCAACTCTGCAACTCTTTAACTATCTCATTCCAATGCCAGGAGCGCATCATTGGAAACTGGATGCAAACAAAGACTTAGTGGATAAATCAGGTAGATTTTCATAAGACTTTATTTGCAGGATCTGTACCTCACCATTCTTTTGGAGTTCCTGGGGATAGAAAAGTTTAGGAGCAATGTACCTCGTGATGTTGCTCTTGACATAACTTTTTTGCATTTGTGTGATACCAGCAGCGTTATCTTCATAGATAATTGAGAGGGAATCAACGATATTAATGCCACGGGACTTCTAGATGTGGTTAATCTCACGTTTGAGACAAACACATTCAAGTGAGGCTTCATATAGTGATATAATACATGAGTGTTTGGTATAAGTAGCCACGACTGTTTGCTTAGATGACCGCCAAGAAATGGTCGCACCACCACAAAGTAATACAGATATAGTCTGGGATTTTTCA
Source organism: Hsuehochloa calcarea (assembly GCA_036346395.1). Classification (NCBI taxonomy): domain Eukaryota; kingdom Viridiplantae; phylum Streptophyta; class Magnoliopsida; order Poales; family Poaceae; genus Hsuehochloa; species Hsuehochloa calcarea. The sequence goes on along the minus strand of CM070594.1, from coordinate 60,032,554 downwards.
CTATAGGGATTTGACAGATAGCTAGTATATCTTTGGGATTTAGTATTGATCATCAGGATCTATGCATGATCTTCATGATCTTTGCATCGTTGACCAACTGTGTCGATGTTTTAAAATCGATCTTATGAAATAAATGCTAGGGATTCTTTGATCGAAACTATGCAAGAGGAGACACGGGGAATTTTTAGACGGGTTCAGGCCTTCTCCGGAGAGAATAATAACCTTACTCGTGTGTTCTTGTATTGATTGCTTGTACAATAAGAAAGAAGTCACCGAAACTAAGGCTAATGACTTCTATCTGTATCGTCCTCTTCCTCTATCCACTGGTTGTAATACCCCGGATTCGGATCGGGTAATTAGAAAAGCAGCTGGGGAGGGAAAAGGCAAACAAGAACTGAAATTTCTTGAATCGGCGGGGGGTTTTCAGCGATCTTCCGACAACCTGGGCCTGGGCCGCAGCCCAGGAGAGGCCCATGAGAGGGGCTAGCCAAGGGGGGGTTTTTCCTCCCCCCCCAAACCCTAGCCTCTCCCCTCTCTCTCCCCACTCCCCTCCCCAAGCCGCCACCCCCTCCTCCCCCTCTCCAACCGGCCGTCACCCTCCTCCCTGTCGTGCGCCAGATTTGTTCGTCAGATTTGGGTAAGTTCCGTACGTTTTCTGATCTTCCCACCTCTTAGAAAGTTGTAGCCCTTGATCTTAGCTTTCTTTAGGCACCGACATCATCTGATTTGGAGTTATGGTTTAGGAGATATGTTAGTTTTACCGCGATTGTCCAGGACAGCTGACGTGTTTTAGCAGATTTTCTTGTCGGGCCATTATGAATTACTTAGAGGCCGAATCTCGGGTTTTCGTCTTCCAGAGTTATGTTCCTGGTTTCCTTAGCTTTCGTTTGGCACCGAGATCACGAGATTCCACCCTGTGGTTTAGGAGATATGAATTTTTAACCGCACACTACTCTGTCTGTCAGAGATTTTGGAGACTGTCGGGTGCTCCTCGGTTTTGATCTTGTTACAATCAGATTCAGAACTCCCACCCAAATAGGTTATTGTAGCCCTTTAAGTTATCTTTCCAAGTTGATAAAGATCACCTCCATTGGATCAGTAGAATAAAAGTTACGTTATTTTCTTTACCACTGTTCTGAAATCTAGGCAGATATCTGTTAGTGTTTTCAATTGTTGTTTAGGCCACTGTTTTGGCCGAATCAGAGAACCCCGCCAACTAGAGTTTTGTAGTGTCGTGCGTTAAGATTCATTGGGAACTGGTTTCGGGTCATTTCGAATTCCAGATAATTAAATATGTTTTTTCTCGTACCGCTGATCAGAAGGGCTGAAATCTGGCTGAATAGTTTATTTTCAATTCGGGTCTGTGCGGTATATTGGGTAGTCAAGAGATATTGTAGAACACCGGTAGCAATGTTTTTCCACGTTGTTCTTATTTCAGGAACACTTGTGTAGGCGGTGAGGCATCGCGTGTGGGGACACCTTCATTGCTTGCTAGCGCGTCGCAACGCGAAAGGCAAGTACATTGAATCCTTTACATTGATGAATGATGTGTTTGTGTTCATGCTAATGTTTCTATGATTCATGTTTTCAATCAACGAAGTTACTCAACATTCATATTCTAGTACAGGCAAGTACTGCATATTAACTTGTGGTGTTTTCAATTGGATGCATGATAATGTGATGTATACGTGTATGTTCTTGCACTTGTTCATGATGTTGATATGTTTCAAATTGATAATTGAGAAAAGATGATGACATTCATATTACTTGCTTCATTCCATTCATACATGCTTTAATTTCCGTCCACGGGAGTGGAATTTTGAAAGATCCATCAATTCCAAAGATGGGCATTTGAAAGACCCATCAATTCCAAAGATGGGCATTTGAAAACCCATCAATTCCAGAATGGGTACGTGTGATCCACCATTCCAATGTGGGCCACGTTGGACACCCGTATGAAACGTTCTTCATACGGTAACTTTAAGTGAACACCGACGGGTGTTACACTCGCTATACCGGTATAAGCTGTGATTAGTCCATTCCTTCAGTGCATTCTTTCATTCCATCCATTCATGTATTCATTCCATTCAATCATGTATGTGGTGCAAGATTTATTCATAATTCAATTGAATTGATTTGTCCACTATTTGATTGATTATTCTAATATGGTACTTGCTGAGTTTCGACTCACCCTTGTTTTCAATGTTATTTAGGTGATCCACCCTGATGTTGATGATTTTGGGAAGGGAGTAGACCAACACGTTGCACACAGAACATTACTCGATAATTTTCATTAATGGTTTCAACTTTGATATTCCTTGATGAGAGAAGGATTGTATTAAGTAATGTTTAAAATTCATGTCATGTCGTTCCATGATTAGTTTCTTGATTATTCGCCACTGATGTATTGGCTGCTTTCACCTCGTTATCCTGTTATTGATATTTGGATATATGCATATTGAATCTTATTTCGTAAATTATTCATATGTTGTATCCTTAGGTGGCATCTTGGCTTCCGAATAGCCAGGGTGTTACACTGGTGTTGCTCGTTATATAGCTTCTGACGGGATGGTAGTTGTTAAAAACCAGGAGGTGTCTAAACGGTTGATGGATTGCGAACGATGGTGGTGATTACTATCAGTGAGACATTCCCTCGCATGTTCGCCATGCAGTTACACCAGAGACAAAGAAGCTCACATGCAGTTATGTCAGAGACAAACAACACGTGTATAACTACTACGCGTTAATGAGCGCAGTGTACAGGGTCCCTAGTCGATTGGGTCCACATGTCTGTGGATTCTATCAACTATAGGGTGGTCGTAGTTAACCTGGTCGTACAAAGTCTTACGACCATATGTGGATGTAATAGATTTTTACGACCATAAAGTGGTCGTAGTAAACCTTACTACCATAAGATGGATGTAATGGATCTTTATGACCATAAGGTGGTCATGGTAAACTTTACTACTATAAGGTGGTCGTAGAAGAGCTTACGACCATTAGGTAATCATAATCTTCTATTATCATTGTAAGCTAATGATAAGGGGTACATCCGATGGTTGTATAAAGATATTATTATATATAATAAACATTACCAATAAATGATTTAATTAATTGAGGATTATTAGATCCTCGTCAAACTGGATCTAAATTGTTAAGTGGTAAGACCTTCAAAGTGAATTTAAGCTGTAATCATCGTATCAATACCTTCTAGGCATGACTAAAATAAAGATTTTCAAAATTGCAAGTATGATGACCAGTGTTTAGCATATGCTCCCCTAAAGATAACTTCTGTTGAAGTCTTGTTTCTCTAATGCCTTTCATACATTTTTCAAAAATGAATATAGGCAATGATATTGTGATAAAATGAACTAGATTATCACAATGTAGAGTCTTACATACAAATAACATATTACTCGTTTGGAGATTTTTGGATAAATACTATTCAGGAGTAATATACTTAACTTATCAAATACCACTATTTGATTGTGCAACACAAGTAGATTGTCCTTGCAGAGGATATGCGGGTAATATTAGTTACAAAGTCATATGCCTTTTGGATTTAATTTATCGAAACCTTTTACAGTCTTAATATTTTGCAACTATCTCTGGGTGGTTAAAGTTACAACCAATAGTCCATTTTGTAGATCTATAAAGTATGGTTATACCACTCTAGAGTAAAATATAACCAGTCTTAATTTTGGCGTTTAGGGGATTAATTGCCAATATCACCCATGTATATCGTACCTTCATGGTACTAGAAGAAACCACCATTCCATTAGCTTCTGATGGAAGATGCATTTTATAAGTGCTTGTGTGACGTACTCTTGGTCTTTGGGTTCCCCAATACATTCTTTCGGGTCTTGATGGACCCTTATCCACTTATGTGAATCATATGATCATTGGTGTGATTAAGAGTCCGATTGGTAAGAGGTCAACAAGAACACCATATTTAATTAAGGGTGAAAAATCATATGTTTTATTTTAATTTGTAATGCCAAAATAAACATGGCCAAAATTAGATCATTCAGGATCAGCAAAAATCCAATAGGTCATTATATTTTATTTCAGGAGTTATATTCGCTTCGAGCAAGTGATATGGCTTCTGGTGGTGATGCAGTTGTGGACCACATTTACCAATATGCATGTGTCATTTTCGATGAGTATGGCACACTTCGGTGCGTAGCCAACATAGCATTTGTGCGACTGCATCAAGTAACTATCGGTTTGCTAGGTGCATTCCGGCATGTTGACAGTTAACATATTGCTGAAGGTACAAATCAATTGCCCTTCGTGGGCTGCAATGATTGTGGTTGTTAACAATATGAGTATCAGAAATGGCGTAGGTGCCATTTTCCATATCAACTAGATAAGGATAATAAACATTCAATTTACTTTAATTATCTCCCAAAAGAAACTAGATTAATTCAATGCTTCGGGCTAATTTGCTTCTAGCGTTGACCTAGGATATGTCACTGCATCTACCATGACTCTTGTCTTCAATATTTTTTCGATGCCTCTTAGGTTCCAATACCCCACACATGCCCAATTCCCTCCCCCTTTTCACGCCAACTATAAGAATCTCTAGTGATAGTATGTGCATCAGGCATTTGTTTGAAACCAACTCGGAGTTTTAGCAAAGATTTACAATCATACTTCAACAGGAGTACGATTTTATTGGCGTGAAACCTACATATACTCTGTAACAATCTGCTTACAAAGTTCTTAAATTAAGAAATCAGTGTGGTGGTGGATGGTGTTATATAGACTCCAATTCTTAGAGCATAAGCTATTATGTACTTATTTAAGGATTATGATGTTTTCTAGCAAAATTAATCCATCAGATATCAGCATATGACTAGTTTTGTTATGGTGCCACTAGGGAAAATTGTTTCCCTTTTGCCATCTTGGCATTCGTCCACAACAAGCTATTGAATTGAGGCTTAGTAGATATCAAGAGCACATGTCTAATATTTTGTTAGCAAGGCATAACAAAGTATTTTCAATTTTCAGACATACGGTTTACAAATTTTATTCCATGCAAGATTAATTATTTTACTACAGGTAAGATATGCTACTAGCAATATGTTCTATTAAACAGATATAATCAACTATTCGGCCAGGATAAGGCTTTAATAGAACAACTTTGATCATTATTTTATTTATGGCATCCGGGAAATAGAAATCTAATGCATAAGTTTTCAACCTAAATCAAAAGATAAGATATACTCATCATGAGCAGGGCCAAGTTCGACAGGAGCTTAATCTATACTATTAACACAACTAGTGTAGGAAAGTGATATCGGTACAAAGTTAATGAATAACTAGGAGATTGATATGGGTCTCCATAGAACATAGCATGGGCTTATCATTGTTGCCATCTAGGACAAGCAAAATTTCCACTTAGTGATGTATAAGATATCCTACATAATTCGTGCAATATTCTATATTTTGCAACTGGTAAATAATTTTAATTGCATAAAATGAGTGCAAAATAGTAAAGATTAATTATGTCTATTCAGTAGATGATATTATAAATTTCCTAGAATTTTCCTAGAATTTTTCAGTTTTTTTCTGATAATTTTTTAGGTATTAAATAAATTTTAAGAATTACTAAACTCATTTATTAATTTCTCAAAACACACAATACCAGGAAAAATAAATCATAAAATATAAAGTTTCCAAGGTGTCTTAGGTCTAAGATTTCACAAATTATGGAAGCTCATATACGTTAGAAATTCAGTTTCTTTGATTAAATGAAAATTTCATAATTTTAAAATAATTAAGTAATTAACCTAAACCGTAGGGTCTTAGTTATAAAAGAATCTTAGAATATACTGATCTGTAGTAAAAAATTGGATTCTCGAAGGGTTATTCTAAGAGAATATATAAAAACCCAAAAACTCGTCATAACATCCCAAACTTCCTAGGGATTTCCAAAAATTTCCTTGTCCCGCAAATTGCCTGTCATTTTCTAAAATTCCAAGGGCCTTTCCACAAATGTGCCATTCAGATCGGATTTCCTCTAGCCAGACCATTTGGCCTGCTTGGCCTAGGTATACCGCGGGGTTTCTAACCCTAGCACCTTGCATGGCTGCAGTGGCATTCAAGACTGCAGGCTAGAGTGACCGTGCGTTCGGGCATGTGCTCCAATGCAGCGCATCTCACGGAGGCGGTTCCAACGCGTGGTGGTGTAGTGGAGGCAACATTGGTCGGGCCGGCGACGGCTTGATGGGCTGCAGTCAGGCCTGATGCGGCGTGACGACGATGAAATGAGGCGGACCGCGTTTGTGAGACTGGAGCGTATGGGCGGCGACAGCGCCACGCAACGGGTGTGCGTGGCGCGGCGTAGTGGCAAGGTGCAATAGTGGCGTTGCGACGCGGAGGCGCGGGACCCAGTTTGGTCGGCGCGCGGCGCAACGGCGGCGCGGCGCAATCGGCGCAACACGGTGGCGCAACACACGGCGGCGTGCGGCGCAACCGAGGCGCAACACACGGCGGCTCGACCATTGGTGCGGTATGGCGATTCGGCCGTCGGCGTGGCAACGCATTTGGCGCGTGCAACGCCGACGGTGGCGGTGGTGGTGCATCTAGCGCACGCGACGACGACGACGTAACAACTCAAACCATGCGAGGCCCCTAGCGTGGCGTCATGGATGTCCAATGCGGTGACTACGGCGAGTGGGCTGCACCATGCCGTCCACTCCACTGTAGCTCTCATTAAAATTAAAATTTCCAAATGTTAATTGTGCGCAAGATGAATAGTAACACGGCCATTAAACCATATACAAATTAATCTACCATATTAATCTTGTCGACGATCAAATCGTCGATCTTATAAAAATATATATAAATAGAGAAAAATAGTGTGTATCTCCTGGAAGAGAATGAGGTCGCTCTTTATTACTATGAACTAGTTGTTTATAAGGATTGCCTACGATTAGGCAAAGGACTAATCCTAGTTACACTGAGTATGATGTTGGCTATGCTACTAAAATAGATCAAAAGTATGAATCTAATGCCAATAGCCTCTTATCCCAAAGTCTGATCTCTTCTTTTTCGCCCCCCTGATTCTTCCATGTTCCGTCTTTAAATAGCTTCCGAAGATGTGGCAGTTGTTTCTGGAGAAGACGCCTGAGCGAAGCGTTGCGTTTGGTCGGAGGAAGGTAGCAATTGATTAAAATATCAATTGTTGTGCTGTTAAATATCAGTGATACATTCAACCATTAGTCAATGTCTTAGGATTATATAACGTCGCGTGGTATGGAGTATACAACACGTGTTTCATTCATCACACGGTAAAGGATATACTTGGATTTGGATCCAAATATTAGTTCATAGCTTTACGAGTAGTTAACTGGTCGGGGACTAGGTACGGGACCTTATCCGGCCAGTGTATTTATTATGTAACCTCTGAAATCCTTACGGTCAGTGAGGCCGTTAGCCTTAGGGGGTTACGACCACGAAGACGTATGGTCTATCTTTATGTATTAAAGTAATACATATGGGTTTTAATCCTCGTTAAATCTAATAGCAAAATTAGGAATAGAAAAGGATGGAATCCCGACAACATACTGATTCGGTCGTGTAGAGTAATTCGTGTTAATAACATGTTAAATAATTGATACCGTAGTCGAGAGACAATCAATTCAATTGTACAAAAAAAAAACACCAAAAAGACATACTATCTAAAGGAGGATCTAAGATTTTTTATTCATCAGCGTTATTGTACGTAGGTCCTCGTATTTATAGTCAAACAGGTGAAACATCTCCAGCCGAACCATTAAACCGCGAGTGCGTACACCAAATTAAAAGATACAGCCACGTAAACACTCCCATCCTCTCTTAAAAAGAAAAAAAGAAAAGCACATCCCATGCTCCCGTACTCCCATGAGTCCCATCCATGCTAAGACCACATGCACACCGAATACAAGCACTGGATAACTGATCAAACACATGTGAACAAGACATCCTGACAAAAACCTGCATGCATGCTCGCGTGCCACATCGCTCGCCATATGGCCTGCAAGCTCATCATCGCCAATGCCTAGTGCTTGACGTGGCCCTCGTTGGCCTTCTTAAAGAGCTGCGCCTGCGCGGCGGCGGCGCGGTCGTCGCCCGAGCTGAGCGCGGCGCCGAACGCGTCCTTCACCTGCGGCGTGGTGAAGGGGAACCTGCTGTTCACCATGGAGTTGAGCAGCGACGCCGTGCCCTCGCGGTAGAGCGCGCCCACGCCGTCCTTTCGCGTGTTCGCCAGCGCCTCCGGCACGGTCAGGTCGTGCCCGAACGGCACCGCGGCGCTCGGGCCGAACAGCCGCACCAGCGGGCACCAGAACCCGAACAGCCCCCATACCACGCCCGGATGCGTCATCCAGTAGCTGCAAGCCAAAACACGCACGACACGTACGTTAGGTTAGCATTAGCAGTTTACGCATGGGACTATGTGATCATGTTCTAAGGTTTAAGAAGCTATGCGCACGTGCAAGGGCCAGTGAAGAAGGGTGGGGTGTTTGGGTCGAACGGTGTGGGGGTGGTGGTCGACGGCGGCGTGGGCACGAGCGGGGAGAAGGGAGTTGGCGGGGTGCTGCTGATCGGAGGCAACGGCACGTCCGGAGCCGGCGTGACCGTGGGTGGCGTGGTGCCAGTGGAAGGCGTCGGAGGGTAGTAGCCGCCACCAGGCGTGGTCGGGGAGGTGCCGATGGACGGCGAGGGCGGGTAGTAGCCGCCACCAGGCGTGGTCGGGGAGGCGCCGGTGGACGGCGAGGGCGGGTAGTACCCTCCACCACCTCCTTGCGGGGGCGTCGGCGAGCAGGGCGGAGCCCCGTGCAAATCTGCAAGGAAACACACGTCAAAACGTTACGTACGTCTCAGTTGACGCAACTGAGATAGAAGAGACGGGGTTGTACAATGTACGCACGCGTTGGACTGGGGGAGTGGTGCGGGTCGGTGGGGCCAGGAGGGTAGTAGTCCTTGCGTCCACCGAAAGCCCCGTCGTCGTCGGCGAGACCACGCCCTGCCGCCGCGGAAGCCACGAGCAGGCAGCAAGACACGAACGCAAGAGCCTTAGCCATCTAGTCCACCCCTTGCAAAGAGCCTCGAAGTTGAAGTGTGGGGTTGTTGCTTGGAGCTTTGAAGTAGTAATCCGCCAGTGTCGATCGTATATATAAGTTATAAAGCCTCGCGTGTTCTAGCTTTGTATGTATCTGCAATAGGATGCATGGTGCACATGGTGCAGCAATTGCAGTATCGCACTAGCGATGCGTAAATGCACTAGGAGGAAAAGGAGTCGGGGTTAGCTGGGGACCTGTATGCGTTTCTCTTCTACTGTACACTTAATTTAATATAAGTAACTCAATGAGTATTTTAATTCTGAATAGGGTATAATTGTAATTTTTCATGTAGAGATCACATGACATAAGAGTAATATTTTCAATCCTAATTAGAAAAATTAATAATACCATCATAAAAAATTATAAATACAAAGAAAAATCTATTATACTCTTAACAAATCAATGGATAGATTTAATTTATATCACCACCATATACTAATAGTATAATATACCATAAAATCTCTCCATTAAAATAGGTTGTAGTGTCGTGCTACATTGGGCTTGCACGGTGGAGCCTTTCGCGATTGCCAGCTCCGTGCCTAGTAGCGAACAAGCGCGCACACCGCTGCACACGTAAAACATAGCCTCCTTTGCCTTCAAGGTGTATGACACAGAGTTTTTGGACTAAATAGCACAGCTAGCGTCAGTATTAGCAAAACTAGGCATTCGAGCAACATAATATCATTTTTGGCACCACGGACATCCCGGTGTGTGACATGTGTCCTACACCGATCCTCCCGTGTACGGTGGACATCTCTACAATTCCCTAATGGCCAGGATGGCTCTTCGTTCGCCACGTGGCCGCTGCCGCACGTCCTGCTCCCGGTCGCTAGCTCTTCTTTGTCCCCCTGGCCCAGACCTCCATGCGCGCGGCACACAGCCGATGTCGCGTGTCCCGCCGCCAGCTCCTCTGTGCCCCTTGGCCCGGACCTCCACACGCGCGCGCCACTCGGCCGCTGTCGCGTGTCCCGCGCACGGTCGCCGGGTCCTTCGTGCCTCCTAGCCCAGACCTCCCTGTGCCGCTGATTGGTGGCCCGGACGGCTCATGCCTTCCCACGTGGCCGCATTTCCACGCGTCTCGCGCTCGGTCCGCTCTCCCCTAGCCCTGAGCCTCGTCTTTTTCCTCCCTTCCCTGCTTTCACCTATCCCTTTCTCCTTTCTGTTGCTTTCGGCACTTCCGTTGTCCTCTGGGCCAAATTTCACCTTTTTACCTGCGACAACGCATCGCCCTACGACAAGGACACATAGGCGCCTGTGAAGTAAATAGTGTTTAGAGCAGTGGTTACGATCATATAAGTACTGTGAAGTCGACATTAAAGCCATGTAATTATTTCAATCGTAGTTAATTAGCAGTAATAGTTAGTCGTAGTTAGTTAGTGGTGATTTACCCTAGTTATAAGTGGTAATTAAGCAATTGTAATTAAATAGTCACAGTTAATTAGTCATAACTATTTAGTGAAAATCAAGTATTAATTAATTGATTAGTTGTGATTAATATATTGTAATTAAATTTCACGTAGCTTATTAGTGGTAATTACATTAGTACAAATTAAGCGGTCGAATTTATGTGGCCATAATTATTTTGTTGGTAAGTAATGACTCGTAGTTAATTAGTGGTAATTAAATAAATGTAATTAATTTTGAATAATTAATGACATGTAGCTAATCAGTCTTAATTAATTAATCATAATTAATTCAGTGGGAATTACTTCAATGTAATCAATTACTCGCAAGTAATTTATTGATAAGTAATCAAACTGATGCTAATTAATTAATTATTCGTATTCAATTACTTGCATTTAATGCTTACTTGTATGTTGACGAGGATAAAATAATTTTTATTTTATTATTTATCTGTAATTCTTATTATAGATGGCAATATTTTTATGTTGTACATGAGTATACCCCTTAAATGTTCATAAGGGAGAAACACTACTACAAAAAGGTTAATACTGGATGCTTCATCATAGATGGTTGACCAAAACTGTCGGTATTAAATACAATCACAGACAATTTTTGTTTAGCTACCATCTATATTACTTGCTGCGCTAAGAACCGTCTGTGAAGAGTTAATATCACAAACGGTTCATATTGAGAACCGTCTGTGAAGTATCACAAACGGTTCTGAACCTGAACCGTCTGTGATAATTATAGACTTCACATATAGTTCATGTTGAGAATCGTCTGTGAAGTATCGCAGATGGTTCTGAACACGAACCGTATATGATAATCGTAGACTTCACATACGGTTTTCGCCGATGCGTCTCTTCGCTCACATCAATGCTGCTTCGGCTCCCAGATGCGTCTCACGCGTAGAGTTTGTTCCTTATTTTATAAAAAGGATAATCCGTCATCGAAGATGATCATCTGGACGTCACTCTATACATACTCTAAAAGCAGAAATATCTCTTTCTTCTTTTTCCTTATCACCAGCACTTAGCTATATAGTCAAGCCTTTCTACGACCACCCTATGGTCGTAAGTCTTTCTACGACAATGATAAAGTCGTAAGTCCTCCTACGACTACCTTGTAGTTGTTGAACCTCCTACGACTAGCTTGGTTATGACAACACTCAGAGCAGTTAGCATATACAGTCATTCTCTGGAATAACTGCACGTTCCTCTCTCTATCTCTGACTGCAACTACCTAGCGACGTGGGGGTGTTGTCTCTATGACAGAAACTTCCATTAACTGTTTTATCATCCAAAACGGTGAAACGCCTCTTGGCCTGGAGAAAATGCCACCCCTTTATGCATTATATAAAGGTTGAAGTTAGTAGACAATGGACTTCGATCAGAGGATAAGGCAATCAGAAGCACAAGACATTAGGCTTTAGCCTTCCTCTTGGTTGTAATCAACACACTCAATATAGCCACACAGGAGTAGGGTTATTATTCTCCCTAGAGAAGGTCTGAACCAGCATAAAATCTCCTTATCATTCTCTGCATGGTTTTATTTTCTAGGAGTTCCCTCAAAGTAAACAATCATACGTAAGATCAGTATTAGATCACCGAGATATGTAATATGTCATAATTATATGTGTCATGGGTAATTAGTGGTAAATAAATTACTCATAATTAATTAGTACTTTTTATTTTAGTCCTATTTAATTAGTGGACACCGAAGAAATAATCTCATGTAAATAGTTGTGTACAGTAAATTAATTAGTGCTAAATGCATACCCTGTTTGTTATATCATGTACCGTAAATTGGGTTGCTGTGGATTTAGGTAATTTCAAATATGCAAGACTTGGTAGTGTTTTATAGCGACGATCTCGTACGAGCTGGCCCCGATGGGTTGAACCTGTCAAGATGCCAGTATAAGGTGGTACGAGTAGAGGGGCCCGATGCAATGAATATTCACGAGCTTAGGAGCTGCATCTAGAGGGAGTTCGACACGGAGATAAGAAACTTGTCATCAAGAGGATCACATGCACGAGTAGGGTGGGCGGCGTATGAGAGCTAGTCAATGTGAATGGAAGCGTGGCATGGGACCAGTACTGGCAGATTACTTCCCAGCCCAAGGCGGCGATACACGGGAAGCCGATGATGTACATGAATTTCGTACAGCAGACCGCCTAGAAACCTTGATGGTGCTTGTGCCTCGAGAAGAGAGCAATCACTGGCAAATCTTGAAGATGGTAGCACAGAACGTGTTGTTTTGGAGGAAGCCTACTCGGTGCGCAGCGTGTAGGATGTCGTCTCTTGAATGACCGCAGCTCATATTCTTTATTACATTATTCGACTTCGCGAAGATGTACTTCAAAGTGCTCAAAAGCCCTGATACGGTGTGCTCTCGGTTGTGGATGACAGTCTCGGATGTGCTTGAGATCCACTACAGCCGCTCGAACTGAAATGATAGACAACACATGTTTAATAACAAATAGTACATATATCATAAATGAAACAAGCAAAGATTATCAATATTTTACAGTGTCGTCACGCTGCGAGGTGATGTGTCGATCGAACAAGCGACGAAGCCTCTCCTGGTGTGTCACGTGCTCCGGGCGCTCTCGTGGAGGACGGGTCAGTCTGGTACGCGACAGTGGTGCGTACCACTTGATGTACTGACAGTATGTCCGTACGTCGTATGGTCCCTACTCCTGTAGGACCTTGACGTGCGCTGTCTCCGTCCAAGCCGTGACCCACTCGTGCTGGACTGCTTGCCAGTCCTCAACATGTTGGCCCGCCCTCGATTGCCTGCATTCAAGAAGGATTCATTTCAGAACAGGTAATGTGGGTATGAAATGCAAACATTACTCGGATGGAGTTGGACTCACAAGTGAATGGCTCGCTGCAGTATCTTGTTGTCGAGAGGGGGCACAAGCTAGTACAAATCAAATTGTTGCATTACATGCTACGGCACGTAAGGCTCTACCATATGGGTAAACACTAGGTGGCAGGTTGTCGCCCATAATTTGGCGTCCTGCATGCATTGCACGGAAAGTCTGTGTGGCGCTACCGTGTTCACAAAATCTGGGCTCCATGGAGCCCATATGATATCGTTGTCGTACAAGGGCTCGAACTAGTTGTGGAACAACGAGTAGCACCTCGTCAGTCTGTCCTTGGCCCAGCGTAACTGGGTGGCAGTCCACTGGTAGCCCATAGTAGAATCGTCGATCGAGTCGTGCAACTCGGGGTACGGGTGCATTGCTTTCCAAAAGGAGGGTTGTCCAACAGGGAAATGCTCACAACTCCACGGCTGCAGGAGCACATAGTAGACGATAAGGATAGGTGTCGCACCACGAAGCGTCACACAACCCCCCTGTATGTAGCACAAAGGACGGTTGATCCCCAACTGTACTAAGGTATCGTCCAGCCTCCACATCAGCCAAAGACTCAGCGACATGGAAGAAGTTAGGGTACACCCAATAGCCCTGTGTGGTGGGAAACAGGGCCCAACCGAAGAGATGGAGAAGGTAAGCGATGAGATGCGTCCTAACAACCTCGTCATGTCCATCCAGCAGGCATTGATTGAAATTCCTCAGCCTTGTCTGAGGGACACCACGGGCACTGTCCATGATAGGTATGCCAAATCGATGCCCCAACCGGGCCTTCCAGTTCGCTGGTGAACGGTCAGGAACAAGAGGCTCACCCCTAATCGGGAGACCGGCCAAGAATGAGACATCCTGGAGAGTGATCTCATCTCTCCCCATTGAAACCGGAAGGTGTGAGTCTCGGGTCTCCACCTATCGACAAGTGCCGACATCACACTGCCGTCTAGGGTGAAGTAGCGTCTGATCGAGAGCTGTCTCGCAAAGGGCAACAACCCCATGTCTCAAATGATTGGGACGTAGCGAGGATCGAGCTCCTAGTAATGCTTCTCGGGCCGAAGCACGAGGGGTGGTGGGCCATTCGCGTCCTCGGTAATCCACAGCTTGCACCGGTGATGCTCGTCGTAGAAGGGTTCCAATAGTTCCGGTAGAGGCATGACTTGAAAGAGATCAAAGATGCAGATTATTAGTAAATAAATTAATAACAACGATGAATTACTAGAAATTAAAAATTACGACTAAATATAGATAATAAAATAATCTACACTAATTAACTACGATCAAATTAATTACGACTAATTAACTAAGACTAAATTAGTTGTGGCTAAATTAATACGAGCAATTAAATAACTGTAAATTAATTAGGGATAATTAATTAATGCAAATGAATTACAAAAAGAGAATTATGACTTAATAATGAATTAAATACCACTAAATTAATTTTGAGTAATTAACTACACATATTAATTAAAACTAAATAATTCTGACTTAATAAAGCCACTAAATTAATTACGACTTAATAAGGCCACTAAATTAATTACGACTGACTAATTATAATTAAATTAATTATTGCTAATTAAGTACAACTAATTAGTTAAGACTTAATTAACTACAACTAATTAAATGCAACTAATTAATTATGACCAGTTAATTAACTAATACTAACTAATTATGACTAATTAGTTCGTAACTAATTAACTAGGTCACGAATAAATACATAAGAGTAATTTAGCTACGACCAATAAATTACGACATAATTTATTGCAACTACTTAAATAACATAAATTTAATTATGCCTAAATGATAATGATTAAATTAATTATGCCTAAATAACTATAATTAATTAATTACAACTAATTAACTAACTACAGTTATTAAAGACAATACATACAAGATAAAAATTACCTGTTAATATGACCACTAATGACGGCTCTAAACAATCCTTACTCGCTATAAAACAAAATCGATGAGTCTCGCTCACTACTAGGAATTTATAGTGAGCGAGGGGAATCAATTCCCTCCTACACGCGGGCAGCATGCATACGATTGAAGGACGGGGGACATGATTGATGGTCGGGAGACATGGAATAAATTGATGGACGAGAGATAGAGAATAAGGGTGTTGGAGCGTGTCTGTGCCAGGGTAGCATGGTGTTGCCCGTGTGGCGCGTCTGGGCGTGGGGGACCCTGAAGCGCAGGCTGTTCGGGCGCCAGGTGGACGGCCGGGGCTTGTCCGGGCCATGGAGCTAAGGACGAGGCTAGTTCGGGCCGTAGAGCCGCGGACAAGTGCTAGCTGGTGCGTCTGGGCCAGGGTGGCACGGAAGGGTTGTCTGGGCTAAGGAGGTGCGAACGCGGCAATGTGGTAGCACAGGAATTATTCGAACCATTCAGGAACAGTGCATATCATCACTGTGGGACAAGGGTACGAACGTGAATACGTGACAACGGCTGATGTGTCTGTGCGTGGGGGTGGGGGGATCACCACACATTGATGTGCACCGAGTGAGACCGCAGTCTCTCGAACTCGATCTTGAGGCGTGGCAGCTTGTCACGACTCACAGGTCATACGATGGGCAGGTCGTGTCGTCGTGGTCGCCGCGACGACCGCGGGGCGTAAATGCTGCGCAGCGGTGGGTTCTGTCACCCAGGACATGCCTATGGTGATGGGACTTAATTTTGCCCTTACCATATGCGCAGGTGGAATTTAAATGGTGCCTCGTCTCCTCCTCCTTAAATGAACACTACTCCACTCGCTATGCTGCCGGGGAAGGGCCCTCTCCGATGTACAGTCTCCGTTCTGATCTTTATAACACTCACTCGTGAGTGTATTCCTAACAACCAGTAGTTGTCGAATTTATTTTCACCTACTCCACTCGCTGTGTGTGCACGCTAGCCTGACACACTGGTGTGGCACGTTCTAGTCGTCACTCATAGTTTTCGACTTCGAACTGGCTCGCTTGCTGGGCTAGAAATTTATGATCTCTCTGCAGAACTCCTCTGGCTCTGGCTCATCTATTGCCCTATCCAAAAATAAACCGGAGTTATCTATTCCTTGCCCGCCTTTGTTGATTGATGAAATAGTATTTGGAGCTAGCCAGCTGCTACGACGTCGTACAGTCATTCAAAGGACCACGTAGATTACTGAGTATAAATATAAATACTTTCGTGGTGCCAAATCGTCTGTTTCTCTTGGCGTTACCAAACATTTTTGTCATCGCGGTTTTGGCTACTTGTTAGAAAATAAACATGTTGACCTCTAAGATAGTGCTATATGCGCCATGGAGATTACATTTTTTTTAGACGTAGAGATTACATTTAATAAACCTGGAGAATTGTAAAGTACTACTAGAAAATACACCAGCAGCAAAGGTACGTATTTACTGCAGTACGTGCTTAACAGTAGTCAAGGTCTAGTACAATCTTCTCGACAAAAATAAAATAAAATAAAGTCGACCGAGGTTCAAGAATTGCAAGAAGCTAGTCTAGAGGTGGTTAAATGGTGTGACCGGACATCCAGTAAACAACACCATCCATGCCAGTCAAATACAGGTGAACGGTGATACGCTTGCTGCCTAATTAACTGATAAGAGTTGTGGATCCACGCGGTGATCAACAATTCGCCATAGGAACTATAGCCGAACTAGATCAATGCATCTTCACCACTTCAGACGAATTTGTGTCCGGTGTTACATTGTAGTCGGCAATACTCGAATTTGCATGCCGCCGTGACCGGGAGGGAAACAGCTTCCACAGCCCAAATGTCACGAGCTCTCCAATAATACGAGTCACTCTTTAGAAACTCGTCGGAAGAGGTGGGGGCGCGTTTTCTTTCTACGTGGAGTTCCACACTTCCACGGCACCAATTGACCAATTTTCACGCACCGAGTCGACGCTGCACCCCCAAGGTAGCACCTAGTACGCAAAGGTTCATTGCATGGCAGCCTCCCCTTAATTTAGGCCTTATGATTACGGCAAGCACGCCTCGTACGCAAAGTGGCCGTGGGCCGATGGACTTCGAGGAAGACGATCGAGCTCTCTAATCTTATACTACCAGCGTCAAATCTTAGCCTCGCCTGCATCCTCCCTGCACGGTGATCTTATCGCGCCATGTATTTATACGCACGGCCGGCCCTTGCTTCCCTGGGCACGGCACTGTACATAGTACATGCAGCTACCTCAAAAGTCCACAGAAATGGGTCCGTGTGGCAACAGCCTTGTTCTAGGTCTAGCTTTCGCGGCGTTCATGGCTGCCTCGGTGGCCACCTCCCACGGCAATGTCTTCTACGTCGGCGACAAGGACGGTTGGGTTGGCAAGCCGGCCGAGAGCTACGACCACTGGGCCGGCCGCAACCGCTTCCGGGTTAACGACACGCTTGGTACGTGCATATGTGGATGGTGCCGGCGGCCATGTGTACGGAGTAACATATATGCCACCTGGCAAGTGTTTGATTTGATCACACACAAGGATTCGCTGTGCTGCTTTGTACTACTTTGTAGTGTTCAGATACAAGAAGGACGCGGACGACCCCGTGCTGATCGTGGACGAGAGCCACTACGGGGCGTGCGACGGGAGGGACCCCATCAACGGGCTGGACGGCGGCGACTCGGCGTACGTGCTAGACAAGACCGGGCCGTTCTACTTCATCAGCGGTGACGCCGGCCGGTGCAAGAAGGGCCAAAAGCTCATGGTGGTGGTGATGGCTGGGCCGGCAGAGCCGCCAGCGAGCCCGCAGCCTCCGTCCCCAGCACCATCGCTTCCACCTTCCATGGCACCAACTCCAGATCATTACATGGCTCATTCACCGCTGAGCCCGACAGTGACTCCTGCGTCGCCACCCCAACATCCATCACATGCCCCATCACCGACGCCGAGATACGCACATTTGCCTTCGCTTGTACCACCACCATCGCCCTCATTCTCAATATCTCCAGCAACACCACCTTATGCGTCATACCCACATTCTTCACCTTCCTTTGCTCCTTCACCATTACAGACTCCACCTGACCCTCCATCACGCGCTCCATCACAACCTCCGGAGATCCCACGTTTGCCATCGCCATCACCATGGCCACATGCACCATCAATTCATCCCTCAATACCTCCAGCGCCTCAACCCCACACGCCAAACCCACCTTCTCCCGTGCCTTCGCAACCACCGCGAAGCTCTCCAACTTCTAGACTTAAAGCAGCTCCTTTGTCATCACCCTCGATATCACCGTCATTATCTCTAAAGATGTCTCCAGCAAGTTCTCCTTCCAGCCCTATGCCAGCTCCTTCAACACCATCATCAACGTCTCCATCACAGTCTCCAAAGCTTCAACCGCACAATTCGCGTCCAACCATGTCTCCTTCTCACTCACCTTCTCCACTACCATCGAAACATGATAAAAGTCCTTCTCCCGAACCATCCCCTAAATCACAATCCCCTATGTTGTCTCCAGCTTCTCCACCGATCTTTATTCCACCGGCATTAGTCGCGCCATCTCCAGAGCATTATCTCGCACCTACGCACGAGCCATCGGCATCACCCTCACTCCCTCCTAAGGCTCCAACTCAAGCTCCATCACCCACACCAGAGTCTACACATTCACCTTCACATTCATTCTCGCCAGCATCACCAGCACCTTCTACTATGGCTCCAACTCAACCTCCATTACATGACCCATCACCGACGCCAACGCCAAACTCTCCTTCGCACTCACCGTTAGCTGCGTCATCACCGACCTCAATACCTCCAGTGCAACAGCCTCACGTGCCATACCTACCTTCTTCACCTTCACCATCACCGACAAGTTCAAAGATCACTCCCTCTACTTCAAGCCCTACATCAACTTCTTCCATATCACCACGGACCGCTCCATCTCTATCTCCAAAGCCCCAACCACCCACTCCACCTCCAACATTTCCTCCAACCCATTCACCTTCCCTATCACCTTTGCGCTCTAAGACAAGCCCTTCTCCATCACCATCTCGTAAACCACAACACCCTAGGCCAGCTCCAACACCTTCACTACCCCACCCTCTATCACCATCACCAAAAGCACAATCCCCTAGGGCAGCGTCAACACCTTCACCGTTGCATTCTCCATCACCTTCTTCTTCCAACTCCAAGGTGTTAGAGTTGATCTCGGGCATTTGGCCCAACGGCCAAATGCCCAACCCCTGATCGCGCCCTGATCAGGGGCGCCCAGCCCAATAGGCTGGCGGGCCCCTGTCGCCAGCGCCATATAAAATGAGGTGGGAGCCGGGGCGGCACGGACACCAAGGTTCACCGTGCCGCCGCCTAAACTCCACACACAAAAACCCTAGTCTGATCGTAAAGGGGCGCTGTAGCGACGGGAAGTCTACCGCCGCCTCCACCGACGAAGTCGACCACCAACGGCCACGCCTCCGCTCGGGACACGACACCGCCGCCAAGCTTCGCCCCCCTACACCAACCGTCGCTGCCCTAGCGCAGATCTCAAGGACGATCCGCAATGGCCAACTCGTCATCGTCTACATCGGACGGTATCTCTCTCTCTCTCTCTCGGTTCTCTCAAACCCGAAACACAAAACCCAAAAGATCAAAAGAACCGAACGGATCTAACGGATCCAACAATGGTATCAGAGCCATCTAGGCTCAGATCCGGATGGCAAAAGAAAAACACGAGAAGATCCAAAAGAAAAGGGAACCCAAACCCTAACCCTAACCTAAAAGATTCAAAGAAGGACTAGATCTAAGGAGCGCGCAGGTACTTACAGCCGTGAGGACCATCGGACGAGCAGCGCTCGCCGGGGCTCAAATCGGCCGGGCGCCGCCAAAAGCTCAAGATCGCTGGTCTGGACACGGGTAAAGGCGCCGAACACGGAAGCCGCTCGGCGGCGCGCTCCCCTCGAGGAGCAGCGCCGGCCGCGAGAGCACAGGCGGCCGGTTCATCCTCTCCGTCGCTCTCTCTCGGTAGCCGATTCTTCGCCTCGGGTTTTTCCGCCGGAGGCAGGCGAGAGAAGGGAGAGGAAGAAATGTTTTAGGGTTTGGTGCGGCCGGCTACGGGGTTTTGTTCATCCAGCGCCGCCAAGCCGTCGGATCAAAATCAAAGGTGAGATCGGCGACGCGGAACGCAAGCGCGGATCGTTGGATTCATTGCGTCGGATCACGAATCCGACGGTTGAAAATGCGTCATGAAAACCTAACCGGTGTAGGTCGGCCGAGGCCTACCTGATGCAGACGCCGTGGGCGGCAGCTGATAACAGTAGAAATGGCGGTTTGAGCGATAACTCGACCGGTTTTGAGCAGTAAATCCGAAATTGAATTTAATTTAATTTTGAAGTATTTTGAGTGAATTTCAATAGAAGAATTGTATAAAATCTCTGTAAATTTTACACCAACGTGTTATTATTTCCGAGATTAATTGTGTATAGTTATTATGCTTGAATATTGAATTATTTTAGAATAATTACGATTTCATTGCAAAAGTTAAATATTGATAATTCTTTTAATTAAATTGAACCAACGAGAGAATTTAATTTTTAAAATTTATTGTGAATTATGATATTGTTATTTTACGCCAAAGTTGATAATAACAGATATTATAATTTTAATTGATGTTTTTATACATTGTTTCTATTTACGCTAGCGGTGATATAGTTTTAATGTATAGATAAAATTGATTTAATTGTATGTCATATTTTTGACCAACGTTGGAAATAAGGCATATAATTTTAATGTTACGTTCTCACTTTATTTGATCTACATTTTCGGGAGGATACAACTTGATGAGTTGTATCGAGAAATACCCACTCTCAAAGGAGATAATTATGGAGAGTGGAAGAAAAGATAGACTTAGCGTTTATCTTAGCCGAGGTGGTGGGTCCTCACTCTGGACGACCCACCGAGCCTCTGGCACGGTGAGGTCAAGCGAGGATGATCTTGCTGGCGAAAAGCGAGAGATCATGCTCCCTTACGGATGTCTTATGACCTAGAGCATAAGAAATGGACCCTGACCAACAAGAAATGTATGGTGTGATAAAATCTGATTGAGCCCACAATTGTGGGCTCAATCATGACTATGTTCTTGTCACGAATACCTTGATAAAATAAAGAGTCAGCCTTGGCTCTTCAAAGACATATGTAACACAACCGATTAAGCGACTTGTGACAGAGAGTATTCGGTGGTGGGATAAGAGAACACATATTGAGGATGAGCAACTTGGCATCCAAGCTCAAACCAATGGATTTGGCACTCAAGGATGAGTTCCTTATTCACTTGATTTTTGCTTCATTGCGAAAAAGTTTGACACTTTTGTTGTCAATTACAATATCTGACCGATAAATGGGACTTAGAAAATGCATAGCAATGTGTGTTCAAGAGGAGGAAAGAATTAAAACCTCACATGGTGGATCTATCAACTATGTGAAGGATAACAAGAAAATAACTTCCACAGTACCTCCTTCTCAAGAAACAAGGGAAAAGCATCATCCATCAACCTCAAC
Organism: Hsuehochloa calcarea; assembly: GCA_036346395.1. Classification (NCBI taxonomy): domain Eukaryota; kingdom Viridiplantae; phylum Streptophyta; class Magnoliopsida; order Poales; family Poaceae; genus Hsuehochloa; species Hsuehochloa calcarea. The sequence goes on along the minus strand of CM070594.1, from coordinate 60,010,699 downwards.
AGAATAAATTTCTTTGTAGACAAAGATCGGTGTCTTCATCTGCAAGAAGACAGACACTACAAGAAGAAGCATCTGATTACTTAAAGATGATCATGGCAAAGAAAGGTGAGAATATTATTACATTTATAAATGAATGCTTGTATGTACAATATTGAAATCCACTTGGTGGATTGACTCGAGAACAACTGTTCATGTTGCTAATTCCTTCTGAGGATTCCGTTCGACGAGGACTACGCAAAGAAAGCGAAAGATGCATTAAAGTCGCAAATGGAGTCAAGCGAAGTTGAAGTCATGTTGGCGATCTTTCATTAGAGTTAGCTAATGGCTCCAATCTTTTACTTAGAGATATTCTTTTGTTCCCTCTTCTGAGAGGAATTTGATTAGCGTTTCCAATTTGGACAAAGATGGTTATGATTGTAATTTTGGAAATGGCAAGTCGAAATATTATTTAATAAAGAATGTGTTGGTCTTGCCATATTACAAAATGAGCTTTATTTGTTATCATTGTGTGATGATGTGAATGTCGTATGCAATAATGGGAGCGTCGCGTGCGAAAGTGAATGAATCCTCGTCTCACGAATGTAAGCGAAGCGAAGAGAACTCATAATGAATCGTCGAAATTATGGCCTTGTCGTTTAGGCCATATTTCGAGGGGGAGAATAGAAAGACTAGTTAAGAATGAAATTCTTCCTCTATTAGAGTTCTCAGACTTAGAACAATGCAGAGAATGCATTAAAGGAAAATATGTAAAGAAAATTAAGAAAGGCGCAAAAAGAAGCACAGGAGTTCTACAAATTGTTCACACAGACATTTGTGGTCCTTTTCCTGTGAAAAGTGTGGATGGTTATGACTCGTTCATAACATTCACGATGACTACTCCGTTATGGATATATTTATCCAATCAAAGAAAGAAATGAAGCCTTGGATAAATTCAAAATATTTAAAATTTGAAGTTGAAAACCAACACGATTTAAAGATTAAGATAGTTCGATCTGATCGTGGGGGGGAGTACTACGGTCGACATACCCCATATGGACAAGTTCCTGGACCTTTTGCGAGGTTCTTACAGGAAAATGGCATAGTAGCCCAGTATTCTACACCGGGCGAACCTCAGCAAAATGGAGTAGCTGAAAGACGCAACCGTACCCTGATGGATATGGTGCGAAGCATGATGAGCTACTCCACACCCCCATTGAGTTTATGGATGGGCGTTAAAACCGCCATTCATATTCTCAATAGAGTGCCTAGTAAGTCGGTGCCCAAAACACCGTACGAGTTGTGGACAGGAAGAGTTCCTTCACTAAACCACTTACGTGTGTGGGGGAGTCCTGCTGAGGCTAAAGTATTTAACCCAAACCTTGGGAAGCTAGATCCCAAAACAGTGAGTTGCCATTTCATTGGCTACCCTGAAAAGTCAAAAGGTTTTCGTTTCTACTGTCCAGACAGATATACAAAGTTTGTAGAAACGAGACACGCTGTCTTCTTAGAGGATGAAATGATGAGGGGGAGCATGGTAGCTCGAGAGTTTGATCTTGAAGAGAAGCGGGTATATGTGCCCACTCCGATGATTCAAGAGCCACTCTTCTCACTACTCTTTCATTTGCCCGAGCGGTACAAGATCTTGTGGTGCGGCACATGTTATTGTTCCTCCTGTGGCAACATTGAATGAGAATGAGGAACCTGTTCTTCAGGATCCTATAGAACCCATTGCCACAAATGAGGGGGAGCAACAGCAGCCTCAAACAGAAGATGTACCAAATGTAGAGGCCCCGAGGAGGTCTCAAAGAGTAAGAAGATCAGCTATTTCTGATGATTATCAGATTTATCATACAGAGGAATTTCAAATGGAGGATGATCCCACCTCATTTGAAGAAGCCATGAAAGCGAAAATTCCTCAAAATGGCTTGAAGCCATGGAAGAGGAAATGAGGTCCATGAAGACTAATAAAGTGCAGGACTTGAAACTATTCCTAAAGGAGCCAAAAGCAGTAGAGTCAGTAAATGGGTCTACAAAACAAAACTCGACTCCCAAGGGAATGTAGAAAGATACAAAGCGCGACTTGTGGCAAAAGGATTTACACAAAGAGAAGGGATTGATTACAATGAGACATTTTCTCCAGTCTCATGTAAAGATTCCTTTAGAATCATAATGACATTAGTAGCACATTATGATTTAGAGTTACATCAGATGGATGTAAAGACGGCATTTCTTAATGGGGATTTGGAGGAAAATGTTTACATGGCACAACCAAAAGGTTTTGTCATGGAAGAAAATGAAAGAATGGGATGCCGCCTAAAGAAATCGATTTATGGGTTAAAGCAAGCTTCAAGACAGTGGTACTTGAAGTTTGACAGTACAATAAGAAAATTTGGTTTTAAAGAAAATGTAGAAGACAACTGTGTCTATACAAAGTTTAAAGACGGAAAATTTATCTTCCTAATCCTGTATGTGGATGATATCCTACTAGCTAGTAGTGATGTCAGTCTGCTACTGGAGACGAAGAGATTTTTGTCCTCAAACTTTGATATGAAAGATCTTGGTGATGCTTCGTTCGTTCTAGGGATCGAAATTCACCGAGATAGAAACAAAGGGATATTGGGACTATCACAAAAGACATATATAGAGAAAGTCTTAAAGAAATTTGGGATGCATAAATGTAGTCCTTCACCTGCACCTATAGTCAAGGCGGCAGATATGGGGATTTTCAATGCCCGAGGAACGATATGAGATCGATCAAATGAAAGCGGTTCCATATGCTTGGTGTCGGAAGCTTCGGTATGCTCAAGTGTGCACTGCATACGACTTAGCTTTTGTTCTGGGTTACTTGGCGATTCGAGCAATCACGGAATAGAACATTGGAAATTGATAAAGAAAGTCTTGCGTTATTTGCAAGGAACAAAAGGCCTCATGATGACATCTGAAGATCAGTTACTCCATATAGTGGGGTATCTGATTCGATTTTGCGGGAGATGATAGAAAGTCGACATCGGATATGTCTTCACTCTCATGGAGGAGCTATATCGTGGAAAAGCTCAAAGCAAACCGTCACTACATCGTCCACAATGTATGCCGAGTTTGTAGCATGTTATGAGGCTACAGGCGGTGAAGCGGCTAAAGAAGTTCATACCGGTTTAAAAGTGGTTGACGACATCAATAGACCACTTAAGTTGTCTTTGCGATAATGAACTGCGATAATGTATGCCCACAACAATAAGTCAAGTGGTGCTGCCAAACACATTGACATAAAGTACTATGTTGTGAAAGATAAAGTTCGGGATCAAATTATAAGTCTTGAGCATATAAGTACCGCAAAGATGTTAGCGGATCCGCTTACTAAAGGCTTACCACCCAGCGTGTTCGAGAGAACATATAGCGGCATGGGTTTAAGGGAAAGCCTATGAATCCTGGACTAAAAGATGGCCCAAAAGATTAAAGTAACTATTTCAGAACAAGGAGGTGTATTGTAGCTGTTGAATCTATCGGCGATTGACCGTGACGATGAGACACGTTCTATGCACCAATTCGTAATGGAATGAGTAAAGTCAAAAGTAATTAAAGATAAAGCACAGATTGAGATCAAGGGGGAGAATGTTAGAGTTGATCTCGGGCATTTGGCCCAACGGCCAAATGCCCAACCCCATCGCGCATACGATCGAGGCGCCCGACCAATAGGCTGGCGGGCCCCTGTCGCCAGCGCCATATAAAATGAGGTGGGAGCCGGGGCGGCACGGAGACCAAGGTTCACCGTGCCGCCGCCTAAACTCCACACACAAAAACCCTAGTCTGATCGTAAAGGGCGCCAGGCGGCGGAAGTCTACCGCCGCCTCCGACCGCCCGATCGACCACCAACGCCACGCCTCCGCTCGGGACACGACACCGCCGCCAAGCTTCGCCCCCCTACACCAACCGTCGCTGCCCTAGCGCAGATCTCAAGGACGATCCGCAATGGCCAACTCGTCATCGTCTACATCGGACGGTATCTCTCTCTCTCTCTCTCGGTTCTCTCAAACCCGAAACACAAAACCCAAAAGATCAAAAGAACCGAACGGATCTAACGGATCCAACACAAGGACGCCTCCCCTACTACAAATCCTTCTCATGCACCATCACCATCTCTGGCCAGCTCAAGGCATGGACCTATCTCAAGTCCATCTCACTCACCATCTCCATCACACACGCCTTCACCATCTCCTTCAAGTTCTAAGATCTCACCAGTTTCTACCCCTGCTCATGCACCATCTTCAATTCACATCTCACCTTCCCCGTCTAAAGTCTCACCTGTCTCTAGCCCCGCCCATGCACCATCTTCGTCTCATCTCTCCCCTTCGTCGTCAACATCCACCTCCAAGCCCGCCCACATGTATACTCCTTCTCATGCACCAACGCAGTTTCGTCACCCACCTTCATCCTCTCCCTCTAAGGCGCCCTCCCCTTTATACAGTCCTTCAGACTCTCCTTCTCCGACACCATCTTTAGCAGTCCAACCACCCTCAATCATTGACTACCCTCCAGTTTCATCTCCATTTTCTGCTTCTCCCGCAGGAGCACCAAATTTTTCTATTTCACCATCGCCGAACCATGGGTCAGGTTCTTCTCTAGCGCCATCTATGGCGCCAGGGCCCTCTCGTGGCCACCATATGTCAAGATCCTCTGTCGTGGGCATGCCAAGAGTAGCGCTCGCCCTAATGGCTATGGCATTGAGCTTTGTACTCTTCTAGTAGGTTTGTTATGTTTTCTTTGGGTGGAGAAGGGATGCGATAGAAATATTTTTACCAGTGTGTGATTAGTTACTCAATTAGTTCTTGTTTTATGGATTCTTGCAACAATAATACGCATTTCTTATGATCGGACCGATGTGCTGATTGTACCATTAATTGTACGATAGTTCATGAGCAATTGAATACTCCCTGTCATTTATCCATTAATGGAATCTAGAGTGTAGTTAATATAAATTTTACTCATTCTATCTCTTTTTAAATGCTTTAGAAGACATTACGTGGTTGCGACATGTTATTTAATAGGAGTATATTTGGTCATTTCTCATTGAGTATTTTCTTGATATGCATCCTATGGTGAGCTATAGACAAATATAGCAAAAAAAGGGGAGTAATTTTTTAAAGGCAAAATTGGCTCTTGGATATCAGGCTCGGATGACATGGTTCTTTGAAATGTTATCTTAAAAGTGTAGTTCTGCAATAGTTGACTTAGAGTATGTGTAATTCACTCTTACTAAATTGTTAGAAAAAAATTCACATTAGAAGGTTCCCAGAAAAAAAAAAAGCCAAAATAAGAGCAAGGTATAGCCGTATAGTCTAGTCAACTAGTAGTGTCGGCACCGAGGCTGCACCTGCGAGCCCTGTTGTGCTTTTTGCTAGGCAAAATAGGGCGACACTTCAAAGTGTATATCCAAGATTCCAAATCCAAAATTTAGTCAGTGAACTATTCATTTCAGCGTCAGAAAGATTTCGATCGTTGCCGTACGTTGAGGGCTACCAAGTTCATGGTCGTATGTGGTTGATTTAGGCCATGGGTGCAATCTTATGGTCATCTGATAGACCACGTGGCGTGTACGTGGACTTATGTAGAATATTTTAATTAATGGATAATTGATAATGTTATTTACTAATGTTATTTGAGATGTGTTGCGTGTACGTGGACTTATGTCGGTTAAGTTTGGAAGAACTTGTACCAGAAAAATATGTTGCTTTGGTCTTTGCATGTGCAGAGTAACTCATAAGCGGTCGTGGTCTACGGCGAGAACCGGGAGATGGCTTGTTGCGAAGTTATGGTACAATGGCTCGAGGATGCTGGAGGAGACAGTCGGGCTCGAGTTGGGGCGTGTGGATATCAAAGATTGATGATTCGTGTTGAAGCTATGGAGGTGCAATTCGGAGGCTACGACATGTGACAATTTTGGAGTGTCCAAAATTGGTTGTGTAATCTGAAGGATCGCGAGAAGGCTACGATAGCACAAAACAAAATTTTACCGCACAACCCAGGAACCCCGCTAGTAATAGATCACGAGATTACCACTAGACGCGCCGACTCGTAGCGGAACTAGAATCGATGTAGCAGGTTGATGCAGTCGTAGTCGTACTCGCCACACATCTTCTCCTTCGAGTAGTCATACTCGACGCGCGTCTTCTCCTCCGACTCCTGTGATCGTCACGAGTTACGGATCGTCCTAGTTTGATGCTTCGCAACAATACCTCCAAATTATCCACACGTACGGGGCAGGCGTACCACGCGTTGGAGTGCTAGCACCGGCGGCGTGGTTGAGGAAGGTGTGTCTATTAGGGTTTCGGGAAGTTCTTCGAAAAAAAACACACCCCTTGCCACCGCCCCTCTATTTATAGGCATCCATAATGGGTCTCGCAGTTGAGGCTCATGAGGAACTTGTGGCCTACAAGAATTCGGATCATCATCCAAATTAAATCCTAGCCCTTTAAGTGTGCGACCCTATAGGTTCATGTGTAATCATTTGTGACTCGAAAACTCTTTTCCGACTACTAGTCGTTAGCGGTACCTAGCAGCACATAATGATCCCAAACATACATAGAATATATCGGACGAACCTTAAAGCAATATGATCTATAACCAGCTTCATATCACTAACGACCAACTCGTATCTCTATACGACCAGTTCATATTTGGTCTCGACCAATTTGTAACTCATTACGACCAGGTTTTGACCACTTAGTGACCATGTTCGACCAGCTTACGACCAGCTCGTATCTCCATACGACTAGTCCGTATCTAATTGAACTGAAAGACCTTCTCATGTATTCTCCCTTTGCCTCATGATGTCTGGTTGAACTCCAGGTGAGATGTTGTATCATCCATGGACTATTCAATACTTTCTCGATCAAGTATCGAATAACTTCATGTGGTCGACACTTCGACCACTAATGGCATGACCATGCACTTTCTTTATCTGACTACAACGAGGGGCCAGAGACATCTCTCCTGTTATGTTAGGAGGGGCAAATCCAATATCCAACCAGTCACATCCCTCCGTATATTTCATAGTATACCCGAAAACTAACTTTATAACTACTCAGTAATGAGTAGCGTCTGGCAACCCCTAAGAGTGCTACTACACATGTAGAAAACCACACTGATCTCAGGTATAAGGATTATACATTATCATTGCTTGAGACCAACTAATGATACATAGAATCATAACAATTTCAACAATGTCTCAAAGTGAGTCTTTTCTAACACTATGTTCTCTAACATGTGTCCATATTATTGGTTCAATATCTCTATATCCATGACTTGTGAAACATAGTCATTAACCAATACATATGCTAGTATATTCATATGTGTTATCATATGTTTTCAACCAGGGAACGTTTAAGAATAACTATCACAGAAATATAGAGTTTCACAATCAAGTCACATACTTGATAATAAATATTATTGATATTATTCTAAGAACAAGATAACGTATTATCAAATGTTATGAATATAATGAAATATATATAATCATCTTTATGATTGCCTTTAGGGCATATTTTCAATATAATCTAGTGTAAAAGCCCATGTATTGGGCCTTAGAACTTTAGTGGGCCGTATGTGGATGATTAGGTGCAAACGCTAGAAGACCCGTTGAGTTCTATTTTTATTGCACACGTGTATGAACTATAGAGTATAAGGGCTGGAGGCGGCCGGTCTTTTGGCTATCACGTGAAGAAACGCGACTGCACAGGGGCGACATGCATGTGCTTGCTTGCGGCGGCCGATGCTTTTGCTGTGCATGTTAATTGAAAAAGCTTCTTGCGTTGCATGATCTCCAAAGGAAAAAGTGGTTGCCGAGCGTGAGGTGAGGATTTTTGGCGAGGTGCTAGCTAGCGGGGCCAGCTGCTGGAATTTATCTTGTGAGTTCTTGTGCTAGTTGCGGCTGGAAGCAGTTCGGCTGGAGGCGATTGGCATTAAGTAAGGTGTTTTTGCATTGAGTTAATCCACGTGCTGTTGGTTGGTTGATTGATTTGACTATACTATTCATCTATCCATTGCTCTCTACTCCATTGATTTGAGGGTGGCTGTTGGGTATCATAAAGAATTTGATCGGTAGAAGAAAAATACCTTGGCGTGAGTTAATCCAGAAGATTTATGTGTGATTTCGAGCATCGGTTTCAGAATTGACAAACAGAATCTGGTTCAAGTTCTGATCTTTCAGCCTGGTGCGAAATATCTTACACAATCATTCACTCCTCTCTACTTGTCATTAACGATCTTACGTCATTGCAAACTCACAATGATCCGTGACCTCTTTTTGGTATGGCTCGTGATTTTCTTTTTCTCAAGAGGGACTTGTGATTTTCGGTTTAGATTGATACGTACGGGATCTTGGTATTTGAATGGGACTACATAGATGACATACATACGGCACTTGCACACGTGTGTGTATACGCTGGGTGATGTACATTAAACTGTGATGTAAGTTTAATGTACGTTGAATGCGTGTCTGCTTTCTGCTAAAAAAATACATACATACACACACATATATATATATATATATAGACACACACACTACGCAACTAAAACCTTGATTTCGTGCAAAATGTCATGAGAAGTGCAAGGAGGGAAAAGGCCAAATTCTTAACCCTTTGAAGTAACACGGGCTAACTCTTCAAGTAACACAGTGGTGATTTTTGTTTCAAAACAAACATCGCATTAGTGATAATGTATTTTCCACTATTACCAGCGTGTCATCGGTATCACCGGAAGAGCACTGGTCGCATTCAAATTGGGGAAGGGCAGAGTCGACGACACAGTGGCGTACTGGCAAGAAAACTGCTCCACTCCTCGACGGTAGAAAATTGGACACTTTTGGCCGTATAACGTACGAAAATTCCCCATTTAGCCCTCTTCTGCAAAAATTTTCAAAAATAGCCCCCTTGGGCCACCTACTGCCGTGGGGCACGCGGCGGAGTGCCGCCCAGGCAACGCGTGGCGGCCGCTGCGGCTGCGCCGCCGGACGAGGCGGGCATTGCCGCGTGGCCACGACCTGCTGCCGTCCCAGACGGCGGCAGTCGTGGCTAGCTCACGCATCTTGCGGGCCGGCGCGCGGGCCCGACCTCGGTAGTGGTGCCAACTTCTTGCCGTCCCGACGGCAGGATTAACAACCAACGCCACGCAGCCGCGTGGTCGCCGCAGTGCGGCAGCAGCGCCGCGAGCCCGGCGTGGGCGGCGTGGCGTGCGTGACAACAAACCGAGTTCTTTGCTCGTACGTCTCGTAGAAAGCGACCTTGGCTGCCTTCGCATTACCTCCGACGTGAGCGAAGAAGATTAGCGGTGGCGGCGAGCGAGAAGCAAGCAGATCCCTAGAAGAGGAGGGAGAAGCGGCGGTACAAAAGGTATGTGGCATTCACATGCACCTATAGTTGTAGTAAGTTTTAGCAATGTGATTATGATGTAGTAAGATTAATGATAGCAACCGAGTAGTTATAATTCTGCGGTGGGTGCAAAATTGGAAAGCGGTGTGATTAGCAAGTAATTAGAATACTCGATAGTTAGCATTACGATTAGGCGTAATTAGTTGACTTAGGAGACTTTATGTTGTTAGTGTTGTCAATTTTTATTAAGGCGATTTATAAGGTGAGTATTCTTGAGTAGAATTACGCCGATTTTCCTTGAGTAGAATATTAGTTGACTTAGCATTATGATTTATATTAGTTGAATATTAGTGTTGTTAGGGCGTAATCATTTATATTAGTCGAGTAATTCTTGAGTAAAAATTTTCTTCTGTAGATTCTACTCGACAAACTTCTAATTAGTAAAGCGGTGTGATTTTTTATCGGTAACAAAATGTAAATCTTATCACGGACCTCATCATAAAATATTAAAATATTTAGAGGTCATTAAATCAAGTAAAGTACAATTGAAATAGAGTCACGGCAATCGATCAGGACCCACGGAGCGCTATCTATGTACTCTTAACGGGGTATATTGACCTTCGGTCCATGCACTCTGCGATGAAGCAGGGCCGACTTGTTAGTAAGTTTTATTTCAAAAAATAGATGGCAAAATATTCTATGTAGTAGACCCGCATGTCATTGCTATAGGCTAGGTCTAACTCGGGTATGGAAACTTAAAAATGCTTTGGGAAATCAAGTGATTTTTTTACTTTAACTTAGAATTTGTTTGACAGTTTGTAGTACCCGAGAAAATTGTGAATTTTTATTTACTGATGAAATAAAATTTACTTCAACCTTTCATGGATAGAAAAATCATATGAACTCCATTTGGAATTAATAAATTTACGTTGATCTCAATATTTTATTCCAATTGCTCATGTAAACCACGAAATATTTGAAGCCGTAGTATTGTGCAATTTTTTTGCGAAATATTTGAACACAAATTCGTGAACACGCAACCATGTAATTTACATTTTCGATTACTCTGAAGTGTCGGAAGTTGCTCTTGTGTTAGGTACTTCATGGCGGAGATACAAGATCATTCGTGTTCCACGGGGGCGGTCTAATGCGTGACGGACCATACGGTGCGGACTGTCAGTTGCGACCTTGCCGTGATCCGGCGCCGTCTCTGAAGGACATGGGCCTCTTGGAGCTAAGGCGGTGCGTGCGTTCGCGTTCGATCGCGCCCTTTGGAAGGAAGAAGGCGTGCATCGGCGGTGTATCCCTCGATTGCGGTTGTGCGGCGAGACCATTTGGCAACTTATGAAGGTCATGTGGCGCTTCATGGGCCAATTATATGGGGTTGTTTGCAACCCATTGCTTTGCGATATATCTTGCGGCCGATGGTCTACGTTCGATTCGTGGAAGGGCGGGGACATCCGGCGTGGGTGGTTTTGGGGAAGTTTGTTGGTGGGAGCTGCGTTGGTCTCGGTGTTGGAGGAGGCGGCGAAGGCGTGGGAGATGGAGACACGAGGAGGCGTGCGTCAATTTGAGCCCAATGAAGGTGCGGAGAGATGGTGGGCAACCCGTATTGATTGTCACGAGTACCTAGCCGACCGGTGGGCGAGGTGGAAAGCATGGAGGGCGTGAAACAACTAGTTCGGAAGCGGCGAAGAAGGAGAAGTGGTCTTGGAGGAGATGCGGTTGGTGGGCTTTTGACCACGACATTGCTATGTCCCCTCACGATTGGGCGGCGTTACAGCGACGTCGGCCGGTTACGCCACATCGGGAGGTCTTGAGTGGGGTTCAATGATGACACCTGCTCCCGAGCGGCGCTTCCACGACAAGCGCGCCCGGCATGCTATTGCTAAATCTGCCGTTAACATCGGTCGGATGTATCGGTGCGAGGTCCAACCCGACACGTACATCGTCGGTGTGTTGATGAATCTGCTTGTTGGCAAGGTCCGTCTTGCGCGGTTCATAGGCTGGCGCACGGGTTTTGGATAACGGTCTTTGAAGGATCACACATGAGTTAGCTCGGCCGCTTCACGAGCACCGCAACATGACCTCCTCTTATGTTGCCGGCTGATAAGCCACCTAAATCGCTGCAGATGTGTCCATTTCCCCAAACATCCTCATGGCGAGGTTGCCAATATTGTGGGGTTCGGTGAGCTACAAGGCGGCATGGCGGGCCAAGCGCAAGGTCGTGGAGCGAATGTTCGGCACATTCGAAGGGCCTACAACCTAGTACCAAGATTGCTTGCATCAAATCGCGGAATGTAATCCGGAACATACATAAACAAGCTAGGCGGGTGCATCCGAGCGGAAGGGCCCAATTGCCTTATTCTTGATAGGGTCTTACGGGCCTTCCGTCGGCGATCAGCTTTCAAGCATTGTCGTCCGTCTTGACGATGGATGGCACCTTCCTATGTGGGAAGTACAAGGGTACCATCCTCACCGCCGTTGCGGCCGTCTGACGACCGGCTAGTCCGTGGCCTTCGGTTGTTGAGGCGAGAACACGGATGGTGGTTGTGGTTCTGTGTAATGTGAAGCGCGGTAGTACAAGATCGACCAGTGTGTGTGTCATCTCGGACCGCAATCTTTGGCTTCATGTCGCGTTGAGCACGATCCAAAGCGGGGCCGACCGCCGTTCGGTGGAGCGATGTAAGGAGCCGTTGGTGCATGAGGCATCTCGCGGCCAACTTCCACACAAGGTTTGAACAAGGACCTCATGAAAATGTTCAAGAAGCTGCATGCGAGAACCAAAGGAGAAAGTTCGAGCGGTGTGGAGCGGCTCGATGAGGATACTGCGAAGCATGTAAGGGACTTCGGCGAATGCTGCGGCGGGCATCGGTGGAGGTCGCGAGTTGGGGAGTTCACACAATGGGTTAACTTCGCCTGCGCTGACTGGAGAAATGGTCCTGGCGCGCGACACCGATGGTGCGAGTGCGGGATCATGGCGACCAACATGTCGGAGGTGTACAGCGGTGTCACGAAGGGTGTGCGTTCCTGCCGATCCGCGGCGATCGTGGAGAGACACGGAACCGTACCGCCGGATACTTAGTTAACGAGCCATGATGGCCAAGAAGCATCACGGAGGATGGTAAACAATTCTCGGAGGTAATGCATGCCTACATGGAGAAAAAGATCGGCAAAGCGCGATCGCGCGTGACTCGCACCATGGATGGCGTCGGCGAAGTTCGAGATCGGCTAAGGGAGAATGCGTTATGGGCCACGCTAGAGGATCGTGGCAGTGCGCGCGATCGGTGAAGAAGCGTCGTGCACGCAACAAACGCGACTTACGCACAAACCATGCTCCCATGTGTGCAGCGGCGTGCTTGTGGCGTGGCGGCAATCTTGAGCCTTACATCTCCGAGTACTACGATATCCACCACCTCTTTGCCACTTGGGGTGCGAGTTTCATTAAATGCAGGCTGGACACACACTACGAGACCTCTGGCGGGGCGGTGAAGTGGGTGCGAGCGTAACCTTTGAAACACCCGGCCGTGGAAGCGCCGATCCGCAGCGCATCCGGAGCGACATGGGCGGCGGCCGGCGTGGGCAGCGGGTTCGCCGGCCCGTTGTAGAAGTATGCAAAACGATGGGGCACTCCATCGGTGGTTGTCCAAGCAGACCCGGCGCAAGCGATGCACGTAACGAGCAAGATATAATTACTTAGTCGTGATGTAAACTTGCTTATTGTAATTCCTTGATGGGGCGGAATGTTATGTCGCGATGCTGCTGTAGTATTCTTTGTTAATATGTGTCTTTATTCTGGACGGAATGTTCGATCATCTTGGTCTTTTGTTAACTCGTTATGCTCATGTGTGGTTGTTTTCTTTTGTGTCCTATGTTTTGCCTTGTTTTATTATGGCACACGATATGTTTTAAATGCGTACTAACATATTTTATAGTATCTGCGGGAGATGGCGCGAGCTCGATTGACGACAGCGTCTGTTTGCTCGACCTGCGCCAGGATAGAGGCACCGTTGCAGGCGTGGTCGCCGCGGCGCCCTCGAAACTGGTCTGGCGCCCCGAGGAGGTGGCCCCTTGGCGGCGGTGCGTCCGGCGAGCTGCGGGACACCGGCCTCCTGCCCGCCCGCATGTTGGACATCCCTTGCAGCGTTGCGGTTTGGCGGCACTACTCTCTCGCTTGTGGACCGGTGGAGCAGGAGACTCATACATTCCACTTCGGTGGGGAGATGACCATTACTCTCGAGGATGTAGCAATGCTTACAGTGCTGCGGTGCATGGCCTTCGGTAGTGCCACCTCAGAGGCGATGAAGCGAAGGTGCGTTTGGGCGGCAGTTCGGCCTCCGATTCACTGGCGTGTCCGGTATCCCACATTCACGGCTCACGGGAGTTCATGATCGCCCGTGGATGCGGCGGTGAGGCGGTCGAGACACACCTCGTCGCGTACATTACATTCTGTTCGGATGGATCTTGTTCCCTCGACACGGGGAGGCGTATGTACCCGGCTATATCCATCTGGCGAGTCCTGGCGGACGGTGGCGAGCGAGTTCCATGATCTGATTGGGGTTCGGCGGTGCTCTGCGCCACTTACAGGGTTATGCGATGCCACTCGGCGCGATGCAGGCGTGGAGCGATCTGGCGGTTTGCTACACCACAAATGCAATTTGTGGTCATGGGAGCACTTTCGGTTGGTCGTCCTTATTTCCGCAACACGGTGCACCGTGCCGTTGGCCGTCGGCATTACGGCAATGCTCTCGGCGGCGACCCCACAGCGGGCCTACAATGGGAACACGTTGGACCGTGGTACCTAAGGTGGGCGAGGAGAGACCGGCGTCGTCTGCGAGTTCCATAACCTCTTGAGACTACGCGAGGCCGAGATCATCTGGCGGCCATGGGCGGGGCGGTTCCTTGCGAACCACGGCCCCCTACGGATTATCGGCGCGATGCGCGAGGCGATCCACTTTGGATGACGACACGCCACTGGTCTTCGCACATGGTCGAGCCGTACAATCCAGCAGGTCATGAGACGATTCGGCATGTACCGGCGGAGTGCCACCGCGGCGGGGCGACATATCGCGGCGAAGGCCCACCGGTATGTCCTTTTTGGATATAATTTTATCGTATGCACGCCTTACATGTTACGACATTAAGATTCACTTGCGAGCAAGCGAGGAAAGAAGCGCAAGGCGGCGGCGGAAGCGAACACGATTGCGTGGGCGGGCTGTGGAAGCGAAGAAGTGGCGACGGACGTCTTTGCACGAGCGCGCGTCTACTCCATCGGGCGTCGCCCGTGCTTGCGGTGGTACATTCCACGCACCAGTGCGCCTGCGGGCGGCGGCCGGGCGTGCGATGGTCGGCATGCGAGGAGGACATCGTACTAGGCGGCGGACCCACCCGGGCGGCGCAGCGACGGCGGTAACCCATTATTCAAGCAATTTCCTTGAGCGACCGCGCCGCACTAACTCCGTGTTTTCTTGCGGTACTACCGCATGGATCGTATCTGGTAGCGAGGTGCTGAAATTCTGGCGTGGGAACAGCAACACCTTGATCGCCTCCTAGCCGCCGTGCGTGGCATGGCCAACGGCGAGGGCTGCGATTAGAGCCATGACTTGTGGTCGACCGGCGGCGTGCCGCCTGACGCCAGCGGACGCGGAGGTACCCTCCACCCCTCCGCCCTCGGCACCTCCCTCGGCACCACCGTCCCGCGCCCGTCTCACTCCGGGGCCGTCCAGAGCTACGGTCGGTCGGCCTCGGCAGCCCGAACCGCCTCGGGCCACGGTATATCATCTCTCGTTGTCAATACCTTTCCATGCACTCATTTTGGAGTATCGACATTAACCTTTCTTCTAGCGGCTACTACGAGGGCGGCGATGCGATGCAACCATCGTCATCACGAGAGGAGGCGCGACACGACTTCCTCGCCGAGAACAGCGGTTTATGCTGCGAACAACGGCCGGACTCCCAGTAGCGGGGGCGAGTGGTTGGGCTCGTTGGCGCCGCGGCGTTCGATCCGGTGCGGGACCGCGACCGTGGTTCGCCGATCGTATGGAGGTACACGTGCGGCACTCTGACTCGGTGGCGGCGGAGGATCATCCTCGGCACAACAACCTACTCGGGTAGCGTTAACGTAGTTACAACTATTTTCTGCGCAAAAAATAAGGACTAACTCACCGAGTACCATTCCTGCGGGAGGAGCACGGTGGCTAGGCGAGATCTTTGAGGCTGGCCGGACCCCCGACATCACGCGGCCGCCTCCCGAGCGGCCCGTACTACGACTGCGAGACATCGCCACTCCGGACGATTCACCTTTCACGAGGATCAACTCGCCGTCCGGGTAGGCGACACGACGATGCACCCTATCTAATATCATGGCGTGACAAGCGTGTTATGTAATGTCATTGTGCATTTATATAATATCCATGTGCATGGCGTTCTTGTCATTTTGTACACAAAATGTTCTCGAAATATTCGATACAAAGCGACTTTTGTACCTCGCGACTTTAATTCTTGAACAAATGCGGACATAGCATAATCTTGCCCGTGATCTGACCTCGGTCCCATTGCGTCCGGTATGAATACTTTGTGTGCGCATTAATCAAACACTCTACAAAGCAGACGCGACAACACTCTCCCTCGCCAATATTACGGCCGAAATAGCGCACCACATAAGCGGGGCCGCGACAACACCACCCTCGCCCGACTTTGGACGAAATGACCACACTATGCAAGCGGGGCGCGACAACACCACCGCCTCGTCGACTTTTACGGCCGAAATGACCGCACTATGCCAAGCGGGGCGCGACAACACCTGCCTCGCCCGACTTTTGGGACGAAATGACCACACTCTGCAAGCGGGGCAGCGACAACACCATGCCTCGCCCGACTTTTGAGGCCAAAATGACCACACTCTGCAAGCGGGGCGCGACAACACCACCTCACCGACTTTTCATGGCGAAATGACCCGCTCTGCCAAGCGGGGCAGACGAAAACCCTCTCCACGCCCGGCCCTCCGTCAACTTAACCACACCAAGCCAACCATGTGGCCTATAAAACAAGGTGAAATACATGAACTACACAACCAAACCCAACCATTTGCTACACGAGCTTGCCGCCACGCTAGGATGGACAAGAGCGAAGCAATGGGGCGAGATCCATGAGTTAGCTCGGGCTTCTGACCGCAATTTGAACAAGCTAGGGATCTTGCGGCTCGGGGCCGACAAGAAGCGGCGTGCGGGATGGAAGCTCTTCGCAATGAAGCCCCGTAGCGGCAACCCCTGCGGAACGTCCCAGCAGAGCATTCGCGCAACACCCGCCCGGAGGAGGCAGCCCCTCTGTCGGTGCGAGGACACATGCAAGTTCTTCAAATCCAAGCACCGGCGAGCCTCGGCATGCGCTCTTTGGGGTTGTCCCAACTACTCCTCGACTATCCGGCCGTCGTTGGGATCGAGAACCTATCGGCGGGTGGTGGGAGTACTTACGATAAGTTCACGTACCGGCTCTCTTTTCATATCACGCACTTACGGTCTCTCCGTCTACGTAGTCACGGAGCCTCTGTGTGGCTTCCGCGATGGATCGACCTAGAAATCCATCCACCACGACCCGATGGCGGCTCGACCGAGTGGAATGCGAAAGGGGCCGAGATCCGGAGGAGGATCGTCGGATGAAGAGCGCAACGGCGTATCCGCCGGAGGCGAGCTCATCTCGGCGTCTGCGCGCGGAGAGCGCGAGGCCTTGGCGGGATCGTGAAAAAAGAGGGAAATGGCGGCCGAGGCCGGGCGGCCCGAGAGTACAGCCGAGCTCGAGAGGAAGGGCAAATGGCCCCGGTCCACCGATTAGTCGGGCCATTACAGTAATAATCCCTCTTCTACTAGGCATGTTTTTACTATCTCCTAAAGGCATGCGTGCCCATGGCGGAGGCTTGTGTGCAATGTCCCGTACTAGTAGCGTATGTAACTAAACCAATTAGCAGAACCAACATGCCATGTGACCACATGAAGCGTGCTTCGTCATTGAGTGCAATACAATTACGATTTTGGGCCTCATTGAGGTCGAGTTCTTGGCATCTTTAAAAATATGATCAAGAATCATAGCGGCTAAGAGTACTCATGTGGTAATAAACTTTACACATTTAGTCACATGAAATCAAGAAACCCTAATTTAAAACGTCTAAGTCATAGTTTCCACACCTAGACCACAATTTCTCGAGATAATCTCGGAGCATATAAAATAACATAAAATTTACACAATCAAGTCCTCTGTGTAGAAGTCGACAAAAATTTTCATAATGTTGGGACCTCGGTTTCCATATTAAAAATTCATACAAAGTTTGACTTCAAAGAATCATGCGAGAGAAAAAAATTGAAAAATTCAAAAAATTACACAACCAAGCACACTATGCGGGAGGCTCCATACAAAGTGTCATAATTTTTTGAGCTTATTTATTATATTTAAAAATTTGTCGAACAAATATTATATTTTTAATTTTTTTTAAAAAGGAGGCGCCCTGCTGCCCGTCGGGGCAGCGGCGGTGGTGGAATATTTCTTCTTAGTGCCCACGCGGCGAGGTTTCTTAGTGTGGGGGCGGCGAGTTCCTCTTCCGTGGGGGCGGCGGCGGAGTTCTTCTTCTTGATTCGGGGCGGCGGCGGTGGCTTCTTCTTGCCGTCCCCACTCGGCCAGCCAGTGAGAGGGGCTATTTTTGGAAATTTTGCGAAGGGGGCTAAATAGGGAATTTTTGTGCGTCATACGGCCAAAAGTGTCCAATTTTCTCGACGGTAGTGCTATAAATCTGAAGATTTTATCGTTATGCGCATGTCGATGCATGTGATAATTTGGGTGGCGGCGGTGGGGCCGGCGTCGGGTAAACGGGAGTTGGAGGAGGAGAGGCGCCGGGCGACCGTGGACCGGTCGAGAGGGCGGCGGGAAGATGGGCGCCGAGACGCAGGCCAAGGCGGACGGAGAGGCAGACGGCCGCCAGAGGCGGCGCGCATGGCGAGAACTGAAGTGGCGGCGCGCGGAGCGAGAGGCGAGGGTGGCGATGGGCGTAAGCATTTCCGACTCCTCATATATTCTCTGCGACATCTGAGCCTAGCTAGCCCTAGGCAACCATGTGCGGTGCATGCGGTGCTATGATTCCATGAAGCTATAGCTAGCTTTAAAAAATCGCTAGTCGCCTTGTCCAACGTTATGGGTGCTTTGATGAGGCGATGACGTCGAGCGATGAGGCGATGCGGGATGGAATTTTGGCGTCTGGTAGATTGCGCGCCGTATTAGCAATTTTGATCATCAGCGCATGTATTTACAAAAGTAGCACCGCGGGCGCGAGCGTGCGCCCCATACGTCACGCGGCGCGGCCGGCCGCGCGCCGCGCGTGGCGTGGTGAGGCGGCGCGCTGGCAGCAGCGTGGCGTGGCGATAGCGGTAGCGGCGGCCCGCGCCACGTCGTAGCGGTGGGTGGCGCGCGCCAGCGATGGCGCCGTAGCAGCGCTCCGCCCGCCCGCCTGGCCCGCCACGTCGCCGTTAGATATTCCGGCGGTCGAACAATTCTTGATCGAAGGTCGCGCGATCTAAAGATGAGCGGATCCGGCGAGAGGAGAGGATCGTACGCATCCGAACTGTTGTGCGGAGAATTAAAAAGCGTTGGGGTGGCCATATTTCCCACCGTCCATCCTCCTCCTCCGCACATCATGTCGCCCCATCCGAATTCGGCGCCAATGCTTACGAATTCCGGCGCCAAACGCGACTCCTCCTCCACTCGGCTATAAATCTGGGACTCGGCACTTTCGCTCTTGGTCATATCAATTGCGTTTGATTCTCGTTCTTGCGCTCGTCGTGAGAAACTCGAAGAACGTAACATAATTAATTTTATTGGGAGGTAATTGTTTTCTCGCTTCTCGTCACTCGGCCTTGATTTATGACTTCCTCAGAAGGGTGATTTATTACTTCCTCCAGAAGGGTGATTTATTACTTCCTCGGAAGGCGGGTAATTTGTGTTATGCTTTTGCCGTTATTGCTTGTAGTCGTAATTAGTTAGTCTTTGTTAGCTAGTCGTAATTAGATAGTTTAGAGGTAATTAATTAGTAGTAATTAGTTAGTCGAGTAGTAATGAATTAGTTTAGTGCTAATTAATTAGTAAGTAATTAGTTTAGTAGTCATCGTTCTGACATATGAAGTAAGTGGAAATAAAATCTTGGTATTTTTAGTGGTAATTAATGAACCGTAATTAGTTAGTTTATAGATAGCTAATTAGTAAGTAATTAGTTAGTTCACTAGTAATAAATTAGTTTAGTGCTAATTAATTAGTAAGTAATTAGTTTAGTACTCATCGTTCTGACATATCAAGTAAGTGGAAATAAAATCTTGGTATTTTGTAGCGGTAATTAATCAGCAAGTAATTAGTTAGTTTAGAGATAGTTAATTAGTAAGTAATTAGTTAGTTCAAGTAGTAATGAATTAGTTTAGTGCTAATTAATTAGTCGTAATTATTTAGTGGTTGTTGTGGGTTTAGGTATTTTCGAACATGCAAGACTTGATTGTATTTTACGGCGATGGGCTTGCGAGCCGGACACGATGGGTTGGACTGTCGAGATGCCGATACAAGGTGGTCGGCGGAGGGCTCCACGCGATGAATATTCACGAGTGCTGTCTGCATCGGAGGAGTTCCTCACGGAGCCAGGGCGAAGAAAGTTATGATTGAGCGATCACCGCACCAATTATGTGTGGGAGCTCGTAAAGGTGGATGGAAGCATAGCATGGAGGCGATACATGGAGATTGTCTCCCCGCCCGGCGACCATTCACGGGAAGCCTATGGTGTCGTCAATTTCGTACATAGGGCGTCTGGAAACCACGATGATCCGAGGCACGTACAAGCGGGCAAGCGCGGCAGAAACTGAAGATGGCGGCCGCGGAATGTCTTGCCTCGAAGAAATCCGTGCCTAATTTTGAGCCAAATGAGGCGGAAACATGGTGGTCGGCCCGCATCGATTGCCACAGTATCTACTGGACGAGACTCTCGGGTTGGAGTCAAGCGAGGACACCGACCCAAGCTCGGATGGTATGCAAGCGAGGGCGCACACGGCCGGTGGTCCTTACGTGGCATCGAGACTTGATGATATCGCGGTGCGTTAGCTCGTCTTGCCGCAAGAAGAAGGCTCCCGTGGGGTTTGAAGCCGACACCCTCTTAGTTGGGCGGCGCTTCCGAACAAGGTGGCGTGCAACAAGCTATAGCACGATGCGCTTTGTCCATCGGTAGTGTGTCTGAGTGCACCGGTCCAACCAGTCTGTGATGAAGTGCATAGTAGAAGGCTGCCACAGCAAGGTCGGCGCTCTCCGAGCAAAGATCTTTGGCTCGGTCTTCACGGTCAAGGAGCTGATCGACCACACTGCGAGCTCGGCGAGCCTGCGCGAAGATCGGGCGTGACTTCCCATATGTTGCAAACCTCATCACGCACCTAGTTGAGGCGGGCGTGTCTATCTCCCCAAGGCGATGATGTCGGAAGTCGTCAATCGGGTTGGCTATCCGATTAGCTACTGACAAGGTTCGACGAGCCAAGCGAAAAGTCATCGAGACTATATGCGGGACATACGAAGAGGCGCACAACCTTGTGCCGAGAT
Source organism: Hsuehochloa calcarea (assembly GCA_036346395.1). Taxonomy (NCBI): domain Eukaryota; kingdom Viridiplantae; phylum Streptophyta; class Magnoliopsida; order Poales; family Poaceae; genus Hsuehochloa; species Hsuehochloa calcarea. The sequence continues at coordinate 59,989,754 of CM070594.1, read as the reverse complement.
TGCTTCACAGTTTGCGGATCAAACCCGACGCGTACATAAACAAGCCGGGCGTGAAGATCTTTGAAAAGGGCCCAACCACTTCATCTTGGATAGGGTGTTACGGGCTTCGCTCGAGCCATCGGGGGCTTCAAGTTACGCCGTCCGTGCTAACGATGGATGTCACTTTTCTCCTTTGGGAAGTACAAGGGCACCATCCTCACCGCGGTGGCGGCGATCACGAATGACCAACTTCTCCGGTTGCATTTGCCATTGTCGAGGCGAGAACACATCCGGTGGTGTGGTTCTTGGAGAACGTGAAGAGGGCCGTGGTGGGAGATCGGACCAACGTCGCCTAGTCACGCACCGCAATCTTTGGGTTGTTGGCGGCCATCAACATCATGCGGCGTGGGATGGATCCATCTCACGGTGGAGCGATGTGCAATCCGGGTGGTGCATGAGGCATCTTGCATCTAACTTGTTCACGCGGTTCCTGATCGGGAACTCATGAAGGCGTTCAAGGCATTGTGTATGCGAGAACCGGCGACGGAAGTTTGAGTCTATTTGGAGAGACCTTGAACAGGACTACGAGACATACAAGGGAGTCCACTCCGAGAGGGAGCAACCTAGTAGCGCCATAACCTTCTCCCGGTGGATTAACGACCACGCTCTGAATTGGAGAAATGGTCCCTCCTCTATGACACAGAGGCGGTGCGAGTGCGGCGTTATGGCGACCAACATGTCAGAGGTCTACAATAGCGTCTGAAAGGTGTCGCGGGCTCCCTATCACTGCGGTTGTCCAGAGACATGGACTCGCACCGTTGGTTATTTCGTGAATAGAGCCACCGCACCAAGCGGCAGATGGGCGAAGGCAAGCGGTGGTCCGAGAACATGCGAGACACATGGATCGGAAGATGGAGAAGGCCCGAATGCACGACATTGGGTGATCGACGACCTCGGTAAAAGTACGAGATCAAGCCGCGCGAAATCGTCAATAGTCATGCTAGGGGAAAGAAAGCAGCATGCACCACAGGTGATGTGGCGACATGCACCGCAACAAGCCAAAGCTCTTCCACAAACCATGCTCGCGCGTGTACAAGGCATGTGCGCCGTCTGCGAGATGGCTACACCATACATCTCTGAGTACTACGACATGCGGCACCTATTCGGTACATGGGCGGAGAGTTTCACTCGTATGGTTTGGAAATGAACTACAAGGATCTTTGGCCCGACATGGTGCACTAGGGTCCCAACAGGACTTGAAGAGAATAGGGAAGGGCGACGGCGGACGCGGCGCTCCGGAATGACATGGATGCTAGTCAGCGTACAAGATTAGCCGCACGGTGAAGTGCGGGATATGCAAGACCCCGGCACTCAATGAAGGATTGTCCCAGCGGACCTAGTTCGTCCGGTCGTCATTGATTAATCGTAATTTAAAGTTTTTCTGTCTTGCTTGTTATATACAGCAAGAAATTATACGAGACCGGCTATGGACTCTTGGCAAACTTCTACAAGAGGATGTTGCGAAGCGCAATCGCTTCTTGCAGAGAGGAAACAGACTAAAATACCGGATTTTCAATGAAACATGCTCCAGTGCCACCACGTTTGCGGTCCGAAGTGTGTGTGGTGAGCCGTGAGATCATTCATCCACACACCCGGACCACGGCCGCGGGCGTACTACAAGTCGCGGCCACTACATGGTAAGTGTTTCTTTCACGCGCTCGATTTTCCTCGCAATGTTTAATTCCTTCAATTTTTAACTTCATCCCCGTAATGCGGCCGAGATGCGCCGCCACTTCTTCGATGGATTGACGGCCCGAGATGTACGACGGGGCATTCATCGGCGGAGTACATGCTAAACTACTCGGTGCGGGCGAGAACTTCTCCGGTGGAAACCTTACGTACGGATGAGGAGGCACGAAGGACCCGATAAACTCCCGGCGTAATCCATATCGGCGATAAGGAAAGGCTCATGCAAGCGTCGATTATGAAGAAATTACATCCTTCTTATGATTTTCACTATTCGGTGTACTTACATCATGCAAGCGCAGGACATGGGCGACTTGACACACCGGCCCGACGTGGACATTCCCGTAACAAGGGCAAGGAAAGGCTCATGAGGTCGAGCCCGCCACAACAGTATCCGGCCGCCCGGCGTCATCCGTATCCACGACGTCGATTATGAAGAAATTACATCCTTCTTATGATTTTCACTATCGGTGCACTTACATCATGCAAGCGGAGACATGGGCGACTTGAGACACCGGCCGGCGTGGGCGGTCCGTGACAAGGGCAAGGGAAAGGCTCATGCGGCTGAGCCCGGTCGCCACAGCGTATCCGGTCGTCCGGGAGCAATCTACATGGACGACGTGAGTTATGAACAATTGACATTCTTGTTACGTTTTGTACTGTACGATGTACTTACATCATACAATCGCGAGAATACAGACGACTTGATATACCGGCCGACGTGGAGAGTCCGGCGATAAGGGAAGGCTCCTTCGGCCGAGACCCACCGACGTCGAGACAAGGCTCCCTTGCTATGGCGCCGCGAGACAAGTAGCACACATCGTTAAGTAGTAGCTACCCACATGTTGTACGGCATCTTCATAATCGCAACAAGCCGGTCTCTCCGAATTTTAAATTATAGCAAATGAGGTCAAAAAAATGAAAATTTTTGTGTTTGACAAAGTGTATTTGATTATGTAATTTTTGTATTATTTTATTTGTTAAGAATCTTTTGATATAACTTTGCTTTCGTACAGATCAATTAATGTACTTCATACAAAGGAGGTCTCAGGAGGCCACGAGAGGTCTCGAAGGTTTAATGGAGTGGAATCATTATACAAAAAGTTTATACGTTTATTGATTAATCGAACAAGACACTCATACGAAATAGCGATAACAAGCATGTAGTACAATGAAAATCGCATAACATGTGATACTATCGGCTCACTCGTCGAGCCACTACTCTCTCCTCGCTGCGATTGCGTCGCGTCGCGCCTTGTTTTGCGCCGAGCATGACCGTGGAATATGTCCACGCTACGGAGAAGCGCGTGTCGGTTGGAGGGGGTGCGGAGACCGTTGAGGCGGAGGTGGACGATGGTGAGTGCGGGCGAGTCCGGTAGGCGTACATGTCGTCTTGATGAGGCGTCTTGGCACAGGGGACACCAGAGGAATTCATCCACGACGGAGGCTAGAAAACCACTGGGGTGCGATTCTGCAACTCGGTTCGCGATGAACTCGCTGGAGTATACCGTGGGGCACGAACCGGAGGACATCTGCTCTTGAGCGTCACGAGGCGGCGAACCGGAGGAGCTCGCCTGCGTCGCTAAAAACCCCAGCCGCCATTGTCCTTGCCACGGCGTCGTGTCTTGCTCCTGGTAGGAGTTGGGAGGCCCGTATCGTCGTCATCGATCGATGTGGTCGCCGTCACCCCGTGTGAAGGTCGCAAGGCGAAGCGATGTTAGTACAAATGAACACTCGGATGTAAACTAAGAACCTCGTACCTCCGGATGTGCGGTCTGAGATAGCAGAAGCGGCGGTATGTCTGGTCGGACGGCGAAGTGATTCATCCCGACGGACCTCTGGCGAGAAAGCGGCATGATGTTAGCGAAGCGTAAGGCATAATTACAAAACTTGATGTAAATTTGTACATAGCGACTTACATGCGGCGACTGGCCCGCAGATGACCGACGGAACGCTCGGCGCTGCTTGGACTCGCTAGGTCGTGGTGACCTAGCGGGTGAGCACGGCCCCCCTTCCGTGCCGTCGCAAGGCGTCGTCCCTCGAGCGACCACGCTCAAGTTCTTTACTATCTTCTTCATCTCCGCCGAGATGTGCTTCAAAACTTTTTATATGCCGGGGGTTCTATCTGGCCGAGTTGGGCCTCGTCCATTGCGCTCAGACGCCGCACCGCCCGCTCAAGCTGTAGTGACATATGTAACAGGTTCATTAACAAAAAATACGAATATCGTCAACAAAACTGCGAACCAGAGGTTGTAAGTGTTGTACGGTGTCGTCATGTCTTGAAGCGCTGTGACGGTCGTATGTGCGGCGGAGGCTCTCTTGGTGCGTCAGAAATGTCACCTCCTCTGGGCTCTCCGGAGGAGGAATGGTGAGTCTTGCGCGCGTTCGTGGCATGTACCACTCCATGTACGCAGCGTACGACTCAGGGTCATATGGACGCGGCTCATGCCATACATCCACGTGCATCCTGTGAATCCATGTCGCAATCCACTGGTGCTGGTGCATTTGCTAGTCCAAAATATGCCCACCCGACCTCGATTGCCTGCATTTTAGGAAAGATTAATGTTACAAAAGAAGACGTAAGGACTGCAAAAATTACTTGGATGAAATTTGACTCACAGGTGTACTGGCTCGCTCGAGGGCGGCTGTTCGGGGGCACGAGTGGTACCGATAAAAAGCTGTCACATTACATGCGCTGCGGCGGCGTAAGGCTCCACCATATGTGAGAACACCGGTGGCGGTCGTCGTCCACAAAATCGATCCTCGGCGCATTCGCGAGACGGCCGTCGGCGCAACCTCGGCGAGAAAATCAGCATGCCATGGACACGGATGATGTCGCTCTCGTGCAATAACTTCGAACTTCGTTGTGGTACAACGAGTAGCACCTCGCCGGTCTTCATTGGCCCGGCGCGACGACGGCGGCGATCCACCGTAAGCCCATGGTGGGCGCATCTATGTGGTCATGTGGGAGAGGGTGCAGTGCGCCATTGTCTCAATGGTCGGCGCCATGCAGGAAGTGCTCCCAACTCCACAGTGCGAGAGCACGTAGCACCGACCAGTTGCTACCAGGTGCCGCGCGCGGCGTCACACAACCCTCGGTATGTAAGCGCAAAGGGCGGTGATCCCGGTATCTTCGCGGCATCGGCTCGGCCCGCGTCAACCAAAGACTCGGCGGCGGATGAAGTCGGGTTCAAAAATCGCCCTTTGTGGTTGGAAGCAGGACCCAACCAAGAGCCGGAGAAGGTAAGCAGATGCGTCCTAACGGCGTCCTCGTGTGCACCTGCGGCATTCACGAAGCGCCTCGGCCAAGCCCGAGGGACGCCACGTGCACCCTCCGGCAGAGGTTGGCCAAACCGGCCGCTCGGCTGACCTTCGATCCGCTTCGGAAGGCGGAACAAGCGGCACACCGGATCGGGAGACCGATCAAGAACGAGGCGTCCTGTAGGGTGATCGTCATCTCACCCCACCGAAATGGAAGGTGTGCGTCTCGGGCCTCCACCGGTCCACAAGTGCGGACAACGGTGCCGTCTAGGGTGAACCCGTTGAAGGACACCATCCTCGCAAAGGGCAACAAGCCCGTCTCCGGAGGATCGGGGCGTAACGATCGTCTACCGCCCACCGATCCCTCCCGCCCGGCGCCCGGCGGAGGGCCATCCACGCCGGTGATGAGCCACGGCTTGCCGGTGGTCCTCATCGTAGAATTGTTCTAGTAGCTCGGTAGAGACATGACTAGCAAAACATACATAGCGAACATTCTCGACAATCCGGCTAATTAAACATAGAAGAATATAGCTAAATTAAAAATTACGATAAACCTACTGCGAACGGCGGCGGCGGTTAATAACGTTGAAATATAATCGAGAGAGCAAGCGTATGAAAAGAAAAGAATGGGCGGAGGAGCGGCGAGTGGCTGCGATATGAACTTAGCGAGAAGAATGAGGAGCGATCATGCGAAATCGCTCGCGGTCGCTCTCAATATATCGCCAACCTAGCCCGTATAGCCACCCGCGCCAACCGGGCAGGGCTTGGCGCGCGCGTATTGCGCCAGTATGGCGGGGCGAGGTGGCAGCGCCAGCGTGGCGCAGCGTGGCGCGCCGCCCCCCAGCGCCCGAGGCGAGCGAGGGTGAGCGCCGCCCAGCCCTGCGCCGCCACAGCGCGTGGCGGCGCGCCATGGCGGCCTTACCGGCTTCTTGCGCGCCGCCGTCGCTGTCGGGCCCGGCGCGTGCTGGCGTGGCGGCGGCGCTGCCGCGCCGGCGCGCGCCGTGTGGCGTGGCGGCCGGCGGCGGCGCGCCCGGCGGCGACGGTCGCCCGCCGCGCCCAAGCGCACGCCGCCTCGCGCCAACTCGGTTAGTTTTGCAAATACACGCGGGCGGCGGTTAAAGCTGCTAATACGTTCTTCAAATCGGCCGTATCGGCAAAAAATTCTGCAGGATGGATAGGTCGTGTCAGGTGCAGTCCTCGCGTCGCATCAGTCATAGCGACTGTCCGTGAGAGCGAACCAGTGGCGCCCGGTTCGTGCGACCGGCGAAAATTTTGGTTAAATCTCATTGCGAATAGTAGGCTGAAAACGAGTTGAGCTGATGAGACGACTCGGTTCAGCTTGTTTGGAAAATGAGCTGGAATATAGGCTCATCTCGACTCGAATTGAAGCTCGAGCTGGCTCACGAGTTTATTCAAGCCACCGGTAGAAATGAATCCTCTCAACCAAAATTGACACAGATAATAATATGTCAAGCACATCAGAATAGCTCCAATTCAAATGAACACACATCTGTCAAGCACATCAAGAAAGCATCCATGAGCGAGTCGAGCGGCCGTCGAAGGCACAGGGCCAGTCGGCGTCCTCGGCAAGGTAGCACTGTAGCTCCTCCCTCCTCTCCTGCCACTTGTCACCAGCAGCCCCCACCGGAGAGTATGGCCATGTCGCCGCCGCCAACATCGCCTATGGAAGTCGCGTGGAGGAGTGGGGGAGCACAGGGCGGCGACGCGGAGGCACGGGGGAAGCACAAGGGGAGCAGCGTGGTGGACAGGGTGAGGGGGAGGCGGCAGGTGGAGCGGGGTGAGGGGTGGAGGAGGTGAGGCGGGTGGGGCAAGGGCGAGGGGGAGGCGGCGGGAGACAGTGAGCGTGGCCGGAGGTGGAGGAAGCGAGGCTGTGGGTGGAGAGGCAGGATCGATGTCGTCGACTCGTCGAGGAGGTCTGCGGGGAGGCGGTCGGAGACGAGGGAGATGGAGGGGAGGCGGTCGGAGACGAGTGAGATGGAGGGCAAGGGGGAGCGCGGGAGGCGGAGGCGGAGGCGGTGCTCGAAGCGGCAGACGGGGCGAGGAGGCGTGGAGCTGGGCGAGCGGGGCGAAGAGGAGGTGTGGAGCTGGGCGAGCGGGGCGAGGGGGAGGTGGCGAGAGTTTGGGGGGAAGAGGCGAGGCAAGCGGGGCGAGGAGGAGGCATGGAGCCGGGTGAGGAGGGCGAGGGGGAGGCGGTGAGCGGGCCTGGAGGACCGGAGGTGGAGTTGGGTGTAGCCGCGTAGGGGCGAGGAGGGCGAGGGGGAGACAGCGAGCAGGGCTGGAGGTGTAGGGCGAGGGGGAGACAGTGAGCAGGGCTGGAGGTGTAGGGCGAGGCGGTGCCGGGTGGGGCGGGGCGTGGGCGACGGAGCGGGAGGCGGCGAGAGTTTGTGGGGAGGAGGAAGGAAAATGATACGGGAAGCCAGAGAGGCAGAGACCGAAAGGGGCAGCAAGGGGATAATGAGTAGGGCTAATGACTAAGGGAACGAGCAGCTCGCGAGTGGCTTGCGAGCCGGCTCGAGCTCGGCTCAAAATTTGACAGAGCCAAAAGCTGAGCTTGGCTCGGCTCGAAAAGTGACCTAGTCCGAGCCGAGCCGGCTCGCAAGCCTCGAGCTATTTTTCCAGCCCCAGTGAACAGTTAAAAAGTATTATTTTAATTAAATTATTATCCATTTTACAATAACAAAATAGGCATTTAAAACCCAAAATTTTGACTTACATTCAGGAAAGCTTGAGTGCGGTCGCAACGCTAACACGTTCTCTAAGATGTCCTTAAATTCTCTTATACCTTTTGATGAAAATTTAGCAAGATTGAGTACACAACATACTCAACAACTCACATAGGAAAGTTATTTAACTGCATATCATGAGTTCAATGGATTATTTAGGGTTTACCATATCAAGTATATGTGGATGCATCCTTTGAGTTAAAGCAATTTATCTTTAAAACAGTAAAATCATATTAATATAACATCAGGGGTTACTTAACAATTGCAATTACCATCTTAGCATATCAAAATCTCTACTTATGTCTCACATATTGGAATCACCCATTAACACAACTTCATTAACCGGAAGCACAGCGTATCCGAATATCATTAATTATATTCTACAGAGTTGTCCAACTTTACCCACAAGATATCTTGAACTCATGTTGTCATGCAATATACACGCAACTTGATTACGTGCGACTGAGTTGAGATAACAAGGCATTCCCACTGCTCAACCTTTCTAGTCTCTACCCGGTAGGTCCTTGCACAATACAACCATCGGGAAATCACCGACCAATGGTGAAGTACGCGGTCCGACGATAATTGTTCCTAATCAGACCACTCCTGACTCACTCCCAAATTGTGGCTGCTCTATACAACAAGAGCAGATGTCATCCTGTAGATATTCAATCGGAAGAGTAGTGTACATACTCAGCCAAGTTGGATAAAACAAACCTGTGGTTGAGCGATTTCTATGTCTGTTATTTGGCATAAAATTCTAGTCCTTACATGTCTTAAAGTGAGACGATGGACCAACATCCAACTCGTGGTTGTCCCCCTCTTGATCTCACATTCGACTCACTTTTATCAAGTCTATTGGGTTGTCCAACCTCCTGGTCTCAACCCTCAACTCTCCACCAAAACCATTGGTTTAGCCATACTCTTTTTCAGAATTTAAAAACACATTGTGTGAAAATGCTAAATATTTAGTTATCATTTTATGTAACATAAACTTGTCAAGGTGAATATGACATACAAAGAATAGAATGGCTTGTATGTGGGGTGATATGATATATCTAATTATCATGGCATTCAAAAGTATTATTTCAATATTAAAATAATTAACATAAATATAATAATGAAAGTAATAATATAAGTATGTGAAATATAGGTCTTACCTCCACATCTACAGTCCTTGACTGGGCTTACTTATCTTGCGTCTCGATCATCTCCTTCAGTAGCTTGAGCAATAATTTCTGGCTCTAACATGTAAGAAAATCAAATAAATAAGTCCAGACTCAACAAAAGGGGAGCTAGGAACAACACGAATTAAATAAATTCAAAAAGAATTGAAAAGGAAGGTGGCGTGGGACGGTGGGGATTTATTGGGTGCTTGATTAGGTCAAACGGAGTCGAAAATGGGTCTCACGGGCTCTAAATGGTTAAAATGGAGTTACTCCCACATCTGATATACCACCTAAAAGACCTCGACATACTCATTTATCACTTTGGGTATACTCATATACAAATTATAAGATACTCTAATGCAAACCACACAAAAAAATTTGCAAGAGAGTCCATAGTTTTTAGCATATTTTGTAAATACATTCATATTCACACATTAAAAGGAGTATATCTAAAAAATTATACATACCACCATTAAAAAGGTGTAAATACCACCTAAGTGGTCTTATATACTCGTATACTACACATACATACTCTCGGTTGCGCAAGATACTCCATACGTTGTGAGATACAGAATAGAGGGTAACTTCCCACTGCCGTATATATATATGGGTCTGGGATGAACAGTGATGGGTTCATGAATAGTACTGGGTTAGGTACTATTCACTAATGGATTCGATAGAATAGTAATGGGGTTTTATGAATAGTGTTAGGTTAACACTATTCATAATGGGTTGGGTTCGACGAATAGTTATGGGTTGGGCTGAGGTGTTACTGGGTTGAATAGTGTTGGGCATTTCGGATGGGCTTTGAATTATGCTGGGCTACACATTATTGGGCTGAAAGTGAACAGTGATGGGTTGTATAATGGGAAAACAGTGTTGGGCCAACCCACTTGACTTGCCAGGCCCAGAGGCTATTTGGGCCAACTTTGGCGGCCCGTTTTGGTGGCCCAGTAAGAGCATGCAACCCAGCTCATTCTTAAGCGAGCTAGAGCTCGCTCACTATGACGGTCGAGCAGAAAAAAGGGCGGCGACGAGGATTTCGTCGACGGTGGTGGCGGGTGGCAGCATCGGGTAGTGCAGCAAGCACCTCTAATGTGTAGGCAACCCATTATGGGGTTTTCACAGGCGGAGGAGGTCTGCCCATGGGCGAGCAGCGGTGGTGGTGCACGACCGAAACAGGACAAGATGGCGGCAACGGTTCAGCCACACTCCGGCCAAATTGGTCGTGGTTTGAGCATCGGTAGGTAAAGGGAAACTTGGGAGAGGTGGCGGCGAGGTTTGGGGTGCACCGAGGCGTGCTGGCGACGCAAGTCATGCATGGCGCAGCGGTGGAGGTTGGTGCCGGCGAGGTGGCAGCGGGATAGGGGAAATGGAAGTGGGGGAAAGCTTTGGGGTGTTGGGGCGGTGCTGGTGACGGTGTTGGGAGGGAGAGGGATGGAGGGTGGCAGCGATTTGGTCTTCGGGCTCAGCGGGGAAGAAAAGGAAGGAGGTATTGGTGGGGTTGTTGGGAGGTTGGGGATAACGATGGTATAGTAGCTCGGGCTTTATACGTGTGGAGAGGCGGTGGCGCTAGTAGCCGAGCAAAGGCGTGTGCGGCGCAAGGAGGGAGGCTTCTGCGGTTATGCGCAATCGGCGCCGGGAAGGGGCACTACTACAGAGAGGATCATTACAAACGCTTCCAAACCATCATCACAGACGGTTTTTGAACCGCCTGAATCTATGTGTCTGTGATAACAGGTGGTTATCACAGACGGTTTGTGGGTCGTCTGTGAAAAGTTACAACATAGATAGTTTTGGTCGAAACCATCTGTGATAGTAGGTCTTCACAGACGATTTCAACAAATAACCATCTGTGATATCCCACATATCACAAACGGTTTTTTGTTGAAACCGCCTGTGAAGGCCTACTATCACAGACGGTTTCTACCAAAAACTGTTTTGTGATATGTGAGATATCACATACGGTTTTTGGTAGAAACTGTCTGTGAAGGCCTACTATCGTAGACGATTTCCATCCAAAACCGTATGTGATATGTAGGATATCACAGCCGGTTTTTGATAGTAGCCATCTATGATATCACAGATGGTTGTTGGTGTTAGCCGTCTGTGATTGGATACATATTACGGATGGGTGTTAGTAGTAGTCATCTATGATTGTATACATATCACAGACGGTTGTTAGTAGTAGCCGTCTGTGAGTATCATTCACATACGGTTTATTCCACAAAACTGTTTGTGATACTTCGTTCTATACCTAAATATATTTTGATTTTTCAGCTAGCCTCAGATAATGCTAGCCACGCCCTCTGAAAATAAACAAGCAGAAAACATATATATCACAATTGATTTGACATTGAACAACTCAAAGTGATTTACAAACTCAATATCAATCACAAAGTCACTTTAATGATCTAATTACAAAGTGTTTTCATTACAACTCAAAGTGAATTACAATAAATAGGAGTCGTCGGCGTAAAACTATCCACTCTCTTTAATGATCTCCCCCGTGATGAAGATGGAGAGCAGTCCTTGAACTTCCACGAGTAAGTCCAGATGAAAGCTACTGTATGGTATTTTCATGCCCTGTTGCTAGTAAGAGTAACGTAGTAAGCACATATATATATATATTTAAATTCATAATTACAAAATAATTATTAAGAGATTGTCTGGCAAACCTCTGGATCCTTCGTCTTAGCACTCGTGATTTTCAACATATGATGATAAACGCAGAATGCACATATGTTGCCTTGACGTAGTTGATGGTGGCACTATAAAAATAGAAGTGTGATATAGGATGTAGGTATAGTAAGTTTGAGATACCAGATTACGAAGTGTGATATAGGCGCCCTCAGTTCGTATATATACATACCCCTCATTGTTCTATTGTAAATCTTAAATGTCAATAACCTCTTTGGATGATAAACCTAGCTATCACCGATCTCTCTAGATAATATAATAATGCATATAATTAGAAGCAAAATACCAACCTTAGATCACAAAGAATAACTAGATTTAGAAGCACACACTTGTAAATCTACTGTATTTAATGCTTTCACCAAACGCCCTAGAGCCGGTAGCCTACCTTCAAAGTAGTCGCGCGCATATCAGAGACATATCTCAGATCTCACTATAGGCAATCTGGTGGAGTCAGGACAACCAGATATTTAATTGCGCATATCATAGACCGTTCTTAAAAAGTACTATTTTTGATGCGTATCATAGACGGTATTAAAAAAATCACCATCTGTGATAATCGTAGGCTTCATCACAAACGGTTCTTGTTACAAACCGTTTGTGATTAATATCACATACGTTTCTAAACAATAATTGTCTGTGAAACTGTATACGTATCACAGACAGTGATATGGACCATTAAATATTTAGTCATTCCCTCAAATCTAGATCTATCTGTAGTAAGAAATATCTCTAGTATTGTGGATATCATGGGGATATGCTTATGATCTTAGGATGATGTTACAATTGGCAATGGCGTTGAAGGTTTATCGAATCACGCGTTTTTGATAAAGTTACTGTGCTATCAGGTTACTAGCGGTCAGACCGGCTGAGGTGGCGGTCTGACCATCCACCTCTGGCGGTCAGACCGGTCAGGCCTCGAACTAAGAAGCTAGCGGCCAGACCGGCCATGGGAGGTGATCTGACCGTCAATTATAAAAGTTGGGTTTTGGATCTATGACAAAAATAGAGGGTGTAGGCAAGAGAAGAGATTCTCCTACACTTGGTCTCATAATTTTTGGATCTTCCAGGCAAAAGATCTATTCGTTTGAAATTTTGAGAGAGGTTTCAGATTTCAAGGGTTGAAAATTGGCTAAGTCCTTTCTGGGCGGTCAGACCGGCCAGAGGGCGGTCAGACCGGCCCTTAAGTGGCGGTCGGACCAGTTTTCACTTGATCACTGTCATCTTGACGGCGATGCTTGTTGATTAGGTCAAGTTCATGAGTTTCCGTGCATATGTGTTGCATGATGCATGTTTTGACTAATGTGGGTTAGGTTGCGAATAACTTGTTCCCGGAATCGATTTCTTGGTCTATTATTGTGTAGGTGGCTTAGAGGTCAACGACGGTCAATGACGAGGATTATCGGGACTAAGCATGGAGAGCTGAGATTCGAAACGATCGAGAATGTCGGGTGAAGTCTATGAATTTAAGCATGGCACAAAAATGGACAAGGATGACCGAACGGGAAGTTCAGTGCGACGGGTTGCATCAAGCCGCGCGGGGGTCGGTGCAAGTGTCATGGTGGTTTTGTTGGGAGCCGAATGGGAGAGACTTGCCGATATGAAGAGAGCCGTTGATCAACCTACACGTTACGAAGCATGGGATTGCTTCATAAAGATTGGACCGGTCTTTGGAGAATGATCAAGAAGGGGTATTTTGGTAACTTCACAAAGATACCGCTTGATTGCGTTTGGCTAAACCGTGGTGCAAGGAGAAGTGGAGGGTGCTTAGGGAGAATAGGGGAGATGTTAGGTTTCTAGAGTTTGGATTGATTGTGTGCTCATGCGTTGAGCTTGTCTTTGTTGGGCTCGACTATACCTATTGGAAGAATCGCATGCGTGTCTACCTTTAGAGCGAAGGACAAGCCATATGAGAGGTTATTCGCGCTCCGCTCGTTTTGCCCGAGGTTGCTACGCCGGCTTCAGCTGCCCTCTTGGCTAACAACCATAAGGCAAAGAACCTTCTATATGCCGAACTTGGTAGACAGGAGTACGATAGGATCTGTGATCTTGAGACCGCGCACGAGATTTGGAGCACCCTCGAAACCTACCATGAGGGTTCGTCCCAAATCAAGCAAGTGCATCAAACGGTCTTTAAACGAGAGTACAACAAGTTCAAGATGCGTCCTGGAGAGAGCATCGATGACGTCTTTACTCGCTTCAATAAGGTGCTCAACCAATTGAGAGTGATTGATATTGAGTATTCTCAGTTTGAGAATGCCACCCACCTCTTGGCTGCAATCAACACCAAGGAGTGGGAGATGAAGGCTATCGCTATTGAGGAGAATGTCAATCTTTCTACTCTCACTTTGGAGTTGCTATATAGCAAGCTCAAGACTCATAAGATCAAGAGACTTGATCATCCCAAGAAGGAGAATATGGCTTTGGTAGCAGACCCTCTCAAGAAATCTAATGATGATTTTTCTAAATCTTCTTCTGGATTTTCTCCTGCTTATTTATCTGCTATCCATAAAGAGGAACTTAAGAGTATCCCTGAGACTAAATTAGCCCTTGTAGCCAAAAAATTCACACGGGCCTATAACAATGTAAGAAATAAAAAGAGAGGCGGCCCTGTGACTTGCTATGAGTGTGGAGAGTTTAACTATATTCGGGCAAACTACCCCAAGCTGAAAGGGAAGGGCAACCACAACGAGGTGAAGGCGGCTTGGAGGAAACCTCATGGGAACAAACCCAAGTTTGATGCTGCCAAGCTCATGAAGGCAGCTCACCGGGTCCTTGCCGCTTTTGGAGAGCAATCCATGAGCGATGTGGACTCCGGGAGTGAGGAGAACAAGGAGGAGGAGCCCCCTCAAGACAAGAAGAAAAGGAAGGCAAAGGACTTCACCGGCATGTGTTTCATGGCCGACTTCATCGACGTTGACGACATTGATGAGGTACCTCTATCCTATGACGTTCTCTCTGCTAGATGTGATACCATCTTTGAGCAACTGCTTAGCTAGGATAACGCGTTAGAGTTCATAATGGCTAGGAATAAGAATCTAGATTCACAAGTTGATAGTCTCACACTTCAACTTGAAAATACTAAGAATCTTGATATTGATGAATGTTCATCCTACTATGGTTTACATTCCGAACTTGCTAAATTGCAAACTGCTCATGATGTTACCATGCACCAACTAAAAAAAACTAGGACTGAGTTGATTGATGTCAAATCTGCTGCATGTAAAAAATACTTAGAATATAGCAAGATGGGTGTTTCTGATAAGGCCGAGTCTAGCGCTTGCTCTTTCTGCTTAGAATGTGAACATGAAGTAAAGGATATTTTAGAAGCAGTTAGAGCTAAGTATGCCAAGCTTAAGAATAGAATTAATTATGCCTCTTGTGTTTCATGTAAAGCCCTTAGCTTGAGGTTGCTATTCATAAGGAGAGACATGCTAGAGCCATTAAGGGTAAAACTTGTTAATCATGTCTTAATCTTGAAAAAGAGAATACTTATCTCAAGGATACTTTAGAAAAATTCTATAAAGGTAAGAAACGTTTAAACATGATTCTTGACAAGTCCAAAACTCCTTATAAAAAGCAAGAGTTAGGATACAACTCTGCCCAAGATAAGTTCAAGCCAAATGTCACTCAAGTCTTGGAAAATAGTTTAGTTGAATTCAAAACTCAACCCGCAAAAATACTTTTTAAATCTGCAGGTTTTGCCCAACCATCTATTGTGTCAAGAGGTGCTTCTCCTAGTAGTACCAAGTACCATTGCACCTATTGCAATAAGGATGGGCATTTGGTTGAGTTCTGTTGGCGTAGGTTGAAAAATAATAAGAAAAATCTTGTTAGAACTTCATCTCATCAACCTAGAGCCGTCACGAGACATGGTCATATATTAAAGAATAAACCTAGACTAGGGTTTGTTTCACATGCTCATTATCATCATGTTCTTAAACAGGATGCATTTCATGTTCGTGTAACCATTTCTCATGATAGAACCTCAAGTAGAATCAAGGATAACAATTCTGCTTTTTATACTACTTGCAGACGTGTGTCTCAGTACTGGGTTCCCAAGTCATGTTTAACTAACCCCAGTATTGAGACACATCGATCTTTTGTACTTTGATTTCAGGATCACCGCGGAATGGGGAAGAACACGTGGTTCATCGACTCCGGGTGTTCATGCCACATGACCGGAGACTCAAGATGGTTCACCTCCTTCACGTGGTCGAAGGGTGATGACTTCATCACCTTTGGAGATGAC
The DNA here is from genome assembly GCA_036346395.1 of Hsuehochloa calcarea. NCBI lineage: Eukaryota > Viridiplantae > Streptophyta > Magnoliopsida > Poales > Poaceae > Hsuehochloa > Hsuehochloa calcarea. The sequence continues at coordinate 59,973,906 of CM070594.1, read as the reverse complement.
ACACAAGGGCAGATTGAAGGAATGGGATCAATCAGGGTGAACGACAAATTCATCCCTAAGGATGTCGCTCTTGTGGACAAGCTAAGATACAACTTGTTTTCTGTCTCACAGCTTCTTGATGATGGCTATGAGACTAGATTTAAGAAAAATACTTTTCGTGTGCTTGATTCAACTGGTGAGCTTGTTTTCTGTATTTATAGAGTTGGTAGAATATTTCGAGCTGACTTTTATGAATCTCTTGTTGGTTCTCTTAAATGTTTGATTGCATCTTTTTCTGTGTTCTGGCCTTGGCACTGTCATTTGGGGCACATTGGTTTTGATGATCTGACGTGAGTTAGCAACCTTGATCTCATGAGAGGTTTGCTCAAACTCAAAGTCGTCAAGGATGCTGCTGTATGTGCACCCTGTAGGCATGGTAGGCAAGTTGCTGCCTCACAACCTTCATTAACTATGGTCATGACTGACGGACCGAGACAGTTATTTCACATAGAAACTGTTGGTCCCGCTAGGATTCGGTCAGTCGGTGGTAATTGGTATATTGTTGTCATAGTTGATGATTTTTCAAGATACTCTTGGGTGTTTTTTCTGGCTTCGAAGAATGAAGTTTTTGATCACTTTCATGATCTTGTTCTTCGTTTGGCTTCTGAACTTCCTAGTGCCTTGAGAGCGATCCACAGTGATAATAGCACGGAGTTTAAGAATGCTTTATTTGCCTCTTTCTGTGCTGAGCGTGGCATTGAGCATCAGTTCTCTTCTCCACACGTCCCTCAACAAAATGGCGAGGTGGAAAGGAAGAACATGACCTTAGTCGAGATGGCTAGGACGATGCTAGATGAGTATAGCACTCCGAGGAGGTTTTGGGCCGAAGCTATTGCTACAGCTTGCCATATTGCTAATCGTGTCCTCTTGAGACTGTCTTTGGGCAAGACATCATATGAGCTTCAGTTTGGTAGAAAATCATCTGTTTCTCATTTTCGAGTTTTTGAAGCTAAGTGTTTTATTCTCAAGGCAGGAAATCTAGATAAATTTGAGTCAATAACTGTTGATGGTTTATTTCTGGTTTATCCTGCACATTCCACGCATTTTCGGGTTTTTAATGCTGAGACTAACGTTGTCAAGGAGACATGCAATGTCACTTTTGATGAGACTATCCCTGGAGCTAATCAGATATTTTAGGTGACATACAGGTGATGGAGAGCATCTTTGTAGAGGAAGGTGATGATGAGGTTGATGATGATCTTCCACTTGCTGCCAACGTTCCTACTCCAGCTCAAGAACCTGCTTCGACTACTTCACCTCCAATTGAGGCTCCTGCTGCATCTTTATCATCAGCAGTACCTGCGGAGGTCGAAAAGATGCTATCTCCCCCAAGTGCTTCACTTCACATTTAGAGGCGTCACCCTCCGGATCAGATGATTGGTCATCTTAATGAGCGAGTCACTCGCTCTAGGTATCACGATCTGAGTCTTTACTCCCATTCTACATTTGTTGCTTCTTTCGAACCCCACGATATATCTCATGCTTTATCTGATGCTACTGGGTTAATTCAATGCATTAGGAGTTAGAGAATTTTGAGAGGAACAAAGTATGGAACCTAGTAGAGCCTCCTAGTAGCCATAATATGATAGGAACCCGTTGGGTGTTCAAAAACAAACAAAGTAAGGATGGTTATGTGGTTAGAAATAAGGCTAGATTGGTAGCTTAGGGTTTTAGCCAAGTTGAGGGGTTAGATTTTGATGAAACCTTTGCTCCTGTTGCTAGATTAGAAGTCATTCGCATTCTGCTTGCATTTGCTGCGTCTAAGGGTTTTAGGTTGCACCAAATGGATGTCAAGAGTATATTTCTAAATGGTTACATAGAGGAGGAAGTGTATGTTAGGCAACCCTCAGGTTTTGAGAATCCCAAGTATCCACATCATGCTTTCAAGCTATCCAATGCCTTGTATAGTCTTAAGCAAGCCCCCAGAGCCTAGTATGATAAATTTAAGACCTTCTTGCTTAAGAATAATTTTGAGATGGATAAGGTAGATAAGACTCTATTTATTCTTAGGCATGGCAATGACTTCCTGCTTGTTCAGATTTACGTTGATGATATTATCTTCTGTGGTTCTTCTCATGCTCTTGTTTTCAGTTTTTCTGAGACCATGTCCAGGGAATTTGAGATGAGTATGATGGGAGAGCTCAATTACTTTCTGGGGGGTTCAAATCAAGCAATGCAAAGAAGGGATCTTTATCCATCAGACGAAGTACACTAAAGATCCGCTCAAGCGATTTGAGATGGGTGACTGCAAACCGATCGCCACTCACATGACGACTTCGACTGCTTTGGATCCAGATGAGGAAGGAAAAATCGTGGATCAACGAGAGTACCGCATCATGATCGGCTCCCTTCTGTATCTGACTGCCTCAAGATCGGACATCCACTTCGCGGTCTGCCTCTGTGCGAGGTTTCAGGCGTCTCCGAGGACTTCACATCGCCAAGCCATCAAGCGCATTTTCAGGTACCTTCACTCTACCCTCTAGTATGGTATTTGGTATTCCTGCTCTTCTTCCTTGTCCATTTGGGGGTTTTCTGATTCTGATTTTGCGGGCTGTCGGCTAGATAGGAAGAGTATCTCAGGCACTTGTCACTTCTTAGGCACTTCTTTTGTCTCTTGGTCTTCCAGGAAGCAGTCCTCTGTTGCACAATCCACTACAGAAGCTGAGTATGTAGCTGCTGCTAGTTGTTGTAGTCAGATTTTATGGATGTCGTCCACTCTTAAGGACTATGGGTTATCTTTTGCTAGTGTTCCTCTTCTCTGTGATAATACTTCTGCCATTAATATTGATAAGAACCTTGTGCAACATTCTAGGACTAAGCACATATACATTCGTTATCACTTTCTTAGAGACCATGTAGAGAAGGGTGATATTGTGTTACAATTTGTGGAGTCCGAGGCTCAGTTAGCTGACATCTTTACCAAGCCTTTAGACCCAACTAGGTTTGCCACCTTGAGGAGTGAGTTAGGGGTAATTTATCCATATGGGTTGGTTTGATGGGGGAGTTGGTTCTTTTCCGAGCTTACCTTGTTAATCTGATATTTCCTTGATCTTTTCTGAACTTGTTGATCTTTTTAGGCTTTTTGATTTTCTTGCATCTCATTGTATCATATTGTATTCATATGAAAATCACAAAAAGATGTATTGTAATGTAAGCTTTACTACTTATCTTTTAAACTAATGAAGCTTTGCTGGTCAATATCATGTCTAGTTCTTTGACTTGCTTGAATTATCATGCTTTCACATATGTAGCTAAGTCTTTACTAAATGAGTTAGAACTTTAAGACAGCTTGAACTAAAAAAATTGCAATTTATGGATCTTTTAGCTAGTTGCACAATTAGTGATTCTTTTGTGACATTGGCCCTATTAGAATTGCTTTGTTAGTTCTTGAATCTAAGATTGAACATCTCTTGAGTTTCTTGTTCTTTTGTGAGTCTAAAAAGCTATTGTGCAAATTGAAAAAATAAATCAATTTTTGAGTTTCTCACGTGATTAAATTGTGCCAAACTATTCTCACGAGACTGCTTGTCAAAGACATGAACTTGGAGATAGTTTGATGATCCAGACAATCTCATTGGGACTACTTGTCAAAATTGACATGAATCTCAAGATTTGTCGCCCTAGTTGAAGCTTAGTAAGAGATTGTGGATGGCTCCTAGTCTAGGATCTTCTTCACTAAGATAGGCCGTTAATCGCCTTGGTTGAAGCTTAGGAAGAGTTTGTGGATGGCTCCTAGTCCAGGATCTTCTTCACTAAGATAGATCATTAATCAACATCAATATTCATTGCAAATGAAAATTATTGTAAAAATTAGGTGACTAAAGAACTATAAGTAAAATAATTCAATTTAGGACTTTTTGTCTTTTGGATGGTCATTGTTAGCTTCTTGATCTGACATTGACATTCTGATATGACCATTATCACTTTAGGATATCTGTTGATGAACTTGCTATTTTTTGAAACTTTGCTTAAATTGTTACAATTCATCACTTTTACTTGAGTCTTCTAGCTTAGCTTTGATATATATGTCTTAACATGATCTTGCTAGCACCATCAGGCTTGATATGTATTGAGTAATAGTAGAAATGTTAGCTTGTTCTTTTTGGTAATCTCCAAAACTTCTTGTATTAAAATTTAAAAAATACAAAAAATAAAGCCACTCCATTGCATTTCACGCATGCTCCTTCTTATACTTCTTCCTCATTTATGCATTTATTTATCTCTGGATGATAAGAAGGTGTGATTCCTTGATGATTCTATTGTCAAAGGGGCAGAAGATATAGCAAAAAATGTTAAAAGGGGGGAGCTATTTTAAAAAATGGGAGAAAATGAAATTTTATGGAGAAATGATGATAATAGTGAGGGGGAGTATGTATTTCACATTCTTGTGTTCTTATTGCCATTTTGAACTTGAATTACAATTTTGAAACCTCACAATAATCAAAGGTCAATTTGAACAATTGTTCTTTCATATAGACCTTAAGTGAGATTTTTTACTCTTCTTTGAAAATTAAAGCTTTCTCGCTTTCTTTTGTCTTATCTCGCTTGCCTATAATAATCTGGAGCTAACTTGGTCATTTCCATTGCTTTCTCTTGATCTTGGACCAAGTTGTGCATTTGCGCAAAAACATGAGTACTTTTACTTTTCAAACCTTAAACTTACATTTTTGAGAAATTGCCAATGTGTTCATCAAGGGTGAGATTATGGGTATCATGGGGATATGCTCATGATCTTAAGATGGTGTTACAATTGGAAATGGCGTTGAAGGTTTCTCAAACCACGCGTTTTCGACAAAGTTTTTGTGCTGTCAGGTTACTGGCGGTCTAACCGGGCAAGGTGGCGGTTTGACCGGCCACCTCCGGCGGTCAGACCGGTCAGGCCTCGAACTTAGAAGCTAGTGGTCAAACCGGCCATGGGAGGCGGTTTGACCGGTGATTATAAAAGTTGTATTTTGGAGCTAGGCCAAAACTAGATGGTTAGGCAAGAGAAGGGATTCTTCTACACTGGGTCTCGTAATATTTAGAGCCTTCAGTCAAAAGATCTATTCGTTTGAAATTTCCATATAGGTTTCAGATTTCAATGGTTGAAAATTGCCTAAGTCCCTTCTGTCGGACCGATTTTCACTTGATCACCGTCATCTTGGCGGCGATGCTTGTTGGTTAGGTCAAGTTCATGAGTTTCAGTGCATAGGTGTTAAATGATGCATGTTTTGACTAACATGGGTCAAGTTGCGAGGAACTTATTCCCGAAATCGATTTCTTAGTCTATTGTTGTGCGGTGGCTTGGAGGTCAACGACAGTCAACGGCGAGGATGATCGGGACTAAGCTTGGAGAGCTCAGATTCAGAACGATCGAGGATGCCGGGTGAAGTCTATGGATTCAATTAGCATGGCCCAAAATGGACAAGGATGACCGAACGGAAAGTTTAGTGCGACGGGTTGCATCAAGCAGCACGAGGGTCGGTGCAAGTTCCATGGTGGTTTCGGTGGAAGCCGGATGGGAGATACTTGCCGACATGGAGAGAGCCGTTAATCAACCTACACGTGGCGAAGCATAGGATCGAGAAGGGGTATTTTGGTAACTTCGCCAAGATACTGCTTGATTGCATTTGGCTAAACTGCGGCACAAGGTGACATGGTTCAGGTCAAGAGAAGATGAAGACAGTGCTTTGAAATGCGTGTGTGAGTGAAACCCATTTGTGTGTGGGCTTAACGGGTGCCCATTAGGCAATATCTTCTAGAAGCTAGCCTCCACTATAAATAGGGGAGGGTGCTGGTTGCTCCTCCCTTGACTCTCTTGTTTTCATTGTTGAAACCCTAGTTTTGGTGCTTAGGGAGAATAGGGGAGAGGTTACATTTCTAGAGTTTGGATTGATTGTGTGCTCATGCGTCGAGTATTCGTACTCCATGATGGAGTGGATGTAAACCAACATCTATCTCACTCTCTATTTTGTGATTTTAGGACTTTCTTTGATTTTTTGGTTTCTGGTTTGGATCTTGTTTGCTGTGACATGTGGGAACTAATCTAGAATCATCTTGATCATCTATAACCCACGAGCAAGTTTTTGGATCATGTTTTTGTTGTGACTTGATTTTGGACCATCCTTCACTCAAATGGAAAAATGTCAGAACTTTGACAAAGATCTCCGCGATCTTTGATTGGAATATGTTCCTGACATCCTATAGAAGGTGTGTTCCAAGTTTCGTGAAGTTTGGAGTTGTGGATCAAAAGTTAGACCTATTTGTGATTTCGTTCTCGGGTTGATTTTACTGTTCATCGTGCTGGAGGTCAGACCACCCATATCAGAGGTCATACCAGCCCGTGTAAAAGTCGACTCGCCAATCTGAGAGGTCAGACCGCCCAATTTATTTCAGATTTAGTTTTTTTTAATGATTTTTGATTGTTTTGCTTCGGGGTTTTGATTGGATTCAATACTAGATGGGGGTGAATAGGAGCACGATATCTTTTTCACCAAGATCAGATTCAACATGATTTTCACTCCAATAGCTATGAGAGCTATGAAGATCAATATACAAGTATAGCGAAAGATTTGCATTGAATCCAATCAAAACCCGAAGTAAAACAACCAAAAACCACAAAAACTCAATCTGTCATAAGATGTGCGATCTGACCTCTTAGATTGGCGGGTCGACTTTTACATGGGGCGGTCTGACCTCCAGTCTGATGAACAGTAAAATCAGTCAAAAAAATGAAGTTACAAATAGATGTAACTTTTGATCTATAACTCCAAATTCGATGAAATTTACAACACACCTTCTCTAGGGTATTAGGAACGTATTCCAATCAAAGATCGTGAAGATCCTAGGCAAAGTTTCAACCTTTTCCCGTTTGAGTGAAGGATGGCTCAAAACCGAGTTAAAACAAAAACTAGATCCAAAACCTTGCTCGTGGGTTAGAATTGATCAAGATGATCTTAGATGAGTTCCCACATATCACAGCAAGCAAGATTGTGGACATAAACTAATAGAAAACTTGAGAATCAAAGACGGCCCCAAAATCACGAAATAGAGAGTAAGAACGAAAAGAGACTCATCTCAAGAAAACTTGCATAGATTGATTTGTGATTGTTGCTGGTTTACAGCCACTCCAACATGGAGGACAAAACTCAATACACGAGCGCACAATCAATCTTCTCTTCAAGAATCCTAACCTCTATACTTCCTAATCTCAAAAATAAAACTAGGGTTTCAAAATAAGCAAAAGGATTTTGGAGGTGCATAGCACCCTCCCATATTTATAGTGGAGGCTAACCTTCTAGAAGAGTTCCTATTGGGCCCCGTTAAGCCCACACACAAACGGGTTTAACTCACGCAAGTATTTTAAAGCGCTGTCTTCATCTTATCTTGACCTAAATCGCTTCTCCTTGCGTCGTCTTGCGCCAGTTTTAGCCAAAAGCAATCAAGTAGGTGTTTTAGTGATATTACCAAAATACCCCTTCTCGATCCTTCTCCAAAGACCGAGTCCAATCTTCATGAAGTAGTTCCATGCTTCGCCACGTGTAGGTTGATCAACGACTCTTATCATGTCGACAAGTCTCTCCCATCCGGCTCCCACCGAAACCACCATGGCACTTGCACCGACCACCGCGCCGCTTGATACAACCTGTCGCACCAAACTTCCCGTTCGGTTCCCGTTCGGTCATTCTTGTCCATTTTGTGTCACGCTCAAATCCAATGACTTCACCCGGCACCATTGATCGTTCTGAACCTCAGCTTTCCAAGTCTAGTCCCGATCATCCTCGCCGTTGACCGTCGTTGATCTCCAAGCAATCTGCACAACAATAGACTAAGGAATCGATTCCGGGAACAAGTTCTTCACAACTTGGCCCATGTTAGTCAAAACATGCATCATGCAACATATATGCCCTGAAACTCAAGAACTTGACTCAACAAACAAACATCGCCGCTACAAGGGCCGATGATACAAGTGAAAACCGGTCAGACCGCCATTCAATGGCCGGTCTGACCGCCCTCTGGCCGGTCTGAACGCCACCCTTGCCGGTCTGACCGCCCAGTAGAGACTTAGCCAATTTTTAGCCCCTGAAAATCGAAAGCTCTATGAAAATTTCAAATGAATAGAACTTTTGACTGGAGACTCCAAAAATTATGAGACCAGGTGCAATAGAATCCCCTCTTGCCTATACACTCTATTTTTGACCCAGCTCAAAACTCTAATAAAAATAATGGTCGGTCCGACCTCTGCCCATGGCCGGTCAGACAGCCTAAGGCATGACAACACTGGACTTTTGCCGAAAATACTTGATTCGACAAACCTTTAACACCATTTCCAATTGTAATATCATCCTAAGATCATGAGTATATCCCCATGATATCCACACCTTCCATATCTAAAAAATATTTTGTTTTTTTCATGCTAGCATCAGAAGTATCACTAAAAAAGTACCGCTAATTTTACAAGTGTCTGGAGTATACTAGAGTTGAAGATGAAGCGCATTCTGGACCATATCAAGTGGCTGGAGAAGATTTTGTGTGTCTGCATGTATCATTGTTGTAATTTATGGTATATTTGTTAAGTAGCCGGGTAACTATATCACAGACGGTTCTTAATAAGAACCGTCTGTGCAGTGTCCACTATCACAAGCGGTTATTTTTACAAAACCGTATATGATAATTAACATACAGTTTTTAACAATAAGCGTATGTGACGTATGCGATTATCACAGACGGTTATTCTTAAGAACCGTCTGTGAATTATCACAGACAGTTCTATTTTACAGACCTCTGTGATAAAGGAACCGTCTGTGATGATTACGTATCTCAGACGGTTCCAAATGAACCGTCTGAGATGAAGCGTCCATGATAGTCTGTTTTGTTCTAGTGGGGGAAACTGGCAGTGAGGTGGCGAGGTGAGGTGGCGCAGGCGAAGGTGGTGGAAGATATCGACGTTGACGAAGGCGGTGCGTAGCACAGGCGAATGACGGAGCGACACAGCGAGAAAGAAGAACAAGAGAGAAGTGCACGGGATAAAATACACTTTCGGGATGGAAAAGCAGAATTCCGAAAGAGGAAAGCGGAAAAAAGAGAAAACTTTTCGAATTGGGCAAGAAATCCGAATTCAAACCAAACTCAAGCAAGTTTTGATTTTTTTTTTTGAAATTTTGGGTCTTTACGTTAAGTGCCCCCTTCTACCCCCAAGATAGGACACACAAATAAATAAAATATCACTTCTTTTTCTTCCACCACACTCTCACCCTCTCTTATTTCACTTACAAGTGGGTCCGTAATATTTTTTTGAGTTAGTAACTGGTGCATCTATATGCAACGGTGTCAGGAATCTTTTTCCCGGCACCCATCACCTTCCTTCGCTACAATATGCTAGCACCGGTGCTAGAGGGGAAAAGCTAGCTAGCACTGGTACATTGTGCACGGCCTAAGGACTAAGTAGACGCACTCAGATATGTGTGGTGCGCGTGCTTCCTTGTAATGGTGTCCGTGCTTCCTTGTAATCGTAAAAAAAGGCAAGTAAGGTAGCCACGAGGAAAGGAGTTTGCCACAATGCTACACTGTCCTCCCTGCGGCCTTCCCATTGCCGCCACCCACCCGGCCGAAAAGTCTTTCATTGAAATGGTACAATTTTTTAGTTGCAATAGCAAAACTAGTCTCCCATGACCTAAATAACAAAAGTGATATCTACATCGTGCGATTTTACCGCAAAAGCCACTTACCGCGAACCTAAACCGTGGCATGAACGTACGCAGGCCACTTATTACCACGCTGGCATGCCGCTCTATCGCGGTCTAGATGCACGACAGGATGACCTGTCACGGTCTTAGTGCATGACAGGTGGCTTCCGCCGTAAAATCGTGATGTTATTTTTATTATTTTGTTTCCCAAATAGAAGTGTAAATGAGGCATAAAAAAAACTCCCCGGCCGAATCCTACAAAATCGCACGGAAAGACGGACCCAATCTACTGCGCCCAGGTGCTTAATTCACCCCACCGACCTAGCAGGCGGGCACCTTTTGCCATTTCGGGGAGCTGTGTTTAGTACTCCACTAGTCCAATTTTAGCGGGGTCGAACAGTACTAGAGAACGGGTGCTTAATTGTGTCCTAGTTAAGATGTTGGAGGCTGGGATGGGGAGACTTTTGAGCTAGCATGCATCCAGTGAATATATGGTCAGAATCGTGATACTAGTCAGTTCGGTACTGGTTAATTCTTCGGTATTCACTGGCACGTTCTGCGCTTTTGTTTCATTGTATGAAGTGATAATATTGTGGCATGTGCAAGAATATAACAAGAACAGGCTACACATGGCTTTTCAAAAAGTACCATCAGGCATACCGCAGGGAACCTGCTCCTTACTCTTTCGGTTTGGTATAAGAAACTATGCGAGATAAAAAACAAGACAGTAAACTTGCCTACGGGATACAAAAAAACTAAGGGACCTGTCTCTGAAATTTCCGCTTTCTAAGCACGTTATATAGGAGCACCACAGTAGCTCTCTACTGCAAAATTTAACAGCGCCACACGCATGCATAGGGAACATGCCCCGTGCATGTAGAGCAAAGAAAAGCACCCATCGAGGTCGTCATGTAACGCGACCGGCGACTGACCCCGCGCGAGGTACGTACGTAGAGCCACTACCCTACAGGGAGTACAGCGTATGCAGGAGCAGAGTCATGGCCGGCTGCATCGACCCGCTGCCCTCGACCCGTCTCCTCGCGCATGTCACGTACCATTTCAGACGTGCCCCCTCTCCCCCCTGCAAGCAAGCAACGACCGAGCAAACCAACCACGGCCACGCACAGCATAGCACAGCACAGCACACGGCGCCTGACACAAGACTAGACTATCTTTTCTATCTTTCAAGCAGTAAAACCCCAGCTCACTCACCTCTGAACCGAACTGTTACATGTCGTGCAGCTGGATCTGCGCGCTCTCCATATACCTACTATACAGCGGCGCCGCTCAAGCTTTTCCTTATTCTTGCAACGTCTCGGTAACGGGAGAGGGGCTGCTCCGCTGCGGGTTTGCGAGTTTGGGAAGGAGATGGGGAGGGGGCGCAGCGAGATAAAGCGGATAGAGAACCCCACGCAGCGGCAGTCCACCTTCTACAAGCGCAGGGACGGCCTCTTCAAGAAGGCCAGGGAGCTCGCCGTCCTCTGCGACGCCGACCTGCTCCTCCTCCTCTTCTCCGCCTCCGGCAAGCTCTACCACTACCTGGCGCCCACCGTCCCCTCGTAATAAGCCACCTCATCCACGTTTCGTGCATGGTGAGCTATGAATATGTACGTGTGCTTATGCGCACTGTCCTTTTTTTTGTTTTGGGCAGTGTTAAGGAGTACGTTGAGAGGTACGAGGCTGCGACGCACACCAAAGTTTGGGCTGATATCCGGCAGGTGCGTAATGCTCGTGGAAGTTGAACATGCGACGGCGTGGTGTACGTACGTTCAATCGATCGAGGTTTCGTCACACAAGCTGACGACGTGCCGCTGTTTTGGCACCGCAGGAGAGGCGCGCCGAGCTGGAGAAGGTGGGCAAGATGTGTGAGCTCTTGGAGCAGGAGCTGAGGTTCGTACGTACACGCAGCTTGTCGTGCGCGGCTCGGCAGGTTCCCCGTTTCAATTTGGCGGCGTTGTGCGACGCCGGCCGGCGTGTACGTACGTGGTGCGTTTCATGTGTGAATTTACGTGCTAGACGTACGTTTTTTGGTAGGTTCATGACGGTGGACGACGGGGAGCAGTACACGGCGGTGCCGTCGCTGGAGGCGCTGGAGCACAACCTGGAGGCGGCCATGCACAAGGTGCGCTCCGAGAAGGACCGCAAGATCGGAGGCGATATCAGATACCTCGAGAATGTTGTACGCACCTCAGCTGCTTGTGTAGTACATGAAGCTTAATTTATTGCTGTAATAGCCCGCCGGTGACGTCGCTAATTGTGTGTTCGATCTCTGCATGCAGATCAGGAGGCGACAAGAGGAGCGGTACGGACTGTGCGACAAGGTGAGCGGTAATCTTTCGGGCTAGCTCCTGCGGTGTGTTATCTTCGTCTTGTTTTCGTCCCTTGCAAATGGCAAAAAATCGAACTACACACAGTGCTTCTGCATGCACAGAAAAACACCCAATCCAACCTCTTGAACCGATATATTGAATTAATGTTGAAGTAAGACCACTGTACCAATTCTTTTGGGGAAATTTTTCTAGGTTGTTGTAGTTTAAACTCCAAACTTTTTACCCTGTAGTTCAGAAACCATAACAAGATTTCTGGTTGAATATTTTCCTTTCCCTTTCCCTTTTCTTTTTTTTCTCCTTTTCTGGGCCCTTGTCTGAACATTTTCAAGAGAATATGATTTGAGTATAAGGGCCTGGATGCGGATTGTAATAAAAATAGGCATTTCTTTGAATTTTTGACCGAATTGGCACACTTTCATCTCGTATTTGCATCTCCACAAATCATTTGCAGAAATAGCTTTCTGCCGCTGCTGTATGATACTGTGTATGCATATCGTAGCATTTTAATATATATATATATATATATTTAAATATATTTTTATATGAATTTTTAAATATAGCAAATTAGTTTAAAAAATTATAATTTTTTTGTGGAGCATCTTAATACAGTTTATTTGCTTGTGTAAATTTTTTAAAATTTTATTTGTTCTGAATTTTTTTCAACAAATTTATACAAACATTATACTTAAATGCATTTTTGATAAAAAAAATCAGAACTGATAATTTTTTAAAAATTACACAAGTACACTCACTCCACAAAAAAATCATATTTTTAGAGCACATTTAATATATTTAAAAATTCATATAAAAAGTATATTTAAATAATTTTTTAAAAAGATAACAATATATACTGCAGTGCTACCGCACTGTGCCCCATGCAGTCGCTGGTACATTTTGCTGGCACACGATGACTGTACGGTGAGTGTTTTTATTAAAAAAAAAGAGGAAAAAATGCAACAAATAAAGAAAAAAGGCACGTGAAACGCCACCGGTGACCGTGCGCGCAGAAGGGGTTATTTCTACATATTATTTTTTAAAACACCTATTTCTGCAAATAACTGCTGAAAATATGACAATACGGCAAAAAAAATGCAGTTTCTTTCTGGATTCCGTATAAAAGTAGACCAAGATTTATGAGTCCATCCAGAGGAAGCGTGCATGACTCATGGTAGTGTCAGTGGACATGAGGAGTGCTCCATTACAAGCCAGAATGTGACACAAAGTCTACCAACCTAGAACATGTAGACCCATTCATAGAGCTTCTTTACCCAGGAGGTGGAATAACTTTCACCATATGCTAGCAACTGCATCAAGCTATATGCAGGTAGCTGATGGAGCCTAGCCAAAGTGGTCAGCTATTCTTGGGCACATAAATGAAGTAATGAACAATTTTTTATTTTCTGGACTAAATACGACTTTTGGCTACTTGTTTCTTCAGTCTTTATCGAAAATCTGAAGTTAGCGATATTTCCTTTTTCTGCACAATCATTCAGTATCTAATTTACTTTTGTTCATGTAATTTTGTCCACAGCTTGCTCATGCTCAGACTCTGAAAGACGTGGAAGGTGGATCCACCTCGCTAAGCAATGGCTTGGACCTCAAACTCGGTAGGTTCTCGAGTCAATGCAGCACCAAATTAGAAATTAGATGATCTGACGTCTGTCTTGCGCAATATTTGCAAACTTATGCAGGCTTCAATTAGGATTTAGGAACGGGTGGGAGCTTGAGGTCGAAAGTTTCTAGCTCCAGTGTCCTGTCAGGTTGAAAGATTCTGCCATGCCTTTTCTGGGTTGTAAGATTGCGTTATCTTTAAATGTCTATGGATTTTAAGTTTTATAAAGTGTATGGAAGAACTCCTCTTTCGTTCTCTGAATCTGAAGCAACTCTCAGCATGGCGTCATGATGTCATCTACTCGGCATGCACATTGGGCAACATCATTTTGTTTGCGTCTGAAACAAAAACATTGCATGATTGATTTAAGAAGAAGAAACAGGCATGCATATTTGGCAACATCATCTGAACTATTGCCTTTATTTTGTTTGCGCCTGAAACAAAAACATTGCATGATTGATTCAAGAAAAAAAAACAGGCATGCATATTGGGCAACGTAATCTGAACTATTGCCTTTATTTTGTTTTTGCTTGCTTGAAGCAAAAACATTGCATGATTGATAAGAAAAAAACAAGAAATAGATATCAGCAACAGCATAAGAAATATTGAGAACATAACTTTTCGTTTCCAACAACTCGTGTAAATGTAAAAAGAAACGACAGTCCGGCGAGGACGGATTCAACAAACAAAACAACAAGGGCGCAACGAACGGAGCTCAGTAAGAACGTAGCGATATAGATATCAACAATCACATCTCAGAGATCATATTCATTGAATTATCTCATCATTGCTCCAAATATTAAGAAATCAAAGCTAACTTTGTAGGAGTATTCCGAAGACGACAAAGAGATAAAACCACGACAAGAAAAAGAAAGCAAACGAGACCAAAACAGAAATAATCACAACGCAGAAAGAACCAGGAGGAGAGATGGATCAAAAAAGCATCGAGGACGAGGAGGAGGCTGCGCTGCCTTCGCCGTTCGGCCCCCGGCTTTTAAGAGCGGCAGCGGAGGAAAACCCTAGGACTTGTGAAACGGCGACCGTGTGATCAACTGTTAACGGACAAGATTTTGTATCCACCACGGCACCACCATGCCGTAACTGGGCCAGGGCCGCCATCATTCCTTAGTAGCCCAAGTTGGTCGCTCGCACAAGACTACCGCCGGGCCGAGTCGTGGTCCGATGGCTCCTCTTGAAAGCTATAGTTACAATGGGCTTCAGCCCGCAAACTTTTTTGCTCCACGAGGCCTAGCACTGCATACTATGTGAATTCTTTGATTTACAGGACAAGTTCAGAATTTGTTCTATTAGTGGACTAACTGGGCCCATTTTGTTATATTCTTCAGTGACCCACCATCTGGGCCTCGTGGGTCCTATTCTGGGGATGGTTGGAGACTAGGCCCTAGTTATCGCGCCTAACTGGCCCATATTTTGTGGCAATTTTCTCTCCTTTTTTCTTAAACCGAGTGACTTCGTCCACTAGGACTGCTACTAATTTCCTTTCGATCTAGACTAACAAGGTTGACAGTGAATGCTCATTTTATTTTTCAGGTATACACATGTATTTGACGGGTAAATAATATTCTTTTCTGGAGCATCCTCTTTGATTTTATTATTTTAGCTGATGTTTCTGCTATTTAGAATGAGCATTGATTTCCTATGGTGAACTACTAGATGTAAAAGCAGTGTACTTGTGCACTTCAGACTGACGGAGTACGTTGTAATGCGCGGACCTTTTACTCCTCGGCGTCTGTAAATTGTAAAAAACGGTCAGCGCCGCGATCGATGGATTAACGTGTGGTACCATCGTCGATCCAATTATATAAGCAAGCATGCATCCGTCCAGCTAGCACCTGACACAGTAACCAGAATCTGATGAAGCAAGTTGGCAGACCTCTGCATAGATGTCCCCATCCCAGGCATCATTTATTGCCGATATTAGAATTGGTCGGGATGCGCAGCTGCTGCCGATCGAAGAAAGGCGCAATCATCATCATTGCGGTGAAGTCAAACGAAGTCGCAGCTGCGCTCCCTCATGATTTCACTGCACCGAAAACCACATGTTAAATTCACCATCAACACACTTCCCAAACGAGCAATTCCAAGAAAACAAAACGAACGAGAGAAGAACGTTACCGGTGCGATTTGGACGTCTAGATCTCATTAAGGCCTCCAATTGAACGGAACAAGAAGCAACTTGAACTTCCCCAACGCACTCTACAATTTTAGCCTAATCCCGTTCTCTACTCTACTCTAGTCTAGTCAAAGGGTAACGGGGGGGCAAAACGAGGCCCAGATCGCCCTATAAATTAGTCCCTGCCCGAGCACGTCTGATCGCCCACTGCATTCTGACTTTAGTTACACGTACGATCGAGTTTGTTTAAATTAAGGAGCGACCTTAATTGATAGGCAAATTAGTCGAAGAGAGTTGAGCAAAAGATGAGCAGCCTCGCAACTCTAGTCGGGGCGGTCCTGCTCGTCCTTGCCGCACTGCTACTCCCTGGCCACAGTGTGACGGCCGACTACTCGGCCAATGACACGGCCATGGCGCCGTCGCCGTCGCCGTCGCCTTCGCACGACTTGCCGCCGGTGCTGCCGTTCGTCATCGTGGAGGGCGTCATCTACTGCAGGTCCTGCAAGATGAGGCGCTACAGCCACGACATGGACGCGTCACCCCTCCAAGGTTTGCATTAATCCAAAATCTATATATCTCAGCTCTAGTTCGATCGATTAGGCTGATCATGCATGCATGCACTGACCAGCATACAATTGTACTGTTGGATCGATCCATGCGAGCTGACATCAATCGATGCCGGTTTCGGCTGTATACTACGTACGTCGCAGGCGCGACGGCGCAGCTGGTGTGCTACGGGAAGAAGGTGGTGAACGTGACGGGAACGGTGACGGACGCGGGCGGCTACTTCCTGGTGATGTTCTACGACCTGCCCAACTTCAACGCGCGCAACTGCAAGATGTACCTGGGCTCGTCGCCGACGCCGCTCTGCGACAAGCCCGTCTACCCGCCCAACAAGTGGATCGGCCTCTCGCTCGTCAGGGAGACCAGGACCACGCCGCCGGTGGGGCTGCAGGCCATCTACTGCCCCACCAGCGTGCTCTTCTACGGCCCCGCCACCGGCCAGTGCCCCTCCTACTGACCGCCTAGTTAGCTAGGAGCACCGTCTGATGGTAAGTTTTGACGTGCGCGCGCGACTGCGTACGTAGTAGGATATATCGATCGATCGAGGCAGTAAGTATAATAACTAGCTAGGATTGTACGTAATTGTGTTGTGTGGTGTTGTACCTGGCGTGTCTCTAGCCTTCTAGTGTACGTTCGGTTAGTGCTGGGTGATGTTTCGATCGTTTGTTATCAGTGTAGCATTGAGTTCTCCATATGGATTATCTGTTCCTCACCCGTTTCAACATAATTTATCTACGACTCACCATATTTATTCGTACTCTACCGTACGCACATAGAACAAAATACAACACTAAATCTAAGAAATAACTAGTAAGAAATAATCATACCCCCATTAGACGATATAACATAATCACTTAATCTGTTTTAAAATATTTAAGTATGTGTAGATAGTGGAAACCGGAAATAATGAAATAACCACGCTCTAGATTCGCTCAACAGACAAATATATTAAGACATATATTTTCAAAACCATATACAAATATAACAAAATGGAGAAAGTAGTATTTGCTTTCCCCTTAAAATTTGCCCGTTTGCAATTCTTTTTGCCTGTTGACATCTACGCCGGCCGGTTGCTCGATCCAAACACTAGATAAAATTTCAAATTACAACTCGAAGTAGGAATCTTGTAAGTCGTCTGTGGATCTGTAAGCCTGTGATCGAGGGAATGGATACCCTGCAAAATGGAGTATATAAATACTACTAGTATATATTCACACACTTCTTATATATATAGAAATTCTGGAACGTACTTGTAATACAGAATATATAAGATCTCATGTGCATGTAATTAATTCGTCTCGTTAAGCACCAAGCCAGGCTCTCCACGCTACCAAAGGTCAGGAATGGCTAGAGAAAGAATATGCTCGCAGGCAGCAGCAGCACGGCTTGGATCGGGATCCTCCGCCGACGCAACTAGCAACAGACAATGTTACGTGCCTTAACGCTCCTCAGCCGTTAAATGGAACGTGGACAGATGAGGTTGATGGCTACAACGCAATCTAAACAGTATTTAGCTATAGTATTTTTGTCAGTAGTGTTTTTGTATGGCTGACGCTTGGTCTCCGCGAACCTCTTAAAGAAGCTTCGTAGTCCCTCGTTTGGCGCCTGCCTTACAACAAACAGGCGTTCTTTGTCTTTCGGCTCCGTGTAGATGCCCTTGAAGTTATTGCAGAGTTGGTCCTGGAGCTGCTCCCATGCATATATGGATCACAGGGGAAGGCCGAAGAACCATGTCAACGCCACCCCGTGAGAGCGAGGGCTATGCTCTTCGCTTTGCTGGTGTCACTACTACAGAAAAATTAATCACAGATGGTTCAAAATCGTCATTACAAATAGGTTTTTGAACCGTCTAATTTTATGGGTTAGTGATACTATGTGATCATTACAGACGGGTTTTGAACCGTCTATGAAAAAAAGCTATCAAAGACGGTTCTGAACAATAACCATCTGTGATAGTCAACTATTACAGATAGTTTTTTTTTCGTAAAAACCGTCTGTAATAGTTTTTTGTATTGCAAAAATAAATAAATTTTAAGCCAAACTAATCAATTGCCGGAACAGTAGTTTGCATATGCTCTTTCGATAGTTTGCAAGAAAGTAATTAAAAGACACACACACTCTCTCTCTCTCTCTCTCTCTCTCTCTCTCTCAATCAATCGCTCACTCTCTGACGAGGACGAGGTCGAGTAGAGACGTCCATCTCGAACTGAATCAGCCTCTCTTGTCGACCATAGATGGGTGTCCTCATTAAGAATGAAATCTGACGGGATGCAGGAGGCTAAATCAGAGTGAGAAGGAAACCAGGACGTAGATTTGGGGGCAAAACTTCGTGCTCACCTGAGTCCAAGATGGGGGCGACCATGGTAAAATCAAATCACAGAGTTAGGCATTCCAAGTCATAGTAAAATCACAGAGTCATGATAAAATCAGGAAGATCCTTATCACATACGATTTTTAATATACAATGTCTGTGACGAGGACGAGAAGTCACAAATGGTTCATGTTGAAAACCGTATGTAAAGTTTCACAGACGGCTCTGAACAAGAACCGTCTATGATATTTATTTTCAAGGCATTTTAAGTTATGATAAAATCAGGAAGATACTTATCACATATGATTTTTAATATACAATGTCTGTGATGAGGACAAGAAGTCACAGGCGGTTCATGTTGAAAACCGTATGTAAAGTTTCACAGATGGCTCTGAACAAGAACCGTCTGTGATATTTACCATGCCTCTTTGAGGCCTGCGCTCAGTGGGGAACTCATGTCCCCCCTGAAGACTTGTCCTGCCCGAGGCGACGTGACCAGAGATGTTGCTGCTGGGGAGTAGTGCAACGTGGGATTTCGTTGCCGACAGTGGGGTGACAAGGGATGTCGCTGCATGAGGAAGCGTGACAAAGGATATCGCTGGGTTGGGTTGGCATAGGTCTTGTAGCTCTCCGCAAGGTATGCCAGCTCTTTTTGAATGGCTTGTAGGGTTCTCTACTTGCGCTTGAGTTTGCGCGTGAGGGGTGCCCAGCATGGTGTCCTCTGGGCAATGACACTTTAGTGCACGTTCCCCGTTCGTCTTTCCCGAAGATCTTCCTATGGATGGAGTTTGCATCAATGGACGTCGCTGTGGCCGTGGCTACCTCAGTGGCGGCAGAAGTGTTGCTTCATTTTGCACGGGCGGTCCTAGGCGTCGAGCCTGCGACAGTAGCTTCGGTAGCTTAGACCCTAGGCGTATTCTTCCTTCCGGGTGTCATCACGATGTTGCTTCTCTGCCGTTCCCTATGGATGGCGCCAACTGTTGTGGCTACATACCCTTAGGACCAATACCCTCTGTGGATGGGGTAAAGGTCTCAAGGTCCCTAAAGTTTGGAAAATAGTGTCAGAGAATGAATGGCGTCATTATTTGTGTTAAAGTTGCTTGAGAGAAAAAAAGGTGTGTCCCCCTTGATACATAAGAGGTCTATTTATAGCACTACTAGTTTGGAGGTTGGATATTACAACAGTGCCCCTATAAAAGCCCAGCGACTAGAGGGGCTCTATGGTCTTTTCCTCCTTCGTTGGTAGCTTTAGTTCACGATAGGCTCCTGTAGACGTTGTCCACCACGTCACCTTTCTTGGTTCATTGCGAGGCATTGACCCCTCTTCGTCCTCCGCCTGGAGACCCCTTTGGGCTGGGACCCCTGGTGCGGAGATCAAGGTGGTGGGCCGATCAGCCAAGGAGTTGAGATGGTGTCTTTTCCGATGGCTTTCGCGCCTCCTCCGGGGCCTCCCTGTAGGTATGCCTAGTGTCTTCCCGGGGGCCCTAGTCGTGCGTCCGGTTGTCAGCCCTTGTGGGCCTCCTGGTGTCCTTCAGCGCCTCTCTCCGGCGCACTTGGTACTCTCTAACCATACCTCCGCCTAGACCCCTTGGTACCCCTGCCGAGATCAAGGTGGTGGGCGAGCCTCTAACCATACCTTCGCCTCCTCGGGCCTCCCTAGGTATGCCTAGTGTCTTCCGGGGCCCTCTTAGGCCTCCCGCACTTGGTACTCTCGTGGCCATACCTCGCCTCCAAGGCCTCCCGCGCGCCTCCAAGGAAGGAATGGCTAGTGCCCTCTGGGGCCCCTAGTTGTGCCTCCGGCTGTAGGCACTCGTGGGCCTTTTGGTGGCCTTTGTGCGCCCTTCGGCAAGAAAACACCCCTAAAATAAGTACATGCCTGACCCTCTCGTACTGTGGATTGTCTTCAGCTTCATGGTGATCACAAGGCCCAATATTTATCAACATTCAACTCTTACAGCGACAGTTATAAATTACAATTGCATTGTGTACATCCGTACAGTACTGTAATTCTATTTGTTGAGAAACTATGGGCTCGGCCCAGCAGCCGGCCTATGTATGGGCACCCCATCCGAAACCCTAGTAGGGTTGTAGACTATAAATAGGGAGTGCTAGTCATTGTAAACGATTGATCGGATAAAGAGCAAGAAAGAGAAGCAAGATGCCCCATACATCTCTGTGTTCAATCTATTTTTATGTTCTTGTATTCTTGCATTGTTTCATGCGATTCTATGTTTGTCTACAAGATTATCGTTCGGACTGGACTCGCCAGCGATGGTTCCTCAACACGTTATCAGCACGATCAACTCTCCTTGCAACGAAAGGTAACTATCGAAGAACGACACTCGTAGATTGAATCATTTTTCTAGATTGCTTTAAATTCTGTAAAATTGGCTTTCTAGATTAGTTTTTTCTACGGTGCAAATCCGTTCTAATCTACCGTGAGCCGACTTGAAGTCGCCGACACAATGTCGATCGGTGGATTGCATGAAAGATCGGATGTCGATTGTACTATAGATTGAAATTGTAAACTCGTTCTAATCTACTGTGAGCCGACTCGAAGTCGTCGATCGGTAATTGCATCGAATAAATAGTTTTTTTTTACTCTCGGATGAACAATAATCATATGTGAACAGTAAAAAAACGGCCGACGCACGGCCTCCAGCCGTGCATCGCCACCCACCCCTACTGGCCAGCAGCCGCCGCGTCTACATGGGAAGATCGGCTGGCCAGCAACAACCGCGCCAACCCAGGCCGACTTGAAGCCCCTCCCCCACCACCAGCCTCAAAGCCGCGCCCGAACGCGCCACCCCGAAGGCGTCACCAACCACCAAAACATCACAGGGAAAGGGGTGAAGGGGAAGAGCCGGACACCGCCGCCGGCCGCCTCGCAAACGTTGTCGGCCCTGCCAAGTGCCCGCGACGCACGCCGAGGTCGCCTCGCCGCCGCCGCCCTGCCGCCCGCCTCGCGCCTCCGGTAGCCAGAAGCGTGGCCGGCCGCCAGATCCGACCGCTGCAAGACCGCCTCTCCTGCGACCTCGGCGTCACTCGCCGATCGCTCGTAGCACCGCCACGCCTGTTGTGGCGCCTCAACCCCGAGCCTCCGAGCTCTAGCCCCGCCGCTCTGCCGCCTCTGCAACACCGCTGCCCCGCCTGTTGCCCGGCGCGCCGCCGCCAAGCGCGACCGACTTCGCCGCCGCAGCCGCCTCTCGTGCTCGGCCCGCCCCGCCAGACGCTCTCTGCGACATCGCCAGCCCAGCTTGCCGCCGCCAAGTTCGTGCTCCCGCTCGGGAGCCGGTCTGAGCCGCAGCCGCAAGAGAACGAACTGCGGGGAACCTAATCCACCCCGATGTGTCTTTTTAATAGTTCAGTGAGTGGGCCATTGAAACGGGTCGGCGAAAACGCGTTGGCAAAATGGGCCGGGCTGAATGAAAAAAAGACAAATCGAAAAAATTGCAAAATTTGTGAAAACCCCCCTCGAAAATCTGAATATTACGCAATTTTTTTAATCTTTTTTCACTGATTAATGTAGAAATTTCTAGTCTTTGAGAGCGAACGTGGTAGTTTTTTTTTACTATGCTTTAATAAGATAATAGATAATGAATTGCTACGTCACGTCCTTCCGTGATAACAAGCTTGACAAACACATTGGAGATATGGAATCTGTGCGTGCAGACATGCATATAGGTTGTTGTATCCTTCACAGCACATGGTACGAGAAGGCTATGCTAATAGCCTAATACAATAACATGGATTATATTGGATAAGTGATACAATCAAAATAGATTCAAGGGACCAAGGAAAGAACCTTTGTTTAAGAAGGAAAAGCGACTGATTTCACGAAGGAAACAACAAATACTAACGTTTTTATCACTGGAACAAAAGAAGAAGAAGAAAAAGAGTTCTCAGTCCACTACAAGCACAACTGCACAACAAGCAAAGAACGTGAAACTTCCAACAGAATTGGATTTAGAGCTAGCCGCGCAGATGCGTTGGGCCAACTGATCATGGGTCCAGTGAAGGCGTCGGGATTGAAGCCGAGGACGCGTAGCTCGGTAAGCGGCGTGAGGGCGGCGGTGAGGGAGTCAGCGAGATTGAGGTTCTCGATGACGAGCTTGGCGAGCGGCCACCCAGGCCGCGCTGACGCACTCCAAACCAGGAGGCGCCACGGGATGCGATCGGTGCGGTCAAGAGCGCACTCGAGGATGAGCAGGGCATCTAATTCGCCGGAGGCGGAGGCGGAGGCGGAGGCGAGGCGAGATGGGCAGGCGGCAGAACTAGTCAGCTAGATAGAGTAAGAGGAATACGAGCAAGCATGGCCAGACCGTTCCTACTAGCATGTTGTCGCGCTAATCAATTAATACAGCCACAACGAGTGGCAAATCGGATGGGAGTTTACAATGGATTTACATCAGTTATCTATAGTATTTATTGTATATGACTTAAGCTGATATGAATAAAAGAGAATAAATAGAGAGAAATATGTTTTCTACAATCGTATAGCCGACTATATATATTACCAGAATCAAAAAAATTATTAAAAGATTGTGTGTTGTCTACAATTCTGTAGCCGACTGTATCACAACAACCCACTGTATGAGCTGTATTTAGTATTATCTATATATGATATAAAAAATTACTATAAACAACAAATATTTGTACCCCTATATGTGCATTAAGATGAGATAAAATTTAGCAACTGCCGGTAAAACACACTAGTGTCTTGCTTCTATTCTTGGTGGAAAGATATGCAGCCAGGGAAGAGGAGTAGTGGACGAGGAGAATCTGGAAAAGTAAAGTTAACTTCCGGTTTTGCACGCCGGACGCCATGTACCTCGATGCCACGGGGCTTGGCGCTTAACTGCCTATCGAGATTGAAGCAAAACAAGACACGTGAATAAATAAGGCTAAAAGTTAAAACGATGGGAGTCTTGCATTAAAAAATGTATTTAACTAAAGGTGTATTTGAACAATACGTTTCTAATACCCTAACAACTACACTGATTGAAGAATTTTCTACCAAATCTTTAATTAAATTTTCCTCATGATGTATTCTCACTGCAGGCTTTTTTATAAGTTAAGGTGTCTATCCGATACACAAGCATCTTAAGGCTAATCCAATGGTCAGTAAAACTGACTTATAATTAGAGAAGAAATATACTATAGAACAGTAAATAATATGTAACAAATATAGTCACACAAATGTGTTGACCACCTTGCTAGTTGATACTTAGTTTTTTTTTTTTGAAAAAAAAAACTGAAAAAGATCTCTATAGTACGACTATACTTGCCCCGCTTCGCAATTTTATTCCATTTTATCAAGAAGTATCATTTCATAATGCCACTATATTGAAGAAATCAAGAGTGAAGTTACTGCTATATATATTTCTATTGGCAACGTACTCAAGCTTTAATATTCATTGTGTGCATTGCGTACATTGTGGGTTATGTATGGTTCGGTTTCATCAACTATTGCTTAGTTTTAGTGTCTCATTCGTCTATGTACATGGACCACATGGTAGACTTGTATTAACACGATACGGAGCAACCGTACGTGCCAAGCAAACACTGGGCGCAAGTACTTCCGTTGTTAATGCGCGGAGAGGAGAAAAGCTCAATAATGGATTCGATGGTTACGTACTTTACTTACGTGACACTGGCGCCGTTCATCGTGTCCACTATCGCAGTAGTCGCGCAGGCCCAAGGGCTGGTCAGATCATCGGCCAAGTTAATGGCACCGTGCCGTGCGTGTGTCGTCGATGGCCTCGTCTAATATGGGATGGCCGTGCCCGTGCCCGTGCCGTTCGTTATTTACGGAGGAATCGTGGAATAAGATAGAGCTTTTTTCCTTGTGTCGCTGCCGTGCTGTGCCTTCCCTGTGCGCTGTGCGCTAGCTCGAGAAACTACTGAAACAAAAGATACAGATTGTGTCGCAGATGAACTAAAACCACACAAATAACTCGGAGGTTCAAGATGGGCCATCGCTGCTGATTACGAACTAAGAACATGCATCACTGATCATTGTCAACACAGTTCAGTCATGCGAATGTCTTTTTTACGTAAAAAAAGGTAGAGAACTCTCCGCCTTACGATAATTATGTAGAATTTCGAGAATAATTGTGGGTCTCCCTTGGAATCATCATATATTTTATTTGTAGTACCAAATATTACAACCGACTTTGACTCTTAGATTAGTGCACGACTTGAACTCTTATCTAAATTCTAATATCTCCAACACGATCTCTCTCAAGTTGGGCATGAGATAACAATCATATCCATTTTGTTACATATTACAATATCATTACTAAAATCTACCAAAACCTACCATCCATCGATTCCATAACTAATACCATCATAAAGATCAAAAAGTTGATCACCATCAATACTACCAGGGACGTCACCAAATCCATCTCCACCATCTACCAGCTGCCCCGACCTCAACCTCATCTTCCTCTACCCTCATGCCCCCACCCACCCCCGGCCTCCACCACTCTACTCCCCCCCCCCTCTCTGTCTCCATCACCTTTAGCTCTGTCATAGACCATTATGTCTGACTTCAGTCCCAATCCTCTTTCAAACATCTCCAGCAACACTATCTTCGACACTCACACCAACACCACCGCACAGGATCTTCTCCCCTGTCTTCCATGACTTCCATCGTAACCTCCAATACTATCACCATCAAGCAACATAGTAGCTAGAACTCTCAGCAAACAAACCATCATCTCTCTCCTTTCCCCCAACACAGCACACGCAGCCACACCAGATCCTCCACCGATCTGGATCCACACCAGATCCCCCTCAATCACACCAGATCCTCCACCGATCTCGATCCACACCAGATCCCCCTCAATCACACCAGATCCTCCACCGATCTGGATTCACACCAGTTCCCCCTCAATCACACCAGATCAGATCCTCCACATATATGGATCTACACCAGATCCTTCCACGCCAGATCACCGCTCCACACCGATCCAGATTATTAGACCCTCCACATCGGACCATATCATCAGACCATCCACACCGAATCACCACACCGTCATATCACCAGATCCTCCACACCGACACCACACCACATCACAGCACCACATCGGATCCCCACACCACATTCGGATCCCCAACGACACTTCTTCTTCTCCTCCCCTGAGCGCAAGCACAACAAACCTCCTCAAGCCTTTTCCCCGAGCGCCTTCTCTCCCTCCACCATAGCAAACCTCCTATCTCCTGACTTGGCAAACCCCTCCTCGTCCAACGGCTCCACTGTACTCCTCCACCTCCACGGGATCCATCCCTCCCCCTCTCTACCAGCCAGCCTCCACAATGATGATTATCAATTGCTTCCCTTCTTCCCCGAGCACGCGAGCCTTTTTTTCCTTCCACAACAGATCGACCACAGCAAAGCACCCCTAGCAAAGCACAGTGCGTAGCTCTCCTTCCTCCCACAAGCACTAGCACCTTCCTCCTTCGTCTCCCCCAAACCGTCTTCCCTGAACCCCAAGCACTCTCTTGATGAATCTCCTTCCTTCTTCCCAAGCCCGAGCGAAGGAGCACCTCCCCCCTTCCTCTCTCCTGAGCACATATCCTCCCTTCTCCCCTCCTCCACCACCGCCCAAGCCGGATCCGGTTCCTCTCATCGTCGGCCCTGAGCGTCGGATTCTCTCCCTCCTCAAGCTACCTCCGCCGCACTTACCTTCAATCTCTTCCGTCGGTCCACCTCAGGTCATCCGCTGCCACCGCGCCTCCTCACGCCTGCCTAGCCAGACCGCATGCCCGCCCGCAAGGCACGGCGGCGGCGGCGACCTGCATGCGCCCATGAGACAACGGTGGCGGCGCCCTGTTGCAGTGGTGATGGGTGGATCGAGGGCGGCGACGGCGGTAGGTAAGTTATGGGTTAGGGTTATATTTCGGGATGACTGTGGATTAGGATTAGCTCTGATACCATGTAGAATTTTGGGAATAATTGTGTGTGTCTTGGGACCCTCACATCCTTTATTTATAGTACCAAATATTACAACCAACTTGGACTCTTAGATTCCTACACGATTTGGACTCTTATCTAAATTCTAATATCTCCAACAACTCTAATATCTCTAACACATTATATTAAAATGGTTGTCAAAAGGTATTACAATGCCAACGACATCAAAAGATATTGAACAAGTAAACTAAAGTAAAAACAAAATCAAGCAAAAAAAGGAGAAAACTTTACAATATTAGAGGTACAAAAGGAGAGACAAAACTACGTAAAGGAGATTAAGCTAAGAGCTGGTTCCACTAGCGAAGAGAAGCTCGATGCTTAGGCTTTGACCTGTAAGCCAAAAGGCTAATAGAATCCTGAATTTGACATTCAATCGAGATGGCGTTGTCTTGAATTCTTTGAAACACTTGTTTATTTCTTGTAGTCCATAGCGTATGAGCACAGGCTGCAAACACATATTGGCCAAACTTCACTAGAATTACCAGCTTACGCGGACATCCTCTCAACAAATTCTAGAATGCAATGTGATGAGGTTGTTACTGTTGCTAGGCCAAGTTTTCACGAGA
The DNA here is from genome assembly GCA_036346395.1 of Hsuehochloa calcarea. Lineage (NCBI taxonomy): Eukaryota > Viridiplantae > Streptophyta > Magnoliopsida > Poales > Poaceae > Hsuehochloa > Hsuehochloa calcarea. The sequence goes on along the minus strand of CM070594.1, from coordinate 59,946,707 downwards.
ATTACATGCTTCTGTTGACTTCATCTCAACAAATTCTAGAATGCAGTGTGATGAGGTTGCTATTGTTGCTAGACCTAGTTTTTTTTTCCAAAAGAGTATCCGTAGCTTTACATCACAAGATGATATGATCGATTGTTTCCAATGTTGGGCAAATATCGTAGTGAGGGTCATTCATCGAGTGTTTAGTTGTCATATTATTCTTAGTGTTCAGTCATTCTCTGAAGGTTAGCCGTAAGAATATTTGTGTTTGTGTTGTATTGACCTATGCCAAGCCGAGTACGTTGCTAGCCATTTGAGGCCGTGAAACAATAGGAGCTTGTAAAAGTAGTTAAGTCTGTCATGATTGAGATTGTGTTTAGTTATCATATTATCCTTCGTGTTCAATCGCCCTCCGAAGGCTAGTCATGCGAATGTGGCTTCGCAAAATGCAACATTAGCTGATTAAACCATAATATACACATGGAAACTACCAAAACTACTACAAAACGATACCGAGTTTATCAAAATAAATAAAGGAACAAAGAAAAGAGGACTAATCAGAGCAAAATTCCAAACTCTGGTTAAACAGATCTAAAACCAATTTGCATTTCTACGCTTCGAAGAGTACTAGAATAGCAAGGGTAGAATGTAAAATATGAGGAATCGCAATGTTAGCTGAAAACTTAGATTGATTGCCTATTCAAGTATACCTCAAACCAATGATGTACAAAACCTTTCCCTCTTGGACCCCCAACATCTCAATTACTTTCCCTATTTATGCTACGTTTGCTATCACGCTGACCTGTAATCCTATGCTACCTCTGATACAGCTACCACTCGCTCTATCAACACCCTAGTTCCCAACTCTGGTTGGTAAAGTTACAGTGCACCCTTTTGGCTTGTCTGATTTTAAGTGCCAAGTTTCGAACCCAGACACTCGCATTCCCTTGGTGACAAGTCAGGACCATTTCTATTCGAAACCGGGGGCGCACGAGCGCGCGCGCGCACACACACACTCCCTTGGTACAGGGTCAGTCCATTTCTAGGATCTTGATGTTCCCGCTGGAGTTAGCAGAAAGAAGTGTTGAAGACTGCCCTCTCCAACACACGCATGAAATGAACTGTGATGGATCGTCAATCTCCTGGCCTGATATGGGGTCTGTGACACTGAACTTATATGCCAACACCGGCATCGGAAATGCTTTGTGGTAGACAAAAACCTGATGTACAGTGAGATGGAAAGGAAAGTTAGGCATTTCAACTGATACACATCCAATGAAAAAAAAGCTACAAACATATATGATATTATCATAATTCAAATTAATTAATTTTATGCATATATGCCTAGGTTTTCCATATCAAACTTCATTTTAGGGCACGTTAATCTCTTGTATATTAGGGTGTAGGGGCGCCAAAGTATTCCTTCTCCCACCAATTTCGCAAACATTTCTGTCTTACACAGCAAATGCATCTTACAACTTCGCAACAATCTTATCTCCCCTCAGTCACATCGAAATCATCAATTGCATTAGCGTTTTGTCTTAATACATTGATTCCCTTTTGTTTCCACACGAAGCGATGACTTGAAAAGTTTAGTAAGTTATGTTGCTGTGACTTTACACACCATGTAAGTAACTAATGTGAAAGCTGCTCTTATCTCTCTGTATGCATCGATTAATAAAATATATGTCGAGCCCTAGCCATGTGAACTGTACAACATCTACCGCACAGCTGTATTGTTTTCTGAGAGATAGATGTGCATGAAATTAACATAGCAGGAAGGTGTGCGAAACACAAGATATGAGGAAGCTACGTATCAATAATAAACAGCAGCATCCTTGCAGCAAATACAATGTTTACTGAATTGCTAGTAGACTTACTCTTATGAATTGCATTGTATAAAGGCTGGTAACACTGTATAATGGGCACTGTAATTGCCCTTCAGAAATTCAGCAGAAAAGTTGGTGGGAATTTAGAATGCATACCTCATTTGTTTCTGAGCCAGTAGCAATGTACCCATCAGATATGGAAAGTCCAACAAAATTCTGGTCAACAGGTTGAAGAAATAAGTAAATTGGTGATCCAGCAAATTTTCTTCCTTTCAGCACGAAAGCAACTTAAAAGCATGTCAAAAAAGGGCATGTGGTAGAATCTTAATCTTGAATGTCAAAGGATTTTTTACATAAGCAGACAATATTTGTTTGCTTGAAGCAAAGCCATGATCATATAAAGGACATGTTGAAACTTTGAATATTACTACAGTTGGAAAGTAACTATTAGAGATATAATTAGAGATATGATTTGATTTGGTTTCCTTATCTGTAACATGCCTTGTATATATATACTGGCCAATTGGCCCCTGATAATACAAGTTGCTATTCCAACATGGTATCAGAGCATTAGGGTTACCTCTCGTACAACTTCGTCTGTCGCTTCGTCGGCATCATCTTCTCCTGCTTCGCTTCACCGACGCCGCGCTGCCTCGTCATCGACTCGCGATCCCTCCGCCGTCCCCGCTCGGATCTTCACCGCCGCCGCCTCCGGAGCCACCTTCGCGTCGCCGCCGGGACCTTCGTTGCCGCCGCCGTCGCCCACTTCGGCGATCGCCGCCACCGCCGCCGCCGCCGAGACGCCGAGCCCGTCTCCTCGTGAACCGCCGGATCTTCACCGACCGCATCGCCGCCGACGCCGCCGCGGGCTCTACGCCTCGTTCCACATCAACTTCTCCACTGCGTCCCGCGCCCGCCCTGAGCGCCTCGCCTCCGCTGCCGCCGCTCCCGCTCCGCGCTGCGCGCTGCCGACCTCGAGGAGGGCCTCTTCTCCTCGCCACCGCGCGCCTACGTCGCGCTCAACGACCCTGCGCGCCGGATCTTCAACGACCCGGCTTCCCGAAGCTCCGCGGCCGCCGCCACCGCCGTGGACGCCATTGCCGGATCGGATCCGCCGCCCGATCCGGATCCGGGTGGGTGGCCCGCCGCCGTCACACGGGGAAAACCTAGGGTTTCCCGTTCGCGATGGGCGGTTGAGAGTCGGCCAAATGACTCCTTTTAAAGGAGCCCGAAAAACGTCGGTCTAATCGCCGCGCGTCCCGGGCCGCTTATTAGACTACGTTATTTGGTTGCCGCGACGCCCGCGCCGCTACCAATGGGTACCGAGATACGTCGCAGAGGAGACTCGTCGAGCGGTCTGGTCCGATGCCACTCCTCCGTGCTCGCCGTCCGTACACTGCTACATCGACTACTTCACGCTTCAAGACATCGCTTCCTCCAATGGCCGCCACGGTGGTGGTGGCGCCCCATCTGGCGGTGGTCGCCCTCGCCGCTCCCTATCGCGACAAGATCGGCCACATTGAGTCCCGTGCTACAAGAAACAATGGCATATTTCACGCCGTTCTTCTCCTAGCACTGCACCGGTACTTCTACATCAACGTCTTGCATCGACTACTTCGCGTTTTCTCTCACCGAGCAGGGAGATAGCTAGACTTCGACGACTGCTTGCCGCTTGTGTTCTTCCTCGGCAGTTCTCGCAGGTTCTCGTGACTCTTCTGCACCGAGAAACCACCTCCTACACAACAGTACCTCCCGTGGATCCTTGATTCCGAGTATCCTTCCACATGACTTCCGATTCTTCTACTCTATCTTTTGTTACACCTCTTGATTCCCCGCCGCTGTACTTACTGCGATGGTACCTCTCTTTCTCTCAGTCGAGGACCTCTTAGCAACTCATCTTTTCATGTTCCTTCTGTTGCTCATGTTCCTCGCCTAACCATGTAGCTTCTTTCTGTTGGACAGATTACTGACCTTAGTTATCGGGTCATTCTCGACTCGACTCTTGTTGTGTTCGGGACCGCCACACAGAGCTCGTTGGTTCTGCCCTCGGCGCCTTGACTCACAGGCGTCTCTGGGAGCTTGACTGCTTCACCTTCCTTCCACGCCTCGTAGCCGCTCTCTCTCGCTTGGCTACTCGTCTCACCGGTTCTTTCCAGCGGTGGCATCACCGTCTTGGTCATCTGTGTGGATCTCGTCATCATCCTTAGTTCGTCGTGGTCTTCGGGATCCGCCTCGGTGACGTCTCTTTAGATTGTCGTACGTAAGTTAGGCAAACAGATTCACTTCCTTATCCTCATAGTGAGTCGGTGTCTCGGCGTCCTTTTGATCTTGTTCATTCGATGTTTGGGGTCCGCTCCTTCGCTTCGAAAGGGGTCATCGATACTATATCATATTTATAGATGATTTCTCTCGCCACACTTGCATATATTTCATGTCTTCTTGTAGCGAGGTCTTGTCCATCTATAAACAGCTTGCCACCATGGTTCGCATACGCTTCTCCACTCCTATTCGTGTTTTTCGTGGCGACTCTGCTTTGGCGAGTACCTCTCTCATCACCTACGCAGCTTCCTTGCCGAGCGAGGCACTCTCGCTCGCTTCTCTTGTCCCGTGCTCATGCTCGAATGGTGTTGCTTGAGCACAAGCATCGCCACCTTCTTGAATCACCGTGCCACGATGATTGCCGCCTATTCCACCTCACTTTTGGGCGGAGGTCGTTTCCATCGCCACCTATCTCGCCAACATCCAAATTTCTTCTCGCTTCTTCGCGCAATCCCTATTGAGCGCCTCGTGGTCTCCTCCGACTACTCGCCTTCGTCGCTTTGGTTTGCGTTTGCTACGCTCTCCTCGCCTCGAGAACGCACCAAACCGACCGCTCACCTGTTGAGTGTGTCTTTACGGGATACATCACCGAGCACAAGGGCTATCGGTCTTTGGATCTGTTGGTCGACGGATCGCGATTTCTCGGGGCGCCACTTTCGACGAGTCTCGCCCTTTCTACCCACGCCCCGCCTCTCCTTCGCTTCCTCTGTGGAGTCTCTGTCTTTTTGACTTTTCCGGATACACCTATCTCTGTCTTGCCCTTGTCCACCCGCCCCACCGAGTCTCCACATATTTCTCCTGTGGCCTCTCCGCCATTGTCGCCGCCGCTTGCCTCTCCTGCGCTCCTCGTGCTCCCCACTACACTCGTCTACACTCGTCGACCTCGTATTGAGGATCTTCCAGATGAGCCCACTTCTCCGATGTTTCATCTTCTTCGATGCTTCATCTTCCCTTGACGGGCGTCTTCTCCTCGCTACGCCTCCGCGATCGCCAATCGATTCGCCCCGCCTGCTTTGCCTTTGCCGGTGCAACTACTTGTGAGCTCGCCTCCTACCGGATGTCATTACTCATCCCGAGTGGCAAGATGCCATGGCCGAGAGATTGTCGCCTCGAGCGCATCGGTACTTGGGATCTTGTTCCTTTTCCATCTCACTCTCGTCCCATCACATGTAAGTGGGTCTATAAGATTAAGACTCGCTCTGATGGCTCTCTTGAGCGCTATAAGGCGCGTCTTGTTGCTCGTGGCTTCCAGCAGGAGCATGGTCGTGACTACGACGAGACTTTTGCTCCTGTGGCCCACATGACCACTGTCCGCACTCTTCTTTCGGTGGCGTCACTGGTCTAATAAGTGAATTGCCCGCCTTTCCCCATCAGCTTAAGCTTTTGGGTGAATTGGTTAGTGCATGCAACTTAACATGGTATCAGAGCCAAGAGGTCTTGAGTTCAAGACCCGGTTGGTGCAATTAAAAATAATAATTACAACCCACTTGTATTCCACGTCTTAGGTCTGAAGGAGCCTACACGTGAGGGGGAGTGTTGAAGTATAAGTGAATTGCCCGCCTTTCCCCATCAGCTTAAGCTTTTGGGTGAATTGGTTAGTGCATGCAACTTAACAGTAACTTCTGGGTAGGTGCAAGAGAACTAATTAGAAATCCATTAAGCCACAAACTATTTAATTTAAACAAGAGACCGATCGGACCACGGAACGCTATTCCGAGGAAATATAGCGGTAACTAGGTACGCAGGAAACAGATAAAACGAGCAAAGATTTAAGGCCATCACACAATTACAATTAGAGTGGATAATGGTTGTACTAGATAATAATCACTTCTGAAACAATACCTCGAAAAGATAACAAGTACATGCAGGTGCATTAACAACAAAAAGTTAGGCAGGATATCTAACCTTTGTATTTGTATGCCCTGTAAATGTCTGAACTGGATTGTCAATTATCCTTGCTTGATTCATAGACAAGTCCCAAAGCTTTAACGAGTTGTCAGTAGATGCAGATACTATAGTTGATGCATCTACATACTTTACATAGCTTACAGTTTTTGTGTGGCCAATTAGTGTACAATAAGGAGCTCGTATGTTTCGAAGATCATAGCAGTAAATTTTGTGATCAGCTGAGCCAACTGCAATGGAGCGAGCAGAATCAGGTTGAAATTGCACAGAGCACACATTTGCCCTTGTTCTGATAGTGCCAACACTCCCAGCCTGCAGAGTTCATGGAAACAGGTTATTGTAGGGAGGCAAAATAATTATACTATTACAGACATAAGCTCGACAACCACGTTATCGTTAGTTCAAAAGCTGACATACAGCAGGTGTAAGAATAGAATTGCCTGATTCATGTTCCACAGCTTGACAGAACCATCATCACCCCCACTAACCAATTTTGTTGGGTCCGCAAGTGAGAAGTCCACTGACCACACACGCCTCTCATGCTCCCTCATTTCAACAAAAACTTGGCTCCTAGTAACATCCCAAACCTGAAAAGGAAGGGGATGTCATGATAATTGCATGAAATGCAGATTTTTTTAAAGGTGAGAAATGCAGATTGGAAAAAGCATTCCTCAAAGGAGCTTACCTGTACGATACCTTCAAAATCACTAGATGCTATATGACTCTTCATGTAATTGTTCCAGCAAATAGAGCTTAATTTCGATCTATTAGACATCTCAACCACAGGATAGTGAATTTCACGATGTTCATTTACAATCATATTATAATCAAACACTTTTATCTTCTTATTTACACCAGCAGTTGCAAAAAACTCTTTATCCCGGTCGAAGCCTACGGAGCATACTAAATTTGACGAGTTCAGCAGATCGCATTGCTTCAGTTCTGCCCGAACTTTCAACTTACTGAACGACAAGTACCTGGACAGTCCCTCAAGAAAAGAGTTCATCCAACCTCGTTGCCTTCTTCCATAATGTCCTTCCAAAGCAAAATCATCTATTGAACTTCCCTCGGTCCCAACAGTTGACCCAGTACTCTTGACAACTTGATGACAACTACTTATTGGATTGCCAACTTGCTTTGCCAACTTGGATCTTGTTAGAAAATATGCTGTTTCAAGTTTTTTGAAGTTCTTCATTAACCTGGAGCTTTTTGACAACACACTTTCCTGGATTAGCACAGATGATGGCACTGTTCTGGAACATTCTTCCAGACTACGATTCTGCTCCTCCATATCCACAGCTTTCTGTTCAGGTCTGAAACGTTTTCTGGATCCACAATCACTCTGATCTTCAACAGTTCCAGAGCACACCTCTTTATCCAACTCAAAAGAGAAGTTTCCGCACTGTCCGAGATCTGACTGCTGGTGGAGTACCTCATTGATGTCAGAAGAGAGAAAGGCAAGGGTGTCCTGCAAATTGTCTGCTATATCCTGCTTTCTTTTCTGTAATTGGAGAAGAAAATCCAGCAATAATTCTTGTTCTTCTATCTCTTCACGTAACCGAAGTGCTGCTTCACGCTCTCCCAGACTATTCCTCGATTGATTAAGGAACTCACTTTGTAGCACCTCACTGTCAAACAAAAAGAGAGAAAAAAAATCAGGTCAACAACAAAGTCCAACAAATTGAGGTACAACCTCACTAGGGAAGAGATATTAATGATATTCAAAGTAGACCTATCGGTGTGTAGCTTTACCAACCGAATTTCTTTAATGAGTTTGTCACCTTAAATTCAAGCAAGATAAACCGAGGATCATGAAAAAATGACATGAATGATGAATTCTACCACATTTAACTCTTTCTCCAGACAATGAATGGTGTTAAATGTAAAAACTAAAAACAAACAAATGGACGACCAACTAGCATATTACAATAGTGTGCAAGCAGCGAAGAAAATTTTTGAACGTTAACTTGAACTTACTCCAGCAACGGTATATTGAAAGAGAAAGAAAAAAAGAGAAAAGCATCCATAGCTATTTAGATAATTCATATGTAAAAAGAGTTTCTTCAAGAAAAGAAAACCACCCTACGCCTTCTATTGAGTTCAACTTCATGGGACCAATGTTATCAATACCGCAGATTCCATCGACAAGTTGTAAATAGATCTAGAGAAATTTTACGATACATTCTACCGGTAGTATATAGTGGTAGTATAAATCAAATCTAACCATTGATTTGTTAAGGGCATAATAGACTTTTCTATGTATCTATAATTTTTCATGGGGATATTATGGACTTTTCCAACTAGGATTGAAAATATTACTCTTGTGTCATATAATCCCCCATATAGGCTATTGAAATTCTACTCCTTGAGATTCTACTACTCATACTACCAGATGTAGCATAACTATATCTTAATTAATCTGAACTATTGGATAAAAAGAACGGACGACCCGTATTAAATTGAGTGTACAGTAAAAGAACTATAGATCTAAAAGATGTGGGAAAAATCTAAAATCACATAGAACTGTGCAACATATTCATCAGCTGCCAGCTGCAACAGAGCAAGTGTTTTTATTTTGTTTTATTGGAAACATAACTAACCATGAGCCATGTGTAACTATAGAATACAAAATAACACAGGATTATGATGAAGCTGAATTTTTATAAAATCAGAAGTGGCCTATTGATGCATGTGCATTAGTTGATGGATAGTCATTCTAACTTTTCAATTAGCACTCATTCTAAAAGTGAAACTTAAACAAGCATTATCCAATCTAGACTAAATCTAGTGCTAGTGCTAGTGCCAGTGACTCATGAATATTACAGTGTTTTCCTTATGTACACTGTCCATACATTTATATAGCTGAAATAGTGAAATTTCCCCGAACTCCTTGCTATCAGTAGTCGGTATTTCATGTTTATGAAACCAATGTATTTTTAACGTGTACAGTGTACCACCACAACCCATGTACTAGAAAACAAATGCAGTGTCTCAATGTAGGAAAACTACAAAGCACTTCCTGCTGCCCAATGTGAAACAAGCAACCCCTAGTTTTACCGTTCTCAGCAACAGCTTACTCACACATGAGTAGACACACGCACCTCATCTTCGGTCGGGTATCCGGCACAGGGTGCATCAGCAACTGGCAAAAGGATGCTTCCTTGGGCCATTTGAGCAGTAGCTGTGGAGGCAACACACGGTGCCGCAGGTTTGCCATTGCCCGCATCTTCTCCTCCATCGTTTCGAACGTACAAAACAACTGCAACCACAGCCGTTGCAGTAAACATTAGCGATGACAGACAGTACGCCGAAAATAGCAGCATATTCATCTCAAGCACCGCACCTCGAACAAGAGCACCCCCAACCTATACACGTCGGAGGAGAAGGTTGCGCCGCCGCTGTCATCGGCCTCCTCGGGGCTGGTGTACCAATTGAGCTCCATCGCCAGCACGCCCTTCAGCGGGAACGACTTCCCGTCGCGCTCGTCCCCTCGGCCAGCGCCGTAGCCCCGCCGCGGGGGCGAGGCGGCGGGGTCGGCGTCCTCCGAGGCGTCGGAACCGGAGCAGGAGCCGGAGGCGTCGGAGCCCGAGGCTGACTCGATGAAGGCGACGCGGGCGAAGGGCGGGGACACGACGAAGCAAGACGGACGCGCGCTGCCCACGGCCACCCCCTGCGCGTGCGCGACGGCCACCGCCTCCGCCACCTGGCGGAACACGTGCAGGCACTCCGGCGCATCCACCGCCCGGCCCTGCCGGTCCAGCCACTCCCGCAGGCTCATCTCTCCCCCCTCCCCTTCCTCCCCATCCCCCCACCGCCGCCCGCCGGCGGCGGCGTCTCGGGACCCCTCCATGCCCGCACCACTCTACCCCATGGCCTGATCACCTCCGAATCGCCGCTCCCTGCCCCTCAACCCACCGCTCCCCAAACCCCATCCAGACTCCAAATGGCCTCGGAGCAGCGAGGAGATAAGGATCTGAAACCCGCGGCAGCGACCTGACCCGAGCGTGTGTCTGTGCTTGAGAGAGAGAGAGAGAGAGAGAGAGAGAGAGGTGAGGAGTAGAGAGTAGAGGCGAGCAGGGAGCCACACAAACGCGCTTTAAATCAGTAGGGCCTCCTCCCCTTTGCTGCTTTATTTCGCCTCGCTCCGATCGGTAGCCGCCTCCCAGCCGCACAAACGCTCGCAGTCGACACCCTTACCCTCGAACTGAACGACAGCAGTTCAACTTGTTTTCAAGGCAACACCGAGTGCACAGCGACCAGCTCCACCCCCCGAACTGCCTAGCTACTACAGTACTACCCCTGCACTAAACACCAAACCCACCCAAGGGTAGAGGGACGACGACGAGACGAAACAGCGACGCTTGACGCCACAGAAATACGTACTCGACTATCCTATTCCTACCCCTCGTCGGTCATCACCGTGGGGACTTTTTTTTTTCTTTTTCGCCGAAATTGCAATATTTGGCCTGGGCCTTTCTCATTTTCTTTCAGGCCCACAGTTATCGGCTTAAATGTCATTGATTCGAGACAAAATATTTCTGTGGCGTCAAGCGTCGCTGTTTCGTCTCGTCGTCGTCTCTCTACCCTTGGTTGGGTTTGGTGTTTAGTGCAGGGGTAGTACTGTAGTAGCTAGGCAGTTCGGGGGGCGGAGCTGGTCGCTGTGCACTCGGTGCTGCCTTGCGCCGCAAGCGCGAGCAAGCAGCAGAGCACGCCGCCGACTACTCCCACCCCTTCCTTCCCTCTACGGCTCTACCGATGCCATTCCAAAAAAGATCCGCCTCGAACACGAGAGCAACAAAAAATAAATCGAGGCCGGCAAAAGCTGTCGCTAGTGACATGGCGTTTCTAATAATGGAAAACAGCCGGGCCCACCCAAAAGACGGAAACCGGTGACCCACGCAGCCCGGTCCCTCCCGCCGCCGATGACACCTGGACCCACGACTCTCGCTTGGCCCAGTGGTCGGTGAGTCACCTTCGTGTCGGCTCACGTGAGAAACCATTCCAAGGAGTGGATTAGAAAGAGCGCTTCACTTCCCAAAAAGAGCGTACCTGCGCCGATAATTAAGGGGAAACGCTTCGACGCTGTGGTCCGAGTGAAACGGACGCCCAGACGGAGACGTGGATAGTTTTCGTCCACACAACTGCATTTAGTCACTTAAAACATCCCGTCTGTCGAAGCACCAGATGCCTTCTATGCTTATAGGTCGATCTCCTTACATTTTTTTTTAGTTTTGTCTTCTATTTCCGATCTCTTCTCCAGCTAGCAGCTAGCGAGCTATAACACTAAACCAAAACTTCTCTCCTCCTCGCCTCTCTCTCTCCTTCCATCTCTTTCACCATGACCACGGTTGGAAAGAGCTCACATGCTCCTCATTGTTCCTTTTCCTCCCTCCTCTCCACTTGCGATCATGGTTGGAGCCATGCGTGGATGCTCTCTCTTTTTCGAGGATGCTATCGCTTGTGCTCACGAGCGCCACCTAGGCCAGCCACGCTCCATCGTAGGCGAGTATAGACTCCACGAGCGATGTGGCTATGGTTGATGAAGAAGCAAATGTCACCACGCTATAGAAATATGAGATGTTGTAATAGTTTATTCGAGTTATTGCAATAAGAATTATGAGATGTTTCATCTATTTATTTTTATTGTTGCGACAAAAATTTGAAATGTTGGGTTTAGGACTTCAGGATTGATGTTTCCACTGTTATTCTCAAATGTTGTAGTGGTGTTTTTGATTTGTTGCACAAGATCGACCCTTCATCATTTGATTGTTGCACAATTGTTCCAAAAATATTACAACAATTATTTCGGATATTTCAATGTTATCTTCAAATGTTGTAATGTTTTGTAACATCGTAATTTGTTTATTGATATTTGTAACAATTATTTTAGTATGTTTCTAATGTTATTTTTAAATGTTGCACACATTGTCCACAGATGTTGCATGTAGCATCCCAATTTTTGGGAGTTTTTGAAATTTTCAAAAATAAAAATAACCGTTTAATTTTCCCGAATTGTTAAAAGCTAACTTGAAATTTTAGAAATTGAAAAAAATTAATGTGGTTAAATCAAACTTTAATTAAATTCTAAAAATGAGTGTAGTGGATTCTCTGGGTTTTCTTGGATTTTATTCAAGTCGGTGTTGCTTCTTGCAACCGGTCTGTTTTATTTCTTTTCTGTCTTTCCAAAAATTATTTTATTTGATGTAAAATTTAATTTAAAATATTTAATTTAAATTGGCGGTTTAATTTGAATCTTTTAAAATAAAATTAATCATTTGGATTTTGTCGGTTTAATTTAAAGCTTAAATTGAATTTCTGAAAGAAAAATATTTTAATTGGCTAAAATAAACTTCAAAAAATCCAAAACTATTTTATTTGATACATTCAAGTTCCAAAATATTTTATAACATTTTCTTAAAATTTTTGGTTTTATTTTATTTTTGGATTTATTTTTCGGTTTTCGATAGTATTTCAAATTGGCAATTATTTTCAAAAATTTGGCATCCTCCTAAGCTCGGGTTTGTGTTTCAAACATCCCGGCTGTGTTTAAATTTCAATTATGAGTTTATAGTCGCTTTTCGAATTTGAGTTTTCTCAAAAAAAAATCTCTCTCCCCCCTCCGCCGGTCGTTCTGCCCCCTATCTCCTCTGCTCCCCTCGGTCGCCGCCCCCTCCCCTCTCTACTTTTTCACCCCGGCTCTCTCCCCCTGCACCGGACCTCCCCCCTCTGCTCCTTCCCGGTGCCCGCGCCGGCTCGCCTCCGCGCCTCCTCACTCGCGTCGCGTCGCCCGGCTCGGGTCTTCCGGCAAATCTCACCGCCCACGCCTCGCACACCGGTTCCCGGCCCACTCCGCTTGTCGTTCCGCCCATATGATAGCCATGTGTCGCGCTTTGCTCGGGTCTTCGCGTGTCGTGCCGCCCGCACCCGCAAGCACGCCCCGGCTTCCGTGCATGCGCGCCGTCTCATTGCCTCTCCACGCCGCTGCGCCGCCGTGCCGGTCCCTCCTCGCTTTTCCGCTCTCCGCCGGCCTCTCTCTCCCCTGCGGCAGCCGCCCGCCCTTGCTCCTTCCTTCCCACCTTTCTTCTTCTTCTTCGTCGAGCCGAGCGCCATGGCCATTTTTGTTCTGCACACACCACTGCCGCCCGCGCGCTCAGGTGAGCTCCGCCCTGCCGATCCCTCCACCGCATCCCCTCGCCGCTAGGATCCTCCTCCACCCCTCCATTTCTCCTCCCCGCCGAGCTCCCTTCTCCTCCACCTGCGGTCATCGTCGCTGGGCCGCCTCGGCTGTCCTTCGCCCCGGCCGACCACCCCGCCGAATTCCCCTCGCCGACGCGCAGCTCGTGCGCATCTCGGCCACCTCCCCGCGCCGCTCCCTCATCGAAGCCGTCGTCGCCTGAGGAGCCACTGCCGCTTCGCCTCATGTCGCTGCCGTGCCCCCCCCGGTGCTGCCGTCGACGAAATCGCCGCCCTCTCGGGACCCCGTTCCACAACTCCGCTGGCTCCTTGCTGAAGGGATCGTGGCAAAGCTATAATAGCACAAACAAAAAATTACCGCGCAATCAAGGAACCACCGCTAGTAATATATCACGGGATTACCGCTAGACGCGCTGACTCGTAGCGGAAGTAGAGTCGTTGTAGCGAGTTGATACAGTCGTAGTCGTACTCACGACGCGTCTCCTCCTTCGAGTGGTCATACTCGCCGCGCGTCTGCTCCTTCGACTCCGGTGACCGTCACGATTTGCGGATCGTCCTAGTGCTGATGCTTCGCACCAACACCTCCGAGGTATCCACACGTACGGGGCAAGATCACCACGCGTTGGAGTGCTAGCACCGGCAGCGTGGTTGAGAAGGCGTGGCTATTAGGGTTTCGAGAGTTCTTCCAAAGATCATCCTCTTCCTCACCTCATGCCACCGCCCCTCTTTATATAGGCATCCATGATGGGTCTCGACCTTGAGGCCCATTAGGAACTCGTGGCCTATATGAATTCGGATCACCATCCAAATCAAATCACAACCCTTTAAGTGTGCAACCCTACAGGTTCATGTGTAATCGGTTATAACTCGAAACTCTTTTCCGATCACAAGTCGTTAGCGGTACCTAGCAACACATAACGATTCCCAAATACACATAGAATATATCAGACAAACCTTGATGTAATATGATCTATGACCAGGTCCTCATCACTTACGACCAGTTCGTACCTCTATACGACCAAGTTGTAATTGGTCACGACCAGTTCGTAACTCCTTACGACCAGGTTCTTACCATTATGTGATTACGTTCGACCAATCTACGACCAGCACGTATCTACATACGACTAGTCCATGACTGATCGAACTAAGAGACCCACTCATGCATTCTCTCTTTGCCTCACGATGTCTGGTTGAACTCCAGGTGAGATGATGTGTCATCCATGGACTGTTCAATACTTTCTTGATCGAGTATCGGATAACTTCATATGGTCGACACTTTGACCACTAGTGATATGGCCATGCACTTTCCTTATCCGATCACCACGAGGGGCCCAGAGACATCTCTCCTGTTAAGTTAGGAGGGTAAATCCCATCTCGACCAGTCACATCCCTCCGCATGTTTTATAGCATACCCGAAAGCTACCTTTATAACTACCCAGTTATGAGTAGCATTTGGCAACCCCTAAGAGTGTTATTACACATGTAGGGAACCATGCTAATCTCAGGTCTAAGGATTATACATCATCATTACTAGAGACCAACTAATGACACATGGATTCATAACAATCTCAATAGTGTCTCAATGATGGGTCTATCCAGCCCTATGTTCTCTAACATGAGCTCACATTATTGATTCGATATCCATATATCCATGACCGGTGAAACAGGGTCATTAATCAATATATGTGCTAGTCATAGAGTCACTGGTGTTCCGACCAGGGATACATTTAGAATGACATCATATAAGTTAAAGAGTTCCACCAACAAGTCACATACTTATTGATCTATAACAAATGATTCATTCAAGGAACACGATAACATATTATCAAAAATCATGAATATAATGAAATATTATCATCTCTATTATTGCCTCTAGGGCATATTTCCAACCCTTACCCTCCCACGCACCGACCAGCTGCCGCCTCGCCATCGCCCTCCCTCCTCCTCCCCTCGTGCGGCCTCTCTCCTCCCAAAGGACGGTGGCCCCCGCTATAGTGCACCACCCTGTGGACCGCGCGCACACTCCGGTGGACCCACCCGTGTACTATGTTGTGGACCAGAGCACTGTGCTGTGGACCATTTCTGTTTTTCCCGATTTAATTCCAATTCAAACTTCAGAAGCTCCGTTCTAACTCCAAAAATTATGAAATTTGTTTCTAAATTTATCTAAATTCAAGATCTTACTAATGGCACTGGTCTTGTTTAATTTGGAGTTCATTTTATTGCTTTGATATTTATTTTATATCTTTGCCTATTGTGCCTTTTTTCGGTATACTCGTACGATTAGGAGTCGAAGGCGCTGAAGACCTCCACGTCGATCAAGCACAAGAATACCAAGGTTCCCTTATCTATAACTAAGGCAAGTCGTAGACCTTTAGACCTTTGACCATGTTGTACCCATTTTACAAAATTATATTATATTATATCAACATGCATGGCTAATTGTATAAAATGGTTTTGAGAATAGTTAATTACCTCATTGCTATTATGCCTCCTTGCTAAATTGAGAATGACATATCCCCTTGAATGACATAAATCCTTGGACACCACAGGTTGGTTAATTACTAGTTACACATATTTGTATTACCAACATGGGTACGTATTATGCTTAGCCATGCTTTAGTTACCCGATGGGATTCACGATCACATACTCAAAGAAATGATTGAACTTGACTAAAGGAAATATAGAATTATGGTGTGGCCACTGTTGTTAAAAGATGTGTACCATGGCAAGGGTTGTCATTTGGTCGGGTTGAACCAAAAATGATTTATGCTCGGACGAGTGATCGTGCAGTAAAGGGGGTGCGGGAAGCACATTGGGATGTGGTAGCCTCGCCTGAGCAACCACCTAAGGACTTAACTTTGTACACCATTGATCTGGGTCATACCATGCAACCACAAGTCCATTATGGGGTGGACCTGGCCAACTAATTAGCAAAATTTTGAGTCAGTTCTGTTTTGGTTGATGAGCGGCGTAAGAGGGGGCTGGGAAGGCGAATCCTTAGTGAGCAGAACCGAGTCAAAATGGAACTTTGTAAAGGCCTTATCACGTGCTCTAGACAGCTTACCTAAGGTAGTGAGCGGTGGTATCGATAGATGCCAAACAAACTAGAGAAAGTCGTGTCTTGTGGGAAAAGTTGTACAACCTCTGCGGAGTGTCAAAAACTATTCGAATAGCCGTGTCCCCGGTTATGGACATGCCCGGAGATTTCACGCAAAGGGTAGATTTTTCATAAAAATGTTGGAATGGTTGGGAAGTGAACGAGGTGTTCACTAGCTGTTTCAAAGAAACTTGATTACTTATGTATTAATCTTTTAAACAATGATTTGCAATCTACTTATTGTATTTACTGTCAATATTGCTTTCTACAAAATAACCATAAATCTATCCTTGTCAAGCTTTGCATGAATATTATTTGCATACATTTTCTTACGACTTGTTGAGTACTTTATGTACTCATGGCTATATGCCACTTGTTGATCAGTCCCTGCAGAAGAACTAGGGAACACCTAGTTCTACGAGGAGGAATTCTTTGAAGACTACGCGAACTAGGATGCGTCCTCCACTCGATTGCTTGTGGGCATGTCGATTGGCCTCCACGAGATGTTTTGGATTTCCGCTGCAAGTTACTCTTTTGCTGTTAAGCCCTGCGTGGCGCCCTTTGTAACCATAAGGTCCATTTGCTGCTAATTAAAGTTACTTTGTCTACTTCATTAGCTTCTTGATAACATCATTGTTGTAACTGTGCGAGCTAGCTGCTGATCTGGGACTAGTTCGGAATGCACAGAGGGTCTCGGGGTTGCATACCTGGGGGCCCGACATTGCATATGCCATTTTAGTTTGTTGGGAACAGATCTTATCTGGATTATTTTGTTGCAAGTGTTTTCTCAAATTGTTGCATACATATTTTCATATTATTGCAATAAATATAACATTGCAGGTTCATTTTATTTTGAACTTTTGTATTAGTTGTTTGAGTTCAAAGAACTCGCCTGACGAGCAAGATTGGGGAAAGGAGAAGAAGTTCTGGGCGGTTTTGTTTGCTGTAAGAGGTGTGTGATGTTACATAGAAGTCATTTCGCTTTTGTTTCGGGGATGAAAGGAAAAACGTGTGATATCACCATGGCGCTAGATCGAACGACAAGGTGCAGCGTACGACGCTAGCGCTCGGATCGTATGTATGAATGCTAGTCTCGTCCATAATTAAAACCTGTATGGCGTGCATGGGGTGATTAGGATTGAATGAATGAATGCAACTAATTACAGTTGATTGGGTGACGAGCCATGGGCCCACATCATATATTCCGCCCCGGTGCCCACCCATTTGGGCACTCCCTAGTGCAATAGCTAGCCACCTCACATAGACACAACAATTGATACAACCCTTCCACCTAATTAATATTGTAATTTTCTATTATGATATGTACAATGGTACAGACAGCTGTTGTCTATAATAATTGTCTATGTCACATGTAGATAGGGCTAGAAACGAGCCGAGCCGAGCCAACTAGAGCCAAGCTCGCCCAGGCTCGGTCTGAGCTTTGGCTCGGCTCGGCTTGTTTGGAAAACGAGCTCGAAAGCCGGCTCAGCTCGGCTAGAAAAAAGTTCGAGCCAGCTCGAAAAGCTCGTTCAAACCAGGGCTCGCTAAACCCAAAAACAAAGACAGAATAATATAATTATATGAGCCATTTATCATCAATTCAAAATCCAATCATCGTAAACAAAGCGAGAAATATAACAATCTATAATCCATACAAGCATTCATCATAGATTTATAGGGACTCCCCAAGCCCAAAAATAAAGGCATAATGTGATTATATGGGGTTGCGCCTGGCTCGTTTGGCTTGCGAGCCAGCTCGAGCTCGACTCGAATCTTCACCGAGCTGAAAGTCCGGCTCGGCTCGAAAATTCACGAGCTCGAGCAGGCTCGCGAGCCTCGAGCTTTTTTTCCAGGCCTACTTGTAGACAACACTAAAGACAGCTCATACAATGGGTTGTGGTGATACAGTCGGCTACAAGATTATGGACAACACATAATCTTTTAATGCTTTCCTTGATTCTAGTGATACAGTCGGCTACAGGATTGTAGATATCACATTTCTCTCTTTATTCTCTTTTATCCACATCAGCTTAAATCCTACGTAGTAGAGGTTATAGACAATTGATGTAAGCCAATTTTACACGACCTTAATTTCTTCCCTCCCCTTTTCATCTCCACGTTATCTCTTTCATTCACATCACCGCCAAGGCCACTGGCCCGCGTTGTCTCCCCCACCAACGAGAGCCAACGCCCCGTGCTCCGCCGTCCCTAAGCCACCGCGCGCTGACCTCCGCCTCCCTAGCCCTCCCCACATTCTTTCTTTCTCGCAACCGATCAACATTGTCTCCACGCACGTTTGTTTGGTAACCTCGAGAAGTGCACCTTTTGCACCGATCGAGTTGCATTTCTTGGTTATGTTGTGACACTATAGGGCATTGAGGTGGATGAGACAAAGATTGTAGCCATCCAAAGCTGGCCGACGCCTACTACTGTGTCACAAGTGCGGAGCTTCCATGGCCTTGCTGGATTCTATCGGCGCTTTGTGCGGGATTTCAGCACCATTGCCGCACCATTGAATGAATTGACAAAGAAAGGAGTGCCTTTCCAATGGGGATCTGCACAAGAGAAGGCATTCAACTTGTTGAAAGAGAAGCTCACCCAAGCACCCCTACTCCAACTCCCTGATTTTGGTAAGACTTTTGAAATTGAATGTGATGCCAGTGGAATTGGGATAGGTGGTGTATTGATTCAAGAAGGTAAACCAGTTGCATATTTCAGCGAAAAACTAAATGGGCCTAGTTTGAATTATTCCACCTATGATAAGGAATTGTATGCTTTAGTTCGAGTGCTTCAAACTTGGCAGCATTATCTATGGCCCAAATAATTTGTTATACATTCGGATCATGAATCGCTAAAACATATTAGAAGTCAAGCTAAACTGAATAAACGACATGCTAACTGGGTAGAATTTATTAAGTCATTCCCATATGTTATAAAGCATAAGAAAGGTAAGGATAATGTGATTGCTGATGCGCTCTCTAGACGTTATACCATGTTATCTCAACTTGACCATAAGATTTTTGGTTTGGAGGCCATTAAGAGTTTATATATCACTGATTTGGACTTTAAGGAACTGCTTGAACATTGTAAAGGAGGGAAGACATGGAATAACTATGTGCTGAATGATGGTTTGGTCTATCGTGCTAACAAGCTATGCGTTCCAGATAGCTCTGTTCATCTTTTGTTGTTACAGAGGCACATGGAGGAGGTTTGATGGCGCATTTTGGAGCAAAGAAGACAGAAGATGTGCTGGTCACCCACTTCTTTTGGCCAAAGATGAGGCGTGATGTCGAGCGCTACGTAGCTCGCTGCACTACATGCAACAAAGCTAAGTCCCGTCTCCTTCCACATGGACTTTATATGCCTCTTCCTATTCCTAGCGCCCCTTGGGAGGAAATTTCTATGGATTTTATTTTAGGATTGCCTAGGACAAAGAGGGGGAGAGATAGTATATTTGTAGTAGTGGATCGATTTTCTAAAATGGCACATTTTATATCTTGTCACAAGAGCGATGATGCTACAAACATAGCTGATTTGTTTTTCAGGAAAATCATTCGCTTACATGGAGTGTCTAATACTATTGTCTCGGATCGTGATGCGAAGTTTTTGAGCCACTTCTGGAGACCACTTTGGAATAAATTGGGGACAAAGCTGCTGTTCTCTACTACATGCCATCCCCAAACTGATGGACAAACGGAGGTTGTCAACCGCACGTTATCCACCATGTTGCGGGCTGTTTTAATTACCTTTTTACCTCTGCTCTCCGAAAAAAGTTTGTGACCCAATCACCTCATCGGACCCAGAAAGGGTAACATAAGAATTTTGGGCTTGGGTCACGTTTGCAAAAAAAAAAAGGAAGCAAAAAGTGCAAAAGAAAAGAAAAGAAGCAAAAAGTGCAAAAGAAAAGAAAAGAAGCAAAAAAAAAGTGCAAAAGAAAAGAAGAAGAAGCAATTGACCACCCCTAGTTGGTCTACGACCAGTTCCAGTCTTGCATCCTTTGGACTCCTTTGTATCGAGTCCTTGTTTCGATCAGTATTGTGCTAGGGCTAGGGGCACTTTTAGACCAAAGAATCGTGATTTATCTTGTGGGCTTCGGTTCACTTTGCTAATCTGATTTCATTATTGCTATTCCTTGCTACTAAACATTGCTGTCCGAGCTCCACATACTTTCGACCCTCGATTGATCCTCGCATTCGCCTCCGCCGTGATCGTACATCCCACCTTCGCCGATTAGACCACCTGCTGCAATTTGGTAAGAAACTCATAAGAGCTTGGTAAGACGCTTGAGAGTGTATGATTCCACCCTCTGACCACCTAATAGTGATAGAGATAATACATTTGTGTTGTCTTTTGTCTCCTACTAACCATGTCAGGTGAAGGATTGGATGCGCAAGAGTGTGTTTTGAGGGAAGAGCTCATGACGCTATTAGATGAACAACGCACTACCGTTAATGAGGACATCGACAGAAGCTTCAAGCTACCACGATCACATTACAACGCTCAATCAACGATAGTATTGCGGCGCCACTACACGCGAAAGAATGGTGAACCGACCACCAAACGTTGGTCGTGTGGAACCTCGTGTGCAACCCATGACCATGAGTTTGATAATGATAATGAGATGCACGACCACGACGCCTTTGATGCACGACAACGGAATCGACCGAACTTCAACCGTCAAGGTATGAGAGGTAATAATGTTCAAAGAACATAATGCACGTGTTAATGATGATCCATATGCAAAGGTTAAGTTCTCTATACCATCTTTTGCGGGTGCTTATGATGCTTGAAATATATCTAGATTGGGAGATGACGGTAGAATGTAAATTAAATGCTCACTTAGTTCCCGGTGCATAGAGTTAGGCAAGCCACAAGTGAATTTAAAAACTTTGCCATCATTTGGTGGAATAGGGTATGCACCAAGGATTAGCGCCTACTACGTGGGATGGTTTAAAGGTTGCTATGCGTAATGATTTGTCCTACCTTCTTTTAAACGTGATTTGCGTAATAAATTGCAACGCTTAAACCAAGGTAATAGATCCGTAGAAGAATATTATCAAAGCTACAAATTAGCATGTTGCGTTGTGGTATTATTGAGGATGAAGAAGTCGCAATGACACGCTTTTATGGAGGATTAAGACGTGAAATTCGTGACATAGTGGATTACAAAGAATACGATAGCGTCCTAGATTGTTCCAACTTGTATGTTTGGCGTAAAAGAAATTGCGGGGACGACAACAGAGGCCAAGGAACAACTTTGGGAGCATGTCTACACCACGACCAAAGGTCGGGCAAGCCAAAATAGCCCCACCTTCACTACACGTCCGCTGCCCCTCCACGAGTAGGGCGCGCTCAAGAAGACCTCCGACCACATCACATGCACCCGAGGTAAGTAAAGTTACTAGTGTGCGTGCACCACCAAGAGTTCTTTGTCGGTTGCTTCCACTGGTCGTACCACTGGGATTGTGTGCCACCGTTGCAAGGGAATGGGGCACGTTATGAGGGACTGCCCCAGTCAGCGAGCATACCTTGCCACCAAAGATGGTGGTTATGTAAGTACTAGTGATATTGAGGACGAATATGTACTTGCAGCTAACATTGCAGGTGGAGGAGATGAGATAGACAGTGATGCTGATGATGTAGAGGAACAAGTAGCTGCTGTTGACACCGAGTATCATGTGAGTCTTGTTATGCAACGAGTCTTTGGCGCACAAGTGGAGAGAGCGGAGCAAAATCAACTGCACAACTTGTTTCGCACTGATTTCGTGAAGGACAGAGCCTGCAGAGTCATCATTGATGGAGGGAGCTGCAACAACCTTGCAAGCTCCGAGATGGTCGAGAAGCTTGGCTTAACCACACAACCACACCCACGTCCCTACTACATCCAATGGTTCAATTCGTGTGGTAAATTAAAGGTACACAAAGTTGTGAAAGTGCAATTTTTAGCAGGTAATTACAAAGATAGTTCTGACTTTGATATCGTACATATGCAACCATGCTCTTTGTTGCTCGGTAGACCTTGGATATATGACAATGATGTTTTGCACCATGGTAGAGCTAACACCTACTCATTTTCACATAAGGGTAAGAAGATTAAGTTGTTGCCTTTGACACCAGCTGAGATTCTGAAAGATGAAGAAGAGCGCTAAAAATGAAAGAAACGCCGATAAGCATGATTCGAAAATCGCAAAGTAGCAAAACGTGTTTTCCCACCCAAAAGGGAGAAAGTGGCGTCTAGTCCTAAGTCCGAGGGAATTAAATTGAAGGGATGTGTTATGATTGCCACTAAATCAACTTGCCGAAATTTGTAATAATGAGTCGCCATGCTATGCTTTGATATGCAAAATGCCTTATATTCGCTTGAGGACATAGCTAGCTCTTTGCCTCCTGCTATTGCTAACCTTTTGCAGGAGTATGTGGATGTATTTCCAACTGAGGTACCCCCGGGATTACCACCTATTAGAGGAATTGAGCATCAAATTGATTTGATCCCAGGAGCGACTTTGCCAAACCGTCGCATATAGGACCAATCCAGAGGAGACTAAGGAAATTCAAATGACAAGTCCAAGATCTTTTGGACCGTGGGTACGTAAGAGAAAGCCTTAGTCCTTGTGCTATTCCAGTTCTTTTGGTTCCTAAGAAAGACGGTAGTTGGCGTATGTGTGTTGATTGCAGAGCCATTAATAACATTACTATAAGGTATCGTCATCCTATTCCAAGGCTAGACGACATGCTAGATGAATTGAGTGGTTCTATTATTTTCACAAAGATTGACTTGCGGAGTGGTTACCACCAGATTAGAATGAAATTAGGAGATGAATGGAAAACTTCTTTTAAAACTAAGTTCGGATTATATGAGTGGTTATTGATGCCTTTCGGTCTAACTAATGCACCTAGTACTTTTATGCGTTTGATAAACGAGGTTTTACGTCCTTTCATTGGAAAATTTGTGGTGGTTTACTTTGATGATATCTTGATTTATAGCAAGTCACATGAGCAACACTTAAATCATATACGTGCTATTTTTAATGCTTTGAGAGACGCACGTTTGTTTGGTAACCTCGAGAAGTGCACCTTTTGCACCGATCGAGTTGCATTTCTTGGTTATGTTGTGACACCACAGGGCATTGAGGTGGATGAGACAAAGATTGTAGCCATCCAAAGTCGGCCGACGCCTACTCTCGTGTCACAAGTGCGGAGCTTCCATGGCCTTGCCGGATTCTATCGGCGCTTTGTGCGGATTTCAAAGACCATTGCCGCACCATTGAATGAATTGACAAAGAAAGGAGTGCCTTTCCAATGGGGACTGCACAAGAGAAGGCATTCAACTTGTTGAAAGAGAAGCTCACCCAAGCACCCCTACTCCAACTCCCCGATTTTGGTAAGACTTTTGAAATTGAATGTGATGCCAGTGGAATTGGGATAGGTGGTGTATTGATTCAAGAAGGTAAACCAGTTGCATATTTCAACGAAAAACTAAATGGACCTAGTTTGAATTATTCCACCTATGATAAGGAATTGTATGCTTTAGTTCGAGTGCTTCAAACTTGGCAGCATTATCTATAGTCCAAAGAATTTGTTATACATTCGGATCATGAATCGCTAAAACATATTAGAAGTCAAGCTAAATCAATAAACGACATGCTAATCGGGTAGAATTTATTAAGTCATTCCCATATGTTATAAAGCATAAGAAAGGTAAGGATAATGTGATTGCTGATGCGCTCTCTAGACGTTATACCATGTTATCTCAACTTGACCATAAGATTTTTGGTTTGGAGGCCATTAAGAGTTTATATGTCACTGATTTGGACTTTAAGGAACTGCTTGAACATTGTAAAGGAGGGAAGACATGGAATAACTATGTGTCAATGATGGTTTGGTCTATCGTGCTAACAAGCTATGCGTTCAAATAGCTCGTTCGTCTTTTGTTGTTACAGAGGCACATGGAGGAGGTTTGATGGCGCATTTTGGAGCAAAGAAGACGAGAAGATGTGCTGGCCACCCACTTCTTTTGGCCAAAGATGAGGCGTGATGTCGAAGCGCCACGTAGCTCATTGCACTACATGCAACAAAGCTAAGTCCCGCCTCCTTCCACATGGACTTTATATGCCTCTTCCTATTCCTAGCGCCCTTGGGAGGATATTTCTATGGATTTTGTTTTAGGATTGCCTAGGACAAAGAGGGGGAGAGATAGTATATTTGTAGTAGTGGATCGATTTTCTAAAATGGCACATTTTATATCTTGTCACAAGAGCGATGATGCTACAAACATAGCTGATTTGTTTTTCAGGAAAATCATTCGCTTACATGGAGTGTCTAATACTATTGTCTCGGATCGTGATGCTGAAGTTTTGAGCCACTGGAGATCACTTTGGAATAAATTGGGGACAAAGTCGCTGTTCTCTACTACATGCCATCCCCAAACTGATGGACAAACGGAGGTTGTCAACCGCACGTTATCCACCATGTTGCGGGCTGTTTTAAAGAATAACTTGAAGATGTGGGAAGAGTGTTTACCGCATATTGAGTTTGCTTACAATAGGTTAGTACACTCCACCACCAAGGTAAGTCCATTTCAGGTAGTGTATGGTTTTAACCCCCGTGCTCCTATTGATTTACTACCTTTACCGACCTCTGAAAAAATTAATCTAGATGCTAAGAAGCGTGCTGAATTTATTCTCAAGTTACATGAAACCACTAAAGAGAATATAAAGCATATGACTGAAAGGTATAAGGTTGCTGGAAGTAAAGGTAGGAAAGTTGTCAAATTTGAACCAGGTGATTTAGTTTGGGTTCATTTGAGAAAGGATAGGTTTCCTGAATTAAGAAAATCAAAGTTGATGCCTAGAGCTGAAGGACCGTTTAAGATAATTAAGAAGATAAATGATAATGCATATCAATTAGAATTACCTGTAGATTTTGGGGTTAGCCCCACATTTAACATTTCAGATTTGAAACCATACGTGGGAGAAGAAGATGAGCTTGAGTCGAGGACGACTCCAATTCAAGAGGGGGAGTATGATGAGGACATCCCTCCTTCGGATACACGCACGACACAAGACCCTCCGGATCCGGTCTTTGAACTACACGGTCCTATGACAAGAGCTAGAGCACGTCACTTAATCGATCGGGTAAAGTCGTTTCTAGGGCTAAGTGTATTATTTGAGAACTCTATGATGCTGCCTAATAGAGATGATTTACTTGTACTCAGGAATCTAGTACTACGACCAGTTCAAGAAGGTCTACGACCACTGCAAGAAGATCTACGACCACTACAAGAAGACCTACGACTAGTTGATTCGATTGGAGCAATCTACGACCAGAAAAGCGAGCACAGTACTCGTTGGACACAATCTACGACCAAAGATAGCATGGACTCCTCAAGACCACCCTAAGACCAGTCCTACGACCAGATCTTCGACCAGAAATATGCAACACAAGGTGCTGCGTCGCCGTTTTGGAAACTAATAAGACTTTGTAAACGTAACGAGGTCCGAGTCCAGGTTGTGTACGCTTCATCCCACGGCCACACAACCCTAGGTCGACCTCCTCACGTTCCCCTATATATACAGTAGCCGCCATAGTTTAGAGGCGGGTTTTTCTTAGATTATTCTGCCAATCGCAGTTTCGTCGATTATCGGTTTGAGGAACCCCACTTGTAAACTTCATCCATATCCGCAATACAATTCAGATTGCATCTACCTTGTTCTTGTGAGTTGCTTCGATTGCTTGCAGGAACAATAACCTTCATGGTAAGGTCGATCACGTGCAAGCGTGGTCGATAACGATAGGCGTGCAGGTGTAGCGAATTGCGAGGTGACGATCTGTTGGTCGGAAGCCTCAAAGCGTCAACGTCCTCACGACGAACCAAATCGAACCTATCGGAAGATCGGGCCGCCGTGACTCATCAAGAAGTCTCCATCTAAATTACTGTCGCTGTAGTCAACTAGTGGTGGTTGATGTTGCTTCCTGGCATAAACCAAACCATGATCAATGGAGCCAGCCACGTACATCAGAATATTCTTCAACGCCTGTTCATGCGTCTTGGTCGGATCCTCCATAAATCAACTTGCAACTCCAACAGCATAACTGAGATCTGATCTTGTATGTAGCAAATAGCGCAAACAACCAATCAAGCTTCTATAATTAGAAGCAACAACTGGTTCTTCATTATCATCCTTTTCCAATCTGATTTTAGGTTCCATTGGATACTTGCATGAATTGCAATCTGCCATCCCAGCTTTATCAAGAATCTTCCTTGCATAAGTTGACTGTTTGATCAAAATGTTGTGACTTCGTTGTTCTACCTCCAGGCCTAGATAGAAACTAAGAAGTCCCAAATCACTTATTTCGAACTCTCTCATCATTTGATGTTTGAACGACTGAACTTTCATAACATCAGTGTCTGTAACAATCAGGCCATCCACATAGACACCTACTATGACCATGTCTCCACCTTAATGTTTCTTATAAAGAGCTTACTGCTATTTGCATATCTCAAAACCAAGTTTCTTCAAACTATCATCTAGCTTGCGGTTCCAGGCCCTGGGTGCTTGTTTAAGCCTGTACAGTGCCTTCAATAATTTGTAAACTTTGTCTTCTTGACCCTTTACAGTATAACCTTCATGTTGATAGACATAGACTTCATCGGTGAGGTCACCATTGAAGAATGTTGATTTTACATCCATGTGATGAACTTCCCATCCAGAGTGTGTGGCGAGTGCAAGGAGTACTCTTACCGTTTCAATTCTTGTCGCAGGTGCAAATACTTCTTCATAGTCAATGCCATGTCTCTGAACGTATCCCTTTGCAACAAGTCTAGCCTTATAGCACACAATATTACCTTTGGTGTCTCTTTTCAGTTTGTATACCCATTCCAGACCAATGGGTTTATGAGCATGTGGGAGAGAAGTCAACTTTGAAGTGTTATTCTTCTCAATTGCTTCCAGCTCAACCTTAATTGCATTTCTCCAATGGCCCCCTTCGATGCTTCCTGGAAGTCAAATGGTTCTTTCACATCCATCATATACAACTCTCCTATTTGATCCATCGACTCAATGTGGTCGTAAATATCCCTCAAGCTTCTGTATTTAGGTGCTACAGATTCTGGTGTGGACTCACGCGAGCTCTCAGTTATTTCATGATCGTTGTCGGTGTCTAAAACAATGTATCCAGGATTTGTGACTGAGACGCAGTTGGTGCTGAAGAGGCAATAAGAGAATCATTGTTCTCTCCATCGACAGTGAAAGAGACCCAATTTCGTATTTCTTGATTTGCTTCTTGATTATCTTCTCACTTCCATTGCTGATCTTCTTGAAAGACAACGTCTCTGGAGACAATAATCTTATTGTCAACAGGGTTCAAGAGTCTGTGAGCTTTGCTAGCCGGCTCGACGCCCAAATATGTTAGCTTTTGGCTTCTCTCGTCGAGTTTTTTCAAGTATGTGGTAACCTTAGGCTAAGCAACCAAATACTCTTAAGTGCTCTAGGTTTGGTTTTCCTCCACTCCATGCTTCATACGGTGTGATGTCATCCAACGCTTTTATCGAAACTCGATTGAGAATGTACACCGCGTGTCTTACTGCCTCGACCCAAAATTTGTATGGAAAGGACTTGCTTTTCAACAGGCTTCGAGCCATGTCCATCACTGTCTTGTTCTCCGTTCCACCACTATGTTTTGTTGGGGGCTGTAAGGAGCAGTGAAGAATCGGGTGATGCCCCTCGACTCACAGATTGATTCAAATTCACTGGATAGGAATTCTCCTCCTCGGTCTGATTTCAAAGCCTTTAGCTTGTGTTCAGTTTTAGTTTCAGCCAGATTGACAAACTTCTGGAATACATTTTTCGCTTCACTCTTCTTCTTAAGCATATAAACCCGCATAACTCTTGAAAAATCATCCACTACAAGGAGGAAGTACATGTTTCCAGCATCAGTAGTAGGTGTAATTGGTCCACATATATCAATGTATACTAGTTCCAATGGTCGAGAGGCTCTGTGACTGTCGAACCCGGAATGAAGGATCCCGAATTCTCTGTGTTTCCCACACTATTCCAGGATTTCTAGTGTACACAGTCCAACAAAAATATCATCACAATCATATCACACATTTATTTAGTATGAAACAGAGTTTATACCAAAATGGGCCAGAGGCCAATTAAAATAACACATCGGAAAACAAGTAAGTAGTAGACCACACGATGCGCCACAGGCAATTGTCTGGAGGCGTAGTCCTAAACGTCTGGATCCTCACCGCCTGGATAGAAGTCTTCTCCTGAATAAATATTATTCATCAAGAGTGAACACAACTACCGTGCTCGCAGGTTACACCCAATAAAGAAATATGATGCATGCATAAGTAAACAAGTGAGGCTGATAGGGTTTATTTGCGTAAACAGTGTTTTCAGTTTTAAATAGTCCTACTAAGTTTCAGGGCAATTTTTAACGTATATCAAAAATAGATTTTTAAATTGACAGTCGTTAGCCCAATTTTACCACAAGGATTTGCCATCTAAAAATTATTTTACTAAAATCATTTTATAAACCAAAAATAAAGTCTAACTTAGAGTGGCTTTGCTCAGCATGTCCATGACCGTGGACACGGCTATTCGAATAGTTTTATACTCTGCAGAGGGGGTAAAACTTTACCCACACGAGATAATTTGCCCGTTATGTCGGTCAATGCACTCTTCCTTAGGCGTGTGACTAGGCAATTATCACAAGGCGTTTCAAATGTTCTACCTCACTGCTAATAAGTCCGCTAAGGTTTCACTTCCATTGAGTTAACCACCTGGAATACTGTCTAACCAACACCCACTCTAAAAATGACACATAAGACAGTGATGTATGACAAGTTAATATGCCTAGTTCTTCCCATACATAATATCTGGTAGTACAGTGGAGCTTTACAAGATGCGGCTCAAAGGCCGCCCTTAATTGACTTGGGCGACTTCTAAAATTAACTCTTGGGCCTCAATCCTACCCGGATCGAGCCCATGCATAAACCTGCACCCACCAGCTGTCCATTCCACCCAAGTCCAAACCCATTTTTTATTTTTATTTTTCAAAGACATTTACAAAAATCCACCATAACAAAATAATGTTATAGGCTTTTAATCAAAACTTGCTATTTGACTGTGTTCCTGACGAGGATCTGATAATCCTCATTTTATCTTTTACCTATAATTCTTATTATGGGTAAATATGATGTCACGTAGTCCCCAGAAGTACCCCTTATATTCATAAGGGGGAGGCCTACCAAGTGATTGTAAGTTCTCCTACAATCACCCCCATAGTCGTAAGTCTTACTACGACTATGTCATGGTCGTAAGTCCTTCTACGACCACTACCTGGTCGTAAGCCCTTCTACGACCATTACCTAGTCGTAAGTCCTTCTACGACTATTATCCAGTCGTAAACTCTGCTACGACTTGTACCCAGTCGTAAGTTCTGCTACGAGCAAGTCAACCACGACCACCTTATAATCAAACCTACAAGCGAGTGGGTCCAATTGATTAAGGAATCCGGACGGTCCACATGCACTATTATTCCGGGTAGTAATAGTGCTTAAATACCCATTACCTCCGAAGATAATCGCGAGACGACGTGAAGAAGCCAATGCGCCGGTAATTACTGCCATCATGCGCCCAATTACTGGATTAATTAGGTGCCTCTTCCGCAGGACAAAACGGCTATTCCTTCACGACTATATAAAGACATCAATCAGAGGCGAAAGGGAGGGCAAAACAGAGCGAGTCAAGGAGAAACACAAGTACTGTTCTTTGTAATAGTTTTAGTTTCTTGCTTGATTGTGAAGAATACAGTCAATACCATACACACATAGGAGTAGGGTTGTTATTCTCCCCGGAGAAGGCATGAACATGTATAAAAACCCCGTGTCAATCGCTCTGCGTGATTTCATCTCTAGGAGACCCCCCGAATCAAACAATCTTTACGTAAGATCGGTTCTAAAACACCGACAGTTGGCGCCGTCCGTGGGGATCTTCCGGTAATCTCTTGTCAACATACTCTCTTTTTCCAAATCTCATGCAATCATGGCAGGAGAATGGAACGAGGAGAACTGGTTTGACTTGGCAGATTACGCAGACGTCGACATGGATGCCGGTTTCAACTACGAGCCGAGTGATGCATCCTCTGATGGTGATGTTGCCCCCGGAGATCATTCTCCAGGAAATCATCCCATCAATAGAGTTGAGGAGGGATCCTTATCCCCCACAACAATACGTCCAACAGAGGAGCCAATTCCCTCAAAGGACAAGGGTCAATCCGACCAGAACCGCACCCAGGAGGACTTACAACACGACGAGAGTTTTTCCTCCAAGTGTCCAAGTCCCCCTAAGACGGTCCGACCTGGTGAGACAAGTTCTGAGAGCCACCATTCCAGGACTCCACCAACATCTGGTGATCCTCTCTCTCAGGGTAACTCCAGAGAAGGTGGGATCAAGCATGCTTTTCTTGCAAATTCGACCGTCTCTCCGCAGATCTCATTTGCGGACGGAGACAGTTATAACCCAGAGTTCCCCTACCTGGAGGGGATTGCTCCAAGTCGCCAGATGGTGTCTCTCGAATACTCCTCAAGCGGGGAGGCCTCGAGCGCAAGTGAGAATCATCAACGGAGGTCTTCGCCCTTCCTCGATCGTGGTCACCTTATGGAGGCCGAGATAAGAACACTCCCGAAGATCACACACTGCGCCCCCTCGTGGTAATGGCAAGGGCACCACCGGTGACGGATAGAACCAACACGCTGATGAGCGCGAGGGAAATCCTCGACATTCTCGCACTCCATTAAGAAGGCCTCAAAGATCTGATGAAGAAAATTTTGAGGCCATCCGACGGAAGAAGATTGCAGCTCAGAAGAACCTGCCTGAGCGCATCCAATATCAGTCGAAGGAGGTGCAAGAACTCCAAGACATCGAAGTCTTGCTTGAAAATCCCACTCAAGAGCTTGCTCGAACGCCAGGATACGATCTCTTCATCAAGAAATCGCCAAAGGCTTCAACCGTGATGACAAGACCGAAGCACCTCGTCGACATCAATCGTAGTCGTAGCAATACGACTTCCTCGGCTACGATCAATCAAATATTTCACCACGTGAAATCGACACGCCATAAGTCGATCGATCCCCTACTCGAGAAATACATTTCGATTGGTCGATGATCAAGAAGCCCCTGAGAGGTGATCGCTCACCACTTCGACAAGGAAATCAAGAACGGATGGAGTACGAGGAGTATTCCCTCGTAGAGTGAGACCTACTACGGGACAGTCACTGTTCTTTGGGTATCGTCGTATATACGATCACCTGGTGACATTAACCCTTCTTTCTTGCAAAGAAGGCGTCAAGAAGTCATTACCGGATGCCGGGCATTTTCGCCTGACCTTCGAGCTGTTCGCTGGCCGCCTCATTTTCGACCAGTGAACATGGAGAAGTTTGATGGATCTCAAAATCCCATCGAATTTCTTCAAATCTATACAACAGCGGTCCAAGCAGCAGGAGGAGGAGAGCATGTAATGGCAAATTACCTTCCAACTGTGCTCGAAGGATCCGCTCGATCGTAGTTATTAAACCAACCACTCGAGTCGATCTATTCTTGGCAACACCTCTGCGACCTTCTACTGGCGAATTTCCAAGGCACATACAACCGCCCTGGAAAGGAAGACGACTTGCACCGGATAAAACAGAACAACGACGAGACTTTGCGTCAATTCATCAAACGCTTTAGTCAGGTTCGTAATTAAATTCCAGAAATATCTGATTCATCTGTGATCAGGGCTTTTAAGCAAGGGGTCCGTAGTAGAAGGATAACGGAGGATATTGCTTTGAATCCTCCCAACACTGTTGCCGAGCTCTTCGAGATGGCCGATCGATATGCGACTGCTTCTGAGGCGGTCGAGTGGAACAACACTATCGATCGAGAAACATATACTCCTCGAGAGCCAGGTGAAGTTGGAAGAAAAGAGGACAAGAAAGCAAAAAAGTCCAAGAAAAAGGTAAAGAGTCAAAAACCACAAATCAGTGGTTCCAAGGAGGTCTTGGCTGTGAATGATAAAGAGCCACGAACCACCAAGTCGTACCCTGATCAAGGCAAAGGTAAGCGCCCTGATCGAAAGAACGACAAACCAAGGTGGTGTCCTTTTCATAAAAAGGAAGGACACGACCTCCGCAACTGCCGTGTTTTCCAAAGAAAACTCAAGGACTACTACAACGGCAAAGAACCACTCCCCACTCTCGAGCAGGTAGGGCATACGAGTGGTCAAAAATCATCAGATGATGAAGAGATGCCGTTCCAAGATCCGCAACATACCGTTAAGCACATCTACGGAGGATCATCGACATATGAGTCGAAACGACAACTCAAAGCTGCCGGACGAGAGGTAAACTCTATAGATGCTCCTCTTGTCAATAATTTACCAAGTGGTCAAAGCCATACTCGGACGACCAACTTTGGCAAAATTCTTAATGGCTACTCATTATGGGTATCAATGTCTTAAGATGTCGTCCGAAAGGAGTGATCACAATTCAATGTGATAAGAAGATGGCGTATAATCTGCGATCGTCGATCCCTCGAGATGGTTTGTCAAATACCAACTCGAGAAAAATCGACCTTCGACTAGCAAGTCGAAGCCTAAAAGCTCAAGATCAAAGCCGAGCGACCAAGTCAAAGAGGTTTCTCCGGGCAGAGGAGCCCTCGAGATCTGCTCATCGGGAGACTTCCGACCCCAAATAGGACGACACCCTCAAGACCTTCCTCCGAGCTAACGCAGATGTCTTCGCGTGGCAAGCATCCGACATGCCCGAGTCCCGGAAGTGATCGAGCCGCAGGCTAGCTTTACGGCTGATAAAGTACCGTAAAACAAAATTACGAGATTTGCCCTCGATCGGCGAGATGCTATTAAATCGAATTGGATAAGCTACTTAAGCGGGCTTTATAAGAGAAGTCAACCACCGAGTGGTTGGCTAACCTGTAATGGTCAAAAAGTCAAGCGGCAAATGGCGTATGTCGTGACTTCACCGATCTTAATAAAGCTTGTCCAAAAGATGATTTCCCTTTACCTTGTATCGATCGGTTGGTTGATTCTCTGCGCAGTTGTGAAATATTAAGTTTTTAGATGCATATTCGGATACCAGCAGATCAATATGTGTCTAAGCGATGAAGAAAGACCGCATTCATTACACCATTTGGTACCTTTTGCTATGTCAAAATGCCATTTGGTCTAAAGAATGCCGGTGCTTCTTTCAACGCTTGATGCAATCAACTTTTCATCTCAATTAGGCCAAAATCTGAAAGCCTATGTTGATGATCTAGTCGTAAAAAGCCTTAAGAAATTTAATCATATCAGCGACCTACAAGAAACATTCGACAACCTCGAAAGCACCGCTTAAAACTTAATCCCGAGAAGTGTGTGTTCGAATTTCTTGAGGAAAATTGCTTGGATTCCTAGTATCCGAGCGAGGAATCAAGCAAATCTGAAAATAAAGGCCATTCTCCATATCGCCCTCGACCGCAAAAAGGAAGTCGAAAACTCACTTTGGGTGCATGGCGGCTTTAAGTCGTTTCATCGCATACGACAAGGAGAAAAAGGACTACCTTTCTTTAAACTTTCGTGAGACACGAAGGTTTTGAGTGGTCGAGCAGGCAAACACCGCCTTTGAGGATGTCAAGAGGTACCTTTCAGTGCTCTGTTACGGTTTCTCCAAAACCGGAAGAGGCGCTCTTAATTTACCTAGGCGCCACGCCCACGAGCGAAAGCGCGATCTTGGTCGTAGAGCGTGAAAACATACAACGACCAGTTTACTCGTTAGCGAAGTTTGACACGGGCCTAAGGGCGTTACCTCGAGTCAAAAACTTATATATGCCCTCCTCATGTCTTGAGAAAATGCGGCATTATTTTGAGCGCACAAAATAGTCAGCTGCGTCTGAGTTTCCTTTGGGAGCGATCCTCCATAATAAGGAAGCAATGGGGCGCATGGCAAAATGGTCGATCGGACTTGGGAGTTTGACCTCCATTTCGTGTCCCGACGACCATAAAATCGGATCTTGGCGGACTTTGTCGCGAATGGACAAATCTGAACTGCTTGGGATCCCGATCTGATTCCCACGACCGATGGATGATGTACTTTGACGGGTCACTTACTTTAAGTGGCTCGAGAGTGAAGTGGTCTGGTATCTCCTAGGAGAAACCTTAAAGTATGCCATACAATTAAACTTTCGGGCCACTAACAATGTGGCGGAGCACGAAGGTTGCTAGGCGGCATACGAGTGCGAAGCACCCTCGATTAAATCGACTACTCGTGAGAGGAGACTCTCAACTAGTCGTGAATCAAGTTGGGAAAGAGTACGGTGCTCTAGCTCGACAATGTCTCGGTACTTATCGAATCGTAAGCTAGAAAAGCATTTTTAGGTTTGAGTACAATTCATCCCTCGAAGGATAATTTTCTCATGAGACCAACTTGCTCGGATGGCTTCTTCCCGATCTGCAGTACCAAAAGGAGTTTTCTTGGAGCAACTCCAAAAGCCATCTCTGGGTCGAAGAACCGAGACATCTCCTATTGAGATGGCCTCACTAGACTACGAGGATACCTGGATGACTCCCATCTACGAGTATCTTCACAAGGGTTCCGTGCAGAAGATGATCTTGAGGCGGATCGTTTATCCCAAAAGCCAAAATGTATACTTTGGTGAAGGAGTCCTCTACAAACGAGGAACCCAAGGGATTTTCATGCGATGCATTTCACAAAACGAAGGAATAACACTCCTTCATGATATACACAATGGCATCCGTGGGGCGCATGCTTCCTGAGAATATTGGTCGATAAGGCCTTTCGACAAGGTTTCTACTGGCCTACTGCTCTGTACGATGGTAAAGAGGTGGTTAAAAAGTGTGTCCAATGCCAATTTCACGGTAGACAGATACACCAACCACTCAAGCATTACAGATAATACCTCTTTCTTGGCCTTTTGCACTGGGTCTCGATATCCTAGGACCGCTTCCCAAAGCTCCGGAGGTTTGAATTTCTTTTGTGGCCATTGACACGTTCACAAAATGGATCGAAGCGAACACAGAATCGGATAACAACGAAGCAACAAAAGGTTCATGATGAGATCGTAATTAGCCGATTTGGAGTTAAGTCGGATAATTACTGAACAATGGTAAACAATTCGCAAGTGCAAAATTTCGGGAATTTTGCGGCGAGTTGGGTACCAAGTTATGTTATGCTTCATTGCACATCCCCAAAGCAGCGGGCGGTCGAGCGTGCAAGCGGCCAAATAATGCGAGGAATTAAAACCCGAGTCTTCGACCCGACTTGTTAAGCGCTCGGGGCTTGGGTACAAGAATTACCTTCAGATATGGGCGGATCGTACAACCACTAGTTGGCGACGGGAGAAACACCATTCTTTCTAGTGTTTGGGGCCGAAGCCATGCTTCCTCCGAAGCTAAAATTGCGGTCGACACGAGTTGAAACCTTCAACAACTCCGACCAGGAACAACTTCGAGCGGATGATATTAACCTACTCGAAGAAAGGAGAAACATGGCCTTAATCCGTTCAAATAGGTCTACCAACAAGCCCTACGCGGATACTACGATCGTAGGTCCGGCTACGACCTGTTGAAGGTGACTTGGTATTGAGGCTCGCCAATCCAAGTCTAATCGGAATAAACTTTCTCCCAAGTGGGAAGGTCCTTACGATGGTCGAAGTCACTCGCCGGTGGCTCGATACGACTAGCAATGGAAGATGGACAAGTTCTCTCAAATTCTTGGAACATCGACCGATTCACATAAATTCTATGTGTAACCAACCTCTCAGGCAATAAGAGTCCAGGTTCCTTCTACCTCTTTTTGTCTTACTTTTTGAGTAGTGCTTTTATAATATTTCGACTATGATCCAAAAACACCCAGTTTTCTTTACAACTGGTCGAAAGGCAAGTAACATCATCTAGTCGAAGTCTCTCCTCTCTGCATGTGGTCCCGTCCACTAGAAGGAACTTCCTAGCATCGACTTGTTACTCACTTTTGTTGCCAATACAGAGAACTCGGGTTATATCTAGTCGAAATGTTCTCAAAGCCAACTCTTCTCATCTTAGTTTATTTTTTCAGTAATTTTGTAAAATATTCTAAGTAGAGTGCACTTTCTTGTATTTTTTTCGACCACCTTTGGTGTACTCGTTTCGTTTTAACTGGTCGAAGGAAGAGATACACCTAGTCGAAGTCTTTCCCTTCTCGCACGTGGTCACGCCCACTAGAAGGAACTTCCTAGCGTTGCTCGGTCTCCACTTTTGCTCTTGGAAAAAACTTATCGAGTCCACTAAAAAAGGGCGAACGAATTATTAAAGTCCTCTAAGACGTTTGCTTAACTCAAGTTGCTGTTCTTGGTTCGATTAAACTAGTCGGAGATGGTGATATCACCTAGTCGAAGCCTTTCCTCTCTGCATGGTCACGCCACACTAGAAGGAACTTCCTAGTGTCGAGTCGTTTCTACTCTTTCGACCGATGCTTGACAACCATAACAAAAACTATAAGTTAAACAAACCTCTTTGTTTTGAAACACCATTTCACACACTATTTACTTAGATTGTCTAAACAAGCTAAGCAAATAGTCGAGGGCTAGGATAAAGTTATTAATTTGACTTCAATTATTAGTCTTTCATTCGTTTATTATCTTTTGAGTTACTAACTACTCGACAAGATGATTTTCAGGAAACAAGATGGCCTAGGATAAAGTTATTAATTTAACTTCAGTCCTTTGTTTTTCATTCGTCTATTATCTTTTGAGTTACTAACTACTCGACAAGATGATTTTCAGGAAACAAGTTGGATCATATATTTCTCATCAACAGAAACTGTCTGCCTTACAAAGTAGTTACAAGATTACTCAAGGGGAGCCTAGCTGCATTTCCTCCGCCACCTTTTGCCAATCGATCCTCAATCAGACGACTTGCCTCGATTGGGACGATCAAGTCGGCCGATTGGTTGCACATTAAGGCGGGGTCTTGAGCTTTAAGTTTAGCCAAAGCGTAACTTACTGCGGTTTATTGCCTCCTTATTGATTGACTTGATTAGCCTTGAGTGGTCACCATTTCTTGCAAGTTTCGACTTGTTCCCCAATGGTACTTATGTGGCGACTCAATATCTTCTCGAGGAGTTTTCCCTCGAATGTTGCTCACCAAGTACATTGTTCATGAGTGTGATGTTGCCTTGAAGACTAGTCTTCATTGACTCCATCTCTGTTGGAGTGCAGTCGAAGCCTCGCGAAGTTTCTTGTTTTCGACCACTTGTTCGAAAAGAATAAAATCGGTCAAACAAAATAAACTTCTAGAGGAAGATAACACAAAGATAATTGTAGGTAAAAGTATTTCTTACCTACTAGTTGAGAATCCATTTTCTTGACCTCTTCTTCATGGGAAGCAATGGTTTCAAATGCTTTTTCTCCCATGATCGATGTCCTCTGCATTCATCTTAGCAATGCGAGACGGACTCATTGTAGATCGAGTATTCTCATGGATTTCACCTCGAGGCTTCTCAATTCTGACAATTTCGAACAAGAAATTAGCATTAGAAAAGGAAAATACTCGAAAGGACAACGGTAAAGAATTGCTTACATTACTCGAGTTCAGACCCTCGAGTTCTGATCCTTGTTCTTGGTAATCGCGAAAACTCTGAATGACCAAAGCCTTTTCTTCAACTTGATCCGGAGCTTCCTCATCTCATCTTCTTTTTCGAAAAGAAATGAGAGTTGGGTAAAGGTCAAAGACAAAAGCGGTCTTAAGTTCGGCACTTCTTGTTTATTTTTTCTGCAATCTTCTAGATGCGAGATAGCTTCTCAAGTCTATCAGAGAGGACTATTACTTCTTCCTTAGCTTTCTCGACTCCTCTTTTCATAATCGGTGAGTCATTAAGGTCTTCGTGTCGCTTTTAGCCTCGGAGGACAAAAGTAGAAATGAACATCGACCAATTGGTTGTAAGTCCTTCTACAACCAGCGACCTAGTCGTAAGTTTTTCTACGACTATGTCATGGTCGTAAGTTTTCTCGACCACCACACAGTCGTAAGTAGTCGTAAGCTCTTTCGACCGATGCTGTCATGAGTTTTCCATGACTACTCTCATAAACATTATCACGAGTAGTCAAGTCGAAAAACTATGAATAACGATAACTTACCATCTCTCTGCTTCTATCGCGAGTTCTTCTTTCTCTTGTCGTAGCTCTAAAAGTTGTCGATGATACTCACCGACAGCGGCAATTTGCTCGAGCTTTACGCAAAAAGAAGACAGTGAGAAGAAAGGAAAGCCACATGTATAAGTATTCTAAAAATACTTACATTCATGATCGACCTAGCGAAGGTCAGTACACCATCTCAGGTTCTGCGGCTTGTCTACTCGCGACTTGATCCCACCAAACCTTCTCAAAGGCGCTCATTGTCGAAGTATTTCCTCTATTTGGAATATCCTTGGGATGGGGACTCGATCGCGAGATCTAAAAGCGGCGAGACCCTATGATGGAAGCGGTCAGAAGAAGTCGACCGCGAAGTTGAAATTTTCTTCATCCTCGATTACGTGGCGCATCTTCTCTTTGGACACCGGAAGGAATGTGCGCTCACGACTTCCTTTAAGGCGCGGTGTCTGAGTCATCCTCACCTTGACGAGGCTTTGCGGTGCCTCGTGGTCTCTCGACCTCGGTAGTCCGGTTGCCCTCTCAATGGTCGTAGCTATGACCTCGATGAGTCGTAGTTACAACCTCGGCGATTGGAGAAACCACCGGGGAGCCACAGGGTCAAGGAGATCCTTCAACCACTTCGTTGTTACCTCTCCAGCAAGCGAAGAGATGACAATGGGCTTCTCAGCGGAAGCATTCGAGTTTGAAGAGTCGGACTAAAAATAAGAAAAGCAAATCGAGGTTGTGAAAGGAATAAGGTAAATGTTGTTCTTACACTTTAGTACATTTCACATACCTCGCACCTGCTCTTAACCGAAATTTGGAGCAATCCTCCCAGCGGAGGACTTCTTCTTCTCCACGACCACGTCACGGTGAGGTTCAACAATTGGCCCAACTTCGACCCGTGCAGTGCGTAGAGTTTGAACGAGGAACGAGGGCTCGGTCTCTGGTTCTCTGATGGCGAGATCGGTCTCGACCATTCCAAGAGCGACACTACCCTCATTGCGAGGTTGTCTTTGGGCGACATCGTCCTTCATAAAGACATAAAATCTTTCGGATCTCCTTTTCCAATTGCTTAACAAAACTAGGAGTGGCGACAAGCTGCGAAAGATTCCTTGTCATAATAGAATGGTACCTTAGCCTTGCGAGTTTGCGCTTAGAGATTGGTGCTTCAACCTCCTCGGCCCGATAGGCTGCGACCTCGGCTTGATTATGGCTATGGTGCGCGCGGTTTTTGTAGAAGTGCGGTGAAAGACGAGCTCGAACTTGCTCCTCCCTTGTCGGCCGACCTTGCAAGTCGGCGTCTCTTAGATGGAGGAGCGAGGTCTTGTCTTCGACAACCTGCGCCAATGGTCATCGATGCAACTTCCTCGTCGTCTGGCGATTTTCCATGCCTACTTTACGTAAAGCAAAGCGAAAAAGAAGAATTCTTGATCGATCGTAAGTTTTTCTCGACCGGTGCCAAGTCGTAAGTTTTTCTCGACACTTTCACGATCGTAAGATATTCTCGATCACCACTAGTTGTAAGTTCTTCTCGACTATAGAGTCCTAAAGAAAAAATCTTTTTGATTACCTTTAGGCGCTCTATCTTTTCATCTGCGGGCAAAGCCGCAATGATTCGAGGAACCGCTACTCGGAGTGGCGGAGATTTCTCACAGATGAGTCTGACTCTAGCGTCAATCTCTGCCTGTGAAAGATCTGTGTAAACAGATAAGAATATTAGACAATGTTAAGAAAGACCAAGCCGAGGGCTAAGTCGGAGGTTCACTTACCTCGTCGTAGTCACTGGTTGGGTCTCCTCTCCCGAGTATCTCCACATAGGGGATGCTCGTTTCTTCAGAGGACTAATTCGGTGAAAGATGAATTTCACCACATGCCATCCGGTCAGCCCTTCTTCTTTCAAGTCCTTGATGGCTTGAATATAGGGAACAATCGGTGATATCTTTAAGTCGAATCCCATGATGTTGGACCATAAAAAGCGACTAGAGGGGTGAATAGAACACGCTCACTTTTCACAAATTATGAACTCAATACAATTTCACTCCGGTAGCTATTAAAAGCTATGAAGATCAATATACGATCTGTTGGAAGACTAGTATTGAATCAATTAAATCCCTAAGCAAAATAACAAAATCAACTAAGATTGCAAACTCACGGCCTGGCGATCGGCCGCTGGACAACCGGTCGGACCGATTGCAGGCGATCGGACAGCGATTGTCTTTGGCGGTCGGACCGCTCCGAATCGGTCGGACCGGTGGTAATGATGATCGGACCGGCGGTCTCTGAACCGATGCGCAACGATAAATCGCGCGATGGCGAAGTTGCAATTAGGTGAAGCTTTTGATTCTCAACTCAATCTTTATGAAACTTTGCACACACCTTCTATATGCTATTGAGGACCTATTCAATCGAATATTATGATAATTCTTGGAGCGATCTTGAGCAATTGCCAATTGATTAACGAAGGTCTAAAGCAGGGCAAACGAAAACTTGATCCTAATGCTTGTTCGTGAGTGATTGATGATCAAGATGATGCTAGATAGATTCACACATATCACGGCAAGCTAATTCCGTGAAAGAATCAATCACAAACTCGCGGATCAAAGAAAGCCTAAAAACACGAAATTGAAAGCAAAACGAAAAGAAACTTATCTCAAGCAAACCTTGCATAGATTGATTTAAGTGATCGATCTTTGGATTACATCCACACCATCATGGATCGGTGGACAATCAAAGATCATGAAATTCACCACAAACCATCAAGAGCACTAGCCTCCACCTCAACTCCCTAAAGACAATTAGGGTTTTGAAACATAAAAAGCGAGAGAGGTGCGCCACCACCTCCTCCTATTTATAGTGGAGGCCTAGAACTCCTAGGGTTTGACTCAATTGAGCTCCGTTAAGGCCCACTAACAAGCGGGTCACACACACCGCCCATAAGCGCCGTCTTTAACCTTTTGACCTAAACGCTTCACCATGTTCATGGATTTGCCAATAGGTCACCCTTGTCCATCTTGTGTCACGCTTGAGTCATTGACCTCACCGGCATCGTCGATCGTTACGGACCTCAACTCTCCAAGTCTAGTCCGATCCTCCTCGCCGTTGACCGTCGTTGACCACCAAGCAACTGCACAACCACGGACAAGCAAACCGAATCGAAACAAGTTCTTCACAACTTGACCCATGTTAGTCAAAACATGCATCATGCAAATCATATGCCATGAAACCAATGACTTTGACCTAACAAATCAACATCGCCATACGAAGTTGGCCGACGTTCAAGTCAATACGAGTCCCAGCCGCTCGGGTGGCGGTCGGACCGCCATAGCGGTCGGACCGCTCCACAATGAGCGGTCGGACCGCCCATGAGACTTAGCGAATTTCAACCCGAAAATCGAAACCTTGGAAACTTTAAACCAATAGAACTTTTCTTTGGA
Organism: Hsuehochloa calcarea; assembly: GCA_036346395.1. Classification (NCBI taxonomy): domain Eukaryota; kingdom Viridiplantae; phylum Streptophyta; class Magnoliopsida; order Poales; family Poaceae; genus Hsuehochloa; species Hsuehochloa calcarea. The sequence continues at coordinate 59,904,774 of CM070594.1, read as the reverse complement.
GACTCCAAAATCATGAGACCAAGTGCATTGGGATCCCTCACTTACCTACAACACCTATTTTTGGCCCGACTTGTTTTGACCACTTTGGTCACGGTAGGTCAAGCCAAGCCCCACATGGCCGGTCCGCCGATTTAGGACCGATCGGACCGCCGTGCAAGGGCCGATCGGACCGCCTAATCGATAAGCACAGTAACTTTGTCGAAAACACGTGAAGCGACAAATAGTAAATGCCATTGCCAATTGTCACATCATCCTAAGATCTGGAACATATCCCCATGAAATCCACACATGAAGATTTCTTCTCGCGACCTTCCCGCGAAAGAAAGGCATCTTACGAGGTGACTTTCGATAAAACCACCTCTTTCTCCATCCGGCCATGAGGACCGAGTAAAGCTCAGAATGTACTCCCTTGACTTCAAGTCGTGGAGCTTCGGACCATGACTTCCGGCGATTCGGTTTGTCGAGCCATTCCATAATAATCTTGGAAAAGCTCGAGGTCGCGGAATCCCCAAATGCGCCTACCATGCCAGTGCAGACACTCGGCATGGTAATGGAATTAGGACCTAGGTTCACTAATTCCACTCCAAAATCTCAGTACCATCGTAAGAAAGGGGTGAAGCGGGCGATCGGAGGCCGCTCTCGCGATGCGCTTGGAAGGCGGGCATTTGCCCATTTTCCCCGACGGCTAGTCTTTGCCCAATAGCGAATCCATTTCACGAGCCTTCTCGGAATCTTCCCAGTCGACCAAAACTTTGATCTTGTGCATCCATCTCCGACTCTTCCCATTCGGAAACTTTCTTGGCCATTTCTCTCGAAACAAGAAGTTCTAGATTGGGTTAGCGGAGAAAACGAAGTCAAGTCCGAGTGGAAAGCGAAAACCTAAGAGCGATGGGAGCGATTTGGGAAAAGGTAAAACTCTAAGTCTAACTCGGTGAGTTTATAACGCACGATTGCCGCCGCCGGAATCGTCTCATCGACAGTGCTGTGGGAGTCGTTTGCAATTCCCAGACGATGCATTAGAAATTTAGGTGCGTATTGTCACCCCAATGAAATTACTTTCTTGACCAAGTCTTTACGGTCGAAGGAAGTATCAATCGGAAGGGTTTTTCTCCGATCCCCTACTACGACCACTTCATAGTCGTAGGGGTTTTTACTGATTTTTGATAGTCGTAAGCAATCTTCACGATTACAACCGCCAGGAACCGTCTCATCAACAGATCGTGGAGTCGTTTGCAATTCCCAGACAGTGCATTAGAAAATTAGGTTCGTTATGTCACCTCCAGCGAAATTACTTTCTTGACCAAGTCTTTACGGTGAATGAAGTTACAATCGGAAAGGGTTTTCTCAGATTGCCCTACTATGACCACCTCACGATCGTAGGGTTTTACGACTATTTGATAATCGTAAGTAACCTTTACGGCCAAGCAAATTCTGGTCAAAGTAGCACTCAAATGTCGAAGAGTTTTCCTTCGACCATGGTTCCGCTGACATTTTCATAGTCGTAGGACCATTTGCAAATCCTTCACCAAGTAAGTTACTCTCATTTGAAGTGGGGGCTGAATGGCGAGGATCGATAATCCTCATTTTATCTTTTATCTATAATTCTTATTATGGGTAAATATGATGTCACGTAGTCCCAGTACCCTTATATTCATAAGGGGAGGCCTACCAAGTGATTATAAGTTCTCCTACAATCACCCCCATAGTCGTAAGTCTTACTCGACGGTATGACATGATAAATAAGTCCTTCTCGACCACTACACAGTCGTAAGCCCTTCTATGACCACTACCTAGTCGTAAGTCCTTCTACGACTATTATCCAGTCGTAAACTATGCTACGACTTGTACCCAGTCGTAAGTTCTGCTACGACCAAGTCAACCACGAACACCTTATAATCAAACCTACAAGCGAGTGGGTCCAATTGATTAAGGAATCCGGACGGTCCACATGCATAATTATTCCGGGTAGTAATAGTGCTTAAATACCCCATTACCTCTGAAAGAAAACTGCCAGACGGCGTGAATTAATTAGGCGCCTCTTCCGCAGGACAAAACGGCTATTCCTTCACGACTATATAAAGACATCAATCAGAGGGCGAAAGGGAGGGCAAAACAGAGCGAGTCAAGGAGAAACACAAGTACTGTTCTTTGTAATAGTCTTAGTTTCTTGCTTGATTGTGAAGAATACTGTAGGATCGTAAAGGCGACTAGGGGGGTGAATAGGCGCTTTCTCAACTTTCTCGCCTAAATCAAATTCAACACGAACTTTACTCCTTTAGCTATGAAGCTAAGAAGCTCGATGGCGCCGCGATGGAAGCCTTGTCTTGAATTCGATAACCCAGACAACCACGACGACACAAAGTGGAGACTTAATCTCAAAGGCGGATGATCAGGCATAGGCGGTCGGCCAGGCCAAAAGCGATGCGACCCGCGGTCAACGATCGATCGTCCTCGCCTCGAGTCCACATCTTCCATGCTCACATCCTCTAGAGCTTCAAGGACTCGGTGACAAACTGCGATAGTTTGTCTTCTTGGACTTAGCATCCTCGCTTGAGGATGCCTTTGTGACTCCTTCTCCTCTTTGCCCTTGACTTGGGGCATCTAGGCGAATGTGGTTCGGCTCCCCACACTCGAAACAAGTGATAGGTCCACCTCTCCTCCTACTCCTCACATTGTTGTAAGCTCTCATGAATTTTGTGGATAGGAGGGCTAAATCATCTTCGAGTAGTCTCTCAAGTTGCTCATCGCTCAAAGAATGCAAGCGGACAAAGAAAAGCGGATGAGCTAACATCAAAAGAATCGAATATCTACCCTTAGATTTGTCGACCACTAAAGCCATCGAATCATCATGGGGAGGCGGAGATAAAATCAATCTCATGCGTCTTCAACCTAGAGTAAAGCTTATCCATGGTAAGCTCACTCATGACAGTGTTGTCATTTATGGCAGTGATCTTCATTCCCCAGACCTTCACATCCAAAGCACCCAAAAGCTGGCGTGCATTTTGAGACTTAGAAAAGACAAGATCAACGGTACGGAGATCATGAAGAATTTTAGAAAATCTCCCCCACAGCTCATCTAAAGATTCACCAGGTCTTTGCTCGATCTTGGAGTATGCTTTCTTTAGCTGGTTCTGTCTCACTTCCTTGATCGCGATGGACCCTTCGTGATAATCACAAAGAGTCCGCGGATCTCATAAGCGACGACAAATGAGCGACACGCTCAAACTCCGATCGACTAAGGCCTTGAATCAAAAAATTTCGAGCCCTGCTGTTGTTCTCCACATCTGGAGTGATCAAATTGTCATCGGCTGGCACGACATAAGGGTTTTTCACCTTAAGCCAAATTGCGTGCCCTTGAGCCTCGATGTAGGCCTGCATTCGGACCTTCCAATAAGCAAAATCAACTCCATCAAAAACATGTGGCTGATTGAATATCATCGATCGCCATGGCTCCAAAGACCGGTTAAGATCTATGAGAAGAGCTAGCAGGCTCTGATACCACTTGTAGGACCGTAAAGGCGACTAGGGGGTGAATAGGCGCTTTCTCAACTTTCTCGCTAAATCAAATTCAACACGAACTTTACTCCTTTAGCTATGAAAGCTAAGAAGCTCGATAAAGCGCCGCGATGGAAGCCTTGTCTTTGAATTCGATAACCCGACAACCACACGACACAAAAGTGGAGACTTAATCTCAAAGGGCGATCTGGCACAGCGGTCGGCCGGTACGCCAAGGCGGTCGGCCGGTGGTCAACGATCGGTCGGACCGGCTACTAATCCGGCGGTCGGACCGGTGCAAATCAGTTCGACTTCGGCGATCTGGCGGTCTGGCAGGTGGTCGAACCGGCGTTATAAAATCGGTCGAACCGTTCGATCGATCTTGAAAAATAAAGCCCAAATCTAAATGAAATTTGATCCAACTTTTGATTCAACCAATGAAACTTGACCAAATTTGAGCACACCTCCCTAATGATATTAGAGACCTATTTCTAGCGACGATCCTTGGATCCACTTGCAGAATCGATCTCTCAAGGATTTAACAAAGAAGTGCACAAACCCTAGAAATATGAAAATCTTTGATTCAAGACTTGCTTGTGGGGTTGATGGTCTAGATGATTCTAGGAGTATTCTCACACATCAAAGCAAGACAAAATGGGTCAAAGACCAAGCTTAAGCACTTGAATCAAGGAAGCACCAAATTCATCCAAATGAGAGAAGAACACAAAGAGAGACAAATGAACTCTCAAGCAAGTATCACAAGATTGATTGATCTCACAAGATGCTTACAAAGCCACTCCCTCAAGGAGGACAAGAGCTCACCAAGGAGAAATCACAATCTCTCCTCTCTTCCTCTCAAACCCTAACCCTAGAAAAGGCTAAGGAAACCAAATGAATGCCTCAAGGGGTTTTACATCTCCCCTTCTATTTATAGGAGAGGACTAGGGTTTCACTTTGGGACCCACTCACACATGGGACCCACACACAACATAACCATTGAAGCAATCGCTTTGCTTCACCACGTGTAGGTTGATCGGCGTTTTCATCACGTCGTTAAGCCTCTCTTGTCAAGAATCCCATCGAACCTCCCGAGACTCGCACCGACTTCCGTCTCTTTGATCCAACCAACCGTACCGAACCACCCATTCGATCCATCTTGCCCATCTGCACCATGCTTGAGTCACACGACCTCACGGTATCCATGATCGTTCGGACCTCGGCTCTCCAAGCATAGTCCCGATCCACTCACCGTTGAGCGTCGTTGACACGCAAGCCACACCACGATGATAGACAAACAAACCGTTTCCGAACAAGTTCTTCACAACTTGACCCGTCGACTCCATGATGCAATATACATCAATAAAGCATTGATAACCAAACATTAAACACAATCAACACACATCAATGCAAACTTGGCTTACCTCCAAGTCAACGGCGGTCTGACCGCCCCACAAGACCGGTCCGACCGATTCCAGGCCGGTCGGACCGATTCCACAACGGCAGTCGGACCGCCCGAAAAGACTTAGCCAAAATTCAAGCTTGAAAATCCGAAACCTTCTAGAATTTTCAACTCAATAGAACTTTTGACTGTGAGCTCCAAAAATGATGCGACCACATCCAGGAGACTCCCCTCACCTGCCTACACAACCTATTTTTGGCTTAGCTCAAAAACAACTTTTAGGTCGGTAGGTCCGGCCGCGACCACCGCCGGTCCGACCTCTCCACAGGCGGTCGATCGCCTTCCTTAACGCCGGTCGGACCGCTTTGTGGTGCGACGGCCAACAAACCCCGCGTGAGATTTTGCAAACCAACAAAGCCATTGCCAATTGACTCATCATCCTGAGATCGTGCACATATCCTCACGATATCCACAAATACAGTCAATACCATACACACACAGGAGTAGGGTTGTTATTCTCCCCGGAGAAGGCCTAAACCTGTATAAAAACCCCGTGTCAATCGCTCTGCGTGATTTCATCTCTAGTAGACCCCCCGAATCAAACAATCTTTACGTAAGATCGGTTCTAAAACACCGACAGTTCCCTAAAATCAAATATTTGAGGATCTAAGCAATGTCTAAGGATACCTTTATTTTCAAATTTTTATTTGACTAAGGTGACAAGGAAATGATGATTCAACATACAATATTGGCTATACAAAGGAACTGGATTAACTGAGAATTTAAAACAAGAAATTAAAATAGTTGAATAAAATTATGCATGCAATAGGATCAATGGTGTAAATTGCCTGGCTCAAAATCTTGGTATTCTAACTCTTCAACAGGGTCAAGCTCTCTAGAGTCATCGAAATCTATATGCGAAAATAAGCTAAATTCAAATAAATTTAAATAAAATAAATTTAAATTTAAATTAACAATCAAATCAACTCCAAATAAAATAATTTTGATTTAGATAGCTAGATATTGATGTTATACAAATTTAGAAATTTGATTCACCTAAATCGGAGTTCGTACGAAGAAATATGAGCTCTTGGAATTTTAAAACTAAAGAAAATACTACAATCAGATTTTATTAATTTTATGAATTATTTTTATGAAGGAAATCCGAATTATTGCGCGTGCTGACGTCAGCGTACGGAAATTCCAAATTTTGGGCAAATTAATTTTCTATTGGAAATTCGAATGAGTCACTGACAAGTGGGTCCCACAGTCATAGACTGGGTCCACGAAATGGTCAAAGTCCACGGTGGACTCGACTCACGGAACAGTGAAGAGGGTGTGCGTGCGCTGTTGAGAGCGCCACGTGGGCAATCACGTGGGCGTCCACATAAACCTTAATCTTTGGTGGTCTTGAGGTGGCCGGCGTGGGAGCCACGTCGGCCGAGGTCGGCGGTGCTCAGCCGGCGCCCTTGCGTCGCTACGGCGTTCTGGCGAGGCACGGGGGCGCAAAAGAACGATCACGATGCGCTGAATCTGGTGCTTGCCAAATGAGCGAGAAGGCACTGTAGAAAGGTCGTCGGCGACATGGTTAGGCGGCGGCGAGTTTAGGTCGACGGTGGCGATGGTGCTCACGGGGTCCTTCAGCGAAACCGAGGCGCGCACGGGGTAGGCGATGCCGATGGTGCGGTCGGGGGGCAAGGACGCGGTTGTCGGCGGCGGAATCGACGGTGAATGAAGCTTCGGCTGGCAGCGAAGAACTTCAAATTCTGGGCGCTAGAGGGACGGAGGAGGGCGTGGTTGGTGGCGCTGGGATGAGGGGAGAGAGGCGATGCTGAGGCTCCTATTTATAGGGCAAGGGAGTGGCCAGGAGAGGGGATTGTGCGTGCGGGGATCTCAGCGGCGACGACACGATCCAGCGTAAATGCACACGATTGAGGGGGAAACTGCCAGAAACAGGCGAGGCGATGGTCGGGGGAGTTAATGCGCGTGATTGCGCGAGAAATGGGGAAGAGAATCGCGGAATTGAAGAGCTCCGAGCGGGCTCTAATGGCGGCGAAGCACGCGGACGCGGGAGGAAGAAGAAGAGGGAGACGACGACACTGTAGTGCGGGCCCCACCTGCCAATGATAGCAAGAAAAGAACAGAGCGGATGGTACTTGGCCGTTCGATTTAAATCGGATAGCCCATACTGATCGATTGATCGGACGGGCCATACTGGTCGACTGATCGGACGCGCCAAACTGATCTACTGATTGAACACGCCAAACTAATCAACTGGTCGGACAAGCCATTAAGATCGGGTTGTTCAATTTAGATCGGACGGTCCATGGCGATTGCGCACGGGAGAAGCGGGCGGGAGAAGCGCCGGCCGTCCGATTTAGATCGGACAGCCCGCACCGATCGCGCACGGCGAAACGAGCCGAGCGGCCACGAGGAACAGTGATGGACCGGGAGAATTCAGCCCATGTACTGTGCGGGCTATTTTTAAACGATTTTCCAATTAAAATTATTCCTACAATTCAAAAAGGCTTTAGAAAATAGCAAATAAATTTCAAAAATTATGAGAAAATTCACAGAAATTCTATAAGGCATTTTGGATTTAAATAAAATATTTCCAACTTATTATTGATAATATATTTTGCAAATAAATTATTTTGGCTTTAAAATAATTAGGAAAAAGCTTTTAAAATTTCAGAAAATTCCACAAAAATAATTGAACTTTATTTTCAACTGAAATTTGAAATTTTGGGCTGTTAGAGTGACTTATATGTGATGGGAAAGATAACCTTGCCTACTTGGCAATGATACACCCTTCATAAACTTGAGTAGGATGATCAATATGTGGCAAGCTGAGGACCATCTTCTTGTCGGATATCAGTTTCAACGATTGAAAGTTCACATGCCCCAATCTCGCATGCCATAGCCACGCATGGTCTTCAAAGACTTGCATTCAAATATATCGATTTGCATGTATCCAGTTGAATCTTATATAGCATGTTTGGTGTACAAGGGACTTTCATTAGAAGCTTTCCATCTCGTTCATGCAGAAACAGAAAAGAGCCTCATAGTGCTACATCATAACCGTCTTATGTCAATTGACCAAGGCTGATGATATTGTTGCAAAGTCTTGGGTTGTAGTAAACATCTGACAAAAGTCTTTGCTCTCTATTCTTGCTTGGAGTAGAATTGAGCCTTTGCCTTATATGAATACCATAGAACCATCTCTGAATTTAACTTGCCATGAAACTCCTGGTTCAGTTCTCTGAATTTTCCCAACTAACCAGTCATGTGATTAGAAACTCCATTGTCGGGTACCACACATCTGTGTCGACCACCACCTCACCGATTTTTAGTAGCTTAAGACGAATCCCCTCTTCAAGCATGACCAGCCCAGTCGATTTCTCTTCACTAATAGTTAGCAATGAAGCATGGTTCTTTCTCCTCTTGAACTTCTGACAAGTTAACTTCAACATTGTTCTTCTTGTTTCGACAGTGAGAAGCGTAATGCCCAAACTTTTAACACTCAAAGCATTTGATATGACTTCGGCACTCAGAAGCGTAATGTCCAAATTTATCAAACTCAAAGCATTTGATTTTCGACTTCTCTTGCTTGGACTCACTGTTGCTACGACCTGGTTTAGAGCCGCGTCCGACAAAATCTCCACAACCACCACGGCCACAACCATGACTGTGACTACCCCAGCCGCGCCAAGCATAGCCACGACCACCTCGGCCACGACCATGACTGTGACCACCCCGGCCACGGCCACCTTGATTTGATGTACAATCTCGCTGAGTCTGCTTGTTCTCTCCCTTCTGCTCAGCTTTCACAAATAAGGTTTGATCGTTGCGAGCCTTGCAACCTTTCAGAAGTCCATCATGTGCTTTAAGATACCCAGTTACTTCTTCCAGCTTCGTGCTCTCAAGATCACTGGAACACAAAAGAGTTGTGACCACAAACACGTATCTCTCGGGTAGTACTCGCAAGTATTTCTCGACCACCTCAATCTCCTCCATCTTATCGCCACAGGCTCGAAGTTCATTGACCACCGCCATTAATTTTCATGTGAACTCATCTACTTATTGAGTTTCGCCCATATGCAATGCCTCATACTCCCCTCGGAGAGTTTGGAGATGAACTTTCTTTACTCGATCCACACCTTCGTGCATCGTGTGAAGAGCAACCTAGGCCTCCCGAGCAATATCCTTCCCAACGAGCTGATTCAATATTGAGTCAGGTATAGCAGCGTAGATCAGCGCCAATGTTGTTTGATCGGTCTCCAGGTCAACCTCCACGGCCTTTCCTTTTGGATCGATCTTTCTTTTTTGTTCGACCGGATCGGATACTGCATCCAAGACCCCCTGGGCATGCATGTTGATCCGCATCTTCATAGCCCAAGTGGGGTAGTTCTCTGAAGTGAGAACTGGGTACGGTAGTGAATTTGACCCATCCTTCATTGTTGAAGATCCGTTGGTAGCCATCGGTTTCCTCTCCTCTGGAGTTGGAGGTCCAATTTTGATGCACTAGGCTTGTGGTCAAACCACCTTAGACCAGGTGGTCAGAACCCTCCGACCAGTCGAACCTCCACGACCAGGAAATAATCGTACCACCTACGACCAGAATGTAGTCGTAGCACCCACCTATGACCATGATGTAGTTGTGTCACCACCTACGACCATGAAGTAGTCGTAGCACCGACCAGGTAATCGATTCTGGTTAGGCAGTTGAAACTTCCTTCGATCATGATGTAGTCGAAAATGATGAACAACACTCAATAAATAGTGTTCGATAACAATACTTGATGAACCGTGATTAAAAAGAACAGTGGTTGATATAAACAGTACCCAAAAAATATACTTGAAACAAAAAAAAAAACCGACTACAAACAGAGAAATTGTACGGTGATGGTTCGACCACAGGCAAGGTGGTCGCGGCTCGGGGCGTCGCGGCGATGATTGGTGGACGACTTCAGGCGATGCGACCACGACTCAGGCCAACACGGCGGCGACCAGTGGACAACGACGGGTGATGGGAAATAATGATGGACACGGTGGCAAGGTTTTTATGCCACAGTTACCACAAACATTATATTTGTTTTTCATGTGTTGGATTGTGTGCCCAAGTAATATCTTGCATAAGAGTACGAGACACTGCTTTCTTCTCTCTCTTCTTAAATTTTTCTTCCACCTCATCACTAATCCTAGTTCTGAGGTAGGCCTAGAAATTTTCGAATGGGTATACAGGATCCATTAGTAGCATTGGGAAATTTTTAGTGAGTATGCCATAATGATAGAGATATGGAAGATTAATCATGGTAATGTATTTGTTAGAATACATAATTCCGTAAATAAAATATGACTACAGAAATAACAAGAGAACTAAGCATGTCCAGAATATAAACTAGGACGAAGCACAAACAATAGAACATATATTAACTACAAAACGAATATGAACAACATGATATATATGAATAGCATAATGTATAATAATTAGAAGTAAGTGCGGAGTACTAGATGTTACCGATGTGAAGCGAAGAGTGTCATAGAGACGAAGGAGAGTACGCCGCTGATGAAGAAGTTGCTGATGCAGGGAACAACAAGCAATCGCGGAGTCGCTTCCCAAAAACCTGATTCGCCCTCTCCCGTACAGGATCGCAAGGATGATGGTTCCGGAGACCTACTCTCCCACTATCGATGCACGTTAGGCACAGGGACAGAGTACCACTCAGCAGCATAGCGCTCTCAAGAACTGTTCTCTAGCAAAGATGTGTTTCAAAAAAACAGAGAGATGAGTCAGGTAGAGATCCTCGGTTAAAAGACCACAGAAAGAAAATGTCTGCAGATTAGGAAACATCAATCAAAAATCGCGCTCATTAATCACAATTAATTCATAGTTAAAGCAGCATAATCAGCGCGTTTCTTTCCATCATGATCAGATTGCATGGCAAAATAAAATTACAAAAGAAAGTTGTGTCTGGACCCACGGTAGAACTCGGAACGACAGCACCATTCATGCGCACGTCGCACGTCGCATGCCCACAAAGCCCGACCCGGCCCAGCGAGGCGAGGCGAGCGAGCGCGCTAGTGTAGTCCTCCTTTCTCTTGCTTTACCAAGGCTAGACATGCTCCACCTTATAAGGTGGTGTCTCTCCACCTTGGCTAGCAATATAGGACTAAAGTATCCCACATGTCACCATGCATGAGTGGGCTATTGGGATTTTTCTAGGAATTATTACTTAATGAATGGGCCAAAGCCCAATTAAATCCAACAATCCCCCACCAAATCCCAGAGGCTCACAAAGTTTGCGTGCTGTTCTAAAGCACTGTTAATATACCAGTTTTTCAGTGAAGACCTGTTAGGGTTGAACATCCACCTAGAGCTTTAAGCTACATTCATTCAAAACTACACAATGGACTAAGTCTTGAATTGGCAGTTTTGCGTGAATGAGTTTCACCTAAAACCTTGACTGATACTAGGTTGCCAATAGGCTACCTCTCGGTGGAGCATATAAGCCATACTCGGTGTCTCTTCGTAAGCTTCTTAGAGAGTACCCATTTCTCACAGACTATGACTAGCAGTCGGGCTCACATAGATTTGTTCTTTCAAGAATGATCTATACGATAGCATCTTTGCTATTTAAAGTCACAGAACACATTAAGACAAAGTCATCCTATCATACAGATTTGAGAGTACGACATCTTTAGTGGAGTGGGTTATAGAATGTACTCTACTTCAGTTAACCAAATAGTTTATTTTCCCCAAGTCCTACTTCAAGGGATTTCCAATCTCATAGGTTGTATTGCCACTATGGTATAACTCACATAGGTCTCATTCCCATCTCCTTTGATGCATTATCTATCACATTCCGTGATAAACCCTTTGTAAAGGGATCTGCCAGATTCTTAACTGTTAGGATATAATTCACAGCTACTATTCCAGAATTTCTCAATTTTCTGATAGATTTCAATCATCTTTTTACATGCCTGGAGGACTTCATGTTATACTTTGCACTATTCACTTTAACGAGAACCGTTTGATTATCACAATACATTAGGATGGTTGGAATCGGTTTTTCAACCACCAGCAAGTCCATCAGTAGTTCACGCAGCCATTGTGCTTCAACATCGGTTGTATCCAATGCCGTGAGTTCTGCTTCCATGGTTGACCTCATCAAAATGGTTTGTTTGCAAGATCTCTAGGAGACAGCAGCACCGTCTATAGTGAAAATATATCCACTCGTAGCCTTAATCTCATCAACATCAGATATCCTATTGGAATCACTATACCCTTCAAGTACGCCAGGGTACCCGGTATAATTAATTTCATAACTCATCGTACATTTCAAGTAGCGCATAACTCGCTCGAGTGCACGCCAATGATCATCTCCCGGATTATAGGTAAACTGACTTAATTTGCTTACAGCAAATGAGATGTCAGGCTGGGTAGCACTAGCTAAGTACATGAGTGAACCAATAATCTGGGAATATCACAAATGATCCTTTCCTAGTCTTTTATTCTTTCAAAGTATAAGACTAGGATCCTAAGGTGTTGGAGAAGGCTTGCTATCCATATAGTCAAAACGGCTCAAGATCTTTCCCACATAATGAGATTGAAGAAGTGTAATCCTATCCTCACCCTTTATCAGCTTGATGTTTAGAATTACATCAACATCTCCCAGATCTTTCATGTCAAAACTTTGGGACAGAAAAGACCTAACCTCGATAATCACATTAAAACTTGTTCCAAAGATAAGTGTGTCATCAACATACAAACACAATATAATTCCTTCACCCTCACCATAGCGGTAGTAAACACATTTATCAGCTTCATTTACTGCAAAGCCCGCAGATATTAAAGTTCTATCGAACTTCTCATGCCATTGCTTAGGTGCTTGCTTGAGACCATATAGAGATTTCAATAACTTACAAACCTTGCCCTCTTGACCGGTTACCACAAAGCCATCAGGTTGTTCCATGTAGATTTCCTCATCTAACTCTCCATTGAGGAAAGATGTTTTAACATCAATTTGATGGACAATAAGACCATGTGAGGCAGTCAAGGATAGTAGTACCCGTATAGTAGTCAATCTAGCAACGGGTGAGTAAGTATCAAAGAAATCTTCTCTATCTTTTTTGCGTATAGCCCTTGGCCATAAGCATTGCCTTGTACTTTTCAACAGTACCATCAGGTCTAAGCTTTTTCTTGAACACCACTTACATATCCAACTATCTTGCAGCCATATGAACGATCAATGATTTCCCAAGTCCCATTAGCGAGAATGAAATCCATTTCGCTACGGACCGCATCCTTCCAGTACTCTGCATCAGGAGATTCATATGCCTTTGAAATGAATTTGGGAACATCATCTACAAGGTACACAGTGAAATCATCTCTAAAGGATTTTTCAATCCTTTGTCTTTTGCTCCTTCTAGGAACAATACTGTCATCATTCTCAAAGATTTGTTCGTGTGTGTGTTCGGAATGCTCAATGAGAATTATGGATGCGGGAGTTAAATCATTTGCTTGACTAGTAGAGTTGTGCATATCCTTCATGGGGAATATATTCTGAAAAATATAGCATCTCAAGACTCCATTAGTGTATCGACATGCATGTCAGATACCTCAGATTTAACTATTAGAAAACTATAGGCAGTATTGCAATGAGCACATCCTAGAAAGACACAATCCACAGTTTTCGGTCCAAGTTTGCGCTTTTTGGTTATCGGTACGTTGACTTTTGCCAAGCACCTCCAAGTGCGCAAGTAGGATAGTGATGGTTTTCTCCCTTTCCATCCTTCATACAGAGTGATCTCACTATTCTTAGTGGGAACCCTATTCAGGACATGAGTCGAAGTCAGTACAGCCTCTCCCACCATGCCTTAGATAAACCCGCAATATTTAACATGGCATTAACCAAGCCACTCAACGTGCGTTCTTTCTTTCAGCAATCCCATTGGATTGAGGCGAATAGGGGGTGTCCTCTCATGGATAATTTCGTGCTCTACACAGAATTGGGAGAACTCATTTGAGAAATACTCTCCACCTTGATCCGACCAAAGTCCTTTGATTTTCTTTTCTAGTTGATTCTCAACTTCAGCCTTATAAGTTTTAAAATAGTCTAGAGCCTCATCTTTTGTTTTCCACAGATACACATAATAATATCTAGAAGCATAATCAATTAGAGTCATGAAATATCTTTTCTCTCCTTTTGTCAACACACCATTCATTTCACAGAGATCTGAATGTATGAGTTCTAAAAGTGCCAAATTTCTTTCCTCCACAACTTTATGAGGTTTGCGGGGTTGATTTGCTTGCACACAAGTTTGACATTTAGAATCTTTGACTATAGAGAGTTTCAAAATTAAATTTAGATTGGATAACCGAGATATATAATTAAAATTTATGTGACATAAATGTGAGTGCCAAACGTTGGCCTCATCCCCATTATTTGGATCACAAATATGATTCACAACCTTATTATAGAAATCTGAAATGGAAAAACGGAACAAGCCTCCACAATCATAGCCTTTTCCAATAAAGAGTTCAAATTTAGAAATAACTACTTTATTTGACTCAAAAACCAACTTATACCCATCTCTACACGGAGCCGCTGACGAGATTCTTATTTATTGAGGGGGCATGCTGCACGTTCTTCAGCTGCATGATCTTTCCTGAAGTAAACTTCAGATCTACTATGCCAACACCAAGAACAGAGGCATGTGAACCGTTTTTCATCAACACGGAGGAAGCCCGAGCGACCTGGTAAGAAAAAAATAAGGACACATCAGCACATATGTGAATATTATCCCCTATGTCAATCCACCAGTCGGTGGAATGACAAACCGAAAGAACAGCAAGTAAATTACCATACCCAGATGTCCCTGCTCCGGTATCGCCAATAGCCACATTCACAGACTTAGTATGTCTATACTCATTCTTTCTGCCTTTACGATCAGGACATTTGTTGGCCCAGTGACCGTCCTTACCGCAAACACAACAGACATCTTTTCCCTTGTTTGGCTTCTTATTCTTCTTAAAGCTAGAGGTTTGTATGACCTTGGTCTTTCTCTTGAACTTTCTGCTACCATGGTGTTGTACGACATTGGTGTTGGAATGTCCTTTGACCACCTTAGGATGCACATCTTTCGCATGAGCTTTCTCTTCAACATCAAGGGACGCAATCAGATCCTCAACGGAAATATTTTGTCTCTTGTGTTTCAGAGATGTGGCAAAATTCCTCTATAAATAGGGTAGTTTGGCAATGATGCCACCAGCCACAAACTTATCGGGTAAAGTGCATTTGAGGTGGTCGAGTTCCCTCGCAATGAATTGTTTTTCATGAGCCTGCTCAACTACAGAACGGTTCTTAACCATCTTGTAGTAATGATATTGCTCAATGGTATACAACTCACTGCCAGCATCTGAGCCAGCGAACTTATGTTCGAGTGCCTCCCACAACCCCTTTGTGTCTGTCATGTGCATATACACATTGCATAGACGATCGGAAAGAACGCTAAGAAAGCTTCCCACAAAAATTATGGTGGCTGCTTTAAACTCATTCTCCTGTTCGGGAGTGAGTTCTCCCTCAGGTCTCTTGGAGGCAACCCAAAATATGTTCAAAGCTGTGAGCCACAAAGTGACTCTTGTCTGCCATCTTTTGAAGTTCACTCCGCTGAACTTCTCTCGTTTCATTGCCTCGGCAAAACCAGTCATTTTCATCACAGAGTGCCTACCAAATTCGTCATCGGGTCTTTGGATTGTTAGAATATTTAGCACTTCAGTGATTACATAATTCCGTAAATAAAATATGACTGCAGAATAATAAGAGAACTAAGCATGTCCAGAATTTGAACTATGACGATGCACGAACAATAGAACATATATCAACTACAAAACAAATATGAACAACAGAATGTATATGACAGCAGAACATATAACAATTAGAAGTAAATGCGAGGTACTAGATGTTACCGATGGGAAACAAAGAGTGTCGTAGAGACGAAGGAGAGAACGTCGTTGATGAAGAAGTTGCCGATGCAGAGAACAGTAAGCAGTCGCGAAGTTACTTTACAAAAATCTGATTTGCCCTCTCAAGTTCAGGAAAACACGAGGAAAATGAGTTCAGAAAAAAAAATCTGGTGGCGTGCTTGAAAACGGATCGGAGCCATGACCTTCGCACCGAGAGCTTTTACCGATGACCCAATTGAGCAAAGTTAAAGAACTGATTTTACTAGGTCCAACAAATATTTTTTCCCGGGTACAGTTGTACCCCCATGACCTAATGTAGGTCCGCCCTGTCCGTTTGCCCTCAGCGAGCGCGTGGGAGCGGCTAGCGCGGTGCTTTCGCCGGCGCTTTACAGGGCCTACGTGGCTCGACGGGGGCCGCACGTCGGGTGCGGGACTCGAGGCCGCCCCATGCACGGCCACGCATCGATCTATGCCGCAGTTAATACGGTCGCACAGGCACAGCCCCTGCCTTTCGCGGGCTCTGGCTCGTGGCTCGTGGCTCGTGGCTCACTCGCCTCGCCTGTCCGCCCAAAAGGACTCGGGACGATCAATAATTGCAATAAGTGCATGACTCTTGAGTAGGGATGAAAATGGATCGGATATTTTTCGTCCGATCCGGACGAAAACGGATTCGGATAGTCTCGGATCGGATTTTTGTCGGATAATTTTCGGATCGGAAACGGATTCGGATTTTTTTGTCGGAAACGGAAACGAATATGGTAATGGTAGTATCCGGCGGATACGGATACGGATACGGATAATCCGAATAATACTATCCGGATATCCGAAAATTCAATGACCGCGGCCCCCACAGCCCAAACCCCACTGGTCGCCACTAAACCCACTAGCTAGAGCCACTACCACTGTGGCGGTGGCCTCTGACTAGCTAGGGTTCCCATTTTCGGATTTTCCCAATCCGTTCCCCACTTCCCCGTTCGGCTGCTGCTCGGCTGCTCCCAATCCCATTCTCCATTTCTCCTCCACATCTCCAACCGGGCGCCGCAAGACGGCAAAGCGGCCTGCACATCGACGCCGCTTACCGCCTCAGCCGCGTCGCTGCCGTCCTCGCCGAAGAAGGTGACGCCGCCGCTCGCCCGCCGCCAAGCCACCTCCACTCTTGAGCCTTGGCTCCCCTCCCGGCCTCCTCGTGGTCGCGGCTTCCCTCCCGCCCCAGCCGCCTCCCCGCCGCCGCCATCTGGTCCTCGGTGCTCGACCTCTCCACTCGCCCCTTGCGTCGCCTGCCGTCCTCGCCCGAAGAAGGTGACGCCACCGCGCGTTCCTCTTCCTCGTCGCGTTGCCTCCACTGCCGGCGCCTCTCGTTCTCGCCTCGGACCCAAACCTCGGCTCCGCCTGCGCTGTCGTCTTCAGTCGCCCACGATCTCCCTACTGCTCCCCCGTTCTTTGTTTACATTCTTCGCAAGATATGCCCCGGATATTCTTGCAAGATTTGTCGAGGATTGGGAATCGTGAGTGTGAATGAGGATCGACAGAGAATTTGGGGCCGTTGCCCTTGTTCTTGCGAGATTCGTTCAAGAATTGGTTTAGCATGGACGATGTGGCCAGAATTGTATTGGAATTAACAGTTGGGAGGAGTACAAGTCTAGGATTAGTGAGTGTGGTTCTCAGTTATTACTCCCATTAGGACATTAGAGTGTGTGTTCTGTGGCGAATAGATTTCACATGCCATCGATTATACAAAATACAATTAACTACAACTGAGAGATGATGATATGGCTATACATGGCGCAAAGTGTACCAAACAGTTTACTTGCAAGCCTTATGTCCTTACATTACTGACTCCTCAAAGGAAGTACGTTAATGGATTTTTCGTGATAAAACTATAGCTTCTACATGAATGCCACTACTACATAAAAAGCTTATTAGCAGTCTGCAAGTGCCAACTAATTCTATCATTGTAGGGGGGGGGGGCTTATTAGCAGTATGTGGCATTGTATGAATGCCACATACTAATATTGATTAATATTGTTCAATATCTGGACGCTGATGAATTGTCAATACTAATATTGATTGACTAATATTGTTCAATACTAATATTGATTAATATTGTTCAATATCTGGACACTGATGAATTGTCAATACTAATATTGATTGACTAATATTGTTCAATACTAATATAAATCCTCGCCGAAGAAGGTGACAATCAATGATGAATTGTTCAATACTAATATACTCGCTGGATTGACTAATATACATGCCTCATTGATTGATTGATATCTTATGTATTCCCTCCACTATCTTGTGCTAGATTTGTGATGGAATCTGCAACTGGAAGTAGTAGTGCAAGTGTAAGCAATACATCTCCTGCTTTGCTAGTGCCACAACCACAGCCACCTTCCACTGCTACAAATGATCCAAGTGCTGGTGCATTGGTGCCAAGGAATGAAGTTGATTTGACTGGTGAGACTGGTGTCGAGGCCGACATTCCTGCTCCTGCTGTGAAGAGAGCAAAGAAGTGCAGTTCTAATGTTTGGGAGCACTACACAAAATATGATAAAAAGAAGGAAGGATTGGATGGCAAGATGATTACAGAGTATTGGGCTAAATGCAACAAGTGCAGGTACGAAGCTCGTTGTGAGAGTTCAAGAGGAACATCAGTCTTTTGGAATCACTTGGGTAGCAAGCACCAAATCAAGGGAGGCCAGCAGCTTCTAAAATTGATGAAGAGTGGAGATGACAGCAGCACTGCATCTATTGAGACTTATAGGTATGATGAGGTGATGAGTTTGAAAAAATTATATTTTGCAATTATTATGCATGAATATCCTTTTAATATTGTTGAGCACGAGTACTTTGTGGACTTTATCAAGTCATCTGCGCCTAGTTTTCCAATTAAGAGCCAGATTCGTTGTCGGAAAGATATATTGAATATCTTTGTAGAGGAAAAGAAGAAGTTGTATGATTACTTCAAAACACTTGCATGTCGCTTTAGTACAACTATGGACATGTGGACATCAAACCAAAATAAAGGTTACATGTGTATCCTTTGTGCATTGGATAGATGACAATTGGAACATGCGAGAAAGAATTATTAAGTTTATGCATGTAGAAGGACACCATTCGGGAAGAAACACATGCGCACAGTTTCATGATAGTGTAGTGGATTTGGAATCTTGATAGGAAATTGCTTGCCCTTACTTTGGATAATGCATCGGTGATGATGTATGTGCTAAGGGGTAGTACTAAAACTCAATAAGTCACTCCCTTGATTTGTGATGGTATCTTTTTTCATGTGAGATGCTTGAATCATATTTTGAACCTTGTTGCCCAAGACGGCTTGAAGCAAATTGCACCAACTATTGCAAATATCAGAAATACAATTGCAATTGTGAAGAACTCTCCATTGCAAAGATGAGGAATTTATGAAGTGTGCATCAGAATGTGACTTAGATGTGACACATGGTCTCCCATTGGATGTTCCAACAAGGTGGAACTCCACATATCTTATGTTGAAGCAAGCTATTTACTATAGGCATGCTTTTGGTAGGCTTTTTCTTCGACATAGAAGCAAATATATGAGATGTGCACCGATCTGAAAAATTGGACTATGGCAAAATCTTTATGTGCATGTTTGAAGAGATTTTATGATGCTACTGAGATCTTCTCTGGCACTAAATATCCAACAGCAAATCTATTTTTCAATACTTTTTGTAAGATTAAGCTTTCCATTGCAGACTGGTGTGATAGCCCTGAGCCTATTATATCTTCTATGGCTCATTCCATGCAAATTAAGTATAATAAGTATTGGGAAAAGTCCAACATGGCTCTAGCTGTAGCATGTTTTTTTGATCCTAGATACAAGACAAAGCCTGTTACACTATTTTGCGTATAAGATCTACCATGACAATGCTCGAGAAGAAGTTGGTAGATTCATGAGTGTTATTAACCGATTGTTCGAGCTTATGTGTCGATCCACTTGTAACCAAGAAGACAACAAGTGCAAATGTGCAAACAGTTGATTCTCAACCATTAGACCAAGAGGTTGAGGATGATGAGAGTGATGATGATCTTGATGCAGATCTTGAAAGGTTCTTGCATGGCAGTAGTGCTGCAGGTCAAGGTACCAAAACTGAGTTGGAAGTGTACATGGAACAACCACTAGTGGAATGGAAAACAAAAGGCAAAATCTTATTTGATGTCTTGTCATGGTGGAAGCTCAAGCAAGCTGAGCTCCCTATTCTCTCCCGACTTGCGCGTGATGTTTTATCTATTCAAGTGTCATTGTTGTTTCTTGAGTCGACTTTTAGTCTTTGGCGGACGTGTTGTCGATCCATTTCGCGATCGCCTTGATCTGAAATCGTGCAAGCTTTGATTTGTACCAAAGATTGGACTGCAGCGTCTCGAAAAGGTAATATTGAGTTCTACATTTGTGTTTGATTGGTTTATGTGTAGTATGTGAGATCTTTGAGCATAATTAATCTTTTCACATGAAGGTGGAGATATTGGTGGATCTATCCTCACTGAGATGGACATGGAGGGCATTGAGCGATGCTTTGGAAGCTTGGCAGTGGTTTGATGTTTTTTTACCTAACTATCTAACTCATTGGCTTAATTTAATGTCGCCTTGATAAACGATACTCATTGATTTACAACTTGTAGTTGCAGGAGCACGAGGATATGGATGATTTGGAGGACGTGTTGGAGGACATGGATGAGTGACCAATCACTAGGTAAATCTCCATATCACTTACTTTAGAATTGTAGAATCATGGTTAGTGTGGAAATTCTATTCACTAGTTGGACTACTTAATGTTACGTATTAACAATGGAGATAGTTCTTTTGTATGATTGATTTGCCAAAATTCCATGCATTTAGTATAATACTTTAAGCTGTCCTATCATCTTTGATGGATCTTTTATTCTTTTGCATAACAATACAAGAAGAAGGAAAAGATGACATCGATTAAATCTCATGCATTTTCTAGGGCGAAGTTGGAGACTTGGAGGCTGTAAAGACATAGCGAGATCTTTATTGGCTCTGCTACTTTTTAAGATATGATATCTTGGATTGTTAGTATTAAACTATATTTTATGAATGTGATGAACTAAGTTTTATGTATGTTGACTTGTGAGTTATGAGTTTTATGACTTATGAGTTATGAGCTTAATGTGGTACATTAAGTGTTATGTTTGTGATGAACTAATTAATGCACTTTGTTACTTTGATAGTGCCAAACTGCGAATGTTATGTGTGACTGCTGAAAATATGAACAATTCATGAATGTTCGCATCAAATAAAATAGTTATATGTATTTGTTAATTTATACCATGCAATTTAAGGGGTTTTCATATTCTGAAAAAATATCCGTGACCGTATTCGTTTCGATTCGTATTCGTTCCGTATTCATATTCGATATTATTCGTATCCGTATTCGTATCCGGGGTATCCGTATTCGTATCCGCATCCGGGAAAAAAAATGAAAACAAATATAGCATAGCAATTATCCGTCCGTATTCGATCCGTTTTCACCCCTACTCTTGAGGGCTAATAAGTAAGTATAACTTCGTGATCTACTCCCTCCATTCCAGATTAGAGGGTGTGTAATATTATTCATTGAGATCAAGATTGTGGCTTACAGGAGAGATTATTCCTGATTTACCCCTAATTAAACACACAATTAATCAAGCTATTGCGCTTCGGATGAAGCGCTGCGTCGCCTCGCATGCCGCACGCTCCAGACCCACACTCCAGCCCTGGCCTCGCATGCCGCGCGCTCCAATCCCCGCTTACTCCACAGCCCCGCGCCTGCTGCATGGCCAGTCGAGTTTAGAGCCTGTGGCCAGTCGCAGTGAAGTCTGCATGTATGGCCAGTAGCAATGAAATTTTGACATATTGAGTGAGATGTGGAGGGAAGGAAAATTTGAAAGATTCATTGAAATTTTGAGGACCACATGTGGAGGGAACGAAAATCTCTTTGACAGATTTGAGGGACATGCTCGTGTGAAATTTTCAGAGTCTAGCTACTCCCTCTCTGCTCTCTTCTCTACCTATAAGTACCTGATGAACACCAAAGCTGTATATGGTCCAAATCAATGGCTAGCTTATATCTTAATACTACTATCTCGATCAATTGGGAGGAGGTTGAGGAGTATGAAGGACCAGTGATTGACTTGAACTATGATCTCGAGTGGGACGACGATGCGCACGGAGACGACGAAGGAGGTGGTGCCGGGGATGGTGCGTGCGACCGTGTGCACGGAGACGGCGAAGGAGGTGGTGCCTCGGATGGTGGTGCCTCGGATGGTGGTGCTATGGTGGTGCTATTGCGAGGAGCACGGGCACTCTGCGTGGGCACGGCGGACTTCGGGCTCGCCGACCACGCGAACACGGGGCGCCTTAGCGCCGCAAGCGGGCATGATCATGCTCACACCGTCTGTGGCCACGGCAGGCTCGGGCTCACCGGGCGAGGTCACGCCGAGCGCTGGCACGCCAGGCACGGTCACGCCGTTCGCGGCCATGGTAGGCTCGGGCTCGCCAGCCGCAGGCACGGAGACGACGAAGGAGGCGGTGGTGGATGGTGTGCGCGATCGTGTGTACGGAGACGGGGAAGGAGGTGGTGCCTCGGATGGTGGTGCTATTGCCAGCAAGGAGCACGCCGACCATGCGCAAGGAGAGGACGAAGATCGAGACACCAACGACGGTCACGGCGTCCATGGGCATGCCTGCTGTGGGCACGACAGGCTCGGGCTCGCCGGCCGCGGGCACGAGGACACCTGGCGCTGGCAAGCCGAGCATGGTCACGCTCACACCGTCTGTGGCCACGGCAGGCTCGGGCTCGCCGGGCGAGGTCACGCTGGGCATGGTCACGCCGTTCGCGGCCATGGTAGGCTCGGGCTCGCCGGCTGCGTGAAGGGTTACGGGTAGGCGCTACGATAGCACAAAACAAAAATTTACCGCGCAACCAAGGAACCTCCGCAAGTAATAGATCACGAGATTACCGCTAGACGCGTCCGACTCGTAGCGGAAGTAGAGTCGATGTAGCGAATAGATGCGGTCGTAGTCGTACTCGCCGCGCGACTGCTCCTCCGAGTAGTCATACTTGCTTCGCGTCTGCTCCTCCGAGTAGTCGAACTCGCCTCGTATGTTCTCCTCCTGCTCCGGTGATCGTCACGAGTTGCGGATCGTCCTAGTGCTGATGCTTCGCAACAGCACCTCCGAGGTATCCACACATACAGGGTAGGAACACCGCGCACTGGTGTGCTAGCACCGGCAACAAGGTTGAGGATGGCGTGGCTATTAGGGTTTCAGGAGTTCTTCCAAAAACTGTGCTTCACCCTATGCCACCGCCTCTCTTTATATAGGCATCCATGATGGGTCTCTTACTCAAGGCCCATTAGGAACTTATATCCTATACGAATTCGGATCACTATCCAAATCAAATCCCCAACCCCTTAAGTATGTGACCCTACAGGTTCTTGTGCGATTGGTTGTGACTCGGAAACTCTTTTCCGACCACTAGTCGTCAGCGACACCTAGCAGCACGTAACGATTCCCAAGTACACAAAGAATATATCGGACGAACCTTAACGTAATATGATCTATGATCAGGTCCTCGTCACTTACGATCAGTTCGTATCTCTATACGACTAGTATGTGATTACGTTCGACCAGTCTACGACCAGATCGCACCTCCATACGACCAGTTCGTAACTGGTCGAACTAAGTGACCTACTCATGCATTCTCCCTTTGCCTCACGATGTCTAGTTGAACTCCAGGTGAGATATGGTGTCATCCATGGACTGTTAAATACTTTCTCGATCGAGTGTCGGATAACTTCATGTGGTCGACACTTCGACCACTAGTGGCATGGCCATGCACTTTCTTTATCCGATCACCACGAGGGGCCCAAAGACATCTCTCCTGTTATGCAAGGAGGGGCAAATCCCATGTCGACCAGTCACATCCCTCCGCATGTTTCATAGCATACCCTAAAGCTACATTTATAACTACCCAGTTACGGAGTAGCGTTTGGTAACCCCTAAGAGTGCTATTACACATGTAGGGAACCATGCTGTTCTCAGGTCTAAGGATTATACATCATCATTACTTGAGACCAACTAATGGCACATAGATTCATAACAATCTCAATAGTATCTCAATGATGGGTCTATCCAGCTCCATGTTCTCTAACATGTGCTCACATTACTGATTCGATATCTCTATATCTATGACCGGTGAAACATGGCCATCAATCAATACATGTGCTGGTCGTAGAGTCACGGTTGTTCCGACCAGTGACATTCGACCAGGGATACATTTAGAATGATATCATATAAGTTAATGAGTTTCACCAACAAGTCACATACTCATTGATCTATAACTGATGATTCATTCAAGGAATATGATAACATATTATCCAATATCATGAACATAAGGAAATATAATCATCTCTCTGATTGTCTCTAGGGTATATTTCCAACACTGCGGGCATGCCATGTGCGGGCTCGGGCTCGCCAGCCGCAGTGCCGAGGACCACGGCGATGCCGGACATGATGACAATGTCATAAGGAGGAAGAAATACACCGATGATGAACGACGAGCCATATATGCCATGATTCTAGAGAGAACTTCGTTAGGCATTTTGAAGCATGGAGTGACTAAGGTCGTTTCTAATGAAATGGGCGTGCCTCTGAGAGTTGTGCAGCGGATATGGCGCAATGGACAGTAGGGTGGAGGGGTACACGTAGTCGTGAGCAAGAAGCCAAAGAATTGTGGCCGCAAGAGAATAGCCTTCGATCCCGAAGCCATTAAAGAAGTGTCGTTGCGTAAGAGAACCACACTCCGAGATCTAGCCGAAGAACTGCATATGTCGAAGACTACGTTGTTTAGGCGGTTGAAAGAAGGCAAGTTCAAGCGGCACACGAATGCCATCAAAATTACATTAACAGAAGAGAACAAGAGAGGAAGGGTTCGTTTCTGCTTCTCAATGCTAGACAACATCCGCTTGCCGCAAGAACCAACTTTTCATGGAATGTACAACATCGTGTACATAGACGAGAAGTGGTTCTATCGCACGATGCAGACTCAAAACTACTACCTGGCGCCAGACGAGGAGGATCTAGAAAGAACCACACAGAGCAAGAATTTTATAGAGAAGGTGATGTTCCTCGCGGCAGTTGCGAGGCCTAGGTTTGACGGTGATGGTAATATGACATTCTCAGGAAAGATAGGCATATTTCCTTTCACTTTCGTAGAGGCGACGAAAAGAAGTAGCACGAATAGGCCTGTCGGTACCTTAGTAACGAAGATGCTGCCGTCGGTGACCAAGGAAGTAAGTGTGAGTACCTTGTTAACAAGGTTTTACCCGCAATCAAGGAGAAATGGCCAACAGAGGAACATGGTACCCCCATATACATCCAGCAGGACAATGCTAGGACGCTCAGTCGATGATGTTGAGTATTGTCATGCGGCAGCTGCTGATGGTTTTGACATAAGGATGATTTGCCAGCCGCCCAACTCTCCTGATCTCAATGTGTTAGACCTAGGTTTTTTTGTAGCTCTTCAAGCCATGTTTCAAAAGTCATCTCCAGGTAATGTTGAAGACATTGTCGCCAAGGTTGTCCAAGCTTTTGATGAGTATCCAGTTGATAGGAGCAACCGTATTTTTCTCACTCACCAATCATGCATGAGAGAGATTTTACGTCAAAAAAGAGGGCAACACTACCATATTCCACACTTGAAGAAGCAATCACTAGAGAGGAATGGTGTTCTTCCCATTAGGTTGCAGTGTGATCCAGAAATTGTAAACCAAGCAATTGAGTATCTCAATTAGAATGTCATATCCTAATTTGTCTTTTTTGTAATGTAATGGGATGATCATCTATGGATTTTGGTTTATGCCCACATACTTTAACTTAGCGAAATTACTCCGAGACAGATTTTGTAGCAAAACATTCTTAATTTGAACTTCACCATTCACCGAGACAGATTTTGCACCAACAACAAAACATTCTTAATTTGAAATTCACCATCGAGACAAAAAGTACTCCAATTCAAATAAGATCACTTAGATAGGCTTTGTAGCAACAACAAAACATTCTTAATTTGAATATCACCATTCACCGAGGCTATCCGGGACATAACTATCGCCGGCTAGGGAGTCCGGGACGGTGTCCACAGATTCCGGCACTAAGTCATCGAGGTTGACGACTTTGGCAATGGTGTTTTTTTCGCATCTAGACATCCATTCCATGTCGACACGCTAAGCGCGAAGAGAAGCTTTGTCGGGTAGGATTACCGTGCAATCGAATTGGTCGAAGTCGTAAATCCTCATAGTCCACGTGTAGTCGTCGTGGCGGCGCCGGCAGCGAGAGCACTGTTGCCGTCTTTGCCGCCTTGGGTGGTCTGTAGGGAGTGCGCACAGTTCCATGTCTTCATTGTCTTCACCGACCTCCATCGCCTCCACTTCATCGCGGCCGCCATAATTGACGTCGACGGCGTAGCAGGGGAGCATGCCGACCCCGGGCAGCGCGCCGAGGTGCTGGCCGTCTTCGTCTTTCTGGTCGTGCCCGCCCAACCACTCCATGTCGACCTGCACGCACGCGTGCTCCTCCCTGGCGTCGCTGCCGTTGAGACCGGCGAGCGCGCAGTGGTTCCGGACGTCGCCGTCGGTGTTGCGCTCGGAGTCAAGTAGCATCGATCCGTCGCCGTCGTTGCTGCCGAGCCAGGGTAGCGCGCCGAGGTGCTGGCCGTCATCGTCGCTCTGGCCGTGCCCGCCCAACCACTCCATGTTGCTTCGCTGCGTAGCCGAACTTACATATATGCAATATGCATGGAATAGAGAATGGAACTAGAAGACCTGTATGTGAAGACCTGTAGCTGAACTTACATAGGAGTATATGCAATATGGAATAACCTCCGGTTCCAACATACTTCGTGCGCGCTCCTCTTGGGCGTCCTCCTCGTCGAGATGAAGCACTCGCCTACGCGTACGAATGCAACAGCCGTCACGAAGCTTGCAGCACTTAATGCAGCAGCACCTCACGAAGGGTCGCCCCACGCGCATGCATGCAGAGGGTGGGGGCATTTATGATAGAACACTCGCTACTGGCTTATGCGCCCTGCTTTATGGGACTGTTGAGAAAAATTTTGACGCCTTCTAATCCGGAATGGAGGGAGTATATGTTTTGACTCATTTATAATATTAATAATGAAGTCGGGATGCACAAATGATCTAGTAGATATTTTACATGGAGACAGTGGGTCCCACGAAACGCGTTTTTAGATAGCAAGTTTTTAATAGAGTATTTGGTTGTTTATTGTGTTTTGGTATTAGCAATTTGTTGATTTTTTTTCATTTAGAAATAAGCTCATCTTTTCTCCCCACTTTCTCTCGTCTACATCTTCTAAATACTAATATGACAACATTTTAGTAACAAATGACATGGAATATTGAAGATACTCTAAGTGGTAAACCTGCAGGTCAGCTTAGCAGTTTAGCACGACCGCGTTTCCCTTTTAATCCACTTGCTGAGTGGGCGACACAATTATTGTATTGTCATATGGCGCGTGTCGGTGTTCTAGTAGGTGCAAGTAAAATTTTCGGTGGATGATTTGGCTACTGCATTCAGAAAAGCTGGAGGTCCTACCAGACCTCGCGTTTTGAGGCACGAGTGCATTTCGCGGTGAATTAGGTCGAGCGGGCGATGTGGCTGCGTTGTAGTCGTGTAGTGTTGAGCTGTGACCATTTCCCACCAGAATTACCCCATCGGTTACAAAACTAGCCCCCAAGTGGAGGCACCCATCCAGATCTCGGGACGAGAATCGAAGGGCAAGAACAAGATGGACTACAGGGTCAACAAGCTTCTTTTCTTCTCACCGGACCAGACCAAAAAAAACAAAAAACAAAAACAAACTGCTTCCACTATATTTAGATTTGTTGCAGTTTCGTGGGAATTAGCTGGCCAGTGTTTCGACTAGTCTTTCCCCCCTAGCTGTTTCGTCCAGATCTTGGCCTTGCGCACGGATTGGAACATAAATTCGTTAATAAATCCCTCGCAAAAAAACCGTGAATAAATCTTGTTAGCAGATTAGCTCTTGCCGTACTCTAGTCTGCAGTCAGGTCAGGTGTGCTTATATCCTCGGGGATATTTGTTCCCAAGCTGTCATGAAATGTGATTCAGATATAAGCTTGCATGATTTGGTGAACCATCTGTGGTTCTGGTCCCCTTTGGCTTGTTAATGAGTTACTATTGCCACTCTTCTGTCCTGTTTTTTAGCTGATTTTAATGTCTCAGAAAGTGTTCCATACATCGGGTAATAGGATGCTCTAGCGGCAATAATGTTCTTCAACCATTAACACTAGGCTAGATATAGAAATTAAGAATATATGGGCTATGGTGTTGCGGCAAGTCGACGTTATTTTGGTCCATTCAGTAAATTGGACAAGCCATTTCAGTACATTCACCCCAACAAGGATCAGTTACAGAAAAAGCCAAAACCTTCGAAAACTCCAGACATAAATTTTCAAACTACAAAACGAAAAATCCTTACCTTGCTGCTCGGATGAATCGGTGCTATAAGCTTCTATCTGAACTGATGTGTCTACTGAAGCTAGTAATATGTACAAAACAATATACATATGTCAAAATCATGGGTAGTACAGACATTTTGCATAGAATGAATTTACATTTTGCATAGAATGAATTTGGAGGCAATCTTCTATTCAAATACTTTTATCTGACAGCTCTAAATTCTCAGACGAGTGAATTCTTGAAGAATTAAGAGCAGAAGCTAAAAAACCTGGAGATCTACCAACAGATCTACCAAACAGGCCCTTAAACCAAAGAAAACAGCACTTTCTCAAGGCAATGGAGAAAATGTGCAGTTACAGTGCCAAGGTGTTTAGCAAGTAGCTCAACCCACTGGGTTTCAAGTTTCAGTTCAGCTTCCTAGTACTTACTACTAAGAAATACTTGTGGGTGTACAATCTAAGAAATACTTGTGGGTGTACAATCCACTAGGTTCAAATTCTAGTGCCACTTTATGCACAAATAAAGTGTATCTACATGTGTCCTAAGGGCTCACGTGTGATATGCGTGTATAGTAGTGTATCGACATGTGCGTTTTCCTTATAATCGAAAAAAAACTTACTGCTGTTATCTTGTACTCCTGCTCTGTTTACCTGACTTCTAGAAAGATCTCTTTTTTGGGAAGTGCTTCAATGCTTCCCCCTAAGTAACGTTGTTCGATACCAGATGCAGGAATTACAGTGAGTTCAGTGAACAATAAGCAGATCTGTTCAAAGCATACGGTAAATTCCGGGGGACTTGCAGAATGCAGTTAAAATGACATACTGGAGTGTTCCAATCAGGGGTAGAAATCCCAGCCGGTAACCGGATTTCCCGATGGGTATCAGGAATTCGAATACCGGCCGGTTTTTCCGGAGTTTGCAAATTCAAATTTTAAAATTCGATATGGTTTTTAAACGAATTCATGCGAAATTCAACCGGATTTTTTTTTCGAGAAAACCGGTAACCAGTCGGTTTTTTTTCCCGACTCCCCAGCGGGATCTCCACCGAAAATGATTTTTCGATCCTTGGTTCCAATAGCAACAAAAGCACTATACAGATAAATCATTTTTTTTATTTATTGTTTTTGCGAGGGAGATAATCAGTTTCTTAAGCTGAGATTACTAATGGTGTGGTGCAGATCAGCTCCTGAACTGTCGTTTTTTTCATAACGTTTCAAACACGTCTCTTCCAACATATCAGCAATTTTGCATGAAAAAACAAAGGCAAACACGCCAAAAACCCTGTAATTCACATTGTACGTTTCAGCGTGTAAAATATGAAACATATACATCCACCTGAATCAGCTCTCCTGAAGATTAAAAATAAAAAAGCACTATATCGACAGCAGCCAGTGCTGGTACTGATGTACCTATGGTTTTTCACTAGTACCATACTTTCTTGCTCATCTTCGATAACGCATAGAGATCATTGCTAGAGATATATATGTGTTAGAGTAGGATTCTAAATATTTTTGATTTTCTTATCTGTAATATGTACTTGTCTATATATACTGGCCCTTTGACCCCCTGATAATACAAGCGATGTTCATAGCATAGTATCAGAGCGTACCTAGGGTTTCGCTTCGCTTGTCGCCCCGCCGCCGCCGTTCAGACGGCATCGCCTCCTGTCGTCATCTTCGACGACTCTCGATCGGATCTTCGGCTGTCGCGCCGCCTCCGGTCTCCAGACGTGGGCCTCGTCAAAACCGCTCGCGCCATCGTCGCCTGCTCCGCCGGCGCTCGGGACGACCCGCGCCTCCTTCTTAACGCCCGAGCTCGGCCTCCATGAGCTTGGTGCCGCGCTCAACGCCCAAGCCCTCCTCGGTGCCTCTCCGGCCGCCGGCTCCCTCGTGCGCCGCCGCCGCCTCGGGTCCCCTCGACCCCAGCTTCCCGTGCACCGCGCGCCGCCTTGGATCTGGCCGCACTGCTGCATGCACATGCCCGCGCCGCCTCGGCTTCCTCGTGTATCGTCGCTGAGCCGCCTTCGCCGCCCTCGCCGCCGGTGAGCGGCGGGGAACCCTAGTTCCCAGCGCTTCTCAGAGCGAGCCGCCAGGTCGATTTTAAGCGGTAGGGCCGATTCGGCTGGCCCGTTGAAAAAAAAGAAAAAAAGAAAAGAGAGAGAGAGAAGAGTATGTCGCTCTAACCGCCGCGCCGCCTGTTAGACTTCGTTGCCTAGGTCGCCGCGCTGTCCAGCGCCGCCTACCAATAGGTACCGTTTCTCTTCCTCGCTGTCCGGTGATCTTCGATCGTGTTAATTACACCGACTTCGTGTCTCACATGCGCATCCACATGCGTGGTCTTCGTCTCTGGGGCGTTCTCTCAGGCGATGTCACCTGCCCGCCTTGCCCTACTCCTCCGACGGAGCCTACGTCTGTTCTTGCCGCCTCAGAAACGGTGACAAAGGTCTTTGCCGAGGCTGCTAGCCTTGCTAATGAGAAGGCTGCTTCTGCCTACTAAGAGGCTCTGGATTCCTACATGGATCGATTGACCGCCTACACTCAGTGGTGTGACGACGACACTCGAGCTGCTGTTGTCTTCATCACCAATGTCCAGCCTCAGTTTTCTTCTGAGGTTGTGGGACTCCCTTCGGCTGTCCAGATGTGAACTCACATTCGTCAGCGCTACGAACCCTCTGAAGATGCTCTCTACCTGTCAGTGGTTCGCCGGGAGCACTTTCTTCAGCAGGGTGATGCTACTGTTAACGCCTTCTACGCTCGGAGTTCTGGCATGCAGCGCCACCGGACTCTCTTCGCCTTCTTGGTTGTCGCTCTGTTTGTCTTGCTGGTACATGCGTCTTGACTGGAGTTTCAGCCATATCTGAGTTCCTTACTCGTCTTCGTCCTGAGTTCGAGCAGAGGCGTGCCTAGCTTCTTGTACGCCACCCTCGTGTCACTCTCTTGGAGGCTCTCACTGAGATACGCGCAGAGGAGACTCGTCTGAGTAGTGCTGGTCTGATGCCACTCCCCTCCGTGCTCGCCGCTCGTACACTTGCTACACCGACTGCTCCACGATTCAGTAGACTGCCTCCTCCAGCGGCAGCCACAGGTGGTGGTGGCCACCCTCCATCTGGCGGTGGCCGTCCTCGCTGCTCCTACTGCGACAAGGTCGGCCACATTGAGTCCCAGTACTACAAGAAGCAGCGACATCTCTCACGCCGTTCTTCTCCTAGCATTGGCACCGGTACTTCTACATCGACGTCTGCATCGACTCATTCAACGCCTTTCTCTCCGGCGGGAGATAGCGGACTTGGCGCTGCTGCCGCTTGTGTTCTCCTCGGCGGAGTTCTGCGAGTTACGCTATTGACTCTTCGAGCAATGAGAAACCACCTCCTACACAGTCAGGTACCTCCCCATGGATTCTTGATTCAGGAGCATCATTCCACATGACTTCTGATTCTTCCATTTTGTCTTTCATTACACATCTTGATTCCCCTGTCAGTGTTCTTACTGTTGATGGTACCTCTCTTTTTGTCTCTGGTCGAGGACCTCTTAGCAACTCATCTTTTCATGTTCCTTCTGTTGCTCATATTCCTCGCCTAACCATGCAGCTTCTTTCTGCTGGACAGATTACTGACCTTGGTTGTCGGATCGTTCTTGACTCTGGCTCTTGTTGTGTTTAGGACCGCTACACGGGGGCTCTGGTTGGTTCAGGCCCTCGACGCCTTGACTCACAGCGTCTCTGGGAGCTTGATTGGCTTCACCTTCCTTCCGCTGCCACCGTCACCACCAGTCTTTCCGCTTCTGGCACTTCGTCTACCAGCTCTTTCCAGCAGTGGCATCACCGTCTTGGTCATCTGTGTGGATCTCGTTTGTCATCTTTAGTCTTTCGTGGTCTTCTGGGGTCTGTCTCAGGAGATGTGACTTTAGATTGTCAGGGTTGTAAGTTAGGGAAACAGATTCAGCTTCCCTATTCTCATAATGAGTCCGTGTCTCAGCGACCATTTGATCTTATTCATTCAGATGTTTGGGGTCCGGCTCCCTTCCTTTCGAAAGGGGGCCATCGATATTATATCATTTTTATAGATGATTTCTCTCGCCACACTTGGATATATTTTATGTCTTCGCGTAGTGAGGCCCTGCTATCTATAAACAATTTGCTACTATGGTTCGCACACAGTTTTCCACTTCTATTCGTGTCTTTCGTGCTAACTCTGCTGGCGAGTACCTCTCTCATTACCTCCGCAACTTTCTTGCTGAGCAGGGCACCCTCGCTTAGTTCACTTGTCCTGGTGCTCATGCTCAGAATGGTATCGCTGAGCGTAAGCATCGTCACCTCCTTGAGACGGCTCGTACCTTGATGATTGCCGCCTCTATCCCACCTCACTTTTGGGCCGAGGCCGTTTCCCCTGCCACCTATCTCGTCAACATTCAGCCCTCTTCTGCTCTTCAGGGTGAGATCCCGATTGAGCGTCTCTGTGATCTTACTCCAGACTACTCTGTCATTCGTCTGTTTGGCTGCGTTTGTTACGTTCTCCTTGCATGTCGAGAGCGCACCAAGCCGATTTCGATCTGTTGAGTGTATTTTATGGGATCTGATGCGAGCACAAGGGCTATCGATCTTTGGGATCTGTTGGTCGACGGATGCGGATTTCTCGGGATGTGACTTTTGACGAGTCTCGTCCCTTCTACCCACATCCTGCCTCTACTTTGGTTTCCTCTGTGGAGTCCCTGTCTTTTTTGATCTTTACAGATATACCCATCTCTATCTTGCCCTCGTCCACCCGTCCCACTGAGTTTCCACATATACCTCCTGAGGCCTCTTCGCCATTGTCGCCTCCTGCTTCGTCGCCTGTGGCTCCTCAGGATCCTTCCACTCTCTTTTACACTCGTCGGCCTTGTATTGAGGCTCTTCCAGATGAACCACCTTCCCCTGATGTTTCATCTTCTCCTGATGCTCCATCTTCCCCTGATGGGACATCATCTCCTCGCTACGATCTCCGCGATCGTCGGTCGATTCGGCCTCTTGCCCGTTTTGGTCTTGCTGGTGCAGCTACCCATGAGCATGTCTCCTACCGGGATACTGTTACTCACCCTGAGTGGCAGCATGCCATGACCGAGGAGATTGCTGCTCTCGAGCGTACTAGTACTTGGGATCTTGTTCCTTTTCCATCTCACTCTCGTCCCATCACGTGTAAGTGGGTCTATAAGATTAAGACTCGATCTGATGGCACTCTTGAGCGCTATAAGGCGCGTCTTGTTGCTCGTGGCTTCCAGCAGGAGCATGGTCGTGACTACGACGAGACTTTCGCTCCTGTGGCTCACATGACCACTGTCCGCACTCTTCTTTCGGTGGCGTCTGTTCGTCATTGGTCCGTTTCTCAGCTTGATGACAAGAATGCCTTTCTTAATGGCGAGTTGCGTGAGGAGGTCTACATGCATCCGCCACCTGGGTATTCTGTTCCTGAGGGTATGGTATGTCATCTTCGTCGCTCTCTCTATGGCCTTAAACAAGCTCCTTGTGTTCGGTTTGAGCGCTTCTCCTCTGTGGTCACTGCTACTGCTTTCTCAGCTAGTGATCATGATCCTGCTCTTTTTCTCCACACTTCGTCTCGTGGTCGGACTCTTCTTCTTCTATATGTTGATATGATCATCACCGGAGATAATTATGAGTACATTGTCTTTGTCAAGACTCGTCTGAGTGAGCAGTTCCTTATGTCGGATCTTGGTCCTCTTCGTTACTTCCTTGGTATTGAGGTTACTTCCACTCTAGATGGTTTCTTTATGTCCCAAGAGAAGTATATTCAAGATCTTCTTGATCGCGCTTCTCTCACTTATCAGCGTCCTGTTGAGACTCCCATGGAGCTCAACGTTCATCTCCGGCCCTCTGATGGCGAGCCTCTTTCTGATCCGACTCGCTATCGTCATCTTGTTGGGAGTCTTGTCTACCTTCTCGTTACTACGCCTGATATCACTTATCTAGTCCACATTCTGAGTCAGTTCATTTCTGCTCCCACTCAGGTCCACTACAGCCACCTTCTTCGAGTTCTGCGATACCTTCGTGGGACTATCTCTCGCCGACTCTTCTTTCCACACTCCTGCTCGTTACAGCTTCAGACTTATTCGGATGCTACTTGGGCCAGCGATCCCTCTGATCGCCGGTCTATCTCTGCTTACTGTGTTTTTCTTAGTGGTTCTCTCATTGCCTAGAAGACGAAGAAACAGACTGCAGTATCTCGTTCGAGTGCAGAGGCTGAGTTACGAGCTATGGCTCTCTTAACAGCATAGATTACTTTGCTACGGTGGTTACTTGAGGATTTTGGTGTTTCTGTCACTACACCGACTCCTCTCTTGTCAGACAGTACTGGTGCTATCAGTATTGCCCATGATTCTGTGAAGCATGAGCTCACCAAACATATTAGTGTTGATGCTTCCTTCATGAGGTCTTGTGTGCATGATCAGGTGATTGCTCTTCAGTATGTGCCTTCAGAGCTTCAGATAGCTGATTTCTTCACGAAGGCCCAGACTCGAGCACAGCACGGCTTCTATCTTTCCAAACTCAGTGTTGTTGATCTACCATGAGTTTGAGGGGGGTGTTAGAGATATATATATATATATATATATATATGTGTTAGAGTAGGATTCTAGATATTTTTGGTTTCCTTATCTGTAACCTGTACTTGTCTATATATACTGACCCTTTGGCCCCCTGATAATATAAGCGTTGTTCATAACAATCATTTCCACAGGGAGAAAGAACAGTATTGTCGGTGTATTAGAACCGATCTTACGTAAAGATTATTTGATTCGGGGGGTCTCCTAAGGATGAGATCACGCAGAGTGGATTGACACGGGATGTTTAGGCGAGTTCGAGGCCTTCTCGGAGAGAATAATAACCCTAATCCTGTGTGTATGGTATTCTTGATGATCCAGCAAAGGACTAAAACTATTACAGAGAATAGTGCTTGTGTTTCTACTTGACTAGCCCTTGTTTGCTGTCGTTCTTCTCTTTCCCCTTTGTCTCTCTGTTTGATGCCCTTATATAGTCGTGAAGAAGTAGCCGTTTTGTCCTGCGGGAGATGTGCCTAATTAATGTAATGTGGCGCATGATGGCGATAATTACGGCGCCTTGACTTCTTCACGCCGTCGCAATTATCTTCGGAGATAATGGGGTATTTACACACCATTAATCTGGCGGAATAATAGTGCGTGTAGACCGTTCGGATTCCTTAATCAATTGGACCTACTCGTGCAGTAGGTTTGATTATAAGGTGGTCGTAGTTTTCTGGTCGTAGAAGGACTTACGATCAGGTAGCAGTCGTAGAAGAACCTACGACTGGTGTAGTGATCGTAGATGGACTTACGACTATGTAGTGGTCGTAGAAGGATTTACGACCATGATGTAGTCGTAGAAGAACTTACGACTATGGGGTGATTGTAGAAGAACTTACAATCAATGGTTAGGCCTCTCCCTTATAGAAATAAGGGGTATACAGGGACTATGTGACATCATATTTACCCATAATAAAATTATAGATAAAAGATAAAATGAGGATTATTAGATCCTCGTCATCTAGCCCGACTTCAAGTGAAAGTAACTTACTTGGTGAAGGTTTAAGTAAATGGTCTTACGACTATGAAAATGTCATAGAACAATAGTCGAAGGAAGAACTCTTCGATATTTGAGTGCTACTTTGACCGAGAATTTGCTTGGTCAAGAAGGTTGCTTACAACTATCAAAAGTCATAAGAACCCCTACAAGCTGTGTAGTAGTAGTAGTAGAGCGATCGTAGAAAAACCCTTAGATTGATACTTCCTTTGACCGGAAAGACTTGGTCGGAAAGTAACTTTACTTGGAGGTGATAAAACAAACATATCTTTCCCGAACAAACCATCAGGGAATTGCAAGCGATCTCTGAGATCTGTTGATGAGGCGGTTCGAAGTGATCGCACCGTGAAGATTGCTTACTACTAAAAAGTCGTAAAAACTCCTCTGACCGTCGGTGGTCGTAGTAGGGAATCGGAGAAAAAGCCCTTCCGATTGATACTTCCTTCGACCGGCAATACTTGGTCAAGAATGTAATTTAAGCTTGGGGTGACAATCGCACCTAATTTTTCTCGAGCGGACCATCGGGGAATTGCAGCGGCTCTCTCGGACTTGTCAGATGAAGCGGTTCGGCGGTACAACCAACTCCTCTGAGACCTATAGGCGAGGCGGTTTTGAGCGGCGGAGATCGTCTTGATTATAAAAACTTACGGGAGGTAGACTTGGGTTTTACTTTTCCCCAAATCACTCCATTGTTCTTGAGTTCTTGCTTTCTCGTCCTCGACTAGGTTTCATCTTCTCATATAACCCAATCAAAAACTTCTTGCTTACGGCGAAATGGCCAAGAGAGTTTACGAATGGGAGGAATCGGAGATGGATGCGACTAAGATCAAGATCTTGGTTGATCTTGGGAAGATTCGAGAAAAGGCTCGGTGAAGTGGATTAGGCTATCGGCGACTTGGCCATCGGGGAAAATGGGCAAATCCGTCTTCCAAGCGTATTGTGAGTCGCGGCCTTGATTACTGCCACCCTTTCTTCTGATGAGTACTCGAACACTTTGGGGTGGGCGGTGAACTTAGGTCCCAATTCCATTACCATGTTGAGTGTGTTCGTGTATGCATGCGGCGTACACAGGGATTCGGCGGATCTCGGTTGTTCCAATATTATTATGGGATGGCTCGACAAGCCGAATCGCCGAAGGCGTGATGCAAGCTCCACGACTCGAAGTCGAAGAGTACATTGAGCTTTACCCGTCTTCGTGGCGGGCCGGAGGAAGAGGTGGTTCTCTTGGAAGGTCACCTCTGAAGACGACCTTTCTTTAAATGGGGAAGGCTGCTGAAAAGAAATCTTCATGGGATTCAACCCACGAAGATATCAGTAGGATTAGCCCTTATATTCAAGCCATTAAGGACTTGAAGGAAGAAGGGTGGCCGGATGGCATGTGGTGAAGGATTTCATCACCGCAGAATCGATCCTCTGAAAAGCGAGCATCTCCTATGTGGAGGTACTCGGGAGAGGAGACCCCACGAGAGACTACGAGGAGGGTAAGCAATTGTCGACTTAGTTCTCCGTTTGGTTTTCCCAACCTTGTCTAATATTTTTATCTGTTTACGGATCTTTCACAGTGAGGTTGACTCAGTCGGACTCATCGTGAGAAGTCCCCCCACTCAGGGGCGGTTCCTCAAATCATTGCGGCTTTGTCATGCGATGAAAGGATAGGCGCCTAAAGGTAATCAAAAGTCTGATTCTTTCTTTAGGACTTTATAGTCGTAGAAGATACTTACGACTAATGGTGATCGTAGAATATCTTACGATCAATAAAAAGTCGTAGAAATACTTACGACTTAGTTCTAGTCGTAGAAATAACTTACGACTAATTAGTGATTCTTCTTTTACATTTTGCTTTACGAAAAGTAGGCATGGAAAATCGTCGGAGACGACGAAGAAGTCGATTACGATGACTATTAATGTTGGGTTGTCGAAAGACAAAGGCTCGACTCCTCCTCGAAGAGGCGTCGACTTATAAAATCTGCAGAGCAAGGGGAGCAAGCTCGAGCTCTGGTCTTTCGACCAGACTCTCTACAAGGCCTGCAGCAGCTGTAGTTGTATCTGAAGCCGAGGTCGCAGCCGTCGAAGCCGAGGAGGTTGAAGCAGCTGAACCTCTTAAGCGTAAACCTCGCAAGGCTAAGGTACCCTTTTATTATGACACGGAATCTTTCGCAGTTGGTGCCACTCCTAGTTTTATTAAGCAACTAGAAAGGAGAAGCTGGAAAGATTTTATGTCTTTTATGAAGGAGGTGCGGCATCGGCACAACCTACGGTGAGGCGATCTTTATACGGAATGGTCGAGGCGATCTCGTCCATCCGGAGGATCGAGAACTAGAGCCACGGTCCTGTTCCAACTCTGACGGGCGTGGTCGTGGCCGAAATAGTGTTGAACCTCGACCGGGCGTGGTCGTGGAGAAGAAGAGGTCCTCCGTTGGGAGGATTGCTCCAAAATTCTGGTTAAGACCGAGTGCGAGTATGTGAAATGTACTAAAGTGTAAGACGACATTTACCTTTTTCTTTTCACAACTTTGATTTGCTTTTCTTTATTTGATCAGACTCCTTGACCCAGGAATGCTTCACGAGAAGTCCATTGCCATCCCTTGACTCTTGGGAGGTAGCAATGGAGGTGGTCGAAGCATCACCCTTGGCCCGGTGGCGATGAAGTCGAGACTCCCAGTGACTCTCACACTGCTTTGAAATTGTAGCTCGACTCTTGAGGTAGCGGCCATTCTTTATTGAGGTGGGCTGCTGACATTCTTGAGATCGTAGAAACAACGAGAGGCATTGTGGAAGCCTCTGGTCAAGGTGGTGAACGACTGCGCACCACTCAGGGAAGGAAAATGTAGGGCGTTCCTTCCCTACCCAAGAAGATTCTGAAGCGAAGGAGAAAATTTCGACTTACGTGGTGACTTCTTTAGTCTGCCTCCGTCGTAGGGTCTTACCTTACAAATCTCGTGGCCAAGTCCCCATCCCAAAGATATTCCCAATATGGAGAATACTTTTGATAACGGCGCCTTGAGAAGGTGTGGTGGGACAAAGTTGCGAGGATAGATAAGGCTACGACACCGGACTTTGTATATTCAACGTTTGCTAGGGCGACTATGAATGTAAGTATCTTGAATACTTATATCGTGGCTTTTCTTCCTTTCTTCTTGTTTTCTTTTTGCGAAAGCTCGGAGCAAATTCTTTGTTGTCGGTGAGTATCATCGACAACTTTTAAACTAAGACAGGAGAAAGAACTACTCTGTGAGAGGCGGAGAGGTGGTAAGTCACTTATCATTCATAGTTGTTTTCGACTTAAATACTCGTATAATGCTTTACGAGAATAGTCATGGAAGAAACTCATGACAAAGTATTAGTCGTAAAAAGCTTACGACTACTTACGACCGGATAGTGGTCGTGAAAGACTTACAACCATTCGTAGTCGCGAAAAACTTACGACTAGGTCGGTGGTTGTAGAAGTATTTATAACCATTGGTGATTTTATCTCCATCTCTGTCCTTTGTAGGTTAAGCGGTGATTCAAAGACCTTAGCCGACTAAACTCGACTATGAAAAGAGAGTCGAGGAGGCTAAGGAATGAAGTATTAACCTCTCGGAAAGACTTGAGAGGTTGTCTCACATCTAAGAAATTGCGGGAAAAAATAAGCGATGAAGTCTTGAACTTAAGACTGTTTTGAGTTTTAACCTTTACCTAACTCTCATTTCTTCTTGAGATAAAGAAAATGAGATGAAGAAGCTCGGTGAAGTTGGAGACAAATCTTTGGTCATTCGGGAGTTTTCCGCATTACCAAGAATAAGGATCAAGAACTTGAGGTTACGAGAACTCAAGTCACGGTAAGTAACTCTTTACTGTTGTCCTTTTGAGTGTTTTCCTTTTTAATGTCAATTCCTTGTTGAAATTCTTTGCCCAATTGAGAATCCTTGAGGTGAAATCCAAGCAAAGACCTTGATCG
Source organism: Hsuehochloa calcarea (assembly GCA_036346395.1). Taxonomy (NCBI): domain Eukaryota; kingdom Viridiplantae; phylum Streptophyta; class Magnoliopsida; order Poales; family Poaceae; genus Hsuehochloa; species Hsuehochloa calcarea. The sequence goes on along the minus strand of CM070594.1, from coordinate 59,864,856 downwards.
CAATGAGTCCGTCGCATTGCTAAGATGAATCTGAGAGGACATCGAGCGTGGGAGCAAAAGCATCTTTGGCTGTTGCTTTCCATCGCGAAGAGGTCAAGAAATTGGATTCTCAATTAGTAGGTAAGAAATGCTTTTACCTACAAATATCTTTGTGTTATGTTCCTCTAGAAGTATTTTTGTTTGGCCGGTATTATTCTTTTGAACAAGTGGTGAGAACAAAAAGCTTGCGAGCTTCGACTTGTACCCAACAGAGATGGAGTCGATGAAGACTAGTCTTCAAGGCAACATCACTCTCTGAACAATGTGCTTAGTGAGCTACATTACGAGGAAAAACTCCTCGAGAAGATACTATAGCTGCTCACACAAGTACTATTGGAGAACAAGTCGGAAAATTGCAAGAAATGGTGACCACTCTGAAGGCTAATCAAAATTTGAATCAATAAGGGAGGCGATCGAAGGCTGCTTTGTAAGTTACGCTTTGGCGAAACTTAAAGCTCAAGATCCCATGTAATGTTAAACCAATCGAAGCCGACTTGATTATCTGAATCGAGGCAAGTCGTGCGATTGTGGAAATCTGATCGATTGGCAAAAGGTGGCGGAGGAAATGCGACTAGGCTCTCCCCTTGAGTAATCTTGTAACTACTTTGTAAAGCGGACAATTTTTGTTGATGAGTAATATATGATCCGCCTTATTTCACGAAAATCATCTTGTCGAGTAGTTAGTAACTCAAAAGATAATAAGCGAATGAAAGGCGAATGAAAGACTAAGAATTGAAGTCAAATTAATAACTTTATCCTAGCCCCGACTATTTGTTTAGATTGTTTAGACAATCTAAATAAATAGTGTTTAACAGGTTTTACGAAAACAAAGAGAGGTTTATTTAACTTATAGCTTTTATTACGGTTGTCAAGCCTTTGGTCGAAAGAGTAAAAGCGACTCGACACTAGGAAGTTCCTTCTAGTGGGCGGGACCACGTGCGAGAAAAAGGAAAGGCTTCGACTAGGTGATGTTTTCATTTCCGACTAGTTTAATCGAACCAAGAACGACAACTTGAGTTAAGCAGGCGTCTTAGAGGACTTTAGTAATTCGTTCGTCCTTTTTGGTGGACTTGATAAGTCTTTTCCGATAGCAAAAGTAGGAGGCGGCGGCGCTAGGAAGTTTCCTTCTAGTGGGCGGGACCACATGCGAGAGAGAAAGACTTGACTAGGTGTGTTTCTTCCTTGACCGTTAAAACAAATCGAGTACATCAAAGGTGGTCGAACAAATGTAAGAAAGTGTACTCTACTTAGAATATTTTTGAATTGGTGAAAAAATAGACTAAGATTGAGAGAGTTGGCTTTGAGAACATTTATTTGGATAGAACCGGGCTCTTTGTCTTGGCGGCAAAAATGAGTAGCGAGTCAATGCTTGGAAATTCCTTCTAGTGGCGAGAACCACATGCGAGAGAGAGAAGTTTCGTCGGATGACGTTTCTCGCTTTTGGCCGGTGTAAAGAAAAGCGGGTGTTTTCATATCATAGTCGAAAGATTAAAAAGCACTACTCGAAAATAAGGCAAAAAGAGGTAGAAAGAACACGGACTTTTATTGCTTGAGAAATCGGTCACACATAGAATTTGCGTGGCGGTCGATGTTCCAAGAGTTTGAGAGAACTGTCCATCTTCCATTGCTAGTCGTGCAGGCCACTGGCGAGTTACTTCGACCCTTTGTGTAAGGACCTTCCCATTTAGGGAAAGTTTATTCGGTTAGACTTGGATTGGCGAGCCTCAATACCAAGTCACCTCTGACAAGGTGCGAGGTTGGACCTTACGATCATAGTATCTGCGCGGGGCTTGTTGGTAGGCTGCCGAGCAATTAAGGCTAGGTTTCTCCTCTCTTGAGTAGGTTAATGTCATCTGCTCGAAGTTGTTCTGATACGAGTTGTTGAAGGTTTCAACTCGTGTCGACCGCAATTTTAGCTCGGAGGAAGCATGGCTTGACTCAGAACACTAGAAAAATGGTGTTTCTCTGTTGCTCATTGGTGGTTGTCTGAGCGCCCATAATATGGAAGGTAATTCTTGTACCCAAGCCCCGGCGCTTAACAAGGTGGGTCGAAGACTCGAGTTTTAATTCCTCGCATTATTTGGCCGTTTGCGTTCAACGCCCCATTACTTTGGGGATGTGCAGCGAAGCATAGCATAACTTGGTACCCAACTCGTCGCAAAATTCACGAAATTTTGCACTTGCGAGTGTTTACCATTATGCGTAATTATCCGACTTGGTACTCCAAATCGACTAATTACGCTTCTCATCATGAACCTTTTCTTTGCTTAGTTGTTATCGATTCTGAGTTCACTTGATCCATTTGTGAGCGTGTCAATAGCCACAAAAGGAATTGAAACCTCCTGGAGCTTTGGGAAGCGGTCCTAGGATATCAAGCCCCAGTGCAAAAGGCCAAGAAAGAGGTATTGTTTGTAATGCTTGAAATGGTTGGTGTATCATCTACCATGAAATTGTACTGGACACACTTTTTAACCACCTCTTTAGCATCGTGCAGAGTGTAGGCGATAAAAACCTTGTCGAAAGGCTTTACCAACTAATGTTACAGTAGGAAGCATCGTCCCACAGATGCCACTGTGTATATCGTGAAGGAGTGTTATTCCTTCGTTTTGCGGAATGCATCGCATGAGTATCCCTTAGGTTCCTCGTTTATAGAGGACTCCTTCAACCAAAGTATACATTTTGGCTTTTCGGGATAATCGATCGCCTCAAGATCATCTTGGTCTGGAACCCTTGCAAAGATACTCGTAGATGGGAGTCATCCGGTATCCTCGTAATCTAATGAGGCCATCTCAAGAGGAGGTGTCTCGGTTCTTCGACCGAGAGGCGGTTTTGGAGTTGCTCCAAGAAAACTCCTTTTGGTATTATGGATCGGGAAGAAGCCATCCGAGCAAGTTGATGCGAGAAATTATCCTTCGAGGATAAATTGTACCTCGAAACCTAAAAAATGTTTTTCTAGCTTACGTACTTCTGATAAGTACCGAGCCATTGTTGAGTTAGAGCATTGGTACTCTTTCCCAATTTGATTCACGACTAGTTGAGAGTCTCCTCTCACGAGTAGTCGACGAATCGAGAGTGCTTCGCGGCTCGTATGCCGACTAGCAAACCTTCGTGATACGCCACATTGTTAGTGGCACGAAAGTTTAATTGTATGGCATACTTTAAGGTTTCTCGGTAGGAGATACGGACCACCCGACCCAGAGCCACTTAAAGTAAGTGACCCGTCAAAGTACATCATCCAGGTGCGTGGGAATCGTCTTGGGGATCTGAGCGAGTTCGAGTTTGTCCATTCGGCGACAAAGTGCGCCAAGATCAGGGATTTTATGGCCGTTCGGGACACGAAATGGAGTCGAACTCCCAAGTTCGTGACCATTTTGCCATCGTCCATTGTTTCCTTATTATGGAGGATTGCTCCCAAAGGAAACTCGGGCAACCTGACTATTTTGTGCGCTGAAAATAATGCGCGATTTCCTCGAAGACATGAGGAGGGCATACGAAGTTTTGGACACGAGGTAACGCTCCTTAGGCGTGTAAAACTTAAACTACGTAGTAAACCGGTCGTTATGCGTTTTCACGTTCTCGACCCGATCTGCGCTTCTTTGCTGTGGCGTGGCGGCTAGGTAAATTAAGGCGTCTCTTACGGCTTTGGAGAAACGAGCAGGAGCACTCGAAAGATACCTCTTGACATCCTCAAAGGCAATGTTTGCCTCGTTCGACCACTCAAAACCTTCATGTCTCCTGAGAAGTTTAAAGAAAGGTAGTCCTTTTTCTCCTAGTCGTGCGATGAAACGACTTAAAGCATCATGCACCCGGTGAGTTTGGACTTCCTTTTTGTGTTTGGAGGTCGCATCGGAGGATGGCCTTTATTTTTCGAGTTTGCTTGATTCCTCGTTCAGATACTAGGAATCCAAGCAATTTTCCTGAAGAAATTCCAAACACACACTTCTCTGGATTAAGTTTTAAATGGTGCTTTCTGAGGTTGTCGAATGTTTCTTGTAGGTCAGTGATATGATTAAATCTCTTAATGCTTTTTACGACTAGGTCATCAACATAGGCTTCCAAATTCCGGCCTAATTGAGATGAAAAAGTCGATTGCATTAAGCGTTGAAAAGAAGCACCGGCATTCTTTAGACCAAATGGCATTTTGATATAACAAAAGGTACCAAATGGAGTAATGAATGCGGTCTTTTCTTCATCGTTTAGACACATATTGATCTGGTGATAACCAGAATATGCATCTAAAAAACTCAATATTTCACAACCCGATAGAATCAACGGTGATCAATACGAGGTAAAGGAAATCATCTTTTGGACAAGCTTTATTAAGATCGATAAAGTCTCGCTTTCGCCATTTGCCGTTTGACTTTTTGACCATTCTGAGGTTAGCCAACCACTCTGGGTGATTGACTTCTCTTATAAAGCACGCCTTAAGTAGCTTATCAATTACGATTTAATAGCATCTCGTCGATCGGGGCAAATCTCGTAATTTTTGTTTCTGGTACTTTATCGGTAGTAAAGCTAGCACATGCTCGATCACCTCCACAGGGACTCGGGCATGTCGGATGCTTGCCACGCGAAGACATCTGCGTTAGCTCGGAGGAAGGTAATGAGGCGTCTTCCTATTTGGGATCGGAAGTCTCCCCAATGCGAGCAGTCTTGAGGTTTCTCTGCGTCGGAGGAACCTCTTTGACTTGGTCGTTCGGCTTTGGTGCGACTTTGAAGCCCGACTTGCTAGTCGAAGGTGACTTTCATCTCGAGTTGGTATTTGACCAACCATCTCGAGGATCGTGATCGTGACTATCGCCATCTTTTGTCACATTGAATTGTGATCACTCCTTTGGGACTGGCATCTTAAGACATTGATACCCATAATGAGTAGCCATTAAGAATTTTGCCAAAGTTGGTCGTCAAGTATGGCGTTATATCGTGTCGAAATCGACCACATCAAAGGAGACTTTCTCGTCTGAAATTACTTGGCGAGCCAAATGTTAAAGGAAGAAAACTTGGCCAATGGGTTTGGCGAAGACCCGATGCGATTCCATGGAAGGAATATCGTCACAAGCCTTACCTTGTCTGGTACTTGCATCTCATCCGGGGCTTTGGTAAATAATATGTTCAAGCGCCACCATCAACTAACACTCGATTGCAGACGGTTGTTGATGGTGGGTTCATTCCTGTCGAAATCGACTGATCGACTCATAGTGATCGGGCGATCGTCCTTCTCAAAGAGATGGTAACTTCCACCACTTGGTAATTTATTGACAAGAGGAGTATGTATGGAATTTACCTCTCGTCCGTGACTTTAAGTTGTCGTTTGGAGTCGTATCTGATGATCCTCCATAGATATGCTCAACGGTATGGTGCGGATCTTGGAATGGCATCTCCTCATCATCGGCGACTTGACCACTCGTATGTCCTACACCTTTCGAGTAGGGGCGGTGCTTTCTTGTTGTAGTAGTCCTCGAGCTTTCTTTGGAAAACTTCGGCGATTCTTGGAGGTCATGTCCTTCCTTTTTATGAAAAGGACACCATCTTGGTTTGTCGTTCCTACGATCGGTAGCTTACCTTTGCCTTGATCGGGGTTCGACTTGGTGGTTTAGGGCTCTCTATCTTTTCGGCCAAAACCTCCTTGAAACCACTAGTTTGTGGCTTTTGACTTTTATTTTCTTCTTGGACTTTTTGCTTTTTGTCCTTACCAACCTCACTGGCTCTCGAAGGCGTGTGTTTCTCGATCGATAGTGTTATTCCACTCGATTGCCTCGAAGCGATTGCATATCGATCGGCCATCTCAAAGAGCTCGGCAGCGGTGTTGGGAGGATTTAAAGCAATATCCTCTGTTATTCTTCTACTACGGACTCCTTGCTTAAAAGCCACGATCACGGAGAAGTCGAAATTTCGGAATTGAGTTCTGAACGACTAAAGCGTTTGATGAATTGGCGCAAAGTCTCGTTGTTGTTCTGTTTGATCGGTGCAAGTCGTCTTCCTTTCGAGGCGGTTGTATGTGCCTTGGAAATTTGCTGTAGAAGATCACGAGGTGTTGCCAAGAGTAGATCGACTCGAGTGGTTGGTTTAATAACCACGATCGGCGGATCCTTCGAGCACGATTGGAAGGTAATTCGCCATTCGTGCTCTCCTCCTCCTGCTTGCTTTCGGACGGTTGTTGTATAGATCTGAAGAAACTTCGATGGGATTTTGAGATCCATCAAATTTCTCCATGTTCCTTTGGTCGAAAATGAGGTGGCGTGAGCGCTTTCGAAGTCGGCGAAAATGCGGCATCCGTAATTACTTCTTAGCGCCTTCTTTGTAGGAAAGAAGGGTTAATGTCGCCAGTGATCGTATCTGACGATACCGACAGCGGTGACTGATTGCTGTAGGTCTCGGTTCTTGAGGAATACTCCTCGTAATCCACCGTTGTGAATTTCTTTGCGGAGTAGTGATTGATCACCTCCTCGGAGGGCTACTTGATCATCGGCCGATCGAAAAGTATTTCTCGAATAGGAGATCGATGTGACTTATGACCGTGTCGATTCCTCTGTGAAATATTCGATTGGTAGTAGTGAAGAAATCGCATTACTACGACTACACGAATGTTGTTGACGAGTACTTCGGTCTTGTCATCACAGTTCGAAGCCTTTGCGCAATCTCCTCAGCAAAGAGATCGTATCCTGGCGTTCGAGCAAGCTCTTGATTGGGATTCTCAAGCAAGTCGTTGATGTCCTGGAGTTCTTGTACCTCCTGTGGCTGATATTGAATGCGCCCGGCGAGTTCTTACGGGCTGCAATTTTCTTTCTTCGGATGACCTCAAAATCCTCCCCGTCAGATCTTTGAGGCCTTCTCAGTGGAGTGCGAGAATGTCGAGGATTTCTCTCGCGTTCATCAGAGTGTTGGTTCTCTCTGTCGCCGGTGGTTCCCTTGCCATTACTACGAGGAGGCGCAGTGCGTGATCTTCGGGGAGGGTTCTCATTTCGTCCTCCATGAGGTTGACTCGATTTGAGGAAGGGCGAAGACCTCCGTTGATGATTCTCACTTGCGCTTGAGGCCTCCCGCTTGAGGAGTGCTCGAGAGACACCATCTGGCGACTTGGAGTAATCCCCTCGGTAGGGAACTCCGGGTTATAAGCTGTCTCCGTCATAAATGAGATCTGCGGAGAGGCGGTCGTATTCGTAGGAAAAGCATGCTTGATCCCACTATCTCTGGAGTTACCACGAGAGATAGGATCACAAGATCTTTGGTGGAGTCTGGAATGGTGGCTTCGGGACTTGTCTCACCAGTCGGACCACCTTAAGGAACTTGGACACTTAGAGGAAAAACTCTCATTGTGTCGTGAGTCCTCACAGGTGCGGTTACGGTCGGATTGACCCTTGTCCTTGGAGGAATTGGCTCCTCTGTTGGGCGTATCGTTGTGGGGATAAGGATCCTCCTCAACTCCATTGATGGGATGGTTTCTGGAGAATAATCTCGGAGGAACATCACCATCGTGGATGCATCACTCGGCTCGTAGTCGAAACCGCATCCATGTCGGCGTCTGCGTGTCTGCCAAGTCGAACCAGTTCTCCTCGTTCCATCCTCCTGCCATGCTTGCATGAGATTGGAAAAAAGAGAGTATGTTGACAAGAGATTACCGGAAGATCCCCACGGACGGCGCCAACTGTCGGTGTATTAGAACCGATCTTACGTAAAGATTATTTGATTCGGGGGGTCTCCTAAGGATGAGATCACGCAGAGTGGATTGACACGGGATGTTTAGGCGAGTTCGAGCCTTCTCGGAGAGAATAATAACCCTAATCTGTGTGTATGGTATTCTTGATGATCCAAAAAGGACTAAAACTATTACAGAGAATAGTGCTTGTGTTTCTACTTGACTAGCCCTTGTTTGCTGTCGTTCTTCTCTTTCCCTTTGTCTCTCTGTTTGATGCCCTTATATAGTCGTGAAGAAGTAGCCGTTTTGTCCTGCGGGAGATGTGCCTAATTAATGTAGTAACGGGCGCATGATGGCAGTAATTACCGGCGCCTTGACTTCTTCACGCCGTCTGGCAATTATCTTCCAGAGATAATGGGGTATTTACACACCATTAATACGCGGAATAATAGTGCGTGTAGACCGTTCGGATTCCTTAATCAATTGGACCTACTCGTCTGTAGGTTTGATTATAAGGTGGTCGTAGTTTTCCTGGTCGTAGAAGGACTTACGATCAGGTAGCAGTCGTAGAAGAACCTACGACTGTGTAGTGATCGTAGATGGACTTACGACTATGTAGTGGTCGTAGAAGGATTTACGACCATGATGTAGTCGTAGAAGAACTTACGACTATGTGGGTGATTGTAGAAGAACTTACAATCAATGGTTAGGCCTCTCCCTTATAGAAATAAGGGGTACTTCTGGGGACTATGTGACATCATATTTACCCATAATAAGAATTATAGATAAAAGATAAAATGAGGATTATTAGATCCTCGTCAAGTATAAAATACAGAATGATTATAAGATAGCAAGGCCCTGCTCCTCAAAAGGCCATCACTGATAAGTGATACCAAATAATTTGACTATATTGCAATATAATTGAGCTTTGAAGATATAGGTGAAACAATAGGTTGGCATCATCGGAGCTTATTGCAATTTTGACACATCAAATTTGATAAATACTATACAAAGGAAATTGCAGTTTGATAACAACTAATCATCTAATTCATTGACCTCGCGGGGTTTGCCTCCCTGCAGAGAGTGAAACAATGCATTCTTGAACCATCTCTTGGACTCTTCTCTTCAGAAACTTGTCCTTCACACCAGAAAGCATGCTGCGGTAGAAGATCTCCAAGCGAGCGAGTTCATCGGTATCAGCCGCGTCCAAGATGTTCTCAAATTCCTTTCTGATATCAAAGACAGCAGATTCTTGAAGTGAACGCGGAAGCGTCCGTTCGTCAAGAGGCTTGCGAAAGATTGAAATGTGAAGTATGTTGGCATATCTCTCCATGAGTGTCAGTTTTGACCTAAGGAACTGTAGCTCCTCTGAGGCAGCAGATAGCTTCTGCTCCAACTCAGTGCTAGTGCGGTCATTCCCTCTTGATGTCGATGATGCCTGTGCTCGGTCCTCATGAATTTCTTGGAAGTTCTCATCAAGAGGAGGCCACATCACCACGCACGGTGTGTAACTGTCAGTAATCTGGTCTCTCCCAAGCACACCACTGCGGCCTCTGCCCCATGCCCACATCCTATAACCATCGCCAGCAACAAGAACAGTGTGGGCAGCTCCACAGGCGACCTGCACTGGACCTAGAAACTTGAACCCGTTTGTCTCAGGAGACTGAACTTTTATGGGATACAGAGCATCCCCTGCATCAACTCCTGAAAAGCTAGCATCTGGGCACAATCCAAGACCTCTCTCCATCCCCCAGCACCACACCTCTCCATCAGAGGAGACTACAGTTGTGTGGAACAATCCACAATCAAGAGAAATAAGGAAGGAACCAGTTGGTAAGCCATCAACAGGTTGTGGTGAACAAATAGTGGCGGTGGTTCCATGGCCAAGCTGCCCATTATCACCAATGCCAAATGTCCAGCACCGTGATTCCAGATCCAGGTCAAAAGACTTCTTATTGGTGAGCACAGCAGTGTGACAGGCTCCGCATGCAATTTCATACACCTCCCAAGAAGAGTCTTCACTAAATGCAGAGATAAGCACAGGCCGAGATCTACTTTCCTTGTCACCTAGACCCAACTGGCCATGGTTATTATTGCCCCAGGAATAACAAACAAGGTCACCTCCTGTATAGGTCTCTCCAGCACTAACTGCAGCTACCACATGCTCATTACCACAGGCAACCTTAACTACAGTCTGACCGTGGAAATCCCACACAGGTAGTGGGACAGAGCTAGCTGCTATACAAAACTCTCCAGCATCAGTCTGCTGCGGGCAATTTCCCCACATCCACAGGGCCCCCAGACTGTCTATGGCAAATGACATCATGCCCCCAGCTTTGACAGAAGACAACTATAACAAAACATACATCAGGATTAGTTAGGTAGAAAGCTGAGTTTTCTCGAGCTTACAGTTTTGAACATTGTTGAAAAGTGGTGAATTGTTTATACCTTTAAGGGAGTCCGTGCATGTGTGTTCTGTGCTTCATCCTGCAGCGTTTCAGGAGAACCCAAATCTTGAAAACGCTCAACCAAACATGGAAAAAGGGAATTCTCTTCCCCATAGCCAAGCTGACCATCCGTTATATAGTCAAGAAAGTAACATACTCAACAATAACTAGGATATTAGAACAGTGGTTTCAAGTTTACAAAGCTCAAAATTACACAAGCAGTATAAAAGGATACAGATATTGTAGCCCCATGACCAGAGCGAACCTTCATCTGAAATTTTGGATATTAATCAGTATCAATGTCATTTGATTTAACTGATTTTGGCTAGTACTTGGGCTAAGAAACCATTTATAGTTAAGACCAGTAAACCTCTACATGGGCACAACAAATGGAAAACATAATTCACATGCACCCAAAAACCTAGACAAACTATGGATGTTCTGTGTACTGAACATTCTCACCGTATCAATCTGTTATTTTATTAAAGCAAAGAAAAAAGAAGCAGCCACATTTGCTCTCAATGGCTAGAAATTACCACGTTATCCGGGTTAAAAAGATAAAGATCTACACCGTTGAATTTGGTTGGTCCAAATTATAACGGCGTAGATTGATCCGATATGTGTATGAATTCACTCTGTCTGAGCTAGCAAATCCTAATAATTGTGTACGAACAAGTTTTCCAATACGAATCATAAAAGGTGGCCATAAGATAATAACAGCTCCATTGAAATATCCCGCTTGTGCTTTAACACATATTCCTCGCAGGACAAAATCAGCTCCTCCCAGCCACTGCTTGTCGTAATCCACGATTGTTCGACGCAAAGCATGCAGAAGCAATGGTGCAAGTAATGGCATGGAGGCATGGAGCTATGCGATTGGCATGTTTGAAGTAAGGAAGCAACCGTAGGACCTAGCTGATCCGTCAAAGTAATCATGATTCATGATGGAGATGGCCTCCGAAAGGCAGATGCATATATATTTATAGCTTCACCATGTCATTGGTTTCTATCTTTTTTCATCCACGACAAAGGCAGACTACTCTCATTTGGTTTCTATTGATTACGATATGCTTTTGAGAATATAAAGTAGGTTTTAAAAAACTGACACATTCACTCTAATTAAAAAAGACTATAAATTCCATTCATCTTAATTAGAAGAGAAATGGGAAAAAAATTCACACTGCATATTCGATGAGTCCAAATTATAATAATGAGAATTCATCATTTGAGTTTTAGCTTCTAAAAAAAACAAATTAATTGATGTAATTGAACCAACTGTTACAATGTACATAATCTGATTCAAGGAGTTGATATAGAAAAGATTTTGTAGAGAAAATAAACGCTAAGTATAAAAAGGGGACCATCAATTCGAAAGATATCAGAAATTGTTTAGGAAACCGGTTCTTTATTCCTTTCAATGACTAGGAAACAAATTTAATCCTTAATGACAAAGGAAACAATAGAACTAAATGCACAAATGTGTGTGCTTATAGATTCCCATGTTAATTAGAGAAAAGATCTACACCATTTATTTAGTGGGCTGGGACACCTGTCACGTTCTCTCCGGTAGCCCTGAGCTTATTCCCTACGACTGCGTCATCTCTACTCCGAGCTTTTTCTCCTTTGCTTCTGTATGCTCTCTTCTATTCGTACAGATGTATGCATGTATAATTCTATACACGCATGCATGATGTTATACATGCTCGATGTCCTCTTCTCTCATGTAAGTTGCTCATTTTCTTCGATGTTGGGCAACTCAATACTATGGCTTCCTCACTAATCGTGACAACCTCCCATCTTTACTAATACCAGCATGTCTGCTATAGTCTTTATCTAAGGATATGACAAATCTTCTCACTATCGCCGGTGATATCATGCCCCTCACCAGTGATGACACACTTATAGCTACCCGATGGCCCCATGCAAAGCTTCATCTCCTCTCTACTAAGGTTTCCCCATCATCAAGTTTCTTTGACTACTAACTTCTTAAACAACTCTGACACTTACCACTAGTCATCGCAGTCCTTGGCTCTTTTGACTCTGGACTTTCTCTTCAACGACTCCAGCGGGCAGCACATTGCCCTTGTCGAACGACTAAGGTAAGCAGCATGACATTGTCCTCATCTCCGTTGCCACCGCCTCGACTCTTCGCTTCCTTGTGGGTCAATGTCTTCTTGCAGAATAGATCGATGCCGTTGTAGCCTTTCGTGGTCTCCCCCGACACCATCTGTGCCATCCTCATTATAACTTTTATTTTTATTTTTAATTTTAGTTGTTTTTTTTATTAGAGTTTGTATACAAATCAAATTGCTAATTTTATTGAATGTATTCTGAAATTTATTTATTTAGTGATTTTACTTTGGAATTCGTATGGAAATCTAGTTGCAATTTTTTTATTGCGAATTTCAAATATTTTTCCTTGGAATTCGTATACAAACCCAATTGCTAATTTTATTTAATGTATTCTGAATTTTAGTAATTTAGGGATTTTACTGTGAAATTTGTATCAAAATCAAATTGCTAATTTTTATTGTATTTTTTATTCCGAATTTCAGTCATTTTTTGTTTAGTTTTTATTCTGAATTATAATTATTTAGGGATTTCACTTTTGAATGAAATCAAATTTCTTATTTTATTTTATTTTTATTTCGACATTCAGTTTCATGGTACTTGACATAAACTCTATCTTTTAGTCTAGACTATTAAAATCTAGATCTACCACGATCAACAGTGCATATGTTAATCTTTTTCCGCCGATTAACATGAGAATTTCTAATCCTTGAGGGCGAACATGGTTGCTTCTTTTGCATTTCCTTCGACACCATTCGTGCTATCCTTGTTATAACTTTTATTTTTTATTCAAAATTACAATTATTATATCGGAGTTTGTATACAAATCAAATTGTTAATTTTATATAATTTATTCCGAATTTTATTTATTTACGGAATTTATTTTGGAATTAGTATGAAAATCAAATTGCAAATTTTATTTTTATTATGTATTCCGAATTTCAGTTATTTTTACTTGGAATTTGTATACAAATCCAATCGCTATTTTGTCTTTAATTTTTATTCCGAATGGAAGTTATTTAGGGATTTAATTTTCGAATTTGTATCGAAATCAAATTGCTAATTGTATTTTTATTCCGAATTTCATGTATTTTTAACAAATACAAATTTAGTTCAAACATTAGAGTTATATAATAACTACGACCATACTTTTAAATTTAAACATTGCATTGCTATCTAGCCGCACAATTGCACATGTAATTCGGCTAGTTCAGTCATTAAAGCAGAGTCAGGTCAGACCACATGAGCAATTGCACAAACCAGCGGTGCATGGCCTGTACACATTGTGTGGGAGAACAGCCAGATACCACATGCCTGTGAAATCAAGTGTGAGCACAGATGGCTTGGGCCTTGGGCATCATCTTAACGTACAAACTACAACACCGGCAAATCAAACTGCCAGGTTAGTTGCCAACCTTAATGGAATCAGATCATCCATCAGTATCTCACGCTTTGGGCCACTGTAAGACGGTCCAATTCTCAGTCGCTATATAGTCGCTCTGACCATTCTCCACGAACCGCACAGATAGGGGTGGATAACAGGTTGGCTCGGCTCATTAAGCTAACGAGCAAAATAATAAGCTCGGCTCGCCTCGGCTCGTTAAGTTAACGAGCCAAATAACAAGTTTGGCTCGGCTCGTTCGAACTCGTTAACTCGGCTCGTTACTAACAATTGAAGCTAAACTCGTTACTAACAAACTCGTTAACTCAGCTCGTTAAGGCTTGTTAGGCTCGTTAACTCGGCACTGCGCACAGTGGACTGGGTCTGGTTTTCTTAACGAGCTAAACGAGCAACTCGCGAGCAAGCTCGAAATCGTCTCGTTAAGAAAACGAGCTAAATTGGCACGGCTCGGCTCGCTAAGGGACCGAGTTCGAGCCGAGTTCTTAACGAGCTTGGCAAGCGAGTTTCGGGCTTTCTTTTCCACCCTTACGCACAGGCATCATAATGCAGTAACTACTTTAGTACTAGTAACTATAATTACCTAGATTGCTGTACACTATGCTCAAATTCTAGCTTTTATCACGAAGAGAAGTCTAGTAGAAAACGAATGAAACAGCAGAGTAGCACGAACCGTCCAGCGCGAGGCTGTGGTAGGCGCCGGCGGCGACGGCGACGAACCTGGGCCGCGGCCTCCCGCCGACGGCAGCGGGCACGTGCTCGTCGGCCTCGCGGCCGGTCCCGAGGCGGCCGAACGTGCCCCTTCCCCACGAGTACACCTCCCCGTCACCTGCAACCCCAGCAAACCACAAAACCACCTCTCAGATCCCAAAAATACGGCGAGGTCGGGAAGAAATCGAGCGAGCAGGTGGCCAAGCGGGCGTCGTTACCGGTGAGGGCGAGCGTGTGGGCCTCGCCGGCGGCGACGGCGACCACCTTGGGCGGCATCTGCGGGGAGTAGCGGCGGAGTGGAGGAGACGGCAGATGAGGAGCAGGAGGAGGGCACAAGTACAAGTGGAGGCATAAGGTATTACCGCGAGAGGGAGGTGGAATTTAAAGGCGGCAGTTGTAGAAGTAAGAAGCAGTAGAGCTGTGGAAGCGAAGGCGGATAAGGACTCGAGCGAGTCAATAGAGAGCACGGCAAGCCACCTCTTGCGAGTGCGTCGATATTTTCGGCCTCCTCGACGTTGTCGTCTAGACGCTTTTTCTCCGGAATGAGCCCCGAGACAGGTTTGGGCGTGTCGCGCGATGCGTCATTGGAGATGGCTGCTCGTACCATGCTGATACATCATACACGCGAGTGGTCGGAAGAGGTACGTGTGCTAACGGGGAGTGTGCGACGTAATATTTTTTTGGTTTGTTACCGACGTCAACTAAATTAATTTTTAGTAACATTAATGAAAATTAACTATTATTTATTTTGCTATTAATATTCAGTAATATTAATAAAAATTTGATAACATTAACAAAATACAACGTCATATGTAGATAACTCGAGGATACTTGACCGTAATCTGAACAATGTTCTTTTTACAAAATTTTAACATTGCTTAAGTTTCGACTATACCAAATTTTTACTCGCCTCGTTCAGCTACGAGCCAAACAACCCCGAGTGTCCATGTTCACTGGTACACATCAACATCAGGTAATGTGATCCACTGCATTGAGATGACTCTCATTTGTACTGGCAGCGAACACATGGCGTAGTGCATTTATGGGTCAGTTCATTATCTTACTACAGATACAGCACCCTCAAAGTTCTCCGTGGGAATTACTAACATCTCACAGATTTGACAACCAGATGACATCAATTACGGTGGATGCCGCAAGGAAGATGCAACCGAGAAAGGCACATGCGATGGAGATCGCTGAGAAATCGCAGAAACGTGGCAAAGGCTTGCAGAAATTGGGAAGGGCCGTGTGCTGGATGCCGGTGCGGTTCAAATTTGCGACCGCAGCCGCTGCTGATCCTGCGCTCATCATTGCATAGGCAAACACCTGTCATGTACGCAAAAGGTACCAGCTGTTATTCTTGAATCCCACGGGAATGTCAGGCATTCATAGAGGTCCAAATGTTCAGATGCTATTTGTCGAGCTAAAGAAGGTTATCATCTTCTTAAAGGTGTGCAACTACCGTGATTAGATTATAAGATTGGAACGATGGGTTAGTCTGAGGTCACCTGGATAACAAGGTTAGACCGAAGAACGTTTCGGAAGCAAACAAAAGCTTAAAGACAAACAATGGCGGAGCGTGGGCAAAAAGTAAAGGAGGGCCAACTAATAGCCAGTTAATAATTATGATAGTAAATTGTGGTCCGTCAGACATTAAGATATGATATCATATGGAGTTTGTCTTGTTTCTTAATAAATCTAGAGCCAATTCTTCATTATAAGAAGTGGGAGCAGTTGACAATAGAACTATTTGAATTCGTTATAGGGATTTCAAGTTGATTATTGAGAATTACTATTACTAGTTCACTAGCTTGGCTAAATTGGTAGGAGTATTTCTAGGAGATATAGGAAAGAAATACACGAAAGAGGAATGATATTGTCGTTGTGAAATAGAGAAGGCTTCGTTGAGAAGGAGAAATGATTACGCTAATGTGTGCACTATATGTATTAAAGGGGTCTCATTAGCAAAGGGGATGCTACCACCCTGTTTGGCCCCAGTGACTCCGCCACTGAGGACAAACATCACAAACAAAGCTCAGATCAAGTCCCAGTCTCCTAGATTATCCACTGATGTGAATACTGGATTACATGATTCGTTGATCGTTGTTAGATGGGTTGCTTTTAGATTTCCACAGCCACTTCGATGTGAATTGTAAAATGTCATGAGAAGAATATATCAATGCTAAAAAAGGGACAGGAGTTCTGCCGTTCATTAAAGATTAGAAAGAAGCTCAGAAGTTCAGTAGCAACAACTAACAGCAGACAGTCTAGCGAGAAAGAACTACAGATGCAGAAAGAAAACTGACAACATCTGCGTACAACTTTAGAGAAAACACAGAGCACAACAAGCAAGCACTCGAGCACAAAAACGAAAGGAGCTCCAAGCGCATTCAGTTTTCATCCGACCGAAGAATCTGAATGGCCAATGCTCAAAATTCAAAAGAAAATACGCATCAATTTTTCCAGCAAACATTATCTTTGACTGGACCGGAGTGCACAAATACGCCAGACACTACTGAGGATTCTGAAATACTACAAGTACTTTGTACTTTGGGTGCTGCGCTTCACTTCCCTTTGATGATTGCGGTGCATATATATTGGAAGAAGCGACGTAGCGATTTCATTTATGATCGCTTTCGCTCGTTCTTACTGCTAAGTTCATATCGCGATCCTTTCGCTTTCGCTCCTCGCCCATTCTTTTCTTTTCATAAGCTTGCTCTCTCGATTATATTTCAGCGTTATTAACAGTAAGTCAATACGATTCGCATGTAGGTTTATCGTAATTTTTAATTTAGCTACATTCTTCTATGTTTAATTAGCCACATTATCGTAATGTTACGCTATGTATGTTTTGCTAGTCATGTCTCTCCGGAGCTACTAGAACAATTCTCGATGAGGACCAGGTTGCAGTTGTGGCTCACCGGCTGGCGTGGATGGCCCTCATACTGGCGCTTGGCGAGGAGGGGGCGGTGGGCGATGAGCGATCGTTCGTCCGATCCTCGGGAGGCGGGCTTGTTGCCCTTCTGCGAGGATGGTGTCCTTCAGCGTGGGTTCGCTAGGCGGCGACTGTTATGCGCACTTGTGGACCGGTGGAGGCAGGCGCACACCTTTCATTTTTCGGTGGGGTGAGATGGCGATCACCCTAGAGGGCGTCGTTCTTGGTGGTCTCCCGATCCGGGTGTGCGCTTGTTAAGACCCTCAGAAGCGGGTGGAAGGTCGGTGGGCGGCGTGGTTTGGCCAACCTCTGCCGGAGGGTGCGTGGCGTCCCTCGGGCTTGGTAAAGCGATTCGTGAATGCCTTGAGGTGCACTGAGGGCGTCGTTAGGGCGCATCTCGTTGCTTACCTTCTCGGCTCTTTGGTTGGGTCTGTTTCCAACCACAAAGGCGATTTTGAACGCTTCATCCGCGTCGCCGAGTCTTTGGTTGTGGCGAAATTTGGCTTTCGATCTTGCCTTGATCTGGTGGGGATCGGTAGTCCTTCTTCTTCTATCTGGGGTTGTGTGGCCTTGTGTGGCGCGGCTGTATTTAGTAACAACTGATCGTGTGCTCGTGCTCCTGCGGTACGTGGAGTTAGGAGCACTTCCTGATGTAGGCCAGACCATTGAGGCAATGGCGCGCCGTACCCTCTCCCACATGACCACATGCGTGCGCCCACCATGGGCTTACGGTGGGCTATGCGTCGTCTGTATTTGGGCCAACGAAGACCGGCCAGTGCTACTCGTTGTACCACAGCAGTTCGAGTCATACCTGCAGGCGACATCATCTGGTGTCCATGGCTGCTGATTTTACGCTTTCGCGGTTTGCGCCGCCGCAGTTTGTCTGCGCAATCGTCGTGGATCGATTATTGTGAATGACGACACCTTACCGGTGTTCTCATATGGTGGAGCCTTACGGCGCCCTTGCGCGTAATCACGACGATTTTATCGATACCGGCTCGTACCCCCGAGCAGCGGGCCACAGGCGATTTGTACACACTGTGAGTCAAATTTCATCAAGTAATTTTGCGATCCTTACGTCTTCTTTTGTAACATTAATCTTTCGAAAATGCGAGGCAATCGAGTCGGGTGGGCATATTTGGATGGCAAATGCACCAAAGCACGGTGGATTGCGACATGGATTAACAGATGCACGTGGATGTATGGCATGAGCGGCGTCCATATGACTCGAGTCGAATGCGAGCTGCGTACATGGAGTGGTACATGCCACGACGCCAAGCAAGACTCACCATTCCTCTCCGGGCGCCCAGAGGAGGTGACATTCTGACGCACCAAGAGAGCCTCCGCCGCGCGTGCGGCGATCCGCGGCGCTTCAAGACATTCCGGAGGAGGAATGGTGAGTCTTGCGCGCGTTCGTGGCATGTACCACTCCATGTACGCAGGTAGCACGACTCGAGGTCATATGGACGCCGCTCATGCCATACATCCACGTGCATCTGTTAATCCATGTCGCAATCCACTTTGGTGGGTGCATTTGCGGTCAACCAAATATGCCCACCCGACCTCGATTACTCGCATTTTCGGAAGATTAATGTTACAAAAAGAAGACGTAAGGATCGCAAAAATTACTTGGATGAAATTTGACTCACAGTGTACAACTTCGCTCGAGGGCTCGCTGCTCGGGGGTACGCGCAGGTATCGAGTAAAAAGCATTACTGTGCGGCAACGTAAGGCTCCACCATATGTGAGAACACCGGTGTGCGTCGTCGTCCACAATAATCGATCCACGACGCATTGCGCGACGGCCGTCGTGGCGCAAATCCGCGGCGCGTAAAATCAGCATGCCATGGACACCGGATGATGTCGCCTCGTGCAATGACTCGAACTTCGTTGTGGTACAACGAGTAGCAGCACTCGCCGGTCTTCTGCTGGCCCAAATAGCAGACGACGGCGGCGATCCACCGTAAGCCCATGGTGGGCGCGCCTATGTGGTCATGTGGGAGAGGGTACGGTGCGCATTGCCTCAATGGTCGGCCGCCATGTGAAGTGCTCCCAACTCCACAAACAGCAGGAGCACGAGCACACGACTGTGTTGCTACGGCGTTGCGCTGCCGCCAAGCGCCACACAACCCTCAGTATGATAGCGCAGGGACGGAT
The DNA here is from genome assembly GCA_036346395.1 of Hsuehochloa calcarea. NCBI lineage: Eukaryota > Viridiplantae > Streptophyta > Magnoliopsida > Poales > Poaceae > Hsuehochloa > Hsuehochloa calcarea. The sequence goes on along the minus strand of CM070594.1, from coordinate 59,845,462 downwards.
GATCCCCACCAGATCAAGGGCATCGGCCAAATTTCGTCAACCAAAGACTCGGCGACGCGGATGAAGGCTGGTTCAAAATCGCCCCTTTGTGGTTGGAAACAGACCCAACCAAAGAGCCGGAGAAGGTAAGCGCGAGATGCGCCCTAACGACGTCTCAGTGCACCTGCGGCATTCACGAATCGCTCTCGGTAGCCGAGGGCGCCACGTGCACCTCCGGCAGAGGTTGGCCAAACCACCGCTCCACCGACCTTCCATCGCTTCTCGGAGGGGTCCGGAACAAGCGGCACCCCGGATCGGAGACTACCAAGAACGAGACGTCCTCTAGGGTGATCGCCATCTCACCCCACCGAAAATGAAAGGTGTGCGCCTCGCCTCCACCGTCCACAAGTGCGACAACAGTCGCCGCCTAGGTGAACCCACGTTGAAGGACACCATCCTCGCAAAGGGCAACAAGCCCGCCTCCCGGAGGATCGGACGTAACGATCGCCTACCGCCCACCGGCCCCTCCCGCCAAGGCGCCCGGCGCGAGGGCCATCCACGCCACGGTGAGTCACACAGCTTGCACCGGTGGTCCTCATCGAGAATTGTTCTAGTAGTCTTGTGAGAGACATGACTAGCAAAACATACATAGCGAACATTACTCGACAATGTGGCTAATTAAACATAGAAGAATGTAGCTAAATTAAAAATTACGATAAACCTACTCGCGAACGCATTTACTTACGGCGTTAATAACGTTGAAATATAATCGAGAGAGCAAGCGCATGAAAAGAAAAGAATGGGCAGAGGAGCGAAGCGAAAGGATCGCGATATGAACTTAGCGAAGAACGAGCGAAGCGAGCGATCATAAATGAAATCGCGTGGTCGCTCTCTCCAATATATATGCACTCGCAATCATCAAAGGAATCATTTATATCCACCGCAATCATCAAAGAGAGTCACGAGATAACATTTCATCCAAACTTTCTTTGCAAAGTTAAACCAATTCCGCTTGAGTTATAACTATTCTTCATCTTATAAACACAATGGAAAGTACCCTTGGGGCCTATTTAGAATGCCTTCGACTTTTCGCTCGAAAAAGCCAGAAGTTATTCCAAACATGAGGCTTTTCACACTACTTTTCCGAAGCAGGCAGTCGTCCAACACACGAGAAAGCGGGAAGCTGCCTGTGCTTTTCCGAAGCCGGAAGCTGCCCAACACACGAGAAAGTCAGAAGCTGCCATAGGGCAGCTTCTCGCAACCTTCCAAAGTTGAGGGGTAATTACCTGCTTTTTCCACTCGATCAAAAACCCCTCCCACCGCCTCCCGGCCCGAACCCTAGCATCCCCCGCGCGCCTCCGTCCTCCGTCCTCCTTCTCCTCCCCCGACGTTGGCGCCCCGCCTCCGTCCTCCTCTCCTCTTCTCCCGCCGCCGCATCCTCCTCCCTCCTCCTCCCACGCCGTCGTGTCCTCCTCCCTCCTCCCCCGTGCCGACACCGCCCGGATCTGGATCTGGATCTCCTCCTTCTCCTCCCGCACCACTCCCTCCTCCTCTTGCGCTACTCCCTCCTCCTCCTTCGCGCCCTCCTCCCTCCTCGGCGCCTCTGCCTACGGTTGTCCTCCTCCACCTCCCTCCTTCCGCGCCGGCGCCCCACCTCCTCCCTTCTCCCCGGCAAACTCCTCCTCCATCGGATCTGCCTCCTCACTTGCCGCGACGCCGCCGCCTCTGCCCCTCCGCATCCTCCTCCCATGCCCGCCCGACCGGATCTGCCCAGCCTGGCCCGCCTCCTCCATCAACCTGTGTCGAACTCCTCTCCTGACAACGACGACGGCGGCCCAACCCTAGCCGCTACATCTGTTTTTTCCCTTTTTCTATTGTAATTAATTGTTTTGTAATAATTGTTTATTTTATTAATTATTTTTTGTAATAATTATCCACTATAATAATTGTTTTAAATAATGACTTATTGTAATAATTGTTTATTATAATAATTATTCATTGTAATAATTATTCATTGTAATAATTGTTTTTAATAATAATTTATTGTAATAATTATCGTTAATTACATTAATTGCGGTTTATTACGTTGATTGTCGTTAATTGCGGTATATTATCGTTAATCGTCGTTAAATACAATCAATTGGAGTAGTCATCGTTCAATGCAGTCAACTGTGTTAATCGTTGTTAATTGCAGTTAATTATTGTTGATTGCGGTAGTTGTCGTTAATTCTAATTCGTTAATTACGGTAGTTATCGTCAATTGCCTTAATTATTGTCAATTGCGTTAGTCGTCATTAATTATTGTCAATTGTCGTTAGTTATCGTTAAATGTTGTTAATTGCGTTAAACAACACAAATAAGACATTACTATCCTCAGGCATTTCAAACATTTCCCAACTTGGAAGCTGCAGCCAGCCTACCTAAAAGCCAGACAGCCAAACACTAAACCTCTTTAACTCAGTCGTTCAGCCCAGCCGGAAGCTACTTTTCAGAAAAGCTGCAGCTGTGCCAAACAGACCCTTAACAACATGAGAAAATAATATCATAAATTATCTATGTTTTTCATGAAACATACATGTAACAAACACATGATGTATCAGTATCGGACATCATGTTCTCTTTTTGACCAGGGATGTCATCGATAACAAGAGAAGAACGGTGGAGCAAGATTTTAGTGCCTAGATTCCTTTCACTTGTGTGCTGTTAATCGTTGTTGTTTTGTGTTGTCATTAGTAGTTTCCTTCTTTTTGCTCTTTTTGCTTTCCAGGATGTTTCCTCCGTAATACCATATCATATTTTAAAAGCTAGATGAAAATGTTATTTAGTATGAGTGATCTTAGACTCTTGAGCTATTATCCCGGCATTGAGGTAAGACAAGCAACTGGTGTTATCACTTTGTGTCAAAGTGGGTATGCTGGAAAGTTGCTAGAATTGTCGGGTATGTCAGATTGTAATTCCTGTCAGACGCCTATGGAGAGTCGTCTAAAATTGAGTAAGAAAGGTGGTGATTCTCCAGTAAATCAGACAAAATATCAAAGTATAGTTAGAAGCTTACAATATTTGGTGAATTCAAGACCAGATATTGCATTTTCGGTTGGGATGCTAAGTCGATTTATGGAATCACTGACGACTGAACATTTGGCAGCAGTTAAACATATATTGAGATATGTGAGTGGTACAAAAGATTTTGGTGGTTGTTATAATAGGTACGAGGATCCTGAGCTTGAAGGTTATTCTAATAGTGATTTAGGAGGTGACGTCGATGATCAGAAAAGTACCACTGGAATGGCATTTTACTATAGACAAAGTTTGATCACCTAGGGATCACAAAAATAGAAGATAGTAGCTTTATCTTCTTGTGAAGCCGAATATATTGCAGTAGAGACAACTACATCTCAAGGAATTTGGTTAAGTCGACTAATCAGAGATTTAAAGAAGGAAGCACCGAAGAAGGTCAGTTTAGTAACAGACAACCAAACGGCGATTGCACTTTGTAAAAATCCAGTCTATCGTGATCGAAGCAAACATATCAATACAAGATATCATTTTCTTCGTGAGTGTGTCGAAAACGACAAGATTGAAGTTAAGCATATCAGCACTGAAAGCCAACTGACTGATATTTTTACAAAAGCACTTGGCCAAGAAAGTTCTATAAGATGAGACATGATTTGGGTGTCCGAAATGTGAAGTTAGAATGAAAAGATTAGGGGGGGATTTGTTAGACTTAATCTCGCCATTTAAATTTGGTTATTCTTTTATGTTTAGGATTATAATGGATCGCAAGTTTCAGGCGAATCCAAGTCAGTTTACATAGAGTTCAGGTTTCTCTGATTTCTCTGTTTTCTGTAGATTTTCAAGTTCTTGTCGATTTTGGATTTCAAACTTGTAGTCTGTTTACATAGAGTTCAGGTTTCTCCGCTTTCTCTATTTTCTGTTTACTGTAGATTTTCAAGTTCTTGTCGATTTCAAATTTCAGATTTCATACTTATGTGAGAATCGAAGTCAGAAAACCGATTTGTAACTAGTTTGATGTCTATATAAGAAAGGAAAATAGAAAAGTCGTATCACATAGATATGACACAAATTGAAACGAAGTTTGTCTGTCGTCTTCGAACTCTGTCCTTCGATAAATTTAAGAGAAACAAGCTGTTTTGAAAATCTTCAGAGGAACACCAAGAGCGTTTGCGATTTAATTTCAGGTTCCATTCCAACAGTCGTTGCCCTCCTTGTGGCCAGTTGCAGCCTTCCCAGCTTCGGCCGCCGCTGGTCTCCTGCCCATGGCCCGCTGCCACCCTCCTTCCTAGCTCCTGCTAGTGTCGTCCTCCTCCTCCTCGTGGGTAGCCGTCGGCCTACCCAGCCCCCGTTGCCACCGGCCTCCTACCCATGGCCCGCTACCACCCTCGTCCCTAGCTCCCGTCAATGTCGTCGTCCTCTTTCTCGTGGGTAGTCGCCAGCCTACCCAACTCTCGTCGTCGTCGGGCTCCTCCCCATGGCCTGTCGTCACCCTCCCCCATGTGGCCAGCCGTCACCCTCTCCATGGCCTGCCCCTTTCGCTGTCGTGGCCCTCCAACCAGTGCCCATCGACCTCCTCCCTATCGCTCGCCATCGCCCTCCCTAGCTCCCGTTGGTGCTACCATCCTCCTCCCAAGTGAAGCCAAACCAAACACAAGATCCGCCATAGGTTTCCCTAAATCCTTCGCCCCGGGAGGGTGGTGGATCGAGGAGGAGGCCTTGGCTTCAGGTTCGCCGACGGCGTAGGGAGGGTAGGAGATGTATGTGCAAGAAGATGTAATAGAACGAGAAAGAAGAAGGACAATATAGTCTTTTGTGCACCACTTAACAACCAACTCACTTAGAGCTAACGAAAGTGGCAAAAAAGGGGATGAAAGTTGAGATTCAATGGCAATGAAGAGAGGAGTAGTTTCACGATGGTATATTAAGGATCGGCCAACTTCTAGTGACAAATAAAGAATTGTCTCTTAAAAAATAGGGCAGAAGTTGTGCCATTGAAGAGATCTCTTCATTGAAAAAAGAAAGAAACACAACAACCGGCCATGCAGGCCAAAAACGTGTGCCTCTAGTTCAAAGGCCGAGGAAACAAAGAAAGCAAAATAAAGGCACGTCCTGGAAAGCAAAAAGAGCAAAAAGGAGGAAACTACTAATGACAACACAAAACAACATCGATTAACAGCACACAAGTGAAAGGAATCTAGACACTAAAATCCTGCTCCACTGTTCTTCTACTGTTATCGATGACACCCCTGATAAAAAAGAGAACATGATGTCCGATAGTGATACATCATGTGTTTGTTACATGGATGTTTCATGAAAATCATAGATAATTCAAGATATTGTTTTCTCATGCTGTTAAGGGTCTGTTTGGCATGGCTGCAGCTTTTCTAAAAGTAGCTTCCGGTTGGGCTGAACGATTGAGTTGAAGAGGTTTGGTGTTTGACTATTTGGCTTTTAGGTAGGCTAGTTGTAGCTTCCAAGTTGGAAAATATCTGAAATACCTCTGATGATAGTAATGTCTTGTTTGGTGCGTTTAACGTAATTAACAATATTTAACGATAACTAACGACAATTGACAATAATTAATGACGACTAACGCAATTGACAACAATTAAGGCAATTGACGACAACTACAGTAATTAACGAGAATTACCGCAATTAACGACAACTACCGCAATTAACAATAATTAACTACATTTAACAATGATTAACACAGTTGATTGCATTGAACGATGACCACTGCAATTGGTCGTATTTAACGACGATTAACGACAATATACCGCAATTAACGACAATCAACGCAATAAATTGCAATTAATGTAATCAACGCAATAAACCGCAAATCTCCGTTGAGAAAAGCCTATTTACATCCATATAGTGAATTTCCCATCCACCATGTGCTACCATTGCAATGAGTAGCCTAACAGTTTTCAATCTTGCAACTGGTGCAAATATTTCTTAGAAATCTACCCCCTAACGTTGAGAATATCCTTTTGCTACCAAACGTGCTTTGTATTTGACAATATTTCCTCTACTGTCCTTTTCACCTTGAATACCCATTTTAAACCAATCGACTTTCGATCAACAGGCAAGTCCACGAGTTTCCATGTTTCATTTTCCAGAATAGAATTCATTTCTTCTTTCATTGCAATTTTCCAACATTTTTCTTTTGATCCTGCTTCATTACTTGTTGGTTCTTCCAGGGCTAATAAACACAACCCTGAATATTGTATCTCGACGGGCTCAATAGCTTCATATATTTCTCTTAATGCTCGAAATCGAATGGTCCTTCTGTCGATGAATCAAGGTCTGTTACCTCTATTGAGTCCTCTTGCTGAGTGTTGTTTTCAGACAACGGAGTAGACAAAACATCAACATGAGGACTTAGTGGCTTTGAAGTAACTTCTTCTGCCACCACTGGTTCCGGTTCAATGTCTGCATTTTCAGGCTCATAATATACATTGAATGTATGATCATTACTCATCAAGGTATCTTCTTGAACACTATCGAAAGACCAATCCCAGCTTTTATTCTCTTCAAAAACCACATCCCGACTGATATGCAACTTGTTGCTTTTTGGATCATAACATCGATAGTCCTTCGATCCTTGCTCATATCCAACAAAATCCATAGGGATACTATGATCATCTAGTTTCTTCGCATGAGGGTGCACAACCTTCACATGAACTAAACAACCGAAAGCGCGCAAGTGAAATACACTTGCCTTTTTGTTGTGCCATGCTTCATATAGTGTTTTGCCAGCCAAGCTCTTCGTTGGAGATCAATTCAGTAAATATACTGCCATCATTACCGCTTCTCCCCAAAAATCTTGCCGACACATTCATACTCTTAAGCAGACTTCGAGCCATTTCAACTACAATCTGGTTTCGCCTCTCCACAACACCATTTTGTTGAGGTGAGTATGGTGCCATGAGAAGTCTCTTCATTCCTTGTTCCTCGCAAAAATCCACAAATTCCTTTGATGTGAATTCCCCACAAATTCCTTTGATGTGAATTCCCCTCCTCGATCTGTTTTGAATGCCTTCATCTTACGGTGACTTTCAATTTCAGTACTCGTCTTGATTGCCTTGAAGACATCTAGAGCTTGATCGTTTGTCTTGATGAGCCTCAGCCACATGTATCGAGAACAATCATCGACAATCAGCAAGAAGTAGCTTGTACCTGCTGGTGTTTTCGGACTGACTGGGCCACACAAATCTCCATGCGCCAACTCAAGCAAGTTTTGTGCTCGATACAAAGATGTATGTGGAAAAGGTCTCTTATGATGTTTTCCGACAATACCTTGACAAACCTACTCAGCCATATGTATTTCTGGCAGACCTTCTACCATCCTTAATCGAGATAAATCCCATAATGAATGAAAATTACGATGTCCATAGCTTGCATGCCATAGCCAGGCTTGACTAGTTTTCTTTGTCAGTAGACATACTGGACTCGTCAGATGTAAATTCAGTAGATATGGTCTATTAATAGAACATTGCACTTTTGCCAACTATAACCGATCACGATCAAAGATTGTCATAATTCCATCTTCAACTGTGATCCTGCATCCGATCTCATCGAGTTGACCACGACTAATTATGTTACTTCTGAGTCGCGGTGTGAAATACACATTTGTGAGCAACTTGTGTTCTTGAGTCTTGCATTGGAACAACACAGTCCCTCGCCCACAAATTTCCACAACCGAATCATCCACAAATTTGACATTGCATGAGATCGTCTCGTCCAACTTAGCGAACATCTTCTTCTCTCCAGTCATATGATTACTTGCACCAATATCAAAATACCAGTTATTATTGATCTTCTCATTGACTAGCCCCAGACCAGGCCAAACTTCTCCTCGTTTAGCATGACTCTTTTCGTTGCTTCCTGAGTCATCTGTACAGACTCACATGTTTTCACCATGAGCAACGTTGGTTCTTCATCACTTTGTTTCTGAACCAAATTCATGCATTCCCTTCTTGGTTGCTAACACTCTGATGCATAATGTCCGTATAGATCACAATTGAAGCACTTGGTTTTTGATTTATCAGTCTTCTTATACGGTTTCTTGTCAGCATCTTCACCACGACCATCATTGAATCCACAGCCACGACCTCGGCCACTTCCTCTCAAACCGCTTCTCTTCATACCTCTAACAGCACCATCAAAGTTCTTCTTTTCCTTTGCTGCCAATGATTCCCATTGACCTTGTGTCAGCATCAAATGCTCTTTTCCTCCTTCGTTTCTTTCAATGCGCCCCCCTATCAGATTTTCCTCAAACACTGTAAGTCGTTTGATTGGTTCGAATAAAGATATTGTGGACATATCTCCCCACTGTTCAATCATACCGACATTAGGAATAAATTTATCCGGGGCCGAACTGAAGAATCTTTCTACAACAACGCTTTCCTTTAGCTCAACTCCAAGCGAACGAATTTCACTAGTTGTACTGATTAGCTTATGTGAAAAATTTGTTGATGCTTTCAGTATCTACCATGATCATGTGATCAAAGCGCAATTTCACTGTCTGAGCCCTCGCCTTTTTGACTCGATCTTCACCAACAGACATCTCTTGGATCACTTCCCATGTCGTTTTTGTCGTCTACTTATCAACAATTGCCAACATTACCACATCACGGCACTGCCTGAGAAATAGCGGCCAGAGCGCCCTGATCTTGCTCCTCGTTGACCAGTGTATCACCCTCGATCGTTGTCCACACTCCAAGAGAACGTAAGATGATTCTCATCTTTACGGTCCATAAACCATAGTTGGTGTCGTTGAGAATTGGGTACTAGATCGGCACACCAATTCCCCTCGTCAAAGTTTTTCCTGATGCTGCTGGTTCGACACCAATCTTTAGAGGTAGTGTTTGTGATTCCTTCTTTGGTGATTGATCTCCTGCCATCACCAACGAAGCCTGAAGCTCTGATACCAAATGTTGGAACGAAACCCTGAAATTAAATCGCAAACGCTCTCAATGTTCATCTGAAGATTTTCAGAACAACTCGTTTCTTTGAAACTTCTAAAACTTATCGAAGAACAGAGTTCAGAGACGATAGACAAACTTTGTTTCAATTTGCGTTGTATCTATGTGATACGACTTTTCTATTTTCCTTTCTTATATAGACATCAAACTGGTTACAAATCGGTTTTCCGTCTTCGATCCTCACACGAGTCTGAAATCCGAAATCGACAAGAACTTGAAAAGCTACAGTAAACGGAAAACAAAAAGTAGAGAAAGCAGAGAAACTTGAACTCTATGTAAACTGACTTGGATTCGCCTAAAACTTGCGATCCATTATAATCCTAAACAGAAAAGAATTAACCATATTTAAATGACGAGATTAAATCTAACAACGACGTTGGCAGAAGCTGGAGAGGATGCGATGACCGGCTCCTTCCCCACCTACAAGCTCCAGATTCGGTGCTTCTCCCCCACCTTCGAGCATCACTATCGCCTGGACTCGGGGCAGCATGGGAGGTTGAAGAAGAGATGAGGAAGGAGAATGACATTTTGGTCTTTTCGTGGCTAAATTAATAGTTTATTGATGGGAGATGGACGGAAGTGGCAAAAAAGGAGGAAAATCGAAATCCAATGGCAATAAAGGAGATATAGTTTCTTGATGCCAACTTTCAGTTGCAAATAAAGAATTATCTCTCTTTTTAAAGCCATTCCTATGGATAGCAACTATATGACCAAAAAGTCGCAAAACTTTTTCTACAAACATTAGCTTATTTAAATATGATTTTCCTTTTCTCCTCGTTTAACTACCTGCTGGCTATGGAGCTTAATATTTTTAAAAACAAAATCAAATACAATGTTACTGTGAAATCTAGCTCTTTTGGTGCTTAGATATTTTTTTAGTTGTATATTTAACACAACAAAGTCCCATACTTTGGCAAATGAAGGTATACATGGTGTTCAAATTTGCTTGTATATGTTTCTCATAAAAGCGCTAAGAAATTACTTCTCTTAAATAAGGCTATAAAGTGATTACACGCTGTGTATTTCTCAGTTATCACATACATAAGGCATAAGGCTACAAAGTTCACTAATCAAGAGAAGAATGGGAATAACTTACAGCAATCAAAAATCACATGCGCAAGAATCAGAATATTTTCCCACGGTAAGCTCTAAAAAGGGAATCCTTTCCACTGGTCTTTTATCGCCCGGGAAAAACAAAAACAGTACATCTAGATCAGGTGGGGGCTATTTTTATGCAGCCAACATACAGACGTGGCAGGTTGACAATAACCAAGACTAAATAAATTGTTCTAAGATGCCACTCACCAGCAAGAGCTTGCTCCAATCCTAACTTAGAACTAACCCAACCAATACCACATGTACTACTACTGGCTACTTACCCGTCCGTAGAATACAATTATACATAGAGGAATCCCGGAGTAGTACACTGATGCAGCCACCACAAACAGGAGTAAAGGACAATAACGGTAGTATAAAACAAAACAATATGCAATATAAGCATCACAGCACAAATAACCAAGGTAATTACTTGTTACCTGACATTGCAAAATCAGATCAAAATGACCAAGAACTGACAGACCTGGTCACCAGCTAACAGCATCCAGGCATAGCGCCTGGATGGAACCACAGGGACTTTCTTCAAGGCCTTGCGTGCAATCAACAGTAGTTGTGCCAGAGAGTAGGCAGCTGCCGCTGCAGACATCCCAACCAAGAATCTGAAGTCTCGAACAACACGATCAGAACAAGTCAGTATTCTCTACAAGCTCATTTACAGATTTCAAACTACAACAGTTCAAACACTCACTCCAGGGAATCAGAGAAGGACCAATTGGCATAGAGCGGGATCTCAATGCCAAATATGATGAGACTACCCCGTTGCTTGGCTGAGACCATTAGCGACATCGAGAGCAGTGCCATCACCATGGCTGCCGCTCTGGTTGCCACCATGGCCATGCCCAGCCGTGGCCATCTTAGTACAGCAGATGTGGTAATGGCCAATGCCACTGGCTCCAGCACTGCCTTGCTCCCCACCGCTGGCATCTGGATGCCAATCTCTGAGCCGTTCCAGCCATTACCAATGGAACCCATCAGTGTTGCTCCTGGTTGTGGTTTTGTGTTCCTGGTAGTCTAGTAGAGGGTTTTGGCTATGCTGTTTTTATTTTTTAGCATGGTGCTGCAACTGAAGGGGAAGAAGGAGGATTCTAGTGAAGTTAAAGATGTCTGGCTGAGGACCCATGTTATATGCATCTATGATGCACCCGTGACTGCTTTCTATACTTGCTGTTTTGACAGCAGTGAGAGGCCAGACCATGCTTTGACAAAAGCAGCACGGTTTTCGAGTTACCCAAGACCTGTAAGTTGTTTGCTACTACTAGGAAAGGATTTTAGCTGACAACTGCAGTAATCGCCAAGTGTCATGAGAATGCATAATTTGCGCATTCAGAAGACTACTACTAACTGCAACTACAGTTAAAACAACAAACCAATCACGTGAGAATATTGTGGATAGTTACTTCTGTGTATTCTACAAACGCAATGGAAGTGTAGGAGGAAGGCAAGAGACAGCAAGACTGAAAATTTGCAGTCACATGCGGTTAGTTATCTGTATATAATATGGTTGTCCCAATCTTAACCTAAGCCTACCTTAAGACTGATTTGGAATATGGTTCTTCAAGGGAGAAGTAAGTGTCACTTCTTATTCAAGGTGGATCTTTTATGAAGATTTAGTATCTCACATACACAATATGCAGATAAGAACTAGAATTTGACGGGAATACATCTCTAGCATTGGATAAAAACATCACATAGTAATCTAATTTGAGCAAATCAACTGTTGGCAGAATTGTAAACAATGGTATAGCCTGTCATATACCAGATTTGCAACAACTATCAACCACTTACTTAAGGGTAGCTGGTGCTGATAAACACATCACTCGGAAATATGGCATGGGACTCGCAATAAATCTTCCTCGCACTAGCAGACATGTTGTCCTTACTCTTCACACCCTAAAAACCAACAGTCTCTTGACTCAAAAGAGATCATTCGAGAAATTAGTTAATAAGTCTTAACAAACTGCAATCTTACCTGGTCATATTCTGCTCAATTAGACGGTGGTAATTTTGATGTGCCATCCATTATCTGCAGTTTCCACCGTAACAACAATAGACATTAACATATGATCAGAAAATAAATCAAACCCGTTTAAAAACAAAATAAATGAAATGAAATGAATTTCTGGCTTTAAGAAATAAGATTGGTCTATAATGTTTTTTTTAATTGTAAATTGGTCTGTAATGTATTGCACAAGAATCAGCGAGGCAGTGAGCAAACCTTCAATAGTCCAATGGCGGGCACTTGGTACTTTAGCAGAGCTATAGGCTGCAGCCTGGAGACTTCATCACTTTCCTCTCTGACATCATCTTCCTCACTCTCTCCACCTCACCCCACATCCCAACAGAAGCGTATATGTTGGACAGCACTACGCAAACCCCGTCGTTCCATGGCTCAGCCTCTAGCAACCTCTCTGCCGCCCACTCCCCAACACTCACACTCCCGTGCTTCTCGCATGAGCTAAGCAATGTTCCCCATATCACCACATTTGCCTCCATTGGCATTCTCTGTTCCACCAAAGCACGTGCCTCGTCCACCCGCCCAACTCTACCAAGCATATCCACCACACACCCGCAGTGTTCAGCGGTTGGCACTACCTTGATCTCCCCATCTTCCATTTTCTTCAGCACATACATACCCATATCCACCAGCCCACCATGCGCGCAGGCAGAGAGCACCGTCAACATTGTCACCCTGTTTGGTGGCACCCCTTCCCTCTGCATTTCATCAAACATGTGCACTGCACCCCACTCCTCACCATGCGTTGCAAGCCCTGTAATCATGGTTGTCCACGATGACACATCCCTAACAGGCATTCTCTCAAATACCCTTCCTGCGAGGTCCGTGCAGCCGCATTTGGCATACATATCGACCAACGCATTGGACAGCATCACATCAAGCCGGTCTGAGCGTTGGCATTGTAGCATGCACTTGTGCAGCTGCTCCACCAAGCCCAAGAGCGCAGCATGCTGACGCGACACTCACCATGGTCCAATCATCTGGCACCACACCACACCTTCGCAGCTCGAGAAACAACGCCAACGCCTCATTTGATTCCCCAGCTTGCGAGGCCGCTTATAACGGCGTTCCACGAACCGAGGCCCCGGTGGGGGTTTTCGTCGAACATCCTACAGGCGGCATCCAGATCGCCAGCCTTAGCGTAGCAGCTGATGAGCACGCTCTCGGTGAAGGGGTGGCACGTGAGGCCACGCTTGGCGACCGCGGCGTGGAGCTGGCAGCGCAGGCTGGATGCGCCTGGAGACGAGGCCTCGGACTGGGCCGCGGCCTTGAGCGCGAGAGGGAAGGTGTAGTGGTCGGGGTCCACACCGTGGCGCAACATGTGGGTGGCCACGCTGCGCGGGGCGAGCCAAGGCGGAGGTAGGCGCGCGTGAGGGCGTTCCAGTGGAAGGGGAGGGAAGGAGGCCGCGGCGCAGGAGGCGGGCGTGGAGCCGCGGCGGGAGGCGCGCATCGGCGCATGACTCGAGCCGAGCCGCGGCAAGGTCGGCGTCGCGAACTAGGGCGGTGGGGTGAGGAGGCGGGAGGGGCATACCACTGAGATGGAATCACGAGGAAAATTTGAATCGTAGTGAAAGGTGTGTTGGGAACAGTTTTGGCTTTTCATTCGACAAATGCTACCTTCCACTTTTTTTTCTAAAGTCAGAAGCCGTTACAACGTGCGGAAGCCTAAAGCGGAAGTTGGTCACGAGGAGCTTCGCGCGGCTTTCGCGAGTTTCTCTTCCAAACATACCTCTAAAGTTGGTTGTTTATAGCCCGCCCTATACTAACTATAAAATCCAGGAGGCCTTCCCAATCGCTCCGTTCCCCACTCCATTTGCTTAGGCCCGTGCGGATCGTCCCCAACCCTAGCACGCCCGCGGCGCCTGTGCCCTGTGTAGCCGTGGCCCGCCCCAACTGCCTGCCAGCGCCTCCCCCGGCTTCACCCGACCACTTGCCCACCCACCCCCCATCGGATCTGGGCGCTGTCTCTCTCCTCCGACCAAATGTGGGCGCCACCTCCCTCCTCCGATCGATCCCACGTGCCGGCTCTCTCCTCCAAGTGTCGCCTCCTTCCTCCGTCCGAGCCCGTGCGCCAAGTGTCGCTTCCCTCCTCCGACTCCTACCCCACCGGGCCCGCGCCATTCGACCACCTCCTCCAGGTGCCGCCTCCTTCCACCGACCGGGCATGTGCACCAAGTGTCGCCTCCCTCCTCTGACTCCTACCCGACCTGGCCCGCGCCTCCAACCACCTCCTCCAGGTGCCACCTCCTTCCTCCGACTAGGGCTATCCTTCAGGTGTCACCCCCTCCTCCGACTCCTCTCTTCTTGTAGACACTGCTGTGGTCGAGTAAACATGTGATCTATTGTTTAGTAGTGCCAGTAAACATGTGATCTATTGTTGCAATGGGACTACATAATTCCTTTCTGACGGCCTACATATCTTTCTTTTGTAGAAATTCCTTTCGATTTTGCTGGTGAGCACCTCTACAATTTTACTGTTAAGATGGCTTGTTGATTTATGTTTAGAAAGAAAGCTTTTGCATAACAATGCACAGTTTCTTCCATGCCTTTCATGTTCAAACAATTCTTCATTCTTATACGCTTGCTTTGTTTTTGTTTGTTTGCCCCAGGTGTACATAGAGTGAAGATCTTTTCTTACAACAAGTTGAGGAAGGCAACTCAAGATTTCAGTGGGGAAAATAAGATTGGAGAGGGTGGTTTTGGTTATGTGTTTAGGGTAAATATGCACTAATTATTGTTTATTGTAATATTTTTTGTAATAATTATTTTTTGTTAAATGTTGTTATTTGTGTTAATTGTTGTTAACTGAGGTCTATTGAGTTAATTGTCGTTAATTGCGGTCTATTGGGTTAATTACAATGGCAGTCGTTAATTGTGTTAATTGCCGTCAATCGCGTTAATTGTTGTTAAATATCGTTAATTATTGTCAATTGTGTTAATTGGCGTTAAACGACAAATAAGCCATCATTTGCCTCATGGATATTTCAGATATTTTTCATCTCAAAAGCCGCAACCAGCCTACCTAAAAGACATACAGCCAAACACCAAACCTCTCCAGTACAACCGTTCAGCCCTGTAGTCCAGCCGAAAGTCACGTTTTAGAAAAGTTGCAGCCATGCCAAACAAACACTATGTGGTGATCCGCCTAATGCTACTAGATTGTCGTGTTTGGTTTAAAAAAGCTGCTTTACGGAATAAACTTGTGCTTTTGCTTATATCATGCGACATAGTCACAATGGGAGATGCATTTTCACTCAACTGGGAGAGTAGCCCGCGCAAAATGAGCAGCTAGATTTGTTTCAAAGTTTATAGTATCAAATGATATAACTTAGATGCTTGAGAATGTATTTACATATATTGTAATCTATTTAGATTTTTATGATATCATAAATATTGAAAACAACAATAGAAACTTGAAAGAAAATACAACTTGTGAGACGTAATTGAAGTATGAGCTTTAGTGGAAGAAAATCATTAAGCATAATAAACTATTGGGGTTCTTAGAAACATAACTACTCTCTATCATGCATGGATCATAGTTGTATGCCCCTATTCTTTCTCTCTTAGTTATTCTTTTCCAAAATATATGCATGGGCATATGCCTCTATTTAATCTTAAGCGATATGTTGATTACGTGTGTGGCAAATTATCTTATTAGTTTGTGTTGGACCGAAAAGGCGACTAGAGGGGGTGAATAGGAGCACACTCACTTTTTCATAAATAATTGATTCAATAATATATTACTCCAGTAGCTATGGAAGCTATGAAGATCAGTATATCAGTACAGCGGAAGACTAAAATTGAATTCAATTTAAACCCCTAAGCAATACGACAAAATCAACAAAGATTAAAGCAAATCAATGCACTGCCAGTCGGACCGCTGGCTCAATGGTGGTCCGATGATTGCTCTGCCGAGTCGATCCAGGTTGCCTTGGCGGTCGACCACCACTGAAGAATGAGCATGAAAGCCCCGATGACGAAGTTGCAAATAGATGAAACTTTTGATCTACAACTCTAAACTTGATGAAACTTGGAACACACATTCTCTATGATATCAGGAATCTATTCCAATCGAATATTATGATAATTCTTGGATGAATAACGATCATTTTCCGTTTGATCTAAGAAGGGTTCAAAACCGGGTCAAAACGAAAACTTGATCCAAAATCTTGCTCGTGGATGATTGATGATCAAGATGATCCTAGATAGGTTCCCAAACGTCACAACAAGCTTGATCACGTGAAGAATTCAATCAAAAGCTCACGGATCAAAGAAAGACTCAAAATCATCAAATATAGAGAAAGAACGCAATGAGATAAAACATGATCAAACTTTCCTTTGATTGATTGATATGATATGGGCTTACAGCCCCTCCATCAATGGAGGACAATGCTCAATCCAAGAGCACGAAAATCACATCAAACTATCAAGAACCCTAGCCTCCAAAAAGCTCTCCCTAAGAAAATTAGGGTTTACAAAAATAGCAAAAGAGACGAAGCGAAGGTGCAGCCACCTCCCTCCTCTATTTATAGTAGAGGCTTAGACCTTCTAGAAGTTTGACTCAATTGGGCTCCCGTTAAGGCCCAAAACAAACGGGACACTTACGCACGTATTTTAATACGCCATCTTTACCTCCCCTTGACCTAACTAGCTACACCTTGCGCCATCTTGCGCATCGGATTAGCCAATAGGTCACCCTTGTCCATCTTGCACCACACTTGAGTACATTGACCTCACCCGGCATCGTCGATCGTTCTGGACCTCAGCTCTCCAAGCCTAGTCCCGATCATCCTCGCCGTTGACTGTTGTTGACCACCAAGCAACCTGCACAACAATAGACAAGTCAATCGAATTTGGGAACAAGTTCTTCACAACTTGACCCATGTTCCGCCCACCCTGGCCGGTCTGATCGCCACCTATTGGCTGGTTAGACCGCCAGTAATGACTTAGCCGTATTTCCTCTCTCGAAAACCGAAACCGACTAGAATTTTCAAACCAATAGAACTTTTGACCGGAGACTCCAAAAATTATGGGATCAAGTGCAATAGAATCTCCTCTCTTGCCTACACCCTCTATTTTTGGCACAGCTCAATTCCTCACTTCTGAGGTTGGCCAGTCCGATCGCCGCTATGGCCGGTCAGACCGATCTTGGACCGGTCTGACTGCCGCCCTGGCCGGTCAGACCGCCTGAGACCTGACAGTCCTTAAATTTTACCGAAAACACGTGAAACGACAAACCGTTAACGCCATTGCCAATTGTCACATCATTCTAAGATCTGGAGCATATCCCTATGATATCCACAATCTCCCCCTTGATGAACACATTGGCAATAATTCAGAAAATGTAATTTGGAGGTTTGAAAAGTAAAATACTTTTGTTTTCGCATAAAGACACAACTTGGTCCATAAGCAAGAGAAAGCAATGGAAATGACCAAGCTGACATCAGAATAGTATAGGCAAGTGAGATAAGGCAAAAGAAAGCATAAAAACTTTAAATTCCAGAAAAGAGTCAAAAATCTCACTTAAGGTCCATATGAAAGAACAATTGTTCAATTGACCTATGATCATTGTGAGGATAAATAAATGCAATTCAAGTTCAGAAAAGTCAATAAGATAATAAGAATACAATTCAAAAATTCCCCTTCACTAAGATCCACACATTTCAGAAAATTTCAAATTCTCCAATTGCTCCCATTTTTTTATCATTTTTATATATATTTTCCCCCTTTGTACAACAATGATATATCTTCTCCTCCAATATTGAAATATCTTCTCCCCCTTTGACAATGGAGTCATCAAGGAATCACGCTTTCCTCTCATCTAGAGATAACAAATGCAGAATGAAGAAAGAAGCATAAGAAGGAGTATGCATGAAGTGCAATGCAGTAGCTTCATTTTTTGTATTTTTCAATTTTTGATTACAAGAAGCTTTGTTAAGAAGAACAAGTTAGCATCTCTAATATTGCACAAACAGCATATCAAGCTTAACAACGCTAGCAAGATCATGATAAGACAAATATATCAAAACTAAGCACGAAGACTCAAAAATAAAGCAATAGATTTGATCAATTTAAGCAAAGCTTCAAATTCAGCAAGTTCATCAACAGGGATCCTAAAGTGAAACTGGCCATGTCAAAATATCAAAGTAAGATCAAAAAGCTAACAAAGACCACATTAAGAGTCAATCAGGTCCTGTATTGAATCATTCTTCTGTCTCTTCTTGTCACCACAACTTTTCTGCTTCAACCTCCAACATTAAGCTCAATTCTTGATCGATCCCTCTCAACTACCACCTCTTCCAATGCAATACTTTACCACATAGTTACCTTCTACTTCTTTCATGTTATTGCTTACTACTAATCGTTGCGACATCAACACGCATACAAGTCGTTCTGGACGTTGACACAATCATCAAAATACAACTTTGACTACTAATTACCATCATGAAATATTTATGAAACCCAATAAAATTATAATATTATGAAAATAATTTTTGAGATGAATCTACACATATGATTTTCATGTATCTAATCTAAGTATTTTAAAAGATATCAATAGCTAAAGTTTTCAAATTTTGAAATGGCTTGTTTTTGTGAACTAGAGGAAGTAATACTATACCACATAGGTACTTTCTACTTCTCTCCAATTATTGCTAATGATGGTCACAACGACATCAAATAGGCATACATGTGTAACTGTATCCGATCCCTACCGTGGACACCCATCATGCTCTCTCCGGTGGCTCGGGCCTATTCTATATGGCTGCGTCATCTCTACTCCGAGCTCTTTGCTCCAATATTTATGTATGCTTGTGCTTCTATTTGTACGGATGCATGCATGTACATACACATGTATGATATTATATGTGCCATGTATCCTCTTCTTCCGTGTTGGTCGCTACTTTTCTTTGACATTGGCCAACTCAATAGTATGGTTTCCTCACTAACCGCGTCGACCTCCCATCTCCACTGATGTTGACATGTCTACATTAGTCGCTATCTAACGAGATGGAGAATCTTCTCGTCATCGCCGATGATGTGGTGCCCCTCACCAACGGCGACCTGCTCCTAGCTACCCTGATGGCCCCATATCGCCCATAGCTCATCTTCGATGAAAAGCTTCATCTCCACTCCGCTAGAACTTTCCCATCATTGAGTTTCTTTGGTCACTGACTTCTTCGACAATGCCGACACTCACCACTTGTCATCGCGCCTTTTCGCTTCTTCTACTTTAGCCTTTCTCTTCAATGACACCGGTGAGCAACACAACATTATCTTGTGTTGAGCTGCTAAGGTGAGTAGTACAACATTGTCGTCATCCCCGCCGCCGTCTTGGCTCTTCTTTTCCCTATTGGTCAACATCTTCTTCCAGGATAGATAGATGCTATTGCACTCTTTCGTGGGCTCCTCCAACACCATTCATGACATCGTTGTTATAACTTTTCGTTATTCAATATTGTATTTATTTATTATTGGAGTTTGCAAATTACTAATTTTATTTAAATTATTCCAAATTTTATTTATTTAAGGATTTTATTTTAGAATTCATATAGAATCAAATTGCAAGTTTTCTTTTTATTATTTATCCCGAATTTCATTTTTTTAGTTGGAATTTGTATACAAAATCCCATTGAAATTTTTGTTTAATATTTATTCCAATTACAATTATTTAGGGATTTTACTTTGGAATTCATGTTGAAATCAAATTTCTAATATTATCTTTGTTTATTTAGAGTTTCTGTTATATTTTGTTCGAATTCACATACAAACCCAATTGCTAACTTTTGTTTAATTTTTATTCCAAATTATAGTTATTTATGGATTTTATTTTAGAATTTTTATAGAAATCAATTTTCTAATTTTATTTTAGTTTTTACTCAGAATTTAGTTACTTTTGTTTGAATTTGTATACAAATTCAGTTTTTTAAAAATTTATTTCAAATTACAGTTAGTTAGGGATTTTACTTTAGAATTCGTATCAAAATCAAAATTATTATTTATTTTATTATTATTTGGAATTTTACTTTTTTAAATAAAAAAACTAATTTTTTGATCTACACCGCTATAATATGGACCCACTACGATCAACGTTGTAGATCTTTATCTTTTTTCTTCGATTAATATAGTAATTTCTAAACCTTGAGAGAGTGAACGTGTTAATACGATAATAGATAGATTGCCAATATCAAATCTACAGAGAATTTCAAAACATCACAGTAAAATCCGACATAGTAAAGTACAAGTACTTCGCCGTGTAAATGCCATGACTGCAAACCAATCTGAGCTACACCCCGGCAACAGTAAAAAAGAGGAGAGTAAAGAAAAGATAAAAAAAGATAAAAAGACTCGCAAAGGAGGATTATCATGAACCTCCGCCATGATATCCTATTCGAGCCTATGGACAACACCACACGCGAGCTTCTCCAAGAACCCCACGAGGCCATCCAGCGTGCACCCCTGCACTGGGTCGAGCTCGGCCCGGATGGTGGCCCGGTAACGGCCGAGCCCCTTGTTGATCTCCACCACCTCGTAGCTGTAGGACCGGCCGGCCGGGTCAAGCTCCACCAGCCTCTCCTTGGAACAGCCGACAGCCTCGCCCGGCGCCACCGGCCCCGTTCACCGGCCCCGTGCAGTACCGGACGCACCCGGCCCGGCCGTCGGCGCCTTCTAGCCTCCGGCACGTCTGCACAGACGAGACCCACTTGTCGAGGGAGCAGAAGTCCTGCAGAAGCGCCCACGCCTGGTCGGGCGTCGGCCTCGCCGCCGCGGCGCGCACCGAGACGCGCCACACGCCCGCTTCACGGCCCGGGACGCGAGCCATGTATCGTTGCTTGATTACTTGTGTGCGGTTCGTGAGTGGCGGTGTCAAGTGCGTGAGCTGTGCAACGGCAAGAGGTTTTATACAAACACGAGAGGACCACGACAAAAACTAAGTACATGCATTATATATATAATGCAACTAAGTTACACAGCTGAAAGTCTAAATAACATTATATACCGATATACTTTTTAGATTAGTACAGACATCAACAGTAAAAATTAGTCTAATATCATTGTTTGCGAGTCCCTCACTCGGTCCTATATGGATTCGGACGGTTGGCAGGTTAGCTTCATGTGCATGCAGCATGCGATGGTTAGTGGGAAAAATCGGCATTGCCGAGCTTTCTGCACGAATGATCGGCGGAGTGGTGATTGGAAATGGCTAGTTGCGTCGCTTGAACGGGCTTGGAACCATAATACATCGTGTGTATATTGTCGAAAATATTATTTCTCGCTGACACGAGCTGAGTCCTCGTCGGGAGAAGTAGCCGCCATCTTTTCGAAGAAGATACAATGCTAGTTCTTTCACCTTGGTCCAACACTAAGTTCAAATTATTATCTAAATCAATATCACTAACAATTTAAATCATAATTATCAAGAATTCTAGCAAAGAATAAAACCCCACAACGTCTCACATATCAACTAACATAACAATATAAAATGCATAAATAATTAACTTTCACAGTTTGGAACTACGCATCCAAAAACGCTTAGATTACCTGTGCCTGAGAAATGCTTGGGTCACATGTGCCCAAGTAACGACCGGAAACATCTCGATGGCAACAAATAGGAATAAGTCCATATTACATCCCTAAAATTTGGCAAGAGTTCAAAAAATACCCTTGAACGCCAATATCGTTTGGTTTACACTCTCGAACTATCATTACCAGGTCAACCGACCCCTGAGCCAAAACCACCCGGTTTATCACCTACATGGCATCCACACTAGCACGGTAAATCCTAGATCCGACGCAAATTAATATATTGAGTTTAATGAAATTTAGGGGATGCTTTTTGTAGTGCACGCCGAAGACAACCTTTCTGTTTTCCGCCTTTGCCTGCACACCCGCGTCTTCCTGTGAGCTCGCTATCGCCGTCTCCTTCCCCTCCACGCCTCGCCTTCCTCTCTGTGTCCTTGGTCGTCATCCTGCGCAAGCTGAATCAAGGAACTATAGCAGTGCGAACTCGCCTCCTTCTTTGCCTCCCCTCCGCCGGAAAGCCGCCAGTGCATGCATTGCGTGTTTTCAGGTGTAAATCAATCACTACCGGAGACGGCGTCTTTGCCGAGTGCCCCAGCCTTTGCCGAGTTCTTTTTCTCGGGCACTTTCGGCAAAGGCGCTATTCTGCCGAGTGCGGATAAAGCACTCGGCAAACATCGCACTTTCGGCAAAGACATGGTTTGCAGTCGCGAAACACTCGACAAAACATTACACTCGGCAAAGGGCACCGCCGTTAAGGCGGCGTGGCAGTTAACCCTTTAGAGTGTCTTCTCGTGACACTTTCGGCAAAGAGTATATTTTGCCGAGTGTCTTCTCTGACACTTTCGGCAAAGAGGATACTTTGCAGTGTCTTCTCTGACACTTTCGGCAAGAGGATACTTTGCCAAGTGTCAAAATCGACACTTTCGGCAAAGAGGCTCCTTTGCCGAGTGTCATTTTTGACACTTTCGGCAAACCATTTTTTCCACTTTTCACCTCAAACTTTTTCTGCGGTCCTCATACAATACAGTACTCCATGTTCCAATGTGGCACATTTTTGGACTTGTTCTATATTTCTTTAATTTATTTCAATTAATTAAATTTTCTTGGATAATTCAAATTATAAGCGCTAGTCATTGAATAATGAATGGAAAATTGATATTCATGTTATTTAGTATAATATGAGGCCGTAACGAGAACAGACCACCAATTTGAACATCTTGTTCACGAAACATGACCACGAACTTGCGATCGAGTTGTTTTTAAATTGTATAAAAAGCAAGCGAAGTCGAAAATCATGAAACTTGGGAAGATGTCATGATATCATATGTGGAGGCTGTGATAGAAATTTGAGAAGGTTTAGCGCAAGTTGTCACGTCTGATGCTTGCAAACATTAGAAAAAGCGAGCTGCGGATCTGCCGCCCCATACGCGCCTCGCCCGCCGCCGCCCCCGCGCGCCGCCGCCCCACGCGCCGTCACCCAAGAGCTGCAGATCTGCCGCCTCGTCGAACTCGGATCCGTCGGCCCATTCTTTGGTCGGTGCCCTCTCCTCTCCCTTCGTCCTACTACCGCCACCTTAGTCCCATTGGTTTCCCGGTCCACCACGCACGTCCAACCGCAACCTTGTGCCCGTGCCTCTCGCGCCAACCGGCCACGGCTCATTGGAACTCCTCTGGCGCGACCTCGATCCGGCACCACGCTCTGGATCGCCCTCGTGGTTCCTCCCTGCGCCTCGGTGGTATGCGCTCGCGCTCCTCTGCTATTGCTGCAGTCTTCGCCCTTTGAGTTCCCTTTCTCCCTTAATACAATTTCTTTTTTATTTCAGTTTTTCAAGCTCTGACTTGATTCATTTTATTTGTGTTGATTGATGTTTGGTTGATGCTCATGTATGATTACAACTTTACTATTGTAGTTTTGAACTAGATTAAAGCTCATCAACTCGAGTAGGATCAGTAATGTTGAAAGTGTGAATGCACATGGAATTAATTCTTTTTATTAAAGGAAATGCAAAAGACCATTTACATTTGACATTGAGATCCGACATTCGATTGCTTTCATTTTCTTGATTAACAAGCTGAAGCTAAAGATGGGGTTAAAGATTGACATTCTTGATTAACGATGGGGTTCACAGATCCTTTTCTTGATCCATCAAGGAAGAATGATTGGATAAACCTACGGCAAGCGCCATCAAATGCGGTGTGAATGTGTGATGCACTATTGATGTGTAAACTATGGCGAACTTGATGTGTGCATTGTTTATGTGTGATGAAACACGCCCGTGGCGGCAGGTACCACAGGCGGCGGTGCATTATTCGCGGAGTAAGCGGGATGCGCATTATTAGCCATGAATTAATCAATGATCACATTTTGTTTAAAATCGGGGCTCATATATCATGTTTTTTGAAATTTGTCCCATTTTCAATTTGCTCAAACACGAGACTTTAGAAATCGCATTACCCCTTTTCTTGTCTTTGCTAATCTTTGCGATCATGTCGGCGATGGTGCTAACACAAGCAGCACCAATTGTGGGTATAATGGAACTTTATTAATTGTCACCAAATTAAGCATAATTGCACATTATTCAAGATGTTGAAGCGTTTTATAGGTTCCTCAATTATTACATGTACGAGTGGAAACAAGTACCAAAGTCTTTGGATGATACATCGAAATAAATGATTCTTGAAGTAGCTCATTTTCATTCTACAAATAGTGGGAATTTAGTGGACCAGTGATCATTGTATACACATGTTGTAAAGGTGTAGATTTACTTGGCTTAGTCTATGATGTTTTAGTGACATATATATCACTTGGTTATATTTTATGAAAGATGCTATTGCTATACTGATGTGTTAATGTTCTAAAGAATGAGGGGGAGTTGAATGGCATATCTGATTGGTATATCACTTTGTTATTGCTATATCACTTTGTTGAATGCCATTCTCTGATTGGTCGGCCCAGTTTATTCTCTGGTTAGGCGTAACCTAGTTAGGCGTCTCCCGTTCGAAAGAGATACGGTTGGAAATATGCCAGATTTGTTTGTTCTTGATTAATCAGCTCTTACTTCAAATTCGGTTTTATGTTCTTTTTATAAGTTGCCAACTCAATGAACAAAATAGCAGGCTATTCTTAAGACGGTAAAGATGATCCGTGGCATAACATATACAATTCTTGGTGATTTGAGTGTACAGAGAAGTGAAACATATCACAGAAGTGACTTGGTCCGTGGCACTCCGAGCGTGTAGCTCTGGCGTACCAGGCGAAATCTGGCGTACTCGGGAATGAACCTGGCGATCCCAAATATGTGATTTGGGTGGACTCGAGCGGATCTCGGCGTGCTGGGCGCATGGATCGAGGATAGATGTAGAGTTCGCACTTTCGAGGCAAGCTACGGCGGTCCCAAACACAATGGATTTGGGCGGTCTCGAAACGGGATCTCGGCGTGGTGAGCACGATAGACTCGGGTAGTATAGGATTTATAAAGATTACTTCATTGTTAGAACCTTGTTATATATTAAGGGGATGAGTGCTTATTATTTGATAGAGTTCCACATGTGCATGTCGGCCATCGTGCGTTGGTTTCTTGCGGGTTTTGGAAACCTCACGTGCGAGGAGAGTCTTTGCCAGAAATTTTGTATTGGCAGTTTTATGTTTCTTTTTTTGCGAGAGAAGAGCGGTCGGAGCGGCGCGGAGTACCTCGGCGACCCGATCGCCTTCCTCGCCCGCTGCAGTCTGCACTTTGCGCGTCGCCTCGCCTCGACTGCCAGGCCATACGGCCCTTGCTTTGACTCCACCGCCACCCTAGGTATAACATATATGTCACTTGGTTAGGCGTAACCTAGTTAGGCGTCTCCCATTCGAAAGAGATACGGTTGGAAATATGCGGATCTTTGCATATCTATAAAATATCACATTCAGTATCCATTTTTGGACGGCAGGGGATGCGTAGATGGGGTTAGTTTAGTGGTCTACTCCGATCCGTGTGAGTTTGGCGACATCTCCTGTTGTTCTCCGGATACACAATCTCCTGCCGGGGCGTGTATTTGGAGAGCGTGAAATCTTCTTGCAAAATGTCTCGGATAGGAGTAAACATGAAACTAACCTCATCTGCATCCTCGAGTGAGATAGGACCTATCTTGACCTATTAGATAGGAGAAAGATCGTGTAGATGCATTTGATTCTTATATTACTCCACGATATGTTAGAGGATGGATGGCCAGTGAGTGGATGTACAAGGGCCACTCAAGTCGGGGTTCGTTGTCAGATGAATGGATTGAGAAGACCGATGCTTTCTTGGAACTAGCATTTGCCAAGGTTAAAGGAGCGCGTGCCACTTGGTGTCCTGCGGCGGATGTGCAAACAGCGTCGACAAACAAAGGAGGTCATGGGTAAACATCTTTGCAAGTTTGGATTCTGGCGAGACTATGCGGTGGATCTACCACGGTGAATCCGATCGTATGAGAGAGGAGGTCGTGAGACCAGCGTCGAGGATTATGATCTTGATGGCGGGGTAGGAGACATGTTAAATGACTATCATGAAGCACACTTGTTGAAGGGCGTAGGGAGGAGGAGCGGAGGCAACCGCAAAGGCGTATTCGACATGTTATGCGCGACACGAAACCCCTTCACGGCGGACGAAGGTTTCTCAAGCTGGATGGCATTGGACGCGTAATGGCCTTGAAGTCGATTTAGCTTGAGTCGAGGCGCCGATGCTATGTTGGCGGTTTTGGCGGCATGCTTGGAGGTCACGATACGCCAAAGAGCATGTCGAGTCAAAGAAACTCCTTCGTGCACTTAAGATGCCATATGGCGGATACATGCTTGTCAGAAGGGTGCATCCTATTTAGGAAAGAACATGCGAAGCAAAAATCTTGTGCAAAGTGTGGATCCTCTAGGTTCTGGAGGTAGACTCTGGCGATGGTCGGAAGAGCGACTTGCGATCCCGTGAAAATCTCGGTACCTTCCGTTCATCTGAGGATCCAACGGCTATACATGGCCGAGAAGCTGCGAAGCAGATGACATGGCACAAAAATGGGCGTCGATACAATCACGAGAAGTGGTACATCCATCCGATGGTGAAGCATGGACCCACTTTGATGTGATTCATTGTGAGAAAGGCAGTAGAGGCTCGTAATGTGCGTGTTGCGGCGGCAGCAGATGGGTTCAATCCTTATGGAATGATGGCGCCCCATACACTTGTTGGCCGTGTTCGTTATCCCCTCAATCTCCCCGGCGTCCTCTTCCAGCGATAGAACATATTCTTGTCGTTGATAATTCCTGAACACAGGGAATAATATGGGTGTGTTCATGGAGCTGTGATTGATGAATTGGTCCGTGCTTGGGAGGAAGGGGTATGGACATCGACCGAGCTACAAAGAGAAACTTCAAAATGCATGTTTGGTACCACTACTCCTGCATGACTTCTGGCGTATGGGATATTCTGTGGTGTGTGTTCACGGAAGTTCCCATGCCCGATATGCAAGGCGACTCTGAAGTTCATTTGGTTCTTTGAAGGGTGGCAAGTATTCTTCGTTCGACAAACATCGACAATTCCTCCCTCTTGACCATGCATTGACGAGACATCAAGAACTTTCGAAGGTGTCGTGGTTATAGACCTGCACATGATGATGGCCGTGCAGCGGTTCGTGCTCGAGATAGATGCTCTCGAGGTCAATCAAGAAGGTGGTTTTGTGGGATATGGTGGCGGCATGCATGGACTCATAAGTCGGGCTTGTTGAGGCTCCCTATTTTGATGACCTTCTTCTTTCACATAACATTGATGTAATGCACCTTTGAAAAGAATGTCGCAGAGGCACTTTGGGCAACAATCATGGACATTCTGATAAGACAAAGGACAACATTAAGGCTAGAGTGGATCAGCAGCGTTATGCGATAGACCAAAGCAAGAAATGAAGCCTCCTAGGCGGCGGGACATGGAGAAAGCCTAAGGCGAATTCGTCTTGACCGGGCCCCAAAGGAGGAAGTACTAGAATGGTTCCAAGCGTTAATGTTCCACGATGGGTATCTGGTGAATCGAGGAGGAGTGAACTTATCTACTATGCGAATCAATGGGCTCAAGAGTCATGACTACCACATATGGCTTGGCGGCTTCTTAGGTGATGGTTCGAGGCTATGTCCACGAGCATGTCGGCTAGTCTTTGGCGAGTTGAGCAATTTCTTCATGACTTTGTGCCAAGGAGTTATCTAGAACCGTGATTGCGGACTTGGAAAGAATGGCTGTGTTGCTCTGTAAGTTAGAAGATCTTTCCACGGCTTCTTCAATCCGATCACGACATTTGATTTTGCACCTCCGTATGAGGCACGAATGGGGGCCGTCTTGAGCCGTTGGTGCTATCAATTGAGAGATGTCTAAAGGTTCATCGAACTAAATGTAAAAATAAATACAAAATTGAGGCTTAGTTGCGAGGCATACATTTTGGAGGAGGTGTCAAACTTCACAACAACGTACTATGGTGACAACCTTCCTAGCGTGCACAATCCACCCCTCGTTACAATCTTTGGCGAAAATGAATCGAACCTCGGCATTTTAGAGGGCAACTTCGAAGTGCAAGTGATCGACCCCAAGACCTTGAAACATGAAGAGTGGCGCACTATCATGCTATATGTGTTGAACAACCTTTAGAAGTGGAGCCGTACATGCGGTAAGTTGTCAACAAACTTGTTCTCGAGTAGTCACTATGCGCATCCAACCCCCTTGTTTCGTTGGTGCGAGAATTTCATCATCAATTACGGCGTGAATCAAGGAACCTACCCGCGGAAGTGAGACCCTTCTTAGGCGAGTGCGGGAAATGGAATGCCGATTTCATTTCTTGGTTCAAGCGAAGTCTTGTCAATTTAGCTCGTACTTAGTTTGACATTACAAGTTGCTCGTGCGGGCGAATAATATAACGAACTATCTGCTTGAGCTTGCGGGGCCAAGCCGATCGTCTATGAGTCTTAGAGTTGAGGCGGGTTGCGATGGTGTGCCTATAGGGTAAGCTCATTTACTGTTATGGCGTGAATGGATATCGCTTTCACACAACAAGACATGGCGAGTCATTGTCGAAGAACCACAAATCTAGGAGTTTTTCGCTGGCCTTGATGAAGGTCGAGTATTATGGAAGAATTGAAGAAATATCTGAACTCACGTTTCATGGTTGCAAACCTCTTAATCTGTCAAATTCAAATGCCATTGGTTTGATCACGAAGTAGCGAGGCGGACCCCTAATCTTGGGCTAGTCGAAATTAAGCGATCATCAGTCTTACCGAGGAGCGATGTGTATATTGTGGCTCAACAGGCCACACAAGTTTATTATCTCTCATACCGTGCCAAAGGCGACCGTCTTAAGGCTTGGGATGTTGTGTACAAGGTATCGCCACACGGTAAACTACATCCCAAACAATGAAGATTACAACTTTGACCCAAACACATATGACGGAGAGTTCTTTCAAGAAGAGGGGCTAGAAGGGAGTTTTGAGATAGACTTAGCAAGCGATCGGAATGGAAGTAGACAATGAAGGGGTTGTTAGCGAGGGCCAGCTGGAGATGAGGTTCAAAATGTGAAGGACTTAGAATTACTTGACGATTACATTTACGCAATGGCGGTGATGACAACATTGCTCCTTGAATAGTGTTGATTATATGGACATGGTGATAGTGATGATGAGACTTATGATCCGACTAATCCGATCATTACGATTATTTCTAATACATGTAATACTTTGTTATTTTCTAATTATGTTTTGTTTATTTTGCATCTCTTTCTAAATCGTCTTGTTTATACTGTGCTTATTGGTTTACTCTTTTTAATTGCGGTGATTCAACAAAGATGGTGGGCGGTATGAGAGCGTAAGGTCGCTTTACCAAAACGACCCGTCTGGTGGCGATCGGGGCGGCGGGGAGGCGGGAGGCGGCGGAGGCGGGAGTAGGGCGGCAGGAGCACTCTTGAGGAGGCGGGAGGAGGAGCGGGAGGCGGGAGGAGGAGGAGGCGGGAGGCGGGAGGCGGGAGGAGGCGAGGGCGGGAGGAGGCGGGAGGCGGGAGGAGGAGGAGGAGGAGGAGGAGGCGGCGGGGGTTCCGCTTCCTGCAGTTCGTCGGGTGTGCAGTTGCGAGGTCCCTCGACCCTCCGAGGCGGCCGAATACCTCGTGAGAGGCGTCCGTGATTCAACCCAGCTGGGCTAGGTAAGTAACTTTAGATGTTATCACTACTTTTCATTTGATATGTTGAAAATCACAATAGAAACTAATAATTTATCTTAATCACTTGGGCGGGGTTGGGCGCTTGTGGGCTGCGGTGATCACAAGCGCCATGTCAATGGCATCCAGGTCTTTGTGCGAGCTACACTTCCTGGCTGGTTGAGTTTGGCGGAGGCGGGGCCGGCCTACGTGGGACCACTCGTCGCCTTCCCGATTTACGGATCGGGATGGCGGGGTGATTCGCCAACAAGGCGGCGGGTGTGTGGCCGAGGCGTGGGTAAGTCTTCCTCGCACTACATTGCTCAATCGTCACATTCATTGGATATTCTTGAAATAATGGCTGGATACATCGGCGTCTATATGCGGGATTTCTTCATATGCGGGAGGATATGAGGCCAAAGCGGCTAGTGTGGCTCACAAAGCACATTATAAACTCGTGAAGGACATGCATTACGAGGCGCGCGTCCGAGCCATGGTAACATACAAAGCTACCTACCTTGGTTCGAAGATCAACAAAACTCAAGCAAGAAACATGAGGTGACGGGAAGAATACATACGGTAAATATAGAACATTAATACTAATTTTTACGAGATTAAGTAAGCTTAATTTGATCTTCTTATATGTCATATACTTGATGGCGTGTAGGTGCCTCCGTGGTGGTGCGCCCGCATCTCGATCTTTGAGCACGGATGGTGGACAAGTGGTGCGCGCCGAGTGGGAGGAGACACTGGCGCTTGGGGCGGCGTTTGATGATGCAGTGCACCACACCATCAAGGCAGCAGTAGCCTCGGCAATTCGCGGCTACATGGGTGCGCAATTCATTTCTTTATTATAACGCTCAGTGCATAATTTCTAATCATCTTCTTTGTTTTTTCGCGATCGTCGTCACATGGTGGCGACCTTGCTCCAGATTCAAGGCATGGGCTTTGGCCCTGAGGGCAAGCGACATCGGCGTCGACTACAACCGGAGGACCGCCCTCGGTGTCTGACAATCGGCCGTCCACGGCCGCCTCGGTGAGTACACATCGATGGCAAGGGCGGTCTATGGGCGAATGCGATCCGAGCACCGGGATCTTGATGGAGAAATCGTCATGAGGGTGGGAGGAGGCAAGAAGCATGGGCGATCTTGGATTGGCGACAACACACTCGACACGGCCACTACTCCCACTCTCTCCAGTTCGATCAAGGAGCACGAGCTCAAGCCCGACCATCGCCCACGGCCGGACAACACGATCCGGATGGAGCACTCCGAGTTATTTACATTTTATTAAATCGTTCATTAATTTTTACATACCTTTGCTTTGCATTGTAACATTGGGGTGGAATATTGTAGGCCCAAGCGGAAGAAGAGAAGATGCTACGGGAGGAGATGGCGGCGAGGATGGAGGCCGTCAGCGGAGGAATGATCTTAGGCGGAGGATGGAGCAAATGTTTGATGGATGCAAAGTCTTGGCGAGAGGATGGGTCAACCTCTGCCACCGGAGCTATTCCTCCTCCACCTCCTCCTGCAACTTCTCCTGTGAGTTTGCCTTCTCTACCTTGAGCTCTTTACTTACCATGTTTATTGCTTTAAGCTTGTGCTTTGCTTTACCTTAAATCTTGTCTCACACATGCAATGTCTTCTCCTTTGTGCGAGAATCAATGGTGACTTGAATGATGTGCCTCGTGACTCATCACATCGGTCAGGCGGCCAACTTGGTGAATGATGGACTATATGTGATATATTGTGACTTGTGATATGTGATATATTGTGGCGTGTGGTGATATATGTGATATATTGTGACTTGTGGTGATATGTGATATATTGTGACTTGTGGTGATATATGTGATACATTGTGGACTATATGTGATTACTTGTTGATATATACGTGATATTGTGACTTGTTTGAGTGGGGTGCAATAAACAATTAAAATAGTCGGTTTTGACCACTTTGCAGTGTGTTACACTCGGCAAAGGGAACTTTCCGAGTGTCATGGTAAAAATACTCGACAAAGTAGCGGTTACGAGCATTAGGAACATAGGTTGCGAGTGTTTAATCTTTGCGAGTGTCATGGTAAAAACACTCGGCAAAGTGATGTACTTGCGAGTGTTTTTACCATGACACTCGGCAAGCGATAATCACTTGCCGAGTGTCATTATCATGACACTCGGCAAAGCAATCCTTAGCAGAGTGCCATTCCGTCACGGCACTTTCGGCAAACCACGCCGTCACCGTGTTCTCACCGTCCACCTCCTTTTTTGCGAGTGTCGCCCGACACTCGGCAAATCCTGCAGTGCTCGATGAAAGCACTCGGCAAAAACTTTGCCGTCGAGAAACTATGCCGTGTGAGCTATGCCGTGGGTGGCACTCGGCAAAGCCTTTGCCGAGTGTTTCTCGTGCTTTGCCGGCACTCGGCAAAGCTGCTGAGCCCGGTAGTGAATGGCGCCTAAATATAGTGGGAGGAGAGGGAGGACGAGTGGAGCGCCATCAAAGAAGTCCAGAGAAAGAAGGAAGGCAATGTTGCTGTGCAAGGAAAGGAAAGAGAGGCCAGCATGTGTGTTGCGTGAGAAGGCAAAAAAAAAAAAAAAACTAGCTGTTATTTCCGAATCAAAGAAATAGACCAATCAGCATGTATGGTTCCTTGCTGGAAGGAAAGAGGAAGAGAATAATCCGGGAGCCAGCTAATTAGTTAGATCAGCTAAGGAAAGTTAGGCGCAAATA
The DNA here is from genome assembly GCA_036346395.1 of Hsuehochloa calcarea. Lineage (NCBI taxonomy): Eukaryota > Viridiplantae > Streptophyta > Magnoliopsida > Poales > Poaceae > Hsuehochloa > Hsuehochloa calcarea. Next base: position 59,812,936 of record CM070594.1, on the reverse strand, counting down.
ACGGAAGGGAATCCACATGCCATGCTGATTAATTCGGGCGAGAATCAAATGGTTGTCTACGTGGAAAATACAAGGGTCTGCGTGCTCTTAATTTTGGCCGAACCCATCATGGGTCGGTTTGTCTCGTGTGCGTTATTTGAATCCGAACAAAACACTTAAGAGTGGTCTGCGTTAATTAGATGGGGCCGAAACCCTTCAGGAGTCAGATCCAAAGAAAGCCGGTAAAAGACCTATTTAGGGTGCTACGCACCATGTTTTCCAGGGACCACGATTATTTTCTCAGATCGAATAAAAAAGAACTTTTGTTCGTTGTTTTTTCTGAACTTGTGTGTTTTTGTCTTCTATTGTTCTTGCAAATTCTTCGAGTTTACTTGGATTGATCTGTCGTGGTCGCCTAATTCGCGCGCTCGCCTCAGTGTTGGTCGTGTTTATTGATTATTTGTGAGAGTTGTGGTGCAATTGCTACTGTTGTGGTCGTGTGCTCGACGCAAGATTGCTACAATTTTCATATCGTGTTGCTACCATTGAGTTATTCTCGTTCGTGGTGTAATCATCGTCATCGCAAGATTGGGCTGTTATTCTCGTTCGTGGTGTGACCATCGTTATCGCAAGATCGGGTCACTCTGTAGCACCATCGCCGCTAACGCCCTAGCCACCCCTGTTCCGCTGCACAATGAGGAAGATGAAGCTCTGTGCGTCGTGCTCGACTTTGTAGCATCTGACCTGAACCACCCTACTCGGCTGAGTCCAACCGCATGAGTTACACCTGAGTCCAAGCACACCGGCTGACGAGGCGTTACCGCGCCAGCGTGGATGCCATGTAGACAATAAACCGTTTGTTTTCGGCTTAGGGTGACCTGGTAATGATAGTTCAAGGGTGTAAACCAAACAATAATGGAATTTATGGGGGGTTTTGGACTGTGGATATCACGGGGATATGTTCCAGATCTTAGGATGATGTGATAATTGGCAATGACGTTTACGGTTTGTCGTTTCATGTGTTTCCGACAAGTTTTATAAGCATCAGCGATAACGGATCGGCCGGTCGTAGCGTGTGATCGGACCGGTCCCAAATCGGTCCGGCCCATAGGCGTGATCGGACCGTGAACTTAAAAAGTGTTATTTTGAGCTGGTCTAAAAATAGAGTGTGTAGGCAAGAGAGGGGATTCTATTGCACTTGGTCTCATAATTTTTGGAGTCTCCAGTCAAAAGTTCTATTGGTTTGAAAATTTGATGGGTTTGGTTTTTGAGAGAGGAAGCGGCTAAGTCAGTGGCGGTCTAACCGGCCCATAGGTGGCGGTCGGGCCAGGCGAGGTGGCGATCGAGCAAACTCTTAGGGCGGTCGGCCCGGTTTCACTGGTTCATCGCCCAGTGTGGCGGCATTGTTCGGTTGTTAGGTCAAAGTCATGAGTTTCAGGTATATATGTGTCGACGATCAAATCGCCGATCTTATGAATATATAAATGAAAAGAGGAAAAATGTGCGTGACTTCTGGGAGTGGATCTAACTTGCTCTTTATTGCTATGAACTCGCAATTACAAACACTAGGAGTATCTAAAAACACAACACTTTGCTATATCTTGCTTGATGTCTTCTGCTTGTGCTGTTTATTCTGTACCCGTGTCCTCTGTCTCTGTCCGTCCTTCCATGACCCTCCTTAAATAGTTGATGAAGCGGTGGCGATTATCCCATGAAGAGACATCCGTTGGGGAGCGCGCGCTGGTCGGGAAGAGGCAGCGGTTTGGCGGTTCCACTAGCGTAAAGCGGTTGGTGGCGTCAAGCTATTACTGCGGTTAATGATTGAGGCGTTAAATCATCAGCCGTAATAGTGTTGTATTATGTGGAATATGAAACATGTGGCTTATTCATCACATAGTGAGTGGCGTGGTCGGAGACTTGACCTAAACGCCTGTTCATAGCTTTACGAGCACTTACCTGGTCGTGGACTAGGCATGGAACTTTGTCAGGCGAGGTATTCATTATATAACCACGTAATACCTACGACCAGTTAGGTCGGTGGTCTTAGAAGTTACGACCACGAAGACGTATGGTCTTTATCATATATTAAGATAATATATGAATATTTTAATCCTCAACAATATGTTGCATGATGCATGTTTTGACTAACATGGGTCAAGTTGTGAAGAACTTATTTCCAAATTCGGTTTACTTGTCTATTGTTGTGCAGGTTGCTTGGTGGTCAACGACGGTCAACGGCGAGAATGATCGGAACTAGGTTTGGAGAGTTGAGGTCCAGAACGATCGACGATGCCCGGTGATGTCAATGTACTCAAGCGTGGTGCAAGACGGACAAGGGTGACCTATTAGCTAATCCGAGGCGAAGATGGCGCAATGTTTAGCTAGTTAGGTTAAGAGGAGATAAAGACGACGCTTTAAAATAGTGCGTATGTGTTCCGTTTGTTTTGGGCTTTAACGGGAGCCCAATAGAGTCAAACTTTTAGAAGGTCTAAGCCTCCACTATAAATAGGAGAGGGTGGTGGCTGCACCACCTCTTCGCCTCTTTTGCAATTCTTGTAAACCCTAATTTTCTTAGGGAGAGCTTTTGTGGAGGCTAGGGTTCTTGGTGTTTGATGTGATTTTCGTGCTCTTGGATTGAACATTGTCCTCCATTGATGGAGTGACTGTAAGCCTTGATCATATCAAACAATCAAAGGAAAGTTTGATCAATATTTTGTCTCATTGCGTTCTTTCTCTCTATTTGATGATTTTAGGTTTTTCTTTGATCCGTGAGTTTTTACTTGGTTTCTTCACGTGATCTAGCTTGCTGTGACATGTGGGAATCTATCTAGGATCATCTTGATCTTCAATCACCAACGAACAAGAGTTTTGACCTAGTTTTCGTTTTGACCCAGTTTTGAACCCTTCTTTGATCAAACCGAAAATGATTTTGATTCCTCCAAGAATTATCATAATCTTCGATTGGAATAGGTCCATGTTATCATAAAGAAGGTGTGTTCCAAGTTTCATCTAGTTTGGATTTGTAGATCAAAAGTTTCATCTATTTTCATCTTCGTCATCGGGACTGTTCTTTTGTTCTGTACATCGGCGGTCAGACCGCCCATAACCACTGGTCAGACCGGTCGAAAATTGGTCCGACCGCCAGTTAGGCAGCGGTCCGACCGCCAGTAGATTGTTTTACTTCAATCTTTGTCGATTTTGTCATATCACTTTGGGGTTTTTATTGGATTCAATATTAGTCTTCTGCTGTACTGATATAATGATCTCCATAGCTTCTATAGCTACTGGAGTAAAGTTTTATTGATCCATTATTTGTAAAAAAAAAGTGAGCGTACTCCTATTCACCCCCCTCTAGTCACCTTTTCGGTCCAACATGGACTCTCGCCAAAGTTCATGGTGTAATATGGACTTATTCCACAAATAATCAAACTAATATTAAGTAATCCAAAGTTCCAATCAATAAACTAATGATCAACTCATGCATATATGCTACTCCATTCCATGCATGCCGCTTTCATTGTCCACCTAAAAACAACAACAAATGGTTAGTCTAAGACTCTGTAAGTACATAATAGAATAATAAACAAATAGTTTATCATTCAATTAAATCATTCTTATTCGCATACTCAATTAACCATATCATCCTTCATGTAGACAATTAACATAATCATCTTTCTCTGTATGCAATGCTCAAGTATGCTTTTATGCTCCTATGCAACTCCATCAATTGATATCAATATAGCGGAGTCATCTCCTGTCGGTGAACCACTCTATCCTTCACTCCCACGAAGTCCCTACCGAAGTAGGATTTTATCTAGAGCTCTCCGGACTAGCCATGTAACATTAATCACTGATCTCACTAGAATAGTTACATAACTTTCTCACTGACCTGCCTCGTGCAACTCCTGACATGATGAATACACATGATGTAACATCTTTTCCATTATCCATTAGCATGATCAATTATCAATATTACTATATCATCCATATCATGTCATCATCATTACCGTGACATTTAAATAATCATAAATAAAGTATAAATAAATATCATCGCAAATTAATTATAAAGATAAGTGGTAAACAAATCGATGTCTACTGCTCTACTATGCACTTGCCTTTTAACCACAAAACCGGAATGATGTAAAGGCAGCACCTGACTCGAAGCAATACTCTCTCGAAAAAAAATCAATAATCCACCTAAAAAATATGCCATAATAGTATACGAACATCAAACAACTCAACATCACTCCTACGCGTAAACCCGACACAATTAACCCCTCTTCACCGATCAACCTGCCTGTTGTCCCGATGATCAAACATCTATAATTTTTACTCCTGAAATCCAAAATAGCAAACTCTATATTTCTGTAATCTAGAAAAAATTTTCTACAGCTTCCTAGAAAATTATTTGATTATGTCATCTAAATCCCCGTTTTTAACCCCAAAGGGCAATATGAAACTTTACAAAACAACATACTTCACAATTTCACATCTATTTTCCTACCACATGAAAAATAGAAAACCCTGCCACTTCTGGAAATTACAAATAATTATCTAACTAAACCTAGTTATGACCATAATTTAAATCGACCATCTACTATGTGTAATAAAACAATCTACACGACTGTTGTTAACATCGACATAATTCTAGACAACAGTACTCTAGAAGCCATAATTTTTGAACCACTTAATCAAATCTAATGATCTTATACTCTATAGAAATCCATAACTTTTATAACATGGCAAAGTTATGAATCTAGACGTAGATACCCCAAAACGCCTCCGCAAGGTTCCCAACTAACATAAATAGGGCATCACAAAATAACAAATTCCCACAATCAATCTACTCTAACTTTTGATTAGACATCAATCTAAGATGAAAGCAAGGATTCCCATATCATTACCTCTGAAGGATGGATTAAGAAACCCTAGTTTGTCCTCTCCTCTTCCTTTTCCTTCTCCTTCTGGCATTCCTTCTCTTTTGCTGGTTCTTCCTTGCTTCCCCTCTAATCGGCAACAACAGCAACAAGGAGACGGCTCGACAGCACAACTAGCGTCAACACAAGGCAAAAGGTGGCTAGGGATGGTGTGGCAAGGCTACAACAGCTTGCGACAACCATACGATAGGGTCGGCAAGAGGTGGCGATGCCAGGGCAGGGTGCTGGAGGCGAAGTGGCAGCAAGGAGGCAAGAAGCGGCTAGGGCTGCAAGCGGTAGGGCAACATGCGGTTGGCAGGTGCGACAGCAGGGTTAGGGCTCCCCACTTGCTGAGTCCAACGTGGACCCGGCTTGGGTGCTGGGCCGCCAGTCCACATCACACTTTACTCCTTTCCTTTTTTTTCTCTCTTTTAATTAATATCTTTTCTAATTTAATTAAACGGGGCATCACAAGTTCCAACATTTAGAGCTTTTGATGAGGCACCAGATGCAACCGTTTTATCGTTTGTATGGGTGTGACTCGTGGCGAGTAGTTAGTCACACTGCTAACTCACATGTTTTTACCTTGTGGTACGGTGGATGATATGCTGCCTTACTCTTTAACTGTGGCTAACTGGCTATTCTGGAGATAGCTGAAAGTCTGGAATTGTGATTCAATAACTTTTACGACAGAAAGAGCACAAATGACAAGAAAGCAAATGGAGCTACAAAAAATACATTCCTACGCCCACCGTGGGGCTCGAACCCACGACCACAAGGTTAAGAGCCTTGCGCTCTACCAACTGAGCTAGACGGGCATTTGGTTACTAATTGCTCAGATAGAAATATAAACATGAGTCTACACACTGCATGCCATTCTGATACCTACACAACATATTAAACACTGACGTAGTGACAAATCTTTCCTTTGAACGGTCAAATTCCGTGCCCGCAAATTTTGTTTGCAGCTTTAATTCATTATTTTTTCACGGTCGATGGGTGCAAGCACCTCCACGTATACCTGTGAAAACTAGCAGTAAAACTTACAAGTAAACGGAAATACGCATATCGATCGACACGACAAGTTAAGCCTTACACTTCTCTTTCTTTGTTGGAAATTAAAGGCCTTTATGCAGTAAGCACATGTAAAGGCAAAGAAGACGGTGAAGCCAGCCAGCACTGCTGCCACGATGCCCATGAAGTAAGTAGTCTTTGGCTCTGTTTGTTTAGATTTTTTTATTTAATTTATAAGAAAAAAAAGTCTATGCTTAAACAAAAGGTGATTTTTTTATTCAGCTTATAAAAATCTTAAGTCTATTTAAGCCTAAAAACCATAAGTCATAAGAGAGATACTTTTTTTAACTTTTACAGAATAGAATAACAGTTGTCACTGAAATTTATTGAAATTACCCATAAAATACCATTGTATATAAATCATAATCCCTTTCGTTTTTGTTGTTGTTAAAATGCCCCAAAATTTATTAGTCTTCCCACCCCGGCGCCCGCCTCGCCAGTTCCGCTCCCATGCTGCGACTGGGGACTCCTTGTTTCCCTTCCACAGCTCCTGCCCCGTGACCCGCGCCTCGCCTCGCCTCGCTCTTCTCCTCCCGCCGTCGTGGCTCCTCCTCCTCCACGGCCGCCCAAGCCCAAACCCTAGGCCACTCCCATCGCCACCATCGCCTCCTCCCAACCACAAACCCGAGCCCTAGCCCTCTGCGGCGCGCCCCGTGAGCCTGCGCCCCGAGCTAGGATTTTGGCCCAGGGCCATGGAATTGAGGCGACGGCGCCGAGCCCATGGCGATGCTGACAGCGCGCCGCCATCGATAGCGCGGGCGAGGTCCCTCCCGCCGATTCGTCTCGTGCCCTAAGGTGGCGGCAAGGCCTCCCTCCGTCCTGTAATTTGAATCCCCATGAGTGATGAACCAGCGCGCAGTGCCGGTAAAACTATTTTCTAGGATTCGGTCGGTTGTGTTCAGAAACTTTTGGTTGGGTTTTAGTTGAGTCCATGTAAATGAAGTCGTCGTAGGATTTACTATTGTAGATTTGCATCCTTAGTTCTGCTTTCGTACGTTTACAGTCTTCGTTTTCTGAGAATTTTGTGAGCATGGGCTTGCTCGTGGGTGATTGATGATCAAGATGATCCTAGGTATGTTTCCACATGTCACAGCAAGCAAAGTCACGTGGAGAATTCAATCAAAAACTCGCGGATCAAAGAAAGACTCAAAATCATCAAATATAGAGAAAGAACACAATGAGATAAAACATTGATCAAACTTTCCTTTGATTGATTGATATGATATGGGCTTACAGCCTCTCCATCAATAGAGGGCAATGCTCAATCCAAGAGCACGAAAATCATATCAAACTATCAAGAACCATAGACTCCACAAAAGCTCTCCCTAAGAAAATTAGGATTTACAAAATAGCAAAAGAGGCGAAGCTGAGGTGCAGCCACCTCCCTCCTCTATTTATAGTGGAGGCTTAGACCTTCTAGAAGTTTGACTCTATTGGGCTCCCGTTAAGGCCCAAAATAAATGGGACATATACGCACGTATTTTAATGCATCATTTTTTTACACCTCTTGACCCAACTAGCTACACCTTACGCCTCGGATTAGCTAATAGGTCACCCTTGCCCATCAAACGCCATTGCCAATTGTCACATCATCATAAGATCTGGATCATATCCCCATGATATCCACAGAAAGTCTAATGCAAGTGCCGGATGTGTGTAGATTTCACTGACCTCAATAAAGCCTGTCCAAAAGATGACTTTCCTCTACCTTGTATCAATCAGTTGATTGATTCTACCGTGATTGCAAAACATTAAGTTTTCTAGATGCGTATTCTGGCTACCAACATATTAATATGCGTCTAAAAGATGAAGAAAAGACAACATTTATTACTCCATTTGGAATATTTTGCTATGTCAAAATACCATTTGGTCCAAAAAATATTTGCGCTTCTTTTCAACGCTTGATGCAATCGAATTTTTCACCTCAACTAGGCTGAAATTTGGAAGCCTATGTTGACGATCTAGTCGTAAAAAGCATCAAGGAGCTTAATCATCTTTCCGACTTGCAAGAAACATTCGACAGCCTCAGAAAATACCACCCGAAACTCAATCCTTAGAAGTGTGTGTTCGGAGTCTCTTCAAGAAAGTTGTTTTGATTCTTTGTCTCTGTACAAGGAATCGAAGCAAATCCTGAAAAGATAGAGGCCATCGTGCAAATGCGCCCTCTGAACACGAAAAAAGAAGTCCAAAAACTCATAGGATGCATGATGGCTTTAAGTCATTTCATCGCATGTTGGGAGAAAAATGACTACCTTTCTTCAAACTTCTAAGGAAGCAAAAGGGTTTCAAGTGGTCAGAAGAGACAAACGTTGCCTTTGAGGATGTCAAGATGTATCTTACGAGTACTCCTATTTTGGTTTCTCCGAAGCCAGAAGAGGCGCTCTTAATTTATCTAACTGCCATGCCACAGGCAGTGGGCGCAGTACAGGTCATAGACTGTGAAAACGTCTAACGACCAGTTTACTACGTAAGTGAAGTTTTACAAGGGCCTAAGGAGCACTACCCTCAGGTCCAAAAACTTCTTTATGTCCTCCTCATGTCTTCAAGGAAACATCGATATTATTTTTAAACACACAAGATAATTGTGCCATCTTAGTTTCTCTTATGAGTGGTCCTCCAGAACAGAAAAGCAGCGGATGCATGACAAAATAGTCAGTAGAACGGTTACCAAAGTGTGTTACGCCTCTGTTGCCCATCCTCAAAGCAACGGGTCAGTCGAAAGAGGGAATGGTCAAATAATACAGGGAATCAAAACTCGAGTCTACGACTATCTTGTCAAGCGCTCGGGGGCTTGGGTACAAGAGTTATCCACAGTATTATTGGCAATTTGTACGACTACTAGTCGGGTCACAGGTGAAACACCTTTTTCCTAGCTTTCAGTGCCGAAGCCATGCTTCCACTAGAAATAAAGATCAGGTTGACACGAGTCGAAACTTTCAACGACTCCACCCAAGAACAACTTCGAGCAGATGACATCAACCTACTCGAAAAGAAGAGAAATCAAGCCTTAATTCGTTCAGCAGTCTACCAACAAGCCCTGCACAAATACTACGATCGTCAGGTCCAACCTCGCAGTCTTGCTATAGGTGATAAGGTATTGAAGAACATTCAATCCTAGTCTAATCGGAATAAGCTTTCCCCTAAGCGGAAATATCCTTACACAGTGGTCGAAATTACGCGACCAGGTTCAGTACAATTATCAATGGAAGACGGCCGAATTCTCTCGAACTCTTGGAACATCGACCAGTTACTCAAATTTAATGTGTAACCAACCACCACGACTATAAAGTTTCCGATTCTTTCAATCTTTATTGTTTTACTTTGAGTAGCGCTTCGATAATTTTTCGACTACCCAATGGTCGTAAGTTTTTCTACGACCAGTACCCAGCACTTCTTTACACTGGTCGAAAGCATAGGAACATCACCTAGTCAAAGTCTTTTCTTTCTGCACGTGGTCCTGCCCACTAAAAGGAACTTCCTAGTGTCTACTCGTTCCCCACTTTTGCCACCAACACAAAGAGCTCGGGTTCAACAAATATGGTCAAAATATTTTTAAGCCAACTCTTAGTACCTTAGTTTATTTCTTCATTCATTTTGAAAAATACACTAAGTAGTGTATACTTTGGTAATTTATTCGATTACTCTTGGTAATCTCGGTTGGTTCTAACTGGTCAGATAAAGAAACAATACATAGTCGAAATCTTTCCTCTCCGCACGTGGTCCTGCCCACTAAAAGGAACTTCCTAGCGTCGTCTTGTTTCTAACTCTTGCTACCAGGGCAAACCTATTGAGTGCACTCGAAAAGCTCAAACGAATTCTAAAGGAACTTCAGACGTTTGTCTAACTTAAGCTGCCGCTCTTGATTTGATTAATCTAGTCAGAGATGGTAACATCACCCAGTCGAAGCCTTTCCTTTCTGCACGTGGTCCAGCCCACTAGAAGGAACTTCCTAGCGTCGACTCGTTACTACTCTTACGACCAGTACATCATAATCGAGATCACATAGTATAAGTTAGTCAAACCCCTTTTTTTAGAAAACCATTTTAACACTATTTACTTAGTTTATCTAAATAAAATAAGCAAATAGTCGGAGGCTAGGATAAAGTTATCAATATGACTTCAATTCTTAGTCTTAATCTCTTTTTCCATTCATTATCTTATGAGTTACAAACTACTCGACAAGATAATTTTTCAGGAAGAAGAAAGGATCATATATATCAACAAACTTGTCTTCACAAGTTCCTATTACAAGCTACTCTGACAAAGGAGATCTTATCTTCATCTCCTCTGTGATTTCCTTGTTGATGGACTGCATATCTTCCATCAACCGCTTTGCTTCTACTTCAAAGCAGTCAAAGTCGGCTTTGACTGGTTGCAGATTAAAGTTTGGGTCATGAGCTTTAAGTTTTACCTGAACAAAACTTATTCCGCCTTCGACCGCCTCCTTTATCGAATCAGCTTGGTTGGTCTGCAGAGTGGTCACCAACTCTTGTAAAGTCCCGACTTGTTTTTCAATGGTACTCAAGTGAGCAATTATCGTGTCTTCACGAGGATTGACCTCCTCAACATGTATCCTACTGAGTACATTGTTAAGGAGAGAAATGTTGTTCTGAAGGTTGATCCTCATCGACTTCATCTCCTTCTGATTACATGTCGAAGCCTCACGAAGTTGTTTTATTTCGACTGCTTGCTCTGAAAAGAATAAGGCTAGTCGGATAAAGTGACCCCTAAAGGAAAACAAAACTGGTCACAGGAAAAGACTTGTTTACCTGCCAATCAAGAATCTAACTTCTTGACTTCATCGTCATGAGAGGCAGTGCTTTTTGCATAGCGCCCCTCCCAAGATTTAACCTCTTGATATTTTTCTTTGGCGGCACGGGAAATCTCGTGAACAACCATGGTCTTGTCTTTGACCTCGGTTTCGAGCTTCCCCAATTCAACATCTTTTTCTGAAAAGGAATGAGGGTTAGAAAAAGAAAAGAATGTTATTAGCGGTCTTAAGTTCATCACTTACCGTTTATTTTTCACTTCAACTTTTAAGTTGCATAGTTTGCCTCTTGAAGCTTTTTCAGAAGGGTCTCTTTATCTTCCCTTATCTTTTTCGTCTCGGTCTTCTCGTAGTCGAGCGAATCGGCTAAGGACATTTCATCGCCCTTGAAACTATAGAGGGAAAGAGTAGACATGAGTATAGGAGAAGCGGTTGTAAGTCTTTCTACGACCGATACATAATCATAAATTTTTCTATGACAATCCTCTGGTCGTAAGTTCTCCTACGACTATTATCCAGTTGTAAGTTTTTCAATGACATTTCTATGGTCGTAAGTTCTTCTACGATCAACACATAGTTGTAAGTTTTTCTACGACATTCCTCTAATCGTAAGTTCTCCTACGACCAGTATCTAGCCGTAAGTTTTTCTACAATATTTCTTTGGTCGCAAGGTCTTCTATGACCAGCATATAGTCGTAAGTTCTACGATAATCCCCATAAGCATTGCGAAAGTGGTCAAAACATAAACGACTACGAGTAATAGTGACTTACCATCTTTTTGCCTGCTCACAGAGTTCCGCCTTGTCCTGTCGCAGTTGTACAAGTTGTCTGTTGTACTCTGCAACAGTGATAATTTGCTCTAGATCTCTCTGCATAAAGAAGGAGAGTGAGTGGCGAGAAAAAGGCACATATATAAATGTTGAGCAACAAGCACTTACGTTGATGCTCATTCAATCAAACATGGAAAGTATACATACAGGGTTCTTCAGTTCATCAAACTCTTGAAAACGATTCGACCACACATTTTTGAGACGCTCGTCATCGAAAATACCCCCCTGTCAGGAATATCCTTAGGGTGTGGAACTCAGGTACGAGACCTGGAAGCAGAAGAACCCATAACAGATGCCGGGCTGAAGAATTCAGAAAAGAAGTTGGCATATTCTTCTTCTTATTCGTCAACGATAACTCTTTGGGGACCGGGAGGAAAGTCTACGGTGACTTCCTTCCCGGCGCGATGGCCCAACGACCCATCGCCTTGGCTTGATGCCTTCGCTGCATCATGCACTATTTTCACCTCAGCCTCTACGACCACTCATGTGGTCGCAGTTGCTTCGGCAGCAACGACCTCTTCCACTACTCGGATGGTGGACGACCCTTCAACCATCGCCACTGTCATTCCTCCAACTGCAGGAGAAATAACAGTGGATTCCTCGATAGGAATGTCCTTGAGTGTTGGAGGAGTCGAGCTAAGATCACAAAGAGGAAAATGTGTCAAATGGTAAAAAACAAAAGGTAAATGTTGTTCTTACACTTTTATTTTTTTACGTACCTTCATGTGCCAGATTTGATCTTGAATCTGGAAGAAAACTTCCATAAAGAAGATTTCTTTGACTTCTTCTCAACCACGACGACGTTTGCCCGTGGGTTTTAAGTGAGCACTACCGCTCCTTGAGCCTCCCGGCTCTCTGGATGGCCGAGAACAGTGTCGACCACATCAAGGGTAGCGCTGCCCCGGACCACAGACACTGCTGGTTCAACGGTTTCCTTCACATAAGACATAAAACTATTTCAGTTCTCTTTTAATTGTTGCTTGACAAAGCCACGGGAGACAAAAACTGCGAAGGTCTTATTATCGTAGTTAAAGGGTACCTTGATCTTGGGGGCTTTACGTTTGAGTGCTTCAGCCGCTTCGGTCGCCTTTGCCTTCTCTACAGCAGCTATTTCTGTAGCGAACCATGCAAAGGGCCCAGTCGGAGCAGCAGAGCTCGAGCTTGCACCTCCCTTGCAAGCGACTTTCACGAGCCGACGATTTTTGGCCGGAGGAGCCTCGCCTTGCTCCATCACCGCGCCAATGACCATCAATTCGACCTCTTCGTCGTCTCGACGATCTTCCATGCTAACTTTCTGTAGAGGTCAGAAAAAGAAGTATTACTAAGTGGTCGTAAGTTCTTCTAGGACAACGCTCTAGTCGTGTGTTTTTCCACGATCATTCTCTGGTCGTAAGTCCTTCTACGACCAGTAATTAGTCGTAAGTTTTTCTGTGACTACGAGATCATAAAGAAGAAATCAGTTCTTGATTACCTTTAGGCGTTCCCTCCTATCCTCTGCGAACAAAACCGCTAGGATTTGAGGAGCCACCATGTTTAGTGGCGGGGATTTCTCACGAACGAGCTTGACCCGAACGTCAATTTTCGCTTGTGTGAAATCTGCAGGAGCAAATAATTTTTCAATAACTGAGTTCAAAATCAATGGAACGAGAGCTAAATTGATGGTTTACTTACCCTGCTCGTAATCTTTGGTCGGGTCATGCGACCCCGAGTACTTTCACATGGGATGTGCTCGTTTCTTCAGAGGGCTAATGCGGCGCATGATGAAATCCTTCACCATGTGCCAACCGATGAGTCCCTCCTCCTTCAAGTCCTTGATGGCTTGAATGTAAGGCGATCCGACCAAGATCCTTGGGAGTCGAATCCCAGGAAGAAATCTTGTTGGCACCATTCCGGGCGAAAGAGAGGATGTCTTCACTGGTTGCCTCCCAGTGGAATCACCTCTTCTTCCATCCCAGCCATGACGACCGGGTGAACATCTGAATGTGCTCCTTCGACTTCCCGTCGTGGAGCTTTAGACTACAGCTACCGGCGACTCGCGCCAGCCGGGTCATCCCGTAGAAATACTAGAACAACTCCAAGTCGGCCAGAATCCCCAAGTAGGCGTCACACAAGTATACGAACACCCATAACATCGTGATGGAATTGGGAACGAGGTTTACCACCCCAAAGTCTTCGAGTACGAGTGTGAGGAAAGAGTGAGCAGGCAATCGAAGGCCACACTCACAGTACGCCTAGAAGACGGAGATCTGCCCAATCTCCCCCGACGGTCAATGTTAAACAGAAGCCTCAATCCACTTTACAAACTCCTTCTTTGGGATCTTCTCGGCGGCGACCAGAGCTTTCATCTTGGTCGCGTCCATCTCCGATTGCGCCCACTGGGAAGCAGCTCCAGCCATCTTTCTCAAGGGAGGAGGCTTGGAGGCGTATGATTTGGTTGGTGGCGGAGAATGCGAAAGCTTGATGAACAGTCGGAGTGAATGGGGAAAAGTAAGAACCCTATAATCGCACCCATGGTAAGTTTTTATAACCGCGCACTTGGGTTAAAGATGTGGCAACCTAACAGTTGTCACCTCTTCGGGAACCGCTCTAATAGACAGATCTATGAGAGTCGATTCAGATTCTTAAATTTGTCTGTTCGAGAAAACTGAACTTGTCTTTACACCTCAAGTGAAATTACCATCTTGACCAAGTCTTTTTCTAGTCAAATGAAATACCAGTAAGAAAGGATTTACTTCATATTACCATACTACGACCACTTTCTAGTCGTAAGATTTTCTACGACCACCTTGTAGTCGTAAGGTTTCCAGCAAACTTCTTGACCAAGTCTGTTTTTGGTCAAATGAAATACCAGTCGAATAGTCTTTCCTTCGACCACTGTTCTACGACCATCTTCTGGTCGTAAGATCATCTACCGCTCATTTTCCAAGTAGGTACTTTCACTTGAAGCTGGGGGGCTAGATGACGAGGATCTAAAATCCCCATTTAATTATTTATCTGTAATCCTTATTATGGATAATGACGTCATTATATGGTTCTTGAGTATACCTCTTAATGTTCATAAGGGATAAGTTGGAGTCGTAAGATCTACTACTACCTCATAATTGTAAGTTTTTCTACAATCACCTTATAGTCGTAAGTCTTTCTACAACCTTATCAACTACGACCATTCCATAGTCATAAGTTCTTCCGCTTTCCAGACGCAGACCCTTCTTTTCACATTGTTATATATAAGTTATGCACAACAATTTGGATAAACTATTTGGTTATATAGGACAGCTAATTAGGCGACAAAAAAGAGTATCAGACGGAGTAACCTGAAAATAATATTAATCGTCTGCTGGAGAAAAAAAAAAGGTCGCAGTTGTGACTTATATACAAATTCGATGTTCTTAACCTTATGCTAATCTGGCCATTTCTTCTCCTGCAACGTCACCAGTGGCATATTCTGTGTACGGAGCAATACTATAAAGGTTGATGTATCTTAAAAGCATACTTTTTGTCCAGATTTGAAAAACGAAAAACTCTAGGAGTTTCATCTCACTGATAGAAGCAGTGACACACTACGTTGAAAAATAAGTAAAACAGGGAAGAATGCGGTGAGCGTGGATCGAACACGCGACCTTCAGATCTTCAGTCTGACGCTCTCCCAACTGAGCTATCCCCGCTGCTGTCTTCCAAGCAGAAGATAAATCTAAATAATAACATGTGTGCTAACTATGCAGCTAAATCGATGAAAATGTTACTTCTATTGTGAAAATATTGAATATAAATAAGGTGAGTTTGTTTGTAATTGAAAATATTTCACGGACTTGAATATTTGAATTATTTTATTCCAATATACGTATTTGGAACAAATTAATTCCTCTACAAAAAAGTTCGACAGTTTCAGGAGGGTTGTGTAGGCTCTATCTACAGAATCTGCGGAAGGCCTCAAGCCTGCCTTTGGTAGTTTGGGCCAAGTAAGTTACACTCTTGAATGGCCATCAGCCAGACTGTTGTATTTTAGAAAAGCACATGGGCAAAGGTGGTGCCTCTATTTTGTAGGCCCTGTTTGAGGAACCGTTACTGGTGAGTTCAGTTTGAGTGATTACCTCGTAGACAATACTTAGAATCATAACAAAGCAAGAACACAACAGTAGATTGAACACAAATATATGAGAAGACTTCACGCTTTGCTTTATTGCTCTTCAATAATTGTGTTATAATGGTTGAGGGTCCCCCCTATATATAGTCTCCTAATCCTGCTAGAGTTTTCGGTGGGGTGCCCATACATAGGCCGACTTATGGGTCGGGCCTAGAGTTTCCTAACACTCCCCCTTGGGCACCCATTCTCATATATGCATGACTCGTTAAAACTTCATAAAAATCTAGTGGAAAATTTTTAGAGAAAGAGTACATGACATACGTTCTACTGTGTTGCACGAATTATCTCATTAAAAACTGTGGATATCACGGGGATATGCTCCAGATCTTAGGATGATGTGACAATTGGCAATGGCATTTACGGTTTGTCGTTTCATGTGTTTTCGGCAAAGGTTCGGTTCGTCAGTGCAGGCAATGCGGCCGAAATCAATAGCCGTGATCGGGCCAGGTCCCAAATCGGTCCGAAACCGACCATAAGCGGCGGTCGGACGGTCAACGTCGAAAGTGTTGAATTGGTGGGCCAAAAATAGAGGTGTAGGAAGAGAGGAATTCTATTGCACTTGGTCCCATAATTTTGGAGTCTCGGTCAAAAGTTCTATTGGTTTGAAATTTGCGGTGAGGTTTGGTTTTGAGAGGTTGAAAATTGGCTAAGTCATTCTTGGCGATCGGCCAAGCCAATAGTCAAGCGTTAGGCCGGCGGGAGGGCGGTTAGACCGGCCCGAGGGGCGGTCTGACCGGTTTTCACATGGTTCGTCGTCCGTCGTGGCGACGATTCTCGGTTGTTAGGTAAAGTCATGAGTTTCAGGGTATATATATTGCATGATGCATGTTTTGACTAACATGGGTCAAGTTGTGAAGAACTTGTTCCCAAATTCAGTTTACTTGTCTATTGTTGTGTAGGTTGCTTGGTGGTCAACGGCGAGGATAATCGGGACTAGGCTTGGAGAGCTCAGGTCCAGAACGATCGACGATGCCGGGTGATGTCAATGTACTCAAGCGTGGTGCAAGATAGACAAGGGTGACCTATTAGCTAATCCGAGGCGCAAGATGGCGCAAGGTGTAGCTAGTTAGGTCAAGGGGTGTTAAAGACGACGTATTAAAATACGTGCGTAAGTGTCCCGTTTGTTTTGGGCTTTAACGGGAGCCCAATAGAGTCAAACTTCTAGAAGATCTAAGCCTCCACCATAAATAGGGGTGGGAGGTGGCTGCACCCTCTCTTCGCCTCTTTTGCAATTTTTGTAAACTGTAATTTTCTTAGAGAGAGCTTTTGTGGAGGCTAGGGCTTTATAGATTTTGATGTGATTTTCGTGCTCTTGGATTGAGCATTTTCCTCCATTGATGGAGAGGCTGTAAACCCATATCATATCTTTCAATCAAAGAAAAATTTGATCAATGTTTTGTCTCATTGCGTTCTTTCTTTGATCCGTGAGTTTTTGATTGAATTCTCCACGTGATTTGGCTTGCTGTGATGTGTGGGAACCTATCTAGGATCATCTTGATTATCAATCACCCACGAGCAAGATCTTGGATCAAGTTTTTATTTTGACCCGGTTTTGAACCTCTCATCAATCAAATCGAAAAGGATCGCTATTCTTCCAAGAATTATCACAATCTTCGATTGGAATAACTTCCTGATATCATAGATAAGGTGTGTTCCAAGTTTCATCAAGTTTAAAGTTGTAGATCAAAAGTTTCATCTATTTACAACCGTCACGAAATTTGTTTGATGCATTAGAGTCCAGTGTCGGTCGCCAGCGATCACCGGTCGAGCAATGAAATCGATCGACGACCCGTTAGGCAATGATCCGTGGCGATGTATTGATTCGTTGTAATCTTTGCTGTTTTTGTCGTTTTTTGCTTAGGGGTTTTATTGGATTCAATATTAGTCTTCCGTTGTACTAATATACTGATCTTCATAGCTTATATAGCTACTGGAGTAAAGTTTTATTGAATCAATTATTTATGAAAAAGTGAGCGTGCTCCTATTCACCCCCCTCAAGTCGTCTATTCGGTCCAACAAGTGGTATCAGAGCCCTGTTAGTTCAATCTTGATCTTAACCGGTCACTGAACTTGGCGATGGATAGATGCTCCACAAAGCCGCATATCTTCGATGGGTACGACTATGCCTATTGGAAGAATCGCATGCGAGTCTTCCTTGAGAGCAAAGGACACGCTATGTGGGAGGTTGTTCGAGTCCCGCTCGTTGTACCCGAAGTTGCTACGCCGGCTTCAAAAGCCATTTTGGCTAACAACAATAAGGCCAAAAACCTATTGTACGGTGTGCTTGGGAGACAGGAGTATGATCGGATTTACAATCTTGAGACTGCGCATGAGATTTGGAACACTCTCGAAACCTATCATGAGGGTTCGTCCTAAGTCAAGAAAGTACGCCAAACAGTCTATAAGCGTGAGTATAACAAATTCGAGATGCGTCCTGGAGAGAGTATCGATGACATTTTCAGTCGCTTTAATAAAGTGATTAATCAGAGGAAAGTTGTTGGTATTGAATATTCTCAATCTGAAAATGCCACCCACCTCTTGGCTGCAATCAACATCAAGGAGTGGGAGATAAAGGCTACAACCATTGAGGAGAATATCAATCTTTCTGATCTGACTTTGGAGCTGCTCTATAGTAAGCTCAAGACTCATGAGATCAAGAGGATTGATCATCCCAAGAATGAAAACATGGCTTTGGTAGCAGACCCGCTCAATAGAGCATATGATGTGTCTTCTGAGTCTTCTTCTGGATTTTTACTTTCTGGTTTATCTACAATCCATGAAGAGAAGTTTGAGAGTCTCCCTGAGGCTGAGTTGGCCCTCATAGTAAGAAAGGTCACACATGCCTACAATAATATGAGAAACAAATCGAGGAGGTCCCATGACTTGCTATGAGTGTGGTAAGCTTAATCATATCCGGGCAAATTGCCCTAAGCTGAAAGGTAAGAGCAACCACAAGGAGGGAAAGCTAGCTTGGAAGAAGCCTCAATGGAACAAATCAAGGTTCGATACTACCAAGCTGACAAAGGTCGCTCACCGGGTGCTTGCCGCTTTTGAGGACCAATCCTTAAGCGATGTTGACTCCGGGAGTGAGGAGGACAAGGAGGAGGAGATCTCTCAAAACAAGAAGAAAGGGAAGGCCAAGGATTTCACCGGTTAGTGCTTCATGGCCGACTCCGTTGACAACGACAACGATGAGGTACATCCTTCCTATGATGTTCTTTCTGATATATGTGAATCTATGTTTGAGCAACTCATGAGTCAGGATAAGGCTTTAGAGTTTGTCATGGCCAAGAATAAGGAATTAGAGTCACACATAGATAATTTGACTTTAGAACTTGAAAATGATAAGACTCTTGAATCTGATGAATGTTCATCTTGCCATGCTATGCACCCAGAATTTGCTAAACTACAATCTGCTCATGATATTACTTTGCAACAACTTGAAAATGCTAGGACTGAACTTGTTGAGGTTAAATCTGCTCTATGTGAAAAATGCTTAGAGTCTAGCAAATTAGTTGCTTCTGGTGTGGTTGATTATAGCATTTGCACTTTTTGCTTAGAACGGGAACATGAAGTTAAAGATATCTTAGAAGCAGTTAGAGCTAAATATGCCAAGCTTAAAGACAATATTGAGTCTTCTGCATGTGTTTCATGTCCAGCTCTTAAACTTGAAGTTGCTTTATATAAGGAGAAATATGCTAGAGTCATTAAAGGTAAAATCTGTGAATCATGTGTTAATCTTAAAGAAGAAAATGCTTATCTTCAGAATACCTTAGAAAAATTCTCTAAAAGTAAGAAACAATTAAACATGATTCTGGACAAGTCTAAAACTCCTTATAAGAAGTAAAGATTAGGATACAATCATGTTCAAAATAATTCTAACCCAAAAGTTACTCAAGTCTTGGAAAATGGGTTAATTGAATTCAAAACCCAACCTGCAAAAACTATCTTTAAATCCGCAGGTGTTGCCCAACCATCTGTTAAGCCTAAGGGTGCTTCTCCCAGTGGTATTAAGTATCATTGCACCTATTGCAAAAAGGATGGACATTTGATTGAGTTCTGTTGGCGTTGGTTGAAAAACGATAAGAAATTTTTTGCTAGAATTTCAACTAATCAACCTAGATCTTTTATGAGACATGGTAACATAGAAAAGAAAAAACCTGGTTTAGGATTTGTATAACATGCTCATCATCATGTTCCTAGACAGGATAACTCTCATGTTACTTTAACCATTGCTCATAACAGAACTTCAAATAAAATCAAGGATAGCACTTCTGCTTTGCATACTACTCGCAGAAGTGTGTATCAGTACTGGGTTCCTAAGTCTTATTTAACTAACCCCAGTATTGAGACACATCGTTCTTCTATTCCTTGATTTTGGGATTACTGCGGAAAGAGGAAGGACACGTGGTTAAATCGACTCAATTTTATTCACGCCACATGACCGGAGACTCAAGATGGTTCACCTCTTTCACGCGGTCGATAAGTGATGATTTCATCACCTTTGGAGATGATAAACAAGGGCGGATTGAAGGAACGGGATCGATCAAGGTGAACGACCGTTTCATACTCAAGGACGTCGCCCTTGTGGACAAACTAAGGTTTAATTTGCTTTATGTCTCTCAACTTATTGATGATGGATATGAGACTATATTTAAGAAAAATGCTTGTTGGGTGCTTGATTCAACTGGTGAGCTTGTTTTTGAAATTACTAGAGTTGTTAGGATTTTTAGAGCTGACTTTTCTGAATCTCTTGCTAGTTCTCCAAAATACTTGATTTCATCTTCTTCTTCTGAGTTCTAGCTTTGGCACTGTCGTTTGGGGCACATTGGTTTTGATCATCTGACGCGAGTTAGCAACCTTGAGCTTATGAGAGGTTTGCCCAAAATCAAAGCCGTCAAAGATGTTGTTTGTGCGCCCTGTAGGCATGGCAAGCAAGTTGCCGCCTCACACACTTCAGTTACTATAGTCATGACTAACGGACCGGGACATTTGCTTCATATGGATACTATTGGTCCTACTAGGGTTCGGTCAGTTGGTGGAAAATGGTACATTCTTGTCATAGTCGATGATTTTTCTTGATACACTTGGATGTTCTTTCTTGCTTCGAAGTATGAAGCTTTTGATTATTATCATGATCTTATTCTACGTTTGGCTTCTGAACTTCCGGATGCCTTGAGAGCGATTCGTAGTGACAATGGCACGGAGTTCAAGAATGTCTCATTTGCTTCTTTTTGTGCTGAGCGTGGAATTGAGCATCAATTCTCTTCTCCACACGTCCCTCAACAAAATAGCGTTGTGGAAAGGAAGAATAGGACCCTGGTCGAGATGGCTAGGACAATGCTAGATGAGTATAGCACACCGAGGAGGTTTTGGGCCGAAGCTGTTGCTACTGCTTGCCATATTGCAAATTGTGTTTTTGTGAGACATTCTTTGGGCAAGACTGCTTATGAGCTTCGATTTTGTAGAAAATCCTCTGTCTCGCACTTTCGAGTCTTTGGATCTAAATGTTTTATTCTCAAGACAGAAAATCTAGATAAATTTGAATGAAGAACTTTTGATGGTTTATTTCTGGGTTATCCTGCACATTCGAGGGGTTTTCGGGTTTTTAATGCTGAAACTAACCTTGTTCAGGAGACATGCAATGTCACTTTTGATGAGACTAGCCCTGGAGCTAGATCAGATATTTCAGGTGATACACAGGTGACAGAGAGCATATTCATAGAGGAAGATGATGAAGGATTTGATGTTCTTCCACCTATTGCTGTTGACGCTCCTATTCCAGCACAAGAATCTGCTGTGACTACTTCGCCTTCAGATGAGACTCCTGCTGCATCTTCATCATCAGCAGTACCTACGGAGGTTGAAGAGATGCTTTCCTCTCCGGGTGCACCACTTCACATTCAAAGGCAGCACCCTTCGCATCAGATAATTGGTAATCTTCATGAGCGAGTCACTCGCTCCAGGTATCACGATCCAAACCTCTACTCTCATTCTGCTTTTGTTGCTTCTTTTGAACCCCGCGATATTTCACATGCCTTATCGGATTCTAGCTGGGTTAATACCATGCATGAGGAGTTAGAAAATTTTGAGAGGAATAAAGTTTGGAACCTGGTAGAACCTCCTAGTGGCCATAATGTTATAGAAAACCGTTGGGTTTTCAAAAACAAACAAAATAAGGATGGTTCTGTAATTAGAAACAAGGCTAGGTTGGTAGCTCAGGGGTTTAGCCAAGTCGAGGGGTTGAATTTTGATGAGACCTTTGCTCCTGTTGCTAGACTAGAAGCCATTCGCGATACCTTTGCATTTCTTGCATCTAAGGGTTTTAGATTATATCAGATGGATGTTAAAAGTGCCTTTTTAAATGGTTTCATTGAGGAGGAAGTTTATGTTAAGTAACCCCCAGGCTTTGAGAATCCCAAGTGCCCACATCATGTATTCAAGCTATCCAAAACCTTGTATGGTCTTAAGGTATGGTCCTAAGCAAGCCACTAGAACCTGGTATGATAGACTTAAGACCTTTTTCTTAAGAATGATTTTGAGATGGGTAAGGTAGACAAGACTTTGTTCATTCTTAGGCGTGGTAATGACTTCTTGCTTGCTCAAATTTACGTTGATGATATTATCTTTGGTGGTTCTTCTAATGCTCTTGTTTCCAGCTTTTCTGAGACTATGTCCAGGGAATTTGAGATGGGTATGATGGGAGAGCTCAATTACTTTTTGGAGCGTCAAATCAAGCAATGTAAGGAAGGGATCTTCATCCATCAGACGAAGTACACTAAGGACTTACTCAAACGTTTCGACATGGGTGACTGCAAGCCAATCTTCACTCTCATGGCAACTTCGACTATTTTGGATCCAGATGAGGAAGGAGAAGTCGTGGATCAACGCGAGTATCGCAGCATGATCGGTTCCTTACATGCACTGACGGCCTCGAGGCCGGACATTCACTTCACGGTCTGCCTTTGTGCGAGGTTTCAGGCGTCTCCGAGGACTTCCCATCACCAAACCGTTAATCGCATATTCAGGTATTTACACTCTACCCTTTTGTATGGCATTTAGTATTCATGTTCTTCATCGTTGTCCATTCGGGGGTTTTCTGATTCTTATTTTGCGGGCTGTCGGCTTGATAGGAAGAGTAACTCAAGCACTTGTCACTTTCTAAACACTTCTCTTGTATCTTGGTCTTCTAGAGCGGTCTTACATTGCACAATCCAATGCTTAAAATTTGAATATGTAGGCTGCTTGCTAGTTCTTTGTAGTCGATTTTGTGGATGGTAACCACTCTTAAGGATTATGGGTTAAATTTTTCTAGTGTTCATCTTTTCTGTGATAACACTTCTGCCATTAATATTGCTAAGAACCCTGTGCAACATTCTAGGACCAAGCACATAGATATTCGCTATCACTTCCTTAGAGACCATGTCAAAAAAGGTGATATTGTGCTACACTTTGTGGAGTCCGAAGCTCAACTGGCTGATATCCTCACCAAGCCTTTAGACCCAACTAGGTTTGCCACCTTGAGAAGCGAGTTAAGGGTAATTTATCCCTCTGGGTTGGTTTGAGGGGGAGTTCGATCTTTTCTTGTTCCTTTATGAACTTTTTGATCTTTTTAAACTTTTTAGATTTTTAGGCTTGTTATTGCATCTCATTGTATCATATTGCATTCATATGAAAAATACACCAAGTGGTATGAAAAATCCAACAAGTGGTATCCAAAAAGATGCATTGTAATATAATTTTTTCTACTTATCTTTTAAAATTGATGAAGCTTTGCCTATTACCCTTTGGAGCTTTAGTATTTCAATTCTTACTCAATACCATGTCTAGTTCTTTGACTTGCTAAAATTATCATGCTTTCACATATACAGATAAGTATTTGCTGTATGAGCTAGAACTCTAAAATAACTCGAACTAAAAATTGTAATTTTTGGATGTTTTAGCTAGTTGCGTAATTAGTGCTCCTTTTGTGATATTGGCCCTGTCAGAATTGCTTTGTTAGCTCTTGAATCTAAAATTGACCATTACTTGAGCTTCTTGTGTTCTTGAGATTCTAAAACTGCTCTTGTGAAACATGAAAAATCAAGATTGTCTTATGCTTAAATTGTGCCAAACTACTCTTACGAGACTGCTTGTCAAAGACATGAACTTAGAGATAGTTTGATGATCCAGACGATCTCATGGGGACTGCTTGTCAGAAATGACATGAATATCAAGATTTGTCGCCCTGGTAGAAGCTTAGAAAGAGTTTGTGTATGGCTCCTAGTCCAAGATCTTCTTTACTAAGATATACCTTTAGTCAACTTCTGGTTGAAACTTAGGACGAGTTCGTGGATGACTCCTAGTCCAGGATCTTGTAACTAAGTTAGATCATTAGTCAACTTCAATATCTAGTGCAAATGAGAAAACTGTTGACAAATGGGCTTTTGAGAAATTTGAGCAAAATGATTCAAAACAGGACCTGATTAACTCTTAATGTAGTCTTTGTTAGATTTTTGATCTCATCTTGACATTTTGACATGGCCAGTTTCACTTTAGGATCCCTGTTGATGAACTTGTTGAATTTGAAGCTTTGATTAAATTGATCAAATCTATTGCTTTACTTTTGAGCCTTCATGCTTAGCTTTGATATATATGTCTTATCATGATCTTGCTAGCGCTGTTAGGCTTGATATGCTGTTTGTGCAATATTAGAGATGCTAGCTTATTCTTTTGGGTAATCTCCAAAGCTTCTTGTAATCAAAAATTGAAAAATACAAAAATGAAGCCACTCCATTGCACTTCATGTATGCTTCTTCTTATGCTTCTTTCTTCATTCTGCATTTGTTATCTTTGGATGAGAGGAAGGCGTGATTCCTTGATGACTCCATTGTCAAAGGGGGAGAAGATATTTCAATGTTGGAGGAGAAGATATATCATTGTTGTACAAAGGGGGAGAAGATATATCATTGTTGTACAAAGGGGGAGAAGATATATAAAAATGATAAAAGGGGGAGAAATTGGAGAATTTGAAATTTTATGAAATCTAAGGATCATTGTGAGGGGGAGTTTTTGAATTGCATTCTTATTGTCTTATTGACTTTTCTGAACTTGAATTGCATTTATTTATCCTCACAATGATCATAGGTCAATTGAACAATTGTTCTTTTATATGGATCTTAAGTGAGATTTTTGACTCTTTTCTGGAAATCAAAGTTTTTATGCTTTCTTTTGCCTTATCTCACTTGCCTATGCTACTCTGATGCCAACTTGGTCATTTCCATTGCTTTCTCTTGCTTATGGATCAAGTTGTGCCTTTGTGCGAAAACGAAAGTATTTTACTTTTCAAACCTCCAAATTACATTTTCTGGATTATTGTCAACGTGTTCATCAAAGAGGAGATTGTGGATATCATGGAGTTATACTCTAGATCTTAGAATGATGATATTATGGAAAGGTTCGTCATCAAAGGGGAGATTGTGAAAAGGTTCTGTGGGTATTTTACTTTGGTCTTAAAAGAGCTTTTGCTAGCTAGTAAAAGAAGGATTCGCAGTGACAATGGTACGGAGTTCAAGAATGCCTCATTTGCTTCTTTTTGTGCTGAGCGTGGAATTGAGCATCAGTTCTCTTCACCACACGTCCCTCAACAAAATGGCGTTGTGGAAAGGAAGAACAGGACCCTGGTCGAGATGGCTAGGACGATGCTAGATGAGTATAGCACACCGAGGAGGTTTTGTGCCGAAGTTGTTGCTACTGTTTGCCATATTGCAAATCGTGTTTTTGTGAGATATTCTTTGGGCAAGACTGCTTATGAGCTTCGATTTTGTAGAAAACCCTCTGTCTCGCACTTTCGAGTCTTTGGATCTAAATGTTTTATTCTCAAGACATGAAATCTAGATAAATTTGAATCAAGAACTTTTGATGGTTTATTTCTGGGTTATCCTGCACATTCGAGTGGTTTTCGGGTTTTTAATGCTGAAACTAACCTTGTTCAGGAGACATGCAATGTCACTTTTGATGATACTAGCCCTGGAGCTAGATCAGATACTTCAGGTGATACACAGGTGATAGAGAGCATATTCATAGAGGAAGATGATGAAGGATTTGATGTTCTTTCGCCTGTTGCTGTTGACTCTCCTATTCCAGCACAAGAACCTGCTGTGACTACTTCGCCTTCAGATGAGGCTCCTGCTGCATCTTCATCATCAGCAGTACCTACGGAGGTTGAAGAGATGTTTGCTTCTCCGGGTGCACCACTTCACATTCAAATGCAGCACCCTCCGGATCAGATAATTGGTAATCTTCATGAGCGAGTCACTCGCTCCAGGTATCATGATCCAAACCTCTACTCTCATTCTGCTTTTGTTGCTTCTTTTGAACCCCGCGATATTTCACATGCCTTATCGGATTCTAGCTTAGTTAATGCCATGCATGAGGAGTTAGAAAATTTTGAGAGGAATAAAGTTTGGAACCTGGTAGAACCTCCTAGTGGCCATAATGTTATAGGAACCCGCTGGGTTTTCAAAAACAAACAAAATGAGGATGGTTCTGTAATTAGAAACATGGCTAGGTTGGTAGCTCAGGGGTTTAGCCAAGTCGAGGGGTTGAATTTTGATGAGACCTTTGCTCCTGTTGCTAGACTAGAAGCCATTCACATTCTGCTTGCATTTGCTGCATCTAAGGGTTTTAGATTATATCATATGGATGTTAAAAGTGCCTTTTTAAATGGTTTCATTGAAGAGGAAGTTTATGTTAAGCAACCCCCAGGCTTTGAGAATCCCAAGTACCCACATCATGTATTCAAGCTATCCAAAGCCTTGTATGGTCTTAAGCAAGCCCCTAGAGCCTGGTATGATAGACTTAAGACCTTTTTACTTAAGAATGATTTTGAGATGGGTAAGGTAGACAAGACTTTGTTCATTCTTAGGCGTGGTAATGACTTCTTGCTTGCTCAAATTTACGTTGATGATATTATCTTTGGTGGTTCTTCTAATGCTCTTGTTTCCAGCTTTTCTGAGACTTTGTCCAGGGAATTTGAGGTGGGTATGATGGGAGAGCTCAATTACTTTCTGGAGCGTCAAATCAAGCAATGCAAGGAAGGGATCTTCATCCATCAGACGAAGTACACTAAGAACTTGCTCAAACGTTTCAACATGGGTGACTGCAAGCCAATCTCCACTCTCATGGCAACTTCGACTGTTTTGGATCCAGATGAGGAAGGAGAAGCCGTGGATCAACGCGAGTATCGCAGCATGATCGGTTCCCTTCTGTACCTGACGGCCTCGAGACCGGACATTCACTTCACGGTCTGCCTTTGTGCGAGGTTTCAGGCGTCTCCGAGGACTTCCCATCGCCAAACCGTTAATCACATATTCAGGTATTTACACTCTATCCTTCTGTATGGCATTTGGTATTCATGTTCTTCATCGTTGTCCATTCGGAGATTTTCTGATTCTTATTTTGCGGGCTGTCGGCTTGATAGGAAGAGTACCTCAAGCACTTGTCACTTCCTAGACACTTCTCTTGTATCTTGGTCTTCTAGGAAGCAGTCTTCTGTTGCACAATCCACTGCTGAAGCTGAATATGTAGCTGCTGCTAGTTGTTGTAGTCAGATTTTGTAGTTGGTAACCACTCTTAAGGATTATGGGTTAAATTTTGCTAGTGTTCCTCTTTTCTGTGATAACACTTCTGCAATTAATATTGCTTAGAACCCTGTGCAACACTCTAGGACCAAGCACATATATATTCGCTATCACTTCCTTAGAGACCATGTCGAAAAAGTTGATATTGTGCTGCACTTTGTGGAGTCCGAAGCTCAACTGGCTGATATCCTCACCAAGCCTTTAGACCCAACTAGGTTTGCCACCTTGAGAAGCGAGTTAGGGGTAATTTATCCCTATGGGTTGGTTTGAGGGGGGGTTCGATCTTTTCTTCTTCCTTTCTGAACTTTTTGATCTTTTTGAACTTTTTAGATTTTTAGGCTTGTTATTGCATCTCATTGTATCATATTGCATTCATATGAAAAATACACCAAGTGGTATAAAAAATCCAACAAGTGGTATCCAAAAAGATGCATTGTAATATAAGTTTTTCTACTTATCTTTTAAAATTGATGAAGCTTTGCCTATTACCCTTTGGAGCTTTAGTATTTCAATTCTTGCTCAATACCATGTCTAGTTCGTTGACTTGCTAAAATTATCATGCTTTCATATATACAGATAAGTATTTGCTGTATGAGCTAGAACTCTAAAACAACTCGAACTAAAAATTGTAATTTTTGGATGTTTTAGCTAGTTGCGCAATCAGTGCTCCTTTTGTGATATTGGCCCTGTCAGAATTGCTTTGTTAGTTCTTGAATCTAAAATTGACCATTACTTGAGCTTCTTGTGTTCTTGAGATTCTAAAACTGCTCTTGTGAAATATGAAAAATCAAGATTGTTTTATGCTTAAATTGTGCCAAACTACTCTTACGAGACTGCTTGTCAAAGACATGAACTTAGAGATAGTTTGATGATCCAGACGATCTCATGGGGACTGCTTGTCAGAAATGACATGAATCTCAAGATTTGTCGCCCTGGTAGAAGCTTAGGAAGAGTTTGTGGATGGCTCCTAGTCCAAGATCTTCTTCACTAAGATATACGTTTAGTCAACTTCTGGTCGAAGCTTAGGACGAGTTCGTGGATGGCTCCTAGTCCAATATATTGTCACTAAGTTAGATCATTAGTCAACTTCCATATCTAGTGCAAATGAGAAAACTGTTGACAAATGGGCTTTTGAAAAATTTGAGCAAAATGATTCAATACAGGACCTGCTTAACTCTTAATGTGGTCTTTGTTAGATTTTTAATCTCACCTTGACATTTTGACATGGCCAGTTTCACTTTAGGATCCCTGTTGATGAACTTGTTGAATTTGAAGCTTTGCTTAAATTGATCAAATCTATTGCTTTACTTTTGAGCCTTCGTGCTAAGCTTTGATATATTTGTTTTATCATGATCTTGCTAGCGTTGTTAGACTTGATATGCTGTTTGTGCAATATTAGAGATGCTAGCTTATTCTTTTGGGTAATCTCCAAAGCTTCTTGTAATCAAAAATTAAAAAATACAAAAATGAAGCCACTCCATTGCACTTTATGCATGCTTCTTCTTATGCTTCTTTCTTCATTCTGCATTTGTTATCTCTAGATGAGAGGAAGGCGTGATTCCTTGATGACTCCATTGTCAAAGGGGGAGAAGATATTTTAATGTTGGAGGAGAAGATATATCATTATTGTACAAAGGGGGAGAAGATATATAAAAATGTTAAAAGGGGGAGAAATTGGAGAATTTGAAATTTTCTGAAATATAAGTATCATAGTGAGGGGGAGTTTTTGAATTGCATTCTTATTGTCTTATTGACTTTTTTTGAACTTGAATTGCATTTATTTATCCTCACAATGATCATAGGTCAATTGAACAATTGTTCTTTCATATGGACCTTAAGTGCGATTTTTGACTCTTTTCTGGAAATTAAAGTTTTTATACTTTCTTTTGCCTTATCTCACTTGCCTATGCTATTCTGATGCCAACTTGGTCATTTCCGTTGTTTTCTCTTGCTTATGGATCAAGTTGTGCCTTTGTGCGAAAATGAAAGTATTTTACTTTTCAAACCTCCAAATTACATTTTCTGGATTATTACCAACGTGTTCATCAAGGGGGAGATTGTAGATATCATGAGGATATACTCCAGATTTTAGGATGATAATATTATGGAAAGGTTCGTCATCAAGGGGGAGATTGTGGAAAGGTTCTGTGGGTATTTTACTTTGGTCTTAAAAAGAGCTTTTGCTAGCTAGTAAAAAAGAAGACTCAAAATATAGGCAATGTCACGATGTCTGCCCATCCATTTAGCGCATGTTGTATCTAACTAGCCTGGCTAACCTTCCATTTGGGCATAACATAGAGCAACACTATGGATATACGTGAGCTTTACAGGTTTTGTAGGTGTCCTCTCTGTTTGACCAGATACTATCTTGGTCTTTCTAGATATACGTGAGCTTTACAGGTTTTGTAGGTGTCCTCTCTGTTTGACCAGATAATATCTTGGTCTTTCTATTCCAAAGTATTTGAGAAGCGTGTCCAATTGATCAGTTACTCTCCATAGAACAACTAAGCCTGTGAATTTTCAGTTTAAACAAAGTAAAGAAGGTACTAGGACGAGTTTCAAACGTAGAGCAAAATACAAGATTTCATTAACAGGTCTACTATATTTGCTTATTCAGATTACTTTTTCAAGTTCCCTGGTCTAGTTCAATTGCAATGTCATGATACGGCAATATTTATGTATAAATTTCTAAAGCATTGAAAACCATGCTTTTTTTAAGATAATGGAAGAGAAAATCTCCCCCGGCCTCTGTATTCGAGAATACACATAGTCTAAAGTTTATTACAATTACCAAAAATTCTTAACCGTGCGAAACAGTAGCCCCATACACCATAACGTAGCGGCAAAACAAACGCCGTAAAAACATAAACCACCAACAATACACATAGTCGGGATTTTTTTTCTTCAGTCTTTATATGCGGCACTAATTTGCAATTATCAAGCCCCCGTTAGGAATTTTTCTGACAAATTAAAATTCCATTAAAAGTGAAAATATTCTTATGGTATCTCAAAAGAGGGGTAGTTTTAACTAAAGATACCTGCTTAAAAGAAATTAGAGGGGAAGCAAAAAGTGCTATTTCTGTATTAAAGAGGAAACAATTCAACACCTTTTATTTACTGCCCCTTTGCACGTCTTGCATAGTGGGTGGTTCAATGTGCGTTTAATTTATTTCCCCCTACGAACATAGCAAACATGTTTGGGAATTGGTTAGCCGGTATTCCAAAAAAGTTAAAGTCACAACTCCCGGTGGGAGCTAGTGTCTTATGTTGGTCTGTTTGGTTATGTCGAAATGATGTTGTGTTTGATAAAAGATTATTACTAACCCCTTGCAGGTTATCTTATTGAGTGGGTACTGGCTGAGTGCTTGGGCAAATCGGCAGAAATAGGATCTGAAGGAGTTCTTATTGGCCGAAAGCCAAAGGTTGGAGTTTATGGCGAAACAAATTTTCAAGCTTCATGGGTGGTGGCTTAGTCAAAGAATTTGCAATGATTGAGTTTACTTTTCATTCATCTTTTGGTTGTAAGGCTTCAAACCACTTTTAACAGTTTTGGCTCTTTTGATACTTTAAATTCGTTAATAAATAGGGTTGTGTGCATCCTCGATGCAGAGGTCGGGGGAGAAGTCTTTTCTCTTCCATTATCTAAAAAATACAAATGCTGTAAAAATAGTAAACATCCTTATGAAAATAAAAAATAACATAAAAGTACGTCGAACATCTCGAAGCCTGTTACATAGCTTCCACCCATTCTTGTTGAAGATCTTCCTTGTAATGATCTCCAATGCTTTGCTCCCAGCTACTAAGGTCTCCCTCCTTCATTGGCATCGTAAAGCTGACCAAGAGTGGATCCAATAGATATATCTGAATATTACTTGCAGAGGATGGTCAATAACTTTCTTGTCGAAAACAACATCATTACGACATAACCAGATATACCAACATAATGCAGCCGCCCCCACCAAAATAGTTGCTTTAAATCAGAATTAGGACCTAATAACCAGTTCCCAAAGATATTCCAAACATTATTTGGTTTGTTAAGATTAAAAGAAATTTGGACTATACGCTAGGCAAAAGGGGCAAGTCGACAATCAAAAATAAATGTTGTAGTCTCCTTTCGATCACAAAAACAACAATTTGTGTCACCTCTCCAGTTTCATTTTAATAAACTATCCTTAGTCGAAGTAACTCCTTTATAAAGGTACCACAATAAAAAATTATCTTAAAAGGTACTTTAAATTTTGAAAACTTTTGACATCGAAAACGGCACTTGGTGTCGCCCAAAACCGCATACATAGATTTGATTGAAAATTATCCATTTCTATGCAAATTTCATCGAACCGTATCCTTATCTATGATCAGATGAGCATTGGCTATTCTCACCATAAGATTATTGAAAGCAAGCAAATTTGGGCCAATAAATGCTCTCCTAAAACTCAAAAATTAAAGGTATAGTTCCTAAAACATCTGCAACCAAAGCATGTTTCTTTCGGACTACCTCAAACAAAGTTGGATACAGTTCATAAAGAGATCGATATCCAACCCAAATATCCTTCCAGAATCTAATTGTTTTTCCCATCCCCGAGATTAAAAGAACATCGTTGGAAAAAAAACATGCTTTACTTTCATCAATCAACATCGTTGAAAAAAAATGCTTTACTTTCATCAATCCCTTCCAAAAATAGGAATCTCCAGGTTTACTTTCAACTTGAGAGACATGTTTATCATTCAAATACTTATTTTTAAGCAATTGCTGCCAAACTCCTTCCTCATTCAAAAGTTTAAACAACTATTTAGCCAATAAGCACTTTTTTTATCTCGAGGTTCTAATTCCTATGCCACCTTGGTCCTTGGGCCTACAAAGAATATTCCATGTAGCCAACTTATACTTTTTTATGGTTGTCACTCTGCCAATAAAATCTGGACCTAAAGAAATCCAGTCTTTTAAGTACCCCCTTGGGTACCTCAAAGAAAGAAAACATAAATATAGGAAGACTACTCAAAACCGAATTTATAAGTACCAGTCTACCATCAGTATATAAATTTTTCCCTTTCCAATTGCTCGACCTTTTTTTGAAGCGATCTTCCAAACTCGTCCATTCATTATTCCTCAGCTTTCTAAAATGATTTGAAATACCCAAACATTTAAAGGGAAAAGAACCCCTCTCACATCCAAATATCTGCAAGTATTGAGATTCAACTTTTTTTGCTTCTCCAAAGTAAAAGATATCACTTTTATAAAAATTAATCTTTAAACTAGAAAGTTGCTCAAACACACAAAGAATAAGCGTCAAATTTTTGCTTGATCAAAGTTGTGGTCCATGAAAAAGAATAGTATCATGAGCATATTGAAGGATAGAAAGCCCCTCATCAACCAAACAGGGTATTATCCCACTGAAATGACCCTCATTGTTAGCCATTTCAATCAAAATGGCTTACATGTCTGTAACAATATTAAAAAGAATTGGTGACAGATGGTCCCCTTGCCTAAGCCCTTTCTTGGTTTGGAAATAAGCCCCAATACTATTGTTAATCTTAATCCCCACACTGCCCCCTGCAATGAAATTTTCAATCCAAGCACACCAACTTGGAGAGAAACCCTTCATTCCAAGAGTTTGTTGCAGAAAATGTCATTTGACCTTATCATAAGCTTTTTCAAAATCAATTTTAAAAATGATTCCATCTAATTTCTTTTTATGAAGCTCATGGATTGTTTCTTGTAGAACCACTACCCTTTCCATAATATTTCTCCTCGACATAAAAACGATTTGAGATGGACAAACAACCTTTTGAGCAATACCCATGAGACGATTAGTACTTACCTTAGTAAAAATTTTAAAGCTCACATTTAATAGGAAAATTGGCCTATATTGCTGAATTTGTCGTGCATCTTCTTTTTTGGAAGTAAAGGGATGACACCAAAATTGAGCCTGAAAAGAGGTAAATTGCCTCTATGAAAATCTCGAAAGAGGGCCATCAAGTTATTTTTAATAATATTCCAAAAAGTTGATAAAATTCAGCTGAAAAGCCATTTGGACCCGGAGCTTTATTACGCTCCATTTGAAAACCATGCGTGCATGCATAAAAAGGACAACGCAATATCTATACAGATTCATCGCCTCTAGCACCTGGAGATCAAAAAATCTTGCCCCTTTAATTTTTAGCTATTATATGTCAACGTACAGCTCGCTCTCCGTCCAGAATTGCCGTATTTTAACATTATTATTCTGATTAAAAAAACAGTTTGCCATGGAAGCTTTATGCTTTGTTGCATCATAAAGCGAAGGCACTTGGATTATCTTTGGTCCTGTTGTCTCTCGAAGTAATTTCGTAGTGGTTCATATATTGTAATCATGTACACATGGACACAGTACAGCTGCAAAGGATTTGTTGATCGCTTTAGTCTAGCTTTTGCTGCGGATTTCTGCACTGGCACGCTGCTGCTGCTGCTGCTGCTGGTAGCCTTCGTTGGAAAAAGGAACATGGGTTACATGACTCATGCATCATTGTTCACGAGCCTACCTCGCTTTATTTTCTTTGGAATAAAGACCCCATACAGATCGGTTCGTACAAACATTGCGAGTTTCAGATAGCTTCTTTGGAAAATACAGTGCAAACATGGCGAGTTTCAGGGATTTGTTCGGGATGGAGGAATTACGAAGGAATACCTTTGGTTTCCTTCAAAATTTATGAATTGCAAACAGTCTCTTTACTTTTAAGACTAAACAAATTCTCTCCTCGTTTATTTGAGAAATGTATATTTAGGGTTAGCATGCGATGTTATAAATTGTAGAAATGGGCACGACTAATTTGTGGCAAATTGATTTCAAGAAAGAGCATTCGACATGATTTCTAACACAAAACATTGGGCAGGCACATATGAAGTACTTTGGGTTCTTCCAAGTCAGGGAAAAATGGAGGCATCTTTTGGCTTTTGGACCATACAAATCACAGTCCTCTGACAGTACAAAGGAGCCAACACACCATGCACGAAAACAGAAGACGAATCATCAAAGCGAAGAGATGGGTCTCAAAAGCTTGCGTGCCCACCCACGCACATACGAAGAAGGCAAGATTCTTCGTCTCAAGCAGAAAGCTGATGTCTACATAAGGACCCTAAACCTCTTTTGATCACAAACATTTTGATTTTTGAACAACATATATAGTACCTATTTTTTTTACAAGTTTGATTTAGACAATTGGAGACAGCTTTATCGAAAAAAAATCAAACTAAATAGTTTCAACCACTAAACTGTAATACGATTCTTAATTAAACCACATGTTCTTCAACAAAAAGGCATATATGATTTGTCAGCACACGCAAAAAGAAAAAAGAAAGAAAAGTAAAGAAAGACAGCAAACTACATTGTCTGACAATCCTTTGACAGTTGAAGCATAAACAAATTAAAGAAATAATAAAAAATGTTATAGATAAGATCATGTTTCAGAATCAATATTTGAAAGCACTCTCTCATGTTGATGCAAGTGAGCGGTGATTATATATATGTAAAAAAAAGATGCACATATTCATTGTTCTGACTTCGTTATTTGCTTTAGATTTTACAAAATAGTTTTAGAGGAGCGTGACAGCACTTTAACGTTAGTAGGAGCCAACTGATTTGACTCAAATCTAAGATCCCCAACGAATTAAAGGAGCAAATCGAGAGCACCCAATTCCCAAGCACAAGAAAAAGGACAAAACTCTCCACGATGGTTTGCTCAAATATTGATCAAGTAGGTACTCCATATAACTCCTCCAGAAACATAAAAGGCGACGCATCAACCACAGATAAAATACTGTAATTGTAATGCCAAAAAGATCCTTCGATTGATCGGTGGCTTTGCTTTTGTTCTTTTGGACCGTGCTCACTCTGTCGTTGCCAGTAGCCACTGTAATAGTGAAAGCAAGCAAACAAAAACTAATGGAGGACCCAGCCTATAAAGATCAGAAGAAAAAAGCATAGATTCTTCCTTGCAGATTGGCTAAAACTGTGACCAAATCTAGCTGCATCTCGGTCTGAAGCAGCAAGTACTCGTAGTGGCAAGCAGATTTCACTGGCCAAATATTGTTGCTCATGCTCGACTGATCATCATAATGGTGTTTGACGGTGAGGAAAGCGTACAAAGGACCAATTAGCATTGACCCTAGTGAATAGACTTTAGATTCTTGTTCCATTCTCGTCTTCAGTTTACTATAACCGTATCGTATGTGCATTGTGCAATGACAAGTGCAGACTTGCAGTATCTGTTGTTTTAATTCGTTGGGAAAAAAATAGAAAGAGTTGAAGATTCTATATTGTTTGTTTCAAGGGCTCCAACCTAAGTGGTACAGTATTGTCTTGGTAATAAACAGAACAAAGAAAAGAACACTACAATGACGCTAAATCATAAGGATAAGAAGGCAATCGCTGCTCAGTGCTCAATCACAATCAAAACCAAAGGGTTCACCGAGGACTAATAGCGTATCATCCTACCATCCACCAAAAGCTGCTCTGTTCTTGCTTTCCTGCACGTCCTTTTTTTTTTCCTTTTGAGAGATATTTTATGATCTTGCTAATCATATTCATGTTTCGATCTTTATGTAAGAATGGCAATCACATCAAATTAAGAAGTAGTTTGTCGCTTTTCCAAAACCATGAACTACACAACCTTCGAAGTAAGCTGATAGTGATTTATAACTACCCGAGGCGATCAAATAGGTTGTGTCTACAGGGCTAACCCACGGTATGGTACTATTGGCCCGACCTAGGATGGTACGATCCGAAGTTGGGTCGGACCGACATGGCCCGACGCGACGTGCTGTGCTTGGTCGAGATCCTAGCCCGGCACAGCCAGGCTAGGCACGCCATTTGACCCGTCACGATTATCTCGTTTCACCCGTCGGAACGATTAGGCCCGTTTAGGTATGGTAATGGTCGGGATTTTCCAATCTTTTTTGTTGTTGAAGAGCTTTAAAATATGATTTGTTTTCACAAAATCTCAAATTTTCTTCTATAAATAGGCAGCATAACCCCCTCATTCATCCACCATCCAATCTTCAATATCTTCTCTGAATTCTATTATGCAAATTTAGATCCCTTTGTGATAATATGGCATAATTTGAAAATTTTGTGCGAAATATTCAAAAATTCAAAATCCAGATGCAGTCAATAAAAAAGGTACAGTACTGACTTTTGTATATTTTTATTGTTCTTATTTGTTATACTGAGATGAAATAAATAATAGTGTAATTTTTAATTTGTAGTTTTCGTCATGAAAAATTACGATAGTTTTGCTATTGGTGATTTCGAAATTTCATCGGAGGATCTTGCATCCTTTGAGAATGTTGCGGACCCAACTCAACCGTAAGAGCAAGCAATCCTATCATCAGTCTCTAAGAGTGCCTCTTCGTCTGTAAGCACTGGAGCAAAGAGATCCAGGTCGAGTACATCGGGAGTCTAGGAAGGTTTCGATAAGACAACCAAGCCAGATGGACAAGGAGTTCAGGTAAAATATGTTGTTTATAAAATTTATAAACATGAACTGTCTACAAAGTATTTAGGTGCAACGGGACACTTGATTAGGCATGCTGCAAGATGTAAAGAAAGACAAGGACTATCCACGAGGCAGACGTATGTGCACTACAACCTCGACGACATGGTACATAGCTGGGACTATAGTCCGGAGGTAGCTCGTCAATCTCTTTGTTGTTTAATCACTTCAGATGACCCACCTTTAAACTTTGGTGAGTCTAAATTGTTTAAAAATAATATTAAGACTGCGTATAATCCTATATTTTCTACCATTTCGAGGTATACAACAACCAAGGATCTAGTTAAATGCTATAATGAATGTTGTGATAGATTAAAAGAACTATTTAGTACATGTACATTTTTTGTGGCTCTAACCTTATACATATGGAGTGATCGAGTTTGGGAGGATTATCTTAGTGTAGTTGCTAATTATGTTAACGACAATTGGGAAATGAAAAAAGAATTATAGGGTTCAAACTAATTGATGTAGCACACATGTGCGAATATTGCAGACTATATTATCAAAATTGTGGAGGATTTTGGTCTTACAAATAAATTTTTTTCAATAACTTTAGATAATGCCGCCGCAAACTCTAGGGCAATGGATATTCTCACTCTATTATTTAGTATATACGTTGAATCCTTTTTGCTACATCAGCAACGTGCCTATCATATTATTAATTTTATAGTTAAATACGGCTTAAAGATGTTGAATCTGTATATTAAAGCTTTTCGTGATGTGATATTTTCATAAATCGTTCTAACCGATGAATAGCAGCATATAAGAACTTTTGCAAGGCGATAAATATACGTCCAAGAAAATTTGGTTTGGACATGCCGGTAAGTAGGATGGAACTATACTTACTTGATGCTTAAGAGTCTTACCATACAAGATCACATTTTCTATTTTTATTTACATGCACTATCACGACCATGATGGTAGTACATTATTGACTGAGCAGCATTGGTATATTGCTGAGAAATTACTAGTGTTTTTGGAACTTTTTTTTTATGATTCCACTATTGCTTTATGTGTTGTGTATTATCCAACATCTCCTCTAATTGTGCAAAATAATATTCTTGAAATTGCTAGTCACTTGAAGGCTTATGAAAGTGAAATAGTGCTACGAGAGGCTATCGTTGGATGAAAACTAAATATTTGAAATATTAGAAATAAATCACATCATATATGCATTTGTATTTATTTTAGATCGCAGAGCTAAAATTCAAGTATTTGCTAATGTTCTCCAACTTCTCAGTGATGCCACATGCCTAGACTATTCTAACTATTTTACAGATGTTTGTAATAAATTTTTCAGATTTATCAAAAGTACGAACATAAGTTTCAGAGAGTTCGCTTACCACGACCTCCAATACTACCCACCATAGGTAAGAAGACAATTGTGTGGGGCAAAATACGGGTGTGGGTTCTTCCTTCAGGTCCATGGGTTCAGATTCTACAACATCAGGTTTTTAAGCAAGACCAATTACCCATCCAAGAAGTGAAGAACTATCTATGTATCTGGCCAGTGATACCGTGGATTACCAGGAAGAGCGCTACAACTTTCCTGTAATGATGGCATGGCCATAAGAACATATCCAATGCTACCCATATTAACACGTGATGTGTCAATTATTCCTGTTTGCACGGTTTTCTTTGAGTCTGCTTTTAGTATTTTTGAAAAAAATTATTAAAGGAGAGGAGAATAAGTCTCACGAGTGAGACAGCGGAGATACTTCTAACTATGAGAGATTGGGAACAAACTGATGCACGAGAACAACACTCGGTAAAAAATCCAGAGTTGGCGTACGCGTTCGAAAATCTTTACCTAGACAACGGCACTTAGGACATGGATGTATGCAAAACTATAGGTTGTACTCTTTTTTATTTGCTAAGGTTTTCACATATTGAGTTTTTACTTGATAAAGTTTTTAATGTGGTAGTCATGTAAACATTAATAAAGCTTATTATTATATTTTAAATATATTTGTTTCCTTTTATGGGTGTAGAACTCGGTTTTTACAATTTTAATTTATATTTTTGAATTCTATACATTTTTTTTGGAATTTTTGGAATTCTTTAAAATTTTTGGGGCGAGATAAGCTACAGAGGCCAACCCCGGCTGTCAGGCTTATCTTGCCCAGACCAGCACAGCACGACACGGTCCATTTAGTTAGTCAGGTCAATTGGACCGTGCCTAAACAGACCCTGCCGTGTCAGACCGAGCCGCCCATTTGGCCACCACTACACTCTACTAATGACCATGCTGCCTTAGGATCCACGCAATTTATTCTTTTAGAATGGAGCTATGTTGTACTTACAATTCATGTGATTCTCTTATGCATTTCACTCATGTATTTGCAAATTTCTTCCTGTCCTTGCGCACGGCAATTTGCAGCATGTATTTAGTAGTAGTAAACAGATGAAAGAAACATAAGCATGTGAACCACGACCTCGTAGCTTTTCTTTATCTCAAAGGATGCGATCGTTGGCAGTTGCAGATTAACGAAATTTTATCCTTAAAAAAAGATTAACGAAATTGTAAACTGCATCTGATGATTCTGATTCGATCCGGCCATGATTGAATATTTATTTGATTTTTTTGAAACGAAGGCGGGAGCTCTGACAATAAATTAAAAATGGGAAATAGGTCCACAAGAAGAAAAAAAGGAAAAAAGAAAAGGAGAGCGAGATTCCGCAAGAAATAGACCACACTAGGCCGTTGAGGGACTAGGACTACACGAGAAAGAGCTACTCAAAATCAAGGCTCGTGGAAGGCCATTTTCCTTTGCTCAATCGCCTCCTTGGTTTGCGCTGCTACCTCTTCTGCCGTGGCTTGTTTATTATGAAAAACTCTCTTATTTCACTTTTTTCAAACATTTCACATGATGTAAATTGCTATGCCATTGGAATCACGTCTTAGAGCTTTTGGGAGGGTGCCGGAGGCTTGCTGCCACCAGTTCGATAATGCGAGAGTAGTTGAAGGGTTGAGAACGTTGTAGAACATCAAAGTAATATCACCCTAACACCAGGGTCGACAAGGCAAAGATGATATCCTTTTTCATAGTGGATGTTAAAAGCAAACAAGATTGACGAAGAGACCAACCTTGAATCGTTTGGTTGTCGCCCGCTAGAATCTTGTTTTGGACTTAAGGTCCAAGCAATACTTATCTGATTTGACAGGCTTCTTTTCTTCGACCCTTTAGAAGCGCCCTCAAAGGAGCTAATGGCAGATACTAGGAGAGCTTTGCAGTCTTTTCAAGAATATAGAATATGGAAAAGGAAAAAAAAAAAGAAGCTAAAGCAGCTCTTAAAAAAAAGAAGGGTGTGGGCTCTGTATCTGAGCCGGCGGTCACAGTGCTACGACAGGGCCATTACACGGGATGTATATAGCTGATAGGAAGAATTATCTCTAATTAAATTACCATTTCTAGAACACATCTACATTAGCATTTCAGAAAGAAAAAAAACTACTACTACTAAAATACGCTATCTTAGCAAAATGTCACTGTAAGGTTGCTCTGTTATGTGCTTGTAAATCTTGAGAGTTGCCAGAAGTTACAATTGTGTTCTAGTTGCATTGCTTTAAAACTATATCTTGTTTGGCCAAATTGAGCCCTGACATTTTCTAAGAAATATGCAAATAATAAGTAAGTTTTTGGCAAATTATGGGAGTAATTTGCCCCCAACAAAATAATTAGCCTATGGCCAGTAGGCCTATTTAGTTAGTTGATCATAGTCAGAGAGGAAAAGGTACATATTTCCACTAGGTGATGGCGACTCTCATTCCCTTTGTTGGATGTGATTATACCGTAGCATTCACAAATGGGAGATTGTGTCAACCAAGACCGGCCAACCTATAGCTGTATATTATCGTCATATAGCGTCACCTGCAAAAGCATGGCTATATGGTAATGAGCAATTTGCTAAAGCTGCCGGTCCGGACACAGTTAGTGCGACGAGCCAAAGTCGACCTATTTAGCCTATATATAAAAATGGCCGCTGTGCCCGATGCCGTCGCGTGCAGCCTCCTCCTTCGCCGCCACGCACTGCCACCTCTTCCGCTCTTCGCCACCGCCGCCGCCTCCTCCTCTACCACCACCGCTACCTCCTCCTCTGCCGCCACCGCGTGCCGAGTCGTGCCAGCCTGGTCATGTTGTGCCA
The DNA here is from genome assembly GCA_036346395.1 of Hsuehochloa calcarea. Classification (NCBI taxonomy): domain Eukaryota; kingdom Viridiplantae; phylum Streptophyta; class Magnoliopsida; order Poales; family Poaceae; genus Hsuehochloa; species Hsuehochloa calcarea. Next base: position 59,771,930 of record CM070594.1, on the reverse strand, counting down.
AACACGACACTATGCGTGCCATACTGGCCTAGCCCACTGGGCCGAGATCCCGATCCAAGCACAGCACAACACGTTAGGTCGTGCCGTTTCTGAGCTGGGTCAACAGTATTGTACTTTGGGCCAGCCGACACGACCCATTTAACCACCTATAGTATGATTCTTGCGTAGTAACATGTGTATATATTAATTAGTTCTAGCTTTCTACCTTCTTCGTCAAAAAAATCAGTACTAACTTAGCATTACTCTGTTTCGACGGTAAGATGTAACTATTGTATGCAGGGGCGGCTCCAGCAATCGGGCAAGGCTGGGCGGCGGCCCGAGGTAGCCGACACCGGCGACCCCCCTCAGTGATGATTCACCCTCAGCTCAGACTCACAGATGGCCAGGCTTCGGTAGTTCGGTTGAGGAGGAGGCGGGAGTCGGCAGGCCACCTGCCGATTGCCGAAGAAGGCCTACGGCGGTACGGCCCATCACCCATGCCCAGCCCAGCTACATCTCCCTGTACATCTTCCCCGTTGGCCGGTTCCCCTTCCCCAAATCCAAAATCCAAATTGCAAAAATCCTCAGCTCAGACTCACTGACTCAGTGATTCAGATTTCAGAAGGTCTACATCTCCCTGTACATCTTCCCGTTGGCGGTTCCCTTCCCCAAATCCAAAATCCAAATTGTAAAAATCCAAACCTTTGAAGTTTGAAGAACCCTAGCCGGGGCTCGCGGCCGGCGGTGCAGGCCGGCGGCGCTTGAGCTCGCGGCACCGGGCGGTCGGGCCGAAGCGCGCCGAGAACCAGAGAGCCCAGGCCGCAGGAGCGAGAGCCCAGAGCGCAGGAGCCAGAGCCTTGGCCGCCGGCCGGCGCCGGGAGGAGCTCCACCAGCCACCAGGCACCAGGCCGCGCCGCGGCGCCGGGGAACCGCCGAAGTGCCGAACCGAGAGCAGAAGGGAGGAGCCGAGGAGGAACCGTGAGCAGTGAGCTCGTGGCGGCGGAGGCGTGAGCCGTGAGGAGTGAGGAATGAGGCGTGAGCCGTGAGCTGAGGGGGGGGAGGCGGCGTGAAGACCGAGGAAGGCGGTGGTGTGAGGGCGAGGGGCTAGGGGGTGTCGCCGTGTCGGGGTGAGTAGAAGGGGAAAGGGCCGACCGGCTGAGGGCCTGAGGTGGTGGGTTTGTGACTTTGTCAGTGCGTGGCTCCGCGTGGGCGTGGTTGCCTACTTGCCTGGCCGGCCAGAGTGCCGGCCGGACTAAAGAATTGAAATCTTTGTTTTGTGAATGCTAAGGGTAGAAAATAAAAATCAAGATTCAAGATGACTCCTTCTAAGTCGAAAGGAAAAGGTAATAATTGGATTGTGAATGTCTGAATGGTGATTGGTGAATACTGTGAATTTGTGATGTATCATGTGTGATACCCATGTTGATTATTGATGAATTAATATGATGATGTGTGAATTTGATCTTTCAGATTTGAAGAGCTATTTTACCATTACGTGCGTCGTCCGAGTGGGTCGACCCCAAGAACCGGTGCAAGCGGAATCTTTGTGGTAGCTACGGAAGAGCAAATACTACCGGTTGAAGCTGTCAATATTGAAGATGCACAAATAGCACAACAACGAACCGCGGAAGAAATCAAGGTATTAAGGATTTTAACCGGATGTTCATATTGTTGCCGATCCAACGACCATTATACCAATTGAGGAATTCCATCCGGATATTAGAGATCAAGTGAGAAGAGCTTATTTGTTGAAGGGTCCGACTCAACCTTTTGGTCACAATTTTCCTCGCAAATAATATGGAAAGGGTTTTAGGTGCTTTAAGTGAAACATGGTTTAAGAGGCACGACTGGTTGGAATATAGTGTAGAGAAGGATGCTGTTTATTGCTTCTATTGCTTTCTTTTTAGGCAGCAACCCTTAGATGAAAAATTTGGTCATGATGTCTTCACTAAATTAGGGTACAATAACTGGAAGAATGCATATGCATCACTACCTCTTCATGTTGGTGGGGTTAATAGTATTCACAACAATGCAAGGAGATGTAGTGATGTTTTTAAGAATCAACGGGCAAGTGTATCTCATAAGATGGAGTCTCACAGCAAAGATTCTGAAATAAAATATGAAACCCGTTTGACTGCTTCTTTAAATTGTGCAAGATATCTATTAATGCAAGGTCACTCATTCCGTGGACATAACGAATCTTCTTCATCCATAAACAAAGGCAATTTTTTAGAGTTGATTGATTGGTACAAAGAAATGAAGGAAGAAGTGAGGGTTGCATTTGAGGAGTTATGTCCATTAAATGCCCAAATGTGTTCAGCAACGATTCAAAAGGATCTTGTAAGATGTTGTGCACATATGGTCACCAAGGTGATTTTGGATGAGATTGGAGGTAGTCTTTTCTCCATTCTTATCGATGAATCTCGTGATATATCAATCAAAGAGCAAATGGTCGTGATTGTAAGGTTAGTTATTAATTATGTGTTCAATTTTTATCTCAACTAATTGTACCATGTATCTCAACTAGTTGTATCATGATTCCTGCAGGTTTGTGAACAACAAAGGGAAAGTCATCGAAAGATTTTTGGGTCTTGAACATGTCAAAGATACAACTGCAGATGCATTGAAGGGAGCTTTGGTTACTTTGCTTGGTAAGCATAATTTACCTATTGCTAGAATACGAGGACAGGGATACGATGGAGCTTCCAATATGAGAGGTGAATTCAATGGCCTTCAAAGACAGATTCGTGACATCAACCCGTGTGCTTTCTATGTCCATTGCTTTGCCCACAGTGCAGTTGGTAGTTGTTCTTTGTCACAAGTTGTTGTTCATCTATTAGGAATTTTTTCAACTATGTGACTTTGATTGTGACCACAACTAGTGCGTCTTGCAAGAGAAGGGATGTATTGACCGAGAAGCATCGTAAGAATATTTTGGATAGGTTGGAGAGTGGTGAGATCTTTACAGGAAGAGGGAAGCATCAAGACACTGTCTTGGCTAGACCTGGAGATACTAGATGGGGCTCTCATTACACAACTTTAGTCCGCATTGAGTCAATGTGGGAGGCAGTGGTGGAGGTGCTGAAATTTGTGCATGAAGATGGGCGTCAACGAGTCCAAAGAAGGGATTGATGCAGCATATGGAGAGTTTTAACTTTGTGTTCATTATGAAGATGATGTTGAAAGTATTTCGCATTACAAATGAGTTATCTCTTGTATTGCAAAGGAAGGATCAAAATATTATTCAGGCCATGTCATTGCTTGTTGATGTGAAAGCACGTTTGATCAGCTTGAGGAACCATGGTTGGGAGCCTCTATTTGCAGAAGTCAAAATATTTTGTGATGCAAACAAGATTCCAGTACCGAATATGGATGAAGCGATACCAAGATGGGGCCGATCAAGGCTAGATGGGGTGACAGTCACTCAAGATCACCATTATCGTATTGATACTTTCTTTGCTGCTGTTGATGCTATTAATACAGAGATGGATCATCGCTTCAATGAGGTATCTTCGGAGTTGCTTGTTTGCTTTTCTTGTCTTGATCCAAGAGACTCATTCTCTAAGTTTGATATGGATAAGATTGCTAGACTTGCGGAGATCTATGATACGGATTTCACCATTGCTGATCGTGCAACTATAAGGGATCAACTTGAAACCTTCATTCTTCATGTCCGAAGAATTGATGATTTCATTACTTGTCATGATTTTGCAAGTTTGGCCATCAAAATGGTTGAAACAGAAAGACATATTGTTTTTCCATTGGTCTACCGCCTCATTGAATTAGCATTGCTCCTACCGGTGGCAACAGCATCGGTTGAAAGAGTCTTTTCGGCCATGAATATTATTAAAACTGATTTGCGCAATAGACTATCCGATGAGTGGCTCAATGACTTGATGGTATGCTACATCGAGCGGGAGATATTTAAAGGACTTGATCATGATAAAATTAAGAAACAATTTCAATCCATTAAATCTCGGAGAATGAAATTGCCTCGGCCTCCTAGACGTAATTAGTACTTTAATGGTATGTCTTTATGTCTGTTATTTTCGATAATTTTTTAATGATTTATGATGGATTAATCTGAATACTCACTGTCCATCTACTTTTGACAGGTTATTACTAGTAATTCATTAATTTAGTATTTTGGTGGCAAATTATTCTGTAAATTTCATTAATGAGGTACATTTTCTACATTTGTCCTATCTTTGTATGTCCACATGATGCGGATTGTAGTTTTGAGATCAATTTAGTGTCATATACTCTGTTTAGAGTGATTGCAACGTGTATTATATATGCCTTGCTTTGTCGGATAACAGTATTATTTTATTTCGCCCAACCTAAATTTCAATCCTGCATCCGCCACTGATTGTATGGCATGAGAACTTTTTAGTACATATGTTAGGGCCATGTATATTAAACATTGCTCATGACAAAGATGATTGGTATGGTGACAAATAAAAAGAAAACGACATTGCTAGCTTTTGCTCAGTTGGAGGCTTAAATACAATCCTCTGAGGAACATGTATTCATCCATGTCAATTCGAGGAGTGCATTCTTCTATACATTCTTGTCATGTTGAACACCTGTCATATCCAAATGCAATCTGTTTATAATCAATTAATACCTAGCTAGATCGGACAAAAGCCATGAACAGAGGCTCTAGCTTCCTAGTGGACAGTGTACCCGTCAAAGTATGAAACGGGACAGCATGGGCACCCTCCTCCTGAATAAACAACTCCACACGCGCCAGACCATCGAGGGTCTCTTACGTTTACTTAAATATACTCCTAGGTCCTAAGTGACTAGTAGCACTAAAAAAACTACGAACTTAATCGGTGATCTGGTGATCAATTGGACACTGTTTTTCACGTGTAATGCAGTGTTTCAGTGGAGCAGATGCAGATCCCTAGAGCCCCATATATCCTCTAAAATATTATACTAGTACAATGATGCATTTAGAGGATTATACTAGTACAATGATGCATTACTCTTGAAGCGATCTAGATAGTAATTTAATCATGACTGCAAATTAATTTGACGTGCTAGAAATCTGAAATGAGACAGGTCTTCATTAAGATACTGACAGCATCTAGTAGCAGGTACTAGCATACTCGCATGCGGTTTTTTTTTTTAATACTCTACTCAGATTGACTGACCTGGAGTATTCAAACATACGGTAGGAATTTAAGGTTCTGATGGATCAATTTTAATATCATGACTGACATGTCTACCTCTGGCATTTCTAGCTAATGTGTCCTAGCAAAAGAACAAAAAAAAGCTACTAGTTGCTTTCGATGTACTACAACATGTGTTGAAACTTGCAGCTATGAGCTTATAGGACAATGAATCAGTGGGTTGGGTAAAGAAGCAAATATGTTTAAAGTATTTTTTTTCCTGGTAAACGTACGTAAAGTGCTTTCATTAGGATTTTGCGCTAGCTTTTACATGCCAGCCTTTTGTGATTAGCCTACTCGGCGGCATCATTACATTGCAATTTGCAAATGACAAGCTCTTCGATTGTGTGTGTACACACACACATCACGGTGATTCATCTGGGAGTTTTTTTCTTCTTCAGAATCCATATTAGGAAAAATAACCACGTGTGAACTGTATTTACACATATAGCACCGTCCCCACACGGCAACCATTTTTGGCAACGCGCAACACTGTAGCAGTTTTCTACGACCATGCCGAGTTGTCGCGGGTGACGTGGCGGTGGGGCTAGCTAAGGAGGCCACTTGGTGGCGGTGGATATGTTATCGCACGACGATCGTGCGGCAATGGCTGACGTGGCGCGTCAGGAAGTGTTAACAACGGTGCTATATGTATAGATACAACTCGCGTGTATCTTTTTTACAAGTACAAATTCAAAAGAAGCTGTATCTGCCAAATATTCGTCATCTTGTAGACTAGTGCACTATCTAAGGATGTCGCAACTAGCAAGTGTTAGCCGTATGTACTTTTGAGCGTTATTGATTGATCTTATCTGTACCACTTATATGCCCCTTTTGTGTTGAAAGTCAAGCTAGCTGTCATGCGTACTTTATATACAAATACGTACACGCATGGTTTTCCAAATTATATACTACTCCATTCGGTCACAACAGTAAATCGTTTTTTAAGTGAAGTTAAAGATTATAAACGTTTGGTTCTCCATGTGTTTTTAAATATTCGGTTCTCTACACATGAAAATAATATGTACAAATTTATCTCAAAAAGTATTTTTATAATATTATAATTTTATTAGGTTTTATAAGTGTATTACAATAGAAATAAAGGGACAGAGTTGCATTTTAGGGACTATGTCAATATCCAAAATGACTTTCTTTTGTGATCGGAGGAAGTACAAAACAGATAAAGTGACGATGGACAACCTTCCTAACTGGTAGTAGTAATTTAAGGCCATGTTCAGATGTTATAGCATTTGGATGTTATGAATATTGTATATGTATTGTAATAACTTAATGGGCAATATATAGAGTACAAGGGACACAAGACTAAACCCTAGAACAATAGGAAAATACCACAAATACCCTTAACACCCCCCTCAAATGAAAAGTGTAAACAATAGCATTGCATTTGGAAATGGTTGACACTAAAATAGAAAAAATCCAAAGTCCGAGTCTTGATAATGTCGTCATGACGTGCAGCTTTTGGAAAATATGTTGAGTACCAAAAGATCTCCTCCCATCTGGGGTTATATGACAGCCCGTAAAGCACAAGGTGCAGGGGCTAAGAAAGTAGAGGTAAGTGGGAGCAAAATCGACCGTTGCAACAAGACGAATAAGACAATGAAACTGACAGAAATAGAGGAGCTGTTAAATCAAGCCTGTAGAGGAATGGATAAAAGCATGGCGGCGCAGATCGAAGTCCGAGATGGCGACAGCGCAATACACAAGAAGCGCAGTAGAGACGCAGTGCAGAAGAAGCGCGACAGCCTTAGAAGCTCGAGGTGGCGGCTTAGAGAGAAGTGACTGCATCATAACGACTTCTACGATCTGCAACGGCTTGAAGAGAAGAGCGGCGGCTGCTGCCACGCGAAAAGGAAGGAGTGAGCCAGGAAGAAATCAGTTGACTGACAAGAACTTTGTGGTTTTGCACGACTTAGACGAACTTAAAGATACAGTGTTATGGACTTAAATGGACTCAAAGGAAAAAAGACTCAAAGGAGCAGTAGATACTAGCAACAACACTCTTTAACAGTAGGAGAAGCTGCAAGAAGCCGGAGCCAAAGAAACCAAATCAGAAACCGAAGCCGGAGCCAGTAGAGAACCCGAATCCGGTCGAGAATCCGGAGCCGATGAAGCCGGAGCGGCTCCGTCCTGATCCGGTTAAACTAGATCGACTCTTCTTTGCTCCCATCTCTTCCTCTCTCCCTCGATATTCCTCTCTCTCTCTACCGAAACAAGAAGGTGACGGCGACCGGCTGGCGGCTCCGGCGTGTTGAGGTGGCGTCGGAGAGGGGTGACCGAAGCAGAGGAGGGAGGCAGTGCACAGCAGAGGACGTCGGGCGACCGTCGCAGGGGAGCCGAGGCGGCGGTGGCCCAATCTAAGGCGGATCTGGACGGTGGTGGTCCAAGAAGATGACAGGTGGGGTCGAGGGCGACCAGATCAGGCGACGGCGATTCCGGATGGTGCAAAGGTGGAGGAGTGCGTCTATCCGGAGGTGGCGGCTCGGAGGCCCAGCGGGAGAGCACCCTCTGCTTCGAGAGCAGAGGTGCTCGTGACAAGCACGGGGGCCCGGCGGGAGTGCGTTAATCTAGAGGTTGTAGCTCGATCTGGGGCGGTGGTGGTTAGATCCAGGGCCCTCGGGGGCACGACGGCGGCGGATCCGGACGGTCCGAGGAGACGGCTGCACTGTGCGTGCACGGAGCGGAGGAGGCGTACGAACCTCGGGGCGGCGTGGATACGAGCCGGGAGAGCTAGATTCGAGGCAGTCCGGTGCAGATCCAGGCGACACGGGCTTGAGGGCGGCATCGACATCGACTCGTGCTCCGTGCGAGCAAAGGTGGCGCGGTGACGGTCGGATCCATACAATGTCTTGTGCTCCTGATCATGTCTTTCTTCCTCCTTTCTTTCCAATCTGGTGATTTCTCCTTTTATAGCGTGCTCGAAGTGGGCGACCATTTCTCCAGCCCAAGAGGCGTATCAATGCTTCAGATAATGGCACAGTTACCGGAGATCACTGTTGGAGAAGTAACGTTCCTACGTCGTCAGACAGTTATCATCAGGACAGAGAGATTAATCGTGTAGTTATTCCAGAGAATAATAGCGTATACTGATTGTTTAGATACTCTAATCAATTGGGCCTACTTGTCTATAAGCTCAATCGATTATAGGGTGGTCGTAACTGACCTATTCGCAGAAGAACTTACGACCATGAGGTGATCGTAGAAAAAACTTACGATCATATGATAGTCGTAGAAGAACTTACGACTATAAGGTAGTCGTAGCTGACCTGGTCGTAAAATGACTTACGACCATGAGGTGATCGTAGAAGAACTTACGATCATGAGGTAGTCATAGAAGATCTTACGACTCTGTTGGACCGTAAAGGCGACTAGAGGGGGGTGAATAGGAGCACGCTCACTTTTTCACAAATTATGAACTCAATACAATTTCACTCCAGTAGCTATTAGAAAGCTATGAAGATCAATATACCAAGACAAATGGAAGACTAGTATTGAATCCAATTAAACCCTAAGCAATGCGACAATAATCAACAAGAATCAAAGCAACACAAGTATCGGGCGGTCGACCTCTCAGATCAAACCGGTCGGACCGATTGTCGGGCGGTCGGACCGCATTATCTTGGCGGTCGGACCGCTCAAAATCGGTCGGACCGGTGGTGACGGGCGGTCGGACCGCGATTACGTAACCGATCCAAATAAGAAAATCACCCGATGACGAAGATGCAATTAGGTCTAACTTTTGATTCTCAACTCCAAACTTCACGAAACTTTACACACCTTCTCTATGCTATTGAGGACCTATTCCAATCGAATATTATGATAATTCTTGGACGATCTTGAGCAATTGTCAATTGATTAATGTAAGGTCTAAACCGCAAGAACGAAAACTTGATCCTAAAGCTTGTTCGTGAGAGATTGATGATCAAGATGATGCTAGATAGATTCACACATATCACAGCAAGCTAATTCACATGAAAGAATCAAACACAAACTCGCGGATCAAAGAAAGCCATAAAAACACGAAATTGAAAGCAAGAACGAAAAGAGACTTATCTCAAGCAAACCTTGCATAGATTGATTTCGTGATTGATGCTGGATTACATCCACACCATCATGGATCAATAGACAATCAAAGATCACGAAATTCACCACAAACCATCAAGAGCCCTAGCCTCCACCTCAACTCCCCTAAAGACAATTAGGGTTTTGAAACATAAAAAGGCGAGAGAGAGAGAGAGAGGTGCAGCCACCATCTCCTCCTATTTATAGTGGAGGCCTAGAACTCTCTAGGGTTTGACTCAATTGGGCTCCCGTTAAGGCCCACTAACAAACGGGTCACACACGCACGCTTCGCAAAGCGCCGTCTTTAACCTTTTGACCTAAACTGCTTCACCATGCGTCATGGATTTGCCAATAGGTCACCATTGTCCATCTTGTGTCACGCTTGAGTCGTTGACTCACTCGCATCGCCGATCGCTCGACCTCAACTCTCCAAGTCTAGTCCCGATCTTCCTCGCCGTTGACCGTCGTTGACCACCAAGCAACCTGCACAACCACAGACAAGAAAACACGAATTCGGGAACAAGTTCTTCAAAACTTGACCCATGTTAGTCAAAACATGCATCATGCAAAACATATGCCATGGAACCCATGTACTTGACCTAACAAAACAACATCGCCACGGTTGGCCGATGATCAAGTGGATACCGGTCCGACCGCCCAGATGAGCGGCCGGACGCTTCTTGGCTTGGCCGGACCGCTCCTCGTGAGCGGTCGGACCGCCTTGGGACTTAGCCAATTTCAACCCCAAAATCCAAACCTTCGGAAACTTTAAACCAATAGAACTTTTATCGAGACTCTAAAAATCATGAGACCAAGTGCATTGGGATCCCTCACTTGCCTACAACACCTATTTTTGGCCCACCCATTTGAGAACTTTTAGGTCATTGCCGGTCCGATCGCCCCATGGCCGGTCCGACCGATTTGGGACCGGTCGGATCATTGCAAGGACCGGTCGGACCGCCGTCGATAGAAGCCCGACACTTTGTCGAAAACGTGAAACGACAAACCGTAAACGCCATTGCCAATTGTCACATCATCCTAAGATCTAGAGCATATCCCCATGAAATCCACAATCTCCCCTTGATGAACACATTGGCAATTATCCGTAAAATGTAAGTAAGAGGTTTGAAAACGAAGTTTACTCGCGGCTTTAGCACAAAGGCACAACTTGGTCCATAAGCAAGAAAAAGCAATGAAAATGACCAAACTGCATCGTAATAGTATAGGCATGTGAGACAAGGCAAAAGAAAGCATAAAAACTTTGATTTCGGAAAGGGTCAAAATTCTCACATGAGGTCCATATGAAAGAACAATTGTTCAATTGACCTATGATCATTGTGAGTATAAAAGAATGCAATTCAAGTTCGTAATATTCAATAAGACAATAAGAATGCAACTCAAGAACTCCCCTCACTATGATCCTCAATTTTCAAATTTTCGCCTCCCTTTGTATAAACTTCTCCCCAATAAAGAAATATCTTCTTATTAACACATCTTCTCTTCTTATTTAACACATCTTCTCCCCTTTGACAATGGATTCATCAAGGAATCACGCCTTCCTCTCATCCAGAGATAATAAATATAGAATAAAGGAAGAAGCGAAACAAAAGAAGCATAAAGAGGAATATGCATGAAGTGCAATGGAGTGGCTTCAATTTTTGTATTTTTAATTTTTGATTACAAGAAGCTTTGGAGATTACCCAAAAGAACAAGCTAGTATCTCTAATATTGCACAAACAAAGACATCAAGCCCGACAAATACTAGCAAGATCATGGTAAGACATATATATCAAAGCTAAGCACAAAGGCTCAAAAGTAAAGCATTAGATTTGATCAATTTAAGCAACGCTCAAATTCAAAGAAGTTCATCAACAGGATCCTAAAGTGAAATTGGCCATGTCAAAATGTCAAAGTGAGATCAAAAATCTAACAAAGACCACATTAAGAGTCAATCAAGTCCCGTATTGAATCATTTTGCTCAATATTTTGTAAACGCCCATTTGTTAATATTTTCTCATTTGCATTGAATATTGAAGTTGACTAATGATCTAACTTAGTGACAAGATCCTGGACTAGGAGCCATCCACAAACTCATCCTAAGCTTCACCAAAAGTTGATTAAAGGTATATCTTAGTAAAGAAGATCCCGGACTAGGAGCCATCCACAAACTCTTTCTAAGCTTCTACCGGCGACAAATCTTGAGGTTCATGTCATTTCGACAAGCATCCCCATGAGATCGTCTGTTCATCAAACTATCTCCAAGTTCATGTCATTTGACAAGCGCCTCGTAAGAATAGTTTGGCACAATTTAAGCATAAGACAATCTTGATTTTCATTTTTCACATGAGCAGCTTTAGAATCTCAAGAACACAAAAGCTCAAGTAATGGTCAATTTTAGATCAAAGAGCTAACAAAGCAATTCGACAGGCCAATGTCACAAGAGGAGCACTAATTGTGCAACTCGCTAAAACATCCACAAATTGCAATTTCTTAGTTTGAGTTGTTTAAAAGGTTCTAGCTCATATAGCAAAGACTTAGCTACACATGTAAAAGCATGATAATTCTAGCAAGTCAAAGAACTAGACATGACATTGAGCAAGAATTGAAATACAAAAGCTCTAAAGGGTAATAGGCAAAGCTTCATCAATTTTTAAAAATAAGCGTAAAATCTTATATTACAATGCATCTTTTTGGATTTTTATACCATTTGTTGTAACCACTTGTTGGAGTTTTCATATGAATGCAATATGACACAATGAGATGCAATTAAAAGCCTAAAATCTAAAAAGTTCAAGAGATCACTAAGTTCGTAAAAGAACAATAAAAGATCAAAAGAACAAGGAAAGATAAGAAAAGATCAAACTCCCCTCAAACCAACCCATAAGGATAAATTACCCTAACTCGCTTCTTAAGGAGGAAAATCTGTTTGATCTAAAGGCTTGGTAAGAATATCTCGCCAATTGAGCTTCTGACTCTACGAAGTGCATCACAATATCACCTTTTTCAACATGATCTTTAAGGAAGTGAAAGCGAATGTCTATGTGCTTAGTCCTAGAATGTTGCAATCGGGTTTTAGCAATATTAATAGCGTAAGTGTTATCACGTAAAAGAGGAACACTAGCAAAGTTTAACCCATAATCTTTCAAAGTGGACGCTATCCACAAAATCAGCTCAAACAACTAGCAAAGCAGCCTACATACTCCGCTCAAATGGATTGTGCAATGTAAGACCGCTTCCTAGAGGACCAAGATACAAGAGAAGTGCCTAGGAAGTGACAGTGCTCAGGTACTCTTCCTATCTAACCGACAACCCGCAAAATCGAATCAAAAACCTCTAATGGACAAAGTCAAGAGCAGAATACCAAATGCCATATAAGAGGGTAGAGTGTAAATACCGAATATGCGCTTAACGGCTTGGCGATGGGAAGTTCTCGAGACGCTCAAATCTTGCACAAAGGCATACCGTGAAGTGAATGTCCGGTCTCGAGGTCACAAATCGTAAGGAGCCGATCATGTCTTTGCGGTACTCGCGTTGATCCACGACTTCTCCTTCCTCATCCGATCCAAAACAATGAGGTTGCCATGGGAGTGGAAATTGGCTTGTAGTCACCCATGTTGAAGCGCTTTAGTAGATCTTTAGTGTACTTCGTCGATGGATGAAAGTTCCTTCCTTGCATTGCTTGATTTGAAGTCCCAAAAGTAATTAAGCTCTCCCATCATACTCATCTCAAATTCCTCGACATAGTGTCGTAAAAGTCGGAAACAAGAGCATTAGAGGAACCACCAAAGATAATATCATCCACGTAAATTTGAGCAAGCAAGAAGTCATTTCCACGCCTAAGAATAAATAGAGTTTTATCCACTTTACCCATCTCAAAATTATTTTTAAGCAAGAAGGTCTTAAGTCTATCATACCGTGCTCTAGGGGCTTGTTTAAGACCATACAATGCTTTAGATAGCTTGAAAACACGATTTGGATATTTAGGATCCTCAAAACCAGGGGGTTGCTTAACATACACTTTCTCATCTATGAAACCATTTAAAAAGACACTTTTAACATCCATCTGATATAATTTAAAACCTTTTGATGCAGCAAATGCAAGCGTAATGCGAATGGCTTCTAGTCTAGCAACAGAGCAAATGTCTCATCAAAATCTAACCCCTCAACTTGGTCAAACCCCGAGCTACCAATCTGCCTTGTTTCTAACCACGTAACCATCCTCACCTTGTTTATTCTTAAACACCCAACGGGTTCCTATAACATTATGACCACTAGGAGGTTCTACTAGGTTCCAAACTTTGTTTCTTTCAAAATTCTCTAACTCCTCATGCATGGCATTTACCCACTAGAATCGATAAAGCATGTGATATATCGCGGGGTTCAAAAGAAGCAACAAAAGCCGAATGAGAGTAGAGATTTGGATCATTATACCGAGCGAGTGAATCGCTCATGTAGATTACCTATTATCCGCTCCGAGGATGCCGTCTCAATGCGGTGGAGCGCCGGGTGAGATACTGTTTCTTCGACCTCCGCAGTATCTGCGGATGATGAAGATGCGCAGAGCCTCAATCAAGGTGAAGTAGACGTAGCGTGTTCTTGTATCAATATGGGCGCTTCAAGAGCAGCGGATGAAGGAATGATATTAGCTTCGCCTCATCTTCCTCCACAAAATGCTCTCTGTCACCAGAAATCATCTCAGAGTAATTGATCTAGCTCGTGGCTAGTCTCATCAAAAGTGACATTACAAGTCTCCGAATAATGTTAGTCTCAGATTAAAACCCGAAAACCCTCGAATGAGCAGGATAACCTGAAATATCCCATCAAAAGTTCTTGATTCAAATTTATCTAAATTGCATGTCTTAAGAATAAAAATTTTGATCCAAAAACTCAAAATGCGAAACAGAGGGTTTTCTACCAAAACGAAGCTCATAAGGAGTCTTGCCTAAAGAAGGTCTCAAAAGACACGATTTGCAATATGGCAAGCAAGAGCAATAGCTTCGCCCAAAATCTCCTCGGTGTGCTATACTCATCTAGCATCGTCCTAGCCATTTCGACTAAGGTCCTATTCTTCCTTTCCACCACGCCATTTTGTTGAGGGACGTGTGGAGAGGAGAACTGATGCTCAATACCACGCCAAAGACAAAAAGAAGCAAAAGAAGCATTTTTGAACTCCGTGCCATTATCATCGCGAATCGCTCTCAAAGCACCGTGAAGCTCGAAGCCAAACGAAGAACAAGGTCATGAAAATAACCAAAAGCTTCATCTTTTGAAGTAAGAAAGAACACCCAAGTATATCTAGAAAGATCATCGACTATGACAAGAATATACCATTTTCCACCGATCGATCGGACTCTAGCAGACCAACAAGATCCATATGAAGCAACCGCCCACGGTCCGTCGGTCCATAACCATAGTCACGAGAAGGGTGTGAGGCGGCAACTTGTTTGCCATGCCTACTGTGGCGCACATACAACATCCTTGATGACTTTGAGTTTGGGCAAATCTCTCATGAGATCAAGGTTGCTAACTCGTGTCGATGATCAAAACCAATGTGCCCCAAACGTCGGTGCCAAAGCCGTAAATCAAAGAAGATGTAAGCAAACATTTAAGAGATCCAAAGAAGAGATTCGAAAAATCACCTCAAAAATTCTACCAACTCTAGAGATTTCAAACACAAGCTCACCAAGAGAATCAAGCACACGACAAGCATTTTTCTTAAAAGCAGTCTCATAGCCATCATCAAGAAGTCGAGACACGTAAAGGAGATTATACCTAAGCTTGTCCACAAGAGCGACATCCTTTAGAATGAATTTGTTGTTCACCCTAATTGATCCTGCCCTTCAATTCGCCCTTGTGTATCATCTCCAAAGGTGATGAAGTCATCACCGTTGCCGCGTGAAAGAGGTGAACCATTTTGAGTTTCCGGTCATGTGGCGTGAACACCCGAGTCGACGAACCACGTGTTCTTCCCTTTCCACGGTAGTCCCGAAAATCAAGGAACAAAGAACGATGTGTCTCAACATCAAGTTAGATAAACAAGATTTAGGAATCCAAAGATCGAGACACACGCCCGCAAGGAGTATACAAACCGTAAGTACTATCCTTGATTTCATCTAACATTCGATTATGAGCAATGTTTAAATTAAAATGAGACTTAAACTGTCCATGGCGGTCTCGATCGGCGTTGTCAAGGCGGTCGATCGGGCGACCAAATCGGTCGACCCGGTGACCACCAAATGGTCGACCGACCGCCGATCTGATAAACATTAGAATTAGGATATTTAGAAACATAATGATTTGCATGAGAGAAAATCCTAATCCGTGTTTATTCTTTTCAATGTTACCATGTCTCATAGAAGCTCTAGGTTGCATGAATGAAATTCTATCAAAATTTTTCCTATCATTTTTCAACCTACGCCAATGTAATTCAATCAAATGTCCACCTTTTTGCAATAAGTGCAATGGTACTTGGTACCACTAGAAGAAGCACCATTTGAATTAATACAAGGTTGGGCAAAACCGCAGATTTAAAAGATGTTTTTACAAAGTTGGGTTTTGAATTCAATTAAACCTTTTCCAAGACTTGAATGACTTTTGGGTTTGAATTGTCTTGAAAAGAATTGAATCCTAAACCTTGCTTCTTATAAGGAGTTTTAGACTTGTCAAGAATCATGTTTAATTGTTTCTTACCTTTAGAAAATTTCTCTAATGTATCATGAAGGTAAGCATTTTCTTTCTCAAGTTAACACAAGCATCACAAGTATTATTCATAGATTTCTCCTTATACAAAGCAATTTCAAGCTTAAGAGTGGAACATGAAGCACAAGTAGTATTTTCAATATCGTCCTTAAGCTTAGCATATTTGACTCTAGCAGCTTCTAAGATATCTTTGATTTCACGTTCTTTTCTAAACATGAAGTGCAAGGGCTAGAATCAAATACATCAAAAGCAATCAATTTACTAGATTCTAAATATTTTTCACAAGGAGCACTTTTAATTTCATTTAGTTCAGATCTAGCATTCTCAAGTTGTTGTACAGAAATATTATTAGCAGATTGTATTTTAGCAATTTCTGAATGCATAGCATGACAAGATAAACATTCATCAGGTTCAAGAGTCTTAGCATTTTTAAGCTCTACTTTCAGTTTACTAATCTTTGACTCTAATTTCTTATTTTTTGTCATGACAAATTCTAGTGCTTCATCTTGACTAAGTAATTGCTCAACTATAGAATCATATTTAGCAGAAAGCTCATCATAAGAAAAAGATACCTCATTATCATCAATGTCGTCCGTGTCAGCCATGAAGCACATGCCAGTGAAGTCTTTGGCCTTCCCTTTCTTTTTGCCTTGAGGGATCTCCTCCTCCTTGTCCTCCTCACTCCCGGTATCCACATCGCTCAAGGATTGATCCTCAAAAGCGGCAAGGACCCGGTGAGCAGCCTTCACAAGCTTATTAGTCTCATACCTTGATTTGTTGAAAGGAGGCTTCTTCCAAGTCGCTTTCCTTCCTTATGATTGCTCTTACCTTTCAACTTGGGGCAATTTGTCTGGATATGATTGAGCTCACCACATTCATAGCATGTCACCGACCACCTCTCTTTTGTTTCTCACATTATTGTAGGCCGTGTGAATTTTTTAGCTAGAAGAGCTAACTCGCTTGTGAATACTTTCAAGCTCCTCTTCATGAATAGCGATAAACAAGCAAATGAAAATCCGTAAGAAGATTCAAAAGAGTCATCAAAAGCCTTTTGAGAGGATCTGCTACCAAAGCTAAATTATCTTTCTTGGGATGATCAACTCTTTTAATTTCATGAGTCTTGAGTTTACTATAAAGCAATTCTAAAGTAAGACTTGAAAGATCAACATTTTCCTCTATAGCAAGAGCCTTCATCTCCCACTCCTTGGTGTTGATTGCACCAAGAGATGGGTGGCATTTTCAGATTGAGAATATTCAATATCAACACTTTCATTTGATTGATTACTTTATTAAAGCGATCGAAAATGTCATCGATGCTCTCTCGAGACGCATCTCGAATTTATTGTATTCACGCTTGTAAACTGCTTTGGCGCACCTTTTTGATTTGGGACGAACCTCATGATATGTTTCGAGAGTGTTCCAAATTTCATGCTGTGCTTGAAAGATTGCAAATTCTATCATATTCTTGTCTACCAAGTGCACCATATAAAAGATTCTTAGCCTTATTGTTGTTAGCCAAAAGAATTGCAGAAGTAGGTGTAGCAATTTCAGGAATAACCAGCGGGGCTCTAACAACATCCCAAATAGCTTGTCCCTCGCTCTCAAGAAAGACGCGCATACGATTCTTCCAATAGGCATAGTCGTGCCCATCGAAGATATGCGGTTTAGTAGAAAACTTATCCATCGCCAAAGTTCAGTGACCGGTTAAGATCAAGATTGAACTAACCTGCTCTGATACCACTTGTTGGACCGTAAAGGCGACTAGAGGGGGTGAATAGGAGCACGCTCACTTTTTCACAAATTATGAACTCAATACAATTTCACTCCAGTAGCTATTAGAAAGCTATGAAGATCAATATACCAGTACAGCGGAAGACTAGTATTGAATCCAATTAAACCCCTAAGCAATGCGACAATAATCAGCAAGAATCAAAGCAACACAAATCTTCAAGGTCGACCTCAGATCTTGAACCGGTCGGACCGATTGCGGCGGTCGGACCATTGTTATCTTTGGCGGTCGGACCGCTCAAAATCGGTCGGACCGGTGGTGACGGGCGGTCGGACCGGCAGTCTACAGAACCGATCTGAAACAGTAAAATCAGCCCGATGACGAAGATGCAATTAGGTCTAACTTTTGATTCTCAACTCCAAACTTCACGAAACTTTGCACACACCTTCTCTATGCTATTGAGGACCTATTCCAATCGAATATTATGATAATTCTTGGAACGATCTTGAGCAATTGTCAATTGATTAATAGAAGGTCTAAATCCGGGCAAGAACGAAAACTTGATCCTAAATCTTGTTCGTGAGAGATTGATGATCAATATGATGCTAGATAGATTCACACATATCACAGCAAGCTAATTCACATGAAAGAATCAAACACAAACTCGCGGATCAAAGAAAGCCCTAAAAACACGAAATTGAAAGCAAGAACGAAAAGAGACTTATCTCAAGCAAACCTTGCATAGATTGATTTCGTGATTGATGCTGGATTACATCCACACCATCATGGATCGATGAGACAATCAAAGATCACGAATTCACCACAAACCATCAAGAGCCCTAGCCTCCACCTCAACTCCCTAAAGACAATTAGGGTTTTGAAACATAAAAGGCGAGAGAGAGAGAGTGCAACCACCATCTCCTCCTATTTATAGTGGAGGCCTAGAACTCTCTAGGGTTTGACTCAATTGGGCTCCCGTTAAGGCCCACTAACAAACGGGTCACACACGCACGCTTCGCAAAGCACCGTCTTTAACCTTTTGACCTAAACCGCTTCACCATGCGCCATGGATTTGCCAATAGGTCACCATTGTCCATCTTGTGTCACGCTTGAGTCGTTGACCTCACCCGCATCGCCGATCGCTCGACCTCAACTCTCCAAGTCTAGTTCCGATCTTCCTCGCGCTGACCGTCGTTGACCACCAAGCAACCTGCACAACCACGCATAAGAAAACACGAATTCGGGAACAAGTTCTTCAAAACTTGACCCATGTTAGTCAAAACATGCATCATGCAAAACATATGCCATGGAACCCATGTACTTGACCTAACAAAACAGCATCGCCACGAAGTTGGCCGATGATCAAGTGGATACCGGTCCAACCGCTCCAGATGAGCCGGTCGGACCGCTTCTTTGGCGGCCGGACCGCTCCTGTGAGCGGCCGGACCGCCCATGGGACTTAGCCGAATTTCAACCCCAAAATCCAAACCTTCGAAACTTTAAACCAATAGAACTTTTTATCGAGACTCTAAAATCATGAGACCAAGTGCATTGGGATCCCTCACTTGCCTACAACACCTATTTTTGGCCCACCCATTTGAGAACTTTTAGGTCATTCTTGGTCCGATCCGCCACATGGCTTGGCCCGACCGATTTGGGACCGGCCGGACCGCCGTGCAAGGACCGGTCGGACCGCCTCGCCCAAAGAAGCTCGACACTTTGTCGAAAACGCGTGAAACGACAAACCGTAAACGCCATTGCCAATTGTCACATCATCCTAAGATCTAGAGCATATCCCCATGAAATCCACAGACTCCAACTTCTCCCTTATGAACACTAAAGGGTATACTCAAGAACCATATAATGATGTCATTATCCATAATAAGGATTACAAATAAATAATTAAATGAGTATTTCTAGATACTCGTCATCTAGCCCTCAGCTTCAAGTGAAAGTAGCTACATGGGAAAAGAGCGGTAGATAATCTTACAACCAAAAGTTGGTTGTAGAACAGTGGTCAAAGGAAATACTCTTCGACTGGCATTTCATTTGACTAGAAACAGCTAGACTTGGTCAAGAAGTTTGTAGGAAACCTTACGACTACAAGGTGGTTGTAGAAAATCTTACGGCTATAAAGTGATCGTGGTATGGTAATTGGAAGTAAATCCTTTCCTACTGATATTTTATTAGACCAGAAAAAGACTTGGTCAAGAAGGTAATTTCGCTTAAGGTGTAAAGACAAACTCGGTTTTTTTGAATAGACAAATTTAAGAATCTGAATCGACTCTCATAGACCTGTCTGTTGGAGATGTTCCTGAAGAGATGGTAACTGTTAGGTTGCCACGTCTTTAACCCAAGTTTGCGGTTATAAAAACTTATCATGGGTGTGATTGTAGGGTTCTTACTTTTCCACAATCACTCCAAATGTTCATCAAGCTTTCACATTCTCTGCCGCCAACCAAATCATACACCTCCAAGCCCCCCTTGAGAAAGATGGCTACAACCACTTCCAGTGAGCCAAATCGGAGATGGACACGACCAAGATGAAAACTCTGGTCGCTACCGAGAAGATTCCAAAGAATGAGTTCGCGAAGCGAATTGAGGCTTCTGAGCAACATTGGCCATCGGGGGAGACTGGGCAGATCCCCGTCTTCCAAGCGTACTGTGAGTGCGGCCTTCGATTGCCTGCTCATCTTTTCCTCACACTCGTACTCGAACACTTTGGCGTGGAATTGGTGAACCTTGTTCCCAATTCCATCACAATGTTAGGGGTGTTCGTATACTTGTGTGAGGCCTACCTGGGGATTTCTGCCGACTTAAAGTTGTTCCAATATTTTTACAGGATGACCCGGCTGGCAGAAGTCACCGGTAGCTGTAGTTTGAAACTCCACGACGGGAAGTCGTAGGAGTACATTCAGATGTTCACCCAGTCGTCATGGCCAGGATGGAAGAAGAGGTGGTTCTACTGGGAGACTGTTGGACCGTAAAGGCGACTAGAGGGGGTGAATAGGAGCACGCTCACTTTTTCACAAGTTATGAACTCAATACAATTTAACTCCAATAGCTATTAGAGAGCTATGAAGATCAATATACCAGTACAGCGGAAGACTAGTATTGAATCCAATTAAACCCCTAAGCAATATAACAAAATCAACTAAGATTACCAAGACTCACAGCACGGGCGGTCTGACCGTTATACTCAACCGGTCGGACCGATTGCCCGCGGTCGACTGTTTTAGGTCAAGGGTCGGACCGCTCCAAAATCGGTCTGACCGGTGATGACGGGCGGTCTGACCGGCCGACTCCAGAACCGATCTGCAACAGTAAAATCAGCCCGATGACGAAGTTGCAATTAGGTGAAACTTTTGATTCTCAACTCCAATCTTTATGAAACTTTGCACACACCTTCTATATGCTATTGAGGACCTATTCCAATCGAATATTATGATAATTCTTGGAACGATCTTGAGCAATTATCAATTGATTAACAGAAGGTCTAAAACCGGGCAAGAACGAAAACTTGATCCTAACGCTTGTTCGTG
This sequence comes from Hsuehochloa calcarea, assembly GCA_036346395.1. Lineage (NCBI taxonomy): Eukaryota > Viridiplantae > Streptophyta > Magnoliopsida > Poales > Poaceae > Hsuehochloa > Hsuehochloa calcarea. Next base: position 59,750,724 of record CM070594.1, on the reverse strand, counting down.
AGGGATTGATGATCAAGATGATGCTAGATAGATTCACACATATCACAGCAAGCTAATTCACGTGAAGGAATCAATCACAAACTCGCGGATCAAAGAAAACCCTAAAATCACCAAATTGAAAGCAAGAACGAAAAGAGACTTATCTCAAGCAAACCTTGCATAGATTGATTTCGTGATTGAAGCTGGATTACATCCACACCATCATGGATCAGTAGACAATCAAGGATCACGAAATTCACCACAAACCATCTCAAGCCCTAGCCTCCACCTCAACTCCCCTAAAGACAATTAGGGTTTTGAAACATAAAAAGGCGAGAGAGAGAGAGGTGCAGCCACCATCTCCTCCTATTTATAGTGGAGGCCTAAAACTCTTAGGGTTTGACTCTCTTGGGCTCCCGTTAAGGCCCACTAACAAACGGGTCACACACGCACGCTTCGCGAAGCGCCGTCTTTAACCTTTTGACCTAAACCGCTTCACCATGAGTCATGGATTCGCCAATAGGTCACAATTGTCCATCTTGTGTCACGCTTGAGTCGTTGACTCACCCGCATCGCCGATCGCTCGACCTCAACTCTTCAAGTCTAGTCCCGATTCTCCTCGCCGTTGACCGTCGTTGACCACCAAGCTACCCGCACAACCACGCATAAGAAAACACGGATTCGGGAACAAGTTCTTCACAACTTGACCCATGTTAGTCAAAACATGCATCATGCAAATCATATGCCATGAAACCAATGACTTTGACCTAACAAAACAACATCTCCACGAAGTTGGCGGATATTTAAGTTACTACCGGTCTGACCGCTCCAGGTGAGCCGGTCGGACACTTCCATGGCGGTCGGACCGCTCCTCGTGAGCGGTCGGACCGCCTATAGACTTAGCCAAAATCAAGCTCCCAAATTCAAACCTTCGAAACTTTAAACCAATAGAACTTTTCACCGAGACTCCAAAAATCATGAGACCAAGTGCATTGGGATCCCTTACTTGTCTACAACACCTATTTTTGGCCCACTCGATTTGAACATTTTTGGTCATCGCCGGTCCGACCGCCCCACCTGGCCGGTCCGACCGATATGGGACCGGTCGGACCGCCGTGCAAGGACCGGTCGGACCGCCCCTGAGCAGTAAGCCTGTAACTTTGTCGAAAACGCGTGAAACGACAAACCGTAAACGCCATTGCCAATTGTCACATCATCCTAAGATCCGGAGCATATCCCCATGAAATCCACAATCTCCCCTTGATGAACACATTGGCAATTATCCGAAAAATGTAAGTAAGAGATTTGAAAACGAGTTTACTCGCAGCTTAGCACAAAGGCACAACTTGGTCCATAAGCAAGAAAAAGCAATGTAAGTGACCAAGTCGGCATCGAATAGTGTAGGCATGTGAGACAAAGCAAAATAAGCATAAAAACTTTGATTTCGAAAAGGGTCAAAATCTCACATAAGGTCCATATGAAAGAACAATTGTTCAATTGACCTATGATCATTGTGAGGATAAAAGAATGCAATTCAAGTTCGAATATTTAATAAGACAATAAGAATACAACTCAAGAACTCCCCTCACTATGATCCTCAAATTTCAAATTTTCGTTTCCCTTTGTATAAACTTCTCCCCATTCTTCTCATTAACACATCTTCTCCAAATAAGAGTAGCAAAGAAATATTACACATCATCTCCCAAAGAAATATCTTTTCATTTAACACATCCTCTCCCCCTTTGACAATGGATTCATCAAGGAATCACACCTTCCTCTCATCCAGAGATAATAAATATAGAATAAAGGAAGAAGCAGAAACAAAAGAAGCATAAAGAGGAATATGCATGAAATGTAATGGAGTGACTTCAATTTTTGTATTTTTCAATTTTTTTTTTGATTACAAGAAGCTTTGGAGATTACCCAAAAGAACAAGCTAGTATCTCGAATTTTGCACAAACAAAGATATCAAGCTCGACAAATAGCTAGCAAGATCATGGTAAGACATATATATCAAAGCTAAGCACAAAGGCTCAAAAGTAAAGCAAGAGATTTGATCAATTTAAGCAAAGCTTCAAATTCAAAGAAGTTCATCAACAGGGATCCTAAAGTGAAATTGGCCATGTCAAACTGTCAAAGTGAGATCAAAAATCTAACAAAGACCACAGTAAGAGTCAATCAAGTCCCGTATTGAATCATTTTGCTCAATATTTTGTAAACGCCCATTTGTCAACATTTTTCTCATTTGCATTGAATATTGAAGTTGACTAATGATCTAACTTAGTGACAAGATCCTGGACTTGGAGCCATCCACAAACTCATCCTAAGCTTCGACCAAAAGTTGATTAAAGGTATATCTTAGTAAAGAAGATCCTGGACTAGGAGCCATCCACAAACTCTTTCTAAGCTTCTACCGGGGCGACAAATCTTGAGGTTCATGTCATTTCTGACAAGCAGTCCCCATGAGATCGTCTGGTTCATCAAACTATCTCCAAGTTCATGTCATTTGACAAGCAGTCTCGTAAGAATAGTTTGGCACAATTTAAGCATAAGACAATCTTGATTTTCATTTTTCACATGAGTACGTTTAGAATCTCAAGAACACAAAAGCTCAAGTAATGGTCAATTCTAGATCAAAGAGCTAACAAAGCAATTCTGACAGGGCCAATGTCACAAGAGGAGCACTAATTACGCAACTCGCTAAAACATCCACAAATTGCAATTTTTTAGTTTGAGTTGTTTAAAAGGTTCTAGCTCATATAGCAAAGACTTAGCTACACATGTAAAAGCATGATAATTCTAGCAAGTCAAAGAACTAGACATGACATTGAGCAAGAATTGAAATACAAAAGCTCTAAAGGGTAATAGGCAAAGCTTCATCAACTTTAAAAGATAAGCTGAAAATCTTATATTACAATGCATCTTTTTGGATTTTTCATACCACTTGTTGGATTTTTCATATGAATGCAATATGACACTATGAGATGCAATTAAAAAGCCTAAAAATCTAAAAAGTTCGAAAAGATCACTAAGTTCAGAAAAAGAACAATAAAAGATCAAAAGAACAAGGAAAGATAAGAAAAAGATCAAACTCCCCCTCAAACCAATCCATAAGGATAAATTACCCCTAACTCACTTCTTAAGGAGGAAAATCTGGTTTGATCTAAAGGCTTGGTAAGAATATCTGCCAATTGAGCTTCGGACTCTACAAAGTGCATCACAATATCACCTTTTTCAACATGATCTTTAAGGAAGTGAAAGCGAATGTCTATGTGCTTAGTCCTAGAATGTTGCAATGGGTTTTAGCAATATTAATAGCGAAGTGTTATCACGAAAAAGAGGAACACTAGCAAAGTTTAACCCATAATCTTTCAAAGTAGACGCTCATCCACAAAATCAGCTCTGAAAGAACTAGCAAAGACTACATACTCCGCCTCGGCGATGGATTGTGCAATGTAAGACCGCTTCCTAGAAGACCAAGATACAAGAGAAGTGCCTAGGAAGTGACAGTGCACGAGGTACTCTTCCTATCTAACCGACACCCGCAAAATCGAATCGAAAAACCTCTAATGGACAAAGTCAAGAGCAGAATACCAAATGCCATATAAGAGGGTAGAGTGTAAATACCGAATATGCGCTTAACGGCTTGGCGATGGGAAGTTCTCGAGACGCTCAAATCTTGCACAAAGACATACGGTGAAGTGAATGTCCGGTCTCGAGGCCGTCGAATGTGAAGGAGCCGATCATGTCATGCGGTACTCGCGTTGATCCACGACTTCTCCTTCCTCATCCGATCCAAAATAAATCGAAGTTGCCATGGGAGTGGAAATTGGCTTGCAGTCACCCATGTTGAAGCGTTTGAGTAGATCTTTAGTGTATTTCGTCTGATGGATGAAAGTTCCTTCCTTGCATTGCTTGATTTGAAGTCCCAAAAAGTAATTAAGCTCTCCCATCATACTCATCTCAAATTCCTCGGACATAGTGTCGTAAAAGTGGAAACAAGAGCATTAGAGGAACCACCAAAAATAATATCATCCACGTAAATTTGAGCAAGCAAGAAGTCATTTCCACGCCTAAGAATAAAAAGAGTTTTATCCACTTTACCCATCTCAAAGTCATTTTTAAGCAAGAATGTCTTAAGTCTATCATACTGTGCTCTAGGGGCTTGTTTAAGACCATACAATGCTTTAGATAGCTTGAAAACACGATTTGGATATTTGGGATCCTCAAAGCCAGGGGTTTGCTTAACATACACTTCCTCATCTATGAAACCATTTAAAAGGCACTTTTAACATCCATCCGATATAATTTAAAACCTTTTGATGCAAAGAAATGCAAGCGTAATGCGAATGGCTTCTAGTCTAGCAACAGAGCAAATGTCTCATCAAAATCTAACCCCTCAACTTGGTCAAACCCCGAGCTACCAATCGGCCTTATTTCTAACCACAGAGCCATCTTCACCTTGTTTATTCTTAAACACCCAACGGGTTCCTATAACATTATGACCACTAGGAGGTTCTACTAGGTTCCAAACTTTATTTCTTTCAAAATTCTCTAACTCCTCATGCATGGCATTTACCCACTAGAATCGATAAAGCATGTGATATATCGCGGGGTTCAAAAGAAGCAACAAAAGCCGAATGAGAGTAGAGATTTGGATCATTATACCTGGAGCGAGTGACTCGCTCATGTAGATTACCTATTATCTGTTCCGGAGGATGCTGTCTCTGAATGCGAAGTGGAGCGCCCGGGTGAGATGTCGTTTCTTCGACCTCCGCAGGTACTGCTGATGATGATGATGCAGCAGGAGCCTCAACTGAAGGTGAAGTAGACGTAGCAGGTTCTTGTATCAATATGGGCGCCTCGGCAGCAGCAGATGAGGGAATGACATTAGCTTCGTCCTCATCTTCCTCCACAAAAATACTCTCACACCAGAAATCATCTCAGTAGCAATTGATCTAGCTCTGTGGCTAGTCTCATCAAAAGTGACATTACAAGTCTCCTGAATAATGTTAGTCTCAGTATTAAAAACTCGAAAACCCCTCGAATGAGCAGGATAACCCAGAAATATCCCATCAAAAGTTCTTGATTCAAATTTATCTAAATTGCCTGTCTTAAGAATAAAACATTTTGATCCAAAAACTCAAAATGCGAAATGAGGGTTTTCTACCAAAACGAAGCTCATAAGGAGTCTTGCCTAAAGAAGGTCTCAAAAGACACGATTGGCAATATGACAAGCGAAGAGTAATAGCTTCGCCCAAAATCTCCTCGGTGTGTTATACTCGTCTAGCATCGTCCTAGCCATTTCGACCAAGGTCCTATTCTTCCTTTCCACCACGCCATTTTGTTGAGGGACGTGTGGGGAGGAGAACTGATGCTCAATACCACGCCAAAGACAAAAGAAGCAAAAGAAGCATTTTTGAACTCCGTGCCATTATCATCGCGAATCGCTCTCAAGGCACCAGAAGCTCGAAGCCAAACGAAGAACAAGGTCATGAAAATAACCAAAAGCTTCATCTTTTGAAGTAAGAAAGAACACCCAAGTATATCTAGAAAGATCATCAACTATAACAAGAATATACCATTTTCCACCGATCGATCGGACTCTAGCAGACCAACAAGATCCATATGAAGCAACCGTCCCGGTCCGTCGGTCCATAACCATAGTCACGTAAGGGTGTGAGGCGGCAACTTGTTTGCCATGCCTACAAGGCGCACATACAACATCTTTGATGACTTTGAGCTTAGGCAAACCTCTCATGAGATCAAGGTTGCTAACTCGTGTCGATGATCAAAACCAATGTGCCCCAAACGTCGATGCCAAAGCCGTAAATCAAGACGATGTAAGCAAACATTTAAGAGATCCAAAGAAGAGATTCGAAAAATCACTCCAAAAATTCTACCAACTCTAGAGATTCCAAACACAAGCTCACCAAGAGAATCAAGCACACGACAAGCATTTTTCTTAAAAACAGTCTCATAACCATCATCAAGAAGCTGAGAAACAGAAAGAAGATTATACCTAAGCTTGTCCACAAGAGCGACATCCTTTTGAATGAATTTGTTGTTTACCCTAATTGATCATGTTCCTTCAATTCGCCCTTGTGTATCATCTCCAAAGGTGATGAAGTCATCACCGTTGCTCGCGTGAAAGAGGTGAACCATTTTGAGTTCCCTGTCATGTGGCGTGAACATCCGAGTCAACGAACCACGTGTTCTTCCCTTTCCGGTAATCCTAAAAATCAAGGAGCAAAAGAACGATGTGTCTCAATCACCGATTAGATAAACAAGATTTAGGAATCCAAGATCGAGACACACGTCTAAGGAGTATACAAACCGTAAGTACTATCCTTGATTTCATTTAACATTTGATTATGAGCAATGTTCAAATTAAAATGAGACTTGGATCGTCCATGGCGGTCGATTGCTTTAGGTCTTTGGCGGTCGATCCGGTGACCAAAACGGTCGATCGGTGACCACCAATGGTCGACCGCCATCGATACACATTAGAATTAGGATGTCTAGAAACATAATGATTTGCATGAGATAAAAATCCTAATCCGTGTTTATTCTTTTCGGTGTTACCATGTCTCATAAAAGCTCTAGGTTGCATGAATGAAATTCTATCAAAATTTTTCCTATCATTTTTCAACCTACGCCAACAAAGATTCAATCAAATGTCCACACGAAAGTGAGCCGACATCCTCGCAAACCGATCCCGATGTCCCGGATGGTGCAATAGGAGCAGTGTCCTCGTGCAGTCTTCTGGTGCTTCAGCTCACTTGCCTCTGCGCTCTTACGTTCACCGGTCCATCGCCTTCTTCTCGGGTCTTCCTCTTCGTCTTCTTCGTGTCGCCCATAAAGAGTTTCTTCTAATATGGCAATCCTTTCTTCACTCTCAAGAGTCTCATAGGTACATTCCACTCAGTGGCGGCTAACTCCAACGATTCCTCCCGAGCAATGCGAATCGGGCGAGATGCACGACGGTGGCGTTGTCTTCTCCTCCGTGAGACGGAAAACGTGCGCAAGATCCACGTCGGAAGTGCGGGATGATAACGGAAAAGCGTGTCACGAAGCTCGAGAGTAGATGTTGCGATCCTCGGGATGGCAAGGCGCGAAGACTCTGGATTGCTTCAATCCAAATACTCCTTCGAGCCGAGATGTTCGGTGGTTTGCTTGCCTTGGTGTTACACTGGCGTAGATGGTCAAATGGCGATCACTCCACGATCTCTACCGCTCACAATCCAAGCACCGCCACAGTACAATGGACGATCGAACCCTCCAAGTACTTGTAGCAACTTCCAAAGCTCGCGGCAAGTCCTCCCTTGCGCCTCCATAACTCAAGACGAGGCATCCACAAGATGGACAAGGATATGAAAACAACTTTAAAACAAATGGGAGAGAAAGAATTTCAGAATAGTTGAGTCAAGAGAGACATGAGATGAGTTAAAGAGTTCAATTAATCTTGCAAGTTAACTTTGCTTTAGAAAATAGTTTTGGACTCACTAAGAACGGCCAATCTAACTAGGGTCAAGACCTACAATCGATGGCTCGATACCACCTCTGTCGGGACCCAAATATGCAAATCTGACCCTTTGTGTATTCTCGCACTAGTCCAGATCACGCTAGTGCACACAAAGGTCAACATTGATGAAATATCACATCCATACAACGAATATAAGAATAAACAAGTACTTTAAATAACAAATAATCATTGGGACCTTATGGTCGAGTTTTACATTTATTAAGCCATGCAAGGTGATAATAAAGAAATAATCGCAATGAAACGAAATAAACTCCGTGGCTCCCATCAATTTACCACGTGCAACCGATCGATCAAGACCCTAACGCTCAACCTTCGAGAACTCTTCTTCAAAAGCAAAGACTCCTCCACTTCGTTGATTTGTTTAGCAAGAGTGTGTACACACCGCATCGCAAGTCATACCACGTAATGCATTTATACATGATGGCTTATTCCAAAGAATGGCTTCGTGGTTATTTTGCGAAATGCAACATTTGCAATTGAATACAAATAATAGATTGAAAGCATAATTCAAAACAAATAGACAATAATAAGTTAACAATTGATTTCACAAAGGACACACAGTCTAATCAAGTTCTTTCACACAATGAACAAGTTATCTCACACACCGACCCTTCCCAATTGTTTTATGAAAACTACCCCTCGTGTGAAATTCCGAGCATGTCCATAACCGAGGACGGCTATTCGAATAGATTGGTTTAAACACTCGCAGAGGTTGTACACTTTACCCACACGATGAAATCAACCGATCGAGTTGATCACAACAAAACCTTTCGTGAGACTTCATCTCAAACAATGACACTCTGGTGTGCTTTATCGCCAGCCAATTTGTACACACCCTTGGAACGACACACACCATTGGACAGGATGCAATGAACCGTCCGCGATGTGACATATCACACCTCCACCCATCACATAGCTTAAATACAACCCGAGTTGTCAATGTCAAGACTCCATAACTTACTAAGTTAGGCCCACCCATACTAGGCATGTGGTCGCATGCAGAAGGCCCGATTCAATGGCGCACAAAGTTAAGTCCTTAATTGACCAAGGCAAGACTTCCAGCTTTAACCCAAATCACAAAGTTTATAGCACACAGATCCACCATTCACACGAATCCACCACTTGCCTCGCCTAAATCTTTTCCCACCACGTTGATTAAGTGCAACACATGCCATCAACGAGTAATAGCACACAAGACACACAGATTCATCACACAGCCCATAATCACTTAGTCAAGTTTATAATTGCAACTCTCACATGAAATGATGACTCGTGGCATGGCTAAGCGCCTAATCGTATCTAACCAACCCACGTTGGTGCTACAATAATACCAACTAATAATTAATCAACCTAGGGTGACAAAAGATCATGGCATACAATAGACAAGGTGGCATAACAATTGGGATTAATAACTACACCCAAAAGCATTTAAATAAATACTTGAAATAGAATGCAGTACATTGAAACAAAGTATTTTGAAAACTGGGTTCAAAATGATCAAAGGTATAACTTGCCTTGGAATAGATCTAGATATTGGTCTTGGTCTTGAGGTGCTCCTTCTTCTGCAAAATTCCCCGAAGTATCGACGTCTACTCGCAAACGAGACAAAAGAAATAAAACAAATAAATAACAGAGGCAAAACAAACTCCAAAAATTAAATAAAATTCACCATTAAATATATCTTAATTTTATATAAATTTACAAATTTGAATGGGCTCAATTGGACTTCGGATGCAAAAGATATGGGCTTTGGAAGATTGGAAAATCAATTAAACCCTAATTTGGATTTTCTCGATTTTCCCAATTATTTTATAAAGGAAAATCGAATTATTGCGCAATGCTTGCGCCGGTAGAGAATTTCGGAAAAAGAATTATATTTAAAAGAATTCGACAGTGGGACCCATCGCTGGCACGGCTCACGCGGACTAAGCTCACCGAGCCACGGATCTGAGCCGGTGGTGAGAGCCACGACGCGCAGTCCGGGCGCTGATCTGGTGCCACGAGGCCGCCACACCAAAGATCGGCCGACGCTGGCGCGAAGCCGGGCGATAACGGAGGCGGTGGCGCTCGGACCGATAGGTCAATGGCGAACGCGGCGATCCGGCAATGAGTGGTACCAATGTGTAGAGTAGGTTAATGCGCACACATGGGCACCGGTTTGAGCACACGGGTTGACGGAGATGGCCGCGCGGGAGAAGCGGCGGAGAGAGCTCGGGTTTTGTCGGATGGCGCTCCGGCGATGCTCCGGCGACGAGGAGGTGCGCACGAGGTAGCCTGAGACTTGCTGATCACAAAGGCGCAGACGGTGGAGCAAGGGCGACGACGACGGCGGCGCAATCCACCGGAGAAGAAGTTCGGCCGAAAACCCTAAAGCTTGCAATGCGGCGGCGCTAGGGCGATCGGGGCGACGAGAGTGGCGGTTTAGGGTTGCGGAGGCCCGGCCGGAGCTAAGGGAGTACTTATAGGCTCGGAGACGCCGAGATTTGAAACCCCACCGGATCCAAACAACCGGGTTTTTGAATTCCAAGATTTTCGGAGATTGAAACCGATTCGGGTTTGATTTGGTTTGAAACGGATATGGAATAACCGAGACACGCTTTGGTGGGTCGGCTCAAGAAATCGGCGGCGAATCGCGTTTGTTTGGACGAGGCTTCGAGCTCCAAAGAATGGCGCGGAGGCGCGCGCGAGGAGGAAGAAGATAGCGCGAGACGACGACTTTGCTTGCGGTCCCACCGGCAATGGGCAATGAGGCGCGGCGAGCGAGCGCGATGGCAATCCAACGGCGCAGAGTGAGCGCGAGCGAGCGAACGAGCGAGATCAATCGCGGGCCACGCGGCGACAATCCAACGGGCAAGGCGAAACCATGAGCGGCGGCAATGCGATGTTGATCCAACTACCGGGATTGAGCGGGCTGGAATAGTGTTGGGCTTCGGCCCAGCACTGTTCCGAAGGAATTTAAAATAGGTTTTTCTTTTAAATAAATCCAGAAAATGCAAATAGCAATTAGAAAATAGCAAATGACTTTGGAAAAATTCCAGAAAATTCTATAAAATATAACCAAGCATATAGAATCTAAATAAAATAATTTTGACAATTGTTGATGTTGGGATTAAGCACATTAAATCAATTTGTCCTTAAAGTCCATATTAAGCTTTTTAAATTAATATTCAAATAAATCCAAATGGTAAACTTTCTCACTACCACTATTTAAAAGATTTTTAAAGCTCTGAAATTTGGGATGTTACAAGATCCTTCGGCCGGAGTTGAAGACGAAGATGAAGGCGACAGAACTACGCGGCGAAACACGGGCGGTGGCTAGGGTTTTGAGGATGGCACGTCTCGGGTTGTGCCTACCGATGGTCTTTGGGGCCTTAAATAGCCCTGGGAGTCGTGTCCGTCCCAGACTCCAAAATGGAAAGGCGGTGGAGCTACAGTCCAGGGTGAACACGGTTGAGCGGTGATGAAGACGATAACAAGTGGGCACAGGCGCTAGGGTTCGGCGCGACGCGAGGCTGACAGGGTGGACCCACTGGACAACGAGAGAAGGCGGCCATGAGGCCGAGGCGGCTGGCGGATCGTGGTAAGTTGCAGCACACTGGGCTGGACCGAAATAGGAAATGGGTTTCGGCCCAATTACTGTTTCGATATTTTTAATAGTTTTTATATTTTAGAAAATACCAGAAAATCCAAATAGCAAATGAACTCTGAAAAATTCTAGAAAATTGTAGAAAATATATCCAAGCACATATGATCCAAATAAAATAGTTTTGACAATTGTTGATGTTGGGATTAATCATATTAAATTATTTTAATGCTAAAAGTCCATATTAAGCTTTAATTAAAAATTCAAGCAAAATCCAAATGTTGAATTTTTCAACTACTAACTAATAAAAGATTTTTTAAAACTCAGAAATTTAGGATGTTACAGCTTGACTCCTCTATGGAGCAATCTGATCACCCCCTGGTGGTCTGACCAGGCCTTAGTCTAGTCTAACTTGCCCCTGTGAGGGAGGTCGTCTGGTTGAGCATCCAACGACTAGTGTTTATAGCCGTTGGAGCTAGGGCGGTTTGACCGGCCATTGGTTGGTGGTCTAAACGGATTCCCTATTTTTTTTGCAGATTCTTCTCTAACGGCTAGTTTGCTTGTGCGGGTGTATAAATACCCATTGTGGCCGGTTGTGGGAGGGTGCTGGTGCCATTTTCGTTCCTGTTAAGTAAAGAGCAAGCCCTCTCATCTCTTTTGTGTATGTGTTGCACTTAGTGAGCTTAGAGAGCAAAATCCTAGTACATATGTTGCATTAGGTGTTAGATTTAGTATCCATCGAGCTTAGACACTTGATTCATTCAAGTGAGCATCTCTGACTTGTTACTCTTGGTGTTTGCCGACACCTACATGGCTTGGAGGAGTTGCGCCGGTGATCTTCTCAAGGAAGGTTGCGAGAAGACTTGTGCGGTTGTGAGTGGCTTGGTGCTCGCTATCTCTGGAATGGAGGAAGAGCAACCCCGAGTGGATTCGAGGTGTAGGCTTAATTTGTGGAGTCGGAACAATTTTTTTGGGCTTACTTCAACGTGGACTTGGGGAAACTAGCTAGTTTTCGATCACCACGGGAAAAAGTTCAAGTGTTCTTATGGTTTCCTTTCTTGAGCTTTACTTTCTTGCAATTTACATTTATAGAATTAAATTGCTTGCTTGTCTCCTTAGGATTGCAATTATTGTCTTTGTCTTAGTTTGTTGCTGCACTTAGTCAAGACTAGTTGATTTAGGTTTTAAATTGTGCATAACCAAATTTATTTACAATTCCGCATAAAACTTGGTTTTAGCCAAAAGAATTTTTACCTCAACAAGTCGCCTGGTCATTTCGCCCGTCGTCCCCACTTGTTCTATTGTTCTCTAAAAAAGAATAAAAATAATAAGGTTAGAAATGAAAAACCGTAAAAAGGAAGGTTTAGAGGAATTCCACACTTCAAACAATGCCTGGGATATCATGTATATGTGGTGTGCCGGATATGGTATAGTGCGGTAGAAGGCATGGAGCCAGCACTGATTACATGGGATATACAAAGATTACAATCAGTTAGAATCAAATATAATCTATCTATACAAGGAAACTGAATACTGCTAAAAGTCCCCCACAATCAAATCGTTAGGTTCCCGAACACAGAGACTGGACCAAAAAACCTGAAAGAGTTGTGTTGGAAGCCCTTTAGTCATGACGTCGTCGAACTAGAGAGACGAGGGTACATGTATTACACGAACATGTCCAAGAGACACCTTTTTCCTGATGAAATGGATGTCAATCTCGATATGTTTTGTGCAACGATGTTGTACTGGATTGGATGCCATGTAGATGGCACTAACATTGTCACAGTTTACCACGGTAGCTGAAGACAGCAGGTGGTGGAGTTCCTGGAGAAGTTGTTGGAGCTACCAGCATTCGGCAAAGACGTGAGCAACTTCACAGTATCCTGCTTTGGCACTCGAGCGACAGATAGTGGTCTGTCATTTAGACCAAGAAACTAGGTTGTCTCCCAAATACACGCAGTAGCCGTAAGTAGAATGGCGACAGTCGGGATAGCCAGCCCAGTTGGCATCTGAGTAGGCTACCAAGGAGGTCATCGAGGATGCATGAAGTACCCTTAACATAGCGTAAGATACACTTGATGAGATCAAGGTGTGGTTCACGAGGAGCGTACATATGTAAACACACCTGTTGAACGACATATGCGATGTCAGGACATGTTAGAGTGAGATACTGAAGAGCACCAGCAAGACTCTGGTACTCGGAGTGGTTAGCAATCGAAGTCCCATCGGTGGTTGACAACTTTGCTCGTGTGTCGACAGGGGTGGTGGTGGCATGACACTCCAGCATACCAGCATGACGGAGTAAGTCAGTGGCATACTGACGTTGAGAAAGAAACATACCACTGGCTATGCAAGACATCACAATGTCGAGGAAATGATCTAGAGTGCCAAGGTCTATCATGGCGAACTCGGTGTGGAGACAACCAACGAGGTGTCTCAACAAGGAGGTGGAAGAGGCAGTCAAGATGATGTCGTTGACGATAGAAGGTATGCAATGTCAGCTCCATTCTTGAACATGAAAAGAGAAGTGTCTGAAGAGGAGGCGACAAAAGCCCAGCGTGCGGATGTATGAAGCAAACCATTGATACCAGGTTCGTGGGGCTTGTTTAAGACCATAGAGGGACTTATTTGAGACCATAGAGGGACTTGTAGAGGCGAAAAACATGTTGAGGAAAAGAAGGGTCAACGAAGCCGGATGGTTTTTGACAAAACACAGTCTCATCAAGGGTGCCATCTAAGAACGCGTTTTTGATGTCAAGTTGATGGATTGGCCAGGAACGCTAGAAAGCCAAGCTGAGAATGACTCGAATGGTGGAGGGCTTGATAACAGGACTGAAAGTTTCATCGTAGTCAATGCTCTATTGTTGAGAGTAACCTCGAACAACCCACCGTGCTTTGTATCTCGCAAGAGAACCATCGGAGAGGAAATTATGCTTGAAGATCCATTTGTCGGTGACAACATTAGCGCCCGGAGGATGTGGTACAAGGGACCAAGTGTGATTCTCCATAAGATCCTTGTACTCGTCAGTCATGGCTTGGCGCTAATGAGCATCCCAAAGGTTTGCACGATATGTCCTGGGGACAGGAGAAAAAGTGGAGATAGTGGCGGAGAGATTCAACCTACCTATGGGGAAGACGAGACTTGATTTGGCATATGTCATCATCGGATGTGGACCAGGGGCCAGTCGGGTGACCGTGATGGCAACAAGAGACGCTACGACAGATGATGAAGGTGCCTCGGCAAGATGAATAGTTGCCACAGTAGATGAAGCAGTTGAAAGCGGTACCGCGGCAGGCTGAGCAGTAGAGACTGGTGCCACGGCAGGTTGAGTAGCAGAAGAAGTAGCCGTGGCACGCTGTGCGATAGGGAAAGGTGATGCAGCATCCGATGCAGGTGTCGTGGCAGGAGGCGCGGCAGCAGCGGCTACAATGGGCAAAGCCAGTGTTGTGCTGACCACATCAAGGAGGAAATCAAGTGACTGAGTTGGGACAAGACAGTTCTCAGCGGCAAAGGGAAAAACACGCTCATCAAATGTTACATGCCAAGATATGATGGCCCGTTTTGAAACAAGGTCAAGATGTCGATATCCTTTGTGGGAGCTAGGGTATCCTAGAAAGACACATGTTGTGGAGCATGGACAAAGTTTGTGGGTGGCGGTTGATGACATGTTTGGGTAACAAAAACATCCGAAGATGTGGAGGTGGTCATAGGAAGGTCTTTTATTGTGGAGGAGCTCAAAGGGAATGGAATTTGTGGACTTGGATGGGCGACAGTTGAGAAGGTGGGTGGCGGTGATGAGAGCTTTAGTCCAATAGGAGGGTGGCATATTTGCTTCAAAAAGGAGCATGTGAATGACATGATTGATGGTACGAATGGTGTGCTTGGCTTTCCTGTATTGAGGGGAGGTGTATGGACAAGAGGGACGGAGGTGTATGCCATAGCGACTACAGAAGTCCAGGGACATGGAATTAACAAATTACGTGCCACTGTCTGCTTGAATGGACTGAAGCGGTAGACCAAACTGAGTGTGAACATACGCATGAAAGGTAGCGAGGTGGGTGAAGACCTCAGATTTCTTATGTAGTGGAAAAGACCAATAGAAGTGAGAAAAATCATCAATAAGGATGAGATAGTATTTAAATCCTGAAATACAGAGTATAGGAGATGTCCAAAGATCGCATTGTACTAACTAAAAAGGAGTAATATTGGAAGAACGAGAGCTAGTAAAATTGCTTGTAACTGACCCCGCAGGTGAGCAATTTGAACCTGAACATGACGAAGAACGTTTTGGAGCTGAAACAAGTGATAAGTTTTTGAGCATAATTGTGAAGCGTGTCCTCAGTGCTCAAATGAAGCGTGTCCTCAGTGCTCAAATGAAGCGTGCTAAACAGAATCAACGCCACAATCTATTTCAAACAAAATTTGTGGTCAATGAGCGTTCTTGTCGTGTGATTATTGATGGAGGAAGTTGCAATAATTTGGTTAGCATTGAGATGGTTGACAAGCTTGCCTTGACGACGCAACAGCACCCTCGTCCTTACCACATTCCATGGTTTAATTCATGTGGTAAGCTGAAGGTAACTCGCATTGTCAGAGTACACTTTTCTATTGGTTCATATCGAGATTTTGCTGATTGTGATGTCGTACATATGCAAGCATGTTTATTACTACTAGGTAGACCATGGCAGTATGATAAAGACACTGTGCATCATGGTAGGACTAATCAATATACTCTCATGTCTAAAGGAAAGCGAATCACTTTGCTACCCATGTCTTCAGAAGCAATTTTAAAAGATGAATTAGAAATAGTTGATAGAGAAAAAGAGAGTAGCAAAAGTAAAAAAATCAGATTATAGCTAAGGAACTTGCACCGCATAAGAAGAAGCAACCTAGTGCTAAGGAAGGTGAAATTAGATTGAAGGGTTCTGCTTTGTTAGCTACCAAGTCTGATATGAGTGAAGTAGAGGCTGGTAATTCTGGCTGCTATGCTTTAGTGTGCAAAGCAATTTTGTTTTCATTTGACGATATGCCCCCCTCTTTGCCTCCTGCTGTTGCTCACCTTTTGCAGGAGTATGACGATGTATTTCCAAGTGAGGTATCACCGGGGCTACCTCCAATTAGGGGCATTGAATATCAGATTGACTTGATCCCAGGAGCTTCACTACCCAACCGTGCGCCATACCGAACAAACCCGGAGGAGACTAAGGAGATTGAGCGTCAAGTGCAAGACTTGCTTGACAAAGGGTACGTACGCGAGAGTCTTAGTCCATGTGTTGTTCCTATACTTTTGGTTCCAAAGAAAGATGGGTCATGGCGTATGTGTGTTGATTGTAGAGCTATCAATAATATTACAATTAGATATCGTCATCATATTCCTAGGTTAGACGACATGCTTGATGTATTAAGTGGCTCTATTTTATTTTCTAAAGTTGACTTGCATAGTGGATATCACCAAATTCGCATGAAATTAGGAGATGAATGGAAAACAGTGTTCAAAACTAAGTTCAGTTTGTATGAGTGGTTAGTGATGCCTTTCGGTTTAACTAATGCACCTAGTACTCTCATGAGATTGATGAACGAAGTTTTGCGTACTTTCATTGGTAAATTTGTGGTGGTTTATTTTGATGATATATTGATATATAGCAAATTGTTAGAGCAACATCGTGCCATTTACGTGTTGTTTTTAATGCTTTACGTGGTGCACGTTTATTCGGTAATCTTGAGAAGTGCACCTTTTGCACCGATCGAGTACCTTTTCTTGGCTATGTTTTTACTCCATAGGGAATTGAAGTTGATCAAGCCAAGGTTGAAGCAATACAGAGTTGGCCGACTCCTAACACGGTCACACAGGTGCGAAGCTTTTTAGGACTTGCTGGATTTTATCGTCGCTTCATGAAGGATTTTAGCACCATCGCTGCACCATTGAATGAGCTTACCAAGAAGGGTGTGCTATTTGTGTGGAGCGCCGCACAGGAGAACACATTCACTACACTGAAAGATAAGTTAACACATACACCCCTACTCCAACTCCCTGATTTTAATAAAACTTTTGAATTAGAATGTGATGCTAGCGGAATTGGGTTAGGTGGCGTGTTGTTACAAGGTAAACCGATAGCATACTTCAGTGAGAAATTGAGTGGGTCTAGTCTGAACTATTCTACTTATGATAAGGAATTATATGCACTATTTCGAACTTTAGAAACTTGGCAATACTATTTATGGCCCAAAGAATTTGTTCTAAATTCTGATCATGAATCTTTAAAGCATATTCGAAGTCAAAGTAAACTTAATCGTAGACATGCAAGGTGGGTTGAGTTTATTGAGTCTTTTCCTTATGTCATAAAACATAAGAAGGGAAATGAGAATGCTATTGCTGATGCTTTGTCTAGGAGATATATCGTGCTTTCACAAATTGACTTTAAATTTTTTGTATTAGAGACCATTAAAGAGCAATATGTGCATGATGATGATTTTACAGATATCTTGTTGAATTGTAAAGAAGGAAAAACGTAGAACAAATTTATCATTAATGATGGGTTTGTGTTTCGAGCTAACAAACTATGCATTCCAGCTAGCTCTGTTCGTTTGTTGTTGTTACAGGAAGCGCATGGAGGCGGGCTGATGGGACACTTTAGCATGAAGAAAACAGAGGATATACTTGCTGATCATTTCTTTTGGCCAAAGATGAGACGGGACGTCGAGCGCTACGTTGCTCGCTGCACTACATGTCAAAGAGCTAAGTCACGACTTAATCATCATGGTTTATACATGCCTCTACCTGTTCCTAGCGTTCCATGGAAGATATTTCGATGGACTTTGTTTTAGGATTGCCTAGAACACAGAAGGGGAGGGATATTATATTCATGGTTGTTGATCGATTTTCTAAGATGACTCATTTTATACATGTCATAAGAGCAATGATGCTGCCCATATTGCTGATTAATTCTTTCGTGAAGTTGTTCGCTTACATGGTGTACCTAATACTATAGTTTCAGATCGTGATGCTAAATTTTTTAGCCATTTTTGGCAAACTTTATGGGCTAAATTGGGGACTAAGCTGTTATTTTCTACTACTTGTCATCCCTAAACTGATGGACAAACTGAAGTTGTGAATATAACATTATCTACAATGCTTAGGGCTGTGTTGAAAAAGAATTTAAAAATATGGGAAGAATGCTTGCCTCATATTGAGTTTGCTTATAATCGTTCCTTGCATTCTACTACCAAGATGTGCCCTTTTGAGGTTGTTTATGGTTTTATGCCTCGTGCTCCTATTGATTTAATGCTTCTTCCATCTTCTGAGAAATTGAATTTTGATACTAAACAACGTGCTGAAATGATTTTAAAAATGCATGAGACAACCAAGGCGAATATAGAGCGCATGAATGCTAAATATAAACTTGCTGGTAGTCAGGGGAGGAAACATCTAACTTTTAAACCAAGTGATCTTGTTTGGTTGCACTTGAGAAAAGATAGGTTCCTTGAATTGAGAAAGTCAAAATTGATGCCTAGAGCTGATGGTCCTTTCAAAGTGTTAAAAAAGATTAATGATAATGCATACAAGCTTGAACTTCCTGCACGATTTTGGGGTTAGTCCCACTTTTAACATTTTAGATTTGAAGCTATACATGGGAGAAGAGGACACGCTTGAGTTAAGGACGACTCAAATGCAAGAAGGGGATGATGATGAGGACATCCCTACTATGGATACAGTCGCACCTACACACACAAATCATCCACAACCAGTACAAGGACCTCTTACCCGAGCTCGTGCTCGCCAACTTAATTACCAGGTGAATTCGTTCCTATGTTTATATATTACTGAAGATAAACCACTACCTAATGCAAGTAATTTAATTGTGCTTCGGAACATGGGAACGGATCAAGGAGAGGCTTGTGGAGTCATGGACATGCATGTAAGACATAATGGAGGTCACCACGTCACTTTGGATCCATGTCAAGTAAGAGTTCGAGTTGGGCTCGTTCTGGATTCGAATTCGGACTACTGCGATAGTACTAAGTTAAAACGGTCATAACTTCTTCATACGGACTCCGTTTGGGGTGATTCTAGACTTCATGGAAAGCTTATCAAGTCTACTTTCCAATGGATCCAAGATCATCATCAAACTCTATCTGAGCCGGCCACAATCATCAAAAGAATCCACATCTATTTCTGAGTCCGAGTCAAACGGGTGCTGCGCCACCTCCACTTGGGCCCATGGGCCTTGTAACCCTAGGGGCGTGCGCCCACTTCGCTGGCCACCACCCCTGGCCGTCTCCCTATGTAGGAGTCACTGTCTCCTTTTGCTAGAACTCGGATTTCGTTTGATTAGTTTCTCCATTGTGAAAACTCTCGTTCTTCGCTTGTGTCGACTAGACCAACCGTAAAGTACCTCTGCGGAATCCCACCTCTTGAACTTAATCATATATTTGCAATTCAGATTGCTTTTTACCTCGTTCTTGCTTGTTCTTCATCTGGACTAGTGTATGAACACGAGAATTCGGGATCCTTCGTTCCGGGTTCGACAAAAGTGGTATCGAGCCATATCGATATGTAGGTCGTGACCTAGAAGGAAATCAAACCCTTAAGGACTTATTTTGAAAATTAAAAAAACCTTGGTCTTCAGGTCATTCCTCAACTTTTCTCTTGAAAAATTATTTACTAACTCATCTCTGTTCAAAAATTGTAGATGGTGAAGTTCAATGCCATTTCCCATGGAGTCTTCTTTGGTCATTGGGCGCCATTCTCGGAAGATGATGCGACACTTAGACTTTGAAGAAAGACCGGCGTATCAAGGATACAAGTATAAAGTGGGAAATCGGGAGCGATGGAGAGTAGAGGTGATCCTTTACTCCAATCTATCGCGAACACGGACTTCCGTCTTGATGCCCCAATGCGACGAGACTCCTTCGCGAAGGCATCGAGGATCTGACCGGGAAGCAACCCGCGGACTTCGCTACATCTCGATCATCGCCTCAAGGCCTTTGGGTTCCACTATTACCCAATGCACATTCCAACCCGGCATGACGGTGCTTTTCGCTCAACTAGAGATGAAGGCTGTCCGATCTCACTCATCAGTGGATCGGCGAGCCATGGATTATGCCTACGGGAATACACTAGATGAGCTGTCTCTTCTGCAAGTGAAATTACAAGATGCGAGAAGAAAAGTTGAAGAGTGCGAGAAAAGGCGGCCTCCTACAAGGAAGGCGAGGCTAGTTCTAGTGAGCGATTATACCCCAATAACACCATAGATTTGACCTTAAATTTTTCCTTTAGTTGCGAATTATGAGCTACCAAACCTTTGTAGTAGCCATAATGAATTAATAAAATAAAAATAAATTATTTTGCTGAAATGTTCTTGTCTTGTGTTTGTTGAATTTGGGCTATTTTAGATCTATACTCTTATAATTCCTATCTCTCTTGTCTAATCTGTGAAAGTTCATCAGATGGTGACCACCCTTACCGGAAGTGTTGGTGCTAGAGGGCAAGAAATGAGAATGTCGAATATCAAGAAAATCAGTTCAACGACCACCACCTCCTCCAACTGAAGCTCCTGACTGGCGCCAAATGATGGCCAATCAGACTCATCTGATTGAGTTGCTAGCCAAGTCCCTTCACAGCAATCAGAATACCCAAGCGTCAGCAGCCTATCATGCTCCTTCACCTCCGCAAGAGTAACTTTGTGCGAGTTCATGAGGATCGTCGCCAATATTTTCTAGTAGCCACGAACCCATGGGCGCGAGATGATTGGCTCGGGGCCATTGGAAAGAAAGCTGGATATTGCTCGATTACGAGATCGTGAGAGAGTTTTGTTTGCCTCTCATCAATTGATTGGTCCCGCATCGAATGGTGGGATAATTTCAGCATGTCCCATGCTAATGCCCAAGAAATCACTTGGGATGAGTTCATGCAAGCTTTCGCCGATCTCACATTCCATCGGCATGATTACCTTGAAAAGAAGGAGTTTCGCTCGCTCGCCAAGAAACCGTTCGGTTGGCGAGTATGCGCATAAGTTTAATCAACTAGCTCGCTATGCCCGAGGATGTGGCGGAGATGAAGAGCAGGCAAAGCGATTTACGGAAGGATTAAGCGGCGAACTCTCTGTTCGTTTGATTTCTCGATTTTACCGACTTTCAGCGGTTGGTAAATAAGGCCATCGCCGGGAAGGCAAACATCGAAAATGGAGAATCATAGCGGAGGATGGCGGCTCGAAATTTAACTTCGGGAGGGCTGCCCAAGCCTCGTTTCTCTCGATCTCGACCACCTCGGCGTGGAGATTCGGACTACTACACCAAGAGTTCGGCTCGATTCGCGCCCAAATACTTCCGGATTCGTAGTAGTTCATCCGGAGGGCGATTTGTGAAGCGATTATTTCCACAGCGAGAATCACTTGCTTTCAACGCAATGAGTTGGGTCATTATGCCAATAAGTGTCCCAAGCGACAAACTGCCACCCCGTCAAGCCAACTCCGGAGTTTGGTCTCGGCGGTCCCTCAAGACCAGTGGTCAATTCATGAAGGGCGTGTGAATCACGTCACCGCAGAGAAGCCTATGCGGCACGGATGTTGTTCTTGAGTACGTTCCTTGTCAACTCAGTACCCGGCATCAGTTTTATTTGATTAGAGCTTCGCATTCTTTTGTGTCAAATAAGTTTGTGGAAAAATATGGGTTATCTACCTCCCCTTAGTTAAGCCCATGTTAATCCATTCCGGGCTCGAAATGAGGGCTAGTTTATTACATCCAAATCTTACCTTTGAAATCTCTGGAGTAACTTTCTCGGCCAACTTAATAGTCCTGCGTTAAAGATTGGGCGTAATTCTTGGAATGGGTGGCTTGCCAAAAATCGAAGCGAGATAGATTGTGCTAGTAGATCTATCAACCTCACCAATGAACAAGGGATTTGGTAGAGTTCCAACCCAAGACTTCTACGGAAAGAAGTCTTATCTTGACCGATTTAAAGGAAGTAAAGCTGGAAGATATTCCGTGGTACAAGAATATCGGATATTTTTAGGAGGACTTACAGTATGCCACGGGCCAGGGACATAATGTTCTTAATTGACTTAGTCGGGGTGCTCCAATTCGAAGCGACCCTACTGAATCTGCGGCAAATGATCTAGCGAGAATTAAAGAAGCGGATCGAAGAACTACTGAGTAAAGGTTACATTCAGCAGGTTCATCGCCTTGGGAGCTCGGTACTATTTGTCAAAAAGAAAGACAATAGTATGAGAATGTGTGTGGACTATAGATCACTCAACGAGGTAACAATCAAAAACAAGTACCGTTACCTAGAATAGATGATCTGTTTGATCAACAAAGGAGCAGTGTTTTCTCCAAGATTGATTTGAGATCGAGGCTACCATCGATTAAAAATCGGACGGAAGATATTAGAAGACCTTCACCACGGATATGGGTATGCGAGTTCACGGTGATGTCATTTGGACTAACAAATGCCCTGCTTATTTCATGAATATGATGAACTCGATTGCTTGCATGAATTGATCCTCATGATCAGGTCAACTAGGTCTTTGGCACGGTTGATAACGACTTGGTGGTTAGTTCAGTGATTGCTTGGTTCGTGCGTGCTACGTTCGTAGCCTGGATCGTGAGAGTTGACCGTCATCCAATCAGAATTTACCCCTCTCACCGAAAGATCGGGACAACAGAGATCATCAGCCGTGGGCCAAGAAGACCAGGTCCGGCCGTAAGGCGCCATGCATTGGACCATTGCTGCCCCTGAGTAGACCTGGGAGAGTAGCAGATCCAAGGGCCAGCGGGAGGTGGTGGACTGCGGTTGTTGGAGTAGTTGCGGTTCCCACCACTAAAGGTCATGTTGTTGCGACGTCCCTTGTTCTTGCCATGGTTGGCACCACCGAAGGGCTTGCCATTATCCCCACGGTTAGAACGACAGTAGGAGTCGCTGCAAGGGAGAGTGCCCTGCCCGGAATCAGAGGAGGCCGCCAAAAGGAGGGTGGTGGCGGCAGTGACCTTCTTAGTGTTGTTGACACCAATGAAAAAGATTTCGCAGAGATTTTGGCGGTTACCAGCACTGGTAAAATTCATACTAATTCCAAAAATTTCAGTTTTGATGAATTTTGTCCAAAAAAATTCGAATTTGCTTGAATTTTATTCAAAATTATTTTTTTAAAATTCAAAATTAGAAAATTTGAGTTTTTTTTGAAAATTTTGGCCAAAATTTCTGGTTACCGGTACCCTCCGAAATTTTTTTCCAACTGTAAAGTTTTCACTGGTTGACACACATCTCATCAAGGAGGAGCATGGAGCAGCGTGCACAAAACTGGGAAAGAGTGTCTGAAGAGAGATGATGGATGTCACTTGCGATAGACATGGGCTAACCACGGAGAATGTTGAACATGAGACTTTATTCGAAGATGGGCTGATCGACATCACGAAGAGCATTGGCGATGGACTTGAGCTTCGTACAGTAGGCCGTGATAGTCATGTCACCTTGCACCACAGATCTGATTTCTACGGTGAGGTAGATTGTCTTGCTTTCCTTGTTGTCGCAAAAAATGTCTTCGGTAGCTGTCCATAGTTCCTGGGCAGATTGAGATGGTTCCATGATGATGTCAAGTATCTCATCTGACATGGAACCATAGAGCCACGTCAAGACAGTGAAGTCTTGTTTCGCCCAGTTGGAAGACGCCGCGGGATAGACGAAGCCATCGATGTGCTATAGGAGATCGAATTTGCCGAGCATGGCGGTGAAGAACGTTCTCCACTTGGTGTAGTTGGATGCCGCAAGGTCAAGAGTGACCGGGATATGGGTTTTGATGCTAACCACATTGACTGCTTGCGCTATTGGTGCCATGATAAACATGTGGGAGGGAGAAGAATCGGTGGAGAGGTTTTGGAAGGTTGCGCCGACGCCAAAGTTTGGAGAGTTGGGACTCATGGTGGAAGTTGTAGAGAAGATGTAGACTGAGGAAGATCACCAATCTGATACCATCTAGAAAGGAAGGTACAGAGGAATTCCACGCATCAAACTATGCCCGGGATATTATATATAAATGGTGTGCTGGGTATGCTACAGTGTCGGTGTTGATTACATGGGATATACAAAGATTACAAGAGATTACAATTAGTTAGAATCAAATATAATCTATCTATACAAGGAAACAGACTACTACTAACAAAAACCCAAGTACATCAAGATTATGTATTTGGTATCGAGTACTTACATCGATCACCGATCGAGCGTAAATTGAGTACACCTTCTCGGGGTCTTCAAACATCTTGAGTCCCTCGACCTTGTCCCACCACACTTGTTGAAGACGTTCGTCATAAAAAATGAGCCCTCGAATTGGGATATCCTTGGGATGTGGAACTCGATTGCGTGATCTCCAAGATGAAGTCCCGACTTCTGGAACACCAAAAAATTCTGGAAATAAATAAGCTGACTTCTTCTTCATCATCGAATGAAGAGGAGCTTGTACCTTGGGAGTCTACGGGGGCGACTTCGGTAGACTCACCTCCATCGTGACATCCTTGGTCGGTGATCGAATGGTCAATTCCCTCGTTTGGACATTGATGTCCTCAAGAACTAACTCGATCACCGGAGTAGTCGAATATTCCGCAATCTTTGCCTATGTATCCACGACCACAGGTGGGACAACCACCTCAGTAGTCGCAGCTTGCTCGACGGTGGTGATTTCCTTTACTGCCACCTCAGGAAAGGTGGTCGGATCCTCGACCGCTTCTGCCTCCACGACCATTGAGAGACTATCATCCCAATGGTCGTAGCTTCAACGATGACAGGTTTCTCTTTGGAAACATCCTTGGGGGCTGAAGGAGCAGGACTACAAGAGGAGAAAATTGATTAGAAAATCAAGTCATAAAATAAATAAGTATTACTATTTGTCTTTGAATTTTACATACCTCGGTTTATTAGATACAATCCTGAAACCAGAAGACATTTTGCCTAAAGCGACAGGCTTAGTCTTCTTCTCCTCTTCTTTGGCCAGTCTCACAAGCTTCAAGCTGTCAGCCTCCAAATGGCTTTCAGCTTCACTGGTCGGGACAGACATGGGTTGCACGACCTTAATTGGTCGCTTTTCTTAAGGTTGTATAGGGTCTTCCTTTGCAATCTCCCCTTCATTGTGAACAAAACTTATTTCAATCACTTGGGGGCTTGGACTTCTTAGGCCTACGGGCTCCAATTGAGCGACAATAGCCTTCACAAAAGAAGTAAAGATTTTCTAGTTTTTCTTCTCTATTTGCTTGACAAAAGCAGGTGTGGGAGAAACTAGGAATGTCTTAGTACCATAATAAAATGCTACCCTGACCTTTGGGACCTTCCTCTTAAGGTCCACGACCACCTTCCCTTTCTCTTCTAATGTCGATGCTGCTCGGGAGCGAGTGGCTAGGGACGTCTGAGGAAGGAGGGATCTTGAACTCCCATGTCTATTCTTCTTGTCTGCCATCTGTACAAGATGGCGTGTTTTACTCAGAGGGATTTGATCTCCCTTCGAGTCGTCTTCAGTGGATCCTATGTTGATGTTCGAATCGGCTAAGGTCCCTGATACGCCGACTTGCTACAAAATTCAAGAAATGAATATTATTTAGTGGTCGAAATCATGACCATTGGTCGCCAAAGATGAATTCAATAATGTTATTAATTGCCTTTAGAAGCACAGTTTCTCCTCCTTGGAGATGACCACCAGGATTTGAGGACCCCCTCTGTATTCAGTGGCATCTTCTCGTAGATGAACTTGACCTAGGCGTCAATTTCCTTATGTGACAAGTCTACAAATGGAAGAATAGAATCAAAAATATGATCGAATCAAAAATTAAAGAGCTAAGTTGATTATAAAACTTACCTTTCTCATAGTCCTTGGTAGAATCTTCGACCCACCGAGTACTCCCAGGTGGGATGTGCTCGATGCTTCAAGGGGCTGTTCGGCATGTGATGATATCGTTCACCATGTGCCATCCGATCAACCCTCCATCCTTCAAGTCCTTGATGGCTTGAATCCACTGAGCGATCCCTACCTCAACCAGTCGAGGTCGTATCCCACATCTTCTTCTTCTTCGCAGCCTTGCCCGCAAAGAAAAGGCGGTCGTCCTTTGTGACGGCCGTGTAGAACCACTTCTTCCTTCATCCCGATCAGGATGATCAGGTGCACATCGGGACGTACTCCTTCGACTTTTCGTCATGGAGTTGAATTGTGTAGCTTCCCATGATACCACACTGCTTGCTCATCCCATAGTAGTACTTGAAGAGCTCCAGATTTGCAGGGATCCCCATGTACACTTTACTGAGGTATACAAAATACACTCAACATTGTGGTGCAATTGAGAACCAAGTTCACCAACTCTACCCCAAAATGCTCAAGCGCCACCGCTAGAAATGGGTGCAAGGGCAATCTAAGTATGCACTCGCAGTAGGCATGGAAGACCGCGATGATATCTTTCTCCCCCGACGGCCAGTGTTGACCCTCTACATTTGTCCACTTCACTAGAGATCTTGAGGGAATGTTCTCGTCAACCACCAAAGCAATCATCTTCTCAACGTCCATCTCCAATTTTTCCCACTAGGGTACGGATCCGGTAATATCTTCTAAAAAGATTTAGCTTGGATCTGGATAACCTGGGAAGAAATATTGTGGATTTGGAAGACGAGAGCTCAAAGGGGATGAAATAATTAGGGGAGAGTAAAAACCCTAATCTTACCCCCGACGGCTATTTATAACCGCGAACTTGAAGTAAAAATGTGGGGGAGCCCAACAGTTGGAATCCCTTCGGGAACTACTCCCAATGGGCAAAATTGTAAGAGACCGTTCACATTCTTTTTCTCGCCAGCTTGGTAAAAAGGATTTTATTTTTACAACTCAAATACAAATATCTTCCTTGATCAAATCAACTTCTAGTCAAAATAAATACTCGTCGGAAAAGCTTTCCTTCCAACTACAATCCTACGACCTCTTCTAAAGTAAGTCATTTTCACTTGAAGTTGGGGGCTAGACGACGAGGATTTAATAATCCCCAATTAATAAAACTATTTATCTGTAACATTCATTATGGATAATGATATTATGAATATCCCTCGAAGATACACCTGGTCGTTAATACCTACATCTACAGGGAAGATTACGACAAGTCAACTTACGACCACCTTGTCTATTACAACCACCCTATGGTCAATAAAACCCCAAACACGTGGACGATATCGACTAGGGACCCTATACACTACGCTCGATTATGTGTAGTAGTTAATACATGTGCGCGTTATCTCTGGCATAATCATACAAAGCTTTCTGTCTCTGGCAATAACAACTTGACAAACGTGCAGGAGGATGTCTCACTGACAGCAACTATCATCCACGGGCGTACTCAAGCAACCGTCAAGACACCTCCTGATGACACAACAACTGCCATAATTTTAAACACTATATAAGGGGCAGTGCCGGGAGACAGAGGAGAGAGGTCCAAGAGCTTGAACAAAAAGACAAGCCATTAAACTTAGTTTGTTGGCTTGTTGTACTATGTAATTCATTTAATACAAGAACACGACAGTATAGTTATTATTCTCTCCGGAGAAGGCATAAACCTATCTAAAAAATAACATGTCTCTTCTTGCACTGTCTTGAGAACTGTGTCTCCGACATTTATTTCGTAAGATCGACAGTGATTCGTCAACAAGTTTGTTGTCAAGATCATAATGCTATCCAATCTTGAGCATGATCCTACCCGATTCTATGTGATCCTACCTTCAGGATTACGATTCTACGATATTCCAATTCATATACTGATCCGTATCATTTTAGCTCCGTGGAATCGTACAAACACATATACCGATCCGTATCGACAAACTTGGTTAGGACACTACTTGTCAGCTATGATGAAACTGTGGAAGTGAGCACACGCATCCGTCACATCGGGCCCATGTACAGGACATGCGTGAATTTTTCCAAATTCATATATTTAATAAATATTGGTTCATGCATTTTCTGGCCAGATTGCCGATTACCCAAGCACATTGTGCCCCCACGTGTCTTTTATTAGTATTCGTTCAATAAGCAAGGTGCGCGAAAGATCTTTACTCAAGCTTATGCGTGTGTGGACCTGACAGACCACAAGAATCAGTAGCAGCGACAAGCCAGCAACACTAGCAGGCACTTCTGAAATCTTTCAAACCAACGGATCGAACAGCTACCATAACATGACATAAATCGAGAAGAAAATGCAAGAAGAGAACTGAAGAGATCGACAATTTTATTTATAGAACATAGCCCGACTAACTGACTTTTGCAGCCAAATTATTAAGCAGACCATCCTACAAATGTTTTTGCCGTTTCAACAATCCATACAAACACACCCTGGGGTGAAGATGTGCCATTTGAGGTTTTCTAGCAATAAAGAGTAAAAAAAGATCCATTCTAGTGTGAGAAAATAAAATCCAAGAGCCTGAGAAGGTGGAAGAAGAATGAACTAGACAGTACCCTAGGGGACCAAGCAGACACATTAGTTTGCTAAATCTGCAGAGCTGAAGCAATAGATTCTGCCAGGGTGAGAACTTCAAACGGCCGTCTGCCCTTCACGGCATTGACAGTAAGAGGGCATGAATCAGTAATCCAAAAGTGGCTCAGGCCATGCTCCGGACCCTCTGAAATTTTTACAATATAAACAAGTTGGTAATTATATTCAGGCAAATAAACAGCAAATTATTCAACACAAAATAAGTGCTGGAATAGCAAAAGCTCTGAAAATTCATTGGCGCAAGGTGCTTCCGCCATACTCTCATGTATACAGAGATAAACATGTGACAGAAGTTTGAAGTTGAAACATTGTAGGGATGACAACTGGCAAGAACAATCATAGGGGGTTTTGGATAGTGCTTCATACCACATTGGTGTATAAAGATGTTAGAACATTATGGTGATTAA
Organism: Hsuehochloa calcarea; assembly: GCA_036346395.1. NCBI lineage: Eukaryota > Viridiplantae > Streptophyta > Magnoliopsida > Poales > Poaceae > Hsuehochloa > Hsuehochloa calcarea. The sequence goes on along the minus strand of CM070594.1, from coordinate 59,721,712 downwards.
TGAGGAAAGATTGTAGGGTATGGTGCAGCACTACTGCATCATCGAGAAATTAAGATGCAAGGAAAATAACAAGACTTTAGGTATCACGGGAGGAACTAGAAGCCATCTTACTCATCTCTGATTGGAGTTTTTTTTTCAATGCTCTTTCTTTGATATGTTAAGAGCTTCATTCCATGCAAACAGCCAAAAGTTGCACAACTTTGCTGGTCGAAGCAATCTTAGTAAAAGGAAAAATATGACTTTACCCTCTGGGGTGAAGAGCAATATCTATGTTGCTCTTTGGAAAAGTCAAGGATTCAGTTGCTTAGTCAAACATGTTTAGCAGGTGAAACCGTGAAAGAATAAATGGTTTATCATCGGAAAAATGAAGAAATAAGGGAAACAGAAATCATACCAACCAGTTCTACCATGCCCTTCTAATTTGATCATATACCATTAAAAATGTGTCAGCTGAGAAAGAAACTAACTTGTTCGTATTATTTACCTCTAGAGTCTAGATTCAAGAGCTCTAAATAGAAAAATAATAACAGTACAGGAAATTTATTAGCATGCTAATATTATAAAACTAATGATGGGTACATACCTCCATTATCATGCTGAAATTTCTCCCATGACTTGTTGGGGAAAATGCCATGTGTCACGTATGCACTAACCTTTGCTGCTCCATGAGCTGCCAATACTTTCTGGACAGGAAACTTGAATGTAAGTTTACAATCTTAAGTAAGTATGGTACAAATACATAACTACAAACTGTTAGGGAGTGCCCCTTAAAGGGGGTGGGGGGAGCAAACTGAACAAGGCTACAAGAATTGAAGATCCACAAGTAATCACTACAAAATAAAAAAGGAAGTTTCAGTACCTGGCACTCAATCAAAGTACCACCAGATTGCACCAAGTCATCCACTATAACAACATGACGGCCTCTAGGATCTCCCTCTTTTATACGTACAATTCTCTGTTCCCCTTCTCTAACTTTGTTGCATATAATCTACGACAAGACATTTTATGAAAAGCAAGTCATTAACTCGTCATACAAGGGGATAGATAGGAATGGCATTTTTTTGTTGGTATTTAGAAGTACTCAGACAGAAGAAAAAAAATACCATAGGAAAATGTTGAAGTTGCTTATAGAAGCGCTTCCATGCGCCGTCATCTGGAAAAGCTATGGTTATCTGATAAAGATATTAAGATTAAGAAACATATCAGACTGTATATCACATCAACACTGACAATAAAAACTTCCATTTCAATTTAGTCAGGCGTACTCACATTATCAGAATCAGGTAGCTCTTGTAGCCTACTTTTCAGCAAGGGGATACCACTCTCAAAACATGGTAAGACTGAGTCTCCAAAGTAGAATCTCTCCTGTTGTGTTGTTAAGCACAGGTTTGTTTTCATATTGAATTTTTTTAAAAAGGAACAAGACAAGAAGTTAATGGGATAATATGGAAGAAATTCACTTACCTGCAAAGCATGAATATCATAAACCACTAAACTTGAAGGTCCACCTCTTGATATTGGTATATTTGACAAAATTCTAGCGAGTGTGAAGGCTGTTGCAACATCTCCTTCATCTTCCATACGCTCAGAAGTCCCAGTAGGGAAAAATGGGAGTATAAGAGTAAATGAGGCTATAAACAACTTTGGAAGAGCATATATAATCGATAGTTGCTCAAATATGACACTGGGCGAGCTAAATGATGCTAAAAAAGCAACATGTCGCCCACGAATACTGTGGGCATTTGAGATGAACAAATTTGGGAATCCATCGGCAAACGTCCTGCAAAACGGTACCGAAGTTAGGATACGAGAGAAGCTCGGTCTAGTTATGCTAAAATAAAAGAGGTTGCTGCCAAGACAGATTAAAGAATATTCCAAAAGAATAAAGTTGGTTCCTACCTATATATATAACTAAGATCAGAACAGTGGAAATGATTTATCATTTCAACTCTAGGTCCCTTGATGCCTGATGGAGCAATCACATACGTACTACTAAATCACAAATTGGGCCATGTGGTCGTTTGCTATAATGTATACATTGTGAAAGGAATTAAAGTTTCTGCGCAAATAGTACGTATCAGTGGGTTGACTGTACCATGCTTTCGAATTGAGGCAGTTCTGCTTTCGAATCCTGACAAACTAATCTGAAAACTACACCGAATTGAATCGGTTCAGCTCCATCGATTGGGACATCTTCAACAAATTTCCACCCACTTCAGACATTCTTTTCCCCTAAACGTTCTTTCATCAGTTTATAGGGCGAAAATGTCATCTGGATATGTATTTTGTGCAAGTTTAAACGAGCCAACACAAAATTTAGGACTTCATTAATTTGCCGAGAAATGGAGATGCCGGGACACTTGGTCGCAGATGCAAGATTGGGGCTCAATTTTAAACCCAGAGAATCCCAATTCCGAACGCACGACATAAAAATCTAACATCGAAGGGAAAAAAAGAACAACGCAGACGCAGTGCTAGAAGTGAAGGGGAAGCTTGGGACCTCCAGGAGATGGAGCGCAGCTCGATGTCGTCGTTCCGGGCGACCGCCTGCTCGGCGAGCTCCCGCATCTCCTCGCAGTGGAAGAGCAGGACGTTCTTATGGGTCCCCGCGGCGCCGGCCATCTTCGGCACAGCCAGCGGCGCGATCGCGGGGGGCACCACGTGGAGGCCGCTGCCGTTGCCAGCGCTGCTGCTGGTCGCGCTCGCGCCGCCGAGGTGGAGACTGGCGCGGAGCCTGCCGGGTGCGGGGGCGCGAGGGGAAGGCCTCGGGAATGCGGGGTTGGGCTTCGGGCTCGGGTGCGTGCTCGGGGTTTTGGCCCGCAGCGCGGCGGGGCAGGGCGGAGGCGGTCGTTGCCATCTTGCCGCACGCGTCACCGCGCGGTGGCACGGGGGTTGGTCGTTGGGATGTGGCAGTGGCAAGTGAACAGGCGAGGCGTGGATTGCTGGTGCGTGCGTTACATAAGCATGTATGTCGCGCGTGCCGGGCAGCCGGGGCGAGGTTTTTTTTTTGTTGTGAGATTTCGCGTGATTTATAGCGGTTGGACGGAGCGGCGTAGAAGCACCGGCGCCCCGGTGGTGGGTGGGTGGGTGCAGCGCGCTCGCTGGTTGACGAGCGGGGCGAGGGTAGCGTATGCCGATGCGGTCAGCCGATAAGGATCTGAATCGCCGGTTTTTGTTCTGACGCTGGACGCTCACGTCACATGTTTAGGTCCGTGTCGTCTGTGGCTTTTGTCCGTCTCAAAATTGGTGACATTGTGATGGATAATTCTGGAAAATCTGTTGTTCGTGGAGCACTCGTTTAAAGATCTATTTCAATTGCTGCCTTGGTGGTGGTACTCCAGGTAAATGTTTAGAGAGCACCTTGGGTGAGGAACCCTCTAAAAACAGAAGAATGTTAATTTCCGACCCTACTCATCATGCATGGTGCCAATGGTGTTGCATCACTGCTAGATGGATTATGGATAGCATTTTTAATCTACGCTGATGAAACAACTCAAATCGTGAATTTGCACCATCTTGCTTTAAGAAAAGTTTAGTTCGGTTCAATTGCCTAGCAGTCAACATCAACGTGGGCAAACGACTTCTAGGGAGTTCCAAAGCCACTCTCAGTGTCATAGTCCTCTCTTCCTCGAATATTTGGATTAGTCCAATCAATATCTATTGTAAGATCACAGGGCCCATAGTTTGCACAGCTAAGGACATATTCTGGAATGCGTGAGTTCATAAAACTTCGTAAGAATCTTGTAAGAAAACACTCTGATAATCATTGTTGAATTTATTTAACTTCCCGTGTTCTGAACAAAGCCTACTTAAAGCCTTTCTCCCTCGTGACGTGAGGACCATCTTTGTGAACAGACAACTTATATCACGTGTTCTGTTCTTTTGTTTTTGTTCTGCCAGGCTTTTTGAAGTAGAAATGGTATATCAAAAATCGGGTGGAGAAATCGAAAATCAGTTTGGCCGGGGTGCTTGCGGCCACCCGATGAACTTCCCGGGAAGCGAAGTTCGCCTGCGGCGGCCGCACGCCGTTCGGTTTGGGGGTTGGTAGGGTGGACTAGTACGAAGTAGGTAAGAAACTAGCAGAAGCATCCGGTTAGCCTGCGGTCCGGTCAATATGTTGCCCGATTTTGCGACGAGCGACGTCGACTTCCTCGTGCCTTCAAGTACCTTTCGGCATTTTCCACGCGAGGATTAAAATAGAAGTTTGCTTACATGTGTACTTTGTACATGTGATTAGGACGCGAAAGCTCCGTCGTTCCAAAGTCTCCAGTTGGGGTGGGGTACGTGTTGGACCAAATATCTGCACGTTGACAAAAACAGATTCACCACGACACAAGCATGGAAAAAAGCACCGCAGACAATGATCCAGCTAGCTTATTGGTTATACTGTTACTGCCCTGGCAAGGTGTTTAATCTGAACACAGTAATTGCCGTTTTGAATTGCTTTATTGGTACCATGATGATGTGAGCACCCTTTCATTTATCCAGTCTGATGTTCCAATGCGCGCGCGCGTTACGTACACAGGTACAAATTCAGCTCAAGCTCTTCGGAGCCTGACCGCCGGCACGGCCGGCTCGACCACCCGGAAGACGTGGACGCGGAACTCGGCCGTGCCGACGAGCTCGAACACGCAGTAGTCCCCTTCCTCGAGGCAGTTGCCGCGCGCGAACGCGCACCAGCCGCGCGACAGGCGGTCCCTCGTGTTGGGGATGTAGAGCACCACCCACGCCTTGCCGCCCGGGTCCCGGAGCAGCACGTCCGTCCTCTCCCGCGGCAGGTGCTGCCGCGAGAACCCCGTCGGGAACCTCTGCACACACATGCATCAAGTTTCACAACCCGCACGGTCAACTTCACGCTACGTGCGTACGTACATGTGCAGATCAACTAGAATGGAAATCAGTTTGGAAGTTCCACACTACGGCCAGGTTGAAGTTGAACCGCTCACCATCATGAAGGAGTAGTAGACGTGCATGGTGCTCATGCGGATGACGCAGTACGGCAGCGACGACCGGAACGCGTACGCCATCTCCGTCGCCCGCTGCCGCTCGGCGCTCGTGACGGGGCGCCGGCGGGACACGTACCCTTTGTAGCGCCGGACGGACGGGGGGATGTTGGCGATGGCGAGGTCGTCCTGGATGCTCCGCGTCTTCACCACGCACCTCCTCGCCTCACCGCCGTTCTGAGGCCCTGGCCCGTGGCTCGGCGAGAGCTGCGATGGTGCAGGGATCACGCACAGCGGGAGCTCGTCGGCGTCTACTTCGGTCTTGACCGCGCTGTACTGCCCGGTTGATCCTGCAAAACGGTAAGCAGCTCTGATAATTTGTATGTAACCGCAAAATCATTCATTCTCGCAAGAAATTGCACAGGCTACAGAAGCAAATTTGTCGTGGCCGTGTGTCAAGTCGCAACCGAATCATGAACCAAATAGCTACTGCGTGACATGATATGCTACACCGGTAAATTTGTCGTGGGATTTCATCGCGAGTGGAGTACCAATTGCAATTAGGCATGGGAACGGCCAAGTGGGTGGGTCAGGCGGGCCTAGGCAGAAAGGGAGGGATGCCTAGCGGGATGTTGTCTGCTCTGGTAGGGTTCGTTGGGCCCTGAAATGGGATGGGTTGGACTGTTCTTGTCTTCAAGCCCTGTTTGGAATGGACGGTGTTAGGTAGAAATTTTAGATCCCGGTAGGAAGTGGGAATCCACTCTCACTCGACGCATTATTTCTCACGAAAATTTACTGGGAAACCATGCATTCCAAACGTGTAGGATTATGTGTAGGGATGGCAATTGTGCCCGACATTCGCGTCGTGGCGAATACCTAATAGAGCGGTATGGCGTCTTTCTTTCTTGCGGATATGAAAATGGGCATAATTCCTTACCCATCTAAACGGTATGGGCATGGGTAATCTCCACCGTACCGCTTCGCGATTACAGTAATCTACCCACATGTGTAAGAAACTATGTCAATTTGTATTTGTATTTTATTTGTTAAACTTGATTAGTTGTCTTGTCGAACATGATATGTGAATTGTGATGAACTTTATTAGTTGTTGAATGTGTGATGCACCATTGATGTGTGAATTATGATGAACTTGATGTATGCATTGCTCGTGGGTAACGAGCATGTACGCAGGCGATGGGTACCCATGGCGCGATGCATTATCAGCGAAACGGTATACCGTGAGCGACGTACCGCAACCGGGTATGGCGAGATTTTTAGCGTCGTCCTTCGCGGTATACCGTGGGGAATCGAGTCATGGAGTGCGGGTATGGCGAGCACTACGTACATTGCCACACCCGATTGCCATCCCTAATTATGTGTCCTTTTTTCCTCGAGAACGCGCAACCTTGTGCGTTATTCCATTAAGAAGAGGAGCAACAACAAATTACTAGACAGTACAAAGATTACCAAAGTGGTTTAAGGCCACCTTAGAATCGCCAAAAATAAAAACTACAACTGAAGAGAGTAGGATGACCAGGAAGACCTAGACGACAGCTAGACCTAGACAACCGACCGGAAGACTAGCCAAGCCCGCTAGGGTGGTAAGGGACTACTCAAGTAGATGTAGCTCCTCCAAGCAGTGAGCTCCCGCCATGCGCCATTGACTGAAATCACCGCGAATCCGTTGGAGTAGCCGATCGGCCGTTAAGACCTCATTGTTGAAAACTCTGTTGTTCCGGTCTTTCCAAATCAACCAGGGGACTAGGGTGATGCACAAATCAAGCGCTCTCCTGTGTTTCCCAGCGATCGAGCTGCAAACTGAAATCCAAAAAACTTCTAGATTGTTTTGGCCCACTGGCAGACAGTGGGTAAGCCCGACAAGCAAGAGAAACTACAACCATATTTGGGATGTGACCGCGCACCCAACAAGGAAGTGATCGATAGTTTCCTGGCCGAAGAGGCAGAAGACACATAGCCCTTGATTTTGTAGACTGCGACGCTGCAGGAGGTTGCCCATCCAACATCTGCGACGGACAGCTAACCACATGAAGTATTTGCATTTGAAAGTAGCACAAGCTTTCCAAATAGCATCCAAATAGGTGAATTTCTATGATCCATGGAAGAAAGCCTTGTAGGTCGACCTGGCAGCGTAACAGCCCGAGGCTTCCCAACGCCACAAGATAGTGTCCTCTTGTCCAAGTGTTGTGTGAATGGTCTGGAGCAAGTCCCACAGGAGAAGGTATTCCATGAGGACTTGGGTATCGAGGCGGCCTGTAATATTCCTAATCCAAGTCCCACTGATTAAGGCTTCTACCACCGTTCTCCTTTTCCTAATGGAGGTCGGAACTAACATCACAAGGGAAGGGACTAAGTAGGAGATGCTGGTCTGTGCGAGCCACCTATCCAACCAGAACAAAGATCGTTCTCTGTTACCAATCCACACTGAGATGGATGCTTGGAACATCGAACGCTCCATACGATTGACCGGGATAGGAAGACCTTGCCATGGCCTTGATGGCCCAACCCTTTGCAACCAAAGCTATCTGATGCGTAGAGCGTTGCCAAGGAGACGAAGATTATGGACGCCTAGGCCCCCATGCTCAATGGGTCTGCAGACTAACGACCACGCGACCAAGGAATGTCCACTCGAAACATTATGAGTTCATTTCCAAAGGAATGCACGACAACGCTTGTCAATAGATTTGATCACCCATAGGGGGTCTAGAGCCATGAAGTGGTAGACGGGGACAACCGTAAGCATCATCTTGACGAGAACGAGGTGACCCCCATGTGAGAGCATGCCGGCTTGCCAGCCCTGGAGTCGACTGGTGACCTTGTCAAGAAGAGGTTGGAAATCCCCCTTTCTTGGTTTCCTCAAGGAAAGGGGTAGCCCGAGATACTTGCATGGGAAGTTAATGATGGTGCAATGAAGTTCTGAGGCAATGAGTTGAAAGTGTTGATCGTTGCAGCTAATGGGGAGATGGAGCTCTTGGAGAGGTTAGTATGTAGCCCTGACGCCTCTCTGAAGACTTGAAGCATTGCCTTGATCGCTTGCAAATCACCGATGACCAGGGTGATGAATACAGATGCATTGTCCGCGAAGAGAGACAGACGATGAGGAATACCTCGAGGTCCTCCAATCAGTTCCAGCAAGGAAGAGTGATCAGCTTTGCCCAAAAGGTTGTTGAGCACATCCATAGCAATGATGAACAACATAGGCGACAGGGGGTCCCCTTGGCGGAGTCCTCGTGCATGCCAAGTTGGCCGATCAGGTTGTCCATTCAAAAGCACTCTGGTGGAAGCCAACGAGGGTATGATAGCGAGCCAACTACACCACTTAGGGATGAAGCCTTTGCACCTGAGGACTTCGAGGAGGAAAGGCCAAGAGATGGAGTCGAAGGCTTGTGCAATGTCAAGCTTGAACAGGAATGTTGATCTCCGTTTCTGATGCAGCAGCTGAGCCAATTTCCTAACTAGCAAGAAGTTGTCTTGGATGGAGCTAGGTTATGAAAGTTGTATGAATAGGCGCTACCACCTTGGCAAGCTCCAGCGTCAACCGCCTGGCGAGTATTTTGGAGAAAAGCTTCACAAAACTATAAAGGAGATTAATGGGGCAAAAGTTTCTAGCCTCCTGTGCTCCCAGCTTCTTCAGCACCAGGATGATAAGAGCCTGGTTAAGGAAATGGAAATTGTTGCTGGCTGAATGACCAAGTTTATAGATTGCCGCCATGACGTCGTGTTTGATGATTTCCCAACTTTTTTTTGTAGAAGAGGGCAGTAAATCCATCCGAGCCTGGCGCTTCTCCAAAGGCAAACTCTTTATTGCTTCCCACACCTCTTTCTCAGAGAACATTACATCCAGTGACAAGACGTACGTCATGTGAGGGGAAGTTGAGGTAGTCAAGGTCCAGTGTGCGCTCTCTTGGGACCAGCTTGCCAATGAGTTTTACAAAGAAAGTATGGAAAGTGTCCTCCAATTCGGAGTGCGATTGGATCCATCCACTGTCCACCTTTAGTTGTGTGATGAAGCTATGCCGTTTGCGGTGATTAGCATGAAGGTGGAAGAAATGGGTGTTCGCATGCCCTTCAAGCAGCCACTTTAATCGCGACCACTGTCGTGCAATCGTGCGTTCCAAGGAACAAAGACCCAACATCTTTTTGAGCTGGCCCCGGAACCAACTGTCCCAAGACAAGAGCAGCCTAGTCTCCTTGGCCACATCAAACTGCCAAATGAGTTCTTTGGCTAGTCCAATTTGTTGGCGCACATTTCCTACTTGGCACTAACTCCAGCTTTGAAGGGCGCAACCGATGGTTTTGAGGAGAAAATCAAGCCTCCGAATGGGGTTTGTGATGCCGGGGTTACAATGCCAAGCAGTCTACACTGTTTCGTGGAAACCCTCAATCCTCGTTTAGAAGGATTCAAAATGGAAAAAAATGGCACCAAGATGGAATACCATGGATAAGAGTAGCGAGCAGTGATCGGACGTCGTGGATGGGAGAGCACAAAGGAAACAATCCGGGTATAGCAGGTCCTAGTCAGTGGAAACAAACACCTTATCAATAAGCTTGAGGGTTGGTATTTCTCTAGCACTCGACCAAGTGAAGGCTCGGGCATTGAGGTGAATTTTTTTGAGCTCTAGGCCATCAAGCACTCGCCTAAATGTCCCCATCAGACGCCTATTGAAATGATTGTTGTTTTTGTCTTGCATTTGGAGGATTAGATTGAAGTCAACAAGGATCATCCAAGGGTCGACGATCGAGCAATGAATGTTGCGCATCTCTTGAAGGAAATCTAGCTTATGGGAGTCCTCATGTGGACTATAGACTACCATTAACCAAGTAGAGGACCCGCCTGGGAAAGCAACCCTAGTAGTGGAGTAGGTTCTGAGGGTTGGAGAAGTACACAAAGCCTTGTTGGGGTTCCATGCTAAGATTAACCCGTCCCTAGTGTGTGAAGCCGGCAAGTAAAAGAACCCATCAAAGTATGGTCCTAGGATTTCCATAGATAGCACAGAATTGATTACATCGAGTTTCGTTTCTTGGATACAAGCTATTGACGTGAGGGAGGTAGCGATCGTCTCTCTGACAATGTTTCGCTTGGCCCTACTGTTCAGTTGCGGACATTCCAGTTAATGAAGTCAAAATTCAAGGAGTCCATAGAAAAAATGAGATGACCAGCTATCAGGATTGGCAACACCTAGCACGTGGGGACAGGCGGACTGGCAGTCGAGGCAGTCATCAGAACAACTGGTTCTAACACTGAAGCCAAGCCAAGCTTCCTAGCAGGTACGATCTTAGATCGCTACTCAAAGAGCTCCTTGAACCTATTGATCATCGAGTGGTTGGCGGACACCGCCAAGCTTCCTAGCAGCACTACACCTCTCCACCGGGTGGTGAAGTGTACACCTCAGGGTGAAGTGTGCCGGCAGTAGTTTCTGACTCGAGTGTTGCACATCCGGCAAGGGTAGGATTAGGGGAAGCAGGCTTTACTTTACACTCTGCGGGTATATCAATAGGGAGACCTCATTATGATTGTTTGTGGGCATAGTAGTGTCCAGGCTCCGGTGGTCTGCTTCGTGAGGCAAGGTAGCGCTCCGACGCGTTAAGGCACCCCATAGGGTCATTGTTATCACAAGGAGGCAGGGCAGCGGTCTCCAACAAAGGAAGGCACTCGATAGGCTGCTGATACCGCATGGTGGGTCCACAGCAAAGCCTTGTCCCCTTGTTGGGTCGGCGAGTAGAGATCGGAGTGAGAAGGTGCCGAGCTTGAAGTGGGCCTAGAGACGGCACTGTGCTTTGGGAGGAGTGGGTGTACTGGAGTAGGGTTGGCCCAGCTTGCATGTGGAGTTGCTCCTATGGAGATACCAGGTCCACCAGGTGGGGTAGGAGTATCCACGTGGGCCAGGGAGAACACAATCGTTTGAGCAGTAACCTCTTTTGGAGCGAGGCGAAGACCAGGTCAGTTTGGCAAGCAAAATGCGCCCAGAATTTGATTGAACTGAAGGGCGGTGCTTTTGCATTCAAACTGTTGTTTTGTCCTTGTCAGTGTACAGGAGAGGCCAACTTTTGATTTTGCCCTTGATGGGGTACATGAGAGGCCAACTTTGTTGCCACCTTGGGTAAGCATAGTGAGAGGCCTAGCAGCGATTCAGAAGGGTAGCATTGCCAGGCTGCCACCCCAAGCACCCTAACCCCCCAAGGTTGATGTTGGTCCCATCTCTTGGTTTGGCCTCATGTGATACATGGGCGGCAACTTCCAGGAAACTGTCCAATCCCTGCTGCGCACCTTGTGACCGTATCCCTGATCGTCCCGTCCTCTAGTCATGTGAGAAGAACCACAGACCACCCTGCGGAAGTGCGAAAGAAATGGCGACGGGGGATGGAGTCATCTGAGTCAACATAGGGAAGACCACCAAAACCGGAGTCATCACTTGACGACGTAAATGGGACATACAGCTCCGCGGATGTAGAGAAATCCTCGACAGACGATTATGTTGTAGCTGAGTGCCTCGCCCGACTCCCTGGAGATGGATGCCCAGGAGAAGACTTGTGCTCTCGAATCGAAAATGGAGTCATCCGAAAGGAGCTCCGGTTAAGTGATGACGACTATTTTTTCCTTGGTATAGCGTTGGGGTTGAACCACCAAGTGACCAGGAGGAAAGCCGAGAGATCAGCGTGTGACGTTGAGGACTCGTCGAAGGCTTCTATCCAAAATGAAGGGGATAGGATAGTCGACACCGTGGCCACACTCCAAACATGGATCGGTAGTCCAAGCTGACATTAACTCTAAACCGCAGGGGACGACTGGAGACATTCACGAGCCATGTCCACTATTGGATCAAGAGGAGTAGTCGATCAGTCTTGATTGGGCTGCCGACGAGGACACAATCCTTGTTGGAATGTGTGTAAAAAATGACAAGGTAGTTCTTTGGGAAGTAGGGATGCACTGTGAAGCTTGCCGAAGACATGCCCCGCTTGAAGTGGATGATTTGAGCCATGTCTAGGCAGCGCTCCATATCACGCATGGCCAGCGACATTGGGACAACACACACGTCCCTAATGGGCTGATGAAGGGGGTCCCCTAGGGGGAACTCATCCTCGACATCCCCATGAAGAGAATTGCGTGGGTCGGCGACAACAGATGGACTGCAGTGTGCTTCCTATCAAGAGGGGGGAAAGGGTGTGATCCTTGTCCCTGAGCCACACCAGTAGCGGTGTACTGCATCGATCCTAGATGCAGGCCATCGAAATGGGAAGGGGGCGAACGACCGAAGCTGCCTGAATGGTGTAGCGTCACTCGTCGCTGCAGAAAGGGGGCATTTAGCAAAATCATCACTTAAGCTTGAGGGATTGGAAGCTGCCACCCAGACATGACCAGGAGGGGTTGATGCGGGTCCGACGTGACGTGGCGGAGATGAGGAGGCCGGTGCACTCACCAAATGCATCGATGCTCCCAGAGCAGGGTGCTCGATGGCGAGGGGGTGGACGCCGAGGGGCTAGGTGAGAGGGCTGAGGGGCCTCTTGCAATGGACAGTCGTGTGCCCAATGTCCATGCAATGGAAGCACCTGGTGGGGTTCTGGCACACTGCAACAACATGATCGTTGGCAAAACAGTTGAAGCAAAGACCAATGAGATCCCGGGGTACTGGCTTGGAGGTAGGCGCAGGGCGACGATGGGGATGGGGCCATCGGCGCCAGGATTGCCTGTGGCGGACTTCATGCCAGCCATCGTCCGCTGCAGCTCGGGCGACCAAAGCTACTTGAGTGGCCGATGGCTGGGTGGTGAGCAGCGGTTGCGGGCTCGACTTCCCTGGGGATACCGTTGTCTAGGAACAAGACGTTCTTGCTAGGGACATTCTAACAAGGGGGCCTCCTCTACCAGGTGTCAAGGAGGAGGTGATCGCCCCCGGGGTTTGACCATCGTAGGGCCCGGGATCCAGGGAGGTGGCGACCACGCCTGGACTCCACCGAGTCCGGGTTGGAGAGGGAGGACTCACGCCACCTTCGTTCCTTCTCCACCGAGTCCAATTCGTAGGTCTTTGGCGGAGGAACCGGAGGGCAGATTGGGTGGCCACCGCCGCCGGAGTGCCTAGGGGCGCGAGGGGGAGAGTGGCTTGGTTGGCCGCCGCCTCTAGTGGCAGGCGGCGCTAGATGGGCATTATATGTGTCTTAACACTCCTGCTAAACAAACTATTGATACAGTACAGTTGGGCTGGGCTCTAAGAAACTAGTGAGCCAATATTTATTGTACAATATTATGGTAGGTGGGCCAGAAAACTCCCATGCTTAGACGTGCAAGGCCTGAATAGCGAAATGTAAAAAAATGGACTTGAAGTTCAGCAAAAAAAAAAGAAAGAAGAAGATTCCAATGATCCTTGTGAGTGCTATTCGACTCCAAACCATGGAGCACTTCCCCAGCTTCGGTAGAAGCTAACTCTGAAAAGCTAGCTTCATCTGCCAGCCGCACATCAAGAGCAACCGGTGGGGATGCAAATCTAAGCACACCCCTCCATGCGTATAACCGCGATTGGCCCAGAAAAGATGGGAGTGCCACTCGGTGTGGCGATTTTGTTTCCCTATAAGAGTTCTATTATATATGCACATCCAACTTTTCTGATTTCGGCTTGAAAATTTGGTAGAGCCCAGAGTGTTTGGTTACTCGGTTCTAGCTTCTCTCCGTAAGCTGGGAGCTAGCTAGAGCATGTCCAAACACAGGCACTTAGATAATTATTAGATAGCTTGGTCATGGAATTTTAAGCGTGTACTAGTGGGTGCACCCGTCTATGCTTACTTAGAGGTGTGTCGTTGTAATCCATGCGAACAAAAGGATGTACTAGCGCAGTACTGTAGTAGTAGTACCACTTGATCGACTTACCCAATTCCGGCGTCCAATTGGAGCATGTGACTTGCAACTGCTGGTCGCTAGGCGGACGGTACGGCACCAGCTCTTTCCCAACCGAATCCTTCTTGGCCGGCGCGGCATCACGCGAGGCCGTCCTCGGTCGGCCCCTTTTCTTGCGCGGCCGGGGCTCGCCGCCGAGCAGGTCCCCCCGCTCGCACGCCGTCTTGTCGAACACCATCGCGGTGAAGTGCGTGTTGCCGTCGTACCGGAACACGAGGAACTCGAGCTCCCTCAGCACCTGGTCCTGCACGAACTTGGGCCAGCCCGAGGTGAAGAAGGTGCCCTCGGCGGTCCGGCGGATGACGACCAGCCACGTCCGGCCGCTGGGGCCCTCCAGGGTGGCCGCCATGGACGCTTCCTTCAGGCTCTTGGCCTTTCTTGACGCCTCCCAGGGGATGTGCTTGCAGAAGTTTGGCGGGATTTTCTGCATTTACATGCATGGAAGAATTATTTTGAGAGGAAACGGTGACAGTTCCTCATACTGATCGATATCCATGAAATCATTACTATTTGATTTCTGTTCTAGAAAAATACTCTTCTAAGTCTTATTCGGGGGATGAAGAAAATCATTCAAGTGGTTAGATAGTCAAAACAAAAACAAAGATTAATTACAACACTTGTTTTTGTAAAACATCCATAACTTTTTTTTTAAAAAATGTACTCTCTTTTTACAAAGGAGCTTATACCATTTTTTTAGTTTTTTAGTATCTTAAGGCAGGGGCTCAAGCGTGATATATATAAGCCCATACTGGTATATATATATATGCTTATTGGTTAACTTCACATTTTCCCTTAGCCGTGCTTTGAAACCAGACAATTAAGCTTTTGGGACTCTCAAGTGCGTCTCTGCCACCGAGAAAAAAAAAGGATACATCGTCCTGGCATTCCTTGCATTTGCGTTAAAACTCAGGCACACGGCACACCCATGCATGTTGCCGTACATCAACATTAATTGTTGCTAACAACCACGAGAAAGATATGATATGCGAAGCAGGGCGGGAGAGAACCATGCATGTAAAGCTAACATATCGCCCAAAATGCAGTCGATCGGTGCATGCATGCCGAAAGCGTGAGAAATTTGCAGTGGCCTCATCACTCATGCATGTATTGGCATGCACACTTTTCTCCCTTTGCTCTTTTAAGTTTGGCAGAAAAAGTATACTAACCTCGCGCATTCTATCTCTCCGCAAAGTGGCTATCATAGATCATCATCCATACGGAACCCAGCGGTCATTTCTTTCGTGAGGACACAAAATCTAACGTGTCTAGCCTAGTAGGTCAGAGAGCTAGATTGCTAGAACATGCAAAGACAGTCCAACACACTCGCGTTCACTCACCAGGCGCTGCTTGAAGTCGCCGATGAGCACCTTGAAGAAGTGCGGCCGCCTCTCCCCTGACGCCCACGGCGACTGCGCCTCCGCGGCCGGCATCGGTCGTCCTTGTCTCCTAAACGTAAACGCTCACTCACAGTCTCTCTCACCCACACACACCGATCAGTACCCGCATGCGCTGTCGCGCGCGCGCAAGCGCACAGCGGCGGACGGAAGCGGTCGATCAGGGAGACGCGAGAGCATGGCGAAGAAAGCGGGGGAGAAAGAGACGCGAGAGGCTCGGCTTTTCAGGGGGCGAGGGGGGCTGTTTTTGGCTGTGGCGATCGCATACTCGTCACTCGTCAGCGTCCGTGCGCCGAGTGGAGCGGCCCCCCTTCCACGCAGTACCTAATTAAACTACGCCCAAAAGCCACCGGATACCAGGGCGCAACTCCCCCCACTCGGCCACTCTGGCCGAAAAATCCTAACCTCACCCGTGTAACAAACGACTGCTAACCAGCCAGGTCACTCCCATGTGGGACCATCGTTGCGGCAGGACTATATTAGTCCCACGTGGCAGTGATAGTTCTTTGGCACTGTGTCCACTCCACGCGCCATTCCACTTCTTTAATGCCCTTGGTAAATACATCCCTTGATACCCACCGTACCCCCTCCTCCACCGCCCCCACCGCCCCACCGCCGCCTCCACATTGGACCCCTAGCCACCCAGTCCACTGCACCAACAGGATGGGTATGACTCTTCACCAGAATACGACAATTTCTTCTATGGCTACGATCAGGCTTACCCATTTCCATCCCTGTCTACTCACCCTCTCGTCATTGACATCCCGCACCCTAGCTCCGCCCCTGTCACCAGCCAGTGTTGCTCTCCTCGCTCTACCATGGTACGACACCTCCTTCGAGTCGCACTTGCCTGATGTGGCTCATAAGCCATGTGCCAGCGTGTCGGACCCGGATTTTCTAATCCCGAATCCTCTGTGAAAGTACTGTGCTATTCCCTGGATCAGTAGATAGCACTCACAGATACATCACTGAATCATCTCATACATGGCTTAAAACCATACCATTCATTAATTTAACACATCAGAGTTTACATAGACCGCATCAGGTCAAGTTTTACAAAAAGGGCCAAACAGGCCAAATGATTACATCACGAAAGTAGCAGAAACGACAACGGAAGCAAAAAGGGTGAGGGCACATCTATCCACAGGCAAGCGACTGGGGAAACCTGTGTACATCCGATATTACCCAAAACTCAGATAATATGGGATGCACCTAGGTACCAGCGGAGTCAGTTAGACTGGGGCGAGACTAGAACAACTAAGGACTAAACTACGCTTCAAGAACTCCTGGGTCTTCAGACATCTGGTTCTTCATAGTAGTTGTAATATCAAATATTTTCTGCTTCTGAGGGTTTGGGGGAAAGAGCGAGAATGAGCACAACTACCGTGCTCGCGAGCCAACACACAGAATGCAATAGTATACATGCAAGGCTTAACAAGGATGGATTAGGTTTTTTTTATTTGCTAAAGCAACATTTTCAATTATCATAATTACAAAGTCCTATGACTTAGCATTTTAAACAGATTGCATTTTTATTGAAGAGAATAAGTGCAATATTAAATAACAGTAGAGATTATCTCCACCTCATGCTAAATTTTGATAGCGGTTACTTCCACCGATTATCAACACTGGGTAAGGCTACCCAGGAAAAATTCAAAACAAGGACTAGATGAGCCCAACACATTTCCATTCCACCCACAAATATTTTTAAAATAGAACTAACTCAGGTTAAGTTCCCATGTCCGCCTTTAACCGTAGGCGCGGCTGTTTAAACAGTTTAGACTCTGCAGAGGTTGTACACTGTACCCACAAGAGATAATCATACTCGTTACTCCACATGATTCCTTAATCATGTAGCTGAGCGATCATCACAGTAACGTTTCAAACTACCTTGCCCCTTCCGTCATCTCACCCCTATGGCCAATTCCATAAGTTGTGCGGGATGCTTACCACAACGACTAGCGCAGCTGGCCCCGGCCACAACGACTAGCGCAGCTGATAACTTCACCGTTTTCGGTGTCCCATTCAAGCTAGCATACGTCCTGCCGCTTGCACACTTCTAAACACCAGTTGTGGGATGACATTCAGGGTTCAATAATTTTACTAAGCCAAGTTGCACTTTGCAGACTTGCGGTTGTACTTGTTTTACACAGGAGGTGTAACATCCCAATTCTCAGAGCTTTAAAAATCTTTTAAATATTGGTAGCAAGAAAATTCATCATTTGGATTATTTGAATATTAATTTAAAAAGCTTAAATTGGACTTTTAGGACAAATTGATTTAATGTGCTTAATCCCAACATCAACAATTGTCAAAACTATTTTATTTAGATTCTATATGTTTGGATATATTTTATAGAATTTTCTGGAATTTTTCCAAAGTCATTTGCTATTTTCTAATTGCTATTTGCATTTTCTGGATTTATTTAAAAGAAAAATCTATTTGTTTTCCTCGGAACAGTAACTGGGCCGAAACCCAGTCACTATTCCAATCCGGCCCAACTCCCGCAGCCCAACTTTCCCTCAGCCCCGCCCGCGCTCGCTCCCAGCCGTCGGATCGCCATCGCTCGGTTCCAGCTTCGCCCGCGCGCGTTCGCTTCCCTGCCCTTGGATCCAGATCGTGCCGCTCTCTCTCCCACACTCGCGCAGCGCAGCGCTTCGCCTTTTCTCGCCGTTGGATCGTCGCTGCGCTGATCTCGCCCGCCCGTGCAGCCACGCTGGCATCGTCTTCAACCCGACTCTGAGTCCGAGCTCGCTGACGTCCGCAATGGCGCCGCCCGTTTTCGCCGCGGATTCGCCCTCGACCCCGCCTATTTAAGGCCGAGCCTCGTACTCAAAGCTTCGCCCCTCCGTTCTCCACCAAAACCCTAAGGCGCCGCCCCCTACTTCGCCACCGTTGCGCCGCATTGCCGCAAGGACCAACCTCGGCCGCAACCTCGTTGCCGGCGAAATCCTCCGACTCCAGAGCTTCCTCGGCCGCGCAACCGACGCCCTTGAGATCGCAGTAACCTCAGCTACCTGGTACCGCCGTCGCCTTCGCCCGGGGACGCCTCCATCGCCGTTGCCGGACTGTCCGACAACGGGAGCTCACCGCCGCCGCCACGTTCTTCGCCGCCGCCGGTGAGCCGTTGTCGCTGAACCTGCCGTCACCTCCAAGAGCTTCACGCTCTTTGGTAACCCATTTTGTGCTTGGCGCCGGCGAAGTCGCCGCCGACGCCGCGAGCCCTTGGTCCCAGAGCGCCGCCGCGCTTGGTGTCGTCGTCGTCGGCCAGCCACGCCGGCGCCACATCACCTCGTGTGCTTGCGTGTCGCTATGCGTGGCGACCACTTGGCGTCCGCGTGGCTCAGTCCACCGGGCCAAATCTCCTGTGGCTCGGTGAACCCACCACCGTGAGTAGAGAGGTCGACGATGGGTCCCACCGCCGCTTTTAATTTAAATTTAATTCTTTTCCGAAATTCTACGGTGGCGCAAGCATTGCGCAATAATCCGAATTTCCTTTATAAAAATAATTCGGAAAATTCGAGAAAATCCAAATTAGGGTTTAATTGATTTTCCAATCTTCCAAAGCTCATATCTTTTGCATCCGAACTCCGATTGAGCCCATTCAAATTTGTAAATTCATATAAAATTAAGATCTATTTAATGGTGAATTTTATTTGATTTTTGGAGTTTGTTTTGCCTCTGTTATTTATTTGTTTTGTTTCTTTTGTCTCGTTTGCGAGTAGACGTCGATACTTCGGGGAATTTTGCAGAAGAAGGAGCACCTCAAGACCAAGACCAATATCTAGATCTATTCCAAGGCAAGTTATACCTTTGATCATATTGAACCCAGTTTTCAAAATACTTTGTTTCAATGTATTGCATTCTATTTCAAGTATTTATTTAAATGCTTTTGGGTGTAGTTATTAATCCAAATTGTTATATCCACCTTGTCTATTGTATGCCATGATCTTTTGTCACCCTAGGTTGATTAATTATTAGTTGGTATTATCGTAGCACCAACGTGGGTTGGTTAGATACGAGTAGTTTGCTTAACCATGCCACGAGTCATCATCTCATGTGAGAGTTGCAATTATAAACTTGACTAAGTGATTATGGAACTGTGTGAGGAAACTGTGTGTGCTGTGTGCTATTACTCGTTGATGGCATGTGTTGCACTTAATCAACAGGGTGGGAAAAGATTTAGACTGAGGCAAGTGGTGGATTCTGTGTGAACGGTGGAGCTGTGTGCTTATTAAACTTTGTGATTTGGGTTAAAACTGGAAGTCTTGCCTTAGTCAATTAAGGACTTAACTTTGTGCGCCATTGAACTGGGCCTTACTGTATGACCACATGCCTAGTATGGGCTGGGCCTGACTTAGTAAGTTATGGAGTCTTGACATTGACAACTCAGGTTGTATTTAAGCTATGTGATGGGCTGGAGGTGTGTACCGCTGTGTTTGGGTCACATCGCGGGACGGTTCGCTGCATCCCTGTCCAATGGTGTGTGTCGTTCCAAGGGCTGTGTGTTCAAATTGGACGGCAGTAAAGCACACCAGGAGTGTCATTGTTTGAGATGAAGTTTCTAAAAGGTTTTGTTATGGTCAGTGATCGCTACACTGATTGTATCGTGTGGGTAAAGTGTACAGCCTCTGCAGAGTGTTAAATCGATCTATTCGAATAGCCGCGTCCTCGGTTATGGACATGCTCGGGAATTTCACACGAGGGGTAGATTTTTATAAAAACAATTGGGAAGGGTCAGCTGTGTGAGGTAACTTGTTCAGCTGTGTGAAAGAACTTGATTAGACTGTGTGTCCTTTGTGAAATCAATTGTTAACTTACTATTGTCTATTTGTTTTGAATTATGCTTTCAATCTATTATTTGTATTCAATTGCAAATGTTGCATTTCTGCAAAATAACCACAGAAGCCATTTCTTTGGAATAAGCCATCATGTATAAATGCATTCTGTGGTATGACTTGCGAGTACGGTGTGTACTCACTCTTGCTAAACAAATCAACAGAAGTGGAGGAGTCGTCACCTGCTTTTGAAGAAGAGTTCTACGAAGGTTGAGCGTTAGGGTCTTGATCCCGTCAGTTGCCTGTGGTAAATTGATGGGAGCCACTGGAGTTTATTTCGTTTTCGCTGCAGTTTATTTCTTTATTGTCAGCCTTGCATGGCTTAATAAATGTAAAACTCGACCGTGAGGTCCCAACAGTTATTTGTTATTTAAAGGTACTCGTTTATTCTTATATTCGTTGTATGGATGTGATATTTCATCAATGTTGACACTGTGTGCACTAGCGTGATCTGGACTAGTGCGTAATACACAGAGGGTCCAGATTTGCATATTTGGGTCCCGACAGAGGTGGTATCAGAGCCATACTGACTGTAGGTCTTGACCTTAGTTAGATTGGCCGTTCTTAGTGAGTCCAAAAACTATTTTCTAAAGCAAAATTAACTTACAAGATTAAGTGAACTCCTTAACTCATCTCATGTCTCTCTTGACTCAACTATTGCTGAAATTCTTTCTCTCCCCTTGTTTTAAAGTTGTTTTCATATCCTTGTCCATCTTGACAGATGCCTCGTCTTCAGAGTTATGGAGAGCGCAAGGGAGGACTTGTCGCCGAGCTTTGGAAGTTGCTACAAGTACTTGGAGGGTTCGATCGTCCATTGTACCGTGGCAGTGCTTGGATTGTGAACGGCCGAGATCGTGGAGTGATCTGCCATTTGACCGTCTACGCCAGGCAGAACACCAAGGCGAGCAAACCACTGAACATCTCAGCTCGAAGGAGTATTTGGATTGAAGCAATCCAGGAGTCTTCGCGCCTTGCCATCCTGAGGATCTGCAACATCTACTCTCGAGAGCTTCGTGACACAGTTTTCCGTTATCATCCCCGCACTTCCGACGTGGATCTTGCTGCACGTTTTCCGTCTACGGAAGGAGAAGACAACGCCACCGTCGTGCATCTCGCCCAGTTCGCCGCTGCTCAGGAAGAATCGTTGGAGTTAGCCGCCATAGAGCTGGAGTGTGCCTATGAGACTCTTCAGAGAGCTGAAGAAAGGATCGCCATATTGGAAGAAACTCTTTATGGACGACACGATCACGAAGAAGACACTGAAGAGGAAGACCTGAAGAAGTCGATGGACCACCGAGCGTAAGAGCCAGCAGAGAGCGCAGAGCGAAGCACCAAGAAGACTGCACGTGGACACCGCTCCTATTGCACCATCCCCGGGACATCAGGATCAGTTTGCAAGGATGCTAGCTCACTTTCAGGTCTACAGCAGGCGGGAGCACCGTCAAGGCTACGGAGGCTATTTGATTGAGTAGTCTGTTCGCGTTGTTTCAGGCTTAGCCAGTATTAAGTCTTGAGTCGCCCTTTAGGCGGTAGTTTGGTGTGCTTAAGTTCATCCTTATTTTTGTGTGCAAGTATGAGCTGCAAAGGCCCTTAGGCATTTGTTGCAAGCCATACTATTATCTTAATCAATATAAGAGTTTCAGTTGAGCTTTCTTAAAATATGTTGTTGGGTTTTACCTACCCCGATTAGTTCTACACCTTATCTCGTGCTTGCTACCTTATCTAACCCCTGGAGATTCACCAGATGGTTCAGACTCGTCAAGCTGCTGCAAGTGGTTCCGATACTCCGGTATCAGAAGGACAGGAACAGACCCCCGGAGAAGCAGTTCCACCACAAGCACCTTCAGTCGATCTGCAGAATTTTGGGGCATTCATGACACTCGCACCGGTGATGTACACCATGATGAATCGGATGCAAGCTATGAATAACGAACAACAACAATCAAGATCACAATGGAGCCCCAGTTGCTCATGGTCACAATGGATCATCCAAGTTGGCGGAGTTTATGAGGACCCGTCCACCAACCTTTTCGGACATGTCTCACCAGTAGAAGCTGATGATTGGCTTCGTGTTATTGAGAGGAAACTATCGATCACTCAATGCGTGATCATGAAAAAGTTCAGACGCCTCTCATCGATGGAAGGTATTGTCGCGAATGGTGGGAAAACTTTTGTGCAAAGACATGGAACGCCGCAAGATATTACTTGGGAAGAGTTCACAACTGCTTTTCACCAGTATCATGTGCCAGAAGGAATTATGGATCTGAAGAAGGATGAAATCCGTGCTCTCAAGCAAGGAGGAATGTCAGTGATCGATTACCTCAACAAGTTCTCACAACTTGCTCGATATGCTGCAGAAGATGTCACCACTGACAAGGCTCGTCAGTCGTTTTCTGAAAGGATTGAACACTGGACTTCAAGTCAACTTGATCGCCCACACCTTTCCTGATTTTCAAGAGTTGATCAACAAGGCTTTGATTCTAGAGGATAAGCGCAAGGAATTGGAAGATCATCGTAGCGCAGAATGGCTCAAGAAGGAAGTCACCAACCCCACCGAGGGCAAGAATGATTCCACCGCAGCTTTAGCCGCTTTCCACCACGAGTCGCGGACCACCGCACCAACTTCACCTCGCCTA
This sequence comes from Hsuehochloa calcarea, assembly GCA_036346395.1. Lineage (NCBI taxonomy): Eukaryota > Viridiplantae > Streptophyta > Magnoliopsida > Poales > Poaceae > Hsuehochloa > Hsuehochloa calcarea. Next base: position 59,698,999 of record CM070594.1, on the reverse strand, counting down.
GTTGCTCAGAACTTCCGCAATCCCGCACCACTCAACCCCAATCCAGTAAGCAACCCACAGAATACAACCAGAGTTTGCTTTACATGTCGTCAGCCAGGGCATTTCGCCAACCGATGTCCGCAGAATGGGACTATCACTCCAAAGACGCTTCAACCTTGGGAATACACCACCAAGACGCCAAGACAAGGCAACCATCAAGGAACTTCTCAAGCTACCGTCAATCCGGAGGAGCACCGCCATCGCTGGTCGAGGTCGTGTTAACCATGTCACTCTAGAAGGAGCCCAGAAGCACCCGACGTTGTACGGGTAAGTTTCTAGTAAATTCGAGACTGCATCGCTTTGTTTGATTACGAGCTTCGCATTCGTTTGTTTCTGAAATTTTTGCAACTAAGAACAAATTGGAAGTTATGCATCTTAAGCATACTCTGTTAGTCCAGTCACCTGGAGCAGAGCTAAGTTCTAAAGTTGGATGTTTAGGAGCTAGGCTACTCGTAGCTGTAGTTGAGTTTCTAGCCAACCTAATAGTTCTAGACACTTAGACCATAGATGTCATCCTTGGTATGGATTGGTTATCCAAACATAAAGCAGTGCTAGATTGTGGCCGAAGAGCCGTGACAATTGAGGATACGACAGGAAAGAAAGTAGAATTTCTAGCCACCTCAGTACGTGATGGGCATTTGGTAGTCAACAGTCTGAAGACAGTTTCCTTGGAAGACGTACCTGTAGTCAGAGATTACCCGGACGTATTTCCAGAAGAATTACCAGGAATGCCACCGGACCGTGACATTGAGTTTGTCATCGATCTAGTGCCAGAACAAGACCAATTTCAAGAGACCCTATCGGATGCCAATGATGAACTTGTGGAAATGAAGAAGCGGATAGAGGAACTCATGGAGAAAGGTTTTGTAAGACCTAGTTAAATCGCCATGGGGAGCACCAGTTTTGTTCGTCAAGAAGAAAGATGGAAGTATGAGAATGTGTATCGATTATCGTTCTCTCAACGAAGTCACCATCAAGAACAAGTACCCATTGCCCAGAATAGATGATTTGTTCGACCAGATGAAAGGAGCCGGAGTATTCTCCAAGATCGATCTACGATCAGGTTACCATCAATTGAAGATTTATCCTAAGGATGTACCAAAGACCGCTTTCTCAACCCGGTATGGACATTATGAGTTTTTAGTCATGTCTTTTGGATTGACTAATGCCCCTGCCTATTTCATGAACATGATGAACAAGGTATTCATGGAATACTTGGATAAGTTTGTGGTAGTATTCATTGATGATATTTTGGTATACTCAAAGTCAGAAGAAGAGCATGCAGACCATTTGAGATTTATCCTAGAGAAGCTCAGAGGACATCAGTTGTATGCCAAGTTCAGCAAGTGTGACTTTTGGAAGAAGAAAGTTGATTTCCTCGGTCATGTGATGACAGCCGAAGGAGTAGCAGTTGACCCCGGGAAGGTTAAAGTCAGAATGAATTGGGAGCAACCAAGACGGTTACTCAAATTCGTAGTTTCTTGGGAATGGCAGGATACTATCGTCGTTTCATTGAAGGATTCTCAACGATTGCTAAGCCTCTTACGCAATTATTGAAGAAAGAGAAGAAGTACATTTGGACCCCAGCTTGTGAAGAGAGTTTTCAAGAATTGAAGAAACGTTTGACTTCAGCCCCAGTGCTAGTTTTGCCGGATATCAGTAAGGATTTTGATATCTATTGTGATGCTTCGCGTCAAGGATTAGGATGTGTTCTTATGCAAGAAGGAAGAGCTGTCGCTTATGCGTCCAGGCAATTAAGGCCTCATGAAGAGAATTATCCTACCCATGATTTGGAACTAGCTGCCGTAGTGCATGCTTTGAAGATTTGGCGTCATTATCTTATTGGAAATCGCTGTGAAGTTTACACAGATCATAAAAGTTTGAAATACATATTCACCCAGTCTGACCTGAATATGAGACAGAGAAGATGGCTGGAATTAATAAAGGATTATAATCTTGGAATCCATTACCATCTTGGTAAGGCCAATGTAGTTGCAGATGCACTAAGTCGTAAGAGCTACTGCAATGCTTTGGAAGTAAAAGAGTTGTGTTCGGAACTTCAGGAGGAATTCCAGAAGCTACAGCTAGAAGTTGTTCCGGAAGGATTTGTGGCCAATTTGGAAGTACACCTACTCGGAGAAACAGTTCGTGAAGCTCAACCTAAGGATTACGAGTTTGCCGACCTCAAAAGAAGATGGCGAAGGAAAATTTAAAGACTTCACCATAGATGATCGGGATATACTTGTGGATCAATGGACGATTCGTATGCGGACATTGATGGATTAAGACAACTCGATTCAAGGAAGCCCATGACTCAAAGTATTCGATTCACCCTGGAAGTACTAAGATGTATCAGGATGTTAAGAATAAGTTTTGGTGGCCAAACTTAAAGCGAGACGTCGCAGAGTTCGTTGCCTTATGCGACGTGTGTCGAAAGTAAAGGCCGAACATCGAGACCAGCAGGATTGCTACAACCACCAAGATACCGTAATGGAAGTGGGAAGAGATCGGTATGGATTTTATTACCGGTTTACCCAAGACTCAATCAGTTATGATTCGATTTGGGTAATAGTGGATCGCTTGACTAAGGTTGCCCATTTCTTGCCACCAAAACCACTTACTCGAGAGACCGCTTGGCGAGTTGTATATGTCAAAAATCGTCGACCGCATGGTGTGCCTAAGAAGATAGTGTCGATCGAGGATCTCGAGTTCACCTCTCGCTTTTGGCGAGCCTACATGAAGCCACGAACTCATCCAATTTCAAGATCGCTTATCATCCATGCATCGATGGATGATCGAAAGAGTCAACCGATATTAGAAGATATGTTGAGAGCCTGTGCCTTAGCTAATGCTACCAGTTGGGATAAAAGTTTGCCGTATGCCGAATTCTCGTACAACAACAGTTATCAAGCCAGTTTGCAGATGTCACCATTTGAAGCCTTGTATGGTCGTGCCTGCAGAACTCCGTTGATTTGGTCAGAGACAGCTGAACGTGTAGTGTTCGGGCCATATATTATTCAGGAAGCCGAAGAACAAGTTGCTATGATCAAAGAAAGACTAAAGATAGCCCAGTCCAGGCAAAAGAGTTATGCCGATAATCGTCGTCGTGACCTTAGCTTTGAACCAGAAGATTTTGTGTATCTTCGAGTTACTCCGCTCAGAGGTGTTAAGAGATTCCACACCAAAGGGAAGCTTGCTCCAAGGTATGTGGGTCCATTCAAGGTTTTGGAACGCCGAGGAGAAGTCGCTTACGAGTTGGAGTTACCACAGTCGTTAGCAGGAGTGCATGATGTCTTTCATGTCTCTCAGCTGAAGAAGTGTCTTCGTGTGCCAGAAGAGCAGACCCCGTTGGAGTCAATTGAACTGAAGGAGGATCTCACGTACAAAGAACAACATGTTAGGATTTTGGATGTCGCAGAGCGCCGCACCAGAAGCAAGACCGTTCGTTTCTGCAAAGTCCAGTGGAGTAACCACTCAGAAGGAGAAGCAACGTGGGAACGTGAAGAAGAGTTGAAAGCAGAGTTCCCTAGCCTTTTCTCTAGCTATCCTAATCTCGGGGACGAGATTCGTTTAAGGGGGAGGTTTGTAACATCCCAATTTTCAGAGCTTTAAAAATCTTTTAAATATTGTTAGCAAGAAAATTCATCATTTGGATTATTTGAATATTAATTTAAAAAGCTTAAATTGGACTTTTAGGACAAATTGATTTAATGTGCTTAATCCCAACATCAACAATTGTCAAAACTATTTTATTTAGATTCTATATGTTTGGATATATTTTATAGAATTTTCTGGAATTTTTCCAAAGTTATTTGCTATTTTCTAATTTCTATTTGCATTTTCTGGATTTATTTAAAAGAAAAATCTATTTGTTTTCCTCGGAGCGATGAATCGGGCGAAACCGATCACTATTCCAATCCGCCCAACTCCGCAAAACCAACTTTCCCTCGGCCCGCCGCGCTCGCTCCCGGTAGTCGGATCGCCATTGCTCGGTTCGGCTTCGCCGCTGCTGCTCGCTTCCTGCCCTTGGATCCAGATCGTGCGGCTCTCTCTCCCACACTCGCGCAGCGCAGCGCTTCGCCTTTCCTCGCCGTTGGATCGTCGCTGCGCTGATCTCGCCCTTTGTGCGCACCACGCCGGCATCGTTTTCAACCCGACTCGAGTCCGAGCTCACTGCGTCGCAACCGCCGCCGCCGTTGCGCGCGGATTCGCCGACCCGCCTATTTAAGGCCGAGCCTCGACTCAAAGCTTCCCTCCGTTCTCCACCAAAACCCTAAGGCGCCGCCCCTACTGCCACCGCGCGCGCATTGCCGCAGGGACCAACCTCGCCGCAACCTCGTCGCCGGCGAAATCCTCCGACTCGAGCTTCCTCGCCGCAACCGACGCCCTTGAGATCGCAGAACCTCGGCTACCGTGTACCGCTGCGCCGCCGCCGGGGGCGCCTCCATCGCCGTTCTCGGATCGTCCGACAACGGAGCTCACCGCCCGCCACGTTCTTCGCCGCCGCCGGTGAGCCGTTGTCGCTCAACCCCGCCACACCTCCAAGAGCTTCACGCCTTTGGTAACCCATTTTGTGCTTGCTGCCGGCGAAGTCGCCGCCGAACGCCGCGAGCCCTCGGTCCCAGAGCCGCCGCTTGGTTGTGCGTCGTCGGCGAGCACCACGCCGGCGCCACATCACCCTCGTGCGCTTGCGTGGCAGCCACTTGGCGTCCGCGTGGCTCAGTCCACCGGGCCAAATCTCCCGTGGCTCGGTGAACCCAGTCCACCGTGAGCCGAGAGGCTGACAGTGGGTCCCACCTGTCAGTTTTTAATTTAAATTTAATTCTTTTTCCATAAATTCTCGGCTGACGCAAGCATTGCGCAATAATCCGAATTTCCTTTATAAAAATAATTCGAAAATTCGAGAAAGTCCAAATTAGGGTTTAATTGATTTTCCAATCTTCCAAAGCTCATATCTTTTGCATCCGAACTCCGATTGAGCCCATTCAAATTTTTAAATTCATATAAAATTAAGATCTATTTAATGGTGAATTTTATTTGATTTTTGGAGTTTGTTTTGCCTCAGTTATTTATTTTTTTTGTTTTTTTTATCTCGTTTGCGAGTAGACGTCGATACTTCGGGGAATTTTGCAGAAGAAGGAGCACCTCAATACCAAGACCAATATCTAGATCTATTCCAAGGCAAGTTATACCTTTGATCATATTGAACCTAGTTTTCAAAATACTTTGTTTCAATGTATTGCATTCTATTTCAAGTATTTATTTAAATGCTTTTGGGTGTAGTTATTAATCCAAATTGTTATATCCACCTTGTCTATTGTATGCCATGATCTTTTGTCACCCTAGGTTGATTAATTATTAGTTGGTATTATCGTAGCACCAACGTGGGTTGGTTAGATACGAGTAGTTTGCTTAACCATGCCACGAGTCATCATCTCATGTGAGAGTTGCAATTATAAACTTGACTAAGTGATTATGGAACTGTGTGAGGAAACTGTGTGTGCTGTGTGCTATTACTCGTTGATGGCATGTGTTGCACTTAATCAACAGGGTGGGAAAAGATTTAGACTGAGGCAAGTGGTGGATTCTGTGTGAACGGTGGAGCTGTGTGCTTATTAAACTTTGTGATTTGGGTTAAAACTGGAAGTCTTGCCTTGGTCAATTAAGGACTTAACTTTGTGCGCCATTGAACTGGGCCTTACTGTACGATCACATGCCTAGTATGGGCTGGGCCTGACTTAGTAAGTTATGGTGTCTTGACATTGACAACTCAGGTTGTATTTAAGCTATGTGATGGGCTGGAGGTGTGTACCGCTGTGTTTGGGTCACATCGCGGACGGTTCACGCATCCTGTCCAATGGTGTGTGTCGCTCCAAGGGCCGTGTGTTCAAATTGACGCAGAGAAAGCACACCAGAGTGTCATTGTTTGAGATGAAGTTTCTAAAAGGTTTTGTTATGGTCAGTGATCGCTACACTGATTGTATCGTGTGGGTAAAGTGTACAGCCTCTGCAGAGTGTTAAATCGATCTATTCAATAGCCGCGTCCTCGGTTATGGACATGCTCTGAATTTCACACGAGGGTAGATTTTTATAAAAACAATTGGGAAGGGTCACCGTGTGAGGTAACTTGTTCAAATGTGAAAGAACTTGATTAGACTGTGTGTCCTTTGTGAAATCAATTGTTAACTTACTATTGTCTATTTGTTTTGAATTATGCTTTCAATCTATTATTTGTATTCAATTGCAAATGTTGCATTTCGCAAAATAACCACGAAGCCATTTCTTTGGAATAAGCCATCATGTATAAATGCATTCGTGGTATGACTTGCGAGTACGGTGTGTACTCACTCTTGCTAAACAAATCAATGTATGGAGGAGTCGTCACCGCTTTTGAAGAAGAGTTCTACGAAGGTTGAGCGTTAGGGTCTTGATCCCATCGGTTGTTGTGGTAAATTGATGGGAGCCACCGAGTTTATTTCGTTTTATTGCAGTTTATTTCTTTATTGTCAGCCTTGCATGGCTTAATAAATGTAAAACTCGACCGTAAGGTCCCAACAGTTATTTGTTATTTAAAGGTACTCGTTTATTCTTATATTCGTTGTATGGATGTGATATTTCATCAATGTTGACACTGTGTGCACTAGCGTGATCCTGGACTAGTGCAGAATACACAGAGGGTCCAGATTTGCATATTTGGGTCCCGACAGGAGGTCATGACAAGATTAAGTCCTTAATTCATCTGGACGGTTATACCACATACCAACCATTCTCGTGCTACGTCCGCACCCACCACTCTTTCCATCCGTTCAGATGTGGTACTAGCAAGTTGTTTAGGGTTTTGGGATGGAAAACCAATTAATGCAACACACCAGTTATCTACATCCAATGACTGTCCAAAACATTTTTCATGTTTAAAGGATGATGATCGGGATATTTATTGTCCCGGTACTTAAGCAAGACTAGCATGTCGCTTAAGTACAACCTAGACTAGTATTTACTATATATTTATTAGGGTGACAAAGAATACGTGATTCAATTTATCAAAGGATGGCTTAATAAGTAATTAATTAGCAAATGAGTATTTAACTACCTTAAGCTTTAACATATCATTGATTACAAAATTAAAGCATGCAACTTTGATATTTTAAATAAACATAGTTTGCATAAAATATAGGCTCAGAATGATCAAAGTATTGACTCGCCTAGGTCAGATTATCGCGGCCTTGATCTTACTCAGGGCCTTCTCTGCCAGGGGTTTTGAATTCCGGGTCTGCGTCTTTATCCGAATCTTGATCCTGCTTGAGTCGCTGCTTCTTCTGGACTCCGACTCCTAATTACACGATACAAGCAAGAACAACAAATAAATCCAAAAACTTCCAGAAGACCAAATATAAACAAAGCACTTTAAATAAGCTTTTGCGATGAACGAGCTGAAGAGACAAGATTTAGCGAGGCGGATATGTTTGATAAGGTCAAACGATCAGCTGAGTACACGAGACAAGGGCGGAGATACTCTGTCGAGGGAAACAAGGGGGAAACAAAGTCGAAGAATTACTGTAGGGATACTCCACTTTGGATACCACTGATCGGGCAAGATTAGGATACACGATAATTTGCCGGGCTTTTAACAAGACCGTAAAATATTTTATCAAATACGACTTTTGAACGGGGATAAAAGGATGGGATAAACAATATTTGGACCGATGAATACCGGATAGGACTACAAGATTAATTTACAGGTTTTCAAGGTAAGCTGTCGAGATTAACATGTTAATCCCGAATAGCTTCCCAAAATATTTTGAGAAAATGCAAATTCATTTCAAAGCATTTTACACAACGCAGGAAATTTGAATAAATATGTTTTAGCAAAAATAGACATGATTGTGGAGACGATTACGAAGGTCATTTGCATAACTTCGATTTCCCGAGATTTTGCAAGTTACGCTCCTAATCGATAGCTCTCAAGTAAAAGCAAAAATAGAAAACTCTGCTAACACTTGTCAATCGGCGAGTTAACCATTAACAACGGTTAATCGAATCAACGCAAGTCGTATCACAATTATACGAGAATAAATATTTTGGAAACATTTTCGCCAAAAATGGAAAGCTACTAGTCGACCGAGGATTACAATAAAACACTACATACACGATCACCATACAACAACTTTCAATACACAAATCGCAATTACAGCTCCACGACTACCCTGCACAGCATAAACAAAATATTTTCAAGATCAATACACACATCGACAATACACAAATTTTCAAATGCCAAACTCCACGACGATTCAATTGACAAAACACAAAACCATCATGCACAACATTGCACAGATCCATCATTGGGCTCTGCGATGCTTTGCGCACGGGCCACCACACAGAGAGATAGAGACAGAGGGAGAGAGAGACAGAGACAGAGGGGGAGGGAATCTGCTGTAGTAGGCCGGTCTGACTGGGGAAGGAGGCCGGTCTGACCGGAGGGAGAAAGAGAGAAGGGGGGCGCACAGAGGCGGTGGCTGCAGCGCGGCGGCGGCCGGAGGGGCGGGCCGTGGATGCCGAGGGAGGCGGCGGCGCGACCGGGCGGCACTGAGAGGCGGCGGCGGCATGACAGAGCGCACAACACAGAGGCCGAACGGCGGCGATGGCGACCGGAGGGAGGAGAGGGGAGGGGGAGGAGCGCATGAGCACAGGGGCGGCACGGGAGCTCAACGTGAGGTCGGCCGAGGCGGGGAGCGGTGGAGGCGGCCGGTGACGGGAGTGGAGGCGGCGTGGGGAGGCGACGGGGCGATTTAACTACGGTGGTGGGGAAACCTAGCCGCTTGGGGAGCAAGGGGCTTGGTGGAGCTCTGGGCGGCGAGTGGGGCGAGAGGCGCCGAGGGAGGGGAGATGGCGACGGCGGCTCCGAGAAGAGGGAGGCGAGGAGGGGGAAGAAAGGGGCGGGCTCGGCCTTTTATGGCCGGGGGAGAGAGGGAGAAAGCCGGTGGAGGAGGCGGAACGGCGAGGGCGGCGGAGATGGGGGAGAAAGCCGACGGCGCTGGGTCGGCGCGCAGGCGCTGGGAGTCAGCAGCAGCGGCGCCGATCCGGAGGAGGCGTGGGAGCGGTGGAGGACGAGCGGGGCGGCGCATGCGGTCGCGGGAGGGGGCCCGGGCGATGGAGTCGGGAGAGGGGAGAGAGAGGCGAGGAGACGGCGCACTCGGTGCGGGGCGAGTGAAAGAAAAGGGGGGAGGAGGAGAGGCCGGCCAGCGAGATGGGCCATTCGGGAGAAACGCCCAGTTGGGCCACTGGGAAAATGGCCGGCCGACCGGGCCGGGAGGAGAGATAGAGAGTGGCCGAGAAAAACCGGCCCAAGAAGAAAAGAATGGGTTTTGCATTTGAAAAAAAAGTGGATTCAAAGCAAATTTTTGAATCTGGAATTTGAAGGAATGTTTGAAACACAAACCCGAGCTTAACAGAAGCTAGGAGATTTTGGAATTTAAACCAAAATTTGAAAATATGAAAATTTGAATGAAAATCAAAAACCAAGGTAATTACTATTTATTGACCAAAAACGAGATGTTACACAGCGGGTCTGGCTCCACGCTCGACTTCATGGCTACGCCAGAGGAACCCAATCCAAACCATGAGCACTCTGTGCATAAGCGCCCGACCTGCAGGAAGCGCATGGTTGACAACGACTTCTGACGCCTCGCCAAAAAGGAGCCTGCCATGTTCGAGGACATGACCGAACTTGCAATAAACTTGAACAAGCTCAAGGACAAACTTGACACATGCTCCGTCTCCATGAAGAACGTCACATACAGACATGGGCTCGCTGCCCATGGTCTGTCGGTCGTCACCTTGTCTGCTGCCATCTTGGACATGGCAGTCTGCAGCAAGCCCTCTTCCCATGTAGGGATACGGGTAGGTTACACTAGCTGCAATTCAAAAAATGTACAACGTAAACCAAGAATCTATACAAGTAAGAGATCATAGATCATAACAACTAGACGCCCAGTGCAGCGGAACAAGAGTTGGAGCAGTCGATTCAACACGGAGTGCGTCGATGAAGTTGTTGTAGTTGATCATCCATCGTCCTCGGTACCTATCGTCTCCTCCATCAACCTATCACGTTCCTTGTGTCGGTCGTGGATCGTCCTCGAACCGCACAAGAGCAACCGCAACAGCGGCTCTACGATATCCACACGTCTAGGGGTGGAATGTCATATGCCAGTGTGCTAGCACCAACGCGCACGGTAAAGCCATCAAGAAGATGACCGCTAGGGTATTGGTTGAGCAACTCACGTATATTCCAATAGCCCTATGCATCCCCTTATAAACAGCCGATAACGGATCATCTCCGAACTCATTTGTTCCAACCCGTTAAGTATGTGACCATGTAGGTTCATGTGTAATCGATTGTGACTCGAAAACTCCTTTCCGACCACAAGTCGTTAGCAGTTCCTAGCAGGACATAACGATTCCTGAATATACATAAATATTATATCGGATGAACCTTACGCAATATGATCTGCGATTAGGTCCTTATCACTTACGACCAGCTCGTATCACCATACGGCCAGTTCATATTTAGTTATGATCAGTTAGTGATTATGTCTTAACAGTTTACGACCAGTCCGTATCTCAATATGTCCAGTTCCTGTCTGGTTGGACTAAACGACCTATTTGCATATTCTCCCTTTCCTTACGATAGCTGGTTGAACTCTAGGTGTGATATTTTGTTATCCATGAACTGTTCAATACTTTCTCGATCAAGTGACGAATAACTTCATATAGTCGACTCTTCGACCACTAGTGGTACGACCATGCACTTTCTTTATCCGACTACATCGAGGAGCCCAGAGATATCTCTCCTGTTATATTAGGAGGGACAAATCATATATCCGACCAGTCATATCCCTTCACATGTTTCATAGCATACCCGAAAGCTACCTTTATAACTACCCATGTAATACCCCGGATTCGGATCGGGTAATTAGAAAAGCAGCTGGGGAGGGAAAATGCAAACAAGAACTGAAATTTTCTGAATCGGCGGGGGGTTTTCAGCGATCTTCCGACAACCTGGGCCTGGGCCGCAGCCCAAGAGGGGCCCATGAGAGGGGCCAACCAAGGGGGTTTTTCCTCATCCCCAAACCCTAGCCTATCCCTCTCTCTCCCACTCCTCCCCCCAAGCCGCCACCCCCTCCTCCCCCTCTCCAACCGGCCGCCACCCTCCTCCCTGTCGTACGCCAGACTTGTTCGTCAGATTTGGGTAAGTTCCATACGTTTTCTGATCTTCCCACCTCTTAGAAAGTTGTAGCAATTGATCCTAGCTTTCTTTAGGCACTGAGATCATCTGATTTGGAGTTACGGTTTTGGAGATATCGTAGTTTTACCGTGACTGTCCTGGACAGCTGACGTGTTTTGACAGATTTTCTTATCGGGCCATTATGAATTACTTAGAGGCCGAATATCGGGTTTTCGTCTCCTAGAGTTATGTTCCTGGTTTCCTTAGATTTCTTTTGGCACCGAGATCACGAGATTCCACCCTGTGGTTTAGGAGATATGAATTTTTAACCGCACACTACTCTGTTTGTCAGAGATTTTGGAGACTGTCGGTTGCTCGTCGGTTTTGATCTAGTTAAAGTCAGATTCAGAACTCCCACCCAAATAGGTTATTGTATCCCTTTCAATTATATTTCCATGTTGATAAAGATCACCTCTATTGGATCAGTAGAATAAAAGTTACGTCATTTTCTTTACCACTATTCTGAAATCTGGGCAGATATCTGTTAGTGTTTTCAACTGTTGTTTAGGCCACTGTTTTGGCCGAATCAGAGAACCCCGCCAACTAGAGTTTCGTAGTGTCGTGCGTTAAGATTCATTGGGCACTGGTTTCGGATCATTTCGAATTCCAGATAATTAAATATGTTTTTTCTCGTACCGCTGATCAGAAGGGCTGAAATCTGGCTGAATTGTTTATTTTCAATTCGGGTCTGTGCGGTATATTGGGTAGTCAGGAGATATTGTAGAACACCGGTAGCAATGTATTTCCACGTTGTTCTTATTTCGGGAACACTTGTGTAGGCGGTGAGGCATCGCGTGTGGGAACACATTCATTGCTTGCTAGCGCGTCGCAACGCGAAAGGCAAGTACATTGAATCCTTTACATTGATGAATGATGTGTTTGTGTTCATGCTAATATTTCTATGATTCATTTTTTCAATCAACGAAGTTACTCAACATTCATATTCCAGTATAGGCAAGTACTACATATTAACTTGTGGTGTTTTCAATTGAATGCATGATAATGTGATGTATACGTGTATGTTCTTGCACTTGTTCATGATGTTGATATGTTTCAAATTGATAATTGAGAAAGGATGATGACATTCATATTACTTGTTTCATTCCATTCATACATGCTTTAATTTCCGTCCACGGGAGTGGAATTTTGAAAGACCCATCAATTCCAGTATGGGCATTTGAAAGACCCATCAATTCCAGTATGGGCATTTGAAAGACCCATCAATTCCAGTATGGGCATTTGAAAACCTATCAATTCTAGAATGGGTACGTGTGATCCACCATTCCAATGTGGGCCACGTTGGACACCCGTATGAAACGTTCTTCATACGGTAACTTTAAGTGAACACCGACGGTGTTACACTCGCTATACCCAGATAAGTCGTGATTAGTCCATTCCTTCAAGCATTCTTTCATTCCATCCATTCATGTATTCATTCCATTCAATCATGTATGTGGTGCAAGATTTGTTCATAATTCAATTGAATTGATTTATCCACTATTTGATTGATTATTCTAATATGGTACTTGCCGAGTTTCGACTCACCCTTGCTTTCAATGTTATTTAGGTGATCCACCGATGTTGATGATTTTGGGAAGGAGTAGACCAACACGCTGCACACGTAACATTACTCGATAATTTTCATTAATGGTTTCAACTTTGATATTCCTTGATGAGAGAAGGATCAGATTAAGTAATGTTTAAACTTCATGTCATGTCGCTCCATGATTAATTTCTTGATTATTCGCCACTGACGTATTGGCTGCTTTCACCTCGTTATCCTGTTATTGATATTTGGATAGATGTATATTGAATCTTATTCCGTAAATTGTTCATATGTTGTATCCTTAGGTGGCATCTTGGCTTCCAATAGCCGTGGTGTTACAGCTTGGTATCGAGCGGGCTTTAGGTCCGTGGTTCATTCAAATATATTAAATTGACACACTTGTGCACACTAGGAGGGTTTGGGTAAACTATTGCTTCGTGATTTCGATTGTGGTGGCACGAGTAATGAGTCGTTGTTAAATTGTTTTGTGCTATGATGTGTTAATCCACGGTATGATGTGTTAACCTCTATCTATGAAATTATTCTATGATTGCCATGAGATGGTCCGATATATATACATATTTATATTCATAATTGATTGCATTAGTTATGCGTTTCGTAGCGGACGTCGAGAAGTTGAGTTCGTGGTTGTTGTCCCGGTTTTGCTGGCTACACCACTCGCTTGTGGTATGAAATTAGAGAAGTTCTTACCTCTGTTCCATAAGCTCTGTGTTGAGCATGAGCTCATTGATGAACTTGTCGCCTTTCTAGAACTGGTATCTAGTTTCGTGGTTGTAGTTTCTGCAGTTCGTGAATTTCTTTTGAATTTGGAGTTTTAATGAAATAGCAAGCTCCCGTAGGTTTCTGACCGTTCTTTGAACCAGTTAGGGTTCTTTTGATTCTTGTGAAATTTCTGCTCCACGTGGGCATAGTTCCATTACAAGATTTATCTTTTCACAAAGACTGCTTTACCTCGTTGGGGAAATTTAACTCATTCGCTCGCTTGGAATCTCTGATCGAAGACTTCTTTTGCAAGTTCTTTATTAAGTGTGTATTGATCTTGCATATTTCTCTAGGGATGCTTTAGTAAGTCGCCCTCTTCCTTGATTTTCGAATTTGACAAATTCTTGTCCGGTGGTGATTGATGAATTTCTCTTGGGTTCATGATTCTTGGTAGACGAGTTTAAGTAGACCTTTAATGGTACTCTGAAAACATGACTGTTTTTCGATTGTTGAATTGCTTTTACTATGAGTGATCTTTGTAAATTGGCAACATTGATATTTCCATGGTTGTTCCTTCTTTCTCATTGGAAAAGAGCGACCCAGTTACTCGTTTGATAATTTGCATAATGAGAGTTCCTGTTGCAAGTTCGTTAACATGAGAAAGCATTGGTTCCATGTATTTCTCTTGGATCTCTCCGCTTGTTGAAATTTGATATATCTCTTTCCCGAAGAAAAATGTTAAAACCATTTGTGGTGATGGGTTGTGATTAAGTCGGAAGTTGAAAAAAAAATTGTGGGCTACGGGTTTCTATTGGACCCTAGGGGTTTTCAAAACAGTTCTTGTCTTTTGACTGCTGAGCTCCCTTTACTACTTGTGAACGTGATTGTTGACAGGATCGTTCTCTTTTTGATAGCCTCATCCTTTTTGTTGATAGAGGCAACTTGGTTATCTGTTGGGCATTTCGGAGAATGGAAATTTTCTTTCACAAAGTTCATTGAAGAAATTTTGACTATGTTCATTTCCTTTGGAATATTTAGAGTGATGGAGTTTAGAACCTCCCTTTGAAAAAGAAAAGTGTCGCAACCCTTTGTCAGGTTTTGTGTTGTTTTGTGAGGGGTTGTGAGTAAATAATCTATGAGTTCAAGTTAGATTATTAGCGTGATGCATAATTTATCTTGACCGATGTCCTCGAGAGCGTGAATCGTTAGCTAGGTCTACCTAATTTTTCTTGGCTGGCTAATATTGTTGGAATCTTATGCTTTTGCCACATTGAGATTTCTAGCTTTCAAGTCAGTACCTTCTTCTCATTTTAAGTTTGATCTTCTTCTTGTGCGGGTCATGTGACCTCAACTGTGGACTCCACTTATGTTCAACGAGTTCATCGCTTTAATGGTTTTTCCCTTGGTTCTGTGTTCATTGCGAGTGGTAAGTGATTTCCCAATTGGTGAAAAGCGTTTTTATGTGCCTCTTCTTTTGAGAAGTATTCAACCCATTTTTTTCACATGGGTCTTTCGAAATGTTTTCTAAATGTGGTTGTGAGCTTGGTGTTATTACTTGTAGTAAATTGATCGCCTTTTTGTGATATCGCTCAAATGAGAATATTTCGGTTTAGCTTTGCGGTACCTTGGAGATCGCGAATCACCGGTTAACTGAAATCATTTGGATAACTTAAGGAATTGGATTATCCTATTGCTTCTTAAAGGTTTCGTGTGAATTAGTCCGAAAGGCTCTTTGGTTTGAGTCCGCAAAGTGAGGTTGCAATCAAAGAAAAAAAATTCGTCGATCTCTTCGAGACGAAGTTAACCCATTTGCTTTCCGTGAAATCCTGTAAAGGGAAATGTACGAGTTTTGTGGCTGAGATCATTTGGATCCCGTGTTTTCCCAAGTAGATAATTTGTTCCGAGCAAATTTGTCTTGTCAAAAGATTTTATTGGTTCTTAATTAGATCTTGTGGTTTGGACTAACGACCTTAGCTTGACCGTTGTGGCAAAGCGTTTCAAGTCAAAGGATTAATTTTATTCTTAACGGAACGAGTGTAGTAGGGGAATTTGAGAATTGAGTCAAGTTTTGTAACTTGTGGTTATTTGAGTCGTTCCTAAACTTCTTGCTCTTACCGCTCAAGAGATGTCGAGTTTCAATCACAGTATCTTTCTTTCAGATCGGTTTGTTATTTGCTAATCTCTCTTAGGGATGTGTTCCTCAACTGTGAACTCAATTTCGCTTTCTAAAGTCACCTTTATCGTAATATTTCTTATGGTTTCTTGCTCGCCGTGATGAGCAACGTTTTTCAGTGTGAAGCTTGTCCTTATTCGCCTCTTTCTTTTGAGAAAGACCCAAAAGTTTTGTTGCAGGGTTTTACAAAGCGTTTATTGGCAACTGTTTGGTGGTGGTTAAGTTTTGGTAGTGGTGATATTTTGCTACCAAGTTATTGGAGGAGTAGAAGAATGTGAAATGGATTTGATCTGTATCCCTTGAAAAAAAATATTGATTCACATGGAATGTTTGGCTTCGAAGTAAGTCTGAATAGTGTTACGATTGAGTAGAATCTATGGTATAGAGAAATTCCAGAACTTCAGTTCATGTTAAAAGGTTGAGGATTATAAAAGGTATGGAGACCTTGATTAATTTTATAGAGTAACGCAATTGGATAAGATTGCGAGATTATGTGGGTAATTTTTGAGGATTTTAATAAGTGAGTATGTTAGAATTGTGGGAATGTTGTAGATACAATCCATTGATTTCTCTATTTGTTATAATTGCAATTTGTAGTAGAAGTCTTGCGGAGTTAAACTGGCTTTGCATTTTCATGCTAGACCTTTGGTCACTCAATGATTGTGTGTAGAGAGAGTGGAATAATAGAGTTTCCTGAGCAGTGGAATGATAATTGATAGAACCCTTTGATGATGTATGTGAACGTGCGTGCTAAGAATTTTGAGTTGTTGTTCTTGGAAATTGGAGGTAATGTCATTGTGTGGGACCTATTCTGTGTTGCTTTGAACGCCTTTTATCAAATCAATTTTGGTTAGTAGAACGAGTTATTTAGAGTATTCGGTGGATTCAATATAGCCTCTCCACAATGGTGTGGATGATATATTTCAATTTGAGCAGAATTTGAGGATGTTTAACTAAGAGGTTTAAGCTCATGTGGTAGGCAGTGAATTCGAATTTCAATGTTCGAGAGAAATTTTATTCCTAGAAGCGAGGAACTGTGGCAAAGGATGATTCGTGGGATAATGAGGCGTTTTCTTGATTCTCGTTTGAGTTTTGTGTCGTTGACTTGTATTTTCCGCAATTTGAGTTAGCGCTGTGTTGGCGTGTTGATTCTTTCTAAATTCAGACAAACCGCAAGTATTTGGTTTGGGCGTTCGAGTGATTTCTCCTTTGGTTGTCATGGTGTTCATTTGTAAACTGCTTATTTGGAAAATGGATTTGTTTTCGAGATGATTGTCAAATTTGGAATCTAACCTTTTGGTGGAGAGTTAGCATTGCGTGGATGTGATGAGGACTTTCTATTTCTAGTTGGATTTTCTTCGTTTTTGAAAGTTGTAGAAATGAGAACGTTGGCTTATCGCGTTGACCGTCTCGGTCCTTATGCGGCACGATCGTCTGTGTGCTCGAGTGTTAAGTGAGTATCTGAGCAATTCCAAGTTTGGAATATCGCTGTTTCATTCCAGTCGTAGTTTCCTTACATTTAGATTGGCGTGCAGATTCGAGGTCGAATCCTGTTAAGGGGGGTAGAATGTAATACCCCGGATTCGGATCGGGTAATTAGAAAAGCAAATGGGAGGAAAATGCAAACAAGAACTGAAATTTTCTGAATCGGCGGGGGGTTTTCAGCGATCTTCCGACACCTGGCTCGGGCCGCAGCCAGAGGGGCCCATGAGAGGGGCCAACCAAGGGGGTTTTTTCTCATCCCCAAACCCTAGCCTATCCCTCTCTCTCCCCACTCCTCCCCAAGCCGCCACCCCCTCCTCCCCCTCTCCAACCGGCCGCCACCCTCCTCCCTGTCGTACGCCAGACTTGTTCGTCAGATTTGGGTAAGTTCCATACATTTTCTGATCTTCCCACCTCTTAGAAAGTTGTAGCAATGGATCTTAGCTTTCTTTAGGCACTGAGATCATCTGATTTGGAGTTACGGTTTTCGAGATATCGTAGTTTTACCGTGACTGTCCTGGACAGCTAACGTGTTTTGACAGAGTTTCTTATCGGGCCATTATGAATTACTTAGAGGCCGAATATCGGGTTTTCGTCTCCTAGAGTTATGTTCCTGGTTTCCTTAGCTTTCTTTTGGCACCGAGATCACGAGATTCCACCCTGTGGTTTAGGAGATATGAATTTTTAACCGCACACTACTCTGTTTGTCAGAGATTTTGGAGACTGTCAGTTGCTCGTCGGTTTTGATCTAGTTACAGTCAGATTCATAACTCCCACACAAATAGGTTATTGTAGCCCTTTAAATTATCTTTCCATGTTGATAAAGATCACCTCTATTGGATCAGTAGAATAAAAGTTACGTCATTTGCTTTACCACTATTCTGAAATCTGGGCAGATATCTGTTAGTGTTTTCAACTGTTGTTTAGGCCACTGTTTTGGCCGAATCAGAGAACCCCGCCAACTAGAGTTTCGTAGTGTCGTGCGTTAAGATTCATTGGGCCCTGGTTTCGGATCATTTCAAATTCCAGATAATTAAATATGTTTTTTCTCGTACCGCTGATCAGAAGGGCTGAAATCTGGCTGAATTGTTTATTTTCAATTCGGGTCTGTGCGGTATATTGGGTAGTCAGGAGATATTGTAGAACACCGGTAGCAATGTATTTCCACGTTGTTCTTATTTCGGGAACACTTGTGTAGGCGGTGAGGCATCGCGTGTGGGAACACCTTCATTGCTTGCTAGCGTGCCGCAACGCCGAAAGGCAAGTACATTGAATCCTTTACATTGATGAATGATGTGTTTGTGTTCATGCTAATATTTCTATGATTCATGTTTTCAATCAACGGTTACTCAACATTCATATTCCAAAGACAGCAAGTCATCGCATATTAACTTGGGGTGTTTTCAATTGAATGCATGATAATGTGATGTATACGTGTATGTTCTTGCACTTGTTCATGATGTTGATATGTTTCAAATTGATAATTGAGAAAAGATGATGACATTCATATTACTTGTTTCATTCCATTCATACATGCTTTAATTTCCGTCCACGGAGTGGAATTTTGAAAGACCCATCAATTCCAAGATGGGCATTTGAAAGACCCATCAATTCCAAAGATGGGCATTTGAAAGACCCATCAATTCCAAAGATGGGCATTTGAAAACCCATCAATTCCGAATGGGTACGTGTGATCCACCATTCCAATGTGGGCCACGTTGGACACCCGTATGAAACGCTCTTCATACGGTAACTTTAAGTGAACACCGACGGTGTTACACTCGCTATACCGTATAAGTCGTGATTAGTCCATTCCTTCAAAGCATTTTTTCATTCCATCCATTCATGTATTCATTCCATTCAATCATGTATGTGGTGCAAGATTTGTTCATAATTCAATTGAATTGATTTATCCACTATTTGATTGATTATTCTAATATGGTACTTGCTGAGTTTCGACTCACCCTTGCTTTCAATGTTATTTAGGTGATCCACCCTGATGTTGATGATTTTGGGAAGGGAGTAGACCAACACGTTGCACACAGAACATTACTCGATAATTTTTATTAATGGTTTCAACTTTGATATTCCTTGATGAGAGAAGGACTGTATTAAGTAATGTTTAAACTTCATGTCATGTCGTTCCATGATTAATTTCTTGATTATTCGCCACTGACGTATTGGCTGCTTTCACCTCGTTATCCTGTTATTGATATTTGGATAGATGTATATTGAATCTTATTCCGTAAATTGTTCATATGTTGTATCATTAGGTGACATCTTGGCTTCCGAATAGTCAGGGTGTTACAACCGAGTTACGGAGTGACATTTGATAACCCCTAGGTGTACTATTACACATGTAGGAAACCATACTGATCTCAGGTCTAAGGATTATACATCATCATTGCTTGAGACCAACCGATGACACATAAAATCATAACAATTTCAATAGTGCCTCAAGGTGCGTCAATCCAACACCATGTTCTCTAACATGTGTTCACATTATTGATTCGATATACCCACATCCATGACCGGTGAAACATGCTCATCAATCAATACATGTGTTGGTTGATAAGTCACTAGAGTTCTGACCAGTGGTACATTTAGAATGACATCATATAAGTTAATGAGTTTCACCAACAAGTCACATACTTGTTAATATTTATAACTGATAATTCATCTAAGGAACATAATAACATTTATTCTATAACTCATAAACATAGACATGATACAATCTTTCTATGATTGCCTCTAGGGTATATCACCAACAGTCTCCCACTTGTACTAGAGTCAATCATACAAGTATCTAATACCCATAGCTCTTGGGTGAATCTCATGCTTAGGTTACAGAGAGGCTTTGAAAGTGGATCATCAATATTCAAATTCGTGTACACTTTGCATATCTTCACATCACATCTTTCAACAACTTCACGAATAATGTGATATCGTCGAAGTATGTGTTTGGACTTTTGATGCGATCTAGGCAACTTAGCTTGTGCAATGGCTCCACTATTATCATGATAAAGATCCATTGGACTGGAAGCACTAGAAACCACACCCAGTTCATTAATTAACTTCCTAATCCATATGGCTTCTTTTGCAGCTTCAGAAGCTGCAATGTACTCAGCTTCTATTGTAGAATCAACAACTGTTCCTTGCTTGGAACTTTTCCAGCTCACTGCTCCTACATTAAGACAAAATATAAACCCAGACTGCGATGTGAAATCATCATTGTTGGTTTGGTAGCCAGCATCGGTGTAACCGCTTACGACCAACTCTTCCTCACCATCATAAACAAGGAATGCATCGTTGTCCTTCTTAAGTACTTTATGATATTCTTGACTACTATCCAGTGACCTTCACCTGGATCTGACTGATATTTGCTCATAACACTTAGAGCATACGACATATCTAGTCATGTACAAAGCATGGCATACATGATAGATCTAATAGCCGAACCATATGGAATTCTACTCATTTTGTCTCGCTTATCAGGTGTCGAAGAATTCTAAGACTAATTCCATGTGATATGGGCAACCTTTTGGAATCTTGATGTCGAACCGCTTCAACACTCTGTCAATGTACATATCTTGGCTTAATCCAATTAGTCTTTTAGATCTGTCCCTGTAAATCCTTATGCCTAAAATATATGCTACATCTCCTAAATCCTTCATAGAGAAAACTATTTATTAATGAAGTTTTAACATATTCAAGCATAGGAATATCATTTCCGACCAGTAATATGTCATCCACATATATGATCAGAAAAATAAGTTTGCTCCCACTAACCTTCTTGTAAACACAAGGTTCTTCTTCATTCTTGATGAAGTCAAACCCTTTGACCACTTTATCAAAAATGAAAATTATAACTCCGAGATACTTGCTTTAATCTATAGATGGATTTCTGAAGCTTGCATATCTTTCTAGCTTTCCGTGGATCGACAGACAAAACCCTCAGGTCGTGTCATGCACACATACTCACTTAGGCTTCTATTTAGGAAAGCTATTTAGACATCCATTTGCCATATCTCATAATCAAAATATACAGCAATAGCTAGAATGATCCGGATAGACTTGAACATAGTGACAGGCGAGACGGTCTCATCATAATCAACACTTTTAATCTGTTTGAAACCCTTTGCCACCAATCATGCCTTATGAATGTGAATATTTTCATCTATATCTATATTTTTAAAAAACTCATTTACACCCAATGGTTTTAATACCATCGGGTGGATCATCCAAGTTCTAAACTTGATTGTCATACATGGATTTTATCTCGGATCTCATGGCTTCAAGCCATGACTCGGAGTCTGGGCTCATCATCTCTTCCTCATAATCCTTAGGCCCATCATTATTCAATAATAAAATGTCATGCACATACCTTATATGCAATTGGCGTGGCCTTTTAGATCTACGTGAGGCTGATACCTCATCTACAGGTTCTACAATATTTTATTCATCCTGTAGAGGTTCAGTAGGAGTTGAAATATTTTCAGATATTTCCTGAATTTCTTTAAGTTGCATCTTACTCCCACTGACTACTTTGGGAAAAAACTCTTTCTCCAAGAAGACACCATTTCAGACAACAAACACTTTGTTATTATCCCACTTATAAAAGTAATATTCTTTAGTTTCCTTAGGATACCCCACAAAAAAGCATTTATCCGACTTAGGTGTAAGTTTATCAGATGTCAAATATTTTACATATACCTCAGAACCCCATATCTCGAGAAAGGATAATCCAGGATACTTCCTGGTCCATATCTCATATAGTGCCTTCTCTACCGTTTTCGTGGAACCCCGTTTAAAGTGAAAGCTGATGTTTCTAGAGCTAGCATATCCCCAGAAATACAATAGAAGATCAGATTGACTCAACATTGACCGAACCATATATCTAATAATGTTCGGTTCTGTCGTTCAGATACCTCATTCCATTGAGGCGTTCCTAGCGGAGTAAGTTGTGGAACAATTCCATATTACTTTAGATGATCACCAAACTCATTGCTTAAATATTTACCTTCACAATCTGATCGTAGATATTTAATTATCTTACCAAGTTGATTATGTACTTCATTCTGAAATTCTTTGGACTTTTTAAAACATTCAGACTTATGCCTCATTAAGTAGATGTAACCATATCTACTAAAGTTACCAGTAAAAGTTATGAAGTACTGAAAACCATCTTTGGCCAAAGTTTTCATTGGTCCAAATAAATCCGTATGTATAAGGGCCAATAAGTCACTTGCCCTCTCACCTATAGCCGTGAAAGGCGTCTTTGTCATTTTGCCAAGTAAACAAGATTCACATGTTTCAAATGATTCAAAATTAAATAAGTTTAGAAGACCATCTTTATAGAGCTTCATCACGTGCCTCTCATTTATATGACCTAGATGGCAATGTCAAATAAAAGTGGGATTTAAATCATTAGGTCGAAGTTTTTTAGCATTGATGTTATAAATATGAACATCCTCAAGATTCAAACAATATAATCCATTCACCAATTGAGCATGACCATAAAGCATATCATCAAAATAAATTGAACAATAATTTTTCTTTATTCTAAACTCATAACCTTCAGCTCCTAAACACGAAATAGAAACTATATTATTGCTTAAGGTAGGAATATAATAACAATTATTTAATTTTATAACTAATCCTGATGGTAAAACTAATGGTAAAGTGACAATAGCTAATGCAACACCTCTTGCTCCATTGCCCACGCGAAGATCAACCCCGCCTCTTGCCAAACTTCTACTCCCTATCAGTCCCTACATCGAATTATAAACATGAGCAACTGATTCGGTATCAAATACCCAATAATATGTAGGAGAAGTGGCAAGATTAATTTCTATAACATTTATACCTAAACTGGAAGTCTTACTTCCCTTGTTTTTTTATCTCTGCCAAGTACTTCTTACAATTCCTCTTTTAATGCACAGTCTCATGATAATGGTAGCATTCTGTATCAGACTTAGGACCTAGCTTGAGCTTCTTAAGCTTAGCATTGAGACTTTCGATCTCATCTTGAGTGTTTCCTTTGCCTTTCCCATTTCCCAAGACTTATCCTTGTTCTTGAAGCTAGTAGTCTTTTGAACCATCATCACATAATTAAAACTTTTTTTTATGCTCTCATCGGCACCTTTAAGCATCCCATGCAACTTAGTCATTGACTTTTTCATACCATTCATGTGAAATTTCAATAGGACATACTCAAAACTCGCAAGGAGCGATCCGAGAATCACATCAGTAGTCAACTCGTGGCTAAAAGGAAAACCAAGATTTTTTCAAGCTCTCAATGTGACTAATCATCTTGATTATATGAGAACTGACCGGGCTACCCTCTGATAGCCTACAAAAAAACAATGCCTTGGAGATATTGTACCTCTCTTCCCTTGCTTGGTATTGAAACATGACTTTCAGACCCACAATCATATTGTTAGCATCTGTGGTCTCATATTGCTTCTGAAGCTCGGAGTTTATGGTGGTAAGTATAAGATAGTGTACATCGACTGCATCATTGTAATGCTTCTTATAAGCACTTTTTTCAGTACGAGTAACATCTACATTGGGTTCCTCTAGATAGGGAACCTCTAGAACATTTTTTTTTTCTTGTTTGAGAATAATTCTCAGATTACGAAACCAGTCAATGAAGTTTGTTCCATTCAGTTTTTCTTTCTCAAGAATAGATTGCAAATTAAAGATAGGTGTGGAGGAAGTATTAGGTACCATGATCTACAACAGAAAATGTTGAACCCGGAAACAAAGGATTCCGAGTTCACTGCGTTTACACACTAGTCCAGGATTTCTAGTGTACACAGTCTCACAAACAGTGTTATCACAATCATATCAAGCGCTTTATTTATAAGGAATATAGTTTATTACAAAATGGGCTCGAGGCCAAATAACAAAATATAGGGGAAGCAAATAGGTAGTAGGCCATACGATGCGCCACAAGCAATCGTTTGGAGGAGTAGTCTAAACGTCTGGATCCTTACCGTCTAGACAATAGTCTTCTCCTGAATAATATATTCAGCAAGGATGAGCACAACTACCGTGCTTGCAAATTACACCCAATACAGAATTTAGAATGCATGCATAAGTAAACAAAGGAAGGCTGTAAGGGTTTGTTTACGTAAATCAGTGTTTTCAAGTTTAAATAATCATACTAAGTTTCAAGGCACATTTTTAATTCTTAACTTAAAATCAGATTTTAAATTGACAATTTTATAGTGGATAACCTCCATATGAAACATGGTGATGGATATCCTCCTATCACATGGCTAACCGCCCAATTTTACCACAAGGATTAACCATCCTAAAAATCATGTACAAAGTTATTTTAAAACAAAAAACAAAGTCTAATTTAGAGTGGCTTTGCTCAGCATGTCCATGACCATGGACACGGCTATTCGAATAGTTTTACACTCTGCAGAGGTTGTACAGCTTTACCCACAAGATATAATCAACTTTTAATGTCCGTCTGACACACTTCCGTAGGTGTGTGACCAAGTGATTATCACGAGGCCTTTACAATGCGTCATTCTATGGTAGTCATGCTGCTAAGGTTTCACTTCTTTTGGATTAACCATCCGCTAGAAGCCCCCTCTTACGCCTGTAATACCCCAGAATCAAATCGGTGGAATTGAGAAGAAGTTGGGGAGGAAAATTGACTTTGAAAGAATAGAAATTCCATTATTTGAGGGGGTTTTCAGCTATATCGCGGTAACCTGGGCCTTGGGCCGAAGCCCAAGAGGCCCAAGAGAGGGGCCGGCCAATGGGGGGTGTCCTCCCACTAACCCTAGCCGCCCCACCCTCTCCCCTCCACTCCCTCCCCCTCTCCAACCGGCCGCCACCCTCCTCCCTGCAGTGCAGCGATTTTGTTTGTCCGATTTGTGTAAGTTTCGTACGTTTTCTGATCTTCTCACCTCTTAGAAAGTTTTAGCCCTTGATCTTAGCTTTCTTTTGGCACTGAGATCATCTGATTTGGAGTTACGGTTTAGGAGATATGGAAGTTTTATCGTGACTGTTCAGGAGAGCTGACGTGATTTGGCAGATTTTCTTGCCGGGCCATTATGATTTACTTAGAGGCCGAATCTGGTATTTTCATCTTTTAGAGTTTTGTTCCTGATGTCGTTATCGTTCTTTTGGCACTGAGATCACTTGATTCCGCCTTACGGTTTAGGAGATATGAATTTTTAATCGTGCGCTGTCCTGTCTGCCTGAGAATTTGGAACTGTCGGTTTGCCCCTCGGTTTTGATATAGTTAGATTCAGATTCAGAACTTCCACCCAACTAGGGTTTTGTAGCTCTCGAAATTATCTTTCCAAGTTGATAAGGATAATTCTCATTGGATCAGTAGGCTAAAAGTTACACTATTTTCTTTATTACTGATCTGTATTCTGGACAGACGTAGATGGGTTGTGTTTAGCTGATAATTAGCCCTCTGTTTTGGCCGAATCAGGGGATTGCGCCAACTAATGTTTTGTAGTCTGATCTGTTAAGTTTCAGTGAGCACTAGTTTCAGGTCTTTTAGAGTTACAGATAATTAATGGTGAATTTTCTCGTACAACTGCCCGTAGATCGATAATCTGGACTTTTGGCGTAGAGGTCAAAACGGACATTTGGGCGTGTGGGTTGATTAGAGGGTATCGTAGAACTCGTGTATCTATGTTATACCCTGTTATCCTTATTCCGTGACAATAATTGTATAGGCGGTGAGGCGGTGAGTGGAAGGACACCTTCGTTGCTTCCCAGTACGTCACAGCACGGAAGGCAAGTGCAATGTTTAACTTGTGTGAATTTGATGAATGCATGATAATTTGGTAACTTATGAATATTCCTGTGTTTTGAGCATGATGTGGTAGATTTCAATACCTTCTTCTGTGATAAATTGAGATGAAGTTCAAGTTATGCATTTCATTCCATGCACACATATTTCCTTTGCCGTCCACGGGAGTGGAAACTTGATTAAGTCCCATTAATTCCAATATGGGCATGTGAGACCCACCATTCCAATGTGGGCAATGTTGACCACCATTCCAATGTGGCAACTTCGGACACCCGTTTGAAACGTTCTTCATACGGTGATTGGGTCCCCGTACTTTGTGAAGTACG
Organism: Hsuehochloa calcarea; assembly: GCA_036346395.1. Classification (NCBI taxonomy): domain Eukaryota; kingdom Viridiplantae; phylum Streptophyta; class Magnoliopsida; order Poales; family Poaceae; genus Hsuehochloa; species Hsuehochloa calcarea. Next base: position 59,672,638 of record CM070594.1, on the reverse strand, counting down.
GGCTTAAGTGAACACCGACGGGTGTGTCACTACTTATACCGGTATAAACGTGTGAAAAGTCCATTCTCCTTCAATGCATTCATTCATAACATGCTTTCGCAAATTCATGGAAATTGTGGATTTCATGGGGATATGTTCCAGATCTTAGGATGATGTGACAATTGGCAATGGCGTTTACGGTTTGTCGTTTCACGTGTTTTCAACAAAGCTACAGGCTTACTGGACATGGGCGGTCCGACCGGTCCTTGCACGGCGGTCCGACCGGTCCCAAATCGGTTGGACCGACCATGTGGGGCGGTCGGACCGGCGGTGACCAAATTGGTCAAAACGAGCTGGGCCAAAAATAGGTGTTGTAGGCAAGTGAGGGGATCCCAATGCACTTGGTCTCATGATTTTGGAGTCTCCAAGAAAAGTTCTATTGGTTTAAAGTTTCCGAGGTTTGGATTTTCGGGGTTGAAATTCGGCTAAGTTCAAGGGCGGTCCGACCGCTCACGAGGAGCGTCCGACCGGCGGAGGCGATCCGACCGCTCACGAGGAGCGGTCGGACCGGTATTGACTTGAACGTCGGCCAACTTCGTGGCGATGTTGATTGGTTAGGTCAAAGTCATTGGTATCGTGGCATATGGTTTGCATGATGCATGTTTTGACTAACATGGGTCAAGTTGTGAAGAACTTGTTCCCGAATTCGTGTTTGCTTGTCTGTGGTTGTGTAGGTTGCTTGGTGATCAACGACGGTCAACGGCGAGGAGGATCGGGACTAGACTTGGAGAGTTGAGGTCCAGAACGATCGACGATGCCGAGTGAGGTCAACGACTCAAGCGTGACACAAGATGGACAAGGGTGACCTATTGGCGAATCCATGGCGCATGGTGAAGCGGTTTAGGTCAAAGGTTAAAGACGGCGCTTTGCGAAGCGTGCGTGTGTGACCCGTTTGTTAGTGGGCCTTAACGGGAGCCCAATGGAGTCAAACCCTAGGAGTCTAGGCCTCCACTATAAATAGGGGGAGGTGGTGGCTGCACCATCAAGCTCTTTTTCTCTCTCGCCTCTTTTGTTGCGAAACCCTAATTGGCTTAGGGGAGTTGAGATGGAGGCTAGGGCTCTTTATGGTTTGAGAAGAATTTCGTGATCTTGGATTGACCACTGATCTTTGATGGCGTGGCTATAATCCAGCGACGATCACGTTCTTAATCTATCCAAGGTTTGCTTGAGATAAGTCTCTTTTCGTTCTTGCTTTCAATTTCGTGATTTTAGGGCTTTCTTTGATCCACGAGTTTTTGATTGATTCTTTCACATGGATTAGCTTGCTGTGATGTGTGGGAACCCATCTAGGATCAATTTGATCATCAATCACCCACGAGCAAGCGATTGGATCTAGTTTTCACTTTTGCCCGGTTTTGCACCCTTCTTCAATCAGATCGTAAAAGATATTTATTCGTCCAAGAATTATCATAATTGTTGATTGGAATAGGTCCTTAATATCATAGAGAAGGTGTGTGCAAAGTTTCGTGAAGTTTGGAGTTGAGAATCAAAAGTTAGACCTAATTGCAACTTCGTCATCGGGCTGTTTTTACTGTTCTGGAGCCTGCCGGTCAGACCGCCCCACACCAGAGGTCAGACCGATTTTGGTGCCGGTCCGACCGCCCCACACCAGAGGTCAGACCGATTTGGTACCGGCGGACCGCCAAGATAACAAATGGTCGACCGCCGACTCTGTTAGATTTGATTCTTGCCGATTTCATCATATTGCTTAGGGTTTAATTGGATTCAATACTAGTCTTCCGCTGTACTGGTATATTGATCTTCATAGCTTCATCATAGCTATCGGAGTGAAATTGTGTTGAATTCATATTTTGGGAAAAAGTGAGTGTGCTCCTATTCACCCCCCCTCTAGTCGCCTTTTCGGTCCAACAGAAATAAATGTTGTTACTTGATATATTGTTCTGATTCAGAATTCTTTGTGAATTATATGTTGTGCTTGCTGAGTTTCGACTCACTCTTGCTTTTATTTATTTTAGGTGAATTCCGGTGAAACTGTTGCTAGCGGGAGGCGTAGTCCAAAGACGCTCCACACACTTGAATAAATCATTCATTCATTATGACACAGTTTTAGTTTATTTGGTTTAATTGATTAAGTATTGAATTGTAATAAAAGTAACTTTGGATGTTCCTCCATTCCTCTATGGTCATTCCTTAATGCTAGATTGTTATCTTGATTATTCGATATTGTCTCTTATTGTGATATTATTTTTATTAATTGAGTAGTATGTCGTCCCATTAGGTGGCATCTTGGCTTCTGAATAGCCGGGGTGTTACAGTTGGTATCAGAGCGGGCTTTAGGTCCGTGGTAATTAAGTTATTAAAATGACACACTGTGCACAGTAGGTGGGGTTTGGGAAATCCATTGTTTCCGCATTTCTAGTGATGTTGTTCATTATGTTGTATGGTATAGAATTGCTTCTGTACTATCTTTCTTGTTATTAATCTATGACGTGATGTGATATCCTATATATCTATGAATTATTCTATGATTGTCATGAGATGATCCTATATATTCATAATTGATTGAATTAGTTATGCGTATAGGTAGCGGACGTCGAGCAGTTGAGTTCGTGGTTGTCGTCCTGGGTTTTGCCAGACTACACCACTGTTCGTGTTGTAATAGTAGAGAAGTTCTTACCCCTGTTCTATAGTTCTGTGTTGAGCATGAGCTCATTGATGAAGTTGTTGTCCTTCTCAAGTTTGTACCTGGTTTTCTGGTTGTAGTTTCTGACAGTTCGTGAATTTCTTTTGAATGGAGGGTTATAATGAAGTGGGCAATCTACAGTAGGTTTCTGATCGTTCTTTGAAACAATTATTGTTCTTTCTACTATTGTGATATTTCTGCTCCACGTGAGCGTAGTTAAATTGCAAGATTTACCTTTTCACGAAAGTTCTGTTTTACCCCTGTTGGAAAATTTAACCCGTGTGTTCGCTTGGGGTTTCGGGCATTGGCAGATTTCTTTTGCAAGTTCTTTATCAAGTGCACAATTATCTTGCATATTTCTTTTTGGGATGCTTTAGACAGTGGTTCTCTTCCTTGATTTCTGATTTTGACAAATTCTTATCCGGTGGTAGTTGATGAGATCCAATAGGTCTTTAATGGTTCCCTGAAAATATTATTGTTTTTTTTCAGTTGTTGAATTTCTTTTATTTTAAATGATCTTCGACGGTTGGAAATATTGATATTTCCATGTTTGTTCCTTCCTTCTCATTGGAAAATAGCGACTCGTTTACTCGTTTGATAGTTTGTATAATGAGAGTTTTCTGTTGCAAGTTCGTTATCACGAGGAAGCATTGACTCCATGTATTTCTTTTGGATCATTCCGCGTCTTGAAGTTTAACGCATCTCTTTTCTGAGGATTAGTGTTAAAACCCTTTTTTGGGGTGCCTTGTGGTGATTAAGTCGGAGATGGTAATCAAACAAATTGGTTGGCTACGAGTTCCTATTGGTCCCTAGATGTTTTTCAAAATAATTCTTGTCTTTCTGATTGTTGAGCTCTCTTTGTTACTTGTACACGATATTATTGACAAGATCATTCTTTTTGTAAGGGTCCTATCTCACTTGTTGATTAAGAGGACCTGGTTCACCGATTGGTATTTTGGAGAACAGGAATCATCTTTTACAGAGTTCATTGAAGAAAGTTAATGTGAGGGTAATGTTGATTCTTTTATAGAAAAAAAAGAAGTTTGACCGCCTTTCTCGATGTTTCTAAAATGATCCAATTTCAAGTTTGGTGTTCATGACCTTTTGGGGGTTCAAGTTTTATATGGTAAATGAAGTTGCCGCGTACAATGATTTGTTGCAAAGTTATAATGGTCCTTCGTTGAAGTGAGCGCTTTGATCTTGAATGCTCGTTGTTCTTATTTGTTAAGGGCTGACATTCTCTTCTTGTGAGGCTTATGCTTTTATCTGTGAACTCCACTTATGTTCTATGAGTTCGGTGCTTACTTGGTTTTCCCTTTGGTCCCGTGTTCATTGCGATTTGTAAATGATTGTCTAGTTGGTGAACATCGCTTCCATTTGCCTCTTTTTTGAGAAAGAATAAACCCACTATTTTCACGTGGATCTTTCGAAGTGTTTTCTAATTGTTGTTGTGAGATTGATGTTAATAGTTGTAGTAAGTTGATCGCTTTTGGTGATATCGTTCTAATGAAAACATTTCAAGTTAGGCTTTCGTGGTACCTTGGAGCTCTTGAATCATCTGATAGCTGAAACTATTTTTGGGTAAATTGAGGTATTGGAGTTATCCTATTGTTTCTTAAGAGTTTTCGTGAGATTTAGTCCTAAAGGCTCCTTGGTTTGAGTTCGCAAAGTAAGGTTGCAATCAAAGGAAATTTTAAATCGATTTCGTTGAGAATCCGTTTGCTTTCCGTGAAGTCCTGAAAAAAATGTTTCGAGGGTTATGGCTGAGGTCATTTGGATCTCATGTTTCATGAGTAGATGAACAGTTCCGAACAAATTGGGCGTATTGAAGAATTTTATTGGTTCTTGAGTAGTTCGGTGGGTTGGACTAAAGAACTTACCTTGTTCTATGTGGCAAGGTGTTATTAGCTCAAGGACTAAATGCTATGTTAAAGAAAGGAGTGCAGTAGAAGTATTTGTGAATGTGAGTCAAATTTTGTAACCTGGGGTTATTTGAATCTTGCCAAGACTTTCTGCTCTTTCTGCTCATGAGATGTCGAGTTTCAACTGTAATGTCATTTTCCTTATTTGTTGTTACTTGTTAATTCCTTCTTGAGGAGGTGTGCCTCACCGTGAGTTCACCTTTTATTTCTTTTAAGTTCCTCCTTCTCGGATTCTTTCTTTTGGTTTCGTGCTCATTTGTGAGGAGCAACGCTTTTCGTGTGTGAAGCTTGTCCTTATTTGCCTCTTTCTTTTGAGAAAGACCAGTAATTTTGTTACAAAGTTTTGCAACGCGTATATATTGGCCTCTGTTTAGTGGTGGCTAAGTTTTGTTAGTGGTGATATTTTGCTATCAGTTATTGGAGGAGTAGTAGTATGTGAATTGGTTTTGATCTGATCTCTTGGAGGAAAATTTTGATCCACGTGGAATGTTTGGTTTCAAAGTAGACTGAATAGTGTTATGGTTGAGTAGAACCTATGGCATAGTGAAATTTCAGAACTTTAGTTCATGATTGAAGAGTCGAGGATTATCAAAGGTATGGAAACCTTGATTAATTTTATAGAGTAACGCAATTGGATAGTATTATGAGATTGTGTGGGTAATTTTGGATGAAGTTAATGAGTGAGGATATTAGAATTGTGGGAATGTTAGATATTTAATTTGATGATTTCACTATCTGTTATAAGAAGAAAAAAAAATTGTAGAGGTTTTGGAAGTTAGGACTGGACCTTGCATTCTTATGCTAGACCTTTGGTAACCCAACGATTGTGTGTAGAGAAAGTGGAATAATGGAGTTTCCTAAACAGTAGAATGATAATTGATAGAACCCTTCTGATGTAGTACATGATTGTGCGGGTTAAGGATTCTGACTAGTTGTTCTTGGAAATTGGAGGTAATATGATGGTGTGGAACCTATTATATGGTGTCTTTGGTGCCTTCTATTAAATCGATTTTGGTTAGTAGAATGAATTACCTAGAGTATTCGGTGGATTCAATATAGCATCTCCACAATTGTGTGGATGATGTCCTTCGGTTTGATCATTATCGGTGTATTAGAACCGATCTTACGTAAAGATTATTTGATTCGGGGGGTCTCCTAAAGATGAAATCACGCAGAGTGGTTGACACGGGATGTTTAGACAGGTTCAGGCCTTCTCCGGAGAGAATAATAACCCTACTCCTGTGTGTGTATGGTATTCTTGATGATTAAGTAAGAAGCTAAGACTATTACAGAGAATAGTACTTGTGTTTCTCCTTGACCCGCTCTATTTCGCCTTGATCCCCCCTGTCTCTCCCTCTTGATGCCCTTATATAGTCGTGAAGGAGTAGCCGTTTTGTCCTGCGGAAGATGCGCCTAATTAATCCAGTAATGGGCGCATGATGGCAGTAATTACCGGCGCATTGGCTTCTTCACGCCGTCTGGCAGTTATCTTCCAAAGGTAATGGGGTATTTAAGCACCATTACTACGCAGAATAATAGTGCGTGTGGACCGTTCGGATTCCTTAATCAATTGGACCCACTCGCCTGTAGGTTTGATTATAAGGTGGTCGTGGTTTACTTGGTCGCAGAAAGACTTACGACCAAGTAGTGGTCGTAGAAGGACTTACGACCAGGTAGTGATCGTAGAAGGACTTACGACCAGGTAATGGTCGTAGAAGGACTTACGACCAGGTAATGGTCGTAGAAAGACTAACGACCATGACATAGTCGTAGTAAGACTTACGACTATGGGGGTGATTGTAGAAGATCTTACAATCACTTGGTAGGTCTTCCCCTTATAAATATAAGGGGTACTTCTGGGGACTATGTGACATCATATTCACCTATAATAAGAATTATAGATAAAAGATAAAATGAGGATTATTAGATCCTCGTCATCTAGCCCCCCAGCTTCAAGTGAATGTAACTTACTTGGTGAAGGATTCGTAAATGGACTTACGACTATGAAAATGTCGTAGAACCATGGTCGAAGGAAAAACTCTTCGACATTTGAGTGCTACTTTGACCAGGAATTTGCTTGGTCAGGAAGGTTGCTTACGACTATCAAAAAGTCATAAAAACCCTTACGACTGTGAAGTGGTCGTAGTAGGGCGATCGGAGAAAAAAAAACCCTTCCGATTGATACTTCCTTCGACCAGAAAGACTTGGTCAAGAAATTAATTTTGCTTGGAGATGACAAAACGAACCTAACTTTCCTGAACAGACCGTCTGGGGAATTGCAAACGATTTCCACAGATCTGTTGATGAGACGGTTCCCGAAGCGATTGCAATTGTGAAGATTGCTTACGACTATCAAAAAGTCGTAAAAACCCCTACGATTGTGGAGTGGTCGTAGTAGGGGAATCGGAGAAAAAACCCTTCCGATTGATACTTCCTTCGACCAAAAAGACTTGGTCAAGAAAGTAATTTTGCTTGGGGGTGACAATATGCACCTAATTTTCTCGAACGGACCATCTGGGGAATTGCAACCAACTCTCACAGACTTGTCCGATGAGGCGGTTCCCGAAGCGGTGCAACCAACTCCCACAGACCTATAGACGAGACGGTTTCCGAAGCGGCGGCAATCGTGCGGTTATAAAAACTTACCAGGAGGAAGACTTGGGTTTTTACCTTTTCCCCAAATCACTCCGCTGTTCTTCGAGCTCTTGCTTTCTCCGTCCTCGACTAGGTTTCATTTTCTCCGCCGCCAACCCAATCAAAAAACTTCTTGCTTCTGAGCGAAATGGCCAAGAGAGTTTCCGAATGGGAAGAATCGGAGATGGATGCGACTAAGATCAAAATCTTGGTCGATGTCGGAATATTCCAGAGAAGACTCTGGTAAAGTGGATTTCGGCTATCGGGCAGCACTGGCCATCGGGGGAAAATGGGCAAATCCCTGTCTTCCAAGCGTATTGTGAGTGCGGCCTTCGACTGCCTGCTCACCCCTTTCTTACAGTGGTACTCGAGCACTTTGGGGTGGAATTGGTGAACTTAGGTCCCAATTCCATTACCATGTTGAGTGTATTCGTACTGCAGGTGAGGCGACTGGGATTCCAAATGGATCTCGAGCTGTTCCAATATTATTATGGGATGGCTCGACAAACCGGAATCGCCGGAAGTCGTGGTCCAAGCTCCACGACTCAAGTCGAAGGAGTATATTCGAGTTTCACCTGTCTTCGTGGCGGGATGGAGGAAGAGGTGGTTTCTTGGAAAGTCACCTCAAGACACCTCTCCTTTGCGGGAGGGTCGCTGAGAAGAAATCTTCATGGGACTCGACTCGAAGATATCAATGGATTGCCCCATATATTCAAGCCATCAAGGACTTGAAAGAAGAGGGGCTGACCGGATGGCATGTGGTAAAAGATTTTATCACACGCCGAATTAGTCCCTTGAAGAAACGAGCATCTCCTATGTGGAGATACTTGGGGAGAGGAGACCCAACCAGAGACTACGAGGAGGGTAAGTAACTGTCGACTTAGCTCTCGGTTTGGTCTTTCTCAATATTGTCTAATATTCTTATCTGTTTACACAGATCTTTCACAGGCTGAGGTTGACTCTAGAGTCAGACTCATCTGTGAGAAATCTCCGCCACTTCGAGTGGCGGTTCCTCGAATCATTGCGACTTTGTCCGCAGATGAAAAGATAGAGCGCCTAAAGGTAATCAAAAAGTTGATTCTTTCTTTAGGACTTTATAGTCGTAGAAGATTCTTACGACTAATGGAGATCGTAGAATATCTTACGATCAAGAAAGCGTCGTAGAAAAACTTACGACTTGGCACTGGTCGTAGAAAAACTTACGACTAATCAGTGATTCTTCTTTTTCTGTTTTGCTTTATAGAAAGTAGGTATGGAAAATCGTCAGGACGACGAGGAAGTCGTTCTAATGACTATTGGCGCAGGGTTGTCGAAAGACAGAGGCTCGGCTCCTCCATCTAAGAAACGTCGACTTGCAAAATCTGCCGACAAGGGAGGAGCAAGCTCGAGCTCTGGTCTTTCGACTAGACCCTCTACAAAACTGCGCGCACCGTAGCTATATCTGAAGCCGAGGCCGCAGCTATCGGAGCCGAGGAGGTTGAAGCAGCTGAATCTCTTAAGCGCAAACCTCGCAAGGCTAAGGTACCCTTCTATTATGACAAGGAATCTTTCGCAGTTTGCGGCCACTCCTAGTTTTGTTAAGCAACGGAAAAGGAGAACTGGAAAGATTTTATGTCTTTTATGAAGGACGATCTTTGCCAAAGACAACTCGCACTGAGGCGATCTTTGCTCTTGGAATGGTCGAGACCGATCTCGCCATCCAGAGAATCTGAAACCAGAGCCACAGTTCTGTCCAAACTCTACGACTGCACGTGGTCGTAGTTGGCTAATCGTTGAACCTCGACCGGGCGTGGTCGTGGAGAAGAAGAGATCCTCCGTTGGGAGGATTGCTCTAAAATTCCTGGTTAAGACCAGGGTGTAGAGGTATGTGAAATGTACTAAAGTGTAAGAACAACATTTACCTTTTTCTTTTTCACAACTTGATTTGCTTTTCTTTATTTCAGTCCGACTCCTTCAGCCCCCGGGAATGCTTCCGTTGAGAAGCCCATTGCCACCCCTTCAGTTACTGGAGAGGTATCAATGGAGGTGGTCGAAGAATCACCCTTGGCCCAGGTGGCCGATGAAGTCGAGACTCCCAGAGTGATTCCTACATCTGCTGAGGTTGTAGCTACGACCATTGAAGTAGCGGCTGTTGCTGTTGAAGTGGCAGCTACGACTACTGAGGTCGTAGAAACAACAGGGGCAGCTGTGGAAGCCTCTGGTCAAGGTGGTGACCAACTTGTGCACCGTTCTGGGAAGGAAATCGTAGGAGGCGTTCCTTCCCTTACCCAAAGAGAAGTTACAGAATCAGAAGAAGAAGAATATTTCAACTTCTGTGGTGACTTCTTTGGACCTGCCTCGCGTCATAGGGTCTTCGCTTTGATCTCGTGACCGAAGTCCCCATCCCAAAGATATTCCCAACAGGGGGAATACCTTCGATAATGAGCGCCTCGAGGAGGTGTGGTGGGATAAAGTCGCGAGGATAGATAAGCTGCAGAACCCGGATTTTGTATATTCAACCTTTGCTAGGTCGACTATGAATGTAAGTATTTTTAGAATACTTATATATGTGGCTTTCCTTCTCTTCTCATTGTTTTCTTTTTGCAGAAAGCTCTGGAGAAAATTGCTGTTGTCGGTGAGTACCATCGACAACTTTTAGAGCTAAGACAGAGAAAGAAGTACTGCAAGCGAGGCGAGAGAGATGGTAAGTCACTATTATTCATAGTTGTTTTCGACTTAACTACTCGTATAGTGTTTTACGAGAATAGTCATGGAAAAAACTCATGACAAAGTACTGGTCGTAAAGAGCTTACGACTACTTACGACCAGGTAGTGGTCGTAGAAAGACTTACAACCATGTCATAGTAGTAGAAAAACTTACGACTAGGTCGGTGGTTGTAGAAGCACTTACAACCAATCGGCTGATGTTTATCTCCGTTTCTGTTCTTTGTAGGTTAAACAGTGATACGAAGATCTTAGCTGACTCACTCGACTATGAAAAAGAGGAGTCGAGAAAGCTAAGGGAGGAAGTAATAGTTCTCTCGATAGACTTGAGAGGTCGCTCGCATCTAGAAGATTGCGGGAAAAAATAAACGATAAGTCTTGAACTTAAGACGCTTTTGAGTTTTAACCTTTACCCAACTCTCATTTCTTCTCGGAGAAAGAAGATGAGATGCGGAAGCTCCGGACCGAAGTTCAAGAAAAAGCTTTGGTTATTCAGGAGTTTTCTCGCATTACCAAGGACAAGGATCAAGAACTCGAGGGTCTGAGAACTCAAGTAACAGGTGAGTAATTCTTTACCTGTTGTCCTTTTCGAGTATTTTCTCTTTCCTAATGCCAATTTCTTGTTCAGAAATTGCTGCCGAATTGAGAAGCCTCGAGGCTGAAATCCAAGAGAAGACCTTGATCTACAATGAGTCCATCCGCATTGCTAAGATGAATGCAGAGGACATCAGAGCATGGGAGAAAAAGTATGCTGAAACCGTTGCTTCCCATCAAAAAGAGGTCAAGAAATTGGATTCTCAACTAGTAGGTAAGAAATGCTTTTACCTATAATTATCTTTGTGTTATCTTCCTCTAGAAGTTTATTTTTGTTTGACCGGTTTTATTCTTTTCAGAAAAAGTGGTCGAAAACAAGAAACTTCGCGAGGCTTCGACTTGTACCCAACAGAAGATGGAGTTGATGAAAACTAGTCTTCAAGGCAACATCACACTCCTGAACAATGTACTTAGTGAGCTACATTCTGAGGGAAAAACTCCTCGAGAAGATACTGTAGCTGCTCACATAAGTACCATTGGGGAACAAGTCGGAAACTTGCAAGAAATGGTGACCACTCTGAAGGCTAATCAAGCTGAATCAATAAGGGAGGCAGTCGAAGCCGGAGTAAGTTACGCTTTGGCGAAACTTAAAGCTCAAGACCCCCGCCTTAATGTACAACCAATTGAAGCCGAGTTCGATTGCTCTGAATCAGAGGCAAATCGTCTGATTGAGGAAATGCAATCGGTTGGCAAAAAGGTGGCGGAGGAAATGCAGCTAGGCTCTCCCCCTTCAGAGTAATCTTGTTACTACTTTGTAAAGCGCGACAATTTCATTGATTTAGTAATATATGATCCCGTTGGACCGAAAAGGCGACTAGAGGGGGTGAATAGGAGCACGCCACTTTTTCACAAAATATGAATTCAACACAATTTCACTCCAATAGCTATGATGAAGCTATGAAGATCAATATATCAAGACAAATGAAGACTAGTATTGAATCCAATTAAACCCCTAAGCAACGCGACAAAAATCAAGAAGAATCAAATCTTAACGAGGTGGCGGTCGACCATTATATACGGGCGGTCGACCGCACCAAAATCGGTCGACCTCCGTGTGGGGCGGTCGGACCGGCACCAAAATCGGTCGACCTCTCGTGTGGCGGTCCGACCGGCAGCTCCGCAACAAGAAAAAACGGCTCGATGACGAAGTTGCAATTAGGTCTAACTTTTGATTCTCAACTCCAAACTTCACGAAACTTTGCACACACCTTCTCTATGATATTAAGGACCTATTCCAATCAACAATTATGATAATTCTTGGACGAACAAATATCTTTTACGATCTGATTGAAGAAGGGTGCAAACCGCAAAAGTGAAAACTAGATCCAATCGCTTGCTCGTGGGTGATTGATGATCAAATTGATCCTAGATGGGTTCCCACACATCACAGCAAGCTAATCCACGTGAAAGAATCAATCAAAACTCGTGGATCAAAGAAAGCCCTAAAATCACGAAATTGAAAGCAAGAACGAAAAGAGACTTATCTCAAGCAAACCTTGCATTGATTAAGAACGTGATCGTCATTGGATTACACCCACGCCATCATGGATCGCTGGTCAATCCAAGATCACGAAATTCTCCTCAAACCATAAAGAGCCCTAGCCTCCACCTCAACTCCCTAAGCCAATTAGGGTTTTGCAACAAAAGAGGCGAGAGAGAGAGAGGTGCACCACCATCTCCTCCTATTTATAGTGGAGGCCTAAAACTCTTAGGGTTTGACTTAATTGGGCTCCGTTAAGGCCCACTAACAAGCGGGTCACACACGCACGCTTCGCATAAGCGCCGTCTTTAACCTTTGACCTAAACCGCTTCACCATGCATCATGGATTCGCCAATAGGTCACCCTTGTCCATCTTGTGTCACGCTTGAGTCGTTGACCTCACCCGCATCGCCGATCGCTCGACCTCAACTCTTCAAGTCTAGTCCCGATTCTCCTCGCCGCTGACCGTCGTTGACCACCAAGCTACCCGCACAACCACGCACAAGAAAACACGATTCGGGAACAAGTTCTTCACAACTTGACCCATGTTAGTCAAAACATGCATCATGCAAATCATATGCCATGAAACCAATGACTTTGACCTAACAAAACAACATCGCCACGGTTGGCGACGCTTCAAGTAGAAACCGGTCCGACCGCTCAGTGAGCGGTCGGACCGCCTTTGGCGGTCGGACCGCTCCTCGTGAGCGGTCGGACCGCCTTGGGACTTAGCCAAATTCAAGCTCCCAAAATCCAAACCTTCGGAAACTTTAAACCAATAGAACTTTTCACCGAGGCTCTAAAAATCATGAGACCAAGTGCATTGGGATCCCCTCACTTGTCTACAACACCTATTTTTGGCCCACTCGATTTGAACACTTTTGGTCATCGCCGGTCCGATCGCCCCATATGGCGGTCCGACCGATTTGGGACCGGCGGACCATTGCAAGGACCGGTCGGACCGCCTCGCCCAAGAAGCTTGACACTTTGTCGAAAACGCGTGAAACGACAAACCGTAAACGCCATTGCCAATTGTCACATCATCCTAAGATCCGAACATATCCCCATGAAATCCACAATCTCCCCTTGATGAACACATTGGCAATTATCCGTAAAATGTAAGTAAGAGGTTTGAAAACGAGTTTACTCGCGAGCAGACAAAGGCACAACTTGGTCCATAAGCAAGAAAAAGCAATGAAAATGACCAAGCTGGCATCAGAATAGTATAGGCATGTGAGACAAGACAAAAGAAAGCATAAAAACTTTGATTTCCAGAAAAGGGTCAAAATTCTCACATGAGGTCCATATGAAAGAACAATTTTTCAATTGACCTATGATCATTGTGAGGATAAAAGAATGCAATTCAAGTTCAGAATATTCAATAAAACAATAAGAATGCAACTCAAGAACTCCCCTCACTATGATCCTCGATTTTCAAAACTTTTAACTTTTCAGTTACTCCCCCTTTGTTTAATCTTCTCCCCCAACAAAGAAATATCTTCTCATTAACACATCTTCTCCAAATAAACATAGCAAAGAAATATAACACATCTTCTCCCAAAGAAATATCTTCTCATTAATTAACACATCTTCTCCCCCTTTGACAATGGATTCATCAAGGAATCACGCCTTCCTCTCATCCAGAGATAACCAATAGATGATAAAGAAAGAAGCGTAAATAAAAGAAGCATAAAGCAGGAGTATGCATGAAGTGCAATGGAGTGGCTTCATTTTTGAATTTTTCAATTTTGATTACAAGAAGCTTTGGAGATTACCCAAAAGAACAAGCTAGTATCTCTAATATTGCACAAACAAAGATATCAAGCCCGACAAATATTAGCAAGATCATGGTAAGACATATATATCAAAGCTAAGCACAAAGGCTCAAAAGTAAAGCGATAGATTTGATCAATTTAAGCAACGCTTCAAATTCAAAGAAGTTCATCAACAGGATCCTAAAGTGAAATTGGCCATGTCAAAATGTCAAAGTGAGATCAAAAATCTAACAAAGACCACATTAAGAGTCAATCAAGTCCCGTATTGAATCATTTTGCTCAATATTTTGTAAACGCCATTTGTCAACATTTTTCTCATTTGCATTGAATATTGAAGTTGACTAATGATCTAACTTAGTGACAAGATCCTGGACTAGGAGCCATCCACAAACTCATCCTAAGCTTCACCAAAAGTTGATTAAAGGTATATCTTAGTAAAGAAGATCCGGACTAGGAGCCATCCACAAACTCTTTCTAAGCTTCTACCGGGCGACAAATCTTGAGGTTCATGTCATTTCGACAAGCAATCCCCATGAGATCGTTCGTTCATCAAACTATCTCCAAGTTCATGTCATTTGACAAGCGCCTCGTAAGAATAGTTTGGCACAATTTAAGCATAAGACAATCTTGATTTTCATTTTCACAAGAGCATTTTTAGAATCTCAAGAACACAAAAGCTCAAGTAATGGTCAATTTTAGATCAAAGAGCTAACAAAGCAATTCTGACAGGGCCAATGTCACAAGAGGAGCACTAATTGCGCAACTCGCTAAAACATCCACAAATTGCAATTTCTTAGTTTGAGTTGTTTAAAAGATTCTAGCTCATATAGCAAAGACTTAGCTACACATGTAAAAGCATGATAGTTCTAGCAAGTCAAAGAACTAGACATGACATTGAGCAAGAATTGAAATACAAAAGCTCTAAAGGGTAATAGGCAAAGCTTCATCAATTTTAAAAGATAAGCAGAAAGACTTATATTACAATGCATCTTTTTGGATTTTTCATACCACTTGTTGTAACCACTTGTTGGATTTTTCATATGAATGCAATATGACACAATGAGATACAATTAAAAAGCCTAAAAAACCTAAAGAGTTCAAAAAGATCACTAAGTTCAGAAAAAGAACAATAAAAGATCAAAAGAACAAGGAAAGATCGAAAAGATCAAACTCCCCTCAAACCAACCCATAAGGATAAATAACCCTAACTCGCTTCTCAAGGTGGCAAACCTAGTTGGGTCTAAAGATTTGGTGAGGATAAAAACAAGATACAAGAGAAGAATCTAGTGGGTGACAAGCGCCTGAGGTACTCTTCCTATCTAGCCGACAACCCGCACAATTAGGATAAGAAAAACCCCCGAATGGACAAGGATAAAGAACAGAATATCAAATGCCATACAAAGAGAGTAGAGTGTAAGTACTGAATAAGAGCTTAACGGCTGGCGATGGGAAGTTCTCGGAGATGCTTGAAACCCGTCGATCGCGTGAAGGAGGTGAACCATCTTGAGTCTCCTAAATATGACGTGAATAATCGGAGTTGACAAAGCACGTGTCCTTCCTCTTTCGCGGCAATCTCGAAAAATCAAGGCACGGAAGAACGATGTGTCTCGACATCAAGTTAGTTAAACAAGACTTGGGAACCCAATCTCGAGACACACGTCTCATGAGTAGTATGCAAAGCGTATGTTATCCTTGATTTCATCTAAAATTCATTATGAGCAATGTTTAAGTTAACATGGGAATTAAAGCTGTCAGGCGGATCGACCGGCGTTGTCTTTGTGGTCGATCCGGCGACCAAATCGGTCGAGACCGGTGACCACCAATGATCGACCCGCAACTGAAGAACATGAGAATTAGAATATGTAGAAACATAATGATTAGCATGTGAGAAAAATCCTAATCCGTGTTTATTCCTTTCAAGTGTTACCATGTCTCATAATAGCTCTAGGTTGCTTGAATGAAATTCTATCAAGATTGTTTCTATCATTTTTCAACCTACGCCAACAATTCAATCAAATGCCCACCTTTCTTGCAATAAGTGCAATGGTACTTGGTACCACTAGAAGAAGCACCATTTGAATTAATACAAGGTTGGGCAAAACCTCTGATTTAAAAGATGTTTTTGCAGTTGGGTTTTGAATTCAATTAAACCTTTTCCAAGACTTGAATGACTTTTGGGTTTGAATTGTCTTGAAAAGAATTGAATCCTAAACCTTGCTTCTTATAAGGAGTTTTAGACTTGTCAAGAATCATGTTTAATTGTTTCTTACCTTTAGAAAATTTCTCTAATGTATCATGAAGGTAAGTATTTTCTTTTCTCAAGTTAACACAAACATCACAAGTTTTATCCATAGATTTCTCCTTATATAAAGCAATTTCAAGCTTAAGAGCAGAACAAGAAGCACAAGTAGTATTTTCAATATTGTCCTTAAGCTTAGCATATTTGACTCTAGGAGCTTCTAAGATATCTTTGATTTCACGTTCTTTTTCTAAGCATGAAGTGCAAGGGCTAGAATCAATCACATCAGAAGCAATCAACTTGCTAGACTCTAAGCATTTTTCACAAGGAGCAGATTTAATTTCAATTAGCTCGGTTCTAGCATTTTCAAGTTGTTGTAAAGCAATATTATGAGTAGATTGTAAATTGGTAATTTCAATGCATAGCATGACAAGATAAACATTCATCGTGTTCAAGAGTCTTAACATTTGCAAGTTCTAGTTTCAGCTTTACCAATTTTTGACTCTAGTTTCTTATTTTTAGTCATGACAAATTCTAGCGCTTCATCTTGACTAAGCACTTGCTCAACTATAGAATTATATTTAGCGTAAAGCTCATCATAAGAAAAAGATACCTCATCATTATCAATGTCGTCGCTTGTCGACCATGAAGCACATGCCAAGAAAGTCCTTGGCCTTCCCTTTCTTTTCCTCTTCGCTCCCGAGTCCACATCACTAATGGATTGCTCTCCAAAGCGGCAAGGACCCTGTGGCGGCCTTTATGAGCTTGACAACATCATACTCGAGTTGTTCTCATGAGGCTTCTTCCAAGTCGCCTTCTCCTCCCCAGTGCTTACCCTTACCTTTTAGCTTGGGGCAATTGGGTCGGATGTGGTAAAGCTCTCCACACTCATAGCAAGTAACAGACCACCTCTCTTTTATTTCTCACATTGTTGTAAGCCCGTGTGAATTTTTTAGCTAAAAGGGCTAACTCAACCTCGTGAATATTTTCAAGCTCCTCCTCATAAATCGCAGATAAGCAAGCAAATGAAAATCCGTAAGAAGATTCAAAAGAGTCATCAAAAGCCTTTTGTGAGGATCTGCTACCAAAGCTAAATTATCTTTCTTGGGATGATCAACTCTTTTAATTTCATGAGTCTTGAGTTTACTATAAAGCAATTCTAAAGTAAGACTCGAAAGATCAACATTCTCTTCTATAGCAAGAGCCTTCATCTCCCACTCCTTGGTGTTGATTGCGGCCAAGAGATGGGTGGCATTTTCAGATTGAGAATATTCAATATCAACGACTTTCATTTGATTAATCACTTTATTAAAACGATCGAAAATGTCATCGATGCTCTCTCGGGACGATCTCAAATTTGTTATAATCACGCTTATAGATTGTTTGGCGACTTTCTTAATTTGAGACGAACCTCATGATATGTTTCGAGAGTGTTCCAAATCTCGTGCTTGCAATGCAAAATTGCAAATCCTATCATATTCTTGTCTACCAAGCGCACCATATAAAAGATTCTTGGCCTTGTTGTTGTTAGCCAAAAGAACCACGTAAGGGGAGTTTCAACTTCGGGAATAATGAGCGGGATCGAACAACCTCCCACAAAGCTTGTCCTCACTCTCAAGGAATACTCGCATACGATTCTTCCAATAGGCATAGTCTTGTCCATTGAACATATGCGGTTTTGTAGTGAATCTATCCATCGCCAAAGTTCAAAGTGACCTTAAGATCAAGATTGAACTAACCGGGCTCGATACCACTTGTTGGACCGAAAAGGCGACTAGAGGGGGTGAATAGGAGCACGCCACTTTTCACAAAATATGAATTCAACACAATTTCACTCCAATAGCTATGATGAAGCTATGAAGATCAATATATCAGTACAGCGGAAGACTAGTATTGAATCCAATTAAACCCCTAAGCAACGCGACAAAAATCAGCAAGAATCAAATCTTAACAGAGGCTGGCCGGTCTGACCGCTGTTATACGGGCGGTCTGACCGGCACCAAAATCGGTCTGACCTCTGGTGTGGGGCGGTCGGACCGGCACCAAAATCGGTCTGACCTCTGGTGTGGGGCGGTCCGACCGGCAGGCTCCAGAACAGTAAAAACAGCCCGATGACGAAGTTGCAATTAGGTCTAACTTTTGATTCTCAACTCCAAACTTCACGAAACTTTGCACACACCTTCTCTATGATATTAAGGACCTATTCCAATCAACAATTATGATAATTCTTGGACGAACAAATATCTTTTACGATCTGATTGAAGAAGGGTGCAAAACCGGGCAAAAGTGAAAACTAGATCCAATCGCTTGCTCGTGGGTGATTGATGATCAAATTGATCCTAGATGGGTTCCCACACATCACAGCAAGCTAATCCACGTGAAAGAATCAATCAAAACTCGTGGATCAAAGAAAGCCCTAAAATCACGAAATTGAAAGCAAGAACGAAAAGAGACTTATCTCAAGCAAACCTTGCATTGATTAAGAACGTGATCGTCATTGGATTACACCCACGCCATCATGGATCGCTGGTCAATCCAAGATCACGAAATTCTCCTCAAACCATAAAGAGCCCTAGCCTCCACCTCAACTCCCTAAGCCAATTAGGGTTTTGCAACAAAAGAGGCGAGAGAGAGAGAGGTGCGGTGCACCATCTCCTCCTATTTATAGTGGAGGCCTAAAACTCTTAGGGTTTGACTTAATTGGGCTCCGTTAAGGCCCACTAACAAGCGGGTCACACACGCACGCTTCGCAAAGCGCCGTCTTTAACCTTTTGACCTAAACCGCTTCACCATGCATCATGGATTCGCCAATAGGTCACCCTTGTCCATCTTGTGTCACGCTTGAGTCGTTGACCTCACCCGCATCGCCGATCGCTCGACCTCAACTCTTCAAGTCTAGTCCCGATTCTCCTCGCCGTTGACCGTCGTTGACCACCAAGCTACCGCACAACCACGCACAAGAAAACACGATTCGGGAACAAGTTCTTCACAACTTGACCCATGTTAGTCAAAACATGCATCATGCAAATCATATGCCATGAAACCAATGACTTTGACCTAACAAAACAACATCGCCACGGTTGGCGACGTTCAAGTAGAAACCGTCCGACCGCTCCAGTGAGCGGTCGGATCGCTTCTTGGCGGTCGGACCGCTCCTCGTGAGCCGGCCGGACCGCCTTGGGACTTAGCCAAATTCAAGCTCCCAAAATCCAAACCTTCTGGAAACTTTAAACCAATAGAACTTTTCACTGGAGGCTCTAAAAATCATGAGACCAAGTGCATTGGGATCCCCTTACTTGTCTACAACACCTATTTTTGGCCCAGCTCGATTTGAACACTTTTGGTCATCGCCGTCCGATCGCTTCATATGGCCGGTCCGACCGATTTGGGACCGGTCGGACCATTGCAAGGACCGGTCGGACCGCCCGTCGAAGAAGCGACACTTTGTCGAAAACGCGTGAAACGACAAACCGTAAACGCCATTGCCAATTGTCACATCATCCTAAGATCTGGAACATATCCCCATGAAATCCACAGATCCATCTTGTTTTCTGAAAATCATCTTGTCGAGTAGTTAGTAACTCAAAAGATAATAGTCGAATGAAAGACCAAGGACTGAAGTTAAATTAATAACTTTATCCTAGGCCATCTTGTTTCCTGAAAATCATCTTGTCGAGTAGTTAGTAACTCAAAAGATAATAAACGAATGAAAGACTAAGAATTGAAGTCAAATTAATAACTTTATCCTAGCCCCCGACTATTTGCTTAGCTTGTTTAGACAATCTAAGTAAATAGTGTTCGAAATGGGTTTTCTGAAAACAAAGAGAGGTTTGTTTAACTTATAGTTTTTGTTATGGTTGTCAAGCACTTGGTCGAAAGAGTAGAAACGGCTCGACACTAGGAAGTTCCTTCTAGTGGGCAGGACCACGTGCAGAGAGGAAAGGCTTCGACTAGGTGATGTTACCATCTCCGACTAGTTTAATCAAACCAAGAACAGCAACTTGAGTTAAGCAAACGTCTAGAGGACTTTGATAATTCGTTCGCCCTTTTCTGATGGACTCGATAAGTCTTTTCCAGTAGCAAAAAGTAGGAGACTGAGCAGCGCTTGGAAGTTCCTTCTAGTGGGCAGGACCACGTGCAGAGAGGAAAGACTTCGACTAGATGTGTCTCTTTCTTCGACTAGTCAAAACGAAACGAGTACATCCAAAGTGGTCGAAAATATAAAAAGTGCACTCTACTTAGAATATTTTTTGAAATTACTGAAAAAATAAACTAAGATTGAGAGAGTTGGCTTTGAGAATGTTTCGACTGGATAGAACCCAAGCTCTTTGTATTGGCAGCAAAAGTGAGTAACGAGTCGATACTAGGAAATTCCTTCTAGTGGGCAGAACCACATGCAGAGAGGAGAGGTTTCGACTAGATGACGTTACTCGCTTTTCGACCAGTGTAAAGAAAACTGGGTGTTTTTGGATCATAGTCGAAAGATTAAAAAAGCACTACTCAAAAATAAGGCAAGAGAGGTAGAAAGAACCTGGACTTTTATTGCCTGAGAAATTGGTCACACATAGAATTTGCGTAACTGGTCGATGTTCCAAGAATTTGAGAGAACCTGTCCGTCTTCCATCGCTAGTCGTGACCAGACCACGCCGAGTTACTTCGACCACTGTGTAAGGACCTTCCCACTTGGGGGAAAGTTTATTCCGATTAGACTTGGATTGGCAGAGCCTCAATACCAAGTCACCTACAGCAAGGCTGCGAGGTTGGACCTTACGATCATAGTATCTGCGCAGGGCTTGTTGGTAGACTGCCGAATGGATTAAGGCTAGGTTTCTCCTTTCTTCGAGTAGGTTAATGTCATCTGCTCGAAGTTGTTCCTGGTCTGAGTTGTTGAAGGTTTCAACTCGTGTCGACCGCAATTTTAGCTCCGGAGGAAGCATGGCTTCGGCTCCGAACACTAGAAAAAATGGTGTTTCTCCTGTTGCTCGACTGGTGGTCGTACGAACTGCCCATTATACGGAAGGTAATTCTTGTACCCAAGCCCCCGAGCGCTTAACAAGCTGGTCGAAAACTCGGGTTTTAATTCCTCGCATTATTTGGCCGTTTGCACGTTCGACCGCCCCGTTGCTTTGGGGATGTGCAACAGAAGCATAGCATAACTTGGTACCCAACTCGTCGCAAAATTCCTGAAATTTTGCACTTGCGAATTGTTTACCATTGTCTGTAATTATCCGACTCGGAACTCCAAATCGGCTAATTACGCATCTCATCATGAACCTTTTGCCGCTTAGTTGTTATCGATTCTGAGTTCACTTCGATCCATTTTGTGAACGTGTCAATAGCCACAAAAGGAATTGAAACCTCTTGGAGCTTTGGGAAGCGGTCCTAGGATATCGAGACCCCAGGTCGCAAAAGGCCAAGAAAGAGGTATTGTCTGTAATGCTTGAGCTGGTTGGTGTATCTGTCTACCATGAAATTGGCACTGGACACACTTTTTAACCACCTCCTTAGCATCGTACAGAGTTGTAGGCCAGTAAAAACCTTGTCGAAAGGCTTTACCAACCAATGTTCTGTAGGAAGTATGTGTCCCACAGATGCCACTGTGTATATCGTGAAGGAGTGTTATTCCTTCGTTTTGTGGAATGCATCGCATGAGTATCCCTTGGGTTCCTCGTTTGTAGAGGACTCCTTCGACCAAAGTATACATTTTGGCTTTTCGGGATAAACGATCTGCCTCAAGATCATCTTCGGGTACGGAACCCTTGCGAAGATACTCGTAGATGGGAAACATCCAGGTATCCTCGTAGTCTAATGAGGCCATCTCAATAGGAGGTGTCTCCGGTTCTTCGACCAGAGACGGCTTTTGGAGTTGCTCCAAGAAAACTCCTTTTGGTACTGTAGATCGGGAAGAAGCCATCCGAGCAAGTTGGTCTGCGAGGAAATTATCCTTTCGAGGGATGAATTGTACCTCGAAACCTAAAAAATGCTTTTCTAGCTTGCGTACCTTCGATAAGTACCGAGACATTATCGAGCTAGAGCACTGGTACTCTTTCCCAACTTGATTCACAACTAGTTGAGAGTCTCCTCTCACGAGTAATCGACGAATCGAGAGTGCTTTCGCAGCTCGTATGCCAGCTAGCAAACCTTCGTACTCTGCCACATTGTAAGTGGCCTGAAAGTTTAATTGTATGGCATACTTTATGGTTTCTCCGGTAGGAGATACCAGGACCACCCCAGCCCCCGAGCCACTTAAAGTAAGTGACCCGTCAAAGTACATCATCCACTGGTCGTGGGAATCGTCTCGGGGATCTGAGCAGTTCAGATTTGTCCATTCGGCGACAAAGTCTGCCAAGATCTGGGATTTTATGGCCGTTCGGGACACGAAATAGAGGTCGAACTCACCAAGTTCGACTGACCATTTTGCCATGCGTCCCGCTGTTTCCTTATTATGGAGGATTGCTCCCAAAGGAAACTCAGACGGCACAGCTATTTTGTGCGCCTGAAAATAATGCCGCATTTCCTCGAAGACATGAGGAGGGCATATAGAAGTTTTGGACACGAGGTAACGCTCCTTAGGCCCGTGTAAAACTTCGCCGACGAGTAAACCGGTCGTTATGCGTTTTCACGTTCTCGACCAATCTGCGCTTGTCTTTGCTGTGGCGTGGCAGCTAGGTAAATTAAGAGCGTCTCTTCTGGCTTTGGAGAAACCAGAACAGGAGCACTCGTAAGGTACCTCTTGACATCCTCAAAAGCAGTGTTTGCCTCGTTCGACCACTCAAAACCTTCGTGTCTCTTGAGAAGTTTAAAGAAAGGTAGTCCTTTTTCTCCTAGTCGTGCGATGAAACGACTTAAAGCCGCCATGCACCCAGTGAGTTTCTGGACTTCCTTTTTTGTGGTTGGAGGACGCATCTGGAGGATGGCCTTTATTTTTTCAGGATTTGCTTCGATTCCTCGTTCAAATACTAGGAATCCAAGCAATTTTCCTGAAGAAATTCCAAACACACACTTCTCTGGATTAAGTTTTAAGCGGTGCTTTTTGAGATTGTCGAATGTTTCTTGTAGGTCAGTGATATGATTAAGTCTCTTAATGCTTTTTACGACTAGATCATCAACATAGGCTTCTAGATTCCGGCCTAATTGAGATGAAAAAGTCGATTGCATTAAGCGTTGAAAAGAAGCACCGGCATTCTTTAGACCAAATGGCATTTTGACATAGCAAAAGGTACCAAATGGAGTAATGAATGCGGTCTTTTCTTCATTGTTTAGACACATATTGATCTGGTGGTATCCAGAATATGCATCTAAAAAACTTAATATCTCACAACCTGCAGTAGAATAAACCAACTGATCGATACGAGGTAAAGGGAAATCATCTTTTGGACAAGCATTATTAAGATCAGTAAAGTCTACGCACATACGCCATTTGCCGTTCGACTTTTTGACCATTACAGGGTTAGCCAACCACTATGGGTGGTTGACTTCTCTTATAAAGCCTGCCTTAAGTAGCTTATCCAATTCTGATTTAATAGCATCTCGTCGATCAGGGACAAATCTCCGTAATTTTTGTTTTACGCGTACTTTATCAGGCCGTAAAGCTAGCCTGTGCTCGATCACCTCCCTGGGGACTCCGGGCATGTCGGATGCTTGCCACGCAAAGATATCTGCGTTAGCTCGGAGGAAGGTAATGAGGGCGTCTTCCTATTTGGGGTCGGAAGTCTCCCCGATGCGAACAGTCTTCGAGGGCTCCTCTGCGTCCAGAGGAACCTCTTTGACTTGGTCGTTCGGCTTTGGTGCAGCTTTAGGCTTCGACTTGCTAGTCGAAGGCTGACTTTCATCTCGAGTTGGTATTTGACCAACCATCTCGAGGGATCGACGGTCGCAGCTATACGCCATCTTTTTGTCACATTGAATTGTGATCACTCCTTTGGGGCCTGGCATCTTAAGACATTGATACTCATAATGAGTAGCCATTAAGAATTTTGCCAAAGTTGGTCGTCCGAGTATGGCGTTATATGCCGTATCGAAATCGACCACATCAAAGGAGACTTTCTCTGTCCTGAAATTACTTGGCGAGCCAAATGTTAAAGGAAGAGAAACTTGGCCAATGGGTTTGGCCGAAGACCCCGGTACGATTCCATGAAAGGAGTATCGTACCGGTCTTACCTTTGTCCTGGGTACTTGCATCTCGTCCAGGGCATTAGTAAATAGTATGTTCAAGGAACTGCCACCATCAACCAACACTCGATTGACCCGACAGTTGTTGATGGTGGGTTCGACCACAATCGGATATCGACCTGATCGATTCGAAGTGATCGGACAATCACCCTTCTCAAAAGAAATGGTAACTTCCGACCACTTCGGTAGGTTATTGACAAGAGGAGCGTTTATAGAGTTTACCTCTCGTCCGGCAGCTTTGAGTTGTCGTTTCGACTCGTATGTCGATGATCCTCCGTAGATGTGCTTTACGGTATGTTGCGGATCTTGGAACGGCATCTCTTCATCATCCGACGACTTTTGGTCACTTGTATTCCCTACTTGCTCGAGAGTGGGGAGTGGCCCTTTGCCGTTGTAGTAGTCCTCGAGCTTTCTTTGAAAAACTCGGCAGTTGCGGAGGTCATGTCCTTCCTTTTTATGGAAAGGACACCACCTTGGTTTGTCGTTCTGCGATCGTAGCTTACCTTTGCCTTGATCGAGTGCGACTTGGTGGTCCGGGGCTCTTTATCTTTTTCGGCCAAGACCTCCTTGAAACCACTGGTTTGTGGTTTTTTATTCTTCATTTTCTTCCTGGACTTCTTTGCTTTCTTGTCCTTACCAACTTCACCTGGCTCTCGAGGAGTGTACGCTTCTCGATCAATAGTGTTGTTCCACTCGACCGCCTCGAAGCGATGATATCGATCGGCCATCTCGAAGAGTTCGGCAACAGTGTTGGGAGGATTCAAAGCAATATCCTCTGTTATCCTTGTACTACGGACTCCTTGCTTAAAAGCCCTGATCACAGAGGAGTCAGAAATTTCTGGAATTGAGTTACGAACCTGACTAAAGCGTTTGATGTATTGACGCAAAGTCTCGTTCTTGTTCTGTTTTATCCGGTGCAAGTCGTCTTCCTTTCCAGGGCGGTTGTATGTGCCTTGAAAATTTGCCTGTAGAAGATCGCAGAGGTGTTGCCAAGAGTATATCGACTCGAGTGGTTGGTTTAATAACCACGATCGAGCGGATCCTTCAAGCACAGTCGGAAGGTAATTTGCCATTACATGCTCTCCTCCTCCTGCTGCTCGGACAGCTGTTGTATAGATCTGAAGAAATTCGATGGTATTTTGAGATCCATCAAATTTCTCCATGTTCACTGGTCGAAAATGAGGTGGCCAGCGAACTGCTCGAAGGTCAGGCGAAAATGTCCGGCATTCGGTAATTACTTCTTGACGCCTTCTTTGTAGGAAAGAAGGGTTAATGTCACCAGGTGATCGTATACGACGATACCCAACGACAGGCTGACCTGTCCTGTAGTAGGTCTCAGCTCTACGAGGGGAATACTCCTCGTACTCCATCCGTTGCGGATTTCTTTGTCGAAGTGGTGAATGATCACCTCTCCGAGGGGCTTCTTGATCATCAGCCGATCGAAATGTATTTCTCCGAATAGGGATCGATCGACTTATGGCGTGTCGATTCCTACGTGGAGAAATATTTGATTGACTGGTAGCTGAGGAAGTCGCATTGCTACGACTACCTGAATGTTGTCGATGAGGTACTTCCAGTCTTGTCATCACGGTTCGAAGCCTTTGCGCAATCTCTTCAGCAAAGAGATCGTACCCTGGCGTTCGAGCAAGCTCTTGATTGGGATTCTCGAGCAAGTCGTTGATGTCCTGGAGTTCTTGTACCTCCTTCGACTGATGTTGAATGCGCCCAGGCAGGTTCTTCTGGGCTGCAACTTTCTTTCGTCGGATGACCTCAAAATCCTCCTCATCAGATCTTTGAGGCCTTCTCAGTGGAGTGCGAGAATGTCGAGGATTTCCCTCGCGTTCATCAGAGTGTTGGTTCTGTCTGTCACCGGTGGTGCCCTTGCCATTACCACGAGGGGCGCAGCAGTGATCTTCGGGAGTGTTCTTATCTCGGCCTCCATGAGGCTGACCCTGATTTGAGGGAAGGACGAAGACCTCCCGTTGATGATTCTCACTTGCGCTCGAGGCCTCCCCGCTTGAGGAGTGCTCGAGAGACACCATCTGGCGACTTGGAGTAATCCCCTCCAGGTAGGGGAACTCCGGTTATAATCGCCTCCGTTCAGAAATGAGATCTGCGGAGAGACGGTCAAATTTGCAGAAAAGCATGCTTGATCCCACCCTCTCCGGAGTTACCACGAGAGAGGATCACCAGTGTTAGTGGAGTCTGGAATGGTGGCTCCCGAACTTGTCTCACTGTGTCGGACCGCCTTAGGGGACTTGAACACTTGGAGGAAAAACTCTCGTCGTGTTGTGAGTCCTCCTGGGTGCGGTTCTGGTCGGATTGACCCTTGTCCTTTGAGGGAATTGGCTCCTCTGTCGGACGTATCGTTGTGGGGGATAAGGATCCCTCCTCAACTCCATTGATGGGATGGTTTCCTGGAGAATAATCTCCGGAGGCAACATCACCATCAGCGGATGCATCACTCGGCTCGTAGTCGAAACCGGCATCCATGTCGACGTCTGCGTGATCTGCCAAGTCAAACCAGTTCTCCTCGTTCCATTCTCCTGCCATGATTGCATGAGATTTGGAAAAAGAGAGTATGTTGACAAGAGATTACCGGAAGATCCCCACGGTCGGCACCAACTGTCGGTGTATTAGAACCGATCTTACGTAAAGATTATTTGATTCGGGGGGTCTCCTAAAGATGAAATCACGCAGAGTGGTTGACACGGGATGTTTAGACAGGTTCAGGCCTTCTACGGAGAGAATAATAACCCTACTCCTGTGTGTGTATGGTATTCTTGATGATCAAGTAAGAAGCTAAGACTATTACTGACAAGGATCTAATAATCCTCATTTTATCTTTTATCTATAATTCTTATTATAGGTGAATATGATGTCACATAGTCCCCAGAAGTACCCCTTATATTTATAAGGGGAAGACCTACCAAGTGATTGTAAGATCTTCTACAATCACCCCCACAGTCGTAAGTCTTACTACGACTATGTCATGGTCGTAAGTCTTTCTACGACCATTACCTGGTCGTAAGTCCTTCTACGACCATTACCTGGTCGTAAGTCCTTCTACGATCACTACCATTACCTGGTCGTAAGTCATTCATGGAAATAAATGTTGTTACTTGATATATTGTTCTGATTCAGAATTCTTTGTGAATTATATGTTGTGCTTGCTGAGTTTCGACTCACTCTTGCTTTTATTTATTTTAGGTGAATTCCGGTGAAACTGTTGCTAGCGGGAGGGCGTAGTCCAGCACGTTCCACACACTTGAATAAATCATTCATTCATTATGACACAGTTTTAGTTTATTTGGTTTAATTGATTAAGTATTGAATTGTAATAAAAGTAACTTTGGATGTTCCTCCATTCCTCTATGGTCATTCCTTAATGCTAGATTGTTATCTTGATTATTCGATATTGTCTCTTATTGTGATATTATTTTTATTAATTGAGTAGTATGTCGTCCCATTAGGTGGCATCTTGGCTTCCGAATAGCCGGGGTGTTACAACGCCGCTAAGGTTTCACTTCCATTGGGTTAACCACCCGTCGGAAACCCCCTCTTGCGCCAAGTGGGAATAATGTCTAACCGACACCCACACACCAAAATGGCACAACTAACAATGGGATGTTGTAAATTATTCAGCCTAGCCTGCCCCATTCGAGGCTTGTGGTAGTACGTGTAACACCCCAGCGCAACATTGAGCCCAAAATGCCACTAAACTACTCTAACCATCTAATTTACAGCAACTTACTATAAAATTACAGCAAGCATATCAATGATAAAACCGATCCATGGGTCACAACAACACAAGCATGATATTATGACAATTGTAGATAATTAGTCCTAGGAACATAGTAAGATAATAAACCAAGATTAACGTAAACCAAGCATCTAAGATTATTCAATACCATCATGTCCTATAAATCATCATACTAAAATAAAAGTTTCTCATATCTCATGTCCAATGAGTCAAATAAATGAGTGCAGGTTGTGATTCAAGTGTGCTACCCCTTCCCAATGAAACGACATCAACGGTCACCTAAAAAAACAATAATAGAGCAAGAATGAGTCCAAGACTCAACAAATATATAATAAAGCCGCAAACAACAGTTTACTAACCATAATCAAGGTTATCATTATCATCTATCTATTTAATGCCATTCTCATACTCAAATAAATAAGTCATATTCCATATAGCTAAATTTGCACAATTTCACAATTTACTAATGTATGCGTATGCTCCATCATGCTCATGTTCATATGCATCTCATCAGCTGATACCAGTATAGCAGAGTGTTCACCCGTCGATGACACACTCTATCCTTCACTCCCGTAAAGTCTCCACCGAAGTAGGATTTTATCTAGTGTACTCCGGAATAGTCATGTATCTTTCTCACCGACCTCACAGGAATAGTTACATGACTTACTCACCGAACTGGCTCGTGCAACTCCTGTCATGATGAATGTAAATGACACAACATCTTTAATTACTCATCAACATAATTCATCTCATTAACTCAATATCTCATTCTCGTTAACTCAATATCATAATCCCATTCACTCAAGGCCATCAGTATCATGTATAAGAAGAAGCTTAACGAAAGTATAATAAATAGCATGATAAGTAATATCAATGATCATGGCGAACAACCCATTGTTCACCACTCTACCATGTACTTGCCTCTTATCCTTGTGATGCTGAAGACCGAAACGGCGGCAACACACACGAGACCACACTCCCTGGACAAACAATCCAAAACGCATCTCAAAATCATACATTGCAACCCCATAACTTTATTCCGACCGTGATCGCACACCTACGCCAAACTGACATTTTTACTGCGAAATTACCGGACACACGACCCGCTGTCCCAGCACTAAAATTATCATAAGTTTTGTTCTACTCACCCAAAAATTATGTTCTTGGGCTCTCTGGAATTCTTAAGAAATTATCTACACTTTTCATGTAGAGCAAATAAACTAATTATCTCATTTACTATTTTTAACTTACAGATTAATTAACACGTACTGCCAAATGACGGCAGTACCTTCGGACAGCAGCTTACAAAATTCATAACTCGCAATCTAATCATCTGATCAACATGATTAAATATTATATGGAAAGCTACCAAAATTCTCTACAATTATCTAGTAGATGGCATCCTCAAATTACGTTATTACGGTACCCGAAATAATAGTACAATAAAACAGCATACTAAACCAATCTACTATTCGATTTCCCTAACTAGAAACATGCTACTTCTCTCTATAATCTCATTTTTAATCTCTAGATAAAATAAACAACCAGTGGAGAAAATCTAATCGTTACCATAGAGACCGTGATTAGGATCACAGATTTTCTCCCGCGAGGTTCCCTCTCTTTCTTCCCCTTTTCTTCTTCCATCCTTTTCATCTTCCTTATCTCCTTCCTGCTGGTTCCTCCATCTAGTTCCCTTTGCCACGTAGTCAAACATGTAAGCACAAAAGGTGTAGTAGCACTAATGCACATGCATGTAGATGGTTAGCACGGGCTGTAGCCACGCATGCAAGTTTTCTGCAGGGTACATGCTTGTACAATGCGATACAAATCTGCAGAGCACACGCATGCACAGGCAATCCAAGGTAGCAGCAGGCGCACCATGGGACAAATGCATTCAAGCGGCAGAAGAGTCCACGCGCTGGCCAAAACGCACGCAGATGGCTTCCACACATCGCGGCGAGCGATCGGGCGGGCTTCCACGCCAGCGCGACGCCGTCTGAGCGAGGTGCTGCGGGTTTCACGTGGTAGAAGAAGATGGCGTCGAGCGGCAGATGGCGAGCTCAGGCGCGAAAATGCGATGACGGCTGGCGGCGCACAGGAAAAAGGCTAGGGTTTTTTTTTCTTCTTCTGGTTTTGATTTTCTCCTCTCCCCCATGTCCACTATTAACACAGCTTATCCCCGTAGACTTATTCTAGGAAATCAACCTCTCTCTAAAACTCCAAAACGTCTCATTTTCACGTATCCTCTTTTATCTAATTACGCATAGGTCCTAAAGAGGGTTATTTCTAGAATACCCTGGTAAACCCTTTTTTTGTTCTCTCTCTAAAGTATTTCGGGGTATTACAGTACGGTGGAGCTTTGCAAGATCCGGCTCGAAGACCGGTTCTTAACTGACTTGGGCGACTTTCAATATAACCCCTAGGCCTCAACCCTACCTGGATTGAGCCCGTGTATAAATCTGCACCCACCAAGCATCCATTCCGCCCAAGTCCAAACCCATTTTTCACTTTTCTTTTTCAAAGACATTTGCAAAAATCCACCATGGCAAAACAATGTCATATGCTTTTAATCAATACTTGTTGTTTTGGCTAAAGTTCTCCAAAATCAAATATTTATGATCTAAACAATGTCTAAGCACATTTGTATTTTCAAATTTTATTTTACTAAGGTGACAAGGGAATGATGATTCAACATTCAAGTTTGGCCATACAAAGGAAATTGGACTAACTATAAATTTAAAACAGGGACCTAAATTAACTGTATAAAATTATGCATGCAATAGTAATTTAAAATACTGGGATCAATATGATCAATGGTATAACTTGCCTTTCTCAAACTCTTGATATTCTACCTTTTCAGCAGGGTCAAGCTCTCCAGAGTCGTCAAAATCTATACGCGAAAATAAGCTAAATTCAAATAAATTTAAATGAAATACAAATAAATTCAAAAAAATATTCAAATTAACTCCAAATTAAATAATTTTGGTTTAGTTAGCTAGATCTTGATTTTATACAAATTTAGAATTTTGTTTCACCTAAATCGGAGTTCGTATGAAGAAATACGAGCTCCTGGAAGTTTTAAATCTAAATTAAATCCTAAAAATCAGAAATTCTGAATTTTCTGAATTATTTTTCTTAAAGTAAATTAGATTTATTGCGTCTGCGTATGGAATTGTGTCACTGACATGTTGGCCCCACAGTCATGGACTGGGTCCACGGGAAGGTACGAGTCCACGGTGGACTCGGTGGCGACAAAGATCTGAAGGCGGGGCGCCAGCGCAATGGCGACGAGGCGACCACGCACACCGATGTGCCGAGGTGGCGCTGAGGTGGCGTTGATGTGGCTGAGCCACGTCTACCCGAGGCACGGCGGTGCTCCGACGACGATTTCGCTGGCATTACACAGCCCGACGAGGCATGCAAAGGTGCACAAAAGAAAGAGGGGGTGGCCAGGAATCTGATGCGCTACCTTGAGACGGAGGGATGTGACGGAATGGTCGTCGGCGATAGAGAGAAGCGGCGGCGAGGTTCGGTCGACGATGGAGACACAACTCCGTCGGTCTCCTGGCGCAGCGAAAAGGCGCACGGGGATCGCAGCGACGAGGCGATGCTGAGGGTGTGGTCGAGGTGGCCGGAGGAGGTTTGACGGCACCGGAATCGGAGAAGAACGAGGCTTCGGCCGGCGGTGAGAAAACTCAAATTGCGAGCGCACGAGAGCGATTGGGGTGAGGAGAGCTGGGGCGCTGGAGTGAGTGGTGAGAGGCACTCCTGGTTCTCCCTTTTATAGGGCGAGGGGAGGTCGGAAGGCGGAGATCGTGCGCGGAGGTCACGACGGCGGCGATGAACGTTCGACATCAATGCACATGATCAAAGGATGAAACAACCGGGGATGAGTGCGCAGGTTACTGTTGAATTGTATGCGCATGATTGTGAGAAGAATCCGAGAAAGAAACGGAGAATTGATGGAGCTCTAATGCGCGTTAATGGTGGTCGGGCGCGGGAGCTGGAGGAAGAAGGGGTCGGAAATGACCACACTGCAGAAGGGCCCACCTGTCGGTGGAAGAACTGTTCGGGCGGAGCGATGGCCATCCGATTTAGATCGGATGGTCCACGCTGGGAGGAACTGGTCGGGCGGAGCGATAGTCGTCTAATTTAGATCTAATGGTCCACGCCGCGTAGCGTGGGACGAAGTAGGTGAAGCGCCGAGAACAGATCTTTGGTCGGATGAATTCGCCCACACACTTGCAAGATTTCTAATTCATTTTCTAATTAAATTAATTCCAGAAATTCAATTAAGCTATAAACACTAGCAAATAAAATCCAAAAATTATGAGAAAATTCTCAGAAATTCTCTATGGCATTCTGGATTTAAATAAAATAATTCCAACTTATAATTGGTAATATATTTTACAAATAAATTAATTTAGATTTAAAATAATTAAGGAAAAGTTTTTAGAATTCCAGAAAATCCACAAAATCAATTAAATTTTTATTTTCAATTGGAATTTGAAATTTTGGGCTGTTACAGAAATTATGTATATGGAAAAATTTAGCACTATGTTTATGTAAGTTCTTCTATTAAACATTTTAACAAAAGATACTCTCACTATATATTCTATACCAAGTTTTCCACTAACTTCATATAGTGGGTTTAAAATCCATATATCATTAAGTCATACTGAGCTTTGGCTTCACTGCTATAAACGTAGTGGTTTAGGTAAGCAACTTATTGCCAATCATATCTCGTATTACTCTTATTTGTTGGGTGGCATCACTATGCTCTGGCGACCAACACTATGCTCCAAGGCCCAAAACCATTTTGTTGGGTTGCATCACATGCCCCGACGACCAACACTATGCCCCAAGGCTCAAAACCATTTTGATACCTACCAATTAACAATCAAAATTGTGATAGACGCAGCAATTGGAAAGTCGTCAAATTTACTTAATTTTTCTTGAGGGATACTATTCTACTATGTTAAAACATCTAACGATAAAACATGATCAATAGCATAACCGAAACAAAAAAAATATTCACTGATAATCATATTAAACTATGAAATAGTATGACCCTTAACATGACGATCTTCATCACCATGCTTCCTATCCACTGAGCCATCATGCTTGAAATTACCACATTCATCTACTAAACAATTACTCCTAAAAGCTAGTAATGAATTGCATTTGATAATATCAAGCATCACATGTCGGCACACAGACCGTTATACAACAATATGTAACTCGATGGCTATAACACAACATGACACGTAGGCTATGAAAAATCCATACATGTATCACATACACAATGGGACATACTATTCAAATAAATACCTACAAAAGATGTTATGCATATAATCCAATTTTATCAGGTGACATGAACACATAATACTATATAACATGATAATGATTTCCGGGACATGAATCTTATTCACGTAATCGAGCCTTGGAAATTCATTGGATTAATCATATTAGCTGATGCATACTTGCTAGGGGTGGCCCGATCTTCACGGCGTAGGTTGAAGAACAAAATAAATTTTGCTATGGACAGTGGGGATAACTAGTTGTGAGCAGCGAAAAAGGGTAACTAGCTTTAACCTGTCAAGGTTGGATGCGACCAAGTGTTGGAGAGAGACTATCCGAAGCCTTCTCGACTCCAACCCGCTATCCGAACAATCACAGAACCACAATCTGAAACTAATCCACACAAAACACCTGAAAGTATAGAGCACAAATTAGGGGATCCCAGAGGAATCTTCTTGCAAATTCAAGAGAACTCACAAGAGCAAAGGAGTAAGGCACTCAGCAGTCTTGCTGCAATTCTCATATATCAGTTTGTCAAAAACTCAAAAGTACCTCTACGGATGGGGGTAGAGGGGTATATATATTAGGAACAACCCTCCTAGCTGGGTATGAACATAAGTCACCACGTTGGAAGGTGGAAGGCCAACTGGTTGAAGCATTCAAGGATTCTTATCGAATTCTCTCACGTCTGCTCAACTTTTGCGCAGTCTTCAGTAAAACAACAATAACTCTCTCCTCGGAAGTCCAAATGATGAGTTGTTTGTTGGAGGTG
This sequence comes from Hsuehochloa calcarea, assembly GCA_036346395.1. Classification (NCBI taxonomy): domain Eukaryota; kingdom Viridiplantae; phylum Streptophyta; class Magnoliopsida; order Poales; family Poaceae; genus Hsuehochloa; species Hsuehochloa calcarea. The sequence continues at coordinate 59,638,600 of CM070594.1, read as the reverse complement.
AAAATAGACTTGATTATATTTCCATCTATATAGGTTATGAATAGTTAAATGTGATAGGTTGGTGCACCTTGCCCTTGGGAAGTGACACATGTGTTACAAGGTAGTGAACTCCTTTGTTTTTAATGTAAGCCATACTGGTAGCACATAGCCCTTCTTCTCGTTCCACACCGAGACACCTAAGTCCAATCAAAGAAGAAGAGGTGGGGGCATGACCAAGACGCAAGAATCCAAAATGTAGCTTAGGTTAGCATTCACCTGATCATGTATTTGCTTAGCACGTCTTTTTGTGATTGGTCCTTGATATTGTTGGTCCTTGAGAATATCTTGGTCGCGGAGATGATCATCTTCAGCGTGGTCATTGAAGGTTGGGATGTCCTCATCATCCTCCCTCTCTTGAAAAGGAGTCGTCCTCGACTCGTTTGGTCCAAAGTATGGAGAGAGGTCAGAGACATTGACGGTCTCACTAACGCCATAGTTTCTGGAAAGATCAATCTTGTAGGCATTGTCATTGATCTTTTGAATCACTTTGAAAGGACCATCTGCTCGTGGCTGTAGCTTGCACTTGCACTGGTCAAGGAAACGATCTTTTCTGATATGTACCCATACCAAGTGATCTGGTTCAAACAACATCTTCTTTCTTCCCTTGTTTGCACGCCTCTCATACATCTGGGTCATCTTCGCAATATTCTCTCTCGCCTTTTGGTGAATCTTCTTGACATGTTCAGCACGTTCATTCACATTCAAATTGACGCGCTCCTGCAACGGTAAAGGTAAAAGATCTATGGGAGCAGTGGGTATGAAACCATTTGCAAGTTCAAATGAACAAACTTTAGTGGTCGAATGTACCGCCCGGTTGTATGCAAATTGCATATGAGGTAGACACTCTTCCCACATCTTCAAATTTTTCCTCAGAACAGCTCTAAGCAACATGGACAATGTTCGGTTCATGACTTCAGTTTGTCCATCTGTTTGAGGATAGCATGTTGTAGAGAATATTAGCTTGGTCCTAAGCTTTCTCCACAAGGTCTTCCAAAAATAGATCAAAAACTTGGTGTCTCGATCTGATAAAATGGTGCGAGGCACACCATGTAATCGCACAATCTCCCTAAAAAATAATTCAGTAATATGTGAAGCATCATCGCTCTTATGACAGGGAATAAAGTGAACCATTTTGCTAAACCTATCAACCACAACAAAAATTGAGTCCCTCCCCCTCTTTGTCCGAGGTAAACCAAGAACAAAATCCATTGAAATTTCCTCCAATGGAACATTAGGAACAGGTAAAGGAATGTACAAACCATGATGGTTCAAATGGGACTTAGCTTTATGGCATGTCTCACATCACAATATATATCTCTCAACATCGCAGCTCAACTTTGGCCAAAAGAAATGGTCAGCCAACACACTCTTAGTTTTCTTGGCACCAAAATGGCCTATAAGTCCTCCAGAACGAGCTTCCTGCAAAAGTAATAGGCGAATAGAGCAATCTGGAATGCATAGCTTATAGCGTGAAATAAAAAACTATCATGCAAATGAAACTTATCCCAGCCCTTTCCATGACCACATTTGAAAAATGGTTCAAAAAAATATGAGTTATGAACATTTGTTCTTTGATACTTTCTAACCCAAGAACTGTAGCATCAAGTTGAGAAAGTAAAACATGATGTTCAGAAAAGGCATCATGACGTTTAGACAAGGCATCAGCTACAACATTATCCTTCCCTTTCTTGTGCTTGACAATGTAAGGAAAAGATTCAATGAATTCACTCCATTTTGCATGTCGTCGATTCAGTTTTAGTTGACCCTTGCGATGTTTCAAAGATTGATGGTCTGAGTGTATCAAAAATTCATTAGGCCATAAGTAGTGTTGCCAAGTTTCCAAAGCTCTCATGAGGGCATACAATTCTTTATCATAAATAGAGTAATTGAGAGTTAGAACACTTAACTTTTCACTAAAATAAGAAATTAGCCTACCTTCCTGCATGAGTACTCCTCCAATCCCTACACCACTTGCATCACATTCAATTTCAAAAGTCTTACTAAAATCTGGGAGTGCAAGGAGTGGTGCTGATGTCAACTTAGCTTTCAGCTCTTCAAATGCCTTCTCTTGTGTCTCACCCCATTGAAAAGGTATTGCTTTCTTTGTCAATTTGTTGATTGGGGCGGCAATGGTGCTGAAATCCTTCATAAACCGATGATAGAAACCAGCAAGGCCAAGTAAGCTCCTCACTTGGCTCACATTTTGTGTAGGTAACCACTCACGAACAACCTTTATCTTCTCCTCATCCACCTCCACCCCTTAACCTGAAACAACAAAGCCAAGAAAAACTATCTTGTCGGTGCAAAAGGTGCACTTGGCAAGATTAGCGTACAACTTTTCCTTTCTCAAGACACAAAGCACACATTCTAGATGTTCAATATTTTCTTCAAGAGATTTGCTGTAAATTAAGATATCATCGAAGTAAATAACAACAAATTTGACAATAAAAGCTCTAAGCACATGATTCATCAATCTCATGAAAGTACTTGGTGCATTTGTCAATCCAAACGGCATGACCAACCATTCATACAACCAAAATTTTGTTTTGAATGCAGTTTTCCACTCATCACTCTCTCTCATTCGAATTTGGCGGTAGCCGCTTCGCAAATCAATCTTAGAAAAGATGGTTGAACCACTAAGCTCATGAAGCATGTCATCAAGTCTAGGTATTGGATACATATACCTTACTGTGATGTTATTGATGGCTCGGCAATCTACACACATTCTCCATGATCCATCTTTCTTTGGGACTAAAAGAACATGTACATCACATGGTGAAAGACTTTCCTTTACATACCCTTTGTCGAGTAGGTCTTGAACTTGGCATTGAATTTCCTTGGTCTTCTCCGGATTTGTGCGGTATGCTAGTCGGTTAGGAAGTGGGGTGCTAAGGACAAGGTCAATTTGATGTTCAGTACCTCTTTTTGGTGGCAGTCCCGGTGGTACTTCGTTAGGAAACACTTCATCGTAATCCTGTAAGAGATCCAACACAACACTCGGGAAAGTAGAGGGTAAGTCGTTAGTTGACAAAAGGCTTTCCTTGTGCAGGAGTACAAAGAACATGGCTCAATTATTTTATACCCCCTTTCCTAACCATCATCACTAATCCCTATTTTCCCCCGTGTCTTGGTATTTTGCGGCTGTGGAGTTTTATTTGACTTTGTTTCACTTGCTCACTATGTTTGTGGTTCTCACTCAAGTGTTTCTCACTCTCTCGCTGTTTCTTTTCTGTAGGACCGAAATGGCGACTATAGGGGGGGTGAATAGGAGCACGCTCACTTGTTCACAAATAATTGATTCAATAGGATTTTACTCCAGTAGCTATGGAAGCTATAAAGATCAATATACCAGTACAGCGGAAAACTAGTATTGAATCCAATTTAACCCCCTAAGCAATACGACAAAAATCAACACAAGCTAAAGCAATTTAGTGCTGGGCGGTCGGACCATTGGTCAATGGCGGTCGACCACGACCTAATGATCGACCGGTGGACTGGCGGTCATTCACGCCTCAAGAACAGATCAAACAGCCCCGATGACGAAGTTGTAAATAGATGTAACTTTTGATCTACAACTCCAAACTCGATGAAATTTGGAACACACTTTCTCTATGATGTCAGGAAACTATTCCAATTGAAGATTGTGAAAATTCTTGGAAGAATTACGATCCTTTTTCGGTTGAGAGGAGGAAGGTCCAAAACCGAGTCAAAACGAAAACAACATCCAAAATCTAGCTCGTGGGTGATTGATGATCAAGATGATCCTAGATATGTTCCCACATGTCACAACAAGCTAAATCACATCAAGAAATCAAGCAAAAACTCGCGGATCAAAGAACGACTCAAAATCATCAAATAGAGAGAAAGAACGCAAAGAGACAGGACATTGATCAAACTTTCTTTAGATTGATTTGATATGATTTGGGCTTACAACCAATCCATCAATGTAGGACAATGCTCAATCCAAGAGTACAAAAATCACATCAAAACTCTCTAGAACCCTAGCCTCCACAAAACCTCTCCCTAAGCAAATTAGGGTTTCAAACAATAAAAGAGACAAAGAGAAGGGGGCAGCCACCACCCTTCTCTATTTATAGTGGAGGCTTAGACCTTCTACAAGTTTGACTCAATTGGGCTCCCGTTAAGGCCCAAAACAAACGGGTCACACACGCACACATTTTAATGCGCCGTCTTTATCGCCTCTTGACCTAAATAGCTTCACCTTGCGTCATCTTGCGCCACAGGTAGGCTAATAGGTCACCCTTGTCCATCTTGCACCACGCTTGAGTTCATTGACCTCACCCAGCATCGTCGATCGCTCTGGACCTCAGCTCTCCAAGCCTAGTCCCGATCATCCTCGCCGTTGACCGTTGTTGACCACCAAGCAATCTGCACAACAATAGACAAGCAAACCGAATCCGGGAACAAGTTCTTTACAACTTGATCCATGTTAGTCAAAACTTGCATCATGCAATAAATATGCACTGAAACTCATGACTTTGACCTAACATCCGAACATCGCCGCCACGAAGGACGACGATTCAAGTGAAAACTCGCGGACCACCCCATGGCCGATCGATCGCCCACCGGCGGTCGACCGCCACCTATTGGCCATCGGACGCTTGGTTGGGACTTAGCCGATTTCAGCCCCTGAAATTCTGAAACCTACTGGAATTTTCAAACCAATAGAACTTTTGACTGGAGACTCCAAAATTTTGAGACCAAGTGCAATAGAATCCCCTCTGTTGCATGCTACCTCTATTTTTTGCCCAGCTCAAAATAACACTTTAGAAGTTTTGCCGGTCCGACCGCCACTACGGCCGATCGGACTACCACTGGCCGGTCCAACCGCCATGAGTGGCCGGTCGGACCGCCCTTGGGCCGGTCTGACCGCCGGTTCGACCGATCAAACCGCCACTGGCCTGACAGCACTGATTCTTTGCCGAATACACGTGAAACGACAAACCTTTAACGCCATTGCCAATGGTTACATCATCCTAAGATCAGGAGTATATCCCCATGATATTCACAATCTCCCCCTTGATGAACACATTGGTAATAATCCAGAAAATGTAATTTGGAGGTTTGAATAGTAAAATACTTTCGTTTTCGCATAAAGGCACAACTTGGTCCATAACCAAGAGAAAGCAATGGAAATGACCAAGCTGACATCAGAATAGCATAGGCAAGTGAGATAAGGCAAAAGAAAGCATAAAGACTTTAAATTCCAAAAAGTTCAATGCAATTCAAGTTCAGAAAGGCAATAAGATAATAAGTTTGCAATTCAAAAGCTCCCCCTCACTATGATCCTCAGGTTTCAGAAAATTTTAAATTCTCCAATTTTCTCCCCCTTTATAACATTTTTATATCTTCTCCCCTTTATACAATATTAAGATATCTTCTCCCCCTTTGACAATGGAGTCATCAAGAAATCACGCCTTCCTCTCAACCAGAGATAACAAATGCAGAATGGAGAAAGAAGCAAAAGAAGTAGTATGCATGAAGTGCAATAGAGTGGATTCATTTTTGTATTTTTCAATTTTTGACTACAAGAAGCTTTGGAGATTACCCAAAAGAACAAGCTAGCATTTCTAATATTGCACAAATAACATATCAAGCCTAACAGCGCTAGCAAAACCATGATAAGACATATATATCAAAGCTAAGCACGAAGGCACAATATAAAGCAATAAATTTAATCAATTTAAGCAAAGCTTCAAATTTAGCAAGTTCATCAATAGGGATCCAAAAATGATACTGGCGATGTCAAAATGTCAAAGTGAGATCAAAAAGCTAACAATGACCACATTAAGAGAGAAACAGGTCCTGAATTGAATCATTTTGCTCAATTTTTTTCAAATGCCCATTTTTCAACAGTTTCTCATTTGTAATGAATATGGAAGTTGACCAATGGTCTAACTTAGTGACAAGATCCTGGACTAAGAGCCATCCACAAACTCATCCTAAGTCTCGACCAGAAATTGATTAATGGTATATCTTAGTGAAGAAGATCCTGGACTAGGAGCCATCAACAAACTCTTCCTAAGCTTCTACCAGGGCGACAAATCTTGAGGTTCATGTCATTTCTGGCACACAGTCCCCATGAGATTGTCTGGATCATCAAACTATCTCCAAGTTCATGTCTTTGACATGTAGTCTCGTAAGAGTAGTTTGGCACAATTTAAGCATAAGACAATATTGAAATTTGATTTTTCATATTTCGCAAGAGCGGTTTTAGATTCTCAAGAACACAAGAAGCTCAAGTAATGGTCAATTTTAGATTCAAGAGCTAACAAAACAATTCTGACAGGGCCAATGTCACTAGGAGCAGTAATTGCACAACTAGCTAAAACATCCACAAATTGCAGTTTTTAGTTCGAGTTGTTTTATAGTTCTAGCTTATACAGCAAAGACTTATCTGTATATGTGAAAGCATGTTAATTCTATCAAGTCAAAGAACTAGACATGGCATTGAGCAAGAATTGAAATACTAAAGCTTCAAAGGGTAGTAGGCAAAGCTTCATCAATTTTAAAAAATAAGCAGAAAAATATATATTACAATGCATCTTTTTGGATTTTTCATATGAATGCAATATGATACAATGAGATGCAAGAAAAGCCTAAAAACCTAAAAAGTTCAAAAAGATCAATAAGTTCAGAAAAGAACAAGAAAAGATCAGAAGAACAGGGTAAGATCAGAAAAGATCGAACTCCCCCTCAAACCAACCCATAGGGATAAATTACCTCTAACTCGCTCCACAAGGTGGCAAACTGTCGGGACCCAAATATGCAAATCTGGACCCTCTGTGTATACTGCACTAGTCCAGAATCACGCTAGTGCACACAGTGGCAACATCGATGAAATATCAATTCCATATGCACAAATGACTAATAAATAGACAAATAACAATAATTATCAGAGTGAAGACCTTAAGGTCAAAGCTTACAATTAATATCTCAGAAGACAAATGACTCAATAAAGCTGCAGCGGAATGTAATGAAATAACTTTAGTGAAGCCCATCCATATGCCCACAGGCAATCGACTGGGGTAGCGCGACCTAGTTCTCCATGATCCTTGAAGTAGACCTTGTTGACTAACGATTCTTCCGCTTCTGTTGATTGTTTATAGCAAGTATGAGGACACCACCGTACTCGCAAGTCATACCACATAATACAATTTATAGATGATGGCTTATTCCAAAGGAATGGCTTATGTGGTAATTTTGCAGAAATGCAACATTTGCAATTGAATACAAATAATAGATTGAAAACATAATTCAAAATAAATAAACAATAATAGTTTAATATTTTCTTTCACAAAGGACACAAAGCCAAATCAAGTTATTTCACACAGCTGAACAAGTTACCTCACACAGCTGACCCTTCCCAATTGTTTTATGAAAATCTACCCCTTGTGTGAAATCCCCGAACATGTCCATGACCGAGGACGCGGCTATTCGAATAGATTGATTTAAACACTCTGCAGAGATTGTACACTTTACCCACAAGATGTAACCATCCTGATCAGAGTTGATCACAACAAAACTTTTCAGAAACTTCATCTCAAGCAATGACACTCCCGATGTGCTTTCCTGCCGGCCAACCGATACACACAGCGTTTGGTTACGATACACATCGTTGGACAGGGATGCAGCGAACCGTCCCGCGATGTGACATATCACACCTCCAACCCATCACACAGTTTAAAATACAACCTGAGTTGTCAATGTCAAGACTCCATAACTTACTAAGTTAGGCCCGTCCCATACCAGGCTTGTGGTTGTACAGTAAGGCCCAGTTCAATGGCGCACAAAGTTAAGTCCTTAATAGACCAAGGCAAGACTTCTAGTTTTTTCCAAATCACAAAGTTTTATAGCACACAGCTCCACCAATCACACAGAATCCACCACTTGCCTCGGTCCAAATCTTTTCCCACCCTGTTGATTTAGTGCAACACATGACATCAACGAGTAATAGCACACATCACACACAGTTTCATCACACAGTTCCATAATCACTTAGTCAAATTTATATTTGCAACTCTCATTAAATGATGACTCGTGGCATGACTAAGCACTCTACTCTTATCTAACCAACCCACATTAGTGCTACGATAATACCAACTAGTAATGAACCAACCTAGGGTGACAAAAGATCATGGTATACAATAGACAAGGTGGATATAACAAATTGGATTAATAACTATCCCAAAAACATTAAAAAAAATACTTGAAATAGAATGCAATACATTGAAACAAAGTATTTTGAAAACTGGGTTCAATATGGTCAAAGGTATAACTTGCCTTGCTATAGCAATGATGGTCTTATTTATCATCAATCTTCTACTTCCATGATCTTCAGCTCCTTTGGACGATTTCGGCACTTCAACGTCTAACGATAAAGAGAACACAAAATAAACAAAATTCAAAAAGACAAACAAATAAACTCCAAATTCAAATTGACTGGTACTGGAAGATAGATGTTGAATTTAGATGAATGACAGGTGGGCCACTGGTCTATGTACCAGGTCCATGGAGATATACTAGTCCACGATGGACCAAGCTCATGGAGAAGGGTTGACCGACACGCGGGACCCGCATGTAAGTGAGAGAAGATATATACATACATACGTACGTACATATACATACATATGTATGTACGTACATACGCATATATACATACGTACATACATATATATACATACATACATATGTACATATACATACATACGTACATGCATATATACATATGTGCGTACATATACATATATGCATACGTACGTACGTACATACATGTATATACGTACATATGTACGTACATGCATATATACATACGTACACGCATACGTATACATGCATATATACATACGTACATGCATACACATATACATGCATACGTACATACATACATACGTACATATATATATATGCTTGGATGGTGTGGATGACAAGTGGGTCCAACATGGAAGGAAAAGAAGAGATAAATATATGGTTTGGTTTGATTGAATGCCAAGTAGGACCACATGTAAGTGGGCGAGCAACATAGAAAGCCGAACCAAGAACTGAACAAGAACATAGAGGAGCAGGGAGCTGCTGCCGACCGGTTCTTTGAGCACGTTAATGCATTAGTATGATGATTAAAGATGGCAAAGTATGACAGGTAGAATTGAAAAATAGGCATTCATCTTTGGAGCACGTACATCAGTGAATGAAGCATCAGTCGATCGACTTCACAGGAACACCAGAGAGGAGCCGAACGATACAAACGCACTGGACCTGTTTATGAAAAGTATATTATACAAAACAGTAAATAGAGGGTTAATGGCGCATCGGGTGGCCGGCGGCCGGAGGTGACGTGGCAGCAGCGAAGGGGCAAAATGGAAAGGAACGACAAGCCAGACACGATGGTGCGGTCGGATTTTGGAAATACCCACCGAGGAAGCGAGAAACGCGAAGAATACAGTTCGGCTGTCACGGACAGCAAAACTCCGGCGATCTTCGGGCAAAGGGGCTGGCACCATGGCGTAGAACACGACGACGCGAACCCAACGCCCCAGACGGTTCGTCCGGCGGACGTCGGATGGAGGAGAAACTCACTGGAGAAGACTTTTGTGTGCAACTCGGTATTCTGTGAACTACGACGAAAATAGATCGATTCGAGATAACCAAATCAGGGGATTGGAAGAGAACGTCGAGACGGACGCGTGGGCGCAGACGGCTCGCATTTATATGCACCGAGGAGAGCGATATGAAGATTTGAATTTCGAATCAGAAATGAACAGAAATCTCGGTTCGGCTCGGTTGCGCACAGGAGTTCGGACGGAAAAATCGCATGTAAACAGTGCCATGTAACACTGTAGCAACCAAATAGGAGAGAGAAAATACTGATTTTTGGAATTAAATAAATAGCCTAAAAATCCAGGAGATCAAATAAATAGGAAATAAACCCAGAAAAATCTCCAAAAATACCAGAAAATTTCTGGAAACATAAGGAAGCCAAATAAAATAGATTTTGATTAAATTTATATTTAGATTAGTCAAATTAAATATTTTTAATTTAGAAAAATTCTAATTAAACTTTATTAATTCAAATAAAATTGGTGAAATTTTTCAGAGACTTAAACTACTCAAAAGATTTTTGAAACACCAAATTTTGGGACGTTACGCAAACCTAGTTGGGTCCAAAGGCTTGGCGAGGATATCAGCCAGTTGAGCCTCGGACTCCACGAAGTGCAGCGCAATATCACCTTTTTCGACATGATCTCTAAGGAAGTGATAGCGGATGTCTATGTGTTTGGTTCTAGAGTGTTGCACAGGGTTCTTAGCATTATTAATGGCAGAAGTGTTATCACAGAAAAGAGGAATACTAGCAAAATTTAACCCATAGTCCTTAAGAGTGGTTACCATCCATAAAATCTGACTACAGCAACTAGCAGCAGCTACATATTCAGCTTCAGCAGTGGATTGTGCAACAGAGGATTGCTTCCTAGAAGACCAAGAAACAAGAGAAATGCCTAGGAAGTGACAAGTGTCTGAAGTACTCTTCCTATCTAGCCGACAGCCCGCAAAATCAGAATCATAAAACCCCCGAATGGACAAAGATGAAGAATAGGAATACCAAATGCCATATAAGAGGGTAGAGTGTAAATACCTGAATATGCGCTTAACGGCTTGGCGATGGGAAGCTCTCAGAGACGCCTGAAACCTCGCACAGAGGCACACCGTGAAGTGGATGTCCGGTCTTGAGGCCGTCAGGTACAGGAGGGAGCCGATCATGCTGCAGTACTCGCGTTGATCCACGACTTCTCCTTCCTCATTTGGATCCAAAACAGTCGAAGTCGCCATGGGAGTGGAGATCGGCTTGCAGTCACCCATGTCGAAGCGTTTGAGCAGGTCCTTAGTATACTTCGTCTGATGGATGAAGATCCCTTCCTTGCATTGCTTGATTTGAAGCCCCAAGAAGTAATTGAGCTCTCCCGGACATAGAAAAACTGGAAACAAGAGCATTAGAGGAACCACTAAAGATAATATCATAAACGTAAATCTGAGCAAGCAGGAAGTCATTACCATGCCTAAGAATGAACAAAGTCTTGTCTACCTTACCCATCTCAAAATTATTCTTAAGCAAGAAGGTCTTAAGTCTATCATACCAGGCTCTAGGGGCTTGCTTAAGACCATACAAGGCTTTGGACAGGTTGAACACATGATGTGGGTTCTTGGGATTCTCAAAGCCTAGGGGTTGCCTAACATAAACTTACTCCTCTATGACATTATGGCCACTAGGAGGTTCTACTAGGTTTCAAACCTTATTCCTCTCAAAATTCTCGAACTCCTCATGCATGGCATTGACCCAGCTAGAATCCGATAAAGCATGTGATATATCGCGGGGTTCAAAAGAAGCAACAAAAGCAGAATGAGAGTAGAGGTTTGGATCATTATACTTGGAGCGAGTGACTCGCTCATGGAGATTACCTATCATCTGATCCGTAGGGTGCTGCCTTTGAATGTGAAGTGGTGCACCCGGAGAGGAAAGCATCTCTTCGACCTCCGCAGGTATTGCTGATGATGAAGATGCAGCAGGAGCCTTATCTGAAGGCGAAGTGTCACAACAGGTTCTTGTGCTGGAATAGAAGCGTCAACAGCAGCAGTGGAAGAACATCATCGAGTCCTTCATCATCTTCCTCTATAAATATGCTCTCTATCACCTGTGTATCACCTGAAATATTTGATCTAGCTCTAGCGCTAGTCTCATCAAAAGTGACATTGCATGTCTCCTGAACGAGGTTAGTTTCAGCATTAAAAACCCGAAAACCCCTCGAATGTGCAGGATAACCCAGAAAAAAACCATCAAAAGTTCTTGACTCAAATTTATCAAGATTTCCTGTCTTGAGAATAAAACACTTGGATCCAAAGACTCGAAAGTGCGAGACAGAGGGTTTTCTACAAAATCGAAGCTCATAAGAAGTCTTGCCCAAAGATGGTCTCAAAAAGATACGATTTGCAATATGGCAAGCAGTAGCAACAGCTTCGGCCCAAAACCTCCTCGGTATGCTATACTGATCTAGCATCGTCCTAGCCATCTCGACTAGGATTCTATTCTTCCTTTCCACAATGCTATTTTGTTGAGGGACGTGTGGAGAAGAGAACTGATGCTCAATTCCACGCTCAGCACAAAAAGAAGTAAAAGAGGCATTCTTGCACTCCGTACCATTGTCACTGCGGATCGCTCTCAAGGCACCCAGAAGTTTAGAAGCCAAACGAAGAACAAGATCATGATAATGATCAAAAGCTTAATCCTTCGAAGCAAGAAAGAACACCCAAGTGTATCTAGAAAAATCATCGACTATGACAAGAATGTAACATTTTCCACCAACTGACCGAACTCTAGTGGGACCAACAGTATCCATATGAAGCAACTGTCCCGGTCCGTCAGTCATGACCATAGTCACTGAAGGGTGTGAGGAGGCAACTTGCTTGCCATGCCTACAGGGCGCACATACAGCATCCTTGATGGCTTTGAGTTTGGGCAAACCTCTCATGAGCTCAAGGTTGCTAACTCACGTCAGATGATCAAAACCAATGTGCCCCAAATGATGGTGCCAAAGCTAGAACTCAGAAGAAGAAGATGAAATCAGGCATTTGAGAGAACCAGCAAGAGATTTAGAAAAATCACCTCCAAAGATCATAGCAACTCTAGTAATCCCAAAAACAAGCTCACCAGTTGAATTAAGCACCCGACAAGTATTTTTCTTAAATCTAATCTCATAGCCATCATCAAGAAGTTGAGAGACAGAAAGCAAATTAAAACTTAGCTTGTCCCGCGATGTCCTTGAGGATGAAACTGTCGTTCACCCTGATCGATCCCGTTCCTTCAATCCGCCCTTGTTTATCATCTCCAAAGGTGATGAAATCATCACCCGTCAACCGCGTGAAGGAGGTGAACCATCTTGAGTCTCCGGTCATGTGGCGTGAACAGCCGGAGTCGACGAACCACATGTCCTTTCTCTTTTCGCGGTAATCCTGAAAATCAAGGTAAAGAAGAATGATGTGTCTCAACACTAGGGTTAGTTAAACAAGACTTAGGAACCTAGTACTGAGATACACATCTGCGAGTAGTATGCAAAGCAGAAGTGCTATCCTTGATTCTACTTGAAGTTCTGTCATGAGCAATGGTTAAATTAACATGAGAGTTATCCTGTCTAGGAGCATGATGATTAGCATGTGACACAAATCCTAAACCAGGTTTCTTCTTTTCTATGTTACCATGTCTCATAAACGCTCTAGGTTGATTGGATGAAATTCTAGCAAAATTTCCTTATCAGTTTTCAACCTACGCCAACAGTACTCAATCAAATGCCCATCCTTTTCGCAATAGGTGCAATGGTACTTGATACCACTAGGAGAAACACCATTTGACTTAACAGATGGTTGGGCAAAACCCGCAGATTTAAAATTTATCTTTGCAGCTTGGGTTTTGAATTCAACTAACCCATTTTCCAAGACCTGAGTAACTTTTGACTTAGAATTATCTTCGACATGATTGTATCCTAATCCTTGCTTCTTATAAAGAGTTTTAGACTTGTCCAGAATCATGTTTAATTGTTTCTTACCTTTAGAGAAATTTTCTAAGGTATTCTTAAGATAAGCATTTTCTTCTTCAAGATTAACACATGATTCACAGGTTTTACCCTTAATGGCTCTAGCATATTTCTCCTTATATAAAGCAACTTCAAGTTTAAGGGCTGGACATGAAGCACATGTAGCAGACTCAATACTGTCCTTAAGTTTGGCATATTTAGCTCTATCTGCTTCTAAGATATCTTTGACTTCATGTTCGCGTTCTAAACAGAAAGTGCAGAGGCTAGAATCAGCCACTCTAGAAGTAACCAACTTGCTAGACTCTAAGCATTTTTCACATAGAGCAGATTTAACCTCAACTAGCTTAGTCGTAGCATTTTCAAGTTGTTGCAAAGCAATATCATGAGCAGATTGCAGTTTAGCAAATTCTGAGTGCAAAGCATGGCATGATGAATATTCATCAGATTCAAGAGTCTTAGCATTTTCAAGTTCTAAAGTCAAATTATCTACTTGTGACTCTAAATCCGTGTTCCTGGCCATGATATATTCTAAAGCCTTATCCTGACTCATGAGTTGCTCAAACATAGTTTCACATCTATCAGAAATGATATCATAGGAGGGAGGTACCTCATCATTGTCGTCTTCAGCGGAGTCGGCCATGAAGCACAAGCCGGTGAAGTACTTGGCCTTCCCCTTCTTCTTGTCTTGAGGGATCTCCTCCTCCTTGTCCTCCTCGCTTCCGGAGTACACATCGCTTAAGGATTGATCCCCAAAAGTGATTAGGACATCGACCCTAAGGATACAACCACTGCTTCAACCTGCTGCACTGCATCCTCTACTTGCTTTACTTCACCAACATCTTCTTCAATTGGACTTTTGGCTAATGTAATGCCATATTACCCAATTGGATCGAGCTACGTCTACATACCATGGTGCTACATATACATGCCATGGTACTATGTGTACGTGCCATGGTGCTACTACATGTGCCAAGCAGGAGTTCAAGCTGGATACATTTTGGTTAGATCAGTTCGGAATCAGCCTGACAGCACCAACATAAACCAGGCGTAACTTTTGCAAACGAAATCCGATTCGGGTGATCTTAGGCTTGTTGGAAAGATTATTCCGAGACCTTTCCAACGGATCTAGCCTCACCTTAAAATTCCTTATGGACTGATCGCAATCATCAAAAGAATACGTTATATCACTTGTTTGGGTCAACCTGGGCTTTGTAATCATATTGAACTTGACCCATCTGCCTGCGGCCCACCCGGGGGTGTGTTTACTGTTCACATGAATAGCAACCCACTGCCTTTAGTACCACCCCGCTGGTTCATTTGGTTTTGTGGCTCCTTGTTCCCTATTTAAGGAGTTCGCACCCCCTCTAGTTTTCTTGGATTTTGTTTAGTTAAAAGTTAGCCTTGTTGCAACTTCGTGTATTAGCTTGTGTCGACTAGACCAACCATAGTACAGCTTTCGAAATCTCAATTTCAATATTTCAATCTTTATTTGTAATTTTAGATTGCTTTATCTTGTTTTTACGTGCTTCTTCGGTGTATGCAGGAATCGACCTTCGTGGTCAGGTCAACCGGGTATTCGTGCACGGTTGATAATGCCTTGTCAATCAGTTCAACGATTGCGTGGTTTCGAGCCTTGCGTGTTCGTAGCCGAGATCGTCAGAGTTGAGCGACGCCTACCGGACTTATCGTTCTCATCGAAAGATCGGGCCAACAAATTAAACCTTGGGGTTCATCAGGTGGTATCAGAGCTACAGTTCTTCGGTGAGAGTTTCCTGTTTTCTAGTAGTAGATTCGTTTTTCATACCTAGAGTCCAGAAAACTGTCAAAAAAAACATCTATCATCCATACCGAGCCACTTGAGCCTTTGCAAAAAAATTTCAGTTTGCTTTTTGAATCTTGGTTGCATTGTCATGTCTAGTTGCTGATCTTTAGCTCTAGTTATTGTCTAGTTAGTCGTTGTCTAGATTGCTTCTCGTGTTTTTCCTTCGCGTCGCTTGATCGTTGTTTTAGGGTTCATAGTTTTTACATTTAAACATAAAATTCATGGGTTAGAACTCCTCTAACCTGCCCCAAAAAAGAGAGAACACTTTGCTGTTTTTTTGCGACTCGTGGAAAACCCTAGGGCAGGAAAAATACTAGAAAGAGAAAGAGGCTGCCACACAAAATAAAAGCCGTGGTAGAAAAAAATATTACACCAAAAACCAGTGAAAATTGGTGGAGCCCTTCTACATATTGCCACAAGCTTGCATAAAAAATTTCAGCAAGATTAGCCCACGGAATCAAAAGATATAGCAATTTAAAGATTGAAACCGAGTCGGTTTTCAGTCCGAGTACGATTCCGTTTCAGAGAGACCTTTAGTAAAACGGACATAACTTTTGCATATGATGTCCGATTTGGACGTTCTTGGACTCGTTGGAAAGCAAACAATAAGGCGCATAATTTCCACTTAATGCACAAGTCTCCCTCCAGGGAACCCAAAATCGGTCATTTTCGGCTCCGAATTCGCGTCACAAATTTTCGGTTTCGGTACTTGCCATTTCTTTCAGTCTTCCCTTCAGAATTTGGGGTTCGCCTCAACTGCAAAGTTGTAGATCTCATCGAAACATTTCAAACGAATATATATAAGCCATATAAAACTTTGCTTTTTCATCTCTCGAGACTAACTATTATTTTCTACTTAAACTAAAGGGATGTTTACGCTGCACGTTATTCCGTTTTTATGCTCTACATCGTGTGAACCATGTTGTGCCCTACAAAGAAGTTTGAGTAGTTGGTTAGCGTCTCTCCTAGCACTTGTTGTGAGGTTTTCCATTGCTTACATCAAGTCACATTTATCTTTGCGTGTGCGTACATACACATCTCTTAGTGGGGCTTTGATTAGCTAAACTTTGATTAGACTAGGATCAGCACTTGTGACTAGTACTTGAACTGCTTTTAAATTTTGCATGTTGAATGGAATAATTGCTATTCCTTTGCTACATACTAGCCTTCTGAGCTCCACTTCCTACTAACCCAGCAGGTGACGTTCCTCGCAATCGTTGGGCTGATCACAAGTGAGAGTATCACGAACCAGCCACCGGTTGTACCACTTCCTTGCTGCATTGGTAAGAACTGGTAAGAACTGGGTATAAGTTTGAGTGTGAGCGACTTGTGAAACTCCAGAACCTAGTAGTTCATAGGGACATATACACTGTGATTGGTTCTTTATTTTCTACTAACAATGACAGGGTCACATGGATCTACATATGGTGTAGACAATAACGACCACTCTTTGGGGCATACTGGTGTGGGATCTTTCACACCTCGCACGAGAGAGCTCGTGCGGCACATTGAGCACTCGCTCGGTGAGAGTGTTCGCGATGCCTTGGATAAGATCAATGACAATCTCGTGGCGCTCCACACACGCGTTGCGCTCCTCGAGCGTCAGCCACTTGCTGACACAAGGACCCATGATCATGAGCCAAGAGTGGAGGACCCTCCTGCTCGCTGCGCACCACCTCCTGCTCGCCGCACACCACCTCCTACGTACCGCACACCACCTGCGGTCCGCTCTTGGGTAGATGAGGTGGAAGAAGAAGATGTGAACAATTACACTGCTGATACGGAAACAGATGGAGCCAATATGCACAATGATCGTACCCATCGTCGGTTTCGTTATAATCGTCAAGGTATGGGACAAAATCAACGTGAGGTACGTGACCATAATAATGCATTTGGTAAAATTAAATTCACTATACCTTCTTTTGCTGGAAAATATGATCCAGATGCTTATCTCACATGGGAGCTTACCGTAGAACAAAAATTTACTTGTCATGAATTCCCTGAAGATAAGAAAGTTAGAGCTGCTACTAGTGTGTTTTCTGATTTTGCATCTATTTGGTGGAGTGAATATGGTCGTACTCATCAGGACATACCTAGAACATGGAATGCTTTGAAAAGAGAAATAAGACATAGATTTGTACCTTCATATTATTCTTGTGATTTGCTAAATAAATTACAACGTTTAAGACAAGGTAGTAGTTATGTAGAGGATTATTATCAAGAATTGCAAGCTGGTTTATTGCGTTGTGGTTTAGATGAAACTGAAGATGCTAAGATGGCTAGATTTTTAGGAGGTTTAAACCAAGAAATTCAGGACATACTTGATTATAAATAATACAATTCTATCACTCGTTTGTTCCATCTTGCTTGCAAAGCTGTAAGAGAAATGCAGGGTCAACAGTCTCGCCCTAGGGGCAATTTTGGAGGATCTTTTGCAGGTCGGCCAAGTCAGCAACAACACGTGGCACCCTCCTCAAGCCGCGTGCCCCCTTCTACCCCTTCCACTCCTGTGCATATCCCTAATGCAAGCAAATCAACAAAGGTACAAATCCCTACAAAAAGTGCTTCGTCTGTTGCTTCGACAGGGCGATCTAGAGATGTACAATGTCACCGTTGCAAAGGATTTGGGCACTTGATGCGTGATTGCCCAAGTCAGTGAGCTTTACTTATTAAGGACAATGGTGAGTACACTTCAGCTAGTGATATTGTGGAAGAACAAGTTTTGGTTGCAACTAACAATGCAGGTGATGAAATTGAGGAAGAACATATAAGCCATGAGGCCTCTGACATGTACCAAAGATTAGTTGTCCAGCATGTGCTAAGTGCCCAAATGGAGCTTGCTAAACAAAATCAACGTCATATTTTGTTTCAATCCAAGTTCGTCATCAAGGAACGTTCATGTAGAGTAATCATTGATGGCGGAAGTTGCAACAACCTTGCTAGCATAGACATGGTCGAGATGCTTGGCTTGACCACAACACCACACCCTCATCCTCACTACATTCAATGGTTGAATTCTTGTGGTAAGTTGAAGGTGACTAAACTTGTGCGCGTACATTTTTCTATTGGATCATATCATGACTATGTTGATTGCGATGTCGTACCTATGCAAGTATGCTCATTATTATTAGGTAGACCTTGGCAATATGATAGATATACTGAACATCATGGTAGATCTAATCATTATACTTTCACATATAAAGAAAGAAAAATCACTTTACTTCTAATGTCTCCTGCTGCCATATTACAGGATGAATTAGAAAGATATGAGAGAACAAGTACGGAGAACACAAAAGATGATCATAAGATTATAGCTCCAAGTGAAATTAAATTGAAAGCTCCTGTTATGTTAGCTACAAACTCTAATTGCATTGATATGGAAAAATATGAATCTGAATGTCATATTATGATTTGCAAAGAATCTCAGTGTCCATTAGAAGAAGTGCATATTTCTTTGCCTCCTGTTGCTACTAATCTTTTGCAGGAGAGTGATGACTTGGGGAAAACGAATGAGTCGAGGATGACTCAAATTCAAGAAAGGGAGGATGATGAGGACATCGACCCTAAGGATACAGCCACTGCTTCAACCTGCCGCACTGCATCCTCTACTTCCTTTACTTCACCAACATCTTCTCCAATTGGACTTTCGGCTAATGCAATGCCATATTACCCAATTGGATCAAGCTACGTCTACATGCCATGGTACTACATCTACATGCCATGGTACTATGTGTACATATCATGGTGCTACTACATGTGTCAAGCAGGAGTTCAAGCTGGATACTACATGTGCCAAGCAGGAGTTCAAGCTGGATACATTTTGGTCCGATCAGTTCGGAATCAGCATTACAGCACCAACATAAAATAGGTGTAACTTTTGCAAACGAAATCCGATTCGGGTGATCTTGGGCTTGTTGGAAAGCTTATTCCGAGGCCTTTCCAACGGATCCAGACTCACCTCCAAATTCCTTCTAGACTGATCGCAATCATCAAAAAAAGATGTTATATCACTTGTTTGGGCCAACCTAGGATTTGTAATCATACTGAACTTGGCCCATCTGCCTGCGGCCCACCCGGTGGGTGTGGTTACTGTTTATGTGAACAGTAACCACAGCCTTTAGTACCAGCCCATTGGTTTATTTAGTTTTGTGACTCTTTGTTCCCTATTTAAGGACTTAGCACCCCCTCTAGTTTTCTTGGATTTTGTTTAGTTAAAAGTTAGCATTGTTGCAACTTCGTGTATTGGCTTGTGTCGACTAGACCAACCATAATACCACTTTCAAAATCCCAATTTCAATATTTCAATCTTTATTTGCAATTTTAGATTGCTTTATCTTGTTCTTGCGTGCTTCTTCGGTGTATGCAGGAATCGACCTTCGTGGTCAGGTCAACCGGTATTCGTGCACGTTTGCTAACGACTTGTTAATTAGTTCAGCGATTACGTGGTTTCGAGCCTTGCGTGTTCGTAGCCGAGATCGTCAGAGTTAAGCGACGCCTACCGGACTTATCGTTCTCATCAAAAGATCGGGCCAACAAATTAAACCTTGGGGTTCATCAAAAAGCGGCAAGAACTCGGTGAGCGACCTTCGTCAGCTTGGCAACATCATACCTTGATTTGTTCCATTAAGGCTTCTTCCAAGCTAGCTTTCCCTCCTTATGGTTGCTCTTAACTTTCAGCTTGGGGCAATTTGCCCGGATATAATTAAGCTCACCACACTCATAGCAAGTCACGTGACCTCCTGTATTTCTGTTTCTCATATTGTTATAGGCCCGTGTGACTTTTTTGACTAAGAGGGCCAACTCAGCCTCAGGGGGACTCTCAAACTCCTCTTCATGAATTGCAGATAAACCAGCAAGCGAAAATCCAGAAGAAGACCCATCAGAAGCTCTCTTGAGCGGGTCTGCTACCAAAGCCATATTTTCCTTCTTGGGATGATCAATCCTCTTGATCTCATGAGTCTTGAGCTTGCTATAGAGCAGCTCCAAAGTCAGATCAGAAAGATTGACATTCTCCTCAATGTCGGTAGCCTTTATCTCCCACTCCTTGGTGTTGATTGCAGCCAAGAGGTGGGTGGCATTTTCAGATTGAGAATATTCAATACCAACAGCTTTCATCTGATTAATCACTTTATTAAAGCGATTGAAAATGTCATCGATGCTCTCTCCAGGACACATCTCGAATTTATTATATTCACGCTTATAGACTGTTTGGCGTACTTTCCTGATTTGGGATGAACCCTCATGGTAGGTTTCGAGGGTGTTCCAAATATCGTGCGCAGTCTCAAGATTGTAAATTCGATCATACTCCTGTCTACCAAGCCCACCATATAAGAGGTTTTTTGCCTTATTGTTGTTAGCCAAGAGAGCTGCTGAAGCCGGCGTAGCAACTTCGGGAACAACGAGCGGTGCTCAAACAACCTCCCATATAGCTTATCCATCGCCATCAAGGAAGACTCGCATGCGATTCTTCAAATAGGTATAGTCATGCCCATCGAAGATATGCGGCTTGGTGGAGTATTTATCCATCGCCAAGTTCAGTGACCGGTTAAGATCTAGATTGAACTAACCTTGCTCTGATACCACTTGTTGGACCGAAAAGGCGACTAGAGGGGGGTGAATAGGAGTACACTCACTTATTCACAGATAATTGCTTCAATAGGATTTTACTCCAGTAGCTATGAAAGCTATGAAAATCAATATACCAATACAGCAGAAGACTAGTATTGAATCCAATTTAACCCCTGCAATACGACAAAAATCAACACAAGCTAAAGCAATTTAGTGCTGGGGGTCGTACCGCTGGGTCAATGGCGGTCTGACCGCTGACCCTTGGCGGTCTGACCGCCGGCCTGAAGAACAGATCAAACAGCTCCGATGACGACGTTGCAAATAGATGTAACTTTTGATCTACAACTCCAAACTCGATGAAATTTGGAACACACCTTCTCTATGATGTCAGGAACCTATTCCAATCGAAGATTGTGAAAATTCTTAGAAGAATTATGATCCTTTTCTGGTTGAGAGGAGGAAGGTCCAAAACCGAGTCAAAACGAAAACTAGATCCAAAATCTTGCTCGTGGGTGATTGATGATCAAGATGATCCTAGATTTGTTCCCACATGTCACAGCAAGCTAAATCACGTTAAGAAATCAAGCAAAAAAAACTCGCGGATTAAAGAAAGACTCAAAATCATCAAATAGAGAGAAAGAACGCAAAGAGACAAGACATTGATCAAACTTTCTTTAGATTGATTTGATATGATTTGGGCTTACAGCCACTCCATCAATGGAGGACAATGCTCAATCCAAGAGCACGAAAATCACATCAAAACTCTCTAGAACCCTAGCCTCCACAAAACCTCTCCCTAAGCAAATTAGGGTTTCAAACAATAAAAGAGACGAAGAGAAGGGGGCTGCCACCACCCTCCTCTATTTATAGTGGAGGCTTATACCTTCTAGAAGTTTGACTCAATTGGGCTCCCGTTAAGGCCCAAAACAAACGGGTCACACACGCACGTATTTTAATGCGTCATCTTTATCGCCTCTTGACCTAAACAGCTTCACCTTGCGTCATCTTGCGCCACAGGTTGGCTAATAGGTCACCCTTGTCTATCTTGCACCACGCTTGAGTTCATTGACCTCACCCGGTATCGTCGATCGTTCTGGACCTCAGCTCTCCAAGCCAAGTCCTGATCATCCTCGCCGTTGACCGTCGTTGACCACCAAGCAGCCTGCACAACAATAGACAAGCTAACCGAATTCGGGAATAAGTTCTTTACAATTTGACCCATGTTAGTCAAAACATGCATCATGCAATACATATGCACTGAAACTCATGACTTTGACCTAACAACCGTACATCGCCGCCACGAAGGACGATGATCCAAGTGAAAACCGAACATCGCCGCCACGAACATCGCCCACCACCGGTGATGACAATGACCTATTGGCGGTCGGACCGCCGGATTGGGACTTAGCCGATTCGACCTCAAATTATGAAACCTACTGAAATTTTCAAACCAATAGAACTTTTGACTGGAGACTCCAAAAATTATGAGACCAAGTGCAATAGAATCCCCCCTGTTGCCTGCTACCTATATTTGGCGGCTGCGATATGTGGATGCTGCTGCCGATGTGTTAGATGATGCTCCTATTTTTCCTGCAGAGCATCGATTATCTTGGTGTTATGCAGGTGAAGAAGCCGACGAGGGTGTAGGCTTGGCAGCAGGAGTAGATGGAGATGTCCCAACGGGGGCTCCTGGAGAACGACGACCAGTAGAGGATGTACTCGGCTGTTGTCAACCCCATGGAGCTGAAAAAGAACAGTTCCTAAATGACTGACCACGTCCTTCTTGTTGAATCTTTCTCTCCGCGCGCATAGCCTGGGCAACAAGATCTTGCAGATTGTTATAAGGAATCGTATCAACAAAACCTGAAATTTCATCATTTAGACTATGCAAAAATCTTGCCATCTTGGATTCAACATCCTCTCTAATTCCAGTACAGATCAAGAGTAATTCCATTTTTATAGTACTCATCCACCATTTTAGACCCTTGTCTTAACGCCTGCAACTTATTGCGAAGGTCACTGTAATACCTCATAAATCCAGCTAGGTTGTATCGTTTCGAATGTCTGGGAATTTTATTCGAAAACGAGATTTAAAACTTTCCGGAATCGAATCGGTAAAAAGAAAGAAGTCGGAGGGAGTAAAAGAAACAACTTTAGGCGGATTTTTCCAATCACGGGGCTAAGCGCTATTGTCGTCAACTTTGGGCGCGAGGTCACGACCAGAGAGGCCCAAGAGGGCGGCCGGCCCATGTAGGGGCCGGCCAAAAAGGGGGGGCGCCACTCCCCCCCTAAACCCTAGCCGCCACCTTGCCTCCTCCACTCCCCCCCTAAACCCTAGCCGCCACCTTGCCTCCTCCCCTCCCCCTTGGCCGCCTCCTCCCTTCCCCCAAGCCGGCCTCCTTGCTGCTCCTTGGCACCTCCTCGCTGTGGTGGTGCCATCTCCGTGATCCCGGCGCTCCTCCTCAAGGTCCCCTCCAACATCGCTGTTCCCGCCGTCGTCGGCCTTGTTCATCGTCTCCCGGTGGCGGCCCTAAGAGAAGGAAGAGAGGGAAGGGAGGAAGGCCGTGTGCAGCGGATCATAGTCGTTCTCACGGTCTTCAAGGGTAACGAAGGTTCCGATTCGCTGTTTGTATTAGTTTTGTTGCTCTTTTGTTCGTTTGATTTGGTTTAGTCTGCGAATCCAGATCTGTCCAGTTTAGAGCAGTAGGTTGCACGGCATATTGAAGGCCTTTAGAGGCCGAATCTCAGGTCGATGTCTTCTGGAGATATGATCCTGGTCTCATTAGCTTTCTTTTGGCACCTGGATCACGAATTTTCACCCAGTAGATTAAAAGTTATGACTGTTTTACTATGTGCTGGTCTGTCTGTCAGAAATGTTGAATATAGTCGGTTGCACCTAGGTTTTGATCTAGTTAGAGTCAGAATCAGGTCGGCCACCCAACTAGGTTTATGAAGATAATTTCACCATCTTTTCAGGCTGATAAAGATCACTTTATTTGGATCAGTGGTTTAAAAGTTAGAGCCTTTTCTTTAGGGCTGTTCTGAATTCTGGACAGACTGCAGTTATAGTTTTTCATTGGATGGTTAGACCTCTGTTTTGGCCGAATTAGAGTTTACCATCAACTAGAGTTTCGTAGCCTGTTACGTTAAGAAAATCTGGGCACTGGTTTCGTGTCGTTTCGAGTTCCATATAATTAAATATGCTTTTTCTCGTACCGCTGCTCATAAGGGCTGAAATCTGGCAGAATAGTTTATTTTCAATTTGGGTCTATGCGGTATATTGAATAGTCAGGGGTTATTGTAGAACATCGGTAGCAGTGTTATATCGTTGTTCTTATTTTGGGAACATGCTTGTGTAGGCGGTGAGACATACCGTGTGGGAACACCTCCGTTGCCTGCTAACGAGTCACTACGCAAAAGGCAAGTACTGTATGCATAATGATATGTTGTTTACATGAATGTTTTGTACCTTGTTCATGATGTTGATATCTGCAAGTACCTTGTATACTATGTTTGATGCAAAATGTGATGTGTGAGTGAATGATTATATTTGTTCGTACTTGTAGATGAATGCCATGTGTTTCTTTTCAATTATGAGTACTATTCAATATTGCCATGGGATCACATCATGACATGCATAAATTACATTTGTAAGACCCATCAATTCCAAATGGGCATTTGAAAATCCCATCAATTCCGAATGGGTACATGAGTCCACCATTCCAATGTGGGCCATGTTACGTGAGTCCACCATTCCAATGTGGGCCACGTTGGACGGATCGTATGAAACGTTCTTCATACGATTACTTTAAGTGAACACCGACGGTGTTTCACTCGCTATACCAGTATATCTTTGCAATATGTCCAATTCCTTCAATGCATCATTCCACTTCATCCATTCATAAATTCGTTTCAATAAATGTTCAAATGATGATTGTGATATATTGCTCTGGAATGTTTGATTGTTACATCTGATTACTTTGTCGAGTCTTTGGCTCATTCTTGCTTTGTTGTTTTATTTAGGTAAATGACAAGGAAGAATGATCTTGTGGAGGGTAGTTCATCACGATGCACTCACTACCATAAACCAAACATTTTGAGGATTTTTACTGTCGTTAATTATGACTTGTGTTGAATTGTAATAAGCCAGTTTGGTCATAACTACCTTATCTCTCAGAATTGTTTATTTCTATTCCATTGATTAAACCTGATGATGAATTCTTGTTTCCGTATAATCTTTCTACTTGATTAACCTGGTCATGTGATTTGATGTTATTCTTCTAAAGAGTAGTGGTTGTAGGTGACATCTTGACTTCCTTATAGTCAGGGTGTTACAGTCACACTGGTAGCTTGAAGGCCCAAAGCGCCTTCTCATCACTTGTTTCATTTCAGACCAAGTATTGATATGATCACGCCCCGATTGTAGCTGATTTTGTTGCATGTGATTCCACCAAGTGAGAGCATAACCTGAGAATTCAACTGAGGTAAGATTTACCCGCTTTTGATCGGAGAGATTATGGACACGAAAAATTTGATCACATTGCTCTTCCCAATCAAGATAAGCATCGAGGTCTTATATTCCCTTGAATTTATGGATACTCAACTTGATCCGAGCAATATTATCCAGATCATCCCTTTCACGGCAACCTCGAGGCTGTCCTCCCTCACCATGGGCAGCACCACCATGTGGGGTGGATGCTGTCCGTAGCCATCATGATCTGCAAAAATTTCTTTATTCTCATCATATTCTTCTCCATACCTGCGACCGTCATGCACATATTGGTCGTTGAAGTCCACACAATGGCCAAAACCATGACCGTGAGCTCCTCCCCCATACTGCAGAATATGTGCAGCTGCGCCTCGGCCACGATGGGCATCGTTCCTCGTCCACTACTCCGAACAAGATCTTGTTGGTTGTGGAAACCGTCATTAGCAGCAGCTCCCACTGAGTTCTCATCAGCGGCTTCACCATGATCAACAACAAGGTTAGGTTAATGTAGACCCCCACCACTAGCGGCGGGAAGGCGTTCATTGAGCATCTGTCCCATGGCCTGAACCAGATCATGTAATTGTTGCATCTCAGCTCATGTGACTGGTTGTTCATCTCCTTCATGATTTCCCCTATGTACACTTGAGTTCGAACCTGCCATGTTAGCGAAAAGAAAGTGGAATAGGTAATATTTGTGGAATCACACAACCTCACCTTTTACTCACCAATGTTCTTATGCATTCTCAACGGACAGCAAGAGTGCAAGAGTGGCAGTACCTTAGATGTGGTCAAGCGATTGAAAGGAAACGAATCCAAAACAACCGGCTTCGGGTTTTTAGTGGGGCTTGGTGGGCTAAACAAGGAGGGTTGTAGTACTGGAATCAAGTGTCGTAAACCACGCAATGGATACATGAATGTCACTGGTCCAAAACACCAAAAAAAATCAGAGCAAGAATCTGAAACTTGCAATTTGACAACCGCAACACAACCCTTTGTTTCCTTCTTCTTTTTTTGTGTTTTCTTTTCTCTCTCTCTCTCTCTCTCTCTCTCTCTCTCTCTCTCTCTCTCTCTCTTTGACACTAAACAACAAGCTCAACAACTAAAACAAACATGGTGCAAGATATCAATGGTGACTAGAAACAAGATGAGCACGAACGGCACAAGATTAACAATACTAAACAAAAGGCTTGGTAATTTTTTTTGGATTTGGACTCGTAGGACAGAAATCGAAAAAATATCAACACAAGAAAAAGAGATGCACAAAAACGCTAATTTGTGGATGGAAACCTACCGTGACAACGAAAGTTCTGATCCAATTGATGCGTACTTGCTAGGGGTGGCCCGATATTAACGACGTAGGTTGAAGAACAAAGTGAATTTTGCTGTAGACAGCGGGGATATCTAGTTGTGAGCAGCGAAAAAGGGTAACTAGCTTTAACCTGCTTCTCCTCCCTTCCTCCTTCATTTGACATAGTCGGAACTGAGACTTACTATGATGTAAACAGTATTATTTTACACAATACAGGACAAGTCAATATATATATACATACTGCTCATTGTTCTATTTTAAATCTTAACTACCAATAACCTCTTTGGATAATAAACCTAGCTATCATCGATCTCTCTAGATTATAATGCATATAATTAGAAGCAAATATTAACCTTACATTACCAAGAATAAATAGATCTACAAGCACACTTGCAAATCCGCAGTATTTAATTCTTTCACCAAACGACCCAGAGCCAGATGCCTCCTTCAAAGCAGCTGCATATCAGAGACAGATCTCACTATAGACAGATCTGTCTGGAGTCAAGACAACGAGATATTTAATTATGCATATCACAAACCTTTCTTAAAAAGAACCGTCCGTGATACGCATCACAGACGGTTTTAAATAACCACCGTTTGTGATAAGTATAAAAAGAACCGTCTATGGCATTCGGAGACCTCACCGACGGACTCTGAATTATCACAGTTGGTATTTATTCAAAACCATCTGTAATATGTATCACAGACGGTAAATATCTGGTCGTCCCCTCATATCTAGATCTATCTGTAGTGAGAAATGTTTCTGATATATATGTTGCTACCTTGAAGGAGGCTGTCGGCTCTAGGGTGCGTTTAGTGAAAGAAATACCGCAGATTTTCAAGTGTGCCTGTAGATCTTCTATTTGTTCTTGGTGATCTAAGGTTAGTATTCATTTATCTCTGATGCGACTATTTTGAAGAAGACGGTGAGTACGTCTAAGAAAGCAATCAAGCACACCACGAAACATGATGTTTTTTTCGAGGGGTCGTCCACGCAGCATGAGGAGGATAAAACAGTAGCCACAGCATACTTCATCGAACCTGCAAGTTCAATACATTCCTCCAGACACAACTGTAGGACTCGAATGTGCCACGCAGCATGTAAAATCCTCCTCCTCATGCTGCTTGGGTACATCCGAGGCCTGCAGTTGTGTCTAGAGAAATTCCAGCGAAATAGCCTCCTCATGCGCTCTCTCCTGGCAGTCATGCTTCTTGAACTTACAGGCTCGATGAGGTTGGTCGTGGCTGCTATCTCATCCTCCTCATGCTGCATGGACGACACTCCGAAAAAAATCATGCTTTGTGGTGGGCTTGGTTGATTTCTTAGGCGTACTCGTCGTCTTCCTCAAAGTAGCCGCACTTATCAGAGACGGTTCTTGTCAATAACCGTCTATGATACACATCACCAACGGTTCCAATTACAAACCGTCTGTGATTAAAAAAATCACAGATGGTTATTAATCACAGACGGTTCTTATTAATAACCGTCTGTGATAATTATATATCACAGTTTATTGCAGTTTATAACCGTTTCTGATACATATCACAGACAGTTTATCCCACTAAACCGTCTGTGATAATTCTATAAACAAAAAATGTTTGCATGTCAGCATAAGTAGGGCCAATCCTGAAAAAAAAATTATTTGACCCCCTTCTTCCCGCTGTTGTGGAGCACAGGAGGTCATGGTCGTGGAGCGCGGGAGGTCGTAAGAGGTCGTGGTTGTAAAGCGTGGTCGTGGAACACATGAGGTCTTAGGAGATCGTGGTGGTGAAGTAGCTGGTTTCCTATAGTTGTATACAAAATAGACTTTGTTCATATCACAGACGGTTCCAACAACAAACCGTCTGTGATACAAAATTATCACAGACCATTCTTGTTAAGAACCGTCTGTGAAATATCACAGATGGTTATATTTAAAACACGTCTGTGATATTTATTAATATCACAGATAGTTATTGTTAAGAACCATCTGTGATATTTCACAAACGGTTTTCAATATGAACCGTCTGTGATATTACATCTTCATAGATGGTTTTTACCGCAGCCAGTAACACAGATGTACACTAAACTAAAACCATATTTGATTGTATTTAATACAGACGATTCCAGATAACTTGAGACATCCAGATCGGATATACAGTAATATTGCCACGAGAGGTTCCAGAGAACTTGAGATCCAGATCAGATATACGGTAATATTGCAACGAGAGGACGTGTCCATGACACAATAATAACAAGGGTGATGCATCTCATGATATATAAACCATACCATGGTCACATGAAAGCGTGTTGTGCATGGGATATCGTGATATCACTGTATGAGAGCTCACTTTTTAGGATAGCGGGATAGATTTCAATTTGTTGTCACGTCAACACTTGCCCCCTATCATTGATGGTAAAAAAAAGTTGATCAAAATACAGGAAAGGTGCCCAATAATGGAGGTTAGGTGGTAGTTTACGTATAATTGGCCAAGTGTTCTTAAGTTGTGTAGGTTCTCAAGCATTCCTTGTTGTTAGTAGATCGATGAGGATTATTCTCTCAATGGCTAAACTTTATTTCAACTGCATTTTTCTTTTTAATGCGTTCTAATTGGATTTCCAGATCGGTTCTACTCGGTAACCTGGTCAAAACATGACGAAAGGTCATCTGTTTGGGGAATGATCATAGATATCGCCGTACCAATATGCATGAATCTTTTTCCACCAAGGGTAGTAGTAGTACATGATAGTACGGTCCGCCAAAATTGTAATAGTTTCATTTGGATCTCCATGATCTCACTTTAGCCAATATAGATTCGTAGCTATAGCCTATAGGTCCATGTTCAATCAAATGAAGTTGCTAACATCTTAGTCCATGATTGTTTCCTATAGGTCCCAGTTCAATCAAATGAAAATTCATCGCTAACATCTTACCCCATGATTGTTTGCAACTTTAGGGGCTAGGACTAGAATGTAGAGTGTCACTCGGATGGACGTAATTTAACACCCCCAACAGAGAACCTGGTCAGCTCCTATCACATTGGATCTTTGCTTTTGCAAACATGCAAATGACCAGAGCCATTTCAAGTAATATTTTCATTTTCAAGCAAATCCTACAATCGTGGAAAACTTCGACACCAAAAAACGTCATTTAGGGCCTCAAAACTGGCCCGCAAACAGCCGCAAATCGAGAAAAATTCAAGTTTCTCAGAATTTACTCAAAATTGACAGAGCCTTTTTACAAGTGATTTTAAGGTTCCCCACGAAGACGGCATCCTTTTTAGAGCTTCCGAACTCCATGTGCGGCGTTCTCTAGTTCTATAGCGTCGTGTTTTCGTTCATGTTCCAGGCTCGCGTCTCTAGTACAGTCTAGCCTAGGACCAGCACTAACCTGCATTGAACGATTTTTCAACTTGCATTCACTGATTCGATTATTCCTGATCCTTGCTACCATATTGAAGCCTTCCGAGCTCCACTTCCTACTAACTCAGCAGGTTCTGTTCCTTGCAATCGTTGGGCTAATCGCAAGTTAGTGTATCACGAACCAGCCACCGGTTGTACCACCTCCTTGCTGCGTTGCTAAGAGCTTGTAAGAACCTGATAAGGCATTGTGAGACAGTGACTTGTGAAACTCCAAGAACCTAGTAGTTCATAAATATGATCCTGAGGCTTACCTCACATGGGAGTTAATCGTAGACCAAAAATTTGCATGCCATGAATTTCCTGAAAATAAAAGGGTTAGGGCTGCTACTAGTGAGTTCACTGACTTTGCATCTATATGGTGGAATGAATTGTGCCGTAATGAACAAAACATACCTAGAACATGGGATGCTATGAAGAGAGCTATGAAAACTAGATTTTGTAACACCCTGACTATAAGGAAGTCAAGATGTCACCTACAATCACTACTCTTCAAATGAATAACAACAAATCGCATGATAAGGTGAAGCAAGTATTAAGAATATATGGAAACAAGTATTCATCCTCAAGTCTTAATCAACGAAATGGAAGTAAACAATTCAGAAAGATATGGTAAACAAGGCCATGATGGCTTATTACAATGCAACGCAAATCATAATTAACGACAATAAAAGTCCTCAAATTGTTTGATATATGATAGTGAGTGCAACGTGATGAACTACCCTCCACAAGATCATTCTTCCTTGTCATTTACCTAAATAAGACAATAAAGCAAGAATGAGCCAAAGACTCGACAAGCAAATCAGTATGTAACAATCAAACATACAATGAGCAATATTTCACAAACAT
The DNA here is from genome assembly GCA_036346395.1 of Hsuehochloa calcarea. NCBI lineage: Eukaryota > Viridiplantae > Streptophyta > Magnoliopsida > Poales > Poaceae > Hsuehochloa > Hsuehochloa calcarea. Next base: position 59,607,526 of record CM070594.1, on the reverse strand, counting down.
AATTTGAACAACTACTGGAAACGAATTTATGAATGGATGAAGTGTAATGGTGCATTGAAGGAAATGGACATATTGCAGCATATACCGGTATAGCGAGTGAATCACCCGTCGGTGTTCACTTAAAGTAATCGTATGAAGAACGTTTCATACGATCAGTCAACGTGGCCCACATTGGAATGGTGGACTCACGTAACGTGGCCCACATTGGAATGGTGGACTCACGCACCCATCTTGGAATTGATGGGATTTCAAGTGCCCATCTTTGGAATTGATGGGCCTTACCAAAATAATGTATGCATGTCATGATGATCCCATGTCAATATTGAATAGTACTCATGAATGAAAAGAACACATGGCATTCATCTACAAATACGAACAAATGTAAGCATTCATTCACACATCATACATGACATCAATCATTGAATACAAATTACTTGCCTGCCGCGCTGCAACGGGTTGGGAGGTAATTGAGATACCCCTCCACTCACCGCTTCACCGCCTACAATATAAAATAATCGAAATGAGGACAAGTGAGTATGGAAATGCTACACGTGTCCTCCCTCAATCTCTAACCAAACTAACCAAATAAAAGTTCAATTTGATCAATTTACCCAACCATTTCAATTATCCCTAATCTGGCAGTTTTACTAGAAAATTCACCAATAAAAAACCGTAAGTCCAAAAGACCTGAAACCAGTGCTCAAATTTTCTTAACTTAACTTTCTACAAAACTCTAGTTGATGGTAAACTCTAATTCGGCCAATACAGAGGTCTAACCATCCAATGAAAAAATACAGCTGCAGTCTGCCCAGAATTCAGAACAGCCCTAAATAAAATGCTCTAACTTTTAAACCACTAATCCAAATAAAGTGATTTTTATCAGCCTGGAAACATGGTGAAATTATCTTCAAAAACCTAGTTGGGTGGCCGACCTGATTCTGACTCTAACTAGATCAAAACCTAGGTGCAACCGACTATACCCAGCAGTTCTGACAGACAGACCAGCACGTAGTAAAACAGTCATAACTTTTAATCTACTGGGTGAAAATTCGTGATCCAGGTGCCAAAAGAAAGCTAATGAAATAAGGAACAAAACTCTAGAAGGCGAAGACATCCAATTCTGCCTCTAAGGCACCCAAAACCGAGTTGCAACATTCTATACAGAACCGATCTACTGACAGAGATTACGCGATACTACCAAAAACATTGAATCGACAACTCTAACGCAATCAAACAGCGATGGGGTCTCTCGTTACCCTTGTAGACCCGAAGAACGACGAGGATCAACTTCCCGAAGACTTCCCCTCTCCTTCTTTGGCCGGCCCCAAAACAGCGACCCCGCGGAAGCCCGGCGAAGGAAGAACCGAAGGTGAAGACGTAGAGGATCGGGGGTGCAGCTCCAGGGGAACACCAATGGCGGCCACCACCGGAGGAGGAGGCGCCAAGGAGGAGGTGCTGCGCCGTGTGGGGGAGAGGAGGAAGGAGGTGGCGGCTTGGGGGAGGGAGGAGGAGGCAATAGGGTTTGGGGAAGAGGTGCCCCCTTTGGCCTTTGGCGGCCCCTACATGGGCCGGCCCCTCATGGGCCACAGGTCGCGAATCGCGCCCAAAGTTGTCCGCAATAACAAATACCCCGTAGATTGGAATTTTCCGACGAAAACAATTTCTTTTACTCTCTCCGACCTCTTTCTTTCTACCGAACATTTCCGAAGAGTTGTAACTCTCGTTTTTGAATAAAATTCCCAGACAAATACAACGACACAACCTAACTGGATAAATGAGGTATTACATTCTAACCCCCTTAGAAAAGATTCGACCTCGAATCTACGTAACAAACTCGAGAAAGATAGATGAACAACTTAGTTAGTTACCTGAGACAAACAGATCGGGGTATTGATCTCGCATGCGGGACTCCAACTCCCAAGTGGCTTCTCTCTCAGTCTGATGAGACCAAAGAACTTTGACATACTTTAGGGTCTTATTCCTCAGAACCCGTTCTGATTCTTCTAATATTTTCACTGGCCGGGACTCGAAGGTAAGGTCTTGCTTGACAATCAAAGGCTCCAAAGGAATGACATGATCCGGGTCTCTCGAAACTTTCTCGAAGATCGAAACATGGAACACGCTAGAACCCCACTCATAGAATCAGGAAGGTCCAAACGGTAAGCTAGCTTCCCAATTCGTGCCACGATTGGGAAGGGTCCAACATACCTTGGACTAAGCTTTCCTTTGGTGCCGAAACGCACTACGCCTTTAGATGGCGATACTCTCAACAGAACTTCATTTCCCACCTCGAATTCCAAATCTCGCCTTCGACATCAACGTAGCTCTTACGCCGCTCTGGCGACCAACAAATTCGCCTAACCTCGCCACTCTAGCCATCGTCACGAACCCGGTCGGGGCCCAAGATCGCCCGCTCTCCAACCTCATCCCGGCTGACAACGGGACTGCACTTACGCCCATAGAGAACCTCGTATGGTGCGGCTCGAATCTTGGAATGATAATCGTTGTTATAAGCAAACTCGCCAAGGCTAAATGCTCTTCCCAATTACCTTTCGAGATAAAACACAACACCGAGCATGTCTTCTAATGTCCGAATGGTGCGCTCGGTCGCCCATCCGTCTGGGATGAAAGGATGTGCTAAGACGGAGTTGTGTGCCCAATGCACTCGCAAACTTTCCTGAATTTGGAAACGAACTTGGCGTCTCGGTCGAAACAATGGTCTTTGGCACTCCGTGCAAACGCACAATTTCGTACATAAAGAGGAGCCAAATCGCTGTCAATTGGTTGTACGAATAGGAATGAAATGTGCGACTTCTTGAACCGGTCCACAATTACCCAAATAGCATCCTTTCCTCGCAAGTGCGAGGTAAACCAACCACAAAATCCATAGATATATCGTCCCATGGCCAAACCGGTACCTCCAAGGGTTGCAATGACCTGCTGGTCGCTTGTGCTCACCTTGACCACCGGCACACCCACATGAAGCCACATCTCGTGCGATATCAATTTTCATCCGCTTCCACGTAAACTTTTCTTTAAATCTTTGTATATCTTGGTCTCACCAGATGTACGGTATAAAGGGTACGATGGGCCTCTTTCAAAATCTCCAATTTAACTCGAGACTCTGTGGCACACAAAGGCGCCCTTTAAATCGCAAAGAATCAAATTTGTCCACACCGAAGTGACATTGTTTGCCCTCGGACAACGCTTCCTCACTCGTTGGAGCATCGATCTTCTTCTTTGTGCTACTCGCACCGATCCGGAAGGGTGACTCTAAAATCAATCGAGTCTCGATGCATGCGGTACCCGCAGCGTATGAAATATTCATACGCCAAAGTCGCAATAAGACAATCGAGGGTAGGAGGTGTCGCCTTGCGACTCAAAGCATCGCCTACCACATTAGCCTTGCCGGATGGTATCAATAGTAAGATCATAGTCCTTGATCAACTCTAGCCATCTCCTCTGCCTCAAGTTCAAGTCCTTCGGGTAAAGATGTATTTCGTGCTCTTGTGGTCGGTGAATACATCACAAGATTCGCCATACAAATAATGACGCCAGATCTTCAAAGCATGAATCACTGCAGACAAGCTCTAGATCATGGGTGGGATAATTGCTCATGCTTCTTGGTGCCTCGATGCATAGGCAATCACTTTACCATCCCGCATGAGTACACAACCAAGTCCAACTATGGACGATCCGAATAGATAGTGAATCTCTTCCTGTGCTCGGAAGAGTAAGAATTGGAGCAATCACTAGTCTATCTTTCAAAGAGCAAAAGCTGCGCTCACAAGCATCGGACCATCGAACCTAATACCTTTCGTGTCAATCGACATCGGTTTAGCAATGGTTGAAAAACCCTCCACAAACCGCGGTAATAGCCACTAAACCCGTAAAACTCCTTACTTCTTTAACATTGGTTGGTCTCTTCCACTCAACCACCGTCGAAATCTTACTAGGATCAACTGAAATACCCTTCTGATTAAAAACGTGACCCAGAAACCCAACTTCAGAAATCCAGAACTCACACTTCTTCAGCTTGGCATAGAATTGATTCTCTCTTAAAGTTTCAAGCACCAACCGCAAATGATGGGTGTGCTCCTCTTCCGTCTTGGAATAAATCAAGATATCATCTATGAACACCACAACAAAATCATCCAGGTATTGATGCAGCATACTGTTCATGGCTTCCATGAAAATTGCAGGAGCATTCGTTAGTCCAAAAGACATAACTTTAAACTCATAATGGCCATACCTCGTAGAGAAAGCCGTTTTCTCAATATCCTGCTCACGAACTCGAATCTGATTATAACCCGACTGGAGGTCAATCTTAGAAAATATTCTGGCTCCTTTCAACTGGTCGAAAAGGTCATCAATGCGAGGCAAAGGATATTTGTTCTTCACAGTCGCCTGATTAAGCGCCCGATAATCTATGCACATACGCCAGCTGCCGTCTTTCTTCTTAATAAAAAGAACAGGCGCTCCCCATGGCGATACGCTACGCTGAATCATACCTTTGGACAGCAGGTCGTCCAATTGTTTCTTCAATTCTTCCTGAAATGGCCGAGCCAAACGGTAAGGAGACTTGGACAAAGGCCGAGTTCCCGGAATAAGATCAATCCGGAACTCAACTTTCCTCACCGGAGGCATTCCGGGAAGTTCTAAAGGAAAGACATCGGAAAACTCCTTCACAACTGGAATCTCCTCAATACGCCGCGAAGAATCAATCTTTTCATTGAGGGAACAAAGTAATCCGATGATCGATGCACGGCGGCTAGGGAATAAGTTAGCCAGCACAAATACTGAATCAGACGGTGCGCTGCCCTGGAATACCAGTTCTTCACCGGAAGGAGCTAGCAAGGTCACCGCCTTCCAGAAACAACAAATCTTGGCACGGTATTGGAATAACCAGTCCATACCCAGGATAACATCAAATGGTGCCAATTGAATAACCATAAGATTCGCAGTGAAAACCTCATCATCTATCAGTATAGAACAACCGGGACAGACGGTAGAGCTAGAAATAAGTCCTCCTGGGGAGCTGACTACCACTGACTCAGAAATAAGCTGAAAACTCAAACCCACTTTTCTAACAAACTCCAAAGATACGAACGAGTAAGTAGCCCCCGAATCAAACAGTACAAAGGCATCATGTGAATCCACAAGTAAAGTACCTGTCACCACATCAGGACATCCCAAGGTCTCAGGGGTGGGCATGGCGAGACCCACGATGCACCGGCAGCGTAAGACGACCGACACTCTGCGATGGAAAGCTGGAAACAGCTGCTGGAGGAACAAACGACGGAGGTGCAGATGGTGCGGGATTCCAATAGAACCCTGCAGGAGGCGCCGGAGTAAAAGCTGCAGGTGGACCCCATGCTGGAGGGTACTGTGGTGCAGGAACTGCTGTCAGAGTCTGAACTGAACCTCTGTGGAAGCTGGAGGAAGAAGCTGCTGGGACGGCTTCCCATTTGATGATACTGGCGGGATTTTGCTTGCACACTGAGGACTTGTGGCCCTCCCGACCACACTGCTGGCATGTTCCCTTGAAGGAACATTCTGAAGCTCGATGTCCATCACCACACCGAAAACACTTCATGCCCCGACTCGAACAGACGCAATCGTAGGCGAAAGATGAAGAACGTGGCGCCAAGAAGAAGATCGCCATCGCGAACCGACGGAGTGTTGGTTCTTTTGAAACCTCTTAGCAGCGGGTCGCTGAAAAGACCCACCACCTCCACCGAAACTCCGCTTCTGGCCACTGCCAGATCCACCAGTAGCAACAGAACCACTAGCAACATGCCCTTGCGACGAAGGAGCTCTTTCCAACTCCATCCTCTAGCTTTGCTCAACCACCGAGCTAAAGTCACGTGAGACTGTTGCTCCCGAATCCGGGCGATACTCCCGATTGAGGCCCCACGAACCTCTTAGCCTTCTCTTTATCATCACTTGCCACTACTGGGACAAAGCGCACAGTTTGTTAAATCCGCCTCATACTCGATACTGACATTTTTCCTTGCACAAAGGTCGAGTGATTGCTCCATCTTCTCGATGAAGGAGTCGGGATAAAGCGTGTCTGAACCTCTCCACAAAAACCTCCCAAGTAACAAGACTGCTACTGAGTCCCGGAAGACAGACCCCTTCCCACCAGATGTCGGCTGGCCCTTCACCAAAGGCCACAAATCGCGCTTCTCGCGCGGATGCCAACTCTAAGGCTCCAAATCGACGCCCATGTACCTCAACCATCTGCGGCTGAACCGGTGTACTGCTCCGTCAAAAGTGTCCAGACGGCGATATCCACTCACGAGGCTCATCCTAGCCTCGGGTGGAACAAAGAAGAAGAATGTGTTCCGCCACAGGTGCAGCAGCCGCAGGAATGGCCGCCTGCAATTGTTGGCGGAGTTGTTGATTCTCCCTTATTAGGTTCTGAATGAGATCAGCGGTTGCGGCCGGTGGCTCAGCAACCGGAGGCGCAGCTGAGGCAATCTCCTCAGTACCAGCACCAGCCAACCCTTCAGACGAAGACGATGTAGCTGCCGGACCGCGGCCACGACCACCACTACGGGTCGGTGGACGACCACGACCACGGCCTCTACCTCTTGCCATCTAAGAACAACACAACAGAACGAAAATCAAATACTTAGCTCAACGAACTGATAAACAAAATAATTGGGACATAACCAAGCAATTGCGGAAAATAATGGTTTACCCAACCCTTCCTATTGTGCACAGTGTGTCATTTTAATATTATTACCACGGACCTGAAGCCCGCTCTGATACCAACTGTAACACCCTGACTATAAGGAAGTCAAGATGTCACCTACAATCACTACTCTTCAAATGAATAACAACAAATCGCATGATAAGGTGAAGCAAGTATTAAGAATATATGGAAACAAGTATTCATCCTCAAGTCTTAATCAACGAAATGGAAGTAAACAATTCAGAAAGATATGGTAAACAAGGCCATGATGGCTTATTACAATGCAACGCAAATCATAATTAACGACAATAAAAGTCCTCAAATTGTTTGATATATGATAGTGAGTGCAACGTGATGAACTACCCTCCACAAGATCATTCTTCCTTGTCATTTACCTAAATAAGACAATAAAGCAAGAATGAGCCAAAGACTCAGCAAGCAAATCAGATGTAACAATCAAACATACAATGAGCAATATTTCACAAACATAATTTGAACAACTATCGAAACGAATTTATGAATGGATGAAGTGTAATGGTGCATTGAAGGAAATGGACATATTGCGGCATATACCAGATAGCGAGTGAATCACCCGTCGTTGTTCACTTAAAGTAATCGTATGAAGAACGTTTCATACGATCGTTCAACGTGGCCCACATTGGAATGGTGGACTCACGTAACGTGGCCCACATTGGAATGGTGGACTCACGTACCCATCTTGGAATTGATGGGATTTCAAGTGCCCATACTGGAATTGATGGGTCTTACCAAAATAATGTATGCATGTCATGATGATCCCATGTCAATATTGAATAGTACTCATGAATGAAAAGAACACATGGCATTCATCTACAAATACGAACAAATGTAAGCATTCATTCACACATCATACATGACATCAATCATTGAATACAAATTACTTGCCTATGCAACGGGTTGGGAGGTAATTGAGATACCCCTCCACTCACCGCTTCACCGCCTACAATATAAAATAATCGAAATGAGGACAAGCGAGTATGGAAATGCTACACGTGTCCTCCCTCAATCTCTAACCAAACTAACCAAATAAAAGTTCAATTTGATCAATTTACCCAACCATTTCAATTATCCCTAATCTGGCAGTTTTACTAGAAAATTCACCAATAAAAAACCGTAAGTCCAAAAGACCTGAAACCAGTGCTCAAATTTTCTTAACTTAACTGGCTACAAAACGCTAGTTGATGGTAAACTCTAATTCGGCCAATACAGAGGTCTAACCATCCAATGAAAAACTACAGCTGCAGTCTGCCCAGAATTCAGAATAGCCCTAAAGAAAATGCTCTAACTTTTAAACCACTGATCCAAATAAAGTGATTTTTATCATCCTGGAAACATGGTGAAATTATCTTCAAAAACCTAGTTGGGTGGCCGACCTGATTCTGACTCTAACTAGATCAAAACCTAGGTGCAACCGACTATACCCAGCAGTTCTGACAGACAGACCAGCACGTAGTAAAACAGTCATAACTTTTAATCTACTGGGTGAAAATTCGTGATCCAGGTGCCAAAAGAAAGCTAATGAAATAAGGAACAAAACTCTAGAAGGCGAAAACATCCAATTCTGCCTCTAAGGCACCCAAAACCGAGTTGCAACATTCTGTACAGAACCGATCTACTGACAGAGATTACGCGATACTACCAAAAACATTGAATCGACAACTCTAACGCAATCAAACAGCGATGGGGTCTCTCGTTACCCTTGTAGACCCAAAAAACGACGAGGATCAACTTCCCGAAGACTTCCCCTCTCCTTCTTTGGCCGGCCCCAAAACAGCGACCCTGCGGAAGCCCGGCGAAGGAAGAACCGAAGGTGAAGACGTGGAGGATCGGGGGTGCAGCTCCAGGGGAACACCAATGGCGGCCACCACCGGAGGAGGAGGCGCCAAGGAGGAGGTGCTGCGCCGTGTGGGGGAGAGGAGGAAGGAGGTGGCGGCTTGGGGGAGGGAGGAGGAGGCAATAGGGTTTGGGGGGGGAAAAGAGGTGCCCCCTTTTGGCCTTTTGGCCGGCCCCTACATGGGCCGGCCGGCCCCCTCATGGGCCACCTGGGTCGCGAACTGCGGCCCAGGTTGTCTGGCAATAACAAATACCCCCCCTCCATAGATTGGAATTTTCTGACGAAAACAATTTCTTTTACTCTCTCCGACCTCTTTCTTTCTACCGAACATTTCCGAAGAGTTGTAACTCTCGTTTTTGAATAAAATTCCCAGACAAATACAACGACACAACCTAACTGGATAAATGAGGTATTACAGATTTGTACCTTCATATTATTCTCGTGATTTGCTGAATAAATTATAACGTTTAAGACAAGGTAGTAATACAGTAGAAGACTACTATCAAGAATTGCAAACTAGTATGTTACATTGTGGTTTAGAAGAAATCAAAGATGGTAGAATGGCTAAATTTTTAGGAGGGCTTAACCGGGACATTCAGGACATTCTAGATTATAAGGAGTATAATTCTATCACCCGTCTATTCCATCTTGCTTGTAAAGCTGAACGTGAAGTGCAGGGAAGACAGTCTCGCTCCCGATGCTCTTTTGGAGTTTCTTTTGCAGGTAGGCAAAATCAGGTGCAGTCCGCGGGCAGGGCGCCATCCCCTGTTGTCCCTGCAGGTAGCCATCCTCCACCCCACTCTGGTCATGGGCGACCAGCAAGCACCAATCCCCGAGCCTCCGACGCAAGGAAATCAACTTCGGTTTAGCAAGCTCAGGGCTCTACCTCAGTTGCTTCCAACGGGCGAACACGAGACATACAATGCCATCGCTGCAAAGGCTTCGGGCACACAATGAGAGATTGCCCAAATCAGCGGGCACTTCTTGTTAGAGACGATGGTGAGTATACTTCATCTAGTGATATTGATGAAGAACATGCATTGCTTGTAACTGACCCCGCAGGTGAGCAATTTGAATCTGAACATGACGAAGAACGTTTTGGAGCTGAAACAAGAGATAAGTTTTTGAGCATAATTGTGAAGCGTGTCATCAGTACTCAAATGAAGCGCGCTGAACAGAATCAACGTCACAATCTGTTTCAAACAAAATTTGTGGTCAATGAGCGTTCTTGTCGTGTGATTATTGATGGAGGAAGTTGCAATAATTTGGCTACCATTGATATGGTTGACAAGTTTGCCTTGACCACACAACAGCACCCTCATCTTTACCACATTCAATGGTTTAATTCATGTGGTAAGCTGAAGGTAACTCGGATTGTCATAGTACACTTTTCTATTGGTTCATATCGTGATTTTGTTATTGCGATGTCGTACCTATGCAAGTATGTTCATTACTGCTAGGTAGACCATGGCAATATGATAAAGACACTGTGCATTATGGTAGGACTAATCAATATACTCTCATATCTAAAGGAAAGTGAATCACTTTGCTACCCATGTCTACAGAAGTAATTTTAAAAGATGAATTAGAAAGAGTTGATAGAGAAAAAGAGAGTAGCAAAAGTGAAAATCAGCTTGTAGCTAAGGAACTTGCACCGCATAAGAAGAAGCAACCTAGTGCTAAGGAATGTGAAATTAGATTGAAGGGTTCTGTTTTGTTAGCTACCAAGTCTGATATGAGTGAGGTAGAAGCTGGTAATTCTGGTTGCTATGCTTTAGTGTGCAAAGCAACTTTGTTTTCATTTGACGATATGCACCCCTCTTTGCCTTCTGTTGTTTCTCACCTTTTGCAGGAGTATGACGATGTATTTTCAAGTGAGGTACTACTGGGGCTACCTCCAATTAGGGGCATTGAACATCAAATTGACTTGATCCCAGGAGCTTCACTACCCAACCGCGCGCCATACCGAACAAACCCAGAGGAGACTAAGGAGATTGAGCGTCAAGTGCAAGACTTGCTTGACAAAGTGTACGTACGCGAGAGCCTTAGTCCATGTGTTGTTCCCGTACTTTTGGTTCCAAAGAAAGATGGGTCATGGCGTATGTGTGTTGATCGTAGGGCTATCAATAATATTACCATTAGATATCGTCATCCTATTCCTAGGTTAGACGACATGCTTGATGAATTAAGTGGCTCTATTTTATTTTCTAAAGTTGACTTGCGTAGTGGATAACACCAAATTCGCATGAAATTAGGAGATGAATAGAAAACAGCGTTCAAAACTAAGTTCGGTTTGTATGAGTGGTTAGTGATGCCTTTCGGTTTAACTAATGCACCTAGTACTTTTATGAGATTAATGAACGAAGTTTTGCGTACTTTCATAGGTAAATTTGTGGTGGTTTATTTTGATGATATATTGACATATAGCAAATCGTTAGAGCAACATCGTGACCATTTACGTGATGTTTTTAATGCTTTACGTGGTGCATGTTTATTCGGTAACCTTGAGAAGTGCACCTTTTGCACCGATCGAGTCGCTTTTCTTGGCTATGTTGTTACTCCACGGGGAATTGAAGTTGATCAAGCCAATGTTGAAGCAATACAGAGTTGGCCGACTCCTAACACGGCCACACAGGTGAGAAGCTTTTTAGGACTTGCTGGATTTTATCACCGCTTCGTGAAGGATTTTAGCACCATCGCTGCACCATTGAACGAGCTCACCAAGAAGGTTGTGCCATTTGTGTGGAGCGCCGCACAGGAGAACGCATTCACCACACTGAAAGAAAAGTTAACACATGCACCCCTACTACAACTCCCTGATTTTAATAAAACTTTTGAACTAGAATGTGATGCTAGCGGAATTGGTTTAGGTGGCGCGTTATTACAAGAAGGTAAACCGATAGCATACTTCAGTGAGAAATTGAGTGGGCCTAGTCTGAGCTATTCTACTTATGATAAGGAATTATATGCACTATTTCAAACTTTAGAAACTTGGCAACACTATATATGGCCCAAAAAATTTGTTATACATTCTGATCATGAATCTTTAAAGCATATTCAAAGTCAAAGTAAACTTAATCGTAGACATGCAAGGTGGGTTGAGTTTATTGAGTCTTTTCCTTATGTCATAAAACACAAGAAGGGAAAGAAGAATGTTATTGCTAATGCTTTGTCTAGGAGATATACCATGCTTTCACAACTTGACTTCAATTTTTTTTTATTAGAGACCATTAAAGAGCAATATGTGCATGATGCTGATTTTACAGATGTCTTGTTGAATTGTAAAGAAGGGAAAATAAGGAACAAATTTATAATTAATGATGGGTTTGTGTTTTGAGCTAACAAGCTATGCATTCCAGCTAGCTCTGTTTGTTTGTTGTTGTTATAGGAAGCGCATGGAGGCGGGCTGATGGGACACTTTGGCGTGAAGAAAACATAGGATATACTTGCTGATCATTTCTTTTGGCCAAAGATGAGACGGGACATAGAGCGCTACGTTGCTCGCCGCACTACATGTCAAAGAGCTAAGTCATGACTCTACCTGTTCCTAGCGTTCCATAGGAAGATATTTCGATGGACTTTGTTTTAGGATTGCCTAGAACACAGAAGGGGAGGGATAGTATATTCGTGGTTGTTGATCGATTTTCTAAGATGGCTCATTTTATACCATGTTATAAGAGTAATGATACTGCCCATATTGCTGATTTATTCTTTCGTGAAGTTGTTCGCTTACATGGTGTACCTAATACTATAGTTTCAGATCGTGATGCTAAATTTCTTAGCCATTTTTTGTGAACTTTATGGGCTAAATTGGGGACTAAGCTGTTATTTTCTACTACTTGTCATCCCCAAACTGTTGGATAAACTGAAGTTGTGAATAGAACATTATCTACAATGCTTAGGCTGTGTTGAAAAAGAATTTAAAAATGTGGGAAGAATGCTTGCCTCATATTGAGTTTGTTTATAATCGTTCCTTGCATTCTACTACCAAGATGTACCCTTTTGAGGTTGTTTATGGTTTTATGCCTCGTGCTCCTATTGATTTAATGCTTCTTCCATCTTTTGAGAAATTGAATTTTGATGCTAAACAACGTGCTGAATTGATTTTAAAAATGCACGAGACAGCCAAGGAGAATATAGAGCGTATGAATGCTAAATATAAATTACTGGTAGTCAGGAGAGGAAACATCTAACTTTTGAACCAGTTGATCTTGTTTGGTTGCACTTGAGAAAAGATAAGTTCTCTGAATTGATAAAGTCAAAATTGATGCCTAGAGCTGATGGTCCTTTGCAAGTGTTAAAAAATATTAATGATAATGCATACAAGCTTGAACTGCCTGCAGATTTTGGGTTTAGTCCCACATTTAACATTCCAGATTTGAATCCATACTTGAGAGAAGAGGACACGCTTGAGTCGAGGACGACTCGAATGCAAGAAGGGGGGATGATGAGGACATCTCTACTATGTATATAGCCGCCTACACACACAACTCATCCACAACCAGTACAAGGACCTCTTACCCGAGCTCGTGCTCGCCAACTTAATTACCAGGTGAATTCGTTCCTATGTTTATATATTATTGAAGATAAACCGCTACCTAATGCAAGTGATTTAATTGTGCTTAGGAACATGGGAACGGATCAAGGAGAGACTTGTGGGGTCATGGACATGCATGGAATACATAATGGAGGTGATCACGTCACTTTGGGTCCATGTCAAGCAAGAGTTCGAGTTGGGCTCGTTCTGGATTCGAATTCGGACTGCTGCGATAGTACTAAGTTCAAACGGTCGTAACTTCTTCATACGGACTCCGTTTGGGGTGATTCTTCATGGAAAGCTTATCAAGTCTACTTTCCAACGGATCCAAGATCATCATCAAACTCCATCCGAGCTGGCCACAATCATTAAAAGATTCCACATCTATTTTTGAGTCCGAGTCAAACAGGTGTTGCGCCACCTCCACTTGGGCACATGGGCCTTGTAACCCTAGGGGCGTGCGCCCACTTCGCTGGCCACCACCCCTGGCCGTCTCCCTATATAGGAGTCGCCGTCTCCTTTTGCTAGAACTTGAATTTTGTTTTATTAGTTTCTCCATTGTGAAAACTCTCGTTCTTCGCTTGTGTCGACTAGACCAACCGTAAAGGACCTCTGCGGAATCCCACCTCTTGAACTTAATCATATATTTGCAATATATATTGTTTTACATCGTTCTTGCTTGTTCTTCGATTGCTTGCGGGAATTGATCCTCGTGATCAGGTCAACCGGGTCTTTGGCACGGTTGATAACGACTTGGTGGTTAGTTCAGCGATTGCTTGGTTCGTGCGTGCTGCGTTTGTAGCCTGGATCATGAGAGTTGATCGTCATCCAATCGGAATCTACCCCTCTCACCGAAAGATCGGGACAACAGAGATCATCACATGTCCCCTTCCAAGTATACCACAGATGGTCCGGAATGCTGCCACTGCTTTGTTGGGAAGCAGAGGGACCCCAGAGGTATTGACGGCCGTGATGATCATTCGGCCCACAGGCATTTTCGATATTCCTCTAGCATGCCGCTTAGGTACCACTTTCCTCGGAGATCCAGACGCATTCGGCGATGTTGATGATGGCAGCAAAGATGGTGTGGACGCCATCTCGCTTACTTGCTATCTCGCAAGATTACCAAATCAGTACTGGATCAATAAATGATATTACTGCAAGATCAACAAATCAGCACTGCATCAATCAGGATAAAATGCTCAAAAGATATAACTTCACAACAAAATAAATCATCAATTAAGAGTTCACTGTCAATATTTCAATTGAACCAACTACACAATATGTCAATTGACAGAAATATAAACAATGACTGAACAATAATCACTGTGAACAAAGGCTACCAACAGAATAGAGCAAAATGACCAGACAACATCAACATAATGAAACAGAGGGATCTGATGAGTATGAATAACATGACACAATATTAGAGAATCCAAAGCGGTGAGCTCGTACCTCCAACAATGTTACTAAGCAATATCTCCCAGTGCTAGAGTCAACAAATCAGCATAATTTGAAACTTCTACTAGCACAATCCAAAACGGTGAGCGCGTACCTTGACGGGAGGCGTGGACGAAGAGGGAGTCAAGGTCAGGGGGAGCGAAGCGTCGTCGAGGTCAGGGGTCGCAGAGAGAGGATGCCAGCACGGGGAGAAGGTCGGGGGTCGCAGAGGGAGAACGTTGGCGTGGGGAGGAGGAGGCACGAGTATGACGACAGCATAGTGGAGGAGTGATATTGCCACGAGAGGTTCCAGAGAACTTGATATCTAGATTGGATATACGGTAATATTGCCACGATAGGTTCCAGAGAACTTGAGATCCAGATCGGATATACGGTAATATTGCCACGAGAGGACGTGTCCATGACACAATAATAACAGAGGCGATGCATCTCATGATATATAAACCATACCATGGTCACATGAAAGCGTGTTGTGCATGGGATATCGTGATATCACTGTATGAGAGCTCACTTTTTAGGATAGCGGGATAGATTTCAATTTGTTGTCACGTCAACACTTGCCCCCTATCATTGATGGTAAAAAAAAGTTGATCAAAATACAGGAAAGGTGCCCAATAATGGAGGTTAGGTGGTAGTTTACGTATAATTGGCCAAGTGTTCTTAAGTTGTGTAGGTTCTCAAGCATTCCTTGTTGTTAGTAGATCGATGAGGATTATTCTCTCAAGGGCCAAACTTTATTTCAACTGCATTTTTCTTTTTAATGCGTTCTAATTGGATTTCCAGATCGGTTCTACTCGGTAACCTGGTCAAAACATGACGAAAGGTCATCTGTTTGGGGAATGATCATAGATATCGCCGTACCAATATGCATGAATCTTTTTCCACCAAGGGTAGTAGTAGTACATGATAGTACGGTCCGCCAAAATTGTAATAGTTTCATTTGGATCTCCATGATCTCACTTTAGCCAATATAGATTCGTAGCTATAGCCTATAGGTCCCTGTTCAATCAAATGAAGTTGCTAACATCTTAGTCCATGATTGTTTCCTATAGGTCCCAGTTCAATCAAATGAAAATTCATCGCTAACATCTTACCCCATGATTGTTTGCAACTTTAGGGGCTAGGACTACAGTACAGTGAAGCATTGGGAACAAGAATATACAGTGTCACTCGGATGGACGTAATTTAACACCCCCAACAGAGAGCCTGGTCAGCTCCTATCACATTGGATCTTTGCTTTTGAAAACATGCAATGACCAGAGCCATTTCAAGCAATGTGCCTGCCCCCCTATGAATGTCTCCCAGCTTTTCCCAATGGTTCCTGTCTGGGCATCGCACTCACGGCCCCCAGAAGGAGAATCTTTTCTGGTGTCTCCACCGAAGAGCCAAACAGGCATACGGCCAAGTACTTGCAGAAAACAAAAGTATATGTAACACGGGCACAGTACCGAGGGAGAAACATTATTCCAAATCTATCCTTCTCCAGAAGGACGGTAACACGTAACTTGTCCGATGAGAATACAAAGGCTTAACTGGCCACTAAGGCATTTTACATCGCATCGCAAGGGAAATACTACAGAACAGGCAACACGTAGGGGGGAAAAACAGAGCTTGAACTAGCTCCGGTAGACACAGCTTAATTACAGCATGCAGTGTTGAATCAGGTAGTGTTCTTAAGGAGGTTTTGTAGTAAATAGTTCATAGTTGTACATGACTGGAATTGATTTGGATTCACCGGTAGTTGCGGTAAATGGGGCTGTACATGCAGCTCTCTGCATATTTCACCAGGTCCCTTGGCCGAGGGCGCCTACTTGCCAAACCTACAAGTGAGAAGAACAGGTGATTAAGCCACGCAGTGAGAAAGCATATATTTACCTTTGTTAAGGAAATAGGTTTTAGGATGCTGACCAAGATCATATGCCTTTGCCGCAACGTTGGCTGCAATGTGGGCAGAGATCTTTCTGATATTTGAGAAGGGAGGATAAATGAGCCCCTTATCAAAATTCTCTTGTGTGACCTGCTGAGCCAGAGCATTGCTTGCCCATATTTTTTGCATGGAAGTTGATATAGGATATTCAAGTAGGAACTTAAACTGAGAACCCTACAACTTTGTATTTGTATAAAGGACCTTCATGGTACGGTTCAAAAACCAGATTAGAAGGAAAAGCCCCTTATTGACATGATGCCTTCTCTACTTTATTTTACCACATCTTCATTGGCTGATTTGAGCTCATGCAGATAGTGCCATATAGAGATCAATGTAATAACTAATAACAGTAACAACAAGCGCTATGTTGCATTATTTATCCCTAGGAGTACTTACAGGCTGCAAGAAGCATGTCATCGTGCACACGGATTGCCCCAGACATCACCACACCAAGGCCAAACCCTGGGAAGATATAGGCATTGTTTGCCTGTATGCCAGGAACAGGGTTATAAAGTTTAGTTCAGGCCATTTGAAGCAGACAAAATATCTGCAATAACCTGAGCAGTGTTCATTATTCAATCAAACCTGGCCAGGCTCATATATCTTGCCATTGAGCTCCACTGGATCAAATGGGCTTCCAGTTGCAAACACTGCTCGACGCTGTGAATTCAGACTGTTAGTGAAGAATCATGGCTATCGACAACGTTACATAGCTGATAACTCTATCAATCTTAATTTCTGAGAAAGAGGTGATGTGCCTGCTGATAGAGATCATTACCTTGCTCCATGTGCAAGCAGTGCACTCAGACTGCGACGTTGGGTTGGACAGGGCAAGAATGATTGGCCTCTGCATTTTTTTTACAGAACACCGTCAGTTTGTAACTTCGTTGGATCAACATACTTGGAAATAAACCAGTTGACTTAGTGAAAGTTACCTCATTAAATTTGGAAACGGCTTCCGTTAGGAATAGCAACTTGTATTATCAGGAGATCAATGGGTCAGTATATATATACAAGTACAAGAGGCAAATATGCAAATAACCCCTCATAACAATGGGGAATAAGACAACTATACATATATATCTCTAACACCCCCCCCCCTTAAACTCATGGTGGATCAATAACACTGAGTTTGGAGAGGTAGAAACCGTGTTGAGCTCGAGTCAAGGCCTTCGTGAAGAAATCCGCTATCTGAAGCTCAGAAGGCACATACTGAAGAGCAATCACCTAATCATGCACACAAGACCTCACAAAGGAAGCATCAACACCAATATACTTAGTGAGCTCATGCTGTCTGACAAGAGAGGATTCGGTGTAGTAACAGAAACACCAAAATCCTCAAGTAACCACCGTAGCTAAGTAATCTCTGCTGTCAAGAGAGCCATAGCTCGCAACTCAGCCTCTGCACTCGAACGGGATACTGCAGTCTGTTTCTTCGTCTTCTAGGCAATGAGAGAGCCACCAAGAAAAACATAGTAAGCAGAGATAGTGATGAGAACATGACCCCTATGGATACAACCATATTTGCTATGCTTGTTGTTTCGGTTACAAGAGCTCGTACGCTTCACTTAGATTATCAGGTGAGCTCATTTTTAAGAGTACCTTTATATTACATGAACTATATGATATTGCCTAATAGATGTGATGTTATTTTCAGGAATAAAAGACAGAGAGTGGTTGATATGCAAGAGTTCGAGCTGCACCTATTTTGGAATCCAATTCGGCCTCCTGAGATAGCATCGACTTCAAACATGCATAACTTTCACATACGACGTCCGTTGGAGGTCCTCCAGTACTTGATGGAAAGACTATCTCGTCATCTTTCCAACGGATCCAACCCCACCTTCAAATTCTTTTTTTGCAGGTCGGAATCGCCGAAACAATCCAGTGCTGTGACAGCCCAACAGGCATATAGTAAAAAGGCCATAACTTTTGCAAACGGAGTCCGATTAGGGTGTTCTTGGGCTTGTTGGAAAGCTTATTCCGAGATATTTCCAATGGACCCAGCCTCACCTTCAAATTCTTTCTGTAGACTTCAGAATCGTCAAAAGAAGACGCTACATCACCTATTTGGGTCAAATTGGGCTTTGTAATCATACTCAACTTGACCCATAAGCTGGCGGCCCACCTAGGGGTGTGGTTACTGTTCACGTGAACAGCATTCCGTGGGTTTTAGTCCCACCCCGCTATTTATTTTAGATTTGTGGCTTCCCCTTCCCTATATAAGGAGGTTGCACCCCTCTAGTTTTATTGGATTTCGTTGAGTTAAGGTTTAGCCCTTGTGCAAACTATTGTTCTTCAGTTGTATCGAACGACCACCTGTTAAGACATCCTTCGGAATCCCACCTTATCAAATTTCATAAATATTTGCAATACATCAGATTGCGTTTTATCTTGTTCTTGCGTGTTCTTCGATTGCATGCAGGAATAGATCTTCGTGGTCAGGTTGATCGTGCTTCCAGCAGGTCAATAACATCTCGAAGTTGGTTCAACAATTGCTAAGGCGCAAGCATCGTCGTACGATTGTAGTCAGATCGCGAGAGTCGCCTCCACAAAAATCGATATTTATCAATCTCATCGAAAGATCGGACACCCCGTCTTCATCAAGTGGTATCAGAGCTACAGTTCATCGATGAGAGTTTCCAGTTTTCTAGTAGTAGATTCGTTTTTCATACCTAGAGTCCAGAAAATTGCCTAAAAAAATTTCGCATCATCCATACCGAGCCCATTGAGCCATCGTAAGTTTTTCTTTTCAGTTTGCTTGTTGAATCTTGGTTGCATTATCGTGTCTAGTTGCTAATCTTTAGTTCTAGTTATTGCCTAGTTGGTCGTTGTCTAGATTGCTTCTCGTGTCTTCCTTCGCGTCGCTTAATCGTTCGTTTAGGGTTCTTAGTTTTTTGCATCTAAAACAGAAAAATTCGTGGATTAGAACTCCTCTAATTTGCACCAAAAAAAAGAGAGAATACGTTGCTCTTATTTACGACTTCTGGAACCCTAGGGCCGGCAAATAGTAGAAGGAGAAAGAGGCAACCGCAAGAACAAAAGCCGCAGTAGAGAAAAAAAAGAGTGTCCACCTTTCCAAAAATTGAAAAGCATTCAAAATTTCTCAAAATCTAGTAAAAATTGGTGGAATCCTTCTACATATAGCCACAAGCTTGCACAAAAAATTTCAGCAAGTTTAGACCATGGAATCAAAAGATATATCAGTTTCAAGATTGAACCCGACTCGGTTTCCAGTCCGAGTACGATTCCGTTTCCAAGAGACCTTCAGTAAAACGGGCATAACTTTTGCATGTGGTGTCCGATTTGGACGTTCTTGGCCTCGTTAAAAAGCTAATGACGAGGCGCATTTTTGTGACCTAAGATACTAGTCACCCTCCAGGGACCCCAAAATCGGCCATCTTCAGCCCCGAATTTGCGTCACAAGTTTTCGATTTCTGTTTTTGCCTTTTCTTTCAGTCTTCCCTTCGAAATTTGGGCTTCGCCTCAACAGCAAAGTTGTAGATCTCGTCAAAACCTTTCAAACGACATATTTAAGCCATATAAAAAATTCTTATTTATCTTTTGAGACTAGCTGTTGTTTAGTACTTAAACTAAAGGGTTGTTTACGCTGCACGTTATTCTGATTTTGTGCTCTATATCGTGTGAACAATCTTGTGCTCATACAAATAAGTTTGAGTAGTTGGCTAGCGTATCTCCTAGCATTTAGTGTGAGAATTTTCTTTGCTTACATCGAGTCACATTGATCTTTGTGTGTGCGTTCATACACTTCCGTTGGTAGGCTTTGATTGGCTAGCTCCTTCTAGGCTAATATCAGCAACATTGACTAGTACTTTGAACATTCATTCAATTTGCATTTGCTGAATTGATTATTGCTAATCCTTGCTACTATACTTGAGCCTTCCTAGCTACACCTCTTCTACACCGTATAGGCTGATCTTCACCTGGCAATCGTTCCATCTAATCTTCGAAGATACGTTGACACCGCTGGTTGCCGATCACCCCTGTTGCTTGATAAGAATTGGTAAGAATTTGATAGAAGGCTTGAGTGTGAGCGACTTTTGAATCACCACATCCTAGTAGTTGTTAGGGACATATTCTTGTGTTTTGCTAATAATGGCAGGTTCTGCAGAGTGTTCGGGTGAGGATACATCTCATACTCCTCGTACGAAGGGCATCATACAACACTTCCAGCGCGAAATGAATAGTCGTACGGAGGGTCTTGAGGAATATGTTAGGATCACGAATGAGCGACTTGCTCAACTTGAGAGCACTCAGATTGAAAGAAACGCCACGCTCACCGCGATGGAGAGAGCGCAAGGCGTCACTAACACCTCCTTGGCAGGTATTATGGCGCACCTTGATGAAATTGCCCGGGCATCCACTACTGTTCCCCCTGCTGCCCCAGTGGTAGAGGGACAAGATGAATTTGACTACGTGACTGATACCGAGGCCAATGACATGGGTAACAACAACGATCGAGTTCATCGACAGTTGCGTTTTAATCGACAAGGTATGCAACGAGGTCCCCTCCGACGTGAGGTACGTGACCACGGTGATTCTTTTGCTAAGGTTAAATTCACTATGCCCTCTTTTAATGGTAAATATGATCCTAATGGATATCTTAATTGGGAACTAGTTGTTGATCAAAACATTACTTGCCATGGAATAGACGAGTTAGGGCTGCTACTAGTGAATTTACCGATTTTGCATCTGTTTGGTGGAGAGAACATTGCCGTCAATATCCCAATAACATACCTAACACTTGGGAGGCTTTAAAATTGCTTATGCGGCATCGATTTGTTCCCTCATATTATGCTTGTGATTTGTTAAATAAACTGCAACGCTTACAACAAGATACAAAGTCTGTGGAAGACTACTATCAAGAATTACAAATTGGTATGTTGCGGTGTGGTTTAGATGAGAATGGGGAGGCGTTAATGGCTAGGTTTTGGGAGGATTGAATAAAGAAATTCAGAATATTCTTGTTCATAAAGAATATAATTCTCTCTCCCATTTATTTATTCTTACTTGTAAGGTTGAAAGTCAGATTGAGGAGAAATTAAGAATACTTGATGATAGAAATCATGAGAACAAGCTTGTGTTTGTGTCTTTTTCTATGACTAACAACTTGCAGGAAGTTGAGAACCATGCCGAAGAGGAGAATGAGCTGATTGAACCATCGACTCCATTGGTTGAGAATGAAGATGAGGAGATGGAAGCACCTACATCATTTGAGGAGAGCCAAAAAGGTAAAGATCATGGTGCTATCATCACGCACGGTGAGTATGCTTGTGAAGAACTACAACTGTTCACTGTTCATGCTATTTTTGAGCAAAAAATTAGTGGAAAACAATTCTGATATGCACAAGTTTCACGTAGAGAATTCAGACTGCATTGATTTTAGTACACCATGTGATAAACTTATTGATTTACCTGTTGACTTGAGTGCACCATGTGATAACAAAATTGAATTGCCAACTATTTTGAGTGATTTATGTGATGAGTTAATCACATATAATGATACTGTGGAATTGGTTAGACATAAAGAAGTTTTGACTAGAATTTATCCTGCTGATTCTTTATGTTACATTATGTTCGAGCCACCTATGAAATTGTCACATGCTATGGAGAAAGTTTCTGAAATCGCATGTACAATCTCCTTGTCTAGTGCGTACACACCTGAATATAAGTTTAATTTGATTGGAGATTATGGTGTAGACAATCAATTTCTTGTATATCGAATATGCATAACTTGTGATCACATAGATGAATTGAAGCTTACTGTTTTGAACAACAATACTTGTGTGCCGAATCTTGTTCATTATGAGAGGAAAATAAACTTTAGTGATCATCCAATGCCTATATATTCATCTCTTATTGCACCATCTAGTATTGACAATCTGCATCATGATGTTGAAGTATGGAAGAACTTTCAAATCTTTTCACCCTTACTAGATGAATTTGCTAACACCCAATTAAAATCTGATTATATGGATGAACTTTGTGTCGAACCCGGGAACGAAGGATCCCGAATTCTCTGTGTTCATACACTAGTCCAGGATTTCCAGTGTACACAGTCACAAAAATGTTATCACAATCATATCCAGCGTGTATAATTAATAAGCATAGAGTTTATTACAAGCCGGGCCGAGGCCAAATAAAACATTAGCGGAAGCAAATAATAATGGTAAGCCACACGATACGCCACAGTAATCGTCCGGAGGTCGCCGCCTAATCGCCCCGCTCCTCACCTTCGGATAGCGGTCTTCTCCGAATAATAATATTCAAAGAAGAGTGAGCACTACAACCGTGCTCGCAAATTACACCCAATACAGAATTTAGAATGCATGCATAAGTTATTTAATGGAAGGTTGTAGGGTTTATTTGCATAAATCAGCCTTTTTGGTTTAAATAGTTATACTAAGTTTCAAGGCACATTTTTATTACATAACTAAAATCAGATTTAAAATTGATCATTTTATAGTGGATAACCTCCATATGAAACATGGTGAAGGATACCCTCCTATCACAAGGCTACCCGCCCAAATTTACCACAAGGATTACCCATCCTCAAATCATGTCCAAAGTTATTTTAAAACCAAAAACAAATCTAACTTAGAGTGGCTTTGCTCAGCATGTCCATGACCGTGGACACGGCTATTCGAATAGATTTACACTCTGCAGAGGTGGTACAACTTTACCCACACGAGATAATTTGCAGCTATGTCGGCCAATACACACTTCCTTAGGTGTGTGACTAGGCAATTATCACAAGGCGTTTCCAATGCACTACCTCAATACCAATATGCCCGCTAAGGTTTCACTTCCATTAGGCTAACCACCTGCCGGAAGCCCCCTCTTGCGCCAAGTGGGAATAAAGTCTAACCGACACCCACACAACAAAAATGGCATAAACAATACTGAGGTAATACAAATTATTAAGCCTGGTTCTGCCCATACAGAACATGTGGTAGTACGGTGGAGCTTTTGCAAGATGCGGCTCGAAGGCCGGTCCTTAATCTACTTGGGCAACTTTTAATAAAAACCCTGGGTCTCAGTCCTAACCAGACAGGCCCGTGCATAAACTTGCACCCACCAACGGTCCATGTTTGCCCAAGTATAAATCATTTTCTTTTATTTTTAATTTTCAAAGACATTTGCAAAAGTCCACCATGACAAAGCAATGTCATAGGCTTTTTATCAATTTATGAAATTTTGGCTAAATTCTCCCAAAGTCAAATATTTCATGGTCTAAGCATTTGCTATGCATATATTTATTTTTAAATTCATTTGACTAAGGTTACAAGGAATTGATAATACAACAATCAAATTTGGCTATACAAAGGAATTGGAATAATTAAATATTTAAAACAGGAATTTAAAATAATTAAATACAATTATGCATGCAATAATAATTTAAAACAGAAATTAAATAATTTTAAATATTGGGGGAAAAATGGTCAACGGTGTAATTTGCCTTGCTCAAATTCCTGGTATTCTACTTCTTCAATAGGGTCAAGCTCTCCGGAGTCGTCAAAATCTATACGCGAAAATATTCCAAATTCAAATATAATTCAAATGAACACAAATAAATTCAAATAAAAATTCAAATTAACTCCAAATTAAATAATTTTGGTTTAGTTAGCTAGATCTTGATTTTATACAAATTTAGAAATTTGAATCACCTAAATCGGAGTTTGTATGAAGAAATACGAGCTCCTGGAAGTTTAAAACCTAAATTAAATCCTAAAATCAGAATTTCCGAATTTCCCGAATTAAATTTCTAAAGGAAATTCTATTTATTGCGCCAGCTGACGTCAGCAGTACTGTTCACAGAGACTGACATGTGGGCCCAAACAGTCATGGACTGAGTCCACGGCGCTTTCCGAGTCCACGGTGGACTCGGCGCAAGACGCAATAGATGTGAAGGAGCTACATTTGTCTTTGTATCACACCATTGGCCGCACAAGTAGCCACGCGGCGCCGACTTAATCGCCACGCACGCAAAAGTGATGAGGTGGCGCTGAGGTGGTCGCCCACGCCGGCCAGCCGAGAGGCGCCGGGTTCCAATGGTACCGTGAACAGGCGGCGCGGCTGGCTCCGGTGAGGTGCGCAAAATACTCGAGACGACATCGATGCGAGGGCGCTACCGCGCGGTGGAGAGTGGCTTAAGATGGTCGGCGACGGCGAGAGGCGGCGCGAGGTTCGGTCGTTGGCGGGAGGGTGCTCGGGGATCTCCAGCGAAGACGAGGCGCGCACAAGGATCGCCGAGGACGCCAAGGCGGTGGTGCGATCGATGTGGCCGGAGAGCTTCGTCGCGGAATCGAAGAAGATGGAGCTTGGCACGACGGAAACTTCAAATGCCGGCGATTGAGAGCGAGCAAAGCTACGGAGGCGGGAATGAGTTGCGAAAGAATGCGCACGGGGCGCTTTATAGGCGAGGGGAGGCCGGGAGGCGAGGTTAGCGCGCGGCGTTAATGGCGGTGGCAACGGGCGCGGGGGCGTTACCGGGGTTAAGAGGGGGTAATGGCGGGCATGAACGCGGTGGAAGCTGGCGTCGTTAACGCGCATGATGGCGAGAGAAATGGGGAGGAATCACGGACTTGATGGCGCGATGAAGGGCGGTAATGGCGGCGTCACGCGGGGAAGAAGGAGGCGAGGAAGACGACACTGTGCAGCGGGCCCCACCTGACAGCGAGACAGAGAGAGGGAGAGAGGGCGCGGGCGGATTGATTGTCGGCCGTCCGATTTTGATCGGACGGTCACAAGTTACTCATGCGAGGAGAGTTGGGCGAGACGCCAAGACAAAGGCTAGGCTTCGCCCCGATCTTTAGTGAAAGATTTTAAATTTTTTTCAATTGATTTAATTCCGTAAATTCAAATAAGCTTTAGAAAATAGTAAATGAAGTCCAAAAATTTTGAGAAAATTCACAGAAATTCTATGAGGCATTCTGGACTTAAATAAAATAATTCCAACTTTTAGTTGGTAATAGATTTTGCACATAAATTCTTTTAGCCTTAATATACTTTAGTGAAAAGCTTTTTAAAAATTCCAGAAAATCCACAAAAATTATTGATGTTTTATTTTCAACTGAAATTGAAATTTTGGGCTGTTACACTTTGTATGATTCCAAAGGTTGTAGATTTGCTCACAAGTGCTACCACTGCAAGTTTACAACTTCAGATATTTGAATTGCATAAATTCTTCACTTATATTTGCAAATCTAGTTGCAATAATTATTGTGTGAGAAATTTTGTTTTGCTCATTAACATATATAATTATTCTTGGGCTAATAATACAATAATCTTTTATGAACGTTGTTTTAAAACATTAATTGTGCAACAACAAAGAGCCATTAAAACGGATGATATATACATATACCATGCATACACCTTGGCTTCTTTGTTACCCTATTTTCAGCTTATCAAAAGCCGAGGATGGCTTTGTTTTCAAGAACGGGAGGATGATGAGAACATTATCCCTATGGAAACAACCATATTTGCTATGCTTGTTGTTTCGTTTACAAGAGCTCATACGCTTCACTTAGATTATCAGGTGAGCTCATTTTTAATAGTACCTTTATATTACATGAACTATATGATATTGCCTACTAAATGTGATGTTATTTTCAGGAATAAAAGACAGAGAGTGGTTGATTTGCAAGAGTTCGAGCTGCACCTATTTTGGAATCCAATTCGGCCTCCAGAGATAGCACTGACTTCAAACATGCATAACTTTCACATACGACGACCGTTGGAGGTCCACCAGTACTTGATGGAAAGATTATCTCGTCATATTTTCAACGGATCTAGCCCCACCTTCAAATTCCTTTTGTGCAGGTCGAAATCGCCGAAGCAATCCAGCGTTGTGACAGCCCAACATGCCTATAGTAAAAAGGCCATAACTTTTGCAAACGAAGTCCGATTATGGTGTTCTTGGGCTTGTTGGAAAGCTTATTCCGAGATATTTCCAATGGACCCAGCCTCACCTTCAAATTCTTTCTATAGACTTCAGAATCATCAAAAGAAGACGCTACATCACCTATTTGGGCCAAATTGGGCTTTGTAATCATACTCAACTTGGCCCATAAGCTGGCGGCCCATCTAGGGGTGTGGTTACTGTTCACATGAACAGTATTCCATGGGTTTTAGTCCCACTCTGCTATTTATTTTAGATTTGTGGCTTCCCTTCCTATATAAGGAGGTTGCACCCCTCTAGTTTTATTGGATTTCGTTGAGTTAAGGTTTAGCCCTTGTGCAAACTATTATTCTTCAGTTGTGTCGAACGACCACCTGTTAAGACATCCTTCGGAATCCCACCTTATCAAATTTCATAAATATTTGCAATACATCAGATTGCATTTTATCTTGTTCTTGCGTGTTCTTCGATTGCATGAAGGAATAGACCTTCGTGGTCAGGTTGATCGTGCTTCCAGCAGGTCAATAACATTTTGAAGTTGGTTCAACGATTGCTAAGGCGCAAGAGTCGTCGTACGATTGTAGTCGGATCGCGAGAGTCGCCTCCACAAAAATCGATATTTATCAATCTCATCGAAAGATCGAGCACCCCGTCTTCATCAGATAGACCAGTGATCAGAGGGATCGCTGGCCCAAGTAGCATCCGAATAAGCCTGAAGCTGTAACGAGCTGGAGTGTGGGAAGAAGAGACAGCGAGAGATAGTCCCACGAAGGTATCGCAGAACTTGAAGAAGGTGACTGTAGTGGACCTGAGTAGGAGCAGAGACGAACTGACTCAGAATGTGGACTGGATAAGTGATATCCGGACGAGTAACAGCAAGATAGACAAAACACCCAACAAGATGACGATAGCGAGTCAGATCAGAAAGAGTCTCACCATCAGAGGGCCGGAGATGAACGTTGAGCTCCATGGGAGTCTCAACAGTACGCTGATCAGTGAGAGAAGCGCGATCAAGAAGATGCTGAATATACTTATCTTGGGACATAAAGAAACCATCTGGAGTGGAAATAACCTCAATCCCAAGGAAATAACGAAGAGGACCAAGATCCGACATAAGGAACTGCTCACTCAGACGAGCCTTGACAAAGGCAATGTACTCAAAATCATCTCCGGTGATGATCATATCATCAACATATAGAAGAAGAAGAGTCCGACCACGAGACGAAGTGTGAACAAAAAGAGCAGGATCATGATCACTAGCTGAGAAGCCAGCAGCAGTGACCATAGAGGAGAAGCTCTCAAACCAAGCACGAGGGGCTTGTTTAAGGCTATAGAGAGAGCGACGAAGACGACAAACCATGCCCTCAGGAACAGAATACCCAGGTGGCGGATGCATGTAGACCTCCTCACGCAACTCGCCATTAAGAAAGACATTATTGACATCAAGCTGAGAAACGGACCAATGGCGAACAGACGCCACTGAAAGAAGAGTGCGGACAGTGGTCATGTGGGCCGCATGAGCAAAAGTCTCGTCATAGTCACGACCATGCTCCTGCTGGAAGCCACGAGCAACGAGACGCGCCTTACAGCGCTCAAGAGAGCCATCAGAGCGAGTCTTAATCTTATAGACCCACTTACACGTGATGGGACGAGAGTGAGATGAAAAAGGAACAAGATCCCAAATACCAGTACGCTCGAGAGCAGCAATCTCCTCGGCCATGGCATGCTACCACTCAGGGTGAGTAACAGCATCCCGGTAGGAGACAGGCTCATGGATAGCTGCACCAACAAAACCAAAACAGGCAGGAGGCCGAATCGACTGACGATCGCGGAGACCTTAGCGAGGAGATAATGACCCATCAGGGGAAGATGGAGCATCAGGAGAGGATGAAACATCAGGGGAAGATGGCTCATCTAGAAGAGCATCAATACGAGGTCGACGAGTGCAAAAGAGAGTGGGAGGAGCCTGAGGAGCCGCAGGGACGAAGCAGGCGGCGACAATGGCGGAGAGGCCTTAGGATGTATATGTGGAGACTCAGTGGGACGGGTGGACGAGGGCAAGACAGAGATGGGTGTATCTGGAAAAGTCAAAAAAGACAGGGACTCCACAGAGAAAACCAAAGGAGAGGCAGGACATAGGTAGAAGAGACGAGACTCGTCAAAAGTCACATCCCGAGACATCCGCATCCTTCGACCAACAGGATCCCAGCACCGATAGCCCTTGTGCTCGGTACTGTATCCCAGAAAAACACACTCAATAGACTGAGTAGTCAGTTTGGTGCGTTCTCGAGGTGCAAGGAGAACATAGCAAATGCACCAAATGCATTTAAGGGCGAGTAGTCCGGAGAAAATCACAGACGCCAACCGGATCTCACCAAGAGCGTAAGAGGGTCAATGTTGACGAGATAGGCGGCAGTGGAAACGGCCTCGCCCAAAATTGGGGTGGAATAGAGGCGGCAATCATCAAGGTACGAGCCATCTCAAGGAGGTGAGGATGCTTGCGCTCGGCGACACCATTCTGAGCATGAGCACCAGGATAAGAGAACTGAGCGAGGGTACCCTGCTCAGCAAGAAAGTTGCGCAGGTAACGAGAGAGGTACTCGCCAGCAAAGTTAGCACGAAAGACACGAATATAAGTGGAAAACTATGTGAAAACCATAGTAGCAAATTATTTATAGATAGACAAGGCCTCACTAAAAGAAGACATAAAATATATCCAAGTGTGGTGAGAGAAGTCATCTATAAAAATGATATAATATTGATGGCCCCCTTTCGAAAGGAAGGGAGCTGGACCCTAAACATCTGAATGAATAAGATCAAATGGTAGCTGGGATGTAGACTCACTATGAGAATAGGAAAGTTGAATCTGTTTTCCTAACTTACAGCCCTGACAATCTAAAGACGCGTCTCCTGAGACAGACCCCAGAAGACCACAACGGACTAAAGATGACAAACGAGATCCACACAGATGACCAAGACGGTGATGCCACTGCTGGAAAGAGCTGGTAGGCGAAGTGGCAGAAGCGGAAAGACTGGTGGCGACGGTGGCAGCGGAAGGAAGGTGAAGACAGCAAGCTCCTAGAAACGCTGTGAGTCAAGGCGCCGAGGGCCAGAACCAACCAGAGCCCCCGTGTGGCGGTCCTGAACACAATAAGAGTCAGAGTCAAGAATGACCCGACAACCAAGGTTAGTTATCTGTCCAGCAGAAAGAAGCTGCATGGTTAGGCGAGGAACATGAGCAACAGAAGGAACATGAAAGGATGAGTTGTTAAGAGGTCCTCGACTAGAGACAGAAAAAGAGGTACACTCACAGGGGAATCAAGAGGTGTAATGAAAGACAAAGTGGAAGAATCAGAAGTCATGTGAAAATATGCTCCTGAATCAAGAATCCATGGGGAGGTACCTGACTGTGTAGGAGGTGGTTTCTCATTCCCGAATAGTCAATAGCAGAACCTGCAGAACCTATCGAGGGAGAACCTAAAGCGGCAAGCAGGCGTCGAAGTCTAGCTATCTCCTGCTCAGTGAGAGAAACTGCTGAAGGAGTCGATGCAGACGTTGATGTAGAAGCACCAGTGGCAGTGCTAGGAGAAGAAGGCGTGAAAGATGCCGCTGCTTCTTATAGCACTGGGACTCGATGTGACCAACCTTGTCGTAGTAGGAGCAGCGAGGACGGCCACCGCCAGATGGAGGGCGGCCACCACCACCTATGGCAGCTGCTAGAGGAGGCAGTGTACTGAAGTGTGGAGCAGTCGGTGTAGCAGGTGGACGAGCGGCAAGCACGGAGGGTAGAGGCATCAGACCAGCACCACTCAGACGAGTCTCCTCTGCACGTATCTCGGTAAGAGCCTCCAGAAGAGTGACACGAGGGTGGCGTGCAAGAAGCTAGGCACGCCTCGCCGAACTCGTGACGGCGCGAGTAAGGAACTCATAGATACGCTGAAACTCCAGTCAAGACGCATGCGGCCCAGCAAAGACGAACAGGAGCGACAACCAAGAAGGCGAAGAGAGTCCACCGACGCCGCATGCAGAACTCTGAGCATAGAAGGCGTCAACGGTAGCATCACCCTACTGAAGAGAGTGCTCCTAGCGAACTACTGACAGGTAGAGGGCATCTCCAGAGGGTTCGTAGCGCTGACGAAGGTGAGTCCACATCTGGACAGCCGAAGGAAGTCCCACAACCTCAGAAGAGAACTGAGGCTGGACACTGGCGATGAAGACAGCAGCAGCCCGAGCATCGTCGTTGCACCACTGAGTGTAGACGGTCAATCGATCCATGAAGAAATCCAGAGCCTCTTGGTAGGCAGAGGCAGCCTTCTCATCGCAAGAAGGCCTGCAGCCTAGTCTACCGTCGGGGCAAGCACAATGCACGAGGCTCCTGGCCGAGGAGTAGGGCAAGGCGGACAGATGATTTCGCCAGAGAGGATGCTGTGAGACCCCGGTTTATTGGGCTTGTAATGCTTAGTCACCAATTGACCCTAGCATCACAAATCGAATAAACCGAGACTCGAGACATGTATACTTCCCAGAAATGCAGTATACACACCTCTTTACAAAATTCATGCATCAATTCCATTCATTCACATAGAACCGAAGCAAAGCAACAAATCAGAAGTTAACATAAATAAAGGATAGTTATTACAAAAGAGAGGCCGACCGGCCAAATGACATATACATATAGAAATTGAACAGCGGAAGCAAAAGTGTCATAAGATGGCCATAAACCAAAAGAACCAATCAGTGTGCCTTTAACCCACAAGGCAACCGACCGGACCGCCAAGCTAGTCGTCGAAACCACAGCACATTTCACAAAAGTGAGGCCCTTGGGGCTCACCTTCCTCCTCTGCAACAAATAGTTAAGCAAAGCAAATGAGTACAAAAATTGTACTCCGCAAGACTTACGTGTAGAGTAATAGACCTATACATATGCTACATGCAAGCTTATTTAAGTGGAGGCTGTATGTTTCGTTTTCAGCACAAAGCAAACTTCATTTGCAATAATGTAGTACATTTAAAAGCAAGTTAACAAATCTGTTTTTAATGTTCAAATAATCGTAATTGACAACAATATAACAGTAGGTAGAGAACAACAACAATCCTGGAAGTGACTAAACCATTAGCCACCACAACAATAGCATGAATTACCTATTCATACCACCCATGTCAAATTTTAATTTAAAAGGTTGTAGTCTAACTCTTGCAAAACCTAACCAAGCGTGTCCATAACCTAGGACGAGGCTATTCGAATAGTTTTATACCCTGCAGGGGTGTACCAATATACCCACACACCAGACCGCCTTTTTGCCAAGCTATTAAGCACACTTCCTTAGGTATGCCGGCACGGCTAAGTCCTACGAGACATTTCCAATATTATGCATTAACTACGAGTCGCCCGTATGGATAGAAACTCATACATTGTGTCGAGTTATTGTAAAGCCTCGGTCAACTACCCGTCGCAGGTAAAGCCTTGGACAACTACAATGCCCCTCGAGGTGGAGAGCCTACCCGGAATCTCCACCACCGCACACCCAACACAAGAACACATATCCTTTTTCACACAACACACACAACCCCCTCTTGCGACTCGGAGATAACACACGCCAAAGTACTAAGTCAAGAGAGGTCCCATATCCCTCTCGCGTGGTTAGCACGCAAAAATGCTTGGAGAGTGTGACACAAGATGTTCGGTCCTTGTTGACTTAGGCAAGACATCCACAAACCCAATAACCCACCATCCAACTACTTGCCCAAGTCTAAAACAGTTTTTTTCCATTTTCAGATTTTGACTTAACAAAATAACAAAGCACAAGTGCTGAACATAATGGAATAATATTTAGATATGTGATCAAGATCATCGACTAAAAATCGATGATCGCCCATTACTACCGAAATTAAGCATTTCTAAGCAATTTCAATTCGTATTCTACTAAGTGACAAGAGCTCATCCATCGAACTCCAATCACAGCAAATAACCTAGGCTCATGGTAGTAGAGGATAAACAATTCCTACAGATTATGCAACTATAGGATACTAACCGTAATTTAACAACAAAATAGCAATGCATACATACAAGTTGAAATCAATATATTAGACTTGAAAAATAATGGGATTAACATGATCAAACTGCTTGCCTGTTTGCTGTGGGTCAAGATGTTGCTGAGGATCAATTATATTGTCAATGTGCTCTTCGGATCCTAACAAGAAAGCGAGAAACAACCGATAAGAACGAAGAAAAATGCAAAGACCCAAAAGTAAACTTTCTCCAAATATTCTAAAAATTTTACAGTAGTAAGAGCATGATTTATAAAGAATTTAGCAATAAGAACCAATTGATTTGGATTCTTAATGCCAAAGATATGCCCAAATCAATTTTGCTCAGCTTTTATAAATCATAAATGCTACTATTCATTAGCAAAATTTTCTAGAGCTATACTGAGGTTGGAAACATTTTAGATTAAAGTTCAGTTGAAAACATAACTCACAAAATTTGAATCTCCCGAAAAGGAATTAAAATGAATTAGTTATGCATTTTACAAGTTACCATATTTTTCAGTTGATAAATAAATCCTTTCGGGAAAAATAGAAATTTGAAATGACGTGGACGAACGAGGAGCGTTGATCTTGGTCGTAGCAGGACTTACACTGGGTACAAGTCGTAGCAGAACTTACGAGTGGATAATAGTCGTAGAATGACTTACGACTACGTACAGGTCGTAGCAGAACTTTCGACTGGACAATAGTCGTAGAAGGACTTACGACTGGGTAATGGTCGTAGAAGGACTTACGACTGGGTACAAGTCGTAGCAGAACTTACGACTGGATAATAGTCATAGAAGGACTTACGACTGGGTAATGGTCGTAGAAGGACTTACGACCAGGTAGTGGTCGTAGAATAATGGTCGAAGGAAAAAACTCTTCGACAGGATCCAACGGTCCACGTGGATCCGAAGCGCGGCCGATCCGAACGCCCTCACGCACGCGAGCCGTCGATCTGGGATCCAACGATCCAAGCGAACTCGAGTCGGGACCGTTGATCTTAGATCCAACGGGTCACAGACCGAGACGCGCGACGAATTCAAATCTCCGCGCGAACGTGGGCCGTAGATCTTAGGATCGACGGTCCGCGACGACTCAAGTTCAAACCGTCTCCTGCTTTCGTCCGGCAAACACGACGGAAGAACGGCTTCGCCGCGGCGGCTCTAGCCGCGGCGGTGCGAGTAAGTGCCCAAATGGGTCCCAAACATCATTGCGCACCTAATGGTACCAATGAATTCGGGCCGCGGTGGACGAACGCCGCAAGCAGCCGAGAGAACCGTGGTCCGAAATGACAAAACGAAAATGGCAAATACGCCACCGCGGTTCAAGGGAGCAAAGTGCGAGCCACTAGGGACTAAAAGAGGTTACTGAGCGCAAAGAATGCACCGAGGAGAGCCGGTCGCCCGGCGAAGAAGAATGCCGATTTCACCAAATTGGGGAATCCGAATTGATTCGACCGAGCAAATTGAACCGAATTGAGTGAGGGTTCAGCTTCAGAGAGTAAAGTCGAAGCAGAGGGAGCAAAGACCCGAAGAAGAAAACCCCTGGTGCACCGACTCCACCGGAGCTTCAAAACCGACAATGGCGGCCGAAGGATCCTCGAAGATCTGCGGCTCCAGCGGGCTTGTGAGTGCTAGCTAGAGTTGCGGAGGTGCTAAAGGAAGCTAAGGGAGAAACAATGGAGCTTAAATAGCCGAGGATGGCCGAGAGAAACGGCGATATCCCGCTCGGGTCAACCTGGCCATTTGAGCGCGAGAGAGCGACGGGAGCAGTTGGAGAGTGGACGCCTGAGGGAGGAGCACGACGGGCATTAAATGCGCGCAGAGATAGCCGTTTAAAGGCGACCGTGGAGTGGACTGGACGCGCGGTGTTTTCTCCTCTGCGCACGCCATGGCCGGGCTCACGCGCGCGCTGACGGAGGAAGGAGACGGCGTGTCGACCGTCGGATTGAAATCGAACGGCTGAGTTAGATCGAGTGGGTTGAAACGATTCCGTCGTTCGGTTGATCGAGGACCGTTCGATGCTGATCCAACGGTTCACAACGCGCGCGCCCGATCGACCGCGCCGGTGCGTTTAGTTGACTGGACCGAGTCAAGTGGCTCGAGCCCGAGTTTGGTCCGAACCCGAGGAACAGTGCAAACCAGTTAGGTTTTTAAATTTAAACATCTGATTTTTGAGGAATCATTTGAGATAGCAAACAAGCTCCAAAAATTATGAAATTTTAACTGAAGATTGCTAGCAGCAGGAGGAACCTCCCATAAAATTTTCAGAGATTTTCACGCACTGAATTTTTCTCCAAAATTTCCAGAAGAGGAGAAATAGGGTTTTACCAACTTTGACTTGCCTCCAAAAATTATCAAATAATTTCTAAAAATCATGGGATAATTCAGAGGGGTTGCCAAGCCTCCCTAGAACTCAGAAAAAATGTTTCCAAGGGTTTGGCACAAGATCTATGCCAAGAAGATTTTTGACTTGAAGTCAAATGAGGATTTAAATTGGATTTTCCATAATTCTTTTTAAAAGAATTACAAAAACGACTAAGGGCTTCAAGATGCAAGAAAAGTTTTAATTTCGTTTTATTTTCTTACATTTGAAACACAAATCCATATTTGGGATGTTACAGATGCCCTAGAGACGAAGTCCACGCATGTGGATGCGCATGTGAGACACGAAGTCGGTGTAATTAACACCATCGAAGATCACCGGGAAGCGAGGGAGGGAAACGGTGCCCATTGGTAGGCGGCGCTGGACGGCGCGGCGACCAAGGCAACGAAGTCTAGCAGGTGGCGCTGGACGGTGCGGCAGTTAGAACGATGTTTGTTTACCCAAAACAATTATGCCTTCGCTTTAACTATCCGCCCGGCCCACCACAGAACCCGGGGAGGGGGGAACTAGGGTTCCCCCCTCGTTCTGATGGAGGCGGCGGCGGCAGCGGCTTGTGGCGGCGGCGGCGGCCCTGTCACGCGGGTGACTTGGATTCAATCCCCGGCAACGGCGTGGCTTAGAAGCTATGGTGGCCGGCGAGAGCGACGGTGAAGGAGCAGAGCTCGAGCGACGCAGATGATACCAGTGGTGGCCGGCGCGGGCGTGCGACGGTGAAGGAACATAGCTCGGGCGGTGCAGATGGTTCGCCACCCCCGACAACGATCCCCAACAAAGGCGCGTCTCGGAAGCTGATCCCCGACAACGGCGCATCTCGGAAGCTGCGGAGCCCGGTGGGGAAGAAGAAGATGTCGTGGACCTCCACGTGCCAACGACGACCGAGGCGGCGCGAGTTGGAGACGGCGGAGTCAGATCGGGAAGCTTCAGAGGCCGGCGCAGTGACGATGAAGAAGCAGAGGTGGCGCCCAGGAGCAGGACCTCCACGTGCCAACGGCGACCGAGGCGGCGCGAGTTGGAGACGGTGGAGTCAGCTCGGGAATCTTCAGAGGCCGGCGCAGGCGACGATGAAGAAGCAAACGTGGCGACCAGGAGAGCAAGATCCGGGCGGAGAAGAGGCCGGTGGCGGCGGCCAGGGGAGGACGAGTTGCACGTCCGGGAGAGGTAACCCTAATGGACTCTGAAGCCATGTTAGGAATAGCAACTTGTATTATTAGGGGCTAATGGGCCAGTATATATATGTTGGACCGTAAAGGCGACTAGAGGGGGGGTGAATAGGAGCACGCTCACTTTTTCACAAATTATGAACTCAATACAATTTCACTCCAGGAGCTATTAGAAAGCTATGAAGATCAATATACCAAGACAATGGAAGACTAGTATTGAATCCAATTAAATCCCTAAGCAAAATAACAAAATCAACTAAGATTGCAAAGACTCACAAAGATGGGCGGTCGACCTCTGTACCCAACCGGTCGGACCGATTGTCGGGCGGTCGACCGGCGTTAGTCAAGGGACCGCTCAAAATCGGTCCCGACCGGTGATGACGGCGGTCCGACCGGCAGCTACGTAACCGATCTCAAACAAGAAAATCACCGATGACGGTTGCAATTAGGTGAAACTTTTGATTCTCAACTCCAATCTTTATGAAACTTTGCACACACCTTCTATATGCTATTGAGGACCTATTCCAATCGAATATTATGATAATTCTTGGAACGATCTTGAGCAATTGCCAATTGATTAATGTAAGGTCTAAAACCGCAAGAATGAAAACTTGATCCTAAAGCTTGTTCGTGAGGGATTGATGATCAAGATGATGCTAGATAGATTCACACATATCACAAAAGCTAATTCACGTGAAAGAATCAATCACAAACTCATGGATCAAAGAAAGCCCTAAAAACACGAAATTGAAAGCAAGAACGAAAAGAGACTTATCTCAAGCAAACCTTGCATAGATTGATTTCGTGATTGATGCTGGATTACATCCACACCATCATGGATCAGTGGACAATCAAAGATCACGAAATTCACCACAAACCATCAAGAGCCCTAGCCTCCACCTCAACTCCCCTAAAGACAATTAGGGTTTTGAAACATAAAAGGCGAGAGAGAGGTGCGCACCACCACCTCCTCCTATTTATAGTGGAGGCCTAGAACTCCTAGGGTTTGACTCAATTGGGCTCCCGTTAAGGCCCACTAACAAACGGGTCACACACGCACGCTTCGCAAAGCGCCGTCTTTAACCTTTTGACCTAAACCGCTTCACCATGTGCCATGGATTCGCCAATAGGTCACCCTTGTCCATCTTGCGTCACGCTTGAGTCGTTGACCTCACCCGGCATCGTAGATTGTTCTGGACCTCGACTCTCCAAGTCTAGTCCCGATCCTCCTCGCCGTTGACCGTCGTTGACCACCAAGCAACCTGCACAACCACAGACAAGCAAACACGAATTCGGGAACAAGTTCTTCACAACTTGACCCATGTTAGTCAAAACATGCATCATGCAAATCATATACCATGAAACCAATGACTTTGACCTAACAAAACAACATCGCCACGAAGTTGACCGATGTTCAAGTAGAAACCGGTCTGACCGCTCCATATGAGCGGCCGGACGCTTTTGGCCGGCCCGACCGCTCCTCGTGAGCCGGCCGGACCGCCTTGGGACTTAGCCAATTTCAACCCCAAAAACCAAACCTTCGAAACTTTAAACCAATAGAACTTTTATCGAGACTCCAAAAATCATGAGACCAAGTGCATTGGGATCCCCTCACTTGCCTACAACACCTATTTTTGGCCCACTGCTTTTGACCACTTTGGTCATCGCCGTCCGATCGCCCCACATGGCCGGTCCGACCGATTTGGGACCGGCCGACCGCTGCAAAGGACCGGTCGGACCGCCCGCCCAAGAAGCTCGCCACTTTGTCGAAAACGCGTGAAACGACAAACCGTAAACGCCATTGCCAATTGTCACATCATCCTAAGATCCGAACATATCCCCATGAAATCCACAATCTCCCCTTGATGAACACATTGGCAATTATCCGTAAAATGTAAGTAAGAGGTTTGAAAACGAAGTTTACTCGCAGTTTCGACAAAGGCACAACTTGGTCCATAAGCAAGAAAAAGCAATGTAAATGACCAAGCTGGCATCAGAATAGTATAGGCATGTGAGACAAGGCAAAAGTAAGCATAAAAACTTTGATTTCCAGAAAAGAGTCAAAATTCTCACATGAGGTCCATATGAAAGAACAATTGTTCAAGTGACCTATGATCATTGTGAGTATAAAAGAATGCAATTCAAGTTCAGAATATTCAAGAACTCCCCCTCACTATGATCCTCAATTTTCAAATTTTTAGTTTCTCCCCTTTGTATAAACTTCTCCCCCAATAAAGAAATATCTTCTCTTCTCATTTAACACATCTTCTCCCCCTTTGACAATGGATTCATCAAGGAATCACGCCTTCCTCTCATCCAGAGATAATAAATATAGAATAAAGGAAGAAGCAGAAACAAAAGAAGCATAAAGAGGAATATGCATGAAGTGCAATGGAGTGGCTTCAATTTTTTATTTTTCAATTTTGATTACAAGAAGCTTTGGAGATTACCCAAAAGAACAAGCTAGTATCTCTAATATTGCACAAACAAAGATATCAAGCCCGACAAATACTAGCAAGATCATGGTAAGACATATATATCAAAGCTAAGCACAAAGGCTCAAAAGTAAAGCAAGAGATTTGATCAATTTAAGCAACGCTCAAATTTAGCAAGTTCATCAACAGGATCCTAAAGTGAAATTGGCCATGTCAAAATGTCAAAGTGAGATCAAAAATCTAACAAAGACCACATTAAGAGTCAATCAAGTCCCGTATTGAATCATTTTGCTCAATATTTTGTAAACGCCCATTTGTCAATACTTTTCTCATTTGCATTGAATATTGAAGTTGACTAATGATCTAACTTAGTGACAAGATCCTGGACTAGGAGCCAACCACAAACTCATCCTAAGCTTCACCAAAAGTTGATTAAAGGTATATCTTAGTAAAGAAGATCCTGGACTAGGAGCCAACTCCTCATGCATGGCATTTACCCACTAGAATCGATAAAGCATGTGATATATCGCGGGTTCAAAAGAAGCAACAAAAGCCGAATGAGAGTAGAGATTTGGATCATTATACCGGAGCGAGTGACTCGCTCGTGTAGATTACCTATTATCTGCTCCGAGGGTGCTGCTCGAATGCGGTGGAGCGCCGGGTGAGATACCGCTTTCTTCGACCTCCGCAGTATCACGATGATGAAGATGCAGCAGAGCCTCAATCAAGGTGAAGTAGACGAGGTGTTCTTGTATCAATATGGGCGCTTCAAGAGCGTGATGAAGGAATGATATTAGCTTCGCCCTCATCTTCCTCCACAAAATGCTCTCTATCACCAGAAATCATCTCAGAGTAATTGATCTAGCCTGTGGCTAGTCTCATCAAAAGTGACATTACAAGTCTCCTCAATAATGTTAGTCTCAGATTAAAACCCGAAAACCCTCGAATGAGCAGGATAACCCGAAATAACCCATCAAAAGTTCTTGATTCAAATTTATCTAAGTTGCCTGTCTTAAAAATAAAACATTTTGATCCAAAAACTCAAAATGTGAAACAGAGGGTTTTCTACCAAAACGAAGCTCATAAGGAGTCTTGCCTAAAGAAGGTCTCAAAAGACACGATTTGCAATATGGCAAGCAAGAGCAATAGCTTCGCCCAAAATCTCCTGTGCTATACTCATCTAGCATCGTCCCTAGCCATTTCGACTAAGGTCCTATTCTTCCTTTCCACCACGCCATTTTGTTGAGGGACGTGGAGAGGAGAACTCGATGCTCAATACCACGCCAAGACAAAAAGAAGCAAAGAAGCATTTTTGAACTCCGTGCCATTATCATCGCTAATCGCTCTCAAAGCACCGTGAAGCTCAAGCCAAACGAAGAACAAGGTCATGAAAATAACCAAAAGCTTCATCTTTTGAAGTAAGAAAGAACACCCAAGTATATCTAGAAAGATCATCGACTATGACAAGAATATACCATTTTCCACCGATCGATCGGACTCTAGCAGACCAACAAGGAATGACTTTTGGCTTTGAATTGTCTTGAAAAGAATTGAATCCTAGACCTTGCTTCTTATAAGGAGTTTTAGACTTGTCAAGAATCATGTTTAATTGTTTCTTACCTTTAGAAAATTTCTCTAATGTATCATGAAGGTAAGCATTTTCTTTCTCAAGTTAACACAAGCATCACAAGTATTATTCATAGATTTCTCCTTATACAAAGCAATTTCAAGCTTAAGAGTGGAACAAGAAGCACAAGTAGTATTTTCAATATTGTCCTTAAGCTTAGCATATTTGACTCTAGCAGCTTCTAAGATATCTTTGATTTCACGTTCTTTTTCTAGACATGAAGTGCAAGGGCTAGAATCAAATACATCAAAAGCAATCAATTTACTAGATTCTAAACATTTTTCACAAGGAGCATTTTTAATTTCATTTAGTTCAGATCTAGCATTCTCAAGTTGTTGTCTGTAAATATTATGAGCAGATTGTAACTTGGTAATTTCTGAATGCATAGCATGACAAGATAAACATTCATCAGGTTCAAGAGTCTTAGCATTTTTAAGCTCTACTTTCAGTTTGCTAATTTTTTACTATAATTTCTTATTTTTTGTCATGACAAATTCTAGTGCTTCATCTTGACTAAGCAATTGCTCAACTATAGAATCATATTTAGCAGAAAGCTCATCATAAGAAAAAGATACCTCATCATTATCAATGTCGCTTGTCGACCATGAAGCACATGCCGAGTGAAGTCTTTGGCCTTCCTTTCTTTTGCCTTGAGGGATCTCCTCCTCCTTGTCCTCCTCACTCCCGGTATCCACATCGCTCAAGGATTGATCCTCAAAAGCGG
Source organism: Hsuehochloa calcarea (assembly GCA_036346395.1). Taxonomy (NCBI): domain Eukaryota; kingdom Viridiplantae; phylum Streptophyta; class Magnoliopsida; order Poales; family Poaceae; genus Hsuehochloa; species Hsuehochloa calcarea. The sequence goes on along the minus strand of CM070594.1, from coordinate 59,566,742 downwards.
CAAGGACCCGGTGAGCAGCCTTCACAAGTTTATTAGCCTCATACCTTGATTTGTTGAAAGGAGGCTTCTTCCAAGCTGGCTTTCCTTCCTTATGATTGCTCTTACCTTTCAGCTTGGGGCAATTTGCCCGGATATGATTGAGCTCACCACATTCATAGCATGTCAAGGACCACCTCTCTTTTGTTTCTCACATTATTGTAGGCCCGTGTGAATTTTTAGCTAGAAGAGCTAACTCATTTCAGAATACTTTCAAGCTCCTCTTCATGAATAGCGAGATAAACAAGCAAATGAAAATCCGTAAGAAGATTCAAAAGAGTCATCAAAAGCCTTTTGAGAGGATCGCTACCAAAGCTAAATTATCTTTCTTGGGATGATCAACTCTTTAATTTCATGAGTCTTGAGTTTACTATAAAGCAATTCTAAAGTAAGACTTGAAAGATCAACATTTTCCTCTATAGCAAAGAGCCTTCATCTCCCACTCCTTGGTGTTGATTGCAGCCAAGAGATGGGTGGCATTTTCTGATTGAGAATATTCAATATCAACAAACTTTCATTTGATTAATTACTTTATTAAAGCGATGAAAATGTCATCGATGCTCTCTCCAGACGCATCTCGAATTTATTGTATTCACGCTTGTAAACTGTTTGGCGACCTTTTGATTTGGGACGAACCTCATGATATGTTTCAAGAGTGTTCCAAATTTCATGCGCAGTTGAAAGATTGCAAATTCTATCATATTCTTGTCTACCAAGTGCACCATATAAAAGATTCTTAGCCTTATTGTTGTTAGCCAAAAGAATTGCAGAAACAGTGTAGCAATTTCAGAATAACAATGGGCTCTAACAACATCCCAAATAGCTTGTCCTCGCTCTCAAGAAAGACGCGGCATACGATTCTTCCAATAGGCATAGTCGTGCCCATCGAAGATATGCGGTTTAGTAGAAAACTTATCCATCGCCAAAGTTCAATGACCGGTTAAGATCAAGATTGAACTAACCGTGCTCTGATACCACTTGTTGGACCGTAAAGGCGACTAGAGGGGGGGTGAATAGGAGCACGCTCACTTTTTCACAAATTATGAACTCAATACAATTTCACTCCAAGAGCTATTAGAAAGCTATGAAGATCAATATACCAAGACAAATGAAGACTAGTATTGAATCCAATTAAATCCCTAAGCAAAATAACAAAATCAACTAAGATTGCAAAGACTCACAAAGATGGGCGGTCGACCTCTGTACCCAACCGTCGGACCGATTGTCGCGTGGTCTCGACCGGCGTTAGGTCGGGCGGTCGGACCGCTCCAAAATCGGTCTCGACCGGTGATGACTGGCGATCCGACCTGCACTACTGTAACCGATCTCAAACAAGAAAATCACCGATGACGGTTGCAATTAGGTGAAACTTTTGATTCTCAACTCCAATCTTTATGAAACTTTGCACACACCTTCTATATGCTATTGAGGACCTATTCCAATCGAATATTATGATAATTCTTGGAACGATCTTGAGCAATTGCCAATTGATTAATGAAGGTCTAAACAGGGCAAGAATGAAAACTTGATCCTAAAGCTTGTTCGTGAGGGATTGATGATCAAGATGATGCTATATAGATTCACATATATCACAGCAAGCTAATTCACGTGAAAAACCATATTAGGAATAGCAACTTGTATTATTAGGAGCTAATGGGCCAGTATATATATACAAGTACAGGAGGCAAATATGCAAATAACCACTCATAACAATGGAGAATAACACAACTATACATATATATCTCTAACAGCTTCAACAACCTCCTGTGTGAAAGTTTGCCCCTTTACAGATGTGCCAATTAATACTGTTGGTTTGATAGTCTGGAGAGGTGGAAGGCACATTTGGGTCAGAAGCGAAGCTTGTAAAGATTCAGGTGACCCAGAATAAGAAAGGTAAATCTATTAGATGTTTTTTCGAGGGTACACTCATACATTGACAGCATCCAAGAGGTTGCCGACAAGTTCATGCTCATGAGCCCATGGTTTCTTGAAGTGTTGAAGGGACTCCTTTTGCGAGCTGACAATCAAGCCCTGTCAATTGATTAGCATCTACAGTTAGCAAGCAGGAATAAATTTAAGTTATGAGCCAAAAATAGCGGGGAAAAAGCTAGGAGGTCTTCACAGAATTAACCTTTGAATCAACAAGCCAGATTTTCTTGCGGCACTCCTCTATTGGGGCCTTTGTCTGCACATGCATCGATTGTTAGGCCATCCAGACGTGTGTAGCACAAGCTTCAAAAGACAGAGATCCAACAGAAATTGATTCATCACCTGTCTTGATATCTCAAGAGCTATAAGTTCTGCAATACCTGTCCCAGCCTGCAAGCACCAGAGCACAACTATTGGTATGGGAAGAAAGATGGGAATTAAACCAACATGGAGAAATATACAGTATTAAATACATTCAGTGAAAAAGCAATTAAATTTTAAAATAGAACCAAAAAGGTGGAAGAACTAATGCTAATAAAATAAGGATAATAGGGTATTTTGAATACGAAATTGCAAATAGTTGGTATGCACAAAAAGTTATGCACTTCAAATAAAGAGAGACGTTACATTATAAGATAGATGGTCAATGGTCAGTAAAAAAGCTATTGCAGAGCAGAGAACTCACCTCCACTCTGAATTATACACTTGATGACACTTTGGAGAATTTAGCTAACCTAATTAGTCAGGTTGAGCTAATGAAGCTCTACAAACAACTACTATTGACCAAGCAAAGAAATAGTAATCCTAACATGAAGATAACTTTGAAGCTAGAGCAAGCAAGACTGGTCCCTTTGGTGCAAACTAAACGTCCAAATAAGGAAGCACAATGGAAGAGACCTCTCCAGCACCCAGGAAAAGGTAAGTGTGCTCAGCCAATGCTCCACCGACTAATTTTAGTGCTGCAACAAGCCCAGCAAGGACCACGGAAGCTGTTCCCTGCAATATATAAACAATACAATAATTAAGATGGGCACATTTCAATAAGCCACAGCCCCAGATCATAGGCATGCAGACACAACAAAAAAAGTAATGACAGCTCGATGGTACTTGCATTTAATCATATTTTGCAGATATTATAGAGTCAGTGACATACTGACAACACAAACAAGGTACCTATCATCCAATAACAGTACCTGAATATCATCATTGAATACAAGGTGAGTTGTGCCATATTTCGCAAGGAGATCGAATGCATTATGGTTGGCAAAATCCTCAAACTGCATGATAGACAGTCAATAGAACAACTGTAATATGATTTCACATTTTTCAAACAGAGAGGCAAGTCAGAGGTAAGCCTTTTAACACTTGCATGTTTTTCTATTTCAAACTTTGTTCTGAATATAGCTTTTCCACGTATGTTTCTTACCTGAATGAGTACTTTCTCCCCGTAGTTTTTCTTCACAGCAGTCATAAATTCATGCAGAAAGTCAGCATACTCCTGAGTAGTACAAAAATGACCAATTAAAAATTTCAGGTGGTAACTACATCATGTTAGGAAAACAGACCGAAGCAGATGTTGTTGTCCAACCTGATGACTTTGTTCATATCACAGACGGTTCCAATAATAAACCGTCTGTGATACAAAATTATCACAGACAATTCTTGTTAAGAACCGTATGTGAATTATCACAAACGGTTATATTTAAAAACACGTCTGTGATATTTATTAATATCACAGATAGTTATTGTTAAGAACCATCTGTGATATTTCACAAACGGTTTTCAACATGAACTGTATGTGATATTACATCTTCATAGACGGTTTTTACCGCAGCCAGTAACACATATGTACGCTAAACTAAAACCATATGTGATTGTATTTAATACTGACGGTTCCAGATAACTTGAGACATCCAGATCGGATATACGGTAATATTGCCACGAGAGGACGTGTCCATGACACAATAATAACAGGGGCGATGCATCTCATGATATATAAACCATACCATGGTCACATGAAAGCGTGTTGTGCATGGGATATCGTGATATCACTGTGTGAGAGCTCACTTTTTAGGATAGCAGGATAGATTTCAATTTGTTGTCACGTCAACACTTGCCCCCTATCATTGATGGTAAAAAAAAGTTGATCAAAATACAGGAAAGGTGCCCAATAATGGAGGTTAGGTGGTAGTTTACGTATAATTGGCCAAGTGTTCTTAAGTTGTGTAGGTTCTCAAGCATTCCTTGTTGTTAGTAGATCGATGAGGATTATTCTCTCAATGGCTAAACTTTATTTTAACTGTATTTTTCTTTTTAATGCGTTCTAATTGGATTTCCAAATCGGTTCTACTCGGTAACTTGGTCAGAACATGACGAAAGGTCATCTATTTGGGGAATAGTCATAGATGTCGCCATACCAATATGCATGAATCTCTTTTCACCAAGTGGCAGTAGTACATGATAGTACGGTCCGTCAAAATTGTAATAGTTTCATTTGGATCTCCATGATCTCACTTTAGCCAATATAGATTCGTAGCTATAGCCTATAGGTCCCTGTTCAATCAAATGAAGTTGCTAACATCTTAGTCCATGATTGTTTCCTATAGGTCCCAGTTCAATCAAATGAAAATTCATCGCTAACATCTTACCCCATGATTGTTTGCAACTTTAGGGGCTAGGACTAGAATGTAGAGTGTCACTCGGATGGACGTAATTTAACACCCCCAACAGAGAACCTGGTCAGCTCCTATCACATTGGATCTTTGCTTTTGCAAACATGCAAATGACCAGAGCCATTTCAAGCAATGTGCCCGCCACCCTATGAATGTCTCCCAGCTTTTCCCAATGGTTCCTGTCTGGGCATCGCACTCACGGTCCCCAGAAGGAGAATCTTTTCTGGTGTCTCCACCGAAGAGCCAAACAGGCATACGGCCAAGTACTTGCAGAAAACAAAAGCATATGTAACACGGGCACAGTACCGAGGGAGAAACTGTAGAAACTTTATTCCAAATCTATCCTTCTCCAGAAGGACGGAAACACGTAACTTGTCCGATGAGAATACAAAGGCTTAACTGGCCACTAAGGCATTTTACATCGCATCGCAAGGGAAATACTACAGAACATGCAACACGTAGGGGGGAAAACAGAGCTTGAACTAGCTCCGGTAGACACAGCTTAATTACAGCATGCAGTGTTGAATCAGGTAGTGTTCTTAAGGAGGTTTTGTAGTAAATAGTTCATAGTTGTGCATGACTGGAATTGATTTGGATTCACCGGTAGTTGCGGTAAATGGGGCTGTACATGCAGCTCTCTGCATATTTCACCAGGTCCCTTGGCCGAGGGCGCCTACTTGCCAAACCTACAAGTGAGAAGAACAGGTGATTAAGCCACGCAGTGAGAAAGCATATATTTACCTTTGTTAAGGAAATAGGTTTTAGGATGCTGACCAAGATCATATGCCTTTGCCGCAACGTTGGCTGCAATGTGGGCAGAGATCTTTCTGATATTTGAGAAGGGAGGATAAATGAGCCCCTTATCAAAATTCTCTTGTGTGACCTGCTGAGCCAGAGCCTCCGCTGTTCCAGGATGCATGCTCAAAGTAAATTAGCCAGCTTGGCATATATTTCAAAGAAGAAAAAAAGTGTGCATGAATCCACAAAGTTGACCGTTGCTTGCCCATTTTTTTTTTTTTTGCATGGAAGTTGATACAGGATATTCAAGTAGGAACCTAAACTGAGAACCCTACAACTTTGTATTTGCATAAAGGACCTTCATGGTAGGGTTCAAAAACCAGATTACAAGGAAAAGCCCCTTATTGACATGATGCCTTCTCTACTTTTTTTTACCACATCTTCATTGGCTGATTTGAGCTCATGCATATAGTGCCATATAGAGATCAATGTAATAACTAATAACAGTAACAACAAGCGCTATGTTGCATTATTTATCCCTAGGGGTACTTACAGGCTGCAAGAAGCATGTCATCGTGCACACGGATTGCCCCAGACATCACCACACCAAGGCCAAACCCTGGGAAGATATAGGCATTGTTTGCCTGTATGCCAGGAACAGGGTTATAAAGTTTAGTTCAGGCCATTTGAAGCAGACAAAATATCTGCAATAACCTGAGCAGTGTTCATTATTCAATCAAACCTGGCCAGGCGCATAAATCTTGCCATTGTGCTCCACTGGATCAAATGGACTTCCAGTTGCAAACACTGCTCGACCCTGTGAATTCAGACTGTTAGTGAAGAATCATGGCTATCGACAACGTTACATAGCTGATAACTCTATCAATCTTAATTTCTGAGAAAGAGGTGATGTGCCTGCAGATAGAGATCATTACCTTGCTCCATGTGTAAGCTTGCTCAGCAGTGCACTCAGACTGCGACGTTGGGTTGGACAGGGCAAGAATGATTGGCCTCTGCATTTTTTTTACAGAACACCGTCAGTTTGTAACTTTGTTGGATCAACAGACTTGGAAATAAACAAGTTGACTTAGTGAAAGTTACCTCATTAAATTTGGAAATGGCTTCAACAACCTCCTGTGTGAAAGTTTGCCCCTTTCCAGATGTGCCAATTAATACTGTTGGTTTGATAGTCTGGAGAAGTGGAAGGCACATTTGGGTCAGAAGCGAAGCTTGTAAAGATTCAGGTGACCCAGAATAAGAAAGGTAAATCTATTAGATGTTTTTTTGAGGGTACACTCATACATTGACAGCATCCAAGAGGTTGCCGACAAGTTCATGCTCATGAGCCCATGGTTTCTTGAAGTGTTGAAGGGACTCCTTTCGCGAGCTGACAATCAAGCCCTGTCAATTGATTAGCATCTACAGTTAGCAGGCAGGAATAAATTTAAGTTATGAGCCAAAAATAGTGGGAAAAAGCTAGGAGGTCTTGACAGAATTAACCTTTGAATCAACAAGCCAGATTTTCTTGCGGCACTCCTCTATTGGGGCCTTTGTCTGCACATGCATCGATTGTTAGGCCATCCAGACGTGTGTAGCACAAGCTTCAAAAGACAGAGATCCAACAGAAATTGATACATCACCTGTCTTGATATCTCAAGAGCTATAAGTTCTGCAATACCTGTCCCAGCCTGCAAGCACCAGAGCACAACTATTGGTATGGGAAGAAAGATGGGAATTAAACCAACATGGAGAAATATACAGTATTAAATACATTCAGTGAAAAAGCAATTAAATTTTAAAATAGAACCATAAAGGTGGAAGAACTAATGCTAATAAAATAAGGATAATAGGGTATTTTGAATACGACATTGCAAATAGTTGGTATGCACAAAAAGTTATGCACTTCAAATAAAGAGAGACACGTTACATTATAAGGTAGATGGTCAATGGTCAGTAAAAAAGCTATTGCAGAGCAGAGAACTCACCTCCACTCTGAATTGTACACTTGATGACACTTTGGAGAATTTAGCTAACCTAATAAGTCAGGTTGAGCTAATGCAGCTCTACAAACAACTACTATTGACCAAGCAAAGAACTAGTAATCCTAACATGAAGATAACTTTGAAGCTAGAGCAAGCAAGAGTGGTCCCTTTGGTGCAAACTAAACGTCCAAATAAGGAAGCACAATGAAAGAGACCTCTCCAGCACCCAGGAAAAGGTAAGTGTGCTCAGCCAATGCTCCACCGACTAATTTTAATGCTGCAACAAGCCCAGCAAGGACCACGGAAGCTGTTCCCTGTAATATATAAACAATACAATAATTAAGATGGGCACATTTGAATAAACCACAGCCCCAGATCATAGGCATGCAGACACAACAAAAAAAGTAATGACAGCTCGATGGTACTTGCATTTAATCATATTTTGCAGATATTATAGAGTCAGTGACATACTGACAACACAAACAAGGTACCTATCATCCAATAACAGTACCTGAATATCATCATTGAATACAAGGTGAGTTGTGCCATATTTCGCAAGGAGATCGAATGCATTATGGTTGGCAAAATCCTCAAACTGCATGATAGACAGTCATTAGAACAACTGTAATATGATTTCACATTTTTCAAACAGAGAGGCAAGTCAGAGGTAAGCCTTTTAACACTTGCATGTTTTTCTATTTCAAACTTTGTTCTGAATATAGCTTTTCTACGTATGTTTCTTACCTGAATGAGTACTTTCTCCCCATAGTTTTGCTTCACAGCACTCATAAATTCATGCAGAAAGTCAGCATACTCCTGAGTAGTACAAAAATGACCAATTGAAAATTTCAGGTGGTAACTACATCAAGTTAGGAAAACAGGCCGAAGCAGATGTTGTTGTCCAACCTGACCAGTGGCTCTCCTTTGCCTCAAACCAATGTAAAACTCATCATTTAGCAGCTCCTCATTGTTTGTGCCAACATCCAATGTGATTGGCAAGCACTTCAAGATTATCAATAATACACTCGTTCATGATAACAAGAAAGGGTAATCTGACAAACGAAATTAAGGTAGAGATGAAAAGCTTACAGCGGATGGACGAACTCCTCCCAAAGCAGTGTAAAGTGCAAGCTTACCAACAGGGATCCCCATTCCCTATATGAAAGTTATTGCAATCAACACAAGTGCCTGAGAGATAGTTCACCGTAAATGTTCAAGACACCTATAAGAAGATACCTGACATCCAAGATCTCCAAGTCCCAAAATCCGCTCACCGTCAGTAACAACAATAACTTGAATGCTCCTCTCTGGCCAGTTCTTCAGCACCTCAAGGATTTTTCCCCTGCACAGCCAAGCAAATCTCCATATGAACATGAACAGATGAGCATCCCAAAACCATCAAACTCAAGAAGCAAAGCATACTTCTCCTTCAAGCTGATATATAGACCCTGAGGACGGCTAAATATGGAGCCATACTTCTGGCAGGCCTCGCCAACAGTTGGAGTGTACACAACAGGAAGTAGCTCCTCAACATTGTCAATGAGGAGCTTGTAGAAAAGCCTCTCATTCCCCTCCTGCAATATGGATCGGAAGAACAGCGTAACCAAAGTGGATTACTCACATCAGCTATACTATGAACAGTAAGGAAAATTAGTGGACAGTTACCTGAAGGTCCATCATAGCCATGTAGCGCTGCAGGGGCAGCTGGTACTGGCGGATGTTATGCATGATCTTCCTCTCCTAATAAGATCAGAGTACATTGGATCAGAAGGTGCACAAACTTGAGGTTGTTCATGAAAAAACAAATTGTGGATCGTCAAACCTGGAGCTCCTGGGATATGATTGCTGGTGGCAGAAGGCCACGGAGGTAGTGCGTCTCGCGCTCTCTCTCTGTGAAGGCGAGACCCTTGTTGTAGCGCGGATCCCTCAGTAAATGGTAACCGCTGCCACACACCAAACAAGTCAAAATTTCCTCGTGCCAAATGATGCTTCCAAACAATTAAAGCAGATTTTGTTCAAGCATCTATAGTCAATAATTTCTCCTTTTCTAAGCGTGATCATGCATTTCCACCTTTAGATGACTAAAATCCTACCCTATCCTCTTATGAGCAGGCAACGTAGCACTACCGCTGTGAGTCTCAACTACCATATAGCTTAAGAGCAAATTAATCTGGATAACTCTGGGATAGAAAATCGAAACATATCAAAGTTTGATCTGATCCAAACCTGAAGCATCATAACCAAACACTCGACACTTCTGCTGCCATCAATCACTACATACAGGATAAGAAGCCAGCTTGGCAGCATACTAACGTGAAAAGGAAATCAAAATCCCGATCACCAGAAGCAACTAAAAGTCAGAACCACCTACTGAAAACGTTTGTCTCCAGCGGAGAAACCCCAGGGACCAGGCGGGCCACGGCGGATCAGAAAGCCTATCCTTAACTCGGAAGAGTGCTAAAAACGAACCGGGCGGATCGGGCTAGAGTCTCTAGACCCAGCGACCCCTGCCACCCCCCACGCTCACCTCGCGACGGAGACGGTCCACGGCGTGACGAGCTGCTCCTCGGTGGCGCAGTCCTCGCCGTAGGTGTCCTCGACGCCGCCGCCCACGGTCGCCGCGTCGTCCATGTCCAGCACGCACGGCGCCCCGTCTCCCCGTATCCCCTTCATGATGCTCTCCATCTCCCCCTTGGCCGCCGCGGCAAACCCCCTCCTACCAAAGCACCACCACCTCGCCGCCGCCGCCGCCGCCGCCTCTCCTCCCCGCTCCTCCCCGCACAAGTGGCACCTCGCTCTACGTACGCCGCCCTCTCCCTGCCACTGCCACTGCCACTGCCGCGATAGTAGCTAATTGAAGTAGCAGTATTTATCATCCAAAGGTGGTGGTAGTTAGTGCGGGAGCAAGATAATTGATTACTTTAAGGCACAATTCTGCAAAGACTTTTGGTGCCGTGGATGGAGACGTTGACCGGAGCGGGAGTGGGGGCGCGAAATTACCGGAAGGAAGGCAGCGCGAAGGGCACGCATGGCCGCTGGCGAGCGGGCCCCGCTGCCCTGAGACCGACGGGAAGCCGCCTCGCCTCGCCTCGCCTCGCCTCGCCCGGTATCTGGAGAGGTGGAGCAAGTGGAAGCCGGAAACGTGGTTGGTTGGTGGCTCACTGGCTCTATTCCCCAACAAGCCTCCCTCCAGCTCGGCTGTTCCACTTTGCTCTTGTCGTTTGGTGGTGAGACAGTTCAAGGCTCTATGGCTACACGTTACAAAGCAAATGGTAGAGTAATACGATTAGACGATCTGTGTTGTCCGATTCAAAAAGAATAGATTAGATTAATTGGTACAACAGCAACTGCAGTTTTTTTTTTTTTGATCTAAACTGTAGCACGTGGCATTGCTGATGCACGTTCTAGCTGCACATGCACTAGTACGAAGATTATTTTTAGTTTACGAAACATGATAATCTCGATTAGTTGTTAGACCGATAGTGCCAATCTGGAGTTGTTTACCGTTGAGCACTTGGATGTAACCGTAAAGAAACCAAGAATCTTGGTATATATATTTAGCTGACGCAGACAGAAACATGCGAGATGATGATAATTGGAAGGAAAAGAAGAAAGAAAAGAGAGAAACGTGGCCACGGCGCTTGCTGGTCCGAGAGCTGGTATCAGCGCTTGCAGAGACGGAAACCAGAGTTCCACTATTGCGTGGGCCCATCGATTAGGATTAGCTAGTGGATCATCCTCGCGTCGATGTTAACATGGAACGAAGCTTTGCAAGGGATAATTCCAGGCAGAGGAACGATTCCTTTGCCCGGTAGTGTTTTCGCGTACCTTGCTGGCAATGGCATCAACTCACAAAACGATGGTGTTTAGTCTTTTTCGACCGGTCAATTTAACGGAGTTATCATCAACGATAGAGTCCAAGTCTACAAGGGCATTACAATTAAAAGATCGTGATATGTAACCATTCATCCATTGAGGTGTTTGTTCAATCCCAATTCTATTCAGCAACAGCCAACAAGGACCTCTTGCCTTTGGACACTTTATTGTTTTTTTTTCCTTCCACGATTGCATCATCTTTAATCCTCCCGTGGAGATTTTTTATTCCGTGCAAGCTAATCATAGTTTTTTATAATAAAAAAATTGAACTCATCATAGCTTAGTAGTGGTAATGGGAGGGCAAAGTTGGGAGTGTGTGGATCAAATTTATCAATTCCATTTCGTTATCGTGCGAAATGGCCGAAACATACCATACCGGCACCCAAAGCGGCACACAGTAGCCTTAATCCCATACCGCCCTCAATACCAATCAATACCGGTCATTCTAGTCCATTGCGGCCTATTCTGATTATTCTGGTACCGAACATAATTGATGTGACCACTCATTTGAATTAGCTTGGAAGGCCCAGTCCAATACTACTTCATCTATAAGTGAAATTAAGTTAGACTAGTATCCTAGACTATGGTAAAAGTACAAAGTTATGAACTCGTGTTATATTATTTAACTACGTACAATCTTTGTATTTATGAAGTCGTTGAACTATGAGTTATTTTTATTCTATGGTTATGTGTTTGAAGTGAGATTCCAAGTGCAATTATATTATTATATATAAATCAATATATATTATTATATTAAAATCCAAAATGGTTGAAGAATCTAGACCTGCTATTATGAGTTAATAGATTATTTTTGTGATTAATGACAAATCTGTATGTGAGACTAACACTTTTATTGATATACCTATTGTGTAGTCTTATTTGGATAAAAAAGTGAAAATCATGAAGGTATGCACTCGACATCACATTCTTATATCTTGTTGCATTCCTCGAATCCAAAATATAGATTGAACTCCACTAAAAGTTTAACTTGAATATGTGCATATGTTTTTATTACACATTTGTGTATGCACACATTTAAGGAGAATTCACTCTATATTTTGTGGTTTCATTGGTATTGATCCATATTCTTTTATCCACATATATTAAGGATCTCTACTTTGAAACATATCACTTGAGTACATATAACTTGTGTAGTTCATGTATACTCATATTTCTTTATATTCAATTATTTGCAAATTGATGTGGTTGTTATCAATTACCAAAGAGGAAAAGATTGAAGTATCTTGACCCGTCATTATGAGTTAATGGTGTATTTTGGTAATTAATGACAATCGTCATGTGGACTAACATTTTCCATAAGTTTGTGAAATAGGTTATCTCATGATGATGGTGATTTGGGACGACATCATGAGTTGATTGTTATCAAGTCAAAGTTCAAGAAGAAGATGCATCATGTGTTGATGCACATCAAGATCCTGAAGAGGAGATGATCATGAGTTGATCATCAAATCAATAGAAGATCCATCATGTGTTAATGGAAGTCAAGTGAATGATGCATCATGTGTTGATGCATATCAAGATCTCGAAGAGGAGATGGTCATGAGTTGATCATTAAGTCAAAAGAAGACTCATCATGTATTAATGGAGGGCACGTGAGGAAGATCATCATGTGTTGATGATATTCAAGTCAAGATCCGAATGAAGGATGTCATCATGTGTTGATGAGCATCAAGACAAGATCCCGAAGTAAAGAAGATCATCATGTGTTGATGATATTCAAGTCAATAACTCAGACTTGAAGTGAAGATGTGTATCATCAAGCTTCAAGAGGATATGCAAAGCAAAGGTATGACTAACTAGGACTATGGATGTGTTCCTAGTCTTTTACTGGTATTGGTGTTTGGTTGGAGACCGGATTGCTAGTATAGGTTGTCATACTATTAAGAGGGGTCTTGACTAATAACTTGAGTTAGTCATGTGTTGATATCTCTTAATGCTTACTCTAGCTCTCGTTAGTATATTGCCGATATTTGCGAATATGTTTTGCAAATGGCCGCGGCTCATGCATAATCCTTGTAGCTTGTGACTTTAGTTTGCGAATGTGTTTTGTAAATGGTTTAATCCATGTACCTATTCATTGTGGCGTTGATTCTAAAAGTCGGCAAATGTGTTTTGTAACTTGTTGAGAATCTTTCCTTTAACCCTTGTTTGCATTGTGCATCAATTGGCAAATGCGTTTTGCGAATTGAGTTGAGTTTCTGGAAATATATTTTGAAAATCGGTATGATCGCAAGTGATAGGCGGTACTACCGAGAGTTGGTAGTACCGATATTTACATGGCGGTACGTATTTCCAAAAAGTATGTTTTTAAGTATTTTTTATCCTCTATGGAAATCAGAACAACCGCATTTGAACTACAGTACTACCGCAAGTGGTAGTACCCAAATATAGACGACGGCATGTTTTTTCCCAAAGAATGTGTTTTTTTTAGATTTCTTGAGCTTTGGAAAGTGGTAGTTTCGTTCTAGCCGAGCAGTACTACCGCGCTGCAGTAGTACCGATTTCTAGTTGGCGGTAGTACCGCAACTTTATGAGTAACGGTTAGTTCGGAGCATTAAATGCTATTGTTTCAACCGTTGAGTAGAAAATCGATAGTACCGGGTTTCAATGGCGGTACTGCCGCAAATCCTGATTTTTTTTAAAAAAAAAGTTTGTTCCAACAGCTAGTTTTGTGGTGGAGGCTATAAATACCCCTGTGGCCAGTTGGAGACAAGGTTACTGATGCCATATTCATTCCCTTGAGAAAAGAGCAAACCCTCTCCTCTCTTTTGTGCATATGTTGCAAGAGCAAACTCTAAGTGCATGTGTTGCATTTGGTAGTGGATTGTGTATCTACTTGAGCTTAGACATTTGATTTGTTCAAGTGAGCGTCTTCGGCTTATTACTCTTGGTGTTTGCCAACACCTAGACGACTTGGAGGTGTTACGCCGGTGAGCTTCTCAAAAAGGTTGTGAGAAGACCCGGGCGGTTGTGAGTGGTTTGGTGCTCGCCATCTCTGGAGTGGAGGAAGAGCAACCACGAGTGGATCGAGGTGTTGGTTCGTGTTAGAGTCGGTCCAAGTAGTTGGACACACCTCTGAGGTGTTTGGGTTAATTCGTGAAGCCGGTCCAATTTGTTTAGGCTTACCTCAAAGTGAATTAGGGGAGACCGGCAAGTCTCCGAACACCACGGTAAAACATCATTGTGTCATTGTAGTTTGTTCTCTTGTGTTTTACCTTGTGTAATTTACATTCCTTGTATTAGAATTGCTTTACATGTCTTGTGTATGCTTGCTATCATTATCAATAGTCTTAGAATTGTTGGTGCACTTAGTGAAGACTAGTTGATTTAGGTTTTAATTGTGCAAAACCGAATTATTGCTAGCTTCCGCATTAGAAATCGGTTTTAGCCAAAAGTTTTTTTAAAATAAAAAATGCCTATTCACCCCCCTCTAATCGGCTTCCTCAATCTTACAACAGTACGCCGGAATAGACCGATACCGGCGCATTCCATACAAAGAGGCAAACTAGAATGACCTTTGGAATGGAATTGACAACTATAGTGTGGATACAGATGACTCAGTTGTATGAAAAGAAAGTAGAACCATCGAAAGCTCCTTGTAACCGCCCCCTTTTTTACTACTTCTCACTAGAGGTGGCCCAAGGCACGACATTGTTGGCCCAGCCCAGGCACGGCACGATCTGCACTGTTCATGGGCTAGGCTGGCACAATATGACAGCTTGGGCCGACACAGCATGGTACGAATAGTGCCACCTCGACCCAACGCGACTGTATATATATGTATATGTATGTATGTATGTATATGTATATGTATATGTATGTATGTATGTAATTTTCATTTCTTAACATTTCTATGATTTTATTTCCATTTTTAATACTTTTATGGTTTTATTTTGTAGTTTTTAAATATTATATAGTTCATTTTATTAGTATATATAAATTTATTTTGATTTAAAAAATTATATATGTTTTCTAGGATTTTTTTTTTACATTTTTTCAATTTATCATGTCTTATGGGCTAAATGACAAATGTTTTAACGGGGTAACCATTTGAATATTAATAAAATTATGTAGTACATTTTCAATGTGCTTGCCTCATTTTTTAACTATATATATATATATATATATATATATATATATATATATATATATATATATATATATATTCTACACATTTTTCTGTTTTTTTATATTTTTCGAGACTAACAAGCTAGGTGGGTCGGAATTGGCTCGTCGGGCTAAACAGGCTCAAGCCAACACGACATGGCCCAAAAGGTCATTGGACCGTCCCTGGGCTGCCTTGTTGGCACATGGGTCGGCACGGTACGACCCATTTAGTTCGCGGGTCAGAATGGGTTGTGCCGGGGCAGGCCGTGTTGCCCGTTTTGCCACCACTACTTCTCACCTCCTTGTCTCGTGGGCCATGGCCAACATAGTGAGATAATCCTATTACAACACTGAACTCACTGCTCGATCGGTATCGGCGGTCGGCCGGCAGGACACGAAGCGGTCGACCGACGTTCAACAAGCGGTCGGACCGGCTACTAACTGGCGGTCGGACCGGTGGATATCGGTTCGACCTAAGAAGATCTTAGCGATCGAAACACGCGGTAGAACCGCCGTTACAAAACCGGTCAGACCGGTCCAGTCCAGTACTGAAAAATCAAGCCCAAATCCAAAACGAAATTTGATCCAACTTTTGATTCAACCAATGAAACTTGACTAAATTTCGAGCACACCTCCCTAATGATATTAGAGACCTATTTCTAGCGACGATCCTTCAGATCCACTTCGCAGAATCGATCTCTCAAGGATTTAACAAAGAAGTGCATAAACCCTAGAAACATGAAAAACTTTGATTCAAGACTTGCTTGAGGGGGTTGATGGTCTAGATGATTCTAGGAGTATTCCCACACATCAAAGCAAGACACAATGGGTCAAGAGACCAAGCTTAAACACTTGAATCAAGGAAGCACCAAATTCATCCAACTGAGAGAAGAGCACAAGGGGAGACAAATGATCTCTCAAGCAAGCATCACAAGATTGATTGATCTCACAAGATACTTACA
This sequence comes from Hsuehochloa calcarea, assembly GCA_036346395.1. NCBI lineage: Eukaryota > Viridiplantae > Streptophyta > Magnoliopsida > Poales > Poaceae > Hsuehochloa > Hsuehochloa calcarea. The sequence continues at coordinate 59,550,419 of CM070594.1, read as the reverse complement.
AAGCCACTCCCTCAAGGAGGACAAGAGCTCACACAAGGAGCACACACTTTTTCCAAACCCTAGCTCTCTTCTCCTCTTCTCTCCAAACCCTAGAAAACACAAGAGAGGCTCAAATGAATGCTTCAAGAAGGTTTTACATCTCCCCCCTTCTATTTATACTAGAGGCTTAGGGTTTCACTTTTGGGACCCACTCACACATGGGACCCACACACACATAACTATTGAAGCAATCGCCTGCTTCACCAAGTGTAGGTTGATCAGCGGTTCTCATCACGTCGCCAAGCCTCTCTTGTCCGAATTCCATCGGAACCTCCCAGAGACTCGCACCGACTTCCAGACCGCTCGATCCAACCAATTATCATCAACTACCCGTTCGATCCATCTTGCCCATCTCGCACCATGCTTGAGTCACACGACCTCACCCGGTATCCAAGATCGTTCTGGACCTCAGCTCTCCAAGCGTAGTCCCGATCCACCTCGCCGTTGACGTCGCAGACCTGCAAGCCACCTGCACAGCAATAGACAAACAAATCATTTCCGGGAACAAGTTCTTCACAACTTGACCCACGTTAGTTCCATGATGCACTATGCAACAATAAAGCATTGAACTCCATACACAAAACACATTCAAATCAACTCAATGCCAACTTGGCTAACCTCCAAGTCATCGGCATGGTCCGACCGCCCCACAAGGCCGGTCCGACCGATTTCAGCCGGTCCGACCGATCCACAACAATGGCCGGACCGCCAAAAAGACTTAGCCAAATTCTCAACGTGAAAATCCGAAACCTTCGAAATTTCAATCGAATAAAACTTTTGACTGGAGCTCCAAAATGATGTGACCACGTCCGGAGACTCCTCACTTGCCTACACAACCTATTTTTGGTTGAGCTCCAAAACCACTTTTTGAAATATCAAATATTTAACTAAGTGAGATTTGGAGAAAAAAGATCTAGGAACAAGCCCATTGCATCCCCCTTTAGCTTTCACAAAAGCTCACTTAATCCTCTAAACTAAAACTAGGTATTTTACCCATCTGCACGTTGAATACTGAAGCACTTAACACCTAGGGTGGTTTTGAATACGTTTTTGCTACTGCGGATGGATGTGACGTGACGTGACGTGACTGACATTAGGGTGGAGGTTTTCTCTTGAGAGAGATATTTGGCAAGCTAGTGTAGCACTTCTCATAGCTAACACGATTTGTCACGTGGAGCACGTTAGGAAAACCACCTTAAAAATCACCTAGGGGTTAAGTGTTCCATACTTGCAGTTTAATGGTAGAATAATTACTTTTAATTTGGGGAGTTAAAGTGGACTTTTGCAAAACTTCAAAGCAGATGAAGTTATCCCAAAGGTAAAGGAAAAAAGGAAGGAAGCAAGAACTAACCAGTACACTGGCCGAGAACAATGCGGGGCACTTCAGCTATGGACCTCAAGCTAGAGCTGGCCAAATAGGCTGGGCCAGGCCAATCGGGCCGGCATGAGGCACGACATTGTAGGCCCAGCCCAGGAACGGAATGGCCCGCACTGTTCATGGGGCGTGCCAGCCCGACACGAGAGGCCGGGCCGTGCATGGGCCGCCACCTCGACGATGGGTCACCCCGACCGCAGTGCGAATAGTGTCGGCCGTGCTGTGCATGGCACGATCCAGCGAGCACGCACGGCGGCTGAGCGCCCGACGGCCAGCGGTGTCGCGCGCCCACACCGGCGTGGAGGAAGAAGGGTGAGGCCGTCGGTGCAGCGTGGGACCGGGAGGGGAAGAACGGCCCGCACCCGATGGCGCGAGAAGAGGCGGTTCGGCGTCGGCGTTGCGGAGAGGAGGCCAGGAGCCCGACGCTACGCTGTCGGCGACAGCTCTGAGGCGGCGGTGGCAAGGAGCCGAGGAACCGAGGGGCGAGCGAGGCGGCGGGGCGGCGAGGAGGTGGCGGGGCGGCGGCTAGGAGGCGAGGAGGTGGCGGGGTGGCGAGGAGGCGGTGGGGTGGCGAGGAGGCGGCGAGGCGATGAGGAGGCGACGGGCAAGAAGCCGTCTTGACTCATCTGCCACGCACGCAGCGCGCTTGCGCGGTAGGGGCCAGGGGGAGAAGAAGAAGGGTCGGGGCATGGGCAATTCGGGCAGGGGAGGGGCAATGGGCGTCGCGGGCTCGTGGGCGTGTTTAGCACCCAGACAAACCAAAAATCCGACCGTTATCGCTTTTAATAATTTTTCGATTGCTTTTGACTGTTGGAGTCTTAAAAAATAGCAAAAAAATTCAAAAAATTCTGAATTTCTTCTTTCTATAAATAGCCATCATACCCCCCTCATTCAGTACCCTTTCATTCACCATTCTGTCTTTGAAATTGTGTTGTGCAAATTCAAATCCTTGTTGAGCTAATTTGGCAAAATTCAAAAAAAAATTGTGCCAAAATTTGGAATTTCCAATTGTCGGCAACAAGTCAGTGAAAGAGGTACAATACTGTTTTGTAATACTTTTATTTTTAATTCTTGTTATGCTAATATGAAAGTAGTAATAGTGTTAGTTTCGATTTTCTAGTTTTCATTATGGACAGTCATTACGATAGCTTTGCTCTTGGTGATTACGGACTTTCATCGGAGAAAATTACATCCATAGAGGCGTCAACGGCTGCCTCAAGCCAACCGTAGGTTTCACCGGAAGAGCAAGGCGGAGTTATGTCATCTGGCTCCACGGCAACCGGAGCAAAGAGGTTGAGATCGTCTACATCGGGGTATGGGAGAATTTCGATAGGACAACCAGGCAAGACGCAACGGGAAATGATGTACCATATGCTATTTGTAAAATTTATCGTCATGAATTATCTGCAAAGTCTACAAGTGGAACGGAGTACTCACTTAGACATGCTACAAGATGTCGAGCCAACCAAGGACTAGTGATGAGGCAGACACAGTGCAATACAACCCCAATAGTACGGTATGTACCTGAGACTACGATACTCGGGTAGCCTGCCAATCTCTCTGTCGTTTAATTGCTTCTAAGGATTTACCGTTAGGCTTTGGTGAGTTTATTACATTAGAACTGCGCATAATCCTAGATTTTCTTCTATTTCTAGACAGACAACAACTAGGGATCTAGTGAAATACTATAATGAATGTCGTAATAAAATAAAGGAACGATTTAGTACATGCACATTTTTTGTGGCCCTGACCTCGGACATATGGAGTGGTCAGGCTAGGGAGGATTACTTAGTGTAACTACGCATTATGTTAATGACGACTGGGTAATGGAGAAAATGATTATAGGTTTAAAATTAATTGATGTAGCACACACGGGTGAGAATATTGCAAACTATATTATCAAAGTCGTGGAAGCCTTTGGTCTTACAAATAAAGTATTCTCAATTACTTTAGACAACGCCGCTTTAAACTCTAGGGCCATGGACATTCTTACTCCAGTGTTGAGTACATACGCCGATTCCTTCTTGCTACATCAATGATGCGCATGTCATATTATCAACCTTATAGTCAAATGTGGTTTGAAGAGGTTGAGTCTGTATATTAAAGATTTTCGCGATGCGATTTCTTTCTTGAATAATTATAATATAAGAATAGCATAATATAAGAACTTATGCAGGGCAATGGGTGTACATCCAAGAAAGTTCAGTTTGGACATGGTGGTAAGGTGAAACTCTACTTTTTAAGAATCTTTTACCATACAATAACATTTTTTCTGTTTTTATTCAAACACACAATCAGAGCGCTAACGGTAGTATACTATTGATTGAGCAACATTGGTTCAGTGATGAGAAGATACTAAGGTTTTTAGAAATTTTTTATGAGGCCACTGTTGCTTTGTCCGTTGTGTACTATCCAACATCTCCTATAATTATGCATAGTATTTTATAGATTGCTACTCAATTGAAAAATGTATGAAAATGATATAGTTTTACGTGATGCTATTGTTTCTATGAAATCTAAATACCTTAAATATTGGAGAGAAATCCCTTACCTATATGCATTTGCATTTCTTTTAGATTCTAGGGGTAAACTTGATGCATTTGGTAGTGTACTTGAACTTCTTAGTGATGCTACAAGGCTAGACTATACTGACTATTTTGCAGAAGTTCGTTCTCGATTATACGAGGTTTACCAAAGGTATGAAAATAAGTTTCGGAGAGTCCGCTCACAACGACCTCCAGTAACCCCCGTCTCAAGTAGCAAGACAAATATGTGAGGCAAGATCTTCGGTGCCTCTTCCTCTAGGTTCAGATCTTCTTCTTCTACACCGCAGTCTGCTCAGCCAAGATCCGCAAGGAGCAGGGAACTATCCACCTATCTTGACAGCGATACAGTGGATTTCAACTTAGAAGTCTTTGAAATCTTGCAATGGTGGCAAGCCCATAAGTTAACATATCCCGTGCTATTCATATTTGCACGTGATGTGTTAACTATTCATATCTCGACTGTTTCCTTCGAGTCTACTTTAGTCTTTCTGGAAGAATACTGGAGGAGAGAAGAACAAGTCTTACAAGTGAGATGGTGGAGATATTTCTATTTGTGAAGGACTGGGAACAAGCTGATTCACGAACATAACACTCTGTGGAAAATACAGAGTTGTCGGAGGTATTCGAAAATCTGTACTTAGACAATGACACCGATACATAGAACAAGGATGTATCATGTATGTAGAATTGTAGAGCTGTAGGACCGGAAAGGCGACTAGAGGGGGTGAATAGACGCTTTCTCGATTTTCCCTTAAAATAGATTCAACACGAACTTTTCTCCAATAGCTATGAAATCTAAGAAGATCAGTAAAAGCACAGAGGAAGCCTTGTGTTGAATCCTATTACCCCCTTAAGCAAACGACCCAAACTATGGAGATCAAATCCACTAGAGCGGTCAGACCGACTTGAAGTTAATCGGTGTGAATCTGGCAGTCTGACTACTGGCGGTCTGACCGGCGTTGTAAAATCGGTCTGACCGGCCCTGACCAGAAACAGTGCAGACAACATGAAACCAAAACGAAAATCGGTCTAACTTTTGATTTACTCGATGAAACTTGACCAAATTTGGAACACACCTTCCTAAGGATATCTGGAATCTATTCCAAGCAGCGATCGTCCAGATCTACGTCAAAGTTTTGACCTTTCTCTATTTTTTCGAAGGAGGGTTCAAAAATGAGCAAAACGAAATACTTGATCCAAATCTTGCTCGTGGGAGATTGGTGATCTAGCTGATCTTAGAAGTGATCCCACATGTAATAGCAAGACATAAGAGGTCAAGAGCCCAACTAAAAACCACAGGATCAAGGAAGCACCAAATTCATCAAAAGAGAAAGGAGAACACAAGAAGACTCATCTTTGAACAATCATCCATAGATTGATTCGTGGTGTTTGCTGATTACAGCCACTCCCTCAAGGAGGACAAGATCTCAATCCATGAGCACACACCGAACAAACCTCTCTAGAGCCTAAGCCTCACCTCTCCTCTCCTCTCTAAACCCTAAAACCAACTAGGGTTTGGCCTAATGAAGTGCTTAAGAGTTGTATTACAAAGAACCCTCATATATATAGTGAGACCTAGCTTCTAGAAGAAATCACTTAATGGGCAAAATGTTTTATTCTTAAGGCAGGCAATTTAGATAAATTTGAATCAAGAACTTTTGATGGGATATTTCGGGTTATCCCGCTCATTCGAGGGTTTTCGAGTTTTTAATCTTGAGACTAACATTATTCGGAGACTTGTAATGTCACTTTTGATGAGACTAGCCACAGAGCTAGATCAATTGCTCTGAGATGATTCACAATGGTGTAGAGCATTTTGTGTGGAGGAAGATGAGGGCGAAGCTAATATCATTCCTTCATCTGCTTTTGCTCTTGGCGCCCATCGAGACCGACTTGAAAATCGGTCCGACCGCCCGACCACAAGCAGTCTGAGAACATGAAACTAAAACGAAAATGGGTCTAACTTTTGATCTACTCGATGAAACTTGAACAAATTTGGAACACACCTTCCTAAGGATATCTGAAATCTATTCCAAGCAGCGATCGTCCAGATCTACGTCAAAGTTTTGACATTTCTCTATTTTTTCGAAGGAGGGTTCAAAAATGAGCAAAACGAAATACTTGATCCAAATCTTGCTCGTGGGAGATTGGTGATCTAGCTGATCTTAGAAGTGATCCCACATGTAATAGCAAGACATAAGAGGTCAAGAGCCCAACTAAAAATCACAGGATCAAGGAAGCACCAAAATCATCAAAAGAGAAAGGAGAACACAAGAAGACTCATCTTTGAACAATCATCCATAGATTGATTCGTGGTGTTTGCTGATTACAGCCACTCCCTCAAGGAGGACAAGATCTCAATCCATGAGCACACACCGAACAAACCTCTCTAGAGCCTAAGCCTCACCTCTCCTCTCCTCTCTAAACCCTAAAACCAACTAGGGTTTGGCCTAATGAAGTGCTTAAGAGTTGTATTACAGCAACCCCTCATATATATAGTGAGACCTAGCTTCTAGAAGAAATCACTTAATGGGCTCCCGTTAAGGCCCAAAACAAACGGGACACATACGCACGCAATCTGAAGCGTCGTCTTCATCTTCGATTGACCTAAACCACTTTCCTTTGCGCCATGGTTTAGCCAAGTGGTTACTAAGGCGGTATTTGGTGAAATGACCAAAATACCCCTTCTCGACCCTTCTTCGCAGACACGTCCAATCTTGGTGAAGCAACTGCCTACCTCACCACGTGTAGGTAGATCAACGACTCTCATCATGTCGGCAAGTCTCTCTCGTCCGAATCCCATCGAAACCTCCAAGGCACTTGCACCGACCCCCGCGTCGCTCGATCCAACCCGTTGCATCAAACTGCCTGTTCGATCCACCTTGTCCGTTCTACCCCATGCTTGAGTCACACGACCTCACCCGGCATCCATGATCGTTCTGGACCTCGGCTCTCCAATCTTAGTCCCGATCCTCCTCACCGTTGACTATCGTTGACCTGCAAGCCACCTGCACAGCAATAGAACAAGAAATCATCTCCGGGAATAAGTTCTTCACAACTTGACCCACGTTAGCTCATAACATGCAATATGCAACACATATGCCAAGATAAACATGGATATGACCTATCCCAAAAACTATTCTCCAAAAATATTAATGTTCAAAGATAGAACCGCCAGATCGCTAACTCTGGCTTGGCTCGACCGCCCTCCTGGCGCTCGGACCACCCGCAAGGACTTAACCAAAATAGGTCGCGGTCGGACCACCGCTCGATCACGGCCTCTTGGCTGGCAGGCGGACCGCCAAGGTCTTTGCCGATTGGACCACGGCCGGCGGTCCGATCGCCGCCGGCTTGGCCGATCACCGAGACTCGACACCTTGAAACTTCCCCGAAAATGCAAGATTCGGCAAACCAACAAAGCCATTGCCCAATGTATCATCATTCTAATATCATGCACATATCCGCATGATATCTACAAGAGCTATAGGATGTACTTTTTTTCCTTGTCAAGGTTTTCTTATTTTGAGTTTTTACTTAGCAAAGGTTTTAACGAGGCAGCCAGTTGGACATTAAAATATGATTATGTCATATTTTTCAATTTTCATGTTTACTTCTGAATTTCACACATTTCTTTTATTTTTTTTTTTTTCATTCTGACGGGCCAAACGGGCCACACTCGGCCCGACAGGCTAAACAAGCTCAGACCGGCCAGGCACGGCACGAATGCCGACGGGCGTGCCTGGGCCGCCACTACAACCCGTGGGCCAGCCCGACCCAAATAGTAACTAAACACGAATGGACCGTCCATAAACGGGCCGTACCTACCCAGACCCGTGTCGTGCCGTGCCAGGCCGCTGTTTGGCCAAGTCTGCCTCAAGCCCATCTGTTCTCCCATCTCCTCCACCCCGAGCTCCAAACCCACAATATAAGTATCCACTCACCCTGCCATAGGGTCGACACGGGCCACCCGCCCGTTTGGCCAGGTCTGCCTCAAGCCCATCTGTTCTCCAATCTCCTCCACCGCCGGCTCCAAGCCCACAATATAAGTACCCATTCACTCTCCCCTAGGGTTTTCGTGCCGCCAGCCAAACCTCTCCCGCTTCTCCCACACCTCCTCCCCCTCGCCCCCGGCGGCGGCGCGGCCAACTCCAACCATGGCGGACTCGAAGGCCATCGCGGCCGTCACTCTCCGCACGCGCAAGTTCATGACCAACCGCCTCCTCTCCCGCAAGCAATTCGTACGCATCCTGGCCTCCTCAGAGCTCTCCCCTCCTTCCCATTGCTCTGTCACATCTCTCTCGCTCTCTCTCACTAAATCTTTACCTCTCTCCACCTTTCAGGTGCTCGAGGTGATCCACCCCGGCCGGCCCAACGTCTCCAAGGTGAGATCTTGGTCTTGATCTTACGTGTGGTGCTGTTCAAGCATCGGTTTTTGGATATCAGGGTTTGGGGCTGTGTGTGTAGGCGGAGCTGAAGGAGGGGCTGGCGAAAATGTACGAGGTGAAGGACGCGAACTGCATCTTCGTGTTCAAGTTCCGCACCCACTTCGGAGGCGGCAAGTCCACCGGATTCGGCCTCATCTACGATAACCTCGACGCCGCCAAGAAGTACGAGCCCAAGTACCGCCTCATCAGGGTACGTTTCGTTCTAGTACTTGCTTCTACCACACTGATCGAGTTATTTGTTGAGCCTTGCTTATTTGAGGTTGTATAGTGTGTTCTTGTCCTGTGTAGTCCAGTCCCCCGAATGATTAGTATCACTAGTATCATTTGTAGCAACACTAGCGTCATTTGTAAATTGTAGCAACATACTCTAATCTGAAGTTGATGGTTGGTACTAAGCAGTGGTTATTTGTCTACTCTTTATTAGATGTTGAGTTAGTCATGCTGTCTTGTGCCCCTTTGTTTTGATGGGAGTATCAGGAAGATAAGTGCAAAGGTGAAGCAATATATTTCTGTTTGGTACTGCTGACCTGTTGTAAATTGTGTCTGTTTAATGTGCGCCACCTGTTTACAACAGCATACTAACTTGCCATTGTATCATGATATGGTGTCTGTGATTAAGGACCTAGTGGTAGAAATTGAAGTATGCAGGATACAGCTGCATGATTTTGTAGTGTGCTTTTTCCTGTTGAAAGCTTCTACCCTTCATTGCATTAACATTGTAGTTCAAGCTCAGAAAAATGTATTACTCAATCTTTTCTTTTTTACTTGACGTCCTAGAATCTGTGTCGTCAAATATTCTAAAGTTTGACCGTTAATATGTTCAAAACTATCTAGATTGGCTATATGAAAAATATATCATTAGATTTGTCGTTAAAAATAGTTTCATAACATTATAGTTTTATTAGTATATTTAGATGTGAAGGTATAAAATGGAATGTTCAAAGTTGCATCTCAGACACCATGAAAAATAAAAAGCATCAAGTAAAAAGAACGGAGGGAGTGTGTTGTTATTCGTTTTAATTGAGGTAAGATTTGCATGTATCGTAACACAAATCAACAATCAGATAATGCTTCTACGCAATGGCAATATCTTTTCCTATGAGACGAAGCAACATGAACAAACACAGTAGATACTTGATAATGATGTGCATCCTCTTATTAGGCCTTTTCCATTGTTGATCTATGGTATTAAGGTTAATACATGATTAGAAAGGCACGACAAGATTTGGTTATGTGAGTTTTGATTAATGTGGACTTGATGTCATGTCTACTACCGAAGTCGTGTGTGTTATCATGCCATATATTTCTTGTTATGAAGAGTAATGAAGTGGCTTTTGTTGTGTGTGGTTCCGAATTTTCGCTCCACAGTGCTATAGATTTTATTTTCTGCATTGTAGCTCTATGTTATTCCTGCGATTAATTTCTTATGTTCCTTTTGCCAGAATGGTCTTGCTACTAAGGTTGAAAAGTCTCGCAAGCAAATGAAAGAGCGGAAGAACAGGGCTAAGAAGATCCGTGGTGTGAAGAAGGTGAGCTACTCATCATGATACTTGAGGCTAGATTGTATTACTAACGAATATGGTGCTTTTTGTTGATGTTTTTGCAGACCAAGGCTGGTGATGCTGCTGGGAAAAAGAAGTGAACACTTATTTACATTTGTCTTACTATGTCTGGGAACTCTGGGTGGTCTCTAGTGGCAATGGCATAACCATGTTCCTGTCAGTTTCTGTTGTGTTTCCCTCTGCACAGAAGTGAGTTTTGTGATTCCTGGATGTGAACCTAGCCAGTTTGGCTATAGCGTGTTGACATTAACATTTATGCTTAGAGCTAGAAGTGCTTATGGGAAAGGCTGCAACTTGCAAGCCAACCTATTTTCTCGTGCAAATTATTGTATGATTTGCTGATTTCTCTGGTGTCGATCCACTTCAGCGGTTCACTCCTGTACATAGTTCTTTTCATGTACCTGGTTGAGTGGAACGCCTGCATTCTTGTCTAAGTTGTTTTCCTGCTGTGTCAGGACTTGGGAAAACCTATTTTCAGGTTCTAATGAACAAATGCTTTATATAGTTTCTTGCAACGACAGCCAGTGTGCTGATATATAATAGGTTGATCCATGCCGATTGCTCTAGCAGCAGAAACATTTTACATAGTAAAGGAGCAATATCATTTTTGTAGTATGTCGTCATTTGGTTGCGTACATGCAATAGGCACGAGTATTAGCAGTACATGGTCATCCTGCGCAGCACAATCAGTGTACATATCAATAGCGTCAGGTTCTGTTCCTGACGGCATTCTTCACCATGCTACCGGGGAGGGAGGACGACGGCGTGACGGCCTTCCGTATCTTGAACAGGTTCCACGCCGTTCCCACGGCGTGGCCGGCCGTCGCGAACGCGTCCTCAGTCGCCTCCCCGGCGCTCTCTCCAAACCTACAGAAGAAGCTAATCAATGGCCGCGTCCCGGATGCTGAATTGATCTCAGCTTAGCTTTAGATGCTAATGTGTATAATGCTCAAGTAGCACTTCTTACCTCTTAGACACTGCACCGGCAACGACATTGGAAGTAGCAGCAAGTGATCTCTTCTCGGCGGCCTCTACCGCGTCCATGACTTTATCTGTCACAAAAAGGCAGCCAATGTAAAAAAGCCTTGCACATTTCCTATTTTCGATTCTTCCTTTGTTGAACATTGGCCGGCCGATGCTGACGAACCAAGCATTTCCAGCCCAAAACTATTGATCTGATCGTGTAGCAAGGGTTCGATCAGCTTGTGTTTGCAGGGCACTCACTGATGGCGTCAAGAGAGGCCAGAATGACCTCTCCAGGAACGGTGGCGACGAAGGCTCTCCCTTGCTTGGAACGAAGCAGCGGCCCGGCCATGGACCCCGTCACCGAGATGACCGTATCGAGCAGCGACTGGCTCATCTTCTCGGTCATCTTCGACAGCTCCCTGACCCTGAAGAACAACCAAGACCAGCACAGCCATTCAGTAACGTCAGCCAGTACAACTGTACAAGTAGTAATTCAGACAAGCAGGGGAGGACATGCACTAGCTAGTACAGTTACCTCTTGAGGCTTTTGTTGACTCCTCCGCGCCTCGTGCTCGCCTCGCCGCTCCGATCAGCTCCTCCACCCGTGCCGCCAAATCGGTTGCTTGCGCTGCCGGCAGCTTGAGGACGAATCAGATCGGCTCCCCTCTGAACCTGTAAGAACAAAAGACAGCCATGCATAACCATTTTGCAGTTTTGCACTGGACTTGTCTGAGCAAGCAGTAAGGACAGAAACCCGGCTGGCGTAGGCCTCGCTGCACATGAAGATGCCCTTCACGAGCTGGCCCGTGCCCGCGGCGATCGCCTTCGCGAGCACGCCGTTGTATCCTTCCATCCTCGGCGCAAAGTCATTCCAGTAGCCGTCCGACGACGACGGTGGCCTGGAGCTCCTCGACGGCGCGGCCGAAGGAGCGGAGAAGCAGGCGTTGGACTTGAGGAGCGCGTCGAGGGACGCCAGCAGCGTGGCGTCGGCCGCGGCGAAGGAGACGCCATAGTTGAGAAACGTGCCGTCCTTGTCCGGCAGCGTGAAGAGGTAGTGCAGCTGGTCGAGTTTGACCACGGGCTCGTCCCTCGTCAGCGGCCAGCCGAGGTCGCGGCCGACGCGCACCACGGTCGCCACGGCCACGTCGTCCTTGGTGATCCTCACGACGGCGAGGTCGCCCCTGGAGAGCTCGACTGGGCCCTCGGAGTCGGCGGCCATGAGGTGCACGGACGCGCCGGGGACGCGGAGCAGCGTCTCCTCCCGGATGCCCCCCCGGGGCCTGGAGGTCGAGGACATGGCGCCGCAGCAGCCCATGCCTAGCTGCGCCTGCTGTACACACGCGAGTGATTCAGAGCTGGGGTTGCGATGAGCAGAGCTGAACTATGTAGGTAAGCTGTGAAGGACGCATTTGCCTGCGGATCTAAGTGGGGTTTGGGTGCACAACCCACCGGCTTCGATTTTACTTTACCTCATTAAAGGCATTGTGTATGTGTATTCTGTAACATAACCTCAGTGACTTTATACACATATAATGATATATATAGAGACACCAAATTGTTTCTCTTCTAGATCCACACTGATTGCTTTCAGAAACATAGATATCACAGACGCGAAAACACGATCAAAAGAGGCGCATGGAATACCATTCCATTGCAACTAGGTCGTGCTTTCTCATTCCTTTGCAGCAAGCGCCTTTATTCCATTCTTCAGGGTTAGTTCACTCGCCTACCCCTAGCTAGAGGGATGATACTGGGATAACCACGGTCCAAATTAAGCCCAAACAATCGACCATTGTTATGTACAATTTACAAATTTTGGCAAAATAGAACAATAGGAGTATGAAGCTCTCGGACTAATATTCCTTCTCACCAACAGTTGCCAGGAGCCAGCTTCAGGAAAACGCTACCGGTAGGAGAAAAAAATTCGGATGGTAGCGATAAGTTACCGGTTTTTTTGGATTTTTTTGGCCAGATTTTTTGAATCACAATATGAAATTATGAATTTCTATCGGCTAGGATGGCCCAAAAAATGGCCGATTTTTCAAAAATATTGGCAAATTTTTTAAAAATATCGACGAAATTTCGCTGATATTTTTTCACCTCTTAATCATGCATTAAGAAATACAACCAAGTGTGCCTGAGGCTGATAGTACAAAAGTAACCGCACGAATTGGAAATGGCATCCAAATGTGACAGATGCTATCATCAGCATGCCATGAAACGTACTCTGAACCGGTCTTGTATCTGTTCAGGAGAAAGCTGTTAAAATAGCTCCCAGGCAGGGCTTCATGAACCTAACAAACATACATGAATCAGCAAATGACTCAGGTCCAGTGTCAAACTCTGGTCATATAGCTTATTCTCGTAATATCTCTCTACGATCAGATAGTAGCACGACTAGCACCCGGTCCTTCGCATTTCCAGTGTAAGTTTACATACTTATCTACTGTCAGATTACAACACCTTCTTTCTGTAATTTATACTGGTTAACCTTCATATATGTTCTAGAACAATTTTGTGAACTCTTACTAGTTGATCTCCACTTGTGTTCATAAACAATCTTAAAGAAATGAGCCATGCAATACTTATCTGATCTGTTCCTGAACATTTACCTCGTAACTAATGGATCAGAGAAATGCTATGCTGTGGTGGATGAACAGATTGCAGAGGGAGTGGATCAGCAGCCCAGTGAGGATGGCCAATTTTGTGAACTCTTACTAGTTGATCTCCACTTGTGTTCATAAACAATCTTAAAGAAATGGGCCATGCAATACTTATCTGATCTGTTCCTGAACATTTACCTCGTAACTAATGGATCAGAGAAATGCTATGCTGTGGTGGATGAACAGATTGCAGAGGGAGTGGATCAGCAGCCCAGTGAGGATGGCCAAAGCAGAACAGAGACGTATCAGGCGGCGCCGTGGCTGGAGGAAGGGGCTTCTTTGCTGTAAATTCTGAGTGTGTTTGCCCTCAGCATTTTTTTCCTGCAGAATTTAACTCAATGGATGTACATTAGAAAACCAATTTTAATGCTGCTAGTCGTGTATCAGGGAGGAATCTTGCTGTTTAAATTTACCGGGATCGGTAAATGACTACTGAGCATAACTACAAAGCCAGCAACACTGCAAGGAGATAACAAAGTCCAGTAATCCATTATGTGTTTATCTCAATCAAGTGCATGCCAGTTCTAATTTCATTAGAGAAAAGACTTAAGTGGCTTTGTGTTAAACTAAAAAAGACAAAATTTCATACAAATAGAGACACATGATGCCCAGCAAACTAAAGTTGCTATGATAATGATACCTTCAATATACCAAGAAGAATACTAGAGCTAGCAAAGTGATAAGGGGATATCAATATGCCAAGAAGAATCTTACCTTCTCCACGCCATATAAATAGGTAGGCTCAAATGCTTTGCTTCTTCTCTCAAACGGAATGTGGTGTCCTAATGTGAAAGGATTGCCAGTAAGCAAACAAATGGAGGGTAAAATAAACATAAATAGTTTTCAGCATGTAATAAAGCATTGAAAGGACTAATGATATGACATATAACAAACAAACTCTACATTCACAAAGATCATAGTTGTTTTACACCAAAATAATTCCACAAAGGACTAATGATATGACATATAGCTAATAGCCTATTACATGAACAAAAGCTGATTCTATCCCTCCTATTGGCCTTCAAACCTGCAACAAAAATACGAGATGTTAGGTGTAGGGATTAGATAGTCAAATGTGGAAGGGCAAACGGAAGTAGGAGTATTGTGGCTAGTGCAGGCTGGATAGGTCATTCTTCTTACCAAACCTCGATGGATGAGAACCATGGTTTATTTCCTGTGTTGCATGTGTGAAGTGATCCTCTTCGCTAAATCGAAGTGGCAGGTTAACAACTGCAAATGTGAAATAGGAGTACATTAGCATTATGTTGAACTCAGTTTGAAAGACACAAAAAGTAATATAAGTATCTTGAGACTCAGTTGCTTGGACATATTGATTTCCTCCTCTTACTCCTCCCTTGCCATCTGGCCCATCGTCATCGTTAGCATCATCATCTTCAAGACAACTGTTGTCTTAAGACTCAACATAATCAAGGCTATTGGGAGGAGTATCCATGTCATCATCACATCCCACAATATCCCCCTCTTCATCCACCACCACCTTCTTTCCTTTCTTCTTCTTTTGCTTCGTTGTGGAAGAACATACGCCTATTGTGGTAAACAATAAAGTTGATGATGCTCATTGAGGTAGCTCTTGTTCAAGAATCAGACATGATAGTAATATCGAATTTGCCCCAATCTTTTTTGAATCGCCCCACATACTTTTCTAGCTCATCAAAGTTGTCTTGTAGGTAGCATCCATCAATTTCGGACCCTTTAGGGATGTGTGCCCCTTTACCAAGCTGCTGAGTTAACTTCACTGCACCTCTGAAATATGAATATTTGGTTTTCTTTCCAGGGATGTTATTGGTATGAAACCACTTTGCCCAAGTTTTGCCAATGTCCTCGTTAGTGGTCTTGCTGAACATTGTGTCCACACGAGCCTGCACGTATGTTTTACTACATGACACATCCTCATCATAGACTCTACCGGTAGCCCCTGCATTGCGAAACATCATACCAATTCGACCACTATTACCAGCACAACTAGTAGCACCACTGCCACTACCACTAGATTTGTCTCGAGAACTTTCATAATATTATAATTTTATTTGGTCTTACAAATATATTATAATAGTAGTTAGTCAAAGTTGTATTTTGAGGATCGTATCGATGTCCAAAATGATTTTTTATGTGATCTAGAGGGAGTATAACAACCACCTTGCCACCTTTGCGGATGATGTAATGGTTATATAATATCAATAAGGGAGTGACTAGCGCCCAGACGTACGATGTGAGTGTTCCCATCGTACGCCCACCCCACCTGTTAGATATCACTTAACACATCGATCTTAGCCGTTCGATTCGGTGCAACAAAAACCCAGAAGTGCAACAACTAGTTTCTAAGTTTTTATCAAATCTTAACCCGAATGCAATAAACACAAAATAAATGTTCGATCGACCAACAAAAATAATAGCGAGCGCAATAATGATTACTAAGCGTGCAACAAAACCACATTCGATGGCAACAAACATAGCAGCAAAGCGCTGCAACAAATCACAACCACAATTGCAACAAAAACATTCTTTGATGCAACAAATCAACAAAAACAGTTGCAATAAAAACACTTGCTACAAGATTTGTTAATGATACACTGCAATAAACAAAAACACTCATGGCAATAATAGACAAAAGGAGTTGCAATAATTTGAGAAAACGCATGCAACACGCTTACCTAGTAAGTGAAGCAGCGCTGACGCGGTGGTGGTGTAGAGTTTCCCGGGTCGTGAGGCATGCAACACGTTTCCTAGTACGTGAAGTCGCTGCGCGACAGGTGTAGAGTTTCGAGGAGGTGCGACACTAACGAGGAGCTCACAACGGCAGAGCACGATTGACTCTTGTATACGAGAGAATCACTACTACAAAACATGCTATACTAGACACCCCACATACGGTTCTTCGTTAACCGTCTGTGATACTTAACCATCTGTGATACATGCCTATCCCGTACGGTTCTTGTGAAGGGTTCTTGTGATATACAAGCACTATAAATAGATGCTCCCGACAGGCCCCCTTTCCATTCCATTTGAGGCGCCGCCACCCTGCTGTTGCTGCTGCCTCCTCCCCATTGGCCACCCTGCTGCTGCTGCTGCCTCCCTCCATGCACATTGCTACCCATTCTGTTTTGAGCTGTTACCCCTGCCTCCTCCTCCCCCATTGCGGCACCTCTGCTGCCTCCTCCCACTACCTTGGAGAGAAGGGTAATGATCTATAACCCTTTATTTTTACTCTAGACTAATCACTAATGTGTAACGATCTGTAACCCTTTATATTTGCTCTAGACTAATCACTAATGTGTTTGGTCATTATGAAGGGTACTTGCGGTTTATTAATATAATTTAACACTAATTAATTTGTTACGTGCGTATACATGTAGATGGGCCGAAACTGGATGTACATTGAGAACCGTGTGAGTGAAGAGTATATTAATGGCGTGTTTGCTTTTAGAAGAGCCGTCGAGCAGGATATGTTGAAGAAGGGGATAAAATTTAAGTACTGTCCATGCATTGATTGCGGTAATATGAAAATGTTTAACAACCCAGCGCAGATCGAAGCTCACTAAATACGAGGGGGTTTCAAAAAAGGATATACATGTTGGAGCAGTCACGATGAAGAGCAGATTATACCGGAAGTCAGTAATGAAGACATCGCTGAGGAAGTCAACGATATGCAGGGTATGGAATGTGCTTTTGATGAGGATAGGTCGCATGATGACAATCTGGATCAGATGCTACGCGATGCAGAAGGGAACTACGGTGAGAGAGAGTTTTGTAAATTTGAGGGCTTAATGGAGGACTCGGGGAAACCTTTGTTCCCTGGCTGCAAGCCGAAATACACAAGGTTGTCAACCATGCTTGAACTGCTGAAATTGAAGGCAAGCAATGGTTGGTCCGACAAGAGTTTTACGGCGTTGTTAGGTCTCTTAGCTGACATCCTTCCGGAGGGAAACGTGTTGCCCAGACGACCTACCAAGCTAAGAAGGTTATTTGTCCATTGGGAATGGAAGTAGAAAGAATACATGCATGTCCGAACGATTGTATCCTCTACTGTAAAGAGTATGCAGACATGCATGTATGTCACGTGTGCAAAGCATCCCGATACAAGCGTAAGAATACTGCTAAGGCGAAGCAAGAACCTCCTGCTAAGATGTTGTGGTATCCGCCTGTGATCCCACGTTTGAAGCGTTTATTTGCGAACCGAAAGGAGACAAGATTGATGCGTTGGCACTCGGAGGAGCGTAAGAAAGATGAGAAGCTCAGACACCCTACTGATTCTGCCCAGTGGAGAAACTTCGATCGGAGCTTCGAAAAGTTCGGTGCGAAACCGAGGAACATAAGGTTAGGGTTGAGTACGGACGGATTGAATCCTTTCGGTAACATGAGCATCCGACATAGCACCTGGCCCGTGAATCCATGTATGTACAATCTTCCTCCTTGGCTGTGTATGAAGCGGAAATACATTTTGATGTCACTACTTATCCAAGGGCCGAAGCAACCTGGGAACGATATTGATGTGTACCTAGCACCATTGCTGGAAGATCTTGTGACACTTTGGAACGAAGTGGTACAAGTATGGGATGCGTACAAACGAGAGAACTTCACTTTACGCGCCATGTTATTCTGCACTATCAATGATTTTCCCGCCTTGGTAACTGTCGGGTTCGAGACAAAAGGAGCCAAAGCATGTCCGCACCGCTTAGATGGTACCGAGAGTGTATGGTCAACAACTCGCAAGAAATCGTATATATCGCCACCGTAGGTTCCTTCCCAGGATTCACCCATACTGCAAGATGAAGAAATAATTCGACGGAAATAAGGAGGACGGTTCAGCTCCAAGGGCTTTTAGAGAGAAATAGGTCTATGATATGGTTAAGGATATCGATGTTGTGCTTGGAAAGGGACGTAAATTAAGGATCCCTCAGAAAAACATCTGGAAGAAGCGGTCAATTTTTTGGGACTTACCTTATTGGGAGCACTTAGAAGTTCGCCACTGCATCGACGTCATGCACGTAGAGAATAATGTATGTGATAGCTTGATTGGTCTTTTACTGAACATTAGTGGCAAAGCAAAAGACGGTGTTAACGCACGGTATGACTTGGTTGATATGAACATAAGAACCAAGTTAGCACCGAAAGAGACCGATAAAGGACGAATGTACCTTCCCCCAGCTTGCTACACTTTGTCCAAGGCCGAGAGAAATGAACCGTGTCAAAGCTTGCATGGTGTGAAAGTTCTGTCCGGTTACTCCGCCAATATTAAGAAACTTGTTTCCATGAAAGATTTGAAATTAATTGGTATGAAGTCTCATGATTGTCATGTGCTGATGACACAGATGCTTCCTGTTGCAATTAGGAGTATCTTGCCAAACAAGGTCCGAGTGGCAATCTTTAGGCTGTGTTATTTCTTTAACTCAATTGCTCAGAAGGTCATCGATCCCGAAGGACTCGACGCTCTGCAGGCCGAGGTGGTGACGACTCTATGTCATCTTGAGATGTATTTCCCTCCGTCATTTTTTGATATCATGGTCCAACTCATTGTTCACCTTGTGAAAGAGATAAAGATATGCGGCCCTGTGTTCCTACGTCATATGTACCCTTTCGAGAGATACATGGGAATTCTGAAGTCCTACGTACGGAATCGAACTCGGCCGGAGGGCAGTATCATCGAAGGTTATGCAACCGAAGAGGTCATTGAGTTCTACGTCGACTACATGGCTCAAGTGGAACCGATAGGTGTGCCTCTATCTCGTCACGGGGGGAGACTGGAGGGTATTGGGACCATCGGGAGGAAAGCAATCACTCCCGATCTAGATACATACGCATGCCCATTTCACGGTCTTGCAACACATGACCCAAGTGTCCCCGTACATCGACGAGCACAAAGACATGGTACGCCAATGTAATCCGCACTTGTCGGAGGTTTGGATAACGAGAGCACAACCGTCGGTTCAACGAATGGTTAAAGATGAGATTCACTTGGAGGTCATCAAGTGATGAAACGCTGCTATGGTTGGCCAAAGGACCAAAATTTACAATTGTGACATGGCAAGGATACAACATAAATGGGTACACGTTTTATACGATACCGTGATAGGAAGAGCACACCCGATAAATGTGTCCGTGATAGATGCATTTCACGAGGGTTCAATATCGCGGGGCACGCGGGTTGAACTCGTACTATGGGTTCGCCGAGGAGATTTGGGAGCTCGACTATGTACTTTTCAAGATCCTCTGCTTCGATGTTATTGGGTTAAACTTCCGCAGGCGTGAAGGTCGACAAGCACGACGTCACCATCGTGGACCTCAAACGTGTCGGATACAAGGACGAACCATTCGTACTCGCTAAGCAAGTTGTTCAAGTTTTTATGTAACGGACCCAAAGAAATAAGAACCGCCACGTAGTTCTTCATGGGAAAAGAAGTATTGTCTGAGTTGAGAATGTCGTGGATGAGGAAGAGTACAATCAATTTGACGAGTTGCCTCCTTTCGAGACAAAGATCGATCGAGGAAGAACCCAATGAGGAAGCTAGCTATATGCGCGTCGATCATCATGAAGGACTATATTTCAATTAAGCATGTATTCCATTGTAATTTGATGTTAACATGTGTTATGGACTTGTCATCTCTAATGTTGATGTTAATGCGGACTTGTTAGAGCTATCAACTTGTTGAGAATATCATCTTTGAAACCTTGTTGGAAATGCACACAAATGGGCAAATATGTTTTGTCATTTGAGCAAAGTTAAAAGTGCATTGCTTATGTGGCTCGCGGTCGACCAGGTGCTAACTCGGTCGATCGCCATGTGCTCAAGCCATTTGACCGGCCACCCTTGGCGGTCTGACCGATTTGGCGGCGGTTAGACCGGCAATTAGTTGTGTTTCAAATGTATGAAAATGAGGATAAATTAAAACTTTTGGATGCATCCTTGTTGTCATTTCAATTCTCTAGAATTTATCTCCTTGAAATGTGGACTTCAAATTCAATTAAGGTTATTGACTCAAAGTGTTGCAACTCAAGGTCTTCTAGTCAAACCTTGTGATCATCCTCGAGAAATATTTTTCCTAAATTCTTGATCATCTGGGTAACCTCCCTGAGAAATTTCATAATTTTTAGAAATTATTTGCTATTTCTTAAGGGCTGGTCAAACCTGTTGTCTCCCTGGTCAAACCCCTGTCCGGCAGCTTGTGAATTTTCTAGTGGGCAATGCACTACATGAGAAATTCTGGAAAATTCATACACAGTTTATCTTGAAGTAAGGATCACTCAGTAAAAATTTCAGAATTTTTGGAGCTGTGGAGCTACCTCTGGAAATTCCCAAATCATCTCAGCCTTTCAATTCAAAATCTGGAATCACTGTTCCTCGGGCTCGAACCCGAGTCAGACTCCGACCCGAGTGTCGCGGTTCAGATCAATCGCCTAATCGCGTCGTGTGTGAGCCGTCCGATGGAGATCCTCCGGTCCAGATCTCGTACCCGTTCGGACCACTCGGGCCTTCCCGCTCCTGGATCCGAGCCGTCCGATTTGGAGATCACAGCCTGGATTGAGTGGCCAATCGGACCGGTCGATCGCCCCTTTCACTTGAACTATCTGATTTGGAGATTGACGGCCTGAATTGAGTGGCCGATCGGACCGGCCGATCGCCCCGTTCACTTGAACCGTTCGATCTCGATTACTCACAGCACAGATCTGCACATCACAGACGGTTCTTTAATGGAGCCGTCTGTGCATCACAGACGGCTCCATTAAAGAACCGCCTGTGATGTTTAGGGTTATCACAGACGGTTCCTTTAATAGAACTGTCTGTGATGTTATAGTTATCACAGATGTTAGTCTATATAAGTGCTCCACTCGAATGGTTGTGCAGTTGCCCTAGTTCTTAGCACTTCCTAGAATCGCCCAACGCCGCCTCCCCCGTTCCGGCCACCGGTGCTCCTCTGGCCGATTCGGTGCCGCTTAAGCTTCGCCACCGCCTCGGCCATCCCATAAGCCGGGCCGACGCTCCCCACCGTTGTGGGCCTCCACCGCCGTGCGCCTCCCCTCCGACAAGGAGCTCGGCGTCCTCACCTACCGGGAGACCAAGTTCCAGGCAAAGTACCCCGTCGTTGCCCACCTCGCCGACTCCGCCTGAACTCAACCCCCAACCCCAACCCCCCCACCACCAGTCCACCATCACCGTCCTCTTCCGCGGGCTAAGTATTGATGTATCATCTTGTGTGCTCTACCATATCTCCGTATGTATCCCGAGACTCACGCATAGATCGGTGTCGTGTGTGTGCTTAATTGCTTATCGGTCGCTTAACTATAACTACTCAATAATCTGAATGAAAAGACTCTCGGGTTGTTTTAAGTAGTGATCTGGGTGGTCTTTATAATTGCCACTTTGTTTCAGATGCAATAGGTTGTTCTAAGGTATGAATTAAGTTTTTCTGTCTGAAAGCAATGTGCTGAATGTCCAACCATAGGTTCAGTTGATTGTGTTTTTCTTGACATGTTAAGACATTAGTTGTCAGCGTCACATAGGCACATCAAAATAGTTTCCAGGCTGGTGATTTAGGGGAAAGTAGTTTCTTTTCTTGAGGTTTTCTGTGGTAGTCAATGGATGGATGGCAATAGTGGGATTGCTTATGGTGGATGGTTGGAGTGTTCTAACTTTAACAAGTTCTTGTTGTGTCAGTCTTTGGATAATTCATTGTAACCATGAACATGGACATCCATTCGCTTGTTACGCTTTGCGCTTCGGGTTGTCTTGGGCAATTGATTCTTGGAACACGATACATAGGTAGCCATTGATATGATATGCTATCGCTGATATGTTCGATGATTATTACTTGTGTGACTTCTTTACTTTGAAAGATTGTGAGGATTCTTGTATGCGTCTTAGGCTGTAATATCCGATCGCGATACACGTATATGAACGACATCATATTATTATATTTACAAGGCATATTATTATATTTACAACGCCGAGAAGTAGATGAAGAAACAAGTTTAGTTGTCGAACGCTCTTTTGGATGTTCGATTAGGGTAAAATTTGTTAGTGTGGTTTGGGGTTGTGTTTCCTTTTGTTTTAGTGTGTAGGGTCGATATCCCGTGAGTTTCTGATCGAGGGCAATTTCATATATTTTATTTACTACGATCATATATTTAGGTTCAATGGGTAACTTATATTTGATTATGTAATCATTGCGTCGTAACTTATATAGATGGCGAGGCACCGTCTTCGCCGCCGTCAGCGATGTCGCCAAATGCATCTGGATCTCTGATCAAGGTGGTACGCAGGCGAGAAGGCAGAGGAATCTCCAAATTGCCCTCGGGCCGCATGGCAATCATAGAGGTCGATGACGCCGGATCCCGCCGAGTCCCAAGAAAGCAACGCGAGATTCCGACCGTCTGCGGGGTACTTGCAAGGGAACGGGTCCCCATCACCACCCCAACTTGGAAGTCTCTGACGGATGTACAGAGAGGCCAATTGTGGACCGAACTTTCGCCTCGCTCACTTTCCTCGGCGCACTGCACGCAGTGCGATGGCACGCGCGCCGGCGATGTCCCACGCGTGGAGGACCTTCAAGAGCCCGCTTGTCACGCAAAGACGTGAACACGGGCCTGACGCCCTTCACGACGTATCAATTTTTGTCGCAGATACATGGGACGCCGCGTGCGATGAAGACGACGGCCGAATTTTAGGAGTAAAGTGCGACACACGAGCTATCCAGCACAAAACACTCACCCCACGCACTCGGCAGACCACTGGTACGCGGTAAAGCCACGAGTGGGCGGCGGAGGAAGAGATCGCTACGACCGCTTGTCGAGATCTCGACGAGCGCGCTTGAGCCCGTTAAGAGCGAGGGCATCACCACGCCTTCGGCAAGATCTCTTTCACAAACCCGCAGACGCAAGCGGTGTCTCAACGCTCGTAAATTTCTCGAACCACTTAATTGTTAATAAGTCCATAACTTCATGGTGTCTACAATAACATGATGTCCTCTTGCAGGAAGCATTGACTTTCGCATCTTCCGAAGGTTCCTTCGAAGTAGACAGGGAGAAGGATGTACTGTCTACGGCCCTGGGAAACAAGGAGCACCTGGGTCGCACGCGAGGCGTTGGGGGTTTACGTACCTTGGAGGGATGGATTCCCATACAACTCTGATACGTATAGGAGTAGGAAGAGATCCAAGAACCAGTACGATGCTCGGTTGGAACATATGATTGTTGGAAAATTTCAAAAACAAATAACAAACTTGCAGAACCAAGTAAATCAACTCATACAGGCGCAAGCCGCCCCTGTTAATTTGGGAGCAAGTCCTCCTCGACATCGGAGTAGCTTCACGTCCACACATAATTCTGGACATGGCGACGTGCAATTACCGATCGACGACATCGAGGTAATGTACATCTCTGGAATGCTCCAAAGATAGACCTATAGGACGCCTTAGCTAATTGTGTACCATTTTGTAGGAGCCGACGCCCTGCAAGCTCCAAGTGAGGATGGTTGGGTCGATTCCTATTGAGGTCAAGGGGTATGGTGTATCCATACCAGAAGGGCAAGGCAAAGACGGTGCCCACCGGCGCAGGTTACGCCAGGGTGCAGGTGGACATGGTACATGACAATTTCATGGACATCTCATTGGAGATTCCCCCGAACGAAGAAATCAGAACACTAGGGGATGCCGCGCACACTTTTATCCAGTGGCCCAAGAAGGACATCGACCGACCCTTCAAGGACGCTGATATCGACGTGACACCGCCTCTCCAATAGGACCCTCGATGAGTCCGCCTCAACCAAAGCTTCAGAAGGCGCCACATCGCTTCCCGTCGAGAAGACGGCGAAGGGACAAGACAAGCGTATCACCATATCGGTCCCTGAGGCGTCTCATGGGAAGACATCCCGCAGCCGCCTCGTTAAGGAGAAATCGAAATCGAAGAACATTAAGGCACCTCTCAAACCCGTGAAATACTCCCTCGGAAGTCCGTTGGTCTCCGGCGCAGAAATAAAGAGCTCAGGAGTAGCTTGTCAAGCTTTGCATGATTGGTACTTGCGCAAGACCCGAGAGAAGGGGGGTCATACTGGAATCACCGTCAGATACAGGAGGAAGCATTTTCTCCACGAGCCTGTCCACTTTGTCGTGGGCTTCGAAGACTTATTTGACCTATACAACCTAACTGCCCTCAATGTCTCACTTCTGCGATGCTGTACACTGTAAGTGTGTACAATCAATTTCTACACTCACGTGATACCGATAAATATCATAACTCATTGCTTATGTACAGATACATTATGAAATGTGCCCATCGAATCAAAGAACCGGTGGGTTTCCTCGACCCACACGTGGTCTCTGAGCAAACAATCAACCAAGACGCATCCTACGTCGAGAATTACATAAAAATGGGATTGCTTGCTCTGGATGACAAGGACTACATAATGGTGCCCTACAACCAGAAGTAAGTGCTTCAATATTTGATGTACAAATTACTTTTCAACATAGGTTTATGACTATAGCGACATACACGAATAGGTTCCACTGGATTCTTCTGATTCTTATGCCAAAGAGGAATATGGTATTGTACCTTGATTCTCTACTCAACAAAAATCATGACTTCACCCTTCTTAAAGGAATACTCGATAGGTATGTTTATTTCCTTCGCATAACTCTATTGTAGTATTCATTCGTTTGAAATGGACGAGGATAACTTTTTTGAATTATGTAGGGCGTTCATCGGCTATGTTGCCGAGGGAGGTTTATACAAGGGAACGAGCGCCACACTGACTCACAGGATGTGATTTCCGGTACACGCTACAACACAATAATCATATATCATACTCTGTAATATTGCATCTCGAACTGGCTGTACATATATATGTAATTCTATTTTTGCAGTGCCGCAAGCAAAAACAAGATCACCTATGCGCATTCTACGTATGCCATCATATGCAGCTATTGATTGCTTCTAGGACGCACGATCCTCAGGTTTGTCAATCTTGTAATAATTATTTTCTAATTATAAATTTAAATATATATGCTTACTACTTTACTCACTAGCTAGCGGCATGGGCTTGAACATAGAGTTAAATGCACTCGAGATGGACCAGGTCACACACGTTCGAGGGGAGCTCTGCGGCTTCATCAAGGCAGATATAGTTAACACCACCGAAGAGTTTCACGCTGTCGACACCGATGAACAACCTCGAAACAATTGATTCAATATTGTAACTCACTTTGACTGGCTGTAATTCAATTTGTAACTCTAGCGACAATATATACTTGAAACATTCTTTTGTAATTGATTTTGAGTTAAATGATCACTTTGAGTTGTCAACAATTATCTCGTGATATGTTTCGCTTGCTAGTTTTCACTAGCAATTCACGAGGCTATAAAATTAAAATTAATGGTCTAAAGACTTATCACGACGGTTTTCAACGTCTCATGATAACCTCATATCACGCATATAAAATTAACTGTCAGGATAACCACCGAAAATTTCGATGGTTCAAAACCGTCGTGATGATGATGAACCGTTGATGAGTTTTTCTGTAGTAGTGCCCCCTCTTACGCCATACGGGTTACACTCACAAAGACTCATAAGTCGTACACCCCAACCCGTAGCCCCGAATGCTCACGGCGAAGCGGGTCCTTCAATGGTACAACTCGTACAGATAGACACCAATTATTTAACTAGGTCATTACCATTATTAGACTTGTGGTTGTACTGTTTTACATTGGGAGGTCATCACAGGATTAAGTCCTTAAAGTCATCTAGGCGGTCCATTCTACGTGCCAACCACATACCAACATACCTTGGGCTACATTAGTACCTAACAACATACCATCCAACATACCATCCGACCAGATGGGGTATTAGCAATTTTTTTAGGGTTTTTGAGAAGTATAAACCAAATTATCTCAACCATACCAGTCATTTCCCCCAATGACTACCAAAACCAATTTTATGTTTAAAAGATGATGATTGGGGTAGTTAATACTCTGGTACTTAAGAAAGACTAGCATGACGCTTAAGTACAGCTATAACTAGTAGGTTACCACATAATTACTAGGGTGACAAGGATTAGGGAAATCCAATTTATCAAGGAAAAGACAATAATTATTCAATCATCAAGTTGACATTTAACTACCTTATAATCATTTGACATACATTTGCATAAGAAATTAAAGCTTGTAATTTTATATTTTAAAAGAATATAATTTGCATAAAATGTAGGTTCAATATGATCAAAGTATTGACTCGTCTGGGTCAAAGGCTAGGGGATCTTGGTAATCTTGAGCTTGATCGAAATAGAGGTTTCCGGCTTCTTCGAACTCTACTCGAACGAACCGGAAAAGAAAAGACAAATAAATAAAATAAATAAATACCAAACATATAATAAATAAACTCCAAAATTAACCAAACTAGTACCAAAATATAGAGCTTGAATTTACAAATTTTTAGGCATAAATTTCATAATTTTTGGAGTTATAACGAAGGAGATATGAATTTTTGAAGCTTTTCAAATGAATTTTTAATTGAAAAGAAAATCAGAAAAAGGGAGAGAGAGAAAAGCCGACACCACGCCCACGGCGTAGTCTCTTGATACATGGAACAATATATGGACTAAGTTCACGCGCCGGGGCGCATGGGTTTACAGGGGCGTACTGTGCACCAGGCCCACTTGTCATTGGCTCACAGGGAAACCGGGTTTTAATGCGCCATTAACTGTTTGAAGGGGCCTACGTGCCAAAGACCCATACAACATTAAACCGGCAGCCATTAATTACCTAAACCCTAATGACAAAGATTTAGGGAGTTAATGGCGCTACAGTGCCCGTTCTGAGCTTCGGACAACCAGAGGAGCTATGGGTGTGCACGGCTCGAGCTCGTCGCCGACGAGGACGGCTATTGCGGCGGCTACCAACCCCCAAAATGGAAAGCTTGTGACCTTGGGGACCCGGCGGTGTCGGCGGCGACGCCGGAGAAGGTCCTGTGCGACGGCGGCGGAGCTAGGGGCGGTGGTGGTTGCCACGGTCACGGCGGCGACAGCGGTCCGGCGGTGCTCTGAGCTGGGAAGGGGAGCACAAGCAAGAACAAGGCTCGGGGATCTCACCGAGACAAAATGGAGAGGCCAAGGGTGGACTGAGGGAGATGAGCGGTGGCGAGGGAGGTGTCGGCTGGAGATGACGGGGAAACACAAATTCGGTGGCCTTGGTGAACGAAAAGCCGATTAACTTGCGGGGATTGCTTCCTCGTGCCCTGGAAACCTTGTGACGGAGACGGCACGGCGAGAGCTTCACCAGAACAGCAATTCGTCAGCGGGAGCACGGTAGCCGTAAAACTGGAGCTTGGTGCTCTTCGGCTTTTTGCTCGGGGAAAGAGGGATATGAGGTGGGGAGGAGAGAAGTGAGAAGGGGAGGTAAAGGGGGGGTGGCCATAGCTTCTTATAGCTGAAGGGGAGTGAAGATGACCGTTGGAGGGCATCGGGGCAGGTGGAGCCGGGCCGGAGGCGTGCGCGCAGGCGCGGAGATTGCAAAGCGAGGGGAGCAGTGGGAATCCGGGTGAGGGGACGCAGTGTTGACGTCAGACGAGTGCAGGGGCCGGAGGAATCGGGACGCGAGGGGCAGTGTCGGGGAATCAGGATGGGATGGCGAGGCCAAGCGCGGGGCAGAGCAGCGGCAGGCGAGCACGGGGAACCGAGACGGCGCGGTAGCAGGCGGCGCTGGGTCCGGGACGCGCTCTGGCGCAGGCACGGGCGCGGGCGCACGCTCCAGGCTGAACACAGGGGGTAGGGGGGGGGGGAGAAAACGGAAAGAAGGGGAGAGAGAGGGGAGAGATGGTATTTGGAAAAATTGAAGAATTTGCAATTTGAAATTGAGACGAAACTTAAATTTTGAAGTTTGAACTTTGCATTTTGGAGAGCTTTTGAATCCAAATGAAGCTCTGAATTTCACTGTTCAATAACTGAAAATGGATGTTACAACATCACTGTTCTGAGGTTATTCTATTTGTTGGAACTATCAACCATCAACATCTCTGTTTGTAAGAAATTAGTGACAATTTGCATTGCCCTAATCAGCATAGTTTCAACCAGGTTCTTGGATGCGTAGATATGCATGCGTCGGCCGTGCCGGAGACAAGAGTTAATGTGCAGTGCACGCTGAGGGTGGAAGACTGAAGAAAAGGCCGCACAAGCACATCGTGTTTTACCGTTGCCTAGCATGTCTTGTGGACTTTCTCGTGGGCATTCTGGTTCGCTTTGTCTTGGTTTTCTTGCTCTTATCTTGTACAGCTTTTTCTTCCCTCTTAATGAAAAATCGTGCAAAGCTTTTACACTTCCTTATAAAAAAAGAAAAGAAAAAAAAAGCATAAGGTCAAAGGTATGCCCCTTTTTGGATGAAAGTCTGCAGGCCAGAGTCAAATGTCTACGGAGTTGTGCCTGCAGCTGCAAATTTCTCATCTCCCACGCCTTCCCGCCATCGCACGCGTTGACATAACGACGCATCCCTATTCGAGCTCGGGGATATACTATACATATGGATTGGATGCCTACGACGTGGCTCCCTGTTCTTCGTGATTGCTAGCGAAATAGCAAGATTTAAATATAAAGACGTGCATTAACCAAATCAAATGCGTTGGATTCTGGAACATTTGGAGTAAAGAAATAGGAGAATTTTTCAAAACAATTCTCATATCTGTCGGCACCTCGCCTTTCAAATAAAAGGGAACATCCACAAAAAGCCTTTCATAATTAGCCTTTTGGCCTGCTAAAGCCCTGCCCAGTTGTTTTGGTGAAATTCAGTGGCTTTGGTGGCATGTAATTAAATCATCAACTGTTTTTTAACCTCCTCTTTAATTGATATGGCAGAACTCCTGCCTTCCCGTTCAAAAAATTTTACCGTTTGTTGCCGTAGTCTACTAGTCTGCTGATACTTTCCTCTTTCGAAGGAGGAGACGGCCTGGAGGGCATCATCAGCCATGTCGCGCCACGGCTCCGTGCAGACAGCCGTCTTGTCGCTGATCTCCATTTGCTTCGCCCATGTCGCGGTGCACGTTCGCGGCCAAACTCCAGACACTCTCGGTAAGCTCCAAATCACATGTCTTCTTGTGCTTCTACCATAGTAGTGCAGTACACTAGTAGTCTAGTACTGCATAGCAAGGTAAGCTCCAAGGCAAGTTCTGACTTCTGCTTGCTTCCACATTCCAGGTTTCGTCAGCATCGACTGCGGAAGCCCACCGAGATCCACCTACGTCGACGCGATCACCAAGCTGCCATACGTCTCCGACGCGCAGTTCATCGACGCCGGGGTCAGCCACAACGTCTCCGCCGATTACGTCGACGCGCAGCTGCCGAGACAGTACTACGACCTCCGGAGCTTCCCCACCGGCGCCCGGAACTGCTACACAGTTCGGTCCCTGACGCCGAACACCAAGTACCTGGTCCGCGCCACGTTCCTGCACGGGAACTACGACGGACTGGGCAGCGGCGGCCTCCCCGTGTTCGACCTCCACCTCGGCGTCAACTTCTGGCAGACGGTGAACGTCTCCAGCTTCTCCAAGACGTTCCAGGCCGAGATCATCAGCGTCGTGCCGGACATCTACGTCCAGGTCTGCCTAGTCGGCAAGGGGCACGGCACACCGTTCATCTCCGGCCTGGAGCTGCGGCCACTCTGGGACGCACTCTACCCCGTCGTGGCAAATGCTACGCTGTCCATGGCTGTCCACGGCAGGCATAACCTTGGACCAGACGACGAGTCGCTGATCATAAGGTACACAAAAATCTATCATGAACTTCTCAACTAGATTAAGTTGTGGTTGTGTTTTCAGACATGGATGCAAGATTGGTGCAGGTATCCAGACGATCCGCACGACCGAATTTGGAAGGTGCTGGCGAACCCGCTCTCATGGAGCCCGACCAACACGACGGCCACCGTTCGCAACGTCGTGGGGGACCAGTTCGAGGTTCCCTCCTCGGTGATGCAGACGGCAGTCACGGTGGACGACGGCTTCAGCATACAGTTCTACTGGGACGCCGATGACTCCAACAAGGCGCTCGCGTACTTTGCCGCGCTTCACATGTCCGAGCTCAGGGTGCTGAACAGAAGCGAGGCGAGGATCTGCGAGATTTACGTTGACAATTACCTGTGGTACGATAAGCCTTTCTACCCGGAGTACCTGTACTCGAATGCTGTGTTTGGGACCGTGACCGGGAGCACAGAGTACAACTACAGGATCGAACCGACCGACAACTCGACGCTGCCACCGATACTGAATGCGCTTGAGATCTATGTGATGGTGCCAACTGCGGAGCGTGCAACTGATGGAGGAGATGGTATAAGCTTTTGCTAGTTTACGTTGGTCTGGATTTTTTTTAGGCATACTAATTCGTGAAGGATGCTGATATTTTCATTGTTTTCACTTTATTTGGGGAATCTAGTGAGTGCAATTATGGCCATCAAGGCGAAGTATGAGATCAAGAGGAACTGGATGGGTGATCCGTGTGGCCCCAAGATATATTTGTGGGACGGCATTAGTTGTAACTATGCAATCTCTAGCCCCCCAAGGATCACCTCTCTGTGAGTTCACACAAAACTGCAAATTCAGTCTTAAATAGGTGATGTAGTGAGATAGCTGAGAAATATGCAACTTCTGGATTTCCTGCAGAAACTTCTCTTCCAATGGATTGACTGGAGAAATAACAACTGCTTTCAGCAATCTCACTGCTCTTCAGAACTTGTATCTATGCACTTTTACTACTGTAGTCCCCTGTCAATTTTCTATACTGTATATTCCTTACACAGTACTACTGACTGGTAGAATCCTTGATTTTCAGGGATTTATCTCACAACAGTTTAACAGGGAAAATTCCTGATTTTCTATCACAGTTACCTTCACTTTCTGTCTTGTAAGCTAAGATCTATGAAAATTTGTACTTTGACCAACCATTGTTATGATGCCACGCCATCAATCTCAGCCTTTTGTTTGTTTTACAGAGATTTGACTGGCAACAAGTTCAATGGATCAGTCCCAACAAGTCTTCTTAGAAAATCACAAGAAGGATCGCTGACATTAAGGTTGGATGCTTCTCTCAGCAGTCCCTTCAAATTTATCCTATGAT
This sequence comes from Hsuehochloa calcarea, assembly GCA_036346395.1. Taxonomy (NCBI): domain Eukaryota; kingdom Viridiplantae; phylum Streptophyta; class Magnoliopsida; order Poales; family Poaceae; genus Hsuehochloa; species Hsuehochloa calcarea. The sequence continues at coordinate 59,518,724 of CM070594.1, read as the reverse complement.
GAATAAAAATGAAATCGGAATAAATTGAAAAGGATGCCTTAGTAATTCCTTTCAGAACAAAATAATCAAGGACCTGCTCATTGTTATAATCATACTATGCATTAGCAAACAAATCAGCCAAACTTCTGAATACTTTTTGGTAGGCCTTTAGTACAAGTCTTAGACAAGTTAAAACTGGAAAGTTTAAATTCTCCAACCTCTTGCCCTTTGATCTCATCCAAAAACAATACCGCAATATCTGGTGAGTAGTGACTCTTATTTTTGGTAATGTTAGAATCGAAGCCAATATAAGCAGCATCAACAATGATCCCTCCAACGACCAGCCAACATCAGCAAAACATAGCAAGAGTACTGCTGCAATTGTTGCCGTGGTTGTGATTGTAGCTTTCGTCCTGGTGGTAGTACTTGTTACACTGTGCCTTTGCAGGAGCAGAACTGAAAATGGTAACTTTTATTTGTTTGAATATATCAACTTATGTATTCCAATGGGCCAAAGGCCAATATATAACATGTACAAGGATGGAACATATGCAAATAACACCCTACACAATATATATATCTAACACCCCCCCTCAAACTCATGGTGGATCAACAACACTGAGTTTGGAGAGGTAGAAGTTATCTTGAGCTCAGTCGTGCCTTAGTAAAGAAATCGCTAATCAAGTTCAAGGCACATATCAAGAGCAATAACTTGGTCTTGCACCTGCGATCGCATGTATGAAGCATCCACTCCAATGTGCTTGGTAAGCTCATGTTTCACGGGATCACGTGCAATGCTGATCGCACCAAGATTATCGATAGAAGCGAGTCGGTCTTTGAAATGTAAACGCCAAAATCTGCAAGGAGCCACCGAAGCCAGGTGATCTCACCACAATAGCATGCCATGGCTCTCAACTCACCTCGGTAACTCGAGAAATCTGCAGCTTGCTTCTTAGTCTCGTGCAATCAAGGAGGAACCAAGGAAAACACAATAGGCAGAAAGAGACCGGCGATCAGAATGATCGCTAGCCCAGGTCGCATCAGAGTACGTCTGAAGCTGTAAAGAACTGGAACGAGAAAAGAAAAGACGTCGAGTGAGGGTTCCACGAAGATATCGAAGAACACGAAGAAGGTGACTGTAGTGGAGCTGAGTGGGAGCAGAGACAAACTGACTCAGGATGTGAACTGGGTGAGAAATGTCAGGTCGAGTAATCCCAAGGTAGACGAGGCTCCCGACAATATGGCGATAGCGAGTGGGATCCTCAAGAGGCTCACCATCAGTAGGGCGAAGGTGAACACCTAACTCCATAGGAGTATCCGCTACGCGCTGATCAGTGAGACAAGCACGAGTAAGGATATCCTGAAGGTACTTCTCCTGGGAGAGATAGTAGCCCTCAGGCGTAGAAGTGATCTCAATCCCAAGGAAGTAACGAAGAGGGCCCAAATCAGACATCAAGAACTGCTTACTGAGACGCTCCTTCACAAAGGCAATGTACTGAGAGTCATCTCCAGTAATGATCATGTCATCCACATATAGAAGGAGGAGCGTCCGACCCCGTGGAGAGGTGTGAACAAAGAGAGCAGGGTCGTGAGCACTGGCAGAGAAGCCGGCAGCAGTGACAACAGAGGAGAAGCAGTCAAACCAAGCACGCGGGGCTTGTTTTAGCCCATAGAGAGAACGACGAAGGCGACAAACCAGACCATCAGAGACAGAATACCCAGGGGGCGGCTGCATGTAGACCTCCTCACGCAACTTGCCATTGAGAAAGGCATTCTTAACATCCAACTGAGAGATGGGCCACTGGCGAACAGAGGCCACAGCAAGGAGAGTACGAACAGTGGTCATGTGAGCAACAGGGGCGAAAGTCTCATCGTAGTCGCGACCATGCTCCTGCTGAAAACCACGCGCTACAAGACGAGCCTTGTAGCGCTCAAGAGAACCATCCGAGCGAGTCTTTATCTTGTACACCCATTTACACGTGATAGGAGTAACATGTGCAGGCAAGGGCACAAGATCCCAAGTGCTAGTGCGCTCCAAAGCAGCAATCTCCTCAGACATCGCAAGCTGCCACTCAGGGTGAGCAGCAGCCTCACGGTAGGTCGTAGGCTCAGAAAGAGCAGCGGCAGCAAAGCCGTAGCGCGCAGGCGGCCTGATAGTGTGACGATCACGAAGAGCATATCTGAAGGAGGAGCCGGACCCAAGGAATGATGGAGAGGAAGGAGGAGGCCGAGGACGGCGAGAGTAGTGCAAGGGTAAAGATGGAGCCTCAACAAAGGAGCGAGAAGGAAAATCCGGTGGAGGCGGAATAGATGAAGCCGGAGGGGGAGTAGATGGAGGATGAGGCGAAACAGTGGTGGAAAGCTGAGAGTCAGGAAAAATCAGAAAGGAGATCGACTCAGCAAGAGAATCTGGGCTGATAGTGGGGGAATGAGGGTAGTAAGAACGGGACTCGTCAAAAGTGACATCCCGAGAAATCCTCATCCTACGAGCAACAGGGTCATAGCAACGATAACCCTTATGCTCAAGATCAGAGCCAAGAAAAACACACTCAACCGACCGAGCAACGGCAGTGCGCTCACGAGGTGGAAGAAGAACAAATGCACCACGACCAAAGCTGCGAAGATGACTGTACTCTGGAGCTCGACCAAAGAGACGCTCAACAGGAGTAGAACCTCAAGAGCGAGAGAAGGTCAGAGGTTGATCGAAAAGCAAAGAAAGCAAATTTCCTCGGCCAAGTGAGGGGGAACAGAGGAGGCAAGCATGAGAGCGCGAGCGGTCTCAAGCAAGTGACGATGTTTACGCTCAGAGACACCATTCTGAGCGTGAGCACCAGGACAAGAGTACTGAGGAAGAGTGCCCTGCTCAGCGAGAAAACGACGCAAAGCAGCAGAGAGATACTCACCAGCAGAGTCAGCACGAAAAACACGAATGACTGAATCAAACTGAGTGCGAACCATGGTGGCAAACATCTGATAAATAGAAAGAACTCATTCGCTTTCTGGACATGAAGTAGATCCAAGTATAACGAGAATAATCATCAATAAAGATCACATAATAGCGATGACCCCCTTTCGAAACGAAGGGAGCCGGACCCCAAACATCAGAGTGAACAAGATCAAAAGGACAAGTAGAAATAGAATCACTAGTGGGATAGGGAAGCTGCAGCTGCTTGCCAAGCTTGCAACCCATACAATGTAACGATGTGTCCCCAGAAACAGACCCAAGAACACCACGACCAACTAAAGACGATAGACGCGAGCCACAGAGATGACCGAGACGATGGTGCCACTGAGCAAAAGATGTAGTGGAGGACGCAGCAAGAGCAGAGGTAGTGGTAGTGGCCGATCGGCCGGTGGAGTCGGCCGGAAGGAAGATGAAGCCACCGAGCTCCCAAAGACGCTGCGAATCACGGCGCCGAGGGCGATTACCAAGCGAGTCCCCAGCGGCGCGTCCTGAACACAACAAGAGTCGACTCAAGAACAACACGACGCTTGTGATCGGTGATCCGACCACCACACATAAGTCCGCATAGTAAGGTCGAGGAACATGAGAGACTGCAGAACATGAAAGAGGAAGTGGAAAGGATGCCTCGGCTGTAATAGAAGAGAGGTACCATCTGCAATCTGAGCGAAAGGAAGAAAAATCGGTGGACCGCATGTAAATAAGGTGTGTAGAATCGTGTCATGTGAAAAGAAGCACCAGAGTCCAAGATCCACGGAGACAAGATACCTGATGAGGGAGGAGGCGGAGGCGGGGAAGATTGCTGAGAAGCAAGAGCCAGACGAGCAGAACCCGAGGAGTCCGAGGATGAGCCGACACCGAGGCGCCAAGCGCAGAGAGAAGTCAGCTGCGGTGGCGTCACCAGAGGAGCCCTGGCGAGAGGGGCCATCCCCTGAGGGAGAGGAACCTCCAGAGCCCTTCGGGGGACGTCCGCCCCGACGACTCTGGTCCCTCCTCCGCTTGTAACAACTCGATACTGTGGCGGACGACATGAGAGGTGCAAGAAGACCCGCAGAGAAACAAAGACCATTGGAGGAGCCGGAGAAGGGGTCACGATCGGCTTGAAGAGGGCGGCAAAGGAGCGGAGATCTTTGAAGCGCACAAAACATCAGATTCCGAGCCATGCCACGGTGACGAGTCTCCTCAGCACGCACACTCGTGAGGGCCTCCACCAAGCTCGGGCGCGGGTGGCGAGTCGAGCTGAGCGCGCACAGTCTCGAACTCAGTAGGAGACGCGCCGAAGTCGTAGAGGCGGTGAGTCTCCTGGTGAGCGCGAAGCCGCACACAGCAGGGACAGGTCCGGCAGACATCCGGCCCCAGAGAGTCAAGCTGACGCCACACCTCTGACAACTTCTGGTAGAAGTCATCAACGGTGGCATCAAGCTGCTGAAGAGAATGTGCCTGGTGCACAACTGAGAGATACATAGCATCGCTCGTCGGCCTGGTAGTGAGCTCGGAGGCGCTCCCACATAAGCTGTGTCGCTGGCGGCCCGCCACATCCATAGAGATGGTCACGGGCATGCTACCCACATATCTAACATTATTGACTAGAAACCAAATTCTTATCTCAATGTATGTTTTACTGACAAGCTAGTATTATTGCAGATCATTCTGTCAGACCACTGAAAGGAATCAACTCAAAGGGGGATATTGAAGACACTTCCTCTTTGCAATTTGAGAACCGTCAGTTCAGTTACAAAGAACTGAAGACCATGACAAATAGTTTCGAGCAGTCCATTGGGAAAGGTGGGTTCGGAGTTGTCTATCTAGGCTACTTGGAAGATGGAACCCCAGTTGCAGTCAAGACGCGTTCTGAATCATCGTCTCAAGGGGTTAACGAGTTCCTGTCAGAGGTTATGTTTCTTCCGGTTCCTTATCTCTCATTCTTGCACCTTTCTTCTGTCATCTGTGCCTAAAGCATCCATTTTACTCTATAGCAGAATTGTTTGCTCCGATCCTTCAAAAAAAAAAATTTGTTTTCTCCAAACCATACAATGCAGAAGTGTAATGCACTCACTTATTGAGAGAACTACTCTGAATTGCATTTCAGGCTCAACACTTGATAAGAGTTCATCACAGGAATCTGGTCTCTTTGATTGGCTACTGCAAGGATGGACAGTACTCAGCGCTTATCTACGAGTACATGTCTGAAGGGACGTTAGAAGAGAAGCTAAGAGGTAGTAACTGACAATTTACATACACTACCATCCCTGAAATTCCTACTGATTACTTGTGTTCTACAGTCAAATCTCCTAACTCTGTACCTCTATCTCTGGGCCAAAGATTAAGGATTTCGCTCGACTCTGCTCAAGGTTTGCCAGCTAGACAGCATTTCTTGAACACACTTTCTTCTCTGTCCGAAACCAACTTGATTTTTCTGATGCAAGAACAGGCCTGGAATACCTGCACAAGGCATGCAAGCCACCCCTGATCCACAGGGATGTCAAGACTGCCAACATACTCTTGACCGGAAGCAGCCTAGAAGCTAAGATAGCCGATTTTGGCCTGTCCAAGGCGTTCAACAGCGACCTCCACTCCCATGTTTCCACCAGAGTAATGGGCACGCCTGGATATCTAGACCCCGAGTACGTTCCTACTGTAACAGTATCATTAAAAAAAGCAGAAGCGAAAAAATCTTCTTGACATGCATGAAAAATTCTTCTTGACATGCATGTACTTTCTTGCAGGTACTACACTTCATTCCAACTTAGCGAGAAGAGCGATGTCTATAGCTTCGGAGTGGTTCTCCTGGAGGTAGTCACTGGCCAGCCTCCTATTCTCCCGGAAAGCGTCCACATCGTCCAGTGGGTGCGGCAGAGGCTCGCAAAAGGCAACATCGAGAGCGTCGTAGACGCCAACATGCAGGGGCAGTACGACCTGAACTCCGTCTGGAAGGTCGCTGATCTTGCGTTGAAGTGCACCAAGCAGGCGTCCAGCCAGAGGCCAACCATGGCAGACGTCGTCGTCCAGCTCAAGGAGAGCTTGGAATTGGAAGAGTCTTGTGGGAAGGTGCACAGCTCGTATTCCAGAAGTGACGGCCAGTATGCTAAGTTTGATGATAGCAACGTGTATGCAGAACCAAGTGATGTTAGCCTGAGCAGCGCATTTGGAACGGAGAATGGAATGGTGGTAGATTTAGAAAGTGGACCAGCAGCTAGATAAGATTGGTGTGATTGTACTTTTGATTTATCCGAGTTTTGTTTGTGCAACTTGAGCTCATTATGCTGGTTTGTCGTTTACTTTAGTAAATAAACAGTGGTTTCCAAGGAAGGGTAGAACAACTTTTGTTCATCCAAAATTCAGATCGTATCCAGCCACTATCTTCACCGATTCATATTTTTTTGTTGTTGAGGGAAACAGATTCATGTTATTGTCTTCTGTCTTGTCCAGCTTGAGTCATGCATGGCTCATGATTTGCTATTTCTTCGTTTACTCATCCAAATTGGCATTTGTTTTGCAAGAGAAGGCGACGTCCACTGAAATATTGGATCTTGAATGAATCAAAGAATTGTTGTTGAGGGAAACAGATTCATGTTATTGTCTTCTGTCTTGTCCAGCTTGAGTCATGCATGGCTCATGATTTGCTATTTCTTCGTTTACTCATCCAAATTGGCATTTGTTTTGCAAGAGAAGGCGACGTCCACTGAAATATTGGATCTTGAATGAATCAAAGAAATGGTTAGCTTTTGCCATCCGGGCGACATCATGTCCCATTGAAACGATCAGCAAGCTAGTAGCATTCAAACTTTTACTGATAAATATAGTTCCACAGTACGCAATTGGGTAAAACTTTTGCCATTCGTCCCACCTACTACACAGATTTGCAGTTCCATCCAACTTTTTTTTGACTTCGCACTAGTTCAGTGCTCGTGCCTTGCTACGAAACATCTCATGTGTATGCTTATCAATCAATTTTGTAGATATCATTTATCTCAATTGGATTCAATCGTGACACATAAGCACACAAACAAATAACAGTAAGAGATATTGCATAACAAAAAAATGTGTAACTCCGTAGGCACATGCCATGTAGCATACAAGGAAAAAAATATAACCTATACAAGAAACTAACAGGGAAAAACAATTTGTCAGAAATTTTCATGCAAATTTGAAGCTTAGCCTCAACAATGCATCACACCACAATAATAAAGGAATTCACGGAACAACCACACATGCACAAGAACATACGCTTTCATTTCATAGATTGCAGTACCAAGTTTAAGAACATTCCAAATTTCAACTTCAAAAATCATCTTTCATACAACAAACCTGAATAATGGAAAACAAAATGATACATTTTCTCAATCACTCACAAGAAATTACTCTGCTGATGTTTGCCTTCCTCATTCTGAAAGAAGCTGATCTTTGCCTGCTAGCTTCTGATATAAAAAGCACAAAATAAGAATCCAGCTTATCCCTTGCAGCCTGTATTTAAGATCATTGAGCCACACGTTATGATGTGTATTTGTCATGTGGCATATGGTTCTTGGAGAAACAACAATGTGAATGTGCTAGGGATTTACACTTAACTTCCACGAGCTACAATCAAATCACAGCATATACCTCATGAGCCATCGACAGTGATGCTTAATAAAAGATGACAACATCATCACCATCACCAAATGCTATGGATGGATGGTATTTAGGTCTTCCAGAACAGGTGAGTTGCATGCTTTGCTGCACATATCAGTAGCATAATTGAAGATATATGCAAGGAATTCGGGCTAACAAGATCAAACAATAGTTTTAAGCACAAGTGAACACAACCAAATTCAGTAGATGTTGAGAAGAATAGAAGAAAACAATGATGGATTGTTGATCACAAAGGGGAAACAGACTGTGTCAACTGTCAATTTTGAATACAACAAAACAATAATGCCTACAGTATCATTGTAAATCATAGCAAATACTTTTCTTTTTGTCATAACAGTGCATAATGGACGTGAAGCATTAACTTGCCACAAGTTGCAGTACTTTTTTTTTTGAAATGCCAAGTTGTAGTACATATACACCTAGACGTTCTAGAATCCATCAAATTTTATGCTTATTTTGCAAGTACAGTTCATGAGAATGCACCAGATCCAATCCTTCCCTGAAAGCAACGTGCGACACGCGATGCCAACAACTCATGATTCATGACTGTTTTACCCAAGGCAGCGACCATATTTGAGCACTTCCTAAGTAGTAAGTACTCACCACTCACAAAAACAGGCAGTAAACACAATGGGAAAAAAAGCCCCTTTATTCCCCAAACAAAAGAAAAGGACATACACTACTTAACAAAATGGGTAGAACAAGCCTGAATCAAAAGCAATATAAGATTTTTTAGTATAATGTTTTGGGGGAAAGCAATTAATAAGTATTAGTGAAATATTTGAAGAAGATTTTCCAAAGAAAAAAATCTTTTGGATAGGAGAAAAATCTCCTTTGTTGTGTCTTTTCTTGGATTCCTTTAGCCTAGCAAGTGCAGAAAAGCATCAATAGCTAGCTACTTCTGGAAATCCATGGACATGGAATAACTGTAAAATGACGAGATCTTGAACAGTCAGATTTGGAAATTTGATAAGATGGGCTAGCTTCTCTTGAGCCAATTCTTAGAATTCCTGAAGAATGTTTTTTTGTGTCTCAAACTCAGAAGCATGCTTTCTTGCAGAAGCAGTACCTTTTGTTCTCTTCAAGTTCAAGCGTAGAGGAAAAAAATATATAATAAATGAATGTCAGTACCTACACCCTATCCCAATATGGACTCCCAAGCCGCGCCCTTCCAAGCCACCCTACTTGCCTGCGCGGCGCCCTGCACATCGCCTCCCCAGTTCACCTGTCGTTGTGACGCACGACACATGCCCCACTGCCTTGGCCCGCGCGCCTCGTCGGCTCGCCCTGCAACGCGGCCGCATGCACGCAGCTGTGGGTAGTCGGGGTTACGCCTTCTAAAACTGAGACGATAAAAAGGTGGCAATGTATTATTATTTACAGCATGATGCAAATGTTCGGAGTATCATATAGGAAATGATGTGAATGGTTCATTGATCAGTGATGTTGGACCGAAAAGGCGACTAGAGGGGGGGGGTGAATAGGAGTACGCTCACTTTTTCACAAATTATGAACTCAACACAATTTCACTCCAATAGCTATTAGGAAGCTATGAAGATCAATATACCAGTACAGCGGAAGACTAGTATTGAATTCAAATTAATCCCCTAAGCAATATAACAAAATCATCAAAGATTAAAACAACACGATTACACAGCGGTCGACCTCTGACTCCACCGGTCGGACCGATTGCGGCGCGGCGTCGGACCGATTGTCGGGTGGTCGGACCATTGTTATCTGGGCCGGTCGGACACGCCAAATCGGTCGGATCAGTCCGAGGCGATCGGACCGGCCGACTCGAAACAGATCCAAACAAGAAAATCACCGATGACGAAGTTGCAATTAGGTCAAACTTTTGATTCTCAACTCCAAACTTCACGAAACTTTGCACACACCTTCTCTAAGCTATTGAGGACCTATTCCAATCGAATATTATGATAATTCTTGGATAGATCCTGAACAGTTGTCAATTGAATAACAGAAGGTCTAAAACCGGGCAAGAACGAAAACTTGATCCTAATGCTTGTTCGTGAGTGATTGATGATCAAGATGATCCTAGATAGATTCACACATATCACAACAAGCTAATTTACGTGAAAGAATCAATCAAAAACTCGCGGATCAAAGAAAGCCCTAAAATCACGAAATTGAAAGCAAGAGCGAAAAGAGACTTATCTCAAGCAAACCTTGCATAGATTAAGAACATGATTGCTGTTGGATTACACCCACACCATCATGGATCAGTGGTCAATCCAAGATCACGAAATTCACCTCAAACCATCAAGCGCTCTAGCCTCCACCTCAACTCTCCCTAAGACAATTAGGGTTTTGAAACATAAAGAGGCGAGAGAGGGGTGCAGCCACCACCTCCTCCTATTTATAGTGGAGGCCTAGAACTCTCTAGGGTTTGACTCAATTGGGCTCCCGTTAAGGCCCACTAACAAACGGGTCACACACGCACGTTTCGCAAAGCGTCGTCTTTAACCTTTTGACCTAAACCGCTTCACCATGCGCAATGGATTCGCCAATAGGTCAGCCTTGTCCATCTTGTGTCACGCTTGAGTCATTGACCTCACCCGGCATCGTCGATCGTTCTGAACCTCAACTCTCCAAGTCTAGTTCCGATCCTCCTCGCCGTTAACCGTCGTTGACCACCAAGCAACCTGCACAACCATAGACAAGCAAACACGAATTCGGGAACATGTTCTTCACAACTTGACCCATGTTAGTCAAAACATGCATCATGCAACACATACGCCATGATACCAATGAACTTGACCTAACAAATTAACATCACCACGAAGTTGGCTGACGTTCAAGTAGAAACCGGTCCGACCGCTCCCTCGTGAGCGGCCGGATCGCTTATTCTTGGCCGATCGCCACCTCAAGGTCGGGTCGACCACCAGAGGGACTTAACCAAAATTCAAGCCCTGAAATTCCGAAACCTTCTGGAAACTTAAATCGAATAGAACTTTTGCTTGGAACTCCAAAATTATGAGACCAAGTGCATTGGGATCCTCACTTGCCTACAACATCTATTTTGGCCCAACTGCTCAATACTTTTTAGTCATCACGGTCCGATCACGCACATGGCGGCCCGACCGATTTGGGACCGGCCGGACCGCCATGCTATGGCGGTCGGACCGCCTCGCCCGTAATGCCGAAACTTTGTCGAAAACTCGTGAAACGACAAACCGTAAACACCATTGCCAATTGTCACATCATCCTAAGATCTGGAACATATCCCCATGATATCCACAAGTGATCATAGATCAGGTGCTTATTTAAAATAGTGATAAGTGTACATGTACGGCTAGTCTGAAAGTGCCCAGATCTGTGTATGAGTGGTACAGACACACCCTACCATGTATGAGTGGTATTGTTAAGTAGGAGGATAAGAATGCTTACAGGAATTTGTTTTTTTTCTTCTCTTGTGCGACATAAAAGCTTGGTAAGCCTCTGGCCTTTCTATGGTAGCATCTTTAAACTTTAGGCCCTAGAGATCTCCAATACGCCTTTCTCTCAGTGCTAGATCAAACACAACCTACAGTGCAGATTGCTTATTCATTAATAATCAATTTTTTTAATAATGCATTTTAAAAATAAATTTATAGAAATAAATGCATGTTTAAAAAAATTACAAAAATAGACTTCCGTCGCCAGCTTATCGCCCAAATAAATCAACGACAAGATTGTCAGCCAAACAACAATCTGTTGCCAAATGAATTGGTGACTGTTTGACGAGAAAGCTCTTGTCACCAATTCATTCGGCAACATGGTCCTGTCGCCAAATGAATTGGCGATAAAATCTGCCACATCAGGTTGTCACCAATTCATTTGGCGACAGAGCCTTGTTGCCAAATGAATTGGCGATAGAATCCTATTTTTGTAATTTTATTAGATGGACATTTATTTTCTGCAATTCTATTAAATATATATTATTTTAAAAAATCATTAATAATCTACAAGCAATTATCTTGTACAAATTACAAAAAATATATTGCCAGACATGGAAGCAACGCGGATCATCAGCCTGAGATATTCAAAGTTCAAACAATAGAAAAGGCACAAGTTGAATAAACATACATTTCATAAATTGCAATTTTTTGTGTGTAGTCTGTACTGCTCGCTTCAGATCAGATGAGTATATGGCAGTCGACTTGGCTTCTTTAGATGTCCAATGAGCAACCTTGGCATTAACGTCAAACAAGTTCCACATAAGATATGCTACTGGAAACATCTTACGATAATCTGATTAACTCATACCATACCGCAACAGCTTGTTGCCTCCCAATCTCATTTAGTTCTTCATCCAAGTGCCCCTGATACAGGATATGGATAATTTATCATTTTGAAGGAATTATTATAATGACAAATAAATTGATGAATAATACATCGTTGGGTAATGTGCAAACATGCAAAAAAGTTGATAATCGTATCATGAATTATTAAAAAGAGAAATGTCTAGCTTCTTCTTCTTTCCCCAGATTGTACAATCAGATTAAGTCAGATAAATGTGTGTTTACAGATATATAATGATCTACCCTGAGGAGCCACAGAACATTAATTTTCACATTTTCCTCGGTTAGGAAACAAGCATCATGTATAAGTGATAGATCCATAGAACATCACTATCGATCATCTCTTAATATTTTGCATTGGATGACTCCTGTTGTTATAGCACCTGGGCACTCCAAGAGCAGAAGCAAGAGAAAATTCTCCTAAGACCTCAGCAAATAATTAAAAGTTTAGAATTTCAGATCATGCAACGAAGCAAATATGATCGAATTTTATAAATTCCTATAAATAGCATGAGGAAACATGCATTAACTGATACAAGTGTCAATTCATTACGTGAGGATGAATGCTATTAGGTGAAAACTTGCATTCATCTAACTATATCAGAGTGGAGAAACAATCACTTGAAATATTGACATTAGCGCATTCATGCTGAAAACAAAAACTTAACACACACTGTGAGGGAAAATGAATGCCAGTCTGCTCCCAACAACCCTGTAAGCTATAATAGTTCTTGAAGTTGTTCTGTATATCTAAAAGAATCGGGCAAACAATCAACATCCCTTTAGCAAATCCAAAAAAAACTCTCTAAGTTGCTTCGTAAATTGCTACACCACATGCCTACATCAAAGTCTATATGACGTCACATACAGAAACTCTATTAAATCGTCCTCTTCAAGATACATTCTCCCACAAATTCGGTTCCTGAACTTGAGATATAATAAACAACCGACCACTCCCTAGTGTATCAGTGCATTATAAACACCAATCCAAACATTAAAAACAAGTGCACTACAAGATCGTCCTTGGTACCTTACGATTTCTCCACCACGGTTCTATCCAATTCACACAAGACGTAAATAGTACCAAGCTCCAATGATGAGAAATAGACATGAGGGAAAGCATGCGTCGTCACCTGAATGATGTAGACACAAAAGTTATGAGCTTTGCAATTCCTTATTTGAAGACAATAAAAGAAAGAAGGATTACGTCTGAGGTTATATGAGTGTAGACATACTCAATAGCCGCTGAAATTGAGTGTACATAATCTATATGTATATTCCCCTTTTTGAGGTGATGACTTATACGAAGGACCTCGTGTTCAATAATAGATAGCAGTATACTGCTAGGCAATCAAAACTAAGCAATCTCTTACCCCCAACGACCATTTTCTTAAGCTAAATTGGCCCTGGTTCCATCACAGATCGGGCAAGAGGGAAGGAATTTACATCAATTCCACGAGTATTAGGACGACAAGGGGTAGCAAAATGGTGGCGTCGATGGGGAACACATGCAGATGGCAGTACGGCCAAGCAGATTAGCAGGGGCAAGCGATTGGGAGTTTTCACAAGGAGGACCAAGGTGGAGGTGGCGCAAACCTCAGAGGGGCGGTAGAGACGCCGACAGCGCTCACTGGCCGGAGAGTACTGGCGGGCCACCACAGCTCATGTGACGGCTGGGCCACTACCCAGCCATGGCGGTGGGGAGGAGACAAGACTGTATGGCAGGGAAGCCTGGTAGCCTGGGGGGTAGGGGGAGACAGGGATCTGGGTGGCGGGGAGAGGGCGGCAGGTCGGCAAGGCGGAGAGCGAGAGCCGAGAGGCGAGAGGCGAGAGGAGATGCTTCGCAGCACGACTTGGGGGCGGCCGTTGGGGCGAAGACTTCGGGCGGCGGCGGCGCGACCTAGGGCTAGGGGTGAAGCGAATGGGGTGGGGGACATGACCGAAGGAATGGAGGGGGAGAGCGAGAGCCGAGAGGCAAGGGAGGCAGGCGACAGGCGAGGGAGGTGCAGGGCGGCGGTTTGGTGTGGCGTGTGCGACAGTTTGGCGTGGGGAGGAGGCGCAAGAAGCCCGGGAAGAAGGCGGGAAGAGGGTGAGAGGAGGGAGGGGTGGCGCCGTGGGGAGCTGAGGTATGAGAGGAAGAAGATGGCGGCGAGGCGCTCGGGGAAAGGCTGGGTCCAGCAGCGGTGAGAGAGATGAGAGGGTGGGAGGGCAGTGAAGCAATGGGATACGAGCGACGCGGGTGGGGATCCAGAGAGAGAGAGAGAGAGAGAGAGAGGAGAGAGAGAGAGAGAGAGAGGGAGGGAGGGCGGGTGTGGGCACGTGAGAGAGAGAGAGAGAGAGAGAGGGAGGAGGGCGGCAGTGGGATTGGGCGTGGGCACAGGCAGTTGTTGGCTGCGCGGTACAATCTGGGACGTTGGTGTTTCGCTCCCTGATCCAACGGACGTCAAAATGGTTAGGGAGGATGGACGGCCTCTAATTAATATTTTTTAAGCGGTAGAGATTAACACAAGGACTAAATTAACAATCCTATGGAAGCTAGGACTAAATTGACAAGCATCTGAGAATTTTGAACAAATCAACTCATTGTGACGCATTTGTGAAAGCTGTCTGAAAGTCAAATGAATCATTTTCGAAGTACATTCTGAGGTTTTGGGAACTTACCATGCAGTTTACTTCAATTAAAATGTATGCGTATTGATTACTTCTCAATCCAGTAGAGCCAGTCTATCGAAAAAAAGGGTGAAGTCATTGGAGAGACCAAATGAACAGGATGTTTTCTACCATTTTTCTTTTACATTCGTTCTGCATTCAGTAAAAACCGTACAAGCTTAATTAAAAATCAAATCAAATCGGCTACTTAACCTCTGAAGGCGTCCAATCCTCGACGATTTTACCTGCATGATCGGAATTTATCCGTACCAGGCCTGAAAGTTGACTTGGAAACAGAACCTGCCTTCCATTCAAGTACCAATTAACTACTCTTCCATCACTAGAATTGAATTCATCCACCACTGAAAAATTAACCGTTTCACTTTCGATGCTTGGTTGGAAGCAACAACCAACAGATCAGCCAATGCATAGCTTGCATTCCAAATAATAGATTATGGTGCCTCTGTTTATTTAACCGAAATAAAAACCAGTCAAGCAAACTGTTCGTCTTAAATACACATGCATTGCACTGCATCCCTCTCTACACAGTTTACAGGTCTCCGTTTGCAATAAGTTTTTTACAACATGGTGATACTGTGGTGCTCCATTGTGTTGGCTCTGCTGGCCGGGACAAATCATGTTCATAGCCAGCCTACTACTCAAGGTACGCAATAATCAGAAAAGGGAAAGACAGATACTTCTGTCCAGTTAATGCACCGGATAAACTTCCCTTTCCCATCTCAATTTTTCACTAAGAACATTGCTATTGATACGTAACTGATCTACCCCAATCTGCATGTATTAAAAGATGGAGCGTGCAGGTAGGATTTGCTCCTACTTTTGACTCTGATTCAGATCGTCGAATCAGGATGCATGTACTTAACTAGTTATGGCACGTATCAACCTTTTAATTTATGCTTTGTACAAAGAAAAGTTTGTGCCTTCACTGACACGTGGAGACGTACTACTCTCGCAGGCTTCATAAGCATCGACTGCGGCCTGGCCGACGGCGCCGGCTACAACGACGCGACCAACATATGGTACACCTCCGACGGCCAGTACATCGACCGCGGCAGCAACGCCAACGTCGCGGCGAACTACCTGACCGCGGGGCTCCCGCGGCAGCTCGGCACGGTGCGGAGCTTCCCGCAGGGGCAGAGGAGCTGCTACACTCTACAACCCGTCGTCGCCGGCGGCAAGTACCTGGTAAGAGCAACGTTCCTATACGGGAACTACGACGGACTGCAGAGCGCGCAGGGCGGTGGTAAGCCGCTGCTGTTCGACCTCCACCTCGGCGCCAACTTCTGGAGGCACGTGAACGTGTCGGACGCGGCGCGGGAGTACAGGTTCGAGGCGGTGCACGTCGCGGTGGCCGATTTTATATGGGTTTGCCTGGTGAATATTGGCGTCGGCACGCCGTTTATCTCGGCGCTGGAGCTGCGGCCGCTTACCAGCGAGCTGTATCCGTACGCTATGAAGGATCAGACGAACTCGCTGCTGTACCTCTACAATTATGGGCCAACGACCGACCGAATGATCAGGTTAGATGTCTATATATCTCTCAACTTGGTGAGTCTAAAATCCTACTAATAAAATTAACTCATGACAATCATCGTTCAAGCATTCGATAAGATGAACTTTAGTCGCCCACTCATCTTGAATAAAAGAGAACTCAAAGTTCATGTAGAGGTCCAGTGCAATTGGTACCTATGATTTTTTTTGCGGGACTTTTTTGTAAAAAAAATGGTAAATGCTTGGACACTTACGAACGACCGACTGAGCGGAATGGCTCCGGACGCTTTACCGAGCCACCCAGGCCCACGCCCCACGCGAAGGGAAGAAAAAGCCGACGACCCACAGGAAGGAAAGAAAAAAGTTCAAGGAATTCACTCCTCATGTGACTCGCCCTATGGCCCATGTGGCTCACTTTTTGACTCCCACCGATTCTTTCTAGCTTCTTCTCAACTCGTCCCCATTCCACTGCTCTCGCATGTCTGCACTGCACAACACCTCCCATACTTTCCTTCTCCCCAAAATGTCTTATCAAGCATCATTTGCAAGAAGCCGGAGGCCCGTAGCCCACCGAGCCGACACATATCGAGTAGATCCAAGCGCAAGGCGGGATCAGTGTGGTTGGCCATCTCGTCCACTGTGAGCTCCCGCGACATCTCGAGCTCCACCGCCGGCAATGGCCTCCATGAGCAGCGCCTGAGCTCCACCGTCGTGGGTTCCTTGTTGTTGTCGAGGCAACACCCTACATGGTCTGTTGTTGCTACTCGTCGCCATCGGGTGCCTTATCCAGGTACATTTTGTTGCATGTGTTTGCTAAATTTGTTGCAACAGTTGACTCGAAATGTTGCATTGAGCATTTTTTATTGTTTGCTATGTTGTTGCATTAAATGTTGCGGCAAGAGGTATTTTTATTGTAATAGTATTTTTGATTTATTGCACAAGAGATTTAATTATTGCACGTATTCTCTCGAATTGTTGCAGCAGCTTTTCTCCATTATTGCAGAAAGTGACTTGTTTTGTTGCAATTCTTCCGAAATTTTATAGAAAAATGATTTTGTTACAACTATTGTTGCCAATTGTTACATGCATGAAATCAAAATGTTTCATAAGTAAGTTTTAAATGTTGCAAATTTCCTGATATTGCAACAATTATTTCTAAATGTTTCTACTGTTATTTTCAAATGTTGCAATGTTGTAATATTGAAATTTGTTTGTTTTGGGATATTTGAACTAGTTTTTAATAGCACAGTCATGTTCTATACTAATGGTTTCATGCATTTTCGGTAAGAATTTGATATTTTTTTCTTGGCATTGTATTTATCATTTGCGTATTTTGTTACATACATGGATTATTTTTTTTGTTGTAATCGTTGTGCCCGGATGTTACATCGGAGCGTACGCTGGAAAACATCCCATTGTACGTCCGAAAGCTAGTTGTGTTCTATTCCTATAGGCCACACCCTCTTCTAATTAATCAAGTAACTGAGGCGTGTGAGGCCACTAGCTCTTTCCTTGGTTCAGCCTACTATTTTATGTTTTTTGGGCAATTTTTTTATGGACTTTAGGTGTAAGGCCAAGGATGAAGCTTAAGTCTCAGGCTAGGGATGAAGCCCAAGTTACCCTGGACTTGGATCTGGACTTGGATGTTCCCCTAGCATATACACATCTATTATCTCATGGTGCTTTGACGGTACTTGACTACGTGAGGCACCTCCCATCAAACAAATATCAATCGTGGATCTGTGGCCTAGGGTATAAATTTTTGTAAACAAAAATAATTTAGTAAATGCTGATAGACCTAACCCCTAACCTATTCACTGCCGTCGTTCTCGATCCACCGATTGCTCAAACATATTCATCTTCACCATGTCCGATCTGCCACGGCGGCAATCTCCATTGATCCTCCTCCAACCCAGATGCACTCCTCCCATGCCCCTTCTGCACCCATCCGGCCATCCCCATAGGTTCCCCTACCCCTCGTCTGGAGTCCAGAATCATGATACACGGAAAGAATCCCTTCACTTACACATTAATTCTCGCCTATACCAGAGAGCAGACCTGTCGACCACCACAATATCATCTGTAAATCTTGGGAAAACTATGTACTTTAGGTTCAGTTACTTAGTTTATTGTTTAGTTACTAAGTCTCCAGTCAATGGTTTAACCCAACCTTTACTCAGGGGGAAAAAAAGTACAACCCAATCTACTCGTGGATCATGTCTTCAAAGCATATATTGTAGAAAGTCTTCTTGTTTAAAAAATAGGGAATGTCTGTACATTCGACTGATTTCTATTTTAAAATCAGTCATATTTTCACCCGTTAGATTTTCTTGTAATATTGCCGTGAACAGTGTACATCATTGTTTTTGTATTAATGAAATATTATTTTACTTCAGATGCAACATTTTATTTTACTTCAGATGCAACATTTTTTAATACATATACAACCCGTTGGATTTTTTGTAACATTGTCGTGAATAGTATGCAACATTATTTTTGTATTGATGAAACATTATTTTACTTCAGATGCAATATTTTTTTGCTACATATACAACCCGTTGGATTTTTTTGCAACATTGTCGTGAATAGTGTGCAACATTATTTTTGTATTGATGAAACGTTGTTTTACTTCAGATGCAACATTTTTTTTGTACATACGCAACATTCAAAATAACAGTATACATCAGATGCAATATTTTTTTTGTACATATGCAACATTCAAAATAACAGTATACAACATTCGACTGATTTCCAAGAGAAAACCATTCAACAGATTTCTAGCAATTCCGTAAAAAATATATAGGAAAAGCAGTTACCATATTCGTTCTCAAGGGCTAGAAATTTCCACGTTAATAGATAGAAAAAAAATTGCATCGTTGATTTGGTAGGTCTGGGTTGTAACCGTGCAGATTAATCATATATGTACAAGAGCTATTATAGTTGAACAAGTAATGCAACTATATTTCAGTAGTAGTAAAGAGGGCTAGATGGTATAAAAAGGGGACCCCCGATAGCTACGAGGGGGGCCAGGGGATCCTCGGAGGGGGACCGGTTGTCAAGAGAAGTAAATATGTATTAATTGTCTCCCAAAATAGGTCTTGTTTATTACATGGGGGAAACGACTATTTTTAGCCTTCCGACCGGGTATATAAGACTACATATCTGCTCCTAAAAAGGCTCTATGCCAATAGGGGATGCAAGGGCTTTTCCTTCTCCTATGCGTAGCGTTCGGCTTATAGTGGATCTTCATGGTCTTGGTCCATCCAGTTGGTACGCTCGGTCTATCGGTACTCTCCGCTCTTCGCCCCGTGCGGGGTGTCCCCGGGCCAAGGGATCTCAACCACCATTCGGTGCCCCCAAGGTGGCTTCGGGGAACTCCTGACTCCTGGGTCCACAGTGCTCGGCGGTCCTTCGGAAGCCTTCGCACCGCCTTCGGAGCCTCCCCGAAAGTAGGCTTGGTACCCTCGGGGAGGCCCCCTGCCGCGCCTCCAGCTGTTGGCCCACGTGGGCTTCCTGGTGGCCTTCGCATGGGCTTCGGGACCATCCCGAAGGTGTATTAGGTACCTCACGGGGACTCCAGGCCATGACTTCGGCTCATGGCCTTCAGGGGGGCTTGTGGGCTTCGCGGGGTCGTTGGGGCTGGTGGCTCACCCCTACGACAAGCCCCTCGCGGTCGAGATCTTGCTTCATCATGGCTGAAATCGTTTCCTTTTCCCGTAGGGTCCAGGCACGTCTTCCCCTTCGGCCTGGCAAAGTGTGCTTAGTGTGGGTTTGCCCACGAAGTGTGGGCCGCTCCTGCTGGTATGATGGTGCGTTGGGTGCCATGCGCTATGATGCCGATGGTTAGCAGTGATGGCACTCCTTCAAAAAGTGTGGGCCGATGTTGGTTGCTGTGCGCCTTAATGTCGTTGGTTGGCGTGCGCCATAATGCTGTTAGTTGGGGATGTTGTGTGTGTGACACGTTTCACCGTGTTACTGGCCCGTGGCTCTTCGGCTTCCCTGCCTTGTCTCTTTTTGGTCCTGGTACGTATATAAAAAGGGGTAAACCCCCCAGCCCTTCACTTACTGTGGATTTCATGGGTATATGTTCCAGATCTTAGGATGATGTGATAATTGGCAATGGCGTTTACGGTTTGTCGTTTCACGCGTTTTCGACAAAGTTACAAAGCTTCTCGTCAGGGCGGTCCGACCGGTCCTTGCACGGCGATTCGACCGGTCCCAAATCGGTCGGACCGGCCAGTGGATGGGCTGATCGGACCGGCGATGACCAAAAGTGTTCAAAACGAGTGGGCCAAAAATAGGTGTTGTAGGCAAGTGAGGGATCCCAATGCACTTGGTCTCATAATTTTTGGAGTCTCCAGTAAGAAGTTCTATTCGTTTGTATTTTCCAGAAGGTTTCAGAATTTCAGGGCTTGAATTTCGGCTAAGTCCCAAGGGGCGGTCCGACCGGCTCACGAGGGAGCGTCCGACCGCCATGGGCGGTCCGACCGCTCACCCGGAGCGATCGGACCGGTTTCTACTTGAACGTCGGCCAACCGTGGCGATGTTGTTTTGTTAGGTCAAAGTCATTGGTATTGTGGCATATGATTTGCATGATGCATGTTTTGACTAACATGGGTCAAGTTGTGAAGAACTTGTTCCCGAATTCGTGTTTTCTTGTCTGTGGTTGTGCAGGTTGCTTGGTGGTCAACGACGGTCAACGGCGAGGAGGATCGGGACTAGACTCGGAGAGTTGAGGTCCAGAACGATCGACGATGCCGGGTGAGGTCAACGACTCAAGCGTGACACAAGATGGACAAGGGTGACCTATTGGCGAATCCATGGCACATGGTGAAGCGGTTTAGGTCAAAAGTTAAAGACGGCGCTTGGAAGCGTGCGTGTGTGACCCGCTTGTTAGTGGGCCTTAACGGAGCCCAATTAAGTCAAACCCTAAGAGTTTTAGGTCTCCACTATAAATAGGAGGAGATGGTGGCTGCACCTCTCTCTCTCTCGCCTTTTATGTTTTCAAAACCCTAATTGTCTTTAGGGGAGTTGAGGTGGAGGCTAGGGCTCTTGATGGTTTGTGGTGAATTTCGTGATCTTTGATTGTCCACTGATCCATGATGGTGTGGATGTAATCCAGCAACAATCACGAAATCAATCTATGCAAGGTTTGCTTGAGATAAGTCTCTTTTCGTTCTTGCTTTCAATTTCGTGTTTTTAGGGCTTTCTTTGATCCGCGAGTTTGTGATTGATTCCTTCACGTGAATTAGCTTGCTGTGATATGTGTGAATCTATCTAGCATCATCTTGATCATCAATCCCTCACGAACAAGCTTTAGGATCAAGTTTTCGTTCTTGCGGTTTTAGACCTTCATTAATCAATTGGCAATTGCTCAAGATCGTTCCAAGAATTATCATAATATTCGATTGGAATAGGTCCTCAATAGCATATAGAAGGTGTGTGCAAAGTTTCATAAAGATTGGAGTTGAGAATCAAAAGTTTCACCTAATTGCAACTTCGTCATCGGGCTGATTTCTTCATTGCGGATCGGTTACGAGTCGGCCGGTCAAACCGCCGTCATCACCGGCCGACCGATTTTGGAGCGGTCCGATCACAAGACTAACGCCGGTCGGACCGCCCGCAATCGGTCCGACCGATTGGGTCCAATGATCGACCGCCGTGTTGTGAGTCTTTGCAATCTTAGTTGATTTTGTAGCATTGCTTAGGGGTTTAATTGGATTCAATACTAGTCTTCCATTTGTCTTGGTATATTGATCTTCATAGCTTTCTAATAGCTACTGGAGTGAAATTGTATTGAGTTCATAATTTGTGAAAAAGTGAGCGTGCTCCTATTCACCCCCTCTAGTCGCCTTTACGGTCCAACAAGTGGTATCAGAGCCCTGTTAGTTCAATCTTGATCTTAAACGGTCACCGAACTTTGGCGATGGATAAGTTTTCTACTAAACCGCATATCTTCGATGGGCACGACTATGCCTATTGGAAGAATCGTATGCGTCTTTCTTGAGAGCGAGGACAAGCTATTTGGGATGTTGTTAGAGCCCATTGGTTATTCTGAAATTGCTACACCGCTTCGCAATTCTTTTGGCTAACAACAATAAGGCTAAGAATCTTTTATATGGTGCACTTGGTAGACAAGAATATGATAGAATTTGCAATCTTTCAATCAAGATGAAATTTGGAACACTCTCGAAACATATCATGAGGGTTCGTCCCAAATCAAAAGGTGCGCCAAACAGTTTACAAGCGTGAATACAATAAATTCGAGATGCGTCCGGAGAGAGCATCGATGACATTTTCATCGCTTTAATAAAGTAATTAATCAAATGAAAGCTATTGATATTGAATATTCTCAATCTGAAAATGCCACCCATCTCTTGGTGCAATCAACACCAAGGAGTGGGAGATGAAGGCTCTTGCTATAGAAGAAAATATTGATCTTTCAAATTTTACTTTAGAATTGCTTTATAGTAAACTCAAGACTCATGAAATTAAAAGAGTTGATCATCCCAAGAAAGATAATTTAGCTTTGGTAGCAGATCCTCTCAAAAGGCTTTTGATGACTCTTTTGAATCTTCTTACGGATTTTCATTTGCTTGTTTATCCGCTATTCATGAAGAGGAGCTTGAAAGTATTCTCAAAGCGAGTTAGCTCTTCTAGCTAAAAAATTCACACGGGCCTACAATAATGTGAGAAACAAAAGAGAGGTGGTCCAGGTGACATGCTATGAATGTGGTGAGCTCAATCATATCCGACAAATTGCCCCAAGTTGAAAGGTAAGAGCAATCATAAGGAAGGAAAGCCGACTTGGAAGAAGCCTCCTTTCAACAAATCAAGGTATGAGGCTAA
The DNA here is from genome assembly GCA_036346395.1 of Hsuehochloa calcarea. Taxonomy (NCBI): domain Eukaryota; kingdom Viridiplantae; phylum Streptophyta; class Magnoliopsida; order Poales; family Poaceae; genus Hsuehochloa; species Hsuehochloa calcarea. The sequence goes on along the minus strand of CM070594.1, from coordinate 59,495,840 downwards.
TAAGCTTGTGAAGGCTGCTCACGGGTCCTTGCCGCTTTGAGGATCAATCCTTGAGCGATGTGGATACTGGGAGTGAGGAGGACAAGGAGGAGGAGATCCTCAAGGCAAAAAGAAAGGAAGGCCAAAGACTTCACGGCATGTGCTTCATGGTGACACCGCGACATTGATGATGATGAGGTATCTTTTTCTTATGATGAGCTTTACGCTAAATATGATTCTATAGTTGAGCAATTGCTTAGTCAAGATGAAGCGCTAGAATTTGTTATGACAAAAATAAGAAATTAGAGTCAAAGATTAGCAAACCAAAGTAGAGCTTAAAATGCTAAGACTCTTGAACTCGATGAATGTTTATCTTGTCATGCTATGCACTCGAAATTACTAAGTTACAAACTGCTCATAATATTTCAGTACAACAACTTGAGAATGCTAGATCTGAACTAAATGAAATTAAAAGTGCTCCTTGTGAAAAATGTTTAGAATCTAGTAAATTGATTGCTTTTGATGTGTTTGATTCTAGCCCTTGCACTTCATGTTTAGAAAAGGAACGTGAAATCAAAGATATCTTAGAAGTCGCTAGAGTCAAATATGCTAAGCTTAAGGACAATATTGAAAATACTACTTGTGCTTCTTGTTCCGCTCTTAAGCTTGAAATTGCTTTGTATAAGGAGAAATCTATGGATAAAACTTGTGATGCTTGTGTTAACTTGAGAAAAGAAAATGCTTACCTTCATGATACATTAGAGAAATTTTCTAAAGGTAAGAAACAATTAAACATGATTCTTGACAAGTCTAAAACTCCTATAAGAAGCAAGGTTTAGGATTCAATTCTTTTCAAGACAATTCAAACCCAAAAGTCATTCAAGTCTTGGAAAAGGTTTAATTGAATTCAAAACCCAACTGCAAAAATATCTTTTAAATCTGCAGGGCTTTGCCCAACCTTGTATTAATTCAAATGGTGCTTCTTCTAGTGGTACCAAGTACCATTGCACTTATTGCAAAAAGGTGGACATTTGATTGAATTACATTGGCGTAGGTTGAAAAATGATAGGAAAAGTTTTGATAGAATTTCACTCATGCAACCTAGAGCTTCTATGAGACATGGTAACATTGAAAAGAATAAACACGGATTAGGATTTTCTCTCATGCAAATCATTATGTTTCTAAATATCCTAATTCTAATGTTTATCGATCAAGCGGTCCGACCATTGGTGGTCACCGGTCGACCGCTTTGGTCGCCGGTCGATCACCACCAACGCCACGAGACCGCCCATGGACAGATTCAAGTCTCATTTTAATTTAAACATTGCTCATAACCGAATGTTAGATGAAATCAAGGATAGTACTTCGGTTTGTATACTCCTTGCGGGCGTGTGTCTCAAGATCGATTCCTAAATCATGTTTATCTAACCCCATGATTGAGACACATCGTTCTTTGTTCCTTGATTTTCGGGATTATCGCGGAAAGGGAAGAACACGTGGTTCGTTGACTCGGATGTTCACGCCACATGACGGGGAACTCAAAATGGTTCACCTCTTTCACGCGAGCAACGGTGATGACTTCATCACCTTTGGAGATGATACACAAGGGCGAATTGAAGGAACAAGATCAATTAGGGTGAACAACAAATTCATTCTAAAGGATGTCGCTCTTGTGGACAAGCTTAGGTATAATCTCCTTCGCTTTCTCGACTTCTTGATGATGGCTATGAGACTGCTTTTAAGAAAAATGCTTGTCGTGTGCTTGATTCTCTTGGTGAGCTTGTGTTTGGAATCTCTAGAGTTGGTAGAATTTTTGGGCCGATTTTTCGTAATCTCTTCTTTGGATCTCTTAAATGTTTGCTTACATCTTCTTGATTTACGGCTTTGGCATCGACGCTTGGGGCACATTGGTTTTGATCATCGACACGAGTTAGCAACCTTGATCTCATGAGAGGTTTGCCCAAACTCAAAGTCATCAAGGATGTTTGTATATGCGCCACAGTAGGCATGGCAAACAAGTTCTTGCCTCACACCCTTCGTGACTATGGTTATGGTGACGGACCGGGACGGTTGCTTCATATGGATACCGTTGGTCCCGCTAGAGTCCGGCGATCGGTGGAAAATGGTATATTCTTGTCATAGTCGATGATCTTTCTAGATATACTTGGGTGTTCTTTCTTACTTCAAAAGATGAAGTTTTGGTTATTTTCATGACCTTGTTCTTCGTTTGGCTTCGAGCTTCTGGTGCTTTGAGAGCGATTCGCAGTGATAATGGCACGGAGTTCAAAAATGCTTCTTTTGCTTCTTTTTGTCTTTGGCGTGGTATTGAGCATCGCTTCTCCTCTCCACACGTCCCTCAACAAAATGGCGTGGTGGAAAGTAAGAATAGGACCTTGGTCGAAATGGCTAGGACGATGCTAGACGAGTATAACACACCAAGGAGATTTTGGGCCGAAGCTATTGCTACTGCTTGCCATATTTCAAATCGTGTCTTTTTGAGACCTTCTTTAGGAAAGACTCCTTATGAGCTTCGTTTTGGTAGAAAACCCTCTGTTTCACATTTTCGAGTTTTTGGATCAAAATGTTTTATTCTTAAGACAGGCAACTTAGATAAATTTGAATCAAGAACTTTTGATGGGTTATTTCTGGGTTATCCTGCTCACTCGAGGGATTTTCGGGTTTTTAATACTGAGACTAACATTATTCAGGAGACTTGTAATGTCACTTTTGATGAGACTAGCCCCGAGCTAGATCAATTACTACTGATGATTTACAGTGAAAGTATTTTTGTGGAGGAAGATGAGGACGCTAATATCATTCCTTCATCTGCAAGCATCAAGCGCCCATATTGATACAAGAACACGCTCACGCCTACTTCACCTTGATTGAGGCTCTGCGCATCTTCATCATCGCAGATACTGCGGAGGTCGAAGAAACCAGATCTCATCCGGCGCTCCACTTCGCATTCAGAGACAAAGATCCTCGGAGCAGATAATAGGTAATCTACATGAGCGAGTCACTCGCTCGGTATAATGATCCAAATCTCTACTCTCATTCGGCTTTTGTTGCTTCTTTTGAACCCCGTGATATATCACATGCTTTATCGATTCTAGTGGGTAAATGCCATGCATGAGGAGTTAGAAAATTTTGAAAGAAACAAAGTTTGGAACCTAGTAGAACCTCCTAGTGGTCATAATGTTATAGGAACCCGTTGGGTGTTTAAGAATAAACAAGGTGAGGATGGTTACGTGGTTAGAAATAAGGCGATTGGTAGCTCGGGGTTTCACCAAGTTGAGGGGTTAGATTTTGATGGGACATTTGCTCTGTTGCTAGACTAGAAGCCATTCGCATTACGCTTGCATTTGCTGCATCAAAAGGTTTTAAATTATATCGATGGATGTTAAAAGTGCCTTTTAAATGGTTTCATAGATGAGGAAGTGTATGTTAAGCAACCCCTGGTTTTGAGGATCCTAAATATCCAAATCGTGTTTTCAAGCTATCTAAAGCATTGTATGGTCTTAAACAAGCCCCTAGAGCACAGTATGATAGACTTAAGACCTTCTTGCTTAAAAATAATTTTGAGATGGGTAAAGTGGATAAAACCCTATTCATTCTTAGGCGTGACAATGACTTCTGCTTGCTCAAATTTATGTGGATGATATTATCTTTGGTGGTTCCTCTAATGCTCTTGTTTCGACTTTTCCGACACTATGTCCGAGAATTTGAGATGAGTATGATGAGAGAGCTTAATTACTTTTGGGACTTCAAATCAAGCAATGCAAGGAAGGAACTTTCATCCATCGACGAAGTACACTAAAGATCTACTCAAACGCTTCAACATGGGTGATTTGCAAGCCAATTTCCACTCCCATGGCAACCTCGGCGGTGTTGGATCCGGATGAGGAAGGAGAAGTCGTGGATCAACGCGAGTACCGCATGACATGATCGGCTCCTTACGTATTTGGCCTCGAGACCGACATTCACTTCACGGTATGCCTTTGTGCAAGATTTGAGCGTCTCAGAGAACTTCCCATCGCCAAGCCGTTAAGCGCATATTCGGTATTTACACTCTACCCTCTTATATGGCATTTGGTATTCATGCTCTTGACTTTGTCCATTAGAGGTTTTTCAGATTCTGATTTTGCGGGCTGTCGGTTTGATAGGAAGAGTACCTCAGGCACCTGTCACTTCCTTGGCACTTCTCTTGTATCTTGGTCTTCTAGGAAGCAGTCTTGTGTTGCACAATCCATCTTCGAGCGGAGTATGTAGTCTGCTTGCTAGTTCTTCAGAGTCGATTTTGTGGATGACGCCCACTTTGAAAGATTATGGGTTAAACTTTGCTAGTGTTCCTCTTTTACGTGATAACACTTCGCTATTAATATTGCTAAAACCCAAAGCAACATTCTAGGACTAAGCACATAGACATTCGCTTTCACTTCCTTAAAGATCATGTTGAAAAAGGTGATATTGTGATGCACTTCGTAGAGTCCGAAGCTCAATTGGCAGATATTCTTACCAAGCCTTTAGATCAAACCAGATTTTCCTCCTTAAGAAGTGAGTTAGGGGTAATTTATCCTTATGGGTTGGTTTGAGGGGGAGTTTGATCTTTTTCTTATCTTTTCTTGTTCTTTTGATCTTTTATTGTTCTTTTTACGAACTTAGTGATCTTTTGAACTTTGTAAGTTTTAGGCTTTTAATTGCATCTCATTGTGTCATATTGCATTCATATGAAAACTCCAACAAGTGGTTACAACAAATGGTATGAAAAATCCAAAAAGATGCATTGTAATATAAGATTTTCTGCTTATTTTTTTAAAAAAAATTGATGAAGCTTTGCCTATTACCATTTAGAGCTTTTTGTATTTCAATTCTTGCTCAATGTCATGTCTAGTTCTTTGACTTGCTAGAATTATCATGCTTTTACATGTGTAGCTAAGTCTTTGCTATATGAGCTAGAACCTTTTAAACAACTCAAACTAAGAAATTGCAATTTGTGGATGTTTTAGCGAGTTGCGCAATTAGTGCTCCTCTTGTGACATTGGCCCTGTCAGAATTGTTTTGTTAGCTCTTTGATCTAAAATTGACCATTACTTGAGCTTTTGTGTTCTTGAGATTCTAAAAATGCTCTTGTGAAAAATGAAAATCAAGATTGTCTTATGCTTAAATTGTGCCAAACTATTCTTACGAGACTGCTTGTCAAATGACATGAACTTGGAGATAGTTTGATGAACCAGACGATCTCATGGGGACCGCTTGTCGAAATGACATGAACCTCAAGATTTATCGCCCGGTAGAAGCTTAGAAAGAGTTTGTGGATGGCTCCTAGTCCAGGATCTTCTTTACTAAGATATACCTTTAATCAACTTTTGGTCGAAGCTTAGGATGAGTTTGTGGATGGCTCCTAGTCCAGGATCTTGTCACTAAGTTAGATCATTAGTCAACTTCAATATTCAATGCAAATGAGAAAAATGTTGACAAATGGGCGTTTACAAAATATTGAGCAAAATGATTCAATACGGGACTTGATTGACTCTTAATGTGGTCTTTGTTAGATTTTTGATCTCACTTTGACATTTTGACATGGCCAATTTCACTTTAGGATCCCTGTTGATGAACTTGCTGAATTTGAAGCGTTGCTTAAATTTATCAAATCTACTGCTTTACTTTTGAGCCTTTGTGCTTAGCTTTGATATATATGTCTTACCATGATCTTGCTAGTATTGTCGGGCTTGATATCTTTGTTTGTGCAATATTATAGATACTAGCTTGTTCTTTTGGGTAATCTCCAAAGCTTCTTGTAATCAAAAATTGAAAAATACAAAAAAATGAAGCCACTCCATTGCACTTCATGCATATTCCTCTTTATGCCTCTTTTGTTTCTGCTTCTTTCTTTATTTTCTATTTGTTATCTCTGGATGAGAGGAAGGCGTGATTTCTTGATGAATCCATTGTCAAAGGGGGAGAAGATGTGTTAAATGAGAAGAGAAGTTGTGTTAATTATTCTCTATTTCTTTATTGGGGGAGAAGATTGGGGGAGAAGTTTATACAAAGGGGAGAAACTGAAAATTTGAAATTTGATGATCATAGTGAGGGGGAGTTCTTGAGTTGCATTCTTATTGTCTTATTGAATATTCTGAACTTGAATTGCATTCTTTGTTACTCACAATGATCATAGGTCAATTGAACAATTATTCTTTCTTATGGACCTCATGTGAGAATTTTGACCCTTTTCTGGAAATCAAAGTTTTTATGCTTTCTTTTGCCTTGTCTCACATGCCTATACTATTACGATGCCGGCTTGGTCATGTTCATTGCTTTTTCTTGCTTATGGACCAAGTTGTGCCTTTGTCTGCAAACCGCGAGTAAACTCGTTTTCAAACCTCTTACTTACATTTTCTGGATAATTGCCAATGTGTTCATCAAGGGGGAGATTGTGGATTTCATGGGTATATGTTCCAGATCTTAGGATGATGTGACAATTGGCAATGGCGTTTACGGTTTGTCGTTTCACGCGTTTTCGACAAAGTTCAGAGCTTCTCGCTCAGGCGGTCCGACCGGTCCTTGCGGCGGTTCGATCGGTCCCAAATCGGTCGGACCGGCCAGTAAGGGATCGGACCGCGATGACCAAAAGTGTTCAAAACGAGCCGGGCCAAAAATATGTGTTGTAGGCAAGTGAGGGATCCCAATGCACTTGGTCTCATAATTTTGGAGTCTCCAAGAAGAAGTTCTATTCGTTTGTATTTTCCGAAGGTTTGAATTTGGGGCTTGAATTTGGCTAAGTCCCAAAGGGCGGTCCGACCGCTCACGAGGAGCGGTCCGACCGCCATGGCGGTCCGACCGCTCACCCGAGCGGTCGGACCGGTTCTACTTGAACGTCGGCCAACTTCGTGGCGATGTTGTTTTGTTAGGTCAAAGTCATTGGTATTGTGGCATATGATTTGCATGATGCATGTTTTGACTAACATGGGTCAAGTTGTGAAGAACTTGTTCCCGAATCGTGTTTTCTTGTCCGTGGTTGTGCGAGGTTGCTTGGTGGTCAACGACGGTCAACGGCGAGGAGGATCGGGACTAGACTTGGAGAGTTGAGGTCGAAACGATCGACGATGCGGGTGAGTCAACGACTCAAGCGTGACACAAGATGGACAAGGGTGACCTATTGGCGAATCCATGGCACATGGTGAAGCGGTTTAGGTCAAAAGTTAAAGACGGCGCTTCATGCAAGCGCGTGTGTGACCCGTTTGTTAGTGGGCCTTAACGGAGCCCAATTAAGTCAAACCCTAAGAGTTTTAGGCCTCCACTATAAATAGGAGGAGATGGTGGTGCACTCTCTCTCTCTCGCCTTTTATGTTTTCAAAACCCTAATTGTCTTTAGGGAGTTGAGGTGGAGGCTAGGGCTCTTGATGGTTTATGGTGAATTTCATGATCTTTGATTGTCCATCGATCCATGATGGTGTGGATGTAATCCGGCAACAATCACGAAATCAATCTATGCAAGGTTTGCTTGAGATAAGTCTCTTTTCGTTCTTGCTTTCAATTTCGTGTTTTTAGGGCTTTCTTTGATCCATGAGTTTGTGATTGATTCCTTCACGTGAATTAGCTTGCTGTGATATGTGTGAATCTATCTAGCATCATCTTGATCATCAATCCCTCACGAACAAGCTTTAGGATCAAGTTTTCGTTCTTGCCCGCTTAGACCTTCGTTAATCAATTGGCAATTGCTCAAGATCGCTCCAAGAATTATCATAATATTCGATTGGAATAGGTCCTCAATAGCATATAGAAGGTGTGTGCAAAGTTTCATAAAGATTGGAGTTGAGAATCAAAAGTTTCACCTAATTGCAACTTCGCATCGGTGATTTTCTTCGTTGCGGATCGGTTCGAGTCGGCCGGTCGATCCGCCGTCATCACCGGTCGACCGATTTTGGAGCGGTCCGACCGCCAAGACTAACGCCGGCCGATCACCCGGCAATCGGTCCGACCGATTGGGTCCAGCGGTCGACCGCCTGTTGTGAGTCTTTGCAATCTTAGTTGATTTTGTAGCATTGCTTAGGGGTTTAATTGGATTCAATACTAGTCTTCCATTTGATCTTGGTATATTGATCTTCATAGCTTTCTAATAGCTACTGGAGTGAAATTGTATTGAGTTCATAATTTGTGAAAAAGTGAGCGTGCTCCTATTCACCCCCCCTCTAGTCGCCTTTACGGTCCAACACTTACCTTACGCATAAGAACTCCAGCTTCCCGCCTTCACACTTTTGCTCATTTTGATGCTTGGGGTGCTCGTCTTCAGGGTTTGGGCGGTGTGTTCTTCATAGCTTCCTGATGATGAAGCGTAGAAAAGAGGGAGGCGGCAGTGTGGCGTACTCCAGCGACCGTGACCGATCGACTGTGACGGAACGGGTTCTCCGGGCCCTTGTAGACGAGGGGAAGTTGGAGAGCCTCGCTAAGGTGCGGGTCCCTGGGGTGGAGATGGTTATGGTGTCTCGTGTTGATGAGGTTGTGGTCTTCATCACCTTCTTCAAAGCCGGCCTCTGTATTTCATATGTGGAGCTGGTCGTGCGGGTGCTTTGGCTTGGGTGGAGTTGGCACAGCTGACGGCCAACTCCCTCGTGAAGCTTGTCGTTTTTGAGTGGATCATGTGATCCGCGGGGACAATTGGGGAGGGTGTCTATTTGAGTATCCACACGACGGGCAGTGTCAGCCGAAGAAGAAAAACACCGGCGAGACGCTAAACTTTGGCAGCATCAACTTCCAACTGAAGGCGCAGTGCCAGATGTACGCGCTGGCTCTAGCGGCATGGAATCGGTAGGACACTGACTAGACCTAGAGTTTTACAATGCTTCTTCGGTGGCGACGGTCTACACTCTGGTGAAGGGCTGATTGAGCTTACCGTCCCCCGGACATCACGCTCAGTTCACGGGAGGAGGCCCTCCTTCACCAGCTGCTAAGTGCGACGAGCCGGCTCTCTACCTGGGACCTCGTGGAGGAGTTCTGCGCCCTCAGGGTCTGGCCCAAGCGCAGGGCTGGAGCGTGGAGCTCAGGGACCCGAAGGAAGGGCTCCCCAGCATCACCATAGCAGGTCACGAAGGTTTTGGTCTTCGCCCTGAACTTGTGTACATGCCTTTTATTGATATAATTTTGTTTTTTTTTTTTTAACGGAGCGTGTTGGTGTCACTGCAGTTGTGCCTATCGACGAGACTGTCCGTGTCGTGGAGCATCTTTTAGGCCCCTATACTGGCGAAGAGCACGCGAAGCACTAGTTGGTTGTGTGGGAGCCTCGTCTGAACCGTGCGTATGCGGACCCACTGGTCCATCTTGCGGAGCGCCCAGACCCAGATGAGGGGAGGTGGAAGCGAGCCTGTGTGCCTGAGGAGTGTGACGTTGCGGTGCGGATCACCGCGAGGCCCCTGCACTCTGTTGGGTCTGCCTACGTGGGCGGCCCCTCCTGCGCGAGGGTGGATGTAGCAGAGAGGACGGCAAAGAGGGTCGCACAAGGAACTCTAGAGCGGGTGGAGCGGGCTCAATCAAGCAGCCCGTCTTTGGGAGAGTGTGGTGTGTCCCCTGCGAAGGGCACTACGCTGAGGGCGGCGAGGCGTGCACGGTGGAGGCTAGGGAGGGGGTGGCTAGCTCGTTTGGGATAATGGGCTTGCCCCTCGAGGAGTCCTCGGCCGATAGCACCCCGTCGCATGTTTATGGCAGGGGTTCCGCGGGCAACAGGTCTTGCCTCCCACTCCGGGTCATGATGCGATCGGTAGGTCTCCCCCTTTTTGTGTACTTTGGAGTATGTGTGCAGCTTTGACCCGTATGCCTGCCTCACAGTCATGAGCAACAAGGAGGAGAGGTCCAGCGAGGGTGGCCCGGCCTCAGGGATGTCCGAGGCAGCGCCTTCATAGGCCGCTGCTTCGACCGCCGTGGCCATTGCGGATCTGGGCCCGCTTTGCCTCGCAAATTTTAAAGTCAGTGCCGGTGCTGCGAGGGTCTGCGATGAGGTCACCTTCTTCACCGCCCCGTCTTACATTGGGGATCTCTTCCAGAACATGTCCCTTAAGGGGATGTTTCAGTCCGTCGAGGCAAACACGATGAAGGTGCGTGTTTTGCATTGCTGGTGTTTTTTTTGTTTTTGTGTGACTTCATGCTTCGTGGAGACCCTGATGCTATCACGTGTGCTTAAGGGCGATGTCTCGCGCAACTTTGATGAAACCCAAAGGCGGGTTGACTCGAAGCACGCATGGAGCGTGGAGCCCTCGCTGACAAGGTGAAGGCCCTAGAGGCCAGGGTGGCGGAGCTGGACAGGTAGAGCGTCGACTTGCAGGAGGATGTGCGGACCCTTCGAGGCGTCTGGGCCTACCTCCCGACGGAGAGTCAAGCGAAGCGGGAGCTCTCGTATTCTGTGGCGCTAGCAACCTAGGAGGCCATGGAGGCCTTGGAGGGCGCGGTGGTAGACCTTGGAGCCCTGCCTCCCCCGAGGCAGCACACTGTGAGGGGAGATGGACATCACCTTGGGGTGTCTCCGCCGCGCCGGGGAGGTGTGCCTACCGGTGGCCTGGGCGTACGGGGACCACTTGTAAAGGTGGCTAGGACGACGGCCTTTGCCTCCCTGCAAAAGGTCGGTTGTGGACATGTGGACGCCCTCGCTGCCCACTCTGTGGCAGTGCCGACCGCAGAGGAGGTTGTCGCCGGACATTGCCAGACGCGAAAGGCTAGCAACATCTTCGTCACAGATTTCGGGTCCGCACACCGCCGGCGACGATGGACTCCTCCGAGCGATGCAAGCCCGTAAGAAGATGGGCAGGCCCAAATGATGCACAAAGTTGCCGGCTAGCGGGGGGCGGGGTACCAATAGAGACAATGTGTGACCCTCCGCTTGCACCAAGTGGCCTAAGTCCTTTAGATTCTTGTAACTAGGTTTTAGCGATTTAGCTCTTTTTTTATCCGCCCCCTTCAGGGCTCATGCACCGAACGGGGCTGGGGTGGGGGGTTTGCCTCTTTTGTAATGACCTCCTCTTTTGAATGAGAAAGATGTTTGGAAAATTAGTTGTTTGTGAAGTTTGGTGTGGTTTGTTTAGTGTGCTTTGTGGTTATGCGTTCTGAACTCGTGGTTTGCTCGGGCTGATCTGCCATCGCTTTGTTGTACTGCTGGTCGAGGGTTTCGGCTGTCCGAGGGGCACATGGTGAAGGTAACTGCCCCCAGCGTGAACTGAAGGCGGAGGGTTGCTCTTGCTCCATCTGGCTACTAAGCTATGCTATCAGTGCGTCATGCGCCATGGCACAAAGTGGTAGTGTTGGCGCTTGACAAACCTGGATGGTACCATGGAGGAGTTCGAGTTGTTTCACCAACGCAAGGCCGCTGCAGCAAGTGACGAGATCACCCGCTTCTAGGAACAACGAGGATGTGCGACATCCAAAGAAGGCCCTTTGGCTTCGTGTGCTGAGTCCGTGGCTCTAACCCCCCCCCCCCCCGCCCAGTGAAGCACCTTTCGAGGCGGTGTGTAGTAGGTACGTGGGAAGGGACCTCGTGGAATTCATGGAAACCAGGCCGCCCGATGAGGAACTGCAGGAGTGGCTGATGCGCCCAAACGTGTTGTATGCTGAGGCACCGTAGTCGCTGATTGCATGTATCTTGTATATGTGTATGCCTTGTATGTTGTGGTTGATTGATTTTCTTTTTCCTGAGGAAAGCCTCCATGGTATGTACTTTATTTATTTAGAATTTGTTGTGATGAATAAAGCCTACTTTGTCGGTATATATGTGTGTTCAGTGTTGTTTGACCCTCTGTCTTGTTTTGGATCCTACATAGGGCTCCGATGGTGAAGCCTCACGCCGTCCCTCATACTTTCTATATAGGGTTCCGGGGGAACCCTAACTTTTTGTGAGGGGGGCGAAGTCTCGTGCCATCCCCTATACTTTTTTATGTGGGGTTCTGAGGGAGCCCTAACTTTTTTTGCGAGGGGGAGGCGTAGCCTAGCGCCATCCCCTGTATTTTTTTAGATAGGGCTCCGGGGGAGCCCTAACTTTTTTTACGAGGGGAAGGCGGAGCCTACCACCGTCCCCTATACTTTTTTAGATAGGGCTCCAGGGGAGCCCTAACTTTTTTGTGACAGGGGAGGCAACACTTAGCGCTGTTCCCCATACTTTTTTAGATAGGGCTCTGAGGGAGCCCTAACCTTTCTTTTGCGAGGGGGAGGCGAAGACATGCGCTGTTCCCCATACTTTTTTAGATAGGACTCTAGGGGAGCCCTAACTTTTTTGCGACGGGGAGGCGAAGCCTTGCGCCGTCTCTCATACTTTTTTAGATAGGGCTCCAGGGGAGCCCTAACTTTTTTGTGAGGGGGAGGCGAAGCCTCGCATCGTCCCCCAAACTTTTTTAGATAAGGCATCGATGGAGCCCTAACTTTTTTTGAGGGGAGGCGAAACCCAGCGTTGCCCCCATACTTTTTTTGATAGGGCTCCTGGGGAACCCTAACTTCCTTGCGAGGGGGGGGGGGCAAATCCTAGCGTCACCCCCATACGTTTTTAGATAAGGCTCTGGGGAGCCCTAATTTTTTGCGAGGGGGAGGTGGAGCCTCACGTCGTCCCCCACTTTTTTGCAAAAGGGGAGGCGAAGCCTAACGCCGTCCCCCAAGGGACCTTGGCCCTTGGGTCCAAGCATGGTGTTTGTTTAATACACTCGTGGTGTCTATTTCATTAAGGGGGGAAATTGCCCGAAACTGTACATATTTTTTGTACATGCCTCCGCCGTTCTAGCACGGCGGGGGCGATTGCTCGAGCGTAGCTAGGTTTTTACAATGGAGCAACCCTAAGGATAAAAACTTGCTGATGCTTTTGGTGTTCCACATGTGGTCCAGTTGTTGTACCTTCAGTGTTGCGATGTAGTAGAAGCCCGCCCTTGTTGTGTCGATGATGATGTACGGCCATTCACATTTGGACCCTAGCTTTCCTATGGTTGTGGGGTTCACGACGCATTTGAGGACCATGTTGCTTGGTGCTAGTGGGCGGATCCTGACCTTCTTGTTGTATATCGCCGCGATGTCTGCGGTATATCTTGCCATGGTTGTTATGGCATGTACGTGGTTTTCTTCGAGGAGGTCCAGGGAGACCTCCCGGTCTGTGGAACTCATGATTCACCCTAGCACAGAGGGACTTTGTCGTGAGATTTCCTGGGGTCATTGGTTCATCGCCGAAGAGGAGTTTGAATGGTGAAAATCCCATGGCCCGAGTGGGTGAGGTGTGGAGCGCCCACAAAGCTTTAAGGAGCTCTTCGGGCCAAAGGCCCTTTGGCATGCCAATGAGGCACTTCGTTAGCCCTTCCAATAGGTTGTCGTTGTCTTGCTCGACCGCCCCGTTGTACTCGGGGTACCCTACTATGCGAAGCATATGTTTGTTCCTAGGTCTCCATAGAATGCTTTGAAGTGTGCGGAGTCGAATTGGGTGTCGTTGTCGGTGACGATGATGTTCAGCACACTATACCTGCATATGATGTTTTTCCATACGAACCGCTGGGCTCCCGCGGTGGTGATTTTTGGTACGGGCTTCACCTCTATCCATCTTGAGAAGTATTCAATAGCAACAAAGGCAAAGCAAAGGTTACCCTTGGCCGCTAGGAATGGGCCAATGATGTCGAGGCCCCACTGTACGAAGGGCTAGATTGGAGGCAAGGGTTGCAATGGAACCACCGATGCCTAATGGTTGTGGCCTACCCATTGGCATCCCTGGTTGCGCTGGACAAGGTTTTGCACATCGCGCAATGCTGTCGGTCAGTGTAAGCCTTGGCGGAAGGCCTTTGTAACAAGGCCTCAGGGGGTTTAGTGCGCACCGCAGGGCCCCTCGTGGATATTATGTAGGAGAGATTGGCCCTCTTCCTATGATACACACTACAACAGGGGAGCGCAGACACCTTCTTTTTATAGTAACCCATTTATGATGCGGTAGTTCCGGGCATGGTGTCGGGCCGCTTTTCTTCTGTGGGGTCCTTAGGCTCTTCACCTGTTAGGTATTTGGCAATGGCGTCCAGCCAGAAAGCTTTATTGATATGGACTACAAGGATCGACTCGCACGACGACTTGTGCTTCAGGCGTAGCCCCTTGTGTTCCTAGCACAACCCCTTGTGCTTTGGGCATGGCACCTTGCACTTTGGGCGTAGCCCCTTGTGCTTCTGGCGCAGCAGAGGGCGCGTGTAGCACCTGCTAGAAGATGTTTGGCAGACGACGTTCGGCGGAGCTGGCCAGTTTCGCGAGCTTGTCAGCTACCTCATTGTTTCCCGTGGGGGTTTAACTCACGCGTGGCGACTTGCACTTCGGGCACAACCCCTTGAGTTCCTAGCGCAACCCCTTGTGCTTCGAGACCGGTGCCTGGTGCTTTGGGAGAGGCCCCTTGCGCTTCGGGCGTAGCCCCTTGTGCTTCTGGCAGGGCGGAGGGTGCGTGTAGCATCTGATCATAGAAGATGTTTAGCAGAGAACGTTCGGTAGAGCTGGCTAGTTTTGCGAGCTTGTCGACTGCTTCAATGTTTCTCGTGGGGGTTCAACCCATGCAAGGCGACTTGCGCTTCAGGCGCAGCCCCTTGTGTTCCTAGCGCAACCCGTTGTGCTTTGGGAGCGGCGTCTGGTGCTTTCAGAGCGACGCATTGTGCTTCTGACGTGGACCCTTGCACTTTGGGCGCAGCCCCTTACACTTCTGGCGTGGTGGAGGGCGCGTGTAGCACCTCGTAGAAGATGTTTGGTGGAGGACGTTCGGCGGAGCTGGCTAGTTTTACGAGCTTATCGGCTGCCTCATTGTTTCCCATGGGGATGGTTTAAACGATGATGCTGAGGAAGTGCTTCGCTTCCCCGTGGACCATTGCTAGATATTTGTTGAAGTGACCTGCCATAAGGCGGGAGTCGCTTTTGATGATTATGCGCTTGGCCCCCAACGTCTTGGCCTTGCGGAGGCCCAGCAGCAGGGCTTCATATTCGGATGCGTTGTTTGCTATCGGGAAATCGAGGCAACTGGCGTGCGACACGCTTCGCCCGTCTGGGGTGACCAAGATGGCAGCCGCACCTTCCCCCGCGGCACACCAAGAGCCGTCAGTGTAGATTGTCCATGGGGCCTTAACCTGGTTTGGGGGTTGCTCCTGGAATTGGGGAGTCCATTCGGCAACAAAGTCGGTGAGGGAATGTGATCTGATGGACATGCGTGCGGCGCAGGTAAGGTTGAAGGGCACCAGCTCGGTGGCCCACTTGCCTATTCGGCCTGAGTCATCCTTGTTTCGCAGCATTAGCGCGAGTGGGTAAGACACCGGGCCCGTGATGGCATGTCCTTGGAAGTAGTGTCGTAGCTTGTGTGAAGCCATGAGTAGGGCATATGCTAGCTTTTCCAGTTCTGTGTATCTGAACTTGGCCCCTTGCAGGGCCTCTGAAATGTAGTGCACGAGGCGTTGTCCATGGTGTTCTTGGAACAGGACCGTGCTCACCGCTGAGGAGGCGGTGGCGAGGTACAACAGCAGATTTGTGTTGGGCTTCGGGCTGACTAGGCTTGGCAATTGGGTGAGGTATTATTTAAGCTCTTCGAATGACTTCTGTAGTCTTCCGTCTATTGGAACGGCTCCGCTCCCTGAAGTGTCTTGAAAAAGGGCAAGGCCGGCTCCGCGGAGCGAGATAAGAAACGACTAAGGGCTGCGAGGTACCCCGTTAATCTTTGCACCTCTCAGGCGCTGTAGGGGGGCTCCATTTCTTGGATGGCTTTTATTTTCTCGAGGTTGGCCTTGATGCCTCTTTCGGACACGAGGAACCCCAGGAGCTTGCCCGACTTTACACGGAAGGCACATTTTTCTAGGTTAAGCTTGACCCCCTCCGCCCGGAGGCTGGCGAAGGTTTCCTATAGGTCTATTGTGTGGGATCTTGCGAGTGTACTCTTGACCACGATGTCGTCGATGTACGCCTCAACATTGCGACCGAGTTGCTTGGCTAGTACCTTCGTAATGAGCTGAGTGAAGGTCGCCCACGCGCTCTTAAGGTTGAATGGCATTTTGGTGAAGCAATAGGTGCCGATGAACGTGATGAAGGTTTTTTTTTATTCGTCCTCCTTGGCCATGAATACCTGATGATAACCGAAGTAGGCGTCGAGGAAGCTCATCAGCTCGCAGCCCAAGGTGGCATTCACTAGTTGGTCGTTGCGGGGTAGGGGGAAATCATCATTCGGGGATGCTTTGTTGAGGTCAGTGAAGTCGACGCACATGCATCATTTGCCAGTGCTCTTCTACACCACAACGGGGTTGGCCAAAGATTCAGAGTGCTTGATCTCTCGAATGAACCCTGCCTTTACTAGCTTGGCTATTTCTTTCTTGGCAGCCTCTAGCCGTTCTGCTGACATCCGACATAGTTTTTTGTTTCTTAGGTGATGCCTCACTTTTGATGGCCAGGCCGTGCTTGATGGTCTCCCAGGCAACCCCGAAGATGTCCCCAGGGGGCCATGTGAATATGTTCATGTTGCTATGGAGCACCTTGAGAATGGATTCATGTGCCTTCTTCTAGAGATCCACTCTAAGGTCCACCGTCTTCTCTTGGGAGGCTTCTCTCAGAGGGACCCTTCAGAGCTACCCCTCTGGCTTGGCCTTCGGTGTCCATTTTCTTGAAGGGGTGTCTGCACAGGTATTTGCATCAGCTCCGACCATGTGGATGTGGCGGACCAGTTTGATTGTTTCGAGCTCTGTTTTCCTTGCCAGGTCTTGGTCCCCACGCACCATAATTATGCCCTTAGGCGCGGGGATCTTCATGCACAGGTAGTTTTGGTGCGATATTGCATCGAAGATATTTAGTGTGGTGCGGCTGAGGATGGCATTGTATTGGTAGGGCATCTGGACGACGTCGAATGTGATGACCTCAGTCCGTGACGCGAAGTCGTCACTGAACATGACGGTCATGTCAATTTGGGCGAAGGCTGTCACGGGCCTTCCCTCGAAGCCTACCAGGGGTATACCTGGGGGCGAGAGGCGATCCCCGAGGATCATCATCTTGTCGAAGGCGTCCACAAAAAGTAGGTTTGTGGAGCTTCCTCCGTCCACAAGGACACGCCTGAACTCTAAGTCTGCGATGCTGGTGGAGATGACGAGAGGGTCCTGATGAGGGAAGTACATGCCTCTGGCATCTTCGGGATCGAAGGTGATCGGTATCTTGGCATAGCGAGGCGGTCTTGTTGTAGGGTACTTTGCGACGTGGTGTATCTGTCGGGCGTATGCGTGCCGCTGTCTCTTTTATGTTATGCCGAGTGAGGAATCCACGTTGATCATGTTTATGATCCATTGATGGTGCTCCCCGTGGCCCCCCTCTATGCGGGACCTTAGCGGCGGAGCGAGTAGCTAGTTGCTCGGCCTCCGCCCGTCTTCACGTTCGGTCGGTTGCTGGCCGCGACTCATGTAGTTTTGCATGGCTGCGATGGTGCGTCAATATCTAGTTGTGTGCGATCCCTCGCCGTGGAGATCACAAAATAGTGGGGAGCCTCCGGCATCGGCCCAGGTGTTTGTTTTCCATCCCCCGTTATGCCCACGGCCTCAGCCCCGGCCCTGGCCGCGACCTCCTCGCCTCCCCCCTTCAGGGGCTTACCCGCCATCCACGTGGTACAAGCTCTGCCCCTTCCAGCGATAGTCGTTGCCCCATGGTTTGGCAACCGCCCCTACAACGGTAGTTGCAGGTTCCTCCTTCCCGGGCAGACCGCTCGGTAGGGGTGCCCGAATGGGCGACACCTTGACCTCTGCTCTTCGAGTGTTGTCTTCCTCTGCCTAGGCGTATTCCTCCATTTGTCGAAAAGCTCTGTCGCGGTGCTGATGGGCTTGCGAGACAAACTTTCCAATAGGGGGCCTTTTTGAAGTCCTCATGTGGCCGTGTTTATAACGGTGGCTTCATTAAACCCCATTACTTGGCACTTCACCTCTACAAACTTCTTGAAGAAGCTATGCAGGGACTCGCTCAGGGCTTACTTTATTGCGAATAGGTGCCCTGCGTCCTTTGGTTCAACGTAGTTTCCTTAGAAGTTGTTGTGCACGAAGTCCTGCAACTGCTCCCACATGTATATGGATTAGGGGGATGGTGAAGAACCAAGTTAGTGCCACTCCTGCCCAATGGTCCTCAGGGAAAGATGCCTCAGGGGCCAAGTGTCAGTTCCGATGATTTCTTCGAGCGTGGAGTTGTTGGCTTCCTCCGCGCTTCTTGCCGATGGCCGTCATTGCCATGGTGGTTCTGCCGCTTGGCCTCGGGGTACTGAGCCGCCACATTACAACAGCCTTCTACCGAGACCTTGGGTGTGATCTTCTTCCGAGGGGCCATGCTGGTGCTTCGGGCTGTGCTTCGTTTCTCTCCTGTCGAACTCCAAAAATGGCGCCAACTATCGTAGCAAAGATGGCTAGATAGTATAAAAAGGGGACCCCAGGTAGCTACGAGGGGGACTAGGGGATTCTTGGAGGGGGGCCAGTTGTCAAGAGAAGTAAATATGTATTAATTCTCTCCCAAAAAGGGTCTTGTTTATTACATGGGGGAGGCGGCTATTTATAGCCTTTCGACCTGGTACATAAGATTACATATCTACCCCTAAAAAGGCCATATGCCTATAGGGGCTGTATGATCTTTTCCTTCTCCTATGCGTAGCCTTCGGCTTATGGTGGACCTCCCTAGTCTTGATCCATTTGGTTAGTACGCTCGCTCCATCGATGCTCCCCGCCCTTCACCCCGTGCGGGGTATCCCCAAGCCGAGGGGCCCCAGACACCCTTTGACGCCCCCGAGGTGGCCCCGGGGAACCCCTGACTCCTGAGTCTGTATTACTTGGCGATCCTTCAGAAGCCTTCACACCGCCTTCGGAGCCTCCCCGAAGATAGGCCTGGTACCCTCAGGGAGGCTCCCATACTACAAAAAAGCTAATACTAGACGCCTCATTACAGACGGTTTTCCAAAACTGCTAGTGTTAATGGTAATCACAAACGGTTTTACCAACGCGCCCGTCTCTATTATTTGATGTCTAGTATCACAAACGGATACGAACCGTCTGTGATATGACGGTCCTTAATATGAATCGTCTGTGATAAGTATCTCATCATAAACGGAATGTAACATCCCAAAGTTCTGTTACCAAAAATAAAATTAATAAAGTTATTATTTTATTGGATTTTCTGAGTTTCAATAGTGTTTTCTTAGTTTTCTTGAATTTTCTAGATTTAAAAAGTCAAAAAATAAATTTATTGAGTTTTATTGGATTTAAAGTGAAAAAGGAAAATTAAATAATTTTTTCAATTTTTCTGGAATTTTGAAAGCTTTTCCCTAATTATTTTAAAGCTAAAATAAATTATATGCAAAAATTAATTACCAATTATGAGTTGGAAATATTTTAAGCCCAAAATGACTCAGGGAATTTATGTGAATTTTTCCATAGTTTTCTTGACTTTATTTGCTATTTTATAAAGCCCAAATAAATTATCTGAATTATTTTAATCAGTAAATCTCTCGAAAATCCGAAACAGAGGTCGGGCCGAATTCCTTCCTAGCCCACGGCCTTTTCCTTCAGCACCGACCCGCTTCGACCAGTTTTTCTTCTAGCTGTCTCATCCGTACTACCCCACCTGCCATCCCCATCAACTCCTTCATCTTCCTTCGGCCGAAACAGAGCGTTGCCCGATCCGGTCGATTAAACTGCATTGAATCGTTTGTTT
This sequence comes from Hsuehochloa calcarea, assembly GCA_036346395.1. NCBI lineage: Eukaryota > Viridiplantae > Streptophyta > Magnoliopsida > Poales > Poaceae > Hsuehochloa > Hsuehochloa calcarea. The sequence continues at coordinate 59,476,193 of CM070594.1, read as the reverse complement.
CCACGCGAGATCAAGCGCAATTATTGCCACGATCGTCATTCACTCCCGGCCGCATTCAATCGACTGTTTCTCCTACTTAACTTGCTTTACTTGTCGCCACAGCATCAGCCATTAACGCCCGCGCACGTCCCCAACGATCCGGCTACTCCTTGCCCTATATAAAGTTTGCACTGCCTTCACATTTATCTCCTCATTCCAGTCCCCGCACCCACAACCATGCTGCTTGTTTCTTTTCACCGTAATCGAAGTCGAAGCTTCTCCGCCACCAGCACTAGCTCCACCGATTGCACCGCCGTCCGTTGATCTTTGGTGTCGTCGTCCACACCGGGAGCTTCGCCATGTCACGTTCTACCTCAGGCACACTTCTTCTTCACCAGAGGACCACCGGAGCACCATCGCTACCAGAACCCATACCTCACCACCGACCACTCCGTTGATCTCTGCCATCGTAAGGTACCTCATGAGGTTCAGTGTATTCTCCTTTTTTTGCATACCTTCGCGTAGCTCGTCGTGGCGTGTAGAGCCGATGAGCTTGTAGTCGAGCATCGCCATTGCTGCCCAGAGTAGTCGTAGCTTTCTTCGACTAGATAGTCGCAGTTTCTGTCAACTAGGTAGTCGTAGCTTCCTTCGACTAGATAGTCGCAGCTTCCTACGACTAGATAGTCATAGCTTCCCTCGAATAGTTAGTCGTAACCCTTCTGTCGACTAGATTGTCGTAGCTTTCCTTCGACCAGTATTGTCGAAACCTTCCGTCGATCAGTGTTGTTAAAACCTTCCTTCGATCAGTGTCATTGAAACCTTCCTTCGACCATTGTTGTCGAAACCTTTCCTTCACTAGTGTTGTTGAAACCTTCTGTCGACTAGTGTTGTCGAAACCTATCTTTTGACCAGTGCAGTCGAAACCTATCTTTTGACCAGTGCAGTCAAAACCTATCCTTCAACCAGTGATGTCGGAACTCTTCCTCCGACCAGTGTAGTCGAGACCTTCCTTCGACTAGCCTTATCGAGACCTTCCTCTGACCAGTGTAGTCGAAATCTCCTTCAACCAGCGTTCCTTGAAGTGAACAGTACTCGATGATGAACAGTACTTGAGGATGAATAGTATTCATAAGTGAATAGTAATTAAAGATGAACAGTACTCGAAGATGGATAGTTCTCAGAATTTTTATCTGTTCATGTGATATCCAAACTTCTGGATGTTCGTTCTCCTTCATACGAACTTCAAATTTGTCGATTCTTATTCCTAAATTCATATAAATTCAATATCTATCTTTCTGTGACAAAATTATTTAATTTGAAGTTTATTTGAATTTGGCTTATTTTCACAAATAGATTTCGACGACTTCAGAAAGTCATATTTCGACGTCGTTTAAGAACAACAACTAAGTGAGCAAGGCAAGTTACATATTTGATCATATTTGACCCTATTATTTTAAGTTATTTAATTATATTTTAAATTATTACTGCATGCTTATTTCTATTCAATGTAATTTAAATTCTGTTTTAAATTTATAGTTACTCTCAACTCCACTGGTATGGCCAAATATTGACATTGAAATATCCAAACCTTGACACCTTAGATAAAATCTGGTTTATGCAATAGTATAAACTATAATATTTTAGGAAAAATTATGCTTAGTCATGCTTAGACCCAAAATTATTCAATTTGGGAATTTTTAGTTTATTGTTTAAATTGTATCCATAGCATTAGTGTGCCATGGAAGTTTTCAAATGATTTTGGAAAATAAAATAAAATAAAATTGGTTTGGACTTGGGCGAATTGGATAGAAGGCGGGTGCAAGTTTATGCACGGGCACAATTCAGGAATGGTTGAGGCCCAGGGATTGTTTTCGAAGTCACCTAGTCAATTAAGGACCGGTCTGCGAGCTGCGGATTGTTAAGCCAAAATTGTACTACCACACGTCTAAAGTGGGACAGGCCTAGCTAACTAGTTTGTGATGTTTCACCGTGGTTGTGCCATCCGGTTGTGTGGGTGTCTGAGTGACCTATTTTTTATTCCCACATGGCGCAAGAGGGGGCTTCCGACGGTGAGTCCAAAGGAAGTGAAACCTTAGCGAGGCGGGACTACGGTGGAATGGCGCATTGTAAAGGCCTTGGCGCGTGCTCTAGACTACTTACCTAAGGTAGTGAGCAGTGGTATCGACGGATTCCAAACAAACTAGAGAAGTCGTGTTGTGTGGGTAAAGTTGTACAACCTCTGCAGAGTGTCAATATATTCAAATAGTCGTGTCCACGGTCATAGACATGCTGAGCAAAGTCTTTCGTGGATTAGACTATGGTCTTGTTTTAAAAATGGTTTGACAAAAATGATTTCATGGATGTTTATTCCGTGTTGGGAAATTTGGGCAGAAAGCCTGGTGTAAGGGGGTTAGTCTTTCACAATTTGTGTATGGAAGTTTATCCTACACTTGAGATTTGATGATTAAAAATAAAATTTGATTTTAGATATATACTAAACTACCTTTGAACTTAGTATTGTATTTAAAATGTCAAATATTACTTTTGCATAAATAACCCTATAAAGCCTCCCTTTTATAATATCTATGCATGCATTTTAATCTGTTATTGGGTGTAACTTGCGAGCACAATTGTTTGTGCTCACCCTTGCTTAATGCAAATAAATTTTAAAGGAGAAGGACTTCTCTACCGGTGTGGATCTTCGTGACAAGGCCGCTACCCCAGTCGATTGCCTGTGGCAGATTAGCTGGGCTCTACTTCTTCTTCTTCATCTTTCATTATGTTCTTTATTGTTGGCTTGTAAGCCTCTTTTGTAATAAACTCTGATATTTATTAATAAAGTTATGCAAATTATGGATGTTACCATATTTATTTACTGTGTGAACTAGCTACTGATCATGTGACTAGTTCAGAAATACACAGAGGATTTGGGGATGTTACTCTTGGGTCCGACACGGATTGTATTAAAAATCGTCTGTGATAAGTATCTCTCGATTTTACCTAACTACTTGAAATGCCCAACTCTCTGATTTTACTATGACCACTTGAAATGTCTAACTATCTAATAAGGACAACGCCAAATCATTTGGCCTCCTGCACAAGCATTCAAAAATTTCGTGAATCACATACGATTTCAAACTAAAACCATATTTGATGAGATAACATCACAGACGGTTCATATTAAAAACCATCCATAACTCTGTGCTTTACGGTGACCGCTTGAAATGGCTAACTCTGTTATTTTACCATGACTACTTGAAATGGCTAAATCAGATTGATTTGACCATGACTACTTGAAATGGCTAAATCAGATAGTCTTGCATTTCAAGTGGTCATAGTAATTTACCATGATTACTTCAACCATGACTACTTGAAATGGCTAAATCAGATAGTTAGGCATTTCAACACAGTAAAATCAAAGAGTTGGGCATTTCAAGTAGTCACGGTAAAATCATGACTACTTGAAATGGCTAAATCAGATAGTTAGGCATTTCAAGTGGTTACAGTAAAATCAGAGAGTTGGGCATTTCAAGTAGTCACAGTAAAATAACAGAGTTAGCCATTTCAAGTGGTCAAGATAAAACACAGAGTTACATATGGTTTTAATATGAACCGTCTGTGATATTAGCTCATCACATATAGTTTTAGTTTGAAATCGTTTGTGATTTGCAGAAATTTTTGAACGCTTGTGCGGGAGACGAAATGCTTTGGCGTTGTCCTTATCTATTATACCCACCCCGCCTTGTCTTCCATCAGTCTCTCCCTCTCCCCTCCCCCACGCCGACAACGAGGAGGAGGGACGCGTAGGAGCTCCATATCTGCAGCAAGAAGCCGACACACGCGTCTGCAGCCTACTGTTTCATTGCGCCTCCGGTGAGCAGGGCATTGCGGCTCAACTAGTACCGTCAGATCTGGCCGCTGTCATATTTCGTTCTCAGTAATGATCCCCATTTGTGGTCAACAAGGGAAGCTCATTCGGTTCGAGATGGACGCTTCTAATCAACCTCGTTCTCGTGAGAGAGTAAGCCATTGATTGATTGAGAGAGTGTGTGTGTTTGTGTGTGTGTGTCTTTTAATTACCTTCTTGTAAACTATCGAAAGAGCATATGGAAGCTACTGTCCAGCAATTGATTAGTTTGGCTCAAAATTTGATTATTTTTATAGAAAAACTATCATAGACGATTTTTACTAAAACATTATCTGTGATAGTCTATTTTCACAAATGGTTTTAAACAAGAATCGTCTGTGATAATTGACTATCACAGATAATTATTATTCAGAACCATCTGTGATAGTTTTTTTCACAGACGGTTCAAAAATCGTCTGTGATGATCTCATGTCATTACTGACCAATAAACTCAGACGGTTCAGAAAATCATCCGTGATGACATTTTTGAACCGTCTATGAAGACTTTTTCTGTGGTAGTGCCCCCTATTGCGCCTCTGGTTGTTGCCCCACACGAACCTTCGCGTGGGCTTCGGGGCCCTCCCGAAGGCGTACTTGGTACCCCGCGGGGGCCACACCTTCGGCTCATGGCCTTGGGGGAGGGGGGGGGGGCTTGCGGGCTTCACCATGTCGTTGGGGCCGGTGGGCCGCGCCTACGACAATTTCCATTATAAAGCATTAGAGTTGTACAAGTACAATTTTATGCTTCAATACAAACACACACAAATGTAGTATCTAGCCTCAAAATTGTGTGAGAAATTTGACTAGTTTGTGCTAACTGCTAAGGTTATGGTTGTGAACACCTTTATTCTAAAATTGGAAATCTAAAATTCCAAAATATTTACTAGGCCTAAGAAGCATGCGCGCTCCATACTCAAAAATGCTTGCGCTAAGTTAGACCTCGATGTCTGCTGGGAGGAGATTAGCCCCGATAAACTTCTCATTTTGCTTGGTGGACAAAAAATGCTTGAGGTTCTAGGGTTGGTTGTATTTAGCTTTCCTCTAAAGATGTGGCGGCAAAGGGTTGGTTGTATCTTTTTTTAATTATTTTAAAGATAGCATCTTCCTAACTTTATTTCTAATTCTGAGCCTTTTGGTCACGCCATAACCTGTGGCGTAATCAAACTGTGCTGTCACGCCACCGACCCCTTTGGACACTGTTGGACCAGGATTTCGCAAATCCAAATCCTCTGTGAAAACACTGTTCTATTCCCTAGATCAATAGATAGTACTCACATATATATTACTGATTCATTTCATACACGATGAAAACCATACCATTCATTATATTACATAACATCAGAGTCACATAGACCACATCGAGTCGAGTTTTACAATAAGGGCCGAACAGGCCAAATGATTATATTACATAAAAACAGAAGCAAAAAGGGGGTAGATCACATCTCTCCACAGGCAAGCGACTGGGAAAACCCATTGCATCCGATATTAATAAAAGACTTAGATAATATTGGATGCACACAAGTACCAACGGAGTCAGCCAAACTGAGACGAGACCTAGTCTAAAAGAACTACAGTACTCTTCATCATCTTCTGGGCCTCCAACTTTTGGATTCTCGTAGTAGACATAATCTCCATGATTTCTTGCTTTTGAGGGTTTGGGGGAAAGAGCGAGGATGAGCACAACTTCTGTGCTTGCGAGCCAACACACAGAATGCAGTGATAATACATGCAAGGCTTAACAAGGATGGCTCGGGTTCTATTATTTGCTCAATGCAATATTTTCAACTATAGTATTTAGAAATTCCTATGACTTAGCAGTTTGACCAAATCTTATTTTTAAAAGAGATATTGTGCAATATTTATAACGACGAAGGCTACCTCCACTTATGCTTAAATTGTGAGTGGAGTCATATCCACATATTAACTTCACTGGGTACGACGACCCATGAAAAATCCAAAACACGGCTAGGTGAGCCCGACACATTATTCATCCCACCCACAAATTTTTATAAATATAACTAACTCTTGTAAGTTCCCATGTCTACCCTTGACTATGGGCACGGCTGTTCGAACAATTTATACTCTGCAGAGGTTGTACATCTTTACCCATAAAAGATAATCGTCTTGATATGTACACATATTTTCGTAGACATGTGAATCAAGTGAAGATTTCCACAAGGTCTTTGCAATGCCTCCCTTAGTATTTGTTACACCCGCTAAGGTTTCACCTGAGAAGGGTTACGTTCCCGCACCTGCGTCAACCCTTACCCATACCCCCTCTTGCGCCTATCTTAACCACTTTCGTCGTGCACCCCGACCCTTCGTCGCGAAGGCCTCCGGTGTCGTGAGCCATCTACCTGGTGCAACTCGTACTGACGGATACAAATTATTTAGCCAGGTCAACACCATTATAGACTTGTGGTTATAATATTTTACATTGGGAGGTCATCACATGATTAAGTTCTTAGGGTTATCTAGGCGGTTCATACCACATACCACATTCCATGAGTACATCAACACGTACCATCGTACCATCCACCATACCAGCCGCCCAAAAGGGGTAATAGCAATTGTTAGATTTTTGAGGAGCAACATACATTTACTCAACCATCTCAGTCATTTGCCTACAATGACTGTCCAAATCCAATTTCATGATTTTAAGAGATGATGATTGGGGCATTTAATGCATCGGTACTAAAGCAAGACTAGCATGTCGCTTAAGTACAACCTATAACTAGTAATTACCATATAGTTACTATGGTGATATAGAATAATGGATTCAATCTCCAACAGATGGTATTATAAATAATTAATCATCAAATGGGTATTTAACTACCTTAAGGTTTAACATACATTTGCTTTAAAAAAATAAAAACATGCAATTTTGGTAATTTAAATGAACATAATTAGCAAAAAAAATGTATGCTAAAAATGATCAAAGTATTGACTCGCCTGGAGTAAAGGGGAGAGAGTATTGAAAGTCATGTGCTTGCTCAAACTAGAGATCTCTCGCGTGTCCGAACTCTACTCGGAACGCACTGGAAAAGGATAAATAAGCGAATAAAACAAATAAATACTAAGGAAATAACAAATGAGCTCCAATTTAAATAAGACCAGTGACATTAGCAAGGTCTTGAATTTAGACAAATTTAAAAATAAAAATAACTAGAATTAGAGTTATAACAGAGGAGAACAGAGCTTCTGAAGTTCTGGCATCGAGTAGTGCCGGCTTCGAGTACTATTCGAGTACTGTTTGTTTCGAGTACTGATCGTTTCGAGTACCGCTGGCTTCGAGTTGACTCGGTCGGAGGGATGTTCGACTACAGGACGTAGTCGGAAGGAGATATCGACTACACAATGTAGTCGGACGGGGTTCGACTACAGGTAGTCAAAAAGGGTATTGACTACAGGTGGTCGTAAAGGGTATCGACTACAGGTGGTCGAAAAGGGTATCGACTACAGGTGACTGTAAAAGGGTATCGACTACAGGTGGTCAAAAAGGGTATCGACTATATGTGGTCGTAAAGGGTATCAACTACACGTGGTTGAAAGGGTAGCGACTACACGTGGTCGTAAAGGGTAGCGACTACACGTGGTCGTAAGGGGTAGCGACTGCACGTGGTCGTAAGGAGTATCGACTACATGCGGTCGTAAAAGGTATCGACTACATGTGGTCATAGAGGGTATCAACTACATAGTATGGTTTGAAGGAGGTTCGACAACGCGGTGTGGTCAGAAGGGGTTCGACAACACGGTGTGGTCTGAAGGAGTTTCGACAATGCGACTACCTGGTCGTGGGCGTAGTCGTAGACATAGTTGTATACGTGGTTGTAGACGTAGTCGTAGAAATGGTCGAGAAGGAGTTTCGTCTGCTCGGCGAGGTCGAAAAGACAAGAGGGAGAACTGGGCTCACAGAAAGAGAACTTACCAAGACCAAGAGGGAGGTCGGAGGAGGTCGAACAACGATGGGGGAGCTTGCGGTCGGCGACGAAGGAGACAGCGGTGAAGTGATCAACCGGAATTGAAGGAGAAGAGGAGAAACGAGACAGTTCCTGCGACACAAAACTACAACCGAGTGAGGGGACCGCTTCGAGGAACTCTGGGGCACGAATCGACGCGGGTAGAAGAGGGATAAACTGGTGCAGCGAGAACCGAAGGGAGGCGCGGTGGCTACTCAAACTCAGAGCTCGGGGCTTCGGGCAACCACTACAGCACGAGAGGGAGTGGGGGAGCTCGGAGGAGAAAGGGTTGCTCGAGTTCTTATCTTGTGGCACTTACCAGAAGCGAAAGAGAGACGAGGGGAGGAACGAGAGGGGCTCAGGGCTTCTTATAACTAAAGGGGGGAGAAGGCAGAGTCGTTGGAGACCCGGAGGCGTGCGGGTTTCTGAGGTGGTCGTGGCATGGGCGCCCTGGTCGAAGAGGACAGGGCAGGCGCGCGCAGCGGGGAAGCGACGGGAGCGACAACTTGGGTGGGCGACACATGTGGCGGGGCCGACACGAACAAACGCTAGCGACGGAGGCGCCAAAGTCAATGGCAGGTGGAGGGGAGCAGGTGGTGGTAGAGGGCAGAAGGCACAGGCGCGCGGCCGTGGCGCTGATGCGGCGGCGGAATAGGCAACGGAACTGGTCGATGAGACATGACAACAGAAGACCAGGGGAGAGCGCTGACTGGTCGCGAGCGACAGGACGGGAGTAGGGGCTGGCTCGGGGGCTGAGCTGGGAGAGAAGAAGAGCAGGGGACGGAAGCTGAGCTAGCTGGGCCGAAGGGAAAAGGAGGTTGGGCCAAGGAAAATAGGCTAAGAGGAGGTGGTTGGCCGGCCCAAGAGGGAGAGAAAATGGGCTATGCCCGAAAAGAGGGGTTTTGAATTGGAGGTAGAAGCTCGAGATTTTGGGAATACAACTTATGTTGAAATAAGTTTTTGAAACCAACCGACAAAACAATTATTATTCACAAACCGAAAACGGGATGTTACAGACGCGTCTGTTTTTTGGTTAAATCCTGTCACACCAAGAGGAGTGGCGTGACAGCACAGTTTGGTCTCGCGCGATTGGTGGCATGATAGCACAGTTTGATAACACTACGGATCATAGCGTGACAAAAGAAGTCAGAATTGAAAATAAAGTTACAAAAAACCCATCTTTAAAATAATTTTTAAAGAATAATTAAATAATAAAAAGGAATCGAGAGTGAAGTACTGAAGTTGGTTATCATGGTCGTCTTTAAGGCTCGACAGCCGAGAGATCACGAAATTAAATCTCGAAATTCTACAATAAATCCAGCTAATATGTAATTAGTAGTACTTGAATTGTAGCCAATAGCCACAAAACAGACGTAGCCGGCTATTGGTATCGAAAAGAAATAAATGTAACTGCAATCAGTAAGTAGTTAAGTATTGGAATTTCATATCATTTCAACTCGACTTACAAGCTAAAAAATGATTCTTACTAAAAGCCTTCAATGTTTTTTTCGAAGGTGGTAATTTGTAGACACATCTGACATCACATGGAAGACAAATAGACATCCACGAGCAAAATGGATTGCAAGTTTGCAACCATGTCGATGTAACTCTTCAGTCTTCATTGCGCTGCGCAGGTACCCGGACGACCCTTACGACCGTATCTGGACGGCATACCCATACGACCGGACAGTATGGACCGAGCTCACCACCACCTCCTCCATCCAACGCATCCCTGACGACGAGTTCCAGGCGCCGCTCGCGGTGCTGCAGACGGCCGTGACGCCAGTCAACTCGACAGTCCTCAGCTTCCTTCAGTGGCTGCCGGAATCGAACGCCTTGTCGGCGCCTTCCTACTTCACCGTCATCAACTATGTTGAGCTTGTCAAACTCAGCGGCAATGCGTCCCGCTGGTTCAACCTCACCATCAACGGCAAACCCAGCCCAAGCGGTCCCCAAAATCCCGATTACCTTGGTGACAGCTACATCTACAGGATGGACCCCCTGCCGCAACTCGACCAGTATGACTACGCATGCGTCGCCAACGAGAACTCCACGCTGCCGCCGCTCGTCAACGCCGCGCAGGTCTACTCCATCCTTGAGCTCCCCAACCCCATCACCGATAGAACCCAAGGTGAGCCCCTTAGGTGTTTGTTGAATTGTCTCAGCGGAAGAAGTCATTTTGAAATCTTCCAAACGGGATGTCCATTAATATTAGCGTAAGATTTCATTAGGAAACATGGAGTAACAATGATATCGGGTTATGCCATGTAATATATTAGGTGATGTGATCAGGTAGTATCAACTATCAATGTAACATTAGGGAATAACCACGTCAGGATCGTTATGTGATGTTAGTACTTAGTACCAATTAACAATAACATAAAATTCTCAGTAAGTAATACCTAGTAAAGCAACTAACTGGGATCTGATTGTTTGCTTAGAATTAGAATAGCAGCATCCAGTTATTTTATAGACAAATGTAATTCAGGCTGAACAAAAATTACATTATTTATCTTCGAATGTCAACATTCAACAGCATGGCTTGGAATTGTAGAGCATGATGAATCAAACTCATACTATTCATGGTTCATTGTTTATATCAGTGCTCTGATTTACCATGCTTGTACTATGTAGTTAAAGCCATTGTGGACATCAAGGGACAATATGGCGTGAAAAGAAACTGGATGGGTGATCCATGCTCTCCAAAAAATTACGCCTGGGATGGCCTGAGTTGTAGCAGGACAGCGGCTAACCCAACAATTGTATCTATGTGAGTATGCAAAAAAGAAAAATACATATAATCTTGTAATTTAAAACTAGCAGTAGCACATATAATCTTGTAATTTAAAACAAGCAGTAGCACATATCTTGACGGTTTGAGCCATCTTTGCAGAAATCTATCTTCCAGTAATTTGAGTGGTCCGATATCTGACTCCTTTTCGGAATTTGTATCAATCAATTATTTGTAAGTGTTACGGATCAATATAAGATATACTCTTTGCTCTTGTTTAAGTTATTGTACTGTACACTATAGAGAATGTTTTTTTTGCAATTTTTTATGATTTTATGCAAAAAAAAAAAAACTAGGACTTATCTCAGTGAGGTGGATTTGGCTCACTCTCTTTAGAAAATTTGAAGTAATTGGAATCTAAAAGGACTCTAAGACATGTTTTCATATAGAAGGTTTGGGATTTTAACTCCCAATCTTGAGCTAAATCAAGTGGTATGGGAAATGAAATGGGGGTTTCTTTCATATTCTAATCCAGCATGATCAATTGGTCTCAAAAAATATCATAGTTGTTTCTCCCCTTAACAATAATTTCCAAACTTATCACTAAGGATTTGGAAGTAAAAAGTTAAGGTTCATGCATGATATTCAGCATCGTAATCTTTGACACATAATGATTAAATTGCTGTGGCACATCAGCATGCCAGTGGAAATTTTCTGTTTGCAAATGCATGTCTCGATACACACGATGACTATATGGGTTTATGGTCTCGATATGCTATAGAGAATAATGTGGTAAATAAGCAAAAACACGCATTTCTGATAGTAAACTTTGTTCTTAGGTGTTCTCACATAGATACAATGCTTAATTCTTGTTCATTGTAATTCTACAAGCATATGGAATTGCACTAGCTGTTTTTTCAAGTTCCTGAGTTTCTAAGTAGCAATTTGCACCATGATTAAAGTTATTCCCTGTTATACATGTAATAGTCACGCTTGTATATCTTTTTTCAATTCTGGCACCTGGCTTGAAATTGGAATCCACACTATGACAGCCATCTAATTGAGATAATAATTAGTCTGACACAACTGAATGAAGTGTTTCTTAAGTGTCAATACCAAGGGTTTTAATCTATTTAGAACATAACACTTCGACTAGTTTATAAAAAAACACTTAAACAGAGATATTCTCATCTGTTTAATTTTCATTTCAGGGATTTGTCTCACAACAACCTGACTGGAGGTATACCCAGTTTTCTAGCAGAATTACAATATCTTCAGGTCCTGTAAGTGATACAAACCGTTCTTCGTTCATCTAATTCATAATTGGGACTTGGAATGCTTGACTTTCCATGGATTCCAGAAATCTGTCAGGAAATCATTTCTCTGGACAAATCCCTGATGCTCTTTTGAAGAAATCAAATTCTGGCTTACTTACATTCAGGTTTTCTTCTGCTTACTTTGTTCATGTTTCTTTTTGTTAAGAGTATTGTACATTCTCTCCCTCTCTTATCCCATATAGCCCATGAGGCCCATGTAATCCTCTCTGTATATACTCTCTCAATTCTAGCATGGTATCAGAGCAATTCCTCCCTAACCCTAACCCTCCTAAATCCCCTGACGCCGCCAACTTGCTAAACCTCTGCTCGGGCCGGCCTTCCTCCTCCGCTGTCGCCCGACACCACCGAGCTCGATCCACGCACGCTCCTCCTCTGCGCGAGATCCGTCGGCGGGAGCTCGTCCACACTCACTGCCTCCTTTGGATCCGTTGGGAGCTCATCCACACCGCTGTCTTCTCTGCTCTACGCGGATCTGTCGCCTGCGGCAAGAGCTCGTTGACGCCGCCTCGGCTCTACTAGATCCGGCTCCTGCGGTTGCGCCGCCAGCTGGTAGGGGCATGGCTAGCTCGGAAGTCGTCGCGTAATGACGTCAGGAAGGGCCGCGAGATGACTTCCTGCCGGAGCTAGTCAAAGATACTAAACTGCGGTGCGCACAGAGCATGAGTCGCCGACATATCTTCCGTGCGGCGTGACCGGGCATCGACCGCGGCGTTGTGCTTGCTCAGCCGGTATTCCACGGTGAACGTATAGCCAAAGAATTTGCTCACCCAATGATGTTGCGGAATTATCGAGAAACGTTGATCTAGGAGGTACTTTAAGCTGTAGTGTCGGTGTAGACGAGGAAGGAACGCCCCAGAGATATGACTGCCAATGGCAAACGACTTTTACCAAGCCAATGAGCTCCCTCTCGTACGTCATGAGCTTCGCATGTTATGGGGCGACAACACGACTGAAGAAAGCGATCGGCCGGTCACCTTGGTGGAGTACCACACCGAATCCTGAGTCGGAGGCGTCACAATCCACCATAAATTTTTGAGAAAAATCCGGTAGTTGGAGCAGCGGTGCCGAAGCATGGTTATTGAGGTGGTAAGGCGAGGTGAGGCGACCTATCCCCTCACACCTTTTAAGCGTTAAGGCGCGAGGCGAGGCGACGCCTTACGCACATCCTAAGGCGCTAAGGCCAGCTGTAGGCTATTAATAATTCACATCATGTGACTATTAATAATTCTCAATAGAATGACTAGGCAAACCACTCATCATACAAAGGATCTCAAAATTGTATTCATAAAAGATCTACATCCATGCACAAACCACTCATCATATAAAGGATATCAAAATTGTATACATAAAAGATCTATATCCTTGCACAAAAGATCCCACTTGCTTTGGTGCAAGTTCTCAGGCTTCCAGCCAGCTGTAGGCTGACCAGCCAACCATTATCTTAAGAATAAAGAATGAGAGAAGGAAAAAAAAGGACAAACAATGGAAGCAACAGCTCCAACTCTATCTCCTTCTTCTACACCCTACGGAGGCATGAAGCCCTGCTCACCTCCATGGCTACATCCAAGAAGAGAGCCTCGGGAATGCAGCTCCTACTCGCGGTCTACTGCTGTCTCCTTCCAACTCTGCCTCTCCTCTCCCGCACCATCGGCGCAGGGAGGATGCTTGCTGGGCGATGGGGATGGGCTGGAGAGGACGCTGAGACTGGAGCGGCGACGGCAAGATGGACGCGGCACCACCGCCTAGGGTTCTAGACTTCCAGGTGAGTCTTCGCCCTTCTCTCTCTGAGTCTCTGGTTTAGTCGTTCGAGTCGCTTAGTCCTGATTTAGTCACGGGCCTCCAATGCCTAAGGCGTCGCCTCGAGCCTCCCCGACGCCATATGCTGCCTTAGAGACGCCTTAGAGATAAGGCGGACGCCATAGTCACACACGGCAAGGCGGGGCGACGCCTTGACACCCCAGGACCGCCTTACCACTTAGGCGATGCTTAAGCGTCGCCTAAGCGATGCCTTAATAAGCCTGTGCTGAAGTAAGGGCAGCCTTGAGAGCGTCCAGTGCACGGTTGGCGTCGTCACCCAATATGAACGCCTCCTTGGTTAGTTTGGTGAGAGGTGCGGCAATGGCCTTGTAATCTTGGATGAACTTCCAATAATGTCCCGTTAGACCGAGAAAGCCGTGCAGTGCGCATACAGTCTTGGGGGTCGGCCACTCCGCGACTGCTGCTATCTTGTTGAGATCCATGGCCACTCCTTGGCCCGAGATGATGCGACCTAAGTAAGCCATGGACTCCACATCAAAGGAGTACTTCGAACACTTGAGGAAGAGCTTGTTGTGCTGGAGGACTTGTAGGATGGCGCGGACATGGCGGAGATGTTCTGACCACGAAGAACTATAGATCAAGTTATCATCAAAAAATACCAAGACAAAACGACGAAGAAACAACTTGAGGACATCGTTCATGAGTGCTTGGAACGTGGTTGGGGTGTTGATTAAGCCAAAGAACATGACCAAGAACTTGAAGTGTCTGTGGTGTGTGCGGAAAGCCGTCTTCTTGACGTCGGTGGGTGCATCAAGACTTGATGGTACCCGCTGCGAAGGTTTGGCTTGGTGAAAAAATAGGCACCCTTCAATTCATCCTATAGCTCGTCGACGATAGTTATTAGAAATTTATCCTTCACCATCTTGTCGTTGAGGGCGCAATAATCAACACATAATCGCCATGTGTCGCCATGTTTCTTCACGAGTAATACAGGTGAGGAAAAAGCAGACGTGCTCTCTCGGATAATACCTTGTTTCAACAAGTCCTCACATGGCCGCTCGATCTCATCCTCCAAAAGTTACGAGTACCGTAAGGACGGACAAGAGTGGGTGTTGTGCCAGGCAGGAGGTGAATATGGTGATAATGGCGGCGCGGCGGGGGAAGCCCATGCAGAACATCGAAAACATGTGCAAATTCCTGCAATAAAGCCAGTATCATGTCGTCTGCCTCACAAGCATGGACGTGTGGTGCCAGGGGAGGTGCCACCTTGCGCCAAGTCACGCGATGATCTTGCCACCAGAATGACATGGAGAGTCAGTCAAAATCTTAGACGATGGGCCCGAGAGCACGCAACCATTGCACTCCCAGCACCACATCAAACCCATGGAGAGGAATAGCATAGCAGTCCATTGAGAAACGATCATCACCAATGGCAACGTCGAGGCCATGGTACAGGCCACCGCTGTCGACATGGTTGCCATTGACAACCTAGACATGGAGGCCAGGACAGGGAAGGAGAACATGCCCAGGCGGTGCGCGACGGTAGTGTCGATGAAGTTATGTGTCGAGCCCGAGTCTACCAAAGCCACAGCTCGGCGCCCATCACAGCCACGCGGAGCTGCATAATGTGGCTGGTCCGAATCCCGGTCATGGTGAGCAGGGAAATTTGGACATCATCGTCAATTGGTTGATCATCAAAGATGGTGTCTGGATCCTCCACCTCAAGCCAATAAATGGCCTTGAACGTACACTCATCGACATGATTGCGAGTGAAATTCTCGGGACAATTGTAGCATAGACCTTTCATGCGACGATCAGCCACCTCCTCAGCTGATAGATGACGAAGACGTGTGCCAGGACGAGCCACCGCTGCTGCTGGGACCGAGGGCTTCGGGGCTACCAGTGACGAAGCCTCGGTTGGCTGTGGCTTGGGAAGGTTGGACGGGTATGCCACCCTTGCTCCGGAGGCATGGTGCGGCCAGGAGCCCCCTGGCGGTGGCTTGGACTCCGATTGGTGCTCTTGGAGACGTAGCTCGTATGCGCGTGCCAAACTCATGATGGTTTGGAGATTCACCAGATGTTGTATCTCAACATCGGTCTTCAAGGGGTTGTCAAGGCCCTTCGTAAAGAGTTGTTCTTGTTGCATAGGAGATAGGGGTTCGGTGCGGCAAAGTAGGGCGAGGAACTAGCGTTGATATGCCTCAACTGAACTCGTGCGGCGCAGTTGAGTGAGCTCGCCTAAGGGGTTGCTGCGGATTGGGTGCCTAAATCGCATATTGATGAAGTTTGTGAAGCATGGCCACGAGAGAACTCTCTCATCGTGCTCCAGATGGTAGTACCACTGTTGGGCAATGCACGTCAAGTGGTATGAGGCAAGGCACACCTTGTCCTCCTCAAGAGTGCGCTGGCCTCGAAAAAATTGCTCACATCGATTGAGCCATAGAAGAGGATCACCATCGCCGTCGAAGGTGGGAAAATTGATCTTGTAGAAGTGGGGTGCAATGCACAGCTCCCCTTCTCGATCCTCCTGGTAACCTCCTATCGTGCGGCTGGTACGCCGCGGCGGTGGAGGCCACTTGGGATCGGCAGCTTCCACTAGCTCATCATCATTGCTGGTGCGTATCTTCCCCGTCCTCGCGATGCAAAGGTCGTGGTTGTCCATGCGCTGGTTCAGAGTGGCCAATTGAGCCATAATCTAATCAAACTTATCATCTTTTGTTGTGGAACTATTACCCTCGCTACCCGGCATGGATGATGGAGTGGCGATTGGCTCTGATACCAAGATGTTATGGGCTAGTTTTCGGTCTGAGATTAGTGGCGGGCAAAGGGGAGAATAAGTGCATGGACAAGATTGAAGGGGATAACGGGAGCGATCGGACTCGCCCTTGTGTGTCGGTCGGGACTCCTTCCTAGCTAGTTGTGCAAGGCTCTGAGCATGCCTGGAGTTGAGGCAAGTTTTCTATTTCTTGAATCTCCTGATTACAATGATAGTCCATTATATAGGACTTAGCAAACTTTATCCTCAAGGGATCTTTTAAAACAAATCCTATCCTTAAGGAATTTCTTTCTAAACTAGTACTTTCTATTTTGATTCTTTCCTAACAACTAGGACTCTCCAAATTGATTTTTTTCCTAACAAACTCGAACTTTCCAAACTCTTAATCTCTTGACTAACCGGGAGATCTTGCCGCATGCGCCAAGCCAAGGGCTTCCTTGCCGCACGCGGCTAGCCTGGCTTAATTGCCTTCGGCTGTTGTGGGCTTGGGCCGGCGCTGGTATGTGCGGCCCACAAAAGAGTCCACAACAGTCACACTCACACCAGTTGTTGATTTTATGTATAATTGCTTTGGAATAGTCCTTGAGGAAAAGAAGGATATCACATTCTGCCCATATAAGCATGATTGCTTCCTGTAGAATTGTGCTATTGTTAATTTTACTGTATAGTTCCATCACACCAGAGACCAACTTGACATTGTGTAAACCAGTGTAGCATCGACATTATAATCACTGAATTTGATTTGAACTAAAAAACCATGTACACATAATCATCATTTGTCGTGGATGACACTATGACAGACAGATGTACAGCTATAAGATTAAGATGGTGCGACATGAGAGTTACTTCCTCTGTTCATAAAGAGATGTCATTTTGGACACTGCTATGTTCTCCAATATGTAACTTCAACCAATTTTCTAGTAAATTAGTTTGCTTTTACTAACTACACTTTTATTCTTGCTCTTCCTGAACCATGGTAACTATTACTTATTTGATATTAATTATTGTGCCCGTGATAGAGTTGATTGCACATATGCAACCTCATGTGTACCTCCTCCAGCTCCTCCTAAAAAACGCAGCAATGCACCCATCGTCATTGGTGCTTCAATAGCAGCTGTGGTGGCCCTGCTAATTGTTATACTTGCATTCTTCTTCATTGCTCGCCTCCGAGGTCAAAAAGAATATCACAAAACCTATGTTTTCTTCATTTGATCAAGTAAATATGATACTGACTAGTTGCAGTTTTATACATGAAATGCTATTGCATTATGTATCACAGTGACTCATGATGGCCCTCTGTCAGTATTGCCGCTCTCTCGGTACAATACTAAAGAGGATGTGCAATCACAAACCCCTGTGTGCCCTGAACTTCGGGTATTTACATACACACAGTTGAAAAATATAGCTGCCAACTTTACGCGAGTCATTGGTAGGGGTGGATTTGGTGTGGTCTACCTTGGTCATTTGGAAGATGGCAGTGAGGTTGCTGTGAAGGTGTGCTCCCAAACAACATTCCATGGTGCAAAGCAATTCCTGACAGAGGTACTTAATTTGATGGAATAGTTCTTTGCAAATTTTGTTGTCTGGTTCTTTTGGGCTCTATGGGGGTAAAATAGATTGTGAACAATAAAGTCACATGGGCATTCCTTCCTAAAATCACTGGAATGAGGACTACATCATGGAGCTTGCACAAGAGGGATAAACAAAATAATAAATGTTCTTGACGGCATCATTAGTTGGATATTATTTTCCCCTTCATTGAACATAGATTATTCATCTAAACCTATTTGTTAGATGTGTTTCTACAAATACTAGAAGAATTGTATTAAGTTACTATTGTGTTCTGATTATGCCATATAAAGAGCATGATGTTCTGAAGCTGTATTGCAGGCTAAAAGCTTATCACAGGTTCATCATAGAAATTTGGTGTTTCTTATTGGATACTGCAATGATGGTGATAATCTAGCACTTGTCTATGAGTACATGGCCCAAGGTAGTCTTCATGGCCATCTTAGAGGTCAGTACAGAGTATCCGTTTTTTAGAACACTTACATTATAAATATTCATTTGTGGTATCAGTAATTCAGTATAAGTTAATGAGAATATATATTTTTTTAAAGGAGCATATTTACTGCAAGTTCTACCATCTTCTTCCCGTGTCAAAACAGATCACTTTTTCCTCAATTAGGACTTAAGAGTACGGTATACTAAGGTTTCATCTATTAACCTAAAACTTTCATGCCTCATACTGAGTACATCACTGTACCTATTTTCCTCAAATTCATCCAGAGCAAGTTTTCACTACAAACTCTGGTTGCACATGGGTTGGTCTGGTTCTTAGCTACCTAGTGTTGTACGTCTGGGCCTCAACGCAACAGGTTACACATAATGTGATGCCTAGAGGCTAGAATTTGTAGCTTGTTGGTGAGACCAACTTACAATGATAGGGCTATTGTTATCAACAAGCTACTTGGATATCTTGCATTTATTTCTTTCTTGGACCGAGATCACTTTGCATATCCGTGCTGTTTAGATTTAAAGGAGTTACTATAGGGTAGATTGGTATTCCTGTGAACACGGGAACTAATACTCTTGTGTTTCTTTCTCTCATAGGTAAAACTGGAATTGCTAGACCCCTGAATTGGGAACTGAGACTAAAGATTGCTCTTGATGCTGCCCAAGGTACAATTGTACATGTATTGTATTGTTCAAATTTGTGTTCTTTGCTTTGCGTGGCAATTTGAACTTCATGGTTCATTTCATCTCTACATGTTTTTCCATAATGTAGGCTTGGACTATTTGCACACTGGGTGCATGATGGTGCATAGAGATGTGAAGAGTAGCAATATTCTTTTAGATCAAAATTTACACGCAAAAGTGGCTGATTTTGGCTTGGTCAAAATATTTGGTGATGATGCTCAGATGTCATTGATGTCAACAATTTGTGGAACACCTGGCTACATTGATCCAGAGTATGTTCATATTGCAGTACTTTTATGTTAATTGCGAGTTATTGTTAGCATGAAAACTGACTTCATTGAACTAAAAGTTGGGATTCAAGTGATTTCTTTTACAAGGAGTATTGCACTAATATAATCTATCATTCTTGGTTACACTTCATAGGTGGCCACCACCATACAAACCAAGCACTTTGGTCCGCCAAATGAATAAACATTTAAAAAGCACTAATTATGTTATCTTGTTTTCCCTATTATTTGAGAGTTGAAATTTCTTCCACAATACAAAACACAAGTAAATACTTGCTATAGATTAAAATTATGGGAATTTGGGAGGGCTCAACGAAGTTGTAAGGACTAAGGACATTTCAATGGCTTGATACTCTGCTTCTCTCGGTGGACAATTTTTGTGGAACCGTTGACCTCGAATTGGAGTGTCAATTGAATCTCTCAAAACTGCAGTACTGTTTGTACAGAGATGGATTTTAGTTGTTCTGTTCACCACCGTTAAATGTTAAACGTGAATGTCCCCTAATTCTTATGCAGGTACCAGAGTACTTCAACATTGAGCGACAGGAGTGATGTGTACAGTTTTGGTGTGGTTTTGTTGGAGGTGGTAACAGGTCAGCCTCCGATTATGAATGATCAAGCCACGACCCATATCACCAGCTTTGTGTCTCAAAAGCTTGCAAAAGGCGCCCTGGAGAACATCGTCGATCCAAGGCTGCAGGGAGAATACGAATCCAATTCTGTGTGGAAAGTCATCGATCTAGCTGTGAAATGCACCGCGAGAGACTCCACTCAGAGACCAACGATGGCCCAGGTGGTTGCGATTCTGAAGGGGAGCTTGGCAGTGGAGTCTGCTCGTGCGCAGGGCAAGAAAACAGGGCCCGAAAACGCTGATGCTAATGTGAGCCAAGTGGGTGTCGAACGAGGTCCCTTATCGATATCATTTGGCCCGACTCCGAGATAGGCCGCCTCAGGACCTTGTCGAGTTACTTCAGTTACCCCACCAAAAAGAAGACGCTCTGTCAGTTTGAAGTTGTGTGTGCTTGGAACAAAAATAAACGGATATCTGTGTTCGTTGGTGTGCTCCTCGAACAGCTTTCCGGTTGTATGAACATTGTGGCTTTTGTGTTTGAGAGGACACGAATGTTATTCCAACCTGCAGTTTACGCTTCATTGGCAGATCGGTTTCTGGGTAGCCACGTACGCTCCAAATAAGAGTAATCCCCGCCCGATCGACGCGCGGGTAGTCCTGCCCGAAATAATCACCACCGCGCCGAGCCTCCTCCCTTCGCGGCGGACCAGCGGATGGTCGCGTCGCGAGGTTGCGCGCCGTCCGGATTCCGGATGGCTGTGGGCTGGTTTACTAGCGCTGCATCATGCATGTGGCCTGCGGTGCGCGTCACGAGGCTTGGCTGTTGCCGGATGGGATGGAGCCATGGAAGCGGAGTAGCCCACCAGTGGGCGATGGCCGTAATGGTTATGGTAATGCCGTAATGGCCGCCGGGTTACGCCCCAGCAGTAAGCAAGTATTAGTTTGATAGGCACTCTAAAAAAAAAAAGTAGTTTGATAGGCCAGGATCTGATATTCGATTGCCATTGTTGTTGCTGGCCCATATAAGCACTTGCCGTGAGCCAACCCACGTTTCGTCTCGTACTCCATCCCATATAAGTATTTATAGGGTGCATTTGGAGTAGATACGGATCTGTATTTTATTATATTTTTTTTCTTCTTGAGTTAGAGTCGAATAGTATTGGATACCTATTTTTCATCTTGTATTCGCTCTGTGAGTTTTCAGTCGATCGGTGAGACATAAATTATCCGCTTATTTTACACCCCTACACAGGACATTGGACAGTATAAGTATAATCAGAGCGAATACAAAGAGGCTAACCACTGAGATATAGAAGGAAACATACTCAGTATCCCCTACCTACTCAGATGTAACAACCCAGCTATTTGTTATATTGATCCTAAGTGAAATCACAACATGATTTTCTCGTAGCACCTGACGTACGCATGGATATCATTTATCATGTATTTTATTCCGATTTTTTTCTTTCGGGGTCGGAATCAGACACAGATAGTATCAAATATATATTTCTATATACCGTATTCACTCCGTGAGCATTCGACCAGTCGGTCAGTCAGAAAGGAATTATCCATTTCCCTGTGTACTTCACCTGGCAGCGTGAAAAGAAGCATCAATGCGGCCGACGCTTTCCTTTAGACCATCTCCAATGTTATATTTTAGCCGATTCAAATGATGATAGAGAAGGCATTGAATCGATTCAATACATTAGAGGAGTCGATTCCAACAAAAAAAATGAATGGAACTGGACTCTACTTAAGAGTCGATTCAAAACATTAAACAACTCATATATGCATTAAATAACTACATAGAAGAGGTGCGGTTGAGAAATGATATTATTATTTTATGATTTTTTAATGTAATATGAGTCTCCGTAATTAGTAGGAACACACTGAGAAAAACAAACTCAATTTCTAAAATAATTACGTACCATAATTTTATATCAACATCGATTCAATACACTAAAGATGTTTTAACTCCGCCGTCGGGCCGCCAACCATAAAGGCATTAAACTAAGGTGGTCACAAGACTCGGGAGGATGCCCCCGAGCGCGGCTGGTTTCGTGGTTGTTAGCCCTTCTTAATTTGTCTTTCGCTCCTCGTGTTCAGCGCTGCATTCTTTTACCTGTTCCAGTACTGTGGCACGGTCGTTGCCTCGTTGGTGTCCATGACGAATCATGGCACGTGCAAACTTACACAATGTCAGCGAGAGTACGTACGTACGTACCGGCAACTGAAGCTGTACAGTCACGTGCGTTGATGACCATTTCTCGTCAAGGCATCATGGAACTCCCTTGTTGCAATTTTTCTTTTTTGAGACCGTAGTTAGCTCCCTCGTTGCTCGGATATATTGCGTGAGTTCAAATTAATTAAAGATTTTTTCACACAAATGCCCCACCCTGCGACTGTATATAATGGAGAACTGCACATGTTTTCAGCCGTGTGATCACGTAAACAACGATCGATCCAGATCGGGGTTTCCGCAGGGGTCAAAATTTCCATGGCGTGCAACACTTGAGAGTGTTCTATCCGTTAAAGAACACTCAAATTTTCAGACAATGGATCATCAAACGATAGGAAGTACTTTCATATTCACTCTCCAATGGTATAAATTTCTACATTATTGATTGGAGGAAAGAGAGAGATATATGCCACTTATTTTTGGCGGATCTAGGTTATAATGTTTGTACTTGTACAAGAAAGACAATTGTATTTTCAACTGTAAGCATTAAAGTTGTATAATAAATACAACTCTATTTTCAAATGTAAATGTATTTGACAGTCGATGTAAAGTAACTGCTGACTTGCCACAGCTTATTGATTCCTTGCAAGAATTGTTTTTCTGACCAGTTTACACCAGTTCAGCTCACAGCTAAATTTTTTATTCAGCACACATGACAAATTTTTTTTCTTCTACAGTTCTAGATTGACACGTTAACACGTATTTATAAATACGTGCATCCTTGATTGCACACATATCTTGACGTATGTCAAGAGTAGGCTATAATAACGAGCCATTAACAAACTATATTACGTAACTTAAGAAGCTATGTGAGTAAGAGATCATAGATCGTTATCACTGAACGTACAGTGCAGCGGAAGAAGAGTTAGAGCAGATCGACTGGTCCAACATTGTGCACATCGATGCAGTGGAAGTAGTCGATAGTCCAATATCCTTGGTCTCTGATCAACTCCTCCAGCAACCTCTCGTGTTCCCTATGTATGCCGCGGATCGTCCTTGATCAGCACAACAACACCTCTACGGTATCCATTATTGGTAATATGCCCTAGAGGCAATCATAAAGATGATTGTATCACGTCTGTGTTTATGAGTTATAGAATAAATGTTATTATGTTCCTTTAATGAATAATCAGTTATAAACATTAACAAG
This sequence comes from Hsuehochloa calcarea, assembly GCA_036346395.1. Taxonomy (NCBI): domain Eukaryota; kingdom Viridiplantae; phylum Streptophyta; class Magnoliopsida; order Poales; family Poaceae; genus Hsuehochloa; species Hsuehochloa calcarea. The sequence continues at coordinate 59,452,799 of CM070594.1, read as the reverse complement.
TATGTGTGAAGCCATTTAACTTATATGATGTTATTCTAAATGTATCCCTGGTCGGATGTCACTGATCGGAACACCAGTAGCTAATCGACCAGCACGTGTATTGATTGATAACCATGTTTCACCAATCATGGATATAGGGATACCGAATCAATAATATGAACACATGTTAGAGAATATGGTGTTGGATTGACCCGCCTTGAGACACTATTGAGATTGTTAAGACTTTATGTGTCATCAGTTCATCTCAAGCAATGATGATGTATAATCTTTAGACCTGATATTAGTATGGTTTTCTACATGTGTAATAGTACACTAGAGGGTTGCCAAACACTACTCCGTAACTGAGTAGTTATAAATGTAACTTTTGGGTATGCTATGAAACATGCAGAGGGATGTGATTGGTCGGATATAGGATTTACCCCTCCTAACATAACAGGAGAGATACCTCTGGGCCTCTCGATGTGGTCGGATAAAGAAAGTGCATGGCCATACCACTAGTGGTCGAAGAGTTGACCACATGATGTTACCCGTCACTTGATCGAGAAAGTATTGAACAGTCCATATATGACAATTTATCTCACTTGGAGTTCAACCAGATATCGTGAGACAAAGAGAAAATACACAAGCAGATCATTCAGTTCTACCAGATACGGACTGGTCATATCACTACTACAGAAAAGTTCATCACAGACGGTTCGTAACAGTCATCCCAGACGGTTCGTAACAGTTCTGTCGGTGTATTAGAACCGATCTTACGTAAAGATTATTTGATTCGGGGGGTCTCCTAGAGATGAAATCACGCAGAGTAGTTGACACGGGATGTTTAGGCAGTTCAGCCTTCTCCGAGAGAATAATAACCCTAATCCCGTGGTGTGGTATTCTTAATGATCGAGTAAGAAGCTAAGACTATTACAGAGAATCGAACTCTCCTTCTCTACTCGCCTTGATGTCCTTATATAGTCGTGAAGGAGTAGCCGCTTTGCCTCGCGAAGAGGCGCCTTAATTGAGCCAAGAATGGGCGTGATGGCGATGATTACCGACGCATTGGCTTCTCCACGCCGTCGGCAATTATCATTCAAAGATAATGGGGTATTTAAGCACTATTACTACGCGGGATAGTAGTGCGTGCATACCGTTCGGATTCTTTAATCAATTGGACCCACTTGCCGGTAGGTTTTGATTATAAGGTGGTCGTGGTCTACCTGGTCGTAGGAGAACTTACGACCAGGTAGTAATCGTAAAAGATCTTACGACTATGAAATGGTCGTAGAAAGACTTACGACTAGGAAGTAGTCGTAGTAAGACTTACGACTAAGCAGTAGTCGTAGTAAGATTTACGACTATGGGGGGTGATTGTAGAAAATCTTACAATCACTTGGTGGGCCTCTCCCTTATAAAAATAAGGGGTACTTCTGGAGACTATGTGACATCATATTTACCCATAATAAGAATTATAGATAATAGATAAAATGAGGATTATTAGATCCTCGTCATCTAGCCCCCCAGCTTCAAGTGAAAGTAACTTACTTGAGGAAGGATTCGCAAATGGATTTACGACTATGAAAAATGTCGTAGAACCATAGTCGAAGGAAAAACTCTTCGACATTTGAGTATTACTTTGACCAGTAGTTTGCTTGGTCAGAAAGGTTGCTTACGAGTATCAGAAAGTCATAAAAAACCTCTACAATTGTGTAGTGGTCGTAGTAAGGCGATCGGAGAAAAAACCCTTCCGATCGATACTTCCTTCGACCAGAAAGACTTGGTCAAGAAAGTGATTTTGCTTGGAGGTGACAAAACTAACCTAACTTTCCTGAACAGACCGTCTGGGGAATTGCAAACGAATTCCACAGATCTGTTGATAAACGGTTCGGCGATTGCAATAGTGAAGGTTGCTTACGACTATTAGAAAGTCGTAAAAACCCTACGACCGTCCGGTGGTCGTAGTAGGGAATCGGAGAAAAACCCTTCCGATTGATACTTCCTTCACCGTAAAGACTTTGGTCAAGAAAGTAATTTCGCTTGGGGTGACAATACGCACCTAATTTTTCTCGAACGGACCATCTGGGAATTGCAACCGCTCTCACGGACTTGTCCGATGAAGCGGTTCGGCGGTACAACCAACTCCCATAGACCTATAGCCGAGACGGTTTCCGGCGGCGGAGATCATGCGGTTATAAAACTTACCAGAGGTAAACTTGGATTTTACCTTTTCCTCAAATCACTCCATTTGTTCGAGCTCTTGCTTTCTCCATCCTCGACTAGGTTTCATCTTTTCCACGCCAATCCAATCAAAAGACTTCTTGCTTCGAGCGAAATGGCCAAGAGAGTTTCGAATGGGAAGAATCGGAGATGGATGCGCTAAGATCAAGATCTTGGTTGATGCCGGAAGATTCCGAGAAGGCTCGTAAAGTGGATTCCGCTATCGGGCAAAGATCGCCATCGGGAAAATGGGCAAATCCCGCCTTCCAAGCGTACAGAGTGCGGCCTTCGATTGCTCGCCCATCCCTTTCTTCATGAGTACTTAACACTTTGGGGTGGAACCGTGAACTTAGGTCCCAATTCCATTACTATGTTGAGTGTGTTCGTATATCCGTGCGAGGCGTACACTGGGATTCCGCGATCTCGAGCTGTTCCAATATTATTATGGGATGGCTCGACAAACCGAATCGCTGGAAGTCGTGGTCCAAACTCCACGACTCAAGTCGAAGGAGTATATTCAGAGTTTCACCCGGTCTTCGTGGTCGGGCCGAGAAAGAGGTGGTTCTCTTTGGAAGGTCACCTCAAGACACCTTTCTTTCGCGGGGAAGGTCGCTGAAAAGAAATCTTCATGGGATTCGACCGAAGATATCTGCGGATTAGCCCTTATATTCAAGCCATTAAGGACTTGAAGGAAGAAGGGTGACCGGATGGCATGTGGTGAAGGATTTCATCACACAGAATTAGTCCTTCAAGAAACGAGCATCTCCTATGTGGAGATACTCGGAAGAGGAGACCCAACCGAGAGACTATGAGGAGGGTAAGTAATTTGTCGACTTAGCTCTCGGTTTGATCTTTCTCAACCTTGTCTAATATTCTTATCTGCTTACAGATCTTTCAAAGCCGAGGTTGACTCTAGAGTCGACTCATCTGCAGAAGTCTCCACCACTCCGAGGGGCTCCTCAAGTCATTGCGGCTTTGTCCGTAGATGAAAGGATAGAGCGCCTAAAGGTAATCAAAAAGTTGATTCTTTCTTTAGGACTTTATAGTCGAGAAGATACTTACGACTAAAGGTGATCGTAGAATATCTTACGATCGTGAAAGAGTCGAGAAAAACTTACGACTTGGTACTTGTCGTAGAAAAACTTACGACTAATTAGTCATTCTTCTTTTCTCGCTTTGCTTTACGTAAAGTAGGCATGGAAAATCGCCGACGACGAAGAAGTCGTCTTCGATGACTATTGGCGCCGGGTTGTCGAAGACAAAGGCTCGCCTCCTCCTCCAAGAGACGCCGACTTGTAAAATCTGCGACAAAGGGGAGCAAGCTCAAGCTCGTCTCTTCGACTGCACCCTCTACAGACACTGCGGCACCGTAGTCTGAATCAAAGCCGAGGCCGCAGCCTATCGGCCGAGGAGGTTGAGGCAATGAATCTCTTAAGCGCAAACCTCGCAAGGCTAAGGTACCCTTCGTTATGACAAAGAATCTTTCGCAGCCGCCACTCCTAGTTTTGTTAGGCAACCGAAAAGGAGAATTGAAAAGATTTTGTGTCTTTTATGAAGGACGATGTCATCGATCAAGACAACTCGCAATCGAGGGCGATCTTGCTTTTAGAATGGTCGAGACTGATCTCGGCCATCCAGAGAATCGGGAAACCAGAGCTCTGGTTCCTGTCCAAACTCTACGACCAGACGTGGTCGTAACTGAGCCGATTGTTGAACCTCGACCAGACGTGGTCGTGGAGAAGAAGAGGTCCTCCGTTGGGAGGATTGCCCCAAAATTCCCGGTTAAGACCAGGTGCGAGGTATGTGAAATTTACTAAAGTGTAAGAACGACATTTACCTTTTTCTTTTCACAACCTGATTTGCTTTTCTTTATTTCAGTCTGACTTCTTCAGTCCCCGGGAATGCTTCCGCTGAGAAGTCCATTGCCATCCCTTCACCATCGAGGAGGTGGCAATGGAGGTGGTCAAGCATCACCCTTGGCCCTGTGGCCGATGAAGTCGAGACTCCAGAGACTCCCACATCCGCCGAAGTCGTAGCTACGACCCTTGAAGTAGCGGTTATTCTTTGAGGTGACCGCTACGATCACGAGGTCGAGAAACAACAAGAGCAGCTGTGGAAGCCTCTGGTCAAGGCGGTGACCAGATTGTGCACCGCCTGGGAAGAAAATTGTAGGAGGCGTTCCTTCCCTACCCAAAGAGAAGTTACGTAACCGTAAGGAGAAAATTTCAACTTCGTGGTGACTTCTTTGGCCCGCCTCCGTCGTAGGTCCTCTCACAGATTCGTGACCGAGTCCCCATCCCAAAGATATTCCCAATACGGAGAATACTTTTGATAACGAGCCTCGAGAAGGTGTGGTGGGACAAAGTCGCGAGGATAGATAAGTGCAGAACCCTGACCTTGTATATTCGATGTTTGCTAGGGCGACTATGAATGTAAGTATCTTCAAAATACTTATATATGTGACTTTCTTCTTCTCACTGTTTTCTTTTGCGTAAAGCTCTAGAGCAAATTGTCGTTGTCGGTGAGTACCATCGACAACTTTTAGAGCTAAGACAGAGAAAGAACTACTGCAATGCGAGGCGAGAGATGGTAAGTCACTTATCATTCATAATTGTTTTCGACTTAAATACTGTGATAATGTTTTACGAGAATAGTCATGGAAGAAACTCATGACAAAGTACTAGTCGTAAAAAGCTTACGACTACTTACAACCGTGTAGTGGTCGAGAAAGACTTACAACCATATCGTAGTCGTAGAAAAACTTACGACTAGGTCAAGAGTTGTAGAAGTACTTACAACCATTCTACGATGTTTATCTTCGCTCTGTTCTTTGTAGGTTAAACAAGGATACGAAGACCTTAGATGACTCACTCGACTATGAAAAAGAAGAGTCGAGGAGGCTAAGGAACGAAGTATTAGTCCTCTCTGATAGACTTCGAGAGACCGCTCTCATCTAAAAGATTGCAGAAAAATAAACAAGAAGTTCAACTTAAGACTGCTTTTGATCTTTAACCTTTACCCGACTCTCCTTTCTTCTCCGTGATAAAGAAAAAGAGATGCGAAGCTCCGCATCAAGTTCAAGAAAAGCTTTGGTCATTCAGAGTTTTCCAGATTACCACGAATAAGGATCAAGAACTCGAGGGTCTTAGAACTCAATTAACGGTAAGTAATTCTTTACTGTTATCCTTTTGAGTATTTTCCTTTTCTAATGCCAATTTCTTGTTCGTAAATTGTCATCCAATTGAGAAGCCTCGAGGTCAAATCCAAGAAAAACCTTGATCTACAATGAGTCCATCCGCATCGCTAAGATGAATGCAGAGGACATCGAGCATGGGAGAAAAAGCACATCAAAACCATTGCTTCCCATCGAGAAGAGGTTAAGAAATTGGATTCTCAATTAGTAGGTAAGAAATGCTTTTACCTATAATTATCTTTGTGTTATCTTCCTCCGTAAGTTTATTTTCGCTTGACCGATTTTATTCTTTTCGTAACAAGTGGTCGAAAACAAGAAACTTCGCGAGGCTTCGACTTGTACCCAACAGAGATGGAGTCGATGAAGACTAGTCTTCAAGGCAACATCACTCTCCGAACAATGTGCTTAGTGAGCTACATTCGAGGGAAAACTCCTCGAGAAGATACCATAGCCGCCACACAAGTACCATTGGGGAACAAGTCGGAAAATTGCAAGAAATGGTGACCACTCAAGACTAATCAAGTCAATCAATAAGGGAGGCAATGAAGCGGAGTAAGTTACGCTTTGGCGAAACTTAAAGCTCAAGATCCCCGCCTTAATGTGCAACCAATTGAAGCCGAGTTCGATTGTTCAATCGAGGCAAATCGTCGATTGAGGAAATGCAATCGGTTGGCAAAAGGTGGCGAGGAAATGCACTAGGCTCTCCCCTCAGAGTAATCTTGTAACTACCTTGTAAGGCAGACAATATCTGTTGATGAATGATATATGATCCATCTTATTTCCTGAAAATTATCTTGTCGAGTAGTTAGTAACTCAAAAGATAATAAACAAATGAAAGACTAAGAATTGAAGTCAAATTAATAACTTTATCCTAGCCTCGATTATTTGCTTAGATTGTTTAGACAATCTAAGTAAATAGTGTTTGAAATGGGGTTTCAAAACAAAGAGAGGTTTGTTTAACTTATAGTTTTTGTTATGGTTGTCAAGCACTTGGTCGAAAGAGTAGAAACGACTCGACACTAGGAAGTTCCTTCTAGTGGGCAAGACCACGTGCAAGTAGAAAAGGCTTCGACTAGGTGATGTTACCATCTCCGACTAGTTTAATCAAACCAAGAACAAGAACTTGAGTTAAGCAAACGCCTAGAGGACTTTAATAATTGTTAGCCCTTTTCTCGATGGACTCGATAAGTCTTTTCCAAAGAGCAAAAAGTAGGAGACTCGAGCAATGCTAGGAAGTTCCTTCTAGTGGGCGGGACCACATGCAGAGAGGAAAACTTTGACTAGGTGTGTCTCTTCCTTCACTACCAAAACGCGAAACGAGTACATCAAAGGTGGTCGAATAAATATATCAAGTGTACTCTACTTAGAATATTTTTGGAAATCACTTGAAAAAATAAACTAAGATTGAGAGAGTTGGCTTTGAGAACATTTCGATCGGATAAAACCCGAGCTCTTTGTATTGGTGAAAAATGAGTAACGAGTCGATGCTAGAAATTCCTTCTAGTGGGCGTAACCACATGCGAGATAGGAGAAGTTTCGACTAGATGATGTTACTTGTTTTTCGACCGATGTAAAGAAAACTGGGTGTTTTTGTATCATAGTCGAAAGATTAAAAAGCACTACTCAAAAATAAGGCAAGAGAAGTAGAAAGAACTCGACTTTTATTGCTTGAGAAATTGGTCACACATAGAATTTAACGAATCGGTCGATGTTCCAAGAGTTTGAGAGAACTCGCCCATCTTCCATCGCTAGTCGCATCGACCTCGCCGGGTTACTTTCGACCATCGTAAGGACCTTCCCATTTGGGGAAAGTTTATTCGATTAGACTTGGATTGGCGAGCCTCAATACCAAGTCACCTACAAAGAAGGCTACGAGGTTGGACCTTCGATCATAGTATTTGCGCAGGCTTGTTGGTAGACCGCCAACGGATTAAGGCTAGGTTTCTCCTTTCTTCGAGTAGGTTAATGTCATCCGCCGAAGTTGTTCTGGTCCGAGTTGTTGAAAGTTTCAACTCGTGTCGACCGTAATTTTAGCTCCGAGGAAGCATGGCTTCGCCCAACACTAGAAAAATGGTGTTTCTCCCGTTGCTCGATCGGTGGTCGCATTTAACCGCCCATAACACGGAGGGTAATTCTTGTACCCAAGCCCCGAGCGCTTAACAAGTCGGGTCAAGACTCGGGTTTTAATTCCTCGCATTATTTGGCCGCTTGCACGCTCGACCGCCTGCTGCTTTGGGGATGTGCAATGAAGCATAGCATAATTTGGTACCCAACTCGTCGCAAAATTCACGAAATTTTGCACTTGCGAATTGTTTATTATTGTTCGTAATTATCCGACTTAACTCCAAATCGGCTAATTACGCATCTCATCATGAACCTTTTGTCGCTCCGATGTTATCCCGATTCATGAGTTCACTTCAATCCATTTTGTGAACGTGTCAATAGCCACAAAAGGAATTCAAACCTCCCGGAGCTTTGGGAAACGGTCCTAGGATATCGAGACCCTGTGTCGCAAAAGGCCAAGAAAGAGGTATTGTCCGTAATGCTTGAGCCGGTTGGTGTATTTGTCTACCATGGAATTGGCATCGACACACTTTTTAACCACCTCCTTAGCATCATACAGTGTCAGAGGCCAAGAAAAACCTTGTCGAAAGGCTTTACCAACCAAGGTTCTCAGAGGAAGCATGTGTCCCACAGATGCCACTGTATATCGTGAAGGAGTGTTATTCCTTCATTTTGCGAATGCATCGCATGAGTATCCCTTGGGTTCCTCGCTTGTAGAGGACTCCTTCGACCAAAGTATACATTTTGGCTTTTCGATAAACGATGCGCCTCAAGATCATCTTCGCACGGAACCCTTGCGAAGATACTCGTAGATGGGAGTCATCCGATATCCTCGTAGTCTAATGAGGCCATCTCAATAGGAGGTGTCTCTGGTTCTTCGACTGTGAGACGGCTTTTGGAGTTGCTCCAAGAAAATCCCTTTTGGTACCGTAGATCGGAAGAAGCCATCCGAGCAAGTTGGTCTCATGAGGAAATTATCCTTTCGAGGGATGAATTGTACCTCAAACCTAAAAATGTTTTTCTAGCTTGCGAACTTCCGATAAGTATTGAGACATTGTCGAGCTAGAGCACCGGTACTCTTTCCGACTTGATTCACGACTAGTTGAGAGTCTCTCTCACGAGTAGTCGATTTAATTGAGAGTGCTTTCGCACTCGTATGGCGCTTAGCAAACCTTCGTACTCGCCACATTATTAGTGGCCGAAAGTTTAATTGTATGGCATACTTTAAGGTTTCTCCTAGGAGATACCAGACCACCCGACCCGAGCCACTTAAAGTAAGTGACCCGTCAAAGTACATCATCCATCGGTCGGGAATCAGATCGGGGATCCCGAATGTTCAGATTTGTCCATTCGCGACAAAGTCCGCCAAGATCCGGGATTTTATGGCCGTCGGGACACGAATGGAGGTCGAACTCCCAAGTTCGATCGACCATTTTGCCATGCGCCCCATTGCTTCCTTATTATGGAGGATTGCTCCCAAAGGAAACTCGACGCACACAAACTATTTTGTGCGCTGAAAATAATGCCGCAGCTTCTCAAGACATGAGGAGGGCATATAGAAGTTTTGGACACGAGGGTAACGCCCTTAGGCCCGTAAAACTTCGCTAACGTAGTAAACCGGTCGTTGTACGCCACGCTCTCTAATCTAGTATCGCTTCTTTGCTGTGGCGTGGCGACTAGGTAAATTAAGAGCGCCTCTTCCGCTTTGGAGAAACCGTAACATGAGCACTCGAAAGATACCTCTTGACATCCTCAAAGGCGCGTTTGCCTCGCTCGACCACTCAAAACCTTCATGTCTCCCGAGAAGTTTAAAGAAAGGTAGTCCTTTTCTCCTAGTCGCATGCGATGAAACGACTTAAAGCCGCCATGCACCCAAAGTGAGTTTCGGACTTCCTTTTTGTGTTTGGAGGACGATCCGAGGATGGCCTTTATTTTTTCAGATTTGCTTCGATTCCTCGCTCGGATACTAGGAATCCAAGCAATTTTCTGAAGAAATTCCAAACACACACTTCTCTCGATTGAGTTTTAAGCGGTGCTTTCGAGGTTGTCGAATGTTTCTTGTAGGTCGCTGATATGATTAAGTCTCTTAATGCTTTTTACGACTAGATCATCAACATAGGCTTCCAAATTCTACCTAATTGAGATGAAAAAGTCGATTGCATTAGGCGTTGAAAAGAAGCACCGCATTCTTTAGACCAAATGGCATTTTGACATAGCAAAAGGTACCAAATGGAGTAATGAATGCGGTCTTTTCTTCATCGTTTAAACACATATTGATCTGGTGGTATCCAGAATATGCATCTAAAAAACTTAATATCTCACAACCTGCAGTAGAATCAACCAGCTGATCGATACGAGGTAAAGGGAAATCATCTTTTGGACAAGCTTTATTAAGATCAGTAAAGTCCACGCACATACGCCATTTGCCGTTTGACTTTTTGACCATTACAGGGTTAGCCAACCACTCTGGGTGGTTGACTTCTCTTATAAAGCCTGCTTTAAGTAGCTTATCCAACTCTGATTTAATAGCATCTCGTCGATCAGGGGCAAATCTCCGTAATTTTTGTTTTACAGGTACTTTATCAGGCCGTAAAGCTAGCCTGTGCTCGATCACCTCCCTGGGGACTCCGGGCATGTCGGATGTTTGCCACGTAAAGACATCTGCGTTAGCTCGGAGGAAGGTAATGAGGGCGTCTTCCTATTTGGGGTCGGAAGTCTCCCGATGCGATAGCCTTCTTGAGGGCTCTTCTGCGCCCGGAGGAATCTCTTTGACTTGGTCGTTCGGCTTTGGTGCGACTTTTAGGCTTCGACTTGCTAGTCGGGTGACTTTCATCTCGAGTTGGTATTTGACCAACCATCTCGAGGGATCGACGGTCGCAGCTATACGCCATCTTTTTGTCACACTGAATGGTGATCACTCCTTTGGGACCTGGCATCTTAAGACATTGATACCCGTAATGAGTAGCCATTAAGAATTTTGCCAAAGTTGGTCGTCCGAGTATGGCGTTATATGCCGTATCGAAATCGACCACATCAAAGGAGACTTTCTCTGTCTCGAAATTACTTGGTGAGCCAAATGTTAAAGGAAGAGAAACTTGGCCAATAGGTTTGGTCAAGACCCCAGACGATTCCATGAAAGGAGTATCGCATCGCCTTACCTTTGTCCCGGTACTTGCATCTCGCCCGGGCATTAGTAAATAATATATTCAAAGAATCGCCACCATCAACCAACACTCGATTGACCCGACAGCTTGTTGATGGTGGGTTCGACCACAATCGGATATCGACTGATCGACTCAGTAGTGATTGGGCGTCATCCTTCTCAAAAGAGATGGTAACTTCCGACCACTTCGGTAATTTATTGACGAGAGGAGTATATATGGAATTTACCTCTCGTCCGCACTTTGTTGTCGCTTGGAGTCGTATGCCGATGATCCTCCGTAGATGTGCTCAATGGTATGTTGCGGATCTTGGAACGGCATCTCCTCATCATCCGACGACTTTTGGCCACTCGTATGTCCCACCCGCCGAGTAGGGAGTGGTGCTTTGCCGTTGTAGTAGTCCTCGAGCTTTCTTTGGAAAACTCTAGCGATGGAGGTCATGTCCTTCCTTTTTATGAAAAGGACACCACCTTGGTTTGTCGCTCCTACGATCGTATGCTTACCTTTGCCTTGATCAGGTACGACTTGGTGGTTTGGGGCTCTCCATTTTCACTACGAACCTCCTTGGAACCACCGGTTTGTGGTTTTTGACTTTTATTTTCTTCTTGGACTTTTTGCTTTTTATCCTTACCAACTTCACCGCTCTCGAGGAGTATATGTTTCTCGATCGATAGTGTTGTTCCACTCGACCGCCTCGAAGCGCTTGCATATCGATCGCCATCTCAAGAGTTCTAAGAATGTTGTTGGGAGGATTCAAAGCAATGTCCTCCGTTATCCTTCTACTACGGACTCCTTGCTTAAAAGCCCCGATCACAGAGGAATCGAAATTTCCGAATTGAGTTACGAACCCGACTAAAGCGCTTGATGAATTGACGCAAAGTCTCGTTGTTGTTCTGCTTTATCCGGCAAGTCGCCTTCTTTCCGTATGGTTGTATGTGCCTTGGAAATTACCAGAGAAGATCGCAGAGGTGTTGCTAAGAGTAGATCGACTCGAGTGGTTGGTTTAATAACCACGATCGAGCGGATCCTTCGAGCACGAGGGAAGGTAATTCGCCATTACATGCTCTCCTCCTCCCGCCGCTTCGGACAAATTGTTAGATAGATCTCAAGAAATTCGATGGGATTTTGAGATCCATCAAATTTCTCCATGTTCACCGGCCGAAAATGAGGTGGCCAAATAATCGCTCAAGGTCGGCGAAATGCCCAGATCCGGTAATCACTTCTTGACGCCTTCTTTGTAGGAAAGAAGGGTTAATGTCACCAGTGATCGTATACGACGATACCCTGCAACAGTGACTTGCTCGTAGTAGGTCTCGGCTTTCACGAGGAGAATACTCCTCGTACTCCACTCGCTAGAATTTCTTTGTCGAAGTGGTGAATGATCACCTCTCGAGGGGCTTCTTGATCTTCACCGATCGAAATGTATTTCTCGAATAGGGATCGATTCGACTTATGGCCGTGTCGATTCCTACGAGAGAAATATTCGATTGATCGTAGCCGAGGAAGTCGTATTGTCGCGACTACACCGAATGTTGTCGATGAGGTACCTCGCCTTGTCATCACAGTCAAGTCTTTGCGTAATCTCTTCAAAGAAAGAGATCGTACCACGGCGTCCGAGCAAGCTCTTGGTCGATTCTCGAGCAAGTCGTTGATGTCCCGGAGTTCTTGTACCTCCTCCGTCGATGTTGAATGCGCCAGCGCGAGTTCTTACGGACGCAATTTTCTTTCTTCGACGACATCAAAATCCTCCTCATCGGTCTTTGAGGCCTTCTTAGTGGAGTGCGAGAATGTCGAGGATTTCTCGCTCATCGAGTGTTGGTTCTCTCTGCCAACGGTGGTGCCCTTGCCATTACCACGAGGGGGCGCAGTGTGTGATCTTCGGGGAGTGTTCTTATCTCGGCCTCCATGAGGTCGACCACGATTTGGGGAAGGACGAAGACCTCCGCTGATGATTCTCACTTGCGCCGAGGCCTCCCGCTTGAGGAGTGCTCGAGAGACACCATCTGGCGACTTGGAGTAATCCTCCGTAGGGGAACTCCGGGTTATAATCGCTCCGCTCGCAAATGAGATCTGCGGGGAGACGGTCCGATTTTGCAGAAAGCATGCTTGATCCCACCCTCTCCGGAGTTACCCCGAGAGAGGATCACTAGATGCCGGTGGAGTCCTCGAATGGTGGCTCCTTAACTTGACTTACCAAGTCGGACCGCTTTAAGGGACTTGAACACTTGGAGAAAAAACTCTCGTCGTGTTGTGAGTCCTCCTGGGAGCGGTCCTGGTCGGATTGACCCTTGTCCTTTGAGGGAATTGGCTCCTCTGTTGGACGTATTGTTGTGGGGGATAAGGATCCCTCCTCAACTCCATTAATGGGATGGTTTCCTGGAGAATAATCTCCGGAGGCAACATCACCATCAGCGGATGCATCACTCGGCTCGTAGTCGAAACCGCATCCATGTCGACGTCTGCAGACCGCCAAGTCAAACCAGTTCTCCTCGTTCCATTCTCCTGCCATGATTGCATGAGATTGGAAAAAGAGAGTATGTTGACAAGAGATTACCGGAAGCTCCCCACGGACGGCGCCAACTGTCGGTGTATTAGAACCGATCTTACGTAAAGATTATTTGATTCGGGGGGTCTCCTAGAGATGAAATCACGCAGAGTAGTTGACACGGGATGTTTAGACAGGTTCAGGCCTTCTCCGGAGAGAATAATAACCCTAATCCTGTGTGGTGTGGTATTCTTAATGATCGAGTAAGAAGCTAAGACTATTACAGAGAATCGAACTCTCCCTTCTCTACTCGCCCTTGATGTCCTTATATAGTCGTGAAGGAGTAGCCGCTTTGCCTCATGAAGAGGCGCCTTAATTGAGCCAAGAATGGGCGTGTGATGGCGAATTACCGCGCGCATTGGCTTCTCCACGCCGTCCGCAATTATCATTCAAAGATAATGGGGTATTTAAGCACTATTACTACGCGGGATAGTAGTGCGTGCAGACCGTTCGGATTCTTTAATCAATTGGACCCACTTGCCGGTAGGTTTTGATTATAAGGTGGTCGTGGTCTACCTGGTCGTAGGAGAACTTACGACCAGGTAGTAATCGTAAAAGATCTTACGACTATGAAATGGTCGTAGAAAGACTTACGACTAGGAAGTAGTCGTAGTAAGACTTACGACTAAGCAGTAGTCGTAGTAAGATTTACGACTATGGGGGGTGATTGTAGAAAATTTTACAATCACTTGGTGGGCCTCTCCCTTATAAAAATAAGGGGTACTTCTGGAGACTATGTGACATCATATTTACCCATAATAAGAATTATAGATAATAGATAAAATGAGGATTATTAGATCCTCGTCAAGTTCAAACGAAGGAGACTACAATAGAGCTATGTGTGGAGGAAATGAACATACCTGTCGAGTATTCCTTTAAGAAGGGTGAAGTCGTGATTTTTGTTGTGTAGAGAATCAAGGTACAATATCATGTTCCTCTTTGGCACAAGAATCAGAAGAATCCAGTGGAACCTATTCATGTATGTCGCTATAGTCATAAACCTATGTTGAAACGAAATTTGTATAGCAAATATTGAAGCACTTACTTCTGGTTGTAGGCACCATTATGTAGTCCTTGTCGTTCAGAGCAAGCAATCCCATTTTTATGTAATTCTCGACGTAGGATGCGTCTTGGTTGATTGTTTGCTCAGAGACCACGTGTGGGTCGAGGAAACCCACCAGTTCTTTGATTCGACGGGCACATTTCATAATGTATCTATACATAAGCCATGAGTTATGATATTTATCGGTATCACGTGAGTGTAGAAATTGATTGTACACACTTACAGTGTACAACATCGTAGAAGTGAGGCATCGAGGGCAGTTAGGTTGTATAGGTCAAATAAGTCTTCGAAGCCCACGACGAAGTGGCCAGGCTTGTGGAGAAAATGCTCCCTCCCGTATCTGACAGTGATTCCAGTATGGCCCTTACTCTCGGGTTTTGCGCAAGTACCAATCATGCAAAGCTTTACAAGCTACTCCTGAGCTCTTTATTTCTGCGCCGGAGACCAACGGACTTCCGAGGGGGTATTTCACGGGTTTGGGAGGTGCCTTAATGTTCTTCGATTTCAATTTTAATTTCTCCTTAACGAGGCGGCTGAGGGACGTCTTACCGTGAGACGTCTCAGGGACCGATATGGTGACACGTTTTACTTGTCCCTTCGTCGTCTTCTCGACGAGAAGCGATGTGGCGGCCTTCTGAAGCTTTGGTTGAGGCGGACTCATTGAGGGTCCTATTGGAGAGGCAGGGTCCTGTCGATATCGCGTCACTGAAGGGTCCAAAGGCGATGTCCTTCTTGGGCCATGGATAAAAGTGTGCGTGGCATCCCTAGTGTTACGATTTCTTCGTTCGGGAATCTCGGTAGGATGGCCATGAAATTATCATGTACCATGTCCACCTGCACCTTGGTGTAACCCTGCGCCAGCTGGGCATCGTGCTGCACTGCCCCTTCCTGGTATGGATACACCATACCCCGCCCAACTTCAATAGGAATCGACCCAACCATCCTCACTTGGAGCTTGCAGGGCGTCGGCTCCTACAAAACGGTACACAATTAGCTAAGGCGTCCTATAGGTCTATCTTTGGAGCATTCCAGAGATGTACATTACCTCGATGTCGTCGATCGGTAATTGCACGTCGTCATGTCCAGAATTATGTGTGGACGCATGAGTTGATTTATTTGGTTCTGCAAGTTTGTTATTTATTCTTGTAATTTTCCAATAATCACATGTTCCAACCGAGCGTCGTGATGGTCCTTGGATCTCTTCCTACTCCTATATGTGTCGGAGTTGTGTGGGAATCCATACCTCCAAGGTACATAAACCCCAACGCCTCGCGTCCGACCCAGGTGCTCCTTGTTTCCCAGGGCCGTAGATAGTACATCCTTCTCCCTGTCTACTTCGAAGGAACCTTGGGAAGATGTGGAAGTCAATGCTTCCTGCAAGAGGACATCATGTTATTGTAGACACCATGAAGTTATGGAGTTATTAACAATTAAGTAGTTCGACAAATTTACTTGGCGTTGAGACACTGCCTCGTCTGCCTAATTTGTGAAAGAGATGCTGCCCGAAGACGTGGCTGATGCCCTCGCTCTAACTGTGCTCGAGCGCTGTCCGAGATCTCAAGAAGCGGTCAGCAATGGTCTCGTCCTCCGCCGCCCACTGCGTGGCTTTACCCGCGTACTCAACGGTGCCGAGTCTGTGGGGGTGAGTGTTTTGTGCCTGGATAGCTATGTGCGCCGCACTTTACTCCTGAAATTCGACCGTCGTCTTTATCTGCACAAAGGCGTCCCATGTATCCCGCGACAAGAAATGATACGTCGTGAAGGGCGTCCGACCCGTGTTCACGTACTGCGTGACAAGCAGGCTCTTGAACGTCCTCCACGCGTGGCACATCGCGAGCAGCGCGTGCCATCGCACACGTGCCTGGTCTGCTTCAAGGAAAGTGAACAAGGCAGAAAGTTCAGTCCACAACTAGTCTCTCTGTACATCCGTCAGAGACTTCCAGGTTGGGGTGGTGATGGGGACCCGTTCCCTTGCAAGTACCCCGCAGACGGTCCGGAATCTCGCAGCTGCTTTCTTGGAACTCAGCAGGATCCCGACGTCACTGACCTCCGTGATCATCATGCAGCCCGAGGGCAATTTGGAGATTCCTCTGCCATCTCGCCTGCGTACCACCTTGATCGGAGATCCGAACGCATTTGGCGACGTCGCTGACGGCGGCGAAGACGGTGCCTCTGCCATCTCGCTTACTTGCTATCTATATAAGTTACATACGCAATGATTACATAATCAAATAGAAGTTACCCATTGAACCTAAATATATGATATGTAGTAAATAAAATATATGAAATTACAAAAAAAAACACACATACAGGGATGTAACGGCACGACGTTGTTAAGTATTGTAAAATTAGCGGTTTTAGAAAATATTTATATATAATTCCAACATCAATAAAGATAATTAAAGCATATTTCCAACATCATATAAATAACAAAAATGATATATATATATACATGTAGTTTATTCATGTCAAATAAATAATATAATGTGCTCAAAAGGTAGGACTCGAAAACATACAAAATTAGCATAATGCTCAACCCTTTGGCCTACGCCACTTATCTGAGAAAACAAGATCAAATAAACTGAGCCATTTCAACTACACCAACAGAAAATGGCAATGCGACATGAGGTGACTAGATCACTCAAGAACTAAAAAGTTATGCACAGCCTCCTTAGGGGCTCTCGCCCTATAGGTTATATACACATCTCATGAAGATGGTCATCTCCGATAAAATACGGGAACAAAACATCAAGAGCACAATTTGAATTAACCAAGATATGAATGAACCATTATAGACATTTCTTCCCATTCCCACGATACATCATTACAGCTTAAGCAATCTTCAATTCGATATTTAGCAATACCATCACTAGAACATAATTTCCCTTCACAATTAAAGAGGGCATTGGTCCTGTCAGAATTCATCGCTAGAGACTTGGTTATCGTAACCTAAGGCAAAGATCCTAAATAAGCAAAACTCCCATTCGATGCACAAACACCACCGTTATGTAAAAATGCACAAACACCACCACTCACAATGAGTGACCACAAGCTCGCTACTAGGATCTTCTAGACTAAAACTGCACCAAGAAATGCAAACTACATGGCTAGGCAACGGCAACCACATGACCTAGATGGATTTTTCTGGTGCTAAATCTAACACAAACAAGCTACATCAACAAAGAGGGTCGCCACTGTTTCGTAAACTAGAAGAGCGATAGCATGGTCAGAGCATGGAAAATTAATGGCTTCATATAACAGGCTTTGAAAATTTTCCTACTACATGCCTGTACACTACATGTAGCAAAGCAAGGAGAGAAGAACCGTAGGGTGGCGCCGGATCGGGGGAGGCGGCGTTGGGTGGCGCCGGAACGGGGGAGGCGGCATTGGGTGGCGCTGGAACTGGGGAGGCGGCGTTGGGTGGCGCCGGATCGGGGGAGGCGGCGTTGGGCGATTCTGGAAAGAACTAGAACTAGGGCAAGTGCACAACAATTTGAGCGGACCACTTATATAGACTAACATCACAGACGGTTCTTTAATGGAACCGTCTGCGATGTGCACAAATTACCACCAACTAATTGTCGGTCAGACCGCCAAGGGTGGCCGGTCCGACCGCTCGAGGCAAATTAACCCACACCAAAAATGTGCTTCTCTGGAATAAACGGCGGAACTACCGCACATAGCATCATTTCAAAGGAAAATCGGTCGGACCGCCCAACACATGGCAGTCTGACCGATTTAGCACCGATCAGACCGCTAGGCCACAAAAGCAATGCACTTTTAACTTTACAATGACAATTCCACATTGACATCACATTACAATGGAAGAACAAGTCCATAACACGTGACGCGTTTCCATGTTAATATCAAATTACAATGGAATACATACTTAATTGAAATATAGTCCTTCATGATGATTGACGCGCATATAGATAGCTTCCTCACTAGGTTCGTCCTCCAGTCTGATGCCGTCTCCGAAAGGAGGCAACTCGTCAAATTGATTGTACTCTTCCTCATCCACGACATTCTCAACTCCGACAATCCTTCTTTTTCCATGAAGAACTACGTGGCGGTTCTTATTTGCTGGGTCCGTTACATAAAAAACTTGAACAACTTGCTTAGCGAGTACGAATGGTTCGTCCTTGTATCCGACACATTTGAGGTCCACAGTAGTGACGTCGTACTTATCGACCTTCACGCCCTACGGAAGTTTAACCCAATGATATTGAAACAGGGGGATCTTGAAAAGTACATAGTTGAGCTCCCAAATCTCCTCTACCAACCCATAGTACGATTTCAACCCGCGTGCCCCCGCGGTATTGAACCACTCGTGAAATGCATCTATGCGGACACCGCTGTTCTGGACTGTGCTCTTCCTATCCTGAGCTGCCGTATAAAATGTGTATCCATTTATGTCGTATCCTTGCCATGTCACAATTGTAAATTTTGGCCCTTTGGCCAACCATAGCAGTGTTTCATCACTTGATGACCTCCAAGTGAATCGCATCTTTAACCATTCGTTGAACCGACGGTTGTGCTCTCTCGTTATCCAAACCTTCGACCGGTCTGGATTCTGTTGGCGTACCATGTCTTTGTGCTCGTCGATGTACGAGGACACTTGGTGTAACACCCCAGCCCAACACTGAGCCTGGAATGCCACTAAACTACTCTTCCAGACTAATAATTATCGACACACTATAAAATTACAGCAAGGAAAACAACGATAAACATATCCATGGACCACAAAAGAACATGCATAATTATGGATCAAGCGATAATAAATAAGCAAGGGGAAATATAACCAGGTAAGTAATCCAAAATAGCATCAACCAATGAATCCAGATAATTGAAACAAATAGTCTAGTCCAAAACGTTGTCCTAAACTTTATTCAACCCTTAATATGTCCTAGAGTAATCCTGCATTGAATGAAAAGATTCTTATGGCAAATGATCAGGTGATTGAAGTATGGATCTAATCCATGTGCTCTACTCGCTTTTAGTCACGACGCCCTCGAAGATCACCTAACAACAATAAAAGAGCAAGGGTGAGTCCACGACTCAGCAAACACATCAATATACAATGAACAATAATAAATCTACAGCATTCAATAACTTCATTATCATCACATGTACTTCTATTAATATTCTCATGCTGTTATCTTCTCTTTGTTTCACACCCATTAATCTCATATAACAATGCAACTCTAATCTACATGTCCACATGCACTTCTTTTATGATACGGATAGCATGAGTGAATGCTCACGACAACATTCACTCTCAAGCCCGCTCCTCCACAAGGATCGGGGACCTCCTCCACTCCCGTGGAGTTGTGATCATTCATGATCACCTGCTCATATGCAAAGATGCTTATGTATGAAAAATGCAAACTCCATCATATACATCATATCCAACTTTTCATCATGATTGTCAACAAAGATATAAACATACCAATCCCTTGTTTGCAATTAAATAAAATAAAAGCACAACAATAATGGTAATAGAAGATAAAGAAAACAGTGATCAATCATTGATCGCTGTCTACCATGCACTTGCCTTTACTAGTTGCGACGCACGATTTGGCTAGAAGATGGCAACAAGCACGACGCCTCTCCTACATTAAATACTCAATTTCAATACAAGCTACAGCATCATAAGAACAGTAATCAATCGACATCGCTCCTACCCAACCCCAAATATACCACGTTACTCCGGTACCGAATAGTTACCCAATGCTGTCTTGGTACTAAAACGAACATAACTTTTGACTCAAAAGTCCGATCACAACAAACCACCCAGTTCTGGATTCTACACAAAATTACCCTCATTTTCTTAGATTACAAAGTCTTCTAATTAAATCATCTAACCCTCCATTTTTAGCCCAGAAAACCGATCTGTCCGCTTCGGAACAGCGGGTCTTACTAAATTCATAACTTTTGTTTTACCCAACCAAAGTTCGAGTTCTTGGATCCTACAGAACCCTCAGACAATTATCTACCTCTTTCATGTAGATCAAAAACTCTAATTAGTCTATTTACTATTTTTAATCTATAGTCTACCAAAACAGCGCCGAAAGATGACATCCACAAAGACAGTTGTCTTCCAAAAATCATAACTCGAATTCTACTTGTCCGATTGATATGATTAAATATTCTATAGAAAGATATCGAAATTATCTACAATTAACTAGTAGATGATATTTCCAAAATTCGCCATTAAGGTACCCAATAAATCGCTCAACAGAATAGCAAAGCTAAACAGATCTAATAATCAACCCTTGACTAGACAACTCTAAAAATCTTCTCTAATTTCGATTCTAATTCCTAATTAAATTAATAGCATGGAGAGGAAGTAAGCAGATCGTTACCCAAGACAAAAACCGAGGTCTGCGTACTGATTCTCCCTACAGCCTTGATTTCCACCCTGGCTTCCTTGGTGTTCAGAGAAACAAGGCATGAATTGAGGGCTAACAAACCACGCTCATGTGCCGCCCAAACCCGTGAGTTCACGAGTTGGCTAGAAGCCAAAGCCAAAGTCTTCAAGCGGCACATGCAAGCAGTCGCCTCAACGCTGGCGGGCGAGCGGCTCCACGCGCCGTGCAATTGATGGCAAGGCCTCGATTCTGCAGCGCCGAGGCGCAGTATGCACGAGGGCATGAGGCGCCTGCGCGTTGGCCGAGCGGAAGAAAGAAAACCAAAGAGGTGGCGGCGCAAATAGGATGCGGCGGCGGCGGCTGGATAAACAAAATAAGAAAAGACTGCTAGGGTTCCCGAATCCACTCCCACGATTTATATAGCTCTTAAAAAAACTCTGAAATATCCTATTTTCACGTATTCTATTTGATTAATTACGCACCGGCCCTTAAGACGTTATTATTAATATTATTATTTTCGAATATTACATTCTACCCCTTAATGTAATTCACCCGAATTCGACTCGCTGTTCTACTCAAAGAAAAAAAACTGCACTGCTGAAAATAAACAACAAAATAACACGTACCCGACGTGAACAACTCCGGATATTGCTCGCGCATGCGAGACTCGAACTCCCAAGTCGCTTCTCTCTTGGACTGATGGGTCCACAGCACCTTGACGTATACCAACGTCTTGTGCCTCAAAGACTCGCTCCGACCTCTCGTATCGCGCACGGACGCGACTCAATTGTGAGATCTTGCTCAATAGTCGCTCTAATGAAATCTTATGCTCGGGTCTCTCAAAACTTTCTCAAAGATCGAGACGTGAAACACATTGTGAACCCCACGCATGGACTCGTGAAGGTCCAAACGGTAGGCTAACTTCCCAATTCTTGCAATAATCGAGAACGGTCCAACGTACTCGGCTAAGCTTCCCTTTGGTACCGAACCGAACAATACCTTTAGTGGGAGACACTCTCAAGAGCACTGGTCACCCATCGCAAACTCCAAGTCACGCCTCATATCAAGATAGCTTTTCTCGCGCTCGAGTCGCTAATGATTCGCCTCACCATGGCCACACGCCAACGGTCTTCAATCCACCGACCCAAATCGCCTTCTCCTATCAGATCCCAACAAAGTGGCGATCTGCACTTCCGCCCATAGAGAACCTCGAATGGCGCGGTTCTAATATCGAATGGTAACTATTATTATAAGCAAACTCGCAAGTGGCAATCGTCCTCCCAACTACCCTTCCAAGATGTAACACAAGATCGCAACATGTCCTCCAAAGTCCGAATAGTACGCCCGATCGCCCATCTGCAATGGGTGAACGCAGATACTAAGGCGGAGCTGTGTGCCTAATGCACTCGCAGACTCTCCCGTAACTTGGAGACAAACTTGGCCCTCGCTGTAAATGATGGTCTTTGGCACACCATGCGCCTTTACTATTTCACGCACATAAATAGGAGCTAGATCACTCACCGAATTTGTCGTGCGAATAGGAATGAAGTGCGCAGACTTGCCGAATCGATCCACCACTACCCAAATCGCATCCTTCCTCGCGCGAACGAGGTAAGGCCACCACAAAGTCCATAGAGATATCATCCCAAGGCCACCGGGAACCTCCAAAGGTCGCAATAACCTGCAGGGGCGCTTGTGCTCAGCTTTCACTTGGCGACAAACACCACAAGAAGCCACATAATTAGCAATGTCCACCTTCATTCTTTTCCACCAAAATTTCGCTTTCAAATCGTGATACATCTTAGTCTCACCAGATGAATGAGCGATACGGAGGCGATGTGCCTCCCTCAGATATCATCTTTGACCTCCGCCTTTGCGGACGCAAAGGCGGCCTTTAAACCTCAAAGCACCAAAATCATCCATGCTAAAATCACCTCTTTACCCTCCTCCGACGCTTCCTAACCTCCCGTAATAACCGGTCACTCTGTTGCTTCCGCGACACGGTGCGAATAGCCGACTCAAGGATCAATCGTGTCTCAACATGTGACATGCCCGCATAACAATAAGATATTCCCATGCGGTCAAAATCAGCAATGAGGCAATCTAGAGTAGCGTGAGTCACCTTGCGACTAAGGGCATCAAGAACTACATTGGCCTTGCTCGGATGATACTTGAATAGTAAGATCATAGTCCTTGATCAACTCCAACCACCTCCTTTGCCTCAAATTCGATCCTTCGAGTGAAGATATACTTGAGACTCTTGTGATCTGTGAAAATATCACAAGGCTCGCCAGATAGATAATGCCTCCAAATCTTGAGAGCAAAGACAACCGCAGCCTAACTCCAAATCATGAGTGGGATAATTCGCCGTGCTTCTTTAACTGTCTCGACGCATAAGCAATCACCTTACCGTCTTGCATAAGCACACAACCAAGACCCACTCGAGACGCATCTGAAAAGACTGTGAACCGCTTTCCTGGCTCGGGAAGAGTGAGAATAGGAGAGGTCACCAACCTCTCTTTCAAAGTGCGAAACTGCTCACACTCATCACCCACCGAATCTCACACCCTTCCGAGTAAGTCGAGACATCGGTTTGGCGATGATAGAGAAGTCCTGCACAAAACGCCGATAATAACCAGCCAATCCCAAGAAACTCCTCACCTCCTTCACACTAGTCGGCCTCTTCCAATCCACCACTATAGAGACCTTGCTAGGATCAACAGCAATGCCTTGAGGATTTATCACATGACCGAGAAAACTCACTTCTGAAATCCAGAACTCACACTTCTTCAACTTAGCATAGAACTTGTGGTCTCTCAAAGTATCTAAAACCAACCTCAAATGACGCTCATGATCCTCATTGGTCTTGGAATAGATAAGAATGTCATCAATGAACACCACCACGAAGTCATCTAGATACTCGTGTAACATGTTGTTCATGGTCTCCATAAAAACGGCAGGTGCATTAGTCAGTCCAAAAGACATAACTTTGAATTCATAATGCCCATACCTGGTGGAGAAAGTCGTCTTCTATACATCCTCGCCACGCACACGGATTTGATTATACCGATCGAGATCGATCTTGGAGAATACTTGAGCTCCATTTAACCGATCAAACAAGTCCTCAATGCGGGCAATGGATATTTGTTCTTGATTGTGACCGCATTGCGCACGGTAATCAACACACATGCGCCAACTCCCATCCTTCTTCTCTCGTGAATAGAACAGAGCTCCCCACGGCGATACGCTACGCTGATCAAACCTTTAGCCAACAAATCATCCAATTGCTTCTTCAACTCGTCACCTAAACGGACGTGCTAGTCGATATGGAGACATCGAGATGGGACGAAAATTCGAACAAGATCAATGTGAAACTCCACGCCTGCGGTGGCAAGCCCTAAGCTCACCGGAACACATCCGGGTAATCACTAACCACCGAATCTCCTCAATCTGCGAAGCCACAATCGGTTTCGGAAGAGCTAAAAGAAGCCCGCCATCGCTTGACTTGGCGGCCGGAACAATCAGACCAACATCGAAAGAGAGCGCGAGGCGCACTCCTGAAAGGTCAAAGTCTCCCAGACGGGTCCGCATGCAGACCGCTCTACGTAAACAAGATATCACGGCCGATAAGAGTGCAACCAATCCATACCCAAGATAACGTCGAATGGCTCTATTTGAATAACTATCGATTCGCCGTGAACTTCTCCATCAATGACAATAGGACACCCAGACAAACAAGAGAGCTCGCAATAATACCTCCGGAGAACTAACCAACACCGATTGAGAAATCCATCAGATACTCAAGTTTGCTCTCCTAGCAAACGCCGTCGAGACAAACGAAAAGGTAGCCCCGAATAAAAAGGACTAAAGCATCAAACGAATCCACAAACAAAGTACTGTCACCACGTCAGACGACCCGCAGACTCACTGTGGGCATGGCGACACTCTGTGGCGCCATGGCGAAGAAGTCGACGCCGGGCGGCGAGCCCCAACAATCTGCTATGGCGGTGCGGGTAAAGCCGTCGTGTAACCCGGTGGTGCGAAGGTGGCGGCGCCAAGAGTACCCTACCGAGGCGCCTAAGTCAAGGAAATGGCAGCTACCGAGGAGCGCCATCATCCGAAAGTTCCCGAGCAGACCCATCAAGAAGAAGATGGCACAGCTCCCACTTGATCACGCTTAGCGGGTTCGGCGACACACCCGCTCCTTGTGACCCGTCGGCCACACCGACGGCAATCTCCGTCCAAAGAGCACTTCAAGCATGTGTCCATCACCGCACTTAAAGCAAAGCATACCCGCCTCGACAGACGAAGAGCCGAGTACCGCAAAAGAACGGACACCAAGAAGGGAACGGCCTCGATCGCTAGACTTGAAGGATCTGCGGTCCTCCTTGAATTTCTTGAAAGCGTGTCACGAATGCACCCACTTCCCTCACTAGAGCTCCTCTTCCGTCACCACCAAGCAACCACCCACCAGAGGCTTGTCGCCTTTGTGAGTCATCTCCAACTCCATGCCCTAGCTTGCTCCACAACAGAGCAGTAGTCACGAGTGGAGTAGCTCCCAACACATGCCGATACTCGTAATTGAGATCCCGACGGAACCTCTTGGCTTTCGAAGATCATCGCTCGCCACCAAGGGACAAAGCGAACCAAGTTGTTGAACTCACCTCATACTCAAGAATAGACCTCTTCCTTGAGCAAAGGTCGCCAATGCAACCTCCATCTTTTCAACAAAAGAGTAGGGTAGAACTTTTCTTGAACTGATCAACAAAGTCCTCCCAAGTGATTGGACCTTGAGTGGCGGTCCTCAAGACAACACGCCTCCCACCAAATATCGGCTTGCCCTTTCAAATTAAAGGCTACAAACGGACCCTCCGATGTGAAGACATCTCCAAAGCTCCAAACCGCTCTCCATGTAGCGCAACCATCCACGCTCGACGGTGTGCCCGACCGTCAAACGGATCCAACCTCAACCCCATCCACTCTCGAAGTGTCATCCGCGCTCGTAATGCGGTGGAGGTGCGACAGAGTAACAATGATGCCGCGAGAGAATGTGGGCTGCGCACTGCTGACGAAGAGCATGGATCTCTCCCACCAACTCTTCAAGAAAGCGGGGTCTCATCCTCGACCCCAACCGAGGCGGGTCAACAAAGAACCCCCTCGCCCATCGACTCATCTCGCTACATGAGGTGGCTCCACGGACCCTCGCCCAGCCTCGACCTCCACGCATCATGCCCACCACGACCACGCCCTCTACCCCTCGGCATAGCTATCAACCACAATCAACAATACAAAATAAGTTCAAAGGTAAAAATAAAATCATGCATCAATAAACAACATAACAGAAGCGTAAAAACTATGTTCGTACCTCTCTCTAACCTACTGTGCACTAGTGTGTCAAATTTTTGGTTAATTAACCATTAGCAAATTTTAGTTGATTTATTAGAACTAAAACAAATTTTAACAATTTTAGTTTGCCTATGTTGTTAATCTATTCACCACGGACCTAAAGCCCGCCTCGATACCAATCAGAATAACACCCATTTCAACACTGAGCCTGGAATGCCACTAAACTACTCTTCCAGACTAATAATTATCGACACACTATAAAATTACAGCAAGGAAAACAACGATAAACATATCCATGGACCACAAAAGAACATGCATAATTATGGATCAAGCGATAATAAATAAGCAAGGGGAAATATAACCAGGTAAGTAATCCAAAATAGCATCAACCAATGAATCCAAATAATTGAAACAAATAGTCTAGTCCAAAACGTTGTCCTAAACTTTATTCAACCCTTAATATGTCCTAGAGTAATCCTGCATTGAATGAAAAGATTCTTATGGCAAATGATCAGGTGATTGAAGTATGGATCTAATCCATGTGCTCTACTCGCTTTTAGTCACGACGCCCTCGAAGATCACCTAACAACAATAAAAGAGCAAGGGTGAGTCCACGACTCAAAGAAACACATCAATATACAATGAACAATAATAAATCTACAAAGATTCAATAACTTCATTATCATCACATGTACTTCTATTAATATTCTCATGTCATTATCTTCTTTGTTTCACACCCATTAATCTCATATAACAATGCAACTCTAATCTACATGTCCACATGCACTTCTTTTGCGATATGCAGATAGCATGAGTGAATGCTCGCGACAACATTCACTCTCAAGCCCGCTCCTCCACAAGGATCGGGACCTCCTCCACTCCTGTGGAGTTGTGATCATTCATGATCACCGCTCATATGCAAAGATGCTTATGTATGAAAATGCAAACTCCATCATATACATCATATCCAACTTTTCATCATGATTGTCAACAAAGATATAAACATACCAATCCCTTGTTTGCAATTAAATAAAATAAAAGCACAACAATAATGGTAATAGAAGATAAAGAAAACAAGGATCAATCATTGATCATTTGTCTACCATGCACTTGCCTTTACTAGTTGCGACGCACGATTTGGCTAGAAGATGGCAACAAGCACGACGCCTCTCCTACATTAAATACTCAATTTCAATACAAGCTACAGCATCATAAGAACAGCAATCAATCGACATCGCTCCTACCCAACCCCAAATATACCACGTTATCCGCATGCAAATAGTTACCCAATGCTGTCTTGGTACTAAAACGAACATAACTTTTGACTCAAAAGTCCGATCACAACAAACCACCCAGTTCTGGATTCTACACAAAATTACCCTCATTTTCTTAGATTACAAAGTCTTCTAATTAAATCATCTAACCCTCCATTTTTAGCCCAGAAAACCGATCTGTCCGCTTCGGAACAGCGGGTCTTACTAAATTCATAACTTTTGTTTTACCCAACCAAAGTTCGAGTTCTTGGATCCTACAGAACCCTCAGACAATTATCTACCTCTTTCATGTAGATCAAAAACTCTAATTAGTCTATTTACTATTTTTAATCTATAGTCTACCAAAACAGCGCCGAAAGATGACATCCACAAAGACAGCTGTCTTCCAAAAATCATAACTCGAATTCTACTTGTCCGATTGACATGATTAAATATTCTATAGAAAGATATCGAAATTATCTACAATTAACTAGTAGATGATATTTCCAAAATTCGCCATTAAGGTACCCGAATAAATCGTTCAACAGAATAGCAGGCTAAACAGATCTAATAATCAACCCTTGACTAGACAACTCTAAAAATCTTCTCTAATTTCGATTCTAATTCCTAATTAAATTAATAGCATGGAGAGGAAGTAAGCAGATCGTTACCCAAGACAGAAACCGAGGTCTGCGTACTGATTCTCCCTACAGCCTTGATTTCCACCCTGGCTTCCTTGGTGTTCAGAGAAACAAGGCATGAATTGAGGGCTAACAAACCACGTTCATGTGCTGGCCCAAACTCCAGGTGTTCACGAGTTGGCTAGAAGCCAAAGCCAAAGTCTTCGGCGGCACATGCAGCAGGCTGCCTCAACGCGAAGGGCGAGCGGCTCCACGCGGCCAGGCAATTGATGGCAAGGCCCTCAGTTACGCGAGTAGGCGCCGAGGCAGTGTATGCACGAGGGCATGAGGCGCCAAGCAGCTTGGCCGCGCTAAGAAAGAAAACCAAAGAGGTGGCGGCGCAAATAGGATGCGCAAGCGGTGGGATAAACAAAATAAGAAAAGACGCTAGGGTTTCTAGAATCCACTCCCACGATTTATATAGCTCTTAAAAAACTCAAATATCCTATTTTCACGTATTCTATTTGATTAATTACGACCGCCCTTAAGACGTTATTATTAATATTATTATTTTCGAATTTAGCCGGGCCAAAAATAGGTGTTGTAGGCAAGTGAGGGATCCCAATGCACTTGGTCTCATAATTTTGGAGTCTCCAAGAAGAAGTTCTATTCGCTTGTATTTTCCGTAAGGTTTCGAATTTCGGGCTTGAATTTCGGCTAAGTCCCATAGGTCCGACCGGCTCATTGTGGAGCGTCCGACCGCCATGGGCGGTCCGACCGCTCACCGGAGCGGTCGACCGGTTTCTACTTGAACGTCGCCAACTTCGTGGCGATGTTGTTTTGTTAGGTCAAAGTCATTGGTTTCATGGCATATGATTTGCATGATGCATGTTTTGACTAACATGGGTCAAGTTGTGAAGAACTTGTTCCCGAATTCGTGTTTGCTTGTCTGTGGTTGTGCAGGTTGCTTGGTGGTCAACGACGGTCAACGGCGAGGAGGATCGGGACTAGACTCGGAGAGTTGAGGTCCAGAACGATTGACGATGCCGGGTGAGGTCAACGACTCAAGCGTGACACAAGATGGACAAGGGTGACCTATTGGCGAATCCATGGCGCATGGTGAAGCGGTTTAGGTCAAAAGTTAAAGACGGCGCTTCGGCGCGCGCGTGTGTGACCCGCTTGTTGGTGGGCCTTAACGGAGCCCAATTAAGTCAAACCCTAAGAGTTTTAGGCCTCCACTATAAATAGGAGGAGATGTTGGCTGCACCTCTCTCTCTCGCTTTTTATGTTTCAAAACCCTAATTGTCTTTAGGGGAGTTGAGGTGGAGGCTAGGGCTCTTGATGGTTTGTGGTGAATTTCGTGATCCTTGATTGTCTACTGATCCATGATGGTGTGGATGTAATCCAGCTTCAATCACGAAATCAATCTATGCAAGGTTTGCTTGAGATAAGTCTCTTTTCGTTCTTGCTTTCAATTTGGTGATTTTAGGGCTTTCTTTGATCCGCGAGTTTGTGATTGATTCTTTCACGTGAATTAGCTTGCTGTGATATGTGTGAATCTATCTAGCATCATCTTGATCATCAATCTCTCACGAACAAGCTTTAGGATCAAGTTTTCGTTCTTGCCCGCTTTTAGACCTTCGTTAATCAATTGACAATTGCTCAAGATCGCTCCAAGAATTATCATAATATTTGATTGGAATAGGTCCTCAATAGCATATAGAAGGTGTGTGCAAAGTTTCATAAAGATTGGAGTTGAGAATCAAAAGTTTCACCTAATTGCAACTTCGTCATCGGCCGATTTTATCGCTTGCGGATCGGTTCGAGTCGGCCGGTCGGATCGCCGTCATCACCGGTCGATCGATTTTGAGCGGTCCGACCGCCAAAGATAACGCCGGTCGAACCGCCCGACAATCGGTCCGACCGGTTGAGTATAACGGCCGACCGCCGTCTTTGTGAGTCTTGGTAATCTTAGTTGATTTTGTTATATTGCTTAGGGTTTAATTGATTCAATACTAGTCTTCCATTTGATCGGTATATTGATCTTCATAGCTTTCTAATAGCTACCGGAGTTAAATTGTATTGAGTTCATAATTTGTGAAAAAGTGAGCGTGCTCTATTCACCCCCTCTAGTCGCCTTTTACGGTCCAACAAGTGGTATCGAGCCCTGCTAGTTCAATCTTGATCTTAACCGTCACCAACTTTGGCGATGGATAAGTTTTCTACTAAACCGCATATCTTCGATGGGCACGACTATGCCTATTGGAAGAATCGCATGCGCGTCTTTCTTGAGAGCGAGGACAAGCTATTTGGGATGTTGTTAGAGCCCTACCGGTTATTCCCGAAATTGCTACACACGCTTCGTAATTCTTTTGGCTAACAACAATAAGGCTAAGAATCTTTTATATGGTGCACTTGGTAGACAAGAATATGATCGAATTTGTAATCTTTCAATCACAAGCATGAAATTTGGAACACTCTCGAAACATATCATGAGGGTTCGTCCCAAATCAAAAAGGTGCGCCAAACTGCTTACAAGCGTGAATACAATAAATTCGAGATGCGTCCCGAGAGAGCATCGATGACATTTTCAATCGCTTTAATAAAGTAATTAATCAAATGAAAGTCGTTGATATTGAATATTCTCAATCTGAAAATGCCACCCATCTCTTGGCCGCAATCAACACCAAGGAGTGGGAGATGAAAGCTACCGCTATAGAGGAAAATGTTGATCTTTCAAGTCTTACTTTAGAATTACTTTATAGTAAACTCAAGACTCATGAAATTAAAAGAGTTGATCATCCCAAGAAAGATAATTTAGCTTTGGTAGCGCATCCTCTCAAAAGGCTTTTGATGACTCTTTTGAATCTTCTTCGGATTTTCATTTGCTTGTTTATCCGCTATTCATGAAGAGGAGCTTGAAAGTATTCTCAAAGCGAGTTAGCTCTTCTAGCTAAAAATTCACACGGGCCTACAATAATGTGAGAAACAAAAAGAGAGGTGGTCCGGTGACATGCTATGAATGTGGTGAGCTCAATCATATCCGCAAATTGCCCCAAGTCGAAAGGTAAGAGCAATCATAAGGAAGGAAAGCCGACTTGGAAGAAGCCTCCTTTCAACAAATCAAGGTATGAGGCTAATAAGCTTGTGAAGGCCGCCACCGGTCCTTGCCGCTTTTGAGGATCAATCCTTGAGCGATGTGGATACCGGGAGTGAGGAGGACAAGGAGGAGGAGATCCTCAAGGCAAAAAGAAAGGGAAGGCCAAAGACTTCACCGGCATGTGCTTCATGGTCGACACCGCGACATTGATGATGATGAGGTATCTTTTTCTTATGATGAGCTTTACGCTAAATATGATTCTATAGTTGAGCAATTGCTTAGTCAAGATGAAGCGCTAGAATTTGTTATGACAAAAATAAGAAATTAGAGTCAAAGATTAGCAAACCGAAAGTAGAGCTTAAAAATGCTAAGACTCTTGAACTCGATGAATGTTTATCTTGTCATGCTATGCACTCGAAATTACTAAGTTACAAACCGCTCATAATATTTCGTACAACAACTTGAGAATGCTAGATCTGAACTAAATGAAATTAAAAGTGCTCCTTGTGAAAAATGTTTAGAATCTAGTAAATTGATTGCTTTTGATGTGTTTGATTCTAGCCCTTGCACTTCATGTTTAGAAAAGGAACGTGAAATCAAAGATATCTTAGAAGTCGCTAGAGTCAAATATGCTAAGCTTAAGGACAATATTGAAAATACTACTTGTGCTTCTTGTTCCGCTCTTAAGCTTGAAATTGCTTTGTATAAGGAGAAATCTATGGATAAAACTTGTGATGCTTGTGTTAACTTGAGAAAAGAAAATGCTTACCTTCATGATACATTAGAGAAATTTTCTAAAGGTAAGAACCAATTAAACATGATTCTTGACAAGTCTAAAACTCCCTATAAGAAGCAAGGTTTAGGATTCAATTCTTTTCAAGACAATTCAAACCCAAAAGTCATTCAAGTCTTGGAAAAGGTTTAATTGAATTCAAAACCCAACCTCGCAAAAACATCTTTTAAATCACAGGGCTTTGCCCAACCTTGTATTAATTCAAATGGTGCTTCTTCTAGTGGTACCAAGTACCATTGCACTTATTGCAAAAAGGTGGACATTTGATTGAATTCATTGGCGTGAGGTTGAAAAATGATAGGAAAAGTTTTGATAGAATTTCACTCATGCAACCTAGAGCTTCTATGAGACATGGTAACATTGAAAAGAATAAACTCGGATTAGGATTTTTCTCTCATGCAAATCATTATGTTTCTAAATATCCTAATTCTAATGTTTATCGATCAAGGCTGATCATTGGTGGTCACCGGTCCGACCGCTTTGGTCGCCGGCTCGACCGCCACCAACGCCGGTCGAGATCGCCATGGACAGCTTCAAGTCTCATTTTAATTTAAACATTGCTCATAACCGAATGTTAGATGAAATCAAGGATAGTACTTCGGTTTGTATACTCCTTGCGACGTGTGTCTCAAGATCGATTCCTAAATCATGTTTATCTAACCCCAAGATTGAGACACATCGCTCTTTTGTTCCTTGATTTTCGGGATTATCGCGAAAGGGAAGAACACGTGGTTCGTTGACTCGGATGTTCACACCACATGACCGGAACTCAAAATGGTTCACCTCTTTCACGCGAGCAACGGTGATGACTTCATCACCTTTGGAGATGATACACAAGGGCGAATTGAAGGAACAGGATCAATTAGGGTGAACAACAAATTCATTCTAAAGGATGTCGCTCTTGTGGACAAGCTTAGGTATAATCTCCTTTCGCTTCTCGACTTCTTGATGATGGCTATGAGACTGCTTTTAAGAAAATGCTTATCGTGTGCTTGATTCTCTTGGTGAGCTTGTGTTTGGAATCTCTAGAGTTGGTAGAATTTTTGGGCCGATTTTTCTAATCTCTTCTTTGGATCTCTTAAATGTTTGCTTACATCTTCTTCTCGATTTACGGCTTTGGCATCGACGTTTGGGGCACATTGGTTTTGATCATCGACACGAGTTAGCAACCTTGATCTCATGAGAGGTTTGCCCAAACTCAAAGTCGTCAAGGATGTCAGATGTGCGCCAGTAGGCATGGCAAACAAGTTGCCGCCTCACACCCTTCTCAGTGACTATGGTTATGACCGACGGACTGTGAGACGCTTGCTTCATATGGATACCGTTGGTCCCGCTAGAGTCCGATCGACTGGTGGAAAATGGTATATTCTAGTCATAGTCGATGATCTTTCAAGATATACTTGGGTGTTCTTTCTTACTTCAAAAGATGAAGCTTTTGGTTATTTTCATGACCTTGTTCTTCGCTTGGCTTCGAGCTTCCCGGTGCTTTGAGAGCGATTCGCAGTGATAATGGCACGGAGTTCAAAAATGCTTCTTTTGCTTCTTTTGTGCCGAGCGTGGTATTGAGCATCGCTTCTCCTCTCCACACGTCCCTCAACAAAATGGCGTGGTGGAAAGGAAGAATAGGACCTTGGTCGAAATGGCTAGGACGATGCTAGACGAGTATAACACACCGAGGAGATTTTGGGCGAAGCTGCTATCGCTTGCCATATTGCCAATCGTGTCTTTTGAGACCTTCTTTAGGCAAGACTCCTTATGAGCTTCGCTTTGGTAGAAAACCCTCTGCTTCGCATTTTCGAGTTTTTGGATCAAAATGTTTTATACTTAAGACAGCAACTTAGATAAATTTGAATCAAGAACTTTTGATGGGGTATTTCGGGTTATCCCGCTCATTCGAGGGTTTTCGAGTTTTTAATATCGAGACTAACATTATTCAGAGACTTGTAATGTCACTTTTGATGAGACTAGCCCCGAGCTAGATCAATTGCTATGATGATTTACAGTGACAGAGAGCATTTTGTGGAGGAAGATGAGGACGGCTAATGTCATTCCTCATCTCTTGCCGAGGCGCCCATATTGATACAAGAACCGCTACGCCTACTTCACCTTCGCTTGAGGCTCCTGCCATCATCATCATCATCAGTGACTCTGCGAGGTCGAAGAAACGACATCTCACCCGGCGCCCACTTCAGATTCAGAGACAAAGATCCTCCTAATGATAATAGGTAATCTACATGAGCGAGTCACTCGCCTCGGTATAATGATCCAAATCTCTACTCTCATTCGGCTTTTGTTGCTTCTTTTGAACCCCGCGATATATCACATGCTTTATCTGATTCTAGCTGGGTAAATGCCATGCATGAGGAGTTAGATAATTTTGAAAGAAACAAAGTTTGGAACCTAGTAGAACCTCCTAGTGGTCATAATGTTATAGGAACCCGCTGGGTGTTTAAGAATAAACAATGTGAGGATGGTTCGTGGTTAGAAATAAAGCCGATTGGTAGCTCGTGGTTTCACCAAGTTGAAGGGTTAGATTTTGATGAGACATTTGCTCCTGCTGCTAGACTAGAAGCCATTCGTGATTCGCTTGCATTTGCTGCATCAAAAGGTTTTAAATTATATCAGATGGATGTTAAAAGTGCCTTTTTAAATGGTTTCATAGATGAGGAAGTGTATGTTAAGCAACCCCCTGGTTTTGAGGATCCCAAGTATCCAAATCGTGTGTTCAAATTATCCAAAGCTTTGTATGGTCTTAAACAAGCCCCTAGAGCCTGGTATGATAGACTTAAGACTTTCTTGCTTAAAAATAATTTTGAGATGGGTAAAGTGGATAAAACTCTATTTATTCTTAGGCGTGGAAATGACTTCTTGCTTGCTCAAATTTACGTGGATGATATTATTTTTGGTGGTTCCTCTAATGCTCTTGTTTCCAGCTTTTCTGACACTATGTCCAGGGAATTTGAGATGAGTATGATGGGAGAGCTTAATTACTTTTTGGGACTTCAAATCAAGCAATGCAAGGAAGGAACTTTCATCCATCAGACGAAGTACACTAAAGATCTACTCAAACGCTTCAACATGGGTGATCGCAAGCCAATTTCCACTCCCATGGCAACTTCGATCGCTTTGGATCCAGATGAGGAAGGAGAAGTCGTGGATCAACGCGAGTACCGCAAAGATGATCGGCTCCTTCTCGTATTTGACGGCCTCGAGACCGGACGCTCACTTCACTGTATGC
Source organism: Hsuehochloa calcarea (assembly GCA_036346395.1). Classification (NCBI taxonomy): domain Eukaryota; kingdom Viridiplantae; phylum Streptophyta; class Magnoliopsida; order Poales; family Poaceae; genus Hsuehochloa; species Hsuehochloa calcarea. Next base: position 59,417,853 of record CM070594.1, on the reverse strand, counting down.
CTTTGTGCAAGATTTCAGCGCGTCCGAGAACTTCCCATCGCCAAGCCGTTAAGCGCATATTCGTGTATTTACACTCTACCCTCTTATATGGTATTTGGTATTCTGCTCTTCACTTTGTCCATTAGAGGTTTTTCGATTCTCGATTTTATGGTCAGTTTGTTAGATAGGAAGAGTACCCTGTGCACTGTCACTTCCTAGGCACTTCTCTTGTATCTTGGTCTTCTAGGAAGCGGTCTTACATTGCACAATCCATCTTCTTGAAGCGGAGTATGTAGTCACGCTAGTTGTCAGAGCTGATTTTGTGGATGACGCCCACTTTGAAAGATTATGGGTTAAACTTTGCTAGTGTTCCTCTTTTCTCGTGATAACACTTCGCTATTAATATTGCTAAAACCCAAAGCAACATTCTAGGACTAAGCACATAGACATTCGCTTTCACTTCCTTAAAGATCATGTTGAAAAGGTGATATTGTGATGCACTTCAGAGAGTCCAAGCTCAATTGGCGTATATCCTTACCAAGCCTTTAGATCAAACCGATTTTCCTCCTTAAGAAGCGAGTTAGGGGTAATTTATCCTTATGGGTTGGTTTGAGGGGAGTTAGATCTTTTCTTATCTTTCCTTGTTCTTTTGATCTTTTATTGTTCTTTTTCCAACTTAGTGATCTTTTCAACTTCTTAGGTTTTTAGGTTTTTAATTGCATCTCATTGTGTCATATTGCATTCATATGAAAAATACAACAAGTGGTTACAACAAGTGGTATGAAAAATCCAAAAGATGCATTGTAATATAAGATTTTCTCGCTTATCTTTTAAAATTGATGAAGCTTTGCCTATTACCCTTTGGAGTCATTGTATTTCAATTCTTGCTCAATGTCATGTCTAGTTCTTTGACTTGCTAGAATTATCATGCTTTTACATGTGTAGCTAAGTCTTTGCTATATGAGCTAGAATCTTTTAAACAACTCAAACTAAGAAATTGGAATTTGTGGATGTTTTAGCGAGTTGCGCAATTAGTGCTCCTCTTGTGACATTGGCCCCGCTGTAATTGCTTTGTTAGCTCTTTGATCTAAAATTGACCATTACTTGAGCTTTTGTGTTCTTGAGATTCTAAAATGCTCTTGTGAAAAATGAAAATCAAGATTGTCTTATGCTTAAATTGTGCCAAACTATTCTTACGAGACCCTTGTCAAATGACATAAACTTGGAGATAGTTTGATGAACTGACGATCTCATGGGGACTGCTTGTCAGAAATGACATGAACCTCAAGATTTGTCGCCTCGGTAGAAGCTTAGAAAGAGTGTAGGACCGGAAAGGCGACTGAGGGGGGGTGAATAGGCGCTTTCAAAACTTTCTCGCCTAAGTCGAATTCAACACGAACTTTACTCCTTTAGCTATGAGAGCTAAGAAGATCGAAGCACACAATGGAAGCCTTGTGTCAACTCGACAAACCCCGACAACCACACGACACAAATGTGGAGACTTAAACTCAAAAGGTTGATCTGGCACCGGCGGTCGACCGGCTACCACAAAGCGGTCGGACCGACGTTCAACCAATGATCGATCCGCAACTAATCGGCGGTCGGACCGGTGGACAGCAGTTCAACCCGGAAGATAAAGATCCGAATATACGGGCGGTCGGACCGCCGTTATAAGACCGGTCGACCGGTTCACCCCGAAGATCAAAATCCACCCCAAATCCAAAACGAAATTTGATCCAACTTTTGATTCAACCAATGAAACTTGACCAAATTTCGAGCACACCTCCCTAGTGATATTAGAGACCTATTTCTAGCGACGATCCTTCGATCCACTTCGCAGAGTCGATCTCTCAAGGATTTAATCAAGAAGTGCACAAACCCTAGAAATATGAAAACTTTGATTCAAGACTTGCTTGTGAGGATTGATGGTCTAGATGATTCTAGGAGTATTCCCACACATCAAAGCAAGACAAAATGGGTCAAGAGACCAAGCATAAACCCTTGAATCAAGGAAGCACCAAATTCATCCAAATGAGAGAAGAACACAAAGAGGAGACAAATGATCTCTCAAGCAAGCATCACAAGATTGATTGATCTCACAAGATGCTTACAAAGCCACTCCAACTAGGAGGACAAGAGCTCACCCAAGGAGCATACAATCTCTCCCTCTCTTCCTCTCCAAACCCTAACCCTAGAAAAGCAAGGGAAGAAACCAAATGAATGCCTCAAGGTTTTCCTTCTCCCCCTTTCCTATTTATACTAGAGAGGACTAGAGTTACACACTTGGGGCCCACTCACCCATGGGACCCACATACTAATCTGCTGAAGCAATCGCACCGCTTCACCACGTGTAGGTTGATCACGGTTCTCATCGACGCCAAGCCTCTCTTGTCCGAATCCCCTCGAACCTCCCGCAGACTCGCACCGATATCCGCACCGCCGATCCAACCAAATGCACCGAACCACCCGCTCGATCCATCTTGTCCATTCTCGCACCATGCTTGAGTCACACGACCACCCGGTATCCCCGATCGCTCGACCTCGGCTCTCCAAGCGTAGTCCCGATCCACTCACCGCTGATGTCGCTGACTGCAAGCCACCGCACAAAGAATAGACAAACAAACCGCTTCCGGAACAAGTTCTTCACAACTTGACCCACGTTAGTTCCGCAATGCAATATACATCAATAAAGCATTGATAACTAAACATCAACCACATTGAAACCACAACAATGCAAACTTGGCTCACCTCCAGTCAAAGCCGGTCGATCGCTTTACAGGGCGGTCCGACCGATATCAACTTGGCCGGACCGCTCCCACAACGGCGGTCGGACGGTCCAAAGGACTTAGCCAAAATTCCACTTGAAAATCCAAACCTTCGGAATTTTCAACTCGATAGAACTTTGACCGGAGCTCCAAAATGATGAAACCACATCCGTGAGACTCCTCACTTGCCTACACAACCTATTTTTGGATTAGCTCCAAAATCCAAAGTTAGGTCAAGCCGGTCCGACCGGCCTCCATTGCCGGTCCGATCATTCCCACAGCGGTCCGACCGCCCACTCCACCGGGCCGACCGCCGTGGTCCGACAAAGAAGAAGCAAACCCCGAAAACGCGAGATTTTGCAAACTAACAATGCCATTGCCAATTGACTCATCATCCCGAGATCGTGCACATATCCTCACGATATCCACAATCTCCCCTTGATGAACACATTGGCAATTTCAAGAAAATGTGGTTTTTCAAATTGAAAAGTAAAAACGCTGTTTTAGATAAAGGCACAACTTGGTCCATAAGCAAGAAAAAGCTTAGGAAGCGACCAAGTCGGCTTCGAATAGTGAAGGCAAGTGAGATAAGGCATTGAACGCACAAAAGGATTCAAAATCCGTAAGATGGCCAAAAATCTCACTAAGGTCCATATGAAAGACAATAAGTTCTATTTGACCTTTGATCATTGTGAGTCTTCTTGAATTTCAATTCAAATCGAAAAAAAGGCAATAAAACCCAGAGACTCAACTCACTATGATCACAAATTTTCAAAAGGTTCACAAAATTTTTGTGTGTGTGTGTGTGTGTTCTTTTATGCATGAAACCTTATGTGAACCAAAAGCTCCAAAGCAAAGATTTTCTTCAATCCTTCTCCCCTTTGACAATGAATTCATCAAGATGCATGAGAGAAGAACGAGCATGAAGAAATGACTTTATTTGAAATTAAGCAAAAGGAGCCATGACCATTCTCTATGTAGACAAGACAAGACATATACCAAGCCATATAAAGAGTAGAAGCTATATTCAATCATGGCAAAACATGTACTGCAAAGCTAAAACCAAGATAGCGTAAACTGAGATTAATGTAATTAAAACCATGAAAGGTTGCTCAATGTCATAGATTCACTAAAAGCAACCAAAAATGAGTCAAGCCATGTCTATAAGCGTAAAGAGACTCAAAACAGAATTGAGGCATTTTGAGCATTAAAAGAATTCTTTTGAAGCAAAGCTCAAGCACTTAGCCCTTTTGTGCAAATTTTCTTTTCTTTCTCTTTTTTTTTTTTGTGCTAGATCTCAAGCCTTGTCTGCGACCATCTCAAGCGATAAGCTTAAAAGAGTGGTCTAGGTCATCCAAAACTCCCCGAGTTCATGCCTAGTGCAATGGCAAGCCGTCTCATGAGAAAGGATTGGTGAGATCAGCTTTTTCAAGCATAATTTTTTTTAATTTGCTTGACTTAAGAAGATAAAAAGCTCATTTTTCATCTCAAAATAAGTTCAAGACTCAATTCACTTGTAAGACATGGCAAGAATCATAAGAGGATCACTAGAGCAAAACTAGTCACAAGATCCAACAAGACATGATTCGATTCAATTTGCTCACGATATAAAGCTAGCAAGGGAAAAGCTAAGCCAAAACACGAAGAGCCATAAAAGAAGTCCAATGGACTATCACTTGATATGACAAGGTATAGAGTATGAAATCAAGCCATACAAGGATAATACTCAAAGCTCCACAATTTTATTATGCAATGCACGACATTTGAAATAAAAATGCATTATGATACAATGAAAGCAGAAAAAGCAAATTCCTCAAAACATCCAAGCCTCAAGATCGGGATTTGAGATAGAAAATCTGGGTGTCCAAGATCGAGATGAACGATGCAGGGAATAGCAAAAGAAGCAAAGAGAAAATGATTAGGCACAAAATCATAAGAATGCCCATGAGCACCACCGACCTCTCCAAAACGATCTACCAAAAGACCGATACTCCCCTGCCTAGGTGCTACCCGTGGTCTATCCTCATGATATCCTAAACCACACTTCTTTGCTCGACCCACCAAAAGAGTCAACAAGATTCTCTACACGCCTAGGCCTCGTATGTGGTACACCGAATAGGTCGCCTGGCTCTAGAGACTATCATTGAAGAAGAGACTCCTCTAATGGATCTCAAAGTGCTCATCCTCTCTTTCCTCTCAATCTTTGCTCTCCTAAGCAAAACTCAACCGTGTGGCCCTCTTTCTTGTAGAAGGTGCAATGGTACTTGACCTTTGAGGGGTCCGCGACCGAGAGACAAGCACCTTTCTTGCTAGAAAGAGATTGAGCAGAATCTCTGATTTAAGAGCAACCTTTGAAGACAAAGAAGATTCTTGCTCAACCAAACCACTTTTCACAATTCTAGCAATCTTTGGAGTGAGATTCTTGGAAAGCTCTAGGGACTTAAAGCCTAGGCCACTGTTTTTCACACTCACCTTGGATTGATCTAGAATCAAGTTGAGCTTCTTTTTCCGCTAGAAAACCTCTCAAGAGTCATTTTGAGGTAATCGTTCTCTTTGCCAAAACTCCACAATTTGAGCACTTTAGAGAATCGATTGCCTCAACATGTTTGCTCTTAAGAAGATCGACTTCCACTTTCGAGCCTCACAAGACACACAATAGGACTCTCCAATCCTATTCAATGCTCCTTAAATTTGACTCTAAAAGCCTCTTGTATCTTACCAATAGCGCTTTCAATTTCAAAGATGCAACATACAAGAGGAAGAATCAATAACTTTCTTGGAAGCAAGAAGAGATATAGATCTTTCAATTTTAGCTTTCTCTTCAAGAGTCTTGTTTAAAGCTTCAATCTCAATTGTAAGCTTAGGCAATTTTCACAAGAGGCAATTCTAGAATAAGCAACCATTTCACCATCTCTTGCATTTTAATTCGATTATTCTTACAATGAGAACAAGTGTGACTAGCATCAAATTTTTGTAATTCTTTTAAAGAGCTATCCAGCTTCAATTCTAGCAAAGCACGCTTGAGCAATTTAAAGGAATAGCTTCTAAAGCAATCACATCAAGCGGAATGGCATTCATGCAAATGTAACTAGACTTGAGAGATTCTAGTTCAGAAAGAGCATTTTTCAATTGTTCTTTAACAGAGGAATGAGCATTATTCAAGCTTGACAATTCATTAAGCAAGCTAGAGCATGAATCACAGAAATCATCAGGATTAATGGATTTGAGCCTAACCACTTCTAGGTTCAAATTATCAATCATTGTATCTGTTTCTTGATCACTTTAGCTTGCTTATGCAATTTTTGTTCAGCAAGCACTAAAGCCCTTTTCATGTCGAAAGTGAAGGGCATACCTCATCGGGATCACCAAAGGATCCTCGCTTTGTTGGAGGAGTAGCCGTGTGGTCGTTTTAGCCATAAAGCACATGCCAGTGAAATCACGTGCCTTCTTCTTGCCACGGGAGTCACTCTTGTCGTCCTCCGACTCCGAGTCCACATCTTCCATGCTCACATCCTCTAGAGCTTCAAGGACTCGGCTGACAAACTTGCGATAGTTTGTCTTCTTGGACTTAGCATCCCTCGCTTGAGAATGCCTTTGTGACTCCTTCTCCTCCTTGCCCTTCACTTGGGGCATCTAGAGCGAATGTGGTTTAGCTCACCACATTCAAAGCATGTGATAGGTCCACCTCTCCTCCTACTCCTCACATTATTGTAGGCTCGTGAATTTTGTGGATAGGAGGGCTAAGTCATCCTCGGGTAGTCTCTCAAGTTGCTCATCGCTCAAGGAATGCAAAGCGCATAAAGAAAATCCAGATGAGCTAACATTAAAAGAATCGACATATCTACCCTTAGAATTGTCAACCACTAAAGCCATCGGCTGCATGGGGAGACGCGAGATGAAATCAATCTCATGCGTCTTCAACCTCGAGTAAAGCTTATCCATGGTAAGCTCACTCATGACAAAGATGTTGTCATTGATGGCGTGATCTTCATCCCCGCACCTTCACATCCAAAGCACCCAACAGTTGGCGTGCATTTTCGACTCGAAAAATACAAGATCAACAAATACGGAGATCATGAAGAATTTTAGAAAATCTCCCCACACTCATCTAAAGATTCACGGTGTCTTTGCTCGATCTTGGAGTATGCTTTCTTAAGTCGGTTCTCTCTCACTTCCTTGATCGCAGTGGACCCTTCATGATAATCACAAAGAGTCCGCCAGATCTCATGAGCAGACAAAGAAATGAGCGACACGCTCAAACTCCGATCGACTAAGGCCTTGAATCAAAAATTCCGAGCCTCGCCGTTGTTCTCCACATCCGAGTGATCAAATTGTCATCGGTGCACGACATAAGGGTTTTTCACCTTAAGCCAAATCGCGTGCCCTTGAGCCTCGATGTAGGCCTCCATTCGGCCTTCCAATAAGCAAAATCAACTCCATCAAAAACATGTGGCTCGATTGAATATCGCCATCGCCATGGCTCCAAAGACCGGTTAAGATCTATAGAAAAGAGCTAACTCGCTCGATACCACTTGTAGGACCGAAAGGCGATCGAGGGGGTGAATAGGCGCTTTCAAAACTTTCTCGCCTAAGTCGAATTCAACACGAACTTTACTCCTTTAGCTATGAGAGCTAAGAAGATCGAGAAGCACACAATGGAAGCCTTGTCTGAACTCGACAAACCCCGACAACCACACGACACAAATGTGGAGACTTAAACTCAAAAGGTTGATCTGGCACGGGCGGTCGATCGGCTACCACAAAGCGGTCGGACCGACGCTCAACCAATGGTCGGACAAGCAACTAATCGGCGGTCGGACCGGTGGACAACGGTTCAACCCGGCGAGACAAAGAAATTGAATATACTGGCGGTCGGACCGCCGTTATAAGACCGGTCGACCGGTTCACCCAAGATCAAAATCCACCCCAAATCCAAAACGAAATTTGATCCAACTTTTGATTCAACCAATGAAACTTGACCAAATTTCGAGCACACCTCCCTAGTGATATTAGAGACCTATTTCTAGCGACGATCCTTCGATCCACTTCGCAGATCGATCTCTCAAGGATTTAATCAAGAAGTGCACAAACCCTAGAAATATGAAAACTTTGATTCAAGACTTGCTTGTGAGGATTGATGGTCTAGATGATTCTAGGAGTATTCCCACACATCAAAGCAAGACAAAATGGGTCAAGAGACCAAGCATAAACCCTTGAATCAAGGAAGCACCAAATTCATCCAAATGAGAGAAGAACACAAAGAGGAGACAAATGATCTCTCAAGCAAGCATCACAAGATTGATTGATCTCACAAGATGCTTACAAAGCCACTCCAACTAGGAGGACAAGAGCTCACCCAAGGAGCATACAATCTCTCCTCTCTTCCTCTCCAAACCCTAACCCTAGAAAAGCAAGGAAGAAACCAAATGAATGCCTCAAGGTTTTCCTTCTCCCCTTTCCTATTTATACTAGAGAGGACTAGAGTTACACACTTGGGGCCCACTCACCCATGGGACCCACATACTAACTGCTGAAGCAATCGCCGCTTCACCACGTGTAGGTTGATCGGCGGTTCTCATCGACGCCAAGCCTCTCTTGTCCGAATCCCTCGGAACCTCCCGAGACTCGCACCGATATCCGCACCGCCGATCCAACCAAATGCACCGAACCACCGCTCGATCCATCTTGTCCATTCGCACCATGCTTGAGTCACACGACCTCACCCGATCCCCGATCGCTCGACCTCGGCTCTCCAAGCGTAGTCCCGATCCACTCACCGCTGATGTCGTTGACACGCAAGCCACCGCACAACAATAGACAAACAAACCGCTTCCGGAACAAGTTCTTCACAACTTGACCCACGTTAGTTCCGCAATGCAATATACATCAATAAAGCATTGATAACTAAACATCAACCACATTGAAACCACAACAATGCAAACTTGGCTCACCTCCAGTCAAAGCCGGTCGATCGCCTCACGTACGGTCCGACCGATATCAGTTTGGCCGGACCGCTCCCACAACGGCGGTCGGACCGGTCCAAAGGACTTAGCCAAAATTCCAGCTTGAAAATCCAAACCTTCCGAATTTTCAACTCGATAGAACTTTTGACCGGAGCTCCAAAATGATGAAACCACATCCGAGACTCCCTCACTTGCCTACACAACCTATTTTGGATTAGCTCCAAAATCCAAAGTTAGGTCAAGCCGGTCCGACCGCCTCCATTGCCGGTCCGATCAGTCCCACGGCGGTCCGACCGCCCACTCCACCGGTCGGACCGCCGTGGTCCGACAAAGAAGAAGCAAACCCAAAACGCGAGATTTTGCAAACCAACAATGCCATTGCCAATTGACTCATCATCCTGAGATCGTGCACATATCCTCACGATATCCACAAAGAGTTTGTGGATGGCTCCTAGTCCAGGATCTTCTTTACTAAGATATACCTTTAATCAATTTGTGGTCGAAGCTTAGGATGAGTTTGTGGATGGCTCCTAGTCCGAGATCTTGTCACTAAGTTAGATCATTAGTCAACTTCAATATTCAATGCAAATGAGAAAAATGTTGACAAATGAGCGTTTACAAAATATTGAGCAAAATGATTCAATACGGGACTTGATTGACTCTTAATGTGGTCTTTGTTAGATTTTTGATCTCACTTTGACATTTTGACATGGCCAATTTCACTTTAGGATCCCTGTTGATGAACTTGTTTGAATTTGAAGCGTTGCTTAAATTTATCAAATCTCTCGCTTTACTTTTGAGCCTTTGTGCTTAGCTTTGATATATATGTCTTACCATGATCTTGCTAGCTACATCAGGCTTGATATGTTGTTTGTGCAATATTAGAGATACTAGCTTGTTCTTTTGGGTAATCTCCAAAGCTTCTTGTAATGAAAATTGAAAATACAAAAAAATGAAGCCACTCCATTGCACTTCATGCATATTCCTCTTTATGCCTCTTTTGTTTACGCTTCTTTCTTTATTTTCTATTTGTTATCTCCGGATGAGAGGAAGGCGTGATTTCTTGATGAATCCATTGTCAAAGGGGAGAAGATGTGTTAAATGAGAAGAGAAGTTGTGTTAATTATTCTCTATTTCTTTATTGGGGAGAAGATTGGGGAGAAGTTTATACAAAGGGGCGAAAATTTAAAATTTGATGATCATAGTGAGGGGAGTTCTTGAGTTGCATTCTTATTGTCTTATTGAATATTCGAACTTGAATTGCATTCTTTGTTACTCACAATGATCATAGGTCAATTGAACAATTGTTCTTTCTTATGGACCTCATGTGAGAATTTTGACCCTTTTCTGGAAATCAAAGTTTTTATGCTTTCTTTTGCCTTGTCTCACATGTCTATACTATTCTGATGCCAGCTTGGTCATGTTCATTGCTTTTTCTTGCTTATGGACCAAGTTGTGCCTTTGTGCGAAAACTGCGAGTAAACTCGTTTTCAAACCTCTTACTTACATTTTCTGGATAATTGCCAATGTGTTCATCAAGGGGGAGATTGTGGATTTCATGGGAATATGTTCCAGATCTTAGGATGATGTGACAATTGGCAATGGCGTTTACGGTTTGTCGCTTCACGCTTTTCGACAAAGTTACTGAGCTTATCGCTCAGGGCGGTCCGACCGGTCCTTGCACGGCGGTTCGACCGGTCCCAAATCGGTCGGACCGGCCAGGTGGGGCGGTCGGACCGGCGATGACCAAAAGTGTTCAAAACGAGCTGGGCCAAAAATAGGTGTTGTAGGCAAGTGAGGGGATCCCAATGTACTTGGTCTCATAATTTTTGGAGTCTCCAGTAAGAAGTTCTATTCGTTTGTATTTTCCAGAAGGTTTCGGAATTTCAGGGCTTGAATTTCGGCTAAGTCCATAAGGCGGTCCGATCGCTCATTGAGGAGCGGTCCGACCGCCATGGCGGTCCGACCGCTCACCCGAGCGGTCGACCGGTTTCTACTTGAACGCCGCCAACTTCGTGGCGATGTTGTTTTGTTAGGTCAAAGTCATTGGTTTCATGGCATATGATTTGCATGATGCATGTTTTGACTAACATGGGTCAAGTTGTGAAGAACTTGTTCCCGAATTCGTGTTTGCTTGTCTGTGGTTGTGCAGGTTGCTTGGTGGTCAACGACGGTCAACGGCGAGGAGGATCGGGACTAGACTCGGAGAGTTGAGGTCCAGAACGATTGACGATGCCGGGTGAGGTCAACGACTCAAGCGTGACACAAGATGGACAAGGGTGACCTATTGGCGAATCCATGGCGCATGGTGAAGCGGTTTAGGTCAAAAGTTAAAGACGGCGCCATGGCGTGCGTGTGTGACCCGCTTGTTGGTGGGCCTTAACGGAGCCCAATTAAGTCAAACCCTAAGAGTTTTAGGCCTCCACTATAAATAGGAGGAGATGTTGGCTGCACCTCTCTCTCTCTCGCTTTTTATGTTTCAAAACCCTAATTGTCTTTAGGGGAGTTGAGGTGGAGGCTAGGGCTCTTGATGGTTTGTGGTGAATTCGTGATCCTTGATTGTCTCTCGATCCATGATGGTGTGGATGTAATCCAGCTTCAATCACGAAATCAATCTATGCAAGGTTTGCTTGAGATAAGTCTCTTTTCGTTCTTGCTTTCAATTTGGTGATTTTAGGGCTTTCTTTGATCCGCGAGTTTGTGATTGATTCTTTCACGTGAATTAGCTTGCTGTGATATGTGTGAATCTATCTAGCATCATCTTGATCATCAATCTCTCACGAACAAGCTTTAGGATCAAGTTTTCGTTCTTGCCCGGTTTTAGACCTTCTGTTAATCAATTGACAATTGCTCAAGATCGTTCCAAGAATTATCATAATATTTGATTGGAATAGGTCCTCAATAGCATATAGAAGGTGTGTGCAAAGTTTCATAAAGATTGGAGTTGAGAATCAAAAGTTTCACCTAATTGCAACTTCGTCATCGGGCTGATTTTATCAATTGCGGATCGGTTCGAGTCGGCGGTCGATCGCCATCATCACCGGTCATACCGATTTTGAGCGGTCCGACCGCCAAGATAACGCCGGTCGGATCGCCAAAGAATCGGTCCGACCGGTTGAGTATAACGGTCAGACCGCCCGTGCTGTGAGTCTTGGTAATCTTAGTTGATTTTGTTATATTGCTTAGGGGTTTAATTGGATTCAATACTAGTCTTCCATTTGTCGGTATATTGATCTTCATAGCTTTCTAATAGCTACTGGAGTTAAATTGTATTGAGTTCATAATTTGTGAAAAAGTGAGCGTGCTCCTATTCACCCCCCCCCCCTCTAGTCGCCTTTACGGTCCAACAAGTATTTGTGTCATCAGCACATGACAATCATGAGACTTCATACCAATTAATTTCAAATCTTTCATGGAAACAAGTTTCTTAATATTGGCGGAGTAACCGGACGGAACTTTCACACCATGCAAGCTTTGACACAGTTCATTTCTCTCGGCCTTGGATAAAGTGTAGCAAGCTGGGGGAAGGTACGTTCGTCCTTTATCGGTCTCTTTCGGTGCTAACTCGGTTCTTATGTTTATATCAACCAAGTCACACCGTGCGTTAACACCGTCTTTTATTTTGCCACTAATGTTCAGTAAGAAACCAATCAAACTATCACATACATTCTTCACCACGTGCATGACGTCGATGCGGTGCTCCCAATAAGGCAAATCCCAAAAATTTGACCGCTTCTTCCAAATATTTTTCTGAGGGGTCCTTAATTTACGTCTCTTTCCAAGCACAACATCGATATCCTTAACCATATCATAAACCTCTTTCCCTCTGAAAGCCCTTGGAGCTGAACCGTCCTTCTTATTTTCGTCGAATTGTTTCTTCGTCTTGCGGTATGGGTGAATCCTGGGAAGGAACCTACGGTGACGCATATATACAGTTTTGCGCGAGTTGTTCAGCCATACACTCTCGATACCATCTAAGCAGTGCGGACATGCTTTGGCTCCTTTTGTACTGAACCCCAATAGGTTACCAAGAGCAGGAAAATCATTGATGGTGCAGAATAACATGGCGCGTAAAGTGGAGTTCTCTCGTTTGTACGCATCCTATACTTGTACCCCTTCGTTCCAAAGTGTCACAAGATCTTCCAACAATGGTGCTAGGTACACATCAATATCGTTCCCAGGTTGCTTCGGCCCTTGGATAAGTAGTGACATCAAAATGTATTTCCGCTTCATACACAGCCAAGAAGGAAGGTTGTACATACATAGATTCACGGGCAGTGCTATGTCGGTGCTCATGTTACCGAAAGGATTCATTCCGTCCGTACTCAACCCTAACCTTATGTTCCTCGGTTCCTTTTGAACTCTTCAAGCTCGATCAAGTTTCTCCACCGACGAGAATCGCAGGTGTCCGAGCTTCCCATCTTTCTTACGCTCCTCCGAGTGCCAACGCATCAATCTTGCCTCCTTTCGATTCGCAAATAAACGCTTCAAACGTGGGATCATAGGCAGATACCACATCTTAGCAGGAGGTCCTTGCTTCGCCTTAGCAGTATTCTTACGCTTGTATCGGGATGCTTTTCACACGGGACATACATGCATGTCTGCATACTCTTTACGGTAGAGGATACAATCGTTCGGACATGCATGTATTCTTTCTACTTCAATTCCCAATGGACAAAGAACCTTCTTAGCTTGATAGGTCGTGTTGGGCAACACGTTTCCCTCCGGAAGGATGTCAGCTAAGAGACATAACAACACCTTAAAACTCTTGTTGGACCAACCATTTCTTGCCTTCAATTTCAGCAGTTCAAGCACGGTTGACAACCTTGTGTATTCCAACTTGCAGCCAGGGAACAAAGGTTTCCCCGAGTCCTCTATTAAGCCCTCGAATTTACAAAACTCTCTCTCACCATAGTTCCCTTCTGCATCGCGTAGCATCTGATCCAGATTATCATCATGCGACCTATCCTCATCAAAAGTACATTCCATACCCTGCATATCATTGACTTCCTCGGTGATATCATCATTACTAATTTCCGGTATAATTTGCTCTTCACCGTGACTGCTCCAACATGTATATCCTTTTTTGAAACCCCTTCGTATTAAGTGAGCTTCGATCTGCGCCGGGTTGTTAAACATTTTTATATTACCGCAATCAATGCATGGACAGTACAAAAATTATATCCCCTTCTTCTACATATCCTGCCCGGCGGCTCTTCTAAAAGCAAACACGTCATTAATATACTCTTCACTCACACGGTTCTCAATGTACATCCAGTTTCGGTCCATCTACAAGTATACGCACGTAACAAATTAATTAGTGTTAAATTATATTAATAAACCGCAAGTACCCTTCATAATGACCAAACACATCAGTGATTAGTCTAGAGCAAATATAAAGGGTTACAGATCGTTACACATTAGTGATTAGTCTAGAGCAAAAATAAAGGGTGACGCAATGTGGGAGGAGGCAGCAGAGGTCTTTGCAATGGGGAGGAGGCGGGGGTGACACCAAAACGGAATGGGCAGCATTGTGCATGGAAGGAGGCAGCAGCAGCAGGGTGGCGCAACGGGGGAGGAGGCAGCAGCAGCAGCAGGGTGGCGGCTCCTCAAATGGAATGGGCAGGGGGCCTGTCGGGAGCATCTATTTATAGTGTATAGCAAGCACAGACGGTTCTTTACAAGAACCGTCTGTGATTCATGCCTATCACAGACGGTTCTTTACAAGAACCGCTCAGGATATGTACGATCACGACGGTTCTTTATACGAATCGCTCGTGAAGTATCACTGATTTGTTCAGATAAAGAACCGCTCGTGATACGTACATATCACAGACGGTTAACAAAGAACCGTCGGTCATAATTTTAACACAGGCGGTTCCTTGGTGTTCGTATAAAGAACCGTCTGTGATACGTACATATCACAGACGGTTAACAAAGAACCGTCGATCATAATTTTAACACAGACGGTTCCCAAGGAACCGTCTGTGATGAGGCGTCTTCTATTGCCTTTTTTGTAGTAGTGTATGGAGATACGAGTTGATCATAGACTGGTCGAACATAATCACTAACTGGTCGTGAGGAGTTACAAACAGGTCATGACTAAATATGAATTGATCGTATAGAGATACGAGCTGGTCGTAAGTGATAAGGACCCATTCGTATATCATATTGCATTAAGGTTCGTCCGATATAATTTATGTGTAGTTGGTAATCGTTATATCCTACTAGGAACCACTAACGACTCGTGGTCGGAAAGACGTTTCTAAGTCGCAACCAATTACGTATGAACTTACAAGGTCACACACTTAACTGGTTAGAACAAATGAGTCGAATAGGATCCGTCATGGGCTATTTATAAGGGGACGCATGAGGTTATTGGGAAAGACAACATGAGTTGTTCCACCAAAACCCTAGCCGCCATCTTCTCAAAGGCCACACTGTGCGCATTGGTGCTAGCATACCGGCATACGACGTTCCACCCATGGACGACTGCTACTGTGTTGAACAAGGATGGTCCACGACCTTCACAAGGAACACGATAGGATGCTAGAAGAGACGATCGGTGCCAAAGACGTTGGACGATCGCCTACGACTACTTCATCAATGCGCTCGACATTGGATTAGGCTGCTCCAACTCTTCTTCCGCGGCACTGCGCGTCTATTGGTAATGATCTATGATCTCTTGCTTGCATGGCTTCCTGGTTTACGTGGTTGATTTTTGAATTGCTAGCTAGTGTAGCCTACCCGTACCCCTTCAGTGTTATCAGAACCATCTTACGTAGTATTTTATCTAGATCAGTCACATATACTTGATATGTGGAAGTAGTAGATTGGATCTATTACTGTTCTGTTCTGGTAACCTAGATTGGTTTATATGGATGGAACGGTCTAGGCACTAGTTGATAAGATCAATAAGTTTTCGGCGATAGTAGATGGGTTTGCGGGAGGTACGAGTTGAAAGCACCAAATGATTTACTCCACTTGTTCACAATTTACTCCACTTGTTCACGATCGTATTGCCTGGTACTCCTACCGGTCAGCATTCCGCCATCGAGGTATGCCGCGGTGCGTAGTCGTATGGAAGCGGTGATCAGATTGGTTCGAAATAGGGTTGATATGAGTAATCCGATGAATTTCCATGGCTCAATTACGTGAATGAGATTTATGTCCCAGAAAAAATTTCAAGGGCCCTGCCCCTTCGAACCCTGCTCGCTAACCGGCTAGCGGGACCGCTGTGCTAGATAATCGTTATCGCGTTATATAGTATTATGTGTACATATCATCCGATAGAATTGATGTGAATAGTATGGCCCATTGTGTATGTGATGCATGTATGAATTTTTCATGGCCTGTGTGTCATATTGTGATTATAGCCATCAAGCTACATATTGTTGTGTAACAGTCTGCGTGCCGACATGTGGTGGTTGATATTATCATATGTAATTCATTACTATCTTTTAGGAGTAATTGCTTCGTAGATGAATGTGGTGATTTCAAGCATGATGGTTCGGTGGATATGAAGCATGGTGATGGAGATTGTCATGTTAAGGGTCATACTATTTCACAGTTTAATATGATTACATGTGAATGTTTATTTTGTTGATGTTATGCTATTGATCATATTTTATCATTAGATGTTTTAACATGGTAAAGTAGTATCCCTCAAGAAAAATTAAGTAAATTTGATGTCTTTCCAATTGCTGCATATATCACAATTTTGATCGTTAATTGGTAGGTCTACCAAAGTAGGGTGCCATTAACTATCTTAATAAGATTGGGTGGGTGTTGGATATCCACATACATAGTATTTGTTTAACTTGACAAGGCTATCAAAACGGTTTTGGGCCTTAAGGCATAGTGTTAGTCGCTAGGGCATAGAGATGTCACCCAACAGATAAGAGTCATGTGAGATATGATTGGCAAAGGGTTGTTAACCTAAATCACTAGGTTTCTAGCAGTAATACCAAAGCTCACCAGGACTTAATGATATATGAATCTTGAACCCACTATATGAAGTTAGATGGAAACTTGGTTTAGAACATATAGTGGGAGTTTGGAACATATAGTCGGAGTATCTTTTATTAAAGTATTTAATAGAAGATCCTACATAAATATAGTGCTGAATTTTTTGCATATACACATTTTTATTGTAGATCATGGCACCTAATACTTCCTCATACCTACCTTTAACTTGTGATCTATTCTTGAGAAAGAAAAACTGAATGGAACAAACTTCATTGATTGGTTTCATAATATGATAATTGTTCTCAAACAATAAAAGAAGGAATATGTTCTAGAGGGTCCCTATCCCGAGGAAACAAATGCAGATGCTACACATGCTAAAAAAATGCTTATGATAAGCATTGTAATGATGCAGTTGATGTACACTGCCTTATGCTTGCAACATGAACTCTGAGCTTCAGAAGCGATATGTGACCACAAATGCTTACAATATAATTGTGGTTTTGAAAGGCATGTTTCAGGACCAAACGAGGGTAGAGGTACAATACCTCCAAGGTATTATTTTCTTGTAGACTGTCAGAAGGTAGCCCGATCAGTTCTCATATAATCAAGATGATTGGTGACATTGAAAGCTTGAAAAGGCTTGATTTTCTCCTTAGCCAAGAGTTGACTACTAATATGATTCTCCAATCGCTCCTTGCAAGCTTTGAGCCCATCATATTGAATTTTCATATGAATGGCATAGAGAAATCAATGACTGAGTTGCATGGTATGCTTAAAGGTGCTGAGGAGATCATCAAGAAAAGTTCTAATCATATAATGATGGTCCAAAAAGACTACTAGCTCAAAGAAGAATGGTAGATCTTAGGGAAAGGGAAAAGGCAAAGGAAATACTCAAGATGCGACTGAGAGTATCAAGGCTAACCTTAAGAAGCTCAAGCTAGGTCCTAAGCCTGATACATAATTCTACCATTGTCATGAGACTGTGCATTAGAAGAGAAATTGTAAGAAGCATTTGGCAGAGATGAAAAAGAACAAAGGAAGTAAAACTTCCAGTTCATGTATAAATGTTATAGAAATTAATTTTGCCACTTCTCCTACATATTTTTGGGTATTCGATACCGAATCGGTTACTCATATTTCCAATTTGATGCAGGGACTGATAGGGAGTAGAAGTTTAACAAGAGGTGAGGTTGATCTTTGTGTGGGCAATGGAGCAGGAGTTGCTGCGTTAGCTATTGGCACTTTACCATTAGTTTTACTCTCAATATTAGTTATGAAATTAAATAATTGTTATTATGTTCCTGCCTTAAGCAAAAATATCATTTTCTGTTTCATGTTTAGGAGCAGATAGTTATGAGTTCAGAATAAAGAACAATTGTTGTTCAATTTATTTTGAAGATATGTTTTACGGTCATACTCCATTTGTGAATGGATTATATGTTTGGAATCTTGAAGATGTGTATGTCTATAGCATTAGTGCTAAGAAACTTTCATCTAATGATTTGAATCCCACTTTTATTTGGCATTGTTGTCTACGTCATATAGATGAGAAGTGCATAATGAAGCTCCATAAAGATGATCATCTAAACTCATTTAATTTTTAATCATTTGAAACATGTGAATCTTGTTTACTTGGCAAAATGACAAAGACACCTTTCACAGCCATAGATGAGAGGGCAAGTGACTTATTGGCCCTTGTACATACAGGTGTATATGGACCAATGAGTACTTCGGTTAGAGGTGGTTTTCAATACTTCATAACTTTTACTGATGACTTTAGTAGATATGGTTACATCTACTTAATCAGGCATAAGTCTGAATACTTTGAAAATTTCAAGGAACTTCAGAATGGGATACATAATCAACTTGGTAAGACAATTAAATATCTACCATCAAATCATGGCGGTGAATATTTGAGCCATGAGTTTGGTGATCATCTAAAGCAATATGGAATTGTTCCACAACTTACTCCGCCAGGAACGCCTCAATAGAATGGGGTGTCCGAACGACAAAATTGAACATTGTTGGACATGGTTCGGTGAATGATAAGCCAATCTGATCTTCCATTGTATTTCTATGGATACACTCTAGAAACAGCGGTTTTCACTTTAAATAGGGTTCCATCAAAAACAGTAGAGACGACACCATATGATATTTGGACCGAGAAGTGTCCCAGATTGTCTTTTATCGGGATATATATGGGGTTGTGAGGTTTATGTAAAACGTTTGACGTCTGATAAACTCACACACAGGTCGGATAAGTGCTTCTTTGTGGGTTATCCTAAAGAAACTAAAGGATATTACTTTTATAAGCGGGATGATGATAAAGTGTTTGTTGCCCGAAATGATATCTTCTTAGAGAAATAGTTTCTTTCCAAAGGAGTCATTGGGAGCAAGGTGCAACTCGAAGAAATTCGGAAAGCATATAAAAATATTTCAACTCCTACCTAACCTTTGCAGGATGAACAAAATGTTGTAGAACCTATAGGCAAGACATCAATCCACCTAGATCTAAAAGGTCACATCAGTTGTCTATAAGGTATGGATACGACATTTTATTATTAAATAATGATGAGCCTAAGACTTATGTGGAAGCGATGATGGACCCAGACTCTAAGTCATGGCTGGAAGCCATGAGATCCGAGATAAAAATCCATATAACTTGGTTGATCCACCTGATGTTGTCAAAACTATTGACTGCAAATGAGTTTTAAAGAAAAATATAGATATGGATATAAATGTTCACATTCATAAGGCACGATTGGTGACAAAAGGGTTTCAAACAAATTCAAGGTGTTAAGATGAAACCTTCTCATCAGTCGCTATGCTTAAGTCTATCCGGATTATTCTAGCTATTGTTGTATATTTTGATTATGAGATATAGCAAATGGATGTCAAAACGGCTTTCCTAAATGAAAACCTAAGTGAGCATGTGTACAAGACACAACCTGAGAGTTTTGTCGATCCACAGGAAGCTAGAAAGGTATGCAAGCTTCATAAATTCATATATGGATTAAAGCAAGCATCTCGAAGTTGGAACATTCGTTTTGATGAAGTGGTCAAAGGGTTTGACTTCATCAAGAATGAAGAAGAACCTTGTGTTTACAAGAAGGTTAGTGGGAGTAAACTGTTTTTTCTGATCTTATATGTGGATGATATATTACTGGTCGAAAATGATATTACTATGCTTGAATCTGTTAAAACTTCATTAGAAAATAGTTTCTCTATGAAAATTTAGGAGATGCAACATATATTTTAGGCATAAGGATATATAGGAATAGATCTAAAAGGCTAACTGGATTAATCCAAGATATGTACATTGACAATGTGTTGAAGCGGTTCAACATGCAAGATTCCAAGAAAGGTTTCTTGCCTATGTCATGTGGAATTAATCTTAGTAAGAGTTAGTGTCCTTCGAAACCTGATGAGCGAGACAAAATAAGTAGAATTACATATGCTTCGACTATTGGATCTATCTTGTATGCCATACTTTGTACACGACCAGATCTGTCGTATGCTTTAAGTGTTACGAGCAGATATCAGTCAAATCTAGGTGAAGGTCACTGGATAACAGTCAAGAATATCCTAAAGTACTTACGAAGACTAAGGATGAATATTCCTTGTTTATGGTGGTGAGGAAGAGCTGGTCATAAACGGTTACACTGATGCTAGCTTCCAAACCGACAGGGACGATTTCAGATCGCAGTCCGGGTTTGTGTTTTGTCTTATTGGAGTAGCAGTGAGCTAGTAAAGTTCCAAGCAATGAATGGTTGTTGATTTTACAACAGAGGCTGAGTACATTGCGACTTCCGAAGCTTCAAAAGACGCAGTATGGATTAGGAAGTTCATTAATGAACTGGGTGTGTTTTCTATTGCTTCTAGTCCAATGGATCTCTATTGTAATAATAGTGGAGCCATTGCACAAGCTAAGGATCTTAGATCGCATCAAAAGTCCAAACACATACTTCGACGATATCACATTATTCGTGAGATTGTTGAAAGAGGTGATGTGAAGATATGCAAAGTGCACACGGATTTGAATATTACTGATCCGTTAACAAAGTCTCTCCCGCAACCTAAGCATGAGGTGCACACAAGAGCTATGAGTATTAGATACATGTATGACTGACTCTAGTGCAAGTGGGAGACTGTTGATGATATACCCTAGAGACAATCATAGAAATGATTGTATCACATCTATGTTTGTGAATTATAGAATAAATACTATAATATTCCTTGAATGAATTATCAGTTATAAAAATTAACAAGTATGTGACTTGTTGGTGAAGCGCTTTAACTTATATGATGTCATTCTAAATGTATCCATGGTCAGATGTCACTGGTCGGAACACTAGTGACTAATCGACCAACACATGTATTGATTGATGACCAACATTTCACCGGTCATGGGTATAGGGATATCGAATCAATAATGTAAACACATGTTAAATAACATGGTGTTGGATTAACCCACCTTGAGATATTATTGAGATTGTTATGATTTTATATGTCATCAGTTGGTCTCAAGTAATGATGATGTATAATCCTTAGACCTGAGATCAGCATGATTTCCTATACTTAAAGGTTGACAAATGCTACTCCGTAACTAGATAGTTATAAAGGTAGCTTTTGGGTATGCTATGAAACATGCAGAGGGATGTGACTTGTCGGATATGAGATTTACCTCTCCTAACATAACAGAAGAGATGTCTCTAGGCCTCTCGATGTGGTTGGATAAAGAAAGTGCATGATCATGCCACTAGTGGTCGAAGAGTCGACTACATGAAATTATCCGTCACTTGATTGGAAAAGTATTGAACAATCTATGGATGACAATTTATCTCACCTGGAGTTCAACCAAATATTGAGAGGCAAAGGGAGAATACATAAGCAGATCATTCAGTTCGACCAGATATGGACTGGTTATATGGATATACGAGTTGGTCATAGACTGGTCGAACATAATCACTAATTGGTCGTAAACTTGTCGTTACTAAATATGAACTGGTCATATAGAGATACGAGCTGGTCGTAACTGATAAGGACCTGGTCATATATCATATTGCATTAGGGTTCGTCCGATATAATTTATGTATATTCAAAAATTGTTATGTCCTGCTAGGAACCGCTAACGACTCGTGGTCGGAAAGACGTTTCTGAGTCACAACCGATTACGCATGAACCTACAAGGTCACACATTTAACGGGTTGGAACAAACGAGTTCAGATAGGATCCGTCATGTGTTCTTTATAAGTTGATGCATGCGGCTGTTGGGGAAGACGACGTGAGTTGTTCTACCAAAACCCTAGCCGTCATCTTCTCAAAGGCCACTTCGTGCGCATTGGTGCTAGCACACCAGCGTACAGCGTTCCACCCCTGGACGGGTGGATACCATAGAGGCAATGCTGCAGTTGCTGCTATACTGAACGAGGACGATCTACGACCTTCACAAGGAACATGATAGGTTGCTGGAAGAGACGATCGGTACCGAGGACGTTGGACGATCGACTACGACTACTTCATCAACACGCTCGACGTTGGATTAGGCTGCTCCAACTCTTCTTCCGCTGCACTGCGCGTCTAGTGGTAATGATCTATGATCTCTTGCTTGTATGACTTCTTGATTTACGTGGTAGATTTTTGAATCACCAGCTAGTGTAGCCTACTTGTATCCCTTCATCCATATATCGAGGGGTAGAACGTCGTGCGTTGGTGTGCTAACACCAACACGCAAAGTAAAGCCTTCGGGGAGGTAGCAGCTAGGATTTCGGTGGGTGGTGCAACTCTCATCACAAAAAGGCCCATGCCTCCCCTAATAAAGAGCTGATAACGGATCCAATCCGAACTAGTTTGTTCCAAACCATTAGCTGTGTGATTTGTAGGTTCATGTGTAATTAGCCATGACTCGGAAACTCCTTTCCGATCTACAAGTCGGTAACGGTTCGTAGCAAGACATAGTGACTGCCGAATACACATAAAGATCAAATCAGACGAACTTTATGCAATATGATCTGCGACCAAATCCTTATTACTCACGACCTGTTCGTAACTTCTTAAAACCAGTTTGCATTTGGTTGTAACCAGTTCGTAACACCTTACGACTAGTTCGCCTTTGGTCATGACCTGTTTGTGATTATGTCCAAACAACTCATGACCAATCCGTATCCCATATGACCAGTTTGTATCCGGTCGGACTAAGCGACCTGCTTGCGTATTCTCCTTCTGCCTCACAATACATGATCGAACTCTAGGTGAGATATATATCATCTATAGACTATTCAATCTTTTCTTGATCTAGTGATGGATAACATCGTGTGGTTGACTTTTCGACCACTTATGGCATGGTCTTGTACTTGATTTATCTGAACACATTGATGGGATAGGGATATCTCTCCTATTATGCTAGGAGGGGCAAATCTCATATCCGACTAGTAATATCCCTCCATATGTTTTATAGCATACCCGAAAACCTACATTTATAACTACCCAGTTACAGAGTAGTGTTTGATTACCCCTAAGTATATTGTTACACATGTACGGAATAATGCTGATCTCAGGTCAGAGGATTATACATCATCATTGCTTGAGACCAACTGGTGACACATGGAAAAATAACAATCTCAATAGTGTCTCAAAGTGGGGTCAATCCATTATCATGTTGTCTAACATGTGCTCACATTATTGATTCGATGTACCTCATATCCACGATCGATGAAATGTGGTCATCAATCAACACACGTGCTGGCCTATAAGTCACTAGTGTCCCGACCAGTAATTTCCGACCAGGGATCATTTTAAAATGACATCATACAACAAATAAAGAGATTGACCAACAAGTCACATAGTTGCTAATCTTTATAAATGATAATTCATCTAAGGAATATAATAATATTTATTCTATAATTCATAAATATAGATATGATATAATCATCTCCACAATTATCTCTTAGGACCATACCACTGACATTTTCTCGTCACTAACTAGTACATCATGCTTATACTACTAATTTTATAGTCTTATATGCACAAACACTAAGTAAAATTTACCCCTAGTTCAGGCCAATTCCTTCCCAGTAATACAACAGCTATTTCGTCACTATAACCTCCTCGTCGTAAGAAGAGCCCAACAAGTCTTGGAAAGTGTCGGGCAGCTGAGCCACACCGAACGCGTGAGAGCCGTAAGGATCATCGAATTCAAACAAGCTGCGGCTACTGCTGCTGGACTCTGACAACAGTATTGTGTCATGCACGTCCAAGGGCCACATGCTGCTTCCTGCACTGCTAGCGGTCGAACTTGTTCCGAGAGGTGACGACGATGACGAAGTCGCCACCGACGCCTCCATGGCCGGCTGACTAGTAGTGGTCGTGGACGGCTGCTCGATGAGCCCCATGAGCTCGGCGTACAGCTGCTCCGACTTGTGCAGGAGCTCGTCGTCGTCGACGACTGTGTCAAGGGCTGTGTTGAGATTGACGAGGGCGGGAGTAGTAGTAGGAGGAGGAGTGGATTGATCAGATTCTGAAGGGCTGTTGGCGGCGGCGATGCTCTCTCCGCCAGCAGGAGGAGGTGGTGGTGGTGGTGTTTCTCTTGTAGTGGTCGCCAGGTACCTCTTCTTGAGCTTGGTGTTCCAGTAGTTCTTGACGTCGTTGTCCGTCCGTCCGGGGAGCCTGGACGCGATCAGCGACCACCTGTGCGCAAACCACAAAAGTTCCAATTAGCAACGTTGTCAAATGTGGGCGGCGATTCATGAAGCATGCATGCAGCTTGGACGCAGTCATTCCTACTTGCTTCCGATTTCGCCGTAGAGGGACAAGATGAGGTGGTCCTCCTCGTCGGTGAAGCCGCCGTGCCGGAGCGCCGGGCGGAGGTAGTTGACCCAGCGCAGACGGCAGCTCTTACCGCAGCGTCTAAGCCCTGCATGCAGGTCGATGACACAATCAAAAGGTAATAAAATAACGATAGGCTAGCTTGCATATGTACGCGCGTGACGTGACTGTCAATTAACTACGTACTCTGTCAACCTAGCCAGACAGAGATGGTTTCAGTTCATCGGAAACATTCCACCAAACAGTAGTAAAAAAAACGATCACGAGCTAGCGAGAGTGGTTGCCCGTGCACGTACGTACGCTAATTCGTTCTCAACTGAACGTAGCACGTACGTGCAGGCATACGGTACCTGCTTTCTGGGGCAGTACGATCCAGTTGCCGGCATTGCCGAACCTCTCGACGAAACTCCTGAGGACGGCGTCCTCCTCCTGCGACCACGGCCCCCGCTTCACGCTCGCCTTGTCGCAGCACGGCGAACGCCCCATCGGCCGATCGTCAGTTTAATTAATTACTACAGACGCTAGCTGATCGTAAGTACGAGGCTGAGGATGTACGTGCAGGCAGCTGATCGATTCATCGTGAGTGAGAGAGAGAGGAATCGGATGCGGGCGGCTATGTTTATATGCAAGGAGAAGATCGCGCGCGTGAGGAGCCGGAGGCGGCAATAGGATGCGGAGGGAGAAGAGGGCGACAGGGGATCGGAGCGCGCGGGATTGGCGAGCCCGGTCGCGCCTCCCGGCCCCGGCCGGGGTTATATGGAGCAGCAGCAGGCGCCAGGCCGGCGGCAGCACTTGGCAAGTTGACCAAGCATGCATATTTGTCTCATCCACACGTCAAAGAAAACTTGGTCAGCTTCCTGCTTTGTGTTTTTGTGGGACTTGGATATCAAGAACATAACCGCATTTTTTATGGTTCGGTGGAACGTGCGTGTGTGTGTGTGTGTGTTTGTGTGTACGGTTCTAAGAATTATTATACTCCGCTCACATCGATTGACTAGTTAATTGAGTTTATAAAAGTTCAAGAAGCGACAGTTCTTTGATGCGCAAAAGATACATATATTTAGCATATGCTCGGTCAAGCGACAACGTACTGTCTATAGGCGCGCGCTTGCTTGCTTGTGTGATCTGATCTGCACAAAGAGTACTACTATATTCTAAAGACCCAGCAACCTAACTCGATGATAACTTGGCACCTAAGTGGGGAACTAATCCATCGTAGCCAGGTTTGACTTCTTTTCCACCTCGAAATTTTTTTGACTACTTTTGGTTATCCGTCCTACCAACCAGAACGTTCCAAGTTGCTTCTGTGCTATATATAATTCATACAAATTATTCCAGGGATTTGCTTCTGTACACTTCTTTAAGAAAATCTTAAAGTAAAATAGTTAATATTATGTAGGATCAAATTGGAATTAACCAAACAAATTAAATTAAATTAAATTAAAAATTTGCCCCCACTTAATATTCGAATTTATATCTGTATTTAATCTTCAATTTGATTTCTTTTTTGTGTTGATATAGATTTGCCCCTACCACCTACCTAATATTAACCATCTTGCTGTAAGATTTGTAAACTTTTTTAAAACTGGTGTACTGAAGCAAGGCCTTTTAATCCATTTCGGTCATTGTTACCCGCAACTATATCGGTGTTCTTGGTTCCGCAGAGATCCAGAGCTCTTTATATATATATATATATATAGGACGTCCGTTTCGTACTCCTGGGAGTATATACTCTCGCTTCGAATATACCACTTAAATAAATATATTATACTTCTTTATCATTTTCAGTATACTTAAATACCAATTATAAGATACTCCAGTGCAATTTGATTGAAAATTTTTCATTGGAGTCCTTTATTTTTGTCATATACCTTTTTCATATATAAACAAAAGTATACACACAAATTTTCTATAAAAAGTGGACTTTCATGAATTTTTTTCATAGAACTCACTTTGGAGTATCTTATAATCATCATTGAAGTATACTCAAATAGATAAAGAGGTATTATAATACGATTTAAGTGGTATATGAGAGGCGGAAGTACATACTCCCAGGAGTACCAAACTATTTTCTATATATTGAAGAGAATGAAACAGGCCTTATACTTCAGAAGTGTTATGAAAGTATTAATTGTAAAAAGAAAAGACAAACATAAAAAGTAGCAATTCTCGATAAATTATATATGTGTGGTATTTGACTGCTGCTACTTTCAAAGAGTTACTTAACGGTTGTAGAAATGGTCAGGTTCAGGTTCAATACTGAACTGGTCTTTCACTCTTCGTGCCAAGTAAAAGGCGGTGAGGCACCCATATGCAAAGACGACGCATGCAATGATCAGTGCCTTGCTGGTGTCCATCGTAACTTCGGTCCACAATGGCCAGAATATTTGCATACACATTAAGTAATGGTAACGTCGCAAACAAATTGGTAGGTAACAACCTTAATGGCCGTAAACAATTGGACTGATCATTTAACCTGTTGATCTGGTGAGTGTAAACAGTAGCACCTGGTGACCTCATCATATACTGCAAGACTTCGCAAGGGGGGAGGTTAGTTAGTGTTAGTAATTAATTTGGGAGAGCTCGTTCAAAAATTACTTAGTATGTACTACTAGCTTACTTAGTTAGGACAAATTCAGAGGGTTTTCAATTTTAGTAGTACAAATTCAGAGGCTTGACTTACTTAGTATGTACTACTAGCTTGGTTAGTTAGGACAAATTCAGAGGCTTTTTTAGGACAAATTCAGAGGCTTTTTTAGGACAAATTCAGAGGCTTGACTCTGATCCATTTGATCAGTTGATCTACTAGACATGCGTTAACCTAATGCTGCAAGTGTGTTCTTTTTTATGGAAGTGATCGACACTACTACAAAATAGGCCATAGAAAACGCCTCATCACAGACGGTTTCTACAAAACAGGCCATAGAAGACGCCTCATCACAGACGGTTCTTTGAAACCGTCTGTGATAAAATAATCACTGCGATACTGAGAATATCACAGACGGTTCGTGGTTAGAACCGTATGTGATTTTAGATTTACAATAACTACTCTCTGATTTTACCATGGCAGCCAATGCTCTCCGTGGTAGGGTTTGGGCAGCCAATGCTCTGCCGTGGTAGGGTTTGGGCAGCCAATCCTCTGCTGCGCAGCTAATCCACTTTTGCGGCACACAATCATCTGCCACGGCACACAATCCTCTGCCACGACACACAATTGATGGGCAGAGTATTGGCTACCACGGCAGAGGATTGTGTGCCGCGGCAGTGGATTAGCTGCTGCGGCAGAGTATTGGCTGCCCAAACCCTACTACAGCAGAGTATTGGCTGCCCAAACGCTACCACGGCAGAGTATTGGCTTCCCAAACCCTACCACGGCAGAGTATTGGTTGCCATGGTAAAATCAGGGAGTAAGGAAAACCCTAAACCATGGTAAAAATCCAAGCCATGGTAAATTCGAAGAGTCTCATGGTAAAACCTAAACCATGGTAAAACCCTAAAATCACATACGGTTTTATACAAAAACCGTCTGTGATGAGTCTCTCATCACAGACAGTTCATATTAAGAACTGTCTGTGATGAGATGCTTATCACAGATGGTTCGTGATACGAACCGTCTGTGATATGTCATCACAGATGGTTTTTGTATAAAACCGTCTGTGATACTTGGGCGGGGAAACAAAAATTTGCACTTAATGGGCGGGCTGCCGAAAATCTCTCTATATTAACAGATTCCTTCATCTCCTCCTTTGCCATATCCATCTCCTCCTTTGCCATCTCCGTCTCGCCCTGACCTTGCGCTCCGGCCTCCCCCGAACTCGTCACACTACTACAGAAAAGGTCATCACAGCATTTGTTCGTGAATAAGAATCGCAGCACGGTTTTTGAACCGCTCGAATGTTATGTCCGAGATAACGGCGGTTATCACAGACGGTTGAAAACCGTCTGTGATACTAATAATCCTGAGCGGTTCGTGTCGGAACCGCTCGTGATTATGTAGTATCACAGACGGTTAGTTGTTGGAACCGCTCGTGATATCGAATAATCACGAGCGGTTCCAGTGCCGGAATCAGTATACTACATAATCACGCATTGTTCCGACCACGAACCGCTCGCGATTATTAGTATCACAGAGCGGTTCGTAGTTGGAACCGCTCGTGATAAGAAATATCGCGCATCGCTTTCAACTACAAACCGTGCAGGGTTAGTATCACGCAGCGGTTCGTTGTTAGAACCGTCGTGATAAGTCCTTTAACCTAATTGAATTTTTTCGTATTTTCACTAGCCTCGGAATTGCTAGCCATGCCCTCTGAAAACTAGCAAGTAGAAACATGTCACGATAATTGCCGACAACTCAAAGTGATCATTTAACTCAAAATCAATTACAAAAGAATGTTTCAAGTATATATTGTCGCTAGAGTTACAAATTGAATTACAACCACCAAAGTGAATTACAATATTGAATCAATCTGCTTGAGGTCGTTCATCGGTGTCGACGGCGTGAAACTCTCCGTTGGTGTTAACTATGTCCGCTTTGATGAAGCCACGAGCTCCCCTCGAATGTGCGTGACTGGTCCATCTCGAGTGCATTTAACTCTATGTTCAAGCCACATAAGCTAGCGAGTAAAGTAGTAAGCATATATATTTAAATTTATAATTAGGAGATAATTATTACGAGATTGACAAACACAGGGATCGTTCGTCCTAGAAGCAATCAATAGTCGCATATGATGGCATACGTAGAATGCGCATAGGTGATCTCGCTTTTGTTTGGCGACCGCAAAAATAGAATTACATATATATGCACAATCGATTCGAGACGCAATATTACGAGTATGATATATGATTATTGTGTTGTAGCGCGTCATCGAAATCGCATCCTGTGAGTCGTTGTGGCGGTCGTTCCCTTGTATAAACCTCCCTCGGCAACATAGCCGATGAACGCCTACATGATTCAAAAAGTTATCCTTGTCCATTTAAAACGAAGGAAGACTACAATAGAGTTATGTGCGGAGGAAGACTACATACACATCGAGTATTTCTTTAAGAATGGTGAAGTCGTGATTTTTGTTGAGTAGAGAATCAAGGTACAATACCATGTTCCTCTTTGGCACAAGAATCAGAAGAATCCAGTGGAACCTACTCGTGTATGTCGCTATAGTCATATAAACCTATGTTGAAACGTAATTTGTATAGCAAATATTGAAGCACTTACTTCTGGTTGTAGGGTACCATTATGTACTCCCATCGCTTACGAGCAAGCAATCCCATTTTTATGTAATTCTCGACGAGGATGCGTCTTGGTTGATTGTTTGCTCGAGACCACGTGTGGGTCGAGGAAACCCACGGTTCTTTGATTCGACGGGCACATTTCATAATGTATCCGTACATAAGCGATGAGTTATGATATTTATCGGTATCACGTGAGTGTAGAAATTGATTGCACACACTTACAGTGTCCAGCATCGTAGAAGTGAGGCGTCGAGGGCGGTTAGGTTGTATAAGTCATATAAGTCTTGAAGCCCACGACGAAGTGGCGTGATCGTGGAGAAAATGCTCCTCCCGTGTCGGACGGTGATTCCATATGACCCCCTTCGCTCGGTCTTGCGCAAGTACCAATCATGCAAAGCTTGACAAGCTACTCTGAGCTCTTTATTTCGCGCAGAGACCAGCGGACTTAGAGGAGTATTTCACGGGTTTGGGAGGTGCCTTAATGTTCTTCGATTTCGATTTCTCCTTAACGAGGCGGCTGAGGGACGTCTTCCCGTGTGACGCCTCAGGGACCGATATGGTGACACGCTTTTCTTGTCCCTTTGTCGTCTTCTCGACGGGAAGCGATGTGGCGGCCTTACAAGCTTTGGTTGAGGCGGACTCATCGACGAGGGTCCTATTGGAGAGGCGGGTCCTCTCGATATCAGCGTCATCAAGGGTCGGGCGATGTCCTTCTTGGGCCACCGGATAAAAGTGTGCGTGGCATCCCTAGTGTTACGATTTCTTCGTTCGGGAATCTCGGTGGATGGCCATGAAATTGTCATGGACCATGTCCACTGCACTCGGCGTAACCTGCGCCCACTAGGCACCGTCTCGCCTTGCCTCTTCTGGTATGGATACACCATACCCCGCCCAGCCTCAATAGGAATCGACCCTACTATCCTCACTTGGAGCTTGCAGGGCGTCGGCTCCTACAAAAGCGCATACAATTAGCTAAGGCGTCCTATAGGTCTATCTTTCGAGCACTCGAGAGATGTACATTACCTCGATGCCGCCGATCGGTAATTGCACGTCGTCATGTCCGAATTATGTGTGGACGCGACGCTACTCCGATGTCGAGCAGGACTTGCTCCCAAATTAACAGGGGCGGCTTGCGCCTGCATGAGTTGATTTACTTGGTTCTGCAAGTTTGTTATTTGTTCTTGAAATTGTGAAATAATCACATGTTCCAACCGAGCGTCGTCTTTGGTCCTTGGATCTCTTCCTACTCCTATACGTGTCGGAGTTGTGTGGGAATCCATCCTCCAAGGTACGTAAACCCCAACTCCTCGCGTGCGACCGGGTGCTCCTTGTTTCCCGAGTGTGTAAGCAGACATCCTTCTCCTGTCTACTTGAAGGAACCTTGGGAACATGCGGAAGTCAATTCTTCCTGCAAGAGAACATCATGTTATTGTAGACACCATGAAGTTATGAACTTATTAACAATTAAGTGGTTCGGGAAATTTACCAGACGTTGAGACACTGCCTCGTCTGCCGGGTTTGTCAGAGAGATGTTGCCCGAAGACGTGGCTGATGCCCTCGCTCTTAACCAGGATCGAGCGCGCTCGTCCGAGATCATAGCAAACGGTCGTGGCGGCTAGCCTCGTCCTCCGCCGCCATCGCGTGGCTTTACCCGCGTACCAGGCCGTGCCGAGTCCGTGGGGTGAGTGTTTTGTGCTGGATAGCTCATGCGCCGCACTTTGCTCCTGAAATTCAGCCGCCGCCTTCATCTCGCACGGCGCGCCCATGTATCCCGCGACAAAAATTGATACGTCGTGAAGGGCGTCCGACCCGTGTTCACGTACTGCGTGACAAGCAGGCTCTTGAAGGTCCTCCACGCGTGGGACATCGCCAGCAGCGCGTGCCATCGCACACGTGCCGTACGCCGTGGAAAGTGAACGAGGCAGAAAGTTCAGTCCACAACTGGTCTCTCTGTACATCCGTTAGAGACTTCCAGGTTGGGGTGGTGATGGGGACCCGTTCCCTTGCAAGTACCCCGCAGACGGTCCGGAATCTCGCAGCTGCTTTCTTGGGACTCAGCGGGATCCCGACGTCACTGACCTCCGTGATCGTCATGCGGCCCGAGGGCAATTTGGATATTCCTCTGCCTTCTCGCCTGCGTACCACCTTGATCGGAGATCCAGACGCATTTGGCGACGTCGATGACGGCGGCGAAGACGGTGCCTCTGCCATCTCGCTTACTTGCTATCTATATAAGTTACGTACGCAATTATTACATAGTATATAAAATTGAGTTTGTACATCAAATATTAAAAATTAACTCGTTTTGATCCATAGACCAGAGTACAGACTATCTGTAAGTGAGTCATGCCAGTGTACTCCGTTAGATGATATTAAAGATAGTAGTCAATATTTGAATGTCCACAAAAGCATTCCAGATCTCAGGAACCATAGGACATTTGTGGGCAAGCAATGCAAAAAATTGTTTCATAAAAGGCATTAATCACCATATAAGAGAACGTTGATGATAAATACAATGTTATGCCCAACATTAACAGAAGGAGATCAACCATAAGGAGCATAATGTACATATGATTGATTATGGAGTGTGCTCTCAGAGAGAGAGTTGCAAAGGAACTAGCCTTTGCCATCTCAACCCCATTGTCAATAATCTTCATAAATTGAACTAAACAACACAAATTCACAGATAATTTATGTGTTACACACAACCAGGGAACATGCAACCCACACCAATCCTTGAATTAACAGTAGATAGAGTCTCTGTTAAATTCAATTAGCTTGGCATTTATCTAACAACAGCCAACTGATTTGGAAACAAATTTGAATAAGTAATTTATAAGGAGGGTAGTTGTCGACTCAGTGAAAGACTTTGATGAAATGAATTAGGATTGGGTGATGTTAGAGCTCAACCACTCTTAGTCAGATGATTGCTCTACTAGAAGTAAGCAAATCTGAAAATCAATTAGGGATGAGTATTTTGAGACCATCAGAAAGTAATCAAATATGCAAAACCTTATCTCTTATGCCAACCAAGTTGGCTGATGTCCTTTAGGTCACTTTAGTTAGAAAATCTGAAGATGAGTTAAAGGAGGTTCATACATTAGTACCTTAGTTGTGAAGA
Source organism: Hsuehochloa calcarea (assembly GCA_036346395.1). Taxonomy (NCBI): domain Eukaryota; kingdom Viridiplantae; phylum Streptophyta; class Magnoliopsida; order Poales; family Poaceae; genus Hsuehochloa; species Hsuehochloa calcarea. The sequence goes on along the minus strand of CM070594.1, from coordinate 59,385,004 downwards.
AAATTGGTTGTTATAGATGAATAGCAATAACCTGACAAGTATCACAATTGTTAACTAGTAACACCGTAATTCAGAAAGATTTCATTTTGTAGGATGTATGCCTAGTTGAGATAATCTTTAGACAATCAGGATTGTCAATAGTCTTATAATAACGTTAAAGTAGTAGTTAGAGTTGGTCTTAAATAAATTAGTCTCTGGACCATTATCTTACGTATAACAAATCTTGGAAATTAGTAATGAAGGAGATTTTCTAGAAAACCAACTAGGAAGGTGTTGTGCGAAAAGGTTGTATTGTCGGTTGAACCCACTTATAGATCAAAACATCTGTTGCTAACAAATACTTAGTATGACAGTTAGGTCATTATAGTGGATTAACAAATTTGAAAGCTAGTACGTAGTAGTATAATTATCACGGTGATAAATATTCAACTAGGAGTACCACGGTAATGGATGTAAAAAAAAGTAGTAGCGATCTAATTCCATATCGTAACAAATTTCGTGCGTAACAAACTTTAACCTAATATGCAACTAGAGTACCACGGGTAGGGATCGGGCCAGAGCAGCGAGGCGAGCCGGTGGAGTAGAGGCGACGCCGGCGTGCGGGCCGAGGGAGCGAGGTCGGCGCAGCAGAGGCGCCGAGCCGGGCAGGGAGCGAGCGACGGCCGAGGCGGGCCGAGGCAATGGAGGCGACGCAGCGGCGCCGGGCTTGGCCGGGCGCCGCGGAGGAGGCGAGATCTCCGAGGGAGAGGCGGCAGAATCGAGGCGGGCCGAGGCGCAGGAGCAAGACCGAGGAACCGGAGGCGAGCAACGGGCCGGACAAAGAAGGGGCGCGTGAGAGGTGAAGAATAAGCAAAACCTAGAGGTCCTTACCTTATAAAAATAACATCACGACGGTTCTTGAATAGAACCGTCAGGATATTACATCGCTGCAGCGGTTCTATTCAAGAACCGTCATGATGTGTTCATATCACGAGCGCTTCTAATATAGAACTGCTCGTGATTGGTTCACATCACGCATTTGTTCTATATTAGAACCGCTGCGTGATATGAACTACATCACGCATTTCTTGAATAGAACCGCTCGTGATGTGAGTTTATCATGACGGTTCTATATTAGAACCGCTCAGCGATATCCATGTGACAAGTTTGAGTGCCATTGAAAATCGTGGAACCTATTGCCAAAAAAATTCTATATATGTTTTAGAAAGACATATAATTGAGCTAATCTTTTTAAGAAAATCATGTTGCTAAAAAGCAAACTAACCATAAGCACTGCTCAGAAGGTATACTCAAGCAAAAGTGTCATGTTCCAAAAGCGAGACAACACATCATAGATTGAACAAAAATCTTAAGATCATCTTTCACGCCATTTTAATTAGGTTGTTTTCCATCTTGCTAACTAATATTTGTAGAGGTGTAAATGTGTGATGGTTTGAAGCAAAATCCTTCTATATTAGAACTGCTCATGATGTGTGTAGATATCACAGATTTGGTTCTATATTAGAACCGTCTGTGATATCCCACTACAAGATGTATGATCTGCTGGATAAGCAAAGATGATGACAAGTTTGAGTTCAAAAGTTCATATCTAATTCAACTCAACATTACCATGAATATCCACATTGACATCAATATTAAAGATCACAAGTCCATAACACATTAACACATGACAATGGAATAAATAAATTAATTACAATGGAGTAATTAAATTCTTAATTAAAATACAGCCCTTCATGATGATCGATGCGCATATAGCTAGCTTCCTCACCGGGTTCTTCCTCGAGCTCGATGCCGCCTCCGAAAGGTGGCAACTCGTCAAATTGATTGTATTCTTCCTCGCCCACTACATTCTCAACTCCGACAATCCTCCTTTTCCATGAAGAACTACGTGACGCTTCTTATTTGCCGGGTCGGTTACATAGAAGACTTGAACAACTTGGTTAGCCAGTACGAATGGTTCGTCTTTGTATCCGACACGTTCGAGGTCCACGGTAGTGACGCCGTACTTGTCGACCTTCACCTGTGGGAGATGGACCCAACGGCACCGAAATAGGGGATCTTGAAAAGCACGTGTCGATCTCCCATATCTCCTCTATTTGCCCATAGTACGAGCTCCTCAAATTTCATCAGATCGAATGCATCTATGCGACACCACATGCTCGCACCGCGGCTCTTCCTATCCCGAAGCCAGATAAAATGTGTACCCATTTATGTCGATCCTTGCCATGTGACAATTGTAAATCAGGCCCTCTTGCCAACCATAGCAACAGATCATCACTTGATGACCTCCGAGTGATTCGCGCTTTAACCATTCGTTGAACCGACGGTTGTGCTCTCTGGTGATCCAAACCTCCGACCGGTCTGGATTCTGTTGGCGTACCATGTCTTTGTGCTCGCCGATGTACGGGACACTTGGGTCATGTGTTGCAAGACCGTGAAATGGGCTTGAGCGTGCGATCGGATCGGGAGTGATTGATTTCCTTCCGATGGTCCCGATACCATCCAGTCTCCCCTCATGACGAGATAGAGGCACACCAATCGGATCCACCTGAGCCATGTAGTCGACGCAGAACTCAATGACCTCTTCCGTTGCATAACCTTCGATGATGCTGCCCTCCGGTCGAGATCGATTCCGTCGTAGGACTTGAGAATTCCCATGTACCTCTCGAACGGGTACATATGACGAGAAACACAGGCCGCATATCTTTATCTCTTTCACAAGGTGAACAATGGGATGGACCATGATATCGAAAAATGACGGAGGGAAATACATCTCAAGATGACACAGAGTCGCCACTACCTCGGCTGCAGAGCATCTAGTCCTTGGGGATCGATGACCTTCGAGCAATTGAGTTGAAGAAATAACACACCTCAAGATTGCCACTCGACCTTGTTCTAAGATACTCCTAATTGCAACAGAAGCATTTGTGTCATCAAGACACGACAATCATGCGACTTCATACCAATTAATTTCAAATCTTGCATAGAAACAAGTTTCTTAATGTTAGCGAGTAACCAGACGGACTTTCACACCGCAAGCTCGCACGCTTCATTTCTCTCGGCCTTGACAGAGTGTAGCAAGTCGGGGAAGGTACGCTCGTCTCAGATCGGTCTCTTTCGGTGCTAACTCGGTCCTTATGTTCATATCGACCAAGTCACGCCGTGCGTTAACACCATCCTTTGTTTTGCCACTAATGTTCAAAGAAGAGACCAATGAAGCTATCACATACATTCTTCTCTCGTGCATAATGTCGATGCAAAGGCGAACTTCTAAGTACTCCCAATAAGGCAAGTCCCAAAAATTGACCGCTTCTTCCGGATGTTCTTCTCACGGGTTCTTAATTTACGTCCCTTCCCAAGCACAACATCGATATCCTTAACCATATCATAGACCTCTTTCCCACTAAAACCCTTGAAGTCGAACCGCCTTTCTTATTTCCGTCGAATTGTTTCTTCATCTTGCGGTATGGGTGACTCCTCGGAAGGAACCTACGGTGACGATATACACGCTTTTCTGCGAGTTGTTCACCATACACTCTCCGTAGCATCTAAGCAAAGCGGATGTGCTTTGGCTCCTTTTGTATCAAGCCCGATAGGTTACCAAGGGCGGAAAATCATTGATGGTGCGAACAACATGGCGCGTAAAGTGAAGTTCTCGCTTGTACGCATCCCATACCTGCACCCTTCATTCCACAAAGGTCACAAGATCTTCCAAAGAATGGTGCTAGGTACACATCAATATCATTCCTGTGTTGCTTCGCCCTTGGATAAGTAGTGTCATCAAAATGTATTTCCGCTTCATACACGTACCAAGGAGGAAGGTTGTACATACATAGATTCACGGGCAAAGTGCTATGTCGGCCGCTCATGTTACCGAAAGGATTCATTCCGTCCGCACTCAACCCTAACCTTATGTTCCTCGCTCCGCACCGAACTCTTCAAGCTCCGATCAAGTTTCTCCATCGCGTAATCAGCAGGATGTCCGAGCTTCCCATCTTTCTTACGCCTCCGAAAGTGCCAACGCATCAATCTTGCCTCCTTTCGTTCGCAAATAAACGCTTCAAACGTGGGATCACAGCGATACCACAACATCTTAGCAGAGGTCCTTGCTTCGCTTAGCAAGATTCTTCCGCTTGTATCGGATGCTCGCACGGGACATGCATGCATGTCCGCATACTCTTTACGGTAGAGGATGCAATCGTTCGGACATGCATGTATTCTTTCTACTTCCATTCCCAACGGACAAAGAACCTTCTTAGCTTGGTAGGTCGTGGCCGGGCAACACGCTTCTCCTAAGGATGTCGCCTAAGAGACCTAACAACGCCAGAAAACTTTGTCGGACCAACCATTGCTTGCCTTCAATTTCAGCAGCTCAAGCACGGTTGACAACCTTGGTATTCCGGCTGTACCTGTGGAACAAAGGTTTCCGAGTCCTCCATTAAGCCCTCGAATTTACAAAACTCTCTCTCACCGTAGTTCCTTCGCATCGCTGTAGCATCCGATCCAGATTGTCATCATGCGATCTATCCTCATCAAAAGCACATTCCATACCCTCGCATATCGTTGACTTCTCGCGATGTCGCCATTATCGACTTCCAGATAATCGCTTCTTCACCGTGATCGCTCCAACATGTATATCCTTTTTGAAACCTCTTCAGATTAAGTGAGCTTCGATCTGCACGGGTTGTTAAACATTTTCATATTACCGCAATCAATGCATGGACAAGACATATATTTTATCCTTCTTCAACATATCCCGCCATCGTGGCTCTTCTAAAAGCAAACACGCCATTAATATACTCTTCACTCACACGGTTCTCAATGTACATCCAGCTTGGTCCATCTACACATTAGTGAGTACTCTATATTAATAAACCGCAAGTACCCTTTATAATGACCAAACACATTAGTGAGTACTCTATAGCAAATATAAAGGGTTACAGATCGATCGTTACCCTTCTCTCCAAAGTGGCGCAATGTGGGAGGAGGCGCAGATCAAAGCCGCAATGGGCCGGGAGGAGGAGGCAGGGTAACGACCAAAATGGGAGAGGAGGAGGTACGGTAACAACCAAAATGGGGAGGACGCAGCAGCAGGAGGGTGGCGGCGGTTCAAATGGATTTAATAGAAATGGGACTGCGGCACGGACGCAGCAGCAGGAGGGTGGCGGCGGTTCAAATGGATTTCATAGAAATGGGGACCGCTCAGCCGCTACTTATAAGTTTCGATATATCACGACGCGGTTCTTTAAAAGAACCGCTCGATATATATCGCGCACGGTTCTTTTAAAGAACCGTCGTGATATGTTAGATCACGCATTTGCGTTTAACGAACCGTCAGGATTATCGCGCAGCGGTTCGTTAAACAAACCGTCTGCGTGATACAAATATTATCGCGCATTTTCGCTAAACGAAACGAACCGTCGTGATATCATCACGCACGGTTCGCTTAACGAACCGCTCGTGATGAAAGAGTATCACGCACGGTTCGCTTAACGAATCGTGCGTAAGTATCCTGACGGTTTGTTAAACGAACCGCCTGCGATATTTATATATCACGCACGGTTAACTAAGAACCGTGCGTGATGGGGTGTCTAGTATAGCATGTTCGTAGTAGTGTCACCCGCACCTCCTCCACTCGCGCCACCTCGCTGTCGCCGCCTCCCATGACCTCGCCACCCCGCCTCCTCTACTTAAATCGCCCGCCCTCCCCTCGAGTTCGCCGTCCGCAGCCTCCTCTACCTCCCCGGCCTCATCGTCGCGGCCCCATGACCTCGCCACCCCACCTCCCACGACCTCACTATCTCTACTCCCCCTTTGCTCGTGATGTGGATTACTACTTGTGATGTGTTAGTGCTCGTGAATGGATTGAGTTGATGCTACTATGATGTGGGTGATGCATGACGTGTTGTTTTTAGTGCTCGTGAATGGATTGAGTTGATGCTACCGTGATGTCGCGCTATGTGGAAAGCTAGCTAAAAGTTCAATCCAAAATCCATATCGATTCACTCGCGAGGCTCGAGAGGCTCCGCACGACGTGAAAATCCATTTTTTGTTTTTTTGCCATAGAAAAAACTATCACATACGGCTCTAAACAAGAACCGTCTGTGATAGTTACTATCAAAGATGGTTCGTGAATAGAACCGTCTGTGATAGTCTATTTTCACAGACGGTTCGTAAATAGAACCGCTCGTGATAGCCTTTTTCACAGACGGTTCAAAAACCGTCTGTGATGACCTCGTGTCATCACAGACAAAAAAATTCAGACGGTTTAAAAATCGTCTGCGATAATGGTTTAGAACCGTCTGCTGAACACGCATGCACATTGTAGCATTTATGTATTCCTAAATGCTACTGCTAACTGCAATTAAACATCTTTTATATATATATATATATATATATATATATATATATATATATATATATATATATATGTGTGTGTGTGTTATATTTAGAACTTTGGTCATAATACGCTTCTCACCCACCTTGAAGTTCTCTCCCTTTTCTTTTGAGAAGGATAGATAAGTGGATAACTTGATGTTCTGGTAGTCTCATCGTACGGGATGCTGTTGGCTGGTGTGATTGCACGATGCAGTTAAAAAATGTTAGCCTCTCTAGTGACACTTCAACTGTTATGCTTGTTGCTAGACATACATTGCTCAAGTGTACGTGATAAATGCTTAAAAATATGTCCTACAAGCAAGTCTTCAATTTTTCTAGGGAAAATAGAACAGCAGTTCTTTTTTTGTGAGATGGAAATCAAACAGAACAAGTTGCAAATGTGTAATTAGTCTGTTGCTCTGGAATATCGGCAGCAGGATAGATTAGATTTTTATAATCATGCCAAGAGTCTGCCAGTTCAAAATTTATCCAACTAATATCTCTTTCTTTATGTCTTATGTTTGTTGTTACTCTGTTTGAAACATCGGCTCTTAAAGTATAAGTGAATGGCCAGTCTTTTCTCATTACAAGTTTTTTTGTGAACTAGTTGGTATATACAACTAAATATGGTATCAGAGCTAAGAAGTCTTGAATTCAAAACCCGATTAACGCAATTAAATAATAATAATTGCAGTTCACTTCTATTCCATATTTATGTACTATATATAAACACACACAAAGTTTCAGCGAATCTTATTCTTTCGACGTGCAAGATTGCAACAGATAAATAACTAAAGATGGAGTAGATTCCCCTCGCAAGAAAAAAAAATGGAGTAGATAGATAGGGGGCGGAACACCATTACATTATTGCCTTATCAGCTATTCATATTTTATCAGTTTGACATTTCTGCATGATCTAGACAATCTATGGGGAAAATTAATTGTGATTTAATTATTACTGTCAAAACCCACGTGCGTGTGTATGCTGTAGGGTTGAGGCAATTCATAAGAAAAAGGTGTATTATTTTTTATAGCTGACACACGGCAAACAGAGCGGATAATTGTCATATAGTCTACATGAGTGTCATCATGTGTGGACCAAGGCCTCCATCTTAATTCGGCACAGCGTACGCATCGTGAGATAAGTACAAACTTCGTGTATTGTAAGGGCGTGTGCTACTATTACGATAGAAAATATCATTACAGACGGTTTTGTAACTCGTCTAAATTTATAGATTATTAATAATATAAGATTATCACAGACGATTTGTAGATGAAACCATCTGTGATTACTGATGTATCACAGACGATTTGTAGATAAAATCGTCTGTGATACATCAGCTATCACAGACGATTTGTCCTAAGGAATCGTCTATGATATTCTTTTATATTGTTAAATCTATTTATGTTTATTAGCTAGCCTCAGAAAATGTTAACCAATAAACAAAAATAGATAGAAAAATGAACGTCAACCGTCTTCATGAAGAACAATTCCCGAAGAGACCATGATATTTTGATTTTTCAATGATTTATTGGGAAATATTCTAATAAAATTTTATCAATTGGACTTCCGTTTAACTTTGCCACAAGTCGACGGCTTATAAATAACCATTAGAAGGCCAAAACTTACGCATATACTTTACATCTTTCCTACTTCTACTTCATTTTAAAATTCTTATCTCCAAACCTCTCTAGTCCGAATAGATTTCTTTATAAGAAATAATCGATCCTTAGAGTTCTTTCACTATGGGTAAGATCGTGGAAAAGATACATTCCACGGATCAAATTGACTTTTCGACCATATCGTGGAAAAGACAAAATCCATGGATCATGACTTCAAGATGGTCGAAAATTCAATTTAGTATACGAATTAAAGTCTTCAAGAAATTGGTACAAGTTAAGAAAATAACATTTTCGACACCGTTGCGTGCTCGGGGGAGGGGAGGAGGCGGGCTCGGGGAGGAGGCGCGCCGGGCTAGGGGAGGAGGGATGCCGGGTTCGGGGAGGTGGCGGCTCATGCTTGGGGAGGAGACGGTGGGCTCGGGGGAAGAGGCGCGTTGGGTTCGGGGAGGTGGCGGCTCGTGCTCGAGGAGGCGACAGCGACGACGAGTTTGGGGGAGGAAGGAGAGTTAGAGAAACTTTATCGTTTGAGTGGGGGCGCGAGCAAAGTACCCTAGAGTCCGAATGTAAATAGGGCTGGACATCAGAGACGGTTCTAATAAATAACCGTCAATGATATTTAGTAATATCACATACGACTCTTGTTCAGAACCGTCTTTGATACTTCATAAACGGTTTTAAACATGAACCGTCTGTTATATTACCTCTTCACTGCATTTGTTATCACATACGGTTTTTAGCGCAGTTAGTAACACAGACGGGTGCTAAACCAAAATCGTCTTTAATTGTATTTGATACTGACGATTTTAATCAACTGTCTGTGATAAAATATTAAGTATTAATCTTTTTATAGTAGTGAACGTTGCCCTGGAAAACGAGGCTAAGTTCACTCTTTGGATGTTAGAGCCGACACCAACCATTGCACCATGCCAAGTTTAAGAAAAATTGTTGAACTCGATTCCATTACAAGGTCCGGCTCTAGAAACTTAAAATATAGTACTTTGCCAACTATTGGCCGCTGGGTGTTGAACTCAGACATCAATTATTGCAAACGGTGGGGAAAGTAGCGTAGGAAATCATTTTTTTACTCCTGGATGGATCCCACGCACGCATTTTTGCCTACGTAGATCCGGCGTACTTGGATTTTTTTTTTTTTTAGCTTTTTGTAGTCAGTTTGGTATGATTCTGCTTTAAGTTTTTACAATTCTAACTTCAGTTTACTCTTGAATTTACTTTTATGGGAAGTTGAAATAATCTGAGGAAATATTTGATTAAAAAGTTAACTCCAGCTTCATAAATGAAAAAGATCTTTGTAAAAAAGACTCCACTGCCCTTGTTTTATGACTTATAATCTTGTTTCGTGTTGCTTAACCTATATCAGTTTAATAAGTTGATTTCAATCATACTATGCTTTTATTTATCTAATTTTTCGGTCATGTTGTGTCATATTTTCACCCAAATTCGAAAGTTTTACTAAAAAAAATACCCGAATCATAACAAAAGTCAATAACAAAGATAAATAAAATATTGTATCAAATAACATATAATCAAATCAAATATTGTATCACCTCGCAAATATTCAGAACATCCACAAGAATAATGTATCACCACACAAACTCAAGAGCATTCAGAACAATACTATTCAGTTGAGTCTTCCATTACAACAGCATTTACTTGTTCGTTCAGAAAAACATTACAAAATGGTTCATTCAGATAACATTACAAAACATTACAAACTCAAAAGCATTCACTTGTCCTCCGGGCCGGCTGTTGCTGGTCCTGGACACTCTCGAGAATTCTTACAGCAGATTGCCCCTAAACACAAAATCATCTCTCCTGAGTTGCTGTATGCTTTTTGAACAGCTCAAAAATAGTTTTTTTTAACGTGTAAGAAAAAGTTTTGCCGACCGATTTGATTAAGGACGGAAAATAAAAAACACAGGGTTTATGTACAAATGTTTGATTCAAACACTCAAAAGCATATGTTCCTGGTACGATGGACTGTAGGCACGCTGCCCCCGCAAAGCACCAAACTCTCGTTTTGTATTTTATCTTCATTAGTAGGGTTTGTAGCATGATGCTTTTGTTTTTAAAAACTCTCTGTTCCCATATAACTAGGATGGCCAAACTTGTTGTAGTCTTTCTCTCCCTCGTGCATTGAGAATTATGCCAAACTTACTTGAGACTAGGAATTGGGTCCTGTGGGTTGAAGCCGTCGTGGAGATGTCATTTGCCGTGAATTTCCAAGATACGAGATCCTTGATTCCAGGGTCAAGTGCTACCACATTAAGCTGCTCCCACAAGGATATAAGATCTTGGAGCTCAAAAATAGTTGGCCATCGTTCAAATAGTTGGCCATCTTTCAAGACGCACATTGAATCACTGAGGCATCCGGCCAAAACCTATTACTAGAAGATAAGCGCCTCTTCGGCATGGACAGAAAATGGTTTCAAAATCACCAATTAGTGACATGGTCATGACGTGAAGGCAGCATCATCCTTGATGCAGAGTTATCTAATTTTTGGCGGTATACATCGTGATGTCAATGTAACATTTCTCAAAAGAAAAAAAAGAGGAGAAGGAGGAGGAGAAGAAGAAGAAGAAGAAGAAAGAAAGTCAAGGTAACAGGGCACAGACGATCTGGAAGGTGCTTGTGCGGGCACGACAAGACTAACTTTTTTCAGATGGATAAAAAATACTTTTGTGTAGATTTAGAGTAGTTGTAAATATTGGTAAACGGGAACCAATATGAAAGGATATATAATAAAATTCATGAGACAATTTCATCATAGACCAAAAAAAATAAACTTCCATATATTTCCTTTCCAAAAAACTTGGCCGGTGTCACGGATCGAGTGGATCGGGTGATTTCATGCGACAATTAAGAAAAGGAGAAAAATGGATGGTCATTTTCACGTAGGTCAGTATCACGGTCACCACTAGGTCAATAGAGCAGTTGCTTCATCTTGCAGCGAAGTATTGGTATGGGTACATATATCCCTGAAGTAGGCGATTCGCATAAGCTCTTCTCAGGTCTCACCAACCGAAGGATATTCCATCTTTTTTAACAGCTAATATCTAGGGGCGGCGTAAGCATGAGATACGTCCTCTTAACAATAAGTTAAGATGGCATCATTCCGCAGAAGAACAAGGAAGTAAAAGAGAAATCTGTACAGTTGTATGGCGCTTGTTGGAGCCTCCCAGATCGAGAATATATCATAAGAGTCTAACACTTATTAAAAGAAAAGAAAAATCGACGAAATGGATTGTAAAAAGAAACTAGGACTGCATATTGATTGATTCTGAGGCAAAATACAATTTATATATTACAAAAAACTGCAAAGTGTTGCTGCCCAGGATCGAACTGGAGACCTTCAGTGTGTAAGACTGACGTGATAACCACTACACCACAGCAACGTTTCGTGTTACACGTGCGTGATAACCTTATTTATATATTTAAATGCGGGTCAAAATGACAATTGAGAGTACCCCCCCCCCCCCTAATAGAACGGTCCCCTAACATTTGCCATTATGTAGATTGCAATCTGTTATTTACCACTCTATACAATTTTAAATTATTATTTTGCCACTTTGAAGTTTTTATCCCATTTTCACCTTTTCAGGCCAATTACCCTCACGTGAAAAGATCGAAATGCCCCCTGGGTCACATGACCTGGCACGAGCTGGTCTGGTGGCGCCTTAACCGGTCGGCATCACTCTCCCTCTCGCAAACCTAGCTCCACTCGCACCGAATACAATTCCTAGCTAGCTTGTGGTGGCGGCCAAGGCGACTGGAGGACGGCGACGGTGTGCTACCTCGGAGGAAGACGACAGCCATGTCTCAGGGGTCCTCCTCGGTGCGAGCAAGTAAGGGCACGGAGCCGAAGCATGGAACGACGGGTCTTCCCTTGATTCTATACCCGTATGCGAGGAATATGAGGTCGTTGAGCGCGTCTCGAACACTAAGGTGAATCCTCGCAAGTAGTTCTTTAAGTGTCCAAGGAATGAGCCTAATGTAAGTAAATTTCGTTTGCATCTTGTTGATTGGCATCCCTTTTTTATTCGGTTTTAGCCCTCGTTGATTTGTACCCCTTCCTGATGTTTAGCAGATGTCCGGGTAAATGCACTTTCTTCATGTGGCTCGAACGATATCAAGCTCACCTTGTTGAGATCGGTCAACTCAACATGGTCAATACCTACCCCGAGGATACAATTCCAGAACTTTTTGAGTTGTCTGACAAGCTCAGGGAAGATGTGAAATCCCTGAAAGAGGGGATAACCGAGTTGAAGGAGTACATTGATGGTATGAAAATGAGTAGGCAGAACCTAGGAGGGGGAAATTCTGAAGTTTGTGTGTGTAGTGAATGTGATCCTAGTTGTGCTACTTGTGATGGTACTATTATTCAAGTAGTTATATGATCAGGGAAGATGTTCTATTTGTGCTATAAGAACTGAATGCTGTGAGTTTGGTTTTCCCTTTTGGGTCTGAATGAATGCATTACTGAATGGTTGTTTTTATTTCATTAATGACTGGCTGCATGTATGTCGCTCTCCCTCGTCGCCTGTTGGATGGCCAGCACGATTAGCTCGAACCGGAGGTTCTTTGGGCGTGTTGCCTGCTCTGATACCACGTGTAGTCGAACCTCCTTCCGACCACGTGTAGTCGGACCTCCTTCCGACCAGGATGTAGTTGAACCTCCTTCCGACCAGGTAGTTGAAACCCCTTCCGACCAGGTAGTCGAAACCCCTCCGGCCAAGATGTAGTCGAACCTCTTTCCGACCACGTGTATGTAACACCCCAAAATGTCTGAATGCAAAAATGTGGGATTTTTAAAACTTTTCATGTGTCATTTATTGCCATGCTTTCTGCCAGCATTGTTGAGAACTATTTGAGCTGCATTTTTCTTCTTTCTTGACACAAGTGAAACCTAAGACAGAAACCTTAGAATCAGAATCATGTTCAAGAGCCAATTAAAATTGGTTAACAAATACCATATTGGGGTCTATCACCTCTAGGGAAATTCTTAAGAACAAAGTTCATTTTCTTATCTCCAACCCTTCCCTTGTCTCCTTTGACAGTCGACATGAAGTTGTAAGCCCTCAAGCCCCCTGGCTCGTTGTGGCAGCTTCTCCCACCCCCCCTCCCGTGTACCGTAGTACCGCCGAGGCCCACCCCTGTGCACTATTCCTCCGACCAATGACCCAGCCAAACCGGTGCAGTCGAGACCACGCCCTGGTTGTGAACATCCGAGCAGACCCAGGTTAGGTGCCAGTCAATTCTGGTGCGACCGAAGACCATCACTGGTCTTGGTCTTCCGAGTGGGCCCGGGTCAGTGTGTCCTCTCCCCTAATGGCGTCAACACCTGCCGAGACCAGACACCCCGATGCGACAGGGCGTGTGCACTGGCAACCGTCGTTGCTCAGCCATTAAGCGTCATCGCTCAGCCTGCCACTCCACTGCACTGTGTTGAGGAACCGGAGGTTTACGGAGGATATAGCTATGAATCCCCCACGAACAACCGCCGAACTATTCGATATGGCGGATAAATATGCAGCCGCTAGTGAAGCGGTCGAATGGAGCGAAGCTATAGATCAAAAGGATAAAACTCCTCAATCTGGCTTAGAAAAGCCAGAAAAGAAGCATAAGAAAGTTCTCAAGAAGAAGAAGCATCGGAAGATGGATGGTAAGGAGGTCTTAGCGGTCCCAGAAAAGCTTACCAAAGGTATGAGGGACTATACCGGTCGAGGTAAGGCAAAAATTCTGACCGACGGGTATAAAAAGAATAAGAAGTGGTGCCCGCTTCACCAACAAGAGGGGCACGATTTGCACACCTGCCGTGTCTGGCAAAAGAAGTTGGAAAATTATTATGCAGGTAAAGGCCCCCTTCCCTCAATACAAGAGTTAGGGGAAGCAAGCTCCAAAAAGGACAAAGATAGCGATGAGGAGATGGAGTACCAAGAACCTCAGCACACAGTCGACATGATCTTTGGAGGATTTTCATCGTACGACTCGCGACGTCATCTGAAAGCCGTGGAGCGGGAGGTCAACCTAGCAGAGTCTCCGATCAACATGAAGCCTTCGAGGTGGTCGGACACAGTAATCTCCTTCGGCAAAGAAGACTGCTCCGTCTCGTCGACTCGACCGGGTAGGTTCCCTATTATAGTTGAGCCTACCATTAATAATTATAAAGTCAATAGAGTCTTGATAAATGGGGGTAGCTCTTTAAATATTTTATTCTCGGGAGCTCTGGAAGAAATGCAGGTTCCTAAATCAAAGGTAAAGCCAGTAAAATATGCCTTACATGGCATAGTCCCTAGCTCTACTGCCAAACCGATAGGACAGGTGTCCTTACCGGTTACGTTCGGAAGTCCTGATAACTTCTGAACAGAAAAGGTTCCGTTTGACGTGGTTGATTTTGAGACCGCTTATAACGGGATCCTTGGTCGTCCGGCTCTAGCAAAATTTCTGATAGCAACGCATTACGGTTATCAGAGTTTGAAGATGCCAGGACCAACGGGTGTCATCATGGTTCGGGGAGATCAAAAGATGGCTTATGCCTACGATCGAAGATCTTTAGAACTGGTCGATGAGCTTCCGACCAGAAATATTGATTCTTCTGTAATGCAGGTCAAGCACTCCAGACCAAAATTGACACCCAAACCATCCGATCAGACAAAAGAGGTGCTACTCGACAAAGGCGCTTCTCCGAGAGACGCCAGGTTGGAAGACACTGACAGGTCTATTCCGAAATCACTGATCGGTGAAGGGCTCAACTCTAAATAGGAAGAGTCGCTCGTCTCTTTCCTCTGAGCAAACCAGGACGTTTTCGCCTGACAGATGTCCGACATGCCCGGAGTACCCAGGGAAGTGATCGAGCACAGGCTGGCTCTCCAGCCTGACAAAAAACCGGTCAAGCAGAAGCTAAGGAGTTTTGCACCTGACCGGAAGGAAGCAATCCAGTCGGAGATTGACAAGCTCCTCAAAGCTGGATTTATTCGTGAAGTCCATCACCCTCAGTGGCTTGCCAATCCTGTAATGGTTAAAAAGAATATAGAGAAATGACGAATGTGTATAGACTTCACAGATCTTAATAAAGCTTGTCCGAAGGATGATTTTCCCCTTCCTCGCATTGATCAGCTTGTAGACTCCACCTCCGGGAGCGAGTTACTGAGTTTTTTAGATGCATATTCAGGGTACCACCAGATTAACATGAGTAAAGAAGATGAGGTGAAAACTTCCTTCATCACTCCATATGGCACTTATTGTTATGTTAAGATGCCTTTTGGTCTCAAAAATGCTGGTGCAACTTTTCAAAAGTTAATGCAGAAAACTTTCAGCCCGCAGGTAGGTCAAAATTTAGAAGCTTATGTGGATGACTTAGATGTGAAAAGAATCAGCGCTGGCGATCATATTCTTGACCTACAAGAAACTTTCAACAACTTGAGAAGACATAACCTCAAATTGAATCCGGAGAAATGTGTGTTTGGGGTTTCCGCTGGAAAGCTTCTTGGTTTCCTAGTTTCAGCTAGAGGTATCGAAGCAAATCCAGCTAAGATAACGACCATCAATCAGATGTGTCCCCCGACAACAAAAAAGAGGTCCAAAAGCTAACTGGTTGTATGGCAGCGCTAAGTCGTTTCATAGCCAGGTTAGGTGAGAAGGGATTACCTTTCTTTAAACTTCTTCGGAAGCATGGGAGTTTTGAGTGGACGAAAGAAGCCAACGAAGCCTTTGAAAAACTCAAAGAGTACCTTGGAAGCGCCGGTCTTAGTCTCTCCAAGACCGGAAGAAACACTGTTGATTTACGTGGCTGCAACGCCGCAGGCTGTCAGCGGTGTATTGGTCGTAGAACGTGAAAACGTTCAACGACCAAATATATTACGTGTTTAAGTCTAACATGGACCAAAGGAAAGATATCCACAGTACAAAAGTTGCTCTATGGTCTCCTTATGGCTTCAAGGAAACTAATGCATTACTTTCGTGCCCACAAAGTGGTCGATTCTCTGAGATATCCCTAGGTCAAGTCCTTGGAAACGAGGAATCATCGGGACGAATAGCAAAATAGGCAGTTGAACTAGGGACGTTCGATCTCCATTTTATCTCACGAACAACTATAAAGTCTCGTGCAATAGCGTAATTCATTGCGAATGGACAAACCGTAACCTAGCGGAACTCGATACGAGCACCACGACGAGTGGACAATGTACTTTGATGGTTCATTAATGCTTAAAGGATCGGGGGCTGGAGTCGTCTTGATATCCCCTACTGGCGAACACATTAAATACGCTATCCAGTTTAACTTTCCCGCTACTAACAATGTAGCGGAATATGAAGGTTTGTTGGCAGGACTTCGAGCAGCTCATTCGCCCGGGATTCGCAAATTACTAGTGAAAGGCGATACACAAATAGTAGCGAATCAAGTAGGGAAAGAGTATCAGTGCTCAAGTACCTAGATGTCGTCTTATCTGGCGGAAGTACGAAAATTCAAAAAGCACTTCTTCGGTTTTCAGATCCAACATATTCCTATAAAGAAAAACTTTCTAGCAGATCAGTTGGCACGGATGGCCTCCACTAGGTCAACCGTCCCTCCGGGAGTTTTTCTTGAGCAACTCGATTCACCCTCGGTAATCGAGCTTTCCGAGAACATCAATGGTTCACATCAGGTCAATCCAATTGATTCTGGTCACATAGATGCTCCACAGATCAGTGACGATTATGCTAGAGATTGATGACATCGATCTACAATTATCTTCAAAGATGACCTAATTCCAGAAGATGATGTAGAGGCTGATCGATAGCACGAAAAATTCAAATCATACACTCTAATTGAATGTACCTTGTATAAACGAGGATCTCATGGAGTGTTGATGAGATGCATATCTCACTCGGATGGCATTAAGTTGCTAACCAAATTCATGGAGAAGTCATGGAGCACATCATTCCTCTGAGAACACCGGTCTCAAATCTTTCTGTAAGGATACTATTGGCCAACTGCCCTTCATGATGCAAAAGAGCTCGTGATGAAGTGCGTACAATGTCAGTTTCATAGCCGACAAGTACATCAGCCGGCACAAGCTCTGCAAATAATTCCTCTTTCTTGGCCTTTTGCAACCTGGGGACTAGACATTTTGGGACCTTTCCCAAGAGCACCCGGGGGATTCGAATTCCTTTTCATCATGATTGACACATTTACAAAGTGGATCGAAGCCGAGCCAGTTGTTAAAACTACAAGTGAGGCTGCTAAGAGGTTCCTCATAAAAAATGTGATTACACGATTTGGTGTACCCAGTCGTATAATCACGGACAATGGTACCCAGTTCACCAGCGGTAATTTCCAGGAATTCTACGATGACATTGGTATCAAAGTCCATTTCGCTTCAGTTGCTCATCCGCAGAGTAACGGAGTAGTTGAGGGTGGCAATGGTATCATAATGCAGGGGGTCAAACGCCGGGTATACGACCAGTTAATAAAACGGTCAGGAGCCTGGGTTAAAGAACTTCCTTCTGTTTTATAGGCTGTTCGTACGACGACCAGTCGTGCGACCGGTGAAACACAATTCTTTTTAGTCTATGGGGCTGAAGCCATGCTTCCTCCAGAACTAAAAATTGGTTCTGCTCGCACTGATTGTTTTGATGAAAATGATCAGGAAGAAAGACGACTCGACGACGTTAATTTCCTTGAGAAACGACGAAACCAAGCCTTGCTGTGTTCGGCAATATATCAACAAGCTATGCGAAGGTACCACAGTCGTAAGGTACAACCTCGCAGCCTAGCTGTAGGTGATCTGGTTCTCAGAAAAATTCAGAGCCAAGCTAATCGCAATAAACTTTATCCCAAGTAGGAAGGTCCTTACACTGTGGTCGAAGTCACCCGACCAGGTTCGATACGATTAGCCATGTCAGACGGCAGGGTTTTGTCTAATTCTTTGAATATTGACCAACTGCGTAAGTTTTTCGTTTAGTTTTTATTTCATTTCCATTCAGTTTAATAAATAATAAATCAATCCAAAAAGCAAGTGATGTTATTTATATGGCAGAGCCTAGCTCTAGTCGACTGCGGTTCATATGCTTAAGACTATGGAGATTATATTTTTTATTTTCAAAATTCTGTTCTACTCTTGTTTAGCTACTGGTCGGACACGGAAAACCTCATAGTCAAAGTCTCTCCTTTTTCGCATGTGGTTCCGCCCACTGGAAGGAGCTTCCTAGCGACGGTCCTTTTCTTACGATCCTCGCTGCCAGTCGGACTAGAGCATGAACATGTATTACGAAATACAATCTGTATCTTCATTTCTTAACAAGTTCATTTCAACCAGCGTTGAGCACTACATAGAAATAAAACCACTTCTCGTTTATTATATATGTCTTTGCATATTATTTTCTCCTGTCAAGAAAAATTATTTTTTCTTCCGACCATATATTGTCTTAGTAAGTACTTTGATTACGAAAAACAGATTTACAACTAGTTGAAACCTAACGCTGGTTCCGACCAAAAAGATTTCCTAGTATTATCACGATCAGTTTTTTCAAACAATTAGTACATACTTTCAAACAATGGTTGAGACTTAAGTTCATATTCTTGGTCTACTGCTTTTATAGTATAGTTCTTCTACTATAAAACAGTCGGGGGCTAGGTAATATATGATAAGTCGACCGGATAAACAAAAATTCTTTTTTCATTGATAAGAGAAAGGTAAGTTTTTACATATTTTTTGCATACTCTCTCTCTCTCTCTCTTTTGCAGGGTTTTTACTACTAGAGATTGCCCTCCATTAGTCACTGCTGGATGGAGATCCGACCTCCATTTCTTCTGCAACCTTGTCTCCAAGAGGTTTAACTTCCTTGAGAAACTTGGTAACCTCCTCAGGCAAGCAGTTAAAATATTCTTCAATAGCTTGAAGATTGGTAGAGGGGTCGGACGCCTTCAGTTTTGCCAAAGCAAGACTAACTCCGCTAGCAATAGATTCCTTTACGGACTGGGCGTAATTCTCTTTTGTAGTTTTGAGCAAGCCCTTAAGGTCCTCCAAAAGATGGCCAAGGTAATTTACCTTTTCCATTGGATCACTTAAGGAAAGCAACGTTGATCCTGATCCCATATCAAAGATCATTTTGTTGAGTGCAGTAATCTTTAAGTCAAGATTAAGCATGATTGATGCCCCCTTGTCCTGCTCAAATTCCAAAGCTTTCTTTACTTTGGTTAAAGCTTGATTTTGTTCTGCATAAGCAAAACAAATATTAGGCTAAAAAGGATCAGAAGAGATATTAAGTCAAGTTTACGACTAAATTACTTTCGGCCTTCTTCTTGGAATTTTTCAAGATTTCTTTATTTCGTCATCAATTCTTTGATCGACTGGTTTTAGCTTAATTCTCTTCTTCAAGCTTCAGTCTTCTGGCTTTTTCAGCCTTAACTTCTTCTTTTATTTGCTCCAAATCTATCAAATATGATAAGGGAGAATAATTAAGAGAGAGAAATGGAGACATAAGGAAGAAAGAATTAAGCAGAAAAATATTTACTTTCTAATTCGGAGTGTTTCTCCTCCAGAATCTTTATTCGCTCGGTCAGGCCTCCGATCGCAGCGAGGTTTTCAACCATATGCTACATAAATAGCATTTATTTCTCAAGTTTTTTAATAAACTTCAAAGAGAAACATGAGAGTAGTTGAGGACACTTGAATTGCCATATCATTATAATCGACAAAAATCCTATCAGGATTCGCCTTTGCAAGGCGATCTGATACTCTCCTCCAAGGATCATTAAGCTCCTTATCCTCGATAAATCGAGGAGAGAAAGGGAACTTGTTAGTCTGGGAGGAGTTCCTTTCAGAAGTTGGAATCTACTGTGGATCTGCAGAGATGCCTACCTCCGCTGATGGAGTAACAATCACCACAGGATTCAAAACGGATTCCAATACTGAAGCAGGCTCGGGGGCTTCCCTAACCACTTCTTCCTCATGATTTATTACCTAAGGAAAGCAGCGGCCTGAGGTGCCTCGATCACCGACCCATCTTGGAATAACTTTGATTGGGAGCGATTGGAACTCCAACAGTCTCAAGCAAAGGAAAGGAAGTTCAGAGTTCAAGTTCGCCAAGGATAAAAAAGGTATGCGTTCATATGATAATTTCATTTATAACATACCCGATTATCTTTTTTATCTTAACTCTGAAGCGCGTTGGCTTTTCTTTTCTTTTCAACCAATTTTTCTAGTCTTGAACTGGTAGTGTTGGTTGTACCCTCTACATCCTTTAATGAACGATCAAATATAATACTTTCAACCAACTGGTCGAGAGTAGAATCCCTAATCGTTAGATCGGAAGGTGTAGGTTCATTGGTCACCAAAGCAGTTGTTTCAACGGCCCTTGGCAAATCTTGAGCAACTGTATGGGACTCAATGACTACTGCCTGATTCAACAAACAAAGTTAGTCGGGTGATGAACATATTTTTTCAACTAAGCAAAAAGTATTTCCTTCGGTTACCTACCTCTACACGATCACTAGTGATCGTAAGGTTGGTCAGTTTGTCAATTGGCTCACAGGTCTCCGTGGCCTCATCAATTCTTAGAACAACCAACTACATATCAAAGAGGATTTTTAGGTAAACACCGATCGGAAAAGATTGTAAAGGTGAAAAATAATTATCATGCTTACCCGAAGTCTCTCAGCCCTCTCTCCAGCAGTAGTAACTGTTAAGATCAAAGGGAAACCGGCCTTCTCATTAGGCTCCCCAGCACAGATCATTTTGATCCAGCTTCTGATCTCATCAGAAGACAAGACTGTAATAAAAAAAGAGTTCTTAGGATTATAAAAGCATTTAACCAGAAAGGTATGCTGGTCGGATTCTTACTGGAACTTACCTTCCCAAGAGTCCTTGGACGCATCATCACAACCAATATACCAGAGCATCGAATGAGCTCTAGCCTTCAAAGGACTGATTCTCCGTATGGAGAAGTCTCTCACCACGTGCCAGGAGGTTAAACCCCTCACACTCAAGAGATGGATGGCTTCAACTCATCTCCCAATTTTCCCCTCTTTCTTCGAGGAGGAACGCCATTGTGGGTTCTCGATAGCCTTCTTACCGCTGTAATAAAGGCCATCACCCTACGTAATCTTCATGTAAAACTAACTCTTCTTCCATGACAACCACGAAGATTTGGAGTACATTGGAATGTACTCATCAGCCTTCCCGTCATGGAGACGCAAAGTACACTCTCCAGGTGTACCGGTCGTCTTTTTCGCATTCACCAATCTGTAGTAGTACCAAGAGATCGAGTTCTTTGGAATTCAGTACGCTTGAGAGGTAGACGAAAATGCTGAGGTTGGCTATGGCATTGGGGGGCAGATTGATCAATTCCACTCCATAATACTCCAAAACTTGGGAAAGAAATGAGTGAACTGGAGTCTGAAGCCGCATTCGATATATGCGAGAAATACCAGAATTTCTCCATCCTCACCGCTTGGAGAATGTTCCCCAAATGCTGATCTCCATAGGATCGTATTTCTGTCGGGTAGTAGCCCAACCTTTTCCAAACCTTCAAGCTTTTTCTCATTCAGATCGGAGATCGACCAGTTGGTGATAAGATCCGACATGGTGATTTCTTTCGAGTGAAAAATTCAAAGGTGATCGTAGATGGTTTCTTGGAAGATGAAGAGGAAAGTAAAAGGCATAGAAACCCTAACACCCAGTGCTAAGGGGTCTTTATAGCCACAACACGGTAACCGCTCTGGGAAAAAATTCCATTTTAACCAGCGGACAAAGAGTTCTTTCAACTTTCAAAGGCAATTTCTTAACTTTAAAAATGAATACGGACCACATGGAATACCACAACATTTAATGAGGGGTCTGCCTGATACGATTGCATCGGGAGTAAGCGTCTATACGACCAATTCATTTAAAGTTCGGGGGCTAACTGACGAGGATTAAAACCTCTATTTATTATTTAATAGATAAAGGACCATATGTCCTCGTGGTCGTAACCCCTAAGGCTAACGACCTCACTGGTCGTGAGGATTCCAGAGGTTACACAATATATAACCTGGTCGGAGAAGGTTCCCAACCTTGTTTCCGATCAGTCAAAAGCTCACAAAGCCTTGAACTGATATCTGGATCTAGCGCCAGATATATCCTCTACCGTGTGAAGAATAGAACATGTGCTGTATATTCCATACCACGCGACGATACGTAACTATAAGACATAGGAATACGGTCAAATGGCTCATTGACATATAACCGTACAGCAGTTGACACATTGTTAACTGACACATCTCTCCGACCAGACGCGCTGCCTCCCAAACAGGCGTCTCTCACATAGACAACTACCAACGCTTCATCAACTACATAAGGAGGACTGCAAACTGAAGTGGAGAAGGCCCGGGAACAGTGAAGATAAATTGGGAAACACTCTCAGAAGAGCATTGTATTCCGAGTTAGTCTTCAGTCTAGGTTACATACACCCATTGTAATAGCCAGTTCATAGCAATAAAAAGCAGTCTCATTACTTTCCAGGAGATACGTGCCATTTTCCTCTTTTTCTTCATATATTCATAAGATCGGCGATTTGATCGTCGACATCCTTCGACTAATAGTCGACACTTCTTCTACTAGTTTGTCGAAACCCCTTCAATCAGTTAGTCGCTGCCCCTTCGACTAGATTGTCGAAACACATTCGACCGATGGTAGAAACACCTTCGACCAGGCTGCCGAAACTCCTTTCGATCAGTTGGTTGAAACTCCTTCGACCAACTAGTTGAAACAATGAACAATAGTCGAAAGAATGAACAGTGGTTGAAACAATAAACAGTAGTCAAAACAAGGAATAGTAGTCGAAACCATGAGGAGTAGTCGAAACAATGAACAGTAGTCGAAATAATAACAGTAGTCGAAACAATGAGCAGTACTCAAAACCATGAACAGTACTCGAAAGTCTTCTCGACCAAATATTCGAAGCCGTCTCGACCAAGTGGTCAAAACTATGAACAAAACTCAAAAACCTTCTCAACCAAGAATTCGAAACCCATCACGACCAAGTGGTCGAAACTAGGAATAGAACTCGAAAGCCCTCTCGACCAGGTATTCGAAACCCATTTCCGACGAGGTGGTCGAAATCTTGAACAGTACTCGAAACAATGAACAGTACTCGAAAACATCTTCTTCCAGGTAGTCGAGACACCACTGACCTGTTCGTTGAAACACTAAATAGTACTCGAACCGAGAACTCGTACACATACTAGTCACTATCTTGAAAACAGCTTACGATACCTACTCGAATCCTATGTCCAACACCGAACATAGTAATAAGAACCAGGGACTAACAGCGCCTAACTAAACCAAGGACACCCCTATTTGGATTTCATTTGGATTTTTGAATGCAAGTCGAATTCATTTGGGCTTATTCGAATTTTGGTTGGATTTTGCGTATAGAACTTGAAGCTCCAGAAGACCCGCTGCCAAACCACGAGCAGGAGCAGCAGTACCACGACCAAGGCGAGTCAATACTTTGATCATATTGAACCCAATCTTTGCAAATTATGTTGCTTTAAATTATAAAGTTGTATTTCTATGATTTATACAACTATATTGGTCTAGGTCATAGTTAATGCCTTAATGATAACTGAGTATAACCTTCCAATCCTTGAACTTGAACATTATCCATTGTCACCCTAGACTTAATAGTTTACATACTAGTTAATAAGTCTGTATCTAAGTGTCGAGCTTAGCCTTGCTTAGATATGTTGTCGTGCGGGAATTAAATTGCCCGACATCAATCTTTCCAAACAAGAAAAGCTGGATTAGGTAGTCGAGGCTGGGAGCCTAGCTGGTATGTTAGACTAAAGGTTATTTTCAAAACAAACCAAAACATGAAAAACTGATTTGGACTTGGGCAAATGGAAAGAGTGGCTGGTGCTGGTGATGCACGTCGGTGGGGTATGTGGATGCATCGCCCAAGTCGATAAAGGACCGAGTTCTTGTGATGACCTCTCGTGTAAAAATAGTATGACCACAAGTCTATAATGGGTACGACCTGGCTAACTAATTTGTTCGCCCCTTTGCAACCTCGCCATACGGTGGATATGTGACGTGCATATGGGTAGGAGGTACAGGAAAACCACACGGCGCAAATGGAGACCCTCGGGGGCATGGCCCAAGGGGTGATGCCTAGCGGTGTGGGGTTGCATTGGGGTGGGCATTGTAAAGGGATTGTGATAATCAACTTAGTCGCACCCCATCGGAAGTGTGTCGGAGACATTATAAGTTGAATATCTCTTGTGGGTAAAGTGTATAAACTCTGCAGAGTAAGAAAACTATCTAGATAGCCGTGCTCATGGTCAAGAGTGGTGTTGGGAACTAGCTTGAACTAGCTTTCATTTTTATAAAACCATTTGTGTGTGGGTGTGGAATGAAAGGCTGGGGTGGGACCCTAGGGATTTGTGAAGGCCTGGTCGGGGACCAATGGTAATTACGGGTTAGCCCCAGCATCGAGTGGATGGAGCCACTCGATGGTATAGGAGATGGGATCTCCACTAGTACCTTACAAATGAAACTCGGTTTATAAAATATGTTCTTAAAAAATGCTAAGTCGCAGGATGTTCTACTACTTGATCTAATTCAAACCTGGCTTTATGCAAATAAAAGAACTCTGAGCCTTTCCTTGATTAGCCTTGCATCTATGATAACTTGCATTATGTGTTGGCTCGCGAGTACGGTTATGTACTCAGGCTCGTCGTCTAATATATTCTTTCAGAGCCACTCGACCAGGACCCCTACGACTACTACGTGGCAACCGAACCAGACGGTGGCGAGGACGATGAAGCTTAGGCCGGGACCCCTAGTCGCTTACCTATGGGCAGAGTGAATGGATGCACTACCACTTCTTTTGCTTCCGCACTTATCCCTTACTTTGTACTCTGACTTTGTGATACGGTGGCCTTCGTGCCCTTTTGTAAAACAGTGAGCCGCATGGCCAGTCTAAAATATATTTTGGCTATGCCTGTGATGTGTGATTGATCCAAGAATATATATGTGTGTGCTATCTACTGATTCAGGGAATGACACAGATTGACACAGTAGATTACAAATTACAAATTTGGGGTCTGACAGTGTAGTCGAACCTCCTTTCGACCAGGATTTAGTCGAACATCCTTCCGACCAGGTAGTCGAAACCCCTTGCAATCAGGATATAGTCAAACCTTCTTCCGACCACGTGTAGTTGAACCTCCTTCTGACCAAGATGTAGTCGAATCTCCTTTCGACCAGGTAGTCGATAGTCGAAACCCCTTCCGACCAGGTAGTCAAAACTCCTTCCGACCAGGTAGTCGAAACCCCATCCGACCAGAAAGTCGAAACGATGAACAGTACTCAAAACAAAAAATACACGATTGGTTCGGGAGCAACTTCAGTGGTTGCCAAATGATACTTGTTCACCAAATAACACTACTTCACCAAATAACACTTGTTCAGCACATTACATAAGTGACAGTACATTACATTAAATCTGACAGTACATAAGTGACCCACATGGCAGTAACTTCATTCAGATGAGCACATGTCATTTCTTCTTTTTTGGAGTTAACTTCTTGCTTGGTCCTGCTGCACTAGAGCCTTCTGCACTTGGTCCCTCTGCACTTCTGCACATGGCTAGTTGCCTGTAAATTTTTTGCATTAGGCTATGCTTGGTCCCTGTCATTCAACAATTGATAACAAATAATTGCATACCTTCTAGTTACAGGCCCTAGGCTATGCTCTAGGTCTGGAGATAAGATGATCCTTGGTCTTGATGGTGTTTCCAGTTGGGCATGGTGGCAACCACTGTTACCTTCCCTTTCTTCTTTGGAGCTCCAGGTTTTTTCTTAGTGGACTTTCTTTTCCTGAAATGGATAATGATGAAAGTGTATATGCCAAAGAAAGGTAATGCTAGCAAAAGAAGTAAATAATTGTGAAAGTGTTTGTACCTTTTGTGTGGTCTATTAAGTGGGCAACCAGTAGTCCTATAGCTCAACTCTCCACGTCTATCACACCAATATTGCCTCTTTGGTGCAGGATTCTTCTCAAGGCAGTTTCTGATTCTTGTTTTCCTAGGTGCAGATCTTTTTGTAATTGGTGGTAGCAACTTGAAACCTAGATCAATCGTTGGCCACTGCATATCAAGAGCTCTCTGTCTCCCTGCCTAGACCGTTGGATATATCAGAGTCACATTGTATTCATCTTGCAACCATGCAAATCTTTTGTACCAATATTTGTCTCCTTCCTCATGATTCCAACTGCCCTATATGCAATCCAACTTTGTGATGTCATGCTAGTTTTCACTCTGCTTGTTGATACGTAATTGTGATCATCTACCATCTTGATAACCTGCATGACAAATGTACAACATTTAGTAACATAAAGTATGCACTAAATTATACTAAGTTACCAAGATTAAAGTTAGTACCCTGACATTTCTTTTATCTGGCATCAGAACAACTACTATTCTCCAGGGGCATTCTTCACCTTTGTATGAACCTCTGAACCTGGTTGGGTTTGATTTGCCTGTGACTAGATCAAATTCTTAATTTATTGCATATTGCTTAATAGCCATCCTGAAGTCTTTCATGGTAGGGAATGTGCATCCCATTGTCATCCTTGTCCTATCCCTATCATACATACAGTGCCTTTCCTCAGGATTAATGTCATCCACTGGGATTTCAGCCCCAACAGGATCCTCTTGCAGCTCATTGATTGGTGGTTGCACACCAGAGTGGGCAACATTGTCAGATGCAGTCTGCCTCTTGTGGCTAGCATCAGTGAGACCCAGCAGTTGATACAACACATCATCTCCCATTGCCACATCTCTGTCATCATCAACAGCTGGTTCATTAATGTGAAGGGTTGACCAATCCACCCTGCCTTCTGATGCATTGGTTGGGACATCTAGTGTATATGCTTCAGTTGCATTGGGAGATTTGAGTTGTGACATTGTCATAATAGACTGAGTGGAATCATGTTGGCTTTCATTCAGCACTGGCCTTGATTCACTCCCTATCTTGTCGACAATTTTAACATAAAATGGCACAAATTTTGCTCTCTATCGTGTCAAAAAAAACATCACACAACTTAATTGCATTATGAATTAACAACTCTTCTCCATTGTTCTTGTGTAAGCACCACAGCTGCACATCTTGATAAGAACCCCATATGATCCTCTCACCCAACTGATGTGAGAACTTTTTAGGTGTATACCATGGGAGTCAACAATCTATTCAAAGCTCTAACGCTCACATTGAGAGGTGAACAGGTAGGCTACGCTAGCTACAACAATTGATTTTCTACCCTGTTCAACCAGAAAACATACGTGTAAAGGAGTCATGGATAGTTACCACTAGATGCGCTGCGCAGCAGAAGAAGGGTTGGAGCAGCCCGGTCCAACGTAGATACGCGTTGATGAAGAAGAAACAGTCGATCGTTTCACGAACTGAATGTCTCCTCCTCGAGTCCTACGCAATAGCCTTACGCTTTTCGCCAATTAGCACAGCAGCAACAGCAGCGGCGCCTCCACGGAGTCCACACGTTCGGGATGGAACGCTGTGCGCTGGTGTGCTAGCACCGCGCGCCCGGCTAGGGTTTCAGGATACAGCCAAGGGGAGGTGGCGGCCAGGGTTCATCCTCATGTACCTGCAGCTCCGCCTCCATATATTTATAGAGCATGCTAATGGACTTCCACGTTGTAGGCCCAAATGAACCCTAGTCCCATATGGATCAATATCCATCTTAGCCTATAAAACCGAATTATTTATGATTGCCTCTTGGGCACATCACTAACAATCTCCCACTTGCACTAGAGACAATCATATAGGCAAGCTCTCCAATTCCAACCCCTTAAGTATGTGACCCGTTATGTTCATGTGTCGACAACCATGACCCGAAAACCCTTATCAAGCCATAAGTCAATAGTGGCACCTAGCAGGGCATATTGACTCCTGAATACACATAAATATCATATCGGCTAAACCTTGATATACACATACTTGGATCCCTTTGACACACGATACCAGTCGAACTTAAGGCGAGATTCGTGCCACCCTTGTGATATCTCAACCATTTACTCGATCTTGTGGTGGATTACAACTCATGACTAACCCTTTAGTCACATTGTGATTAACTCTTTAATCACCTTGGTATGGCCATACACTTCCCTAATCCAACCACATCGAGGGGCCCAGAGATATCTCTCCTGTTATGTAGGAGGGGCAAATTCCATCTTAATCCGCTCACATCCCATTCCATGTTTCATGATACACCTGAAGACCACTTTTATAGCTACCCGATTCACGGTGTAGTGTTTGGCACCCAAGCGCACCACTACACACAGTGAGAAACAATGGCGATTTCAGGTCGAAGGATCCAGTAGGTATACCACTCGAGATCGCTTGATGGCACATATTAACATAACAATCCCAGCAATGTCTCGGAGTGGGTCAATCCAACACCATGTTCTCTAACATATGTCCACATTATTGATTTGGTATTCCTATATCCATGATCCATGAAACATGATCATCAATCAATACATGTGCTAATCCATAAATCATTGTTGTCCCACGTAATGACATAAGGTTAGGGATCTTTAGAATAACATTAAATAAAACAAAGAGTTTCACGAACAAGTCACATACTTGTCAATCAATGCATACAATCATTATTCAAGGAACCAAATAACACCTTATTCAAAATTTCATAAACATAGACTTGATACAATTATCTCCCACTCACACTAGAGTCAATCATGTAAGTATCTAATACCCATTGCACTCGTGTGTGTCTCATACTTTGGTTGTGGGAGAGGCTTTGTTAACGGATCAGCAACATTCAAATCCGTGTGCACCTTGCAAATCTTCACTCCACCCCTATCAATGATCTCACGGATAAGGTGATAGCGCCGAAGTATATGTTTGGACTTTTGGTGTGACCTAGGCTCCTTTGCTTGCGCAATGGTTCCACTATTATCACAATAGAGATCCACTGGACTAGACACACTAGGGATCACACCCAACTCAAAAACAAATTTTCTAATCCAAATAGCTTCCTTTGCGGCTTCAGAAGCTGCAATATACTCGGCCTCAGTTGTCGAATCAGCTACCGTCTCTTGCTTGGAACTTTTCCAGCTCACTGCCCCTCCATTGAAGAAGAACACAAAACCAGATTGCGATCTGCTATCATCTTTATCAGTTTGGAAACTAGCATCGGTGTAACCTTTTACAACGAGCTCTTCTTCACCTCCAAAAATAAGGAACATATCCTTAGTCCTTCTAAAGTACTTAAGAATATTCTTCTGACCACCCGAAGAACTGCATCGGGCTAGATTGATACCTGCTCGTAACACTTAGAGCATATGAAACATCTGGGCGCATACAAAGCATAGCATACATGATGGATCCGATGGCTGAGGCATATGGAATCGCACTCATCTTCTTTTGCTCATCAAGTGTTGAAGCACACTGAGTCTTGCTAAGACTAATGCCATGTGACATAGGCAAGAAACCTTTCTTGGAATCTTGCATATTGAACCGTTTCAATACCTTGTCAATGTATGTACTTTGGCTTAATCCAATTAGCCTCTTTGATCTATCTCTATAGATCTTTATGCCCAAAATGTAAGCTGCCTCTCCGAGATCTTTCATTGAGAAACTTTTTCTCAATGAAGACTTCACAGCTTCTAGCATTGGAATATCATTTCCGATCAATAATATGTCATCTACATACAAGACCAGAAAAAACAAGTGCGCTCCCACTAGCCTTCTTGTAAACACAAGGCTCTTCTTCATTCTTGATGAAACCAAACCCTTTGACTGCTTCATCAAAACGAAGATTCCAACTCCGAGATGCTTGCTTCAATCCATAAATGGACTTAGAAGCTTGCATATTCTCCCACATTTTGGATCAACAAAACCCTCAGGCAGTGTCATGTACACATCCTCGCTTAGATTTCCATTTAGGAAAGCTGTTTTGACATCCATCTACCAAATCTCGTAGTCGAAAAAGGCAGCAATCACTAGGAGGATCCGAATAGAATTTAGCATAGCGATGGGCGAAAACGTCTCATCATAATCAACACCTTGAATTTACTTGAAACCTTTCGCCACCAATCGTGCCTTATAGATGTGAACATTTCCATCCATGTCTATCTTTTCTTAAAACCCATTTACACTCAATAGTTTTACACCATCGTGGATCCACCAAGTTCCAAACTTGATTATCATGCATGGATTCTATTTCGGACCTCATGGCTCCAAGCTATTTTTTAGAGTTTGGTCCCATCATTGCTTCCGTGTAGCTCTTGGGCTCATCATTGTCCAATAACAATATATCGCGTTGTCCTGTGGTTAGGAGCATGAACTTTTCAGTTACGCGACGTGCCCTTGTAGACCTACATGGGGGCGGTGCCTCCATAACCGGTTGTACAACATCTTGTACATCCTGTTGAGGTTCAATAGGAGCTGAAACATTTTCAGATGTTTCTCGAATTTCTTCAAGCTGCACCTTGCTCCCACTAACACCTTTTGAAAGAAACTCTTTT
The DNA here is from genome assembly GCA_036346395.1 of Hsuehochloa calcarea. NCBI lineage: Eukaryota > Viridiplantae > Streptophyta > Magnoliopsida > Poales > Poaceae > Hsuehochloa > Hsuehochloa calcarea. The sequence continues at coordinate 59,354,460 of CM070594.1, read as the reverse complement.
CCAAAAGACACTGCCTTGAGCGACAAACACTTTGCCTTCTTCCCGATTGTAAAAATAATATCCTTTGGTTTCCCTAGGATACCCAACAAAGAAGCATTTATAAGATTTAGGATGGAGCTTATCAGACGTCAAACGTTTCACATAAGTCTCACAACCCTATATCTTAAGGAAAGACAATCCAGAACGTTTCCCGGTCCATTTCTCGTATGGTGTCTTTTCCATCGATTTAGATGGAACTCGTTTAGTGTAAACGCAGCAGCTTTCTAAAGCATATCCCGGAAGGACAATGGAAGATCGGATTGGCTCATCATTGACCGAACCATGTCTAACAAGGTTCGGTTCCTCCGTTCAGATACCCCGTTCCACTGAGGCGTGCCAGGTGGAGTCAGCTATAGAACAATTCCACACTATTTTAGATGTTCACCAAATTCATGGCTCAAATATTCACCTCCACGATCAGATCGCATAATTTTAATTGTCTTACCTAGCTGATTTTGTACTTCATTCTGAAATTCTTTGAAGTTTTCAAACGATTCAGACTTGTGCCTCATTAAGTAGATGTATCCATATCTACTAAAGTCATCGGTAAAAGTAATAAAATACTTAAAACCACCTCTGGCTACTGAGCTCATTGGTCCACATACATCGGTATGTACAAGTCCCAACAAGTCACTTGCCATCTCACTATGACCGGTGAAAGGCGCCTTTGTCATCTTGCCAAGTAAACAAGACTCGCATGTCTCAAATGATTCAAAATCAAATGAGTTGAGTAGACCATCTTTATGGAGCTTCTCTATGCGTTTCTCATTTATATGACCTAAGCGACAATGCCAAATGAAAGCATGATTCAAATCATTAGGTCGCAGCCTCTTTGCATTAATATTATAGACAGGCTTATCCTCAAGATCAAGAACATATAACTCATTCAACAATGGATAATGTGCATATAGTATATTATTCAAATAAATAGAACAATGTTTGTTCTTTATTACGAACTCATAACCACCATCTTCCTCCAAACAAGAAGAAGAGATGATGTTCTTACTTAATGCAGGAATGTAATAACAATTATTTAATTCCAAAACAAATCCTGAAGGTAATGGACAAGTGATAAGTGCCAACAGCCAGTACAGCAACCTTTGCTCCATTGCCTACACGCACGTCCAACTCGCCTCTCGCAAAACTTCTAGTCCTTCTTAGACCCTGCAACGATTTGCAAGTATGAATCATCGATCCGGTATCAAATACCCAAGATTCACCAGAAGAAATTGCAAGATTAATTTCTATAACATTTATACCTGAAGCAGAAGTCTCGCTTCCCTTCTTCTTTTTCAGATCCTCCAAGTATTTCTTATAATTCCTAGACCAATGCCCCTTGACATGGCAGTGGTAGCATTCATCATCAGGAGAAGGGCCAGATTTGACCTTCCCATTTGTCTTTGGCTTAGAGCTAGGGTGCTCATTAGGAACCTTTCCTTTTCCTTTGCCTTTGGGCGTCCAACACTTCCTTTTTTATTCTCCTTCTGAACCATCATCACATGATTGGTGTTTTTCTTAATGCTTTCCTCTGCTGTCTTAAGCATCCCATGCAATTCAGTCAATGATTTCTCCATGCTATTTATATGAAAAGTCGTAATGAACTGCTCATAGCTCGGAGGGAGAGATTGGAGAACAACATCTGTAGCCAGATCAGGATTAAGGGGAGAACCAAGCTTCTCCAAGCTCTCAATGTAACTAATCATCTTGATCGCATGAGAACTGATTGGACTACCTTCCGCCAGCTTGCACGCAAACAAGGACTTTGAAATGTTAAACCTCTCGGTTCTAGCTTGGTTCTCAAACATGTCACGCGGTCCTTCAATCATAGTGTGAGCATCTGCATTCTCATAATGCTTCTGAAGCTCAGAGGACATGGTAGCAAGCATGAGACAGCTAACGTCGAGTGAATCATTGCAGTGCTTCTCATAAGCTTTGCGGGTGGCAACGTTTGCACCCTCAGGGAGTTCATCGGGGTAGGGTTGCTCAAGAACGTATTCCCTTTTTTCTTGTCTGAGAACAATTCTCAGGTTGCGGTACCAATCAATAAAATTCGTTCCATTGAGTTTTTCTTTGTCAAGAACAGATCGCAAGTTAAAAACAGAATTGTTACTAGAAGCAGCCATGATCTACAACAGAAAATAAACAAGCAAAGTTCAGCACTATGTTCATGATTGATCTCTCATTAAATAATTTAACAAAAGACACTCCCATTATATGTTTTGTAATCGTATTCCCTCTAACGACATATAGTGGTCAAGATCCATGTTCATCTAAGTTCTAGTGAGCTTTGGCATCACCGCTAGAAACCTAGTGACGTAGGTAAGCAACGCTTGCTAATCACATCTTGTGTGACTCTTGTTTGTTGGGTGGCGCCCAATGCCCTGGCTCCCAACACCATGCCCCAAGGCCCAAGTCCAATTTGATAGCCTTGTCAAGTAAACCAATACTATGCATGTGAATGTCCGACATCCACCCTATTAGATCAAGAAAGTTGGTGGTACTCTGCTTTGGCAGACATACCAAACAATGATCGTAATTCTTATAGGCGCAGCAATTGGAAGGGCATCAAATAAATTCTTAATTTTTTTTTGAGAGAAGCTATTCTGTTATGAAAAATACATCCTCTACAGGTATGGCATGAAAGAATAGTATGACAGGAAATAAACATCACATGCATATAATCACATTAAACTGTGAATTGTATGGCCTTTTGAATCGTAGTGGTCGCCATCACATGGTTCCACGGTGATGTCCTTCACCACACTTCCTGTCCTCTTTGTCATCATGCTTGAAGCCTCCATGGTAAAGAACTAAACTATTACAACTAATAGCTAGCAAATGAATTACATGATGAGCTCAAGCATCACAAGTCGACACGCAGGTCGTTGTACAATTAAAGAACAGCCTCAACCCAGTTGTGATTAATATGACACACAGGCCACCAAAACACACATGCATCACATATACATCTATGCCATACCATTCACATCATTCCCTGCAAAAACAAGTTAAGCGTAGAACGCATTCTACCGCCCTGACAAGAATGTGTTTGTATAACAATCTATGCGTGTACGCAAGGAATTACATAGATCGCATCTATGAAATCGCTATGAAAATCTCATCGGGCGGATCAAATCAACCCAAATCCGAGCCATTCAAAATGTCTCAATTTTCATTAGATCAATCACATTGATCATCGCAATCGGTATTCTTGAGGAGACCGCAACACAAGACCTCGATCTGTTGACTCGATCTATTGTCTGTGCGCGCAGTTAGCCCCGATGGTGATACCAGCCGGTAGGGGCAAGTCGCCCGTACATCAAAAGAAGGAGCATGAACTAATCTTTTTGGCCATATGATGCTATCAACTCATACATATTTCAACCCCTTATGACCGATTGATCTAATCAACCCGTGCACCAAAAGATCCATCACATGAAACTAGCATAAGACAGTAATAGATCGCATCTACTACAAACAATATATCATCTACAAGTGCATGATCCAGACCACATACTACGTAGTTTTGCTCTGATACCACTGAGAGGTGAACAGGTAGGCTACGCTAGCTACAACAATTGATCTTCTACGGTGTTCAACCAGAAAACATACGTGTAAGGGAGTCATGGATAGTTACCACTAGATGCGCTGCGCAGCGGAAGAAGAGTTGGAGCAGCCCAGTCCAACGTAGATACGCGTTGATGAAGAAGAAACAGTCGATCGTTTCACGAACTGAATGTCTCCTCCTCGAGTCCTATGCAATAGCCTTACACTTTTCGCCAATCAGCACAGCAGCAACAACAGCGGCGCCTCCACGGAGTCCACACGTTCGGGATGGAACGCCGTGCGCTGGTGTGCTAGCACCGCGCGCCCGGCTAGGGTTTCGGGATACGGCCAAGGGGAGGTGGCGGCCAGGGTTCATCCTCATGTACCTGCAGCCCTGCCTCCATATATTTATAGAGCGTGCTAATGGGCTTCCACGTTGTAGGCCCAATAGAACCCTAGTCCCATATGGATCAATATCACTCTTAGCTTATAAAACCGAATTGTTTATGATTGCCTCTTGGGCACATCACTAACACACATATCGTCATGCTATCGTCCAGATGCCTAGCTTGATACAGGCCAACTATCACAGATATACTAAATGCCCTTTCCGGATCAATCCTACTCGAAAGGGGGGAAAATTGAATCACAATCCAACTACTACGTTCCTACTTTCCCTTCTCCGAATCACAAACAAAAGCAAACAAAATTGAAGCATAGAAGCAACTGCAATTAACACGACGGGGAGGTCCTTCGGATCCATGTCGTAGTTGGCCGCCGGCACGCAAGAGTAGGTCAACTCGCCTAGGGAAGCTGCTCCACCTTCGAATCCATAAACTAACCTAGGGAAGCTGCTCCGCCGCACAACACCACCAGAGTCTTCCAATCGCCTTGGCCGCCACCGCGCACGAGAGGGAGTGGACCTAGGGTTTTGGGAGGAGGCGGCGTATGGCAAGACAAATGGAGTGGCTTGGAGTTTCGACTACCTGGTCGTGTCTACCTGGTTGTGCTCAGACAGGGAAAGTCAGGAGTATTTCGGTCTTTTCACGTAGGGGTAATTGGCCTGAAAAAGGGGAAAATTGGATTAAAAACTCCAAAATTGTAAAATAATAATTAAAAATTATATAAAGTGGCAAATAACGGATTACAATCTACATAATAGCAAAGGTTAGAAGACCGTTCTATTGGGTAGCATATTCTCAATTGTCCCTTTAATTTCCCTCGGCTCGACACATGAGCGTGCAGGCGTCTCTCTACATTCTATAACCTTGTGCGTAGATTGCTTGGGGATCTGGATACCTGCCCTCTGCAAAGAGGCCCTGGAAGACTGCGAACTGCTTCCTCCCTGGACATATCTGAATCCTTCTGAAACACCAGAATTTGTTTCCAAACTGCCAGATACTACTCGTATGAAGAAGTCAACCAACAGCAGATACAAATAACATCACTGCAAAAATTTGGCGCATCTCAGCCGTAATATCATTCATGTCTTACAGCTCAGAAAGGCCGCCAAGGCGCCAAGTATAGTCTGGACAGAATCCAGGCTCCGTCATAAATTAGTGTACAACTATGGAGTTTATACATCCAAGAACACAACTACTACACAGAACTACAACACTCATGCGACAATCATTTTTTCAACATCGTAGGTTTTGCCTGGATTGACTGGCATCCGGCCATTCACTATCTGTATGATGTATTCATGTGTTCGGGTATAGAAGATCGATGAGAAACTGGATCTGGACATCCCATAGAATAGGGTGGACTGCCTGCAAACAGAAACGCCCCAATTCAGCCATTGCAGTGAAGCTTCTTCACATATACAATTATACAATAAATATCGACACTAAAATAACATGATACTGGAATCAATTTAATACACAGTAAATATTGATTCCAGAAATTTTGTGATGCCAGAAAACAACTTTTTGGCCAGCAGCATTCATAAGTACACACAACATGTTGATTGTGTTCCACCCTCCTGGAACAGTTTTCTTTAATCGGGATTTGGGAGTTGGGATATTTCTTACATGGTTGTATAAACAAAAATTGGTTCTTATGCCACATCTGTCCAACAATATCATTACCCAACTGGCCAACTCACCCAACACCAATGGAACTTGAGAACTTTAACACATTTATGAGCTGTTCCAACTTCTGAACTTGCAAATTCCACGACGTCCTTGGTCAAATGACATGCGAATAGATTCCACCATATATGATACAGAAGGAGTTTCCGATAGCTTAATTTCCAATTCCTGTTAATACGAATATATATAAATACATGGAAGATGCAAGTAACACTAAAAGGTGAGCAAGTGTGTTTACCAGTGCAGCGAGTCTGTCTTCAAAGCTACTCTGACTACTAATAGTTGGCATAAATACTTTCTGATAAGCTTTCCTCAACCTCCGTACCTAGATTTATAAAGAGTCCATAGGAATCTTATGAGAGGAATAAAATGCACACGGTTGCGACTTGCGAACTCTAGCTGTTAGTGTTATTAGGAATTTTAAAACCAAATCCCTGAAAATGTGGGGAATCATTAAGCAAATGGTGCAGAAAGTATCTATCAGCTCAAAGTTCTGGTGGTAGTTTATAAAAAGAACAGTAATGATAAATTTTTCACATCATGGTTCTTCAGGAGTCATGACCGTTGTTGGCATAATCTGTGACTAGTTTTAATGGACCAAATTATCAGATGATGCATTGTTGAAAAAAGTAAAGTGATTGAAAGGGTGCATTAGAAATTTTCCTTGTGACAAATTTCTTACTATTCTCAGATCTCCTTCCAATAGGGCATTGAAGTTAGTTTACTGTTTCCTCATTGCAAACTCGCAGTGAATGCGATAATATGTTTAAACATTTACCAAAATCAGTAAATGGAACATGAAAACACGATTTTAAGTACTCTCCGCAAAACTTCAATTCAAGTACCGAAGGAAGATAAGTACTGCAAACATGTTATCAATAAGGGCCCCGAGTTTCAGTAATATATGGAAACCTCTTGGTCTGAGAAGCCATTGCGCCTAAGACCTTCAAGATTCAGACCACGAAGCTCTGCTCTATCACCTGCAACCATCATGTACCTTGGCACATCTTGGACAACCTGATTCAAATAGAAATGAATGAATGTCATACTCTGCAAACTTAATATTCAAAGTTTAAACACTGCGAAGAATTGTAGTGCCAGCACAGCCTGAAGACGGTGGGAACTACAACGCCATCAGACTTCAACAAGCACACTGTAGGAAAGAAAATGCATGCAAAATAACTGTCCCGCTAAATGACATTTGGCATGAGTGCCTCCATGCAGAGCAAATTCTACATAATTCCGTATGATCATGAACCTATTTCTAGAAAAGCAACATCACATAAAGTGTATGCTGATTCTCTGACTTTAGCTTACATTCCAGGTTTCATATTTCCTATTTGCGTTCTCGGAGCACAATTTCGTCATAGTTTCTAGGGAGGGTTGATAATACTACATGACATGCAATATCATTTTTTTGCCATAAGAATTGTTCCAATTGTAAGGAATACCGAATACAGATGAGTGTTTATACTTATAGTCCCAACATACCACAGAGCCTCCACCTAAAAACGAGAATGACCCAATATGGCAAAATTGATGGACAACAACAGCCCCTGCAGTATGAGTGTAGTCCTGAAACAATAAAGTCTTATCAATATAGAAATGGGATCTAAACCAACAAAATGTGAAGAAGGCTATCATAGTAAAATGACTACTCACTTCAACAACAACATGGCCAGCAAATAGAGTATTATTAGCAAAGATGTTATTGTTACCAATCTTGCAATCATGTGCTATATGGCAGGACCCCATTATAAGATTATTGTCACCAATAACCTATATAAAAAAAGCTGGCTAATAAGAAGGGGGAAGTGAGCTCAGTAAATATTTTATAATCACAAGGAACCTGAATACCGTGCAGCCACAAGATTTAGAAGAGCGGTGGATAGAGCAGAACTCTCTGATCTCGTTGTTGTTACCAATGTGTAGAAAACATTCATCTCCTGGCTAAACAGGAGGAAAGGCCATTAATGTTCTGCAGAAAGCATAAAATTTCAAGTAGCCAAATGAAATGGCCGTCATCTTGTAAGTGTGCATGTGTCACTGAAAACGTTTCATTGAGAAATTCATAAATACAAGAGCGTTTGGTCTTGAAAAAGGTTCATAGTTCATAGAAAATATTTGCATGAATGGTAAGCACTAAGGAAACACTGCACTATGTGGCATCAGTACACCAAAAATCAAGTTGTCGGTGTCAAAAGAAGTAGCAAACCTTATATTTGAGATCTTGGCACTTAACACCAACCACAGCATAGTTCCCAATGACATTGTTTTCCCCAATAATTGTTCGTCCAGGGAGATCTGCACCAAGGATAGCACCACTGCCAGAAAACTAAATTCCACAGTATGAATCGGGGTAAATTTATGTTGTTCCCATGTAAAATTGTCAGATCTCTTAAGAATTTGCAATAAGGACTATCCTAGAACTTTGCAAATTTCAGGCTTAAGATTGCTGCTGGCTATGGTGAGGAAGTTCTTCTTCTAAGGTAATAAAGCCCTGATAGAGAACCTAAAGGGAAGTGCACTATTTCCATCCCTAGTCCCTACCAAAGCAATATTTGCCAACACTGACAACAGCCTAAACTTACTTTTGCTTGTACTTCTATCTTTGGACGAAATTACAAGTTTTTTTTTCATGCCTGCTTCAGTTTCAGAATCAGTCTGAATTTTCAATATCAAAATGCAAGCATTTACAGATTTATCGAAGGGGAGAAGCAGGAAGGAAAAATAGGGAGAGATGTCATCTTACGTGAGAACAACACATCCCTCCCCTAGCTCGGTATCTCCCATGACATGGCTCCCAGCGTGTAATTCACATGCATCACCAATCCTGGCTGAAGCCCCCACAGTGCAAAATGGGCCTATTGAGACACCCTACAAAGTGGTTCAAGGCACATACAAATTTTGATTTTTCTACTATAAAACGGCCAGCTAGAAAATACATGCAAAAAAAACTATAGATACCAGAAAGGAACAATTTTTCATAGAAGCAGGAAGTAATCATATTATATTATCGCATTTGCATCAGACAGGCAGAGGTAAGCGCATCTGGCATGAGCCACAAATCCAACAGCCCGCTATAGAGATTCCATGGATTGTTGGTCGTACTACAATTTTGAAATAAGTAGGAGTACACGTACTACATGCACTACTGCTACTATCCAGCAACTCAGCTCAGCCATCCCCGAGGACAAAGCTGCGATAGATGGGAGGGATCAATTAGTGTGTGCGAGTGGGAGCGCCGCGCAAGCGGGAGGCTTCACCTGCCCGATGGCGGCGTCCGGGTGGACAACGGCGGCGGGATGGATGAAGTTCGTAGACGCCTCCCTCGCCGATCCCTCGGAAGCACCTGCAGGTCGGTGGGCGTGAGAATCCATCTGACGTGAGGGGGGGTGAAGCTGTGGAGACTATTTAACATCAGAAGAGACTGGTGAGGGGAGGGAGCACGCGTACTTGCGTGGAGATGGCGCGAGGCGATAAGGAAGCGGGGGGAGAGGAGGTGGCGGGCGGCGCGAGAGGCGGCGGCGGCGGCCATGGGGAGCGGAGCCGGGGTTTGAGTTGGGAGAAAGGGGAAAGTGGACCACCGGGAATGAGGTCAGCTGGGGTTTTTGGCTGCCGCTGATGCTGCCTCTGTGTGCGCGCGCGCGTCCATCAGCATTCCAGCGGTGCGGCCGCACGGGTGCACACTGCGCAGGGACATGTCCGGTTTAGCCGAGATTTACCCAGCTTACCACGTGGGCACGGCCGCACCGGTTGCTTCAGCAAGCTCCGCGAATTTCTGCTCCTTGCTTTCCTACAGCCACGTTTCTCTTCTTACAACATGTGCAGTGATTTAGACATCCCTCCGTAGACGATATTAAGGACATTTTTTACGCTGGATTATCTATACGTTGTTTATTTAAATCGCCACAATTGCATGAAACTTATAAATTTATTGATCAACGCAAAATTTATCTCTTGTGGTCTATTGTGTTACTTTTTTTGTCACAACTTAAACACACTTGCATAAACAATACTATGAACGTTCTACACAAGAATAATATTATTATATAAGAAAGGGGTTAGTTCACACACATTGGACAAAGAGAGAATTGTATGTGCAACCACTTTTTTTTTTCAAGAAACATGTTCGACCCTGCAGTTTATATATTTTACTTTAGTACAAATACATGTTCCAAAAGATAGATTATGAGTAAATTATATAAAATATGGTCAATACAATCATACATAATTGAATTTGTAGGAACGAGTACATATCAAAATTGTCTACGAACATAAGAAAAATATTACATAATAAAGTTACTGAAACTAGGCATAATGTTTTACTTATTCCCAAAGTTTTGCCAACTATGCTTAACTAAATCCCTCTTGAGTTGTGTATGTTACAGACGGTATTCCCCTATGCGGCCGCCTAGGCGCTCGATGCCAGCCCGCCACCACGATTTGACCCTAGTCGGTAGGCTGGGCAGCAGGATGGGAGAGGGGAGAGAAGGAGATGAGGCGGCGACGACGGGATGGGAGAGGGGAGAGATGGAGATGAGGCGGCAGCAGGATGAGAAGGGGAGAGAAGGAGATGAGACGGCAACAGGATGAGAAGGGGAGAGGGAGAGAGAGGTGGCAGCAGAGAAAGAGACGACGATAGCGGATGGTAGAGCGACGAGGAGAAGCAACTCGGCAAGGCAACGAAGTGATGGGCTAATGGGTTGGGCTAGGCTAGCCGGCCAGGTAAGTGAATTTTTTTCCTTTTCTTTTCTTTATTCCTTTCTATTCTCATTTTCTTCTCCAGACTACTGGCTCTTCTCATTTTCTTCTCCCGACTGTTGGATCTGTTCTGGCGCCTAGGCGCTAGGAGGCTACCCTCCGCCCGCCTTTCGCCTAGCGCCTAGGGGAACGCTGATTATAGACAAAGAGACTCAAAAGACAGCAATAACTACATGCTACCTTGAGTGTAGACATGACCTAGAAAGTGTGATCTTCACCGTCATAGTATTCATCTCCAACTGGTGCATCCTCTTCATAATACACATTATCTGACCAAAATATGCAAGAATGAGTACCTTCGTACTCAATAAGACACAATGGTAAACATTTATAGTGCAAGGGGTTTCAAAGGATGTCTAACAAGGAGTGTTACATTGAACCTATCGCCGAATAGTACTCATATACTTTTATTTGCAAGCATTTTTAGTTAAAGAAAGAGAAGTTGTAAATGGGTTTTCAAGAGTGTAAGTAATGATTCAACATCATCACCAATTACCACATTTTAACCATCAAAAGACTACTTATTCCTTGAGTTTAGGTATCACCCCACAACATAGTTCCATTAATTAAAGCGTAACATCCCAAAGTTACATTACTAAAATAAAATTAATAAAGTTATTACTTTATTGGATTTTTTGTAATTTAAAAGAGTTTTATTACTTTTCTTGAATTTCTAAGTTTTTAAAAGTCAAAAAGAAAATTAATTGAGCTTTCTGGGTTTTTATTGTATTTGAAGTTAAAAAGAAAATTTTAATTATTTTTTGGATTTTTTTAAAATTTTAAAAGTTTTTCCCTAATTATTTTAAAGCCAAAATAAATTATTTACAATAATTAATTACCAATTATGAGTTAAAAATATTTTATTTAAGTCCAAAATGACTCGGGGAAATTCTGAGAATTTTTCCATGATTTGTGCATTTTATTTACTATTTTTTGAAGCTTAATTAAATTATCTGAATTGTTTTAATCGCTAAATCTTTCAGAAATCCGAAACAGTGGTTGGGTCGAATCCTTCCCAGGCCCACGACCTCTTTCCTTCCGTGCCGACTTGCTTGACTAGCCTTTCCTCTCTCCCTCTCTCTTCCGTCCAACCCCACCTGTCATCCCCGACCTCCCCTTCGTCTTCTTCTGTCCGAATCAGTGCGCCGTCAATCCCGGTTGTAAAGCGCATTGATGCTTCTGTTTCCAATCGAGATCATGTGTAATTATTCGTCATGATCACCTTCCACTCACTGCCGTACTCAATCAATTGTTTCTTCTTCTTTACTCACTTTACCCATCGCTGCCACATCGACCATTAACGCTCGCGCACATTTCCGACGTTCCAGCTGCGCCCTTGCCCTATAAAAGGGGGGGCACAGCCTTTGTATTTCTCCCCTCACTTCATTCCCCGTAACCACGACCACAATGCCCGTCTCTATCCACCGAAATCGGGTCGAAGCTCCGCCGCCGCCAGCGCTAGCACCGCCAGTTGCACTGCTGTTCGTCGATCTCTAGTGTCGTTGTCTACACTGGGAGCTTCGCCGCGTTGTGTTCTACCTCAGGTGTACTTCTTCTTCGCCAGAGGATCATTAGAGCACCGTCGTCGCTTTCACTTGTACCTTGCTACCGCCTTTTTCTTCACCTCCAGCTACTCTGTTGTGCTTCGCCGCTGTAAGTTATTGCTCAAGGTTCAGTGTCCTCTCCTAATCCTTCTGCGCACCTTCCCGTAGCTCGCTGTGGCGCGCAGCGCCGACGAGCTTGTAGTCGAGTGTCACCGCTGCTGCCCTAGATAGTCGTAGCTTCCTTAAACTAGATAGTCGAATAGATAGTCGTAGCTCCTTCAACTAGATAGTCATAGCTCCTTTCGACTAGGTAGTCGTAGTTCCTTTGTAACACCCTGGCTATTTGAAAGCCAAAATATTACCTAAAGAACTAACATACAACCATATTGTGGAAGAATTTAAACAATATCTCAATCCAATAGCATATAAAGATCATCATCTATTGGCACGATTGCAAGAATATAATATGAATCCATCCACATATCACAAATTCTTAATATCCAAGTCTATTGAATCAATTAAGATAATTCAATTACTAGACTAATCAGAAATTACAAACAGTTATTTAATCAACCGAAGCATAGGGAATGATATCATCCACCATCATACCCTATGTATTACAGTTCAGTTTTAACGAATAAAAGGCAAGGACAAGTTCAATTCAATGAAAACTAAATATTGTAAAGTGAAAGTAGGAATGTGAAGTGAATGATGTGATCCACGTGACTAAGCCCTCCCATGCATGTCGTCTTCAATGGTTACCTAAAACAAATAAACACGGCAAGAATGAGTCCACAACTCAGCAAGTACAACAGAATAAAGTGAACCATGCTGAATATGAACATATCAATCATGGAATAGAATGCGAATGTAGAACAGATGAATAAGAACATAACATCACAGAATAGAAATCGAAGGTAGAATGGATGAAATCATATGAATGAATCAAATGCATGAACTCCACTTCTACCTATACCGGTATAGCTAGTGACACACCCGTCGGTGTTCACTTAGGCCCGCATTTAACAAAATACGGGGATCCAAGACCCGTATGAAGAACGTTTCATACGGGGATCCAGATCTGCCCACATTGGAATGGTGGGTCTTACGTGCCCATACTTGAATGGATGGGTCTTTTCATTCCACTCCCGTGGATGAAACATGAACAATGAATGAATGGAATGAATTATGAATAATGAAAGACACCATCTCATTAAACATGGATTAACGAACGTGAAAAGAACATGAAGCATTGAATCTACTTATGGATCATAGAAATAACAGTATGAACAACAAGCACTCAACATTCACCAACAATAATAATCACAAGGTACTTGCCCATGTTGGAATGATGGGACTTCACTACTCACTTCCGTGGTGAACATGAAAGAAGGAATGAATGAATATTTTGAATGTAAATATAGTAACGAAGAACCAAAGTATATCATTTATGAATGGAAATAAGAAATACCGAAATTACCCATTGCATAATCATCAATCAAGTGGAACAAGCAACAAATAAGACAATTCAATTGTACTTGCATTTCGAACTGCGGTGCATTAGGAGGTAAGGACGAAGCCACTAATTTCGAATTCCCTCCTCCTACACAAACTAATTACTTGAATAAGAAACAACGTGAATATGATGCTACTCGAAACGCTTAATCGCATCAACCTCAACCCAAGGTCTACATGGTCGTTCTACCCAATTAACTTGACATATTAAAAGGACGACAAACTGAACAGTACTACTAAACAAAGCATAACTTTTGATTTGAGACTTGAAACGGAGTGAGCTCAGATCCTATGGAAAGATAACAAAAATATCCACATTAAACTAGTTGGGTGAATTTTTTTATTCAACCAAAATATTAGGCTAACAATTAGATGAAAGTCTATTGCAGAAACTGTCTAGCAGAAAAAGACATCAGTAAAGAAATGATCATAACTTTTATTCTACAAATCCAATTAGAGTGTTCTTTATCAATATGGAAATATGATAAAATTATCTACAGAAATCGTTTTGGGTGACAAGTCTGAATATGATCCTAACCAAATCATATTGATCGTGTTGTCTTGATAGAGCATCAGCGACGACATTAGTGTAGTTGGGTTTAAACTTGATGGTGAAATCATAGCCAAAGAGTTTGCTAGCCCATCGATGCTTAGGTATAGTGGACAAACATTGATCGAGCAAGAATTTCAAGGGTTAGTGCGCATGATAAATTGTCTGCCCCATAAATACGGTCGTCAATGGCGAATTGCATGCACCAAACCGATGAGTTCACTCTCATAAGGTGCGAGCTGAACATACCTCAAAGCCATGGATCGACTAAAGAAAGCTACTTCGCTTTGATTTTGATGAAGGACGACACCAATTCCAAAGCCTGATGCGTCACATGCAACGATGAACGATTTAGTGAAGTCTGGCAACGGCAAAACATGCGATATTGATAGTGCTTCTTGTAAAGCACATAAAGCAGTAGTAGCCTCATCAGACCATGTAAATGTCTCTTTCTTAAGGAGTTTTGTGAGAGGAGATGCGATGGAACCAAAATCCTTGATAAATTTGCGTTAATAACCTGCACACCCAGAAATCCTCGCAATGCCTGGACTGAAAGCGATTCTGGCCACTTGCAAACTACTTCGACCTTGGAATCATCCACGGCAACTCCGGTTTTAGAAATCACATGACCAAGGTAAGATATTGATGTTTATATGAAAAAGCACTTTAATCGTTTCAAGAAGAGTTGATGTTGCCGAAGTATACAGAAAACAACTCTGACATGACGAAGATGCTCTAACCATGACTATGTCATCAAAGAAAATAAGAACAAATTTTCGTAAAGTAGTTGTTCCATTCATCAATCCCAAACAGCATGACAAGAAATTCGAAGATAACCTGAGCGCAAATCTAACTTGGTGAGATATTTGGCGCCCTTCAATTCATCCAATAATTCATCGACAACAGGGATGAGAAACTTGTTCTTGATGTTCTTTTTATTGAGGGCATGGTAGTCAACACAGAAACGCGAAGTGCCATCCTTCTTCTTCACAAGGAGAACAGGTGAAGAGAACGCCAAAGTATTAGGACAAATGATGCCTTGACGTAGCATTGCCTCACACAGTCATTCGAGCTCATCTTGAAGAAGTTGTGGATATTGGTATGGCCGAACCGCCACTAGTGCTATGTTGGGCAGCAAGCAAATACGGTGATTATTCTGTCATGCTGGTGGTAACTGAGTTGGTTAGGCAATAAAGTGTTGAAGTCGTCCAAAAGTGTGTCCATTGGATTATGTCCGTCAAGAAAGAAAGCCTGAGGAACTACAGAAGTGGGAGCACCTTCTCCAAACAAGGTAACATTATGATCATGGCGCCAAAAGGACACTGATAAAGTGTCAAAATCCCACAATATTGGTCCAAGTGTCCGCAGTCATTGAACTCCCAGAACGATATCAAATCCATCCAAAGGTATTGCATAGCAGTTCATGATGAACTGTTCTTTGTCGATTAGAAGTGGAAGGGCAGGGCACACACCAACGCTAGAAATGCGATCTCCATTAGCTACTAGCGCTTTTAGGCCTTCACAATCTTGCATCAGAATGCCAGCCTGATGAGCTGCTATTGGCATAATAAAAATTGTGTGCTGATCCTGAATCAAGTAAAGCCAACAAGATGGTATCAGCCACACGCACAAGAAGTTGCATAATCTGGGCGACATGAGGTTTGAGACCAGTAAAAGCATATAGAGAGATGGTTGGCGATTGAGGAGTATCGTCATCCTCACAATCGCTGTCATTATCTTCACTAGGCAAAAGAAGAAGAAACAATCACTTGCATCGGTGATTGGGAGTGAATTTTTCCTTGCAATTGTAGCACCATACCGCCTCACGGCACGCCACCATCTCCTTCGGACTGAGGTAACGACGTTGCAAATGACGGTTGGGATGAGCTATTGTTGTAGCCGATCCAGGCATATTGGACAATGCCTTAGCTGCAGGAGCGATCGTTGCTGGCATGGGCTTTGCGACGATGGAAGGACCATACACTATCAGCTTGGCTGCCGTTGGATAGCGTGCATTAGGGATGGGTTGGGTGGGACGTACGACCCCTTCCGATGATACTTGTGCATGCCATTCATAAGCACGAGCTAGCGCCATCGCCATTTGAAGACTCACAGGGTTTTGGAGCTCAACATCCGTGTGAATCGGTTCTGCTAACCCTGGTGTGAAAAATTGAACCTGTTGTCATGGCTGGAGGTGATCGACACGGCAGAGGATGGCGATAATCTTTTCTTGATATTCCTCAACCGTTCCCGTTTGCACCAATTGCTTAAGTTTGTCGTTTGGATTATGTCGCATGGATGGGCTGAAGCAAAGATTGAAAAATTCCTTGAATTGGTGCCAATTGTGTTCTCCTTCATCATGCTTAAGTTGATAATACCACTGTTGTCCCGCTTTGGCTAGATGGTATGATGCTAACCATACCTTGTCAGATTCTGCCGTCTTTTTGGCCTCGGAAAAAGCGCTCGCAATGCTGCAACCATCCCAATGGATCTTCCTTCCCCTCATATATGTTGGAAAATCCAATATGTGATAACGCGAAGGATTACTGCCATCCAGTCTCCCGTTCTGCTGATGATGTGAAGTGGTGAAAGCCGCTCTGACGGGCGCTGGCAAGATGCCATCATTTGGCTTTTTCTCCAAACTGGTGATGCGTTCGGCGGCGATTGCGAACTGTTCTTCCACGTGATTGAGTTGAGCGATTCTGAGACGCCATCAAATTTGCGATCTGCTGCATCAGAGCCTCCATCGTTGTCTGATCATCAGCCATATGCTCTGATACCAAGATGTTACGACCCGTTCTGGATCACGGATTGTATGAGTGCGAAATGGACCTTGTCTTCCTCCCGTAGCACCACCAACTGCACCTTCCGTAGCAACTTCTCCATCCTCCTCATCTCCAGAACTGGCTGTTTCCACATCCTCCTTCTCGCTTTCGACCTCTTCCACCTGGTCGGCTAGGTACTCGTGGCAATTAATACGGGCCACCCACCATCTCTCTACTCCTTCGTTAGGCTCGAAATTGTTGACACGCCTCCTCAAGTCTCCATCGCCCACTTCCTCGCCCCCATCTCCTCCAACACCGGTGTCTACATCACGACTGGATACCAATGCATGCTCCTCCTCACTAGCAGCTTCATCGGAACCACTCACGCCGGATGTCCCCATCCTCTCCACGAACTGAACATAGACCATCGGCCACGCATATATCACAGCAGCAAGGTTGCAAACAACCTCCATGTAATTGGCCCATGAAGTGTCACTTGCCACCTTCATAAGTTGCCAGACGGTCTCCCCTGCACCGTCAATCACTGAGGCATACAACGCCTCGATGTGCAGCTTCTTCCTTGCAGTGACGCGATCGAACGTGGAACACACGCACCGCCTTAACTCCGAGAGACTCATGTCATTTAGATCCGGCGCCCAGATCACAGCCCGGTCACAATTTGACAAGTCTGCCCGTACAGTCCGTCGTGTACAAGAGCGTTCTCGTGGAACACGAACAGATCTTGAATCTCCACCATGAAGTACCTAACACAGGTGCATAAGGAACCACTTATATGCAATGCTCTTACACCATCTTTTCAGACTCCAAGTTTTCAATTCTATTTCTATAGCATCCCATGCACATTTGAATCACACATTAAACGACCTTGGAATATTTTTAGATGTTATGTTCAAGTTCCTGACACTATGCAGATCACTGTGTAATTTCTTTGTAATTTAATGTCATCTACATTTTTCTCAAAAAATCTAGAAAATCTATTGTTATGTGTACTAGGTATTGTTTTCATTTAAATCATTTTGACAACATGTTCCAAATTGTTCGAAATTTAATTTCTAGTTATATAAATATATTTGCGGGGTTTTCAAATGAATTGTTCTATAAATTTTGTCATGCCCACTTTACGAATATTCCTACTTTACACCATCTTTTCATACTCCATGTTATCAATTCTATTTCTATTGCGTCCCATGCACATTTGAATCACATGCTAAACGACCTCCTAATATTTTCATATTTTATGTTCAAGTTCCCGACACTGTGCAGACCATTGTGTAATTTCTTCATAATTTAATATCGTCTATAATTTTCTCAAAAATGTAGGAAAATCTACTGTTATGTGTACTAGGCATTGTTTTTATTTAAATTGTTTTGACAATATGTTCCAATTTGTTCAAAATTTTATTTCCAGTTACATAAATATATTTGTGAGTTTTTCAAATGAATTCTTCTACAAATTTTGTCATACTCCATGTTTTCAATTATATTTCTATTGCATCTCATGCACATTTGAATTACACGTTAAACGGCCTTGGAATATTTTAAAATTTTATGTTCAATTTTCTAACACTGAGCAAGTCATTGCGTAATTTTACGTCCAAGAACATATACATCACGCATGTGATGGCCCACGCCGAGTACAAATTTACCACACTAACAACACTAAGTCTTCTAAGTCAAGTGCGGGCATACACCGACTATGCAACCCTAACTACTGCTTTGCTACAATAAGAAGCTACCATTAAGCTAATTACATGCTAATCACATTGCTACAACTATAGCCGCATGTCGATGATAGTTACCTTTTCTTCGTGCTCACAAGGCGATGCACAACTTCCACAACTACGTGAACTTCAACTGCTCTCTGGCTCGCATCTCCTTTCGATTCTTCTCTGGTTCTCTTCCTCTCTGTTTGTATCTCCTTCTCTGGTTCTCTTCCTCTCTATTTCTGTTCCTTTCTGCTTCTCTCGTTCCTGCCTCAACGAGCAAATAAAAACGCTTGTGTTGCGCTCATTTTAACGTTGCCAGGGGGGCAATGGGCGCGCCAGCTTCTCCATCATGGGGCCGGGCGAGGGAGCGTGGCCGCAGTGCCTACAAGAGAGCGCGGGGTTGGCCGCGGGCACACAGCGTGTGGGAGCAGCACACGCAGGAGCATGTGCGGCGCCGGGAGCGCGTCACATCGGCCCAGCACAGCATGAGCGAGCGCGCGGGCGAGCAGGCTTTTGGCGCATGGCCTTGCCTTACACCTGCTGCACCCCGGGAAAGTAGCTGCATGGCCACCTCCAATGGCCGGCGACTGACAACAAAGAAGTCATGCTGCGGCCAGGCGTAGCACGTTGCTTACTATGGGCACGAGTTGCTGCAAGTGGGCCAAAAGGGCTAGATTAGGAATTAGTGGTCTAGGGGGGCTATATTAGGAATTATAGAGATCTAGGGGGCCAATAGTGCCCATATTCTTTGGGCGGTGTGGACTTCAGCGAATTAGTATTTTTATGGGATGGTGAATGGCACCCACATAAACATCTACCAGAACTAAGAGGTTGTTTGGTTGATAGACAAAATGATTCGAACCAAAAAATTGGCATAGCTAAAACCTTGTCAAAGTTAAATATTGACAAAAAGAAGGTTGTTTGGATCTTGGTCAAGTAAAAATTTGGTGTTATAAAAATTTCGGTGAGTGATTTTTTTTACCATTAAATTGTCTGCGTGTGATATTGGATTTTATTTACGTCACCAAATTTCTGTTTATGTTACCAAATTTTGATAGCAATTCAAATATTAAATAATTTTTGTTAGCCTTACAAATATTTGGTTTAGTTTGCGAGTGTAACCAAACAGCCCCTAAATATAATTGCCCATTCTTGCCACGAAGCAAGTTTCAGCCGTCCGTTCCCAGCACCGCGGGTCCAGATGCCCAGACACCCAACCCACGGGCGCCTCACGCATCCGAGGACCACCGAGCTCGGGAATCTCCAAACTATCCCTCTCGTCCACCTCGGCGCGCCAAGCGGCCGAATCCACCAAAACACTTCTAAAATAGTACCGTAAATATTCCTCAGACCCGAGGCCATGACTGTAATTTTGACGGTTCTGAGCAAAAATGGTAATAAAAAACCCCGCTAATCCGACACAAAGGATATTATGAGTTCGCGTAGGAGGTGCGGCTAGGGTTTTCTCCTTCTCACACGCTCCCCTACCCGTCTCCAACCCCTCCCCGCCGCCGCCGCCGCCGCCCAAAACCCTACCCTTCCTTCCTCCACCTCGTATTCTAATGGCGGCACAATCCATCAGGCGAAGCTTTTAGCGCTTGCCTCTAGTCCGCGCCCCGAGTAGCTCGTTAATCCACATAACCCCCCTATCCGGCGCCGCCGCCATGGCGACCATCAACCCGTTCGACATCCTCGGCGCCGACGACAACGACGACCCCTCGCAGCTGCTAGCCGCGGCGGCGGCGGCGGCGCAGAAGGCTGAGGCTAAGAAGGCGGCCGCGGCGCCTGCTGGGAAGGCCGCCCAGACCGCGGCCGCCGCCAAGTTCCCGACCAAGCCCGCTCCCCCCACAGAGGCTGGTGAGTTGTGGTTGCCAGGTCGCTAGATCTGGGGTATCGGGCATTTGGGATTCTTCCAGCTTCCGATGTGTTTTGATTGATTCGGACTAAGTTTTTTACGATTGTTTTTAGGATTTATAGTGATAATGATTGGATTTTGGGTTGGGTAAAAAATGTTCTTTCTAGTTTTTCTCTCCAAATCTCCGTCTTGGTGATAACTTATGTCAGTTGTAAATATTGATGCCGTGAGTTGTAAAGGTCTGAGCTTTTAATTTCTGGGAAGTAGAATTTATACCTTCCTTGAAACCTGATATTCGAACCTCGTTTAGTTTTTAGCTTAGTTTCCTCAAAACACGAATTTTCTTTAAGCCCTTGAATTCTACTTGTTTTAGTGAGGGAGGCACGGAGCGGTGGTGCACCATCACGTGGAGGATTTGGCCGTGGTGAACGTGGCCGCGGCAGAGGCGGCCGGGGATATGGCCAGAACCGTGACTTCGGCGGTGACAACATGAATGGCTACCAGGGAGGTTATGGTGGCGGAGGCTTTGGAGATGGTGCTGTAACTGGTGGTGGAGAAGGGGGCAGGGAGAGGGGCCCTCGTCCCCCATTCCGTGGAGGCAGGCGTGGTGGCTACGGTGAGTTTGGTGATGACTCCGAGAGGCCACCTCGGAGAAATTATGAGCGCCACAGCGGGACTGGCCACGGGTATGAGATGAAACGTGATGGTGCGGGGCTTGGGAACTGGGGAACTGCCGCTGATGAGGCTCTTGCGCAGTAAGGAAACTTTATCTATGTTGTTCTTAATTGCTGTCTGAATTGATGATGTCAGAGATAACTCATAAGGCTATTCTGATTTCTGGGTAACCAGGGAAGCTGAGGAAGCTCTGAAGGTTGAGGAGAATGCTCCTGTCTTGGTGAAGCAGGGTGAGCAGGGTGAGCAGGATGATACTCCAACAGCAGAGGAGAACAAACATAACAAGGATGGTGCTGCAAATGGAGAGGAAGAGAAGGAAGAGAAGGAAGAGGATAAGGTAATGGCTCCACTCTGAGTCTAACTTCTTTGAGGATATTGCACTGTTTCTTAGAGGTTTTCTGAAGTCATTTTTTTTTGCATAGTGGTTTTACCAGTAATTGAGGCTTGTTCTGATCCCGTCAATGTCCATTGTTGCTTCATTATCTGATGCTAGTATAGTTTACAATTTTGATGTTAGCTTGCTACTGTGCTCGTTGTCTGATACTTTTCTGTTGGCTCCATAGGCTGTTGGGGTGATGCAGTACCTTCATCCTTAGCACAATAAAAATATGTTCTCACTTCAGTTGGTGGTTGTGTTTGCACTGAGTTACTAACTTAGCATTTATTATTTGTGCAAGTGAGGGGTATGCTTCGGTACACCTTTTAAAAAGGTTTATGAATCTTAAAGAAAAGTAGTTAATATTGGATGGGCACAAATATGCATATCCTAAAAAAATAAATCAAAACGAAGATTTGCCACTGCCTAATATTCAACTCTGTATTTATATCTAATCTTCAATTTGATTTATTTTTTATAGGTTGGTACATATTTACCATCACCTAATATTAACTAATTTGCCTTAAGATTCACAAACTTTTCTAAAAGAGGTGTACTGAAGCAGACCCAAGTGATGTTCTGTTATGGAGTTTAACGGAACATCAGTGGGCATGCTCCATTTTATTGTAAATTTGATGTCCTTAGGCACTGCAATCTAACTAGTTATGTGTGCAAGAAAATATTAAGCTGCACTTCAATATTATATAAGATGATTTGGCAGCACATGTGTTCAAGGTTCACTTGATTTTGAATTAGCAGTAGTTATACATTGTGACAGGTCATCTAAATTTTATGATAAAAGTGAAAGATGCATCTGCTTTGGAGTGTTGGATTCTCTGTTTGCTGATAACTTTGGGAGTTCTTGTCCATGAGGCCTAAATCACTCAGAAAGGAACAATTAAATTGTGGAATTTACTCTTAATCAATTTTAGTGGCAAATACATTGACACGTATTATGCTCATGCTACAATTTGTAAGTCCTGTATATGGCAGATGAGCCGTTGTTTTTTCTATTGTATCTGATATCTAATGCCATCGGCGCTGATCTATTTGCATTCTAATATTCAATTTTGTAGGAGATGACTCTTGAGGAGTTTGAGAAAATAAAGGAGGAAAAGCGAAAGCACTACTTGCATTGAAGACTGAAGAGAGGAAGGTGGAAGTTGATAAGGACCTGCAGTCTATGAAGCCACTTTCTACCAAGAAAGGAAGTGATGAAGTTTTCATTAAACTGGTAAGTTTCCCAGTATGTACTATTTTGATCCCTACATTTTTCTGTAATTTTGGAATATACTTGATTAAAACTTTGTGTTTTCTTAGGGATCTGACAAGGATAAGAAGAAGGAAAGTGCTGAGCGTGATGAGCGTGCGAAGAAGGTATAACTAACATGTCCTATTCTTACCTATGTAGCATTTTGCAATCCTGAGTGCAATTTGTTGGTTATCAAACTGGATCTTACATTTGGTCATCCCACTGAAGTATTTTGCCTCATGAACTGGAGTGTTTGTGATCTGTTTATTTGACTTCTTACTCGACTTTCTGTGACTTCTATAATCCAAGTTGGATGTTAATTAGGTACAGAATCATATAGGTTTTATTTTTAAATTCTTTTTTAAGTAATCCTCTTGTCCTCATTAATTAGGTACCAGATAGGGTGGATTTGGACAAATCCTCTTTGGAATTTAGTCTAGGGATTGGACTATGAAATTCTGAATCAACCCTGTTTTTGTAAGCTTGTTATTTGAGTGAAAACGTAGCTGCTAATTTCACTTTGAAAAAAATTGCTGGGTGCTAATGTGGTAAAATCTTTTCTACAGTCTCTGAGCATCAACGAGTTCCTGAAACCTGCTGAAGGAGAACGGTACTATGGCGGCCGTGGTCGTGGCCGTGGCCGTGGGGGCGTGGCGGTTTCAGAGGTGGATATGGCGGGGGATATCAGCGTGGCCCGGCTGCTGCACCATCCATCGAAGATCAAGTGCAGTTCCCAACCCTGGGTGGGAAGTGAAAGGGGCATGAGCGGTCTCGAGCATTGCATTGTCTTCACTGGTGTCACCTTTAAATTTTGCCCAACGTTGAATTATTGTGTCACGTTTAATCGGAACAAATAATGGTGTTGCATGTGGCCTTCTTTCACCGTGTGTTACTCGACTTTGTATACCGGAGTTGGTTGTCAGAATTAGCCTCTAATTTTGTAGGCTAGCTTTACATTTTGTTAAAGATGGTAATTTCTTGCATGTTTGTTTTGTTGCTACTAGATCGTTTTTGCGTAGCTGTGTGTTTATGCAAAATGACATGTGATGCCAGCAATTGTTGAGATTGATGATTCATCCTGCTTTCTTCTTGGGGCGCTCGTTCTGAACCGAACGTCCAACTAATCGGTTTTTTAAAGAAGCAAGTAGTAGTATTGACTACTGACAAGTTTGCCTGTGTACAACTTGTCTGGAGCCAGGACAATTTTGTTAAAGAAGTACGCTGTATCTCTATCAGAAATGAGCTGCAGGAGTGCAATGTAGATCGTTTTGGACGCACAGTTCGCCAGGTAGCTATGGTAGGGAGGTATTATTCGATTTCCATGCCTCAACTTCGAATGATTTCCATATGAAGTGGGAGGTAGATTTTGATGCTTGATAATACCACTACCTCTTAGAGGCCAAGTTTCCACCATTAAGACCATTTCCGCTGAAGAAAGCAATCGAAGAGAAGTGATTACGCACCCTCTCATCAAGGCAAACATGCTCGACGAGTGTGCTCTTTCCGACTCTCACTGCGCCACTTATCGGAAGCACACCTGAATTTCCATTACCCACAGCCTCCCACCGTAGCAAAAAAGCTGGATAGTAGTCTCCTTCTCCATTTGGAGTTTCTCCTCTGCTCCCTTGGGACTGCCAGTACCTGTGGATCACCATGGACAGGGCTCTACCCAAAAGATCACTCAACTGTAGAAAGAAGCTGCTCCATTGCGAAGTTCCTTGAGAGAATATTGATGGTTTAGTAAATCAAGTAGAGAAGAGAAGAGGACGGGCCTAGGAGTTGTTTGATATGTTTGTTAGTCCTTGATTTCCACTCTTCGATGCTGAATGCAAATTTGGAAAAAAGAGCAACCTACTGGGTCAATAAAGCATACTGAAACTTTGAAAAGGATGTGCTGTAGTGCTGTAGACCCACCCACCAAATAAAAGGCTTTGATTTAGTTGGTCAATCGAGCCTACCAAAAGGGTCACAGCAAACTGGAATCTCTGATAGATTCAGTCCCTAGAGTCAGATGGGGGCGTTGGTCTGCAGATTTGAACCGGCACTAGAGCATAATAGCACGGTAGAAAAGAGGAGGTAACGAACTAAGGCCCTGTTTATAAATGAGGAATTTGATAGGAATTGTACAGATTCCTGAAAAAGATCCGTGAATACCTATGCATTTTCTACGTACCAAATAGGCTATAACCAAATAGTTGATTTTTTTTAAAAGGGACTAAAACTGAGTATAAATGACCAAGAGAAGTTCATTCATGCCCAGCGGAGTTGTCACCCAGCGAGGATTTGTTCTGTGTGAGTGTGAGGATGTAACACCTCGGTCTAATATATATCACTAAATTAAGCTAACTACTAATTTATAATAAATTACAGCAAACATATCAAGATAAAAACTCACCCACGGGTCACAAGATGAACGTTTAAAGTAATACTAATCAACTAATGAATTTACCAACTAGTCTCAGGCATTATTCTAGGCAATAAATAAGTCCATAAACAACGATCTAAAGAAAATAACCAATATCTCTAGATTTATATGGAATCACTCTAAATAAATATTAAATGCGTATTTGTTTCACATGTGACGCTTGTGATCTATTCCCTCCCATCTATATCGCATCAACAGTCACCTAAAATCAGCAACAAAGCAAGAGTGGGTCAAATACTCAACAAATACATAATAAAGCAATAAACAACAGTTTATCAACCATAATCACGGTTATCATCACCATTTATCTATTTAATGTCATTCTCATACTCAAATAAATAAGCCATATTCCATATAGGTAAATTTGTATAATTTAACAATTTACTCATATATGCGAATGAACCATCATGCTTATGCTCATATGCATCTCATTAGCTAATACCGATATAGTGGAGTGTTCATCCGTCGATGACACACTCTTTGCCCATCTTTGTTAGGATGGACTCCCTATATTGTAAGACTTTAACTAGTCTCATTAACTCAATATCTCATTCTTATTATCTCAATATCATAATCTCATTAGCTCAATGTCATCAATATCATTTATATGAATAAGCTTAACAAAAACATAATAAATAACATGATAAGTAATATCAATGACAATAACGAACAACTCATTGTTCACCACTCTACTATGTACTTACCTCTTAGCCTTTAGAAGTTGGGTGTCGAAATTGTAGCATGACACTTGAGGCCACAGTCCTGAACAAGCAAGTAATAACACACACTGAAAAATATACCACCACAATACTAAAACATTGAACAAATCATTATCACATCTATACGCAAAATCGATGCTTTTAACTAAACTTTACTAGATGCACTACCCGCTGTCCCAGTAGTAAAACGATTCCAACTCTCACGTCTAAACTCCAAACATAGTGAAATATATACTTTATGGAAACCCCAAAAAATTATCTACAACTTTACAGTTATGAAAGACCTATGAATTCGCTGTTTACAACCCCGAAAATCAAACCAGAATCTACCAGAATAGTTTACTTCACATTTTCATATTTATTTTTCTATAACTTGAAAAGTAGTAAACAATGGTAGTTCTGAAAACTAATAAGAATTACCTAGATTATTCAAGTTATGAAAAATAATTAAATTACTCCATCTACTATGTGTAATCAGTCCATCTACGTGACAGCAGCCATTGACGACCGTTTTCTATACAACGACCTTCCTAGGGCCATACCTTTTCACTCACAACTCCAAATTTAGTGTTCTATACCTCCCTGAAAAGCCAGTGAAATTCTCCACAACTTTCCTAACTATTCAAAACTCTGAATCTAAAAGTAAATACCTTTAATTCCCATCGCAAGGTTCTGCAGCGTAGATCAACAAACTAGGGCTTCCAAAAACCTATACCTCCCATGATCAAAACAATCTACAAGATGATTAATATCTATTCTAGTATTAATCTAAGGACTACCATATCATTACCCATGAAGAACTCGTCAACGATCGCAATGCCCTCGATTTTCATCCCTCTTTCTCTCTTCTCTTCTTCTCCTTCTTCCTTGCTCTCCTTTCTTGTTAGACCTCCTTGGTACATCCTCCTTTTCCCTTTGGAAACACAGCAGTATTAGGGTGAGGCACCGGGAGGGGAGACATCGGCTTGGAGGGAGGGAGGCGGCACACAGGGGAGGGGTCGCGACTAGAGCAAGGGGAGCACAGGGGGGCACCCCTGAGGTCCTATTTAAAGAGCAATGGGCTGGAGGGTCGTGGCTTGGATGTGGTAGGGTGGAAAACAACTGGCATTGAGTTTGATTCAGAATACACTTTGAATTTGCTTTCCTTTTATGTAGCAAACATTTCGGAGGACATAACTTTCTCTCCCGGACTCAGAATTCAGTGATTCTTTTTCCCTGTTTAGCTGACTCAGAGTAATTCAACTTTCTTTTTGTGGAGATTTTATGAAAACTCTATCTTCATTGCTAAATTTGCTTTGGAAGTTGACTCAGTTACAGTCTTTGATTATGTGTACAGCTTGCCTTACGGGCCCCATATCTCACAAGTTGGAACTCCTAATTAGGTCAATGAAGACTCTAAATTAGACTATGCGAAAAGATATACAACTTTGTAGTTATAAGTTTTTTCATTTGAAACCATTCCAGTCACAAAAATTACGTTGCAAGATGATGAACATATTCTGTTCTGTTTCTTGGTGAGGTAAATATGGAATCTCCCGATCTCCTATATTCTCTTTAAATAAAGAGGGTATTACATAGGACCATCAGGTTCAGCATTCAATTTGCAAAGATACACAGTTCTCCTAGGTATTCTAGAAAAAAGTTCAGCATTCGGCTAGATTCTAGTCTACCGGTGAATTTGTAGGAGCATGCATGGTGGCTCGTCTATAGCTCCTAGCAAGAGATCCTAGGAACAAGCTGTTACATATAAGAAAGAATATATAACACACTGCTGAAAACAAGATGTATAGACAAACAATATTTATAAACATCGACATCATATTGTCAATACAAATTCACATCAAATCCTCTCCTGTCGAGAGCACTTCCTGCTGAGCACCGTGGGCTTAGCTGTATGTGACACACAACTCAGCAGGTAGGTGTAGTAGGGGGTATCCTAGACCTCCATGCCACTACTTGGAATCTCCCCTAAGATGTAACACTCCAAGATAGAACATCCCGCGCTGTTATCCTGGGGCCATCATTCCTAGGAGAGCACTCCTGGTAAAGATGATGAATCACAACGACGCTGCTCGTCTTGGCCATGTCCAGAGGTATACAGGTCGGTCCTTCAGTATAAGATCTGTCGGATGTTCACCGAACAGGAGCAGATGCTTACTTGTGAATTCTCTCAAGCATTTCAGCACCTTACGCCAGAACCGGGCCGTTGAGATTGGCTCTTAGTAAGCTAGCAACGACGTTTGTGAATTTGGTTTTACTCTTCGAAACCTTAATATCTTGCTATTACTATATCTAGGTGGATGGAAGGATGATGGTGCCGTTGTGTACGAGAGTGGTTGGTGGGTGGTATGAACCGTCTGGATGGATTAAGAACTTAATCTTGTCATGACCTCCCGTGTAAAACAAGTACAACCATAAGTCTGTAAAATACAACTTGGCTTAGTAAATTTATTAAACTATGAATGTTATCTCGTTAGAGGAGTAGCGGGATTGTGCAAATACTAGACACGGTCCGGCTTGAATGAGACACCAATGTAAGGTGAAGTTACGATCCGCTAGGCGTTGTGGGTAATCCATTACGCTCGTGGTGAGGTGAACATCCCGCTGCGTATGGCGTAACCCCATATGGGTGAGATGACGGAAGGGGCAAAATATTTCGAAAGGCTACTGTGATGGTCGCTTAACTATATGACTAAGGAATCATGTGGGGAAACTAGAATGATTGTCTCTTGTGGGTACAGTGTATAACCTCTGCAGAGTCTAAACTGTTTAAACAGCCGTGCCTACGGTCAAAGGCGGACATGAGAACTTATTAAAGTTAGTTTTATTTCAAAAACCTTTGTGGGTGGTATGAAAATCAGGTCGGACCCACCTAGCTCTGAGATTGGATTTTTCCTGAGCCGTCGAGCTCAGTGGTGTTAATGATTGGAGGTAGCTTTAATCAAAAGAAGCATAAGGTAGAAGTTAGACAAAGGGACTTCACATTAATTAATTTTACGATTACTCTCTTTAATAATAAAATATAATTTGGTTAAAATGCTAAGTGATAGTAAGATGTAATTATGATAATTGAAAATGTTACTTTAGCAAATAAAAGAACCCGAGCCACCCTTGTTAAGTTATGCATGTATATTATTGAATCTTGTGTGTTGGCTCGCGAGCACGGAAGTTGTGCTAATTCTCGCTCTCCCCCAAACTCTTCAGATAATGTGGACCAAGAAGATTATGCGTATTACGAGGACCTAGAAGTCGATGGACAAGGGAACGATGAAGAGTAGTTTAGTTTTATAGTCTAGGTCTCCCCTTAGTCTAGTGGACTCGTTCGATGCTACATACAACGATATTATCCAAACCCTTGGTTAATATCCGTGCGTATCTGAGCTACCCGATCGCTTGCTGTTGAGAGATGAGCTCTACCCTTTTGTTTCTGCTGTAATTTACGTTGCTTTCATGTAATGTAATCAATTTGACATATTCGGCCCTTCCTGTAAAACTCGACCCGACGTGGTCTATGTCACTCTGATTTTTGTAATATATTTTGAATGGTTTAGTTCACACTATGTATGAAATGATTCAGCAATATGCCTGTGAGTGCTATCTACTGATCCAGAGAATAACACAGTGTTTTCATAGAGGATTTAGGTTTGCAAAATGCGGGTCCGACATCGACTACCTAAATTTGGTTTGATTGCGTGGAGGCGGTCTAACCACGAGAGGCGGTCGACCTCTAGGTATGAAAGCAACAACCCACGAAGATCACAAAATGACCTAACTTTCAGTCTGGTAATCCAAATCCCCTGAGATTTCAACCATAGCTCATCAAGAAAGTGAGGAACCTATTCCAATTAATGGTTGTGATGATCGAAGCCAAAGTTCCATGAATTTTTTGGATGAGATCAAGAAGGCACAATAATTGAGGAAATATGAACATTGATCCAAAAACTTGCTCGTAGGTGGATGATAGTCAAGATGACCTCAAAAGGATTCCCACACATCCTAGTAAGCTAGATCACATCAAAAGGCTCAAGAAAAACCAAATAAACACACAAAGTCTCAAAGGTATCAAAGAGAGCAAGAAAAAAAGAGAACTCATTTTAAGGCAAATCTTGTTTGGATTGATTCAAGAGATTGTTGGTTTACAACAACTCCACCATGGAGGATAAAAGCTCAACACTTGAGCACTCAATCAATTTGTCTCTTTTAAACCCTAACCTCCTCTATTTCCACTTTTCCAAATCACAAATTAGGGTTTCTACTTGGAAGGGTCAAAAGGTTGCAAATCATGCACATATTCTTTTTATAGTGGAGGCTAGGTCTAGAGAGAACCTTATCGGGAGTCCGTTATGCCCATACACAAATGAGTCTACACGCATGCATGCTTCTCAAATTGGATGGCGAATTGGGTTTCTTGAATATGTGTCTTCATGATCTACATCTTCTCTTGACCTAAACTGTCTCTCCTTGCACCGACTTGCGCTGCAGTTTCTCCAAAGGTAACTAACCTGATATTTCAACGAAGATACCAAAATACCCCTTCTCGATCCTTCTCCGAAGACCGTATCCAATCGTCATGAATCAATCCTATGCTTCACCACGTGTAGGTTGATCAATGGATATTTTCATGTCGGTAAGTCTATTCCATCCAGCTCCCACTGAAACTACCATGGAACTTGCACCGACCCCGCACCACTTGGTGCAACCCGTCGCATCGAACCTCCCGCTTGGTTGTTCTTGTCCATCTCGCGCCATGCTCGAGCCCAATAACTTCACTCGACATGCTTGATCGTTCTAGATCTCAGCTCTCCTAGTCTAGTCTCGATCATCTTTGTTGTTGATCGTCGTTGACTTCAAGCCACCTGCACAATAATAGACCAAAAAAATCGATTCCTAGCACAAGTTCTCCGCAACTTGACCTACGTTAGCCAAACACATGCATCATGCAACACATATGCACTGAAACTAATGACTTTAGCCAATTTTGCAAAGTTCACAGCCTTCATGGCGCATGAACAACCTCGGACCGGTCAGACCGCTGCCCATGGTCTGTCAAACCACTGCCCACGGCCGGTCAAACCGCCCCCTGGCCAGTCAGACCGTCCACTGGTCTAACCACCAACAATGGCCGGTCAGATCGCCTGGGACTTAGGGAAAATCCCATGTCACAGACTTGCACCATCTCTAAAATTTTCAAACTCTATCTAGTTTAGCTTCAAAACTCCAATTCCAATAAGACCAAGTGCAAACACACCTTCTCACTTTCCACCATACGTGATTTTTTGGCCTATTTTCAAATTCACATGTCGACTTTTCGGTCGATCAGACTGTCGCATGTGGTCGGTCCGACCGTCACTATGGTCGGTCAAATCGCCTATGTTTGACACCAGTCTGAATCTTTTCTGAAAATAAGGGTTTCTCTAAACGTCTCGATGCTATTATCAATTGTTTAACGTACTAAGATTAAGACCGTATCCACGATGTCCAAACCGATGCATGTAGCACCTCCTGGTGAGAAGTTTGATGGTGCAATGAATCGACCGGACACGAGGAGAGAAGAGAAGACGCAAGGAGTTGTTTGATGTCTAAAAGTCCTTATTCCTGCACATGCCTACATGTCTACAACTTTAAAAGCAAGGCCAACGAAATTGACGCACACGACACCGTTAGTCAGTCACCATAATCATAGTATATGTCCTTTGATTTTCTTTTTGAGGTTGCAGTACATGACTGTTTATCCATGAGTCAACGGAACCTTCGTAACCTTAAATTTTGTTTAGTCAATGGAGCCTATTGAAATTTTCAACCAAACTGGTATATCTAATACTTCATCCGTTCAGAAATGTACGCCATTTTAGAAAGTTTACAATCAAAACTTTCTAACTTCGACTGATAACATGTGAAAAACAATTTAGATTTATCACGCGAGAATATTGTCATTATATTTGTTATGATAAATATTGTTATAATATAATATTTTTATAATTTTTTACTAATATAATCATATAAAAAATAATAATCAAAATTAGATATTAAATACTGTACTGATGTCCAAAGCATTTTAGCACATCCAGTAGTAGCTTCGGTTAATAAGCGGCGCTGTTTGGCACGTTTGACCCGACCTCTGACAAGAGTACAGTGTGAGTAGAAGGAGAGGTAGCTCATTTCTCATTAGCCCTGGCCCCAAAATTCAGCACCTGTATCCGGCTCCGGGCAGAACAATGCTAGTACTTAGGGGCCTTATTTTTTCTTGAGTAGGAGTACGTGCTGAATTTATATGACCTCAAGACTAGTGCTCAAAACGATTGCTGGATCGTATATGTAGATGAACAGCAATGGCCCGGGGCCTACTAAAAATTATATCACTCTCCAAAGTGAAGAGTATGCTAACCATGTACTGGAGCTATATGATTCGGGCTAGCGTTTGAGCACTTGATAAAAGGACTTATTTCCGTGAACAAGATCAATGGGTTCTTTTTTTTTTTAAGGCTACATCAATGAGTTTGGAGCTATCTAGAAGCCTAGCAGGACCGTGCGCGAGTCAGTCCCTACTCTAAAATTACAATTTTTTTTAATAAAACATTTTTTTAATAGAATTCACTATTACAAAAACAGGCCACCTCATTATAGTCGGTTTTTAGAAACCGTTAGTGTTGTAATTATCACAGACGGTTTTACAAGCGTGACTGTCTTTGTTACTAGCGATGGTTAGAACCGTCTGTGATTAGGGATGGCAATTGTGCTCGATTACCCGCGTGCCCGCGGGCAAATACCCTAATGGAGGCGGGTATAGGCGTCTTTCTTTGCCCACGGGTATGAAAACGGGCACAATTCCTTACCCATCAGTAGCGGGTATGGGCATGGGTAAGCTCCACCGTACCGCTTCATGCGATACCGTGATCTACCCACATGTGTAAGAAACTATGTCAATTTGTATTTGTATTTTATTTGTTAAACTTGATTAGATGTCTTGTCGAACATGATATGTGAATTGTGATGAACTTTATTAGTTGTTGAATGCGTGATGCACCATTGATGTGTGAATTATGATGAACTTGATGTATGCATTGCTCGTGGGTACGAGCATGTCTGTGACGATGGGTACCTGGCGGTGATGCATTATTCGCGGAGTAGCGGGTATGCCGCGAGCGTGGTACCCGTGAGCGGCCGTATGGGTGAGGTTTTTCGCCCATCGTCCTTGCGGGTATACAGGTGGGGGTCGAGTCGCGGTGCGGGTATGGGCGAGCACTACCGTGCCGCGCGCCCGATTGCCATCCCTATCTGTGATACATCATTATCACAAACGGTCGTCTGTGAAACTTCACAGACGGTTTTAATCAGAATCGTCTGTGATAATTGCAATAATCACAAATGGTTTTTAATAAGAACCGTCTGTGATATTTCACAGACGGTTCTTGTGATAATTGTAATTATCACAGACAGTTATTAACAAGAACCGTTTGTGATAATTTTGTATCACAGAGTGGGAAATATTTCGTGTCCCTAAATACTTCCCTATTAATCTCCCCTTCCCCTCCCTCCTCGACCACTCTCCACTCCCAAACCACAAATCCTATGGGACTCCTCAAGAAGGTCATGGAGGCTGTAACACCCTGACCCAAAATCGGCTCAATGCCCAGCCCACCGTGGGGTGGACCCGCCCACACATAGCACCCCACTTACACTTTCGTCCTCGCTTCGTGTAAAAGGGTTAACCGGAGGTGCTACGTTTGGATCCAACAGGCATTATATACTACTACAACTCACTTGAGACAAGCAATGTGGGACTAATCCCACCACACAACTCCTCATGGGCCACATGAGCCACGCTACGAGCTGGCCGCGGTATTACATTCACCCCTTAATGGGTGGCCCTCGGCTCGACATCTGCATCTGTGACAAATGCCTAGAACCACCCCTCGGTACCGTCCGTGCGTCCGTCTTGCAGCATATGCCATGCCATGTGTCCACTCGGGCCCACATGTGCCATCGCCATATGCACACCCACATCCCTGCACGCGCCGTCTGTGAGTTGATGCTCGATACCATTTGTAACACCTGACCCAAAATCGGCTCAATGCCCATTGCCGTAAGCGGACCCGCCACACCAGCACCACTTACACTTTCGTCCTCGCCGTGTAAAAGGGTTAACCGGAGGTGCTACGTTTGGATCCAACAGGCATTATATACTACTACAACTCACTTGAGACAAGCAATGTGGGACTAATCCCACCACACAACTCCTCATGGGCCACATGGGCCACGCTACGAGCTGGCCGCGGTATTACAGAGGCGATCCACGAGCTGGTGACCGATGCCAACTTCGACTGCTCTGTCACCTTCATGTTCGAGTTTCCTAGTAAGTGATCAATTGCTTGTCGCCTCCCCCTTCTTTTTTGCTTTTGGTGTCTCTCAGTGGTGACCGTGGTTTTCTTGTGAATGAATAGATCAAGATATGATTGCAGATTTTGAGATGAAGCTCATGGACATCGACAGCGAGTACCTCGGCATCCCTGAGTCCAAGTCCACCTCTTCATCTCGGACTCATTTTCTTCATCGGCCACAAATCCGAACCCAAATAGATTTTAGTTTCACGTATTGTCCAGTAAAATAGCCATAACTTTTGCATATAAACTCGGATTGTGACGTTCTTTGGCTCATTAGAAAGCTAGCAAAAAGTTCAATCCGAAAATACATAAGTCAATCTCAAATTATCTTCGCAAGACCCCAAAAAAGTAAAAAACCCCAAAAAGGTCGTTTAGAACCTCAAAACGGCTTCTGAAGTTTCAGCACCCATTTTTGCCGTTCTTTTGCCATCTAGTTTGATTTTTCTTTCATTCCAGATTGTATAATCAACTATTTTCAGAGGGCATGGCTAGCATTTTCTGATGCTAGCCGAAAAACAGAAAAATATCTATCACAGACGGTTTTGTGGTATAAATCGTCTGTGAAAGCCAACTATCACAGACGGTTTATATAAATAACCGTCTATGAAAGCCAACTATCACAGACGGTTATTTATATGAACTATCTGTGTTGTGACTTATCACAGACGACTCAAAAACTGTGTGATAATTGTCTGTTATCATATACACATAAATTCAGCTGGTTCAGAAATCACATGTGATGATGGTTTAGAACAGTCTGTGATGACCCTTTGTGTAGTAGTGATTATATAAATAAATGCATTTTTTTTTTTACAAAAATGGGTTTCTGTCGCCATTCCATATGGCGAAATAGCCCTATCGCCATTTAAAATGGCGACAACATCTATTGCCACGAGCGATGTATCAAATGCCTATCTAGTCATTTGGAACGATGATTTGCCTAGATTCTTGTCACCCGGTCACCATAGGGTACACATTGGGAGTTAGTGCAGCTGAAGGGAACGAGGTTATGGCAGTCATACCTAATCATGGTAAGGGATCGTGAATGGGATTTGGTCCTTCTAGCCTATGCGTATGTCAAAGTTTCATATGCACTTGTGGCGGAACAAGAGGTAGTTGGTTGTGACATCGAAAGAAGTTGGGGACTCTAGCCGCAGTGCGGCGCACATAATGGTCGAAGATCGGGGAGTTGCTGATGTCAGTGAAGACGGGGTGGAAGCTCCTTTCGTTCGGGAAGCTGGTGAGATTGCAGACGAAGGTGAGGAGATCGAAGCCGTAATCGAAAGGATGGCATTCAAAGACCGAGACTACGAGGCATTGTGATAAGATGAAGGTTCCGATGAAGAGGATGGTTGGAAATAATAGGTATTCCATTCGTGGAACACATACAAAGTCGACGACCTCGTCGTGGATGAAGGATCCGTGTCTTGTGGGGTACCACCATAACAAGGGCAGGCAAAGAGCCATGTACAAATGCAAGGAGGCGATCCAGGAAGCTGTGAAATTCTGGGCCTTGTCGTTGCGGCACACATTCACAATAGTGAAGTCTACTCTAAGGTGCTTTTATGTGAAGTGCGAGATAGCGGGATGCCCTTGGCGAGCGCATGCATTCTAGCCTAAGTGGGACACATACTGAAAATACTATATAGTAATCCATCACACATGTGTCATCTTTGAATCAATGCAATCCCACAAGAACCTGCCATCAGGTTTCATTGTGAATGTCATGCACGACGAGATCGTGGATAACCTAGATTTCGAGCCACGATCCATCTTTCGAGCAATAGAGTCAACGTTTTAGTACACAATCAGTTAGGCTAAGGTGTAGAGGGCAAAACACAAGGTATTGGAAGCAAGGTTCGGTACGTTCGAGGACTACTACCACAATCTGCCCGGTCAACTCCGAGTCATACAGGATAGAGATCCTATACTCACATCAACCTTCAAGATTTTGTGCATCTACGGTTCACCGAGAAGAGGGTACTGAAGCGAGCATTCTTCGCCTTTGGTGCATGCATCAATGCATTTTGACATTGCCGTCCGATCTTGTGCGTGGATAACACGTTCCTGATTGGAAAGTACAAGGAACAAATACTTACTGCAATTGCTACGGACAGGAACAACCAGGTTCATCCCGTGGTGTTTGCATTCGTCGAAAGTGAGAACAACGATAGTTAGTTGTGGTTTATGAGGAACGTGAAGATTTCTGCTATACAAGGCCATCCTAACGTATGCCTCATACATGACCAGCATGTAGACCTTCTTAGTGCAATTACTCAGCTACAACAAAGGGAACACGAGCCACTTCCATGGGTGGATATGAAGAATAGGTGGTGCATGAGGCACATTGGTGCAAACTTTTACAAGCAATTTCATAACAAGGACTCGATGAACCTTTCCAAGCGGATGTGCAACCAGAAGCAGCCGAGAAAGTTTGATGCACTTTGACAAACTCTGTATGAGTGGACGATGATGCACAGAAGGGAGGAAGTGAAGAAGCCCAACACAAGTGTTGAAAATCTCCCTGAGTCATTATCCTAGTTATCCATAGATGGTCCCAATTTGACAAGGAAGGTCGACAGATAGGTGAAATGCTTCTCGGACTAGATCGAGCACGAGCCTAAGGTGAAGTGATCATCGGTACACGAATGATGTACAACGAATCTAGCTA
Organism: Hsuehochloa calcarea; assembly: GCA_036346395.1. NCBI lineage: Eukaryota > Viridiplantae > Streptophyta > Magnoliopsida > Poales > Poaceae > Hsuehochloa > Hsuehochloa calcarea. The sequence continues at coordinate 59,317,566 of CM070594.1, read as the reverse complement.
AAGTGTACAATTGGCTCATGTGTGGCGCGAGATGCCCCCATTTGGTTGGTATTATGGAGGCAATTATGTGTGGTGCCACAAAATACTATTTTGACTGAAGCAACACCATGTCGCTCTCCATAGCATATGACAGAGTACTGTACTCACCATGATCACCAAGTACATACAAGAGAAGAGCAAAAAGGGTGAGATGCACAAGACATTCAAGATAGGCACAAAGGAGCTTAGCCGAGTTGCTTTGTAGGGAGAAATGACGTCATGGGATGAGCCGTGAGAGGATCATCCAGAGCGCATGCTTGGCCATGCTCGTTGCATATGCACTTGCAACAAGCCACTTCTTACGCATATGTTATGCTCACATGTAATGTCCGTATGTTTTACGTTGGCGCAGCATCCCGGCCAATGCCCTTTTGAATATTTCACCAAGGAGGAGGTGATGCTAATCTAGAGTGCGAGTTGTATAGTTACGATGTGATTGGCAATTTCACCGCCATCCAACACAGGAGGAGCATATCTAGGTTGAAGGGAATGGTTGGCGGTGGCGAGGCGACATATCGGGAGCGACATGGGCGAAAAGCAGTGGGCGTCGTAAAGTGATTTATTTGCGAAGTCGAACATCCCTTCAAGTATTGCCATGTGACAAATGAACAACATAAAGGAGTGGTTGGCAATTCGGATGCCACTACAGGGACATCATCCGAGCCGCTCCACTCGGCGAGCAGTGGAAGTCGACATGACGGACGTGGAGGTGGTATCACGGGGGATGGTTTTCTTTTGACATATGTTGTCATAAATATTTTCTTACTATCATTGTGATTTGTCGAACAACTATATGATGGCGTATGTCATATTTAGATGTGTTGTCCGATGTCTTGATGTTATGTCGTCGTCGTATTATTATTTGTAAACTATTTACTACTGCTAATATTGTTTCTTATTACCTTTTGTTTCTTACTATGAACAATATAACCACATAATTTTTTGTCTTCTCTTTACCACTACTTCCTAAAAATTTTTGCAAAAAAATCCAGGTGCTGTCGCTATTTGAATTGGTGACAAGAGTTTGTCACCAATTCAAATGACGAATTAAGTCTCTACCGCCATTCCAAATAGAGAGAGAGAGATATTTCACACTGTTTGCATGGCGACATGGCTCCTATCGCCAATCCAAATGGCTACAAGGTCATTTCGCTATTTGGAATGACGACCAAAGCCAATTTTTATAATTTTATTAAACCAGCATTTATTTATGTAATTATATTAAAAATGTATTATTTAAAAATTTCCAAAATTAATTTCTCACATGTATCATGACAAAAAATTACACGAAGGCCTGTCGCCCTGGCCACACAAGTTGTAAGCTGCTATAGAGAACAACATGCATCACAAATTCACAGCACAAACCGTACTAAACTAATAAAGTCTACAAACTCTGACAATATCAACACAAATTCACATCAAATTAGCACGCCTCCGCAGCCCGGATCGCTTCTTTGTAGCCTGCATAGGGGGTGACAGTGGCTGCAGCTCACAACTCGCCAAGTAGCTATAGTAAGGTGGTATGCTAGATCTCCATCCTAGGGCTTCAAATTTCCCTTGAGGATTAGCTCTTCCGGTATGAATATCTTGTGCTCTTATCATGGGTAGATCATGCTGAGTAGAACAATACACTTCATAACAACTGTAAGCTATGAACACACTACGAGTTTTAGGTATTCTCCAAAGTACATAGGTCGACCTTTCCTTATAAGATCAACCGGATGTTCACCAAACAGGAGGAGATGCTTATTTATGTTATCTTTGATACATTTGAGAATCTCGAACCAGGATTGAACATAAATATTGCCTCTTAGTAAGCTACCAACTACGTTAGCTGCCAGGAATGACCCATTCATCTGTGCGGCGATCTCCATACCGATGGATACCAGGTCTGGATGCTCCTCTGGATTTGTGCTACCGAACGCAATCGTCTTGAAGAAGTACCAATAAGCTTCTTGATGCAAAAATTCTAGCTGAAGAGATTTTGTTGTTCCAAAAGTAGCTATCTTCTCTGATCGACTTGCAATTATGATTTTACTCACAGGTGCTATGTGCCCTCCTTTCAAAGTGCGCAGTAGTCTTCTCCATGTGCCCTCACCCACATCACCAACTAGTTCAATAACAACCAGTGAATTCCCAGCCGAGCCAAGACTTTGGTGTTTGATTACACCGCTCTCTGTTTGATGCACAAGGTCGTTCTCGCTGAAGAATACAATGAAGGAGAAGTATTTACGCACCCTCTCGTCGTAGCAGGCGTGCGCAATAAGAGTGCTCTTTCCAACCCTTGCCAGACCAATTATTGGAAGCACGCCGAAATTATCTGCACCAGGAGGCTCTGGTTCCAGCAAGAAGTTGATGATCCTCTCCTGTTCCGCTTGACGGCCGAACATGCACTTCTCCAACCATAGGTACGTGCTATACGGCTCGCGGCGCAAAGGAGGGTGGCAACTCAGAAACACAACAAACTCCTTCGTATCAGCGAGGATGCATTCTAGGCTAGCAAGCATCTTTTGCAGCTTCTTCTTCTCCTCACTTTCAGGTACCATGTTCTTTGTACAAGCCGAGAAACAGAAACGCTTTGCTGGATTGAATCGGGACAAGGCAAAGGATTGGTCACTGACCTCATCATCTCGAGTGACCTGGTGCTTGAGGGAATCGAGCATGTAGTAGCCTTGGTACATGCCTTCCCTCATCATCTGAAGCTGCCGGAGCATCGCTTGGTTTGTGATGCGCCGCCTCTCGGCCTCCTCGACGGTGGCCTGGACCCGCAGCAGCGCGCGGTGCAGCCGTTGCAGGTTCTCCTCCGCTCCTCCCGTCTGCGACCGGTGGTAGTATCTGTCCATGGCGAAGGATATGGATCGGCTGATAAGATCGCCAAGAACTGCAGAAACGAGCGCCTCCATTGTGTACGCTTTGTGAACGGAAGAGGAACGGTGAAGTGGCTTTGTCTGTGTCTGTGGTCATCGATCCCTGGCTCCCTGCAGACTTCGGTGTCTTTGAACCTTAGGCCAGTCAGTCATGTTGTCAACGCATTAGGTTTCACGCTAGGTCGTGTCTTTGAACCTTAGGCCAGTCAGTCATGTTGTCAACGCATTAGGTTTCACGCTAGGTCGTGTGTGGGATATTTTGAGGGTTATTCGGTAATTTCTCATTTTGAGAAAAGAAAAAAAAGAAAAGAAAGTGGGTCCCACCTGTCGGTGGGAGAAGAGGAAGAGATAAGGCTGAAGACTTAGTATCCGGCCCTATCCTGTCTTGTGTGTGTGGCCGACCGGCTTCCTCTCGGTCTCGTCGCGCGAGGGAACTCTGGAGGCGGCGGCGGCGCTTGAGGGCGCCAGTGACCCTCGGCCGCCATTAGGTCAGCTATGTGAGTGTTGGGTGCTCCGCCTCCCCTCCTTTTAATGCTACCTCCATCTCCTCTTTTGATTGACCCGAAAATCTGTGAGTTCCCCTTTTGTGTGTTTCTTCTTCTCCGATTGGGCTTCGATTTTGGGTCTTTGGGCTCTTTGCGTCAGAGTGCTTGTCTCGGTCTTGTGGCGGCAGTAAGATCCGACCCTTCCTCCTTGAGCACTTCCGTTCGGTTCCTTGCACCATCTCTCCGTTGAGGCGGTGAGAAAATTTAGAGCTTGTACCTTTGAGGATTGGATTCGCCACTCGAGGATCGATTTGGGAGAGAAGAACTTGACTTTGGTGCTTGGTGTTATCGGGTTGTAGGATCAAGGATAACCGACTAGAGAGGGGTGAATAGGAGGGTTTTTAAAACTAATTGACTATTTTAAAATCTTTAAACAAGATAGTTCTAACAAATCTTTCTAGCACAAATAATATGATAGAACTACTATCTTTGCTTAAGACAAATAAGAGCTAATATCAATACTAGATACAATTATAGCTAAGCAAGTCAAGCGCAAGAGAATTGCTAGAAATGTAAATCTTGGAATAGTAAAGACAAGAAATAACCATATTAAAGATAAAGAAGTTTTTCCCGTGGTATCGAAGACTTATCGGTCTTTACTAGCCCACCTTGAGGAAGCTTGAACTAATTAAGCGGCTCCACAAATTAAACATTCCTTGATTTCACTAGTGGTTATTCTTCCTCAGCTCAGGAAATGGCGAACAAGACCAATCACAATTTGGCTGGTGAGCCTTCACAAACTCCTTGAAGAGATTCAGCGTAAATTTCCATTAAAGTCGTCTACAGTGTTAACGACAAACACCAAGAGTAATAAATCACAATATTTGCTTAACGACAATTAAGTGCTAAGGATCAATCTAGAATGAATGCACTTGAATTTTGCTCAACTACCTCACAATGAATGCAACAAGTATATTTGAGGTGTAGAGAGAATGCTCTTGGATCAAGGATGTTAAATGAAGTCTCTCTATCTTGTCCTTGAGCTGGTGGGGGTATTTATACCCCACAAACAAATCTGACCATTGGAGGCAAAACTCGGGAATTTTTAGCCGGCGGTAATCGCGTTCACTAAGATATACCGCTTGCCTCCAAAAGCGCCGCGATGTTGACTATCTTCGAGAATCATTTAATGCGTGCAGAAAGCCGTTGGAAATTTGAGCGGTTACTACGCCATTGATCATGCGGTAGTTCCATTTACAGTCATTCGATCAAATTGGTTTGATCGACCGCTTCCTTTGAAGTCACGAAAATGACCCTTACTAGAAATAATGTACGCTTCAAAGTTTTGGTTATCTTAGGGTTGCGATAGTTCGCGATAATAAGCTGCGGTACTCTTGCACTTCAGAAGAGCAAATAACCTCGAAATCGCCATTACATAAAAACATACCACTTCAAGAGCCTCGGTTATCTAGGGTTGTAGTAGTTCATGCGATAACAAGCTATGATCTTCTTGCACTTCAAGAAACAAATAACATAAATCGTCATTATGTAAAAACATACCACCGGCATAAACTCGGTCGGCCAGGGTTGCGGTAATCTTGCACTACATTCCGATCATATCATCATTTGTAGTCTCGCCAAAACACTCAGTACTACCGATTATCTGATAAAAACACAGTTGGCTTTCAAAACAAGCTCACGAGTGCATGCATGATCCTAGATTGATCCAAATGGTGCAATAACATACTATCAAGCTACTAGTCGTGACCCTCTTAATAGTACGATATTTAACCTAAAATTCGGTCTTAGTCCTTTTCTCCTTAGGCCAGATTAAACATAAAGGATCCTAGACTACTTGTACATTGTCCTTGAACCATATTGATCTTCTTGTTGACCTTTAGCATGCATCTTCATGTTGTTGTATTAAATCACGGGACTAAACCTTTTAAACACTCAATAAACATATTAGTCCCATATTCACATATTATCATTAATTAGCAAAATAATTTTTAGGGCCTAGATGCTTTCAATCTCCTTTTTGTAATTGATGACAACCCAATCAATATGTGAAAAGATATAGTTTTGAATATACCGCTTGTTTGAAAAGCAGTTTTATATTCTTGTTGTGACTTAACAAAATAATTCTTCAGTGAGCTTAAAAGTATGAGTATTATTTGCTTGTTAAATTCATTTCAAAGAAAACACTTCCTAAACATGTGCATATAAATGAGAAGAAGTATTTGCAAGCACATGTAGAGATTTTGAATAAAATTTGGAGGAGTTTATTTTGCTTATTGAAACTTGAGAAATTATAAGATCAAGATTACAATTCACAGATAGAACCAAGTTCATTAATAGCGACATAAGAACATAATACCATAACAAAGTTTAAAGCTGAGCTATTACAAGCACACAAGTTCCAAGTATTAAACAAAACATAGAACATCGAATATATTATTGATAGTAGCCTAATCTTCTTGACTTCCTTAATCTTTCAATGCTTTCTCCTCCTAACTTCTCCCCATTTGGCATCAAAATACCAAAAGGTCACTTTCGGCCGGATCTTGAA